>CM054061.1:228672020-231513537 GCA_028641055.1 Alopecurus myosuroides
CCCTTCCTTTTTCTCTGGATCATATTGGCCTGCGCATAAAATGTGCCTTTCAAATTTCGAAATCACCAATTACTCCGCATTCCCCGGGTCTCGACCGTTAGGCTAAGCCTTTCCACCCGGACGGTTATAAATAAAGACCAATGAGCAAATCCAACTCTTAACAGCTCATTTCCCCCATTCCACTTCTTCCCAAGCTCGAGCTCGCAGAGTGCCACCACGGGAGCCCCACGCATCTCGCCGGAGCCCATCCGACTTCGTTTGCGCTCCGCCACCGCACGAACCGCTCCAGCTCCCGAATCCGCCGTCAAGCTTCCGATTCGCCGGCCAACGGTCACGAAAGGGCACGAATCTTGCGCTATCTGTCTCCGCAAGGCCTTACTCCAATCCTCTTCGGTAAGTTCCTTACATCCTCCAGCTTATTCTCGCAATTTCTTAGTTCTTCCCCAGATTGAATCTGAATCGAGCGGTCCGCGATTTCTCGGGCTGCACCAGATTAACTCACCGACTTCCACTATAACCGCTCCCATAGATAAGATTTATAGCTTGTATTGCTCCCCTAACTCCAGTAATCACTAATTTGGTCACAAATTTAGAAATAAGATCCCCAGTTTAGGCTCGGGCCATCTAGAGTTTCCGCCTTTGTTCTCCCTCCTCAGAAAATCTTACTTCTCCGGCTCATTCGCAGATAGTATGCGTATAAGTATCCCCCTAGCTTCTTCAAACATTTGCTTTTGCGGACAGCTCTTTGGGTTTTGTAGAGTCACTTGACACCCGGACAAACCATACTTGACCCGGCGAGGCAATTGCCGGATTATGTTTAAATTGCCGATAGCTGCTTACCTGCTAACTTCCAAGTTTTTGTTTCTTACGTCCTTTTCTTCAATGTTTTACCAGGTCAATCCCATGGCACCCAAGAGGCAGGGGAAACAGCCGGCTAAGGCTAAATCCACAAACGCCATTTCAGCCAACTGGGGGAAGTCCTCCGTCACCAAGACCAAACTGGAGGAATTGGTAGAGCTTGGAATCCTACCTCCACAGGAATCCATCCGCTGGAGAGCACCTGGCAACGAAACCCGGCCTTCTCCAGCCACGGATGAGGTAATATGCTTCGTTGAACACGTGACCCGGGGCTTCAGGCCTCCGGGTCACCCCTTCTTCCGTGACGTCTTAGACCACTACAAACTCCGTATCTTTGATATAGGCCCGAACTCCATTTTAAACATCTCCCATTTTATCGTTCTTTCCGAGTCTTACTTGTGCACTCCGCCAAGTCTGGCTCTTTTTGTCGAACTTTTCCAGTGCAAGCCGTGCCGTGAAAGCGGCGACGGCGCACTTCTTACTTGCGGCGGGGTTTCTATCCAGCGCCGCAAGAACTCCCTCATGCCCCCCATTTCTCTCAATTCTCATGTAAAGCACTGGCAGCTTTCTTACTTCTACTGCCAAGATACCTCTCCACCCGGCGAAAAGAAGTTGCCGGGTTACTCGGAGGGTCAACTTGACATCTCCGAGTCTTTCAACGCCTTCGCCTGTGACTCGGACAGGGAGGCGATTTTGCCTTCGTTAGCTAGGATCTCCATCTTGTCCGCCCGAGGCCTCGTCGGGCTAAACCTGGTGAAGGCCTGGGTTAGCTTCCGCATTCAGCCGAACTCCATTCGTGAGAAGCTGATGTGTGAATACTCGGGTCAAACCACGGACCCCATCCGATACTCCCCTAACACCCTTGCTCCTAGCGATATGAACAAGATGATCAAAGGTTTTTTAACGGAGAAGCTCGAGGTGATCCGGGGCATAGCCGGATTAGAACCTTTCACCCTCGAGAATCCAGCCCCCGCAGTGAGTCTTTCTATCTTTCGATTCTGACTTCCAGCAGCTTACTTTTATTTGCTTCTCTTGGCTCGATATTAATCACTATCCTGGCGTCTTCTCCTCAGGCCGATGATGACTTTTGGAAAGTCGACACCTCTCCTAGTTCCGAAGATGTGGAGGAGGAAGATGATGCCGCCAACTCGGATGAAGGTGCATATTCAATCCCTTACACGTATTAAATCCCACCTTTTCTTCTTCCTTATGCCATAACTCGGATATTTTTCAGAACGAGAAGGCCAAAACGAAGAAGAAGAAGACAGCAGGGACAAGTCCGCCAGCGAGGAGGAAGAGCCGGAACCGACCCCCAAAGCCGGAACAAAGAGGAAATCTCAAAGGATAGCCCTCCAGGTTTTTATTTCATCTCCCTACTCCTTGTTTTTTTTTTTTTTTGTTCCCATAACCTTACTCCGGGGCTAACCCCGTTTTCTCCCCCTTTGATCATAACTGAAGGAGCCACCCACGACTAGGCGCCGCATAACCCGGAACCATCCGGGTAGCGAGACCCTTAACCCGGTCGCTTCGCCGCCCCCGGTTCAACACCCTGGTATTCATCGTAAACACAATCTCTTTCCGGGTTAACCTTTGCAACGTAACCCCGAACCTTTCCTGCCTCTTTTCAGTCTCTTCCGGGTCTAGCGGCGGCTCCCCCTCGGACTTCCCGGTGAACACCGGGTAAACTTCTTTCCTTGTCATTATGCCAAACTTTTACCACTTTTTTCACAACCAAAGACTAACTGCATCCTTGCACCTTCTGCAGAGCCACAGTTGTCATTAGCGACGATGAGGGCACGGAAACTGAGGTCCGAGTCGAGAATAGGCCGGCTAACGACGCTGGTGACGAGCAAACGTCGCCGCCGGAGCTGGCTAAGCATGATGCCGGGTATCCCATTGCTTCGCACGCAGGCGAGGAAGGAACGGGAGCAGCTTCGAGCGCGGGAGGGGGACCAAACTCCGATATTCGGATAACCCGGGTGCCACCTCCTGTTACAAGAAATGCTCCTTTTTCCACTTTTCAGGTACCCGAGCCATCTAACTCGGATAACGCTGACTTTAACCAGCTGATGAGCGCTCTTCTCTCCTTGAAAGCTTCAGAAGGGACTGTTTTAGAACGTATAGCTGCAGCACATCAGGTAACTTTCACTTGATACTCCTTATTATACAACTAGTCCCCAAGTTCCGAGTATAATTTTTGCAATTATTCTCGGTACTTCGCATAATATTTTTTCGGTAATCATTTTCTCGGAGGAAATGCTCTCGTGATATCCGGCTTACAGCTTTGCCCGGTCTTTGCAGGCAGAGATTACTCAATCAGATGAAGCGTTACTTAAGGCTGAGCAGCTCTTACAGGCTGAAGTAGAGCGTAGGGAGACCCTTGAAGCAGAGGTAAAGACTCTGAAAAAAGATGTCTCCACTTACAAGAAGAAGTACAACGCTGCCCAATCTTCGCTGAATAACTTGTCGGCTCAGATCACGGACACTTACCGCATCTTACTGAGTAAGTTTTTATTTGCCGTTAACTTGCGTATCTCTACCATGCCGTTGTAATAATCAAGATTACTGATATGCCTTTGTGTTTTTCGATTTTAGGTGCCAACCTTGCTACTCCGGAGGAGAATGCCATTACTCAGGCTAAGACTTTGAAGACTGTGCTTCGGACATTTTTTTTGCCGGCACTAAACTTTTACTGGATGCTATCAAGTGGCCTTCTGAGGTATACCCGGGAGAAGATAATCTTATGCAGGCCTTCTCAACGGTGCCTGGGTGGATTGAGATAATGAAGCGCTCAGCTTGCCGGATTGGAATGACCCGGGCCCTTACACTGGCGAAGGCTTATTTTCCTAAGCTTGACCCGGCCAAGGTAACATCCGGGTTTCCAGAATTCAAAGCTGACGGGTCCAAGTTTGAGCCCAAGGACTTCAAAGATATTCAACGTGCTGTACGCTCCTCAGCCACTACCTTGGCCGACAAAATGGAACTGGACAAGATCATGAGTTCTTATGACGCTGAGGGCAAAGTTATTTTGGTGGATGCACCTCCTCCTTTTGATATGGTGGAAAGATGGTCGACTGACCTGGCCAGGAGGAAAGAAGAAGCCGCAAAGAGAGAAGCAGAGCTAGGCGCAAAGCCGTCCACCTCTACACCGGCCGTGCCTCCGCCTGTCCGTCCAGATGTGAAGAGCCCGAGCAAGACTGCTGGCAAGGCCAAGGAGCAAGTCCAAGATCTAGACCCGGAAGATCGCTCTCAGGATGCCAAGTAGGATGCTACTAGTGCTTTTCGTTTTCTTAAGACTGATATGATTTTTGTGGTGCTCCTGTGCGCCACTGATGCTGATACTACGCCTGTACGCTTGTTAATTCATGATAACTCTTTGCCTTCCCTGGCTTTTGATAATCTCGATACTTGTGTTACGTATAAGCTTATTCTCGATACTTTGAACTCTTGCTTTCAATTTCCTTTTGAGACTCGGTTAACCGAGTATCGTAGGTTTTGATAGATGGACTTTTCTTTAAGTCCCCAATACTCGGCAACTAAGGTTTACAGACCTTGGTAGTTAAATAGTTTGTTTCTGTTTCGAAGTCCCCAGTCCCCATGACCCAAAGTACGAGCTATGGGGGCGTGGGCTTTCTCAGATGACATACTGCTGTTTACCAAGCTGAAGACCAATAGCTGTTCTCATAAATACTGAAGTCATGCTTAATATTTGTTGAGTTTCCGGCTATGTTAGCCTTATACTCTGCATGGACTTGTGGTTTAGATGACCCTTTTGATTACCTTGTACTGTAAGCCGGCTTTCGCGTGGATACCATGTCGTTGCATCTATACGAAAAACAAAATCAAGCACGCTCCATTGGGCTGCATAGTCTGATTGTAATCGTAAGTGAACAGATCATGCCACTTTGGTGCGAGTCACATCGAGCTTAAGTAAGAATAATCAAGAAATTTGGCTCCTTCGTCCAGTTATAGGATTGTAGCCGCACCCGTTTCTACGGGTGATCAGCCCCCATAACTCATAGGCATCATGGCCGGGTCTCCGGGTATGTGATTACTTACTGAAGTAGATCAACCCCCAGAGACCTAAATTCACGCAACGTATTTCGATGATATTGATGTACTGATAATAACAACGTTACTTACTTGTAACTGAAGCACAAGACCATGATAAGACCCGAAACCATCTTCTTTTATTGATAAAAATTTCTTTTTTGAATCAGCAGGCCGCCTCATTAAAAACCTTCCAGTCCCCTTAGGTACCCTGGTAAGGAAAAGAGCGCGTCTGAAACCTGCCGTCGATTACACTGCCTTAGTTATTCTCGGGAATCGGCCTCACACTGGCGTGACCGATACATATTCTCCATTCGCTAGACCCTTTCATAATGAATATGGGATTTGGTAGCCAATCCGGGTATACCGTCCTTGAAACGTGATCGGCTGCGTGTAGCAGTACTTCTTCTTCTCTGTTAGGGGATTTGGAAAGCTCGCCCCTGATGAAACCTACCATCTTAAGGTCCTTTTCTGCCCTAATGTTTGCCTTGTCCCCTTCAGGAGTTGGCTTTTTTGTCGTCGTCCTTTCTTCTAGGTCCACCTTGGAACGGTAATGTTTGAGCTCTTCCTTCCTGCAAGCTTGCTCGGCCATTGCCGCATCTCCCTCATCACATTCAGCCGCTATATCTCGATTTCCATATATGGTGATGGTCTTCTTAGGACCCGGGATCTTCAGCTGTAGGTACACATAACACGGCCTTGCCATGAACTTGGCATAAGCCGGTCTTCCAAACAATGCATGATAAGGACTGCGCAACTTTACTACCTCAAAGGTAAGCCACTCGATTCGATAATTGTCCTTTGACTCCCCGAAAGCTACCTCCAATGCCACTTTTCCTTCGGGGCATGCCGAATGACCCGGCACTATCCCGTGAAAAACTGTTGTACTTTTTTGCAACTGTGATTCCTTTAAGCCCATGCGCAGAAAAGTTTCCCAGTATAGGATATTGATACTACTCCCTCCATCCATCAAGACTTTCTTCAGCTCGTAACCATTGACCTGTGGCGCCACTACCAAAGCCAAGACTCCCGGGTGATCAATCCCATCCGGGTGATCTCTTCTGCTCCATGTTACCTCTTGCTCTGACCACCTCAAATATCTTGGAACAGCGGAGGAGACTGAATTAACTGCTTGTTTCAGTATCTTCTTGTCCTTGCTAGAACCTCCAGTAGTGTGCACATGATACTGACCCAGCTGTTTGGGGTTAGCTTGAAATCCTCCCGCTCCCCCTTGATTGTTACCTTGATTTCCAACTGGCGGATTGCCGGCTGGGGGCGGCCCGTTGCCCGAATTTCCACCTGGACCCGGACCTCCTCCTCGGCCCGCACCTCGCATGGCCCTGTTCACTTCCTCGTTCTTCCACCTTTGTAAGTCGGCACACTGCTCCAATGAATGATTGGCCGGCTTGCCATTCCTGCTATGCTTCGGGCACGCCATCCTAAATATGTCCCAACTGTTGCTTGGTCTTGGGGGTACTTGGTAGTGTCCCCCATTGTGATTTCCGGTATTAAAATTCCCTTCGGATCTAGGTCTCGAAGACCCGGCCTCTGTATTGGCCACAAACTCGGAACTCCCCTCAAACGGGCGCTTGTTCTGGCTATTTCCATTGTTGTGTGGTGCCGATCCATTGCCGGTCTTCCCACTGCTACTTGCGTTTGCTTTTGCCTTCTTGTCATCAACTTCCTCTTCTGTAGTATCCGTTGCAGCGTGTTTGTTGCATGCATCCATTAACTCTCCCATCGTAACCTCCGCTGCATTTCTGCTGGATTTCATGCGGGTTAGCTTTTGTACTAAAGGAACATACTTACATGTTTTCGCCATAGCTTGTAGTGCGTCCTTTGGTTGGATATCTGTAGATGAGTGGAGTATCTCCATAACCCGGCGTACCCAGCTTCGTGCTGACTCTCCTTTCTTCTGGACGCACCTTTCTAAGTCATCAATAGTAAATAACTTCCTACAGGTCCCATGGAAGTGCTTGATAAATGCGGTTTTTAGCTCCTCCCACGACTTGATCGACTTTTCCGGTAAATTGGTGAACCATAACTTTGCTGCTCCCTCTGACATCATTAAGTACATGAACTTGGCTTGGAGATTCTCGGATGCGTTGCGAATTGACATTGCCATCTCGTAGCTGCTTAACCATGTTTCCGGATCCATCGTTGGCTCGTAATTCACTACTTTCCCCGGTTCTTTGAACTTTTCCGGGTAAGGTTCCGCTCTGATATCGTCCGAGAGACACTTGGGTCCCGCAAGGGTGGTTGGGGCTGGTCTCGCCCGGGAAATGCGTGACCCGGCCGGGGGTGCCACGGGGTGAGGAGCCACCGGTGGATCGTGTGCTGCAGACCCGGCCCCGGCTCTTCTGGCCCTGGAGCTGTCCACTACTGCCTGCGCTGCTGATACTGCCGGTACTGTCTGGACGCGCGGTGGGGGTGGCATCTGCTGTTGCTCTTCCCTTCGTCGTGCCGCGCTTGTTTGGACGTTGCCCTGTTGTTGACTCACGTATGGCGTCCCATGCATCCCACTTCTGTGATCTGGATAATTGACTTGCTGTGCTACCGCGGTGTGCAGCAGATCTATCGCTCGCCGGGTTTCTTCTGCGTGCGGCGAGTCTCTTACAGGAATCTGGTTTAATGCGAGTGTTGCTGCATACACGTTGTCCATGGGGTTGTTGTAGTGACCTGCTGGGGTACGGAATCGCGATGGTGGAGGCGGCATGGTGTTGCCGGCTGTCGCCCCCGCCCGAGGCAAGGGTAATCCGGCTAGCGCGTTTACCGGCTGCACTCCCGTTGCTGGTTGCGGTATGGTCCCTTGGTTCGCCGGTGGGATTGGCTGATCTTGAGGCGTGAACACCAGGGCAGTCGGGTTGATAACCCCTCCTGTTGCCGGTAACATAGTTCGGTGCCTTTGGTGAATCCTCGTCGTCTCCTCCCGAAGCCGGGTCTCTAGGTCATCCAGTTCCCGCTGCCGCGCTGCCATCCCCTGCTTTTCTGCTTCTACCTGCCTTCTTTGCTGCTCCAATGCACGACGAGCCACGTCCAGATCTCTTACACGCTCTGCTGCGTTTTCTGGGGTGATAACTGTAGCTAGGACTGTGGGATCCAAGATCAAATTATTATCAAACAGAGCTGGGTGACGAGGATTCGAGGGGCCCGCCCCCGGCGTCCGGTTTGCTTGGAACCCGAACATATTTGCGTGTCGCTCCTCCTCCGCTGGGCGACTGGTGACTGATGCCGATTCTCCATCGACCTGGGCCAAGATCGGGCCAGCCGTACCTTGTTGCTGAGCCAGCACCTGCGCCGCCCCGACTGGCGCCGCGGCTGCGTTTCCTTGATTGGTATTGATTGCGGGGGCCGCATAAACTGCAACCCGGCGCATAATACTTGGCGTAGATCCGTACCGTTCTTCCTCTTCGCTATTTTCCTTCTCGTATCGGTCCTCCGATAAATCCCGTATAGACTCGGTACCTTCCTCCCTCTCTGTCGGACCCGTTGTTCCGATCGATTCTTCTTTTTCCGATTGAACACGCGTGTCCTCCCCTGACACAGAATCAGATTCAAGATTATCACGGCTCGAATTGGAAGCACATACCATACCGATGAAGACGTTGATGCGGCCGACTGTCACGACGGATCCGGTTTCGAGGTGATCCGACTCTGGCCCCCAGCCAGAATCGTCTACCATCTTCTCTCCTTGGTTGTTGACGTAGATTTCTCCGACGACGAGGTTCCTCATGTTCTTCCGAGCTTCTCCCGTGATGTAAACACCTTTGGACGCAGGCCCCACGGTGGGCGCCAACTGTCGTGGGATAATCACGGCAGATGTTACCGGGGGTAACTGATCTAGGGGCAAGTCGACACAGGTATTTGGGAGAGGGTTTAGCTCGAAGGAAGACATGGCGAAAAGCAATCTAAGAGCCGGAAAACAACTCGCCGGATCTCGATGTGATTATACTGGATACTCGATAATAGGTGTTACAGTTATGACTTGAATCTCTCTCAGGCGAAGCCTAGGGATTGGTTTATATAGTACTCATACCCCCCTTGGCTTGCCATACAAAGCGCTCCTTGAGTCCTACTCGAATTCTACATACGTATCCTAGCTTTCCTTATCGTAACCCACAATCCGGGTTACGATCCTTACAAGCCCTGGGCCTTCCAGAAGCTTCTGCGTCCTTAGCCGGATTTGGTCCATACACCGTTTGGGCCGGATTACACCTGGGGTTGGCATACCGGGTTACTATCCCCTCATCAGGTCTCCCAATAATAATAGACATATTATCATCTTTAGGCATTTCCAACACAATAAGCAACTTGAACAGGAACATTCTCAAATGTACCAGTAAGAATAGCAGTAGATTTATCAGCCATTTGCAAAGATATATCAGTGTGTATAAATTTTTCAAGAGAGGGCCTCTTGTAGAGAGAAAAAAAGGCATGACACTAACTCCAGCTCCCAAGTCACATAAAGCAGTTCTAACATAATTATTCTTAATAGAACAAGGGATAGTAGGAATACAAAGGTCTCCAAGCTTCTTTGGAACCTTGCCATTGAAAGAGTAATTAGCAAGCATAGTGGAAGTTTCCTCTCTGTGAATCTTCCTTTTCTTAGAGACAATATCTTTCATATATTTAGAATAAGGAGGCAATTTAATAGCATCAGTCAAAGGGATGTGCAAAAACAGAGGTTTTATCCATTCACAAAACTTGTTATAATGTTCTTCTTCCTTTGATTTGTGTTTCTTATTAGGAAAAGGCATTGCTTTTTGTACCCAAGGCTCTCTTTCGTTACCATGTTTATTAGCAATAAAATCCTCCTTAGTATACTTCATAGTTTTAGGTTGCTTTTCATGTTCAGCTAAAATTTCTTCTTTATCAGAAGCATCACTTTTATCATTACCACTTTTAGTTTCAGCATAAGAAATAGGTATACTATTAGGATCTTTAGCAGGTTCAGGAGATTCTACCACATTTTATGTCTCTTCTTCTTATTCTTAGAAGGAGAACTATTGTTTTTAGGTGTTTGAGAATCTTGTTCAATTCTTTTAGGATGTCCTTCAGGATACAATGGGTCCTGAGTAGAAACACCACTTCTAGTAATTATTTCAAAAACATGTTTATCTCTAGAAGCATTAGCTAGCATATCTTTTTGCACATTAGTGAGTTGATCAATTTGAGTTTGAACCATATGAAATATTTTAACAAGCATTTTAACATCACTGGAGGTTCTCTCAATAATACCATGCAAATTATCAATAGCTCTATAGTTTTCCATAAGATGGTTTTGCACTCTCATATTTAAGTTGCCTTGCTTAACAACATAATTATCAAATTCATCTAAGCATTGATCATGTGGTTTAGAGTAAGGAATATCTCTATTATAAAAGTATTGGAGATAGGTAACTCAACTGTTGAATGATGAGGAGTAGGCTTACATAATTCTTCTATAGGAGGTAAATTCTTCACATATTCAAATTTAATACCCCTCTCTTTAAGAGATTTCTTGGCTTCCTTCATCACTTCATCATTTAATTCAATCATCCCTCTCTTCTTGGGTGTTGGTATTGGTGTTGGATTCTGTATAGGTGTAGGCTTAGGTATATTCCAATCATTATTATTTTTGGCTATTTTAGCCATTAATTCCTCAGCTTCTTCTCGAGTTCTTTTCCTGAAAACACAACCAGCACAACTATCTATGTATGTCCTAGATTCAACAGTTAGTCCATTATAAAATATATCTAGGAGATCATTTTTAGGTAATGGATAGCCAGGGCTAGCTCTTATCAAAGAACAAAACCTTGTTCAAGATTCAAGCATTTTCTCTCCTTCATTTTGCTCAAAGTTAAAGATGTCCTGCACAGCAGCATGTTGGGCACTAGAAGGAAAATATTTTTGAAAGAAATCATTAATCAAATCCATAGGATTAGTAATAGATCCAGGTGACAGATTGTTAGACCAAGTTTTAGATTCATCTTTCAATGAGAAAGGGAAGATCTTGGTAACAAAATAAGTACGCACCTTGGTATCATCATAAAATAAACTACTCAAAGATGAAAGCTCATTCATGTGTTCCATAGCACTTTTACCTTCAGTTCCACAAAAATTTTCCTTCTCAACAATAGATACCTAGGATAAATCTAGAGAGAAATCATAACCCTTGTCTCTAATGTGTATGGGAGATGTGGCAAACTTAGCATCAAGAGAAGAATTATATTTAACATCATGTCTTCCAAGAAGACTTATAAGAGAACTTGCACCAGTAGTAGCTTGAGATTCTTTAATAAAGTCATCATTAAGTTCAATGTAGGTTTCATCAAGATCATCACTAGAAATATCAGGTGAATTAACATGTGTACCAATATTTTCAAGAAGAATTTCAGCACTTTCCATTTGTTTGGATTTAGCAATTGTAGCATCTAGGAAAGGACCTAGTGAACCAGTATCATCAAGCACGGTAGAAGCATCATCAAAAGTATCAGAAACATTTTCAGACTCAGCAGAAGTAACAGTGCTTGTAGCATGTGGTGGTGTAAGCAGTTTACTCATAACAGACGATGAATCAAGAGCAACAGAGGTGTTCAGAGTTGTACCTCTCCTTGTAGTGGATGGTAATATAGGAATTTTTCCATCACGAGTCTTTCCCATGATGAAAGGCTTGCATCAAACAATATCAAGTTCAAGTGAGCAAATAAATAAAGCTATGCTCCCCGGCAATGGCGCCAGAAAATAGTCTTGATGGCCCACAAGTATAGGGGATCGCAACAGTCTTCGAGGGAAGTAAAACCCAAATTTATTGATTCGACACAAGGGAGCCAAAGAATATTTATAAGCCTTAACAACTGAGTGGTCAATTCAGCTGCACCTGAAAGTAGACTTGCTCGCATCAATTTATCAGTGGTAACAGTTTTATAGCAGCAGTGGTAGTAAAATAACAATAGGAGTAAAATAGTAACAACAGTAGCAATCGCGGGAAACAGCAGGATGGGAGTACCGTAGGCATATAGGGAATGGATGAACGGGTGTTGCATGGACAACATAGGTCATGTAGTAATCTAAACATGGGCATTGCAGATAATAATAATAATAAAGCATCCAAGTTCTTGGCAATCATAGGCATATAGTCCAATATAGTCATACGTGCTCGCAATGAGAAACTTGCACAACATCTTTTGTACTACCAGCCCGTAAAAGCACGGCCTCTAGGGAAACTAATGGTAATTAAGGTGCTCCTGTTAATAAAGTACCGGAGCAAAGCATTAACACTCTGTGAACGCACGTGATCCTCACATCAAAACCATCCCCTCCGGTTGTCCCAATTTCTGTCACTTTGGGGCCTCGGGTTCCGGATAATGACATGTGTAAACAACTTGCAGATATGATCAAGAAACATAATTATACTCATCAAACAATAACATGTTCAGATCTGAGATCATGGCACTCGGGCCCTAGTGACAAGCATTAAGCATAACAAGTTGCAACAATGGTAGAAAACATTAACAACGAATACTAGGCACTATGCCCTAACAATCTGGCATTATTACATGATCGATCTCATCCAATCCCTTCCATCCCTCTCAGCCTATAACGGTGTTTACTCACAAATGGATGGGGGAATCATGGATGGTTGATGGAGAAGAGGTGGCGGTGTCGATAGCGATGATCTCCTTCGAATCCATGTCCCGGTAGGGCGTCAAAACATGAACTTCTGATCCCCGGATTGGGTTTCGAGGCGGCGGCGGCGCTCTATTGTGTTTCTGTGGAATATGACGAACCCCTCGCGTTTTAGGTTTACGGGGCATATGTAGTCGAAAGGGGGGCCCGAGGGGGTGGAGGTGGCCCCCACACCACTTGGCGGCGCGGCCTAGGGGGTGCCCCTAGGGTGCTCTGGGCCCCTCATGGCCCCCCTCCAGGAGTCCTTCTGGCTTCCGGGGTCCTTTGGTGATATAAGCTCAATGGGCTCTTGATATGGGGTGGCCCAATCATCTCAATGAGCTTCTCTATCTTTTTGTGGATTTCTGATAATTGGATAACTAGTGCTACACTAAGACCTCTCATTCAGCTGACCCCTGTTGCCAGATGCAACAACAATCAAGCTCTTTAGATATTCTAAACTACACACTCTTGCACAAGTAATCAAAGATCACAAGTGGTCCTGTATCCCCTATTACCAGATGGAATAACAAGATATCACGCAACTTTGCAAGGGTAAACTTCAAGTAGTATGCTTAGCAGCAATACAAACTAGAGGCTAGGGTTTTTGCATTTGGTTAAAACTAGATCTAATCTCCACAACTCGCAGGAGGGGAGTATATAAGAGGGAGGGGTGCGGCCACAAGGGACCCCTTGCGCAAGCACCAATCCTACTTGGACTAGGACTCCTACTAGGACTCTAAGAGAGGATACAAACCGATCCACCATTAAGGGATTCGGCCAATTATGGTATACAAACCATACCTATTTAGAATAGGATTTCTAAGTGGCGCATTTGACTTGTTGGAGGCGCCATCCCCTTTTCAACATGAAATAACAATTGTTATTCTTGAAATAACAATTGTTATTCTTTGTTTTCACCATCTTGGACACTTGTTTTCACCATGGAAATCTTGTTTTCACCATCTTCTAGTCTTGTTTTCACCATGGCTCATTTGTTTTCACCACTTATAAACTTGTTTTCCAGCTCCTCTTGGTTGTTCTCCTCCATCATGTTTGTGTTATCAATAAACCTAATCATACATAAATGCATAGACTAAGGTAGTATAAAGTTCTCATAATCACAAATGGCATAATCAATAAGGAGTGAATTCACCTGTTGTTCTAGTAGCTTGGTCCTTGACCTTGTCATAGGTCCAAGTCTCACTTCGTCTTGTTTAAGTGGCAATGCATTAGGGATGTCTTCATCATCCTCCCCCTCTTGAAAAGCCTTCATGTCCACATCAAGATTCTCTCCATGATATGGTGTTAAATCCACAACATTGAAGGAATTACTCACTCCAAACTCATCAATTGGAAGATCTATCTTGTAAGCATTGTCATTTATTTTTGCAATCACTTTGTAAGGACCAGCACCTCGAGGCAATAATTTTGATTTCCCTAGCTTAGGGAAACTATCCTTACGAAAGTGTACCCATACCAAATCTCCCTCTTGAAAAATAACCTCCTTTCTCTTCTTATTTCTCCTTTGAGCAATATCCTTCCCTTTCTTCTCTATAGTATCCATTGTTTTCTCACGTATTTTCATCACAAAGTCAGCTCTTTTTATGCCTCCATATTTATTCTCTCTTGAATAGGAAATGGTAATAAATCAAGTGGTGTAGTAGGCTTGAATCCATAAACCACCTCAAAAGGACATAATTGAGTAGTTGAATGCATAGCTCTATTATAGGCAAACTCCACATGTGGCAAACAATCCTCCTAATCCTTCAAATTCTTCTTGATCATAGCTCTCAATAATGTAGACAAGGTTCTATTAACCACCTCAGTTTGTCCATCTGTTTGGGGATGACATGTTGTAGAAAATAACAATTTTGTTTCAAGCTTCCCCCATAATATCTTCCAAAAGTAACTCATGAATTTCACATCTCTATCTGAAACAATTGTCCTTGGTACTCCATGTAGTCTTACTATCTCCTTGAAAAAGAGAGTGGCAATGTGGGAAGCATCATCAGTCTTGTGGTAAGCAATGAAGTGCGACATCTTGGAAAATCTGTCCACTACCACAAAAATTGAATCATGTCCCCTCTTTGTCCTTGGCAAGCTTAACACAAAATCCATGCTTATATCTTCCCATGGTGTAGTTGGTGTTGCCAATGGAGTATACAATCCGTGGGGCTTCAATTTGGACTTGGCTTTATTGCATGTGATGCACCTTTGCACAAATCTATAGACATCTCTCCTCATATGTGCCCAATAAAAAAATTCAGCCAACATAAGCAATGTTTTCTCACGTCCAAAGTGACCCATCAATCCACCACTATGAGATTCCTGCAATAACATCAAACGCAAAGAACACTCGGGAATACATAGTTTGTTAGCTCTAAACAAAAATCCATCATGTATATGATTTTTATCCCAAGCCTTCACATTAGAACATTTCGTATAGGGTGTAGAAAATTCTTTATCTTGAGCATATAGTGGTTTTAATTCTTCTAATCCCGAAATTTGCACATCCAATTTAGTGAGTAGCATATTTTTTCTAGACAAAGCATCAGCAACCCCATTATCTAATCCTTTATTATGTTTAATAATGTATGGGAAAGATTCAATAAATTCTACCCATTTAGCATGTCTATTATTAAGATTGGATTGATTCTTTAAAAATTTCAATGCCTCATGATCAGAATGTATAATAAATTCCTTTGGCCACAAATAATGTTTCCAAACCTCAAGAACTCTAACAAGTGCATACAATTGTTTATCATAGACAAAATAATTCAATTGTGCTCCATGTAATTTTTCAGAAAAATAAGCAATTGGTTTCTTATCTTGCATTAACACTCCTCCAATACCTATGCTACTAGCATCACATTCAATCTCAAATTGTTTATTAAAATTAGGTAGCATCAAAAATGGGGTGCAAATCAACTTATTTTTCAAAGTATCAAAAGAAATATCTTGAGCAACCCCCACTCGAAATTCACATCTTTCTTAGTCAAATCATTCAAAGGGGCAGCAATAGTACTAAAATGTTTCACAAATCTTCTATAAAATCCAGCTAGTCCATTAAAAATTCTTACTTGACTCACATTCATGGGAACTAGACGGATATGCGCGCTTCACCGCGCCGCCTACCTAGCGCTCTTGCATGGCATGGCCGGTGAGATGCATCTCCGGCGCAAGATTGGTCATAACGTGTTTGTAGTAGTTTGCTCCGTTTGTGTAATCAGGTGTGATATGTTAGAGGGCGGTTTCGGTGCGGTCTGGGAGGGCGTGTTGCGAAAGACTCTGCGCGTGGATAGGTCGTCATGGTATGTAAGCGCAATGTCTATATATTATGTAGGTGCAACGTCTATATATGTGTTTGTTAGCACTTTCGGTTGGTGTAATTAGGTGTGATATGCTAGAGGGCGGTTCGGGGTGGTCTGCGAGACGTATTGAAAAAGGCGCCGCAGGTGGATAGATCGTTATCGTAAGTAGGCACAACTTCTATACAGGTTATGCACGCCACTAGCATTTTCAACATCGGTGCATGTGTTTGTTCCATCTTGTTTCTCCAGTTAAATTTAAAAATTAATATTAGTTGTTTCTACTTCATAGAGTGTGATATTTTTTACTCCTAGGCGTTCATAATAAGCAGTCTGGCATCTTTGATTCCTCGCCAATTAACAATTTGTTGTGCTTTACGCATGATAGAAACATTAAAAAAAATATTGTTGTTGTAAAAAACAAAACAAAAATATTGTATGCCGACGGTTTACCCTTTCTAGATTGCTTGTTAGATATCATTGTGCATTTAAATTGAAAACCAAATTATTTATTTACATCAAAACATCTTTTCCTAAGTTTGGACATAATTTGATGTCTCAAACATAATATTAAAATAGATATAATCAATTTTATGTAAAAAAAAAGGCATATGCACACACAGCAGGCCTATGTGGTAAAGTCGCAAACAATCACGTGGCCCGAGAAGGCTCACAGCCAACCCAGCTTAAAGAGTAGAATAAAATAATTCTTATGTGTAAATAAGAAACATAATTGTCTTTGACAATGGTTCACCGCTTCCTATAAATAGTTACATATCCATGTTTATTGACAAAAAACGAGATAAACTTTGTTGACCCAATGCATACAAAATGGGGTCGCTAGCAAGAAAGAAATCATGCCTTTACAAATCTGAACATATTTCAACCAGCAACTTCGCTCTATGATGTATCCAAATGTGCATTAATCTTCATCATGGCCCTCAACGCCTGAGTCAATGTTAATGTTTTCATAACCAGCGATGAAATTCAGCACAATTCTTAAAATACCATCAAGACCCTCCACATGTAGAGTCAATTATCATGCTATCATCATGACCAGAGGAAACTCTTAAATTCTGCATGCCTATACACCCTAATAATCGATTCATCCATGACATGTGGCTGTATATTTTGTTGGAATTTTGTATGGGCTATGTATATGGGCTCACATGTCTAGCCCACTAAGCCCACTAAAATCCTGAAATTGTCATGGCCCATTCATGAATAATAAGTGGAGTGAGTGGGACTAAAGTTTAGTCCCACATTGCTAGTTTGGAGAGAGTGGGAGCACCTTATAAGGTGAGCCATTCTAGCTCATGTATGAGTAGGTAAGGCAAGAGGAGAGGTGTGCCACACGCGCGCTCCTCCTCCTCCGCCGCCCGCCTCGCCACGCCTCGCCTCGTCACGACACGTCACGACGCGCCGCGGGTTGCGGGAATGAGCCGAGCCGAGAGCGTTTATTTTGTCGATTGGGAAAACTTAATGAGTCATTAATTTGGTAATTAACGGACGCGTTAATTCCAAAACCGTTTCCGTTTCCTTTCTGGATCGTGGACCGACTCAGACGTGGGGTTACGCCCACGTCTCTCCCAGCCCGCATATAAATACGCGCATACGGTAAACCCTAGCCACCACTTCGTCATACCGTTCCAAAACACTGCGCCGCCAATTCAAGTCTTCTCCATCCCTCCTTCCGGCGTGCACCGCGAGAAGGGACAGCAGGCCTCCGGAACCCCGCCTCTTGTGATCCTGTACGGGAGAGGGGCGATCAGGTTTTTGGGGAGCGCATGAGCGCGACTGCTGACGGCGACCACTTCCCCAACGACGATTTCTTCCCCGACATCGGCAACCTCTTCATCAACGACATGGCCGACACCGGGAACAACAACAACGGCGGTGCCGCTACCGCTCCATCGTACGTATCTCTCTTTCATCTGTATGAGATGTTACTGGAATTCATATGTCTAGTTCTTGCAATAGATTGTATCAATCTGTCTACTGTACTAGATCTAGACGTTTGCATGATTACTGTATTTGCTACTGTCGCAATTCATCTACTGCTATTTCGAATTAAATCATGTGCTAAATTGCTAATATATTCAACAATCCAAAAACCTGATTATAGGCAATTTCTTGCACCTGCGCCGTCTGTCATTGCGGCGACAAGGCCAGTCCCTTTCAAGGGTGTGGACTTTAAGAGGTGGCGCACGAGAGCAGTGCTATGGTTTCAAACCTTGCGCTGCTATGCGGCCACCAAGGGCAAGCCTGAGGGCGATCTCAATCCAGCACAGCTGGAGGCCTTTGAGGATATGGACACTATGTTTAAAAGTGCCCTCCTCGGTATTATCGATGATTCCATCGTGGATCCGTATATGTCGTTTGATAACGGCAAGGATATGTGGGCTGCACTCGAGGCCAAATTTGGGGCCTCGGATGCTGGTAGCGAGCTGTATGTCATGGAGCAATTCTATGACTACAGGATGACTGATGAGCGCTCTGTTGTTCAACAGGCTCATGAGATACAGTCACTCGCTAAAGAACTTGAGCACTTTAAGTGTATGTTACCGGACAAGTTTGTGGCCGGAGGCATTATTGCCAAGCTTCCATCTTCATGGAGCACCTTTGCTACTTCTCTAAAACACAAGAGACAGGAGTTTTCCGTAATGGACCTCATCGGATCTCTTGATGTGGAAGAGAAGGCGAGAGCAAAGGATACACGTGCTCGGGTTGCTGAGGTAGGTTCTTCTGCTCATGTGGTACAGAAGAAACATTACCCGCCCAACAAGCCTAAATATATCAAGAAGAAATCCGAGGGTAAAGGCAAGCCCGATGGCAAGTTTAAGCCGTCGCACTCTACCAACTTCAAGAAGAGAAAGGGATCATGTCACGTCTGCGGTGAACTGACCCACTGGGCTCCAAAGTGCCCTAAGCGTTATGAGCTGCAGCAGCAGGAGAACAGCGGCAAGACCGCCAATGTTGTCATGGCTGACACTGAGATGAAGGACTCTGGGTACGGTATAGTTCCCACTATTCTTTCAGTTTGTCATTCACCTGAATGGTTAATTGACACAGGTGCCAATGTACATGTTTGTGCTGATGCTTCTATGTTCTCTTCTTATCAGGTCACAGGGACTTCCCCCGTGCTGATGGGGAACGGGTCACATGCTACTGTTCGTGGTGTTGGTACGGTCGATCTGAAGTTTACTTCGGGGAAGATCGTGCGACTGAAGAACGTTCATCATGTGCCCTCCATCAATAAAAATCTCGTCAGCGGCTCACGTTTATGTCGAGATGGTTTTAAGTTGGTTTTCGAGTCTAATAAAGTTGTAATTTCCAAGTATGGACAATTTATTGGTAAAGGCTATGAGTGCGGAGGCTTGTTCCGCTTATCCTTGTCAGATATTTGCACCAAAGTTATTAATAATGTTTGCCACGATAATGATTGTGATGTTTGGCATTCGCGACTTTGTCATATTAATTTTGGTTGCATGACGCGGTTAGCAAATATGAGTTTAATTCCGAAATTCAGTACTATTAAAGGTTCCAAATGTCAAGTGTGTGTTCAAGCTAAACAACCTCGCAAGTCTCACAAGACCGCGGAGGCGAGAGACTTGGCACCACTAGAACTTATACATTCTGATCTTTGTGAGATGAATGGCGTATTGACCAAAGGTGGAAAGAAATACTTCATGACACTTATTGATGACTCCACTAGATATTGTTATGTGTATCTTCTGAAATCTAAAGATGAAGCTTTAACTTATTTCAAGAACTATAAGGCCGAAGCAGAGAACCAACTTGATCGTAAAATTAAACGGCTTAGGTCTGATCGTGGTGGAGAGTATTTTTCCAACGAGTTTAATTCTTTTTGTGCTGAACACGGTATTATTCATGAGAGGACGCCTCCCTACTCACCTCAGTCAAATGGAGTGGCTGAAAGAAAGAACCGAACGTTGTCTGATTTGGTTAACGCCATGTTAGACACTTCGGGTCTCTCCAAGGCATGGTGGGGGGAGGCGCTAATGACTGCATGTCATGTCCTAAACCGAGTTCCCACAAAGAATAAAACCATTACTCCATTTGAGGAATGGGAAAGGAAAAGGTTAAAACTCTCCTACCTACGTACTTGGGGTTGTTTGGCGAAAGTCAATATACCAATTCCCAAGAAGCGCAAGCTTGGACCAAAAACCGTAGATTGTGTTCTTCTGGGCTATGCTTTTAATAGCATTGGTTATAGATTCTTGGTAGTAAAATCTGAGGTATCCGACATGCATGTTGGTACGATTATGGAGTCGAATGATGCGACTTTCTTTGAGAACATATTTCCTATGAAGGATATGTCTAGCTCATCAAATCAGGAGAAACCTGTTTCATCTAGTCAGGAATTAGCTGAGATTCCTGAATCCACCATTCCGATAGAACACGTTGAGAATCCCGAGGAGGATGACAATGAAGTTCCTGTAAGGAGCAAGAGACAGAGGACTGCAAAGTCCTTTGGTAATGATTTCATTGTGTATCTCGTGGATGACACACCCAGGACTATTTCAGAAGCTTATGCATCTCTTGATGCTGACTACTGGAAGGAGGCTGTCCGTTGCGAGATGGATTCCATCTTGGCTAACGGAACTTGGGAAATCACTGATCGTCCTTATGGGTGTAAACCTGTAGGATGTAAGTGGGTGTTCAAGAAAAAGCTTAGGCCTGATGGTACAATTGAAAAGTACAAGGCAAGGCTTGTGGCCAAGGGTTATACCCAGAAAGAAGGTGAAGACTTCTTTGATACTTACTCACCTGTGGCTAGACTGACCACTATTCGTGTGCTACTATCTCTGGCTGCCTCACACGGTCTTCTCGTTCATCAAATGGACGTTAAGACGGCTTTCCTTAATGGAGAGTTGGACGAGGAAATTTACATGGATCAGCCAGATGGTTTCGTAGTACCCGGTCAGGAAGGCAAGGTGTGTAAGTTGTTGAAGTCATTATACGGCCTCAAGCAAGCACCTAAGCAATGGCACGAGAAGTTTGAAAGGACTTTGACTGCTGAAGGCTTTGTTGTAAACGAAGCTGATAAGTGTGTGTACTATCGCCATGGTGGGGGCGAGGGAGTTATTCTATGTCTATACGTTGATGACATATTGATCTTTGGAACCAATCTTGATTTAATCAAGGAAGTTAAGGATTTCTTATCTCGCTGTTTTGAGATGAAGGATCTAGGAGTAGCTGATGTTATCTTGAACATCAAGCTGTTGAGAGATGTTAATGGTGGGATCACACTGCTTCAATCTCACTATGTGGAAAAGGTCTTGAGTCGCTTTGGGTATAGTGACTGCAAGCCTTCTTCAACTCCATATGATGCTAGTTTGTTGCTTCGAAAGAATCAACGGATTACTAGAGATCAACTGAGATATTCTCAGATTATAGGCTCGCTTATGTATTTGGCGAGTGCCACGAGGCCTGACATCTCTTTTGCTGTGAGCAAATTGAGCCGGTTTGTTTCCAATCCGGGAGATGATCATTGGCGTGCGCTTGAGAGAGTTATGCGCTATTTAAAAGGCACTGCGAGCTATGGAATTCACTATACCGGAAACCCGAGGGTTCTGGAAGGATATAGTGATTCTAATTGGATATCTGATGCTGATGAGCTTAAGGCCACTAGTGGTTATGTTTTTACACTTGGTGGTGGCGCTGTTTCCTGGAAGTCTTGCAAGCAGACCATCTTAACGAGGTCAACTATGGAAGCAGAACTCGCAGCATTAGACACAGCCACTGTTGAGGCAGAGTGGCTTCGTGAGCTCTTGATGGACTTGCCTATGGTTGAAAAACCAATACCCGCAATCCTAATGAACTGTGATAATCAAACTGTGATCGTCAAAGTGAACAGTTCTAAGGATAATGCAAAGTCATCAAGACATGTGAAGAGGAGATTAAAATCTGTCAGGAAATTGAAGAACTCCGGAGTTATTACGTTGGATTATATCCAAACGTCTATGAACTTGGCAGATCCCTTCACAAAGGGTTTATCACGGAATGTGATAGAGAATGCATCGAGGGAGATGGGTTTGAGACCCACGTTATGAGTTGCCCACAGTGGTAACCCACTCTATGTGATCGGAGATCCCGTGAATTAGAAGTGGGAGACAAGCTGTTGGTCGGCTGAGAGGAGAGTATCCTTATATTTTATTCCACTCCATAAAAGATGCAATACTCTCCTGATCTGTACGGTAGGTTGACATTTGTCTTAATGTGTTCCAAGTGGCTTATTTATATAAGCAGAGATGTGTCCTACAGAACATCTCCTGAGGAACTCACCTATATGAGTCTGACTGTTAAACGTCGCAGTCTATGAGAATCGGGTGCTCTCTAATAAACTCATGAAAGGCCTTCGGAGTATGACGCATACGCTCCAAACCGCGGGGAAGCCTTGCGGCAGCCTAGTATCGGTTCAGACGTTGTGTAAAACTGGTATCACAGCAAACTTGTAGTTCAAGGCATAGTCCACTATTCAAGTTGTGAACTAGTGTAGCATGATGTTCTAAGTGGAAGTTCAACTTAACAGTCTCCACTAACACCGGTATATAAACAATGTTTTGGAACAGAGTTTATGAAATGTGCTAATGACACTTTGTGGGGGATTGTTGGAATTTTGTATGGGCTATGTATATGGGCTCACATGTCTAGCCCACTAAGCCCACTAAAATCCTGAAATTGTCATGGCCCATTCATGAATAATAAGTGGAGTGAGTGGGACTAAAGTTTAGTCCCACATTGCTAGTTTGGAGAGAGTGGGAGCACCTTATAAGGTGAGCCATTCTAGCTCATGTATGAGTAGGTAAGGCAAGAGGAGAGGTGTGCCACACGCGCGCTCCTCCTCCTCCGCCGCCCGCCTCGCCACGCCTCGCCTCGTCACGACACGTCACGACGCGCCGCGGGTTGCGGGAATGAGCCGAGCCGAGAGCGTTTATTTTGTCGATTGGGAAAACTTAATGAGTCATTAATTTGGTAATTAACGGACGCGTTAATTCCAAAACCGTTTCCGTTTCCTTTCTGGATCGTGGACCGACTCAGACGTGGGGTTACGCCCACGTCTCTCCCAGCCCGCATATAAATACGCGCATACGGTAAACCCTAGCCGCCACTTCGTCTTATGGTTTCGCACCACCGTTCCAAAGCACTGCGCCGCCAATCAAGTCTTCTCCATCCCTCCTTCCGGCGTGCACCGCGAGAAGGGACAGCAGGCCTCCGGAACCCCGCCTCTTGTGATCCTGTACGGGAGAGGGGCGATCAGGTTTTTGGGGAGCGCACTCGCGCGACTGCTGACGGCGACGACTTCCCCGACGACGACTTCTTCCCCGACCTCGGCAACCTCTTCATCAACGACATGGCCGACACTGGGGACAACAACAACGGCGGTGCCGCTACCGCTCCATCGTACGTATCTCTCTTTCATCTGTATGAGATGTTACTGCAATTCGTATGTCTAGTACTTGCAATAGATTGTATCAATCTGTCTACTGTGCTAGATCTAGACGTTTGCATAATTACTGTATTTGCTACTGTCGCAATTCATCTACTGCTATTTCGAATTAAATCATGTGCTAAATTGCTAATATATTCAACAATCCAAAAACCTGATTATAGGCAATTTCTTGCACCTGCGCCGTCTGTCATTGCGGCGACAAGGCCAGTCCCTTTCAAGGGCGTGGACTTTAAGAGGTGGCGCACGAGAGCAGTGCTATGGTTTCAAACCTTGCGCTGCTATGCGGCCACCAAGGGCAAGCCTGAGGGCGATCTCAATCCAGCACAGCTGGAGGCCTTTGAGGATATGGACACTATGTTTAAAAGTGCCCTCCTCGGTATTATCGATGATTCCATCGTGGATCCGTATATGTCGTTTGATAACGGCAAGGATATGTGGGCTGCACTCGAGGCCAAATTTGGGGCCTCGGATGCTGGCAGCGAGCTGTATGTCATGGAGCAATTCTATGACTACAGGATGACTGATGAGCGCTCTGTTGTTCAACAGGCTCACGAGATACAGTCACTCGCTAAAGAACTTGAGCACTTTAAGTGTATGTTACCGGACAAGTTTGTGGCCGGAGGCATTATTGCCAAGCTTCCATCTTCATGGAGCACCTTTGCTACTTCTCTAAAACACAAGAGACAGGAGTTTTCCGTAATGGACCTCATCGGATCTCTTGATGTGGAAGAGAAGGCGAGAGCAAAGGATACACGTGCTCGGGTTGCTGAGGTAGGTTCTTCTGCTCATGTGGTACAGAAGAAACATTACCCGCCCAACAAGCCTAAATATATCAAGAAGAAATCCGAGGGTAAAGGCAAGCCCGATGGCAAGTTTAAGCCGTCGCACTCTACCAACTTCAAGAAGAGAAAGGGATCATGTCACGTTTGCGGTGAACTGACCCATTGGGCTCCAAAGTGCCCTAAGCGTTATGAGCTGCAGCAGCAGGAGAACAGCGGCAAGACCGCCAATGTTGTCATGGCTGACACTGAGATGAAGGACTCTGGGTACGGTATAGTTCCCACTATTCTTTCAGTTTGTCATTCACCTGAATGGTTAATTGACACAGGTGCCAATGTACATGTTTGTGCTGATGCTTCTATGTTCTCTTCTTATCAGGTCACAGGGACTTCCCCCGTGCTGATGGGGAACGGGTCACATGCTACTGTTCGTGGTGTTGGTACGGTCGATCTGAAGTTTACTTCGGGGAAGATCGTGCGACTGAAGAACGTTCATCATGTGCCCTCCATCAATAAAAATCTCGTCAGCGGCTCACGTTTATGTCGAGATGGTTTTAAGTTGGTTTTCGAGTCTAATAAAGTTGTAATTTCCAAGTATGGACAATTTATTGGTAAAGGCTATGAGTGCGGAGGCTTGTTCCGCTTATCCTTGTCAGATATTTGCACCAAAGTTATTAATAATGTTTGCCACGATAATGATTGTGATGTTTGGCATTCGCGACTTTGTCATATTAATTTTGGTTGCATGACGCGGTTAGCAAATATGAGTTTAATTCCGAAATTCAGTACTATTAAAGGTTCCAAATGTCAAGTGTGTGTTCAAGCTAAACAACCTCGCAAGTCTCACAAGACCGCGGAGGCGAGAGACTTGGCACCACTAGAACTTATACATTCTGATCTTTGTGAGATGAATGGCGTATTGACCAAAGGTGGAAAGAAATACTTCATGACACTTATTGATGACTCCACTAGATATTGTTATGTGTATCTTCTGAAATCTAAAGATGAAGCTTTAACTTATTTCAAGAACTATAAGGCCGAAGCAGAGAACCAACTTGATCGTAAAATTAAACGGCTTAGGTCTGATCGTGGTGGAGAGTATTTTTCCAACGAGTTTAATTCTTTTTGTGCTGAACACGGTATTATTCATGAGAGGACGCCTCCCTACTCACCTCAGTCAAATGGAGTGGCTGAAAGAAAGAACCGAACGTTGTCTGATTTGGTTAACGCCATGTTAGACACTTCGGGTCTCTCCAAGGCATGGTGGGGGGAGGCGCTAATGACTGCATGTCATGTCCTAAACCGAGTTCCCACAAAGAATAAAACCATTACTCCATTTGAGGAATGGGAAAGGAAAAGGTTAAAACTCTCCTACCTACGTACTTGGGGTTGTTTGGCGAAAGTCAATATACCAATTCCCAAGAAGCGCAAGCTTGGACCAAAAACCGTAGATTGTGTTCTTCTGGGCTATGCTTTTAATAGCATTGGTTATAGATTCTTGGTAGTAAAATCTGAGGTATCCGACATGCATGTTGGTACGATTATGGAGTCGAATGATGCGACTTTCTTTGAGAACATATTTCCTATGAAGGATATGTCTAGCTCATCAAATCAGGAGAAACCTGTTTCATCTAGTCAGGAATTAGCTGAGATTCCTGAATCCACCATTCCGATAGAACACGTTGAGAATCCCGAGGAGGATGACAATGAAGTTCCTGTAAGGAGCAAGAGACAGAGGACTGCAAAGTCCTTTGGTAATGATTTCATTGTGTATCTCGTGGATGACACACCCAGGACTATTTCAGAAGCTTATGCATCTCTTGATGCTGACTACTGGAAGGAGGCTGTCCGTTGCGAGATGGATTCCATCTTGGCTAACGGAACTTGGGAAATCACTGATCGTCCTTATGGGTGTAAACCTGTAGGATGTAAGTGGGTGTTCAAGAAAAAGCTTAGGCCTGATGGTACAATTGAAAAGTACAAGGCAAGGCTTGTGGCCAAGGGTTATACCCAGAAAGAAGGTGAAGACTTCTTTGATACTTACTCACCTGTGGCTAGACTGACCACTATTCGTGTGCTACTATCTCTGGCTGCCTCACACGGTCTTCTCGTTCATCAAATGGACGTTAAGACGGCTTTCCTTAATGGAGAGTTGGACGAGGAAATTTACATGGATCAGCCAGATGGTTTCGTAGTACCCGGTCAGGAAGGCAAGGTGTGTAAGTTGTTGAAGTCATTATACGGCCTCAAGCAAGCACCTAAGCAATGGCACGAGAAGTTTGAAAGGACTTTGACTGCTGAAGGCTTTGTTGTAAACGAAGCTGATAAGTGTGTGTACTATCGCCATGGTGGGGGCGAGGGAGTTATTCTATGTCTATACGTTGATGACATATTGATCTTTGGAACCAATCTTGATTTAATCAAGGAAGTTAAGGATTTCTTATCTCGCTGTTTTGAGATGAAGGATCTAGGAGTAGCTGATGTTATCTTGAACATCAAGCTGTTGAGAGATGTTAATGGTGGGATCACACTGCTTCAATCTCACTATGTGGAAAAGGTCTTGAGTCGCTTTGGGTATAGTGACTGCAAGCCTTCTTCAACTCCATATGATGCTAGTTTGTTGCTTCGAAAGAATCAACGGATTACTAGAGATCAACTGAGATATTCTCAGATTATAGGCTCGCTTATGTATTTGGCGAGTGCCACGAGGCCTGACATCTCTTTTGCTGTGAGCAAATTGAGCCGGTTTGTTTCCAATCCGGGAGATGATCATTGGCGTGCGCTTGAGAGAGTTATGCGCTATTTAAAAGGCACTGCGAGCTATGGAATTCACTATACCGGAAACCCGAGGGTTCTGGAAGGATATAGTGATTCTAATTGGATATCTGATGCTGATGAGCTTAAGGCCACTAGTGGTTATGTTTTTACACTTGGTGGTGGCGCTGTTTCCTGGAAGTCTTGCAAGCAGACCATCTTAACGAGGTCAACTATGGAAGCAGAACTCGCAGCATTAGACACAGCCACTGTTGAGGCAGAGTGGCTTCGTGAGCTCTTGATGGACTTGCCTATGGTTGAAAAACCAATACCCGCAATCCTAATGAACTGTGATAATCAAACTGTGATCGTCAAAGTGAACAGTTCTAAGGATAATGCAAAGTCATCAAGACATGTGAAGAGGAGATTAAAATCTGTCAGGAAATTGAAGAACTCCGGAGTTATTACGTTGGATTATATCCAAACGTCTATGAACTTGGCAGATCCCTTCACAAAGGGTTTATCACGGAATGTGATAGAGAATGCATCGAGGGAGATGGGTTTGAGACCCACGTTATGAGTTGCCCACAGTGGTAACCCACTCTATGTGATCGGAGATCCCGTGAATTAGAAGTGGGAGACAAGCTGTTGGTCGGCTGAGAGGAGAGTATCCTTATATTTTATTCCACTCCATAAAAGATGCAATACTCTCCTGATCTGTACGGTAGGTTGACATTTGTCTTAATGTGTTCCAAGTGGCTTATTTATATAAGCAGAGATGTGTCCTACAGAACATCTCCTGAGGAACTCACCTATATGAGTCTGACTGTTAAACGTCGCAGTCTATGAGAATCGGGTGCTCTCTAATAAACTCATGAAAGGCCTTCGGAGTATGACGCATACGCTCCAAACCGCGGGGAAGCCTTGCGGCAGCCTAGTATCGGTTCAGACGTTGTGTAAAACTGGTATCACAGCAAACTTGTAGTTCAAGGCATAGTCCACTATTCAAGTTGTGAACTAGTGTAGCATGATGTTCTAAGTGGAAGTTCAACTTAACAGTCTCCACTAACACCGGTATATAAACAATGTTTTGGAACAGAGTTTATGAAATGTGCTAATGACACTTTGTGGGGGATTGTTGGAATTTTGTATGGGCTATGTATATGGGCTCACATGTCTAGCCCACTAAGCCCACTAAAATCCTGAAATTGTCATGGCCCATTCATGAATAATAAGTGGAGTGAGTGGGACTAAAGTTTAGTCCCACATTGCTAGTTTGGAGAGAGTGGGAGCACCTTATAAGGTGAGCCATTCTAGCTCATGTATGAGTAGGTAAGGCAAGAGGAGAGGTGTGCCACACGCGCGCTCCTCCTCCTCCGCCGCCCGCCTCGCCACGCCTCGCCTCGTCACGACACGTCACGACGCGCCGCGGGTTGCGGGAATGAGCCGAGCCGAGAGCGTTTATTTTGTCGATTGGGAAAACTTAATGAGTCATTAATTTGGTAATTAACGGACGCGTTAATTCCAAAACCGTTTCCGTTTCCTTTCTGGATCGTGGACCGACTCAGACGTGGGGTTACGCCCACGTCTCTCCCAGCCCGCATATAAATACGCGCATACGGTAAACCCTAGCCGCCACTTCGTCTTATGGTTTCGCACCACCGTTCCAAAGCACTGCGCCGCCAATCAAGTCTTCTCCATCCCTCCTTCCGGCGTGCACCGCGAGAAGGGACAGCAGGCCTCCGGAACCCCGCCTCTTGTGATCCTGTACGGGAGAGGGGCGATCAGGTTTTTGGGGAGCGCACTCGCGCGACTGCTGACGGCGACGACTTCCCCGACGACGACTTCTTCCCCGACCTCGGCAACCTCTTCATCAACGACATGGCCGACACTGGGGACAACAACAACGGCGGTGCCGCTACCGCTCCATCGTACGTATCTCTCTTTCATCTGTATGAGATGTTACTGCAATTCGTATGTCTAGTACTTGCAATAGATTGTATCAATCTGTCTACTGTGCTAGATCTAGACGTTTGCATAATTACTGTATTTGCTACTGTCGCAATTCATCTACTGCTATTTCGAATTAAATCATGTGCTAAATTGCTAATATATTCAACAATCCAAAAACCTGATTATAGGCAATTTCTTGCACCTGCGCCGTCTGTCATTGCGGCGACAAGGCCAGTCCCTTTCAAGGGCGTGGACTTTAAGAGGTGGCGCACGAGAGCAGTGCTATGGTTTCAAACCTTGCGCTGCTATGCGGCCACCAAGGGCAAGCCTGAGGGCGATCTCAATCCAGCACAGCTGGAGGCCTTTGAGGATATGGACACTATGTTTAAAAGTGCCCTCCTCGGTATTATCGATGATTCCATCGTGGATCCGTATATGTCGTTTGATAACGGCAAGGATATGTGGGCTGCACTCGAGGCCAAATTTGGGGCCTCGGATGCTGGCAGCGAGCTGTATGTCATGGAGCAATTCTATGACTACAGGATGACTGATGAGCGCTCTGTTGTTCAACAGGCTCACGAGATACAGTCACTCGCTAAAGAACTTGAGCACTTTAAGTGTATGTTACCGGACAAGTTTGTGGCCGGAGGCATTATTGCCAAGCTTCCATCTTCATGGAGCACCTTTGCTACTTCTCTAAAACACAAGAGACAGGAGTTTTCCGTAATGGACCTCATCGGATCTCTTGATGTGGAAGAGAAGGCGAGAGCAAAGGATACACGTGCTCGGGTTGCTGAGGTAGGTTCTTCTGCTCATGTGGTACAGAAGAAACATTACCCGCCCAACAAGCCTAAATATATCAAGAAGAAATCCGAGGGTAAAGGCAAGCCCGATGGCAAGTTTAAGCCGTCGCACTCTACCAACTTCAAGAAGAGAAAGGGATCATGTCACGTTTGCGGTGAACTGACCCATTGGGCTCCAAAGTGCCCTAAGCGTTATGAGCTGCAGCAGCAGGAGAACAGCGGCAAGACCGCCAATGTTGTCATGGCTGACACTGAGATGAAGGACTCTGGGTACGGTATAGTTCCCACTATTCTTTCAGTTTGTCATTCACCTGAATGGTTAATTGACACAGGTGCCAATGTACATGTTTGTGCTGATGCTTCTATGTTCTCTTCTTATCAGGTCACAGGGACTTCCCCCGTGCTGATGGGGAACGGGTCACATGCTACTGTTCGTGGTGTTGGTACGGTCGATCTGAAGTTTACTTCGGGGAAGATCGTGCGACTGAAGAACGTTCATCATGTGCCCTCCATCAATAAAAATCTCGTCAGCGGCTCACGTTTATGTCGAGATGGTTTTAAGTTGGTTTTCGAGTCTAATAAAGTTGTAATTTCCAAGTATGGACAATTTATTGGTAAAGGCTATGAGTGCGGAGGCTTGTTCCGCTTATCCTTGTCAGATATTTGCACCAAAGTTATTAATAATGTTTGCCACGATAATGATTGTGATGTTTGGCATTCGCGACTTTGTCATATTAATTTTGGTTGCATGACGCGGTTAGCAAATATGAGTTTAATTCCGAAATTCAGTACTATTAAAGGTTCCAAATGTCAAGTGTGTGTTCAAGCTAAACAACCTCGCAAGTCTCACAAGACCGCGGAGGCGAGAGACTTGGCACCACTAGAACTTATACATTCTGATCTTTGTGAGATGAATGGCGTATTGACCAAAGGTGGAAAGAAATACTTCATGACACTTATTGATGACTCCACTAGATATTGTTATGTGTATCTTCTGAAATCTAAAGATGAAGCTTTAACTTATTTCAAGAACTATAAGGCCGAAGCAGAGAACCAACTTGATCGTAAAATTAAACGGCTTAGGTCTGATCGTGGTGGAGAGTATTTTTCCAACGAGTTTAATTCTTTTTGTGCTGAACACGGTATTATTCATGAGAGGACGCCTCCCTACTCACCTCAGTCAAATGGAGTGGCTGAAAGAAAGAACCGAACGTTGTCTGATTTGGTTAACGCCATGTTAGACACTTCGGGTCTCTCCAAGGCATGGTGGGGGGAGGCGCTAATGACTGCATGTCATGTCCTAAACCGAGTTCCCACAAAGAATAAAACCATTACTCCATTTGAGGAATGGGAAAGGAAAAGGTTAAAACTCTCCTACCTACGTACTTGGGGTTGTTTGGCGAAAGTCAATATACCAATTCCCAAGAAGCGCAAGCTTGGACCAAAAACCGTAGATTGTGTTCTTCTGGGCTATGCTTTTAATAGCATTGGTTATAGATTCTTGGTAGTAAAATCTGAGGTATCCGACATGCATGTTGGTACGATTATGGAGTCGAATGATGCGACTTTCTTTGAGAACATATTTCCTATGAAGGATATGTCTAGCTCATCAAATCAGGAGAAACCTGTTTCATCTAGTCAGGAATTAGCTGAGATTCCTGAATCCACCATTCCGATAGAACACGTTGAGAATCCCGAGGAGGATGACAATGAAGTTCCTGTAAGGAGCAAGAGACAGAGGACTGCAAAGTCCTTTGGTAATGATTTCATTGTGTATCTCGTGGATGACACACCCAGGACTATTTCAGAAGCTTATGCATCTCTTGATGCTGACTACTGGAAGGAGGCTGTCCGTTGCGAGATGGATTCCATCTTGGCTAACGGAACTTGGGAAATCACTGATCGTCCTTATGGGTGTAAACCTGTAGGATGTAAGTGGGTGTTCAAGAAAAAGCTTAGGCCTGATGGTACAATTGAAAAGTACAAGGCAAGGCTTGTGGCCAAGGGTTATACCCAGAAAGAAGGTGAAGACTTCTTTGATACTTACTCACCTGTGGCTAGACTGACCACTATTCGTGTGCTACTATCTCTGGCTGCCTCACACGGTCTTCTCGTTCATCAAATGGACGTTAAGACGGCTTTCCTTAATGGAGAGTTGGACGAGGAAATTTACATGGATCAGCCAGATGGTTTCGTAGTACCCGGTCAGGAAGGCAAGGTGTGTAAGTTGTTGAAGTCATTATACGGCCTCAAGCAAGCACCTAAGCAATGGCACGAGAAGTTTGAAAGGACTTTGACTGCTGAAGGCTTTGTTGTAAACGAAGCTGATAAGTGTGTGTACTATCGCCATGGTGGGGGCGAGGGAGTTATTCTATGTCTATACGTTGATGACATATTGATCTTTGGAACCAATCTTGATTTAATCAAGGAAGTTAAGGATTTCTTATCTCGCTGTTTTGAGATGAAGGATCTAGGAGTAGCTGATGTTATCTTGAACATCAAGCTGTTGAGAGATGTTAATGGTGGGATCACACTGCTTCAATCTCACTATGTGGAAAAGGTCTTGAGTCGCTTTGGGTATAGTGACTGCAAGCCTTCTTCAACTCCATATGATGCTAGTTTGTTGCTTCGAAAGAATCAACGGATTACTAGAGATCAACTGAGATATTCTCAGATTATAGGCTCGCTTATGTATTTGGCGAGTGCCACGAGGCCTGACATCTCTTTTGCTGTGAGCAAATTGAGCCGGTTTGTTTCCAATCCGGGAGATGATCATTGGCGTGCGCTTGAGAGAGTTATGCGCTATTTAAAAGGCACTGCGAGCTATGGAATTCACTATACCGGAAACCCGAGGGTTCTGGAAGGATATAGTGATTCTAATTGGATATCTGATGCTGATGAGCTTAAGGCCACTAGTGGTTATGTTTTTACACTTGGTGGTGGCGCTGTTTCCTGGAAGTCTTGCAAGCAGACCATCTTAACGAGGTCAACTATGGAAGCAGAACTCGCAGCATTAGACACAGCCACTGTTGAGGCAGAGTGGCTTCGTGAGCTCTTGATGGACTTGCCTATGGTTGAAAAACCAATACCCGCAATCCTAATGAACTGTGATAATCAAACTGTGATCGTCAAAGTGAACAGTTCTAAGGATAATGCAAAGTCATCAAGACATGTGAAGAGGAGATTAAAATCTGTCAGGAAATTGAAGAACTCCGGAGTTATTACGTTGGATTATATCCAAACGTCTATGAACTTGGCAGATCCCTTCACAAAGGGTTTATCACGGAATGTGATAGAGAATGCATCGAGGGAGATGGGTTTGAGACCCACGTTATGAGTTGCCCACAGTGGTAACCCACTCTATGTGATCGGAGATCCCGTGAATTAGAAGTGGGAGACAAGCTGTTGGTCGGCTGAGAGGAGAGTATCCTTATATTTTATTCCACTCCATAAAAGATGCAATACTCTCCTGATCTGTACGGTAGGTTGACATTTGTCTTAATGTGTTCCAAGTGGCTTATTTATATAAGCAGAGATGTGTCCTACAGAACATCTCCTGAGGAACTCACCTATATGAGTCTGACTGTTAAACGTCGCAGTCTATGAGAATCGGGTGCTCTCTAATAAACTCATGAAAGGCCTTCGGAGTATGACGCATACGCTCCAAACCGCGGGGAAGCCTTGCGGCAGCCTAGTATCGGTTCAGACGTTGTGTAAAACTGGTATCACAGCAAACTTGTAGTTCAAGGCATAGTCCACTATTCAAGTTGTGAACTAGTGTAGCATGATGTTCTAAGTGGAAGTTCAACTTAACAGTCTCCACTAACACCGGTATATAAACAATGTTTTGGAACAGAGTTTATGAAATGTGCTAATGACACTTTGTGGGGGATTGTTGGAATTTTGTATGGGCTATGTATATGGGCTCACATGTCTAGCCCACTAAGCCCACTAAAATCCTGAAATTGTCATGGCCCATTCATGAATAATAAGTGGAGTGAGTGGGACTAAAGTTTAGTCCCACATTGCTAGTTTGGAGAGAGTGGGAGCACCTTATAAGGTGAGCCATTCTAGCTCATGTATGAGTAGGTAAGGCAAGAGGAGAGGTGTGCCACACGCGCGCTCCTCCTCCTCCGCCGCCCGCCTCGCCACGCCTCGCCTCGTCACGACACGTCACGACGCGCCGCGGGTTGCGGGAATGAGCCGAGCCGAGAGCGTTTATTTTGTCGATTGGGAAAACTTAATGAGTCATTAATTTGGTAATTAACGGACGCGTTAATTCCAAAACCGTTTCCGTTTCCTTTCTGGATCGTGGACCGACTCAGACGTGGGGTTACGCCCACGTCTCTCCCAGCCCGCATATAAATACGCGCATACGGTAAACCCTAGCCGCCACTTCGTCTTATGGTTTCGCACCACCGTTCCAAAGCACTGCGCCGCCAATCAAGTCTTCTCCATCCCTCCTTCCGGCGTGCACCGCGAGAAGGGACAGCAGGCCTCCGGAACCCCGCCTCTTGTGATCCTGTACGGGAGAGGGGCGATCAGGTTTTTGGGGAGCGCACTCGCGCGACTGCTGACGGCGACGACTTCCCCGACGACGACTTCTTCCCCGACCTCGGCAACCTCTTCATCAACGACATGGCCGACACTGGGGACAACAACAACGGCGGTGCCGCTACCGCTCCATCGTACGTATCTCTCTTTCATCTGTATGAGATGTTACTGCAATTCGTATGTCTAGTACTTGCAATAGATTGTATCAATCTGTCTACTGTACTAGATCTAGACGTTTGCATGATTACTGTATTTGCTACTGTCGCAATTCATCTACTGCTATTTCGAATTAAATCATGTGCTAAATTGCTAATATATTCAACATATTTCAGGGAGAATATGTAGAAGAGCTGCATGGCTTTGCATCAAGACTATATTCTCAAATTACTTCTATAAAGGTTGGAGGCATTGTGTGTCTACGCCAATCGTCCACGTCTGGCTCTTCGCTCGCGCGCAGCCTCCTGGAGGTGCCATGTGGCCACGCTGGATTGGCCGCGCGCGGAGGACTTACTGCTCCCTTGATTGCTTCAGTGTGGACGGAGACAAAACCCAATCCCGCAGACCTAGATCTCAAAAAGAGCCGCCTCTCTCCCGCACCCTCGCCAACTCGCGCCGCCGGCCCTCGCCTCCAGCACTCTCTCCCTTTCTTTCTCCCGCGCCCTCATCTCACCCTCTCCAATCATGTTCCAGAGCGCCTGTAGCGCGGCCGAGCCGGGCCGGACGGACTCAGTGGCGGCGGGGGAGGCGTTTGAAGAGCGGGTCTCGGAGGATGGCGGCGGCGATGTAGCCGGACGGGACGACAACGGTGGTGGGCAAGACAAGGTGCTGCAGTAGCGCCTCCCGAAGTAGTGCAGCGACGCGCCAGTGGAATCCCCTTCTCCAGCTCGTCGGGGATGGGGAGCGGCCGCGCTGTGGCGGTGGCGACGGAAGGTTGGCCGAGATGAAAATATCCCACAGCCCCGACATCTCTCCTCTCGCGCCAGCCCCTGCGCACTCACCTCCGCCCCAGAGGAGCTCGTTGCTAGGCTTGGCCGCCCGCCGGCAATCTACCGCACGCCGCATCCTCTTCGTGCCTGTTGGTAACCTCCTGGCGGCGCTATAGACGGTTTGGGGGCTGCCTTCCGTAGCGTCACGTCCTCGTCTGCCTTGACCCAAGCCAAGCAAGTGACGACGGTGATGCGGACGGTCGAAGCCTGTTGACCGAGGGAAAGAGGAGGACATCATCCGCCTCCTCGCGCTGCTCACAGCGCGTCTCTGCACCTCTGAGTCCACTCGTCCACGCCACAGGTCCGATGCGGTTGAGGTAGGGATTCCTCTTTCTTTCCTTCTTCTTAGTTCTTTATTTACAACTGGTTTTATCTGTGTTACTTCGGGTGCCTCATTCCTTTTGTGCAGCTTGGTGCAGGCTGAGTTATGGGTTCTGCACGATCTTCCCGAGCTGTGTGTTTGTGTGAGTTTTAGTGCCGCTCGTAGGATTTTCTGATGTTTATTCATGTTGCACCTCCTCTGTTCGATGAAATGCCATTGTTGGTGCTGCACCGAGGCCAAGGAGGACGATCTATGCACGAAGAACATGGTCCCCTGGGAGTCCGTCTATGGCGAGAAACTGTCCAGGTCGGTGCCTACTTATCTCACTCTTGTGTTGCCCACTATTTTCACATCCTGCTCATTTTCCTGTGCTATGATGGGAGTAAGATAGGTAGCCATGGGTTGCTAGGTTAGTTTATGTGGATGTAATTTCTGTTGTGTTCTTTGTACACTTGGAAGTGCACTCATTTCTGCTAGAACGAGTATGGGTCCAAGGTTGGGTACAGGGCATGGAACCCATTAAAATTGAAGCTGGCTACCGTTGTGTTCGACAGTGTCGACAACATATGGATTTTAAGTTCCTTGTGATTTGTGCATTATATTGTATTTTATGCCTCGAAACTTGCTATTCAAGGTTGTAGATTAGCTAAAATGTTACTCTTTGTTTGACCTTGCATTTTTTTTATTTCAGGTTGTCTGATATTGTTGGACCAGTGAGATCTCAATAACTATTGACTAAGAGTGGGTTGGTGTATACTGTAGAGTTTCTGCACCAGAGTGGCAGGGATCTTGTCAACATGGCCAGGAAGAGGACCAACTTGATTCCCATCAGTGAGTATGCTAGGCACCCTGCTAGGTACCAGATGTTGGTTGACATGGTTGATGTTATCTTCTCAGATGTTGCACAGCCTGACCAGGTATACCTGGCATCATATAAATTCCTACAGTTGTTATCGGGCGGATATGTAAATGTGTTATTCTATGGCAACCTTCTGTGGCTGCATTTAGGGGTCCTAGCTACATTGGAGCTTAGAAAATGAGGAGCTTACTCTGATTCAACTGTTTTGAGAAACTTGGGTGTTGGATTAGGATATTTGCTCTTGGCTTACAAAGCTACAATTCAGGGAGTCAAGAATCTGCCTATAACCTGTCCTTTAGATCCTTTATATTTGATTTGGTTGCGCCTTGAGGTTTCATCGTATTTGTACCATAATTGTATATTTCTAATATTTGTATCTATGCCTGTTGAGCCCTAGCGCCCTCTCCTCCACTGAACCCTCTTATTCTAAGGCCCTCCTCTAAACCCGCCTGGCTTCCTGTGTGGGCTTGCCGTAACCGGACAACCCACCCTCTTTCTTTCTTTCTCTGCATGTTCACTCTATACGTCTCACACATCAAAGTTGTAAACTGAATTTTTGTGTGATACTTGAATTCTGTTTATTATACTGAATTCTATTATCTAAATTTCGGACCAGTTCCTTATCTATAGTCACAAATTGATGGCGACTACGTTTCGTGCAATTGCCCTTGCCCTTGCAGCCGCCTAAGTTTCTATTATAATGTAACATGACATCAACGTGTATCAGTTTATCTAATTTTTTATGGAATTGTCTGAACAAGCACGCATGTAAATAATAATAAATGAAATCTTTCTGTATCTTGAAAACTTATCCTATCAGTGTTTTTCGACTGCCTGGAAACTATTGTTCATTCTAGGAGATTAGCCAACTTTTTTGTCCTATTGCATCCAAATTGAGTCCAAGATTAACTGATAATCTTTGTTTACTGCATTTGGACGCTGGCATGGGAATTTTATATTTTGTTTAATTATTAGTGACCTCGGATAACTAGGTTAAATATGTTGCATCTTTGGTTCATTCTTCTGTATTGATCATTCGATTGGTTGTGGTACAGGTGAACGAAGTCATTTTGGATGAACACTTGGACCAAAGCTGGGAGGTGCTAGCAGGGGCAGTACGTACAGTAAGATCTACTGATTTACTCTGGTCATTACCTTCAGTTTAACTTGCGGTTGCTGACAAAACCATGCTTCTATAGAGTGGTATTCGCAAGTGGTGTCGTTCTCAGAAAGTGACTTTGTCAAAAGTAGACTTGTATATTTATGAAGTTTGTATGGGTCTTGAGATGCTTTAATTTTATGGCAACAATTGAGTAGGCTAGATGCATATTTTGTGATCATGCCCCAATATTCCATTAGGCAGGGCATCACTATATTAATTATTAATAAGCATGTACCGGTATTCTGGGGTCTCAGCTAGAATGGTTATGTTATTTTTCCACATCAGGCCAATCATATTTGCAGGTTATGCAAAGTTAGTTGGGAGAAGTGGGAGAGCAATGATACCAAAACGCTTGACACTTTTTTTATAGTAACCCGCAAGTCCTAGAAAACTTCTTACTTCTTTACTTTTTGTTGGAGTTGGATTTTCTGTAGTTGTCCACTGTGCTACCTTGGTGATTTTTGCTGGGTCAGATATTGCCACCGAGAGTTGTCTATCTCATTCATTTTCTGTTATTGAGTTTACACAAGTCGTTGAGTTCTTACAATTGTTCCATTTGTCTTCAAATATTATAGATTTTGGAGTAGAAGAATATGTAGAGTTAGATATGATCTTGCTTAGTTTTTTCTAGGGCTGTCAAATTTCTTTTGCCACATTTTAATCATGATTTCCTGCACTAGAAACTGAATGTGAAGATTTACTTCTGTGGATGGCTAAACCTAAAAGTATAAAACTAAAATTGTGATCTCTGTGATGCCCCCTCGATTTTTTTTTCTACATTGAGGCAGGCTATCTTGAACGTCCCTTTTTTCGTTACAATGTAGCATGGCCATGGTGAGACATCAGGTTTCTGCTTGCCTCTCTGGATACGAATGCTTTATTATCATATGAATGAAGGCATGAGGCATCTGAACCTGGTTTTTTCAGGATAGTTTTCCTATATTTATTGATACATTTTAATACTCAAAATGCACCTATTTATTCTCGGTTTGCATTGTTATTCAGGTAGCCTGCCAGCTCCCTCTACCTTGAAAATAATTTTCCTTCATAGTTTCGGTTCACTTACCTATGATGTTGCCTACTTTCTTCTATTCTGGTAGATATGCATATGCTTTCTTGCTTGCATGTTGCACTTGGTTCAGAGGATCTATTCTTTTTTGGGACTCCCAATCTATTTGCTAGGCTGGAAGCCTGTTTATTCTATTCAAATAATGATTGTTCTTACATTGATTTCAGTATGAACTGATTTTTACAATTGCTTCGCAAGACAATGCTTTTTTTAGTCTTTTTTAGAATTTTTGTTGCTCCACTTTGGAACCCGATGACAAATATGCCTTGCCTGTGCAAATTTTTATTTTAGTCTTTTTTAGAACATTTATCATCTCTGAATATTTTATTTTTCCCTGGATAGTGCTGTCTAACTATGGTATATAAAGTGCTGCTTAATACTTGCTTATATATTTACATGCAGGTGAGTACTACCTGCCTATAGGTGAGGTAACTTGATTGAAGTGGTATATATCTGAATTCTCTGTTTAGACGAATAAATTGTTCTTTTCACACCATTGTACTGTTATATGTATTCCATCTTACTGACTACTGAGGTCTATATATCTGATGACCCGAGGGACATTCCTTCCCTTAGTTTGAGTTTGAACAAATTTATCTTTATATTTTCTTCTAGATTGTCCTGTTTCATTCTTACAACTAATTTATGAGACTTGTAGTATAGCAGGCCATCTCCCATTTCGAAAGTAGTTATTTTAAATTGTTCCTACATGTTTTCTTGCTTGTTTTAAAAAATAGCAGTCTTGGTAAATTACCGGTGAAGTACTCCCCACTTGTGCCAAGAGGTCCTGGTTTCAACTCAGCCTCTCTACATTGCACTTTGCAGGGGTAAGGATTGACTCACATTATCCTTCCCCAGAACCCACATGGTGTGGAAGCATCTAGCACTGGGTCTATCCTTTATATGTTTAGGTTGGTGGCTAAAAATCCATAGTTTATCATTTCTGTGCTTTTCCTTCTATAACCTTTATATATTCAATGTTCAATATCCGTTTGGCCTGTAAACTAGAGAAATGACCATAGAAAGACAACTAAAAAAATTGTTTACCAAACTATATGTCGATAACCGATAATGTCGAGGAGTTGGCTTATCCAAGTTGCACTTATTTAAATTGGATAATGGGATGTCGACTAGCTTTCTTTTATCCTTTTTGTTCATGTTCTCATTTATCAGTAAGTTCACCCTTTGGCTTCTATATTATTGCTCGAGTACTTGCATGCAAACATATCTTTTGTAGTTTGATATAATTACCTGAACCTACAGAAATTCGTTCTGGGCTTGGAGCATTTGTTCCTGCTGATCGAGCAATTGGGTCTCCCAAGACTCCAACAGGTTAGCCTTTCTTTGGTCCAAGTCATCAAGCATCTTTAGGCAACGAAAGTATCCAATATTAGGTAATTTATTTTGCACATTCATTGTGCTTCCTGTTAACCGAAATAAGGAGTTAAGAGTCACAATTGGCCTCTTTCTTGAATGAGATGCCTAAGATTTTGGATAATTTGTACCACACATATCGCAGTTGGGGGTTACTGTGTACCAAGTTTGGCTGTAGTTTCATTTCGCGAGTGTGCTAATGGATTTGTTTTTTCATTTTCTTATTCAGGGTTTTTTCTCGCTAAGCAAACTTGATGTAGTATGTAGCTTATAGATAATAAACTCTGGTAAAAATTCTAGCAGTCAAGTTCTATTACCAACTAGGAGTAATTGGTAAAATAGATGTTACCGTGATAATAGTTTACCTGGTAATCAAATAGAAAGGTTTGGAGAGATTTCAGAGACAGGAGGTTGCTGAAGGAACTCTGGAAAATATCGCAGTTGCTCGACCTGGAAGCCGAGTTGGGAGACACTCCAAACTTAAGAATATTTTCCTTTCGTTTTAGTATTTACTAGACCCAATAACTAGTCTGCGGAAACCACAGCCCCAAAGGGGTCAGTACATACACGTACTGGCAAGCAAGACTCATAGTTCACCAAAGTGTAGCCCGTCAACACCAAGAACAGATGCCTTGGGTTCAACGGAAGAAAGGGATATAAAAGATGCTGCAACTGGCTGCACTAACCATCTACAGAACATACTATAACTTCCGGCTATCAGAAAGGGGGATAAGATAGCGTATCGTAACCAAATACAACTAACCACCACACAAACCCATCCTGGACCTCGCCCCTTATCCAAAGAAGCAATCCGAGGATAACTCACACAGTTGGATTAATGATGGATCAAATTGTTGTGTCAATAAGCCTATTACTAGTCAAGTTATCATTAGTTAGGTGTAAGTTGTTCTGAGTACTTGTTAGCCAGTACTTTCACCAAGTCAACCATAACCGCGGAAAACACGGCTTCCCGAGAAGATTTATCCGTGCAGGGGTGCACCAATTTGGCCGTACACGTAAGAATATCCCGCCAGGATGGAAATGCACTTCCGCCAAGCGAGGCACTCTACACAACTCAACTCTTCTTCGCATCAAGCCCAAAGCACCACGTGTTGTGCGTGCGCGGCTAATCGAGCCCCACGAAGAAAAGGGGACCCTCATAGCACTGGAAGACCACGCCGCCCTAAATGCCGACTACAAAAGTTCCACCCTGGCCTCGGGTTCGTACCTGCATATGCGTGCATCAAATGGAAAGCCCGAACTAAGTGTGGTGATTTGGACGAGATGCGAATCGAATCAAATTGAGGGGGGCGCCCATACACGCTTCCCACATGCGGATAGTGTGCTCATCATGGATCAGTAGACAAGACCCTTTTCCTAATTAGGGTCGACACTAGCAGGCCTCAAAACCACGCCGGGCCTCCTGCCGGTGCCTTATCAGCAATTTATTATTACCTCAAATTAACAGGTTGTTGTTTAACATCGAGCCCCAGAATATAATCAAAGATGATAACAGAAAGTAACTGATAACGGACTCGAGCAAAACAACCCTAAGCATGCTAGTAAGACACGGGCCCAAGCAACGGGGTTATAGGACAGGAGGTGAGGCAATATCAGGGTTCAGGGTATCATGTGATAGGTTCGTAACAGAAAGCAACGATACATATGGCTAGCAGAAATAGACAACGGAAAGTATCGGTAACCAATGTTGAAAGGAACACAATGGTTCATGTGAGTGATAACTTGCCTGCAAACTCGGTAGCCTGGTACTGGGCTAGATCCTCAGAAGGGGTGTCGTAAGTATCGTCTGTCTCAACGTCGTCGTCTATCCGAGAAGAAGCAAACAAACAATACAGAAAGATAAACAATCAATAACATGGCATAATGCACAATCATGGGATGATGCATGACAATTTAATGGGTGCATCAAAATAAGCTAGTTGACATGATAACACAATTTAAATGGACACATATGCAATTTTGAGTTGCATATGAAAAGCCCATGAATTTTGGTTGAAACAATTGTTTTCCAATTAACCAACAGGTGAAAGTGGATTAGTATGATGCATGGATGAGGAAAACAACAAAATAACAACAATAGAACCAATTGGAGATGAGGTTATCAATTTAGAAATTTATTTATTAAGTTAGGGAATTTTTTTGGTTCCTTAAAGGGATTACACAAATAGTTGTTGTTTTCACCAATTTAAATTGTGCAAAATAAATAACAAAATTCATATTTGAAAAGATCATAAAATTTTGGGTGGGTTACATTTTTCAAATATTGAAAAAGGAATTAGGATGAATTTATTATGACTTAAACAAAATTAAACAAGTTTTAAATGAATTTAAAACAAGTTTGAATATTATTTGAATTTTATTTGTTCCAATCATAAATTCAAATTCATATTTGAAAATTTTATATTTTTCTAGCTTGAAAACATATTTTACATGTTCAAGAATAATTTATTTTGAGCAAGTTATGAATTCAGCAATTTTAAATGATTTAAACAAGGTTTAAATTATTTAAGCAATTTTAATTATTCAAACCATGAAACAAAATTTATATTTGAATAGGTGGTTCAAAATGGTATGGAAAACATATTTTATTTGCATTATTTGGATTTAGTATGAATTAGTTATGGATTTTATCAAATTACAAATGAATTGTTTGAATTCAAATTTTGGATGCATTTGGAAAATTCAAAACAGAAAATAAATGGTTCAAATAGATAGATAATTTAATTTGGATCAACACACATATTTTACTTTTATTATTTGGAGTTATAATTTAAAAGTTATAAGCAATTTAAATTAGAGGACCAATCTGTAATTTAAAAGGGCTTTGAATTAAAACAGAAAAGGTTAAAAACTTTTTATACAGCGTGGGCGTCTACCCTAGGCACTGCCAGTGGGCCTAGGGCAAACGTGTGCACGCGTGGCACCAGTGCCACAGACAGGTGGGGCCTGCCTGTCAGTGCCCCGGGCAAAAGGTTGGATTTTATTCCGCAGCGCAGGGCTCGAACCCACGACCTGCCCGTGCGCGCGCAACGCCGCTGCCAGTGCGGTAAGCGATCGTTCTCTGTCAGTATAAGCGATGCAGTAAGGTTGAGGTTCAGTTACGCGCATCTGAACTTTTAACTGACGAAAAGACTGAACTTTCGTCAGAGAGGAAGACGCCGGCGGCGATCACCGTGGTTGTGCTGCTCGTCCGTGTGCTGATGGGGTGCGTGTGGTGGTGCATGTGCTCGCGCAAGAAGGAGAGAGGAGGAGAGGGACACGGCTGCTCACCCTCGCCGTAATCGAAGCAGAGGCCCGGGGCAGCGAGCTCGACGGCGACGAGGAAGACGGCGGCGACGTTGTGGACTCCCTCCGGGGCTGCAGCGATGTCGAGGACGTCGAGGTACGTACGGGGAACTCGTTCCCGTGATCGGCGTGGAAGAAGGAGGGCTGCAACGGCGACGGCGTCCACGGGTTCAGTCGACGGCGAGGTGGAAGACGCGGACAGCGGCGAGGACGACGGCGTGGAAGCAGGGGGTCTCCGGGGCTGCTGTGGTGTCCAGAAGGTAGAGGGAGGTGCCGCGGTGCGATCCCCGTGGCTAGGTGGGATGGTGGCGCATCGAGGTGGCGGCGGCGTCCATGGATTCAGAGCGGCGCTCTCCGGTGAGGAGTTCAGAGAGGAGAATCGGGGCTGAAAAGGTGGCGATCAGCGGCGGAGCTCGAGGGAGGAGGGAGCCTAGGGTTTAGGGTTGCGGCGCGGGGACCTAGGGCTGCTTTATAGGGGCTCGGGAGCTCTCCTGGCCGTCGGGGTGCCGCGGCGGCGACGTGGCACCGCTGCGATCGCTGCCGTACGCGAGGACGACGAAGAAAAAGAAGGGCGAACCGGTACCGGGCCAGCGAGGGGGCAGGAAAAGGCTGGGCCGCGAGGGGGGAGAAGGGATAGGTGGGCTGGGCGCAGCCCACTGCTCCTGGCGCCCGTTTTATTTTTTTAAAATTTTCTCCTTCTGTTTTTTTTGCAGAAATGAAAATGGAAGAAAAAGGGTAGTTTTTAGGGCTAGGAAAAATTGGAAAAAATTATGGTTAGGTTAGTTTTTACCATAGCAACTGAATGCTAACTTTTATTTTCCAAAATTTTCAAATTTAATTTGCTGTTTGTATTTATTTCAAATTTGGGAGAATTGCTTATTAAGTGACTATTAATGAAACCAAACTTTTTAATAGGGTGAACCCTATGTTAAATTAGAACAAATGAGTTGATTTGTTTTGATAATATTCATAAATCCAATTGAGTGCTGTTTGGGATTTGAATTTGAATTTTTGGAATAACATGGGAATTAATTGATTGATTAAAGCCATCATTTTAATAGTTGAGCATTATGGAATAAAATGGAAACACATGGTTGTTTGAGTTGGACTTTTTATTTGAAAAAGATTGTAACATGACAAGTATGAACAAGCATTTGAAATATGTTTGAATTTGAATTGTGAAAACAGAGAAAAACATATGCAAACCAAAATGAAAACAAAGTAAAACAATTGCAAACAACTTAATGAATATGATGACATGATGCAAAACTTTAATTAAACAAGAAACAAACATGCTAGGGGTGGTTTTTCATACTTGGGATGTTAGATGCGCCCTACCAACATCAGTTGCATCAACCTTCGGAAGTGATTTCTTTCTCATACTGGTTGATTCAACCTTGGTTTCTTTGTGAGGGAAAACTTGCTGCTGCACTCTCCACACCTTGCGCTTGGGGTCTCCCAACGAGCGTGTGTCTACACTCCATCAAGCTTTTCTGCTGTCGTTGCCAGGGAGGAAGAGGATTTCTGCAAGGGTAGTCTCTCACTTCCAATCTCTTTACTTTGTTTTTTTTTCTTAGTTTATTTTATTTTTTCTTGTTGGCTTCTCTTTATCAAAAACATAAAAAAAATTAGTTCTTACTCTAGTTGTTATTTTTATCATGTTTTTTTTAAATGAGTATTCCCGAATTTGATGTTCGTTCTTTTAAGAAACAAGGAGGAGAAAGTTTGAAAGATGCTTGGTATAGAATAAGTGATGCTCATCACAGATGTACTAAGAAATATTCTACCTTGATCCTTCTTAGGAATTTTTATTTTCGTATTACTAGCTGGTATAGGCATGTTCTAGACACTCTTGTAGGTGGTAATTTTCTGGGAACTTCTGCTTTGGAAGCCTGTAATTTAATTGAAAGTTTAGTTGGAACACCACCTAGCTGAGATCACTTTAGATGATGTTATAAAAATGCTGAACTCTATGGAGCAAATTTTGCCAAACTTCCTTGACAATCCTAGCAAAGTTAATGAATCAATAAGAGAACTACTGTTTTAAAGGCTAGAAATATCCATGATAATCAACACATTAGGATTGGTAAACTAGAGGAGGCTATGGAAAATTTAAGGTCAAACTTTTCTTCTCTTAAGTTTAAGATGGAGAAAACTTTTATGGGAAAAGAGCAAAAGTTTATGTATGTCCCCAAGGTGCCTAAACAAAAAAACCCTAATGTGCTTAAAATTGAGAAAACTTTTAGTGAAACTAAAAGTGATTTGCATATTGAATCATCTTCAGGGGTACCTAAAGTACCAATTGATACAAGTGGTGTTTTGGAGGAAATTATTGATTTGGATGGTTCTTCACTTGAAAATACTTGATTCTAGTTTTCTGGGTCTAGCTAAAAGGCGTTAAAGAAAAGCACTTCTTGTGAAATAACCCATGGTTTTAATTTTTGCTTTGTTTTTCTCTATTTTCTTTGAGTCAAGGTGTTGTTTAATTATGTAGCAACTCCTTTGTATCTTTATTTTCTCGCATTTGTTGTGCCAAGTAAAGTCTCTAGTGAAAGTTGAGGTTAGATTTGGATTTCTACGCAGGAAACAGATTTATGCTGTCCACCGTTAAATTCGTGTAATTTCACAGAAAGATCAAAATGACCTGCAAATTTTTGTGCATATTCCTCAGATGATTCCGAAACTTTTTCTAGATTTGTGTTTTTCGATTTGAGCAATGTAAGTGCCTCGAACAAATCCGTCTCTACAAACTGTTCTGGTTTTGATAAAATTCTGCCTTTTTACTTGCATTCTCTTTTTTACTATGTCGAGTGGATTTCTTTGCTCCACAAAACATCAGTGGCTGTAACTAATGTTTAAAAAGTATTAATAATGCTTGTGTCTATGGATAATATGTGAATTTTTGATTGTGCGCTAACCCTCTAATGCGAATTACATTGAGTTTGGTGTGAAGTAAGTTTTCAAGGTTCAAGAGAAGAGGGTGATATGATGTGGTCAAGAAGAGTGCAAAGCCAAAGCTTGGGGATGCCCCCGTGGTTCATCCCAGCAAATTCTAAGAAGACTCAAGCGTCTAAGCTTGGGGATGCTCAAGGCATCCCCTTCTTCATGAGCAACTTATCAGGTCACTTCTAGTGAAACTATATTCTTATTCGGTCACATCTTATCCACTTTACTTGGAGCGTCTATTTGTTTTTTTGTTTCGTTTTATTTTGTTTTCCTTGCTGCAATAAATATAGGTGGAACCCAGCATTCTTTGTGTGGGAGAGAGACACGCTCTGGTTTTTCATATGAATACTCGTTTTCTTCCATGCTCATATTCTTAGTTCTTCTTCTAACTGCTGCAAATCCTTTTAGCTCATGTTTTTCATGCATCTCTTATTCAGAGTTGTTAGTTCTAGTAGAGTTATGTTAGTACTCTCTTGTTTCACTGCTATATTAGTTGAAGAGTTTTTGTTGTTTGGTGTTTGATGGAAATAGAAAATGCTACATGTGGTAGATGTTATGTTGGAAAAGACTTGCATACTCTAGTAGGTCATTAAAACGTTTCACTTGATTATTTGCTGTTTTTTTGAGATGTTAATATTCTTAGTGTAAACCTACTGGTCTAGTAAAGTAAAAATAATTAATGGTTGGTCTAAAAGCTTGAAACTATGCCACACTCGAAATATCAGTTGATAGTATAATGGTATATGACTTCCTCTACTGATAATAATCGTAATGGATTTTTGTTACGCGCTACGGTCGGGGTAGACAACATTGACTTCTCACTTCCACATACCCTCTTGGAGTGATTTTCATTATGCCTTGTATAATAAAATTTCTAGATGTAATATTTTAACTTGCGAGTTCTAAGTTGCGGTTTTATGGCACTTCCACCATCCATATTTGCTAGCCTCTTCGGTACTGTGCATTGCCCATTCTCACATTGGAAGTTGGTGCAAACTTCGCCAGCGCATCCAAACCCCGTGGGAGGACTTTGTTCTTCTACACATAAGCCCAAAATATCTTCCCCAAAACAGCCACCATACCTACATATCATGGTATTTCCATAGGCATTCCGAGATATATTGCCATACAACATCCATCATCATTATGTTACCGATACGTCAAAAACGTATCCATAATTTCTGATGTTCCATGTTGTTTTCATGCCATATGCTACATGTTTCCTTTACAATTTATGCCATTTTTATCGATTTCCTGGGACTAACCTATTGAAAAGATGCCACAGATCTAGTTCTTGTTTTCTGCTGTTTTTAGTTCCAGAAAAGTTCTTCTGGAAATATTCTCGAAATTGGACGATTCGAAGCCCGGAAGCCTTAGAAAGTTGTCACACACATGGAGTCCAGAGGAGACCCGGAGGGGAGCCACAGGGGCCCCACACCATGGGTGGGCGCCCCCCAGCCGCGCCCAGGGGTGGTGTGGCCCCACTGCTCGCCCACCGATGTTGCCATATCCTCTATATATTTTCCTCGAATGGTTAACCCTAAACACCCAAGCCTTTTCCACCAAAAACATCTACATCCGCCGTCATCGTCAACCATAGTTCGGGAGAATTCTGGAGCTCTCCTCGGCACCCCGCCGGGAGGGGGAATCATCACCTCAAATCCAACCCCGAAACACATACAAAACCATGCGACGTCGATAAACAAAACACATAGATTCAACAACATGGGTGGTACACGGAACTGGGATGCGTGCCATGCATTCTACGCAACCTCCAACAAGATCTATCTATAAAGATATAAGGGATTAACGATTCATAGATCTAGTTCGAGACCGTGTACCAGACACCATAGAAGCGAAAGAGATGTTGGTGATGATGTCGATGAAGTCTGTAGAAGATACTCACGCACAAGCCTGTGGGTGAGGATGTTGCAGAATCCCCATATCCAGCACCTTGATCCTGTAGAGTGAGGGTCTCACATGTTACACCTGTGAGAGTTCGCACATATATGCCGGGACCAGCTCTGCAGCGCTTTGCCATCTAGAACTAGACTAATAGGTGTATAAGAAGATGAAGCTCTCAACACAAGAGAGAGATCTATTAGAAGTTAGATCTAATGGGGAGAGGACAGCTCAAAACCCCAATTATAAGAAGCTCTAATTAGATTTAGAGGGGCTCTAATTACACCCTCTAATTCTAATACAGAGAGAAGCGCATCAGAGCCAATTGATATTGTTTGCTATGAGCCTTGGGGTCATTTTTATATGTGGATGAGGGGGAGAGCTTCTTTGGGAAGGAGGAGTCCGTACCTCAATCAATCAAGTAGGCGGACGCACCCCTCCTAGGGGAATTCAGATTGGACTCCCTTGTGGAGTCCAACTCCTCCTCCTCTTTTCCTTTTTGCCTTTTTCCCTTTAGTCTTTCCCTTTTCTGCCATAATAAATCATGAGAAAATGCAGGGAGAATAATTCACCATGGTGTGGTTCCCTAGGGCCCACCTGACAGCCACCATAAGATGGATGAGGCCACGGGGGCATTCCATCCCCCTCCGACACTTCCCCTTCTCGGTTTTTGCCCGAAACTCTTTCGGAACACTCTGACCCCTATAGATAAAATCATCAAACTTATCTAACAATGTCAAAAATATAGTTCCAACATCTCGGGACATCACATGCCCCCAGCACTTGCTCCGAAAAGCATGCAACTATATTTTCTCTCTCATAAAAACTCCAGAATAAATGTCAATAGTAATAGAAACTATTTCTATTACTCTTGGACATTCAATGCCCTCAATATCAATTTTCTCGGATACTTATATATCATGCAGAAACACCATTCTGATGATACTCCTTGTTGATCCGGACCTGCCAATATACACATAAACCAGACCTAACTTAAGTGTGTTACCCTTACATGTACGATAGTGTGTGGACATGAAACTGAAAACTCTTTCCTTTTTAATAATGAATAAGCGGAGTCATGGACGTCCATATTGACTCCCACATAGTATGTGAAATTAAATCTGTCGAACTTGTTGGCTATTATATAATATTCCCATTACTCCCGATACCAAACTTACCTAAGATTATGGATTCCGGTATTGCTGTGAAACAATCTTTGGTTCACTATACCTTTGTCTATCTCGTTAACCGGTAAGATTTTTTTACTCGTTACTGTATTATGATATTCCACATGGTGTATCATCATGCATTGTCTGCATAACATATCTATATCAAGAATACCTAGTGGGCCTGGGCTTGTATCTCTCTTTTTAAGGAGGGATAATTCCCATCTGAGAACATCGAGGTAATGTAATCCTTTAGATTTACCTAGTGGCTACCGTTTTGTTCACCCTGTTTATGGTGTGATGCTTGATAGTACTAAAGTAAAACCTCCAGAATATACAACCCCGATAACCTCATGGTCAAAGGATAGGTTGTAATTTAACCATGTTGTGACATGTCACTAACAACAAAGACATCGCAATGGAATCTCTTAGCTTATCAACTACTAGGGTACACCCAGCCATATTGTTCGCTTCCAACAATATGCTATTTATTGATGCTGACATAAACAATTTTCATGATCAGGAAAATACAACCATCAAGTATCCAATAAATTAGTCGTAAAAGGCAAGCCTAGGGTTTGAAACTTTGTTCATGTTACTACATGTGACCATGACTTTTCCTTTAAATCTCATATTCAGGAGTCTTGTCAGTTATAGCATAATAATATGAATCATAATTATGAAACAAATATAAAACTATCATTGCCTTTTGGGCATACATCTAACAAACGACATACTTTAGTTCATATAGACAAAGTGCACTGATACGTTATAAACGTATCCCTAATTTCTGATGCTCCATGATCATATTTTGCCAATTGCTACATGTTTTCTCCCTTATTTATAGCATTTTTATACGTTTTCCGGACTAACCTATTAACAAGATGCCACAAAGCCAGTTCCCTGTTTTCTGTTGTTTTTTAGTTTCAGAAAAGTTCGAAGCCCGGAAGTCCTATTTTCCACGGAAGCATCCAGAAGACCGAAGAGGAACCTAAGAGGGGCAACAGGGTGGCCACACCATAGGGTGGCGCGGCCCCCCTGGCCGCGCCAGCTATAGGTGTGGGCCCCCTGGAGCGCCACCGCCTTCGCCCTTTCGCCTATTTAAGCCCCCCGGATGGAAAACCCTAAACACCTGATCAAAATCCCCGAAAAAGTTCCACAGCCGCCGTCACCGTCAACCCCAGATCAGGGGGGTTCTGAAGCTGTTTCCAACACCCTGCCGGAGAGGAGATCATCACCGGAGGCCTCTTCATCACCATGAGTGCCTCCAGAGTGATGCGTGAGTAGTTCATCCTTGGACCACGGGTTCGTAGTTGTAGCTAGATGGTTGTCTTCTCCTCATATGCCTCCATGTTTAGATCTCGTGAGCTTCCTATGATGATCGAGATTGATCTTTTGTAATTCTCTGTGTCGTGTTTGCTGGGATCTGATGAATATTGACCTTATGCCAAGTTGATTATTGTCTTTATTTGCATATGTTATTTGTGATCTTGCATGCTCTCCGTTGCTAGTGGTTATTATGGCCAAGTAATTGATTGTGACTCCAAGAGGGAGAATTTATGCTCGATAGTGGGTTCATGCCTCCTTGTTGCCTTGCTCGAGTGACAGAAACGTGAAGGGGGAGGATGTGTTGTTGCCATTAGGGAGAAAACAGCGGTGAGAGTGCCCTCGTGCATAATCATTGCTTACATTACACACTTTTTTAATGCAATTATCTGTTGCTTGCAACTTAATACCCGAGGGGGTTCAGATGATAACATGAGGGTGGATTATTAGTCATATATGCAGATGGATGTCGGTCTATGTATCTTGTTGTAATGCCCGCACTAAATAGCATAGTAATCTTCATGTCATATTGTGCACTACGGTGCAACCTTTATTTGTCAATTGCCCAGCTGTAATTTGTTCACCCAGCATGCTATCTTTTATGGAGAGACACCACTAGCTAAACTACGAACCCCGGTCCATTTTCCGCACTGTTAAACAAACCACAACAATTTACTGCTTTCTTTACTTTCTGCAAGCATACACTGTTTTTCCACACTATACGTCCAATCTTTGTTTCCAGCAAGACCGGTGAGATTCACAACCTCACTGTATCGTTGGGGAAAAGTATTTTGTTTGTGTTGTGTGCAGGTTCCACGTTGTTGCTGACACCGGTGAAGCGCCAGCACCACCATCAGTGGCATCAACCTTCCGAAGATTCTCTTTCTCCTACTGGATTGATAACCATGGTTCTTAACTAAGGGGAAAACTCCTACCGCTGTGCTCATTATACCTTCCTCTTGGAGTTCCCAACAACACAGAGAAAGGATTTAACTTGGCCGGCGATCATCCACTAAAAACTATAGGCCACTCTCACATCGCCGGCCCCTTCCCCTTGCGATCACCGTCGGCGGGTTTGTAGTGCTTGGCGAAGACGGCATAGGGGTCCTCATCATTGTCAAAGTTGACGTCGACGGCCTGCTTGACAGAAAGCAGCTGGAGGGTGCGGGCCATTTCCTCTGCGTGGTGGCGGGCGCTGTAGGTTTGCTTCCTCTTCTTCTCCGCCTCCCAACACGATGCCGACATCCACGTCCTCCTGGTTCTTCTTGCTGCAGCAACGAAAGTCCGTTTCGTGGTCTTGACGGTAGACACGAGGACGTCGGGGTCAAGGTTGGGGTTGGCCCCAACAATGAGCGTGGCCTCGTGGAATCTCTAGACCTCCTTCATCGCTGGCCGAAAAGCCTTCCCTATCGTCTCCGCCGGCCGAACCCATGGCGGTTGAGCAGAGCTCCGAATTAGCCGCCATTCGTCCCCGTTCGGTAGAAATCTCCAACCGGGTGGAGCATGTACCTGTAGGGTCGCCTTTATTGCAGCCTGTATGAGAGCCTACTGGTGCCACGGGGGAGCCGACGATGGGGTGGACCTCCTGCTCGCTGGACAAGGCGCAGACCTCCTGCATGCACCGAAGCTAGACCCACCCCAGGCCGGAGCAGACCAGCGGTTGCATTGGCCTCCGCCACTAACCGCACGGGATTTGGACCCACCGGTGTCCTCTAGCAAGCGGAGGACGCCGAGACAGATTCCCAACTCGCCGTCGAGGTCCTCGGAGTTCTCGTGGTCGCTGTTGTCAATATCGGGTTGACTTGGGCGGCGCCGGAGAAGACGCTCTCCACCGCTGGCTCGTCGTCCGCGGACTAGTTGAACTTGGAGGAGGAGGCCATGGTGGAGAGAAGGTAGATGGTCGGGGGGAGCGGAGGAGAGAATGGATCTAGAGTTCAGAGAGAGTGGGGTTTTTATTGCCGGCGAGGCGTCTCTCCGCCTACGAGAGGGCTTTTAATGGCCAAAGTTGGAGAGCAACGTGTGGACGGCGCAGCTCCGGCTGCCTTTGTCCATGGGGCCGTGCTATCAGGATGTGCTGACACCGCCTAGGCGCTTCTGGGCCGCCCCAAACCCGCCCCACATATGGGATAGGTTTGGGGTGCGCCGACAACCTGGGCAGATGGGCTGGGTTTGGGGTTGCGATCGGATGGCTTTTTTTGGCTTTTCCGAGACCGGGTTGTCTGCCCGGTCGTTTGGGGCGATTTGGACGGTGTAGTTGGTGATTATCTCAGGAGCCGTGCCCTCGTGTTGCCTTTGTCAGCGCCGGCATCGCCGTGTTGTTGCAGCCTGCCAGCCAACTTATGCATGTCGTGACTTTTTTTAAGGAAGGTGAGTCCCGCGTGACTTGTGTTCGTAGATTGAGCAAAAACACAACCAAGAAGCCAACAGTAGGATGTGTCTAGGCGCTCGCGACGCGCTGGGCGACTGGCCCTTCGCTCCCGCCCTTCGCTCCGCTCGGCGCCGCCACCGGAGGCCCGCCGCTCGCGCAGCGCGCACGGAGGAGCGCGGCCCCTCCCCGGCGTCCCTCGTCGACTCAGCGCCCTCGGAGAGTGACTCGGAACGGCGGCCCTCCTCCGACTCGCCGGCCTCGCCTGGTTGCTCCTCCCCGCGAAGATCTCCGTCTCCTCGTTGCTTGGGAGATTTCCTTCCGCCCCTGTTGGGTGGGGTCGTTGAGCCCGTGGCCTCTCAGGCAGGGGATGCTCAAGGGAGCTCCCTGCCGCCCTCCATGGCGAGCTCCGATGGCCTCCGCCCGCGCGCTCCGGCGTGTGTGCCCTCGGCGGCGGATTTCCCCCCTCTCTGCGCCGCAACGGGGCGGCCGCAGAGCCCGGGGAGTTGCAGCCGGGGACCTCGGCGGCGCGGTCGACGGCGGGCAGGGACCTCTCCGCGCTAGGGTTGCGGGCGGGTGCTCCCTCGCTGGCTCGTGGCAGGGTGGGCCCAGGTGGGTCGAGCCCAGTTCCCGGCCCAACTCCTTTCGCGGCTGCGGGCCCGATTGCGCTTCGGGACTCTGGGTGAGTTACTGGGCCGGGGCCCAGTTCCGTGTCCCAGTCGTCTGAGTCCATCCAGGCCGTTGGATCCTCTAGGTCTTCGATCCCTCCCGTCCCGGAGACCTATATTAAGTGGTGGTGGCTCCCAAAGCTATCCCTCGACTGCGCGCTAGGGTTTCCAGCCCCCATTGACGACGTGAGGCGTTACAGGTTCAAGGCCAAGCGCCTAGTGCTCTCCCCAGATCCCAATCTCCCTCCTCGGTTGATCCGAATGGACCGCAGCCGCAAGGGCGACGACCGCAGGGGTGGGAAGCGGAGCTTCGACGAGTATGCGGGCGGCGGCAACCGCCAAGATCTTCAAGACCGCCTCGCCCGCGAACAAGACGAGCAGCGGCGCCGCTTCGGTGGGCGGCAGTCGCCTCCGCGCCTCGCTGGCGGCCGCTCCTCCTCCCCCCGGCGCTCTCAGGACGGTGGCCGTCCCTCTCCGGGTCGTGCTGATTCGGGACGCCGTTGGGAGGCTCCCCCGCGTGGCGCTCCAGGCCCTCCCCTCCGTGGCCGCGGCCGCAGTAGGGATGCTGCGCCGGCTGTGGGACGCCAAGGCAGCAAGCCTCGGAACACTGAGGGGCCAGCCGAGGGGGCTGGTGCCTCCGTTGTTGCCGGCGCTCTTGCCCCGCTCGCAGAGAAATCGAAGCTAACATGCTACAATTGCGGTCAAGTAGGGCACCGGCAAGCGGACTGCGAGGACGAGCCCTTCTGCATCAAATGCAATGCCACAGGTCATCCCACTGCCATGTGCAACGCAGCGGATGCTCGTTTCGACCCCTTCTGGGCTGGATATGGACTCGACGGGATCGGGTTCATATGCCTCGAAGTGAATGAAGAAGAAACCCCTCTCGCCCCGCCTAATTCGGCTACGGTCTACGTTGAAGGGGCCAAGCTGTCGGCTGCCCAAGTCGAGGAGGAATTTAAGGAACTGGTCGACGAATCCTGAGCGTGGCAAGTCAGGCAATTGAGTGACGCGGACTTCACGCTTGTCTTCCCCTCTGCGGGCAACCTTCGCATGGCAATCCGTGGGGGAGGCCTGCGACTTCCGATCTCCAAAGCCAAAGCAATAGTCCTTGAGGGAGCGATGGATGCTCAAGCCTCCGAGGTGCTCTCCAAAATTTGGGTCAAGCTCCATGGCGTCCCGCCTCCCTTCCGCAACACGGCCCGCCTACACGTTGCTACCCGACCCGTAGGGTGCCCCATGTTGGTGGACGAGGCGACCTTCGAAGACCCCACTCTCCCCATCCGCATGCAATTTGGATGTAGGGCCGGCAAGAAGCTCCCAGACTCATTTCTCTTGTGCGTCAACGGCCAAGGTTACAAGGTGCGCGTGGAGGTGGAGAAAGGCGTGGAGAAGGGCGGGCCTTCTGTCCCCCCACCCCCGCCGGCTCCGCACAAGGACGATGAAGATGATGGCACGCTCGACAAATCCTCGGAGGAGGATGAGGGCTGGGACGGCAAACACGGCCGCCACACTCGCACCAGCTCTAAGGAGGTGGGCTCGCTCTCCGACAAGGGCAAGAAGACGGGAGGGCCCGCGGCGGCCGCGGCGCCCGCTGAGGACATGCGTGTGGCCCCGGAGGCTCGCATCGACGAGTACTGTAGTTTATTGCTTGATCATTTTTGCTTGTGTTCGTCTCTTACTTGGCTACTTCTGATTTCATATAAACTTTTGTTATAAACTATCCCTTATATTTCTTTTATTGATAAATAATCAGTTGTACTGAATACTCTGAAATGCTGACTTGTCATTTTCGAGTGTTCCTGACTCCTACCCGTTGTTGATGTGCAGGGATTGTGCACTGCTGGCCCGTGCGTGCAAAGAGTGGACGATGGTGGCCGCGGATGACGGTGAAATCAACCGATGGACGGTGATGGCCGGCAGGTACAAGTTCATGGCAACATCCTGGAGCTGTCCACACGCTTCCGTACATCCTCTGTCTCACCGTTCCTGCTCCATATCTCAGCGAAGGAAGGGACCGCAGAGAGGTTGTGGCGCCGCCACTGGCCATGCACGGCTAGCCTCGCCGACCAGATTGATAAGTCAATTTTCTCGTGGGTTTCTTTGTTTTCTTTCCTTTATCCAATTTCTTATTTTCAGCCTACTCACAGCCCCCTTTATTATCATGGTCCTTGATCTCTAGATCCAATCGCCATAGGTACTCAGCTGTGAATGCTTGTGTGTTTGCATGTGAACAAGTTTTTGTATGACACTTGTCTGCCTATTTGTTTGTAAAAGGCCAAAATTATTCAACGTTCCTCAATTCCATTTGAGACTTCCTGCATATGTTGTTTGTGAGAGCTTCTACTGAGCTCAAGGATAGAGATGCATATTTTCTGGCAAGACATACATGGTGTTGGTGGAGAGTGACCAGCTGATCAATCTTTATGATACCTCTCTATTATTTCCAAAATATGACACCTCTTTATTATTTTCAAAATATAGATAGTGTCTGTATGATTGAGAAAGCTTGAGAGCATTTTTTTTCTAAATCGTCCGAATAGGTTCACAATCTACACACTTTATTCCTTGTATTGTCTCTTTATAGATAAAATAAACAAATCCCTTGGAAACACTTTGAATGCATGGCCAAACAGAGGAAGGAAAGGAAGGCAGATTCTGAAGATGTCTGAACTCATTCTGCTGCGCATCTTGATCAAACAAAGGAAGGAAAATTAAGACTAGGATTAACACCTGAAATTCCAAGTTTAGATAAACCAACTCTTATTACCAAACCTTGAAATGACGGTGTGAATCCCTTGAGCTTATTTTACTGTAGGCTAATATGAAAGTTGATCTGCTAGATTCTAGGACAGATTAATTTACTGTACCTCATAAAAATTTATTCTTCTTTTGATCCTAATTGAATTTTTTTCTATATTAAATGATTTCAGCTTCTCTTTTCGAAGATACATTTTCCGCTGAAAATTGTAGAAGTCCTAACAGTATAGTTTGTGTTGTCTCTTCAGATAAAGGCAACTTCCCTAGCATTCGACAAGTGGTAGTTTCAGGATGTTTAAATTGACTCGGCTAATTTGAACTTCGTTAAAGATATCCATTTGAATTCTTGGACTAGAGTTGTACGCTGTATTCCAAAGAAATTCACATTGAAATTCATATATATGTTCTACATTTAATATCTTGGATAGTTATGCTCCTCACACTCCAAAATATATTTTAAAGAAAATGCATAGTGTCATTCAAGTGTTCTAGCAAACCTACCTATAGTATCATAGACTCATAGGATTAGAGATCCGTGTTGCTCATGGAGATCAGACTGGCTAGGTAGTAACTACTATCCAGTTACATTTTTTTTTACTCTTTGGTCTTTTTTTCATGTCTTCATTCTTTTGGATAGATGTGTACGCTGAAAGGCAGTAGGTATCAGTTCACTGCATATTTTCCAACAATGAGTAAAGGTTTCCTTTTTGTTTGATTCTACACCCTTGTTTCCGAACCAAGCAAATAAGAAAATGATAGTACCCATAAGATTTCGCTTTAGTCAATATCTTGCACACTTAATTATTTCATGGGTACATAGGAAGAAATCAAGCATTGTAATGTAAAAAAAAAACTCTAAACTATTGGGTAGAGCTTTCAGGGCATTAATACTGAAAATATGGTGCTATTTTGCTGGCGCAGGTACAACAGAATGCCTAAAACGACCCCGGTTCTCTTGTTGGAATTGTTTTGCAAGAAACTTGCTTGGAACACAATTGTGGATGATGCGAGAACACATATGCAACACTGGGATGCGGATGGTCAACTGAAAGTGGATAAAAATGTGAACTTAGACTTCAGGATAGCGCATTTTGTTTTCTTCTTCCGATTGATGACTCCTATATATTGCAGTTCTATTGTGGAAATAACCCTAGGTAGAACTGTCAAAAAAAATTTGTAATCTCTTGCCAACAATGAGAACATGGGGGATAGTTTTCGTAATCGCCATTGTATTTAATGAGCAATGTTTCAGATCTTGGAGTCTCCAATAGACCACCCGAATCATCGAAACCTTGTCAGCTGTGCTGTTATGGATTTGGTTTAGTAAATTTGTTCAGTGCCTGCTCAACTCAGACTACCGTGATTTTGTTGACCAGAGATATATGACATCTGGTAAAAAATAACTTTTAACTCTTTAAAAGTTTTCTCATCTTAGGAACTGTAGCATGCATTCTTGCATACTACTAGAGGTACAATAAAGGTGAAAAATAATCTCAATTGATTCCTTTTGGTTTATTGAGCACATTTGCAACACGGTCATGGTAAAGAGCATGTGCTTGTTGAATAGTCTACCACGCCTCTATACGAGTAAAAGAATTTCAGTTACTTATGGGCCGTTAGCACATTTTGTGTAGCTGCCCGATAGGGTGGCCTCTCTATCCCAAAGCTCAAGAGTGGTTTTTGATGGATTTCAAAAAAAAAAAAAAAAAAAAAAAAAAAGAGTGGTTTTTGATGCTAGAAGTCGAATCATTTTATTGTTGTTTTGTGTCCTTTTCATAGTACTAACCTATGGATCAGTATTTCTAATTTCTAACCTCAATCTGGAACTTATATTTAGTAAGAATATTTTATTAACAAATATTTATGTTAAAAAATGAATTAATATTGGACCGATATTGGACTGAAGCAAAACATAGCTTGTAGTAATAAGCAATACATTTATTACAAAGGGAAGCCATTGACTCAAATTTATCGCCAGTTTGTCAGTAAGGGTGCTCGATAATGGAAATCATGGCGGCTTTTTATGGAGAACAAAATCGGCATTATTGCGGTATTCACGCTATATCGATTTGCTTATTTTTCCTCGATTTTTTTCATTTGCAAATACATCATTCAAGTTTCTTACAAATAATTACATTCAGCGTATATGGGCATTGCAAATGATGCTAGGTTACTAATTATAGTACCGATGCAAACCATCAAAAGCAAGAAGAAGGTACGACTACATCTCTAAAAATTTCAACAAGTTCCGGCTCTCATTGATGCTCCTGGAGCCAAAACCAGCATAAGCCAAAACCAGCATGAAACAACATCTATGGGCACTAAAATGAGATAAAACCTTTGTCTCAGGCCCGATTCTGTCACCCGCACAATTACAAGACTAAGAATGAGCACAAGCAGAGGACAGCGAAACCTTTCCAATTGTCCTTGGGAGTCCAAAAATTATATATGGAGGCGGTTCAAAGCAATGACCGTAGTATAGAAAACATCCGGCTATAAATTATTGGGTTACTGATACTTACAATTAGTAACAACATGGTTAGTAAATCTAGCAAATCACATACATGCAAATCACATAAATATTATGGCTACAGTACAGTCTTGTTTCGGATGCAACGGGTGTCGGTGATGGAACGGGTTAGATTGATAGGTCCATTTAGATCATCTGAATGTATGTCAGAGTGATAGTTAATCAACTGGGATCATGGATTTTTAGTCAAAACATTTACATGTTCTGCTATCATGACCATCAGATTATGTTTTGTACCGGTCTGCTTCTGAACCTATATTCCCCTACAACGCATGTATCGACATTAAATAGAAATGAAACTTATAGGTTAAATTTTGACATGATTTTTCCACTTGTGCCATTGGTGGAACGGGTTAGGTTGGATCATGCTGGCGGAGGAACATGAACACATGACAATAAGAGCAAAGAAAAACGTGACTTGTAGGAAACCGTATTAGTGGAAGAATCATGATCGTGGGCACATCGGTATGAGCCGCCGGAATCCTAATGGGCAGCCTCCGTAATATTGAGAGAACACATAGATGGTAAAGGCTTCAACATAAAACTTATGGCTAAAATACAGTCTCGCCTCCGACATTTGCGCCAGTGGCGCAACGGGTCATCTAGTAGTAATAAAGCCTAGACAGGAGACATACCTATCTCATAACCAATCAGTAACATAGCTAGAAGATTTCCAAACTTATGATACAATTCGAGTTTTCTCATGCTTTCTCACAGCTATTGAGTAAGTCTATCTCATTATCACAAATACAAAGCAATTTTCCAAAAAAATTACTACATAGAAACAACAAAGCGTAAGTGCGGATCAAGATAACAATTTTGTCCATACAGTGTGACGGAGCTAAAGAGTAGATTCAATTGCAGTTTGCCATAGAAACAAGAACTACCTATGGATGGTTAAAATAATCAAATTCTTACCCCATGAGTAATACTACATCCGAATATATATTTCCATATGGATATATAGGAAAGCTTATGTGGAGTTAATTTTCAAACTACCACAAAACAAACGTCAACTAACCATTAGATTTTATAGGACTTGTTAACTTATCAAAGATAAAAATCAAAGAGAATTTTCACAAATGGACCTATATATACAGAGTCTATAGTGACCGGGAAACTTGTTAACTGATCCTAGAGATTTTTGGAGGTCACATGGACAATCTTCATGGGCTAGTAGAGCGACATAACGCGTTCATGTCAATCATGACATCTCACCATCATCTCAGAATATCACAGACCATGGCACTTCAGTCTACCAGTGCAGTACCGATAACAACTTTTGCACCTTTGACAGAGGACTACTTGTTGGAGAGATCGTCTAGTAGTGCAGCAGTATTGACTATTGACATCAGGAGTAAGATCGCCTACACATATGGAATGATCTGAAAGCAATATCGGAACACATATCACCCATGCTAAATGATGGCCAGTTTAATCTAGACGGTTGGATAGCATTTTCCCTTATATAACCAGCAAAACCATAAAGTAAACTTTTAGCTGCAACATGACTACAGAAGTCCACAAATCCATATCCTTCAGGATGTCCGGTTCATGTTCATGTGTTAAATTTTGGACCAAATTCAATTAACAAAGGAAGAAATAATCATATACGATAAGTTCTGAAAAACAAAAGGGTGTAAGCATAAGGTTCATGCAAAAGAGCTAGTCCAATTCAACCTAGTACTCATACAAATTCCGTGACCAAGCGAAACAATAGACTGAATATAATATGATACAAAAGGCACATCACACATCTGGGAGAAGCAACGTTGGAGGGAGGCATTCGACTTCCCTTCATCAGAATTTTGTGGATAGCTGCATTGCTACCTACCAAAATAATAAGTATGGTAGAAAGTTATATATATTATATTTCCCTCAACTATATTCATCAATTATTTGCAGGAAGTTATCTGATGGTTCTGGAATTTCTCTTAAACAGGTAGTAGATTCAAGTGCATATAAAATGGTAGAGTTAGGAAAGTTGTGAGAGCTAGTTTAGTTCCATCATGTGAAACGTAGTGTCCAAACTCGGTCTACGCCTTTTGGTGAAATGTAGGATACAAACTTGCAAGACTGTTCGAAGCAGTACAAACTTTGAAGAGTACAGATTAGTTGAAGATCCTTGCTTATTGCAGGGTAGCATCATTTGAGTGTGTTGCCGCGTGACTTATAACAAAACAATTTGAGGATGCAGTAAGAATTAGCAATTGATGAGAGACTTCATAAGTAGGTGTCAAGTGCTCGCTAAATAATTTGTAATTGTATCGAAAGAGATAATAATGGACTTGTGTAGAAAAAAAATTACCCATGCCGATTGGCACATGGTCATTGTTGAAAATGAGATACCAAAAGATAATGTAGTAGTGGATTCGATCTAGTTGCAACTTAACTGCAAGAAATACACAGACCAACCTTATGAAAAATTTAGATTAATTTATTACGCTACAACCTAAAGAACCTTGAAACTGTAAATTCACCTTTTTAAAGCATGGGACTAAAATTCATCTACACAACAAAATAGGCATGCAGATATATCTTTCCGGCCAGAGATCATTTCTTGCTAGCTTTACACAAATCTCAACCTGCTTGCAATTTAACAACCCAGTTTTCAAAGATGGAAAATGTATTACTATTTACCAAGCAACAGGGAACACACCGAGGTTAATAGGATGCACTAATATGGCTAGAACTTGGCAAAACCACACTGTGACATCTCTTAAAGATGAATACTATAGGAAACAAAACAAACAGACAAATACGTAAAGATGGAACAGATAAAATGAGAAAGAAAGCAAACCATTGTCGAGATGCATCGGGCATGTGCAGCCATGAAGAGATCCAAAGGCGACAACATGTCCAGCAAGAAAGAACGAACACCAGTGGAAGAGGAGCGCCGCCGCCCCGCTACCGTGGGCTCCCCACGTGTCACCACTTTCGATCAGCTGCGTTGCGTGTACAGTCGCTGGTCGCGGACAGAGAACGCATGTAGCGGCGGGAGGCCGTGCCTGTCGAGCGGTCGCAGGATGTGGCTGCACATGGCAAGCGACGGTGCGGGCGGACATGATCGATTGGCGGAGCGCCGCGTGTGAGCAGGAGAGCTCCGGCCGCAGATAGGTGCGTCCACAGCGGTGAAGCGCGGTAGGCGCGAAGAGGTGCCCGGCGGCCACGACACCAATGAAGGTGCTCGGAGGTGGAGCGGCGGCGGCTGCATGAGGAACCCTAAAGCGAGAGAGTCCGATAGAGAGGACAGAGATGGATGGATCACAAATATTACATACAGTAATCTCAGTTAGGATTTCCATCAAACACCTTCTAAGCATAGAAACAGATCTGCACAAAGAGAATTTGTTCCATGGATTAAATCGAACCGGAGGAGTTGGCCACCACTTTTAGCCCTAACTTAAGGAGGGACAGGAGCAGCATCAGAGAAAGGGCGACCAGCTCACCTCATACGCTGCTGGCCGACATCTTTAGAGAAGAAGACCCTAAACGGGACGCCGTGCTGGCGCGCCGCCCTCCCCGAGAAGTACCCCAGCCACGCCGGCGGCATCGCCTAGAACGGGAAGAAAACTTGCAGGGCGACACGCGCGTACAGGCACATCGGAGACGAAGGCCACAAGAGCGTTTGCCTGAACCGCCGCCTTTGCTGGGGAGAGAGAGGTGAGAGGAATAGACGGAAGAAAGGGCTCGGGAGCCGAGAGATAAATCACAGAGGAGCAAACTTCCCAAAAACGAACCCACAAACGGGCCCGCATGACAGAGTCAGATGAGCGGCATGTGCGCTGAGAGAGCTCACTCAGCACCAGGATTAAATCTTTAGTTAATTGGCCAATTTTTAATTGATTCAATTTTAGATTCATCTACTTCTATCCCATGTTTAGAGACAACATATCCAAGAAATATGACCTTATCTTTGCCAAAAGTGTACTTCTCTAAATTTCCATACAATTTATTTTCTCTTAGCACATGCAATACTTGTCTAATATGATCAATGTGTTCATGTTCATTGTGGCTACATATGAGAATATCATCAAAGTAAACCACCACAAATTTGCCAATAAAATTTCTCAAAACATGGTTTATTAATCTCATGAAAGTACTAGGTGCATTAGTGTCGGATATATACCCGAATAGGGGTATATCATATGGTAGTCAAAAGGCCTGATTACCAGGGTGGCCCAAGTGGTAGTGGGCTACGGTCTATTGGGCGGCCCAGTAAGCTGACCCGCAGAAGCCGGATTCTAGAAGAACCCGGATCACGGCCCACGTGATCTGGCTTGGAGTAGAAGGCGGATTCCTTACTTTCCAAGTTAATAGTTACCGTAGTCTTCTAGGTTTCTTACTCTGTATGCCCTAACTCGGCTATTATATAAAGCCGGACGGGAGATATGATAGATAGACAAGAAGCTATAGGCTAACTCGCCGAGAAGTTGATCCTCGACGAGTAGCTAAATAGAACCTCACATTGTACTTGTATACACAGGCTTTAGCCCTGATTAGTGAGATTGCAGGAGTAGGAACGCCGCATTACTGCGACGTGCCGAACCTGGGTAAACCCTGTGTTTTTGTCCTTCGCGCTACCACGACTCCCCACGTCTCTACCCGTAGTCTCATGGCACCCCCGTCTATGAAAACTACCACGATGTCTCGACAGTTGGCGCCCACCGTGGGGCAAACGACGTCAGGCGTTAAGTTCCGATCTGGGATACTCGGCGGAATCGGCAGTTCCATAACTGTCGGAAGCTTGGAGTTCGACGACGACATTGGACGCTTCCTCGACAATGGATCTTACATACCGGCGCAAAATCATCTTGTAAGTGCCTGCGTGTTACCGATTGGATCTGCAAATATCTTTATCGGACTAACTGCAGAGGCCATTGGGTTTTGCGGTGGAAGCAAATTTTTCCCACCCGCCCTATACCCAGTCAAAGATGACTATGATACCGGATTTTGCTCAAATCGCCGACACAAAAGTGACACACACTTTATCGGTACGGTGCAATCCGAGGTCGCCGAAAACACGGATGACGGAAATCCCATGCAGGAGGCAGAAAAAAGCACACCCACTACAGAGATGGAAGATCCGACATCCGTCAACATGACGACGAACTCGGAAGCTGACTCTGTGCTAGCCGCCATTGAGGCGAGCTTAGAATCAGAAACCGGATCGGACGGTTTCGATTCCGAAGATGAAGACGAGGACACATTCGAAAGAAAGGTAAAATCTCTTCAAGAGGGATTCCATGAAGTACTAATGGCAGAACCGGCTGAAATCACGGATGCCGGCAGTCAGGAAAGCCCTAAAACTCCTCCGCCAGAGGAAGAGAGAGAAGATGGAGAAACTTCTCCGATATTTCCCAATGTCAAGGAATTGACAGAGGATGAACCTGCCAAAAAACCTCCCTCTTCCAAGAAAAAGCACAAGGCCACTAAAAAGCTCCAGTACAAACTCCGGAAGAAAAAATCGGCTGATCCAGCTGATGAAAGCCCGGAAGTAGGAGATGCAAGCGGAATAAAGCCCGCGGAGAAGAAAGCCAAGGAAATCCTTGTTCCGCCAATGACAGAACAAGAAGAACAGGATCTGTTACAAACACCAGTGGGATTAAACGACCCCCCTGAAATGCTAGAAGCCAGGAGACGAGTTTTCCAAAGGCAACAGCAACATCTACTCAGATCTCGGGAACACCTCCAAAAAACCCAGGATGACATCAAGCTCATGAAGGAAGAAATCGAGGAGTACGAGAGAAAGAATAGATCTGCCATCAAACCTACAAGGTTGCCCGGAATCGTAAGACCGGAAGTACTGCCGCCAAAATAAAGGTTTCATAACCCATCTTGGCAAAAGCAGGTAAACGGCAAGGATGCCAGAGGTGAACCAATATACAAAACCGCAGCAGAAAACGCGGAAGCAGCGTTCGCCATCCTCAACAATGACATGTACTCCAACGGTGAAAAACTCCAAGGGGTGTATGCTTTCCTAGGAAAAGCATTCCAACAACAACAGCGGGGCCAAGAGCGATCAGGGAAGTTGCACGACGACTCCTCCCTATGCAAAACAGCTACTTGCGCCGCTGGAGCACCTGGACCGGAAGAACCTGGAGATTCAAACAATTCAAAGGATAAGAAAGCGGATCCGAGAAAAGACAAGAAAAATCCCGACAATAGGGACGAAGCGTCTAGAACCGGATCCCATCTCCCGAAAGGTGGACTTAACCCCCACGATCGGGAAGAAAAACACCGGAATAACGGCAAAGCAATGCCACCTCCGAGAAACCCAGCTGACAAAGCTGGAAGACAGATTATACCTCACAGGCGTGAGAGATCTCGAACACGCCCAAGGGATAAGGAAAGACACAGGAGTAGAACTCCACCTCATCCAAAAGGGCGTGATCTCGAAGAAATAGAGACGATCCCGGAAAAGCGCGTCCGCACAACAATGGAAAAGAAAGGAGTAGATCCCCTTCTGTCCATTCAGCCGGCAGGTACTCCGCACACATGGATAGGGCGGAAAAGGATGATCTGTAATTTGGACCTAAGTGTTTCACTGATAGGATCCGATGGATAACCCTGCATTCTGGCTTTGCCAAAGTTGGTCCAACGTACCAAAAATATACCGGTAGTACAAACCCGGATACCTGGCTCTCAGACTACTATACAGCCGTCCAGATTAAAAATGGGACAGACCTGGAAGGTGTAAAGTTTCTTCCCCTAATGTTACTGGATGGAGCCAGAGATTGGTTCAATGGATTACCATCAAGAACTGTGGACAGCTGGGATGATATGGCTCGAGTATTTACTCAGCATTTCCGGGGAACTTATAAACGCCCGAACAGCATCAACCAGCTAAACCGTTGCACCCAGTTCGAGGATGAACCATACGTGGATTTCATCTCCAGATGGACTGCAATGAAGAATAGCTGCTCTGGAGTAACTGACGTACAAGCAATGCATGCTTTCGTCAATTGCCTAAAACCCGGACTTGTGCCGTTCATGGTTGGTTCCAAACAGCATAAAGATCTCAGATCTATGCTTACCACCGCTAATGAACACGCCGCATCTGAGGACGCCACCAGAGCAAGAGGAGGCAATATCGATACATTGATACAGGCCAAGAAAAATCCTCGCCCTGAGAAAAAAGGAACTCCATATGCAACACAAAAACCCAAAGAGGTCAATATCGCCTTTGGAAGTGAAAAAGGGAACAGATGGAAAGGACGCAGTTCAGAACCAATCAATTACACTAAAGAAGAGTGGGAAAAGATTAAGTCGGAACCCTGCGTCCACCATTCGCAATTTGGGAAACCCACCCATACGAACGCACAATGCCGGCTGAACAAGCACATGAAAGGCAGTGCAGGATCCGGAAATAAGGGGAAGAGTTCCAAAAGGAAATGTCCTAAGCAAAAGCCAGAACCTGAGAAAGAAGACAGTGAATCGGACACTGACGAAAAAATCCAGGAACAACAGCGGAAAGGCGAACCCAAATTTCCGAGAGTTGACGGAGAATGTGCTCTAACTTTCCTAGCAACTCCATCAGCAAAAGTGGCAAAAAGAACGCTTCGAGAAATAAACGCGGTTGTTCCGGCAACCCCCAAATTCTTGAAGTATTCAAACACGCCAATCACCTGGGATCAGACTGATCATCCCGGGAATATCCCTGAACCCGGCACGCAAACTCTTGTTGTAAGCCCTATTGTCCAGAACACTAGGCTAAAAAGAGTGCTGATGGACGGAGGATCCAGCATTAACATAATGTATCTGGATACGCCGAGGCATCTGAAAATCTCCGAGACCCAGCTCAATTACAGCAACATACGCTTCCATGGCATTGTTCCTGGCAGGCAAGCACGATCCCTAGGAGAAATTTCCCTAGATGTCACTTTCGGAGAAAAAGATCACTTCCGTCAGGAAAAAGTATCCTTCGAAGTGGTGCCGTTCGAAAGCGTGTACCACGCAATACTCGGACGTCCAACTTTCGCCAAATTTATGGCTAGATCATGTTATATCTATAACAAGCTGAAGATGCCATGGACTAAAGGAGGAGTAATCACCATAACTGGAGACTTCAAGCTGGCGAACAAGCTGGAAAAAGAAAACGCCCTTTGCGCTGAGAAGATCATAGCAAAGGAAGAGCTGAAGGAGCTGGCTAAGGAGGTATCACCGACAGAAATGCCGGCAGGAAAAGAAACCCGGAAGCCAGCAGATAGCTTCAAGGCATCCGAGAATACGAGACAGGTAATCCTAGATCCCAAAGATCCAACAAAATTTGTCGTAGTGGGAACCGGGATGACCGACAAATAGGAAAGCGAGCTCATCAAGTTCCTCCGTGAGAACTGGGATATTTTCGCCTGGTGTCCGGCTGACATGCCAGGTGTACCCAGAGAACTTGCTGAGCATCAACTTAAGGTGATTCCAGGCTCCAAACCCGTCAAACAAGGTCTCCGTCGATTTGACGGAAGAAGACGGAAGGCTATTGGCAAGGAAATTATCCGGCTTTTAGCAGCAGATTTCATCCAGGAAGTAATACACACTGAATGGTCTGCAAATCCGGTATTAGTACCGAAGAAAGACACTACTGCTCTTAGAATGTGTATAGATTACACCGGCTTGAACAAATTGTGTCCAAAAGATAGGTTCGCGTTATCGCGAATCGATCAAATAATAGATGCCACCGCAGGCTCTGAGCTTTTATGCTTTTTGGATGCATATTCCGGGTATCACCAAATATGCATGAAAAAGGAAGATCAAATTAAGACTTCTTTTATAACCCCTTACGGGACGTACTATTACATAACCATGCCATTTGGCTAGAAGAACGCAGGTGCAACTTACCAGCGTTGCATGCAACGTTGTTTGCATAGTCAGATTGGTAAAAATGTCCATGTTTACATGGACGATATTGCTGTCGTAACCAAGGAAAAAGATACGCTCCTTGAAGATTTGCGAGAAACCTTCAAAAATTTGCGCACTTACAAGATGAAGTTAAATCCATCAAAGTGTGTATTCGGGGTCCCCTCAGGAAAACTTCTGGGTTTCATCGTTTCTCACAGAGGAATAGAAGTTAACCCAGAAAAGATCAAAGCAATCTTGAACATCTCCAAACCTACGTGTGTAAAAAATGTCCAAAGATTGACGGGTTCCGCTGCAGCCGTCAGCAGATTTATTAGTCGGCTGGGGGATAAAGCCTTACCACTCTACAAGTTGCTGAAAAAATGCGACAAATTCGAGTGGACAGAAGAGGCAGATGCAGCATTAACCCAGTTGAAGGAAACTTTGGTGAAAGCTCCGATTTTGACATCCCCAAAAGACGAAGAACCTATGTTATTGTACCTAACGGCTACAAACCGGGTTATTAGCGCAGTAATTGTTGTGGAACGGAAGAAAGACGAGCAGAGCATACCAGACCAGCATCCGGTATATTATATAAGCAAAGTTTTCTCCGAGTCCAAACAAAGGTACCCGCACTATCAAAAACTGGCATATGGCGTATTTTTCGCATCTAGAAAATTGCGCCATTACTTCCAAGGATATTCCATAACAGTGGTATGTAAAGCACCACTAGGGGATATAATAAACAATGCGGAGGCAACTGGCCGAGTAGCCAAATGGGGCATCGAGCTAGCAGCCTTCGACATTAAGTATCAGCCAAGGACGGCAATAAAATCTCAGGTTTTGGCGGATTTTGTCGCCGACTGGACGGAAGCAATGGAGAAAACACCAATGCCGGAGTCCGAGTACTGGATCATGCACTTCGACGGATCCAAGATGAAGGAGGGCGCTGGAGCTGGTGTAGTTTTAAAATCCCCTAAAGGAGACACAATGGAGTACGTATTACAAATACACTTCAACGCCAGCAATAACATGGCAGAATACGAAGCTCTGCTTCATGGCTTGCATATTGCAAAAGAAATAGGCGTCAAGCGCATCTTGTGCTACGGCGATTCGGATTTGGTACAACATCAGCTTAATCAAACCTGGGACGCAAAAAGCCCTATAATGGCCGAATACCGGAGAACGGTGGACGAGTTTGCCATTTGTTTTTTCGGATTCGAAGTACTCCATGTTAAAAGTGAGGAAAACTGGAACGCGGATGCGTTAGCCCGCATGGGATCAGAAAGGGTAAAAGTATTACCACCAGGTGTATTCGTCCAACATTTGTACGAGCCATCCATAAAAGGTGGAGATATTGATTATCCTCTGGCTTCCGAGTCAATTGAAGTTATGATCGTTAACTCGGACTGCACAATTCCATATTTAAACTTCTTAGTTAATCAGAAGTACCCGGAAGGAGCGGACGAAGTCTTGCAGAGACAAATCCAGCGTCGATGCAAAGGATACACGGTAATTGACAATTGCCTGTATAAACGCAGTACTTCCGGAATTTTCCTGCGATGTATTTCGCCAGAAGAAGGACAAGAAATCCTGCAAGAAATCCATGCCGGAGATTGCGGACATCATGCTCAATCAAAAAGCATAGTTAAAAAAGCATTCCGTGCCGGGTTTTTCTGGCTAACAGCCAAGACAGATGCTAAGCACATAGTGAATACATGTGCAGGGTGTCAATATTATGCCAAGCAGACTAATATGCCGGCCCAAGCACTCAAAACTATCCCCATTACATGGCCGTTTGCGGTCTGGGGGCTAGATATGATGGGACCATTCAAAACTGCACGAGGTGGACTAACACATCTACTTGTAGCTGTGGACAAATATACAAAGTGGGTGGAGGCTAAACCCATCAAAAAGCTTGACGGTGTAACTGCCAGAAATTTAATCATTGACATAGTCATGAGATACAGCATTCCACACAGCATAATAACCGACAATGGGACAAATTTCTCCATTGGAGAGTTGGCAAAATATTGCCGACAAACGGGATTTTGCCTAGATCTCGCATCTGTGGCACACCCGCAATCCAATGGACAGGTTGAAAGAATGAATATCTCAATCCTGCAAGGAATACGCCCAAGACTCGAATCTCCTCTTCATAGAGCAGCTGGAGCATGGGTAGAAGAGCTACCTTCCGTGCTTTGGAGTATTCGAACGACGCCAAACAGGTCAACTGGGCAAACCCCGTTTTTCCTAGTCTATGGTGCGGAAGCAATCCTTCCAACGGACATGATCCATCATAGCCCAAGAGTGCGGGATTTCGATGACTCGGATGCCGAAGAAGCACGACAGGATGCCGTCGATCTCTTAGAAGAGGAACGAGAGCTTGTGCTTCAAAGATCCGCCATTTACCAGCAAGGTTTACGACGTTACCATAGTCGGAAAATCAGGCATTGTTCTTTTAAAGAAGGTGACCTAGTGCTGAGACTGGTGCAGCAAAGGAAGCACAAACTGGCCCCAGTATGGGAAGGACCATTTGTCATCAGTAAAGCCATGAAGAATGGATCATATTATCTTGTCGACATTCGAGACACGGAAGACGATCCCGAGAAGCCGAATCGCAAAAGAAAGAGAAAGATAGATGATGAACTAGGAGAGACAAAGAGGCCCTGGAGTATCCAGCAGTTACGTCCCTTCTATACTTAGTTCAATTTCTATGTAAACATCTTTGAGATCATGAAATAAAGTTGTCGGAATTCTTATATCCATGTTTTTACAAGTTTATTATAGTACAAAACATGATTCCACCTTATCTATTTCCCAATGATCTTACAAAATACTCAATGTTAACCCGAATTGTGCCTGCGTGCTCGGTATTTAAAAACTGAATGATTTTCAGCCTACTAACGGCTAAAGGAAACTCGTATTGTGCCTGCTTGCCCAAGTTTCATTCAAAAAATTCCTTACTTTTCTCTAAGTATTATCTGATTGTTTATATGTTGGGTCACTGGAGCTAGTTAGTAAAAATGCCCTTAGTATGGTCCATGTTTCCGAGTTTGAACTGATTGGTATTACCCAGTAACTCGGCATGAAGATTCATAGTACTATTGAGCCATTTCAAACACTAATGACAGTTAAAGCATATAAACAAGAGAACTTAGAAGATAAAGGAATAACAAACCCGAAAAACCTTGCAAAGAATTTCATAATTAAACTGCAAAAGGCGGAGTTCTTGTTTATACAAAAGAATAGAATCATTACAATATAAATTACATTGTAAAGTGCAGTAACGCTCCTATTTTCTACTTCCACCATCCAGGTTATGGACAGCCCTTCAAGCATCCGAGTCTTCTTCGCTGCTGTCATTCTCGGGGGCTTCGGGTATCTCCTCTTCTGGATAGGTGATGGAGATGTTCACCATGGAGGCGATCTTGGTGGCGTGACCTTTGATTTCATCAAAGATGGTGGTTCGCTGAGTTTTCGTGTATCCTTGAGGGATACCGGACGCCACGCGCCAAGATTTGGCACCAGGGTAATGCATACGCATAAGGCCTAGAGCCATGCGTGCACCACCCCGTGCCGCGGAGCGCAAGGTGGACTCCTTGGACTCCGCCACCTCCAGAATAGCTCCCGGAAGTTTTTCAAGTTCCGAGAATTCCCCAGTCCTTGTGGGGAGGAACTTGTTGACCAACTGCATCCCAGCAGCTCGGATTGCAGTCCATAACTTCCCAAAGGCTCGGATTTTTTCAATCCGAGTGAGATCTGGGTAATCTCCTGTTTTTTCAGAACAAACAACCAAAAGGTTAGGCGAAAAAACAGAGAAAGAAATCAAGATATGGAAAAACTGGTAAATGAAATAAACTTACCGAGAATCTTGTCGATTTCGGAGCCTTCCTCCAGGCGAAGGCATAAAGCACTCTCCAAATCCTGGATAGTGGACTTATCCTTTTCCGCCTGTCCGAAAGCCTTGGACTGAGCAATTCCAAGGGCCAGATTGCTGGCTTCCAGATCTTTTTTGGCCTTCATAAGCTCCTTATGAATGTCCAAATTCTCCTCATGGACACTTGCGGCATTGCCGGCATCTTCAGCTATTTCCTTGGCCTTAGCCAAAGCAGCTGGAAAGCAAGGAAAAAATTCCGAGTTTAGAAAAATCTCGAGAAAGTACTTAGTGAAAATCTGGATAAAAAACTTCAGAGAATAAAGCATACATGTTGTTTCCGACATCTGAAGCTGAGATGATGCCAGCTCTGCTTCTTTCACGTCAAGAATATGAAGAAGGTTCCTAACCTCCTTATTCTTGATAGAAAGCCTGTTGAAAACTTCCGTGTTTATGTTTTCAGCGGTTTGCTGGAACACGAAAAGGTACAAAGTCATTAAAAAGCATCAAGCGAAAATTATACATTTTGCTTAATGCTTGGGGGCTAGAGTTAATACCTGGCTCATCCGCTGTAAACCCGCCAAGTTTTCAGTGAACTCTTTTGCGTATTCTGCAAAAATAGTTCCGGCCGCGCTTAGGCCATCGCTGATATTCTTGAAGTCCTTGTCAAAGGTGGGAATATCCTCCTCAGTAATCCGAGAAGAACCTCCCACCTCAGGAGCCGCCCTTTCCCTCGTGTCCGTTTCCGGCGCAACAGGCTGGCTGGGCTTCAGTGACTCGGTGGTGGGGGCTGCGGCATGCTCTTCCGCTATCGTAGTCGGCGTGTCTGGTGCGGTGGCGGGAGAAGAGTGAGAGCCTCTGCTAACCACAACCTTATGCCTCTTCAGCTTTTTTGGCTTTAGAGTAGAAGGAGGCAGGCTAAAAACAAAACAAAATGCCGGAAAGGTTAAAACTCCGAAGGCAAAAGAAAAACTCCGACAAAGGAAAGTAACCCGGATGCTCTAACCTGGATGTGGCGACGGGAACCCCGTCAAGATCGATGATTTCCTCAGAAGAGGAGATCTTCTTGCGCTTTCGCCCACCCGCAAAGGTGGCGCGCAACGCCTCCAGTTCAGCGTCGGAAGCCAGATCCGACTCAGAAAGTTCGGCAATCTGTCAAAAAGGGAAAGCAGAGTTAGAAGCAAAAAATCCGAGTAAACGTGGAAAAGTTTAAATCCCAAAAGACGGAAAATAATACCTTGGGAGCCGGATTATCGGCCGTGTACATTGGCCGACTCGCTTCATATTGGTCGCGAGATGCGACCAACTGATTCACGCGCTTCTGCAAGTCCTTCGCGGCCCAGTCTTTGCTGGTTGTCCGCATCTTGTCGCCGGTGCCCGTATACTCGCAAAGGAGGCGGCCACCATGGTTGGCTAAAGGTTGGATCCGCCTATCCAACCAGCAAAGGACTGTGTCCATGCCGGTTAGAGGCGGATCAGAAGAGGTGAGTTTTGCGATGCACCGCTTGATCCTTAGAAGATCAGGCGGCAGAGTTTGGACGGCTTCAGTTCCCCAATTTTCTTGGGGAACAGCAGCAGTGTTCATGAAAGGTGGAACCCCGATGGCCTTTTTATGGAAAGGAACATTAGGATCCAAAATGTGACAGATTCCGAGGTCTTTATCTTGGGGAACCAATCCTCCCTAAATCTCCGAAGAGTGAAGGAAATGGTTCCGCAAGTTGGGAGTGCGACCTTCGAAGAGTTCCGCTTAACCCCGAAACAATACAGCCAAAAATCTAATCTAGGTTCTATGCCTAGATAACCCTCGAAAAGGGCCTGAAATCCGGCTAAGTACATGATGGAATTTGGTGGCAGGTTGTGGGGCTGGATGCTGTAGTGGGAGAGGACCTGGAGGAAGAAGGTAGAAGGTGGGAGACCCATACCTCTGAGAAGGTGGGAGGAGAGAAGAACCCGTTCTCCGTCGTTCGGCATGGGTTCAGTCTCGTCCTCAGGAAGCCGCCACTTCCCCTTCAGAACAAGCCCCTCCTTTTCCATTGTCGGAAGGAGGGACGATGGAATACTGCAGGCACTCCAGTTGCCGACATATTCCATCTCTTCTTCTCCGGCGGTGGCGGAAGACACGGCCTCCGCGGCCGCGAGCTCGTCGCCAACGAGCGTAATCTTTTCCTCCACCGTTTCAGGAGCGAACGGCGGAGTGGGCGCGGAGCTGGAACCCGCAAGATTCGCGGCGGTGGAAAGATTTCCTCCGTCCGCCGCGGTGCCCGTGGTCTTCACCGGCTCGTCGCCGGCGGCATGCACTGGGGAATCCAGTTGAGGATCCATCGTGTTGATGATGTCCTCGATTTCTTGGACCACGGTGCGGGCTGGAGAGGACGACGGAGAAGCCATCGAGGAGCGGCGCTTGGGCGTCTCCGGTGAGGACTTGGACGCGGTGACGTTCGGGAGCTTTTTCTCCGCTGTGAGCTTAGGCGCTGGAATGGCGTGCGAAGTGAAAGCGGAAGTTTTTCGCTGAGGACGAAGACGGCTATTTATAGCCGAAATCTCGTCGCGATACGTGCTAACGGCTCTTTTGACCGTTGGATGTTCAACGCGTGTCATTCGCCGAAAAATCCGGAAAATGAAACGACGGGTGATTATTGCTATCTCCTCGTTTCCCGCAAGAATCTGTCAGAGATATGTTTCTGGGTTTCCCGCCTGAAACCCAAACGTCCCTTATGTCAGCATGATTAAAGCGCCGACGTAGGAAGTTCCTTCTCCGCGAAGGATCGTGTGAGAAAAGCCGGATTTCCAGGATTCCGAGTTTTGCGTTACAACATCCCTTAAAGGAGAAAAAAGAAGAATCAAGACTGCTGGCCAATATTTCTCGGACAAAACACATTTGGCGAAAGACGGCGAATCAGAGTTTTAATCCTTCTTGGGGGCTACTATCGGATATATACCGAATAAGGGTATATCAGATGGTAGTCAAAAGGCCAGATTACCAGGGTGGCCCAAGTGGTAGTGGGCTACGGTCTATTGGGCGGCCCAGTAAGCTGACGCGCAGAAGCCGGATTCTAGAAGAACTCGGATCACGACCCACGTGATCTGGCTTGGAGTAGAAGGCGGATTCCTTACTTTCCAAGTTAATAGTTACCGTAGTCTTCTAGGTTTCTTACTCTGTATGCCCTAACCCGGCTATTATATAAAGCCGGACGGGAGATATGATAGATAGACAAGAAGCTACAGGCTAACTCGCCGAGAAGTTGATCCTCGACGAGTAGCTAAACTGTGACGCCCCGAGATCGGGCACTATGCAGATTTCAGCATTCCCGCCAAATCCGCATAATAACCGATTCCAGGTTGCCATTTATGATAACATTACAATAGTTCACGAATAATCCACAATTACAACAGAAACAGATAGATACAAGATGACTCAAACGAGCCAGGGTTACAACTGATACATTACAAAGATCCGAATAACAGCGGAAGGAAACAACATATCGTCCGTCTACGGACAAGATCCAAATTGGACTAAGAGTCCTGAAGATAACCGAGAGCGTCCAATCCCTGCCCAGGCCAAGCCGGAGGGATTCCCAAGCTAACGTCGTCAGACTTCAAACCTGTTGACTGCAATTTGGAATTTGCAGCCACGAAAGAGATTCGTGGGTCAGTACGGTTAAGTACTGGCAAGGGGGATAAAACCCATACTCACAAAATACCGGCGTAGCCAGTCATCACAAGATACCAAAACTTTAGGATTAATGGAAAGGAAGGGGTTACTGCAAATAAGCGACAGCAGGCTGCACTAACCAACTACAGAGAGATACTACAACTTCCGGCTATCAGAAAGGAGATAAGATCGAGTATTGTAACCAACTGAAAGATAACTGCAAACAAACCCATCCTGGATCTCGCCCCTTATCCAAAGAAGCAATCCGAGGATAACTCACACAGTTGGATTAATAATGGTTCAGATTATTGTGTCAATAAGCCTATTACTAGTCAAGTTGTTAATCATGGGGTGAAAGATTGTTAATGATTAAGTTTAAGTTGTCCTGAGTACTTGTTAGCCAGTACTTTCACCAAGTAATCCATAACCGCGGAAAACACGGCTTCTCGAGAAGATTATCCCTGCAGGGTTGCACCAATTTAGCCGTACACTCATGAATATCCCGCCAGATGGAGCGGCCACTCCACCAAGCGGGGCACTCAACACAATCCAACCCTTCTTCGCATCAAGCCCAAAGCACCTTGGGCGCACGGCTAATCGAGCCCAGAAGAAAATGGACCCTCATAGCACTCTAAGAACGTGTCCCCCTATATGCCGACTACGAAAGTTCCACCCGGGTACCAAGGGCTCGCAAGATCATGCATGCAGCAAATGGAAAACCCGAACTAAATGAGGCGATTTGGACGAGATGCGAATCGGGTCAAACTGAGGGGGAGCCCATACTCCCCAAATGCGGGTAGTGCGCTCATCATGGATCAGTAGACAAGACCCTTTTCCTATTAGGGTCGACACTAGCAGGCCTCAAAACCACAAAGGGCCTCCTGCCGGTGCCTTATCATCAAATTTTTTATTAGTAGCAACATTAGCATGATTGATTGATTAACATCGAGCCCCCAGAACATAATAGAGTAATAACAGAAAGTAACGGGTAACAGACTCGAGCAAAACAACCCTAAGCAAGATAGTAAGACACGGGCAACAAGCAATGGTTATAGGTATGGTAGTGAGGCAATATCAAGGTTAAGGGATTCATGTGATGGGTTCGTAACAGAAACAACTACTACTCAGGCTAGCAGAAAAGAACAACGGAAAGAATCGGTAACAAGTGATGGAAGGCAGCCATATGGCAGCAAGTGAGTATACTTGCCTGAGATCCCGCAAGGTAGCAGAACTTGTCGTTGCTCACATCATCTCAACGTCCTATCCGGGAAGAAGCAACGAACCTCGAACAAACACCGGATGCAACAATTACTACTACGGCAAAAGATCCAGCATGATCAAGATATGGATGCATGTCATGTTTAATAGATGCACCAAAGTAAACTAGTGGATATGATACACAAGCTTAAATGGATTCCATATGCAAAGATTGCATATGGCAAACCCATGCCTTATAGTTGAATTAATTGTTCTAACACTAAGCATCATGTGTAAGTGAGTTAGAATGATGCATGCATGATGAAGAACAAGAAGATAACAAGATTAAATGCACTTGGAATGATAGTTAACCATTTTAGAAAACATTTATTAAGTTTGGAAAATTGGTTACTTAACGGTGTTGAGCAAGTAGTGGTTGTTTTCAGCAAGTTAAAGGGTGCAAAACAAATAACAAAGTTGATATTTGAAAAGGTTATCAAATTTTAGTTGGATTACATGTTTCACATGTTGAAATTGGACTTTGGATTATTTAATTAGGAATTAAACAATATTAAACAATTTTTAATTGAATTAAACAAGATTCAAATTGTTTAAGCAATTTTAATTATTCAAAACAGAAAACAAAAATTATATTTGAATAGGTTATTTAAAATGGTATTGAAAACATATTTTATTTGCATGATTTGGACTTATGAATAATTAGTTATTGAATTTAGCAAAATACAATTGAAGGATTTAAATTTGAATTTGAATTGCAATTTGAAAGTTCAAAACAGAACACAAGTTGGATATTTGGAAAGATTAGAAGATTTGGATCAGAAAACATATAAAGTTTGTATTTATTGGAATTATAAAACAAAAGATATTGACTTTTGAAGTTTTGTTTTAATTCTGCTAATTAAAAGGATTTTGGAATTGTTGGAATTTCGCAGAAACCAACTGTTTGTACCTAGCTGCAACTACACACAGTCGCTGTCCAGTGGGGTCTAGCCAGCGTGGCATGCGCGTGGCAGCGCAGCTGGCAACCCCAGTGGCTTACAGGTGGGCCTGGCGCGGAGCAGCAGGGCAAAAAGGTTGGGGTTAATTCCCCCGGGGGGAATCGAACCCGCGATCAAACGTTCGATCGCAGACGCCGTAACCAGTGGGGTGAGATCAGTAGCTTGTCAGAACAGGTGTTGGTTACAAGTTCAGGTTCAGAAAACACTATCTGAATTTTTAACTGCAACGTTCGACGGTGACTGACAGTGGCGGAAGGGATCGACGGGTACCGGCGACGAGGCCACGGATTGGCGGCGCTGGGCAACTGGATGTACGCACAACAGCCAGGAGAATAGGTTCGTTTGCTCGACGGGCCCGTACTCGCACAGAAACGACACCCACTGCGACTATGGCGCCACGGTGGTGGACACCGCCGGCGGTTCAGAAACAGCATCGAGCAAACAAGGAAGCGAAGGAAGGTTTCAGGGGGGGGGGGGGAATCGATGCGGTGGCTCACCGGGAGCTTGTCGGAGGCGAGAGGAGGACGGGAAGACGACGGTGCCGACGGCGCGGCGAGGTTTTTCAGAACAGCAACGGCGGTGATGGCCTCGTCGTCGTCGATCACGGCTCTCTGGACCCTGCCGCGGTTGCCGTGGAGGATGTAGAGGTTCAGGCGGTCTCGATGGTGGCCTTAGAGGGGTCGATGGAGGTCCACGGCGTCCTGTCGACGGCGATCCTCGACGCAGTTCTTCCCACCCCCGACAACTCCGGCGGAAATTGGATAGCAAGGAGGGAAGGGATGGTGGCTGGCGGCGACAGGAGGGAAAACAGGGGCCTAGGCTAGGGTTTGGTGGGAGGTAGGGGGTAGAAATAGGCGTGGAGGAGCAGGTGGAGCTCGGGTTGTTGCTAGCTGACGTGTGCTGAGGTCAGCGGTACGGAGCTAGGAGAAGGGCCAGCAGGCCGCGCGCGTTTGGGAAGGCTGGGGTTGTGGGCTGGGCTTGGCCCAGCCTGCCTCTCCCCTCAGACGAAAACTTTTAATAAATTGTTCTGTTTTTTTTTTTTTTTTTTTTGCTCAAACAGATTTGGGATGAATTTGATAAGGTGTTGGACTTTGAAAATTCTGAGAAAATTCAGGGGACCATGTTAGCTCAAAAGCTAACAGTTGGCAAAAGAATTTTTGAAAATTTCAAACTTTTACATTGCTGTTTGGATTTGAATCCAAATTAATGAAATTTTTAATATTAATTAATATTAGAAAAACAAAGCCTTTTCAATAGGGTTACCCCTAAGTTTTTAAAATGATTTAAATGGTACAAAGGTGTGGTGAACTTTATGGGTTCAAAAAGGTACTGATTTTGAGAATAGATTTGAATTTGAAAATGATTTGGAGTTAACTGCTTGAATTAATGCCTTGATTAAACCAACAATTTAATGAGTGATTTGATTTGAATTTTGGAAGTAGCCATTAGGGTTTTAACAAGAGGGGGATAAATTAACAAGCAATTGGATTAAACAATTTTCAAACTATTGAAGAACAAATGAGGGGTGTAGTTTGCAAGTTTGAAATTGGAAATTTTGGGCAAGGGTGAAAGTTTAAATTGTTTTGAAATTTTCAGTGGTGATGCAAAATGGTGCAATGCAATGTGATGCATATGATGCAAGCAAACAAACATGTAACACCCCAGGTGTTACAGACGACACCACTAACAAGGGATTGCGCCCTCGCAATCCACCTGCTAACCCGGGAGGGGAAAGAAGTTCGACTATCGATTCTTCGCGCTTCCGTTGATCTCCTCGACACCACTAACAATGGTTTCTCGACACCACTAACAAGGGATTCTTGCTCGGAGTGACGACGATGTGCTTCCACCAGGAATCTTCCGATGATCGAACCTATTAGGTTAAGGGCTCAGAAAACGTCCACCCACGTAGGATCCTAACACTTTGAAAGATAGACAAGGGGGAGAATCCAAAACAAATGAGATGGGAGGGGAAATAGAATAGAGATAAGGAGAAAACAAGAATCCTATTGACATGTTTTTCCAAAATAGTTTAGCAGAAATAGTTTTTGACACTCTAGGAACAACGACCGTTAGCGAGGTTATCCTACAGGCTTTGCGGACCCGTTGCTTCGATAACCATTCGTATCGAAACAATATCGGGAATCGGAACCAAGGCTCTGATACCATTTGTGACGCCCCGAGATCGGGCACTATGCAGATTTCAGCATTCCCGCCAAATCCGCATAATAACCGATTCCAGGTTGCCATTTATGATAACATTACAATAGTTCACGAATAATCCACAATTACAACAGAAACAGATAGATACAAGATGACTCAAACGAGCCAGGGTTACAACTGATACATTACAAAGATCCAAATAACAGCGGAAGGAAACAACATATCGTCCGTCTACGGACAAGATCCAAATTGGACTAAGAGTCCTGAAGATAACCGAGAGCGTCCAATCCCTGCCCAGGCCAAGCCGGAGGGATTCCCAAGCTAACGTCGTCAGACTTCAAACCTGTTGACTGCAAGTTGGAATTTGCAGCCACGAAAGAGATTCGTGGGTCAGTACGGTTAAGTACTGGCAAGGGGGATAAAACCCATACTCACAAGTTACCGGCGTAGCCAGTCATCACAAGATACAAATACTTTAGGATCAACGGAAAGGAAGGGGTATTGCAAATATGTGACAGCAGGCTGCACTAACCAACTACAGAGAGAATACTACAACTTCCAACTAACAGAAGGGGGATAAGATCGAGGGTTGTAACCAACTGAAAGTAAATCCAAACAAACCCATCCTGGACCTCGCCCCTTTAGCCAAAGAAGCAATCCGAGGATAACTCACACAGTTGTATCAAGATGAATCAAGTTATTAGGTGAATAAACCTATTACTAGTCAAGTTGTTAATCATGGGGTGTAACATGGTTAATCATTATGTTAAAGTTGTCCTGAGTACTTGTTAGCCAGTACTTTCACCAAGTAATCCATAACCGCGGAAAACACGGCTTCTCGAGAAGATTATCCCTGCAGGGTTGCACCAATTTAGCCGTACACTCATGAATATCCCGCCAGATGGAGCGGCCACTCCACCAAGCGGGGCACTCAACACAATCCAACCCTTCTTCGCATCAAGCCCAAAGCACCTTGGGCGCACGGCTAATCGAGCCCAGAAGAAAATGGACCCTCATAGCACTCTAAGAACGTGTCCCCCTATATGCCGACTACGAAAGTTCCACCCGGGTACCAAGGGCTCGCAAGATCATGCATGCAGCAAATGGAAAACCCGAACTAAATGAGGCGATTTGGACGAGATGCGAATCGGGTCAAACTGAGGGGGAGCCCATACTCCCCAAATGCGGGTAGTGCGCTCATCATGGATCAGTAGACAAGACCCTTTTCCTATTAGGGTCGACACTAGCAGGCCTCAAAACCACAAAGGGCCTCCTGCCGGTGCCTTATCATCAAATTTTTTATTAGTAGCAACATTAGCATGATTGATTGATTAACATCGAGCCCCCAGAACATAATAGAGTAATAACAGAAAGTAACGGGTAACAGACTCGAGCAAAACAACCCTAAGCAAGATAGTAAGACACGGGCAACAAGCAATGGTTATAGGTATGGTAGTGAGGCAATATCAAGGTTAAGGGATTCATGTGATGGGTTCGTAACAGAAACAACTACTACTCAGGCTAGCAGAAAAGAACAACGGAAAGAATCGGTAACAAGTGATGGAAGGCAGCCATATGGCAGCAAGTGAGTATACTTGCCTGAGATCCCGCAAGGTAGCAGAACTTGTCGTTGCTCACATCATCTCAACGTCCTATCCGGGAAGAAGCAACGAACCTCGAACAAACACCGGATGCAACAATTACTACTACGGCAAAAGATCCAGCATGATCAAGATATGGATGCATGTCATGTTTAATAGATGCACCAAAGTAAACTAGTGGATATGATACACAAGCTTAAATGGATTCCATATGCAAAGATTGCATATGGCAAACCCATGCCTTATAGTTGAATTAATTGTTCTAACACTAAGCATCATGTGTAAGTGAGTTAGAATGATGCATGCATGATGAAGAACAAGAAGATAACAAGATTAAATGCACTTGGAATGATAGTTAACCATTTTAGAAAACATTTATTAAGTTTGGAAAATTGGTTACTTAACGGTGTTGAGCAAGTAGTGGTTGTTTTCAGCAAGTTAAAGGGTGCAAAACAAATAACAAAGTTGATATTTGAAAAGGTTATCAAATTTTAGTTGGATTACATGTTTCACATGTTGAAATTGGACTTTGGATTATTTAATTAGGAATTAAACAATATTAAACAATTTTTAATTGAATTAAACAAGATTCAAATTGTTTAAGCAATTTTAATTATTCAAAACAGAAAAAAAAAATTATATTTGAATAGGTTATTTAAAATGGTATTGAAAACATATTTTATTTGCATGATTTGGACTTATGAATAATTAGTTATTGAATTTAGCAAAATACAATTGAAGGATTTAAATTTGAATTTGAATTGCAATTTGAAAGTTCAAAACAAAACACAAGTTGGATATTTGGAAAGATTAGAAGATTTGGATCAGAAAACATATAAAGTTTGTATTTATTGGAATTATAAAACAAAAGATATTGACTTTTGAAGTTTTGTTTTAATTCTGCTAATTAAAAGGATTTTGGAATTGTTGGAATTTCGCAGAAACCAACTGTTTGTACCTAGCTGCAACTACACACAGGCGCTGTCCAGTGGGGTCTAGCCAGCGTGGCATGCGCGTGGCAGCGCAGCTGGCAACCCCAGTGGCTTACAGGTGGGCCTGGCGCGGAGCAGCAGGGCAAAAAGGTTGGGGTTAATTCCCCCGGGGGGAATCGAACCCGCGATCAAACGTTCGATCGCAGACGCCGTAACCAGTGGGGTGAGATCAGTAGCTTGTCAGAACAGGTGTTGGTTACAAGTTCAGGTTCAGAAAACACTATCTGAATTTTTAACTGCAACGTTCGACGGTGACTGACAGTGGCGGAAGGGATCGACGGGTACCGGCGACGAGGCCACGGATTGGCGGCGCTGGGCAACTGGATGTACGCGCAACAGCCAGGAGAATAGGTTCGTTTTCTCGACGGGCCCGTACTCGCACAGAAACGACACCCACTGCGACTATGGCGCCACGGTGGTGGACACCGCCGGCGGTTCAGAAACAGCATCGAGCAAACAAGGAAGCGAAGGAAGGTTTCAGGGGGGGAATCGATGCGGTGGCTCACCGGGAGCTTGTCGGAGGCGAGAGGAGGACGGGAAGACGACGGTGCCGACGGCGCGGCGAGGTTTTTCAGAACAGCAACGGCGGTGATGGCCTCGTCGTCGTTGATCATGGCTCTCTGGACCCTGCCGCGGTTGCCGTGGAGGATGTAGAGGTTCAGGCGGTCTCGATGGTGGCCTCAGAGGGGTCGATGGAGGTCCACGGCGTCCTGTCGACGGCGATCCTCGACGCAGTTCTTCCCACCCCCGACAACTCCGGCGGAAATTGGATAGCAAGGAGGGAAGGGATGGTGGCTGGCGGCGGCAGGAGGGAAAACAGGGGCCTAGGCTAGGGTTTGGTGGGAGGTAGGGGGTAGAAATAGGCGTGGAGGAGCAGGTGGAGCTCGGGTTGTTGCTAGCTGACGTGTGCTGAGGTCAGCGGTACGGAGCTAGGAGAAGGGCCAGCAGGCCGCGCGCGTTTGGGAAGGCTGGGGTTGTGGGCTGGGCTTGGCCCAGCCTGCCTCTCCCCTCAGCCGAAAACTTTTAATAAATTGTTCTGTTTTTTTTTTTTTTTTTTTTTGCTCAAACAGATTTGGGATGAATTTGATAAGGTGTTGGACTTTGAAAATTCTGAGAAAATTCAGGGGACCATGTTAGCTCAAAAGCTAACAGTTGGCAAAAGGATTTTTGAAAATTTCAAACTTTTACATTGCTGTTTGGATTTGAATCCAAATTAATGAAATTTTTAATATTAATTAATATTAGAAAAACAAAGCCTTTTCAATAGGGTTACCCCTAAGTTTTTAAAATGATTTAAATGGTACAAAGGTGTGGTGAACTTTATGGGTTCAAAAAGGTACTGATTTTGAGAATAGATTAGAATTCGAAAATGATTTGGAGTTAACTGCTTGAATTAATGCCTTGATTAAACCAACAATTTAATGAGTGATTTGATTTGAATTTTGGAAGTAGCCATTAGGGTTTTAACAAGAGGGGGATAAATTAACAAGCAATTGGATTAAACAATTTTCAAACTATTGAAGAACAAATGAGGGGTGTAGTTTGCAAGTTTGAAATTGGAAATTTTGGGCAAGGGTGAAAGTTTAAATTGTTTTGAAATTTTCAGTGGTGATGCAAAATGGTGCAATGCAATGTGATGCATATGATGCAAGCAAACAAACAGGTAACACCCCAGGTGTTACATAAACAGAACCTCACATTGTACTTGTATACACAGGGTTTAGCCCTGATTAGTGAGATTGCAGGAGTAGGAACGCCGCATTACTGCGACGTGCCGAACCTGGGTAAACCCTGTGTTTTGGTCCTTCGTGCAACCATGTCTCCCCACGTCTCTACCCGTAGTCTCATGGCACCCCCGTCTATGAAAACTACCACGATGTCTCGACAACTTGTTAATCCAAAAGGCATTACTAACCACTCATATAAACCAAATTTTGTTTTAAAGGTTGTTTTCCACTCATCCCTCTCTTTCATTCTTATTTGATGATAACCACTACGCAAATCAATTTTAGAGAAAACAACACTACCACTTAATTCATCTAACATGTCTTCCAAACGTGGTATAGGATGACGATAACGAATAGTGATATTGTTAATTGCTCTACAATCTACACACATGCGCCATGTACCATTTTTTTAGGAACCAAAATAACAGGAACAACACAAGGAGATAAGCTTATTCAAATGTAACCTTTATCAAGAAGATCTTGTACTTGTTTCTTAATTTCCTTTGTCTCTTGGGGATTTTTCCTATAGAGAGCTTAGTTTGGTAATGAGGATCCAGGAATTAAATCAATTTGATGCTTAATCCCTCTCAATGGTGGTAAACCCGAGGGCACTTCTTCTGGAAAAACATCATCAAATTCCTGCAAAACATTAGAAACACTAATAGATACAGGAGTCATGTCATTAGAAACTAAAATTTCCCCCTTGTGCATGAGCACTATAGGTACTAATCTAGGATCATCTCCAAACTCTCTCAAGTCTTCTTTGGTGGCTAACATTGTCAAAAGGCTCACTCCCTTTATTTTTCCACTCGGCCTAGGCTTGTTTTCACCCACACAAGTTGTGTTTTCACTCTTATTTGCCCTCTCACTTTCTTTTTCTAGATTCACTTCAATTTTCTGTCTTGATTCATTCACTATTTGTTGGGGTGTCATAGGCCTCAATATGATATCCTTATTTTTCCAATTCAATTGATATGTGTTTGCTCTCCCATTGTGTGTAACTTTTCTATCAAATTTCCATGGCCTTCCAAGCAATAGATGGCAAACCGACATGGTAAACACATCACACTCAATTGTATCCTTGTATGGTCCAATTTAAAACTCCACTCTCACAATTTGGCATACTCTTATCTCTTCCTTGGCATTGAGCCATTGAATATAATATGGATGTGGGTGTGGAATATATCTCAATCTTAGCTTTGCACATAAATCCTTGCTTGCTAAATTTCTGCAACTCCCTCCATCAATAATCACCTTGCAAGCCATTTGAGGACCAACAATTGCTTTGGTTTGAAATAGATTGCATCTTTGGCTCTCATCACTAGGAACAATACTCAAAGCTTGTGTGCAAACAATGGTTGGATAATTTGTAGCAAAAGCATCAATAGGACCATCATCATCATCATCATATGTATCCTCCTCATTAGGATCAACATCATCTCCAGTCTCATACTCATCATTAGCATTAATAAGCATAATTTTTTGTTTGGGTAATCCCTCTTAAAGTGACCTTTCCCTCCACAAGCATGGCATGTAATGTCTCTATTTCTTGGAGGGGTTGTAGCACCACTAGAACCCGAAGTAGATGGTGTTGTTTTCTTGGAACTTGATGTATTTGTCTCGGGTTTGGCACTAGAATTCCCACGGGTTGCAGCACTAGGAGGTATAGGTGATGAGAAATTTGATTTTTTTATGGAAAACTCCTCCTGGCACTCACTTGTAGCTCCTCATTCAACCTCTTTTAAGCCTCCCTTGATTGATGCAATAATTCACTCATATTGGCATATTGGACATGCCTCACAATGCTTCTAATTTTGAATTGCAATCCACTCAAAAATCTTTGCATAGTTTGTTCTGGCTCTTCTCTAACCCGAGCCCTTTGAAGGATCAATTCCATCTCCTTGTAATAGGCATCCACTGATTTTGAACCTTGCTTCAATTGTTGTAGCTTGTCATAGAGAGTTCTAATATAATTCTTGGGAACAAATCTGTCTCTTAGCAATTGTTTCATCTCTCTCCATGTATTCACCTCTTCTTCTTGATGTTCTTCCCTCAATCTTGTAATGCCATCCCACCACAAGAGAGCATAGCCATCAAATCCAGAAGATGCAAGTTTCACCTTGATGGGGGGATAGTAACCCGGTAGGCCCACTTCAGATATAATCCGGCCCGAGGTGTGCTGAGCGATATCCGGCTAGGGGTAAAGAGATTACCGGAAGGCCCAAAGGCTTGTAAGATTCGTAACCCGGATTGTGGGCTGCGGTAAGGGAAGTTAGGGTTTGTATGTGGAGTTCGAGTAGGACTCAAGATGTGCCTTGGAGGGCAAGTTAGGGGTGTACGGGTGCTTTATAAACCGGCCCCTAGGTTTAGTTTGCCAGAGATCCAAGTCATAGTTGTAACACCTATTATCGAGTACCCAGCATAATTCATATTGAGATCCGGCGAGTTATTTTCCGGTTCTTAGATTGCTTTCTGCCATGTCTTCCTTCGAGCTAAACCCTCTCCCGAATACCTGTGTCGACTTGCCCCAAGATCAGTTACCCCCGGTAACGTCTGCCGTGATTATCCCACGACAGTTGGCGCCCACCGTGGGGCCTGCGTCCAAAGGTGTTTACATCACGGGAGAAGCTCGGAAGAACATGAAGAACTTTGTCGTCGGCGAGATCTACTCCGATGACGAAGGAAAAAGGATAGTGGACAATTCCGGGTGGGAGTTGGAGCCGGATCACCTCGAATCCGGATCCACGGTGTCGATTGGCCAAATCAGTATCTTCATCGGTATGGTACGTACGCTCAATTTAAAAGGACAATATCATGTGCATGTTACAGGGACTTCCAACAGGGACAAAAAGGCGTTAAAACAGACAATGGATTCAGTTTCCTCGACCACTCCGGGATACTTGAGATGGGCAGAGCAAGAGGTAACGTGGAGCAGAAGGGATCATCCGGAAGGAATAGAGCGCCCCGGAACCCTGGCGTTAGTAGTCTCGCCACAGGTCAATGGTTATGAATTGAGAAAGGTATTGATGGACGGAGGGAGCAGCATCAACATCCTATATTGGGAAACCTTCTTGCGCATGAACCTCAAAGAATCTCAGCTACAGAAAAGTTCGACGGTTTTTCATGGAATCGTGCCGGGTCATTCGGCGCGCCCCGAAGGAAAAATTACATTGGAAGTAGCCTTCGGAGAGTCGGTAGATAACTATCGGGTGGAATGGCTCACGTTTGAGGTGGTCAGGTTGCACAGTCCTTACCACGCATTGTTCGGAAGGCCGGCTTATGCTAAGTTCATGGCTAGGCCGTGCTATGTATATTTGCAGTTAAAGATTCCAGGCCCCAAGCAGACCATCACTATCCATGGAAACCGGGATATAGCAGCAGAATGCGATGAGGGAGATTCGGTAATGGCTGAACAAGCTTGCAGAAAGGAAGAACTTAAATATTACCGGTCTCAGGTGGATCCGGATGATGGCACAGCATTGAGAAGACCAGATTCTGAGGACGAAAGAGTAAAATTTAAGGCGGCTCAAGACACCAAGAAAGTAGATTTTGTGGAAGGAGACCCCACCAAGCAGTTCACTATAGGGTCCAATTTGGAAAGCGCGCAAGAAAAGGCTCTAGTGGAGTTCATACGCTCAAATGCGGATGTGTTTGCCTGGACACCCAGCGACATGCCGGGTATCCCCACCGAGTTGGCAGAGCACAGTTTGCATGTGGATCCCAGGGCCAGGCCTGTGAAGCAAGGTTTGAGAAAAATGAATGAGGAAAGGAGAAGAGCTATAGGTGAGGAAATCGCGCGACTATTAACCGCAGGCTTTATCATGGAAGTATTTCACCCCGACTGGTTAGCAAATCCGGTTCTTGTGATGAAAAAGACAAATGAATGGAGGATGTGCATCGATTTCACGAGCCTCAACAAGCATTGTCCAAAGGATCCGTTCGCGCTGCCAAGGATAGACCAAATCATAGACGCGGTAGCCGGAAGCGACTTGCTATGTTTCTTGGACGCATATTCGGGGTACCACCAGATTAAACTCAAGAGGGAGGATTGGGAAAAAAACGTCATTCATAACCCCTTTTGGGGCCTTCTGCTACAAAACCATGACGTTTGGATTGAAAAATGCGGGCGCAACTTACCAGCGGTGTATTCAGAAGTGCTTCGAGGATCAAATTGGGCGCAACGTGCACGCGTATGTGGATGATGTGGTTATTAAGACCCGGAAGGCAGAGACATTTATTGATGATTTAAAGGAAACGTTTAAAAACTTGAGAAGGTACCAGATGAAGCTTAACCCAACGAAGTGTGTATTCGGAGTTCCGGCCGGGAAGTTACTTGGCTTTATAGTCTCCGAGAGAGGAATCGAGGCAAACCCGGATAAAATCAAGGCCATCCAGAATTTGAAGAAACCGGAAAATTTGAAGCACGTTCAAAAGCTCACGGGCTGCGTGGCAGCCCTGAGCCGGTTCATATCCAGGCTTGGAGAAAAGGCAATACCCTTGTACCGGCTTTTGCGAAAATCAGATAAGTTCGTATGGGATCAGGAGGCAGATGAGGCGTTTGAAGCACTAAAGAAGCAGTTATCTGAAGCGCCAGTACTAGCGGCGCCGGGTCCTAAAGAGCCTATGTTATTATACGTGGCAGCCGGTCCCCGAGCCGTCAGCGCAGTAGTTGTCGTGGAACGCAAAGAAGATGGGAAAGGTTACCCGGTCCAGAGGCCGGTTTATTATGTCAGCGAGGTGTTATCGGAAGCGAAGCAGCGTTACCCACATTGGCAAAAATTGGTGTTTGGGGTCTTTATGGCCAGCCGGAAGTTGAAGCCATATTTCCAAGAACATCCCATAACAGTGGTTAGTTCAATACCAATGTCGGATATCATCAGAAACTCGGATGCAACGGGAAGAATAGCCAAATGGGCAATAGAGATGGGAGATTATCATATCAGCTACGAGCCCAGATCGGCAATCAAGTCACAGGCTTTGGTTGATTTCGTTAACGACTGGACGCACACTGGAATGGTTACCGCAGTTCCAAGTTCCGAGTCATGGACCATGCACTTCGATGGATCAAAGCAGTACGAGGGGTCAGGAGCCGGAGTGGTGCTGACATCGCCAAAGGGGGATAAACTAAGTTACGTGCTGCAGATTCACTTTGATTGCTCAAACAACGTGGCCGAGTATGAGGCTCTGTTGCATGGCTTGAAGGTAGCCAAGGAGATGAACATTAGAAGGATACGATGCTTTGGAGATTCGGATCTCGTGGTGCAGCAGGTATCAGGAACCTGGGACAGGAAGGACGCCACTATGGCAGCATACCGCAGGGAGGTTGATAGGGTTGCCGGGTGTTTTTCCGGGTATGAAGTGGAGCACATAGACAGAAGAAAAAACGAGGCGGCGGACGCACTCGCCAGACTCGGCTCGCGCAGGGAGCCGGTTCCACCTAATGTTTTCTTGGACGAGCTATGGCGACCGTCAGTTAAATCCGAGTCTGAAGAAGAATTAGCAAATCGAGACCCGGACGTGGAGCTCGTGGCTACAATACGTGATGTCCCCGAGTGGACAGAGCCATATCTGGCCTACTTATCGCGGGGCGAACTACCAGAACAGGAGGTACTAGCAAGACAAATCGTGAGGCGGGCAAAAGGATATGCTATTATCAATGGAGAGTTGTACAAGAGAAGTGCGGCAGGAGTCTTTTTGCGCTGTGTGACACCAGAAGAAGGCCGACAGATCCTTAAGGAGATCCATGAAGGTGATTGTGGGCATCATGCGTCCACAAGGTCCCTTGTGGCCAAGGCCTATCGGCATGGGTTCTTCTGGCTCACAGCTCTAGCAGACGCGGAACGGATAGTGGCAAGGTGCGACGGATGTCAAAGGTACGCTCGCCAAACTCATGTGCCGGCTATGGAGTTACGGACCATCCCATTAACTTGGCCATTCGCTGTTTGGGGTATGGACATGGTTGGCCCCTTCCATATGTCACCTTGCAAGAAGACGCACCTTTTAGTGGCTGTTGATAAGTTTACCAAATGGGTGGAGGTTATGCCGGTCACCAATTGCGAAGCGGCCACAACAGTCAAGTTCCTGAAAAGAATTATATACCGGTTTGGATACCCCCACAGCATAATTACCGACAATGGAACCAACATGTCCCTTGGAGAGATGGAAAAATTTTGTGGCAGCAATGGAATCAGGCTTGATGTAGCATCAGTGGCACATCCGCAAGCCAACGGGCAAGTGGAGAGGGCGAACCAAGAGCTACTTCGTGGATTGAAACCAAGACTGAGGGTTCCTTGTATCAGGGCCGCTGGGGCATGGGTTGAAGAACTTCCTTCCGTGGTCTGGGGTATCAACACTACACCTAACCGATCCACCCAGATGACACCTTTCTTCATGGTCTACGGCGCAGAAGCAGTATTACCAAGCGACATCATTCATGATTCACCAAGAGTGACAGCCTATGTTGAAGTGGAGAACGAGAAGACCCGGCAAGACGCCGTGGATATGTTAGAAGAACAAAGGGAGCAAGCCTTGGAAAGGTCAGCCATATATCAGCAGGACTTGCGAAGATATCATAGCCGGCGGGTGAAAAGCCGGGTATTCCAGGAGGGAGACTTGGTCCTGCGCTTGGTTCAGACAAACGAGGGAAATCACAAACTATCGCCACCATGGGAAGGACCTTTCATTGTAAGCCGGAGTCTGCATAATGGGTCATATTACTTGATAGATGCAAGAGAAGAATCGGCCACAATCAACGACACTGCTCACACTACTGCACCTATGCAAGAAAGAGATAGACCATGGAACGTGGCTCAGCTACGTCCGTACTATACTTAGCAGAAAACGATGTAACAGGCAGCAGGTTTCAGACGCACTCTTTTCCTATCCGGGGCACCCTTGGGGACTGGATGGGTTTTTAATGAGGCGGCTTGCTGGCATAATTTTCTCATATCAAATAAAAAGGGGATTATCAAGAAAAGAGGCAATTGTCATTTATACGGTGTGCATATTCAGGTCTTGAGGGCTGGTCGCTCCTATAAGCACAGCTGCAAACTCAAAAAAAGACCCGGCCTTGATGCCAATGAGTTATAGGGGCCGGTCACTCGAAAAAACGAGTGCGGCTACAATCTTATAACCGGACAAAGAAGTCCAAATTTCTCGGCTATTATTACTTAAGCTCGATGTGACTCGCAACAAAGTGGCATGATTTGTTCGCTTACGATTATTGTCGGTCATGAGACCCAAACGGGACTTGCTTGACCCCGTTTTCGTATTGATGTAACAACATGGTATCCACGCGAAAGCCGGCTTATAGTACAAGGTAGTTGAAAGGGTCATCTAAACCACAAGTTATGCAGAGTATAAGGTTAGCAGCCGGAAACTCAACAATTATCAAGCATAACTTCAAACATCATAAAAAGCTGTCCTGAAGTCTTGGGCATTTAGCGACAGGCGATTCGTTTCCTTGAAAAGAAACAATCACGAGTCCTAGACGCGGAAACCCGGACTGGGGGACTTGTGAGCCCTGAAGAAGAAAAAGCATTATCCAGCCGATAAAATTCCAACGAGCCACGCATCCGGGTCTCGGGGGCTTAGGGATCCGGGTGTAAGCCCGTTCCCCAGATGCCAACGAAACCCGGAGGTCGGGTCTCAACAAGGAAAGCATAAAAAAAAGTAAAGGTACAAGGTATCAAGAATAAAGAAAGTGGATATCAAGAACAAGCGGGTGCAAAGACACATTAATCAAAAGCCCAAAGGGGCGCAAAGTGCATCGGGAGTTTAAACAAAAATATCACAAAAACCCTAAAGTATCAAAAGAGCACAGGCGCTCCGCTTAAACAAATAATAAAGCTGTTTTAACGACGCTTTGCCGACTGACGCATATGGAATGATAGGCGATATTCATTATTTCAAGATGCAGGATCCATCTTGGCCTTGCCCTTGTTGCCACTGGGGGTGGCAGCGCCACCCGGATCAGTAGCAGTCCCGGGTTGCGAAGTTGCAGGAGCAGAGTCGGCATCGGCCTTCTTGGCAGCTTCGTCCCTCATCTTGATTGCCTCCTCCCTCCAACGGGCAAGCATATCGTACGGCTGGGGGCGGTTCGCCTGGACAATCTTGTCATTAGCATCATAAGCAGGGAGAATCGCATCAATCTCTAAGCTATCAGCGATAACGCTAGCCGGATGACGGACTTCTTTCTGAATAGCCTTGAAGTCCTTTGGCAAAAATTTGGACCCATCCAAGTTGAACTCTGGAAATCCGCTCATAAGTTTGGCCAGCTCTAGCTTGGGAGCGTAGGCTTTAGCCAACGCGAGCCCTCGGGTTACCCCAAATCGGCAGGAGGACCGTTTCCAGTGCCAAATCCACTCGGGGATCATGGAGCAGAATTCCAGTAATCTCTTCATATTATCTGGCCTGACACCCGGCAGTCGCAACTCATCAAGTATCCAGCTAACTCCGCTGCAAAGTTGGCGAAGAGTATTTTTGATGGTTTTTAGCTTAGCAGCGTCATCTTCTTCGGGGGCAGCATCACTTGGGCCTGCTAAAGAGGCCAAAGGAGCAAAGATAATAAGTAAGCAAGTGCAGTGGTTCATATCAAAGGAATCCGGGTCATAAAAAAGGTGAAATTTAAAAATCTTACCAGTCGCGGTACGATAAACGTCAGCAATTTGCACGGAAAGTGTTGTCAGTTTATCCTTAGCCTTGTGAGCTCTTTTCCTGTACCTTCTCGTCATTTTTTGGCACCTGCGAGCTTCAGTCTCCGCAGCTTCACGAAGGGCCGTTTCTTTTTCAATACGCTTGGTGGACTTGGCCAGCTTCTTCTCCAACTGTGAAACATAGTCCTATAAGGAAGCATGAAGAGGGATTAGCCAGAAACATTATACAAAGTTCCAAGCAAGTTACTTAGTAATTTGCTCGGAACTTGGGGACTATGTGTGGAAACAATTGGTACTACTCGGGATTACCTCGTGCTTGGTTATTAAGGCGTCTAGTATGTTTTCTTCATCACCCTTCAAGGTATGGAGGGCATCTAGCATTTGAGCAAAGGTCATGTCTTCAGGTCGAAGTCGAGAAGGGCCGGAAGACTGGCCTTCCTGTTGAAGGGTTGTTCCGGGTCTGGGGTTCGAAACCCGGACCGTTTGAGTGTCCGGGTTAGGAGAACCCGACCTGGTCTCCAAAATGATATCTTCGTCCACCTCCTCAGAAGGCTGGGGTGATGCAGTTTTTGGTGGAGGTGGGTCCTTAAAAGGGTCTTCTTTATTTCCGTCCTCGGCCTCGTCCTCAACCTCAATGTCCATGTTATTACTCGGCTTCTCCTCTCCCTGCCTTTCTGCTTCAGGAATATCCGGGTCACTCAGCGTGACTGTGGCACTGAAAGGAAAAAAGGAGACATTGATTAGTGGAATGTATGGAAAAAAGAAAGATAACAAGTGCGAGAGAATGTAAGTAAAGGTAGTTTACCCGGTGTTCACAGCATAGTCCGGGGGAAGCTCGCAGCTGGAGGCGGATGACGTTGGTAAAAGCACTGGCTGCGGTACGCGAAATTTCCCGGCAAGTGGATGACTAGGAGATGGATGACGTTGAGGAGATTGGGAAGGTTGAGCTGGAGGGGTGCTGGCTCGACGAGCGGGTGAGGTGGAGATACCCGGGTTAAGGGGATCATCCCCCGGAGAACTCCGGGTCACCCTACGTTTAGTCGGGAGAGGGTCCTTCAAGAAGGGTGAATGTGATAATCGCACATTAAGTTCACGCATAGTGGCAAAGGAGTAAGGCGCACAAGACATGGAAGAGAAGGGAACCTTTTCAACTACCCCTCTAGCTTTCCTTTTGTTTCCAACTGGGGGTTCTTGGTCAGACTCGGTGGCTTCCGGGTCATTTTCTTCTTCCTCCTCTTCGTCCTCTGACCCTGAAAGCCGAGTAAATATCAGATAAGAAAGGACGAGTGGTAAGAAAGGTGGCACAGATGAAAGGCAGATATAAAGGTTATGAAAGAGTACCCTCGTCGTCATCAATGGACTCGTTTTCCCCTTCGGGGTCTTGGGAGGGAGGAGAGTTCTCGACCTTCCAGAAGGGATCGTCAGCCTGTGAACGAGTAAATGCAAGTAGTGGTTAGAGACTATAGCGGATAAAAGTGCTGAAACAAGAAAAAGGGGGTCAGGCCTTACCGCTGGAGCGGGATTCTCCCGAGTAAACGGGGGTAACCCGGTAGCGTTCTTTATAACATCTAGCCTCTCCATCAGGAAACCCTTGATGGTCTTGTTGGTGTTGCCAGCAGGGAAGTTCTTGGTGGAGTAGCGGAGGGAGTCCGTGATGTGACCCGAGTACTCGTGTAGCAACTTCGAACGAATGGAGTTGGGCTGAACCCGGAAATCTACCCAAGTCTTTATTAGATTAAGCCCGAGAAGGCCATGGGCTGAGAGGGCTGCTAGTTTGGCCAAAAAGGGCTGAATGGCTTCCCTATCAGGCTCGGGTGCAAAAGCGCTAAAAGACTCGGAGGGTTCAAGGAGGCTCTCCGAGTAGCCCGGCAATTTCCTCTCACCATCCGGAGAAGTGTCATGGCAATAGAAGAAAGATAGTTGCCAGTTGTTGACATGGGAGTTCAAGTTAAGAATTGGCATTAGTGAGTGCTTGCGGCGCTGGATAGATACCCCGCCACAGGTAAGAAGAGCTCCGTCATCGCTTTCGCGACACGGCTCGCATTGGAACAACTCAATGAAAAGATCCAGGCTTGGTGGAATGCATAAGTAAGATTCGGACAAGACTATGAAATGGGTAATATTCAGCATAGAGTTAGGCCCTATGTCGAACACCCGGAGGCCGTAGTGGCTTAAGATTTCCCGGAAGAAAGGGTGACCCGGAGGACGAAATCCCCGGGTCACGTGCTCGGTAAAACAGATTACCTCATTCCCGGTAGGAGTAGGACGGGTCTCATCGTCCGGAGCCCTCCAATGTATCTCCTTTTGAGAGGGAAGAATTCCTAATTCGGCCATTCCTTCTAGCTTGGCCTTCGTCGTTGAAGACCGACCCCAGTTGGCAGAAGTGGTTTGAGGGGTCTTGGTCGGAGCCGGGTGCCTTCCCTGTCTTTTCGGAGCCATGGAGTTGACCTGCAAGGGACAAGAGGTGTATGGAGTAAGATTCGGAGTATCAGATTATCCGAGTCTGGGAATATCGAGACAATGCGAAGGCTAAAATAATACCCGGATAATGCGCTACGATGTTAAGTGTGGAGGATTTTCCGGGTGACAGATGAGGTTGAGTAAATTGTTAATTACTTACGTATGGAGGTGGGTTGGGCGAACATGGATGGTTGCCCATACTTTTATTGCGAAGAAAATAGCTGGAAAAGGAGGGTTTTTCGGATGTTAATGAGACAAGCGGAAAAAACAAGGTGGAACGGATCTAGGTTGAAAAGCTTGCGAGCGATCTTATATAAAGTTTGATGGTTGAAAAAGGTGCGGGGATGAATTGCGACTACGCATCAGGTGCTTAAAGGAGCTGAGGACTACCGAAGCGGCTTGATTTGACGATACCGGAAAGGTAATTTACGGGTTGATCCAGATCCGATCTGAGTCAAATTGAAAAAATTGCGAGGTTCAATTGGACGATTGAGAGAGGCTTACCGAAGAGATTGATGTCCGAAATGAGGGTGATGTGAGGTGCGGCTTGAGTATTGTTCCACAGCCCTCAATGAGAGTAACGAAGATGCGACGACAATGCGAGATGGCGGCGCGGGATAGCTCGAGGTCGAGCGCGGCCGGCAGTGGTCTTATCTGTTGTAGTGTGCGTGAGCTCCGGCGGCGGAAGTTGCGAGGGAGCGAGGAGAAAGGGTATGATGAGGTGAGGTGAAAGGCTTAGGGTTACCTTCGATTGATATTTATAAGGGAGGTGGTGAGTTCACCCCCGCGACTGGAAAATCGGAAGCTACGGGACAGTAATTATCCGTGCGGATTTGGTGGTGTATGCGCCCGGAATGGGATAAAATGTTCCGTTGGCGGAGGAAGTGTAACCTATCCCGAGATATCAGGGACCGGTATCGTGAGTGGAATCTTGGCATTTTAGGGTTCAAATTTGGAAAGGCATGTTAGACATTTGGGGGGGGAATCGAGTTATCGTATGGCCGTCATGGAGCTGTGCCTAGCCATCTATCGAAGCAATTTAACTCGGTCCCTATGAACTTGGGTGTTTCGTATCTTTTTCAGGGAATAGCGAGCGCTTCAAGGATGAATCCGTGAAACCCGCGCTATCCTGGGGACTACTGATGGGGGGATAGTAACCCGGTAGGCCCACTTCAAGATATAATCCGGCCCGAGGTGTGCTGAGCGATATCCGGCTAGGGGTAAAGAGATTACCGGAAGGCCCAAAGGCTTGTAAGATTCGTAACCCGGATTGTGGGCTGCGGTAAGGGAAGTTAGGGTTTGTATGTGGAGTTCGAGTAGGACTCAAGATGTGCCTTGGAGGGCAAGTTAGGGGTGTACGGGTGCTTTATAAACCGGCCCCTAGGTTTAGTTTGCCAGAGATCCAAGTCATAGTTGTAACACCTATTATCGAGTACCCAGCATAATTCATATTGAGATCCGGCGAGTTATTTTCCGGTTCTTAGATTGCTTTCTGCCATGTCTTCCTTCGAGCTAAACCCTCTTCCGAATACCTGTGTCGACTTGCCCCAAGATCAGTTACCCCCGGTAACGTCTGCCGTGATTATCCCACGACACACCTTCCTCTCCTCGGGGTACTCATGAAGTCTCCATAATTTCTCAATTTTTAGCTCCCACATCAAGTACTCTTCCACATCTTCAGAACCACAAGAAAGACTAGGGATAGAGAATTTTGGTTTTCCCAAGCCATCATCCTCTCTATTATTTTCCAATTGTACTCTTCTTGCATATACCCCACGGCCACCATTGTTATTTCCTCTCTCATCTTTAATTAGGGCAGCAACTTGTGGCCTTTGTTGGATTTGTCTCACTAGAGTTGATAAAGTTGCCATTTTTTATGACAATTCCCTTAAAGTTTCTTGCATAGGATCCACAGATTCTTGTGATGCACAAGCTTCTATCTTCAAATCAATATTAGTCATCTCCTTTCTCAAATCTTCGTCAGTCTTGTCCATTTCATTAGTAATCTTCTTGTACATAGTATCCCTTAGTGCTCCATATTCATTCCATTGCACCAAGTCCTCGGGCTTCTTCTTAACATGCACATCACCATCACTAGGACCACTCATGATTATTTGTTAGTAACAAAAATAATGAATGGGTTGTGGTGCCTCTCAAAATTCCCTCAAAACCAAGCAAAGATGGCTTCACTTAATGTTCCAAGAGTAAAAAGCATCAACTTACCAACAAGGAGAAATGAATAATGTACTTTAGTGTGAGAAGATAATAATCCGATCTATCAAGTATCACAATGCAAATAGGGTTTTTGGTGGGGCTTGGTTGGGATTCCTAACAACACCAAAATAACAACTCCAATGCACTGTCTAATGTGATGAAAAATACAAAGGAAACACACTCACCCTTGGAGAAAAATGTGGCTAAGAAATTATATGGTAGAGATATTGCAAGCACTATAAATACACTAGAAAATACTCAATGAAAACAGGCACAAGATTGCTCAATTGTCCTAAAAACTATCCAATATGATAAGCTTCCACTAGTGATAATGTAGCACGACCTCTTTTGATTTTTCTTTCTTTCTATTTTTTATATACTTTTTCCTTTTTCTCTATTTTTTTTATTTTTTCAATGGCCATTGAATCAACTAGGAGCAACAATTTAATGGAAAACAGAAAAGTGGACAGAAGATTGATCAGATTGAGCAGCCTGTTAGAGCAATAACACAGCTAGTCTTTAGGTTTTGGTACCTAAATATGGTTGTAGAATGGCTTTATCTAGGGCTTATCAAAGATCAGCACAAGAACCTAGAGAAATAACGGAGAATAACAAAAGAAAACTAGTGAAAACGGTGAAGAAACGAGCTCACAACAGCAATTTAGCCCACGGCAGAGAAAACGGTTGTTCTGTACCGTACGGCAGGAAAACGAGCCAAAAACAGCCTCACGGCAGTGCGCGAGTGGTGCGGTGGTGTGCTTCGTTACGGTGCGGGAGAGGGGTTTTGTAAGCGCGCGCAAGGGCAATCCGAGTATGGCTAGGGTGGTGCGGTGCGGCAGCGTTTTCGCTCGGAAACCGACCCACGTCAGGAATCCGATAGCAACTAGGAGTAGGGCACGGCAGCGAATTTTTGTACCGCGGTAGCAAACGGACTGGAATCTGGTTATGGCTAGGAACCCGTGGCTATATGGAAGTGGTCTTTTAGAGATCAAAATCAACTCACCCAAGGCAAGCTGTAGGTCTTGAATCTCGAGAGGAAACACACGGTAGCAATAAATTTCTTATGGAATTTTTGATATAGATGAAATAGAAAATAACTAGATTAACCCTAACCCTAAAAGATGAAAAACTAAAAACAGAAAAACAGATACGCAAATCAACAAGAAACAACAATTAGAGTAGCAATTTTGTGTTGATCTAGTCTGTGGCAAAACTAACCTAATATTTTTGGCTTTTTCTGGATAGGAATAAAAACAACTAAAAGTAAAGATAACTTTCTCACGGAGGCAACCTGAGAATCTGATACAAAGATGATATGGGGTGGCCCAATCTTCTCAATGAGCTTCTCTCTCTTTTTGTGGATTTTATGATAATTGGATAACTAGTGCTACACTGAGACGTCTCACTCAGCTGACCCCTGTTGCCAGATGCAACAACAATCAAGCTCTTTAGATATTCTAAACTACACACTCTTGCACAAGTAATCAAAGATTACAAGTGGTCCTGTATCCCCCTATTCCCAGATGGAATAACAAGATATCACGCAACTTTGCAAGGGTAAACTTCAAGTAGTATGCTTAGCAACAATACAAACTAGAGGCTAGGCTTTTTGTATTTGGTTAAAACTAGATCTAATCTCCACAACTCGCAGGAGGGGAGTATATAAGAGGGAGGGGTGCGGCCACAAGGGACCCCTTACGCAAGCACCAATCCTACTTGGACTAGGACTCCTACTAGGACTCTAAGAGATGATACAAACCGATCCACCATTAAGGGATTCAGCCAATTATGGTATACAAACTATACCTATTTAGAATAGGATTTCTATGTGGCGCATTTGACTTGTTGGAGGCGCCATCCCCTTGTCAACATGAAATGAAAATTGTTATTCATTGTTATTCTTGAAATAACAATTGTTATTCTTTGTTTTCACCATCTTGGACACTTGTTTTCACCATGGAAATCTTGTTTTCACCACCTTCTAGCCTTGTTTTCACCATCGCTCCTTTGTTTTCACCACTTGTAAACTTGTTTTCCAGCTCCTCTTGGTTGTTCTCCTCCATCATGTTTTTGTTATCAATAAACCTAATCATACATAAATGCATAGACTTAGGTAGTATAAAGTCATAATCACAAATATCATAATCAATAAGGAGTGAATTCATATGTTGTTCTAGTAGCTTGGTCCTTGACCTTGTCATAGGTCCAAGTCTCACTTCATCTTGTTTAAGTGGCAATGTATTAGGGATGTCCTTATCTCTTTTCTGGGCAATTTCTCGAAAGTTGATTTTTTCTGCACAAGGCACCAAGGTAATTCTGCTGAAAACAGCGTTAGTCCGTGTTAGTGGTATCCAAAACTCACAAGTTTAGAGGAAATCAGTAAGAAAAGTGTTCAAAAAAGGATATACGTTTTGGACGTATCAGTCGATGTCATCGTCATCCCGAGATCGGAGGGTTCTGGAGCTTTCCCTGGCACTCTGCCGGGAGGGAAATTCATCGCCATAGGGATTGATACGTCTCCAACGTATCTATAATTTATGATTTTCCATGTTGATATTATACCAATTGCTACATGTTTTCTCCCTTCTTTATGTCATTTTTATCGATTTTCCGGACTAACCTATTAAAAAGATGCCACAAAGCCAGTTCTATGTTTTCTGCTATTTTAGTTTCAGAAAAGTTGTTCTGGAAATATTCTCGGAATTGGAAAAGTCGAAAGCCAGAAGTCCTAAAAGTTCCGGAAGCATATAGAAGTCCCGAAAAGCCATGGGGTGGCGCAGGCCCCCCTGGCCGCGCCACCTAGGGGTGTGGGCCCCCGTGCCACCTCCCGGCATCGCCCTTTCGCCCATATATACTCCCCGATGCATAAACCCTAGGGGAATCGACCTTTTGTGCAAAATATATCCGTAGCTCCGCCGCCGCCTACAAGTTTCGGGGGACAGATCTCTGTTTTTGCACCCTGCCGGGACGGGGAAGTGCCCCCGGAAGCCATCTCCATCGACTCCACCGCCATCTCCAACGATGTTTCTTTCTCCTATGATGAGGAGGGAGTAGTTCTCCCCCGGGGCTGAGGGCTCTACCGGTAGCTATGTGTTTCATCTCTCTCTCCCATGGTGTTATCTATGTGTGATCATGAGCTTTGTAATCTATTTGGATTCGTAGATGTTACTCTTCATCTTTTGCTACTCAAGTGCTTTATTAATATGAACTTTGGAGTCACCTGTATCGCAGCGTGAAGGTGACAGTGTGCAGGTCGTGTGTGTATCCTCTATGAAATTGTGGAGTTTTCTTAGTACCTTCTAGGGCGCTTATAGTGACAGCGTGGGGTTAACTAGACATGGGAATACAAACTTGAGGAGTGTTGTTACAACCCTATGCAATGATTAGTGTTTGTTATCCAACCGGAGAGGGTTAAGAGTAGCATAGTGAGAGAAGCTATCTAGTTATTCATTTCTGTGATCATTGTTGAGAGTTTCCACTAGTGAAAGTAGGAGTCCTAGGCTTTATTTCCAATCATTGAAACACCGTTTTCCGCTTATTCTGCTACATGTTTGCTTGCTGCCATTTTTATTTCAGATTGCTATTATTACTTATTATCATCCATATTACTTTCATTTTACTCTCTCTTCGCCGAACTAGTGCACCTATACAACTGAAATTGTATTAGGTGTGTTGGGGACACAAGACACTTCTTGTATCTTGATTGCAGGGTTGCTTGAGAGGGATACCTTTGATCTCTACCTCCCTGAGTTTGATAAACCTTGGGTAATCCACTTAAGGGAAACTTGTTGCTGTTCTACAAACCTTTGCACTTGGAGGCCCAACACTGTCTACAAGATAGAAGCGTGCGTAGACATCAATCTCTTTTCTGGCGTCGTTGCCGGGGAGGTGAGGAAAAGGTACTCACATCCTCGGGTGTGAGTGCTCGAAGTTATTTACTTTAGGTTCTGCAAGTATATCTTTTTGTTTCTTGTTTTCACTAGTTAGATTTAATGGAAAACAACAAAAATATGAGAGATCTTTATAATATTTATCTTGAATTAGGACATGAAGTGTTTGAAGAGAAAATTAAAAAACCTATGGAGCTTTATTTGCATGCTAGTAGCAATGTTATTAGTATGAATTCTTTGAACACCATTATTGCTAATGCTATGGAAAATTCAAAGCTTGGGGAAGCTAGTTTTGATGAATACGATATTTTTAGTCCCCCAAGTTTTGAGGAGGAAATTTTCTTTGATGATACTTTGCCTCCAATATATGATGATTATAATGATTGTGGTATTCTGGTTCCACCTGTTTACAATGATAAATATGATATTTTCAGTCCACCTACTATTGAGGAGAAAATTAATTATGATTAGAATATGCCTTCTATATTTAATGATTATGGTGATGATAATAATAATGATAGCTATTTTGTTGAATTTGCTCTCAGTACTATTAATAAGAATGACTATGCTTATGTGGAGAGTATTAATTCTTTTATGCATGTGGCTCATGATAATAATGTTTTATGTGATAGTTATATTGTTAATTTTATTCATGATGCTACTGAAATTTATTATGAGACAGGGGATATGGTTTTATGCATATCAACAATATTAAGTTTCCCCTCTTTATGTTGAAAATTTTGAAGTTGCACTTATTTTGTCTTCCTATGCTAGCCACTTTGTGCTTCGTTGACTTGTTTTTCTACAAGATTCTTTTTCAGAGGAAGTGGGTTAGACTTAAATGTGTTTTATATGTGATTCTTGATTCTCTCTTATTAAGTTTCAACTCTTATAATTATGTGAGCATCTTTTAAAAATCATTATGCCTAGCTGAAATGCGTGAAAGAAAAACGCTACCGGGAGACAACCCGTTTTCCTTTTTTTTATTTTGTGTACTTTCCACCTGGGTGTTGTCTATTTCCTTAGCAACCCCTGTGTATCTTTTATTTTGTGTCTTTGTTGAGCCATGTAAAGCCTCTAGTGGAAAGTTGAGGTTATATTTTGGATTTCTGTGCACGAAATAGATTTCTGCTGTCCACTGTTAATTCTGTTAAAAATCACAGAAAATTAAAAATGACCTAAGATTTTTTGTTCTTATTTCTGAGTTATATACGCAACTTTTCTTATAATACCACTTTTTGATTTGAGAAACAGAATATTTTTGAAAAAATCATCTTTACATGATGTTCTGTTTTGATATATTTCTTCCATTTATCGCATTTGCATCTTAATCTCTTTCTTTTGGTGTTGTTTCGAGAAAAGAGTTATGAAATAAGTTGTGGCAGTATATAATGTGTTTTTGAGTGTTATACTTGTGTTGAAACTGAACCATGTGAATTTTGAAGGGGAACGTAGCATAGAAAACAAAAATTTTCCTACACGCGATAAACCCAAATGGCCAAGATCTAATCTATGAGATGAAAGGCAACGGGGAGAAAGAGAGTCTTGAGATAACATACCCTCGAAGACTCTAAGTGGTACGAGAAAAGATCTCGTTGTTGGCGTAGTCGTTCTCACGCCGATCCCGAGCGAGAAGAAGAGCACGGCAATCCGGCGGTGCCTCCGTAATCGGTCACACGTTCAGCTCGATGAAGACTTCTGTTCCCTCGTTCCAGTGGGTTGCGGAAGTAGAAGATCCCTCCGGAATTCCAGCAGCACGACGGTGTGGTGGTGGTGAAGAATCCCACGGTCAGGGCTTCGCCAAGCCGGAGACCATGGAATGGAGCAGCGGATGGAAGGGAAAATGTGTGAGCAAGTGTGTGGAGAAGAGAGAGCCCTCACCCTCCTTTTATAGGGGAGGGGGAGGCAGCCCAAGGGGGGGTGCGGCCAGCCATGGGTGCCCCCACCCCTTCCTCTCTTCATGTTAGTGGAAGCTCCACTCAAACCCACTCAAAAATCCCTTAATTTCCCACTTGGAAAATCCAAAGGTTTTTCTTTAATAAATAAATAAAACATTTTTATTTCTTTATTTATATTTGTTAATTCCATTAACAAACATTTTCATGCAGCACCTCGAACCATTTGTTAATTCTATTAACAACCGTTCGACGAAAAACCCCTTGAACTATTTCAATTTTTCCCCGAAACAATTCCGGAGCTGCCCAAAATATTCTTCGGTATTCCGTATCCTCTCTAAACGCTTCATCGAACCTTAAGTGTGTCTCCCTACGGTTCGTGAATATTATAGACATGATCGAGACTCCTCTCCGATCAATAATCAACAGCGGGGTCTGGAAAACCGTGATGACTCCTATATATTCAACGATGACTCTCGTGATCGTGTGAACCTTTCAACGTCGTAACGATTTCCCTTTGTCTCGCGATATATTACTTGCCCGAGATCCGATCATCGGTATCCACTATACCTTGTTTGATCTCGTTATCCGACAAGTACTCTTTTCTCGTTCCCGTGATATAACATCCTAGTGATCAAATCACTTGCTTGCAAGCGGTGTCGATGTGATATCACCGAGAGGGCCCTGAGTATATCTATCCGTCATATTGGATGGACAAATCCCATTCTCGATCCATGAGCTTCAACCAATACTTTCCGAATATCCAATGCCACCTTTATAGTCACCCTTTTACGGTGTGACGTTTGATGTCATCAAAGTATTCTTTCGGTATTAGTGATTAACATGATCTCATGGTCTAAGGAATAATGTTACTCCGAATGTAAGACATAACAACAAAACTAAATGACTTGATCGTATTGTTATACTTAGTTTAGGGTTTAAGTGCATCATGTCATTCTCCTAATGACATGACCCCGTTATCAACAACATCCAATGTTCATGATCAGGAAACCTTGATCATATGTTTAATCAACGGGCTAGTTAAAAGAGAGGCTTCACTAGGAACGTTGGTTTGTTTATTAATCACACATGTATCAACGTTTCCGGTTAATACAATTCTAGCATGAGAAATAAACATCTATCATAAACAAGGAATAACATAATAAACACTTTATTATTGCCTCTCGGGCATATTCCCTTCAAATTTATTATTTCAATTGCACTAACGTTGCTAATGAAGATTATGAGAATTTTGGTGTGAAGGAAGTTTTCAAGGGTCAAGAGAAGAGAATGATATGACGTGATCAAGAAGAGTGAAGAGCCTAAGCTTGGGGATGCCCCGGTGGGACATCCAAGAAAATTCCAATAAGACTCAAGCGTCTAAGCTTGGGGATGCCCAAGGCATCCCCTTCTTCATCAACAAATTATCAGGTCACTTCTAGTGAAACTATATTTTTATTCGGTTGCATCTTATGTGCTTTACTTGGAGCGTCTTTTAGCTTTGTTTTCAGTTTTTTTTAGTTTTATTTTCTGTAGTTTATGGTTGGATCTTATCATACTTGTGTGGGAGAGACACATGCTCCATTTTCATTTCTTAGAACACTCTAGTTTTCATTCTTATTGCTCTGTGAGTGTTCACTTTTTGCTACTACTACGTTTAGCGTTTGTTTTCATGCATCTCTTGTTCAGAGCTGTTAGCTTTTGTAGTTAGATTGTTCTTATATATGTGCTTGATTGCACTACAAGGGAATCGGTCTATTGCAACGAAAATAGTCGTTGTAAAAAGTGGCGTATCGTTGCAATAGGGTTTTGTTGCATCGAAATCGGTTTCGTTGGGAGGCGTCGCGAAAACCTCCATGGTAGAAGCCTGTCTCCGTGCACTTAGATTCGTCGCTACAAAAGAATCCAGTCACAACCATTTCCTAGGCCAATTGCCACGCAATTTTCCGTCGCGTCTCGCACCTAACGCAACGTACGTATTTCGTTGGTACACCTCTAGCGCAACAAATACCCAAACGTGGCGAGTGACCAATGTGGCAACGGCGAGTGTTCCGTTGCGCTTGTTCTTTCGTTGCAAAAGTCGAGTTTATTTGCCACGTCCAATTGCGTGGCAAAAAACTATGGCAACAAACATTATACGCGTGGTAACAACGTTTTGCCACACACAATCAATCGTGGTAAGATGATTTTGAAATAGTAATCGCAACGGCCTTCATATTAGTAGCCATAAGCAATCGCAACAATTTCAACTATTCGTGGCGCCATTCAATTTCTACAAATTTTAGTTTCGTGGCGAGATGTAGTATTCGCAACATCCACATTTTATGTTGCTAGAAACAACTGCGACAATTACAACTTTTCATGGCGCCATTGTATTTCGACAAATTTTATTTTCGTGGCGACATGTACTATTCGCAACGTACAAATTTAAGTAGCTAGAAACAACTGCGACAACTTCAACTATTCGTTGCGCCTTTCTATTTCTACAAAATTTAGTTTCGTGGCGAGAAGTATGGGAATTCTCTATTGCAACGAACATAGTTTGGTGGCGTGAATGAACTATCGCAACAAAGTTAGTTTGGTGGAGAAAAAATATTGCGACGATGTCTCCCTCATGGTGGTGAGAGTCTATTTCAACAAAACACTTTGTTGTGGCGACTGAGGCTTCACGCAACACTACAATTATCGTGGTAAACTACCTATTGCCACGTTATAGAAAAAAAATAAGGAAACAAAAAATACGGGCATTGAATTAAAATGTTCAAAACGGTACGTAAAATATGTTTATTTACACAAAATAATAGTTCTCATAGCTATTTTTAATATATACAAATGAAATTCTCGTACAACATGGATCAAATCAAGATCAAATCAAACTGAAATATCCAGTGCAGCTATTTTTTTCCATCAGAAGTTTGATTGTCGTCCTGCAATCAATTGTAAAAAAAAGGTGTGAGTCTAGTCAGCAATAACACATGCTGAAACATAAGAACCAACAGACTATAGTGTGTGGATGAAGCAAAAACACTTGTTGTAACTCAAGAAGCCACAACCCATAGTGAAACATAAACTGCAGCAAGTATAGGGTGGGTGCAGCAACGCTATAGTGTGGGTGAAGCAAAAACAGAATGTACTAGTACCGAACTGTACAAGATTGTGACTTACAAATGCTTTAAACATTCGACTATTCTGTATCGTGCTGTGCGGAGGAACTATTTTCTTAGCAGGACTGTTGGTAAGTGATGGTTGCTGGTTCGACTTCTTAAACGTCTGCAAAAACAAAGTGCACTGTTAGCAACGCAAGTAAACAACTAAATCTTACTAGTTTGCAATTGTATGACTATCATCACCTGAGGTGTAGTCGTCTTCTGCTTTTCCATCTGTGCGGAGAGCTCGTCAAACTTTGCCTGGAACCGTGAGTTAAACTGTGCAACCAAGTTATTTTCAAAATCTTTTCTTGAGTTTCTCTCCAACTCCATCAGTTGTTCCCTTTGAGCAAGCTCTTCCATTAATCTCTTCTCAAGATTTTCTCTCTCAGCCCGCTCTACATTAATCTTCTCTTCCATGCTTGCACGTTCATCTAGTAACTTCTGTTCTAAAGTAGTGACCTTTGTGGTGAGCTGGGAGTTAACTTTTTGGGTCTCATCTGTAGCCCGAGCTTGCTCCTCAAACAGCAACTTAGACCGCTGAGAACTAGTTTGCACCTGGGCCATGTATCCGAACCCACGAAGCTGCGATGAGTTGCAATGAACGATATCTTTATATGCTTTCTGGAAAATATTGATTCTTTGTTCAGCTGACAATGGAACACTAGTTTCCTTTGATCTGTTTTCAATCTCTTTACATGATGTTTCCTGATTACGAAAAAAACTCTCAAATCAGATGAAGAAACATCCAAGATGGAGAACAGTAAATTTGTTTAGAGTAGCTTCTAACTCAGTTAACTCACGTAAACATCCTTGGACTCTTCAGTAGTCCATGTTTCATTCTTTGTGTGGGCCAGTTTCTAGAGAGCAACACAGTCTGGCTCTTCTCCAGTTTCCGAATCCCTCTGCAAGTAGTGCAACAATTAGATCCTATAAACATTAAAGCAAAGTGAACACCGACGCATGCATAGTGAGTAGGCCCATACATTCTCAAAACTGAGTTGAGAGTAGGATTTTGATCCTACTCTGTGTTTTGTCTTCATCTGCGTACGGTTTTCCTTGTTCTTTTGGCTGAGTTCCTGCTCATTCAATTATAAAAAAATACTTGTCGGACAAGCCATTTAATGATAGTACAAAATTCACAAACAGGTAGTATAGAAATAACTAGGAATTTCGGATCAGTGCCAAAGTACTCGATCAGCCATTCCCACTCTTCTTTTTGTAAATCTTCTGGTATAACTGCCCTTCTGGCATCATCTGTTTTGTATGCCGTGTAAGTGCTGCTTAGGTTTCCTCGCTAGCCTCTGTATCGCTCTTTTGCAAGTTTAAGAATTTTTTCGGATGTTTCGTCTGTATCTGGCATATAGTATCTGTCCTGTAATGCGTAGAACAAACAGATAGACTTAGTTTAGTGCTAGTTCATTAATTATGGACGAAAAAAGCAGACAACACATGTGAGAAAGGTTGTACTCACCAACATATCTGTGACGATCATGCGATGGATGTTAGGGTGAATGTCTGACCACCTCCTCACTCCAATAATTGGTAACCTTCTTTTCATTATGATTACCACGTCATCCTTGAATGAACGGTTGTTCATCCCTACTGGACCACCCAATGTTTCAGAGAAATCAACACCTAGCTTTGCAGCTCCATTGGCATGACGCTTCTTACTGGCTTTCAAACCTTTCACTACACCTCGCCCTTTCTTCTTCGGTATGTCATCACCTACATCCCAAAACACACACAAAGAAACAATTTATTTTTTTGTTGATTGTAAGAAATTAGGACACAGCTGTAAAAAAAAGCTAGTACCTTCTTGTAGTTGTAGCTTCGGGCGATAGCGGCGAGCATGGGAAGGCCAATCATCAACAGAACACATGTCAGTTTCAGACACATCAGTGTTAGGTTCAGTTCCTGTTTCAGGGTTAACATTTGTACTGAATCAGCAATCGTAGTTTTTATCCATTAAAACAAATCTTAGACAAAGCTTAAATGTCAAAAATAAATTACCACGTCTACGTTTTCCCTGACTTTTTTTATATTGTAGTAAACTTTCAACCCTTGTCATGCAGACAGATCCTTTCTTTATTTCTGAAAATGTTAACAATAAATGGACAAAGCATTAGCATTGTGCATAATTCAGAAAGCTAATTAAGAATTAATGAACTTGTGTACCATTCCCAAAGGAGTAATCTGTATCTTCTTCTTCGTTTGAAGCTTGTTCCTCTTTGGTTGCATCCCTAACTGCATGTTTATCAAAATTGTGGATTAGGTAAGGAATGCCAAAAATAGTTACCGGGGGAAATATTTATTAAAATCTGTATTGAAGGAGTTGCGCGTTGGAGATTTGGCATGAAAGTATAACCTGTGATAGTGATCTGTCGCTTTTTTCTGGTGGATCCAGTTGCATCATCAAGCAGGGACTCTATTGTTGCAATATCAACCGCCGTGGCCTTCTCCCTAAACACACACAGGGAGATCTTCTTATCATTAGAGTGTCTGCGTTTCAATTGCTCCAAATCACTACCATGGTCTATTGAAACAAGTTTTCCTTTGCCAGGGCCATTATTTAGCCTGCAATACAGGTAATCATGCGCGCCACTGAAGCCAACCTTTTCAATCAAATTGATGAATTCCATATAGCAGATTTCCTCCGGTTCCATGTCTGCTTCCACAACTTTCATGTTTTTATCACCGTCCTCATAGAAAAGTCTAACTTTCCAAATGGGTTCGGTCGTCTACAATTAGATAGAAGGAAAAAATGAGAACCCAAATAGTCTGTGAGTTAGCAGATCTGAAATAAAAGAATAGTTACATGGCATTATTCACATAGAAAACGAGTCTAGTACCATCGTCACTACGATTTACCACATCACGGCAAACTAAATTTCAGATACCCATATGATCGACTAGGTGTTTATACACGGATTAACGCTTCAACCAGAGGAAGAACAGAGAATAACAACCAATATCGAGACCATAGAAAAGATGGCGAGATCACGGAGATGGACGAGAAGCAGATTAGACAGGAAAAACCTGAGAGGATTCGCGTTCCATGGAGTCCGATCGGGATGTCGACATGTGGAGAGCTCTGAACGTGATGAGGGCGATCAGATCTAATCTGCAATGGCGAAACAGGTGGCCGGCCCGTAGATTATGCTATGGCGAAACAGGAGGGACATCGTGCACTTATGCATACACTTTAGCGGGAAATTTAAAGTGACTGCTTTTAGTTTTTGGTGGGAACACAAAATTTCGCTACAATTGGCATTTTAGCGGGAGTTTTTAAATTTTTTTCGGTGGGACATCGTATTCGAGCAACCACAACGCCTTGTCGAGAATATAGGCGCTAATTGAGCAGTTAAACAATGCATGCAATCGCCGGCTGCCTAGAAGGCATATTTTGCATTGAGTTTCAAGGCGTCAGGCTCTTAACTATTGAGGGAAAACTAATCGGATTTATTCCCTAGCGCTTACAACGTAGGATTGAAAACATGTGGAAGTCTCACATGAGTCATGTAATGTCACCAACAATTATTTCATGCATCTAATTAGCTCCCGCCGCCTTGTTTATTTCTGCAAACTTCAAATTGCCATTGAAAATATAAACAAGACAAGTAATCTTCACTGCAGATAAAGGTTTGGGTGATCAATGCACTGGAACACATCGCTGATGGCAGTACGATAATTACATACATCCATACGTTCATGATCCTATGAGAATGTCCAGGTTGGTAGACTACGTACTACAACCAGGGCGACACCGCCCGCATCACAATCTTCACGTCCAAGTGGCGGTTACGGGTGCTCCTAAGTGTAATGAGAATAGCTTGCTTTTCATATAAATGCTTGACTTCAAGGAATTCCCGCCATGCATTCCTGCCAAACATAATGCGGCCGTCCCTGTCCGTGTTGTATGGAACGGTGGTGAACGCCTCTGATGATCTGAGGCATAGCCCAGCATGGCCTGAAGACGGAATGCCAGCACTTTCCGCTATGGACTGAGGTAGTTTCTGGATTTCGAGCGTGTGGATGACATAGAAAAAGAAGTAGGTCATAGTAAGGCACACGTTGTAAGCATAAATTGTGTTGAAAAACATAAATAGCATTGGCACCATACGTACCATCTCATATCTGGCCACATTTGTCCACGTCAAACGAGTCACGTATGGCACTCCGATGTACTCATCTATTGTGGGTAGAAGCTCACGAACGTGGTCCTTCTCATCGTCATCAAGATCAGCTCTCTGGGAGAAGATGATGGAAGAGTAGAATGGTTCATCCTCATCCATGGACTGCTGATCCGTGGACTCCTCATCTGTGGACTCCTCATCAGTCCTGGGTTCTGGGTCAGTTTTATTGCTTGTAGTAGCGACGTGGTCGTACAAGTAGTGCCTGCGGCACATGTCGAACTTGAACACCTTGACGGTGAGCAAGGCGTCGCCGTCGTAACTGAAGAGGAGGAACATGCCGCGCTGCAGGAAGTAATATTAGGCGAACTGGTCCCAGCCGCGCCCGAGGAAAATGCGGCCAGCTGCATCGAAAAGCACATCCATGTCCCAGTTCTTGCTACTCGGATCGTCCGCCTCACGCAGCTTAAGTTCACGTGGTTCATGGCCCTTCAGCAACTCCACAAACTTCTTAGGCAGCACCTGCAGCAATACGGAAGTTAAATAGATAGAAAAGAGTGCTTACTAGAAATAAGTTTACTGTTTGATGATGGATGAGTACTATAAAAATGTAAACAAGTAGTACCCAGTAATCAGTTATACTAAATCTTAGTTGAGGAATGAGGGTGTTTGCCACATTAATTCAAAAAGATGAACTTTCAGTGGGAGCTGAAATGTACCATATCGAGTGAACATATTCACGTAGAGCAATTGAGCTACTACAACCCATCTACCAGATCTTAAGTTGATTCACAAATTTAACTAGCTACAGGATCATAGCTCAGACACTATGTCAGACTAAATAACTGAAGTGGTGGTGTGGGTCGATGAAGCGTACCAGTTTGTCCGATGTAGCGTCTTGTACGAGGGAGTAGAACTCAAAGTCTGCCAACTCCATCTTAACAGATCCCTCTGTTCATCATATAATAGAAATGCAAATCAATTTCCGGCTACATATATAATCGAGAATTAACATTTTGGTGATACAGTCCACGTACTGAATGCCGCGTTGTATTGCAAGCGGCAACTACTTAGGTCGAACATCTTTACTGTGATGACATTGCGGCCGTCGTAATTGCAGATCAGAATAAAGCCTCTCTGCAGTTTGTAGGTCCGGGCGAAACACTCCCAGCCGCGCTTGAGGAACATGCGGCTAGTGCTGTCCAACCACACATCAACGTCCCACGTGGTGCAACGCCGATGGCCGACCTCAAGCAGCTTCAGTGCACGGGGTTTACGGTCCCCTAGCAAGTCTGCGAACTTCTTAGGCAGTGACTGCAGCAGAGGATAGAGCAATCCATGAACATCATTCCACCTATCTGACTAAAATGACAACTAAAATGAGTACAATACCTGTTTGTCCGATGAAGCATCATCTACGTAAGCGAGGAACTCGCGGTCCATCATATGCAAACCCGCCTGTAGATCGTACTAAAAACTATGACTTCAGTTACATTTAGCAGACGTGCCAAAATAGCAGAGGTTAAGAAACATAAAGGTTCACTACAAATTTAGGACTAAATGCAGTCTAGCAGCATCATGGTTCAGAGACATTCATACACAGGTGCAATTTAAATTTGACATGCATTCAAGAATTTCATGGAAGTACGGAACTTCATAAAAGAAAATCTACTAGTATGTCAAGGAAATGGTGTGCCGACAATCAATTGTACTGCTTTAGCAAATTAATTGAAATAGCTACTGGTCCTAAAAAATGGCTCACATCTATTGTCCTGCTGAAGATTAAAAATGGAAATTACTAAAAATAGCTAGTGAACCTAAAAAGGGGTAAAGTCAACCGTACTTGTGAATAGTAAAAAGGGAAATTACTAAAAGTAGGTACTGGTCCTAGATATGCCAGTGTGAGTACCAGAGGTCTTACTTTCAACATCACTAATTATCTACCTAGAAAAAGGCACACACACAACAACAGCTACCAACATCAATTGGGCACCTGGAACTATCAAAATTAACATGAAGGTATAGTGCAACATCTCAATCAGATGCATGTAAGTACCATTTACTTTAGTCATAAACGTGTAAAAAGACAAATCAATCATAAATGACATCGAACATAAATACGTACTACCATCTATATGTAGCACAAGATTTCACATTTCTTTCATGTCTAGACAAGTAGGACACTAGTTACCTTAAAGAAAATTAGTGTTTGAACTTAAATCGTTCTGCAATGCATCCACAAGAGAAGAAGTTCTAACCTGAGTGCCGCCCGCGATGGATCAGTGGTGAATCGACGCGTCGTGGGTCAATCTACAGCGCGATGAAGAGACTGGCGACGACGGCGGTCGCGAGAATGCGGCGGCCCAGAGAGGGATGCTGATCGAGGGGCGGCGAGGTCGAGAGATGGATGGCGGCGGCGACGACGGTATCGGTGAACTGCGGAATAAGGGTTTTCTCGGAGCAAATAACTGTAGGTACACATAGAGGAGGAGTGCGAACTTGACGTGACAATACGAGAGGAAGATGATACTTGGGCCCACCTGTAAGTCTGTTACCACAAAAGGTGGGTACATTTCCGCGGGGCAGTTGCCATTTTTATGGTTCCTATCTGAACTGCCACCGAGTCGTCTACCCTCCACTCCCCTGCTTTCTCCTCTGTTTCTCCACAGCCGATCTTCGTCCTACTCCACGCCATGGAGCAGCCAGACCAGTTTTGCACTTTTTTTGTAACTAGGAAACATGCCCGTGCGTTGCGACGGGATAGGTATATTCCTATGCACTTTGTTCCCCGGGCACGGTTGCACCACTCACAGCGTCGACCCCGCGAGAGTATTAGGGAAACCGCCACGATATAGAGCTCGTACTCAGTGTATCTACCCTTCACACCACTGGCACCCGCCTTCCTAGCGACATCTAGGTTGACGTGGCCATCAGCTCGTCGCCACTCCAACGACAAATTCACCCATGCGTTGAAACGGAATAACTTTTAAAATATTAATATTGGAGCAACCCAAAAGTTTCCCAATATATCTATCCCTACAAAAAAATGACAAATCTAGTATGAGAAATACATAAGTGGAAATTAACAATTTTGAGACACAAAACTCCAACTATTTGATTAGCATGTCAAAACCTTTTATTCTCAAGTAAATGAGACCCGCAAACCATAATGTTTAATTTCACTAAAAATCATATTTAATTTTTTCGAGGCCATATGTGTAACATTTATAAGAATGGAATACAAATAATTTTATGGTGTCATACCATTGAAATATCTTAGCTTTCGCCCCTTAAATCCGTAAAAATTATTTCGTTTCAATCTCAATTCACTTGCTACTTCATAAAGCCGAATTTACCTTGAACAACCGACGATTTCGATCGAATTCCCATCTCACCTCCAATTAGGCATTGAGCGTCCTACAATTATCTAAGAAGAAATAACATGTAGCTCTATAATTAGGGACACGTAACGGTGGAAAACGTAATAGAACTTCCATACATAAGTGCCTAAAGCTTTCACAAAAGTTGATAAGCACAACTCGTGAAGATTATAAGGATTAATATTCACACCGCAACACAGAACTCCTAATCATAGATTCATAGGGAACCAATTGGGGTACTCCACCATTGCCTAAAAGAAAGCGAACAAAGCCAATGTAAGATTCAGTGAGTTATACACTAACCCTCCTTTCCTCATCATAGTTGCAGAATTACCAATAATGCAATCCAATCTGTATGTATTACACAATTAAAAAGATAGAAATAACTCGATATCTACTCGCAAAAAAGAAATTTGAAGTCTGAATGAATACCGACGGAGTTGTAGTTGCACACAGTAAGAAACATAGGAATATAGAAACGCTTTGAAGGTACCTCTCGCCTAGTCATACCCACTGTACAAGATCATGTCCAAGTAGCCTCCAGCACATGGAATCAAATGCCGCCGTGTGGAAAAACGATACTCGTGGGCAACTATCTGTTTTTTCGCTCAGATTGTCCTTTTCTCGTGTGTGTAACAATCTTATTCGTGACCTTAACTTCATTAGTAATTCAGTACGCTCAGATTCATGAGCATGAAGGTTCTCACATCCCTGTCTTTTTCCACCTCATTATCCTTTTCTCTTCAACCGGACGCACTATCGTCCTTCTCGGTGGATGTTGTAAGGGATGGCAGCCGGTGCTGAGACGCATATATCTGATAGGGTGGGGCGCCAACAGGGCCCGCAGTTGGCGGAATCGGAGCAAGATTGAGGTGTGGAGGAAGGATACATGGGCATCACGGTTGTCCCAACTCAAGGGGAGTTGCATCAGCGAGGCCCATGGGAGAGGCAACGGGATGGAGTTTCAGAGCGGTTGCGGCGCATTGCAAATATGTCGAGATCCATTGGCTTAGGTGTTGCACGATGCCAAGCAACGAAACATGTGACTTTTACCCGGCTCTGAATATCCACTGAAGAACATGTCGATGTCAATGTTGCAGCTCAAGATTTCAACGGCGAGTCCCAGAATCCCCATGATGACGCCGACAATAGCCAGGGCTAACGATGGTCGCATCAACGGAGCAGCCAGAAATAAGCACAACCGAGACGACAAACATGGCCAGGATCATCCATGCTCTCGAGCACAAAGATCCGAAGTCGATTCTCTAATCTCTCGTCGGCCTATGCCATTGCGACGATGCCGCCGCCGTCCATAAATATATCTTAGAGGCGCAGCTGGCCAGACAGGAAACTTACGAGCCCATGTGATTGATCGATCGGTGGTCTCCCCTCGTCCTATTTATGTCATGGGATGAGGCGTACACGGTGTGGAGTCCTATTTGTATACGCAGCGGATCGGAGCGGACGGCTCCAAATTGAAAGAGAGGGTCGATGCAGCTTCGGAGAAAGTTTTAGCGAAAGCGTACCAAGCCGGACGAAAACATATAGTTTGACGGACGAAAAAAGGAGGAAAATTGGGAGAAAGAAACCTTGCTCCCTTTATTATTTAAAATATATATATATAATAGGTATAGAATAGATAGAAATAGAATAGATTAGTTGCGGTCACAAGTAATTATTTTGATCACCTTAATTAATTAATAATCGATGTCATTTTCTGCACACATGCAAAAAAATAGCACTCCTCTAATTATCCTAGTTACGGTAATTAAGACTCGATGTCATTTTCTGCACACATGGAAAAAAATAGCACTCGATGTCAGTTTCTGCACACATGGAAAACTGAACAACCATGGTACGTACTAATTACTTGCTTGGCGTGGGTCACGACATGGTCTGTAACGCCCGCCGAGCTGTATGTTGAGGTGGTGCATGTCGCGGACGACCTCCATTGGTTCATCATATGTAAGAGCCCTACCTGCCGACGGAGTATGTATGTAGTCCGGTTTTAACTCAAAAGAATTCCAACACATAGAGTTCACGTATATCCGCAGCTTGTCAAATACACAGTGCTCGGATCGATCACGTACACAATGCAACACATAATCCTGAACGGAGACCAGCTCAAAGCTACAACAGTTCATTGGGATTTCTCGCCATAGAGATAGATATTTTGTGGAAGGGCTAAACGGTAAAACGGCATGTTGGACCGGAAGAAGCCTTCCTCTCTTTATTATTAGGTAAAGATTAATGGCTGTCAGACCAATGGTGTGTTCAATTTTAGAAATGTTTGTACAAAAGTATTCCATTCTCAATTATTTTGGTAAACAGCCGCATTGACCGCTTGTAATAACCGCGCCGCTTCCAACCCGTGCCCAAAGTTGAAATTATGATGCATTCCAAGAACCTCACTTCATTTCAACAACATTGCACGTTTCAGATCTCAAAAGGCCGCTTCCATTCTCAAGTTGCCTACCAATCTTATGTCGTAGCCGTTTTCGGGCACTTTCGGTCCAGAATACTGTTCCCTTCCACCTAGTATGCCTGGAAAACAACAGGGATGAGAATGTAAGTCACACTTGGCAATGTGGGCCCACAAAAAATGCTTGAACCCCATTGCAGGACTTGTATGGTGCCGCCGTTGCGCTGGGTGGCGTCGAAGCACCGGACGTTAACCGGGACGATTCTCGCCGCTTCTCGCTTGCATGCCAGCGTCGACACCGTTGGCATCCTGACAACCCACTCCAAGCAACTCACTCCACATGCAACACTGCACCTTGTTAAACATGTGCATGAGTGGGAGAAGCGTGATCTGGTTTTATATTGCCTTCGAACGCGGAAGGAACGACAGAAAACGGGGATTTCCTTGGCCAACTTGTTGTTTCCCATGCCCAAAGTTGAAATCATGATGCATTCCAAGAACCTCACTTCATTTCAACAACATTGCACGTTTCAGATCTCAAAAAGCCGCTTCCATTCTCAAGTTGCCTACCGATCTTATGTCGTAGCCGTTTTCGGGCCCTTTCGGTCCAGAATACTGTTCCCTTCCACCTAGGATGCCTGGAAAACAGCAGGGATGAGAATGTAAGTCACACTTGGCAAAGTGGGCCCACACAACATGCTTGAACCCCATTGCAGGACTTGTATGGTGCCGCCGTTGCGCTGGGTGGCGTCGAAGCACCGGACGTTAACCGGGACGATTCTCGCCGCTTCTCGCTTGCATGCCAGCCTCGACACCATTGGCATCCTTACAACCCACTCCAAGAAACTCACTCCACATGCAACACTGCACCCTGCTACCACTGTGCATGAGTGGGAGATGCGTGATCTGGTTTTATATTGCCTTCGAACGCGGAAGGAACGGCCGAAAACGGGGATTTCCTTGGCCAACTTGTTGTTTCCCATGCCCAAAGTTGAAATCATGATGCATTTCAAGAACCTCACTTCATTTCAACAACATTGCACGTTTGGGATCTCAAAAAGGCCGCTTGCATTCTCAAGTTGCCTACCAATCTTATGTCGTAGCCGTTTTCGGGCACTTTCGGTCCAGAATACTGTTCCCTTCCACCTAGGATGCCTGGAAAACAGCAGGGATGAGAATGTAAGTCACACTTGGCAAAGTGGGCCCACACACCATGCTTGAACCCCATTGCAGGACTTGTATGGTGCCGCTGTTGCGCTGGGTGGCGTCGAAGCACCGGACGTTAACCGGGACGATTCTCGCCGCTTCTCGCTTGCATGCCAGCCTCGACACCATTGGCATCCTTACAACCCACTCCAAGCAACTCACTCCACATGCAACACTGCACCTTGTTACCCCTGTGCATGAGTGGGAGATGCGTGATCTGGTTTTATATTGCCTTCGAACGCGGAAGGAACGGCCGCAAACGGGGATTTCCTTGGCCAACTTGTTGTTTCCCATGCCCAAAGTTGAAATCATGATGCATTCCAAGAAACTCACTTCATTTCAACAACATTGCACGTTTGGGATCTCAAAAAGGCCGCTTGCATTCTCAAGTTGCCTACCAATCTTATGTCGTAGCCGTTTTCGGGCACTTTCGGTCCAGAATACTGTTCCCTTCCACCTAGGATGCCTGGAAAACAGCAGGGATGAGAATGTAAGTCACACTTGGCAAAGTGGGCCCACACAACATGCTTGAACCCCATTGTAGGACTTGTATGGTGCCGCCGTTGCGCTGGGTGGCATCGAAGCACCGGACGTTAACCGGGACGATTCTCGCCGCTTCTCACTTGCATGCCAGCCTCGACACCGTTGGCATCCTTACAACCCACTCCAAGCAACTCACTCCACATGCAACACTGCACCTTCATACCCCTGTGCATGAGTGGGAGATGCGTGATCTTGTTTTATATTGCCTTCGAACACGGAAGGAACGGCCGAAAACGGGGATTTCCTTGGCCAACTTGTTGTTTCCCATGCCCAAAGTTGAAATCATCATGCATTCCAAGAACCTCACTTCATTTCAACAACATTGCACATTTGGGATCTCAAAAAGGCCGCTTGCATTCTGAAGTTGCCTACCAATCTTATGTCGTAGCCGTTTTCGGGCACTTTCGGTCCAGGATACTATTCCCTTCCACCTAGGATGCCTGGAAAACAGCATGGATGAGTATGTAAGTCACACTTGGCAATGTGGGCCAACACAAAATGCTTGAACCCCATTGCAGGACTTGTATGGTGCCGCCGTTGCTAGGTGGCGTCGAAGCACCGAACGTTAACCGGGACGATTCTCGCCGCTTCTCGCTTGCATGCCAGCCTCGACACCGTTGGCATCCTTACAACCCACTCCAAGCAACTCACTCCACATGCAACACTGCACCTTGTTACCCCTGTCCATGAGTGGGAGATGCGTGATCTGGTTTTATATTGCCTTCGCACGCGAAAGGAACAGCCGAAAACGGGGATTTCCTTGGCCAACTTGTTGTTTCCCATGCCCAAAGTTGAAATCATGATGCATTCCAAGAACCTCACTTCAATTCAACAACATTGCACGTTTGGGATCTCAAAAAGCCGCTTCCATTCTCAAGTTGCCTACCAATCTTATGTCGTAGCCGTTTTCGGGCACTTTCGGTCAAGAATACTGTTCCCTTCCACCTAGGATGCCTGGAAAACAGCAGGGATGAGAATGTAAGTCACACTTGGCAATGTGGGCCCACACAACATGCTTGAACCCCATTGCAGGACTTGTATGGTGCCGCCGTTGCGCTGGGTGGCGTCGAAGCACCGGACGTTAACCGGGACGATTCTCGCCGCTTCTCGCTTGCATGCGAGCCTCGACACCGTTGGCATCCTTACAACCCACTCCAAGCAACTCACTCCACATGCAACACTGCACCTTGTTACCCCTGTGCATGAGTGGGAGATGCGTGATCTGGTTTTATATTGCCTTCGAACGCGGAAGGAACGGCCGAAAACGGGGATTTCCTTGGCCAACTTGTTGTTTCCCATGCCCAAAGTTGAAATCATGATGCATTCCAAGAACCTCACTTCATTTCGACAACATTGCACGCTTCAGATCTCAATACGCCGCTTCCATTCTCAAGTTTCCTACCAATCTTATGTCGTAGCCGTTTTCGGTCACTTTCGGTCCAAAATAATGTTCCCTTCCACCTAGGATGCATGGAAAACACCAGGGATGAGAATGTAAGTCACACTTGGCAAAGTGGGCCCACACAACATGCTTGAACCCCATTGCAGGACTTGTATGGTGCCGTCGTTGCGCTGGGTGGCGTCGAAGCACCGAACGTTAACCGGGACGATTCTCGCCGCTTCTCGCTTGCATGCCAGCCTCGACACCGTTGGCATCCTTACAACCCACTCAAAGAAACTCACTCCACATGCAACACTGCACCTTGATACCCCTGTGCATGAGTGGGAGATGCGTGATCTGGTTTTATATTGCCTTCGAACGCGGAAGGAACGGCCGAAAACGGGGATTTCCTTGGCCAACTTGTTGTTTCCCATGCCCAAAGTTGAAATCATGATGCATTCAAAGAACCTCACTTCATTTCAACAACATTGCACGTTTGGGATCTCAAAAAGGCCGCTTGCATTCTCAAGTTGCCTACCAATCTTATGTCATAGCCGTTTTCGGGCACTTCGGTCCAGAATACTGTTCCCTTCCACCTAGGATGCCTGGAAAACAGCAGGGATGAGAATGTAAGTCAGACTTGGCAAAGTGGGCCCACACAACATGCTTGAACCCCATTGCAGGACTTGTATGGTGCCGCCGTTGCGCTGGGTGGCGTCGAAGCACCGGACGTTAACCGGGACGATTCTCGCCGCTTCTCGCTTGCATGCCAGCCTCGACACCATTGGCATCCTTACAACCCACTCCAAGCAACTCACTCCACATGCAACACTGCACCCTGTTACCACTGTGCATGAGTGGGAGATGCGTGATCTGGTTTTATATTGCCTTCGAACGCGGAAGGAACGGCCGAAAACGGGGATTTCCTTGGCCAACTTGTTGTTTCCCATGCCCAAAGTTGAAATCATGATGCATTCAAGAACCTCACTTCATTTCAACAACATTGCACGCTTTGGATCTCAAAAAGGCCGCTTGCATTCTCAAGTTGCCTACCAATCTTATGTCGTAGCCGTTTCGGGCACTTTCGGTCCAGAATACTGTTCCCTTCCACCTAGGATGCATGGAAAACAGCAGGGATGAGAATGTAAGTCACACTTGGCAAAGTGGGCCCACACAACATGCTTGAACCCCATTGCAGGACTTGTATGGTGCCGCCGTTGCGCTGGGTGGCCTCGAAGCACCGAACGTTAACCGGGACGATTCTCGCCGCTTCTCGCTTGCATGCCAGTCTCGACACCGTTGGCATCCTTACAACCCACTCCAAGCAACTCACTCCACATGCAACACTGCACCTTGATACCCCTGTGCATGAGTGGGAGATGCGTGATCTGGTTTTATATTGCCTTCGAACGCGGAAGGAACGGCCGAAAACGGGGATTTCCTTGGCCAACTTGTTGTTTCCCATGCCCAAAGTTGAAATCATGATGCATTCCAAGAACCTCACTTCATTTCAACAACATTGCACGTTTGGGATCTCAAAAAGGCCGCTTGCATTCTGAAGTTGCCTACCAATCTTATGTCGTAGCCGTTTTCGGGCACTTTCGGTCCAGAATACTATTCCCTTCCACCTAGGATGCCTGGAAAACAGCAGGGATGAGTATGTAAGTCACACTTGGCAATGTGGGCCCACACAAAATGCTTGAACCCCATTGCAGGACTTGTATGGTGCCGCCATTGCGCTGGGTGGCGTCGAAGCACCGGACGTTAACCGGGACGATTCTCGCCGCTTCTCGCTTGCATGCCAGCCTCGACACCGTTGGCATCCTTACAACCCACTCCAAGCAACTCACTCCACATGCAACACTGCACCTTGTTACCCCTGTCCATGAGTGGGAGATGCGTGATCTGGTTTTATATTGCCTTCGCACGCGAAAGGAACGGCCGAAAACGGGGATTTCCTTGGCCAACTTGTTGTTTCCCATGCCCAAAGTTGAAATCATGATGCATTCCAAGAACCTCACTTCAATTCAACAACATTGCACGTTTGGGATCTCAAAAAGCCGCTTCCATTCTCAAGTTGCCTACCAATCTTATGTCGTAGCCGTTTTCGGGCACTTTCGGTCCAGAATACTGTTCCCTTCCACCTAGGATGCCTGGAAAATAGCAGGGATGAGAATGTAAGTCACACTTGGCAATGTGGGCCCACACAACATGCTTGAACCCCATTGCAGGACTTGTATGGTGCCGCCGTTGCGCTGGGTGGCGTCGAAGCACCGGATGTTAACCGGGACGATTCTCGCTGCTTCTCGCTTGCATGCGAGCCTTGACACCGTTGGCATCCTTACAACCCACTCCAAGCAACTCACTCCACATGCAACACTGCACCTTGTTACCCCTGTGCATGAGTGGGAGATGCGTGATCTGGTTTTATATTGCCTTCGAACGCGGAAGGAACGGCCGAAAACGGGGATTTCCTTGGCCAACTTGTTGTTTCCCATGCCCAAAGTTGAAATCATGATGCATTCCAAGAACCTCACTTCATTTCAACAACATTGCACGCTTCAAATCTCAAAATGCCGCTTCCATTCTCAAGTTGCCTACCAATCTTATGTCGTACCCGTTTTCGGTCACTTTCGGTCCAGAATAATGTTCCCTTCCACCTAGGATGCATGGAAAACACCAGGGATGAGAACGTAAGTCACACTTGGCAAAGTGGGCCCACACAACATGCTTGAACCCCATTGCAGGACTTGTATGGTGCCGTCGTTGCGCTGGGTGGCGTCGAAGCACCGAACGTTAACCGGGACGATTCTCGCCGCTTCTCGCTTGCATGCCAGCCTCGACACCGTTGGCATCCTTACAACCCACTCCAAGAAACTCACTCCACATGCAACACTGCACCTTGATACCCCTGTGCATGAGTGGGAGATGCGTGATCTGGTTTTATATTGCCTTCGAACGCAGAAGGAACGGCCGAAAACAGAGATTTCCTTGGCCAACTTGTTGTTTCCCATGCCCAAAGTTGAAATCATGATGCATTCAAAGAACCTCACTTCATTTCAACAACATTGCACGTTTGGGATCTCAAAAAGGCCGATTGCATTCTCAAGTTGCCTACCAATCTTATGTCGTAGCCGTTTTCGGGCACTTTCGGTCCAGAATACTGTTCCCTTCCACCTAGGATGCCTGGAAAACAGCAGGGATGAGAATGTAAGTCACACTTGGCAAAGTGGGCCCACACAACATGCTTGAACCCCATTGCAGGACTTGTATGGTGCCGCCGTTGCGCTGGGTGGCGTCGAAGCACCGGACGTTAACCGGGACGATTCTCGCCGCTTCTCGCTTGCATGCCAGCCTCGACACCGTTGGCATCCTTACAACCCACTCAAAGCAACTCACTCCACATGCAACACTGCACCTTGTTACCCCTATGCATGAGTGGGAGATGCGTGATCTGGTTTTATATTGCCTTCGAACGCGGAAGGAACGGCCGATAACGGGGATTTCCTTGGCCAACTTGTTGTTTCCCATGCCCAAAGTTGAAATCATGATGCATTCCAAGAACCTCACTTCATTTCAACAACATTGTACGCTTCATATCTCAAAACGCCGCTTCCATTCTCAAGTTGCCTACCAATCTTATGTCGTAGCCGTTTTCGGGCACTTTCGGTCCAGAATAATGTTCCCTTCCACCTAGGATGCATGGAAAACAGCAGGGATGAGAATGTAAGTCACACTTGGCAAAGTGGGAACACACAAGATGCTTGAACCCCATTGCAGGACTTGTATGGTGCCGCCGTTGCGCTGGGTGGCGTCGAAGCACCGAACGTTAACCGGGACGATTCTCGCCGCTTCTCGCTTGCATGCCAGGCTCGACACCGTTGGCATCCTTACAACCCACTCCAAGCAACTCACTCCACATGCAACACTGCACCTTGATACCCATGTGCATGAGTGGGAGATGCGTGATCTGGTTTTATATTGCCTTCGAACGCGGAAGGAACGGCCGAAAACGGGGATTTCCCCGGCCAACTTGTTGTTTCCCATGCCCAAAGTTGAAATCATGATGCATTCCAAGAACCTCACTTCATTTCAACAACATTGCACGCTTCAGATCTCAAAACGCCGCTTCCATTCTCAAGTTGCCTACCAATCTTATGTCGTAGCCGTTTTCGGGCACTTTCGGTCCAGAATAATGTTCCCTTCCACGTAGGATGCATGGAAAACAGCAGGGATGAGAATGTAAGTCACACTTGGCAAAGTGGGAACACACAACATGCTTGAACCCCATTGCAGGACTTGTATGGTGCCGCCGTTGCGCTGGGTGGCGTCGAAGCACCGAACGTTAACCGGGACGATTCTCGCCGCTTCTCGCTTGCATGCCAGCCTTGACACCGTTGGCATCCTTACAACCCACTCCAAGCAACTCACTCCACATGCAACACTGCACCTTGATACCCCTGTGCATGAGTGGGAGATGCGTGATCTGGTTTTATATTGCCTTCGAACGCGGAAGGAACGGCCGAAAACGGGGATTTCCTTGGCCAACTTGTTGTTTCCCATGCCCAAAGTTGAAATCATGATGCATTCCAAGAACCTCACTTCATTTCAACAACATTGCACGTTTGGGATCTCAAAAAGGCCGCTTTCATTCTGAAGTTGCCTACCAATCTTATGTCGTAGCCGTTTTCGGGCACTTTCGGTCCAGAATACTATTCCCTTCCACCTAGGATGCCTGGAAAACAGCAGGGATGAGTATGTAAGTCACACTTGGCAATGTGGGCCCACACAAAATGCTTGAACCCCATTGCAGGACTTGTATGGTGCCGCCGTTGCGCTGGGTGGCGTCGAAGCACTGGACGTTAACCGGGACGATTCTCGCCGCTTCTCGCTTGCATGCCAGCCTCGACACCGTTGGCATCCTTACAACCCACTCCAAGCAACTCACTCCACATGCAACACTGCACCTTGTTACCCCTGTCCATGAGTGGGAGATGCGTGATCTGGTTTTATATTGCCTTCGCACGCGGAAGGAACGGCCGAAAACGGGGATTTCCTTGGCCAACTTGTTGTTTCCCATGCCCAAACTTGAAATCATGATGCATTCCAAGAACCTCACTTCAATTCAACAACATTGCACGTTTGGGATCTCAAAAAGCCGCTTCCATTCTCAAGTTGCCTACCAATCTTATGTCGTAGCCGTTTTCGGGCACTTTCGGTCCAGAATACTGTTCCCTTCCACCTAGGATGCCTGGAAAACAGCAGGGATGAGAATGTAAGTCAGAATTGGCAAAGTGGGCCCACACAACATGCTTGAACCCCATTGCAGGACTTGTATGGTGCCGCCGTTGCGCTGGGTGGCGTCGAAGCACCGGACGTTAACCGGGACGATTCTCGCCGCTTCTCGCTTGCATGCGAGCCTCGACACCGTTGGCATCCTTACAACCCACTCCAAGCAACTCACTCCACATGCAACACTGCACCTTGTTACCCCTGTGCATGACTGGGAGATGCGTGATCTGGTTTTATATTGCCTTCGAACGCGGAAGGAACGGCCGAAAACGGGGATTTCCTTGGCCAACCTGTTGTTTACCATGCCCAAAGTTGAAATCATGATGCATTCCAAGAACCTCACTTCATTTCAACAACATTGCACGCTTCAAATCTCAAAACGCCGCTTCCATTCTCAAGTTGCCTACCAATCTTATGTCGTAGCCGTTTTCGGTCACTTTCGGTCCAGAATAATGTTCCCTTCCACCTAGGATGCATGGAAAACACCAGGGATGAGAATGTAAGTCACACTTGGCAAAGTGGGCCCACACAACATGCTTGAACCCCATTGCAGGACTTGTATGGTGTCGTCGTTGCGCTGGGTGGCGTCGAAGCACCGAACGTTAACCGGGACGGTTCTCGCCGCTTCTCGCTTGCATGCCAGCCTCGACACCGTTGGCATCCTTACAACCCACTCCAAGAAACTCACTCCACATGCAACACTGCACCTTGATACCCCTGTGCATGAGTGGGAGATGCGTGATCTGGTTTTATATTGCCTTCGAACGCGGAAGGAACGGCCGAAAACGGGGATTTCCTTGGCCAACTTGTTGTTTCCCATGCCCAAAGTTGAAATCATGATGCATTCAAAGAACCTCACTTCATTTCAACAACATTGCACGTTTGGGATCTCAAAAAGGCCGCTTGCATTCTCAAGTTGCCTACCAATCTTATGTCGTAGCCGTTTTCGGGCACTTTCGGTCCAGAATACTGTTCCCTTCCACCTAGGATGCCTGGAAAACAGCAGGGATGAGAATGTAAGTCACACTTGGCAAAGTGGGCCCACACAACATGCTTGAACCCCATTGCAGGACTTGTATGGTGCCGCCGTTGCGCTGGGTGGCGTCGAAGCACCGGACGTTAACCGGGACGATTCTCGCCGCTTCTCGCTTGCATGCCAGCCTCGACACCGTTGGCATCCTTACAACCCACTCCAAGCAACTCACTCCACATGCAACACTGCACCTTGTTACCCCTGTGCATGAGTGGGAGATGCGTGATCTGGTTTTATATTGCCTTCGAACGCGGAAGGAACGGCCGATAACGGGGATTTCCTTGGCCAACTTGTTGTTTCCCATGCCCAAAGTTGAAATCATGATGCATTCCAAGAACCTCACTTCATTTCAACAACATTGCACGCTTCAGATCTCAAAACGCCGCTTCCATTCTCAAGTTGCCTACCAATCTTATGTCGTAGCCGTTTTCGGGCACTTTCGGTCCAGAATAATGTTCCCTTCCACCTAGGATGCATGGAAAACAGCAGGGATGAGAATGTAAGTCACACTTGGCAAAGTGGGAACACACAACATGCTTGAACCCCATTGCAGGACTTGTATGGTGCCGCCGTTGCGCTGGGTGGCGTCGAAGCACCGAACGTTAACCGGGACGATTCTCGCCGCTTCTCGCTTGCATGCCAGCCTCGACACCGTTGGCATCCTTACAACCCACTCCAAGCAACTCACTCCACATGCAACACTGCACCTTGATACCCCTGTGCATGAGTGGGAGATGCGTGATCTGGTTTTATATTGCCTTCGAACGCGGAAGGAACGGCCGAAAACGGGGATTTCCTTGGCCAACTTGTTGTTTCCCATGCCCAAAGTTGAAATCATGATGCATTCCAAGAACCTCACTTCATTTCAACAACATTGCACGCTTCAGATCTCAAAACGCCGCTTCCATTCTCAAGTTGCCTACCAATCTTATGTCGTAGCCGTTTTCGGGCACTTTCGGTCCAGAATAATGTTCCCTTCCACCTAGGATGCATGGAAAACAGCAGGGATGAGAATGTAAGTCACACTTGGCAAAGTGGGAACACACAACATGCTTGAACCCCATTGCAGGACTTGTATGGTGCCGCCGTTGCGCTGGGTGGCGTCGAAGCACCGAACGTTAACCGGGACGATTCTCGCCGCTTCTCGCTTGCATGCCAGCCTCGACACCGTTGGCATCCTTACAACCCACTCCAAGCAACTCACTCCACATGCAACACTGCACCTTGATACCCCTGTGCATGAGTGGGAGATGCGTGATCTGGTTTTATATTGCCTTCGAACGCGGAAGGAACGGCCGAAAACGGGGATTTCCTTGGCCAACTTGTTGTTTCCCATGCCCAAAGTTGAAATCATGATGCATTCCAAGAACCTCACTTCATTTCAACAACATTGCACGCTTCAGATCTCAAAACGCCGCTTCCATTCTCAAGTTGCCTACCAATCTTATGTCGTAGCCGTTTTCGGGCACTTTCGGTCCAGAATAATGTTCCCTTCCACCTAGGATGCATGGAAAACAGCAGGGATGAGAATGTAAGTCACACTTGGCAAAGTGGGCCCACACAACATGCTTGAACCCCATTGCAGGACTTGTATGGTGCCGCCGTTGCGCTGGGTGGCGTCGAAGCACCGACGTTAACCGGGACGATTCTCGCCGCTTCTCGCTTGCATGCCAGCCTCGACACCGTTGGCATCCTTACAACCCACTCCAAGAAACTCACTCCACATGCAACACTGCACCTTGATACCCCTGTGCATGAGTGGGAGATGCGTGATCTGGTTTTATATTGCCTTCGAACGCGGAAGGAACGGCCGAAAACGGGGATTTCCTTGGCCAACTTGTTGTTTCCCATGCCCAAAGTTGAAATCATGATGCATTCAAAGAACCTCACTTCATTTCAACAACATTGCACGTTTGGGATCTCAAAAAGGCCGCTTGCATTCTCAAGTTGCCTACCAATCTTATGTCGTAGCCGTTTTCGGGCACTTTCGGTCCAGAATACTGTTCCCTTCCACCTAGGATGCCTGGAAAACAGCAGGGATGAGAATGTAAGTCACACTTGGCAAAGTGGGCCCACACAACATGCTTGAACCCCATTGCAGGACTTGTATGGTGCCGCCGTTGCGCTGGGTGGCGTCGAAGCACCGGACGTTAACCGGGACGATTCTCGCCGCTTCTCGCTTGCATGCCAGCCTCGACACCGTTGGCATCCTTACAACCCACTCCAAGCAACTCACTCCACATGCAACACTGCACCTTGTTACCCCTGTGCATGAGTGGGAGATGCGTGATCTGGTTTTATATTGCCTTCGAACGCGGAAGGAACGGCCGAAAACGGGGATTTCCTTGGCCAACTTGTTGTTTCCCATGCCCAAAGTTGAAATCATGATGCATTCCAAGAACCTCACTTCATTTCAACAACATTGCACGCTTCAGATCTCAAAACGCCGCTTCCATTCTCAAGTTGCCTACCAATCTTATGTCGTAGCCGTTTTCGGGCACTTTCGGTCCAGAATAATGTTCCCTTCCACCTAGGATGCATGGAAAACAGCAGGGATGAGAATGTAAGTCACACTTGGCAAAGTGGGAACACACAACATGCTTGAACCCCATTGCAGGACTTGTATGGTGCCGCCGTTGCGCTGGGTGGCGTCGAAGCACCGAACGTTAACCGGGACGATTCTCGCCGCTTCTCGCTTGCATGCCAGCCTCGACACCGTTGGCATCCTTACAACCCACTCCAAGCAACTCACTCCACATGCAACACTGCACCTTGATACCCCTGTGCATGAGTGGGAGATGCGTGATCTGGTTTTATATTGCCTTCGAACGCGGAAGGAACGGCCGAAAACGGGGATTTCCTTGGCCAACTTGTTGTTTCCCATGCCCAAAGTTGAAATCATGATGCATTCCAAGAACCTCACTTCATTTCAACAACATTGCACGTTTGGGATCTCAAAAAGGCCGCTTGCATTCTCAAGTTGCCTACCAATCTTATGTCGTAGCCGTTTTCGGGCACTTTCGGTCCAGAATACTGTTCCCTTCCACCTAGGATGCCTGGAAAACAGCAGGGATGAGAATGTAAGTCACACTTGGCAAAGTGGGCCCACACAACATGCTTGAACCCCATTGCAGGACTTGTATGGTGCCGCCGTTGCGCTGGGTGGCGTCGAAGCACCGGACGTTAACCGGGACGATTCTCGCCGCTTCTCGCTTGCATGCCAGCCTCGACACCGTTGGCATCCTTACAACCCACTCCAAGCAACTCACTCCACATGCAACACTGCACCTTGTTACCCCTGTGCATGAGTGGGAGATGCGTGATCTGGTTTTATATTGCCTTCGAACGCGGAAGGAACGGCCGAAAACGGGGATTTCCTTGGCCAACTTGTTGTTTCCCATGCCCAAAGTTGAAATCATGATGCATTCCAAGAACCTCACTTCATTTCAACAACATTGCACGCTTCAGATCTCAAAACGCCGCTTCCATTCTCAAGTTGCCTACCAATCTTATGTCGTAGCCGTTTTCGGGCACTTTCGGTCCAGAATAATGTTCCCTTCCACCTAGGATGCATGGAAAACAGCAGGGATGAGAATGTAAGTCACACTTGGCAAAGTGGGAACACACAACATGCTTGAACCCCATTGCAGGACTTGTATGGTGCCGCCGTTGCGCTGGGTGGCGTCGAAGCACCGAACGTTAACCGGGACGATTCTCGCCGCTTCTCGCTTGCATGCCAGCCTCGACACCGTTGGCATCCTTACAACCCACTCCAAGCAACTCACTCCACATGCAACACTGCACCTTGATACCCCTGTGCATGAGTGGGAGATGCGTGATCTGGTTTTATATTGCCTTCGAACGCGGAAGGAACGGCCGAAAACGGGGATTTCCTTGGCCAACTTGTTGTTTCCCATGCCCAAAGTTGAAATCATGATGCATTCCAAGAACCTCACTTCATTTCAACAACATTGCACGTTTGGGATCTCAAAAAGGCCGCTTCCATTCTCAAGTTGCCTACCAATCTTATGTCATAGCCGTTTTCGGGCACTTTCGGTCCAGAATACTGTTCCCTTCCACCTAGGATGCCTGGAAAACAGCAGGGATGAGAATGTAAGTCACACTTGGCAAAGTGGGCCCACACAACATGCTTGAACCGCATTGCAGGACTTGTATGGTGCCGCCGTTGCGCTGGGTGGCGTCGAAGCACCGGACGTTAACCGGGACGATTCTCGCCGCTTCTCGCTTGCATGCCAGCCTCGACACCGTTGGCATCCTTACAACCCACTCCAAGCAACTCACTCCACATGCAACACTGCACCTTGATACCCCTGTGCACGAGTGGGAGATGCGTGATCTGGTTTTATATTGCCTTCGAACGCGGAAGGAACGGCCGAAAACGGGGATTTCCTTGGCCAACTTGTTGTTTCCCATGCCCAAAGTTGAAATCATGATGCATTCCAAGAACCTCACTTGATTTCAAAAACATTGCACGCTTCAGATCTCAAAACGCCGCTTCCATTCTCAAGTTGCCTACCAATCTTATGTCGTAGCCGTTTTCGGGCACTTTCGGTCCAGAATAATGTTCCCTTCCACCTAGGATGCATGGAAAACAGCAGGGATGAGAATGTAAGTCACACTTGGCAAAGTGGGAACACACAACATGCTTGAACCCCATTGCAGGACTTGTATGGTGCCGCCGTTGCGCTGGGTGGCGTCAAAGCACCGGACGTTAACCGGGACGATTCTCGCCGCTTCTCGCTTGCATGCCAGCCTCGACACCGTTGGCATCCTTACAACCCACTCCAAGAAACTCACTCCACATGCAACACTGCACCTTGATACCCCTGTGCATGAGTGGGAGATGCGTGATCTGGTTTTATATTGCCTTCGAACGCGGAAGGAACGGCCGAAAACGGGGATTTCCTTGGCCAACTTGTTGTTTCCCATGCCCAAAGTTGAAATCATGATGCATTCAAAGAACCTCACTTCATTTCAACAACATTGCACGTTTGGGATATCAAAAAGGCCGCTTGCATTCTCAAGTTGCCTACCAATCTTATGTCATAGCCGTTTTCGGGCACTTTCGGTCCAGAATACTGTTCCCTTCCACCTAGGATGCCTGGAAAACAGCAGGGATGAGAATGTAAGTCACACTTGGCAAAGTGGGCCCACACAACATGCTTGAACCGCATTGCAGGACTTGTATGGTGCCGCCGTTGCGCTGGGTGGCGTCGAAGCACCGGACGTTAACCGGGACGATTCTCGCCGCTTCTCGCTTGCATGCCAGCCTCGACACCGTTGGCATCCTTACAACCCACTCCAAGCAACTCACTCCACATGCAACACTGCACCTTGTTACCCCTGTGCATGAGTGGGAGATGCGTGATCTGGTTTTATATTGCCTTCGAACGCGGAAGGAACGGCCGATAACGGGGATTTCCTTGGCCAACTTGTTGTTTCCCATGCCCAAAGTTGAAATCATGATGCATTCCAAGAACCTCACTTCATTTCAACAACATTGCACGCTTCAGATCTCAAAACGCCGCTTCCATTCTCAAGTTGCCTACCAATCTTATGTCATAGCCGTTTTCGGGCACTTTCGGTCCAGAATAATGTTCCCTTCCACCTAGGATGCATGGAAAACAGCAGGGATGAGAATGTAAGTCACACTTGGCAAAGTGGGAACACACAACATGCTTGAACCCCATTGCAGGACTTGTATGGTGCCGCCGTTGCGCTGGGTGGCGTCGAAGCACCGAACGTTAACCGGGACGATTCTCGCCGCTTCTCGCTTGCATGCCAGCCTCGACACCGTTGGCATCCTTACAACCCACTCCAAGAAACTCACTCCACATGCAACACTGCACCTTGATACCCCTGTGCATGAGTGGGAGATGCATGATCTGGTTTTATATTGCCTTCGAACGCGGAAGGAACGGCCGAAAACGGGGATTTCCTTGGCCAACTTGTTGTTTCCCATGCCCAAAGTTGAAATCATGATGCATTCCAAGAACCTCACTTCATTTCAACAACATTGCACGTTTGGGATCTCAAAAAGGCCGCTTGCATTCTCAAGTTGCCTACCAATCTTATTTCGTAGCCGTTTTCGGACACTTTCGGTCCAGAATACTGTTCCCTTCCACCTAGGATGCCTGGAAAACAGCAGGGATGAGAATGTAAGTCACACTTGGCAAAGTGGGCCCACACAACATGCTTGAACCCCATTGCAGGATTTGTATGGTGCCGCCGTTGCGCTGGGTGGCGTCGAAGCACCGGACGTTAACCGGGACGATTCTCGCCACTTCTCGCTTGCATGCCAGCCTCGACACCGTTGGCATCCTTACAACCCACTCCAAGCAACTCACTCCACATGCAACACTGCACCTTGTTACCCCTGTCCATGAGTGGGAGATGCGTGATCTGGTTTTATATTGCCTTCGAACGCGGAAGGAACGGCCGAAAACGGGGATTTCCTTGGCCAACTTTTTGTTTCCCATGCCCAAAGTTGAAATCATGATGCATTCCAAGAACCTCACTTCATTTCAACAACATTGCACGTTTCAGATCTCAAAAAGCCGCTTCTATTCTCAAGTTGCCTACCAATCTTATGTCGTAGCCATTTTCGGGCACTTTCGGTCCAGAATACTGTTCCCTTCCACCTAGGATGCCTGGAAAACAGCAGGGATGAGAATGTAAGTCACACTTGGCAATGTGGGACCACACAACATGCTTGAACCCCATTGCAGGACTTGTATGGTGCCGCCGTTGAGCTGGGTGGCGTCGAAGCACCGGACGTTAACCGGGACGATTCTCGCCGCTTCTCGCTTGCATGCCAGCCTCGACACCGTTGGCATCCTTACAACCCACTCCAAGCAACTCACTCCACATGCAACACTGCACCTTGTTACCCCTGTGCATGAGTGGGAGATGCGTGATCTGGTTTTATATTGCCTTCGAACGCGGAAGGAACGGCCGAAAACGGGGATTTCCTTGGCCAACTTGTTGTTTCCCATGCCCAAAGTTGAAATCATGATGCATTCCAAGAACCTCACTTCATTTCAACAACATTGCATGTTTCAGATCTCAAAAAGCCACTTCCATTCTCAAGTTGCCTACCAATCTTATGCCGTAGCCGTTTTCGGGCACTTTCGGTCCAGAATACTGTTCCCTTCCACCTAGGATGCATGGAAAACAGTAGGGATGAGAATGTAAGTCACACTTGGCAAAGTGGGACCACATAAAATGCTTGAACCCCATTGCAGGACTTGTATGGTGCCGTCGTTGCACTGGGTGGCGTCGAAGCACCGGACGTTAACCGGGACGATTCTCGCCGCATCTCGCTTGCATGCCAGCCTCGACACCGTTGGCATCCTTACAACCCACTCCAAGCAACTCACTCCACATGCAACACTGCACCTTGTTACCCCTGTGCATGAGTGGGAGATGCGTGATCTGGTATTATATTGCCTTCGAACGCGGAAGGAACGGCCGAAAACGGGGATTTCCTTGGCCAACTTGTTGTTTCCCATGCCCAAAGTTGTAATCATGATGCATTCCAAGAACCTCACTTCATTTCAACAACATTGCACGTTTCAGATCTCAAAAAGCCGCTTCCATTCTCAAGTTGCCTACCAATCTTATGTTGTAGCCGTTTTCGGGCACTTTCGGTCCAGAATACTGTTCCCTTCCACCTAGGATGCATGGAAAACAGCAGGGATGAGAATGTAAGTCACACTTGGCAAAATGAGACCACACAAAATGCTTGAACCCCATTGCAGGACTTGTATGGTGCCGCCGTTGCGCTGGGTAACGTCGAAGCACCGGACGTTAACCGGGACGATTCTCGCCGCTTCTCGCTTGCATGCCAGCCTCGACACCGTTGGCATCCTTACAACCCACTCCAAGAAACTCACTCCACATGCAACACTGCACCTTGTTTCCCCTGTGCATGAGTGGGAGATGCGTGATCTGGTTTATATTGCCTTCGAACGTGGAAGGAACGGCCGAAAACGGGGATTTCCTTGGCCAACTTGTTGTTTCCCATGCCCAAAGTTGAAATCATGATGCATTCCAAGAACCTCACTTCATGTCAACAACATTGCACGTTTCAGATCTCAAAAAGCCGCTTCCATTCTCAAGTTGCCTACCAATCTTATTTCGTAGCCGTTTTCGGGCACTTTCGGTCCAGAATACTGTTCCCTTCCACCTCACTTCATTTGGTCTTCAATTTTAGCCATTTTTGTGCAAAAAATATGGAAAAACAACTATACAAAAAGAAACCCTAGATTCACGCGTGCACATTGCGTCAGAGGGAGAGCAAAAGGGAAACTCCATGAATACACGGTTTGACGCATATCCACTTCCTTCCTTCCTCCGTCTCTGCATCAACTTTTCCCCAAAAAACGCATCCTCCCCTCCACTTCCACAGCAAAACCCTCAACGGTTCCCCTGCCCTTCCCATACGCCATGAAGAGATCACGCGATAGCTTCGACGCCGAGGAAGGTAAGGAGGTGGCGTCCGTCGTCGGCGAGCCATGTTCTGCTGTCGTCCCAGCCGCGGCGAGCTCTGGTACAATGGCTGCTGCTTCCGGCGAGGCCACGCCGGTGGAGGAGGCGCTCCGTGATGTCTCTTTCGGAGATAGATCGGAAGAAGACGAAGATCGGGGACGGAGAAGATGGCCCATCCCACGCCGCCGTGCCAGCTGACCTCGAGGCGGCGTACAAGGAGATTGACGAAAGCTACGACCAATCAGCTGAATACGCCATGTGGGGGGCCATCTCCGCTAAGCTGACCAACGCTCCGACTGCCGCGCCGACCGCTGCGCCGACTGCCGCGCCGACTGAGGTAGTAGATCTAGTTTTAGTGAACTTGCCATGTATTTTTGATAATGCCCTTGTATTCACAGATAGTGGTAGTAGATCGATTTTGCTTTCTAAATTTATTGTTTCATTCCTGAAGTGTTCTTTACATTTTTTCAAATGCCATCTTATAGCTCTAGATGTGATAATCTTATAGCTCTATATTTGATAAATTCCTCTTTGCAAGAGATAGCGGTCTTGCATACATAGAAATTGTATTTTTGATAGTGGCCTTGTATTCAAAGAAAGAGGGAGTAGATCGATTTTGCTTTCACATATTATTCTGTTATTTCTCAACTGTTATTTACATTAGTTCAAATGCCATTTTATATCTCATCATGTAGTAATTACAACTGCAACTTCATATCTAATGTTGAAATAATTGTATAGTGTGTTATCATCCTAGATTCTCCTATTTATGGTTTTACAATCTTTTTTGGGTTGCAATAATCTTTACATTATTTCAACTTCAATTTCATATCTCATTTTGTAATAATTGTACACTCTGTACTTTGTTTTAATAAAATTCAATGAATATAGCTTGGGTAATTTGATCCGCAGGATTTTAGTTATCTGTTTTTGTTATGAAATACTGGGGCATATTACTCTATGGTTGCATGGCACATTGACATCAATGAGCACCATTCTATGTGGTAGAATCGAAATAAATTCCTCTTTGGAAGTGATAGCGGTCTAGCATACATAGAAATTGTATTTTTGATAGTGGCCTTGTATTCAAAGAAAGAGGGAGTAGATCGATTTTGCTTTCAAATATTATTCTGTTATTTCTCAACTGTTATTTACATTAGTTCAAATGCCATTTTATATCTCATCATGTAATAATTACAACTGCAACTTCATATCTAATGTTGAATTAATTGTATAGTGTGTTATCATCCTAGATTCTCCTATTTATGGTGTTACAACATTTTTTGGGTTGCAATAATCTTCACATTATTTCAACTTCAATTTCATATCTCATTTTGTAATAATTGTACACTCTGTACTTTGTTTTAATAAAATTCAATGAATATAGCTTGGGTAATTTGATCCGCAAGATTTTAATTATCTGTTTTTGTTATGAAATACTGGGGCATATTACTCTATGGTTGCATGGCACATTGACATCAATAAGCACCATTCTATGTGGTAGAATCGAAATAAATTCCCCTTTGGAAGAGATAGCGGTCTTGCATACATAGAAATTTAATTTTTGATAGTGGCCTTGTATTCAAAGAAAGAGGGAGTAGATCGATTTTGCTTTCTAATTTTGTTCTTTTATTTCTCAAGTGTTATTTACATTAGTTCAAATGTCATTTTATATCTCATCATGTAATAATTAGAACTGCAACTTCATATCTAATGTTAAAATAATTGTTTAGTGTGTTATCATCCTAGATTCTCCTATTTATGGTGTTACAACCTTTTTTGGGTTGCAATAATCTTCACATTATTTCAAATGCAATTTCATATCTCATTTGCTAATAATTGTACACAGTAGCTTTTAGGTTAATTAAACGTGCATGCCTACATGGATTCTAATTATCAGATTTGGTTATGATATACTAGGTTTAGTATAGGTTGTACATTTCATATCCATTTGAATTCTTCGGCAATAAATGATATAAAAGTTAAAAACGAATGAGCAACTTTAGTTTTCAGTTAACATATTGGCTTATTGCATTTTAGGAGCCGAGAGTTGAAGAAGAGTCATCTGATGGGGGACTGGCCTTGTCAGATGGTCATGGTTCTCTGGATGGAGGCTCTGGAGAAGATGATGAAGATGTTGAAGAAGAACCTCCAAGATCACCAAATGTTGATGAAAAATCAAATTGCACAGTCCATGTCTCCAATCTGGTGATACTTCAGCTTAAGGAGCAAAAGGGGGTGCACATCGACTTGGTTCTTCAAGCTGTGGTAACGCCGAACCAGCGACCATCTTCTTTCATGGTTTCACATGTACTCCTTAGCAAGTTGGGAAGTACCAACTGGCGCATTGTCCAGTCTCACAAAGAGGGAGACTCCGTGTATCTTTGCATCAAGATGCGTAGACAGGATGTGCTAAGGTGTCACGGGAAGAGGTACGAGTGGGAGGGAGAACAAGTCACCTTCCGTAAGGTGAATTCCCTCATTCCACTCAGATCTGATCCCATGGAAGCTGGCCCAGTTCACATGATCTTCTAAGTTGTGCCTGTGAAGACAATGTTTCTTTTGTTTAAATTATGTGTTGCTTCCCGTACTCCTGCATGATGCACTATGTGAAACATTATGTCCTTTTTATGTTATCGTTTAGCAGAGCTTATTAATATTGTTAAAGAGTTGTTTCTTTTTTCGAGGGCACGCAATTGGCACCTGATTTTTATAGGAGATAGTGGTTTGAGTACATGAACTTGACAGTTCGTTGCGAGCAACACTATCACTTACACCACTCCACACCGGCTAGTCCGAGAACTGCCCCACAGACTCAAAAACCAAACACAAGAGAAGGCCTTTCCTAAACAAAGATCAGAGCCGCGTCGCCACCGATGCTGGTGCCTCTTAGGAATAACAAACTCCATCTTGACATCCCTAGTCGTCGCACCACCCAAAGGAGAATGGCGGCAGGACTAGTTCTGCCTCGAGGAGGGACCTACTCGAACACCGCCAGCGAGGGAGAGTTGTCATTGAGTTCAAACCAGACTTCACGTAGCATAATTTGCACTACTAATTAGATATAGCAGTTGCAATATGAACAAAAGTACCAAGATTAATCCATAGCTCAAAGCTTACTGGAAGAGCTACATACTACATACTACTCGAATAATTTTCATCGACACTTTCACATATAATCTAATTACAAAGACCAAAAGTAGCATATATACTACGCCACAGCAAGTGATCTAGTGCCAAGTGCGGTTCGCCCTCGCCCTCCTTGATCTGCCTCCCTCTTCGGCCTTCTTGGCGTCACTCATGGGTTTGAGCTTACGGTACAACTCTAGGGAGAGGAACCCATCAATTGCAGCATAGGTGATGTGTTCCATGTCTAGCATTTGGTTGTCCCAGTAGTTGTGCCACCGATAATCCTTCTTTTTCATGTTTTTGTAGACGGGATCAATAAATTTTGCTACCATGGTAGCCATTCCAACTTTCTTTTCTTTGAACACATGAAAGTATATATCTTGGATATCCTCATAATTTTCTTTTGGAATAGAAAAGTTCCAGGTTCTCGCAGACATTTTCTTGTCATTGTTGGTGTCAACACTTGCAAATTTGACGCCGCCAAAACGAAAAAGATCAGCCAGCGTTGCAGATTGCCACCAGTCACCACTGAAGTACACAAGTAACAAGAGTTTAGAAAAGTACTACTCCCTCCGATCCGAAAAAAAGGGCGTGAGAAAACTGGTACGCATGCACGTCTGGATGAGTACTAGTTGCAGAAAATCTAGATGAGTACTAGTTGCCGAAAAAAAGAGGAAAAAACTAGTAGTAACACCAATCACAAGAACCAGGAATAACCAAATAGCAATCACAAGAACATCTAGATGAGTACTAGTTGCAGAAAACAAGAGGAAAAATGACTTTTACCTGGAGTGATGGTACACCAGGACGTGGCGGCGGAATGCAAGCTAAAGAACGGCGACCTTTTTCTCGATCTCCAACTGGTGGGATGTGTACTCGAAATCGAGGCCCATGAACCTTTCTTCTCCGCTATCAATCCACTGCTCGTACATGTCTACGACACGCTGTACCTCGGCAGGTTCGTTGGTGTATGTGACGTCGATGCTTTCCTCGCCATGGATGGGGACCTTTATCGTGCAGCAGAAATACTTCTCTTCGTCCATTCTTGGAAGAAGAAGAGAGGGGAGCGGATGGAAGAAGAAGAGAGTGGAGTGCAGAGGTTGGAAGAAGATGCAGTGGAGAATACGAATGGAAGTACAAGAGAGTATTAATATTAATTGTGGAAGGAGCAGAGCGAAGTGGTTTCCGTGTGAAATCGATAGAAAAAAATTGGGAAGCACATGTGCCGTGTGTGTACATAGACACAAGGTTGTACATAGTAGTCACTTGTTTGTGGGCCTAAACTAATAAGCCTATTTTTAATCTACTAAACCTACCCAATGAACAGCGCGGCCCATGATTTGTCCCATCAAACCCAGCTAGTCTACGGCCTGACCTAAGGCAGCGTGCGTGTAATCATTCTCCCGCAGAAAACCGCCGAGTTCACACGCCTCCCTCGCCACGTGGTCGCCGCCGCCTGCCCTTCCGCACAAGTTTGACCTAGAATTAGTCTACCGGCCGGCGCACCCTCCACTTCGATCATGAAGCCAACCAAAGACGTGCCAACTAGATCTTACGCATCATTTTTCATCTTGATCGTGATTATCACACCAGATCTGATCGTTTTTGTTCGTTTTTTCTCGCAGTGTCCAGTTTGTTTTGACAAACTAGGGATGTGTGGCAGTGATGACATGACGATTCATTATTTCGTCATGACCCTTGTAGAGGGATTTGAGGAGAAGACGGTAAGTATTCTAATCTACTCATGTACAAATAGGATTTGGATTTTTCGTGATTATTCACATGTAATATATGTAGCATATCTACCGGTCCTAGTAATAAATTGTGTCATGTGTTAATCATTGATGTAATATACGTATCTGATCTAGCTAGCAAATTTTTTGGGACTGTGATCTCTAGTAGTTATGGACGTGTTTTTTTAATCAAGTACCTACATGCAATTTCAATACTTGAAGGGTACCATTCTGAAACTATGAGTGCATGTTCAGTTATTTGCCGTACAGGACTATTGCTTCAATGTCCAATTATAGGAAAAAGTACAAATAGCTACTCTTGTAGGATATATCTACTTTTAGTAAGTCCAATTTACTACTGGCTCATAATTTAATAAAATACATGCTCTTATTTAGGTGATCCCCTGCTACATCAGATCATATTTCTGAAGAATGCATGCTGTTTTCCCTATGGAGAACACCAATTTTCAAGCAACACTGATTACTAAGGAAGGATTCTCGTTTATAGTTGAGCTTAGAAGCATTGACGGGAAAACCTTTCTGAACGGAAATTATTGGAAAGAATTTAGTAGGGTTTACAAACTTGCGGTCGGTATGGAGCTTGTTTTCAAGACCGACACACAAAGAGGCCAAACTGAGGTCATAACTAGAAATGACCCAATCATCCATCCATGTAAGTTCTTACTTAATACGAAAAATTTATGTTGTGCACATAAACATTAATATATTACTTGGTTGCGGCATGTGTACTCCACTAATTTCAGGCGTATTACATTTTTACAGCATACTACCACATGTCCCCTGAGAGGCGTCACATTGTTGACTCACTCTCTAGCACTGATGGGGCCATGATTAACTGGAGGATGATGGAGACGGTGATCGACGCTGTTGAAAACTTGGATTACACTGTTCTATTCCACAGAGCTGGAGAGTATGAGGAAGCAGAATTGGTTGTCGGGGTGCTGCATACTCTGAATTGGACAAACAGCGAGAACTTCAATAAACACGTGGTAAATCTTTAAGAACACATCTTCTCTTATGCGCAAAGTAATACGTGTACACTTATTCTATTTTCCTTTCTTTTAACATGATTATTTTCCGATAGCTTTTCTCTTGACTTTAAGTCTTTGCATGCAACAGAAAATCCCAAGCCGTCTGATTCCTGCACATATGGCAAGAAATGGTACCATCACTATTGTTTGCTACCCGAGAACTGAGGTGACATCGACATATTCAATTTCTGATCTTGATGGTCGCTTGTGCGTCAGCGGGTGGAAAGAGTTCATGGCGAAGGAAAGTCATCTCAAACAGGGTGACAAGATGTTGTTCTTGCTATACCAGTGCGCTGAAGGGCTCTACTTGTTTGCTATCCATGTCCCTGAAGTTGGTCTGTAATAGGAATGCAGTGATATTGATGGTTTCTGTGTGCAACTATATGCATGCAGCCCCGTTGCTACAATATAAAAACCGTGTTAAGACTCTATATTAGATTGTTGAATTCTCACACAATTTAAATGTTATGTTCTTTTAGTTTTACTACTTTCATGATGTCATTTTGTTTTTTATGCTGAGCTTTACCATTTTTGCTTTACCATATTGAATTTTATGACTCATATAAATGTAAACAAGGGTGCAAACCACACATGCTCAATGGAAAAAATATCCTGTGATACTAGCCCCTTGTTCTCCCATGCTACCATTTTAAAAAATCAACTATAGATGTTTCATAAAATTCCGGAAAAAAATATTAATGTTCCCAAAGAATTTGTCTACATAATGTTAAAAAAAATCAGATCCAAATTCGACCTACACATTGAGAAACAAAAAGTAAAAATCAGCAAAAATGCACTATATATTCACATTTGGATTTGTCTGTTTGGTTAGTCAATATTACTTTCGTATCTGGACATAAAATTATTACACATTGTAGTAACTTTACTCGTGACTAGCAAAATACCCGTACGTTGCAACGGGGGTGGAAAACTAACTTCCAGCCGAAAATGTGAGCACAACCCAATTTTCCCCCTCAAAATCAATCGACCCGCATAGCCCTATAGTTAGTATGCTTTTTCATCTAATCTTTGATGTGTATTTTTCTGATTTATTCTTTTGGTATATTTTACTTAAGCATAATAATCTACCTATCTGCCCCTCCCTCCCTCATAGTTTATTTAAGTATACTTCATAGGCCATAAGAAGGGAAATAAATTACTGAAATGTCAACCAAAAATTGCACACGGGTAATAGGTCTACGAAAATTAGTGTATCGAGTTTCATATGACCAGTAAAATAAACCATCCAACTTTGGAATATTAGAACTCAGAATACCTCAAAGTTCAAACAGATATAGATTCAAAAGGGGTTTACCAAGAATAAATTTATGCACGATTTATATTCAAAGGGGATGGCGTCATCATGTTGCTACATAGAACTGTGTTAGATCCCACAACCTTCAACATTATCAATCAAGACAAAAGCAATTCAAAGAAATGGTATGGTATAGATACTTAAGTCACAAACCGAAATATTACCTAAGACAATTCAAGACCGGTCAGACTTTTTTATGGCTAAAGACCAGTCAGTCAGATGCAGTGAAGGGTTATCCAAGTCGTGGCCAGGTTTCCCAGGTTTCAAGCATAGCCCTGCTTCTCCCTAAAAAAATGACCTCGCGGCCATGCTCCCCTAGATTTAGAGACAAGGCTCTCATGAAAGTGGCAAATGCAGCAGACCTAAAAAATTCAGAACAGCCAGCAACAACTACATATTAAGTTAGCATTCAGTTAACACACACACACACAACAATCTAAAAAATCCAGTTATCTGTAATCTCGCTTTGTCTACACACACACAAGCAAGCTCAGCACAGGAGCTCCCTCGCTTAGCACCACCACGAGTTCCCTTGCCGGCTTTCTCCTCTGCCTGAACCCCGACCTAACCCCGGCCGAACTCAGTCATGGCTGCCCAACCCGAACGCCACCCCTTCTGCCGCACCGCACCCCAGGCGCGGCGTCGACCTCTCTGCCCCACCCCTTCTCAACAGCGTAGCTACCCGCCTTCTCGGCCTCTTCCCTAACCAGGTGTGCTGCACCTGCCTCCTCTGCTCGTTCCTGGGGACGCCCGTACTTGCAGCGTGAAAAAATTAGTGAGCATGGAACAAGGTCTAGAGAGGAGGGAGCCGGTGGAGGACTGTACCTGCGTGGCCGCTCTTGTGTTCGAGGCTGCGAGGAGGACCATCCAAAATCCAAACCCGCATTTCTGCCAATCCTGTCGCGATATCTATGGTCAAATACACAGCATGTGAATCCCGTACCATTGTTTGATCTTGGCCGACGGACTCCAGCGTAGTCGGCAGAACATCAATAATGTCGCACATAGCCGGAATGACGAGATTGAGTTTTCGGCTATGTCGAGCTCCGGCGGACGGATTCCTACATAGTCGACGGAACATCCAGATGACCACAATGTCACACGCGGGCAAAACAGCGAGATTGTCCTTTTCAGCAATGCCGATGATTTGCCGGTCGGGGTACTCGCATTGCCGATGATTTGCCGGTCGGGGTACTCGCATACCTTTTTTAGCTGACTTGGTTGGTCGATTGGAGTTCGTTTCCCGTGCTCGCTCGATTTTTTCAAAGGAACTGCAGGTTGATTGACATCGAGGAGCCTTGCGATGGCTCGTGCTTGGCTCGCAGTCTCACACGCATAAGAGGAGTCCGTGCTACCTACATACATTGGGGCAGCCTAGAGCAAGGATCGTGTTGTGTCCGGTTTTTTTTACCAACGGTGGTGCATGTCTAAATCCTACAACGTACCAACCATCACCATATATTATTAGGTAAAAACATAGGTATAGATATGAATCTCAATAGGTATGACTTACCGGTGGCAAGGTGGGTAATTTGTGTCAACTTTGAGGGTAGTTTCAATGACCTACCAAACCAAACCAAACCAAGGAAGACTTAACGCCTTTATTATTAGGTATAGATTTTTCCTAGATTTTTTTGAATCACCAAAACTTCATTTATTCGAAACGGTACCATGGTAGCATGTAAGAGGGCTAGTATCACAGGATATTCTCCCCATGCTCTGGCGAAATAGGCTGAATCACCGCTATATTAATATAGCAACCACCCGGTACAATAGTTTTGATACAACGCTGGCTGAGGCGACAACCAATAAACGCAAAAGAAGAAAAGAAAAGGAGACGGAAGTGGATCGACGAAACGACCACTGCGCCCACCTACAAACTACAACCAAGCTGCTAGCACCGGGACGTCAATACCAATCAACACCTTCAACATGGATAGTCGCGCTTCTAGGGTTTCCCCCGGCACATCGGGGCGGCGGATGCAGGGTAGACGCGATGCCCTTCATGAAGGGAGGATGCCACCCGATGGCGACACCGCTCTAATATCGGTACTCCGACAAGGATTTCTCCCAAACACACCCTCACCACCATCCCTAACGATCCGTCACCTAGGTGCCTCGCAACCACCAGACGAACCGACCAACAGCATGCGACACCACGGTGCAACAACATTTAACCAGGATGAGGGAATCAAATGTGGTGGGCACGGTTTATCATTGGCTTCATCATTAAGGACCAATTTACGAAAGATCAAATGTGGAGGCACCGTTCACATAATGAAAATTTTGAGGAAAACCATTTATACTCTAATTTAATCGATTGCTACACGCACACCAACTGCTACACACACGAACTCGAGTCCTCTCCCTCTCCATCCCCCGATTCCCCACCGTCGCCACGGCTAGCCCTCTCCGCCCCCAGATCCCCCACCGACACCCGGCGGAACGCCGCCGCGACAAACGCCACCGCAACCGCCACCATCGTCCTCGCGCCGTCCAGCCGTCGCGCCGCAGGTAAGTTTCCCCGGCCGCCGTACCTTTCATTGTTAGGTTTAGATGTAGATTGAGTTATATGTTAGATGATTATTGTGATTTTAGATGTAGATCGACTTAGAAATTAGATTTTCATTGTTAGGTTTAAGTTTATTAAGCCACCAAAATTAGATGTACATTGTTAGATTTAAGTTGGTTTTTGAATGGTAAATGGTTAGATGTGTATCTGAATTCAGTGTATGGAACGCACCACCGCAGGCAATGGATGTATGTGAACAGTGTGGCTACAAGGAGTGCATGAACAAGAAATTTACCATTGTTCTACCAGAGGGGTTTGAAAATAGATTGGTATATACTTTCGGTCAATCTACTTTTTGAAAACTGACAAAAAATTTGTACTAAAAATGTGTACTTCTTTTTTTTACAGATCATACCTTGCAGATTCTGGCGTGACTTTTTGGAGCATATTCAAGTTGCAATTTGGGACCACCCTAAAACTCTCGAGGTGAACTTGGTGAGCTTGAGAGTGCCAGACCACCAGCACAAAGTTGTAGTCACACATGAGGATGGAAAAACATACTTCAGTGGTCATCAATGGGGCTAGCTTTTGGAACGCTACGAGATGGATCCAACAGGGAGATTGACATTCTATCTCGATGAAGGTGATGTGTCCACCTACTTCCTCTATGATCGACCTGACGATGTTGAAGACACCGAAGATGATGTTCCCATTGCTCCCTACTGAGGATACACATGTTGTCATTATTCAGTCAGATGATGAGTAGGTATCGTGGTTGTAGCTGAGAGTTCTAGCTTTATGCGAACTTTTAGATTATATGTTAATGCTGAGTACTAACTGGTTGAATCTTTGAATTTTTATGCGATTTTTTTAATGCTTGTTATGTTATCTCATAATTGAATACCATTTCTGCGCTTCTAGTCAATATTACATACCCTTTTTATTTACCGATTTCTATAGGATAGTGATGTGGACTATGACATCAACGTCAATGATCATGTAGTAACCTGTGTCGATTCCAGAAACACGCCAGTGGACATCTAGATAGTAGGGGCGTACGAGTTTCATGCCAGAACTGAAGAAAAACCACACCACTAACAGGGCTTTTCCGACTAGTGTTGAATATTAACACAACAATGCATTTCGAAATGAATAAATTTAATCATAAAATGAAACTAGTAAAACTTAATATAGCATTTATAATACTTGAACGTTATTGCCAAGGGAAAAACATATTATTCACAAGCCAAATGGGCTGTGAAGACAAATTGTACAATTAATAGGCCCATACTCCGGTTGGGCCATTCGGCGAGCGAAAGGGCTACGTATGTCCGCCCGGTCTCCTCCAAACTGCCCTGCCCCCACACGACAACGCCGCCCTATCCGCCCTCAGGCGACTTCACCGCCGTATCGGCCCTGCGCGACCGACCAATCCGCCACTATTACCTCGCCGCCATCCGAACTCGATTAGCGTAAACTATTCAACTGCCGCCAACGCTGCCCCGCCGACTTGTACTCAACCGCTGCTTCCGCCGCTCGTCAGACGCAATTACAAGGTTTGTACCAATACTGATGAAATCCTTGGTTTCCATCCTGCCGGTTCGATGAAGTTAATGGAGATTGCAATTGATGTCAGATAGACTAGCTGCTTTTGTTCACATATGCGTGTCTGTTTTATCAGTTTCAGTTATAAGTGTTAGTTGAATATTCATAGCAATGTCAGGAATTCAGGTACGAACTAGGTTTTATATTTTCATAGCCATGTCAGTTTCAGGTGTAAGTGTTAGTTTCAATCGAACGCTGTGTTGTGAAGTAATGTCTAATTTAATCCCCTGCAATTCTTACTGACTTGAAAGACCAGTATGCCTGTCTCTCTGATGTATGTGTTGTTTCGAAATACTTACGTGTGAACTAATGCTGCTCCCTTTTTTTTACAAGACCGGCTAAACGGAGATAACACAAAATGTCACAAGACAAGAGCTGGATGGAGAAGGATAGAGATTCTGTGGAGTGGCAAAGTGGCATCGAGAGTTTCTTGGAACTTAGTTTTCATGGTGCTGAACCAGACGCAAGAAACTTTTGCCCGTGTACGAAATGTATGAATAATGCTCATAAAACTAAAAAGGAGATCCATATGCACTTGCTTAAGAATGGGATGGATCCGTCCTACAAAAAATGGGTATTCCATGGTGAACCCGAGGAGGACAACATGGCTGAAGATTCTGATGATGAAGACGCTGCAGGTGGTGGTGAAGGGATATGTGACATGCTTGAAACTCTGATAAGGGCCACAAAAGTGGGAAGTAATGCAGGAGACACGAGCGGTGATGGAATGAAATAGGAGCCAAATGCATCTACAAAGACGTTTTACAAACTATTGGAAGAGTGAAAAACATCGTTGGACCCAGGTTGCGAGGAGGTCACAAAGATATCTTTCATTGTGAAGCTTTACCAAATCAAGTGCGTGTCTAGGATGACCAACAGAGCATGTGACTTAATGCTGCGGATGTTCACGGAGGTGCTGCCAAAGGGTCACTGCATTCCTACTAATCTCGCACAAGTAAGGAAGGTCATTCGAGAGTTTGGACTGGATTACAAGAAGATACACGCGTGCTATAATGATTGTGTGCTATTCCGTAATGAGTATGCTGATGCCCAAGAATGCCCTGTTTGTCATACGTCTCGATGGAAATCAAGTCCAACCGTTGAAAAAGCTGATTCATCGATCCGTAAATCAAAGAAGCAAGTGCCACGGAAAGTTCTATGGTATTTCCCACTCATTCAAAGACTGCAAAGGTTGTACATGACAAAAGATATGTCAACTGATATGAAATGGCATAAGGAGAAACGTAAAGATGATGGCATAATGAGGCATCATGCAGATTCGAAGGCCTGGAAAAGCCTTGATGATAGATATAGTCAGAAAGAATTCGCAAAAGATGCTCGCAGTGTTCGGCTTGGCCTTGCTTCAGATGGATTCAACCCCTTTGGGCTAATGAGTATATCACACACTACATGGCCTGTCATTCTGATCCCATATAACTTGCCACCATGGATGTGTATGAAACAAGAGAACTAGATAATGTCAATGATTATTCCAGGACCAAAATCAGCAGGAAATAACATTGATGTGTACTTGCAGCCTTTGATTGATGAACTGTTAGTTCTATGGGAGGATGGTGTTGAAGCATATGATGCTGCAACTAAACAAAATTTCACGTTGTATGCATGTGTGTTGTGGACCATCAATGACTACCCGGCTTACGCAATGCTGAGTGGTTGGAGCACAAAAGGCAAGCTAGCATGCCCTTACTGCCACAAGCATACAGACTTTTTATGGCTCCAGTTTGGTAGAAAGCATTGCTACATGGGACACCGACGTTTTCTACGGAAACACCACAAATGGCGTCGAAACAAGGTTATGTTCAACAACATGGCAGAACATAGAGACGCCCCGGCGCCACTTACAGGCATTGAAGTTCTAAAGGAGCTTGATAGCATTCAGCATGAACCATTTGGGCGGTCAAATAAGAGAAAGCGACCGGAAACTAATCCCTGGCACAATTGGTGGAAGAAAAGTGTGTTCTTCCAGCTCCCGTATTGGCAGCACTTGCTCGTGAGGCACAATTTGGATGTTATGCACATCGAGAAGAACATTTGTGACAACATTCCGGGTACTTTGCTTGAGATGGATGGGAAAACAAAGGATGGTACGAAGGCTCACCTAGATTTGGAGTTATTGAAAATTAGGGAGGATCAGCATGCAAAGCCCGCCGGTAAGGATAAGTACAAAATGAAGAAAGGCGTGTATGCTTTAAAAAAGGAAGAGAAGATAATGCTGCTCAGGTTTCTGCAGAACATACGGATGCCTGATGGCTATGCTTCACACATTAAGCGATGTGTGGTCCTCGAGCAGTGCAAGTTTAGTGGACTCAAAACTCATGACTGCCATGTTATATTACAGAAACTTCTTCCTATTGCGTTGCGCAAGCTTCTGCCAGAGAATGTCCTTACCCCATTGCTTCAGCTCAGTAAATTATTTTCCGATTTATGCTCCACGGAGTTAAGGGATGACGATTTGTTGAATTTGGACAAACAAATTTTAGAAATTCTATGTCAGCTAGAGATGATCTATCCACTAGCTTTCTTTGATATTATGATGCATCTCCCAATTCATCTAGCTCGAGAATCATGGTTGGCAGGGCCTGTACAGTATAGGTGGATGTATCCGGTTGAGAGATACCTGCGTACGTTGAAGGGATATGTACGTAACAAGGCTCATCCAGAAGGTTCAATTGTAGAGGGGTACATACTTGAAGAGTGCATGACGTTCTGCAGTCGATTCGTTAAAGGCTCGCCTACAAAAATAAGTCAGTCCGAACGCCATGCAGATGGAGCTACAGATGAGGCACCAACAGGGATTAGCATAATGAGTGCATTTGATTACCCAAGAAAGGTTTTGCCCGTGAATCACTGTCTTTGGAAGCTCTTAATCAAATGAGGCACTACATAATAACAAATTGCGAGGAAACCGAGCCATGGATTCAGTAAGGAAACTTATGTATTTGTTTCATATCATGATATGCATTAATACTTTGGTTATGAAGTAACCATATATATATCATTTCTTTTTGAAGGGAACATATTGACGAGCTCAAAAAGAACAATTGTCCTAATCCTAAAAAGAAACACAAGGAAGATTTTGTTGGCTGGTTCGAAAGACGGGTAAGTTACTTTAGCATTTTCATAAATGTTTCTCGTAATAAAAGAACAATGGTGTATAGTACACTCAAACATATTCTATTCCATGAAACAGATCACACAACTCCATAAAGATGGGAAGGCCAATAGTCTGTTGTATACACTAGCTAAAGGGCCTGATCAAATTGCTCGTGTGTTCAACCGTACAGTACTGAATGGATATTACTTTCGTAATACCGAAATAGAGCTTGACTTGAGTACCCAAAATAGTGGCGTCGTAGTCAATGCGCAATAAAGCACCGACGGTACTGATTATTATGGGGTGATAAAGAAAATCATATTTCTTGACTTTCCTTCTGATAAGGAGGTTGTTCTATTGCAGTGCGACCTGTTCGACGTGCCTCCTGCCAATAGAAATCAGAGTAAGGGGTATAAGAGGGACAAATATGGAATTATTGACCTTGACACTAGTGTACACCGATTCACGGAAGACCCTTACATTCTAGGCATCCAAGCTGCACAGGTTTTCTATATGAGAGATGTGAAGAGCCCTAATTGGGCAAGTGCTATAAAAATGAATCCACGCAATTTGTTTGCTCCTTCGGTTTTAAATGGTGCAGACCTAGATGATCTTGCAAAAGGAGATGAACGTGGTGATGCAGATGTACAGGATGTCATCGATGCAGGAATTACAGTTCCAGAATTTACTGTACCTGACGACATGACTAGTTGGTGCAGAAATGATGATGAAGGAACCATCGTTGATGTTTCAGTCATAAATAATTTAAGACCTGCTGAGTCTGACGAAGACCAAGTCGAATATGATGCTGATACTGATGATGATGAGGCTTACAGAAATGATGGTCATGTTGCTCCTTTGGTACAAGATGAATTGGATGATGACCATGGATTCTTTGTGTAGGCTGTCTCTGCACTGTTTGGCTTAAATGTTTTGCCATGAACATGCATGATGAAAGATCGTGTAATAACATAATTTTTGTTTAAATATTCCAAAGTTTCAGTGTTTAGAAATTTTGAATTTCCATGATAAATGTACTAGTGAAATTGCATCTTATATGAGTTCTTGATTGATTATTAAGTACTGTCACTAGTTGCAACATTAGTATAATGTTAAGTGCTGCAGAAATTCAGTTGCAAACAATATTAAAAAAAATAATGTGCTCACCAAACTGAGATACTGGACCAAAAGTGAAGTGTAGCCTTAAGAAAATTGCAACAGTGATCAAGGGCACGGTCCATGAGGCCCGTTAAGCTAGTCTATGAATGGTCTTTGCAAAATAACTTGTTCATTTTCGCAACAGTACGGTGATTGTTGCTTTACGTTTAACCTATTACCATACGACCCAAATTGTCGCAGTAAACAATAGGTATTGCCGCAGGATAAATTTGAGGCGAAAAACATATGGTATTCCCACACAAAAAAATTTGGTTGCGATAGTTAGCTTTTTTTTGCAACAATATTTGTAACTACGGCAACACAAATTCAGATGTTGCAATAAATGACTGAATATCACCACGAATGATTATTTCGTTGGAATACCATGTCTCTAAGGCAACAAAAGGAGTGCCTCGCGCAACGAAAATACTCTGTCGCAAAAACGCACTTGTATTACAACAGCAGTACAATTCGTGGCAATAGGAGGCCTCTACCGCTACAAAACAACAATTTATCGCCACCAAAATGAGTCGTGGAAATACAAGTGCCCTATCACCACAACCTGAGAGGTCGTCGTAATTTGTTATTACTAGAAAATTCCCCGCGCGTTGCTGCGGAATATATGCTAAAAATTAAATCTACAAATATTTGAAGCACATGCAGACTCAAGGAAATAAATGGAAAGAAGGAAAAATGCTGGTGAAAATCACACAAATCTAAAAATAAAATATTATTGTTATTTGGTCAAAATCTCACTAAGCAAGAAGCAAGATTTATGATTTATTTGCTTCTTGCCGGCATCAGCAAATTGACCATGCGAAAGAAATATAATAATTAAAAATGAGAGAACACATGAGAGAAATCGGTAGCTGTGAGAACAAATTGACAGTCCAATAAATATTGGTAAGAAGAGCATCAACCGAGGAACACAGATTCAATCCGCACTGTTCAAGACCTTATGAAAGCCATAGGGTTCATCTATGTATCACCCTATTTCAACAAAAAATTCTTAAATTAGGCAACTGAACAAAAACAATTTGTTGCTGCTAGGCTTGAGCTGTCAAAGCGTATAATAGATATCAAATACAGATGTGCAGAGAAACATACCATTAACCGTAGAAAGCCCAGTAGTGTTAGCTGATTTGTAGGGCATGACTCGTCGGTTTGAAATATGCTGAAGTAAATTATGCACCTATTTTATTGTGCGGATGGTGGAAGCCACGGTGAGCGGCTAGTTGGAATGTTTGCCCATGTTTTTGTAGATCAGACCTGCAAGGATGGGGACAACCAAATTATTCATTTAGCAAATCATATTAAAGTACATAACTGAAACAATAAAACCCAAGAAAAAACATATGAATCAAGAACTTGTACCATGTGGTGAGCAGAGAAAGAGAGTATGTCCAGACTTTGGAAGATCTACGGCTGCAGCAACAGAGAGTTTGGAGCAAAGCTAGCTAGACAGTCTCCAGGATGCACCAAGGGAATGAGAGGTGTTGCCGACCTGCCGTACGTTGAAGAACGAAGTAGTTGAGCGGGGCGGTGCAGGGGATTATAATTTGTGTCACGCCATAAGTAATAAAAGCAATAATAGGATGGGAGGTGGAGAATCATCGTTGAGACTTGAGAGGTCGAAGGAAAAGAGGTGTGTAGTGGATAGTAATTAATGTCCGTGATTTTTGGTTGCTCACAGCAAGAAACGGACTGGCTAGTGGATATTAAAAAGAGGCACAACGTGAAGTGCTAGGTGCACCAGGCGTCTAATGATGGAGTCAATGCATTAGGTGAATAGGTATTGCCATGCAGGCTCACTGAATTAACATAAAACTTATTTGCTTCGAAGCTGAAGTGAGTTGGATGCTCTACTTTTTTTTTATCCGGCTGATGTGGCAGTTATGCTGACGTTAAAAGACTGATGACATGGCATGCTAGGATTGCTCAAAAAGGCTTGGTGAGGTGGATACCTTGCATGTTGAGAGAAATACCTCTAGTGGGGTGTTCCTATTTAGATATAGAAGATATCTCAACAAAAAAAACTGTAGCTACAGATTTCGTTGCAAGAGACCGATTCTCTTGTAGTGTTGGGAATAAAAATTCTTATGTGGTAGTTGGTATAGTGGAAAAATTCGCATGGTCTTGTAGATCACTAAACTGCTTCACTTGAATCACTTTGTTGCTTTGAGATATTAATTTGCTTAATGGATAAACGGGAAGGACTAGTAAGTATTAACTTTTAATGGTTGGTGTAAGAAACTTGAAGCTGTGCCACACTTAAATTACCAGCTGATAGAAACAATGGTATATGATTGCTACGAGTGATAATTTCTGATCAGCCTTTTGTTACGCGCTACGGTCGGGGTAGCTAACAGTGACTTGTCACTGCCACGGACCCTCTTGGAGTGATTTGCATTGTGCCTTGTAAGATTATTTGCTTGTTGTAATCTTTTAACTTGTGATTTCTATGTTGCGGTTTCCTGGCACTTCCACCATCCATATTTGCTAGCCTCTTCAGTACTGTGCATTGCCCTTTCTCACATTGAGAGTTGCTGCAAACTTCGCCGGTGCATCCAAATCCCGTGGGAGGACTTTGTTCTCCTACACATAAGACAGTATATTCTTCCTCAAAACAGCCACCATACCTACCTATCATGGCATTTCCATAGCCATTCCGAGATATATTGCTGCACAACATCCACCTCCATTATGTTACTTGATGATGAGCTTCATGGTTATTTATGCATACTGCTACACTGGCAGGAACATGCAGTTAGATACATTAGAGATATTTCTTTATGAGTTATGAGTACTAAAAGTGTGATGATTCAATTTAATATAGGATGTTGCCCCTACCGGTGAGGATATATAAAATAAAATTAAAATGAAAAAGCCCAAAAAGAGAAAAACAAAGGGCCAAAGAGAGAATAAAGAGAGAGAGGGCGCATCACTATCCTTTATACCACACTTTTTCTTCATCTTAAGCACCAATGCTTCAATTTGAAGAGAGTTTTCATATTATCATTCATTCATAACTATGTGGGGAACGTTACATTATAGAACTTGGCTTGTATATTCCAATGATGAGCCTCCTCAAATGAGCTCTAGATCTTCGTGATCAAGCAAGTTGGATGCACCCCCACTAGTTTCATTGGAGAGCTTTCATACACTTATAGCTTTATGTGCATCCGTTGTGTGGAAATCCCTACTCCTTGCATAGCTTCGGTTGTAAGACTTTCTTTTGTCTAATGATCACTTTCAGCTTTGTGAGCCTTTCTTCCATTGACTTTCCAAACCCCCCATGATGTTCTCTTAGCCCTAACATCCCGGTGCTAGGGACCAACGCAGAACACTTGCTTGTTTTTAGTGCGCAAATAGTTTAATATTCAAGCATTGCATCGTGTGGAAAGCTTGACTTGATCCTAACAGGGGTTGTGAAGATCGTTTGACATGCATGATATTGTTGTTCTTGAAAGCTTAAATCATCTCTAATAAACTTTGCACGGTTGATAGTCTTTTAGTATTGATTCATTAATTTTTTTTGCTTGTTTCTTCTTATTTGTTTATGCATTACTTGTTGATATCAAATATAGATCAAAGCTTTAGTTCATTTTATCCTAGTTTACATGCTCTACTTAACATATTATGATCAAGATTGTGTGGTAGTATGTCACCTCAGAAATTATTTTGTTTTATCGTTTACCTACTCAAGGACGAGTAGGAACTAAGCTTGGGGATGCTTGATAAGTCTCCAACGTATCTATAATTTCTTATGCTCCATGTTGATATTATGTCAATTGCAACATGTTTTCTCCCTTCTTTATGTCATTTTTATCGATTTTCCAGACTAACCTATTAACAAGATGCCATAGAGCCAGTTCCATGTTTTCTGTTGTTTTTAGTTTCAGAAAAGTTGTTCTGGAAATATTCTCGGAATTCTAAAATTCGAAAGCCACAAGTCCTAAAAGTCCCGGAAGCATCTAGAAGTCACGAAGAGCCCCGGATGGGGCTATATGGTGGCCACACCATGGGGTGGCTCGGGTAACCCTGGCCGCGCCACCTAGGGGTGTGGGCCCCCTGGCCACCTCCCGGCATCGCCCTTTCGCCCATATATACTCCCTGATGCATAAACCTTAGGGGAATCGACCTTTTCTACAAAATACATCTGTAGCTCTGCCGCCGCCGCCGACAAGTTTCAGGGGACATATCTCTGTTCTGGCACCCTGCCGAGTCAGGGAAGTGCCCCTGGAAGCCATCTCCATCGGCTCCACTGCCATCTCCATCGCCGTTGCTGTCTCCTATGATGAGGAGGGAGTAGTTCTCCCCCGGGGCTGAGGGCTCTACCAGTAGCTATGTGTTTCATCTCTCTCTCCCATGATGTTATCTATATGTGATCATGAGCTTTGTAATCTATTTGAATTCGTAGATTTTACTCTTCATCTTTTGCTACTCAAGTGCTTTATTAATATGAACTTTTGAGTCACCTTGTATCGTGGCGTGAAGGTGGCAGTGTGCACGCCGTGTGTGTCTCCTCTATGAAATTGTGGAGTTTTCTTAGTACCTTCTAGGGCGCTTATACTGACAGCATGGGGTTAATTAGACATGGGAATACAAACTTGATGAGTGTTGTTACAGCCCTATGCAATGATTAGTGTTCGTTATCCAACCGGAGAGGGTTAAGAGTAGCATAGTGAGAGAAGCTATCTAGTTATTCATTTATGTGATCATTGTTGAGAGTGTCCACTAGTAAAAGTAGGAGCCCTAGGCCTTATTTCCAAGCATTGAAACACCGTTTTCCGCCTATTTTGCTACATGTTTGCTTGCTGCCATTTTTATTTCATATTTCTATTATCACTTAATTATCATCCACATTACTTGCATTTTACTCTCTCTTCGCCGAACTAGTGCACCTATACAACTAACAATTGTATTAGGTGTGTTGGGGACACAAGAGACTTCTTGTATCTTGATTGCAGGGTTGCTTGAGAGGGATACCTTTGACCTCTACCTCCCTGAGTTCGATAAACTTTGGGTAACCCACTTAAGGGAAAATTGCTGCTGTTCTACAAACCTCTGCACTTGGAGCCCCAAAATATTCTACAAGAATAGAAGCGTGCGTAGACATGAGGGATCTACACCACCATGCCCTCCTCCGAAGTGATGCGTGAGTAGTTCAACCCTGGAGTACGGGTCCATATCAGTAGCTAGATGGTTGTCTTCTCCACTTTATGACTCATGTTTAGATCTCGTGAGCTGCCCTACATGATCGAGATCATCTTTATGTAATGCTACATGTTGTGTTTGCTGGGATCTAATGAATGTTTAATGCTATGTCTTCTGATTATAAATATATCATGGTATCTTCATACCCAATGTTTGTTCACATGATATTCAGAGGCTGGATTATTAGTCAAAGATGCAGTTGGATGACAGTCTAAGTATCTTGTTGTAATGTCCGCATGAATCACATAGTAATATTTATGTCTTGCATATGCACTACGGTGCAACCTTCATTTATGTCAATTGCCTAGGTGTAATTTGTTCACCACACATGTTATTTATCTTCTATGGAGAGACACTACTAGTGAACAATGGACCCCGGTCCATTTTATCATACTGATAATACACACAATGTTTCCCCTGCTTTCACAATGCTTCTGGTGTTTTCACAGTGCTGCTACTGTTTTCATATTGTTCTCATATTTGTTTTTCACACCATACATTTAACCTCTTTGTAATCAGCAAAACCGGTGAGATTGACAACCGCACTGCTTCGTTGGGGCAAAGTGAATTGTTTGTGTTGTGTAGGTTCCACATTGCTGCTGAACTTGTAGTGCACCCTGCCATCTTAGCTGCATCAACTTTCTGAAGTTACTCCTTCCTCCTACTAGTCGATTCAACCTTGGGTTACTTCTGAGGGAAACTTGCTACTCGGCTCTTCATACCTTCCTCTTGGGGTCTCCCAACGAATGTGTGTTACACGTGCATCAGCACTCAAGGGAAACTACTGGTAATTAAGGTGCTCCTTTTAATAAAGCACCGGAGCAAACCATTAACACTCCGTGAACACACGTGATCCTCACATCAAAACCATCCCCTCCGGTTGTCCCAATTTCTGTCACTTTGGGGCCTCGGGTTCCGGACAATGACATGTCTAAACAACTTGTAGATATGATCAAGAGACATAATTATACTCATGAGACAATAACATGTTCATATTTGAGATCATTGCGCTCGGGCCCTAGTGACAAGCATTAAGCATAACAAGTTGCAACAACTGTAGAAAACACTAACAATGTATACTAGGCACTATGCCCTAACAATCTGGCATTATTACATGACCGGTCTAATCCAATCCCTTCCATCCCTCTCAGCCTGCAGCGGTGTTTACTCACACATGCACAGGGGAAACATGGATGGTTGATGGAGAAGAGGTAGCGGTCAATGGCGATGATCTCCTCTGAATCGTCGTCCCGGCAGTGCGCCAGAATAGGAACTTCTGACCCCCGAATTGAGTTTTGAGGTGGCGGTGGCGCTCTATTGTGTTTCTATGGAATATGACGAACCCCCTCGTGTTTTAGGTTTATGGGGCATATGTAGTCAAAAGAGGAGCCTGAGGGGGTGGTTGAGGCCCCCACGCCACTAGGTGGCGCGACCTAGGGGGGTGCACCCAGGGGTGGTCTGGGCCACTCCTTTCCCCCCTCTAGGTGTCCTTCTAGCTCCCGGGGTCTTCTGGTGATATAAGCTCGATGGGATATTTTTTGGGCAATTTCCCGAAAGTCTATTTTCATGCACAAAAACAAGTCACCAAAGTAATTCTACTGAAAACAGCGTCAGTCCTTGTTAGTTGTATAAAAAAAATCACAAGTTTAGAGGCAAACAACAGGAAAAGTGTTTGGGAAAGGAGATACGTTTTGGACGTATCAACCCCCCCCCCCCCCAAAGCTTAGCTTACTGGTTGTCCTCAAGAAATTTAGTGACAACCGAGTGCAATAAAAGACCTTTTACGAACACACTTGTTTCATATGATGTAAATATACTCACTATATGATAAAGTATTGAGGAAATTCATACTAAAATGTATGCAAGATAAAAGTCATCTAGCAGTTCTACAAACCATGAAGAGATGCCAACAAACTAGTAATAAACAACATGAAGTATATCAATCTTCAGGATTGCAATGCTCATAATAGGGTATGATAAAGACTACTCACTTGCCCTTAATAATGGAGCAAAACATAAATGCTAGGGCACCTCTGAAGTGCAAACGTAGACTAGAATTAAAGATATCAAAGATACAAGCATCAAAGTTATACCACAATCAACCGTGTTTTGGGACAAGCAAATTACACTAAGAATGACAACCAAGCTCTCAAAAAGGTGCAGAAAGTGAGAAGGTAAAGACTCAACATAAAAATAAAAGAAAGACCCTTCGTAGAGGGAAGCAGGGATTAACTCATGTGGTAGAGCTTATTATTTTATTAAACAGAGGTATTGAAAACACTTTTAGAGAGGTGTATGCTTATGTCAACGAACGGTAAATAGACAATACAGCACGTCACAAGCCAACTAGACTTCACAAGAGCGGCTCCCATAGAAGGACGCATATGGGTAGAAGGTCATCCCTCTTTATCTTTGTTTATATAATTATGCTTTGACTGATAAATCAGGGGCAAAAATAGTGAAGGGAATTTGTTGTATTAATTTGGGGATGTTGATGCATGTAAAGTGCATAGATGAATTTTGCATATTTTCACATGGTTTTCTATTACATATTGCATCATATAAAGGTATAATTCAATGTTTTATAGTATTTTGGGGTTAAATTACAAAGTCCCCCAACTTTTATGGAATTAACCCTGCCTGTCAGAAACCCCGTTTTCTATATTTTTGACGTTTCAGGGGGAAAACTTCCGCGAAATCACCTGAAAATCTGCGGGGGTCATTTTCTTGGAAGGAGAAGACTTGCGGGCGAAGGATCCACGAGAATTGGGCAAGGAGGCCCAAAAGAGGACCCTCCATGCAGCCAGATTCCTTGGCCGCGTGAGAGACCCCTTTTGCCCCCTGTGGCCCCAATTCCTTCCATCTTCGACTTACCGACTCCTTCTTGACCTAAAACCGACTATAAAAAGGGTCCCCCGTACCCTTACGGAGAAGAGCGCCGCCGAAACACCAAAACACCAAAACAGAGACAAGAAGTTCCAGATTGGAGGGGGAAAACTCCGGCGGAGCGCCGCCGGTGTGATCTCCTACCCCTCCAACGTCATCTCCATCGACATCTCCATGAAGAGGGAGTAGTCCACCCCAGGGCTATGGGTTTGTGGAAGTAGCACTTGTATATCTCTCTCTATGTGCTTCACTAATTAGATCCGTATGAGCTGCCTCACATGATTACGGGCACCGTTGTAATTCCTATGTGGTGGATCTTTTCTATGAGTTATTGAATCTGAGATTGCAATTGTTTCTCTTGAGTTATTTGAGTAGATGTATCTTATGTACCCCGTTCTTATTTGCTAGCTTTGATCAATCTAGTTCTTGAGAGCGTGTGTGGGGTGATGGGTGCATTAGTTGGATTAACGGGGGGTGGCTAGTGCTGTGAAAGTGACAGAAGTTCAACGATCCACTTAGGTTTTGTTAAACCTTTCTTAGTTACCTCACTAGGGATAAAAAGGAGTACCTTGTTACCGGGGATTTGAAGTGACACTAATCAATCTCCATGACTAGATATAGCAAGTTCTTACTTAAACTTCATGTCACATTGCTTAAAGCTATACTCTGGTTTTTCCTTAATTATCGAGGTGTTATGATTTATTTCGCATCTTGGTGGAGTATAAGAGGGATCAGTATGACTGTAGAGATCTCTATGCTAGGACGTGATGCCCATATGAAAGTACTCAATGTTAAACATGTTATTGTAATCTCACATGTAATTCTTTATGTCCACCGTCTACCACTTTATTTGAGAGAATGCAAGTGTGAAACCATGAACCCCGGTCCTATTTTAAATATAAGAAAACACTCTAGTTACTTTCCTGCAATTTACTTTACTTGCACTTTACTTTACTTGCATCTCCAATTCGAATTTACATTATCTCCATCACCACTTGCATCTCAAAAATACAAAAACAATCCATTGCATATTTATTTTCTCATTTGCATTTAGTAGTAGATTTAATTATTGCACATTTACTTTCAGTTTTGCATTGCAATTTAGAAGTCTCACAACTTGTGCTTGACAACCACTTGGTGAGGTTGAGGGCACAAAATTCTCTACTTGTTTGCAGGATCCTGGAGGAAGCTTGGAAGACAACTGCTGAAATACTGGCTCCCCAAGAGTTCGATATAAACCCTCGAGTCACCCTCGTGGGGAAGAAGACTTGTGTCACGTCCCAGTTTTTGGACTCTTGGACTGTGCTAAAAAAGACAACTATTAGGGCCAACAAATTATTTTTATAACAACATGATTGTTGAACTAACTTGTGTTATGATCTTAATCATATTTGCAACATAAGTTTTGTTTCATTCTAAAACCAACACCATATGTTTCTGAAAAATATTCCTGATATTTTCCCTAATGTTTTCTTATTATTACTTGAGTGGATTTTTATTCCAAGACTTGGATCATTCTTGTTTGCATCTTAAAACAAACTTTTAACCTTGTTGGATCCAAGAAAACAAGTTTCCAAAATGATATATGAAAGTTTTCTTTTAACTTTCCTATAGAAAACAATTCCTGAAAATAAAGCCAAGTACCTGTTTTCTACCATTGTTTTCACCAAGCTATAAATTGTTATTCTATGATTTCTTGACTTCTAATTAATCCTTGATATATGTACTACAAATCCATAAGCTCACTTTTATTTTTGGAGAAATAAAAACTATCTTTTGCTTGTTGTTTTTGTGGTATAAAATTAAGGCAGAAAAAGGCAGTTTTGAGAAACAGATAAAAACAGAAAGTATACCTTTTTCCACATTGTTTTCATGGCCTTAAACTATTTCAAAATTGTTTTCAAAAGTTGTTTCTGAAAGTATATAACATGGTTAACAAGTCCATGTTTTGAAAACCAATTTTTGAAAGCAATTGAACCCTGAAAACAAACTCAACTTTTTGCATTTTTTATCTGTTCTCAACACTTAAAAAATTTCTAAGTCATAAGACTGAATTTTCTGAATTTTTCAAATGAACAGTAAGGGATACACTTTTGCACACTTCTTTTCTTGATGTTTCTTTGCATTTTTGGAAGCATGGCTTGACCTAACTTGTTGACCAACTATTGTACTCGACCAAAAGTGTTTTGGATACCTTCTAGAAACCTTAGGGATGAAGATAAGAGAGGAGAGAGAATGATGACTAGGATAGGTATGGGATCACATACCTCTTAGATATTTTGATCTTTTCCACTTGCCACTTGTACAATAGGGCCACCACTTGCTTGCATCACCATTGTTCTTGAATAGAACACCTTTTGCAATCAATTGGAAATGACCATTAGGCCCTAGACATCCCAATGCCAGGGGATGACACCTACCCGAGGTGACCATCTTGCCCCTCCCCTCATTCCCTCTTCTATAAATGTCCAGAGGCTATCTCCTTGCACCCTGCCCCTCCTCCCACTCCCTCATACCTCCCCAAGCAAAAAGGAAGCAAAGCCCTAGCCCTAAGCAACCCTAGCTCGAGTTCTAGCCCGAGGGGTGACCACCACGGCCACGGCCATGCCCTGCTTGTAGCCCTCTCTTCCAGCCCCTCCCACTGCCATGGCTAGACTCCCCACGCTCCCCTGAACCTCCCAGACTAGCTCCCCCACCCTCTACCTGCCGGAGCCGCCACCGCCGTCCGTGGAGTGCCGCCGCGGGCATCTGCCGCGCGCCGCCGCTCGAGGTCGCGCCCGTCGCCGCCGTGACCTCCCCTCGACGCCCTCGACCCCCTGCAGCCTCCCCGAGCTCACGCCACCCCTCCCCGAGCCCCTAGGTGAGCTCCCCGAGCCGATCTCGCCGCCGGCCGATCGGGACAGAGAGAGAAAGTGAGGAGAGGAGGGAGACGACCCAGCACCGTTGGATCTGAGATCCACGGTTGAGCTTAAACGCCGTGTTCCCGCGCCTGCCAGTGCGCGCGCAAGCGCAGCGGGCCGCGCTCGCGCCTAGCTGGGCCGCGCTCGCACAGATCCGGCCCACCCACATGATTTCTTTTATTCTTTAATTTTTAACAGAAACAGATGTGTTTACTTTGGGCTTGTCAAAAATAAAAAATCTGCAAAATAAAATCTGAGAAAATTCATGGACATAAAGACATGAAATCTGAACCATGCAAAATTTGCAGATCTGGTTTTGGACCAATATTTTGGGCACAATGACTGTTTTGCCACAGACAATCTCTGAGAATGATTTGACCATAACTTTAAAAATATGTAATCAAATGGAACAGACTAAACTGATCTGGATAGGTATTGAAAATATCTATCCAATGAACCTAACCTCACATAAAGGTGAGTTACAGAATGAAAATGCCATCCAGATTACTAAAAGTCCAGTAGACTTTTCTAGGATTTTTATAGGGAGTTTAAAAATGATTTTTGGAGCAAATCCAATTGGGTGAGTTTTGTATTGAGTAGATCTACCTTATCCTAGCTTAGATTAATTTTTTGAGCTCTAGATTATTTTTGGTGGACAGATCTAGAAACAGCAGTTTTTCTGTTTTGTTTTCTTTGTTTGTTTTGTTTGAAATGATATGTTTGGTTGGTTTAATCCGTGTTCCTAGAATGTAGAGATGTGTTGGATCTTTTTATTAGGTTGTTTTCTTGCATTACATATACCATGCAAAGTGTGTGCATGTTTGCAATATCATTTGGCTATAGAAGTAGCATATGTTATTTCCCTAGTTTATTTAGTTGATGTTTTGTGTGAACCAACTCCTTGTGTGCTTGTTACCTAATTTTGTGCTATGATTGTGGTGAGTCTAGTAGCACTTTGGTACTGTCATTTATATGCTATTATCTCCATTAACTTGCATGTGATCTTATATCAAAGCATGGGTAACATTTGTTAATTTTCTAGTTCTATTATTTGGAATTATTGTGAGGGCTAGATCTTTGTGTGAATGCCTTGATAATTTTGTGCTATGTTTGCTATAGATCCAGTATCATTTTGGTACTGTTATTTTGATGTTTTTTTCTCTTATAGCTTGCATGTATTTTTATGGTGAAGCATGTGTAGGTTTTGTTATTCTTATGCACTAGTCTTGTATGCACTAGGATAAATAGCCTTGTTTTATTTATTTTGTTATTCTAATGTGTTTCATGAGTAAACAGAGGCTTAGTACCTCTTTTACCATGATATAAATGCGCCCATAACCCACTGGTCCCATTGCATCTTGGTTGTGGATGAAAATTCCCAACTATGCACATGTGAGAAATTAACATGTTTTAATTATGTGGTTGATAGGATATTTTCCACCATGGAAAATAAAATTGTTTGTTTTCACTTAGGCAAGTGAGAATTTTATTTCTTATAAGGATCTACTAGTATGTTAGGTGTTATCCATTTGTTAGCATAATATTCCTTAGGAGTATCTTGTTAAGAAATGATTCACTATTGAGTGCTAAATTAAATTGTTTGCAAATAAACTAAATTCCTTTTTATTGATAGATTGTTTGTGAATGATTTTAAATTGAGTGTTTGGATTTTTGAAAAGTTTTAGATAAATTTTCTTTGATTGCATAGCTACTGGTTGTGTAAGTTATACCTTGCTTGCTTGCTAGTAATTGTTTAAGAAAACAGAAATTGCTAGAATTGATTTATGCATGTTTAATAGTTGTTTCATGAAATTGTCTTGATGTTTGTGCTTACTAGCATGTGTAAGTTTTGTGTACTGATATTTGGTACATTTTATGATCATGACTTGCTTGTTTAGAATTAAGCATCATAGAAACCTTGTTTGCTTCTCTAGTGATAAACTAGTGTCACCACTAGAAAATGGTGATTTTTTCTATAGTATTTTCCTCTTTTATTTCATAAGTGTATGAGTTGATTATAGCATATTTATGAAGTTATTACTTCTGTTATGATGTCATGAATTATTTAGTTTCTTGTGCTATAGTTGTAGAATATAAGTTTTTCTTATAACATGCTTGTGTAGATTTTCCATACTAGTGTGTTATTAGTGGAGTCCTATTTTCTATGCTTTTGATAGGGGTATTACCTTGAGTGATGATTGTGTTTTAGATTATTTTTATGACTTGTTATCCTTATTTTTAGGTACTGGTTGTTTGCTAATTTTTCATGATTGATGGATTCCAAAACTTCTAGTAAACAATAACATAGTGCATAAATAGTCTATTCAATTGTGGTATGTTTGCTTGTTGTTTGGATTAGGTTGGAGTGTTTTCCCTTAGCATGAGTTTATACTTGTTTTATGATTATTCTTAAGAGTATATTGTGAAACTAAAGCATCCAACTAAAATCATGAACGCATCAAGTGATAGTTGCTTGTGGTGAGAAATACCCACTGCCATGGGTATTACTCTGTCTGTTTATTTTACCTTAGCAACCTAACCTTTTGCACCCACAAGCTATATTTTTAGCTTCTTGTATATCTTATTATGAGAGTGGTACACCACTCCATATATGGTATGTATTATGTGGGATAGGATTTTCTAAACCATACATAGTGCCTGACGACAGTTTTGGACCGTGAGAGTTATGTGAGATAGTTTTCGCGTTATCGTTTCAAGAGAACTCGAGAATGAACATTTGCTGCTGTATGTGTTTCTTAGCTTAGTTGTTTGTCTTTTAGACCTGAGTGTGTGTCTTTTATTTCCTTTACGATGCTAGAACGCGAAGAAGAAGAAGAAGAAGCAGTTGTGGAGCTGTGCGTCAAGTTCAAGTTGCTTCAAGGCCAGGGACATTAAGAGACTTGAGGCAAGCCATCCTGATGCTTGCTGATATTACACTTATCATTATCTATCATGCATGTTTTTACTTCTGAAAAGCTTTACAAAATTTTGATATCCAAAATAAAACTATTTTTGAAGTGAGTATCACTTCTATTAATATTATATATTATTATGCCATTAGTTAATACTTGGTGTTACCAAGCCCATAAGCCACCATATGGTATTTATTACCACCACAAATACTAGTCCCTAAGTGGACACCTTAAAATTGTGTTTCTACAAAAACAAAGGCTTTATGGAAAACCCGGAGAAAAGGCGGATCCTTATTCTCCGGAGGAACGTGGAAGTGGTCATTTTTGGGAAATTGGTGTTTTCAAAAATGACACATAACCTAGTCTTAACCGGACAACCTTTACTGTACTGCCACTCTACCCCTATATGGGTATGGGGCCTATCTAGATGCTTGAACTTGTTAGTATATGATTTATTCCAAAGTGCTATAGAGGAGCGGATTCTCTGAACCGAAGTGTCGCCAGGAGAGAGAAACGGGACATACACAGTGTGGGATTAATTTTCCCTCCGGATGCGACAGCTGGGCCTCCCGACTAGGCAGGGCGGGACCTGATGCCGGGGAGACCAACCCATCTGAAGGAATAAGCATATACTAGCTTGTGTCAGAGTGGACAGTTAGGATCAAATTCTCTGGTGCTTGCATATCGCTGTGACGATCCATGGGTGGTCCATGACAGAGTTTTGGATCTAGTGGATGTGTACACCTCTGCAGAGTACAACTTTTTCGAAGAAGCCGCGTCCTCAGATATGGACAGTTGAATGGCCATATAGCTAGTATTGTGTCAATGTTTTCAAAAAGGAGTTTTTGAAAGGAAGTTTTGAACTTGTGAAGTTCGGAAAGGAAGGAAAGCTTGTACCGTGGAGGTACTGATGATGGAAAGCCAGAAGTTGTTTTAAAAACTAAAAAGTTTTGCAAATAAAACTTTTCTACTCTAAGCAAGAATTCTGGAAAACTGTTTCCAAGAAGTTTTGCAAAGAGAAAATTCCCTTTTAAACAAAAGTTTAACAAGACCTCTTGTACATGTGATATCTACAAGAGAAATAAAACTATATTATTTTTCTTCTGAAGTATCTTCTTCAACGAAGGTACATATTAATTTGACTGCAACTGTGGTGTCATCCTATATGAATACCATTGGTAGTGAACCCTATTTATAGCCTACCTATTCCACCATATAAGCATACTTGCATCTTGGTAAGTCACATGATGGATGTCCTGCTGAGTACATTCAAACGTACTCATTATGGTTTCGCCCCTGGTATCTACTTATCAGACCTTGAGAAGGAGTCTCCGAAGAAGATCAACAAGGAGGAATACGAAGCTGATGGCTTTGCGAACTAGGATCGTCTCCGGGCCAGCAGCCTTTAGGTTAAGGCGTGACTTGGGCTCTACTGCGTTATGAGTGTTTAGTCTTCCGCTGTGTGTGTTGTGTGTTGCCCTACGTGGCATCCGTTTAGGCTTGGTCAAGTGACCATGTCCCTTTTGTAAGTATTTATGCAACCGTGTAATGGATATTGTATCTGTGTACCAACTTGATATGTGGTTCACGACTGAATTCCTGGGATCGTGAATGTATGCATATCGAAAGTGTCCTTGAACAGTGTTTCGAAGGGCGGACCTTACAGAGTTGGTATCAGAGCTATCCTAACCTTAGGAGACCTTAGTTAGCATGGACGTCAGATATGAAAGAAAAATATTTTTGAGTAAAACCCTATTTACTATCTAAATTATTTTTATCTAAGGGAATTTTAGTATATTTTCCCTCCTTATTATCTTATCAAAAGATTCCAAACGCATATCTCTCTCGGTTAAGAGTTCATTTCTTGCTTGTTTGCAACTGCCCCGCTCTTGTTTTTGAAATATCTCTCGACCTTAAATTTTCCTATCGGAAATAAAATAATTAGTGTTTCAAAAACAAACTTTTTGCACAATCTCACCCATTCTTGTATACTTGGCGATGTCCCGAGAAAGACCCAAGTATTGGTCTATCCAAAGAAAAATAAGCATCTTAAAATTTTGCACACTGCTACCTAACTTAATCCCCTTTAAAATCTTGTGTAGATGGCAGTTGTCTTCACCAAGTCCTTCCGGCTGGGATCGCATGCACCTTGCTACCGCCGCTTTGAGGAGGATTTGATCAAGATGACTCGCCTGATCGGTCGTCCCCTACCTGAGTTAAAGGGAGCCCAGTTCCACATGGATGGACGAGAAATGTCCTGGTTGGTCGTCTGCACCATCCGTGCACCATTGAGAGCACCATCAACCCCAGAGATCACTTGGGAAGTCGGGGAGAACAGTTGGGAAGATGGTATCCTTAGAGTGATGCAGCTGACCATCGCCAAGCTCGCGAACTTCTTCCATCGCAGGTTTGCAGGAACCCCATACAGCTACTTTGGAAGACGCGACGAGGACGACAAGCCAATAGAAGTCACGGGAGACGCTGTGTTTGCACGTCACTTCCAGCATCTGGAAGGACAGCTGTACAACACCGAGCTCTCCCTTGATAGAGTTAGAGCAGATTATGACCTCCGAGGCAGAGAGATAGACCAACTAGAAGCCAGTCTTGGTGCATCTTCAGCTACCGAGCGTCGTCTCAAGGTACTGAAGAAGACCATGAAGTACACTGACTCCTAGGACCGCACTCAAGTGATAGCACTTCAGCTTCAGCTTGCAGCCAGCAAGGCCAGAGTTGAAGGGTTGGAGGAACATCTACGCGCTTCCTCGAGCACTTAGGATTGCCGCAGGATGTTAGGACTTATGTTGTTTTTCCACCCCAGATGCTTGTTTGTGTTTGTGTTGTGTGAACTCTCTTAGACCTATGTGTGGGCTAGTTGTCTTGTAAGCCTTATGTTGTAGCCTTGTGAACCATTAAGATAAGTTATGCTTGTTAAAGACTCGTGTTCACATGCGTGTTAATCTTGGTTTAAGTTGGCTATAGTTTCTTTGATGTTTGCTTGTTGTCGTGTTATCTACCGTTCTCATATCCGCTCTGAGCCGGTATATGTCACGAGCTTTTAAAACCAAAACCACCTTTAGTTGATCTCGTCTTACACCGTTCTTTGTCTTCAGCATGGCCAGCGATCTACCTCCGTCACCTGAGCCGACAATTGCTCAACTGTTTGCTCTGTTGAGGGAAGAAAGTGAAGCCGCTCGTGCTGAGCACATCGCCACCCATGCTATCCTGGAGCATTTGACTCAGCTTGTCATCACCAATGCTGAGGATATTGCGTTCCTTATGAGAGGATACCAGCAACTGCTTGCTGGAGAGAGGCGCAAACGAGAGATGGTGACGCCAGGAGAAACTAGTCTATGGGTGACTCGCAGCGTTTTGCCTGCAATGCCACAATCTTCAAGGAGACGGGTGAAAGTCAAGCCTAAAACCATGGGTTGCTTTACCTGTGGACAGGAAGGACACTTTTCTCGTGATTGTCCCGAGAAGAACCGTATTCTAGCTCATCCTGAAGAACCCCAAGAAACCCAAGGTCCAGCCCAAAAGAAACGCAAGAATCGGATGAGTGGACCTCGAGACCGAGATGATGTTGCAGGAGCATCTGCAACTCATGCCATAACCAATGGTACGTTTCAAACCACATCTGTGAACCCCCTGGTTTTGTTTGTGATCGTACCCTGAAAAACCCGACGTAAATGGAACACTAAAAGTGTCACGTCAGACCAAATAAAATATTAAATAGTTAACGATGCTAACAAAAATCTCATCTAATTTTAGTATAACACCCTACCGAGTAAATTAAATTTTTGCCACATAAAATTGTTGCCACCCTACTGAGTTAGTAAAATGGTTTCATCTAATTCTAGTTGGAGACCTTACTAAATTGGTAATATAACCTTATCTCTTAAGCATAAAACCCTACAAAGTTGGCTCATCATTTTTCGTTTTAATACCCTACAGGGTGCTGTCTAAAACCAAATACCTTACAAAGTAACTTATAGAGTTGATATGTTACAGAGCTTGTTATCACCCGTTTAAAAAGAAAACGTGTAATCAACTTTTTCCAAAAACAAAGAGAAAGGTGCCTTAGAATGATTCTATAGCTATTTTGAAGAAAGTGAAAGGTTGGAAAAAAATATTAGATGGGTAAACTATGATCATTACTAGGCGACAATATCTCCCGTATATGTGTATTGGAGGAACCAGATTTTAGATTATGAGATGGTGGAAAACTCATTAAGGTTTAGCTTACGTAGGAAAGATTGAGGATCTTATGAATTTTTAAGTGAAGTGAAGTTATGATATTATCCGGGGATAACCAGTTGAGGACCCCAAATATTTGGACGTTATCGGTAACTAAGATTTTGTAGTTTTCGAAGAATGGTTGAGGCTTAGAAAGATTGGTGGATATAAAAAGATGATGATAGATTTTAGGAAAAATCAATATGAGCTTGGAGTTTTTGATAGGAACCTTATAAAGTTGATAGTACTCAGAGTTGGTATAGCTTCTACCTTTGAGGAAAACAAATGTTTTGAGATTTAACTATATTATGTTAAGAGGAAGGTAGTGGATTTTCCTAGATTTTGGACAGTGAGCAGTGGAAAGCTCATACTTTTTAAATGCTGATGGATATCCATGAAATTGATCTTATGAGATTTATCTAAAAGGAAACCCCTGGTTTGATATCATGGTTTTAAGGAGCATTATGTTCGAGGTTTAGACCATGGCACCCAAACCGTTGATAAGAAAACAAATTTACCGGTGAATTCTGGTAAGATAAATCAAAGGGGGGAAGCCCCTGTAAATAATGTTACAAAACACCAACACATGTTTTGTAAACAAATCATCTAACATTGTTGTTTTGACCATACCCTCTTTTCGCTTGCCTGCGAATCTCGGGACGAGATTCTTGTAAGGGGGGGGAAGGTCTGTCACATCCCAGTTTTTGGACTCTTGGACTGTGCTAAAAAAGACAACTATTAGGGCCAACAAATTATTTTTATAACAACATGATTGTTGAACTAACTTGTGTTATGATCTTAATCATATTTGCAACATAAGTTTTTCTTCATTCTAAAACCAACACCATATGTTTCTGAAAAATATTCCTGATATTTTTCCCTAATTTTTTCTTATTATTACTTGAGTGGATTTTTATTCCAAGACTTGAATCATTATTGTTTGAATCTTAAAACAAACTTTTAACCTTTTTGGATCCAATAAAACAAGTTTCCAAAATGATATATGAAAGTTTTCTTTTAACTTTCCTATAGAAAACAATTCCTGAAAATAAAGCCAAGTACCTGTTTTCTACCATTGTTTTCACCAAGCTATAAATTGTTATTCTATGATTTATTGACTTCTAATTAATCCTTGATATATGTACTACAAATCCATAAGATCACTTTTATTTTTGGATAAATAAAACTATCTTTTGCTTGTTGTTTTTGTGGTATAAAATTAAGGCAGAAAAAGGCAGTTTTGAGAAATAGATAAAAACAGAAAGTATACCTTTTTCCACATTGTTTTCATGGCCTTAAACTATTTCAAAATTGTTTTCAAAAGTTGTTTCTGAAAGTATATAACATGGTTAACAAGTCCATGTTTTGAAAACCAATTTTTGAAAGCAATTGAACCCTGAAAACAAACTCAACTTTTTGCATTTTTTATCTGTTCTCAACACTTAAAAAATTTCTAAGTCATAAGACTGAATTTTCTGAATTTTTCAAATGAACAGTAAGGGATACACTTTTGCACACTTCTTTTCTTGATGTTTCTTTGCATTTTTGGAAGCATGGCTTGACCTAACTTGTTGACCAACTATTGTACTCGACCAAAAGTGTTTTGGATACCTTCTAGAAACCTTAGGGATGAAGATAAGAGAGGAGAGAGAATGATGACTAGGATAGGTATGGGATCACGTACCTCTTAGATATTTTGATCTTTTCCACTTGCCACTTGTACACTAGGGCCACCACTTGCTTGCATCACCATTGTTATTGAATAGAACACCTTTTGCAATCAATTGGAAATGACCATTAGGCCCTAGACATCCCAATGCCAGGGGATGACACCTACCCGAGGTGACCATCTTGCCCCTCCCCTCATTCCCTCTTCTATAAATGTCCAGAGGCTGTCTCCTTGCACCCTGCCCCTCCTCCCACTCCCTCATACCTCCCCAAGCCAAAAGGAAGCAAATCCCTAGCCCTAAGCAACCCTAGCTCGAGTTCTAGCCCGAGGGGTGACCACCACGGCCACGGCCATGCCCTGCTCGCACCCCTCTCTTCCAGCCCCTCCCACTGCCATGGCTAGACTCCCCACGCTCCCCTGAACCTCCCAGACTAGCTCCCCCACCCTCTACCTGCCGGAGCCGCCACCGCCGTCCGCGGAGTGCCGCCGCGGGCATCTGCCGCGCGCCGCCGCTCGAGGTCGCGCCCGTCGCCGCCGTGACCTCCCCTCGACGCCCTCGACCCCCTGCAGCCTCCCCGAGCTCACGCCACCCCTCCCCGAGCCCCTAGGTGAGCTCCCCGAGCCGATCTCGCCGCCGGCCGATCGGGACAGAGAGAGAAAGTGAGGAGAGGAGGGAGACGACCCAGCACCGTTGGATCTGAGATCCACGGTTGCGCTTAAACGCCGTGTTCCCGCGCCTGCCAGTGCGCGCGCAAGCGCAGCGGGCCGCGCTCGCATAGATCCGGCCCACCCACATGATTTCTTTTATTCTTTAATTTTTAACAGAAACAGATGTGTTTACTTTGGGCTTGTGAAAAATATAAAAGCTGCAAAATAAAATCTGAGAGAATTCATGCACATAAAGACATGAAATCTGAACCATGCAAAATTTGCAGATCTGGTTTTGGACCAATATTTTGGGCACAATGACTGTTTTTCCACAGACTATCTCTGAGAATGATTTGACCATAACTTTTAAAATATGTAATCATATGGAACAGACTAAACTGATCTGGATAGTTATTTAAAATATCTATCCAATGAACCTAACCTAACATAAAGGTGAGTTACAGAATGAAAATGCCATCCAGATTACTAAAAGTCCAGTAGACTTTTCTAGGATTTTTATAGGGAGTTTAAAAATGATTTTTTGATCAAATGCAATTGGGTGAGTTTGGTATTGAGTAGATCTACCTTATCCTAGCTTAGATTAATTTTTTGAGCTCTAGATTATTTTTGGTGGACAGATCTAGAAACAGCAGTTTTTCTGTTTTGTTTTCTTTGTTTGTTTTGTTTGAAATGATATGTTTGGTTGGTTTAATCCTTGTTCCTAGAATGTATAGATGTGTTGGATCTTGTTATTAGGTTGTTTCTTGCATTACATCTACCATACAAAGTGTGTGCATGTTTGCAATATCATTTGGCTATAGAAGTAGCATATGTTATTTCCCTAGTTTATTTAGTTGATGTTTTGTGTGAACCAACTCCTTGTGTGCTTGTTACCTAATTTTGTGCTATGATTGTGGTGATTCCAGTATCACTTTGGTACTTTCATTTATATGCTATTATCTCCATTAACTTGCATGTGATCTTATAGCAAAGCATGGGTAACATTTGTTAATTTTCTAGTTCTATTATTTGGAATTATTGTGAGGGCTAGATCTTTGTGTGAATGCCTTGATAATTTTGTGCTATGTTTGCTATAGATCCAGTATCATTTTGGTACTGTTATTTTGATGTTTTTTTTCTCTTATAGCTTGCATGTATTTTTATGGTGAAGCATGTGTAGGTTTTGTTATTCTTATGCACTAGTCTTGTATGCACTAGGATAAATAGCCTTCTTTTATTTATTTTGTTATTCTAATGTGTTTCATGAGTAACCAGAGGCTTAGTACCTCTTTTACCTTGATATAAATGGTCCCATAACCCACTCGTCCAATTGCATCTTGGTTGTGGATGAAAATTCCCAACTATGCACATGTGAGAAATTAACATGTTTTAAATATGTGGTTGATAGGATATTTTCCACCATGGAAAATAAAATTGTTTGTTTTCACTTAGGCAAGTGAGAAGTTTATTTCTTATAAGGATCTACTAGTATGTTAGGTGCTATCCATTTGTTAGCATAATATTCCTTAGGAGTATCTTGTTAAGAAATGATTCACTATTGAGTGCTAAATTAAATTGTTTGCAAATAAACTAAATTCCTTTTTATTGATAGATTGTTTGTGAATGATTTTAAATTGAGTCTTTGGATTTTTGAAAAGGTTTAGATAACTTTTCTTTGATTGCAAAGCTACTGGTTGTGTAAGTTATACCTTGCTTGCTTGCTAGTAATTGTTTAAGAAAACAGAAATTGCTAGAATTGATTTATGCATGTTTAATAGTTGTTTCATGAAATTGTCTTGATGTTTGTGCTTACTAGCATGTGTAAGTTTTGTGTACTGTTATTAGGTACATTTTATGATCATTACTTTCTTGTTTAGAATTAAGCATCATAGAAACCTTGTTTGCTTCTCTAGTGATGAACTAGTGTCACCACTAGAAAATGGTGATTTTTGCTATAGTATTTTCCTCTTTTATTTCATAAGTGTATGAGTTGATTATAGCATATTTATGAAGTTATTACTTCTGTTATGATGTCATGAATTATTTAGTTTCTTGTGCTATAGTTGTAGAATATAAGTTTTTCTTATAACATGCTTGTGTAGATTTTCCATACTAGTGTGTTATTAGTGGAGTCCTGTTTTCTATGCTTTTGATAGGGGTATTACCTTGAGTGATGATTGTGTTTTAGATTATTTTTATGACTTGTTATCCTTGTTTTTAGGTACTGGTTGTTTGCTAATTTTTCATGATTGATGGATTCCAAAACTTCTAGTAAACAATAACATAGTGCATAAATAATCTATTCAATTGTGGTATGTTTGCTTGTTGTTTGGATTTGGTTGGAGTGTTTTACCTTAGCATGAGTTTATACTTGTGTTATGATTATGCTTAATAGTATCTTTTGAAACTAAAGCATCCAACTAAAATCATGAACACATCAAGTGATAGTTGCTTGTGGTGAGAAATACCCACTGCCATGGGTATTACTCTGTCTGTTTATTTTACCTTAGCAACCTAAACTTTTGCACCCACAAGCTATATTTTTAGCTTCTTGTATATCTTATTATGAGAGTGGTACACCACTCCATATATGGTATGTATGATGTGGGATAGGATTTTCTAAACCATACATAGTGCCTGACGACAGTTTTGGACCGTGAGAGTTATGTGAGATAGTTTTCGCGTTGTCGTTTCGAGAGAACTCGAGAATGAACATTTGCTGCTGTATGTGTTTCTTAGCTTAGTTGTTTGTCTTTTAGACCTGAGTGCGTGTCTTTTATTTCCTTTACGACGCTAGAACGCGAAGAAGAAGAAGAAGCAGTTGTGGAGCTGTGCGTCAAGTTCAAGTTGCTTCAAGGCCAGGGACATTAAGAGACTTGAGGCAAGCCATCCTGATGCTTGCTGATATTACACTTATCATTATCTATCATGCATGTTTTTACTTCTGAAAAGCTTTACAAAATTTTGATCTCCAAAATAAAACTATTTTTGAAGTGAGTATCACTTCTATTAATATTATATATTATTATGCCATTAGTTAATACTTGGTGTTACCAAGCCCATAAGCCACCATAGGTATTTATTACCATCACAAATACTAGTCCCTAAGTGGACACCTTAAAATTGTGTTTCTACAAAAACAAAGTATTAATGGAAAACCCGGAGAAAAGGCGGATCTTTATTCTCCGGAGGAACGTGGAAGTGGTCATTTTTGGGAAATTGGTGTTTTCAAAAATGACACATAACCTAGTCTTCGCCGGACAACCTTTACTGTACTGCCACTCTACCCCTATATGGATATGGGGCCTATCTAGATGCTTGAACTTGTTAGTATATGATTTATTCCAAAGTGCTATAGAGGAGCGGATTCTCTGAACCGAAGTGTCGCCAGGAGAGAGAAACGGGACATACACAGTGTGGGATTAATTTTCCCTCCGGATGCGACAGCTGGGCCTCCCGACTAGGCAGGGCGGGACCTGATGCCAGGGAGACCAACCCATCTGAAGGAATAAGCATATACTAGCTTGTGTCAGAGTGGACAGTTAGGATCAAATTCTCTGGTGCTTGCATATCGCTGTGACGATCCATGGGTGGTCCATGACAGAGTTTTGGATCTAGTGGATGTGTACACCTCTGCAGAGTACAACTTTTTCGAAGAAGCCGCGTCCTCGGATATGGACAGTTGAATGGCCATGTAGCTAGTATTGTGTCAATGTTTTCAAAAAAGAGTTTTTGAAAGGAAGTTTTGAACTTGTGAAGTTCGGAAAGGAAGGAAAGCTTGTACCGTGGAGGTACTGATGATGGAAAGCTAGAAGTTGTTTTACAAAATAAAATTTTTGCAAATAAAACTTTTCTACTCTAAGCAAGAATTCTGGAAAACTATTTCCAAGAAGTTTTGCAAAGAGAAAATTCCCTTTTAAACAAAAGTTTAACAAAAGCTCTTGTACATGTGATATCTACAAGAGAAATAAAACTATATTATTTTTCTTCTGAAGTATCTTCTTCAACGAAGGTAAAGATTAATTTGACTGCAACTGTGATGTCATCCTATATGAACACCATTGGTAGTGAACCCTATTTATAGCCTACCTATTCCACCATATAAGCATACTTGCATCTTGGTAAGTCACATGATGGATGTCTTGCTGAGTACATTCAAACGTACTCATTATGGTTTCGCCCCTGGTATCTACTTATCAGACCTTGAGAAGGAGTCTCCGAAGAAGATCAACAAGGAGGAGTACGAAGCTGATGGCTTTGCGAACTAGGATCGTCTCCGGGTCAGCAGCCTGTAGGTTAAGGCGTGACTTGGGCTCTACTGGGTTATGAGTGTTTAGTCTTCCGCTATGTGTGTTGTGTGTTGCCCTGCGTGGCATCCGTTTAGGCTTGGTCAAGTGACCATGTACCTTTTGTAAGTATTTATGCAACCGTGTAATGGATATTGTATCTGTGTACCAACTTGATATGTGGTTCACGACTGAATTCCTGGGATCGTGAATGTATGCATATCGAAGGTGTCCTTGAACATTGTTTCGAAGGGCGGACCTTACAACTTGCCACTAGCTACACACTCTGCACTTGGAGTCTCAACCTAGACATCAAGTGTTTTTCTGGCTCCGTTGCCGGTGTGCCATAGGTGAAGGAGTTGTCCAAGGGAGCTCACAAGAAGTCTTCATCACCAACAAGGTGTGCAAACACCTAAGCTTGGGGAGGTTGCACCTACGTGAGTACCGTCCTTCTATCTCCACCTTCTTTCAAGTAGATTGTTTTGTTTCTTGTCTTGTTTTTGTTTTGTCTTGCATATTTTATTTTAGTTTTCATTTTAGTTTTGCATTTAGTTATCTAGTTTATTTTAGTATTTCGAATTTTCCTAGTTACTTTACTTTTCAGTTCTGCATACAAAATTAAAAACTACATAAAAACTGTTAAAATGGGTGATAGAACTAAATTAAGTGACTACACAAATACACCCAATGACCAATTCATTGCTAGGCCAATTACTACACCTGAAATACAAGCTGAAAGCTATGAAGTAAGTCCTAGTTTATTGAATTTAATTACTAGAGAGCAATTTGGTGGTAGTGTTATGGAGGATGCCTCTATGCATCTTCATGATTTCATGGAAATATGTGATATGCAAAAATTTAAAAATGTGGAAAGTAGTGTTTTAAAACTGAAATTATTTCCTTTTTCACTTAGAGGAAAGGCTAAAGAATGGTTACTTTCACTACCTACAGCTAGTATAAAGTCTTGGGATGATTTAAAAGAAGCTTTCATTAAGAAATATTATCCTCCCATTAAAATTTTCCAAAATAGGAATAATATCCTCTCATTTAGGCAAAATGATAATGAACATGTAGCCATGGCATGGGATAGAATTAAATTAATGATTAGAACATGCCCATCACATGGAGTAAATGAATGGACCATACTACACTCTTTTTATAATGGTCTAACACTAGTGGAAACAACCCCTCTCGTCCAGGGGGCCAGGGGGCAGCTGTCCCGGTTGCAACCAAATCCGGGACAAATGCCATGCATTGGTCCCGGTTCGTGCGCCCGGGGCACCAGGAATCGCCTGGGGGCATTGGTCCCGGTTCGTGGGGGGCATATCGGTCCCGGCTCTCGCCACGGACCGGGACCAATGCCTAGCCACAGGCCACGTGGCACGCGCATGAACTATTGTCCCGGTTCAGTCCACGAACCGGGACCAATGCCCCCTTCCCCTATATATACTGCCCCAGCCCCCCTCCTTCCATCTTTTTTTTGCTTGGAGGTGTGAGAGAGTGTGGTGTTAGTGTGTTTTATTTTACTATGCACACGAGGTGTTCGACTAAATTCTCGAGCCGCACATAAGCTCACTGAAAATGGTATCTTCGACCGAGGTTAACAAATTATCTTTTTCATCCGTAACTGATACATAAAAAAGTAGTATTTGTCGATGTACTGTGGTCATCTCTGTATTAATATGTTATTGTAATGTATTTTGATAAACTTAATTATACGATGCAGATGGATGCACGGCAGCGATGGATGTACGGTGACCGACGCACTTCCGAGTATATGGCAGGCCTGAATGCATTTCTTGTTGTAGCTCAGGCGAACAAAGATAATGGCTTCATGTGTTGCCCATGTGTTGATTGTCGGAACGTCAGAGAGCACTCTTCCGAAAGAATCCTTCACGGCCATCTACTTCGGAGAGGTTTAATGCCCAGCTATAATTGCTGGACCAAGCATGGAGAAAGAGGGGTTGTGATGGAAGACGATGAAGCAGAAGAAGAAGAAGATCCTTCGTTCCCTGAATACGACGATAGTGCAATGGAAGAGAATGCAGAAGAAGGAGCTGATCAAGAACAGGCATCAGAAGAGCCCGATAATGATCTTGGCCGAGTTATTGCTGATGCAAGGGAAGACTGTGAAAATAAATTGGAGAGGTTGAAGCTGGACAACATGTTACAGGATCACAAAAAATTGTTGTACCCAAATTGCGAAGATGGTAGCACAAAGCTCGGTACCACACTGGAGTTTCTGAAATGGAAGGCACAGAACGGTGTGACTGACAAGGCATTTGAGAGTTTACTTCAACTAATGAAGCCAAAACTTCCAAAGGATAACGAATTGCCTGAGAGTACGTACGAAGCAAAGAAAGCTCTCTGCCCTCTAGAATTAGATGTGCAGAAGATACATGCATGCATTAATGACTGCATTCTCTTCCGCGGTGAGAAGTACGAGAATTTGGATGAATGTCCAATATGCACTGCACTGCGGTATAAGATCAGAGCAGATGATCCTGGTGATGTTGACGGCGAGCCCCCCCGCAAGAGGGTTCCTGCTAAGGTGATGTGGTATGCTCCTATAATACCACGGCTGAAACGTCTGTTTAGAAACAAAGAGCATGCTAGGTTGTTGCGATGGCACAAAGAAGACCGTAAGAAAGACGGAAAGTTGAGGCACCCCGCCGATGGATCGCAGTGGAGAAAGATCGAGAGAGACTTTCCAGACTTTGCAGGAGAGGCGAGAAACATATGGTTTGGTCTAAGTACAGATGGCTTTAATCCTTTTGGGGAGCAGAGCTCCAATCATAGCACTTGGCCTGTAACTCTATGTATGTACAACCTTCCTCCTTGGTTGTGCATGAAGCGCAAGTTCATTATGATGCCAGTTCTCATCCAAGGCCCGAGGCAACCTGGCAACGACATTGATGTGTATCTAAGGCCATTAGTGGAAGAACTCTTACAACTGTGGGGCAAACCAGGTGTACGTGTGTGGGATGAGAATGAACAAAAGCCATTTGACCTACGGGCGTTGCTTTTCGTAACCATCAATGATTGGCCTGCTCTTAGTAACATTTCCGGACATACAAACAAGGGATACAATGCATGCACACACTGTTTAGATAAGACTGACAGTGTTTTTTTTGGATAAATGTAAAAAGGTTGTATACCTGGGGCATCGTAGATTTCTTCCGATCAAGCATCCCTTAAGAAAGAAAGGAGGGAAGCATTTCAGAGGTGAGGCAGATAACCGAAAGAAGCCTGAGCTCCGTAGTGGTAATGATATATTCGATATGGTTAAGGACCTAGAAGTAATCTTTGGTAAGGCTGTTGGCAGCCAACCAGTTCCGTACGGCCCTGATAAGCGCGCACCCATGTGGAAGAAGAAATCTATATTTTGGGAGCTACCCTATTGGAAAGTTTTAGAGGTCCGGTCTTCGATCGACGTGATGCACGTGACAAAGAATCTCTGTGTCAATCTGCTATGCTTCCTGGGCGTGTATGGGAAGTCAAAAGATACGCCAGAAGCACGGGAAGACCAGCAACGTATGAAAGACCCAAGCAACAAGCACACAGATACAGGACGCCATTCCTTAAGTAGCTACGCTCTTACTAAAGCAGAGAAGGAAATATTCTTTGAAGTTCTTTACAGTATCAAGGTTCCGTCTGGCTTCTCGTCGAATATAAATGTGATAATAAACATGGCAGAGAAAAAATTCCAAAACCTGAAGTCTCATGACTGCCACGTGATTATGACGCAGTTGCTTCCGATTGCATTGAGGGGGCTTCTACCGGAAAATGTTCGAGTACCCATTGTGAAGCTATGTGCATTCATGAACGCAATATCTCAGAAGGTAATCGATCCAGAAATTCTGACAAGATTACAAAGAGATGTGGTCCAGTGTTTTGTTAGTTTTGAGTTGGTGTTCCCACCATCCTTCTTCAACATTATGACTCATCTCCTGGTTCACCTATGTGAAGAGATTCATATTCTCGGTCCGGTATTTCTACACAATATGTTCCCCTTTGAGAGGTTCATGGGAGTCTTGAAGAAATATGTTCATAACCGTGCTAGGCCAGAAGGAAGCATCTCGAAGGGCTATGGAACAGAGGAGGTTATTGGGTTCTATGTTGACTTTATTCCTGACCTTAAGACGATTGGTGTTCCTGAATCGCGGCATGAGGGGAGACTGAGGGGAAAAGGAACGCTGGGAAAGAAAACAATGATACCCAGGGACGGGCATTCGTTCACCAAAGCACACTACACAGTTCTACAAAATTCTATGTTCATGGCTACGTATCTCGAGGAACACAAGAATATTGTACGCTCCGCAAACCCGGGGAAGGATGACTCATGGATTAAACGCAAACACATGGAGACTTTCGGAAGTTGGTTGCAAACACATCTTATAAATGACAGCATTGTTGAAGATCAGCTGTACATGTTGGCAGGGTCACCATCTTCTACTATTGGGAGTTTTCAAGGGTACGAGATAAATGGGAATACATTTTACACGAGCTCCCAAGATAAGAAGAGCACCAACCAAAATAGTGGTGTACGCTTTGATACAACAAACGAGAATGGAAAAAATGACACATACTATGGTTACATAGAGGAGATATGGGAACTTGACTATGGACCTTCTTTTAAGGTCACTTTGTTCAAGTGTAAATGGGTCAACCTGAATGGAGAAGGGGTAAAGGTAGACCCGCTTTATGGAATGACAACAGTGGATCTCAACAATATTGGTTACAATGATGAACCATTCGTCCTAGCCAATGATGTGGCTCAGGTCTTCTATGTGAAGGACATGTCCTCGAGACCGAAAAAAAGAAAAAATAAGCAAACAAATTCATCATACGATGAGCCGAAGCGTCACATAGTTCTCTCAGGGAAAAGAAACATCGTGGGAATCGAGGACACGACAGACATGTCAGAAGATTATAATAAGTTTGTTGAAATTCCACCCTTCACAGTGAAAGCTGACCCCACCATCCCGTTAAATAATGAAGATACTCCATGGTTACGGCCGAAGCGATCATAAGCAAGGGAGAATTCAGAAGAGTAGATAGGGATGTTGGTGATGTGTAATAATAAGCGTGGAATACATGATCATATAGTTCTGTTTGATCAGTATTTTGTATGACCAGCCTGATTTCATTATTATCCCAACCAGCGGCACACCCACCCAATTGTTGTTTCTCTCTCCTCCATCTGTTGGTGATGTGTAATAATAAGCGTGGAATACATGATCCTATAGTTCTGTTTGAGCAGTAATTTGTATCGACCGGTAAAAAGCTGACAACTATGACCCATATCCGAGTATGAGATAACTGTAGGCACACTTCAAAGTGATAGTACGGATACCATCCTGACAGATATACTTAAAACAGAAATAGATCTTCGGTACTTCTAGCTGAACAACAAGCTGACTACCTTGGAGTTCAAATGACGCAAAGGGTTGCACCTCTGCGGTTACTTTGGCAAGGTGCTAATGCATACACTCCTGCACTGTTTGAGATTTTCGGATTAGAATTTGAACTGATCTTGGATTGCGTGGTCTATAACTGTGGCGAAATTGGACCCATATCCGAGTATGAGATAACTGTCAAAAACAGGCGTCGGGGTCATTTTGTTAGATTCGACTCATCAGAACACATTTGTAGCTATAAAAAGTTTGAAAATATAGGTCTGCCGTGTTGCCAGGTACTGAAGGTTCTTGAGATCAGAAATATTAAAGAAATTCCATCACACTCTGTTCTGAAAAGATGGCGAAATGATGCTCAGATTGAACCTTCGAAGGAGAACTATGGCAGGCATCTATTGTTATTCATTGGAGTTAACCACCATAAACAGCCCAAAACAGTTTTGACTGACTGCTTTACATCGATAGGGGATGCAGTTGCTTCTGCTTGGCCAGGGACTGTCCACCGCTCGGATATATATCAAAATGCAACGAAAGTATTAAGGGATATATTCCACTATTCGGAAAATACGTGTGGATGCGCAGCTTCACACAGGGCCGGTTACAGCAGCCCACATCTCAATGGGGGAGACTGAGGAGAGAGAAACAGTTTGGTGGGTGCATCGGTGGAGATAATAATGAAGCCAGGCTGTCATAGCTATCAAACACTCGAATAAACTTCTAATTTACATAAATATTTAAGTTACCCAAGAAACGTTAGCCCTAAAAGAAGATGTCACCTTGAGTTTAGTAAGTATTTTAATTATTCATTGTGTTGCTTGAGGAAGATCCCAAATCCTCCGTGTTAAAAGGGTACAACTCGATTTGTCGATATTAATATTAAAATTATATGCAAATGGTATAATAATTAATAGTTTCAATAGTTAAAATAATTATTTAGTTAAACGAAAAATGAATTTGAATTAGTTATGCAAATTCTAGCATTTTTCATGTTGAAATTTTTGTCAAATTCGGAAGTATGTAGAAGTTGTAAAAGTGCAAACTTAAACAATTTTCAAATTTTGGCGCTAAATTTTTTTGGCGCGCAGGGTGCCACCAAGTTTCGGAAAAAGTTTTGGTCCCGGCCCGTGGTACCAACCGGGACCAAAGGGGGTGCCTCTAGTCCCGGTTGGTGGCACGGGCTGGGACTGAAGGCCCAGTTGTATAAATATCTCGGCCCTCTCTCCAGGCCGAGCGACCACCCAGGGACAGCGGGCATGCCTTGACGAAGCCCTGCTGGCGGCGGGGGTAGGAAGATCCCGCCGGCGCTGGTTCCGCCGGCGGGGTTGGAGTTGAGCTAGGGACGCGTTATTGTGGACACAAAATATATATTAAAAGGCCCGGGGGTCGTGCTTACATAGGGGGGCGGCGCGGCCACAGGAGGCCGGCCGTGCTTACATATATAGGGGCGGCGGCGCGGCCACAGGCGGCCGGCCGTTTCTTGGGGGGGGGTCGGTATCCTAGTATATTAGGGGGGGGGCGCGACGGCGCCGGCCTAGTCCTCCTCGTCGGAGGAGATGCAGTGGTAGTCCGGTGCCTGCCACAGGTGGGCAGACAGCTGGGGCGGGCCCGCCGGTGGCTGCGGAGGCATCGGGGGCGCGTGCGGCGGCGGCGGGGGCAGCTCCTCAGGTTTCGGCGGTGGGGGCAGCTCCTCCGGCGACCATACGACGCCGGTCCAGGCCCAGGACATGCCGTACTCCAGGCCGGGGGGAGCGGCTGCGGCGGCGGCTGGTCCTCGGAGGCCTCCATGTCGGCGTACATGGTCTGCCACCAAGGGGCAGGCGCCGAAGGGGGCGGGGGCGGCATGGCGTTGGCGTCGGCGGCGGCGGCGGCCAGGACCTGCTCCCACCGCTTGACCTCGTCCTCGATGAGGGTGCGGCGGGAGGCCTCGCAGGCCTCCTCCAAGCTGGCCTGCAGCTCGGGGTCCTCCTCCTCGGCGAAGTCCTCGCCGATGTCCTCGAGGAGCCACAGCTCCGGCTCCCTGCCGGGCGGTGGCGCGGGGTAGTCCTCCACGCTCACCTCCTCGTGGGCAATGTGGATGAAGGAGCGCCGGCGCTGGTCGTGCTCCTGCTGGAACCAGACGGCCCAGTTGGGGGAGCTGCGCGCGTACGCGCGGTCCCTGAGGAGGTTGGCCGGCAGGAGACGACGCCGGCGGTCGATCTCGTCACGTGCGGCCTCGTTGGTCAGGGCCGGCGGCACCGGGATGCGCTGGGGGTTGAGATGCCACCCGTCCGGGAGGTGGACGTCCGGCCAGAAGAACGGCGTGGCGTGGTCCCAATGCCACTCGGCCTCCTCCATCCGCACGTACCGGCGGAAGCGTTTGCCCTTGGGCGCGGCGCGGGGCGGCGCGCGGGCCGCCGAAGGTGGCGTGGGGACGCGCGGCGCCCCGCCAATGCGGACACCTCCAGGGCCGAAGCCGAAGGCCTCCGCCGGCGGGGGTGGGACGCCGGAGCCCCTCTGGCCGACGCCGCTCGAGGAGCCGGCTTCGTGGTCGTTCCGGGGCGCTTGAACCAGCGGGACATGGTGGCTAGGGTTCCTTTGGCTGGGACGCGGCCGGGGTGGATGGGCTGTACGGGCGGCGGGGGCCCTTTAAAAAGGACCCGGGGGCTGGCATGCAACCCGGCGGCCGGAACGTGGCGGCGGTTGCAGGCGGCCATGAATGCGGGGCGGGTGCCGAGGCGTGGCGGCGGTTGCAGCTGGCCACGCGCGCGTGGGGAAGTGGAGGGGGGCGGGAAGACGAGGCGGCAGTGGGCCCTTTGACCGTCCCCGTGGTCTTAATTTAAGGGACCGGGCGAGCCAGCCACTAGGCCGCTGGCCAGTGGCCCCTTTTGACCCCCGCGAACCGTTGACCGAATATAATAAAGACACGGGCCAGTGGGCCCTTTTGACCAAAAATGTGGCCAGTGGGCTTAATTCAAGACGTGGGCCTGGACGCGGTTGGGGAAGTGGAGGCCGGTTGGGGATTGCGAGACAGGAGCCAAAAAAAAAACGAATCGAAAAAAAACCTGCCGCGGAAGGGGAAAATTGGCGGAATATTTTTTTTTTTAAAAAAAGGTACCCATCCCGGTTCCTAAAACGAACCGGGACGAACTCCCTGGCCGTCCCTGGCCCAGGTTCGCCACGTGGGCCATCCTTACCATCCCGGGTCCTGGCACAACCGGGACCAATGGGGGAGGGCCATTTGTCCTGGCTAGCCCATCCCGGTTGCACAACCGGGACAACTGGCACTTACGACCCGGGACAAATGGCCATGTTTCCACTAGTGTAAACTACATGTCTAGAAATATACTTGATTCTGCTGCTGGAGGTGCCTTTATGAGTAAAACTGTAGGAGAGGCTAAGAGCATATTAGAAAGCATATTGCAAAATTATAGTCAATGGAATACTGAAAGAGCACCCAATCCCACTAAGAAAATAAACTCAATTGAAGAAACCAATTATTTGACTTCTAAAATGGACACTATTCTTGCCTTTATTAATAAACAAAATATGGAGAATGTGTCTTTGCAGGAGCTAGTTGGTAGTAATTCTGAAAGTGTGGATGTTAATTTTGTTAGGAATTATGGTAGGAATGGTTTTGTAATGCTTACAATTCATATAGTAAACCTCCTTATGTGCCAAATAAATCTTTTGTTTCATATCCTAATGATAATGAAAATAAGTGGAAGCCTTCTAGTGAAATTTCTGAATCTAATAAATTGCTTATGGAACAAGTTGCTAGTCACAATGCTATGATACATGAGTTAAATAAGTATATTGCATCCATTAGTGATATTAAAGGATTGCAACTTCAATCTTCGAATTTAGATAAAGCATTGTCAAAATTAGCTGATAATCAAGCAACTCTATTAAGCATGTCAGCAGGAAAGCCACAAGCACAACCTAGTGTAGGAATGAATTCTAAGCTGCTCCTATTATTGAAAATATTGATCATATTGCTGAGAATACAAGTGAGCATGTCCCTACTAGCTTAGAAGAAACTTTGAATGAAATAGTGAAGTACCCTGAATATTTACTTCCATATATGTCTTATCTTGCTAGCAAAGATGAAATTAGTCCTCATGAATCAAGAATTCTAGCTAAATTAGAGAGTAAAGTAGAGGAAATTATGATGCTTACTGAAATTAAGGATCCATTGCTTGATTTAGAAAAAAGTAGCTTGCAAGAAATTATTGCTACTCTACAAAAATTTGCTAGTGATCCCACTATAAATGTTAATCAACCTGGCTTTGGATCTTATATTGCTAATCATGTCTTGCAAGAAAAAATTGCTAGGTACAAGAATGAGGCCATGATACCTCCTAAGCTTGGGGATGCATGGATCCCCAAGGTGCTAGTTTCAATTGGAAAAGAAATTCACCATGCTATGTTAGATATATGTTCTAGTGTATCGGTACTCTCTAAAGAATTATATGAATTGCTAGATCTAGAAAATTTAGAAAAGTGCTCAAGTGAATTTTTCCTTGCTTATAACTCTACTAAACATGCTGTAGGACAAGTAAAAGATGTTATGATTGAATTGCACATGACTTTCGTACCAGCTGATTTCATTATTATGGATATGGGGGATAAATCCCCTAGTCCTATTATTTTGGGCAGACCTTTTCTTCGTACTACAGGTGGAATCATAGACTCCAAGGAAGGGAATGTCAAGTTTCAGTTCCCTCACAATAAAATCATGGAGCACTTCCCAAGTAAGAGGGGCACGCTGAAGAACAAGCTCCCTCATGAGCTTTATCCCTCTTGATTATGAAGTAAGTAAAGCCTAGCTATATGGCTATAAAGAAAGCGCTTTACGGGAGGCAACCCGGTTGTTTTTGTTTGGATTCTCCCTGTGTCCTCTTGGTGCCTCAAGAGGTTAGTTTTTTTTTAATTCTGGAGTTTTCAATAAAGAGTCAAGTCAAACCCATTTGGACTTATAAGTTGCTATCCTAGTGCATGAAATTTCTGTTTCAGCACGAGTCTGCTCGCCGTATGATTTTATCTTTTTTATTTGTATGTCGGATTGAGCTAAGTTTTTAGTATGTCCTGCAAATTTTTGCCCTCTGTAAGCACAAAAATTGGCTTAATTTTTTGACGAGTCTAGCTTAGGGAAAAACGTTCGTTTTGCTGCTGTTGCTTTTCTGGACAGATTCTGCCTTCTTTTGTTTTATGCACTCTTTGGGCTTGGGAATCGAATTTCCATGATTCTTTCAAACAAGAGAGTGAACATAAAACATAATGAAACTTATTGTCTATCTAATGGAGCATTTTATTTGGAATTTTTCACAGCAAGCATGTGATTTGTTTGTCCTTGCTAATCTCACCCCACAGAAAAAGAATGGGAGAAACATGTTTTGTGAAGTTTTTTCACAGGGAATAGACGAGCTGCGCCTCAAGACATCCAAGAATGGTGAAATCCATAAGCTTGGGGATGTGATGAACACCCCACTATAGCTACACTCTTTTGGTTAGCACACGTCTACTTTCCGTTTTTCTAAGTAAAGCATTTATCGTAGAGACTTGAAGCGTCTAGTTTTTGTTTTTATTTTTGTTTTGATAAGACCACCACCATCATTTTATATGAGATTGAGCTACTGGAGTTTGGGGTTTGAATGTATTGGATGATAGTATTATGACTTGGAATAGGGATGCCATGGTTGATTTGAAGAGCTACATATGTTTGCATGATTTATAGGCTTTTTTATGTGTAGAAATTTGCAATAATGTTGTCTTGAGCTATCTCCTATTCATGTCCTTGTTGTTAGTTGCTGGTTTATTTAGTTTGTCATTCAATGAGTAGTTCTATGGACATATGCATGCATAGTAGCTGGTCAACTATCTCCCTCTTGCTAGCCCAAAAATTTAAAAATTCCAACAAGTAAAAAACTTGTTTCCAACACTCCTTAGCCAAGTATTTCCAGTGAGTCCACCATATCTTCCCATTAGCTTCATTGCTATTCTGAGTATGTTCACCATGTTATTGTGTTATTTATGTTCTATATTAAGATATTCACTTTATTAATTGTCATGGGTTGAACTTGGGATAGGACTCTCACGAACTTTTGATGGCACACTTTACTTTTTATGCATCTAATAAACATGACGCAATAATGGGAGCCACAAGTCTTGCGTTTGACAAGTGTGTGGTTGGGAGCTAGCTATAAATGTGTATCACCAGAAAGCTTTCAACATTGCACAAAAAAGTTTACATTTGGTTGATATCATGTACTTTTGTTTTTGGACTCCTGCCATGCCGAAATGAAATAGAGGAATAGTAAGTTTTGATGAGTTAGTATCTATATGACTAGAGAAACGCATTGGGCCGCTAACCCAAGCCATGCTTTATCATGGTGGAAATTTACTTACAGCTTGAGTGACTCTACAACACATCCTATAATAAAATAAGAAGCTATGCATAATAGTGAATGAAAATAAAAAGGATGATGAGTCTACTCCGTTTGTTCATCTTGTCATTGTAGCATGGGCTTGTTTCCATGTCATGGGGCAAGAGGTACCTCTTTGCGGTTCTCTATGATGTCATTAATACTTATTATGATTGTACAAAGCTTATTAGGAATCTTAAGTTTAGTAATCATGGAGTAGGTTTTCGCACTCACGGGGCATGAGGCTTTCAACCACCTTGTCATTCTCATTACTTCAATACTCACAATTTTAAGATGCTAGCGATAAAGGGGAATGAGAGTCCTAGATCAATGGATACCACATTTCAATTAGTAATTTTAGTTGAATAATTTAGAGGCTAAATAAGACTTGATCATGTTTTACCTCTACTCAATTTTCTCCAAAGTGTCCACCATATTTTCTATTCTCCATTATGCTATTCTTTGACCAATATAGGATTTTATTTTTCATTTTGTGTATGCATTTGGTCCATAGTGCTTTTATTTCATTATACACTTTGTGAACTTTCATGAAGCATCTTTTGCTTGCATATTTGATATTTCTTACAACATGAATTGTATATTGCTACTCATTTCTAGTATTAATCATTTGATTACATGTAGCATGAATAATCCTCCTTGATATCCCATGATTGTTTCAATAGGCAAAACCCATCTTAGTTTTATCACCTTCATACTCGAGGACGAGCATGGGTTAAGCTTGGGGATGTTGATGCATGTAAAATGCATAGATGAATTTTGCATATTTTCACATGGTTTTCTATTACATATTGTATCATATAAGGGTATAATTCAATGTTTTATAGTATTTTGGGGTTAAATTACAAAGTCCCCCAACTTTTATGGAATTAATCCTGCCTGTCAGAAACCCCGTTTTCTATATTTTTGACGTTTCAGGGGGCAAACTTCCGCGAAATCACCTGAAAATCTGCGGGGGTCATTTTCTCTGAAGGAGAAGACTTGCGGGCGAAGGATCCACGAGAATTGGGCAAGGAGGCCCTAAAGAGGACCCTCCACGCGGCCAGATTCCTTGGCCGCGTGAGAGGCCCCCTTTTGGCCCCTGTGGCCCCAATTCCTTCCATCTTCGACTTACCGACTCCGTCTTGACCTAAAACCGACTATAAAAAGGGTCCCCCGTACCCTTACGGAGAAGAGCGCCGCCGAAACACCGAAACACCAAAACAGAGACCAGAAGTTCTAGATTGGAGGGGGAAAACTCCGGTGGGGCGCCGCCGGTGTGATCTCCTACCCCTCCAACGTCATCTCGATCGACATCTCCATGAAGAGGGAGTAGTCCACCCCAGGGCTATGGGTTTGTGGAAGTATCACTTGTATCTCTCTCTCTATGTGCTTCACTAATTAGATCTGTATGAGCTGCCTCACATGATTACGGGCACCGTTGTAATTCCTATGTGGTGGATCTTTTCTATGAGTTATTGAATCTAAGATTGCAATTGTTTCTCTTGAGTTATTTGAGTAGATGTATCTTATGTACCCCGTTATTATTTGCTAGCTTTGATCAATCTAGTTCTTTAGAGTGTGTGTGGGGTGATGGGTGCATTAGTTGGAGTAACGGGGGGTGGCTAGTGCTGTGAAAGTGACAGAAGTTCGGGGATCCACTTAGGTTTTGTTAAACCTTTCTTAGTTACCTCACTAGGGATAAAAAGGAGTACCTTGTTACCGGGGATTTGAAGTGACACTAATCAATCTCCATGACTATATCTAGCAAGTTCTTACTTCAACTTCATGTCACATTGCTTAAAGCTATACTCTTGTTTTTCCTTAATTATCGAGGTGTTATGATTTATTTCGCATCTTGGTGGAGTATAAGAGGGATCAATATGACCGTAGAGATCTCTATGCTAGGACGTGATGCCCATATGAAAGTACTCAATGTTAAACATGTTATTGTAATCTCACATGTAATTCTTTATGTCCACCGTCTACCACTTTATTTGAGAGAATGCAAGTGTGAAACCATGAACCCCGGTAATATTTTAAATATAAGAAAACACTCTAGTTACTTTTCTGCAATTTACTTTACTTGCACTTTACTTTACTTGCATCTCCAATTCGAATTTACATTATCTCCATCACCACTTGCATCACAAAAATACAAAAACAATCCATTGCATATTTATTTTCCCATTTGCATTTAGTAGTAGATTTAATTATTGCACATTTACTTTCAGTTTTGCATTGCAATTTAGAAGTCTCACACCTTGTGCTTGACAACCACTTGGTGAGGTTGAGGGCACAAAATTCTCTACTTGTTTGCAGGATCCTGGAGGAAGCTGGGAAGATAACTGCTGAAATACTGGCTCCCCAAGAGTTCGATATAAACCCTCGAGTCACCCTCGTGGGGAAAAAGGCTTGCCACTATCTACACACTCTGCACTTGGAGTCTCAACCTAGCCATCAGCTGGGCACCCCGCTGCCGGCTCTTCTATCATTTGGATAAGAGGATGAAGCCACTAGTCCAGTGGTGAAATCCAATCAACAAGGGAGATAAAGATTCTCTATTTACGTCCTCATGAGCTAAAACAGGGGAACAAAAGATGAATAATTTTTCGAAGGTTTTAAAGGTAGCACATGAGAAATTTACTTGGAGTGGCGGTTAAATACCACATATATAGGTTGGTATGGTGGATGTCGAATCTGTGACTCAACAAATCCCTCGGGTGAACCCATAGGGTTTCGAATAGGAGAACCCATGAGCGCTGGTGACGATCGCTGGCTAGACAAGGGGCACGATTTACCCAGGTTCAGGGCCCTCGTAGAGGTAAAACCCTTACTCCTGCCTCTGTCGATCTGTATTATCGAATAGAGCGGTTACAATGACGGTTGCTCAATTCGAGAGTACGATATCGAGCTCAAGGCTTTGGTGATGCGGTATTGCTTGGTCTTCTTCCGGTGGTTCTCCTTGCGTTATATAGATGGCCAGGTCTCAAACCCTACCCGGGGAGGACTCAAACTCTAACCCTATGTCGGTTACAAGTTTCCTATCTTAGCCCGCAAGGCATTGCGGGTGGGCTTCAAGTGGGCCTTCCAGAATACTCCAAGAGCTTCCCTTCTTGGGCTTTAGCCTTGGGCCTAAGACGGGGGTGTCCTTACTCGCAGGGTCCAAGGTCCATCCCTTCGTCAGTAGCCCCCAACGTTTGCTCGATTGGGATTTTTCCAGTCGAGTAGACGGTCATATTTTTCGTATTTCTTTCCTTCGGATAACCATTATGGTCGTTTTCCGTTTTGAGGGTGTATACCCTGTGCGATGAGCTTTTTATACCCGAGTATCGAGTAATGAAAGTGCCTGTGTTTTATGGCTGTTTTTCGCAGAAGGCAGCAGCTTGGCTCTCCCGAAAGATCAGGGCCAATTAATTGCAACTAGGGCAAAAACAGTTCTGGCCTACACAGACTCAAGACCTCTGAATCGGACCCGATGAGGTGATCATTGCGACCAGGCCGTAGAGCTCTTACCGAGTCGAACTTAACCTATGGGGGTACCCGGCGCGTCCGCTAGGATTTTTCTTCATGTTGTTCACACGGAATTGTACCAGAGGATGCAACTTGAGTGCAATTCCAGGCCCTCAAGAGAGATCCTTTGGGTCTTACCTTCATATTCGAAAGAATATGGCATCCGGATGTACCTAGTCGGCTGAACAATCCAGGCCTATGATGTGTAGACATCGTGTGATTGAGTGGCAGGATCTGCCTACCCGCATAGTTTTAAGTTTGTGGTTTCCTAAATATGAAAACCAAGCTATTTTTGTCCATACGAAAGAGTTTTCGTGTTTGGGGTTTTATGCCCATACGAAAGAGTTTTCGTGTTTAGGGTCTTGTTTTCCTGTGAAAGAATTTTCACGCCATAATTTGTCGTTACAAAGTTATTTTCGTGTTTGGAACTTTTATTCGAAAGATTCTCCAACATGATGATGCACGCTATGACGTCATGACGCACTTTTATCCTCCCGATGGGACGTGACGGAGCGAGAGTAGAAGTGCTAGCCCACCTTGTCAGCGTTTTGACCGGAATAGAGACGTTGTTCCCGGTTTTCACGCGAACTGCGCGCAGTAAATGCGCACGATCCACTGTTAGGATCGTGGACCGAAACAACATCCGCCGCCCTTTCGTTTTGCCTTCGCACGTGGCTCAACGAGCGGTCAGGATCGAGTGGCTTTGTGTATAAATATAGGCCCTAGGTGAAACGGTGAAAATTTCCCCAGCCTTCGTCTTCTTCATTCTTCGTCTTCCTCGTTCTCCACCTCTTCTGTCCTCGAGCTCGCACCAGCGCCAATGGCAGGAGGCAAGAAACGCGGCGCCGTTGTTTCTTCGTCGAGGGCGACGGAGGAAGTTCTTGTACCACTCGCACCACGCTCGGGCGATTGGTGTTCGCCCAATACCACGAACAAGAGCGTGAAGGAGATACAGAGGGAGGGGTTGCTGCCTCCGGAAGCTGACAAGCGGGTGCGCCTCGGCAAGAAGGAGGAGGTACCCAATCCCCGCGCGAATGAATGCGTGGTTTTAGCGGACCACGTATCGGCGTTGATGTATGTCTACGGCATACAGCTCCACGATCTGCCTCTGAATGCAGTGCAGCACATATCGTGTTTCATTGTGTTCTGCGAGTGCTTCTTGGGCATTCGCCCACATTGGGGCCTCTAGAAGGCCCTCTTCAAGGTCCATGTCTTCCGCGAGAAATCGCGGGTAGAATCTGAGCCTGGCGAGCCGCTGCGCACCGGCGGCTTCGGAATCCAGGCGAAATCGGACAGCGGCTACTTCGGGATGCACTTCATCGACTCCACCCAAGGATGGAGGAAGAAGTGGTTCTACGTCATCGACAACAGCATGGGTGGAGTTCACGAATTCCACCCATTCGCTGTCCTGAAGAGGCAGAAGTCCTGGGCGCATAAGCTGTCGGCTGAAGAGAACCAGGTTGTCACGCCGCTACTCGCCAAGGTGGCTGCCCTTCGGGACCAATCCGCTGGAGTTGTGCTGAACGGGCTGCACCTGGCGAGCATCTTCCTCAAGCGCAGGATCCAGCCCCTGCAGGACAAGTCTTCCACGATGTGGGAGTACCAGGGTGCTGAAGACCCCAATCGCGTGAGCCGTGAAGAGCTCTCGAATGTCGAATTCGAGAAGAAGATCGCCGCCATCCCCGGCTGCACTGTCGCAGCTTTCGAGGCGTCAAGGCCTCCACCACCTGAAGTAAGTTTGCATTTTCCTTTGACTTCGTTTATTTTCTTGTTCGAAAATTTGGTCGACTGGAATTTTTCCTCCCTTTTCTTCTGTCTTCTTTTTGTAGAGCTTAGCCGTGGCCACCTGCTACCCGCCAATGTCTAGGGAGGAGGTCTCGGACTTGTTGGCGAGTAACCTGGACGGTCCAGCCGACACCATCGTTGCTAACGCCTCGTCGAGTTCCGAGCGTGACTCCTCGGATGGAACGGAGGATTCGGGCAGCGGTCTCCTCCGTCGCAAACGCCGCCGACTGGAGGACGATGAGGCCACCTCCAAGGATAACTCTTTCGATAAGGAATCGCCCGGGAAGGCGCCCCTCAACGTGACCCCGCTACGCACGCGCGCCCCTTCTCCCTCATTTCCAAATATCCAAACCGCCTGGAATGCGGATATGTTGGATGACGAAGATGACGACAAGTAAGCCCTTCCTCTTGTTCTTAGTCGAACATTCTCTTTTCGCGTCTTTTGACGTATTGTCTCCATGGTAGTCTGCAAGCTATCAGCCCTGGTAGATTCGTCTCTTCTCTTCCTCTCGAAAAGGGCCAGGCGATGGGTATCATATGTAATTCCGTAGCGGGTGCGTGTGGTTTTGGTGCGAATCGCTGCTAAGCGTTGCACCTATCGACCATTTCCTTTGCGTCTCTGGCTGCTGTAAGTCAGTAGAATCCTGCTCGGAAGGCTTTTCCCATGATTGCTTTCCAGCTAGCATGATGTCCACAATCTCCTAGGTGGATGTCTCGCAGTAATTCCTTGCCATCTTCGGGTGCTATGCATCGTTGCAGTATGCCTGAGATGCTCTGTTTGTACAATTTTCCGTTGAACACTCGAAAGGATTTGTTGCGTCTGATTATCTGTCGAGCCTCGCGAGGATCTGCTGGGAGCTGTTTGGCGGACAAGTAGTCGAGCTATTTCTGCGTCCAGACTGGCTCGACCAGAAAAACTTGTCGCGAAATATTATGAATGAGCTCGATAATAGCAATTTGCGGGCTGACCTCTGTTTCCAATGTTGCGGGTGCTCCTGCAGTTTTCTTGACTATGACTGATCGTCTAGTCATCCGCTCGAAATATATCTCTGGCGGTATGGGTGTGTTTGTGGAACCCATGTTCGCCAGCCTGTCTGCTTCTTTGTTGCTGGATCTCGCAATGTGCTTCAGCTTGCATCCTTTGAAACTTCCTTCGAGTAGGTTGTACATGTCACGATAGGCGACCATGTTCTCAGCGATAGCGTCGCACCCTTTCATTGTCTGTTGCACGATGAGATTGGAATCGCCATAGATCATCAGTCGGGTGGCTCCACACGCAACTGCCATCTTCATCCCATGCAACAGGGCCTCGTTTCTGCATCGTTGTTTGATGCTGGATCATCGGGCGGAAAATCCAGTCGTAGGACGTACTGTAGCTTGTCTCCTCTGGGTGATATTAGGACGATCCCAGCTCCTGCTCCTTCGTTTCTCTTGGATCCGTCGAAGTACATGATCCAGTTGCTCGTGTATTCCATCGGCCCGGGTGTTTGTAGTTCTGTCCACTCGCTCAGAAACTCCACGAGTACCTGGGACTTCACGGAATTGCGCCCTGCATAGATGATGTCCCAAGCGCCCAGCTCAATGCTCCATTTTGCTATTCTTCCGGATGCCATTGGGTTGTTCATGATTGTACCGAGTGATGCATCATTAACCACTGTTATGGTATGTTCCTAGAAGTAGTGCTTGAGCTTTCGAGCCGTGAGAACAACTCCATATGCGAGCTTTGGTAGTGAGGATATCGTTGTTTGCACGGCGAGAGCACCTCACTGATGTAGTAGATCGGTCTTTGAACTGCATATGCCTTGCCCTCCTCAGGTCGTTCGACCATGATGTCCGTGCTGATGACCTGGTTTGTTGCGGCTAGGTATAGGTACAGTGGCTCCCTCTCTTGTGGTGTTGCAAGAATGCGCCTGCTCTGCAAGGATTGTTTCAGGTCTGCGAATGCCTGCTTAGCTTATTGTGTCCATTCGAACTTGTCCGTGTTATTCAACAGCTTGTAGAAGGGTAACGCCTGCTCGCCCAATCGTGCGATAAATCTGCTCAAGGCGGCTAGTCGCCCTGCGAGCTGTTGGACTCCGCGTAGATTGGTTGGCTCCTTCATTGTCAAGATTGCTTATATCTTCTCCGGGTTGGCTTCGATTCCTCTTGCGGATACCAGGTACCCGAGAAGTTGCCCTGCTGGGACGCCGAAGACGCATTTTGTCGGGTTGAGATTAATCCTGTATGCGTTTAGAGCGTCAAATGTTTCTCTGATGTCCTCGAGGAGTGTATCCTCTACTCGAGTCTTGATGACGATGTCGTCAACGTACACTTGTACGTTCTTGCCAATGAGCTTGGCGAGGCATTTTTGCATGCAGCGCTGATATGTTGCGCCTGCGTTCTTGAGCCCGAAGGGCATTGTCGTGTAGCAGTACACACCGTGGGGTGTGATGAATGTTGTCTTCTACTTGTCTTCCTGCTTCATCCTGATCTGATTGTATCCCGAGTAGGCGTCCAGGAAGGAGAGGCGTTGACAGCCTGCAGTGGAGTCCACGATCTGGTCGATTCGTGGGAGGGGAAAGTTATCCTTGGGGCATTGCTTATTCAGCAACGTGTAGTCGATGCAGACTCGAAGGATGTTGGTGTTCTTCTTTGGGACCAGCACCGGGTTTGCTAACCAAGTGGATATTTTGATCTCCCTGATGAATTTTGCTGCTAGCAATCTGTTTACTTCTTCCCCAAGCGCTTTCTGCTTGGGTTCTGAGAACCGTGGAGTGGTCTGCTTGATGGGTTTTGCGTCTTTGAAGACTTCGAGTGAGTGCTCGGCGAACTCCGTGGGTATTCCTGGCATATCTGAGGGCTGCCAGGCGAAAATTTCCCAGTACTCACAGAGGAATTCGACGAGCGCGCTTTCCTATGCTGGCGAGAGGGTAGTTGAAACCATCGCTGTTTTCGCAGAATCTGTCGGGTGCACCTGATGTTTTCGAGGGTCGCTGTTGGCGCTGAATTCCAGTTCTGGCGCGTTTTTCTTTGTGAGGAGCATCACGGAGTGGTCCGTGGTCTTTGCTATCTCCTCCAGTTCTTCTTGCATCCCGAAAGATTTTGCGATCTCGTTGAACTTGATGTCGCACTTGTTGGACTTCTGGAAATCTCCATCGATGGTGATTACACCATATTCCCAGGGTAGCTTGAGCTTCAGGTACGCGTAATGTGGTACTGCCACAAATCTGGCGAACGCTGTTCGACCAAGAATGGCGTGGTACTATGAGGGCCAGTCGACTACTTCAAAGTCGAGGAATTCTCTTCTGTAATTGCGTCGATTGCCCAACACAACCTCTAGGTTGATTGTTCCGAGTGGACGGATCGCCTTTCCAGGAACTATCCCGTGGAAGGATCTTTCTGATTCCGCAAGTCTATCCAGGTTCCTGTTCATCCGACGGAGCGTATCCGCGTAGACGATGTTGATGCCGCTGCCTCCGTCCATAAATACGCGAGACAGTTTGTAATTACCAATTTGCGCTTGGATTACTAGGACGGCGTGTCCTGGTCGATAGACTCGCGGTGGGTGATCTTCCATGGAGAAGGTGATCGATTGTTCCGCAATCTTCTGGTACTCTGGTCTTGTTGGTTGGGTTTGCACAGCCATGCATAGCTGCCGTGTATTTGTCTTCTGAGCTCTGCGGGATGGGCAGACTTTATGTATCATCCCTAACTCTCTAGCCGGGTTCGGGTACGCGTTAGCTCTGGCGTTTGGTCCGGGTGGCGCAGGTAGTGCGGCTAGCGCCATGTTTGGATTTCCTGGTGGAGGTAGGGGTTGTGGTGGCAGGAATTCTTGGTGTCCTCCTCCTGGAAGTGGCGGGTAACATTGACTGGCTGCTGATCTACTTTTCTTCGAGAAGGCCTCGTGGATGTCGATGAACTTTCGGCAATCCTTGAGTAGGTGTGTTGCCTTAGTTTTGCCCGTGCGCTTATCTGTAAATAGATGTAGCGAGCAGTAGGCGTCAAGGTCCTCCTCGGGAGTCTTGTCTTCAGCCTTCGGTTTCCACTCGCGACTTCCGCGGCGTCCACTATCGCGGTTTCGCGTGAATTCTGCCGCTACCATCTCTTCCCGATCGTCGTGATCATAGTATTTCCTCCTTTTCTTTCGACCATGACGGTCGTCCTCGGGTGCGGCTCGTCCCAGTTTTTCTCTGAAAGCAGTTCGTCGAGCGCCTTTTGCGAAGGCCTCAACCGCTACTTCCTCCGAGATGTTTCCTACGGTGTTCCTGAGCATGGTCCATCGCTGGATGTACTCGCGAGTGGTGTAACATCCCAATTTTGATAACAAAGGGTTGTGGTGTGTGTCCATCTCATACATGCATCAAACAAAAAATTTAAATCATGTTTGAACCAATTTAAACTATGAAATTTAAATGGTTTCTGAAATCCCACAAAAAGTACGTAAAATGGGTTCCAAAATTTTGTATTGAAAAATAATTCAAATGCACCAACCCAAGTTATGGTTTTGTTGGAAATTTCATGAGCTTTTCAAAAACTATTTTTGCCAAATTTTATTCTTCCAAAAAGGCCCTCAAAACTTTGTTCTTGTTCTGTTTTTAAAGAAAAAAAGGACTCTTTTGCAATTTCCAAAAGTTCCAGGGGGTTTCCGTGTTTTCTTTTTCTTTTTCCTTCTTCTCCAAATCCGGCCAGAAGGACGAGCACGCCGCCGAGCGCCACCTCCTGCTTCCATCGCGACAGGGAAAGAGATGATGACGCTCGGGAGCCGTCCGGATCTCTCCAACCCCGCAGAAGCCCCCTCCCTCTCGCTCTCTGTCTATCTACCCAGAGCAAACCCTAGCCGGAACCAATCTCGCCGGCGATCTTCTCTCGCCGCCGCTACACGCCATCCCGTGGCCAGTGAAGCACGCCCAGAGCTCTGCGAGGCCCTCCTCTACTCCCCCGTCGACTCTCGCTTGCTGGGAAGGACGAGAGCCCGCAAATCGGGATGTTCCCTCCCGACTCCGGCCGCCGCGTTTCTCTCTGAATCCGGCGTCGTCGAGCCTCCTCCGGGATCCCCGAGCTCCCCTTCGCGTTCGTGGAAGGCTGTGGAGCACGGAGGTGCTCTCCGTTGCCCTCCTCCCCCTCGGAAGCGTCCCCGTCATGGTGTTCCCTGAGTGCCGCCGTGTTCGGTGCTCGCCGGCGCGGCTCCGACGACCTCTAGGGGGCGGCGCCACCCCTAGAAGGTTCCCTGTGAGGCCCTGGTTCCAGCGCGCCCGTCCGCGCTCCCGCTGGTGCGGTGGTTCGCCGCCGGCGTTCGCAACTATGGCGGCCAGTTGCTGGCGTCATCATGACGTCAGCGTGACGTCATGGTGGGCCCGCCCTGTCAGGTTCAAATGCTATTTAATGAAAATGTTTAATAAATAGAAACAGTAACTGACACGTGGGCCCCTTTTTATAATTACAGAAAATGATTAAAAATTGTAAAATTAATATCTTCATTTCTGTTAATAAGAAAAATAAAATAAATATATGGTTGTGATCAGAAAAATGTAAGCTATCCAAAAATGTCACTTTCATACATGTTTGACATACTTCATTTTTGGCCTTTATTTTAATATTGTTTAATCATTCAAAATAGAAAAATAAGTTTTTATTCACTAAAATTAGAAAATTAAAAGTTATATACCAGATTGCTCAAAATTACAAATGCAACCTGTTTATGTTGTTTTCAAACCCATTTGGGCAACTAAAATGGTGTTCACCTTCATAATCGTCTGAAACCCCCTCCGGGGTCTACTTCGGGATAATTTCAGTAAAAATGATTAACTGACATACGAACCCTAGCAACCCAACGATCATGTTTAGGGCTTTATTTCAGTGCATTAACTTGCTCATGCATACATATTGCGCATTGCATCGATGCCATGTTTGATTGTTGTTTTTCTCTTTCGGTGTTGTTTCCCCCTCGGTAGAACGTGACTCCGAAGTGAAGGCCAACAACTCCATGGCGAATACTTCATCCTAACCGACAAGTCAAGCACTTATTACAGAAGATTTTTATCTGGTTTTCTTATAACCAAGGCAAGCATAACCTCTTATCTGCTCATATATGATTTCAAAGTGATTTGGATCTCGTACTTTGCATTCGGTTCCAAACTAATTGATGTCAGTAGATAGAGTTCTCCTATATACTGCATAACCTAGATATCCTGATCCACTGCTCCTAGCAGCTATAGGTTTGTTTGTGCGCACTCCGCTAAACCTTGTGAGTCTTGCTTAGCCATGCCTAGTTGTGATCTGATACATCCGGTTGATGGATCTGGTCATTTGCGTGATTCTACTTTGTCAGGTTGTTGTGAATTGCTTCATCTTTGATAACTTGACTAAACAATGGCATGGATGTGAGGCCACAATGGGTTGTGGCGTTTTGTCCTGTTCATGCCTCTAGGAGCGAGTTCTCGCCTTCGAAGCCAAGACTGAGCGTGCAACCACACGCGGGGCCTAACAGACCGCGCTCGACCAACTAACTTGTTTGGCCACGTCCATGAGTCACGTAGTTTGATCTTTCCATCTGCGTGTGAGTCAGAAAACGATTTGGAGAAAACTTAGGGCGTGACCGGGACAAGTGATGGACGTACACGGATCTTGTTCCCGACTCACAGAACAGGTGCCGTCAGGAGGTGGCCAACTCCCTGTTGACGGGGTGGCCCTGTTTGGGTTGACTCATGGATAGGGTCGAGCAAGGTAAAGGTCGTGGCCAGCCACCCTCTGCCGCGCTCCATGGACGAGCGTACATGTGGCGTTAAGAGTCGGATGGTACGTGTGGGTAAAGTGTACCCCCTGCAGGGATAAATCTCCTCGAGAAGCCGTGTCCACGGTTACAGACGACTTGGCATTGGATTCTGTGATCATAGATAACCTCAACGGAATGACTAAAACTTGTTAACCATGTTTGACGGGTGCCTCCCCGGAGATGCCGGGAGGGGTGATCCTTGTAGCATGTGAGGTGCTGGGAAATGATGTTGGTGGATGAAAAGATGATGATTTCAGTAGTTGATTAGTCCTCTCATCTGTTTTAAAAACTCCATGAGACGTGCTATTCTTCCTCGTTTTGGCAAACAAAGATTGCTTTACGCAAAACAGCCTTCATAAAACCCTTTCTAAAGATAGCAGATATATAATAGGTTAATTAAGTCTTCTTGAGTACCTCTCGTACTCAGGTTTGTTTAATTTTGGTCCAGGTGGAGTTTCTCACATCGGTGGTGATTCAACGTGGACATCGACGAGTAGTTTGGGGTTCCCAGGTAGCAGCCTGGAATCTATGGGCTGGGACGTCGCCTTATGTTGCGGCCTCTTAGGCCTTTTTGGTTCTTGTTGATTAGCAACATAATTTGCCTTCCGTTGTCTGATGTAATGTTGGGTCATGTGACCTCTGTTTGTAAGCTATACTCTAGTATCACTTGTTTAGTAAAGCTTCATGTTTAGAGTACTGCTTTGATCGATTGTTGGTTTCGAGCTCATTGTTATACAGTTTTGGCTATGCCTGCATAGTTGTCGCAGTCGAGGGGTTGTGGAGCCGATGATCCATGTCCGAGCCCGCCTGTCGATATGATCGGCCTGGGGCGAGGTAACCCCAGTAACCCTCGATTGTTGTTGCACTTTCTGGACACATAGCATCTCTGTATAGCTTTGGTCCCGTTTCCTTCAGTTTCGTTCAATTCGTGGACGCTTTGATATGCGTAGTTGGTTATGACTAGCATGGATACAAGGAGTAGTAGACTGGGGATCCGGACTACGTGCCGATGAATCCAGTCTGCCTGCCGTTGTTTGTTGCGGCCAGGGCTGGTAACCTTGAAGCCCTTGTGAGTCCATGGCTAGGAGCACATAACAGTATGTATATCTCTGGGTCCGGGGTCGTGACAAGTCATGGTATCAGAGCAGGACTGCCTGTAGGAAAACCTTACTGCTTGGTCGATGTCGAGTCTAGAGATTGTGAAAACTATTCGAAACTTCAAAGGAGTTGTGAAAACCTTCTTAGGATTCTTTTTACTCCTTATCTGGTATCTCTCTAAACTCTGGGTCATCTTACCTGTTTTGGTTTGAAAAGGTTTTGCTTTCTCTTCTAGTCATTCAAAACTTAGGTGCCTTCTTTGGCAAGACGTTTCTTTCACCCAAGTTGACCTAGTGTTAAAGTTTCTAGAGTCGTGTGTGTTCCATGTTCCGTTATCTCTTAAACTGGGAGATTCCTTTCCATCATAATCTCTCAGAGTTGTATGGGTTCCACATACTCCTGTTCTAAAGTCTCAAAATCCTGAACCTCGAGATTTCCTTTTCATCTCGAATGTATCCGTTACCCTTTGCTCAAATTCTTCCGGAGCTATGTATGGTTTCTGGAAGATACCTCATGATTGCTATCCATAGTGTCCTTCAAGACACTAAGATAGTAGTTACTCCTTTCTCTATGTTTTCAACCTTGGACTTGAACCGAAGGTCCCGGAATGTGTTGAATTGTGGTGAGTTGAGTCATGTGTTTTCTTAACTATGTAATGCTCACGCTATCAGTATAGGATGCTGACCTTTAACCCAAGTTCTGTTCCTTTGGATCCTGAGGAATCCGTTCTACCTCAGGATGGCTAGGTAATCTTAGCTCCAATAGCCGTAGGTTTTCTCTAGGAATCAAAAGGATCACGACAAGAGTGTTCTTATGATTCTCATATCTTTGTTCTTGGTTCAGCTACACCTCTCTTTCAGCATGGGTTTTACAAATGAGTATTACCGTGTGCATCATCTTAATCTTAGGATCTCCCCTAAGCATGATTCCACCCTTTAGTTGCTCTCAAGTCTTCATCCGTTGTGTTGGACACTAAGTTACATATGGTGTTGGATTCTTCCAATGCATTTGCTCTTGTTTCCGTCAGAACGTTCCACCTTGGAATGTTAGGAGAAACAAACTCCGGTGCCTCGTTCATCTTAAGGACCAGGTCAAAGTTTTGTAATTCGCAGATTAAAGAAGTTTTATAGGCTTCTGTTCTGTTCCACCTTCGAGTATCACACTCTTTTATGTAAAGAGGTCGTGCCTAGTTTCATGGCCATATTGATGAAGTGGTGCTCTTACACGTTCTCACTTCCCCCTTCCTCCAAGCTTGAATGCTGGAGTATGATGGGTCTGTACATTGACATGTGTATCTGCTATTCCTAGCAATTCTTATTGCTTTGAAACTCTAAGAAAACATCTGTATCCTTCTTAGCACTACTGGTCACCCAGCCTCTGTTTGAAGTTGACTGAGTCACCAGATCCGTTCAATATGGTGCACACTTTTGGTCAAGGAGATAGGTTCATACCAAAGATCTCAAGACCATATCGGTTGCTTTGAAAAGCAAGATTCCTTTCGAATTCCTAGACCTAACGGTAGGTTGTGATATTCTGGTTGTCTTTCTGGAAGTATCACCAGGTTTTACCTGACCGTGATGTCTACACAAGGGGTATCTGAACTACTCTTTTCTCCAAGAAACTCCGCTGGACACCTTGTACTAGTGGTTGAGCTTAAACAACAACTTGGAGAGTTGAAAGGCAAAAGCTCATCCTAACTTGTTCCGTTGGAATGAGATGTCTAGTTCTCATCCTGTTGAAGCATGACAGTATCTCTTTGTGGGCATGCTATCATTACAACCTTGGTTTGATTTGGGCTATCGTCAGATCAAGGCCAGCTTCAAGGACTATCTTGGCGGTGTTTTCACTCATAGTGTTCTTCCCGAGTACACCCTCATGTCTTTTGGTCAGACCAATATTTTGCCTTGTTCATGTGTCATATGAGTTCCTCTGCTTGGAGTATCTCAATAAGTGTGTTCTCGAGCCCATCGATGACATTCCTATTTCCTCCAAGTTGCGAGAGGCTCATGTTGAACATTGGCAACAATGTTGGAAACTTTCGAGAACCATCTTTGTGTCATCACGAAGTTGTGTTATGGATGTTCGAAGTGACTTTCTCGGGTTCGTGGTGAAAGTTGTCGCCATGGGCCTGAGTATAGTTTCCTTGTTCCTTCGGGAATAATTCCATGTCGGTCATGCATGTGTGGACTGTTCTTGAGATGGTAGGTTCTTACCTCCATTTATTTGAAGAAGTTTGCATCCACGCTAAGCCACTGACTGATTATTCATAAAAGAGAGGAAGTTTAAGAACTTCGTTATCTTCGTTATCGTCTCCCAAATAAGGACTCTGATGTGTTCCTCCGTAAGGAATCCATGTAGGTGCAACCGTATTTCACACGTTGCTAATACATGAGTTCCGTAATCCTGCTCATCTTCTTGAGCTTGACATCGTAGCCCATGTCTTGAGAATCCAGGAAATGTATCTCGTTGATAACCGGTGCAATCTCTTTGGTCAAACATACTGAGTCTAAGTTATCAACCTGCTAACCAGAGCTGAATCTCAAGCAGCAACGGTGGTTGGTGTTCCCTCAAGGGTATTGAATTAGGTCTTTTCAAAATCCGGCATGGTTGATGTTGTTGTTGACACAATTAGCCGGAAGGCCTAATGTCGTATTCCCTTGAATCCGTAAGAATAACCACTCTCCATGAGAATTCTTGTGTGGTTCATTCTAACAAGTTTCCCTCACCGTCCCTCCGAACCAAAGTTTCACTTCCACTTGATGACCTATAGAAGGCTTGTCATGAGCCTGCTGTCGGTATCTAGAACATCCAGGAGAACCTGGAAGTTGATCTTTCCAATATCTCTCCGTTGAACCTCCAAAACCATTGTTTCAGTGGAAACAAGTTCATCAGGAGAACATCTCTTGGTGTTTTGTAACCACCATTGATCAGTTCCCTTTCTCAAGTTGTTTATACTTGAAGTTCTGTTTTTCTCACACATCGTGTGAATTTGTCAGTCACTTCAGCCATGGGATCTTAACCATGTGGTAGATGTATTGCTACGTCCAAACCACAATAGGAAAGAGATTCCCTATTTCTACCGGTGTTTCAACCCTCGTTGGTTACCCATCCTTATGGTGTGATCAAGAATTCCTCCTTTGTTACGGTGTTTCCACATCTTTCGGTTACTCAGCTTCTATTGTGAAGTAACATCCCGATCTTTGATAAAGTTTTCGACAAACTTTAATGGATGAAAGTTCCGTTATCTTCCGTGTCCACTCGAAGAGTGAACATGATCCTGTATCAAATTTTCTCCAATGCACGAATTACAGTGTTTTCTCGTGTTTTCCCTCGTCTACGGATATTACGTCGTGGTATCCAAGACCATCCTTTTCATCTTGGTATTCTGTTTGAAGAAACCTCGGAGTTATAAGCTGTTCAACCTTTCTTTTCCAAAAGGATTTAAAGTCTTATGCAAAGCTCATATTCTAAATCCTTTCAAGACCAATCGTCCGAAAACTTGAAACCATCTTCTATTCCCTCCGTTATCCTGATGTATTTCATGCACGATAACTCAACAGTTCTTTATGAACGTTCCTGTCATGAGTTACCAATGAAATACTCGATCTTCGTGAAGATCAGTTCCTAAGAGTTTTCCCTCCTACCTAAGGTGTATCCGTTCAATACTTCAAGATGCTACGGATCAACCTCTGCAAGAAGAGAACCGTAAGGTTCGAGAAGATCGTTCAAAACCGGTGTTCCTTCTTTCTTCTCCTTCGGGAATCTCGGGACGAGATTCTTGTAAGGGGGGTAGATTTGTAACATCCCAATTTTGATAACAAAGGGTTGTGGTGTGTGTCCATCTCGTACATGCATCAAACAAAAAATTTAAATCATGTTTGAACCAATTTAAACTATGAAATTTAAATGGTTTCTGAAATCCCACAAAAAGTACCTAAAATGGGTTCCAAAATTTTGTATTGAAAAATAATTCAAATGCACCAACCCAAGTTATGGTTTTGTTGGAAATTTCATGATCTTTTCAAAAACTATTTTTGCCAAATTTTATTCTTCGAAAAAGGCCCTCAAAACTTTGTTCTTGTTCTGTTTTTAAAGAAAAAAAAGGACTCCTTTGCAATTTCCAAAAGTTCCAGGGGGTTTTCCGTGTTTTCTTTTTCTTTTTCCTTCTTCTCCAAATCCGGCCAGAAGGACGAGCACGCCGCCGAGCGCCACCTCCTGCTTCCAGCGCGACAGGGAAAGAGATGATGACGCTCGGGAGCCGTCGGGATCTCCCCAACCCCGCAGAAGCCCCCTCCCTCTCGCTCTCTGTCTCTCTACCCAGAGCAAACCCTAGCCGGAACCAATCTCGCCGGCGATCTTCTCTCGCCGCCGCTACACGCCATCCCGTGGCCAGTGAAGCACGCCTAGAGCTCCGCGAGGCCCTCCTCTACTCCCCCGTCGACTCTCGCTTGCTGGGAAGGACGGGAGCCCGCAAATCGGGATGTTCCCTCCCGACTCCGGCCGCCGTGTTTCTCTATGAATCCGGCGCCGTCGAGCCTCCTCCGGGATCCCCGAGCTCCCCTTCGCGTTCGTGGAAGGCTGTGGAGCACGGAGGTGCTCTCCGTTGCCCTCCTCCCCCTCGGAAGCGTCCCCGTCATGGTGTTCCCTGAGCGCCGCCGTGTTCGGTGCTCGCCGGCGCGGCTCCGGCGACCTCTAGGGGGCGGAGCCACCCCGAGAAGGTTCCCCGTGAGGCCCTGGTTCCAGCGCGCCCGTCCGCGCTTCCGCTGGTGCGGTGGTTCGCCGCCGGCGTCCGCAACTGTGGCTCTCCGGCCAGTTGCTGGCGTCATCATGACGTCAGCGTGACGTCGCCGTGGGCCCGCCCTGTCAGGTTCAAATGCTATTTAATGAAAATGTTTAATAAATAGAAACAGTAACTGACACGTGGGCCCCTGTTTTATAATTACAGAAAATGATTAAAAATTGTAAAATTAATATCTTCATTTCTGTTAATCAGAAAAATAAAATAAATATATGGTTGTGATCAGAAAAATGTAAGCTATCCAAAAATGTCACTTTCATACATGTTTGACATACTTCATTTTTGGCCTTTATTTTAATATTGTTTAATCATTCAAAATAGAAAAATAAGTTTTTATTCACTAAAATTAGAAAATTAAAAGTTATATACCAAATTGCTCAAAATGACAAATGCAACCTGTTTACGTTGTTTTCAAACCCATTTGGGCAACTAAAATGGTGTTCACCTTCATAATCGTCCGAAACCCTCTCCGGGGTCTACTTCGGGATAATTTCAGTAAAAATGATTAACTGACATACGAACCCTAGCAACCCAACGATCATGTTTAGGGCTTTATTTCAGTGCATTAACTTGCTCATGCATACATATTTCGCATTGCATCGATGCCATGTTTCATTGTTGTTTTTCTCTTTCGGTGTTGTTTCCCCCTCGGTAGAACGTGACTCCGAAGTGAAGGCCAACAACTCCATGGCGAATACTTGATCCTAACCGACAAGTCAAGCACTTATTCCAGAAGATCTTTATCTGGTTTTCTTATAACCAAGGCAAGCATAACCTCTTATCTGCTCATATATGATTTCAAAGTGATTTGGATCTCGTACTTTGCATTCGGTTCCAAACTATTTGATGTCAGTAGATAGAGTTCTCCTATATACTGCATAACCTAGATATCCTGATCCACTGCTCCTAGCAGCTATAGGTTTGTTTGTGCGCGCTCCGCTAAACCTTGTGAGTCTTGCTTAGCCATGCCTAGTTGTGATCTGATACATCCGGTTGATGGATCTGGTCATTTGCGTGATTCTACTTTGTCAGGTTGTTGTGAATTGCTTCATCTTTGATAACTTGACTAAACAATGGCATGGATGTGAGGCCACAATGGGTTGTGGCGTTTTGTCCTGTTCATGCCCCTAGGAGCGAGTTCTCGCCTTCGAAGCCAAGACTGAGCGTGCAACCACACGCGGGGCCTAACAGACCGCGCTCGACCAACTAACTTGTTTGGCCACGTCCATGAGTCACGTAGTTTGATCTTTCCATCTGCGTGTGAGTCAGAAAACGATTTGGAGAAAACTTAGGGCGTGACCGGGACAAGTGATGGACGTACACGGATCTTGTTCCCGACTCACAGAACAGGTGCCGTCAGGAGGTGGCCAACTCCCTGTTGACGGGGTGGACCTGTTTGGGTTGACTCATGGATAGGGTCGAGCAAGGTAAAGGTCGTGGCCAGCCACCCTCTGCCGCGCTCCATGGACGAGCGTACATGTGGCGTTAAGAGTCGGATGGTACGTGTGGGTAAAGTGTACCCCCTGCAGGGATAAATCTCCTCGAGAAGCCGTGTCCACGGTTACAGACGACTTGGCAACGGATTCTGTGATCATAGATAACCTCAACGGAATGACTAAAACTTGTTAACCATGTTTGACGGGTGCCTCCCCGGAGATGCCGGGAGGGGTGATCCTTGTAGCATGTGAGGTGCTGGGAAATGATGTTGGTGGATGAAAAGATGATGATTTCAGTAGTTGATTAGTCCTCTCATCTGTTTTAAAAACTCGATGAGACGTGCTATTCTTCCTCGTTTTGGCTAACAAAGATTGCTTTATGCAAAACAGCCTTCATAAAACCCTTTCTAAAGATAGCAGATATATAATAGGTTAATTAAGTCTTGTTGAGTACCTCACGTACTCAGGTTTGTTTAATTTTGGTCCAGGTGGAGTTTCTCACATCGGTGGTGATTCAACGTGGACATCGACGAGTAGTTTGGGGTTCCCAGGTAGCAGCCTGGAATCTATGGGCTGGGACGTCGCCTTATGTTGCGGCCTCTTAGGCCTTTTTGGTTCTTGTTGATTAGCAACATAATTTGCCTTACGTTGTCTGATGTAATGTTGGGTCGTGTGACCTCTGTTTGTAAGCTATACTCTAGTATCACTTGTTTAGTAAAGCTTCATGTTTAGAGTACTGCTTTGATCGGTTGTTGGTTTCGAGCTCATTGTTATACAGTTTTGGCTATGCCTGCATAGTTGTCGCAGTCGAGGGGTTGTGGAGCCGATGATCCATGTCCGAGCCCGCCTGTCGATATGATCGGCCTGGGGCGAGGTAACCCCAGTAACCCTCGATTGTTGTTGCACTTTCTGGACACAAAGCATCTATGTATAGCTTTGGTCCCGTTTCCTTCAGTTTCATTCGATTCGTGGACGCTTTGATATGCGTAGTTGGTTATGACTAGCATGGATACAAGGAGTAGTAGTCTGGGGATCCGAACTACGTGCCGATGAATCCATTCTGCCTGCCGTTGTTTGTTGCGGCCAGGGCTGGTAACCCTGAAGCCCTTGTGAGTCCATGGCTAGGAGCACATAACAGTATGTATATCTCTGGGTCCGGGGTCGTGACAAGTGGACTTGCCGCTCTTCTGTTTGCAGGCTCGCAGTTCTTCAATGGTTGCCGGTCTCTTGTAGGTGGCCTGGAAGTTCTTGCAGAAGTCGAAGTGCAGATCGTCGCATGATGCGTAGCAGGATTTTGGTCTTTCTTCCAGCCAGCTACGTGCCGCTCCAACCAAGTGTAGGTTGAGGTACTGCATAGCCGTGTTCTTGTTCCCACGTTGGCATTTTACTGTCGTGAGGTAGTCGTTTAGCCACGACAGAAGGTTCGAGTGAACCATCGTATATTGTTACTTCTGTGCTGAGCTTAAATCTCCTGGGTAGAGGCGCTTCGCGGATGCTGCGGACGAAACACAACGCGCCGCAGGTCACGTCATCCGAAGAACCGGACGAGGAGCGCGCGCAGTTCCTTGCTTCTCTCGCCTTGTCCACCCTGTTTTGCGCGATATCTGACCGTGCGTTGTATCCTGGTTGATCGCGATCAGTTTCCTTCCTTGGCTACTTGCTGCGTTTTCGCGAGCGGATGCTGTGATGTCGCGAGCTTTTATTTCTCGGGCTACCTTCGCTGCTGCTTCGACTATCATCGCGTCGTCGAGCTTCTTTTCCTCGACCGCGGCGAGGTGATTTGTCTCTTCTAGGCGAAGTGCTCCTATGCTTGCGTGATCCCTCTTTCTCCTTTTCTTTCTCCTTCTCCTGCTGTTCGGCAGCCTTCCTGCGGTCATAGGAGGCAAGCCTTGCGGCTGCCACGCCTAATCCCTTGCGCACTTGCTTGAATTGTTCCGCTCAAGAGTCATTTTCCCCTGGCTGATTCATTTGCATGTAGGTTGCTGCGGCTAGGACCGCGGCAGCAGGAGTCTGCGGGATGACGTTTCCTTCCTCGTCAACCCGCATAAGGGGAGGTCCGAGTGATCTGCTGATCCCACCTAAAGACTCGGCATCCATGGTCGCAGTTCTCGATGCGTGCCCCTTCCTTGCGGGTCGGTTTCCGACGGAAGGTGTTAGGGACAGTTCAACTCGGCGCTCACTTGATTCATCCGCCAATCTTCTCCGTCGGTCTAGATCTATCCAAGATTCTTTAATCACGGTGGCCGCTCTCACTATGTGATAGGTGTAGGCGACCATGTCTTCGTGTGGAGCAGTGGCCGCAGGTGGCTTGCTTGTTCGGATGGCTTCTTTTGCTCGATCCCAAGCTTCGCGTGAGACTCTGATTGCGGCGCGTTCTTCTGCGCTGTTTTCTCTTTCTGGGGGTTATTCCGATCCTGCCATGCATACCTGAGCCAGTCGTGGCTCGTGAGTCCTAGGCGTAGCTCGGAAAGCTCTCTGGACTTGAGAGGGTTCCTCTGTCGAGAGGGTATGGTAGTTGCTGGTGTTGAAGAGGATGGACTCGCCACTTTTCTCCAGATAAGGGTGCGAGTCGACGGCTCCTGACTCAGATCCCGATTCTTCAGGGAAGTGGAGGATTCCGTCCTTGTTGGTGTAGAACTTCAAGCTCCCGAACATCAAGGTGACGCTCTTATCCAGATTGCTGAAGACCGGGCGTGATTCTGGCGAGTGAGGGGTGACCACGACAGATCCGATCCGAATAGAGTTGGACAGAGTCGAAGTCGAAGGTTTCCAACGTGAGTTGGATGATGAAGCCGAAGATGCCGGAGATGCAGCGCACGCCGTTCCCACCGACGGTGCCAATTGTCGAATCTGTGACCCAACAAATCCCTCGGGTGAACCCATAGGGTTTCGAATAGGAGAACCCATGAGCGCTGGTGACGATCGTCGGCTAGACATGGGCACGATTTACCCAGGTTCGGGGCCCTCGTAGAGGTAAAACCCTTACTCGTGCCTCTGTCGATCTGTATTATCGAATAGATCGGTTACAATGACAGTTGCTCAAGTCGAGAGTACGATCTCGAGCTCAAGGATTTGGTGGTGCGGTATTTCTTGGTCTTCTTCCGGTGGTTCTCCTGGCCTTATATAGATGGCCAGGTCTCAAACCCTACCCGGGGAGGACTCGAACTCTAACCCTATGTCGGTTACAAGTTTCCTATCTTAGCCCGCAAGGCATTGCGGGTGGGCTTCAAGTGGGCCTTCCAGAATACTCCAAGGGCTTCCCTTCTTGGGCCTTAGCCTTGGGCCTAAGACGGGGGTGTCCTTACTCGCAGGGTCCAAGGTCCATCCCTTCGTCGGTGGACACATTTGGCAAACTTTGGTTTTGGGGAGTTGGATGCACGAGTAGAGCTCATACTTAGTACATGTGAAGGCTAGCAATAGATGAAGAGCGACAATCAAGAGAGCAACAACTGTCATAATCATGCTTGCAACAAGACAAAATTAACAGGGGCATAAAAGTGATACAAATACTCGGAGGAAAAATAAATCATCGAGGCTTAATTGCCGTTTTGTTTTCAGTCATATGCATGGGTGAGTATGTGCCAAGTCGATTCAAGGAAAACAATCATAGGGAGATACCACAATGTCAAGCAAACATTCATACGACATGCTATCTTATATTAATAAGTTGGAACTGAACTTGAGAGAGCACGAACTACTAAACATCAATTAAATAACATACACCTTACACGAACAAACTAAGTAGTCCACATGGATTAGTATATGTACAAAAATAAAACGAATATAGTTCGTACCAGCCTCTCACCACAACTTGGATTGTCGTAAATCATCACTATTGCTCTTCACTTGTGTGGACAAAATAATATAGAATGATAACCAACTTCCAATGGAGACACGAAAGACCGATGAACTCTGCAACAAACTGTACAAAACCAAAGAAGAACAACAAATATTTTTGGGTTTTCGAATTAAAACAAGTACAAAAAGAAACAAGCAAACAAAGCAATTTTTTTGGATTTTTGAATATTAAATCGAAACGAGAAAGGAAAGCAACCCGACAAAAGAAACTAAAGAACAAAATAAAGAGAAACAACAGAAATATTTTTGGTCTTGTTGTGTTTTGGAAAGCAAGAACAAAACGACAAAAACAAAATGAAGCAAAAGAAGCGAAAACAATGAAAGAGAGGAAAACATGGATATACAAAGAACTGACTGAAACGCGATATATAGATGAGTGTGATGTCGGTATACCTCCCCCCAAGCTTAGGCTTTTGGCCTAATTGGAGATCAATCCCAAGGGGACTATGAGGTGGCGCCCCCGTAGTGTGCCGAGGAGGATCCCTGCTCCTGATATGTGCTCGAGGACGCCCCGGTGTACTGCGCGGTGTAGTCCTCAGAAGGCGCATATCGCCTCTGCTACTGCCTATGGAACTCCATCAAGTGCAGCTGCTCATCTATCTCTCCCTTGGGACGCGACCATGGCGTCATGTCAACTTTGCACAAAACAGGGTGCGGCGAAATAACTCTCTCTCGTCTCCGTCAACAAATAAAACTCTATATACTAAATGTTCAGCATTAGAGTTAGCAGTAATAAAATGAGGAGACTTCATGGTAGCAAGGTTAAGTCTATAAGGAGCTATCAATTCATCATCACAAGCAATAGGAAGGCCTAGGGCAGTTACTATACGTGTAGCAATAATACCCCCATAAATGGGTCCCTTAGCAGCTAGGCGGCGAGCAATGAGAGAACCAAGGTCATACTTGTTGCTACGGTTAAGTGCAATATCAAGAAAAGAAAGATGATAGTTTGAGATGTTGCTAGTGTTCTCCCTACAAAAGACACTAGTAGCAAGATAGTACGTGAAGTATATGATAGCAGGAAGTTGGATGTTTCTTATCTTCCCACGCTGAGCTGAGCGGCCGTCATCATTAGTAACTCCTCAATAGAGCTTCATAAGTTCAGCGGGCCTCTCCTTAATCTTGCACTATGTCCCGGAGGCATTGATACCTATAATGTTGCAAAAACTCTTCAAGGTCAAATAAAAAGGGCTACCATATATCTTTAAAGCAACAGTTGGGTTATATGGTGAGTTATGAAATTTAAAACTCTCAACATAAGTTTTTATGAGAGTAGCATACTGGGGACCTTCATCCTGCATGTAGTTGGTTAAACCAACTCTATCAATCAGCATCGAGAAGTCATCAATTATACCTGCACTTCTCAAAAATGTATCGCATGGGAAGCTAGATGGATTAGCAATTCCATCACCTCCCGCATCATCGATGTTCGGTGCAATATAGTCTTCATTACAGGATGGCCTCAGTAGTGTGGATGAAGGTGAGGGCCTTATTCTTCTAGGAGCATCACTCCTAAATATTTCTCCAAAGTTATGGTTGTACATTTCTGAAATTTTTCAACAATCATCACAAAAATTGATCTCAAGCAACTATAAGGTGGAAACTACCATAAAGACTTATAGGAGAGCTAAACATGCATAAAAACTAAATCATTTCCACTTAAATCAAGCATGCAAACTCACATAAGATGTCACCTACAGTACCAACATACTCAAGAAATACTCCACCAAATAAAATTCTACTTGGATAATCGGAGGAGTCACATAACGGAGAGCAAATGCACCAAATTTAAGCAACAATGGTGCGCTGAGCCAAGAGATATAAAAATATCGAGGAAGAACGGCAAGAACTCGGGTTCTAGGAAATGTTTTGAGTTTGTGGGGTGAGAGAGGAATCTCTGGCAGGGAGAGAGTTAGTAGAGGTCCAGGGGGGCCCACACCATGTCAGGCTCCACTAGGGGCTGGTCGTGCCACCCTGTGGTGTGCCTGACTGGTGGATCCCCCTGGGGTCTCCCAGGTGGCTCTCTGCCTCATTTTTTAAGTAAAAATTATTATTATTATATGGAATTTTTCGGGAAACTTTGTTTTCGAGGTATTTTCATAAATTAATAATTAATTAAAACCCAGAAAAACAAATGTGGAAAGGTTGAAAACAAAACCAATGCCATAACTACAGAGGTTCTAAGACACTCCAATGGAAATATAACCAAAGAAAACAAAGGTGGGGGTGGTGAAATCAAAAGTATGGATGGTGAAAATATGCATAACCACAATAATCAGGATGGAAACATGAGGAAAACATGACTATGGATGTTGGAAAACATGATTATACCAACGTAGCAAGGTGATAACAGAAGTAAACATGGTGAAAACATAATGGGGAAGGTGGTAACATAGTGAAAACATTGTCCTCTTCATTCAAAATCATTTTGTTAACAAGGGTGATCAAGTCTTTTTACCAGAACAATTTTTATATGAAGCAAAACTTTGCATAACACTAAATAATTATGTTACCTCAACCTTGATAGACATAGTCCCAATCATAATAATTTCATATTCTTTTGGTGTCATTGGGATGGGACAATAAAATTCTCCAATCTTGATGGTCTCAATATTTTCAATTGAATTTAAACCCTATCTTTTATCGATTTTCTTAGGAAAATAAATAGTATGCTCTTTATCATTAACATTATAACTTACTTTTCCTTGATTGCAATCAATAACAGCCCCTGCAGTGTTAAGAAAAGGTTTCCCAAAAATAATAGACATATTATCATCTTCAGGCATTTCCAACACAACAAAGTCAGTTAATATCAAACAACTAGTAGCAACTTGAACAGGAACATTCTCACATATATCAGCAGGAATAACAGTAGATTCATCAGCCATTTGCAAAGATATATTAGTGTGTATCAATTTTTCAAGAGGGAGCCTCTTATAGAGAGAGAAAAACGCATAACACTAACTCCAGCTCCCAAGTCACATAAAATAATGGGGGGCTGTGGGGGATTCCCCCACAGTAATGGTGTCAAAAAGTCACATAAAGTAGTTCTAACATAATTATTTTTAATAGAACAAGGGATAGTGGGAATACCAGGATCTCCAAGCTTCTTTGGAACATTGCCATTGAAAGAGTAATTAGCAAGCATAGTGGAAATTTCCTCATTAGGAATCTTCCTTTTGTTAGAAACAATATCTTTCATATATTTAGAATAAGGAGGCAGTTTAATAGCATCAGTCAATGGAATTTGCAAAAACAGAGGTTTCAGCCACTCACAAAACTTGTTATAATGTTCTTCTTTCTTTGATTTGTATTTCTTATTAGGAAAAGAAATTTCTTTTTACACCCAAGGCTCTCTTTCCTTACCATGTTTTTTAGCAATGAAATCCTCCACATTATACTTCAAAGTTTTAGTTTACTTTTCAGGTTCAGCTACAGTTTCTTATTTATCGGAAGCATCACTTTTAACATTACCACTTTTAGTTTCAGCATCAGAAATAGATATACTATTAGGATCTTTAGCAGGTTCAGGAGATTCTATAATAGTTTTATGTCTCTTCTTCTTTTTCTTAGAAGGAAAACTATTGTTTTTGGGTTGCTAAGAATCTTGTCCAATTCTTTTAGGATGTCCTTCAGGATACAACGGGTCCTGAGTAGAAACACCACTTATAATAATTATTTCACAAACATGTTTTTCTCTAGAAGGATTAGCTATTGTATCTTTTTGCACTTTAGTGAGTTTAGCAATTTGAGTTTGAACCATATGAAAATGTTTAACAAGCATTTAACATCATTAGAGGTTCTTTCAATAATACCATGCAAATTATCAATAGATCTAGAGTTTTCCATAAGACAATTTTGCACTCTCATATTAAAGTTGTCTTGCTTAACAACATAATTACCAAATTCACCTAAGCATTAATCAGGTGGTTTAGAGTAGGGAATATGTCTATTATCAAAATATTGGAGAGAGTGTACCTCAACTATTGATGGATGAGGAATAGCCTTACATAGTTCTTCTATAGGAGGTAAATTCTTCACATCTTCAAATTTAATTCCCTCTCTTTAAGAGATTTCTTGGCTTCCTTAATCACTTCATCATTTAATTCAATCATCCCTCTCTTCTTGGGTGTTGGTATTGGTGTTGGCTTTGGTGTAGGTGTAGGCTCAGGTATATTCCAATCATCATTATTTTTGGTTATTTTAGCCATTAATTCCTCAGATTCTTCTGGAGTTCTTTTCCTGAAAACACAACCAACACAACTATCCAGGTATGTCCTAGATTCAACAGTTAGTCCATTATAAAATATATCTAGGAGCTCATTTTTAGATAATGTATAGCCAAGGCTAGCTCTTATTAAAGAACAAAACCTTGTCCAAGATTCTGGCAATTTCTCTCCTTCAATTTGCTCAAAGTTAAAGATATCTTGTACAATAGCATGTTGGGCACTAGTAGGAATTTTTTTTTTGAAAGAAAGCATTTACCAAAACCATAAGACTAGTAATAGATCCAGTGACAAATTGTTAAAAAAAGTTTTAGCTTCATCTTTCAATGAGAAAGGGATGATCTTGGTAACAAAATAAGTACGCAACTTGGTATCATCAGAAAATAAACTACTCAAGGATGAAATCTCATTCATGTTTTCCATAGCAGTTTTACTTTCAGTTCCACAAAAAGGTTCCTTCTCAACAATAGATATATAGGATAAATCTAGAGAGAAATCATAATCCTTGTCTCTAATGTGTGTGGGAGATGTGGCAAACTTAGCATCAAGAGAAGATTTATATTTAACAACATGTCTTGCAAGAGGACTCTTAAGAGCACTTTGCAGCAGTAGTAGCTTGAGCTTCCTTAATAAAGTCATCATTAAGATCAATATAGGTTTCATCAAGATCATCAATAGACTCTGGTGAATTAACAGGTGTACCAATATTTTCAACAAGAATTTCAGCACTTTCAATTTGTTTGGATTTAGCAATTGTAGCATCTAGGAAAGGACCTAGTGAACCAGTGTCATCAAGCACAGTAGAAGAATCATCAAAAGTATCAAAAGCATTTTCAGACTCAACATAAGTAACAGTGTATGTAGCATGTGGTGGTGTAAAAAGCTTACTCATAACAGATGGTGAATCAATAGCAACAGAGGTGTTCAGAGTTGTACCTCTTCTTGTAGTGGATGGTAATATAGGAACTTTTCCATCACGATTATTTCCCATGATGAAAGGCTTGCAGCAAACAATATCACGTTCAAGTGAGCAAATAAATAAAGCTATGCTCCCCGGCAACGGCGCCAGACAATAGTCTTGATGACCCACAAGTACAGGGGATCGCAACAGTCCTCGAGGGAAGTAAAACCCAAATTTATTGATTCGACACAAGGGGAGCCAAAGAATATTTATAAGCGTTAATAACTGAGTTGTCAATTCAGATGCACCTGAAAGTTTATTTGCTCGTAACAATTTATAAGTGGTAACAGTTTTATAGCAGCAAAAGTAAAATAACAACATGAATAAAATAATAACAGCATTAGCAATTGCGGGAAACAACAGGATGAAAGTACTATAGGCATAGAGGGAATGGATGAACGGGTGTTCCATGGATAAGATATTTCATGTAATAATCTAAACATGGGCATTGCAGATAATAATAATAATAATAATAATAATAATAATAATAATAATGATAATAAAGCGTCCAAGTTCTAGGCAAACCATAGGCATGTGGCCAATATAGTCATACATGTTCGCAATGAGAAACTTGCACCACATATTTTGTCCTACCAGCCCGTTTTCAGCGGGAACTCAAGGGAAACTACTGGCAATTAAGGTGCTCCTTTTAATAAAGCATCAGAGAAAAGCATTAACACTTCGTGAACATACGTGATCCTCACATCAAAACCATCCCCTTCGGTTGACCCAATTTCTGTCACTTTGGGGCCTCGGGTTCCGCACAATGACATGTGTAAACAACTTGCAGATATGATCAAGAAACACAATTACACTCATGAAACAATAACATGTTCAGATCTGAGATCATGGCACTCGGGCCCTAGTTACAAGCATTAAGCATAATAAGTTGCAACAACGGTAGAAAACGCTAACAGTGGATTCTAGGCACTATGACCTAACAATCTGGCATTATTACATGATCGATCTCACCCAATCCCTTCCATCCCTCTCAGCGTACAGCGGTGTTTACTCACACATGAACGGGGAAACATGGATGGTTGATGGAGAAGAGTTGGCGGTGCCGATGGCGTGATCTCCTCCGAATCCCCGTCCTGGTAGGGCGCCAAAAAAGGAACTACTGATCCCAGAATTGAGTTTCAAGGTGGCGCTGACGCTCTGTTGTGTTTCTGTGGAATATGACGAACCCCCTCATGTTTTAGGTTTACGGGGAATAAGTAGTCGAATGCGGAGCCCGAGGGGATGGTTGTGGCCCCCACACCACCAGGTGGTGCGGACTAGGGGCGCCTAGGGGTGGTCTGGGCCACTCCTTGCCCCCCTCCAGGTGTCCTTCTGGCTCTCGGGGTCTTCTGGTGATATAAGCTCAATGGGATCTTTTTCGGGCAATTTCGTGAAAGTCGATTTTTCTAGACAAAAACAAGACACCAGGGTAATTCTGCTGAAAACAGCGTGAGTCCATGTTAATTGTATCCAAAACTCACAAGTTTAGAGGCAAAAAACAGGAAAAGTGTTCGGAAGAGGAGATATGTTTTGGACGTATCACCCCACTCTTAAGGACAATCGAAATGTCACTTTGCTATGTTTTATTTATGCTCGAAACAAATGTATAACTTTCAAGTGCATTATTATTCATGATCTTTTATTTGTGTTACTTTTTATGATGCAAAGTTATTGCTAAGTTTCATTGTTAGAATTATATCTATCATGCATGTGTTTAAATTACTATGATCTTAGCTTGCATATGCTTTTACAATTTAGATGATCAAGTTTATGTTGGTAGCATGTCACCTCAGGAATTATTTGTTTTTCTCATTTTACCTACTCGAGGACGAGTAGAACTAACCTTGGGTATGCTTGATATGTCTCAAACGTATCTATAATTTTTTATGTTCTATGTTGTTTTCATGCCATATGCGACATGTTTCCTATACACTTTATGTCACTTTTATGGATTCCCTAGGACTATTCTATTGACAAGATGCCACAGAGCCAGTTATGTTTTCTGTTGTTTTTTGCGTTCAGAAAAGTTATTACAGAAATATTCTCGGAATTGGACGAAACAGAATCTCAGGGTCTTATAAATCTGTCACGTACACAGAGTCCGGATGGGACACGGAGGGGGGCCTGGAGGGCCCACACCATATGGCGGCGCCCCCCCCTTTGTCACGCCACCAGGTGGTGTGGCCCCCTGGCCACCCACCAATGTTTCTCTCTCGCCTATTTAATCTCGTCCACGGTTTAACCCTAAATACCAGAGCCTTTTTCACCAAAAGTTCCCATAGCCGTCGTCATCGTCAACCCTAGTTCGGGAGGGTTCTGAAGCTCTCCCTAGCACCCTGCCGGGAGGGGGAATCATCATTGGAGGGCTCTTCATCCTTGGACTACGGTTCCATAGCAGCAGCTAGATGGTTGTTCTCTCCTCTTTATGCCTCATGTTTAGATCTTGTCAGCTGCCTAACATGATCAAGATCATCTTATTGTAATGCTACATGTTGTGTATGTTGGGATCCGATGAATATTGACTGCTATGTCCAATGATTATCAATCTGTCATGTTTATGTTATTTATGATCTTGCATGCTCTCCGTTACTAGTAGATGCTTTGGCCAAGTTGATGCTTCTAACTCCAAGAGGGAGTATTTATGCTCGATAGTGGGTTCATTTCTCCCTTTCACTCACGCTCGAGTTATAGAAAAGTAACGGGTGGGGGATGTGTTGTTTCCATTAGGGAGAAAACAATGATGTTTACATTTTTTACATTACACACTTTGCTTAATGCAATTATCTGCTGCTTGCAACTTAATACCCAAGGTTTGATTGGATGATGCTCCGAGGGTGGATTATTAGTCATAGATGCAGTTGGATAATGGTCTATGAATTATGTTGTAATGCCCAAATGAATCACATAGTAATCATCATGTCATGCATATGTACTACGGTGCAGCCTTTGTATCTGTTAATTGCCCAGCTGTAATTTTTTTACCCAGCATGTTATCTATCTGTTTTGGAGAGACACCACTAGTGAACTGTGGACCCCGGTCCTTTCCTTTACACTGATAATACAACAACTGCAGCCACTCTTTTCTTTACTGCAATTATTGTTTTCCTCTCATTCACTGCCTTCACTATTCTCTTTTCATTACTGCAAACAAGTATTATTTTCCACACTATACATCTAATCCTTTGTGTTAGCTAAACCGGTGAGATTGACAACCTCATTGTTTCATTGGGTCAAAGTACTCTGATTGTGTTGTGTAGATTCCACGTTGCTACTAAACCGGTAGTGCGCCCTGCCAAAATCAGTTGTCTTCAACCTTAAGAAGTGATTTCTTTCTCCTACTGGTCGATTCAACCTTGGTTTATTTCTGAGGGAAAAATTGTTTATGTTCTCTTTATACCTTCCTCTTGGAGTTTCCCACCAAATGCACTCCTGCACCATCACCTCTTAGGCGGTCCGAGTGCACTCCTCCTCATAGAACTCCTCTTCTTGCTCTGCGGCGACAATTTGCTGCGAGGCAATGGCGGAGAAGGGTTATTCTGGTGCCTCCGTGTGAACTATTTGCCGGGAGAAGTGCCTGAGGTAGCAAGAAGTGAAGAATCGTGGTGGCTCCGCTCCGGTCGTGTAGAACAGTGGCGGAGAGTAAGCACGCGGCAGCGATGAACTCGAGCGCGACAGCGATGAAGACGAGGGGCTCGAGCTCGATGGAGATGGCGGAGCGCAGATCTGCAATGTCAGCGACGAACTCGATGGCGCTCCGGCGCGGTGCGATGGGGCATGGTGGTGTCCGCTGCTCGGTGGCGGAGCTCAAAGGTGCGCGGCGAACCGGTGGTGTGCTATGCGGGTGTGGTGGAAAAGGAGATGGGAAGTGAGGCAAATGGCGAAGGAACGGAATGCAACTCCCCGCGCGGGTATTTATACCACAGGGAGGCGAAGAGAACGTGGGATCGATCGTGGCTAGTAATGCGGTAACCGGCGCGGTTACTGCGCGTGCAGTAACGCACGAAGGGGACATTACTGCGCGGCGTGCGCTATTAATCCCGTGGATTCAGGAGAGTGCACTCAAGTACCTGTGGAGAGTTGACGGGATGTGGGTCCTAGGGCGCAGGCGTGGCGTGCGCGTGGAGTGTGTGCAGTTGTGTACTAGGACCGAGGGGGCGCGCAGCAGTTCTCCGCCAAGTGGTGCAACCACAGCGCGAGGAAACGAGGCGGTCTTCGCCACGTGGTGCAACCACAGCGTGAGGAAACGAGGTGCTCCCACCTCGTGATATTTGAGTTCAAACGAAAAAGAGAAATGGCTAAGTGTTGGAACTCAGACGAACATTGACCCGACAGAAGTTATGTCGGGGATTCGGTGGGATCCTTGGCGTTCATCGTGGATCAGTTCCTAGATCGAAGTTGAACCGACATAATGGTATGTCGGTTGAGCATTGTGGAATTATGGTTTAAATGCTACTAGCTTCGGGGACTAATGTTGGTGCTACCCACGGGTAGGGTCATATTTGGTGAGAAATGTTGTCCAAGGGGTGGATCGTGTCAAAGTTGGCCGAGTTAAGTGCCCAACCGGCATCTGGCTACCGACATATGCTATGTCCGTACAAGGTGCTATTCTCTCGGATTATCCGAGTTAACGCTTGGAGAAACCGGATTATGGGAAGAACCTGCTATCCCGGACCAAGGTCAATAGAGCAGGTGTATCCCGGAGATCACGGAGGAACACAGACGTGTAGTTGAACTTACTAGGCGGGTGACATGGAGAGTACATGGGCACAGTGCAAAGATATGGGCGAGGCCGTTTCCTGTCTCTGACAGAGGGGAGAGGACACACATGACATACCACAGAGAAGAGTTTCGGCCCCATGCTCTACGGCGTGCGATACTCTACAATGCTATCTGCCTAACTTTTGTACCTTCTGTCAGTGGCCACCGGTATATAAGGTGGCTACACCCTTCCTGCGTGAGGGACGACGACCCTAGTAACTCATTCTTCCATCCACACACATAAAAGAGAGAGAGATAGCTTCTTCTTCTTCTTCCTCTAGCTAGGAGAGCTCAAAGAGCAGAGTTGTAACTTGGATACTCACATATATAGAGGTAGACAAGAAGGAGTAGGGGTTTTACCTCCTCACGAGGGCCCTTAACCTGGGTACATCGGTGTGTTCCGTGTGCGTATCTCTACGCGCTATCCCTCCCCAGGTACCAACAGCGTCCATCAGCCCCAACCTTAAGCCATCCCATGGCATCTGCCGTGACTCCACCACGACGGATCATATAGTACAACCTGCACCACCACCACATACATTGGAGGAGCATGCCATTGTGCCTAGTATTGTATCTTGTGATATGCAGGTTTCTTTTGAAGAAAGGGAGCCTAGTCAAGTACAACCTGCAACACCATTTGAGAAAGATGAGTCAGTGCCTACTAAATTTGAGGAGGATTGTCGTAGGATGGGAAAGACAGATGCCATGGGATGGCTAATGAGTTGGGGCCGATGGACGCTGTAGGTATCCGGGGAGGGATCGCACGTCGAGTAGACGCACACGAAGAACACTACAAACACCTCGATCTACCCAGGTTCGGGGCCCTCGTGTGGAGGGAACACCCCTACTCCTGCCTATATCTCTGTATGTATGATATCCGAGTAGCCACAATACAAAGTTGCCTCTCAGCCGAGTAGCCACTCGCCTGCTCTCTCTACTGCTAGTGCTGGCTCTTGCAATAAATGCTCTCAGGGCCAACGTCCCTCGCGCAGGAGGGGGCTGGGCTCCTTATATACTGGTGCCCAGACGAGTAAAAAACGAATAAAAGGTACAACAATGCGAAATATCTACTTGACGCGCAGAGCACGCCTCCGGGTTCCCGCTGACGCCATGGCGAGAAGTCGCCGCGTCGTCCGGTTGACAGGACCTGTCCACCCTGTCAGTCTCACAGAGTAGGCCCCCCCGACACGTCCTGTCCCCTCTGTCAGTGACAAGACGTGACAGGCGCCTACCCTCACTGTGTCCACGCCGTAGCACGGATAATCATGTACCAAGTAAGTTGAACCGCACGCCTGTACGGCTGCGGGATACGCGGGATCTCGCCAGAACGGTTGCATTGACTTCTTGCCCGAGTAGGATTGCAGTCCATCTACTCGGACCCCTTGTTCTTTACTCGGACGATTATGATCTTCCTTATTTATCTTCTCTTGGCCTTCAGTACTTATCACCGAGTAGAGTATACCGGGTACCAGACACCCGAGTAGCCGCCTACCCGGCCAATCAGTACTTTGGGCTCTGCTTTACCACCTGTCTTACCCCTACTCGGGGGTAGCCCCCTGACCTTAGTCCCCGAAGCTCATAGAGTCCAGTGAACTTGTTCGTTGGGCCCTGCCAGCTTAAACCAATTTTGCCTTCGTAAAAGAATGAGGCCGAGTTGCTCCTCAACCCGGACCCATAATTCCTACTCGAACCTCTCCAACTATGGTTATTGGAGAAATCCTCTTGGAGCCAAGTAGAGCATACTCAGCATAGTGCTGCCGAGTAGTTTACCTTGGTGAAATTTTCGACACGATCCCGCTCTGCCCAGATCAAATCCATCTTCTCGTGTCCATGTGGGGCACGTGTCATGCGCACATGCCCCCGGCGCCTCGGTTCTAGTGCAGCAGCACGCCACGCGCCTGTCACTGCGCCCGGGGCCCACAGCCCGTTAGGTCACTTCGAGCGGGTACTCGAGAGCCCACGACCCACGTCGTGGGATTAACTACGCCCGCGCGCGGATTGCGCTGTGTGCGTTTCCATCGGTCAGTTAACCCACGACGCACGATCTCTGGCCACGATCGATCCCACTAGTAACCGCAACTCGCGGAGGGATAAATACCCCCGCGCCGCCCAAATCGCTTCCTTCCCTCGCATTTTCCCCCATTCTGCTCGCTCTCTGCCCTCGCCTCCGCCGTCGAGCACAGCGCCGCCGCAAACCGCAACGCGCCACCGCTCCACGCACAGAGAGACAAACAGAGAGAGAACCACATCTCGAGCGCCTCCGTCCTCGTCGTCGCCTTCGACCTCGACGAGCACCCGTGCCTCCACCAGCAACCGCACCGTCATGAACCTCGAGCATGCCGCCGCGGACGAGCACGAGGAGGAGATGGTGTCGGCCCGAGCCGGCTGGGAGGGCTCGGACTTCACAGCCGCTGATTGCCAGTGGCTGGTGAACACCCGCCGAGTCCCTCTCGGCGTAATCTGTCGCCCTCCCGACGACGAGGTCGTCTCGGCACCAGAAGACGGTGAGTATGTCGTCTTCTTGTCGCACTTCAAACATGGCCTAGACCTTCCTATCTCCAAATTCTTTTCCGATTTCCTCCGCCATTTCGGCCTCCAGCCGCACCACCTTCCTCCCAACGCCATAGTCATGCTATCCACCCACGCCACCGTCTGCGAGGCCTTCTTGGGCGTCTACCCAACTGTCCAAACTTGGGCCCGCTACTTCTTTCTTCGCCAGCAGAGCATTCCAAACCCCAGCAATCCTCTTGTTCCTCGCGTGATGACCCAGACGGGTAGCGCAATGATGCTGCAACGCACCACCGGGAACCACCCGCGGGTTCTCAGATTGGAGACAGTGCGCAAGTGGCAGCGCGGTTTCCTATATGTGAAGAATGTTCCTCCTGAAGCAGGGAAGCCCGCTGAAGACCGAATTGGGCTCCCCAGGTTCCAGAATGTGCTGCCCACCGGACAGATCTGGGGGTATAATCCCAAGAACACAGTGCCTGACATTGTCCAGGTCTGACGCAGCTGGTTGAGCAAGGGCTCGTGCAGGACGATCCAATCGCCTGCTAGATATCACGCTGAGTGCTCCTGCTCTAGGACCGAGCACACAAGATGTGCTATATGGGAGGCCCGCGGGATTGCACCCGGACCACAACCTTCGAGCTCAGCAAGGCAGAGGTGGCCATGTGGGCCAAGTCCATCATGAGGACTACGCTGACCGACTACTGGGCATACGTCTTTGTGCCGTATAGCCGCACCAAGCGCATTACCCAGGTGAGTCTTCCTCTTGTACTTGATACCGAGTAGAATCCCTTTTGTCCTTGTATTCTTCATGCTTGTGCTCTATGCCGAATAGATTGTCTCTTAGGCTTTATATGCTTTATGTTTGCATGTCGTATTGAGTAGAGCCTCCTAGTTAACACTTAGCTTTGTATGCTTTCTGTTTGCATGTTGTGCCGAATAGAATCCTTCTGTATATGCTTTTCCATAGAGTTTTTAGCTTCTTGTGCTTAGTGTTTACACGCTAACTGGGTAGGAACACACTCAATTACCTCCTCCGGTCCTTAGCCTTTTATGATTTTAGTTTGCACGCTAGACCGAGTAGGGTCCCTACTCTGCAGGAGACCACCTTACTTATGCTTTATGTTTGCATCACCAGCACATCAACCGCCAGAGAGACGAGGATGAGACAACTTCGAGGGCAACTGGGAGGAGGACAGGAAAGAGGATGACGCGACAGCGTACGACATCCAAGACACCCTCTGCATCCCTCGTGCCGGCCAGGAAGGTAAGTCCCGTGTTGACGCCTCCATTCGGGACTGGTCAGAGGATGATGAAGGTGACCGGATTCACCTCTCTGCTTGTCTGCAATCTGTTTTGCTTCCCTTCTTTTGCTTACTCTAAATTCTTTCTTCTTCTCTGCAGAGGAACCTATGCTGGTGGAAGGAGAGGAACCGGTGGACGCGGTTCCTGTGTCCTTGGCCGCTCCCACGACTCGGAAGACGACGGTAGCGGTGTGCAGGCACCCCTACCAAGAGATTGAAGAAGAAGCCAGGAAACAAACCTCCGGCCAGCAAGCTCATCTCCCGCAAGAGACGCGCCCCCACCTCAGATGGGTAAGTGCCTCCGAGTACACTCTGGTTCTCCGTTGTGTTTCTTCCTTGTTCCCTTTTCTGCTTTCCTTCTGATTCTGTTTTTCCCTTGCACGTTTCTTTTCAGTGATGCGCTTGACGCTGATGCCACCGCAGCACCCACTCCCAAGAAGAAAACGGTCCCGCCGCCAGAGCTGCTCGTGGAGCTCTCGGATGACGATGAGGACCGGGAACCGGAGGGTAGGACGCGTGCGTCCTCCCCTGTTAAAGAAGAGTACGACCATGACACCGAGAACACCGGCGCGGGGAACGAGACCGAGCATGCCTCCGAGCAGCCGTGGCCTGAATCGCAGCCGGCTGCTCAAGAGAACACCAACACCGAGAGCCCTCCAACTCCTCTAGCTGCATCAGCTGGGGAGGCCACCGAGCGCGCTGCCGAGCCGCAGCAGGAGGACGCCGCCCTGGAGCGGCCAGATCCTGCTGCTGAACGGCAGCCTGAAGACAATGCTGCCGAGCAGCCTGACCCCGCTGCCGAGCAACGGGTAGAAGATAATGCTGCAGAGAAACCAGACCCCGTTGCCGAGCAGCGGGTAGAAGACCCTCTGGTGGAGCCATCCCACCAATGCGTAGTGCGGCCGGACGCAGCGCCGACTAGCCGGCCACCTGCTCCGCCAACTAGGCAGATGCCTCCACCTGCTCCGCCAACTCAGCAGGCGCCTCCACCAACCAAACAAGTACCACCAACTCCCACGCCCAGCACCGAGAAGTCCACCAAGTCAGCTTCTCAGCAAGCACCTCGCCAGTCAGCCAACTGCCTCCTCCTGCTCAACCAACTCCCACGTCCAGCACCAAGAAATCCACCAAGCCAGCTGCAGTGCCAACTCGGCAGCAGCCAAAGCGCGGTACTGCGCAGGCTGGGCAGCAGTTGCTGCCCTTCGCGCCAGCCGGAACCCAGCCTGCCAGACCCTCGCAACCGGGCGCGCCGCAAGGCGGACAGGCTGGGCAGCCGCCCCGGAACACCAAGTGGGCCTTGAACCAGAGGAAGAAGCCTACGAATCCCAACGTTACTCTGGTCCCAGCCAACGTCACTTTCGGTCCTGTGGAAGAACAAGATGCTGACGCGAGCCCCAGCGAGAAGGAGGCCGAGCCTGACTTCCCAGAGTACTGGAAGCTGTTACAGGAGCGCCACAAGCTCCACATGGCGCAGGAAGATGAGCGGATACTTGCTCTGAAGGAGCGAAGGGCCGTGACCCGCTCCAAATCAAAGGGAAAGAAGAACTCCCTCGTTATCAAATAACTCTCTTCCCGCCAAGAAGATGACGAGGTGCTTCCGGAAGAGGGCATTGCTGCCATCATGGACCAGGTAGGCTATATTGAGAAAGTTTGGGATAGCAAGGTAGTCGGTCATGCCTCCTGGGACGGTGTCGAGTTGGGCAAACTCGACAACTACCGGACCGAGTGGAACAGAGCCGACATCGGCCCAGTTGGCATGGCTGTAGCTACTCCCAGCAGCACTTTGGCCGGCAAGTTGTTCGTCTTGTGCAAGAATATTGAAGATATTGAGCAAAGCTATGTGGTAAATGTCCTTTCTTCTTTCTGAATTTTTCCGAGTTGCCAACTTATTTTTCCTCTTTCTTCTCTTAGCCATTACCCCAGTCCCCGAGATTCGGGCCGAGTAGGTGAAACTCAAACGAGTTGATATCTACTCGGGCCAAATCTTCCAAAACTCACAATTTCTCCTTCTTTTCTGCAGGATAGCATCCAGGAAAGGACTAAAACTTTCTGTCAGCTTCTCTGGTCCCACCGCCAACACAGAGACCGTAACCGAGTTATGGAATCTGCCAAGAGAGACAAGGATGCTCTAGAGAAGAGCGCCCTGGACCGCACCCTCAAGCTTTCTGAAATTGAAAGTAATCTTTTAGCATCTCGGTTTGTGCGTTTTGTACTTACGCCCGTTTTTTTCTTTTTGCTCATCTTCTGTCTTCTCTGTAGGCGAGCTGAAGGCCCTAATGGAAAAGCATCAGGATTGCGAAGTGATGTCTGCCTCTGCGCAGAGTAAGATCTCTTCTCTGGAAGGTTAGCATTTTTCTTTCTTTTCTGTATCTACCTTCTCTCATTTGGCTACTCTGCTCAATGATGTTGTTCTTCCCGCAGAAGAATATAAGAATTTTCGGGAGCAACACCTGCAATGCCTCACTCCTGCTGAGGCACATCAGCAAGTGCAGCCCCAAGAGGTCGAGCTGGAGAAGGAGCGTGCAGCCGAGAGGGCGGAGTTTGAGAAACTCCAGTTGATCTTGCAAGCGTGCTCCAAACTGCAATCAACTCTGTCTGCGAGAAGAAATATTTCGAGAAAGCAGCTGCCGCCGAGAAGCGGAAATTCGAGCTGGAAATTAAAACTCTGAACGATAGGAATCAAGCTCTCGAGGACACAGTCAGCAAGTCACGCCGCCTCCAGGATAAGCAAATCCGAGAATCAGATGATTGGAGGACCAAGCTGGGGGGCCTTGTGTTGGAAATGGAATGAGAGTTGCCGCTACTCGTTACTTTGTTTGGTTTTTTCCTTTCTGCCTTATGCTACTCAGTCTATTCTTCTTCACGGTTACTCTTTTCAATCCAAATATGCATCTCCTGATCTAGACATCTTCCCGGAACTTCGTGCTGCTGGTGAAACTGCTATGGATAAGGCGAGAAAGGCCAGGGCAGCAGTTCGTCTCAATGTTGATGATGGCTCCAACATCGATGATCATCTCATCAACCTCAAGACCCAAGTACGCTCCCTCAAAGGCTTGGGCACCTCCATGGTGTCCACTGCAATCAAGTTGCACAAACTATTCTGGCCCGAGAAAGATGTTCCGGAGACCTTCTGCGACATCGCAGCCAACCTGGACCACGTCAAGGTGGAGTTGAAGAAATGGCGTGCTTCCGCAGCTCGGGCAGGAGCTGACGAGCTCCTTCACTTTATCTTGTCTTGGTACAAAAATTTAGATCTTGCCAGGATTAGCACTCGCCGAAATGGATCCAAGTGGAGTGCACGTCCCGAGTGCGTCTCCCGCCGGAAATAAGTGGCCTATGAGCTTGCCTCCTACGCTGACACCAGCCTATCCATCGATGGCCCCACTAAGCCGGATATAGATGTTGAGGACGAGGAAGATGAAGGAGAGGCCGAGTTCGAGGACGATGCCGGCAAAGACCAGAGCCAGGATGACGAGGAAGCGCAGCAAGAAGGGTCCGAGCACGAGGAGGCCGAGCATGGGGAGAGTGAGCAGCGCGACACCGCAGAGGACTCCGGGATGGGCGCCAACCTGGAGACTGAGCAGTCTCAACCCGCCGCGCAAGAGGCGACCGTCACCACCGAGATGGTGATTGATGACCCCGCTCCTGAGTTGGGCGTGACTGTGGCTGCGACTACCGAGCTCTACCCTCTTCCCAGCACTCAAGCCACTCAAGCCTCCAACACTGCATCGGAGCAAATCTCCACTACTCCAACTTCTACAACTGCTGCCTCCGAGTCAACTGCGCCTACCAAAACCAACACGGATACCACTGCCTCGACTGCTGTTTTATTCCTGCACATTTTATCTCTGAACAATTTCATCAGATCCCCGCGATGCCGGGTGCATATGCATCGAACAAGTTTATGCTTTAAGTTCCTTGCTACTCAATTTTGTTTGGTTAACACTTTAGCAACACTGGCTCAATGCCAGGTTGCGTTTCAGTGCAAGTTCCCGAGTTGCATTTTTCATTCACTTGTTCTTTTTGTCTTTGCTCTTACCTGCCACTTGTGGCTTTCTGGTAGTCGAGTCACAAGATTTCAAAGTTCAAGTTTCAGATACTTAGCCACTTAGAAAATTGCATAGTAACGTTGCCCACCACTTAGCCAAACAGAGAAACAAAAAAGTAAAGAACACCCTACCCAGGTTCTACACCTTTCTTTTCCTTAGCAATTTTTCGTGTGTTCATTGACCTTTGGCTTGTTCTCTTGCTTGCCATGAAGCCAGGTTGCGGACAGCAGCAGAGTTGAAGAGGTGTCCCTTGGGTTTAAACACATTACTAGATGTGCACATGAAATTCTAAGTAAACCAACCGAGTAGACAAAGTAAAGCAGAGTAGAACAACACAGAGCAAACTTGGACAAGGGCAGTCCCCGAGTTTGAATTCGGAGTTCCGACTAGAAGTTTAACTCGGTTGAGGAGATACATACAATGTTTGCTCACGAATGAAAACGACGGAGTAGAGCTATATACCAAGGACGCTTGGATTCCTCTCCAGCTCTATCCTGTCTGTTCTTCTGGGGTGCCTGCGCGTCAACTAGATAGTAGGCATCATTGTGAAGAGCCTTGCTCACAATAAAGGCCCCTTCCCACGGAGGGGATAGCTTGTGCATCCCGGTTGTGCGCTCCACGAGCCTAAGAACCATGTCTCCTTCTCGGAAAACCCTTGGGTTTAGTTTCCGGCTATGATAGCACCTCAGACTCTGCTGATAAATGGCTGAACGTGATAGAGTTAACTCTCTTGCTTATTCTAGCAGGTCAACGTCATTTTCTCGAGCATCTCGGGCCTCTTTTACAGTATAGAGTGTTACCCTAGGTGAGTGATATGGATATTATAGGGGTACATGATGATTGTTCATGCTTGAGTTGGAAGGAAATATTGAAGTTAATTTATGATTACTATAAGGTGAATTCCTTCTTAATGGATTGTGTTATTTGTGTTTATAAGAATGTTATACTACCTAAGCATATGTATTTATGTATGATAGGTTTCTTTATAACACAAACATGGATGGAGGAGAGCATCAAGAAGAGATGGAAAAGAAGCATACAAGGGTGGAAGTCATGGAGATTGTTTCCCACAAGAGCACAAGGAGTTAAAGGAGCCATACATGCATTGGGGGTTGATATGGGAGCAGCAAGGACATGTCCTAGGCTGTCCCAAACGTTTTTATTAGGGGTTCTGCGAGTCCATATGGCTGGGCCCATGTTGGGCTCCGTTTGTATTGGTTTGGGTGCACCAAACCGTTTAGGAATAGGTTAGGGGGGCGCACCCCCCTCTTGGCCGCACCCCCTCCATCATAAATACCTCTTAGCCACGAATTTAGAGGTTAGACCCAGTTAAAATTAAACCCTAGATTCCAGAATTGAACTATGTTCATCTGAATTTATCCCCACCAGTTTGGTGGAGTTACCCTTTGCAAATTCTGCGTGTTATCTGTTGTTCGATTGGGAATTAGTAGATACGGACCACTCGTAGTCTTTGATTACGTTGTGCAAGTGTGTGGAGTTGAGATATTCCAAAGGGATTGAGAGCTGTTGCATTGGCATCAGGGATCAGCCGGAGAGGTTTCAGCGAGACACAAGTTATCAGTCAAGTTATCGTGTGAGTTCATCGAGAAGATCGGGCAACACCTTATCATATGGTATCAGATTTACAGGTTGATTCGGTGAGCAATTTATCGCTAGATTCGTTTTTGTTTTCTACCTATCAAGAAAAAGCCACACAAAAATTCGAGTAGTAGAGTTTCCATAGCCTTAGATCAACACCAATTGCTTCTTCTGGTTGCTGTTTTTGTTGATTTTTGCGTCCCTGTTTTTCCTTTTGAGTCTTTTGTTTTCGGTCTAGGTTTAGGGTTCTTGTGTTGGTCCAGTCTTGTCATTGGAGTCCACCGAAATCCCCTCAAAATTCCCAATCCGAGTGCAGGCTTTGATCCAATTCGAGTTGGAGTAGGGTTCCTGCCGCGGCACAAAACTCATCAAAACGCTGTCGTGGTCTAGCTGCTGTCGGAGTCCTTGTCGCTCTCGCTTTCCACCTTACTGCACGTAGCAAATTCCCACCCGCGCGCCCTAGCTAGCGCTTACCAGCAGCAGTACCGCGTGCTGCCGCGGCACGCACTTGCGCGATATCGCTGCCGCGCCCGCAATTCCTGCCGCGCTCTCACCTGCCACAACGCCACCGCAAATTCACACCCGCGCGCTACGTGTGCTGCCGCGCCCTTACAAGATCATCACCGTGTGCTGCCGCGACAGAGGTTTTCCATGTTTTGCTGCCGCGATACAAATTTTCTGCCGTGGGCAATTCTCTTAGTCTAGTTAGTTTTCGGTTTGCTTTTCTTTTCCACTTTCTTTAGGATTTCAAGTCTGATCTTTGAGAGACATAGACACGGCCTATCTACATATAAAATTAGGAGCATACCTACATAAGACTAGCTCAATTTGGTGCTCACAGGCTGCTCAGTTGATTATTTCACAGTGCTGTTTTCTGCAAAAAAAATACTGTAACCGTGAAAAGTATCAAAATATATTGGCCCAAAAGAGTGGAAAAATCAAAGTGAAAAACAGAAAAATAAAAGAGAAAAGGAGGCCTCAAAATTGGGGATAGCTACTGCAGTTTTGGAGCTGTTTTACATGTTGTTTTGCACTAGTTCTTTGAGCAATCTTGTGCATGTTATAAGAGCTGTAGCTAGTGTCTTTCGAGTGCATTGCAACAATTCCATCCATATAGTTGATTGCCACATTATTCTCCACGTGTGTGTTTCCTGTGCGTTTCATATCATCACAAGCAGCAAATAGGACTTGTTATTGGTGTTGTTAGGTATCCATACCAAGCCCCACCATATACCTTGTTTGTCTTGTGATAGCTAAAATCCCGGGTATTCTCATCTTCACATCAGTTCACATGTTAATACTACTTATGGTGAGTGTTTTCTATTCTCTTTGGAGTGTTAAGATACATGTTTTCTTTGCTATTTTGAGAGAGTTGTGAGAGAACACCACAACCCATTGTTATTTTGTTACTAATAAGTTAATCAATGGAGCTTTGTAGTTTTTCTATGTGTGGTGATGCTTTCTGGGAGGAGGAGTCTACTGGAATGCCTGCAGCAAATTTTTTCCACCTCATTGCAGACATCAAAGGTTTCCATGCTGCTATTACTCTTGATAAGGATACTCATTCTAATTTTGTTAGTCTTGATGTTGTTGAGCAATTGCAATTGGAAACTTTTCAAGCAAATCCATACATGTTAATTACTAATGATGATAAAATTCGAACTACTCTACGTACTTGTGTTCCATTAACCATTCGTGGTCATACAGAGCTCATTTATTGTCATGTGATTCCTAGAGCATTTACTAGTTGTCATCTTTTCTTGGGTGAATCATGTATTGTCAAATTTCGGTTTGATTTTGCTAGATATTATCCTGACATAAAATTACTTTGGAATCATCGATATCATCGAAGAAAACATGTTTCACTTGAAAATTGTATGGAGGTTAGAAAGCAACCATTATGTTATCCTCAAGTCATGGGATCCGAAGTTGAGAAAACATGTGAGGTTGTTTCTACTAACATAATCATGTCTACTACTAGTGTTGTTTCATGTAATGTGCAGGTTGCTTTTGAAGAAAGGGAGCCTCTAGTGCAACCTGCACCACCACCATATCCATTGGAGGAGCATGCCATTGTGCCTAGTACTATGTCTTGTGATATGCAGGTTACTCTTGAAGAAAGGGAGCCATCACTAGTACAACCTGCATCACCACTTGAGATAGATGAATAAGTGCCTACTATATCTGAGTAGGATGTTACTGCTATTGGTACTGATTTGGAGCTGCCACTAACAAGTACAACTTTTTGTGAGTCTACTAATGTGTTAGTTAATTCTTATGAGTTGATAACCACATATATTTCACCACCATGTGATAGTTTGTGTTCAAATTTTGAGCATGTGGTTTTGATTTCACATAAAGAAGTGCTTGCTAAAAAACCACCTATGAATATTGTATATTCCATCATATTACATAAACATAAACCAATTACTGTGCAATGTGCTATGAATAGGATTGCTGAAATTTCATATATAAATTCTAGCACTTATGCTACTTGTTTCACTTTTAATTTGGTTGGTGACTATAACATGAATGAAATTTTTATGGTGGATCACATATGTATTACTTGTGATACAATTGCTGATTTAAATATTGTGTTACCTTGGTTGAATTGTTTACAATTTGCTGCAACTAAGCATGATTCTACACATATGTTTGATTTTCAGCAACATTTCATAAGTACATATGTGTCGTGGTGGTGTCACGGCAGATGCCATAGGATGGCTAAAGTTGTGGGGACGATGGACGCTGGAGGCGCTCGGGGAGGGATCACGCAGCGAATAGCCGCGTGTGGTATGAATCAATCACTGCAAACAACAAGATCTACCCAGGTTCAGGGCCCTCGTGTGGAGGTAAAACCCCTACTCCTGCCTTTCTCTCTCTGTATTAGTGTCTCACCGAGTAGCCACAATACAAGTTTGGCCTTCAGCCGAGTAGCCACTCTCCTCTCTCTGTGTAGATCTAGGGTTTTCTCTCGTGAGCCCAAGCGTCCATCGTGCAGGAGGGGGCAGGGCACCTTATATACTGGTGCCCAGCCGGATACAGCCAACAGGGAAAAGTACAAACAAATGTCGACATAGTGTGCACACTGCGTACTTCCGGCTTCCCGCTGACAGCTTTCGCTTCCTAATTTGTCTTGTGTGGAAAGTCGTTGTGCAAAACCAAGAAGCTGATCTGTTATCACTGCCACGAACACAGAGTAGGCACCCCTAACCTGCGACGCCCTGCTGACACCCTGGCGCGGTCAGGCACGCTGTCTGCAGATGAACAGTGTCGCAGTACGGACCCAGGATACGCGGGATCCTGTGTCAGAACGGCTCCTTTGACTTCTGGCCTGAGTAGGAAACCGCCACTTCTACTCGGACCTCTTCCTCTACTCGGAGGAATCTAACTTCCTTGATTCTTCCTTCTGGCCATCAACATGTACGACCGAATAGAAGTCGACCGGGTAGCAAGTACCGGGTAGGCAGCTACTCGGCCAAGCACCCCTTCTGATCTTGCCCTTTGCACTTGCCTTTACCCTACTCGAGGGTAACCCCCCGACATTAGTCCCCAAAGCTGGTAGAGTCCTGCGAACTTGTTCACTCGGCTCTGCCAGCTTAAAAACCAATCTTGCCTTTGAACCTTAGGATACCGAGTAAAACCTCCGAGTAGCCCCCAATCTTGTTTTGAGTTTCTTCTCTTCCGAATAGAACCACCTTTCTTCTCTGTTGCCGAGTAAAAAGACTTAGCGAAATCTCGAATCAGAATCTCTGCGTGGCAGAGCAAAATCCGGCTTTTCGCACTGCAACTAGGCACGTGTCACGCTATCACACCCCCGATGCCTCGGTGCCCGGGATCTGACAGGCCACGCCCCCACTTTCCGCGGCCTGGGCCCACTGGCCCGTTAGGTCCCATCAAGTGCAGTAATTACCCACGATCGCGTCGTGGGATCAATTGCGGCCGTTACGCGCGCATCCCGCGCTGTGTGCATTTCTAACCGGCCCACACACCCCACGCCGCACGATTTTCGCCACAACTGATCCCACTAACCTCGACTGTAACGGCAACCCGAGGGGAGGTATAAATACCCCCTCGGTAACTCCTTTTTCCCCTTCATGCCTTCATTCTCTCCTTGCCTCTTCGTTTCTCCGCCGCCACCGAGCTCTTCGCCGTCGTGCATCTCACTGCGCCGCCGCGAGCCTCACCGCACCGAAAGGCTAGCCTTTTCCACCAATTTCTACCAAATCTCCATCAAATCTCCTCTTCTGCTCGATGGCCCGCGATGATGATGCCCGCGCCGGGTTGGCTGGATCCGAAGTCATGGCAGACGACTGCCAGTGGCTGGTGAACACACGGCGCGTTCCTCCCGGCGTCCGCTGCCGGCACCCCGACGGCGAGCTCGTCCCCACTCCGGAGGCGGACGAGCACGTGGTGTTCCTCGCGCACTTCGCGCGAGGATTCGGGCTACCCGTCTCAAACTTCTTCCGCTCCTTCCTCAACCACTTCGGGCTCCAGCCGCACCACCTGCCGCCGAATGCCATGGTGATGCTCGCATACCACGCCGTGGTGTGCGAGGAGTTCTTGGGCGTGCGCCCCACGCCGATGACCTGGGCGCGCTACTTCTTCTTCAGGTAGCAGAGCGTGCCCAAGCCGGGTAGCACGGAGAGCGGCCGTGGCATGACCGAGACCGGCAGCGCCATGATGGTGCAGCGCAGCGGGACCAACCATCCACACATCAAGGGCCTCGACTTCGTGCGCAAATGGCAGAGATCCTTCTTCTACGTGAAGAACAACTCTGTCGAGGAAGGAGTACCTCCCGTGGACCAGATCAATCTCCCCAGGTGGACCAACACGGCTCCTACTGGGCAGAATTGGGGATACAAGCCACCGCTAGAGGGCGACCTCAAGCAAATGAACAAGCGCCTCGCCCAGCTGAATGAATTGGGGCTCAAGAGCGACGACCCCATCGCCTGCTGGATCTCCAGGCGAGTGCTCCCGCTGCATCGCCGTGCACACCTCATGTGCTACATGGGCGGCAATAGAGATTGCACCCGGACGACCACGTTCGAGCTCAGCAACGGGGATGTGGCCGTCTGGGCGCGCTCCATCATGAGCACCGGCCTCAACGACAACTGGCAGTTTGGCTTCGTGCCGTACAGCCGCACAAAGCCAATTAAGCGGGTTAGTACTTCATATCTTGTTTCCTGCATAGTGATACCGAGTAGATAGCCTTCTAGCTTGGTATGCTTAGTATTCGCACTCTGTGCCGAGTAGCACACTTAGCAGTATCTCCTATGCTTCATGTGCTTTGTGTTTGCACGCCATTTTGAGTAGGGCACTTGCTAATATCTGTTAGGCTTCATGTTCTTTGTGTTTGCACGCCTTGTCGAGTAGGACACTTACTCCATTATGCTTTGTGCTTGCATCCCATACCGGGTAGAATGCTTTGTACTGCTCAACTGATTTGTGTTGCTTGCTTACGTTTCCAGATCCTTGCTCGCCAGCTCGCTGAGAGCGAGGAGCGCTTCGAGGCCAACTGGAACGAAGATCGAAAGGAGGACGACGAGGTCTCCTACGATACTGCGGATACCCTCTGTATCCCTCACGCCGTCCAGCCGGGTAAGCATCATGTCGACGCGTCCATTCGGGACTGGTCCGAAGACGATGAAGAAGGTGACCGAGCTCACCTTTCTAGTTGCGAATAGCGCGACCTAACCTTCCTTTCTGCTTCTCAACCCTTTTCCTCTCCTCTACTCTGCAGATGATGTTGATGCTGACGAAGAGGACGAGGATGTCCTCGATGTTGATCCAGTTGGAGTGGCTGCTCCCACCACTCGGAAGAGGACGGGTAGCGGTGCCCAGGAGCCCCCTGCCAAGAAGGCCAAGAAGGGCGAGAAGAAGGTCAAGCGGGTCTCCGGGAGACGGCCACTCCCTTCCCGTCCAGGGTAAGTTACTTTCCTCTAAGTTACATTCCACTGTTGCTGCTTTTCCCGAATCCCTTATTCCGCTGCTGCTTCTCGGTTTCTTCTCTCCCTCTTCCTATTCTGAACTTCCTCTTCTCTTCAGCGCTCCCTTGGATGCTGATGCTGCTGCCGCTCCCACCAAATCCAAGAGGAAGTCCGTCATCGACCTTGAGGCGATTATCGACCTCTCTGATGAGGACGAGACCGTAGCACGGGATGGGGCGCGTGCGCCCTCTCCCATGAAAGAAGAAGACAAAGACGACGCCAACCAGGACATGGACGCTGGTGCCCAAGACACCAACCAGGAGCAGCAGGCCCGCGCGGAATAAGAAGCGCAGGATGCTGCTCACGACGAGAGACCCCCTTCTCCCTATGCTGCCTCAGCCGGGGAGAACGTTGAAAAAGATCCCGAGCAGCAAGATCGTGCCGCCCTTGAGCGGCAGGAAGAGAACCAGGAGCAGCCGGAAACTGAGGCTGCTGACCAAGATGACCCCGCGGCCCAGCCGCGGGTAGACGAACAACAAGATGCACGACCAGATCCCGCTGCCGAGCAGCGGGTTGAGACAACTGATGTGGAGCAGGACCTGCAGAGCCACGCGCAGCCGGATGCTGCGCCGGGTAGCCAGCCCTTGGTGCCGCCTACCCAGCAGGCCGGTCCACGTACCGCACCAAGCTCCCCCGTAGAGAAGACCAAGGCCGCAGCAAGCCCTCCAGCCAAGCAGAACACAAAGAAAACTTCTTCCGATGCCACCCGCAAGAGGGATGCTGCCGAGAAGAAGGCTGCCGAGAAGAAAGCTGCCGAGAAGCAAGCTGCCGAGAAGCAGGCTGCCCAGCCTGACGCCACTGTCCGCAGGAATCCCCCATGTGGCGCTGCACAGGACTCTGCCGTGATGCCGCCGCCTAAACCAACTGCAAAACCTGCCGCGAAGGTCGGGCAGCTCTCCATCGGCGCTTCCGGCAATGCCGCTGGCGCAGCCGCAGGATCAAGCGCACAAGACCCGCCTTGCTACCCGCCCTACATGGTGCAGACGGGCAAACAATATGGCATCAAGCTGGGCAAGACCGAGAAGCAGCTCGCTGTTACCAAAGGCAAACAGGCCACGGCTATGGATTCCATGTTGCCGGCCAAGGACAAGGCCCTTTCAATCTTCTCGCGCGAGATCCAGGAGACCGAGGTGGTGTCCAAGGGGCTCGAGCAGATGATCGACCGGGTAGGCTTCATTGACGCTGTGTGGAATAGCGAGGTCCTTGGCCACGATCCCTGGCATGGCCTGGCCTTGGGCAAGCTGGACCACTGGTGCGTTGACTGGAATAAGGCGGACATGGGCTACAATCCCATGACCATCTCGTCCGCCACTAGCACGCTTGCCGCGAAGCTGTTCGTCCACCGCAAAGCTGCAGAGGATCTCGAGCAAACCTATGCGGTAAGTTTTGCTTTCCTGTTCCGAGTTGCGCTTTTCTTCTCTTCTATTTTTCTTCTTCTCCTTATCCATTATCCAGTCCCCGAGGTTCGTGCCGAGTAGACGGGTACTCAACCGAGTTGCCGTCTTCTCGGGTCGAATCTTCAAAATATTATCTAACTCCTTTTCTTTCTGCTTCTCAGAATAGCCTCATGAAGAGAACGATCCTTTACCGGCAACTGCTCTGGAATCACAGCGTTGCGAAAAGGCGCCTTGAGGCCCTAGAAGCAGAACGCAAAAGTGATGCCGTGACGGAGAAGGAGGCCCTGGATCACACTCTTAAACTTTCCGAGCTCGAGAGTAAGTGTCGGGGGGTTACCCCCGAGTAGGGTAAAGGCAAGTGCTAATGGCAAGATCAGAAGGGATGTTTGGCCGAGTAGCCGGCTACCTGGTACTAGCTACCCGGTCGACTGCTACCCGGTCTTACACATAGACAACCAGAAGGATGAATCAAGAGAGTTATGCTCCTCCGAACAGAAGAACTGGTCCGAGTAGAAATGGCGGGAACCTACTCGGGCCAGAAGTCAAAGGAGCCGTTCTGACACCGAATCCCGCGTATCCTGGGTCCGTACTTGGCACTGTTCACAGCACTGTTCATCTGGGGACGGCGTGCCTGACAGCGACAGTGTGTCAGCAGGGCGTCGCAGGATAGGGGGGACCTACTCTGTGTTCGCCACAGCGATAACAGACTGAACACTTGGTTTTGCCCAACGACTTTCCGCACCGGGACAAATCTAGAAGCCAAAGCTGCCAGCGGGAACTCGGAAGAAGGACGGTGTGCACACAATGTCGACACCTGTTTGTATTTGGCTGTATTCGGCGGGGCACCGAGTATATAAGGTGCCCTGCCCCCTCCTGCGCGAGGGATGCTGACCTAGATCCTGGACTGGCTCACGTTCTTGACCTAGTTCATCTAGCAGAGAGAAGAGTGGCTACTCGGTAGCAAGAACCATTGTACTGTGGCTACTCGGTGAGACATCAGAATACAGAGAGAAAGGCAGGAGTAGGGGTTTTACCTCCTCACGAGGGCCCTGAACCTGGGTAGATCGTGTTGTTTGCAGTGCTTGTTTTATCCTCACGCGTCTACTCGTCGCGTGATCCCTCCCCGAGCGCCTCCAGCGTCCTTCGTCCCCACATCTTTAGCCATCCTATGGCATATGCCGTGACACCACCACGACAGTTGGCGCCCACCGTGGGGCTGCCAGCGGCGCTGGCTGGAGTTTCCGTTCGGACGGGATCGATTTCTGCTACTGGAGAGCGCGTGGTTTGTGGCCTTGTCCACAGATTCGGCTCCTTCGACTTCGTCACCGACAACGCCGGCGATTTCAGCGGCAGGGCCATGCCGGAGGGCGGCATGGTGCTTTCTTTCGGCGCGCACCTCGTCTACATCGCCACCGTCATCGACCGCGAGTACCCCGAGCTGGTGCATGACGCGGAGGATCCACCCGCCGTTATCGCCGCACGCGTGGAAGCCGTCGAGCCGCTTCGCGAGCGTTGCGGAGGTGATGATGACCGGCCCTGCTGCTGATGCCGGGAAGGGCGCGGCTGCTACCGCTGCGGCCGTCGTCGAGGATCTCGCTGGCTCTAGTGCTGGCAGGAAGACGCACAAGCCTTACGAGAAGGAGTGCAACCTTCCACTCTCCACTACTCCGACGATCCCTGCGTCTGCTGCGCGGACGGGTATGCCGCCTCCCACTGACCTCGAGCTCCTGACCATGAAGGCGCAGCTCGATCGGCAGCGCCAGGAGCTGCTCGCTAAGCAGGCGGAGTTGGAGAAAATCAGGCTAGAGCTTAGCTTAGATCAGCTTGAGTACAACAAGGCTCACGGTTTCACACCAGTTGTTAGGAGAGCTAGCAAAGTAGGTGCTACGCGTCGCAACCTAGGTGCCGAGATGGCAACAGTTGTAGAGGCTCCCAGTCAGTCCGCCACCGCAAACACCTCCACTAGACCCAGATACAGCACGCCCGCCAAGACACTTAGAGCTGCTGAGGCCGTAGCCGCCGAGTTGCCGCATCTGGTTGGCGACGCGCGCGTTAGGCAATAGGAAAGGCTGAACGAGTTGGTGCTAGAGGCGGCTAGGCAGAACGAGGAGTTCCGGAAAGCCAACCCGGGTGCTGGAGCTTCTCAGGTGGTGCACTCGCACGTGGCCAGGTCGAACGATCAGGCTTCGTCACCGCATCCTAGCCGTGAGAGAAGCCGGAGTGGGCATTCCGACAAGGGTAGGCAGATGCAGGTGTACGACCCGGCTGTCGCCGCGACAGTCCGGTCAGAAACACAATGCGAGCAGGAGCAGGCTTTCAAGCCCATAAAGCTCAAAGCCAGGCCCGAAATGGAGAGCGCCCAGGTCCTTCTCAGCATCCCGTCGCTCAGCCTACTCGGCAAAGGCAGCAGCCGCGCGCAGTGGCGCCAGCCGCCAACCCAGTGGAGCAGCCTGCAGCTGTGCAGGTGGACCGGTATGATGATGGCGATTCGGCCATGGGGATGGCTGGCTATGACATTCTGGATCGTGTGGGCGAGCGTGTGTTGGCGCCTGGAGATGCAAGGCACCAGCTGGACCGGATCAGCTTGTCGGCACGGCTGGAGAACACGGGTCCTCCTGGCCCCGAGTGCTTTGGACCGCGCATCATGAACGAGCCGTCCGTGAAGAACTTCCAGCTCGCAAGGGGCACCAAGAGCTACAATGGTAGTACCAAGCCAGAGGATTGGCTCAATGACTATGTCACCGCAGTCCACATCGCGGGCGGCAACCGGAGATGGTCAGTGCGGTACGTCCCGCAGATGCTAGAGGGTCCAGCTCGCACTTGGCTCAACAACTTGCCCAAGAACAGCATAAATTGCTGGCTGGACTTCTCGGACGCCTTCGTCAGCAACTTCACCAGCACCTACAAGAGGTCGAATAGGCCACAGCAGCTGTCCGCTTGCAGGCAGCGAGAAGACGAGACGGACCGCGAGTACCTTACTCGGTGGAGTACGCTGTGAAACACCTGTGAAGGTGTGAACGAGGCCCAAGCCATCACTTGGTTTGCGCAGGGTTGCAGACACGGCAGTATGCTGTGGCAAAGGTTGCAGAGGGAGATGCCGAACACTCTGGCGGAGACCATCAAGATTGCGGATCAGTATGCACTCGGTGATCCTACCCAGCCCCTGATGGATTCCTCCGAGCCGAGAAGGAACTTCAACAGAAACAAGCGCAACGAGTTCCGCAACAAGCGCAGGGGTGACCGGATAGATGTTCGATACGACCCTGAGGAGGTGAATGCAGTGGCTGTTGGAGCTGGGGGTAGCCAAAGGCAGAAACCTGCTGGAGCCTACGGGCAGAACCAGAACCAGGACCAAGGCAACAAGAAACCTTTCCGTGCTCCTCAGTCGGGTAGCGGCAACTCGGAGCAGACGAGGAAGTTCGTCTTTGACGGCATGAAGGATGGCCCATGCAGTTTCCACACTCAGCACCCCTCAAGGCCTGCTAATCACACAACCTGACAGTGCGAGTGGTGGGATCTGATCCGGAATGAAGGCTTGCCTCCTCCTCCTCCTCTGGCAGCTGCAAATGCCAATGTGCAGCCTGCTCGCGCACCCGCAGCTCGGCCGCCAGTGTTTCCAAGAAGAGAAAACATGAATCAGGTGGCTTTAGGAGCCAATCGTCACTTGAACAATGAGGGCTACCGCAACAACAACAACTACAACCGCAACAACAACAGAGGCAACAACAACTACCAGAGCAACAACAACGGCAACAATGAGGGCGGGGGCCGCAACCAGTACCAAGAACACCATGAGAGCTACATGATCTTCACTTCAGAGCTCGTCGACAAGCAGTCACAGCACAGGCGTGCCATGGAGGTCAATGCCGTGATCCCTGCAGAGTTCCTCACTATATGCATTGGTCCAACCAAGAGATCAAGTGGTCCCGAGTAGATCATCCCAAGGTAATGCCCAACCCGGGTAGCTACGCCTTGGTGGTGGATCCCACCTTCTTGGGTCCCGAGAAGAATGTGAGGTTCAGCAAAGTGCTAATCGACAACGGCAGCAGCATCAACATTGTGTACAAAGACACACTCGAGAAGCTTGGGCTGGCCGAGAACATGCTGCTACCCAGCAAGACCACCTTCCATGGCATTGTGCCGGGAGTCTCGTGCAACCCGATTGGCCGAGTGTGGATAGATGTACTATTCGGCACAAGGGAGAACTGCCGCACAGAGAGCCTGCAGTTCGAGGTGGTTGATCACCAAAGCCCTTACCATGCACTACTCGGCAAGCCTGCTCTGAGCAAGTTCATGGCTTCTACCCACACTGCATATCTGAAGATGAAGATCCCTGGTCCCAATGGCGTAATTACCATCTCTGGTGATTACAAGAAGTCCATGGAGTGTGCCTCTGCTGGTTCTCAGTTGGCGGAGTCCATGGTGATTGCTGCCGAGAAGAAAAAGATGTACGAGGTGGTGGCTATGGCGCAATCCGCGCAAGCTGGTGCGCAGGGCGTGCCGAGTACGCAACACGGGACCGCGTTCCAGGCGTCCCAAGAGACCAAGAAGGTCCAGGTCGACCTCGAGTTCCCCGACCGCGTAGCCATCATTGGCTCCGGGTTGGCGGAGAAATAGGAAAGCAAGCTCATCCACTTCCTCCGTGAGAATCGGGACGTGTTCGCCTGGTCCAATGAAGATTTACCAGGAGTCCCGAGGGAGTTGGTTGAGCACTCGTTACATGTGCGTCCTGACGCCAAGCCAGTGAAGCAGGCTATGCGCCGCTTCGGAGACGAGAGAAGGAAGGCCATTGGTGACCAGATCACCAAGTTACTGATAAGCAATTTCATCATGGAGGTGCTACATCCGGATTGGCTAGCCAACCCGGTCATGGTCGAGAAGAAGAAGGAGGATCCCAAGGCTGCTACCGCATGGCGCATGTGTGTCGACTACACCGACTTCAACAAAGCATGCCCCAAGGATCCTTTTCCGCTACCTCGCATCGATTAGGTGATCGATTCCACTTCTGGTTGTGAACTGATGTCTTTCATAGATGCCTACTCTGGTTTCCACCAGATAGCTCTCAATCCTGCTGATCAAATAAAGACTGCTTTCATTACCCCGTACGGGGCTTATTGCTATCGTGTCATGTGTTTCGGGTTGCGGAATGCGGGTGCTACTTATCAGCGGTGCATGCAGAAATGCTTGCACGATCAGCTCGGCAAGAATGTGCAGATGTACGTAGATGACATTGTCATCAAAACAAATAAAACACATACTCTGCTTGCCGACCTGGAGGAAACCTTTGCCAACTTGCGCAAGTATAAAATGAAGCTGAACCCGAGTAAATGCACCTTTGGTGTCCCGGCTGGCAAGCTACTCGGCTTCCTGGTGTCTAGTCGGGGCATTGAAGCCAATCCTTCAAAGATAAAAGCTATTGAGAGCATGTCTTTGCCGAGATCCCTGAAGGATGTGCAAAAATTCACTGGTTGCTTGGCATCTCTGAGCCGTTTCCTGGGCCGAATGGGCGAGAAGGCCCTGCCTCTGTACCAGCTGATGAAGAAAAGTGACAAGTTTGTCTGGACTCCGCAAACGGACGTGGCATTCAACGAGCTCAAGGCAATGCTGGCTAGCGCTCCCATCTTGGCTAGTCCGCTACCCAAGGATCCAATGCTGTTGTACATTGCTGCCATCAATCGAGTAGTCAGTGTGGTGATTGTGGTGGAGTGAGAAGAAGAAGGCAAGAGTGTGCAGCGCCCAGTGTACTACCTCAGCGAAGTGCTATCCAGCTCCAAGCAGAACTACCCGCATTACCAGAAGATGACTTATGGCGTGTACCTGGGTGCCAAGAAGCTAAAGCATTACTTCCAAGAGCATCCTATCACTGTTGTGAGCTCTGCTCCCATCTCGGATATCATGGGCAACAAGGAGGCGAGTGGTCGAGTAGCCAAGTGGGCAATCGAGCTGTGATGGGGGGATGATAACCCGATAGGCCAAACTCCAAGGAGTAACCCGGCCCAAAGGACGCTGCGCAGGATCCGGCTAAGGATAAGGAAACTTGTGGAAGACCCAAGCTTGTAGGCCCAGTAACCCGGGTTGTGGGTCATGGTAAAGGAAAGTTAGGGTTTGTGCGCCGTGTCCGGGTAGGATCCAGGATGCGCCTTGGAGGGTAAGCCAGGGGGTACGGGTGCTTTATAAACCGACCCCCAGGACTAGTTTAGACAGAGATCCAAGAACCCTAGCAATATCGCTTGATATCGAGCATCTAGTGTAATCCCAGAGTTGAGTTATTATATCAAGATCGGAGACTCGGCGACTTTGATTGCCGGCTACCAGATCGAGTTGCACCATGTTTTCCTCTGAGCTAAACCCTCTCCCAAACGCCTGTGTCGTCTTGCCCCAAGATCAGTTACCCCCGGTAACGTCTGCCGTGATTATCCCACGACAGTTGGCGCCCACCGTGGGGCCTGCGTCCAAAGGTGTTTACATCACGGGAGAAGCACGGAAGAGCATGGAGAATCTTGTCGTCGGCGAAATCTACATCGACCACAAAGGAGAAAAGATGGTGGACGATTCCGGCTGGGGGCCAGAGTCGGATCGCCTCGAATCCGGATCCGTCGTGACAATCGGCCGGATCAGCGTCTTCATTGGTATGGTATGTACTTCCAGTTCGATCCCTGACAATATTGGATCTGATTCTGTGCCAGGAGAAGCCACTTCTATCCGATCAGATGATGAAGAATCGATTGGAACGACACATCCGGCAGAAGAACCCATCGCGGAGTGGGAACAGCCGGAGGAGCCGGCATGGATCCCGCGCGACCGGGTCGAAAGAGAAGATGATACCGGGTCTATCCTGGATCTGCTGGAAAACCGGTATGAGGAGGAGAACGGCGAGGAAGAACAGCATGAATTTACACCGGGTATCGTACGCCGAGTTGCAGTCTATGCGGCTCCCGCGGCCAATCTCAACCAAGGGAACGCAACCGCGGCATCAGTCGGGGCGGCTCAGGCATTGGCCCAGCAGCAGGGCGCGGCTAACGGAGACCCGGTTTTGGCCCGGGTTGATGGAGAGTCGGCATCAGTAACCAGCCGTGCAGCAGATGAGGAGTTGCATGCAAATACGTTCGGATTCCTGGGAAACCGGACACCAGGGGCGGGTCCTTCGAACCCGCGCCACCCGGCCTTATTCGATAATAATCTGATTCTAGACCCCACGGTTCTTGCAACGGTTATCACTCCGGAAAACGCAGCGGAACGTGTCAGGGATCTGGATGTGGCTCGTCGTGCGCTGGAACAGCAAAGGAGGCAGGTAGAGGCAGAAAGGCAAGGGATGGCCACGCGGCAGCGTGAGCTGGAGGCGCTGGAAACTCGGCTCCGAGGGGAAACATCTAGAGTACATCAAAGGCATCAAACCAGGTTACCAGCAACGGGCGAGGTTATTAATCCGGCTAATTTATTTGTCACACCTCAGGATCAGCCGATACCAGTGGTGAACCAGGGAACCGCACCCCAACCGGCGACAGCAGGGATACATCCGGCAAATGAACGGGCCGGGTTACCCCCACCACAGACTAGAGTCACAACCGGCAACGATCTACCACCACCACCACCATCACGATTCCGCACACCAGCCGGTCACTACAATAACCCCATGGACAATGTGTATGCGGCGACACTCGCGTTAAATCAAATCCCTGTGGGAGAGTCGCCCCATGCAGAGAAGACTCGGCAAGCCATCGATCTGTTGCACACTGCGGTGGCACAGCAAGCCAATTATCCGGATCATAGAAGCGGTATGCACGGGACGCCATACGTCAGTCAACAGCAAGGGAATATCCAAACAAGTTCAGCACGGCGGAGGGAAGAGCAGCAGCAAATGCCGCCTCCTCCCCGCGTTCAGGCAGCATCAGCAGCACAGGCTGTCGTGGACAGTTCCAGAGCCCGGAGGGCCGCGGCCGGGTCTGCAGCGCATGAACTCCCCGCAGCATCGCGCCCAGTCGCGCCCCCCGCGGTATCACACGTTTCTAGAGCAAGGCCGGCCTCAACCGTTCTTGCGGGACCCAAGTGTCTCTCGGACAATATCAGAGCTGAACCTTACCCGGAAAAATTCAAAGAGCCAGGGAAAGTAGTGAATTATGAGCCAACTATGGATCCAGAAACATGGCTAAGTAGTTATGAGATGGCAATGTCGATTCGGAACGCATACGAGAATCTCCAAGCCAAGTTCATGTACTTGATGATGTTAGAAGGAGCAGCAAAGTTGTTGTTCACCAATTTGCCGGAAGGATCGATCAAGTCCTGGGAGGAATTGAAGACCGCGTTTGTCAAGCACTTTCATGGGACGTGCAGGAAATTGTTCACTATTGATGATCTAGAGCGATGCGTCCAGAAGAAGGGAGAATCGGCGCGCAGTTGGGTGCGCCGGGTTATGGAGATACTTCACTCGTCCACGGATATTCAGCCCAAGGATGCACTACAGGCCATGGCAAAAACATGCAAGTATATACCTTTAGTGCAAAAGTTAACTCGCATGAAGTCTAGTCGAAATGCGTCGGAAGTTACAATGGGAGAATTGATGGATGCGTGCAACAAACACGCTGCGACAGATACTACAGAAGAGGAAGTTGATGACAAGAAGGTAAAAGCAAACACAAGTAATAACGGAAGAACCGGCAATGGATCAGCACCGGGTAATAACGGAAATAGCCAGAACAAGCGCCCGTTTGAAGGAGGCTCCGAGTTTGTCGCCAACACAGAAGCCGGGTCTTCGAGGCCCAGAGCAGAAGGAAATTTCAACGGAGGTAATCACAATGGAGGAAACTATCAAGGACCGCCAAGGCCGGGTAACAATTGGGACATATTCAGGATGGCATGCCCGAAGCACAGCAGGAACGGCAGGCCAGCTAACCACTCTCTGGAGCAGTGCGCCGACTTACAAAGATGAAAAAATGAGGAAGTGAACAGAGCTATGCGAAGTGCAGGACGGGGAGGAGGACCGGGTCCAGGGGGAAACCCGGGCAACGGCCCACCCCCAGCTGGTAACCCGGCGGCTGGAAATCAAGGTAATAACCAAGGGGGGCAGGAGGTTTCCAGGCTAACCCCAAACAATTGGGTCAATATCATGTGCATACCACAGGAGGCTCTAGCAAGGACAAAAAGATGCTGAAGCAAGCGGTCAACTCAGTTTCGTTAGCTGTCCCGAGATACTTAAGATGGTCAGAACAGGAGGTAACATGGAGCAGAAGGGATCACCCAGAAAGAGTGGAACACCCGGGAGTCCTGGCATTAGTAGTCGCACCACAGGTCAATGGGTATGAGCTGAAAAAGGTTTTGATGGATGGTGGAAGCAGCATCAATATACTGTATTGGGAAACCTTCCTACGCATGGGCCTCAAGGAGTCTCAGCTACAAAAAAGCTCAACAATTTTTCATGGGATAGTGCCGGGTCATTCAGCGTGCCCCGAGGGAAAAATCGCATTGGAGGTAGCCTTTGGGGAGTCAAAGGATAACTATCGAGTTGAGTGGCTTACCTTTGAGGTAGTCAAATTGCGCAGCCCTTATCACGCGTTATTTGGAAGGCCGGCTTACGCCAAATTCATGGCTAGGCCGTGTTACGTGTATCTACAGCTAAAAATCCCGGGTCCCAAGAAGACCATTACCATACATGGAAATCGAGACATAGCAGCTGAATGCGACGAAGGAGACGCAGCAATGGCCGAGCAGGCCTGTAGAAAAGAAGAACTCAAGCATTACCGGTCTCAAGCAGACCCGGAGGATAGAACCACATCAAAAAGGCCGAGTACTGAAGGCGAAAGAGCAAAATCCAAAGTAGCACAAGATGCTAAAATGGTGGCTTTTATCGAGGATGACTCCTCCAAGCAATCCGCTATAAAGGAAGAAACTGCACGGCCGCTCACAACCAGCCGCGTCATGGAAACACCTCACCCGGGTCGGCTAGTAAACCCGGTACTCATCATGAAAAAGTCCAACATGTGGAGAATGTGCGTCGGTCACGCCAGTCCGGGACCGGTCCCCATGAAGAACTAAACAATGTAACGGGCAGCAGGTTTCAGACGCGCTCTTTTCCTACCCAGGGTACCTAAGGGGACTGGAAGGTTTTTAATGAGGCGGCCTGTTGATCCAAACTTTCTCGCATCAATAAAGAGATGGTTATCAAATCTTATTTCGTTACAGCCTGATTACAAGTAAGTAGTATCCATATGACATCAATATTTCAGTATCATTAAGAACGTTGAGTATATATAGGTCTCGGGGGCTGGTTGCTCAAGTAGCCCAGCCACAAACCCGAAAGACCCGGCCTTGATGCCTATAAGTTATAAGGGCCGATTATTCGCAAACGAGTACGGCTGCAATCTTATAACTGGACAAAGGAGCCAAATTTTCTTGACTTTTCTTACTTAAGCTCGATGTGACTCGCACTAAAGTGGCATGATTTGTTCGCTTACGATTACAATCAGCCATGAAGCCCAATGGGACTTGCCTGACCCTGTTTTCGTATAGATGTAACAACATGGTATCCACGCGAAAGCCGGCTTACAGTACAAGATAGTCAAAAGGGTCATCTAAACCACAAGTTTATGCAGAGTACAAGGCTAATAGCCAGAAACTCAACGACTATCAAGCATAACTTCAGTACCTACACGGAATGGCTTTAGGTTTTCGACTCGGTAAAAAACAATTTGTTCTCTGAGAAAGGCCACACCCCCATGACTCGGACTTTGGGTCATGGGGACTGGGGACTTCGAAACAGAAACAAACTACTTGGCTATCGAAGTTCGAAAGACCCTACCATCCGAGTCTTGGGGACTTAAAGAAAAGTCCACTTATCAAAGCCCCTGGCACTCGGAAAACCGAGTCTTACGAAGGGAGCCAAAAAGAGAATCAGATATCGAGAACAAGTTCAAAGAATGGACAAGTAGCACGATTATCAAAAGGCCAGGAAAGCCGCAAAGTATGTCACGGACTAAAAGTACGTTACAAGTTACGACATCAGTATCAGGGGTGCACAGGCGCACCGTCAAAAGCATAATAGTTTGAAAACAAAGCATCGCGTGACCAAGGTATTATGATGGTACTGCCCTATTCGGCCTCCTGGGTACGGTCTTCCGGGTCTTGATCCTGGGCTTGCTGCTTAGCTTTCCCGGCGGCATTATCCGGACTCACCGCACCAGGGCGGACAGGTGGAGGGACGGCTGGTGTAGAGGCAGACGGCCCTGATCCTAACTCGGCCTCTCTCTTCGCAGTTGCCTCCCTCTTCTTGGCCGAGTTAGAAACCCACTTCTCCAAGATATCAAAGGGCGGGGGTGCTTCCTCCGTAACAACTTTGCCATCAGCGTCGTATGCACTCATAATCGTGTTTAGATCCAAACTATCGGCCAAAGTGGTAGCCGAGGGGCGCACTGCGGCTTGTATGGCCTTGAAATCCTTGGGTGTAAATTTGGAACCGTCCGCCTTGAATTCGGGAAACCCGGATATTACCTTTGCCGGGTCAAGCTTCGGAAAGAAAGCCTTGGCCAGGGTAAAAGCCCGGGTCATACCAATCCGGCATGACGAGCGTTTCCAGATTTCAATCCAGCCAGGCACAGTGGAGCAGGCTTGAATGAGATTTTCTTCACCCGGATATACTTCCGTAGGCCACTTCACGACATCCAGTATAAATTTTGTGCCGGCAAAGAAAGTTCGGAGCACGGTCTTTAGGGTTCTAGCCTTGACAATGGCATCCTCCTCTGGGGCCGCAAGGTTGGCACCTACAGTTGTAACAAAAGAAAGAACGTATCAGTAATCCCGAGTATCATATAAAAAAGCAAAGACATGAAGCCAATCGGCGGCAAAAACTTACTAAGCAAGATCTGATAAGTATCGGCGACTTGGTCCGATAGTTTCTTCAGTGCGGTCTGAGCGGCATTGCACTTCTTCTTGTATTTGGAAACATCCTTCTTCAAAGTTTTCATGTCATCCTCAAGGGTTTCCCTTCGTTTTACCTCGGCAAGAAGAAGTTGTTCGGTCTTAAGTAAAGTTTCATCAGACCGGGTTATCTGCGCCTGTAAGTAGCAAGGAACGCAAGTATCAGTTGGATATTATGGTAAGCTGAATATGGCGTAAAGTACCAAGCATAACTTTCGTAAGTCATACTCGGAACTTGGGGACTAGGTACGCAATATGAGATACCAAGTGTCATTACCTGGTGCTCTGCAGCCATGCGCTCCAAGATCTTGCTCTCCGAAGTCTTCATAGTGAGGAGAGTGTTCATCAATTGATCAAAAGTGTCTTTACCCGTATCAGAGGACCCGGGGCCTTGGAAATTCCGAGAAGGAGCTTTCTTCTTAGTGGGAGGCGGCACCCGGGTCATTTGTATGTCGGAATCCGACCCTCCTTCTTCTGCACCCAAGGTTGTGGCTCTGTTCTTCTTGCTTGCATGGGAAGCAATCGGATACTCGGCTTCTTGTGTGTCCGGGTTTGTCGGCGACGCTTGTTTTTTGCCGCTAGATGCGGCTGTAGTCTTATCAGCCGGGCTCCCCTTACCCGGGTCCTCGGTCTTATCAGCCGGGCTCCCCTTACCCGGAATAGGGAACGACTGTGGCCCTATAGATGTTGTCAGTGAGCAGCTAAATACACAGTCAGGAAAGGGTGATGAAATGTGGTGGAGCATCAGGAAGGGGATTTTACCCGGTATTCACCGCAAAGTCCAAAGGAAATCCGTCGCTGGACTCGGGAGAGGCTGGAAATTATCAAGTCAGATGTCATGTGGGAATGGTTCAAGGAGAATGTTTCGACCGAGAAAAGATAGGGTAAGTACCAGCCCGCCGAGTCGGAGTCGATGAAATACCCGGGTTAAGGGCATCATCACCCGGGTGATTTCGAGTTGACCTACGCTTGGTCATGGGCGACTCCTTCAAGCATGGCCAGTGGAACAACGTCAAGGTAGCTCATGCATATCATTAAAGGAATACGAGGAGGAGATATGAAACCTTGGAGGTGGCCTCTTGAGTTTTTCTTTTTGATCCGACTTTGATTGTCGGTTCCAGTTCCTCCTCGTCGCTGGCCGATTCTACTTTGCCGTCGGAGTTTTCTTCCGCGTCATCTTCTCGTTCTGGATATCATCAAAGTTATAGTTGGAAATGAAGGGGTTATGATGAGCTTAAAGGAACCAAATAAAATCCGGAGACTACCTTCGTCCGAGTTAACGGCTTCTTCTTGCTCCTCTGGACTTTCGGAGCTAGGAGAGGTGTTGATTTTCCAAAAATCATCATCAGCCTGAAAAGTGTCAGTACAAGGGTTATCAACTGTATCGAGTGGAAAGAGCAAAGGTAAAGGCATCAAAATCGGGTTTTCACCTTGGGGGCTGGGTTCTCGAGTGTGAAGGGCTCCAATCCGGATATGCTCCGGATTACCTCAAGCTTTTCTGTCAGAAAACCCTTGATGGTTTTGTGAGTGTCGCCAGCCGCGAAGATGTTGTCAGAGTACCGGAGCGGGTCTGTAGATTGCCCCGAATACTCGCACATCAACTTTATGCGGATGGAATGGGGTTGAATCCGGAAGTCGACCCAAGTCTTCACCAGGTTGAGCCCGATGAGGCCTTGGGTCGTGAGAGTGGTGATTTTGGCTAGTAGAGGTTGAATTGCCTCCCTGTCCGAGTCAGGGGCGAAGGCACTAAATTTATCGGAGATGTCAAGAAGACCCTCTGAGTAACCCGGCAGCTTCTTTTGGCCAGGTGGGGAGGTGTCTTGGCAGTAAAAGTATGAGAGCTGCCAGTGCTTGACATGGGAGTTAAGGGTGAGGGGTGGCATCAAAGAATTCTTGCGGCACTGGATGGAAACCCCGCCGCAAGCGAGAAGCGCCCCGTCACCGCTCTCGCGGCACGGTTTGCACTGAAAAAGCTCAATGAAAAGAGCTAGACTTGGCGAAGTGCACAAGTATGACTCGGAAAGGACGATGAAGTGGGAGATGTTTAATACAGAATTAGGCCCGATGTCAAAAACGCGAAGGCCGTAATGGCTTAGAACATCACGGAAAAAAGGGTGACCCGGTGGGCGGAAGCCCCGGGTCACATGTTCCACGAAGCAAATTACCTCGCCTTTTGTCGGGGTGGGCCGGGTCTCCTTGCCCGGCACCCTCCACTGGATATCCTCTTGAGGAGGAAGAACTCCCAGCTCCACCAGCTCCTCCAACTTGGCCTTGGTGACCGTAGACCGCGCCCAGTTGGCGGATATGGAGTTGGTGGCTTTAGCTTTGGTGGGAGTTTTCCCCTGCTTTTTGGGAGCCATGTGGTTGACCTACAAAGTACAAGGTAAAAGGATAAGAGGACTACGACACGGAAGCTGTGAGCCGGCCAAGTATCGGCAAGTAATATTGAGGCATGAAAATTGGATATTATCCGGGTGTCGGTGTGCAGAGTGGAGTTCGAACTGTCCGGGTATCAAGTATTATAGCGAAAATTATGGGGGTCTGAGCGTTGAAGGAACTTTTGAGGACGATGGATGGCTGCACGGGTACTTAGCGCGAATAAAAGGAACTGGAAAGGGGAGGACTAGCCGGGTGATTGAGGCAGGGCGGAAATTTTGAGTGGTTCGGGCCCAGATTGGGAATTCTATCTTCAGATTTGTGGCGAAATTAATAATTGCAGGTAGTAGGAGAGTGGATTGGAATCCATAACTTATCTATTGGGCGAGCTAGAAAGAATACTAGCAACCTAATTCGGCATGGCCGAGAAATCATTGGCGGGTCGATTTGGATCTAATCTAAGGTGAAATCAAAAATTGCAAGGGCAAATTAATGGGTGCAAGAGGCTTACCGGAGGAGATCTAAGTGAAGCCTTGCGGAGGCAGATGGCGCAAGCCTGGTGTCCTTTCGCGGTTCCTGACGGGCCGGATGGAGATTTGCCGGTGGATCTTGGCGGCGGCGCGGGGCGAGCTGTGGCGGAGCGCAGCCTCCGGCCAATGGGCTCCGGTGATGCGCGCGGGATTTCCGTGGTGGCACTCAGTGAGGATGAGCGCGGAGGAAGAAAGGAAGCGGAGTGGGGGGAAATGAGCCGTTAGGGTTCGGGTTAACCCCAAGGAGCCTATTTATAGCGCGAGTGGATAAGCCCGGTTCAGCGAGCGGGAGCCGGGAGTTGCGGAAGTAAACGGCTATTTATTTGAGTTTTGGCGAGATGCGCTTTAAATGTTGAGCAGGGGATTTGAGCGAAAAGGAGAAAGAGATCCATCCCGTGATATCAGGTCAATTATCAAGTATAGAATCTTGTCATTTTGGGGTTTTACCTGGGAAAGTAAGTTAGGTGATTGGGGAAGAGCCGGGTTACTATATGGCCACCATGGAGTAAGGCCTAGCCATCTATTGAGGCACCTTAACCCGGCCTCCACATACTCGTGTGTTTGATATCCTTGCAGGGAATAGCGAGCGCTTCAAGGAAGGATCCGTGAAGCCCAGGCTATTCTGGGGACTACTGATGGGGGGATGATAACCCGATAGGCCAAACTCCAAGGAGTAACCCGGCCCAAAGGACGCTGCGCAGGATCCGGCTAAGGATAAGGAAACTTGTGGAAGGCCCAAGCTTGTAGGCCCAGTAACCCGGGTTGTGGGTCATGGTAAAGGAAAGTTAGGGTTTGTGCGCCGTGTCCGGGTAGGATCCAGGATGCGCCTTGGAGGGTAAGCCAGGGGGTACGGGTGCTTTATAAACCGACCCCCAGGACTAGTTTAGACAGAGATCCAAGAACCCTAGCAATATCGCTTGATATCGAGCATCTAGTGTAATCCCAGAGTTGAGTTATTATATCAAGATCGGAGACTCGGCGACTTTGATTGCCGGCTACCAGATCGAGTTGCACCATGTTTTCCTCTGAGCTAAACCCTCTCCCAAACGCCTGTGTCGTCTTGCCCCAAGATCAGTTACCCCCGGTAACGTCTGCCGTGATTATCCCACGACAAGCTGGCCGCGTACGCCCCCGCGTATGCGAGAAGGGAAGCCATCAAGTCTCAAATTCTGGCGGAGTTTCTGGTGGATTGGGCTGAGGTGCAGTACGAACCTCCTGCTCCAGTTTCCAATTACTGGAAGATGCACTTTGATGGCTCGAAGGTGAAAGAAGGCCTTGGTGCTGGCGTAGTGCTTACGTCACCCAAGCGAGATAAACTCAAATACGTGCTGCAGATTCATTTCAAGGCGTCCAACAACGTAGCAGAGTACGAGGCAGTGGTGCACGGCTTGCGAGTAGCCAAGGAGGTTGGCGTGCAGCGCATTATATGCTATGGCGTTCAGATCTGGTGGTGCAGCAAGTCTCTGGCACTTGGGATGCTCTAGATGCCAACATGGCATCATATCGCTTCCTGGTACAGTCTATGACTGGATTCTTCGAAGGCTGCGAGTTCCAGCACATTCACCGAGCAGAGAACGAAAAGGCAGACGAGCTGTCCAAGTTGGGATCTTCTCGGCAATCCATCCCGGCGGGAGTTGCCTTAGAGCACTTGAGGAAGCCATCCATCAAGCCATCACCCAACTCGGAATCCATATTCGTTCCTTCTCTGCCAAGTGAAGAATCTGTTCCAATGGAGATTGACTGGGAGAATGCAACAGAGAACCCGGGGACTGCCGCTCCCTACTCGGGGACTGCCGCTCCTTACTCGGGGACTGCCGTTCCCTACTCGGGGACTGCCACTCTGTCGTACCCGGACTTCTAGAGGATACTCGCAGTTCCGTTGAACAGTAGTTGATTGGATTACGGGGCTTACCGGCACCCGCATCTCCGGATAACCGGCAGTGCTCTCGCAACGAGTCATCCGAACCACCTGCGGGTAGAACCTGAGATCCATCTGCAGATGATCGGGGAAGTTTTGATTAGACGCCGGTAGAAGAACTGAAGTGGAAAGCAACAACAAGGTTTCAACGGACGAAAAGGATGTTGAGAAGAACAGGATATTGAAGCAACATTGGGGAAACACGAGACCAAAAACTCCTGAGGTACTACGGAAAAACCCATCCGGGCTTCTAAAGGATCAATATCTACTGCTTAAGGAATAGAGGATATGCTTCCAGGGCTTACACGCCTCCGTTCTCAATCATGAGTAGGCAACATGATAAATCATGTCACAACCACCTCCATTCCTATGGTCTAGTAGATATAACTATCCTAGAGAAACCAGGATACGTGAAACCCTAACTTGAAAGTTTAGATGAGAAGGGAAAACAAAGTTGCACTTCCTTACCAGAAAAAGGGAGGGTGGGTGGGGAAAGAAATAAAATGGCAGAATTCCTACTCTCACGTTTCATTTTTCCTATATAGCTACAAAATAGTTTCTAGACACAACTGCGACCAGTAAAAGGGATCCTACAGGCAGACAGGCTCTGATACCATTTGTCGTACCCGGACTTCTAGAGGATACTCGCAGTTCCGTTGAACAGTAGTTGATTGGATTACGGGTTTTACCGGCACCCGCATCTCTTACGAGTAGGCCAACACACGTATGTGTGACAACCAACCCCTACTGTTCATCGTCTACGTAAACCATCCCATAGAAATCAGGACACTACCATTGACGTACTTCATACCATACACACATGGTACGTCAACGGCGTTTAACAGAATGATAACACAACATATCTCTAAGACACAAATAAATAGAAATAAGTTGCAAATAGCTCTCACTAGAGCAGAGATAGCAAATACAATCATCCAGAGGACACATGTCCCAACATATCATCATTACATCACAGTGGAAGCATTCAAAAGGTCTGAGTACAGACAAAATCCAAATAGGCTTAAGAAGCCGGAAACGAAAAGACGGAGCCCATCCACGATGTCTCGGATCCTGCTCAGGTCCGCTATCTACTCGTCAGCAGCCTCGTCAAACTCCACGTAGTAGCCGTCACGGGGATCCTCGTAAGCGTAGTCTGCGGAAACCACAGCCCCAAAGGGGTCAGTACATAAACGCACTAGCAAGAAAGACTCACAGTTCACCAAAGTGTAACCCGTCAACACCAAGCACAGATGCTTTGGGTTCAACGGAAGAAAGGGTGATACAAAAGATTGCGGTAGCTGGCTGCACTAACCAACTACAGATACATACTACAACTTCTGGCTAACAGAAAGGGGATAAGATAGCGTATCGTAACCAACTATAACTAACTCCAAACAAACCCATCCTGGATCTCGCCCCTTATCCAAAGAAGCAATCCGAGGATAACTCACACAGTTGGATTAGTGATGGATCAAGTTATTGTGGCAATCAGGCTATTACTAGTCAAGTTATCATTAGTTAGGTGTAAGTTGTTCTGAGTACTTGTTAGCCAGTACTTTCACCAAGTTAACCATAACCGCGGAAAACACGGCTTCTCGAGAAGATTTATCCCTGCAGGGGTGCACCAATTTGGCCGTACACGTAAGAATATCCCGCCAGACGGGAATCAAACCCACCAAGCGAGGCACTCTACACAACTCAACTCTTCTTTGCATCAAGCCCAAAGAACCACGTGTTGTGCGTGCGCGGCTAATCGAGCCCCACGAAGAAAAGGGGACCCTCATAGCACTCTAAGACCACGCCGCCCTAAATGCCGACTACAAAAGTTCCACCCTGGCGTCGGGTTCGTACCTGCATATGAGTGCATCAAATGGAAAGCCCGAACTAAGTGTGGCGATTTGGACGAGATGCGAATCGAATCAAATTGAGGGGGGCGCCCATACACGCTTCCCACATGCGGGTAGTGCGCTCATCATGGATCAGTAGACAAGACCCTTTTCCTAATTAGGGTCGACACTAGCAGGCCTCAAAACCACGCCAGGCCTCCTGCTGGTGCCTTATCAGCAAATTATTATTACCTCAAATTAACAGGTTGTTGTTTAACATCGAGCCCCAGAACATAATAGAAATATAGTAACAGAAAGTAACGGGTAATAGACTCGAGCAGAAACAACCCTAAGCATGCTAGTAAGACACGGGCGACAAGCAAAGGGGTTATAGGTGTGGACGGTGAGGCTATATCAGGGTTAAGGGATAACATGTGATAGGATCGAACAGAAGCAATGATTCATAGGGCTAGCAGAATAGACAACGGAAAGTATCGGTATCCAATGTTGAAAGGAACACAATGGTTCATGTGAGTGAATACTTGCCTGCAAACTCAGCAGCCTGGTACTGAGCTAGATCCTCAGAAGGGGTGTCGTAAGTATCGTCTGTCTCAACGTCGTCGTCTATCCGAGAAGAAGCAAACAAACAACGCAGAGAGACAAACAATCAATAACATGGCATAATGCACAATCATGGGATGATGCATGACCATTTAATTGATGCATAGAAATAACCTAGTTGACATGGCAACATAACATGTTTAAATGGACCCATATGCAATTTGAGTTGCATATGAAATACCCATGAATTATGGTTGAAACAATTGTTTTACAACTAACCAACAGGTGAAAGTGGATTAGTATGATGCATGGATGAGGAAAACAGAAAAAATAACAACAATAGAACAATTTTGAAATAAGGTTTACCAAGTTTTAGAATTTGATTGATTAAGTTAAGAAATTTTGGTTCCTTAAAGGTGTTACACAAGCATTTGTTGTTTTCAGCAATTTAACTTGTTCAAAACAAATAACAAAATTCATATTTGGAAAGTACACAAAATCTTAGGTGGATTACATGTTTCAAATATTGAAAAAGGAATTACAATGATTTAATTATGAATTAAACAAGTTTAAACAAGATTTAATTGAATTTAAAACAAGTATGAATATTATTTGAATTTTATTTGTTCAAAACATAAATTCAAATTCATATTTGAAAAGTTTATACTTTTCTAGGTTGAAAACATATTTTACATGTTCAAAAATAAATTAATTTGAGCAAGTTATGAATTTAGCAAATTTAAATGATTTAAACAAGGTTTAAATTATTTAAGCAATTTTAATTATTCAAAACATGAAACAAAATTTATATTTGAAAAGATGGTTCAAAATAGCATGGAAAACATATTTCATTTGTGTTATTTGAATTAAGTATGAATTATTTATGGAATTAATCAAATTTCAAATGAATTGTTTGAATTTGAAATTTGAATGCATTTGAATTATTCAAAACAGAATACAAATGGTTTGAATAGGTAGAGAATTAAATTTGGTTCAACAAACATATTTTACTTTTATTATTTGGATTTAGGAAATAAAAGTTATTAACATTTTATTTACAGGGACTAATCTGTGAAGAAAAAAGACTTAAACTGAAAAAAGAAAAGCTGAAAATAGCTCTACACCGTGCAGTGACCTAGATTGGGTCACTGCCAGTGGGCCCTGGGGCCAACGTGGCAGCAGCGCGCACACAGCAGCTGACAGGGGGGCCACCCTGTCAGTGCCCTTCGCAAAAATGTGGGGTTTTTCCTGCGGAAGAGGGGACTCGAACCCGCGAGCGAACGCGTGCGTGCGCTGTGTGCTACCGCTGCGGTAGCGAGCGTGTGCTTGTCAGTATACGCGATGCGGTGAGCTTATAGTTCAGTTACTAAACTGAACTTTTAACTGACGAAAACCTGCACCTTTTCTGAACCTGACGGAGAACGAACGGTGGCCGGCGGCGAGCTACGCGGCTACTCGCGGTGTATGGATGTGTTGGGCTCGCTGTGGTTGCGCGCGTGTGCAGGATGCAGAGAGGGGACAGGGGAGGGAGAGCACGGTGATCACCTCGAGGGACAGAAGGGGAAGCAGGCGCGGGGCAGAACGACGGTGGCGACAGCGACGAGCTTGGCGGCGGCGATCCAGCAGATGGTTGGCGTCGGGGAGGTGTCGAGAAGGGCGAGGTGGACACGGGGAGCTGATTCCCGGGATCAGCTATGGTGGAGGAGCACGGCAACGGCGACGAGCGCCATGGGTTCAGAGAGAGGTGCTCCGGTGACGGTGAGCTTCAGAGGGAGAGGGAGGTGGCAGAGGTGGAGGACAACGGCGGCGCGGTGGTTAGCTGAGGGGGTCTAGGGCTAGGGCAGCAGCTCGGGGGTCTAGGAGGTATTTTATAGGGCTAGGGGGCTGCTCCCGGCCGTTCGCTGTCGACGGCGTCGACGTGGCGGGGCTCGATGCCCTGCCGTACGCGGGGAAGAAAGAGGAGGGGGGTGCAAAGCGGTATCGGGCCAGGGAGCTGGGCTGGGCTGCTCCCCTCCTCTGCGCGTTGGTTTGTTTTTTTTTCTTTCCTTCTATTTTTTTTTTGCTGAAATAGAAATAGGAAGAAAAGAGAGGTTGTGGGGTTTAGAAAAATTAGGTATAAAATTTTATATTACTTATTTATGTAATAGCAACAGCTAGCAAGTTCTGTTTTTCAAATTGATCAAAATAAAAATGTTGTTTGTAATTTAATGGAATTTGAATTAATTTTGAGATTAAGTGATGTATTAAAAACAAAATTTAAATAGGGTGAACGTATAGTTTAAAATGGAACAAATGATTAGAATTGTTGTGTAATTTTCATAAGTTCAACATGGTTGCTGTTTGGAAAATGTATTTTGAATTTGAATGGAATTTGAGTTAAATGAATGATTAAAAGCCACAAGTTTAAATAGTTGAACCCTATGGATCAAAATGGAAACAATTGGAAGTTTAATTTGAACCTTTTTATTTGGAAAGTTGTAACATAACAAGTATGAACAAGCATTTGAAATATTGGTTTGAACTTCAATTGTGAAAACAAAGGAAAACAGATGCAAACCAAATGAAAACAAATGCAATGATTAAAATGCCATGATGCAAAACATTAATTAAACAAGAAACAAACATTCTAGGGGGTTTTTCATACTTGGGATGTTACAAAACGCCCCCCCCCCCCTTGAAGGAATCGCGCCCCGAGATTCCTACTGAGAAAGGAAAAGGTCCGGATACTTCTTGCGAAGATCCTCTTCGGTCTCCCACGTTGCCTCTTTATCGGAATGATGCGACCATTGCACTTTCAAGAACTTGGTGCTCTTGTTGCGAGTCTTACGCTCGGTCTCATCGAGAATACGAACAGGATGCTCCTCATAAGAGAGATCATCTTGGAGTTCAATGGTATCATGATCAACTGCACGATCTGGATCTTTGAAACACCTCTTGAGTTGTGACACGTGAAACACATCGTGCACCTTGGATAGTTTTTCTGGAAGTTCAAGACGATAGGCATTTTCCGCACGCCTTGAGAGAATGTTGAAAGGACCAATGTATCTTGGTGCAAGCTTTCCTTTCACACCAAAACGATGAGTGCCTCTGAGGGGAGTTACACGTAGATATGCCTTGTCACCAGGTGCATAAACCATATCCCTGTGCTTGCTGTCATAGTAGCTTTTCTGACGAGACTGAGCAATCTTGAGATTGTCACGAATGATGCGAACTTTCTCTTCGGATTCCTTAACAATGTCAGGGCCTAAGAGTGAACGTTCACCAGCTCCAGACCAATTGATTGGACTCCTGCATCTGCGGCCATAGAGAGCTTCAAATGGTGCCATGCCTAGGCTTGCCTGGAAGCTGTTGTTGTAGGAGAATTCAGCATATGGAAGGCATTCCTCCCATTTCATGCCAAAGGAGAGACCACATGCTCTGAGCATATCCTCGAGAATCTGATTGACTCTTTCGACTTGCCCCTGAGACTGAGGGTGATAGGCTGTGCTGAACAGAAGTTTGGTGCCCAATGCTTCTTGAAAGCTTTTCCAGAAATGAGAAGTGAATATGCTTCCAGGGTCTGAGCTTATTTCCAAAGGAACACCATGAAGAGGAACAATATTTCCTGTGTAGAGCTCTGCTAACTGGCTAGCTGAGATTGTTTCTTTGACAGGAAAGAAGTGAGCTACTTTAGTGAGACGATCAATGACAACGAAGATTGCATCGTTGCCCTTCTTGTACTTTGGAAAACCAGTGACGAAGTCCATTTCAATCATGTCCCACTTCCACTCAGGGATTTTTAGAGGTTGGAGTAGACCGGCTGTTTTCTGATGGACTGCCTTAACACGTTGACAAACGTCGCATTCAGAAACGTATTGAGCAATTTCACGTTTCATGCCAGGCCACCAATACAGCGTCTTGAGATCCTGGTACATCTTTGTACTTCCAGGGTGAATGGAAAGAGGAGTTTCATGAGCCTCCTTGAGAATGATATCTTTGAGACTTTGAACTTGAGGAACTGCAATGCGTCCTTCGAAGAACACAGTTCCCTTGTCATCAATTGAGGACTTAATTTTCTCCTTGCCTTCTTTGATGTGTTCTACCATCTTCTTGATTTCAGCATCACGAAGTTGTTCAGAACGAATCTTGTCCTCGAGAGTTGGACTGGCTGTCAAGCTAGCAAGATAGCCTTGAGGAACAAGACCAAGGTTCAGCTTCTGGAATTCTTCATGAAGTGGAGGTTGGCTTTCCATGATCATGAGATTATTGCAATATGACTTGCGACTGAGAGCATCGGCCATAACATTAGCCTTGCCTGGAGTGTAAGAAATGGTGAGATCAAAGTCTTTAATCTTTTCAATCCATCTCCTTTGCCTGAGGTTTAGATCTGGTTGAGTGAAGATGTATTTCAGACTCTTATGATCGGAAAAGATTTCAGTGCGATTACCCAACAAGTATTGCTTCCATTTCTTGAGGGAAAACACAACTGCTGCAAATTCAAGGTCATGAGTGGGATAATTTTGCTCATGTGCATTCAACTGACGTGAAGCATAAGCCACAACTTGACGTTCTTGCATAAGAACTGCACCTAGACCTTGGAGAGATGCATCGCAGAATATCTGGAAAGGTTTGGTAGTATCCGGGCCAACCAGAACTGTTGTAGAAGTGAGTTTAGTCTTCAGGAGATTGAAACTTTCATCACATTCTGGAGACCAAACGAACTTCTTGTCCTTCTTTGTGAGATCAGTGAGAGGTTTGGCAATCTTGGAAAAGTTTTGGACGAAACGACGGCAATAGCTAGCCAAGCCAAGAAAACTTCTAACTTGCTTCACCGTCTTAGGAGGTTTCCCATCAACAATTGCTTTAACCTTTTCTGGATCAATGGCTATGCCCTTGGCAGAGATGACATGACCAAGGTAAGCAACTTCTGGAATCCAGAACTCACATTTGGAGAACTTGGCATATAGACGATGCTCGCGAAGTTTCATGAGAGTGAGACGAAGATGTTCTCCATGCTCTTCCTCAGATTTTGAGTAGACCAGAATGTCATCGAGATATACCACAACGAACTTGTCGAGGTATATATGGAAGACAGAATTCATGAGCCGAGAGAATGTCGCCGGTGCATTGGTGAGACCAAAGGACATGACGGTGTATTCATATAGACCGTACCGAGTGGTGAAAGTTGTTTTTGGAATATCTTCCTTTCTGATCTTTATTTGATGGTAACCCATTCTCAAGTCCAACTTGGAGAATATTGAGGCTCCAGCAAGTTGATCAAAAAGATCATCGATACGAGGAATTGGATACTTGTTTTTTATGGTTTTCTCGTTGAGAGGACGATAGTCAACCACGAGTCTCTTTGTTTGATCCTTCTTCGCAACGAACAGAGTTGGGCAACACCAAGAGGATGAACTAGGTTGAATGTAACCTTTCTCCATATACATATCGATTTGCTCCTTCAACAACTTCAGTTCAGGAGGAGCTATCTTGTATGGATGCTTAGAGATTGGAGCAGTACCTGGTTCAAGCTCGATCACGAACTCAACTGCTCTGTCCGGAGGCATCCCTGGCAACTCTTCTGGGAAGACGCCAGGGAATTCACAAACCACTGGAACATTTTCGAGTAGAGGTAGAGGTTTAGCATCGAGGGTGTACAGCTGAACAGAACTTGATTCATTTGGAGAATAGACTATCTGGCCAGAAGGGTGGAACAGAGTTATTGACTTCTGGGCACAGTCAATCGTAGCTTTATTGGCCTTCAACCAATCCATGCCAAGAATGACATCAATGTCAGAATTGCCAAGCAGTATGAGAGAAGCAAGGAATATGTGACCTCCAATTAGAATCTGATTTTCATGACTGATCTTGGAAGTTTGCATAGTTGCTCCAGGGGAGTTTACTACTAGTGGGGAACCCAAACCAACAAAAGGGAGTTTAATTGCTGTCGCAAAGATCTTTGACACGAAAGAATGCGATGCCCTGGTATCAAACAACACTTTAGCTGGAAAAGAGTTTACGGGGAATGTACCGAGAACGACGTCAGGAGCTTCCTCAGCTTTGTCGATCTTGACATGATTCACCCTTGCGGTCCTCCCGACAGGCCTGTTGTTGGAGTTGAAGGCTTTAGCCGGGGGAGCACGCACCATTGCTTGGTTTGTGTTGGGACGAGGTGGTGGTGGAGGTAGCTGCCTCTGAGTGCACTTGTCAGCGTAGTGCCCCGTCTGCTTGCATTTGTAGCAAGTGACGACACGAGGAGTATCTGGCCTTGGCTGCCCCATTGAAAACCTCTGACCTTGCATGTGAGCTGGGTTGGGTGGGCGGGGAGCAAAGCCTGGAGAAGCTTGGGCATATGGAGCCCTAGTGACAGCACCATTTGGCACCCAGATGCGGCGCTTCTGCGGAGGGGTGGTCATGTTGGAGGAGGAACCACCCTCACGCGAGTGCTTTCGAGACTCCTCGAACGCCTTGCGCCCATTTTCTTCATTGAGCGCGGTGTTAACGAGCTCCTCGAAGTCTTTGGCCTTGATGTTGGTGAGGGCGTACTTGAGTTCCGGGTTAAAACCTCTGCGGAACCTTGCCATCTTCTTAGCCTCAGTGGACACCTCATCACCAGCGTAACGAGCGAGGCGATTGAACTCACTCTGATAGCCAATGACGTCCAGCTTGCCCTGCTTGAGTGAGCAAAACTCTTCACGCATCCTTTCCATGAGACCATCTGGAATGTGGTGCTTCAGGAAAGCTTCCTTGAAACAACCCCAGGTAATTGGGTAGCCAGCTCTCATGGTCTGGTAGTTCTCCCACCAAGTAGCTGCCTGACCCTTCAGTAGGTAGGAGGCATACTTGACCTTGTCTTCCTCAGCAATGTGAGCAATCTCCAGAGCCCTAGCAATCTCACGGATCCAGTCATCAGCATCCAGAGGCTCGCGTGTTGCCACGAAAGCTCTTGGGCCCAGACTGAGAAACTCCTTGATACTGACTCGTGGAGCATTCTGGTTGTTGTGCTGGTTAGTCTGGAACTGGGCCATCTGTGCCATGACTTGTGTCATCTGAGTCAACAGCTCCGTGATTGGCGGTGGCTCAGGCGGGTTGTTCCTTGTTGGCGGCATCCTGAATAGACATGCATTTTAGCACAACAACAGAAAAGGATAGACTTGGTAACCGAAAGAGAGATTATTCCGACGCATGAATAGATAACCAACAGGTACATCATCACATGTTCAAATACATCAGAATATCCAACACACCACAAATGGTTCGAATGTCAAAGGATAACTAAACATAGCCAAGAATGGATACATCAGTACTCCCATGCTCATCACGCAGGACGGCGACTAGGAGTACGGCGAGAGGTACGGTGAGGAGCACGCCCACGAAAGTAGGTAGAACGACGATCCACATAGATCTGACGTGGTCTGAGAGCGACTCTAGGTGTGGTGAAGTACATAGCGTCGACTCCCTGTGCTCCAAAGCGTGGAATCCCAGTGTAACCAGCACCGAGGTTGAGGAGTGGACCTCTGATCGGCTCGTAACCTCCAGCATCTGGCAGACGACGACCCACTGGCTGATCGAAACGTGCAAAGCGCTCATCTCCAACAAAGTCTGTGGTGTAAGTCGCCAGACGAGTCAAAGCAAGGTAGAGCTGCTCTCTGACTGAAGCCAACTCCTGAGATAGTGTGCTGGCAACTGCGTCACTGTGCCTCACAAACTGAGCGGTGGTGTGCAGCCTGGAGTTATCATGCTCATAGACATCCAGGTTGTCGTAGAGAGTGAAGTGAGCTCCCTCCGAAGTGATGTAACCACGGGGGATGTGGCGATAGATAGAATCGTCAAATCCCCAGTAGTCAGCACGAAGGACGGTGAGACTCACATAAGCTGCCTGCTGCACGGCCATATCCACTGTGGAACCTACTGCCTCGTAGCGGTGGACAACGCTCATGCCATCATCTGACAGAATGTAGACGATAGCCTGGTAGTAGGTCTGGTCAAACTCTCGCTGCTGCTCGTAGACCTGGTACTCTGGTGCCCAACGGAACCCCAGATAAGTGACCATGTCTCTCAGCATCTCCGGATAACCGGCAGTGCTCTCGCAACGAGTCATCCGAACCACCTGCGGGTAGAACCTGAGATCCATCTGCAGATGATCGGGGAAGTTTTGATTAGACGCCGGTAGAAGAACTGAAGTGGAAAGCAACAACAAGGTTTCAACGGACGAAAAGGATGTTGAGAAGAACAGGATATTGAAGCAACATTGGGGAAACACGAGACCAAAAACTCCTGAGGTACTACGGAAAAACCCATCCGGGCTTCTAAAGGATCAATATCTACTGCTTAAGGAATAGAGGATATGCTTCCAGGGCTTACACGCCTCCGTTCTCAATCATGAGTAGGCAACATGATAAATCATGTCACAACCACCTCCATTCCTATGGTCTAGTAGATATAACTATCCTAGAGAAACCAGGATACGTGAAACCCTAACTTGAAAGTTTAGATGAGAAGGGAAAACAAAGTTGCACTTCCTTACCAGAAAAAGGGAGGGTGTGTGGGGAAAGAAATAAAATGGCAGAATTCCTACTCTCACGTTTCATTTTTCCTATATAGCTACAAAATAGTTTCTAGACACAACTGCGACCAGTAAAAGGGATCCTACAGGCAGACAGGCTCTGATACCATTTGTCGTACCCGGACTTCTAGAGGATACTCGCAGTTCCGTTGAACAGTAGTTGATTGGATTACGGGTCTTACCGGCACCCGCATCTCTTACGAGTAGGCCAACACACGTATGTGTGACAACCAACCCCTACTGTTCATCGTCTACGTAAACCATCCCATAGAAATCAGGACACTACCATTGACGTACTTCATACCATACACACATGGTACGTCAACGGCGTTTAACAGAATGATAACACAACATATCTCTAAGACACAAATAAATAGAAATAAGTTGCAAATAGCTCTCACTAGAGCAGAGATAGCAAATACAATCATCCAGAGGACACATGTCCCAACATATCATCATTACATCACAGCGGAAGCATTCAAAAGGTCTGAGTACAGACAAAATCCAAATAGGCTTAAGAAGCCGGAAACGAAAAGACGGAGCCCATCCACGATGTCTCGGATCCTGCTCAGGTCCGCTATCTACTCGTCAGCAGCCTCGTCAAACTCCACGTAGTAGCCGTCACGGGGATCCTCGTAAGCGTAGTCTGCGGAAACCACAACCCCAAAGGGGTCAGTACATAAACGTACTAGCAAGCAAGACTCACAGTTCACCAAAGTGTAACCCGTCAACACCAAGAACATATGCTTTGGGTTCAACGGAAGAAAGGGTGATACAAAAGATTGCGGCAGCTGGCTGCACTAACCAACTACAGATACATACTACAACTTCCGGCTAACAGAAAGGGGATAAGATAGCGTATCGTAACCAACTATAACTAACTCCAAACAAACCCATCCTGGATCTCGCCCCTTATCCAAAGAAGCAATCCGAGGATAACTCACACAGTTGGATTAGTGATGGATCAAGTTATTGTGGCAATCAGGCTATTACTAGTCAAGTTATCATTAGTTAGGTGTAAGTTGTTCTGAGTACTTGTTAGCCAGTACTTTCACCAAGTTAACCATAACCGCGGAAAACACGGCTTCTCGAGAAGATTTATCCCTGCAGGGGTGCACCAATTTGGCCGTACACGTAAGAATATCCCGCCAGACGGGAATCAAACCCACCAAGCGAGGCACTCTACACAACTCAACTCTTCTTCGCATCAAGCCCAAAGAACCACGTGTTGTGCGTGCGCGGCTAATCGAGCCCCACGAAGAAAAGGGGACCCTCATAGCACTCTAAGACCACGCCGCCCTAAATGCCGACTACAAAAGTTCCACCCTGGCCTCGGGTTCGTACCTGCATATGAGTGCATCAAATGGAAAGCCCGAACTAAGTGTGGCGATTTGGACGAGATGCAAATCGAATCAAATTGAGGGGGCGCCCATACACGCTTCCCACATGCGTGTAGTGCGCTCATCATGGATCAGTAGACAAGACCCTTTTCCTAATTAGGGTCGACACTAGCAGGCCTCAAAACCACGTCGGGCCTCCTGCCGGTGCCTTATCAGCAAATTATTATTACCTCAAATTAACAGGTTGTTGTTTAACATCGAGCCCCAGAACATAATAGAAATATAGTAACAGAAAGTAACGGGTAATAGACTCGAGCATAAACAACCCTAAGCATGCTAGTAAGACACAGGAAACAAGCAAAGGGGTTATAGGTGTGGAGGTGAGGCTATATCAGGGTTAAGGGATAACATGTGATAGGATCGAACAGAAGCAACGATTCATAGGGCTAGCAGAATAGACAACGGAAAGTATCGGTATCCAATGTTGAAAGGAACACAATGGTTCATGTGAGTGAATACTTGCCTGCAAACTCAGCAGCCTGGTACTGAGCTAGATCCTCAGAAGGGGTGTCGTAAGTATCGTCTGTCTCAACGTCGTCGTCTATCCGAGAAGAAGCAAACAAACAACGCAGAGAGACAAACAATCAATAACATGGCATAATGCACAATCATGGGATGATGCATGACCATTTAATTGATGCATAGAAATAACCTAGTTGACATGGCAACATAACATGTTTAAATGGACCCATATGCAATTTGAGTTGCATATGAAAAACCCATGAATTATGGTTGAAACAATTGTTTTACAACTAACCAACAGGTGAAAGTGGATTAGTATGATGCATGGATGAGGAAAACAGAAAAAATAACAACAATAGAACAATTTTGAAATAAGGTTTACCAAGTTTTAGAATTTGATTGATTAAGTTAAGAAATTTTGGTTCCTTAAAGGTGTTACACAAGCATTTGTTGTTTTCAGCAATTTAACTTCTTCAAAACAAATAACAAAATTCATATTTGGAAAGTACACAAAATCTTAGGTGGATTACATGTTTCAAATATTGAAAAAGGAATTACAATGATTTAATTATGAATTAAACAAGTTTAAACAAGATTTAATTGAATTTAAAACAAGTATGAATATTATTTGAATTTTATTTGTTCAAAACATAAATTCAAATTCATATTTGAAAATTTTATACTTTTCTAGGTTGAAAACATATTTTACATGTTCAAAAATAAATTAATTTGAGCAAGTTATGAATTTAGCAAATTTAAATGATTTAAACAAGGTTTAAATTATTTAAGCAATTTTAATTATTCAAAACATGAAACAAAATTTATATTTGAAAAGATGGTTCAAAATAGCATGGAAAACATATTTCATTTGTGTTATTTGAATTAAGTATGAATTATTTATGGAATTAATCAAATTTCAAATGAATTGTTTGAATTTGAAATTTGAATGCATTTGAATTATTCAAAACAGAATACAAATGGTTTGAATAGGTAGAGAATTAAATTTGGTTCAACAAACATATTTTACTTTTATTATTTGGATTTAGGAAATAAAAGTTATTAACATTTTATTTACAGGAACTAATCTGTGAAGAAAAAAGACTTAAACTGAAAAAAGAAAAGCTGAAAATAGCTCTACACCGTGCAGTGACCTAGATGGGGTCACTGCCAGTGGGCCCTGGGGCCAACGTGGCAGCAGCGCGCACACAGCAGCTGACAGGGGGGGCCACCCTGTCAGTGCCCTTCGCAAAAATGTGGGGTTTTTCCTGCGGAAGAGGGGACTCGAACCCGCGAGCGAACGCGTGCGTGCGCTGTGTGCTACCGCTGCGGTAGCGAGCGTGTGCTTGTCAGTATACGCGATGCAGTGAGGTTATAGTTCAGTTACTAAACTGAACTTTTAACTGACGAAAACCTGCACCTTTTCTGAACCTGACGGAGAACGAACGGTGGCCGGCGGCGAGCTACGCGGCTACTCGCGGTGGATGGATGCGTTGGGCTCGCTGTGGTTGCGCGCGTGTGCAGGATGCAGAGAGGGGACAGGAGAGGGAGAGCACGGTGATCACCTCGAGGGACAGAAGGGGAAGCAGGCGCGGGGCAGAACGACGGTGGCGATAGCGACGAGCTTGGCGGCGGCGATCTAGCAGATGGTTGGCATCGGGGAGGTGTCGAGAAGGGCGAGGTGGACACGGGGAGCTGATTCCCGGGATCAGCTATGGTGGAGGAGCACGGCAACGGCGACGAGCGCCATGGGTTCAGAGAGAGGCGCTCCGGTGACGGTGAGCTTCAGAGGGAGAGGGAGGTGGCAGAGGTGGAGGACAACGGCGGCGCGGTGGTTAGCTGAGGGGGTCTAGGGCTAGGGCAGCAGCTCGGGGGTCTAGGAGGTATTTTATAGGGCTAGAGGGCTGCTCCCGGCCGTTCGCTGTCGACGGCGTCGACGTGGCGGGGCTCGATGCCCTGCCGTACGCGGGGAAGAAAGAGGAGGGGGTGCGAAGCGGTATCGGGCCAGGGAGCTGGGCTGGGCTGCTCCCCTCCTCTGCGCGTTGGTTTGTTTTTTTTTTCTTTCCTTCTATTTTTTTTTTGCTGAAATAGAAATAGGAAGAAAAGAGAGGTTGTGGGGTTTAGAAAAATTAGGTATAAAATTTTATATTACTTATTTATGTAATAGCAACAGCTAGCAAGTTATGTTTTTCAAAATGATCAAAATAAAAATGTTGTTTGTAATTTAATGGAATTTGAATTAATTTTGAGATTAAGTGATGTATTAAAAACAAAATTTAAATAGGGTGAACATATAGTTTAAAATGGAACAAATGATTAGAATTGTTGTGTAATTTTCATAAGTTCAACATGGTTGCTGTTTGGAAAATGTATTTTGAATTTGAATGGAATTTGAGTTAAATGAATGATTAAAAGCCACAAGTTTAAATAGTTGAACCCTATGGATCAAAATGGAAACAATTGGAAGTTTAATTTGAACCTTTTTATTTGGAAAGTTGTAACATAACAAGTATGAACAAGCATTTGAATATTGGTTTGAATTTCAATTGTGAAAACAAAGGAAAACAGATGCAAACCAAATGAAAACAAATGCAATGATTAAAATGCCATGATGCAAAACATTAATTAAACAAGAAACAAACATTCTAGGGGGTTTTTCATACTTGGGATGTTACGCACTCCATACTCGGGGAGTGCCACTCCATACTCGGGGACTGCTGTCCTTAACCCGGGGACTGTCGCATTCATTGAGAGGTCCTCGCCAATCGTTCAGGGCTCTAGAGAAGTGCTCCCAACCCTAAAGAGCAGCCAGAGATGATTGTCCCAATGGAAGTGGACGAACCAGTGTTTCCCACACGGGAGACACCGAGTTGGGCCATGCCCATATTATCCTTTCTAAAGGACGGTACTCTGCCAGAGGATGAGGTGGCCGCAAGGCAGATACAGAGAAGATCCAAGGGCTACACTATATTCAGAGATGTGTTGCACAAAAGAAGTGCCAACGGCGTGCTGCAACGTTGTGTGGACCCAGAAGAAGGAGGAGAAATTCTGTTGGAAATACACCAAGGAGAATGCGGGCACCACGCCTCTTCTCGGGCATTGGTCAAGAAAGCTTTTCGGCATGGCTTCTACTGGCTCACAGCTCTACAGCAAGCTGAAGACATCGTGAGGAAGTGCAATGGCTGCCAGATGTTCGCGAGTAAGATTCACATGCCTGCTTCCGAGTTGAAAATGATTCCTATCACATGGTCGTTTGCCGTACGGTGCCTGGATATGGTTGGCCCCTTCAAGCCGGCTAAAGGCAACATGACACACATCTTGGTCATGGTGGACAAGTTCACCAAGTGGATTGAAGTGAAGCCTATTCGGAAGTGCGATGGAGCTACAGCCATGAAATTCTTAAAGGATGTGATCCTGAGATACGGCTACCCGCACAGCATCATCACCGACAACGGCACAAATTTCGCAGAGGGGGCAATGGTGCGGTTCTACAGAGATAAGCACATCCGACTAGATGTTGCGTCTGTTGCGCATCCCGCCTCCAACGGGCAAGTGGAAAGAGCAAAAGGCATGGTGCTAGCAGGCATAAAGCCAAGGCTGATTGAGCCGCTGCTGAAAACACCTGGGTGTTGGCTAGACGAGTTGCCAGCGGTGTTGTGGAGTCTAAGGACTATCCCTAACCGGTCAACCGGCTACACGCCATTCTTCTTGGTATACGGGGCTGAGGCTGTGTTGCCAATAGAATTAGAGCATGACTCCCCCCGAGTAACCCTCTACACTGAGGTGGAGGCGAGAGAAGCTCGAGAAGACGACGTTGACCTGCTCGAAGAAGCAAGAGAGCTCACTCTGTCACGTTCGGCTATCTACCAGCAAAGCCTGCGGCGTTATCATAGCCGAAAGGTGAACCCAAGGGTTTTCCGAGAAGGAGACATGGTCCTCAGGCTTGTGCAACGCACAGCCGGGATGCACAAATTGTCTCCTCCATGGGAAGGGCCCTTCATTGTGAGCAAAGCGCTGCACAATGATGCCTATTATCTTGTGGACATGCGTCCATCACAGGAGAACAGGGCAGATAAAGCTGGAAAGGAATCCAAGCGCCCTTGGAATGTAGCCCTACTTCGTCGCTTTCATTCGTGAGCAAAGATGTGTATGTACCCTCTTATCCGAGTTGAAATCCTACTCTGCAATCTGAAATTGAACTCGGGGACTGCCCTCGCCTAAACTTGCTCTGTGTGTTTCTACCCGGCTTTACTCTTGTCCACTCGGTTGCTCTGCTTAAAATTTCACGAGTACATCTAGTATTGTGTTTAAACCTACATGCCAACTCTTCGACTTTGCTGCTGTCCGAAACCCGGCTTCATGGCAAGCAAGAGAACAAGCAAAAGGTCAATGAGCACAAGAAAAATTACTAAGGAAAGAAAAAGTGCAGGAACCAAATATGATGTCTTTTACTGTTGTTTCTTGTTAACTCCTTCTCGGCTAAGTGGTGGGCTGCGTTACTATGAGTATTTCTAAGTGGCTAAGTATTTGCAACTCCAACTTTGAATTCTTGTGACTCGAATACCAAACAAGCAACAAGTTGCGGGTAAGAGCTGAGATAAAAAGGAAGAGCGAATAAGAAATGCAACTCGGAGACTCGCATGATAACGCAACCCGGCATTCGAGCCAAAGTTGCTCAAATTGACTAAGTTAAATATCAAAGGTGAATAAAACTGAGTAGCAAATGACAAGCATAATTGTTTCGATACATCTGCACCCGGCATCCCGGGGATCTGATAAAAGTTTCAAGAATAAAGTTGCAAGAAGTAGTCAGGTAGAAGCAGCAGTGTTCTCGGCGCTGGCCTTGGTGGCTTCAGCGTCGGCGTTGGCCTTGGCGGTTTCAGCTTCAGCGTTGGCCTTAGCAGCATCAACCTCCGAGTTGGCGGCGTCGGTCCTTGCGGCATCCGCATCCGGCTCAGTAGCAGCTTGTTCAGAAGTGGCAGTGGCCACCGAGGTGGAGGCCGCAGTCTGAGCGAGGAGTCGCGCCGTGTCGTCGAGAGCCGCACCTGAGGAGGTGCCGAACTCGAGGGCCGCGGTGTCAATTGTCATCTCCACGCTCTCGGCCTCCTCCTCGCTGTCCGCGACGACCGCGGCCTTCCCCTTCCCGGTCTGGTAGCGATCACTCTCGAAGCTGCCCAGGTCTTCAGACTCGGTGGCATCTTCGTCTTCGTCCTCGTCGTCAGGCTCGGTGAGACCGGCGATGAAGTGTGCGGTGCCTGCGTACTGGGCGACCTCGTACGCGACGGCCTGGCGAAGAGCCACGCAATCGGAATCCGTCTCCCACTTGGAGTCCTCACGCATCTCACGGACAACTTGCAAGTTGAGGTTCTCATACCAGCTGGTGATGAACAGCAGCATCATATCAGCGCCTGCCCGAGCTCCGGACGCCCTCCATTTCTTCAGCTCGGCCTTCACGCCGTTCAGCTTCGCGGCAAGTCCGCGGATAGTTTTTGGCGCGGAGTCCTTAGGCCAGAACACGTCATGGAGCTTGAAGGCAGTGCGCACCAGATCGGTGCCCACACCACTTAAGCGCTGAAGCTGCCCCTGCATGACTATGATGCTATCTTCGATCTCTGCCTTGGTGTCCATGGGTTCGCCCTTCTCGATGCGAGCTGCTCGGGCCTTCGCCAAGGCAGGCTTGCAAGATGTCTCGAGGTCGGGGAAGATTTCTGAAAGAGCTATCGAGAAGATCAGAAACAGAAGCCGAGTAGAAAAATAAACCGAGCAGCGGAGAAGCGCAAGAAACAAGAGAAGGGCGGAGAAGCAAGCACTTACCATTCAGGTCGTAGAGTAGCGCCTGCAGCTTGTTCTTCCACAATTCTTCGTCAGCAACATGCTTCTCTTCTACCTTCCGGAACTGCGCCAGCTGGAGCATAAGATCTGAGTTGCTCTCCTTCAGCGTCTTGCATTCCAGCTCGAGAGCCTTTCGCTTGGCTGTGGCTGCCGCTTCGGCCTTTTTCTTCTCGGCCACCGCGTTGTCTCTCTCGGTAGCAAGATCAATGGCTTTCTGGAGAGAAGTTCGCAGCTCGACCTGCAATGGCTCCATCTCGGAGAGGTGCCTTTTCTTGAACTCCACCTCAAGGCTTGCAAGCTGCTGCTGCACCTCAGCAGGCTGGAGACAGTTGAGATGCTCCTCGACAAACTTCTTATGATCTTCTGTGAAGAGCAAAGCACGGTCAGCAGAGTAGCGGAGATGAAAGCAAGAAGTCAAGCCGAGAAGACATTAACTCACCTTCCAGCTTCTTGATTGTGGCTTGGCCGCTTTCGACAAAGGCGTGGCAGTTCGCATGCTCCTCTTCCAAGGTTTTAAATTTGCCTGCAGAGAATAGCCGATTAGAGCAGAAAGCAAAAGCGGGCGTAAGCACCAAACGCAGAAACCGCGTAGCTAAAAGCTTACTCTCGACTTCGGAGATCTTAAGGGCGCTATCCATGACCTCCTTATCCGCCGCCTCAGCGGGCCTCAGCGGACTTGCGCTCCAATTTCAGGGCCTCAAGATGCCTCCTAGCGATGCTGTGGTTCCATAGCAGCCGCCGGTACAGGTTGGTTCTTTTCAGAAGGCAGTTCTGAGAGGAAGAAAGAAAAAGAATCAGACAAAGTCGTGAAGATTCAACCCGAGAAGGCGGCAACTCGGTTGAGTACCCGCCTACTCGGCCAGAATCTCGGGCACTGGGGGATGGATAAGAAGAAGAATAGAAGAGAAGGAAAATGCAATTCGAGACGGATGAGCAAAGCTTACCGCGTAAGTCTGTTCAATATCCTCTGCGTCGTTGCGATGGACGAACAGCTTGGCGGCGAGCGTGCTGGTATTGGACGAGATGGTCATGGGTTTATAACCCATGTCCGCCTTGTTCCAGTCGACGCGCATGTGATCCAAATCGCCCAAGGACGTGCCGTGCCAGTTCGTGTTGCCAAGGACTTCGCTGTCCCACTCAGCGTCAATAAATCCAACCCGGTCGACTATCTGCTCGAGGCCCGTGGATGTTACCTCGTTTTCCGCAACCTCGCGCGAGTAGATCGAGACGGATCGGTCCTTATTCCTGGCTGGAGGCTTGGAGTCCACCGGCGTAGCTTGTTTGCCCCTCCTGATAGCGAGCTTCTTCTCGGCTGGGGTCATTGGGATGCTGTGCTGCTGGCTCATCTTCACCATATAAGGTGGGAAGGTGGGTGGATCCAGGAAGCTGGATCCTGCGGCGGTATCAGCAGCCGCGTCAGGTTCACGGATGGTGAGCTGGCCGGGCTTGGCAGTTGGTCTTTGCGGCGGCATCATGGCAGCACCACGCGTACTGCTACGCGAGGGATTCCTGCGAACAGTGCCCTCCGGCTGGCCAGCTGGCTTCTCGGTGGCCTGGTTCCCAGAAGTTTGCTTCTCGGCGGCTTTCTTCTCGGCGGCCTTCTTGTCAACGGCTTCCTGTTTGATCTTCTTGATAAGCTGCTTGGCTGGAGGGCTGGATGTTGTCTTGGTTTTCTTCGTTGATGGGGAGTTTGGCGCGGTGGAGGAAGTGCCTTGCTGGGTAGGCGGCGCCAAGGGCGCGCTACCTGGCGCAGCATCCGGCTGGGCGCTACCCTGTGCGGCGTCTGGTTGCGCGTCGCCCAGAGGGTATTGATCCGTCTCATCAATTATCTCAACCCGCTGCTCGGCAGCGGGGTCTTGCTGTGTGGCATCTTGTCCTTCTACCCGCGGCTGGGCTGCGGGGTCGTCGTGCTCAGCAGCCCCTGTCGCTGGCTGCTCTTGGTCTTCTTCTCGCCGCTAAAGGGCGGCGTCATCATGCTTCTCGGAATCTTGTTCTAAGTTCTCCTCGGCCGTGGTGGCCGGAGGAGAAGGTGGCCTCGCGTCGCGATCAGCGTCCCGCGCTTCCTGATCTGCGCGGGCCTGCTGCTCCTGCTCGGTGTCGTGGGCGTCGCTGTCCATGTACCGAGCATCGTCGGAGTCGTCTCCTTTCACGGGAGAGGACGCACGCGCTCCGTCCTGCGCTGCGGCTTCATTCTCGTCGTCGAGGTCGATGAGATTATCGACGTCGATGGCGGATTTCTTCTTAGTCTTGGTGGGCACGAAAGCGGCGTCAGCATCCAAGGGGGCTCTGAAGAAAGAAACATGTTCAGAAAAAAGAGAAGGACAGAGGAAATCGAGAAGAAGCAACGAAGTAAGAGAATTGGGAATTTGCGGCAGCAGAGGCGCATAACTAAGGAGAAAGTGCTTACCTTTACGGGTAGGGATTGTCCGTCCTCCTCTCGTCACGGTCTTCTTGGTCGTCTTACCGGCCGTCTTCTTCTTCTTGGCGGGGGGCTCCTGAGCACCGCTACCGAGAGCGGCTTGACGACAAGGGCTTCCTCGTCCTCCTCCTCGTCTTCCTCTTCAGCATCAGCGCCACCTGCGAAGTTGGGAAGAAGAAAAACAGCTTAGAAGCAAGAGGAAATTGGGTAGCGCGGCTTGCGACCAGACAGGATGAGCTCAATTACCTTCGTCATCATCCTCGGACCAATCACGGACAGACGCATCTATGTGATGCTTCTCTGTCTGAGCGGCATGAGGGAGGTTGAGCTTGTCCGCGGTCTCGAAGGAGACCTCGTCGTCTTCCTCTCGGTCATCCGACCAGTTGTCCTCGAAGCGTTCCATGCTCTCAGCAAGCTGGCGAGCAAGGACCTGAAGAATAGAGAAACATCACAAATCAGTCGAGTAGCATAGAGGCATCCTACTCGGCAAGGCGTGCAAACATAAAGCATACTAAGCCTAAGCAGTGCTACTCTGTGTGCTACTCGGCAAGGCGTGCAAACATAAAGCATATTAAGCCTAAGCAGTGCTACTCTGTGTGCTACTCGGTAGGGCGTGCAAACATAAAGCACATTAAGCCTAAGCAGTTCTGCTAAGTGTCCTACTCGACGCAGAGTGCAAGTACCAGTCGCTGCAAGATAAGAGGGCTATCTACTCGGAACATGCATACAAGAGATAGGAAAAGAAGTACATACCCGCTCGATTGGCTTCGTACGGCTGTATGGGATGAAGCCATACTGCCAATTGTCTCTAAGGCTAGTGGTCATGATGGACCGCGCGTGAGCGGCGACATCCGCGTTGCTGAGCTCGAACGTGGTCGTCCGAGTACAGTCGCTGGGGCCGCCCATGTAGCACATGGGGTGGACGCGGCGCTGGAGCGGCAGCACCCGCTTGGAGATCCAGCAGGCGATTAGGTCATCTCTCTTGAGCCCTTCTTCGGCCAGATAGGCGAGGCGCTCGTCCATCTGCTTCAGGTTGCTGTCGATGGACGGTTTGGTCCGCCAGTTCTGCCCGGTGGGAGCTTGATTGCTCCAAGGGGGCAGATTGATTCGGTCCTCTACCTTGGCTCCCTTCGTGGCGGGGACGTTCTGCACATACAGGAACGTCCTCTGCCACTTGCGGACGGAATATAGTCCCTTGATGCGCGGATGGTTGGTTCCAGGGCGCTGCACCATCATGGCGTTGCCGGTCTCCGTTATCCGGCTGCTGGTGTCCGCGCCGTCCTTCTTGCCCTTGCTCTGTTGGCGAAAGAAGAGATACCTGGACCAAGTCTCCGTCGTGGGGCGAACGCCCAGGAAGGCCTCGCATACCACGGCGTGGTACGAGAGGAAGACGATGGCGTTCGGAGGGAGATGGTGCATCTGGAGGCCGTAATGGTCGAGGAAGGAACGGAGGAAGTTTGATGCTGGAAGCCCGAATCCTCGCGCAAAGTGCGCGAGGAAGACGACGTGCTCGCCTTCCTGCGGGGCAGGGACGAGCTCATCGTCAGGTTGCCGGCAGCGAACACCGGGAGGAACTCGTCGGGTGTTCACCAGCCATTGGCAGTCCTCGACGGTGACCTCGGATCCCGCCCAGCCGGCGCGAGCGTTGTCGTCGCGCGCCATGGCGGTGAGGAAGAAATTGGGGAAAAGATCGAGGATTTGGTGGTGGAGAAGCTCGCGGCGGCGCAGTGAGTTGCGCAGCGGCGAGGAGCTCTGCGGCGGTGGAGAAACGAGAAGGCAGAGGGGAAATTGTGAGCGGAAGGAGAAGAAGGAGTTACTGAGGGGGTATTTATATCGCTCCTCGAGTTACCGTTACGAGTTGAGGAAGTGGGATCGATCGTGGCAGTAATCGTGTGGCGTGGGGTCTATGGGCCGGTTAGAAACGCACACAGCGCAGAACGCGCGCGTAACGGCCGCATTAGATCCCACGACGAGATCGCGGGCGATTACTGCGCATGATGGGACGTTACGAGCTGGTGGGCCCACCCCGTGAAAACTGGGCGCGTGGCCTGTCAGTTACCGGGCACCGAGGCGTCGAAGTCGTGTCCGCATGACACGTGCCCAGTTGCAGCGCGGAAAGCCGGATTGTGCTCTGTCACGCAGAGATTCCGTTTCGAGATTTCACTAAGTCATTTTACTCGGCCACAGAGAAGAGAGGTGGCCCTATTCGGAAGAGAAGAAACAAAACCAAGGGCTACTCGGATGTTTTCACTCGGTATCTCAAGGTTCAAAGGCAAGACTGTCAAGGTTGGTTTTTAAGCTGGCAGGGCCCAGTGAACGAGTTCGCAGGGCTCTACCAGCTTCGGGGACTGCTGTCGGGGGGTTACCCCCGAGTAGGGTAAAGGCAAGTGCTAATGGCAAGATCAGAAGGGATGTTTGGCCGAGTAGCCGGCTACCTGGTACTAGCTACCCGGTCGACTGCTACCCGGTCTTACACATAGACAGCCAGAAGGATGAATCAAGAGAGTTATGCTCCTCCGAACAGAAGAACTGGTCCGAGTAGAAATGGCGGGAACCTACTCAGGCCAGAAGTCAAAGGAGCCGTTCTGACACCGAATCCCGCGTATCCCGGGTCCGTACTTGGCACTGTTCACAGCACTGTTCATCTGGGGACGGCGTGCCTGACAGCGACAGTGTGTCAGCAGGGCGTCGCAGGATAGGCGGGACCTACTCTGTGTTCGCCACAGCGATAATAGACTGAACACTTGGTTTTGCCCAACGACTTTCCGCACCAGGACAAATCTAGAAGCCAATGCTGTCAGCGGGAACTCGGAAGAAGGACGGTGTGCACACAATGTCGACACTTGTTTGTATTTGGCTGTATTCGGCGGGGCACCGAGTATATAAGGTGCCCTGTCCCCTCCTGCGCGAGGGATGCTGACCTAGATCCTGGACTGGCTCACGTTCTTGACCTAGTTCATCTAGCAGAGAGAAGAGTGGCTACTCGGTAGCAAGAACCATTGTACTATGGCTACTCGGTGAGACATCAGAATACAGAGAGAAAGGCAGGAGTAGGGGTTTTACCTCCTCACGAGGGCCCTGAACCTGGGTAGATCGTGTTGTTTGCAGTGCTTGTTTCATCCTCACGCGTCTACTCGTCGCGTGATCCCTCCCCGAGCGCCTCCAGCGTCCTTCGTCCCCACATCTTTAGCCATCCTATGGCATCTGCCGTGACACCACCACGACAGTAAGCTTCTAGCCACGCGGTTCATGCGTTTTGTGTTTACGCCCGCTTTTGCTTTCTGCTCTAACTGATTCTATTCTGCAGGCAAGTTTAAGGAAATGGCGGAGGCGCACCAGCACTGCCATGTTTTTGTTGCCAACGGTGAAACCACGATTAAGAAGCTGGAAAGTGAGTTGCCGTCCTTTCGGCTTGTCTTCTTTCTTTTTTCTTTTGGCTACTCTGCTGACCTTGCTCTTCTCTCCGCAGAAGATCACAAGAAGTTTGTTGAAGAACATCTCGACTGCCTGAAGCCTGCTGAGGTGAAGCAGCAATTGGAAATCCAAGCAGTAGAGCTCAAGAGCAAGCACGCCACCGAGATGGAACCGCTGCAAGTCCAGTTGAGGGATGCCCTTCAGGACGCCATAGATCTGGCCGTCGAGAAGGACAAGATGGAGGCAACTTACAAAGCTAAGCAGAGGGCTCTCGAGTCGGAGTGCGAGACGCTGAAGAAAAGCAACTCGGATCTCATGCTCCAGCTAGCCGAGTTCCGCAAGGTGGAAGAGAGGCATGTTGCTGATGAGGAGGCATGGAAGAGGAAACTGCAATCGCTTCTCTGCGACCTGAACAGTAAGTTCTCGCTTCTCTGCGCCTCCCTGTTTCCTTCTTCTTCTCCACTGTCTGGTTTTCATCTCTTCTCTACCCCCGTTTCTGATCTTTTCCGATAGCATTTTCAGAAATCTTCCCCGACCTCTGCTCGGCCTGCAAGCCTGCTTTGTCTAAGGCCCAAGAAGTTCGAGTCGAGAAGGGGCTACCTATGGACACCAAAGCTTCGATCGAGGATAGCTTCACGAACATGCAGGGTCAGCTTCAGCGCCTTAAGGGCTTGGGCACGGACTTGAGGTCTACTGCCTTCAAACTCCATGCTTTGTTCTGGCCCCAAGATCCCTTGCGCCCAACCATTCGCGCACTCGCCGAGAAGCTAGACGGCGTCAAGGCCGAATTGAAGAAATGGCGAGCATCTGGAGCTCGGGCAGGCGCCGACATGCTTCTACTCTTTATTTGCAGCTGGTACGAGAATCTCAATCTCAATACCATCCTCGAGATGCGCCAGGACTCAAAGTGGGAGAAGGATCCCGAGTGCGTGACTCGCCGCCAGGCAGTCGTGTACGAGATTGCCTCCTACGCGGATACCGCGCGCTTCATCGAAGGCCTCACCGAGCCTGACACTAAGGCGGAAGGCGAGGATGAAGAGGAGGAGGAGGATGACGAGGAGGCCACTGATTCAGACGGCTTGAGTTTCTTCGAAGGCGTCGATGACAAGTCCGGGAAGGGGAAGGGCGCGGTCGTCGCGGATAGCGACGAGGAGGCCGAAAGCCAGAACATGACTATCGATACTGCGGCTCTCGAGTTTGGCTCTTCATCCGGCGCGGCCCTTGATTATGCAGCGCTACTCCGCACTCAATCTGATGTCTCCACTTTGGCGACGGACCCCATCTCGGTGGCCACGGCCACCTCTGATCAAGCTGCCACCCATACTGAAGCGGATGCGGGCAACACCGAAGCTAATGCCGCCAACACCGAAGCCGATGCTGCCAAGGCCAGCACTGAAGCCGATGCTGCCAAGGCCAACATAGAAAATGCTGCTACCTCCACTTGATTATGTCCTGCAACACTTATGCTTGAAAACTCTTATCAGATCCCCGGGATGCCGGGTGCAAATGTATCGAAACAATTATCCTTTCCGTTGCTACTCAGCTTTTATTCTCATTTGATGTTTTAAACTTAGTTATTTGAGTAGCCTTGGCTCGATGCCGGGTTGCGTTATCATGCAAGTCCCCGAGTTGCAGTTCTCATTCACTCTTCCTTTTTATCTCAGCTCTTACCTGCAACTTGTTGCTTTTTTGGTATTCGAGTCACAAGAGTTCAAAGTTGGAGTTGCAAATACTTAGCCACTTAGAAACAGTCATAGTAACGCTACCCACCACTTAGCCGAAAAAAGTTAACAAAAAACAGTAGTAAAGGACACCCTACTCGGTTCCTGCACTCTTTCTTTCCTTAGTAATTTTTCTTGTGCTCATTGACCTTTAGCTTGTTCTCTTGCTTGCCATGAAGCCGGGTTTCGGACAGCAGCAGAGTCGAAGAGTTGGCACGTAGGGTTAAACACAATACTAAATGTACTCATGAAATTTTAAGAAGAGCAACTGGGTAGACAAAAGTGGAGCCGAGTAGGAACACTTAGCACAATTTTGGACGAGGGCAGTCCCCGAGTTCAATTTCAGATTGCAGAGTAGAAGTTTAGCTCGGATAAGAGAGTACATACACATCTTTGCTCATGAATGAAAGCGACGAAGTAGAGCTACATTCCAGGGGCGCTTAGATTCCTCTCCAGCTTTATCCGCCCTGTTCTTCTGTGATGGCTGCACGTCTACCAGGTAATAGGCATCATTGTGCAGAGCCTTGCTCACAATGAAAGGTCCTTCCCACGGAGGGGATAGTTTGTGCATCCCGGCTGTGCGTTGCACGATCCTAAGGACCATGTCTCCTTCTCGGAAAACCCTTGGGCTCACTTTTCGGCTATGATAACGCCTCAAGTTTTGCTGGTAAACAGCTGAACGTGACAGAGTAAGCTCTCTTGCTTCTTCTAGCAGGTCAACGTCATCTTCTCGAGCTTCTCTCGCCTCCACCTCAGTGTAGAGGGTTACTCAGGGGGGAGTCATGCTCTAGGTCTATTGGCAACACGGCCTCAGCCCCGTATACCAAGAAGAATGGTGTGTAGCCGGTTGACCGGTTAGGGGTAGTCCTTAGACTCCACAACACCGCTGGCAAATCGTCTAGCCAACACCCAGGTGTTTTCAGCAGCGGCTCAATCAGCCTTGGCTTTATGCCTGCCAGCACCATACCATTTGCTCTTTCAACTTGCCCATTGGAGGCGGGATGAGCGACAGACGCAACATCTAGCCGGATATGCTTATCTCTGCAGAACCGCACCATTGCACCCTCAGCAAAGTTGGTGCCATTATCCGTGATGATGTTGTGCGGATAGCCGTATCTCAGGATCACATCCTTCAGGAAACTCATAGCTGTGGCTCCATCACACTTCCGAATAGGCTTCACTTCTATCCAGTTGGTGAACTTATCAACCATGACCAAGATGTGAGTCAAGTTGCCTCTAGCCGGCTTGAAGGGACCAACCATATCCAAGCACCAAGCAGCAAATGGCCAAGTAATGGGAATGGTTTTCAACTCGGAAGCAGGCAAGTGGATCTTACTTGCAAATCTCTGGCAGCCATTGCACTTCCTCACAATATCTTCAGCTTGCTTCAAGGCAGTGAGCCAAAAGAATCTATGCCGAAAAGCCTTCTTGACCAAAGCCCGAGAAGATGCGTGGTGCCCGCATTCTCCTTGGTATATTTCCACCAGAATTTCTTCTCCTTCTTCCGGCTCCACGCAGCGTTGCAGCACGCCAGTGGCACTTCTCTTGTGTAGCACTTCTCTGAATATGGTGTAGCCCTTGGATCTTCTCTGAATCTGCCTCGCTGTAACTTCATCTTCTGGCAGGGTGCCGTCCTTTAGAAAGGATAATACGGGCATAGCCCAACTCGGTGTCTCCCGCGTGGGAAACACTGGTTCGTCCACTTCCATTGGAACAGGCACCACTGTCTGCTCTTTAGAGTTGGGAGCACTTGTTTGAAGCCCTGAGCGATTGGCAAGCACTTCCTCAATGAATGCGACAGTCCCCAGGGTTGAGAGGGGCAGTCCCCGAGTAAGGGAGGACAGTCCCCGAGTAGAGAGGGGCAGTCCCCGGGTTGCAGGCACCAGTCTCCGGGATGGAGACTGCCGTCCCTGGGTTCTCTGTTGCATTCTCCCAGTCAATCTCCATGGGAACCGCTTCTTCATTTGGCAGAGAAGGAACAGATATGGATTCCGAGTTGGGGGATGGCTTGATGGATGGCTTTCTCAAATGCTCCAAGGCAATTCCCGCCGGGATGAATTGCCGAGAAGACCCCAACTTGGACAGCTCGTCTGCTGCTTCATTCTCTGCTCGGTGGATGTGCTGGAACTCGCAACTTTCAAAAAATCCAGTCATAGACTATACCAGGAAGCGATATGATGCCATGTTGGCATCCAGAGCATCCCAAGTGCCAGACACCTGCTGCACCACCAGATCTGAATCACCATAACATATAATGCGCTGCACGCCAACCTCCTTGGCCACTCGCAAGCCGTGTACTACGGCCTCGTACTCTGCAACATTGTTGGATGCTTTGAAATGGATCTGCAGCACATATTTGAGTTGATCTCGCTTGGGTGACGTAAGCACTACGCCAGCACCAAGGCCTTCCTTCACCTTTGAGCCATCAAAGTGCATCTTCCAGTAATTGGTTGCGGGAGAAGGAGGCTCGTACTGCACCTCAGCCCAATCCACAAGAAATTCCGCCAGAATCTGAGACTTGATGGCTTCTCTTCTCGCATACGCGGGAGCGTACGCGGCTAACTCGATTGCCCACTTGGCTACTCTGCCACTCGCTTCCTTGTTGCCCATTATATCCGAGATGGGAGCAGAGCTCACCACAGTGATGGATGCTCTTGGAAATAATGCTTCAGCTTCTTGGCGCCCAGTTACACGCCGTAAGTCATCTTCTGGTAATGCGGGTAGTTCTGCTTGGAACTGGATAGCACCTCACTGAGATAATATACTGGCCGCTGCACACTTTTGCCTTCCTCTTCTCGCTCCACCACAATTACCATGCTAACTACCCGGTTGGTAGCAGCAATATACAGCAGCATTGGCTCTTTGGGTAGCGGACTAGCCAAGATGGGAGCGCTACCCAGCATTGCCTTCAGCTTGTTGAACGCCACATCCGCTTGCGGTGTCCAGACGAACTTGTCGCTTTTCTTCATCAATTGATACAAAGGCAGGGCCTTCTCGCCCATTCTTCCCAAGAAACGACTCAGAGATGCCAAGCAACTAGTGAATTTTTGCACATCCTTCAGGGATCTCGGCAAAGACATGCTCTCAATAGCTTTTATCTTTGAAGTATTGGCTTCAATGCCCCGACTGGATACCAAGAAGCCGAGTAGCTTGCCAGCCAGGACGCCAAAGGTGCATTTACTCGGGTTCAGCTTCATCTTGTATTTGCGCAAATTGGCAAAAGTTTCCTCAAGGTCGGCAAGCAGAGTTTGTGTTTTATTCGTTTTGATGACAATGTCATCTACATACACCTGCACATTTTTGCCGAGTTGATCGTGCAAGCATTTCTGCATGCATCTCTGATAAGTAGCACCCGCATTCCGCAACCCGAAACACATGACACGATAGCAATAAGCCCCGTACGGGGTAATGAAAGCATTCTTTATTTGATCAACAGGGTTGAGAGCTATCTGATGAAAACCCGAGTAGGCATCTATGAAAGACAAAAGCTCACAACCAGCAGTGGAATCGATAACCTGATCGATGCGAGGTAGCGGAAAAGGATCCTTGGGGCAGGCCTTGTTCAAGTCGGTGTAGTCGACGCACATGCGCCACGCGGTAGCGGCCTTGGGATCCTCCTTCTTCTTCTCGACCATGACCGGGTGGGCTAGCCAATCCGGATGCAGCACCTCCATGATGAAATTGCTTATCAGCAGCTTGGTGATCTGATCACCGATAGCCTTTCTTCTCTCATCTCCGAAGCGGCGCATAGCCTGCTTCACTGGTTTGGCGTCAGGACGCACATGTAGCGAGTGCTCAACCAACTCCCTCGGGACACCTGGCAGATCTTCATTGGACCAGGCGAACACGTCCCGATTCTCACGGAGGAAGTGGATGAGCTCGCTTTCCTATGTCTCCGCCAACCCGGAGCCAATAATGGCAACACGGTCGGGGAACTCAGGGTCAACCTGGATATTCTTTGTTTCCTGGGATGCCTGGAACGCGGTCCCGTACTGGGAGCTCGGCATCCCGCGCGCAACACCTTGTGCTGCCTGCGCCATAGCCACCACTTCATGTATCTTTTTCTTCTCGGCAGCAATCACCATTGACTCTGCCAACTGAGAACCAGCAGAGGAACACTCCATGGACTTCTTGTAATCACCAGAGATGGTAATCACGCCATTGGGACCAGGGATCTTCATCTCAGATACGCAGTGTGAGTAGAGGCCATGAACTTGCTCAGAGCAGGCCTGCCGAGTAGGGCGTGATAGGGACTTTGATGATCAACCACTTCGAACTGCAGCCTCTCCGTGCGGCAGTTCTCCCTGGTACCGAATAGAACGTCTATCCATACTCGGCCCATTGGAGAACAAGAAATTCCCCGCGCGATGCCGTGGAAGGTGGTCTTGCTGGGTAGCAGCATGTTCTCGGCAATCCCGAGCTTCTCAAGCGTGTCCTTGTACACGATGTTGATGCTGCTGCCGTTGTCGATCAGTACCTTGCTGAACCTCACGTTCTTCTCGGGGCCCAAGAAAGTAGGGTCCAGCACTAAGGCGTAGCTACCCGGGTTGGGCATCACCTTAGGATGATCTGCTCTGGACCACGTGATCTCTTGGTTGCACCAGTGCATGTAGTGAGGGACAGCGGGGATCACAGCATTTACCTCCATGGCACGCCTGTGCTGAGATTGCTTGTCGACGGGCTCAGAAGTGAAGATCATATAGCTCTCGTGGTGCTCCTGGTACTAGTTGCGGCCTCCATCATCATTGTTACCATTGCTGTTGCCCTGGTAGTTGTTGTTGCCTCTGTTGTTGTTGCGGTTGCGGTTGTTGTTGTTGTTGTTGTTGTTGTGGTAGCCCTCATTGTTGAAGTAGCGGTTGGCTCCTAAAGCCACCTGATTCACGTTTTCTCTTCTAGGGAATGTTGGAGGCCGAGGTGCGGGTGCGCGAGCAGGCTGCACATTGGCATTCGCAGCTGGCAGAGGAGGGGGAGGAGGCAAGCCTTCATTCCTGATCAAATCCCACCAGTCGCATTGCCGAGTAGTGTGGTTGGCAGGCCTTGAGGGGTGCTGAGTGTGGAAGCTGCATGGACCATCCCTCATGTCGTCGAAGACAAACTTCTTAGCCAGATCCGGGTTGCCGCTACCTGGCTGAGGAGCACGGTATAGCTTCTTGTTGCCTTGGCCCTGGTTCTGGTTCTGCCCGTACTGGGCTCCAGCAGGTTTCTGCCTTTGGCTACTCCCAGCTCCAACAGCCACTGCATTCACCTCCTCAGGATCGTATCGAGTATCAATCCGGTCACCTCTGCGCTTGTTGCGAAACTCGTTGCGCTTGTTGCTGTTGAAGTTTCTTCTCGGCTTGGAGGAGTCCATCAGGGGCTGAGTAGGATCACCAAGTGCGTACTGATCCGCAATCTTGATGGTCTCCGCTAGACTGTTCGGCATCTCCCTCTGCAACCTTTGCCACAACATGCTGCCATGTCGGCAACCCTGCGCAAACCATGTAATGGCTTGGGCCTCATTCACACCTTCACAGGTGTTCCGCAATGTGCTCCACCGAGTAAGATCGCGGTTCGTCTCGTCTTCCCGCTGCTTGCAAGCGGGCAACTGTTGCGGCCTATTCGGCCTCTTGTAGGTGCTGGTGAAGTTGCTGATGAAGGCCTCCGAGAAGTCCAGCCAGCAATTGATGCTGTTCTTGGGCAAGTTGTTGAGCCAAGTGCGAGCTGGGCCCTCGAGCATCTGCGGAACGTACCGCACAGCCCATCTCCGGTTGCCGTTCGCGATATGAACCGCGGTGACATAGTCATTGAGCCAATCTTCTGGCTTGGTGCTGCCATTGTAACTCTTGGTTCCCCTAGCAAGCTGGAAGTTCTTCACTGACGGCTCGTTCATGATGCGTGGGCCAAAGCACTCAGGGGCAGGAGGCCCCGTGTTCTCGAGCCGTGCGGATAGATTGATCCGGTCCAGCTTGTACCGAACATCATTGGGCTCCAGCACGCGCTCACCCACACGATCCATGATATCATAACCAGCTAGCCCCATGGCCGAGTAGCCATCATCATATCTGTCCACCTCCATGGCCACAGGCTGCTCCACCAGGTTGGCTACTCGGGCAGCCGCACGCGGCTGAGCAGCAGCTGCCTGCTGTGGCCTCCGCCGAGTAGGCTGAGCAACCTGTTGCCGAGAAGGGCACGGACGATCTTCACCTCGCGTCTGGCTATGAGCTTTATGGGCTTGCAAGCCTGCTCCAGCAGAGTTGTGTTTCTGACCGGACTGTCGCGGCACAGCGAGCTGTTTCGCGGCGGCAGTCAGGGTCGTACACATGCATTTGCCTGTTTCTACCCGAATAGCCACTACGCTCCCTTTCACGACTGGGATGCGGTGATGAGGCCTGATCGTTAGATTTGACCGCATGCGAGTGCACCACCTGAGAAGCTCCAGCACCCAGATTGGCTTTCCGGAACTCCTCGTTTTGCCTAGCAGCCTCTAGCACTAGCTCATTGAGCCTCTCCTGTTGCCTAGCGCGCGCGTCGCCGTCGAGATGCGGCAACTCAGCAGCTACGGCCTCAGCGGCTCTAAGTGTTTTGGCGGGGGTGCTATACCTAGGCCTGGTGGAGGTGTTTGCAGTGGCAGATTGGCTAGGAGCCTCTACAACTGTTTCCATCTCGGCGCCTAAGTTGCGACGCGTAGCGCCTACTTTGCTAGCCTTCCTAGCAACTGGTGTAAAACCGTGAGCCTTGTTGTACTCGTTCTGATCTAGACTGAGCTCAAGCCTAACCTTCTCCAACTCAGCTTGCTCGGCGAGCAACTCCTGGCGCTGCCGGTCGAGCTGCGCCTTCATGGTCAAGAGCTCGATATCAGTGGGAGGCGGCATGCCCGTTCGCGCAGCGGACGCAGGTATTGTCAGAGTAGTGGAGAGGGGGAGGTTGCAGTCCTTCTCGTAGGGCTTGTGGGTCTTCCCGCCAGCACTCGAGCCAGCGAGATCCTCGATGACGCCCGTGGCGACAGCCGCGCCCTTTCCGGCATCCGCAGCCAGGCCGGCCACCATCACCTCCGCGCTGTCCGCCGAACGGCCCATACGCCTTCCGCGGGCAGCAATCACAGCAGGAGGATCCTCTGCGACCAGCACCTCCTCCGGGAACTCGCAGACGACGGCGGTGGCGACGTAGACAAGATGCGAGCCTGAAGGAGAGCACCGTGCCGCCTTCCGGCATGGCCCTGCCGCCGAAATCGCCGGCGTTGTCGATGACGAAGTCGAAGGAGCCGAATCTGTGGACAAGGCCACAGACCACGCGCTCCCCAGAAGTAGATCCCGTCCGAACGGAAACTCCAGCCAGCGCCGCTGGTTGCCCCACGGTGGGCGCCAACTGTCGTGGTGGTGTCACGGCATAGCGCTCGGGGAGGGATCACGCAGCGAATAGCCGCGTGTGGTATGAATCGATCACTGCAAACAACAAGATCTACCCAGGTTCAGGGCCATCGTGTGGAGGTAAAACCCCTACTCCTGCCTTTCTCTCTCTGTATTAGTGTCTCACCGAGTAGCCATAGTACAAGTTTGGCCTTCAGCCGAGTAGCCACTCTCCTCTCTCTGTGTAGATCTAGGGTTTTCTCTCGTGAGCCCAAGCGTCCATCCTGCAGGAGGGGGCAGGGCACCTTACATACTGGTGCCCAGCCAGATACAGCCAACAGGGAAAAGTACAAACAGATGTCGACATAGTGTGCACACTGCGTACTTCCGGCTTCCCGCTGACAGCTTTGGCTTCCTAATTTGTCTTGTGTGGAAAGTCGTTGTGCAAAACCAAGAAGCTGATCTGTTATCACTGCCACGAACACATAGTAGGCCCCCCCTAACCTGCGACGCCCTGCTGACACCCTGGCGCGGTCAGGCACGCTCTCTACAGATGAACAGTGCCGCAGTACGGACCCAGGATACATGGGATCCTGTGTCAGAACGGCTCCTTTGACTTCTGGCCCGAGTAGGAAACCGCCACTTCTACTCGGACCTCTTCCTCTACTCGGAGGAATCTAACTTCCTTGATTCTTCCTTCTGGCCATCAACATGTACGACCGAATAGCAGTCGACCGGGTAGCAAGTACCGGGTAGGCAGCTACTCGGCCAAGCACCCCTTCTGATCTTGCCCTTTGCACTTGCCTTTACCCTACTCGAGGGTAACCCCCCGACAATATGCTAATGATTTATACTTCAATTATATTTGCAAAATGAGTTGCAATAACCATGATGGTTATACTATGCATGATAAGACAATTGACTACACTGCTATAACCAATTTTGATTATAGATCTTCTGTGAGAATACTTGGTTTGATCATAAACAATAAGAATTTATACATAGATGTTTCTCCTTATGATCATAATTTCCTGAGCTTCACTTATATTTGCAATTGTGATTTCTATGACATGAGAGCTATTTGTTTTCTTGTGACAATTTTGTGATACATGCATGCAAATTTTGTTGCATCATGTCATATGAAAATGTATATCATGTCCACAACACTAATGCACCCCATGATAGATATATGTATTGTGCATACACGTTGTTCTTTTTGTTTCTTCCATGTTCAGATTAACACAAGCCGAGGACGTCTTGTCATGAAGAAAGGGAGGATGATATGGATATTATAGGGGTATATGATGATTGTTCATGCTTGAGTTGGAAGGAAATATTGAAGTTAATTTATGATTACTAAAAGGTGAATTCCTTCTTAATGGATTGTGTTGTTTGTGTTTATAAGAATGTTATACTACCTAAGCATATGTATTTATGTATGATAGGTTTGTTTATAACACAAACATGGATGGAGGAGAGCATCAAGAAGAGCTGGAAAACAAGCATACAAGGGTGGAAGTCATGGAGATTGTTTCCCACAAGAGCACAAGGAGTTAAAGGAGCCATCCATGCATTGGGGGTTGATATGGGAGCAGCAAGGACATGTCCTAGGCTGTCCCAAACGTTTTTATTAGGGGACCTGCGAGTCCATATGGCTGGGCCCATGTTGGGCTCGGTTTGTATTGGTTTGGGTGCACCAAACCGTGTAGGAATAGGTTAGGGGGCGCACCTCCCTCTTGGACGCACCCCCTCCATCATAAATACCTCTTAGCGACGAATTTAGAGGTTAGACCCAGTTAAAATTAAACCCTAGATTCCAGAATTGAACTATGTTCATCTGAATTTATCCCCACCAGTTTGGTGGAGTTACCCCTTGCAAATTCTGCGTGTTATCTGTTGTTCCATTGGGAATTAGTAGATACAGGACCTCTCGTAGTCTTTGATTACGTTGTGCAAGTGTGTGGAGTTGAGAATATCCAAAGGGATTGAGAGCTGTTGCATTGGCATCAGGGATCAGCCGGAGAGGTTTCAGCGAGACACAAGTTATCCATCAAGTTATCGTGTGAGTTCATCGAGAAGATCGGGCAACACCTTATCAGTGAGTCATGCTCTAGGTCAGTGGGCAACACGGCCTCAGCTCCATATACCAGGAAGAATGGTGTGTATCCGGTTGATCGGTTAGGGGTAGTCCTTAGACTCCACAACACCACCGGCAACTCGTCCAACCAACAACCAGGGGTTCGCTGTAATGGCTCAATTAGCCTTGGATTTATACCGGATAGGACCATGCCATTTGCTCTTTCAACTTGCCGATTGGAAGCTGGATGCGCAACTGATGCAACATCTAGTCGGATGCGCTTCTCCTTGCAGAATCTTGCGAAGGCTCCCTCAGCAAAGTTTGTGCCATTATTAGTGATGATGCTGTGCGGATAGCCGTATCTTAGAATGACATCCTTCGGAAAACTCACGGCTGTGACTCCATCACACTTCCGAATAGGCTTGACCTCAATCCACTTGGTGAATTTGTCAACCATGACCAAGATGTGAGTCATGTTGCCTCTAGACGGCTTGAACGGGCCTACCATGTCCATGCACCAAACAGCAAATGGCCAAGTAATGGGAATGGTTTTCAACTCAGATACTGGCATATGAATCTTGCTTACAAACCTTTGACAACCGTTGCATTTTCTCACTATGTCTTCAGCTTGTCTCAAGGCAGTGAGCCAAATGAATGCATGCCGAAAAGCCTTGTTGACTAGAGCCCGAGAAGAGGCGTGATGCCCGCATTCTCCTTGATGTATCTCTCTGAGAATTTCTTCTCCTTCCTCGGGCTCAACACAGCGTTGCAGCACACAAGTTGGGCTCCTTCTGTGTAGCTCCTTGTTGATGGCTGGGCCCAGGTCACAGTGATGGGCGCGTGGCCTGACATATCCCAGGCACCGAGGCGTCGGGGGTACGAGGCCGTGACACGTGCCCAGTAGCGATGCGAAGAGACGGATTCGCTCTGCCACGCTGAGATTCTGTTCAAGATTTCACAAAGTCATTTTACTCAGCGACAGAGAAGAGAACTGGTCCTACTCGGAGGTGCTACTCGGCATCTTACAGTTCAAAGACACAGATTGGTTTTTAAGCTGGAAGAGCCTAGTGAGCAAGTTCGCAGGACTCTACCAGCTTCGGGGACTAATGTCGGGGGTTACCCCGAGTAGGGTAAAGGCAAGTGCTAAGGGCAAGGTCAGAAGAGGCGTTTTGGCAGAGTAGCTGGCTACCCGGTACTCGCTACCCGGTCGACTGCTATTCGGCCATACACACTGAAGGCCAGGAGAAAGAATCAAGGAAGTTATATTCCTCCGAGTAGAGGAAGTGGTCCGAGTAGGGGGAGTGAGCTCCTACTCGGGACAGAAGTCAAAGGAGCCGTTCTGACACAAGATCCCACGTATCCTGGGTCCGTACTGGTGCACTGTTCATCTGCAGAGCGCGTGCTTATCCGCGCCAGGGTGTAAGCAGGGCGGTGCAGGTTAGAGGGCCTACCCTGTGGTCGTGGCAGTGATAACAGATCGTCATCTTGGTTTTGCACAACGACTTTCCACACAAGACAAACTAGGAAGCCAAAGCTGTCAGCGGGAAGCTGGAGGTGTGCAGTGTGCACACTATGTCGACATCTGTTTGTACTTTTCCATCTTGGATGTATCCGGCTGGGCACCAGTATATAAGGTGCCCTGCCTCCTCCTATGTGAGGGTCGCTGCTTTGGACGAAACCCTAGGTCGCTTGATTCGGTACACACATCACCTAGAGGGAAGGGTGGCTACTCGGCTGTAGGCCAAACTTGTATTGTGGCTACTCGGTGACACACAAATATAAAGAGAGAAAGGCAGGAGTAGGGGTTTTACCTCCACACGAGGGCCCTGAACCTGGGTAGATCTTGTTGTTTGCAGTGCTTGATTCACCTCACATGCGGCTACTCGCTGCGTGATCCCTCCGCGAGCACCTTCAGCGTCCATCGACCCCAACAGATTAGCCATCCTATGGCATCTGCCGTGATCCCACGACGACAGTTGGCGCCCACCGTGGGGCAACCAGCGGCGTTGGCTGGAGTTCACGTTCGACGGGATCCATTTCTGCTACTGGGAGCGCGTGGTCTGTGGCCTTGTCCACAGATTCGGCTCCTTCGACTTCGTCACCAACAACGCCGGCGATTTCGGCGGCAGGGCCATGCCGGAGGGCGGTTCGGTGCTCTCCTTCGGCTCGCACCTCGTCTACGTCGCCACCACCATCGTCCGCGAGTACCCCGAGCAGGTGCTCGTGGCGGAAGATCCACCTGCTGTCATCGCTGCCCGCGGAAGGCCAACTGGCTGTTCTGCGGACATCGTGGAAGTATTGATGACCGGCCTGGCTATCGCTGCCGGGAAGAGCGCGGCCACAGGCGCGGCAGTCGTTGAGGAGGCTGGTGGCCCGAGCGAGCCTACCAGGACGCACAAGCCCTACGAGCTGCCCCAGAACATCTCGGGCTACATCCCAGCTTCCACTACATCGACGATACCGGCATCCGCTGTACGAGTAGGCATGCCGCCTCCCACCGAGCTCGAGCTCATGACCATGAAGGCGCAGCTCGACCAGCAGCGCTAGGCGCTGCTCGCTGAGCAGGCAGAGTTGGAAAAGGTTAGGCTTGAGCTTAACCTGGACCAGAACGAGTACAACCGTGCTCACGGCTTTACGCCTGTAGTTAGGAGGCCTGTCAAGGCAGGCGCTACGCGTCGCAACCTAGGCACCGAGGAAACCCAAATACAGTACCCCCGCCAAAACCCTTAGAGCTGCTGAGGCAGTAGCCGCTGAGTTGCCGCATCTCGCTGGCGATGCGCTTGTTAGGCAGCAGGAGAGGCTCAATGAGTTGGTGCTAGAGGCTGCTAGGCAGAACGAGGAGTTCCGAAAAGTCAATCCAGGTGCTGGAGCTTCTCAGGTGGTGCACTCGCATGCGGTCAGATCTAACGATCAGGCCTCATCACCGCATCCCAGTCGTGAGAAGGAGCGGAGTGGTTACTCTGGTAGAGACAGGCAAATGCAGGTGTACGACCCGGCCGTCGCCGCGAAACAGCACGCTGTGCCACGACAGTCAGGTCAGAAACACAACACTGCAGGAGCAGGCTATCAAGCCCATAAAGCTCACAGCAAGACGCGAGATGGAGATCGACCATGCCCTTCTCGGCATCAGGTTACTCAACCTACTCGGCAGAGGCCGCAGCAACCAGCTGCCGCTCAGCCGCGTGCGGTTGCGCCGGTAGCCAACCCGGCAGAGCAACCTGCAGCCATGGAGGTGGATAGATATGATGATGGCTACTCGGCCATGGGGTTGGCTGGTTATGATATCATGGATCGTGTGGGTGAACGTGTGTTGGAGCCCAATGATATCCGATACAAGCTGGACCGGATCAATCTGTCCGCACGACTCGAGAACACTGGGCCGCCTGGCCCAGAGTGCTTTGGCCCACGCATCATGAACGAGCCGTCCGTGAAGCAGTTCCAGCTCGCCAGAGGGACCAAGTGTTACAACGGCAGCACCAAGCCGAAAGACTGGCTCAATGACTATGTCACAGCGGTGCATATCACGAACGACAATCGGAGATGGGCTGTGCGGTACGTTTCGCAAATGCTTGAGGGCCTAGCTCGGACTTGGCTCAACAATCTGCCCAAGAACAGCATCAATTGCTGGCTGGATTTCTCGGAGGCCTTCATCAGCAACTTTACCAGGACCTACAAGAGGCCGAATAGGCCGCAGCAATTGTCTGCTTGCAAGCAGCGGGAAGACGAGACGGACCGCGAGTATCTTACTCGGTGGAGCACCTTGAGGAACACCTGTGAAGGTGTGAATGAGGCCCAGACTATCACTTGGTTCGCGCAGGGTTGCAGGCATGGCAGCATGTTGTGGCAGAGGCTGCAGAGAGAGATGCCAAACACTCTTGCGGAGACCATCAAGATTGCGGATCAGTACGCACTCGGCGACCCTACTCAGCCCTTGATGGACTCTGCTGAGCCGAGAAGAAACTTCAACAGCAACAAGCGCAATGAGTTCCGCAACAAGCGCAGAGGAGACCGAATTGATACTCGGTACGATCCTGAGGAGGTGAATGTTGTGACTACAGGAGCTGGGAGTAGCCAAAAGCAAAAATCTGCTGGAGCCCAGTACGGGCAGAACCAGAATCAGGGCCAAGGCATCAAGAAGCCATACAATGCTCCCCAGCAGGGTAGCGGCAACCCGGGTCCAGTTCAGAACTTTGTCTTCAAGGACATAAGGGATGGCCCATGTAGCTTCCATACTCGGCATCCCGCAAGACCTGCCAACCACACTACTAGGCAACGCGACTGGTGGGATGAGATCAGGAATGAGGGCCTGCCTCCTCCTCCTCCTCTGCCTGCTGCGAACGCCAATGTGCAACCTATCAGATCAGCCGCAGTCAGTCCTCCAGCATTCCCGAGAAGAGAGAACGTCACCCAAGTGGCTTTAGGAGCCAACCGCAACCGCAACTACAACAACAACAACGGCAATCGCAACTTCGTCAACAACAACAACAACAACGGCAACAACGGCAACTATGGTGCAGAAGGCCGCAACCAGTACCAGGAGCATCACGAGAGCTATATGAGCTTCACCTCCGAGCCCGTCGGCAAGCAGTCACTGTCGTGGTGGTGTCACGGCAGATGCCATAGGATGGCTAAAGATGTGGGGACTATGGATGATGGAGGTGCTCGGGGAGGGATCACGTAGCGTGTAGCAGCGTGTGGGATGAATCTAGCACTGCAAACAACAAGATCTACCCAGGTTCAGGGCCCTCGTGTGGAGGTAAAACCCCTACTCCTGCCTTTCTCTCTGTATATTTGTGTCTCACCGAGTAGCCACAGTACAAGTTTGGCCTACAGCCGAGTAGCCACTCTTCTCTCTACGTGAAGATCTAGGTCAAGAATGTGAACCGGTTCTAGCATGTGTCTTCGTCCCCCTCGCAGGAGGGGGCAGGGCACCTTATATACTGGTGCCCAGCCGGATACAGCCAACAGGGAAAAATACAAACAGATGTCGACATAGTGTGCCACACTGCACACTTCCAGCTTCCCGCTGACAACTTTGGCTTCCTAATTTGTCTTGTGTGGAAAGTCGTTGTGCAAAACCAAGGTGACATTTTGTTATCACTGCCACGACCACAGGGTAGGCCCCCTAACCTGCGCCGCCCTGCTGACACCCTGACGCGGATAAGCACGCGCTCTGCAGATGAACAGTGCACCAGTACGGACCCAGGATACGCGGGATCCTGTGTCAGAACGGCTCCTTTGACTTTTGGCCCGAGTAGGAACCCACTCCCTATACTCGGACCTCTTCCTCTACTCGGAGGAATACAACTTCCTTGATTCTTCCTCCTGGCCATCAACGCGTACGGCTGAATAGCACCCGACCGGGTAGCGAGTACCGGGTAGCTAGCTACTCTGCCAAACATCTCTTCTGACCTTGCCCATAGCACTTGCCTTTACCCTACTCGGGGGTAACCCCCCGACATTAGTCCCCGAAGCTGGTAGAGTCCTGCGAACTTGTTCACTGGGCTCTTCCAGCTTAAAAATCAATCTTTGTCTTGGAACTGTAAGAGGCCGAGTAGCACCTCCGAGTAGCCCTCAACTCTGGCTTGAGTCTCTTCTCCTTCGAATAGAATCACTTCTCTTCTCTGTCGCCGAGTAAAAAGACTTTGTGAAATTTTGAACAGAATCTCAGCATGGCAGAGCAAATCCACCTTTCTGCACTGCAATTGGGCACGTGTCACGCCCTCGCACCCCCGACGCCTCGGTGCCTGGGATATGACAGGCCGTGCGCCCATCACTGTGACCTGGGCCCACTGGCCCGTTAGGTCAGTTCAACCACAGTTATTAGCCCACGATCTCGACGTGGGATCAATTGTGGCCGTTACGCGCGCAATCTGCGCTGTGTGCGTTTCTAACCGGCCCGCACCCCACGTCGCACGATCTCCGCGCACAACTGATCCCACTAACTCGACTAGTAACGGCAACCCGAGGGGAGGGATAAATACCCCCTCGGTAACTCCTCCTTCTCTTTCCTGCTCGCATTCACTTCCTGCCTCCTCGCCTCTCCGCCGCCACAGAGCACTTTGCCGCCGCGCATCTCGCCGCGTCGCTGCTCCGTGCGACGCCGAAAGGCTAGCAACTCCCACCAAATCTCCACGAATCCACCAAATCCTTTCGTCTCCATGGCCCGCGATGACGATGCCCGCGCCGGATGGGCAGGATCCGAGGTCACGGCGGATGATTGCCAGTGGCTGGTAAATACCCGCCGTGTTCCTCCCGGAGTGCGCTGCAGGCAGCCGGACGGCGAACTCGTCCCCACACCGGAGGCGGATGAGTTCACCGTGTTCCTCGCCCACTTCAAGCGAGGATTCGGCCTGCCCGTCTCCGATTTCTTCAAGGACTTCCTCAACCATTTTGGGCTGCAGCCGCATCACCTGCCTCCCAACGCCATCGTGATGCTCGCATACCACGCCGTGGTCTGCGAGGCGTTCTTGGGTGTGCGCCCCACGATGCACACCTGGGCGCGCTACTTCTTCTTCCGGAAGCAGAGCGTGCCCAACCCCGGAAGCACGGAGAGCGCCCGCAGCATCACCAAGACCGGAAGCGCGAGGATGCTGCAGCGCGGCTCCACGAATCACCCGCGCATCAAGGGGCTTGACTCAGTGCGCAAGTGGCAGCGGTCCTTCCTTTACGTGAAGAACATTCCTGCTGAAGAAGGAGCACAACTCGTGGACCGAATTGGGCTCCCCAAGTGGACGAACACGGCGCCCACTCAGCAGAATTGGGGATACAAGCCACCGCTGGAAGGCGACATCTCCCAGATTAACAAGCGCCTCGCCAAGCTGAGGGAGTTGGGACTCAAAAGCGACGATCCCATCGCCTGCTGTATTTCTCGGCGAGTGCTCCCGCTACAGCGCCGTACGCACATCATGTGCTACATGGGAGGCAACAGAGACTGCACGAGGACCACCACATTCGAGCTGAGCACAGCGGATGTGGCCGTCTGGGCGCACTCCATCATGAGTACCGGCCTCACCGACAACTGGCAATACGGCTTCGTGCCGTATAGCCGTGAGAAACCAATCGAACAGGTTAGTACTTTATGCTTCATCTCTGCATCATGATACCGAGTAGGTGGCTTTCCAGCTTAGTATGCTTAGTCCTTACACACTGCACCGAGTAGAACACTTACTAGTATCTCCTAGGCTTTATGTGCTTTGTGTTTGCACGCCATGTCGAGTAGAACACTTGCTAGTATCTGCTAGGCTTTATGTGCTTTGTTTTTGCACGCCATGTCGAGGAGAGAACCTTATCCAAATATTCTTTGTGTTTGCATTTCGTACCGGGTAGGATTCCTTGTATTGCTCAACTGATTTGTATTGCTTGCTTGTATTTCCAGCACATTGCTCGCCAGCGCACTGAAAATGAGGAGCGCTTCGAGGGCAACTGGAGCAAAGACCGAGAAGAGGACGACGAGATCGCCTACGACACCCAGGCCACCCTCTGTGTTCCTCGCGCCGAACAGCAGGGTAAGCACCAAGTCGATGCGTCCATTCGGGATTGGTCCGAGGAAGATGAAGAAGGTGACTAAGCTCGCCTCTGTAGTTGCGAGTAGCGCAATCTAATTTTTCTTCCCGCTTCTCAACTCCTTCTTCTTCTCTACTCTGCAGACGACCCTGATGCGGACGAGGAAGACGAGGACGTCCTCGACGTCGATCCGGTTGCGGTGGCTGCTCCTACCACTCGGAAGAGGGTGGGTAGCGGCGCCCAAGAGCCTACTGCCAAGAAGGCCAAGAAGTCCGAGAAGAAGAAGAAGAAGGTTTCCGGCAGACGGCCACCCCCTTCCCGCAGCGGGTAAGTGGTTTCCCTCTAAGCCATAATTTGCTGCTGTTTCTTGGTGTTTTCTTTCCCTCTTCTTTTTCTGAACTTCTTTTTCTCTTCAGCGATCCTTTGGATGCTGATGCTGCTGCCGGTTCCACCACCTCCAAGAGGAAATCCGCCATCGACCTCGAGAAACTCATCGATCTTTCTGAAGATGAGGACGAGCCCTTAGCACGGGATAGGGCGCGTGCGCCCTCTCCCGTGAAAGAGGAAGTAGAAGATGAAGGCACCAACGCCGAGGACATGGGTGCTGGTACCCAAGATATGGACCAGGAGCAGCAGGCCCGCGCAGAACAGAGCGCGCAGGATGCTGCTCAAGATGAAAGACCCCCTTCTCCCCCTGCTGCCTCAGCTGGGGAGAACACCGAACAAGATGCCGAGTACCAAGACCATGCCGCCCTTGAGCGGTAGGAAGAGAACCTGGAGCAGCAGGAAACTGAAGCTGCTGTTCAAGATGACCCCGCAGCCCAGCCACGGGTAGAAGAACAAGAAGATGTACGACCAGATCCCGCTGCCGAGCAGCGGGTTGAGACGACTGCGGTGGAGCAGAACCCGCAGAGCCAAGCGCAGCCAGACGCTGCGCCGGGTAGCCAGCCCCTTGTGCCGCCTACCCAGCAGGCTGCTCTACCTACTGCACCAAGTCCTCCACGACCACCAAAGAAGACCAAGACTGCACCAAGCCCTCCAGCCAAGCAGAAAACAGAGAAGACCGCACCGAGCCCTCCTCCCAAGCAGGGCGCTAAGAAGACAGATGCCGCCGGCAAGAAGGCCATCCAGCCTGACGTTCAGTTCGCAAGAACCCATCGCGCAACCCTGCGCAGGATAGTGGAAAGATGCCGCCGCCGAAACTACCCGTGAAGCCTGCCGCGAAGAGTGGGTAACTTACAATCGGCGCTTCTGGCAGTTCTGCTGGCGCGGGCGAGGGATCGAGCGCTCAAGAGCCGCCCAGCTTCTTGCCCTACATGGTGCAGATGGCCAAGCAGCACAGCATCAAGCTGACCGCGGGCGAGCAGCGGATCGCGCTTACGAAGGGCGGCCATGTCAAAGCGGTGGATGCCAAGTTGTCGGATAAGAAGAAAGCCCTTTCGATCTACTCGCGTGAGGTCCAAGAGACCGAGTTGCAGACAGAGGGGCTCGAGCAGATGATCGACCGGGTAGGCTTCATCGACCAGGTTTGGCAAAGCGACGTCCATGGCAACAAGACCTGGGATGGCCTGACATTGGGCCCGCTGGACCACTTGCGCATTGACTGGAACAAGGCGGACATGGGCTACAATCCTATGACCATTTCGTCCACTACCAGCACGCTGGCCGCGAAGATGTTCGTTCACCACAAGGCCGCCGAAGACCTCGAACAAACATACGCTGTAAGTTTCGTTTGCTTGTTCCAAGTTGCAACTTTTCTTCTCTTCCATTCTTCTTTTCCTCCTTATCCATTACCCAGTCCCCGAGATTCGGGCCGAGTAGACGAGTACTCAACCGAGTTGCCGTCTTCTCGGGCCAAATCTTCAAAAAACTGTCTAACTCCTTTTCTTTCTTCTTCACAGAATAGCCTCCTGAAGAGGACAAATCTGTTCCAGCGGCTGCTCTGGAATCATAGCATCGCAAGGAGGCACCTTGAGGCCCTGGAAACAGAATGCAAGAGTGATGCTGAGCTGGAGCAAGCGGCCATGGATCCTGCCCTCTAACTTTCTGAACTCGAGAGTAAGCTTCTAGCTATTCGGTTAATGTGTTTTGTGTTTGCGCCCGCTTTTGCTTTCTGCTCTAACTCCTTCTACTCTGCAGGCAAGTTTAAGGCGATGGCAGAGGAACACCAACATTGCCATGTCTTCGTTGCTAATGCTGAGAGCACCATCAAGAAAATGGAAGGTGAGTTGCCGTCTGCTCTGTTTGTTTTCTTCCTTTTCCTTTGCCAATCTGCTCATCGTACTATTCTCTCCGCAGAAGATAATAAGAAGTTTCGTGAAGAGCATCTTGACTGCTTGAAACCTGCCGAAGTGCAGCAGCAGCTGGCCACCCAAGCAGCAGAGATCAAGAAGGAACGCGACACCGAGCGTGCCGAGTTCGAAGACATGCAAGTGAAGCTGAAGGCCGCTCTCACGGATGCCGTGGAGACCAGGACAATGAGCGCAGCAAGAGAGAGGACGCTCGAGACAGAGATCGAGGTGCTGAAGAAGAGCAATGCGGACCTCATGCTCCAGCTGGCCAATCACCGTAAAATTGAAGATAGGCATGTTTCGGATGAGGAGGCTTCGAAGACATTAAGTTCTCGCTTCTCTACACTTGCATGCTTCCTTCTTCTTCTGTTTGGCTTGATTTGCATTTCTTCTCTGCCTCCGTTTCTAATCCTTTCTGATAGCATTTTCAGAAATCTTCCCTGACCTTTGCGCAACTTACAAACCTGGCCTGGCCAAAGCTCAAGATGACCGAGCTGAGAAAAACTTGCCCACGGACACCAAGTCTACAATTGAGGACAATCTCACGAGCATGCAGTCACAGCTCCGCCATCTTAGGGGCTTGGGCACCGATTTGGTGTCCACAGCCTTCAAGCTTCATGCTCTGTTTTGGCCTCAAGACCCTGCGCCAAAAACCATCCGCTTGCTCTCTGAGAAGCTCAATGGTGTCAAGGCCGAGTTGAAGAAATGGCGTGCATCCGCAGCTCGGGCAGGCGCCGATATGCTACTCCTCTTCATCTGCAGCTGGTATGAGAATCTAAACCTCGACACCATTCTTGAGATGCGCCAGAACTCGAAGTGGGAGAAGGACCCCAACTGTGTGGCTCGCCGTCAGGCAGTTGCGTACGAGATCGCCTCCTACGCGGACAGCGCCCTCTTCATCGACGGTGTCACCGAGCCTGACACCGAGGCGGAAAGCGAGGGTGAAGAGGAAGATGAAGACGACGACGAGGCCACCGAGTTGGAAGACTTGGGTTTTTTCGAGAACACTGGCGCCGAGGATGAATCCGAGAAGGGGAAGGGCAAGGCCGTCGCGGATAGCGACGAGGAAGCCGAAAGCCAGGATGCCACTATCACCACCAAGATGGTGATCCAGGATGCGGCTCCCGAGTTGGGCTCGTCTTCTGGCGCTGCACTCGACGACGCGGCTCTACTCTGCACTTAGTCTACTGCCTCCACTTCAGCTACCGATCCCATCTCGGTGGCCACTGCCATCTCTGAGCAAGCTGCTGCCAACCCTGAAGCGGATGCCGCCAACGCCAACTTGGAGAATACTGCTACTTCCAACTAGTTAACTCCTGAAACACTTATGCTGCAAAACTCTTATCAGATCCTCGGGATGCCGGGTGCATATGTATCAAACAATTATCTTTCCCGTTGCTACTCAGTTTTTATTCCACTTTGATGTTTTATACTTAGTATTTGAGCAATTCTGGCTCGATGCCGGGTTGCGTTATCATGCAAGTCCCCGAGGTGCATTTTTCATCCACTCTTCCTTTTTATCTCAGCTCTTACCTGCAACTTGTTGCTTTTTTGGTATTCGAGTCACAAGAGTTCAAAGTTGGAGTTTCAAATACTTAGCCACTTAGAAACAGTCATAGTAACGCTACCCACCACTTAGCCGAAAAAAGTTAACAAAAACAGTAGTAAAGGACGCTCTACTCGGTTCCTGCACTCCTCTTTTCCTTAGTCATTTTTCTTGTGCTCATTGACCTCTAGCTTGTTCTCTTGCTTGCCATGAAGCCGGGTTTCGGACAGCAGCAGAGTCGAAAAGTTGGCATTTAGGTTTAAACACAGTACTAGATGTACTCACGAAATTCTAAGCAGAGCAACCGAGTAGACAAAAGTAAAGCAGAGTAGAAACACTTAGAGCAATTTTGGACAAGGGCAGTCCCCGAGTTCAATTTTAGATTGCAGAGTAGGAGTTTAACTCAGATAAGAGAGTACATACACATTCTTGCTCACGAATGAAAGCGACGGAGTAGAGCTACATTCCAGGGGCGCTTAGATTCCTCTCCAGCTTTATCCGGCATGTTCTTCTGCAATGGTTGCGCATCTACAAGGTAGTACGCGTCATTGTGTAGATCCTTGCTCACAATGAAAGGCCCTTCCCACGGAGGGGATAGCTTGTGCATCCCGGCTGTGCATTGCACGAGCCTAAGGACCATGTCTCCTTCTCGGAAAACCCTTGGGTTTACTTTTCGGCTATGATAACGCCTCAAGTTTTGCTGGTAAACAGCTGAACGTGACAGAGTAAGCTCTCTTGCTTCTTCTAGCAGGTCAACGTCATCTTCTCGAGCTTCTCTCGCCTCCGCCTCATTATAGAGGGTTACTCGGGGGGAGTCATGCTATAGGTCTATTGGCAATACGGCCTCAGCCCCGTAAACCAAGAAGAATGGTGTGTAGCCGGTTGACCGGTTAGGGGTAGTCCTTAGACTCCAAAACACCGCTAGCAACTCGTCTAACAAACACCCTGGTGTTTTCAGCAGCGGCTCAATCAGCCTTGGCTTTATGCCTGACAATACCATGCCATTTGCTCTTTCAACTTGCCCATTGGAGGCGGGATGCGCAACAGATGCGACATCTCACTAGTGGAAACAGGGCCTTTTGTCCCGGGTCGTAAGGGCCAGTTGTCCCGGTTGTGCAACCGGGATGGGCTGGCCGGGACAAATGGCCCGTCCCATTGGTCCCGGTTGTGCCAGGACCCGGGATGGTAAGGATAGGCCACGTGGCGAACCTGGGCCAGGGAGTTCGTCCCGGTTCGTTCAAGGGACCGGGATGGATACTTTTTTGACAAAAAAATATATATAATCGTTCAGTTTCCGCGTCCAGGCCCCACGTCTTTTGGGCTCCTGTCTCCCAATCCCGAGCCGGCCTCCCCTTCCCCAACCGCGTCCAGGCCCACGTCTTTTATTAAGCCCACTGGTCACATTTTTTTGTCAAAATGGCCCACTGGCCCGCATCTTTTATTATGGTCAGTCAACGGTTCGAAGGGCCCACTGGCCAGCGTGGTCAGTCAATGGTTCGAAGGGGCCACTGGCCAGCGGCCGTTGGCTGGCTTGCCTGGTCCCTTAAATTAAGACTACCGGACGGTCAAAGGGCCAGTCGCCTCGTCTTCCCGCCCCGCCTCGGCTTCCCGCGCCCCCACTTCCCCACGCGCGCGTGCCACGGCTGCAACCGCCGCCACGCCTCGGCTCCTGCCCGCATTCATGGCCGCCTGCAACCGCCGCCACGTCCAGGCCGCCGGTTGGCATGCCAGCCCACCCCGGGTCCTTTTTAAAGGCCCCCCGCCGCCCGTACAACCCATTCACCCCGGCCGCGCCCAAGGCAGACCAACCATAGCCACCATGTCCCGCTGGTTCGGCAGCGGCTCCGGCAGCGGCTCCGGCAAGCGTCCCAGGAATGAAGGCTCCTCGAGCGGCGCCGGCCGCGTCCCACCACCGCCGGCGGAGGCCTTCGGCTACGGCCCTGGAGGTGTCCGCCTCGGCGGGACGCCGCGCGTCCCCGCGCCACCTCCGGCTGCACGCCCGCCGCCCAGCGCCGCGCCCAAGGGCAAGAGGTTCCGCCGGTACGTCCGGGTGGACGAGGCCGAGTGGCACTGGAACAACGCCACGCCGGTGTTCTATGCTGACGTCCACCTCCCGGACGGCTGGCACCTGAACCCCCAGCGGATCCCTGTGCCGCCGGTCCCGAACGGCCAGGCGCTGCTCGAGGAGATCGACCGCCGGCGCGAGCTCCTGCCGGCCCCCGTCCGCAGGGAGCGCGCGTACGCGTGCAGCTCCCCCTACTGGGGCGCCTGGCTCGAGCAGGAGCACGAGCAGCGCCGGCGCTCCTACATCCCCGCCCCCCACGAGGTGGACGTCGAGGACTACCCGCCGCCACCGCCCGGCCGGGAGAGGGAGCTGTGGCTCCTCGAGGACATCCCGGAGGACTTCTCCGGGGAGGAGGACCCCGTGCTCCGGGCCGCCATGGAGGATGCCTGCGAGGCCTCCCGCCGCTCACTCGTCGAGGACGAAATCAAGCGGTGGGAGCGGGTCGTGGCCGCCGCCCGCGCCGACGCCGCCGCCATGCCGCCGACGCCGCCCCCCGAGCCTACCCCCTGGTGGCACGCGCTCTACGCCGAGTATGAGGCGTCCGAGGACCAGCCGCCGCCGCAGCCGCTCCCCCCCCGGGCTGGAGTACGGCATGTCCTGGGCCTGGACCGGCGGCGTTTGGGCGCCGGGGTCGCCGGAGCAGGAGGAGCTTCCCCCTCCGCCGCCGCAGGAGGTGCTGCCCCCGCCACCGCCGCTGCCCCCGCCACCGCCGTACGCGCCTCCGATGCCCCCGATGCCTGCACCCCCGGCCCAGCCACCTGCCCACCTGTGGCAGCCGCCCCCCTACCAAGAAATCTCCTCCGACGAGGAGGACGAGTAGATGGGCCGGTCGCCTGTGGCCGCGCCGCCGCCCCCTATTCTATGTAAGCAAGGCCCCTAGCTACCCCCCAAGAAAACGGCCGGCCGCCTGTGGCCGCGCCGCCGCCCCTTTATGCAAGTACGGCCGGCCGCCTGTGGCCGCGCCGCCCCCTATCTATGTAAGCAAGGCCCTTGGCCTTTTTTTAATATAAGTTGTGTGCCCCCCTAGTCTACCGTGTCCCTAGCCCATACCCGCCGGCGGTCCGCCGGCGGGATCTGTCTACTCGTTCCCGCCGCCGGCAGGGCTTCGCCCAGCCATGTCCACTCGTACATGTCCCTGGGGTGTTCGTTCGGCCTGGAGAGAGGGCCGCGATTTTTATACACCTGGGCCTCTAGTCCCGGCCCGTGCAACCAACCGGGACTAGAGCCCCTTTGGTCCCGGTTGGTACCACGGCCCGGGACCAAAAACAAATTTCGAATTTCGGTGGCACCCCTGCGCGCCCAAAATTTTTTAGCGCCAAAATTTGAAAAGGTTAAGTTTGCACATTAACAACTTCTATATACTTTCAAATTTGACAAAAATTCCAACATGAAAAATGCTAGAATTTGCAAAACTAATTTAAATCCATTTTTCGTTTAACTAAATAATTATTCTAACTATTGAAACTATTAATTATTTTTTCATTTGTATATAATTTGAATATAAAAATGTTACAATTTTTGATTTCTCTCGTGATCTTCCTAATTCAAAGCGAGTTGTACCTTATTGACACGGTGAATTTGAGATCTTCGTCTACAACAGAAAAACCATAGTTTTCCTTCGAAGTTTTACTCTGCGCATCCACACGTATTTTCCCTTTATCCCGACCCCCGCTTGAAAACATAGTAACTTCCGTGTACGCTATCATTAGTGAGAGACTTCACGTCGGCAATCTCAATTAAAGTGCCAGTTTGTGTCTGATCCCACCAACCCCTCAAAATCCTCCTATTAACTTCACCTATCTCAACTGAAATCACTGTCTTCATGTGGATGACAAGCCTGTGCAAAGCTATCTCTCCTCCTCCAATACCGGAGAATAAGGACACCACATTAACACCATTGGGAAACATGTTCTTCAACACCGACAAGTGGCAACCCACAGTATCAATTTGGAATGAATTGCCTTCCGTGTACGCTATCATTAGTGAGAGACTTCACGTCGGCAATCTCAATTAAAGTGCCAGTTTGTGTCTGATCCCACCAACCCCTCAAAATCCTCCTATTAACTTCACCTATCTCAACTGAAATCACTTTCTTCATGTGGATGACAAGCCTGTGCAAAGCTATCTCTCCTCCTCCAATACCGGAGAATAAGGACACCACATTAACACCATTGGGAAACATGTTCTTCAACACCGACAAGTGGCAACCCACAGTATCAATTTGGAATGAATTGCCTTCCGTGTACGCTATCATTAGTGAGAGACTTCACGTCGGCAATCTCAATTAAAGTGCCAGTTTGTGTCTGATCCCACCAACCCCTCAAAATCCTCCTATTAACTTCACCTATCTCAACTGAAATCACTGTCTTCATGTGGATGACAAGCCTGTGCAAAGCTATCTCTCCTCCTCCAATACCGGAGAATAAGGACACCACATTAACACCATTGGGAAACATGTTCTTCAACACCGACAAGTGGCAAACCCACAGTATCAATTTGGAATGAATTGCCTTCCGTGTACGCTATCATTAGTGAGAGACTTCACGTCGGCAATCTCAATTAAAGTGCCAGTTTGTGTCTGATCCCACCAACCCCTCAAAATCCTCCTATTAACTTCACCTATCTCAACTGAAATCACTGTCTTAATGTGGATGACAAGCCTGTGCAAAGCTATCTCTCCTCCTCCAATACCGGAGAATAAGGACACCACATTAACACCATTGGGAAACATGTTCTTCAACACCGACAAGTGGCAACCCACAGTATCAATTTGGAATGAATTGCCTTCCGTGTACGCTATCATTAGTGAGAGACTTCACGTCGGCAATCTCAATTAAAGTGCCAGTTTGTGTCTGATCCCACCAACCCCTCAAAATCCTCCTATTAACTTCACCTATCTCAACTGAAATCACTGTCTTCATGTGGATGCCAAGCCTGTGCAAAGCTATCTCTCCTCCTCCAATACCGGAGAATAAGGACACCACATTAACACCATTGGGAAACATGTTCTTCAACACCGACAAGTGGCAACCCACAGTATCAATTTGGAATGAATTTGGAATGAATTGCCAAGAATGTTCTCTGGCGTTCCGACAATCAACACATGGGCAACACATGAAGCCATTATCTTTTTTCGCCTGAGCTACAGCAAGAAATGCATTCAGGCCTGCCATATACTCGGAGGTGCGTCGGTCACCGTACATCCATCGCTGCCGTGCATCCATCTGCATCATATAATTAAGTTTATCAAAATACATATTAATACAGAGATGACCACAGTACATCGACAAATAATACTTTTTTATGTATCAGTTACAGATGAAAAAGATAATTTGTTAACCTCGGTCGAAGATACCATTTTCAGTGAGCTTGTGTGCGTCTCGGGAATTTCGTCGAACACCTCGTGTGCATAGTAAAAAAAAACACACTATAACAACACACCCTCTCACACCTCTAAGGAAAAAAAATGGAAGGAGGGGGGGCTGGGGCAGTATATATAGGGGAAGGGGGCATTGGTCCCGGTTCGTGGACTGAACCGGGACAACAGGTCATGCGCGTGCCACGTGGCCTGTGGCTAGGCATTGGTCCCGGCCCGTGGCACGAGCCGGGACCGATATGCCCCCCACGAACCGGGACCAATGCGCCCAGGCGATTCCTGTTGCCCCGGGCGCACGAACCGGGACCAATGGAGGGCATTTGTCCCGGATTTGGTTGCAACCGGGACAGCTGCCCCCCGGCCCCCTGGACGAGAGGGGTTGTTTCCACTAGTCTAGCCGGATATGCTTATCTCTGCAGAATCTCACCATGGCACCCTCAGCAAAATTCGTGCCATTATCCGTGATGATGCTATGCGGGTAGCCGTATCTCAGGATCACATCCTTCAGGAAACTCACGGCTGTGGCTCCATCACACTTCCGAATAGGCTTCACTTCAATCCACTTGGTGAACTTATCAACGATGACCAAGATGTGAGTCATGTTGCCTCTAGCCGGCTTGAAGGGACCAACCATATCTAAGCACCAAACAGCAAATGGCCAAGTAATGAGAATGGTTTTCAACTCGGAAGCAGGCAAGTGGATCTTACTTGCGAATCTCTGGCAGCCGTTGCACTTTCTCACGATATCTTCAGCTTGCTTCAAGGCAGTGAGCCAAAAGAAGCCATGCCGAAAAGCTTTCTTGACCAAAGCCCGAGAAGAGGCGTGATGTCCGCATTCTCCTTGATGTATCTCCACCAGAATTTCTTCTCCTTCTCCCGGTTCCACACAGCGTTGCAGCACGCCAGTGGGACTTCTCTTATGCAGCACTTCTCTGAATATGGTGTAGCCCTTGGATCTTCTCTGAATCTGCCTAGCGGTAACTTCATCAGCTGGCAGGGTGCCGTCCTTTAGAAAGGATAATATGGGCATAGCCCAACTCGGTGTCTCCCGCGTGGGAAACACTGGTTCGTCCAATTCCATTGGAACAGCCACCACTGTCTGTTCTTCAGAGTTGGGAGCACTTCTCTGAAGTACTGAGCGATTGGCAAGAACTTCCTCAATGAATGCGACAGTCCCCGAGTCAGGAAGGACAGTCCCCGAGTCAGGAGGGACAGTCCCCGAGTAAGGAGGGACAGTCCCCGGGTTGTAGGCGCCAGTCCCCGGGATGGAGACTGCAGTCCCCGGGTTCTCTGTTGCATTCTCCCAGTCAATCTCCATTGGAACAGCTTCTTCGTTTGGCAGAGAAGGAACGAAAATAGATTCCGAGTTGGGGGATGGCTTGATGGATGGCTTTCTCAAATTCTCCAAGGCAATCCCAGCTGGGATGGATTGCCGAGAAGACCCCAACTTGGACAGCTCATCTGCCGCTTCGTTCTCTGCTCGATGGATATGTTGGAACTCGCAGCCTTCAAAGAATCCAGTCATAGACTGCACCAGGAAGCGATATGATGCCATGTTGGCATCTAGAGCATCCCAAGTGCCAGAAACTTGCTGCACCACCAGATCTGAGTCGCCATAGCATATAATGCGCTGCACTCCAACTTCCTTGGCTACCCGCAAGCCGTGTACCACGGCCTCGTACTCTGCAACGTTGTTGGATGCCTTGAAATGGATCTGCAGTACGTACTTGAGTTGATCTCGCTTGGGTGATGTCAGCACCACGCCAGCACCAAGGCCTTCTTTCACTTTGGAGCCATCAAAGTGCATCTTCCAGTAATTGGTTGCGGGAGAAGGAGGCTCGTACTGCACCTCGGCCCAATCCACCAGAAACTCCGCCAGAATTTGTGACATGATGGCTTCTCTTCTTGCATACGCAGGAGCGTACGCGGCCAGCTCAATTGCCCACTTAGCTACTCTGCCACTTGCTTCCTTGTTGCCCATGATATCCGAGATGGAAGCAGAACTCACCACAGTGATGGGATGCTCTTGAAAATAGTGCTTCAGCTTCTTGGCGCCCAGGTACACACCGTAAGTCATCTTCTGGTAATGTGGGTAGTTCTGCTTGGAGCTGGACAGCACCTCACTAAGTTAATATACTGGCCGCTGTACACTTTTGCATTCTTCTTCCCGCTCCACCACAATTACTACACTGACTACCCGATTGGTAGCAGCAATGTATAACAGCATTGGCTCTTTGGGTAGCGGACTAGCCAGGATGGGAGCGCTACCCAACATTGCCTTCAACTCATTAAATGCCACGTCCGCTTGCGGTGTCCAGACGAACTTGTCACTTTTCTTCATCAACTGGTACAAAGGCAGGGCCTTCTCGCCCATTCTGCCCAAGAAGCGACTCAGAGATGCCAAGCAACCAGTGAATTTTTGCACATCCTTCAGGGATCTCGGCAAAGACATGCTCTCAATAGCTTTTATCTTTGAAGGATTGGCTTCAATGCCCCGACTGGATACCAAGAAGCCGAGCAGCTTGTCAGCCGGGACGCCAAAGGTGCATTTACTCGGGTTCAGCTTCATCTTATATTTGCGCAAGTTGGCAAAAGTTTCCTCAAGGTCACAAAGCAGAGTTTGTGTTTTATTCGTTTTGATGACAATGTCATCTACGTACACCTGCACATTCTTGCCGAGTTGATCGTGCAAGCATTTCTGCATGCATCTCTGATAGGTAGCACCCGCATTCCGCAACCCAGAGCACATGACACGATAGCAATAAGCCCTGTGACGAAGATATGGATTCTGCATCCTGCGGATAAGGACACCCCCTCTCAGGCCCAAGGTGAAGGCCCAAGAAGAGGAGCCCTTGGAATACTCCAGAAGGCCCACGTGAAGCCCTCGCGCACTAAACTTGCGGGTTAAGCTAGGAAACATGTAACCGACCTAGCTAGGGTTCGAGTCCTCTCCGGGTAGAACTCGAGACCTGGCCGCCTATATAAGGCCAGGAGAGCCCCCGAGAGAGGACCAAGCAATACCGCACGACCTAAAGCCTTGAACTCGAGACCTACTCTCGATTCGAGCACCACCTTTGTAATCGATCTAATCATCAATACAGATCGACAAGAGGCAGGAGTAAGGGTTTTACCTCTACGAGGGCCCCGAACCTGGGTAAATCTCGCCCCCTGTCTAGCCGACGATTCCACCAGCGCTCATGGGTTCTCCTAATCGAAACCCGATAGGTTCACCGAAGGGATTTGTTGAGTCAGGGATTCGACAATTGGCGCCGTCTGTGGGAACAGCGGGCGCTGGATCACCGGCATCTTCGGCTTCATCGACAACCAACTCCCGTTGGAAACCGACAACTACGGCTCCGAACAATCCTGTACGGATCGGATCTGTCGTGGTCACACCGCACTCGCCGGAATCGCGCCCGGTATTCGAAGATCTGGAGGAGAGCGTCACCCTGACGTTCGGGAGCCTCAAATTCGTGACGAACAGGGACCGGATCCTCCACTTCTCGGATGAATTGGAAACTGAATCTGGAGCTGTCGACTCACGCCGTCACCTGGAGAAAAGTGGCGAGTCCATCCGCTTCAACACCAACGACTATCACACCCTCTCGACAGAGGAACCATCAAGAATTCAAGGAAACCTTCGACCTACGCCTAGGACGCACGAGCTTCGACTAGCTCAAGTCTGCATGGCAGGATCGGAACAAGGCTCGGAAACAGAACACAGCGCGACAGAGCGCAACATAATCGGCGTCTCGCGGGAATCCTTGAAACGAGCAAAGGAGGCTATGCGAACGAGCAAACCACCCGCAGCCGGATCCTCACACAAAGACATGGTTGCCTACCACTATCACCTAGTGAGAGCAGCCACGATTATCAAAGACGCTCGGGTAGATCTGGCCCGCCGAAGAAGAGCGGCGGACAAATCAAGCCAAAGACGAGCTGGGCTGTCCGTAACACCCTCGGTCGGAACCAGACCCGCGAGGAAGGGACACGCATCCACATCCAGGAACGATGAATCCATACCCGAAACAAACAGATCAATCACTCCTTCTCTCATGCGAGTCGACGACGACGGCAACGTGTACCCGCAAACCCCCGCTGCTGCGGTTCTAGCCGCGGCAACCTACATGCATATGAACCAACCGACGGAAAGAGACCCTCGGGCAGAGCAATATAAACAAATACGAAAAGGACTCGGACTGGCGGCCGCAAGGCTCGCCTCTCACGATCGCAAGAAGGCCGAGGAGCAGCAGGAGAAGGAGCGACGGGAGAAAGAGAAAGATAAAGAAGCGCCCCGCAGGCACAGAAGCTCTTCACCAAGGAAGGATAAGTCACCGCGCCGCGGCCGAGGAAAAGAAGCTAGACGCCGCAGCGACAGTCCAAGCAGCAGTGAAGATAGCCCGAGAGACAAAAGCTCGCGGCAACATAGCAGCCGCTCGAGAAAACGAAGCAAGGAACCAAGGAAAGATGACGACCGCGACCGGCCAGAATACGACGCGCGATCAGATCTCGCTCAAAAAAGGGTGGATAAGGCAAGGGCTTCGCGATATCGCGAGCTCTCTTCGTCCGGCTCCTCGGACGACGAAACCTGCGGAGCACTCTGTTCCACTCGCAGCATCCGCGAAGCACCTCTACCCAAAAGGTTCAAGCTCAGCACGGAGGTGACGAAGTACGACGGCTCACTCGAGCCCTCTCAGTGGCTAAGCGACTACCTCACGGCAGTAAAATGCCAACGTGGGAACAAGAACACGGCTATGCAATACCTCAATTTGCATCTTACCGGCGCGGCCTGCAGTTGGCTGGAAAGAAGACCAAAATCTTGCTACGCATCGTGGGATGATTTGCACCGCGATTTTTGCAAAAATTTCCAGTCGACTTACAAAGAGGCCAGCTACCATCGAAGAACTACGAGCATGCAAGCAGAAGAGTGGCGAGTCCACACGCAAGTACATCCAGCGATGGACCACGCTCAGGAATACCGCGGGAACTATCTCAGAAGAAGTAGCGATCGAAGCCTTCGCAAAAGGCGCCAGAAGAACTGCTTTTCGAGAGGAGCTAGGCAGAGCTGCACCCAAGACTATTGGAGAGCTAATGATCATAGCCGAAAAATGGGCCAACGGAGAAGATGCGGTGCGCAACGAAAGAGCATCATCACCCGCACACGATGACGACCGTCATGGTCGAAGAAAAAGAAGAAAATATTACGATCATGAGGATAGAGAGGAGTTGGTCGCCGCGAAATTCACGCGAAACCGCGATTCCGGTCGCCGTGGAAATCGCGAGTGGAGACCAAAGGCTGAAGAAAAATCCCCCGAGGAAGACCTCGATGCATACTGCTCGCTACATCTATTCACAGACAAGCGCACGGGCAAAACTAAGGCAACACACCTGCTTAAGGATTGCCGAAAGTTCCATGACATCTCGGACGCACTCGCGAGGAAAAGATCCGCCTCCGCTCAAAATTACCAGCCGCTTCCTGGAGGAGGGCACCAAGGATTCCAGCCGCCACCACCACCACCTCCACCCGCAAATCCAAACATGGCACTAGCCGCAGTACCTGCACCACCGCAGAACGCCGGAGCCAACGCATATCCGAACCCGGCAGGACAACTCGCAATGATCCAGAAGGTATGCCCCTCTCGCCGAGCTCAAAAGACTAACACAAGGCAACTATGCATGGCAGTGCAGACACCGCCAACAAAGACCGAGTACCTGAAAATGGCAGACCAGCCAATCACGTTCTCGATGAAAGATCACCCACCACGAGTCTATCGACCAGGACACGCCGCCCTCGTCATCCAGGCACAAATTGGCAAATACGACTTAGCCCGCGTATTCATGGATGGGGGCAGCGGCCTCAACATTATCTACGCGGATACACTCCGTCGGATGAACAAGAACTTGGACGGCCTCCCGGAATCAGAAACATCCTTCCACGGGATAGTTCCAGGCAAGGCAGTCTGTCCACTCGGAACAATCAACCTAGAAGTTGTGCTAGGCACGCAGAGCAACTACAGGAGAGAATTCCTCGACTTCGAAGTTGTCGACTGGCCTTCACAGTACCACGCCATCTTGGGTCGAACAGCGTTCGCCAGATTCATGGAAGTACCTCACTACGCCTACCTGAAGCTCAAATTACCTGGCGAACATGGCGTGATCACCATTGATGGAAACTTTCAGAAATCCAACAAATGCGACATTGAGTTCAACGAGATCGCAAAATCTTTCGGGATGCAAGAAGAACTTCAAGAGCTGGCAAAAACCACGGATCACTCTGTGATGCCCCTCACGAAGAAAAACGCGCCTGAACTAGAGTTTAGCGCCAACAGCGACACCCGAAAGCATCAAGTGCACCCGACAGACTCTGCGAAGACAGCGATGGTTTCAACAACCCTCTCGCAAGCATAGGAAAGCGCGCTCGTCAAACTCCTCCGTGAGTACTGGGAAATTTTCGCCTGGCAGCCCTCAGATATGCCAGGAATACCCAGGGAGTTTGCCGAGCACTCACTCGAAGTCTTTCCAGACGCTAAACCCATCAAACAGACCACGCGAAGATTTCAGAACCCAAGCAGAAGGCGCTTGGAGAAGAACTAAACAGATTGCTAGCTGCAAAATTCATCAGGGAGATCAAGATATCCACTTGGTTAGCAAACCCGGTGTTGGTCCCCAAAAAGAACACGGATATCCTTCGGGTGTGCATCGACTACACGTCATTAAATAAGCATTGCCCCAAGGATAATTTTCCCCTCCCGCGAATCGACCAGATCGTGGATTCTACAGCAGGCTGCCAACGCCTCTCCTTCCTGGACGCCTATTCGGGATACAATCAGATCCGAATGAAAAAGGAGGATGAAGAAAAGACAGCATTCATCACACCTCACGGTGTCTACTGCTACACAACAATGCCCTTCGGGCTGAAGAACGCAGGCGCAACATATCAGCGCTGTATGCAAAGATGCCTCGCCAACCTCATTGGCAAGAACGTGCAAGTGTATGTTGACGACATCGTCATCAAGACTCGATTTGAGGACACACTCCTCGAGGATATTAAAGAAACATTCGACGCCCTCAATGCATACAGGATCAAGCTCAATCCGACCAAATGTGTCTTTGGCGTTCCGGCAGGAAAACTTCTCGGGTACCTGGTATCCGCCAGAGGCATTGAAGCCAACCCGGAGAAAATACAAGCCATCTTGACCATGAAGGAGCCAACCAATCTGCGCGGAGTCCAACAGCTCGCAGGGCGATTAGCCGCCCTAAGCAGATTCATCGCACGATTGGGAGAGCAAGCACTACCCTTCTACAAGTTGTTGAAGAAGACAGACAAATTCGAGTGGACATCAGAAGCTAAGCAAGCATTCGCAGATTTGAAGCGGTCATTGCAAAGTAGGCGCGTCCACGCAACACCGCGAGAAGGGGAGCCACTTTTCTTGTACCTAGCCGCCACAAACCAGGTCATCAGCACAGCAATCGTGGTCGAACGACCTGAGGAAGGCAAAGCGTACGGAGTTCAACGTCCAATCTATTACATCAGTGAAGTGCTCTCACCATGCAAACAACGATACCCTCATTACCAGAAGCTAGCTTATGGAGTCGTCCTTACAGCCCGCAAGCTCAAACATTATTTCCAGGAACACGCCATTACAGTGGTTAATGATGCGTCACTCGGAACGATCATGAACAACCCTATGGCATCCGGAAGAATAGCAAAGTGGAACATTGAGTTGGGCGCTTGGGACATCACTTATGCAGGACGCAGCGCAATCAAATCCCAGGTACTTGTTGAATTTCTAAGCGAATGGACAGAACTGCAAACGCCAGGACCACCCGAGTACACGAGCAATTGGATAATGTACTTTGACGGGTCCAAAAGAAACGAAGGAGCAGGAGTTGGAATTGTTCTTATATCCCCTCAGGGAGACAAGCTGCAATACGTCCTACGACTGGACTTTCCACCAGATGATCCGGCATCAAACAACGACGCAGAATACGAAGCCTTGTTGCACGGGATGAAGATGGCAATCGCCTGTGGAGCTACTCGCTTAATGATCTACGGCGACTCCAATCTCATTGTGCAACAGACGATGAAAGAGTGTGACGCAATCGCCGAAAACATGATCGCGTATCGCGACATGTACAATCTACTCGAAGGAAGTTTCAAAGGATGCGAGCTAAAGCACATCGCAAGATCCAGCAATGAAGAAGCAGATCGACTGGCAAACATGGGTTCCACGAATACACCCATACCACCAGGAATATATTTCGAACGGATGATCAAGCGATCGGTCAAAATCAAGAAAACTGTAGAAGCACTAGCAGTGCCAGAAACAGAGGTCAGCCCGCAAATCGCCCTCATCGAGCTCATTCATAACATATCACGATAGGTTTTTCTGGTCGAGCCAGTCTGGACGCAGAAATATCTCGACTACCTGACCAACAGACAGATCCCGGCTGACCCACGCGAGGCTCGACAAATAATCAGACGCAGCAAATCCTTTCGGGTAGTCAATGGGGAATTATACAAGCAAAGCATCTCGGTAATACTTCAGCGCTGCATCGCACCCGAAGATGGCAAAGAATTGCTCCATGACATCCACCAAGGAGACTGCGGACATCATGCTAGCTGGAAAACAATAATGGGAAAGGCCTTCCGAGCAGGATTCTACTGGCTGACAGCAGCTACCGATGCAAAGAACCTGGTCAAACGATGCGATGCCTGTCAGTGAGTCGCACCAAGACCACATGCACCTGCTACGGAATTGCACATGATACCCATTGCCTGGCCCTTTGCACAATGGGGGCTAGACATGGTTGGACCACTACGCAAGTCCACCCCTGGAGGATATACACACTTGTTGGTCGCAGTCGACAAATTCACCAAATGGATCGAGGCCACGCCAGTAACTTCGGCTAGTGCCCAATGCGCCGTCAAGTTCCTCGACTCCATTGTATGCAGATTTGGTGTGCCACACGACATCATTACAGACAATGGTACAAATTTCACAGCAAAGGAAACGCAACAGTTCTGCGAGGAAAAGGGCATCAACTTCAAGTTTGCTTCAGTTGCCCACCCGCAAACGAACCGACAAGTCGAGAGATCCAACGGCTTAGTTTCGGCTGGCATCAAGAAACGCCTACTCGATCGTCTACACCCCGCCGCAGGACATTGGGCAGACGAACTACCCTCCGTACTATGGAGCCTCCGCACAACTCCTAACCGATCAACAAAATACACGCCATTTTTCATGGTATACGGGGCAGAAGCAGTCCTCCCCGAGGACGTTCGATTCAGCGCCCCACGAGTTGTGGCCTACAGCGAAGAAACCTCTAACAGAGCACTCGCGGAAGATATGGATGCACTCGACGAGATGCGGGACATCGCACTCGCAAGATCCGCAGTATATCAGCAATCCCTGCGAAACTATCATAGTCGCCGCATACGCCACAGAGCATTCGCGGTTGGAGATCTAGTGCTGCGACTCAAGCAGAAGGAAGGACACAAGCTCGAACCACCCTGGGAAGGACCCTTCATCATACACGAAGTCATCCCAGGTGGAGCCTACAGGTTGAAGAATCCATCGACTGGAGGAATCTATTCCAATCCTTGGAATATTGCACACCTCCACAAATTTTATCCCTAGGTTTACTTGTTCTCACAACAAATAAGGCTATGCTAGCCACTCTTGTAGCTCGAATACATGGCTTCTCAGTCATCGCAATAAAAACATGGTTTCTCCATCATATTCACTCGCAACTTCCTATTTTTACACGCTCAAAAGTTACAGGAACACACCCCATAAACGCACGGGGGCTACACCTACAACTAAGCGTTACAGGAAAAAAGCATACGTACAAGGTTATACACCTTACAAACAGTTTTACAAACTATACAAGGTTACAGGATATGCACATCCGACAAACAATCAAAGCGCTGAGCATTCTCAGTCGCTAAAACTCTATCTACCTCCTCAGAGGACAATCGGATGATTTTCTCCGCTGCGGGACGAACAGCATCATAGAAGGGGGAAATATCATCGATTGGATCATCTGGGAGCCTGGCTACGGAGTTAAAATCTATTTCAGGATACCATATTCGGACAAAGGATAGAGCTACAACCGCGCCGCATGTCATTTGATTGCGCACACACGCGCGAACCTCTCCCTCACGTCCAAACAACCTGAGAAGATAGCTCCAGTCTTCGGGACCCCTTTCGAGTGGGTAGAAAGCAGCGTTCATCGCGATCAGGACCTCGTGAAAAGAACTCACGAGAATTCTAGCTTGCAGAACACGGAACTTCAAGGTGGCCATCACAAATCCTCGACTGCGATCAGACCGAGAAGTTACTCGCATGAGGTTTTGAGCTACCAGCCTCCTGAACAACGTGGTTTTCCACCCACTGCTTTTCTTCCCTGTCATCCGGTCTGACAACTGAAGAGCAAGCATGCTTGATCAGCTAAGGAAACAAAACAAAGAGAAGACACGGGGGCTGTATTACTTACACAGCAAATCCCTCGCAACCAAAGATAATTCATCCATCAGAAACTGCTCGCGTTCAGCCGCCAGTTTCTGCTTGGACTTCGCCACATCGGCTATACCGCGTAGAGCTTTAAGCTGACGCTCACCCTCCCGGACCTTATCACGAAGACCAGCATAGGTGCCAACAGCGGCAACAAGGGGATTTACTGGAGTAGCATGTCCACTTGAAGATTCTGCAACTACCCCAGTAGCCTGGAAGAATACAAGGAAAGAAGTAAGAAGCCCCATTCGAAGTATTTCTAGTCGTACATTCGACAAAAGTGCTCGGGGGCTACTCCCATCGGGAGAAAATACACAAACTATGGGAAGCAATTTCCAGAACAAACACTTCGATTAAAGACAATGAAAATACGGGAATACATCCCAAGGTTCATTACATTCACGAAGGAAAGGAAAAGGAAGAACAAAACTACGAAGCTACAGTGGTGCTCCCACTAGCGGCAGTCGCCCCTCCTTTCAGTCGAGCAAATAGCTCAGACAGCTTCCGAGAAAGAATGGTGGCCTGCTCGCCAAAATGAGAGAGCCGTACCTTTTTGCCCGTCGAGGGGTCGACTGGAAGAGCCGAGTAGGCTTCCTCCAAACCGTTGACTCCGTGTGCCAGCGCGAACTGGATCGCAGTCTTCGCGCCAGACTCCGACTGGGCGACTGCGTAAGCATCCAGGAGATTGCCCTCCGAGAAGATCTTCAGCAGGTCGTCTAGCGCGGATGGAGGTACAGCGTTGGCGAGGAAGCGATTGTGCAGTTGCGACAACACTTGGGTGGCATCGCCAACCAAGGAGCACACTCCTTCGGCGTGCCTCTTGAGTTGAGCAAGTGTGTCGGTTAGCACGTCTACCCGCTGGATCCCAGGGATCTCCAAAGGAACATCCAGAAGACCTGCAAAGGAAAAGAATGTCAAAATTTCGCAAGTTTACCAAGATAAAAGATACAATTGCAAGAGCCTAGAAAGGAAAAGAATGTCAAAATTTCGCAAGTTTACCAAGATAAAAGATACAATTGCAAGAGCCTAGGCCACTTACCCGCGAGACGCTCAGCAAGGGGACGGAGGAACGTGGCAAGGTCAGAATCGGCCTTATTGCCAGCTTCCTCTTGATCCTTCAAAGCTTTTCTCGCATCCGCAAGTTGCCTATCAAGATCCTCCGACCGCATGCGGGAGGCCTCTAGCTCTTGTCGAATAGCCGCCAAATCAGTTTCCTGAGTGGTTACCCGCTCAGAGAGCCTGACTTTCTCGGACTCCGAATATTCGAGTTGAGCTGCGCAATAACATTTGTTAGACATCAAGAATGGATACAAGAACAGAAACAAGAGAAGACAATGAGACTTACTCTTAAGGAGCTCGTTCTCGGTGTGGAATTGACTGCAGTGTGACTAAAGCCTCTCGCATTCCGATTCGGCAAGAACAACGCGGCGACCAATCTCCGCAAGCGAGTCAACAAGCGACTGCAAAAGTACAGAAGTAGAAGAATTAGAAGATATAAATTAGAGCCTGTACCCGATTGAATTCAATCGACTACAGCCTCGGGGGCTACTCCCATCGGGAGCACTGTCGTGCACCCGATAAAAACCAAGACGAAGAAAATAAAACAAGATTTTGAGCCTGTAGCCGATCGCAAGCAATCGACTACAGCCTCAGGGGATACTCCCATCGGGAGCACTGTCGTGCACCCGATAAAAATTCGAAGACAAATTACAAAGTTTACCTGGCCCGTGGCGCGGGAGAGAGGATCTGCAGAGCTGTCCGTCACTTCTTTCGAAGCTGAAGTCCTGGCGGCAAAGCTAGGAGCTTCACGTTCCGCAGTCGCCGCTTTGGGGGCTGCGCTGGGAGAATTCTGGACGGCGCCAGCATTGGGAGTCTCACCCGCAGTTCCTGCTTTGTTCCTCTTTTCGGGAGGAACAGAAGAAGCGTACCTGCGAGGGCTGATGGCATGCACACTGCAGCAAAGAAGAACAAGGAATCAAACATAAGCACAGAAGAAAAAGCGTTCGACTAAGAACGAGGAAAATAACTTACTCGTCGTCTTCGTCTTCATCCAGCAAATCCGCGTTCCAAGCGGTTGCGATTACTGGGAATGAAGGTGAAGGGGCGAGGGAGCAAAGTAGAGTCGCGGAGATAGGGGCCTTCCCGGGCGATTCCTCTAAGGAATTATCCTTGGAAGTAGCCTCGTTATCGTCCTCTACCCGACGACGCTTGCAATGACGAAGGCCGCCATTCGAGCCCTCCGCATCATCCAAAGAATCGTCCTCGGAGCTTGAGGAAGCATCGGCTACACTGGTATCGGCTAAGCCGTCCAGGTGACTCGCCAATAACTCCGAGGCGTCCTCTCCCGCAACTGGCGGGTAGCAGTTCGCCACTGCTAAGCTCTACAAAGAAGGCAGAGGAAGGCAAGAAAAATTTCAGTCGACCAAAGCTCAAAGCAAAGAAGAAAATAATGACAGACATGAAGGATAAAACTAACCGCGGCTGGTGGAGGTTTCGAAGCGTCGAAGGCTTCGACTGTGCAGTCGGGGAACTTCTCCCCCACCTTCAAGCTAGTGACAGCCGCGATTTTCTGCTCGAACTCAACATTCGAAAGTTCCTCGCGGCTCACTCGGCTAGGATCTTCAGCGCCTTGGTATTCCCACATGGTGGAAGGCCTTTGCTGCAGCGGTTGGATACTGCGCTTCAGAAAAATACTCGCCAGGTGCAGCCCGTTGAGTACCACTCCAGCGGTTTGATCCCGGAGAGCGGACACTCTTGCGAGTAGGGGCGTGACAACCTGGGTTTCTTCGGCTGACAGCTTGTGCGCCCAGGACTTCCGCCTCTTCAAAACAGCGAACGGGTGGAATTCCACGATCCCACCCGAGCTGTTGTCGATGACGTAAAACCACTTTTTCCGCCAGCCTTGGGCGGAGTCGACGAAGTGCATGTTGAAGTAGCTGCTCTCCAGTCGCGCCTGGATCCCGAAGCCACCTGTGCGTAGCGGCTCGCCGGGCTCGGAGTCCACCCGCGATTTCTCGCGGAAGATGCGAACTTTGAAGAGGGTCTTCCAAAGCGCCCATTGAGGGCGAATGCCAAGGAAGCATTCGCAGAACACGATGAAGCACGAAATGTGCTGCACCGCGTTCGGAGGAAGATTGTGAAGCTGTATGCCATAGACATACAGCAACCCGAGGAGAAAAGGATGGAGAGGGAAGGAAAGACCCCGAGACACGTGGTCCGCGAAGACCACGCGCTCGTTCGACTGCGGGTTTGGTACCTCTTCTTTCTTCCCGAGGCGCACCCTGCTTCTCAGATTCAGCCGGTAGCAGCCCATCCCGCTGCATCTCCTTGATGCTCTTCGCGGTGGTATTGGGCGAGCGCCAGTCGCCAGCTCGAGGCGCAGGTTGCGCGGAAACTTCTCCGGATGCGGAAGCGGCGGCACCACGTCTTTTGCCTCTGGCCATGGCTAACAGTGTGAGCTCGAGCGCAAGGAGGAAGATGAGCACGAGGAAGAAGATGGTTGAAGGCGAAGGCTGGGAAAATTTTACCGCAGCGCTAAGTCCCGTATTTATACACGGAGCAGGTCAATCTCAACCACTCGATGCGCTACGTGGCACGTATCGCAGCCACCACGTGTGAAGATGAAACGAAGGGACGGTGAACGTTGTTCCGTGCCACGATCTTAACAGAAGATCGTGCGCATTTACTGCGCGGTTCGCGTAAAAAACGGAAGCGGCGTCTCGTTTCCCGGTCAAAAAGCTGACTAAGTGGGCCAGCCCATATGCTACCACACCGTCACGTCCCATCGGGAGGAGAAAGGTGCGCCATGACGTCATGGCACGCGACATCAAGCTCAAGAATTGTCGAATGGAGAATTCAAACACGAAAACAACTTCGTATGAAAATTCCTTCGACTAAAAGCAACTCTTTTGAGAAACAAATCATAATGCAAGACCTCTTTAAGACAAGAGAAAAATGCCCTATACACGAAAACCCTTTCGTATGGGCACGGCACTCCAAGCATGAAAACTCTTTCATATGAGCATAACTTTCCTCAGCACGGAAATCCTTTCGGTTGAAACTCAAACTGTCATTCGGGTAGATATAACCTGCCTATTTTTTACACATGATATCTTACATCATAAAAACCTGGGTTGTTCAGCCGACTAGGCACATCCGGATGCCATATTCTTCGAATATGAAGGTAAGACCCAGAAAGATCTCTCTTAAGGGCCTGGAATCGCACTCAAAAGCTGCGTCCTCCGGTATGATTCCGTGTCAACAACACGAAGAAAAATCCTAGCGGACGCGCCGGGTACCCTCATAGGTTAAGTTCGACTCAATAAGTCCACAACGGCCCAGTCGCAACAATCACCTTATCGGGTTCGAGTCGGAGGTCTCGAATCTGTGTAGGCCAGGAATGTTTTTGCCCTAGTCGCAATTAATTGGCCCTGATCTCTCGGGAGAGCCAAGCTACTGTGCCGCATCCTTCTGCAAATAAAGCCGCAATAACAGGCACCTAAGTCGCTCAACACTCGAGCATAAGAACTCATTGCACAGGGAACACACCCTTTAAAACAGTAAGCAGCCAAGCTGTTTAATCAAAATAAAAAGCAAGGCCAAGAAAGGTTTGACCGTCTACTCGACTGGAAAAATCCCACTCGAGCAAAGGCTCGGGGGCTACTGACGAAGATATGGATTCTGCATCATGCGGATAAGGACACCCCCTCTCAGGCCCAAGGTGAAGACCCAAGAAGAGGAGCCCTTGGAATACTCCAGAAGGACCACGTGAAGCCCACCCGCACTAAACATGCGGGTTAAGCTAGGAAACATGTAACCGACCTAGCTAGGGTTCGAGTCCTCTCCGGGTAGAACTCGAGACCTGGCCGCCTATATAAGGCCAGGAGAGCCCCCGAGAGAGGACCAAGCAATACCGCACGACCTAAAGCCTTGAACTCGAGACATACTCTCGATTCGAGCACCACCTTTGTAACCGATCTAATCATCAATACAGATCGACAAGAGGAAGGAGTAAGGGTTTTACCTCTACGAGGGCCCCGAACCTGGGTAAATCTCGCCCCCTGTCTAGCCGACGATTCCACCAGCGCTCATGGGTTCTCCTAATCGAAACCCGATAGGTTCACCGAAGGGATTTGTTGAGTCAGGGATTCGACACCCCGTAAGGGGTAATGAAAGCAGTCTTTATTTGATCAGCAGGGTTGAGAGCTATCTAATGAAAACCAGAGTAGGCGTCTATTAAAGACAAACGCTCACAACCAGCAGTGGAATCGATCACCTGATCGATGCGAGGTAGCAGAAAGGGATCCTTGGGGCAGGCCTTGTTGAAGTCGGTGTAGTCGACGTACATGCGCCACGCGGTAGCGGCCTTGGGATCCTCCTTCTTCTTCTCAACCATGACCGGGTTGGCTAGCCAATCCGGATGCAGCACCTCCATGATGAAATTGCTTATCAGCAGCTTGGTGATCTGATCACCGATGGCCTTCCTTCTCTCATCTCTGAAGCGGCGCATAGCCTGCTTCACTGGTTTGGCGTCAGGACGCACATGTAGCGAGTGCTCAACCAACTCCCTCGGGACACCTGGTAAATCCTCATTGGACCAGGCGAACACGTCCCGATTCTCACGGAGGAAGTGGATGAGCTCGCTTTCCTATTTCTCCTCCAACCCTGAGCCAATGATGGCAACACGGTCTGGGAACTCAGGGTCAACCTGGATCTTCTTCGTCTCCTGGGATGCCTGGAACGCAGTCCCGTACTGGGAACTCGGCATCCCGGGCGCACCACCTTGCGCTGCTTGCGCCATAGCCACCACCTCATGTATCTTCTTCTTCTCGGCAGCAATCACCATTGACTCCGCCAACTGAGAACCAGCAGAGGCACACTCCATAGATCTCTTGTAATCACCAGAGATGGTAATCACACCATTGGGGCCAGGGATCTTCATCTTCAGATAGGCAACATGAGTAGAGGCCATGAACTTGCTCAGAGTAGGCCTGCCGAGTAGGGCGTGGTATGGGCTCTGATGATCAACCACCTCGAACTGCACGCTCTCTGTGCGGCAGTTTTTCCTGGTGCCGAATAGGACGTCTATCCACACACGGCCCATTGGAGAACAAGAGACTCCTGGCACAATGCCGTGGAAAGTGGTCCGGCTGGGTAGCAACATGTTCTCGGCCATACCGAGCTTCTCAAGTGTGTCTCTGTACACAATGTTGTTGCTCCTACCGTTGTCAATCAGCACCTTGCTGAACCTGACATTCTTCTGAGTACCCAAGAAGGTGGGATCCACCACCAAGGCGTAGCTACCCGGATTGGGCATCACCTTAGTATGATCCGCTCTGGACCATGTGATCTCTTGGTTGCACCAGTGCATGTAGTGAGGAACAGCAGGGATCACAGCATTGACCTCCATCGCGCGCCTTGGTATCCAGTCGGGGCATTGAAGCCAATCCTTCAAAGATAAAAGCTATTGAGAGCATGTCTTTGCCGAGATCCCTGAAGGATGTGCAAAAAATCACTGGTTGCTTGGCATCTCTGAGTCGTTTCTTGGGCAGAATGGGTGAAAAGGCCCTGCCTCTGTACCAGTTGATGAAGAAAAGCGACAAGTTCGTCTGGACACCACAAGCGGATGTGGCGTTCAATGAGCTGAAGGCGATGTTAGGTAGCGCTCCCATCCTGGCTAGTACGCTACCCAAAGAGCCAATGCTGTTATACATTGCGGCTACCAATCGGGTTGTCAGTGTGGTGATTGTGGTGGAGCGAGAAGAGGAAGGCAAGAGTGTGCAGCGGCCAGTATATTATCTCAGTGGGGTGCTGTCCAGCTCCAAGCAGAACTACCCGCACTACCAGAAGATGACTTGCGGTGTGTACCTGGGCGCCAAGAAGCTGAAGCACTATTTCCAGGAGCATCCCATCACTGTGGTGAGTTCTGCTCCCATCTCGGATATCATGGGCAACAAGGAAGCGAGCGGCAGAGTAGCCAAGTGGGCAATCGAATTGGCCGCGTACGCTCCTACGTACGCGAGAAGAGAAGCCATCAAGTCACAAATTCTGGCGGAGTTTCTGGTGGATTGGGCTGAAGTGCAGTACGAGCCTCCTTCTCCCGCGACCAATTACTAGAAGATGCACTTTGATGGCTCCAAAGTGAAGGAAGGCCTTGGTGCTGGCGTAGTGCTTACGTCACTCAAGCGGGATCAACTCAAGTATGTGCTGCAGATCCACTTCAAGGCATCCAACAATGTTGCAGAGTACGAGGCCGTGGTTCACGGCTTGCGAGTAGCCAAGGAAGTTGGCGTGCAGCGCATTATATGCTATGGCGACTCAGATCTGGTGGTGCAGCAAGTTTCTGGCACTTGGGATGCTCTGGATGCTAATATGGAGCATATCGTTTCCTGGTGCAGTCTATGACTGGATTTTTTGAAGGCTGCGAGTTCCAGCACATCCACAGAGCAGAAAACAAAGCAGCTGATGAGCTGTCCAAGTTGGGGTCTTCTCGGCAATCCATCCCAGCTGGGATTGCCTTGGAACATTTAAGAAAGCCGTCCATCAAGCCATCCCCCAACTCGGAGTCCATATTCGTTCCTTCTCTTGCAAGCGAAGAGGCTGTTCCAATGGAGATTGACTGGGAGGGTGCAACAGAGAACCCGGGGACTGTCCCTTCTTACTCGGGGACTGTCCCTCTCAACTCGGGGACTGTCGCATTCATTGAGGAGGTTCTTGCCAATCGTTCAGGACTTCAAAGACTCGCTCCCAACACTGAAAAAGATGCAGTGGTGGCTATTCCGATGGAAGTGGACGAACCAGTGTTTCCCACGCGGGAGACATCGAGTTGGGCTATGCCCATATTATCCTTTCTAAAGGACGAAACCTTACCAGTTGACGAGGTTACCGCAAGGCAAATTCAGAGAAGATGCAAGGGCTACACCATTTTCAGAGAAGTGCTGCACAAAAGAAGTCCCACTGGCGTGCCGCAACACTGTATGGAACCAGAAGAAGGAGAAGAGATTCTGGTGGAAATACATCAAGGAGAGTGCGGACATCACGCTTCTTCTCGGGATTTGGTCAAGAAGGCTTTTCGGCACGGTTTCTTTTGGCTCACTGCCTTGAAGCAAGCTGAAGATATTGTGAGAAAGTGCAACGACTACCAGAGATTCGCAAGTAAGATCCACCTGCCTGCTTCCGAGTTGAAAACCATTCCCATCACTTGGCCATTTGCTGTTTGGTGTTTGGATATGGCTGGTCCCTTCAAGCCGGCTAGAGGTAACATGACTCACATCTTGGTCATGGTTGATAAGTTCACCAAGTGGATTGAAGTGAAGCCTATTCGGAAGTGTGATGGAGCCACAGCTGTGAGTTTCCTGAAGGACGTGATACTGAGATACGGCTACCCGCATAGCATCATCACGGATAATGGCACGAATTTTGCTGAGGGTGCCATGGTGAGATTCTGCAGAGATAAGCACATCCGGCTAGATGTCGCGTCTGTCGCGCATCCCGCCTCCAATGGGCAAGTTGAAAGAGCAAATGGCATGGTACTGGCAGGCATAAAGCCAAGGCTGATTGAGCCGCTGCTGAAAACACCTGGGTGTTGGTTAGACGAGTTGCCAGCGGTGTTGTGGAGTCTATGGACTACCCCTAACCGGTCAACCGGCTACACACCATTCTTCTTGGTTTACAAGGCTGAGGCCGTGTTGCCAATAGACCTAGAGCATGACTCCCCCCGAGTAGCCCTCTACACTGAGGCGGAGGTGAGAGAAGCTCGAGAAGATGACGTTGACCTGCTAGAAGAAGCAAGAGAGCTTACTCTGTCACGTTCAGCTGTTTACCAGGAAAACATGAGGCGTTACCATAGCCGGAAAGTGAACCCAAGGGTTTTTAGAGAAGGAGACATGGTCCTTAGGCTCGTGCAGCGCACAGCCGGGATGCACAAGCTATCCCCTCCGCGGGAAGGGCCTTTCATTGTGAGCAAGGCTCTGCACAATGACGTGTACTACTTAGTAGACGCGCAGCCATCACAGAAGAACAGGCCGGATAAAGCTGGAGAGGAATCTAAGCGCCCCTGGAATGTAGCTCTACTCCGTCGCTTTCATTCGTGAGCAAAAATGTGTATGTACTCTCTTATCCGAGTTAAACTTCTACTCTGCAATCTGAAATTGAACTCGGGGACTGCCCTCATCCAAACTTGCTCTAAGTGGTTCTACTCTGCTTTACTTTTGGCTACTCGGTTGCTCTGCTTAGAATTTCATGAGTACATTTAGTAATGTGTTTAAACCTAGATGCCAACTCTGCGACTCTGCTGCTGTCCGAAACCCGGCTTCATGGCAAGCGAGAGAACAAGCTAGAGGTCAATGAGCACAAGAAAAATGACTAAGGAAAAGAGGAGTGCAGGAACCGAGTAGAGCGTTCTTTACTTTTTTTGGTTAACTTTTTTCGGCTAAGTGGTGGGTAGCGTTACTATGACTGTCTCTAAGTGGCTAAGTATTTGAAACTCCAACTTTGAACTCTTGTGAATCGAATACGAAAAACGCAACAAGTTTCAGGTAAGAGCTGAGATAAAAAGGAAGAGTGGATGAAAAATGCAGCTCGGGGACTCGCATGATAACGCAACCCGGCATCGAGCCAAAATTGCTCAGATACTAAGTATAAAACATCAAACTGGAATAAAAATTGAGTAGCAACGGAAAAGATAACTGTTTGATACATATGCACCCGGCATCCCGGGGATCTGATAAAAGTTTTGCAGCATAAGTGTTTTCAGGAGGTAACTAGGTGGAAGTAGCAGTGTTGTCCAAGTTAGCATTGGCAGCGTCGGTCTCGGTGTTGGCAGTGGCTTGCTCGGAGGTGGCAGTGGCCACCGAGATGGGGTCGGTAGCTGAAGTGGAAGCGATGGACTGAGTGCGGAGTAGCGTCGCGTCGTCAAGGGCCGCGCCAGAAGACGAGCCCAGCTCGAGAGCCGCATTCTGGATCACCATCTCGGTGGTGATGGTGGCATCTTGGCTCTCAGCATCCGACTCCTCGTCGCTATCCGCAGCAGCCTTGCCTTTCCCCTTCCCGGATCCATCCTGGGCACCTGTGTTTTCGAAGAAACTCAAGTCATCCGACTCGGTATCCTCGTCCTCGTCTTCATCTCATCTTCACCCTCGCTTTCCGCCTCGGTGTCTGGCTCGGTGAGGCCGTCGATGAAGAGGGCGGTGTCCGCGTAGGAGGCGACCTCGTACGCAACTGCCTTGCGGCGAGCCACGCAGTTGGAGTCGGACTGCCACTTCGAGTTCTGGCGCATCTCAAGGATAGTGTCGAGGTTTAAGTTCTCATACCAGCTGCAGATGAAGAGGAGTAGAAGATCGACGCCTGCCCGAGCTGCGGACGCACGCCATTTCTTCAGTTCAGCCTTTGCACCGTTGAGCTTATCGGCAAGCGCGCGGATAGTCTTTGGCGCAGACCCACGAGGCCAGAACAGATCGTGCAGCTTGAAGGCGGTGGACACCAGGCTGGTGCCCATGCCCCTAAGCTGACGGAGCTTGTGACTGGATACTTGTGAGATTGTCCTCGATTGTAGACTTGGTGCTCACAGGCAATCCTTTCTCAGCTCGGCTTTCTTGAGCTTTAGCCAAAGCAGGCGTGCTGACCGCGCAGAGATCAGGGAAGATATCTGAGAAAGCTATCAGAAAGAGTCAGAAATGGGAACAGAGTAGAAACGAAATCGAGAAGGAAAGAGAAGAAGGAAGCAGTCAAGTACAGAGAAGCGAAAAACTTACTGTTGAGGTCAATGAGTAGCGCGTGCAGCTTGTTCTTCCAAGCCTCCTCATCAGCGACATGCCTATCTTCAATTTTACGGCAGTTGGCCAGCTGGAGCATGAGATCCGCGTTGCTTTTCTTAAGCACCTCGATTTCCAACTCGAGGGCCTTCTCCCTAGCTTTGGCTGCTGCTTTAACTTTGTCCTTCTCGGCGGCTTGGTCTAGAGCATCCTGGAGAGTGTCTTTCAGCTTGACCTGCATCTGTTCGAACTCGGCCCGTTCTGCGTCGCGTTCTTTCTTCAGCTCTGTTGCTTGGGTGGCCAGCTGCTGCTGCACCTTGGCAGGTTTCAAGCAGTCAAGATGCTCTTCACGAAACTGCTTGTTATCTTCTGCGGAGAGAATAGCACGGTCAGCAGAGTAACAAAGGAAAAGGAGGAAAACAAGCAGGGCAGACGGCAACTCACTTCCATTTTCTTGATGGTGGTCTTAGCGTTAGCAACGAAGACATGGCAGTGTTTGTGTTCCTCTGCCATCGCCTGAAATTTTCCTACAGAGTAGAAGGAATTAAATCAAAGAGCAAACGCGGCCGTAAACACAAAACGCATTAACCAAATAGCTAGATGCTTACTCTCAATTTCTGAAAGTTGGAGGGCACGATCCACTGCCGCTTGCTCCGTCTCAGCGTCACTCTTGCGCTCCTTCTCCAGGGCCTCAATGCGGCTCCTTCCGATGCTATGGTTCCAGAGCAGCCGCCGGAACAGATTTATCCTCTTCATGAGGCTATTCTGTGAAGAAAGAAAAGGAGTTAGACAGTTTTTTGAAGATTTGGCCCGAGAAGACGGCAACTCGGTTGAGTACTCGTCTACTCGGCCCAAATCTCGGGGACTGGGTAATGGGTAAGGAGAAAAAGAAGAATAGAAGAGAAGAAAAGTTGCAACTCGGAACAAGCAAACGAAACTTACAGCGTATGTCTGTTTGAGGTCTTCGGCGGCCTTGCGGTGAACGAACAGCTTCGCGGCCAGCGTGCTGGTGTTGGATGAAATAGTCATGGGATTGTAGCCCATGTCAGCTTTGTTCCAGTAGATATGCAAGTGGTCCAGCGGACCCAAGGTCAGGCCATCCCAAGTCTTGTTGCCATGGACGGCGCTTTCCCAAACCTGGTCGATGAAGCCTACCCGGTCAATCATCTGCTCGAGCCCCTCGGATTGCACCTCAGTCTCTTGGACCTCGCGTGAGTAGAGCGCAAGGGCTTTCTTCTTCTCCGGCAACTTGGCGTCCACCGCCTTGGCCTGCTTGCCCTTCGTAAGGGTGATCCGTTGCTCGCCCGTGCTCAACTTGATATTGTGCTGCTTAGCCATCTGCACCACATAGGGCAAGAAGCCGGGTTGCGGCTCTTGAGCGCTCGATCCCTCGCCCGCGGCAGCAGAACTGCCAGAAGCGCCAATTGCAAGTTGCCCGCTCTTCGTGGCAGGCTTCACGGGTAGTTTCGGCGGCGGCATCATAGCAGCATCCTGCGCAGCATTGCGCGATGGATTCCTGCGAACTGGGGCGTCAGACTGGACGGCCTTCTTGCCTACAGCATCCGTCTGAGGAGCAGTTTTCTTAGCGTCTTGCTTGGGAGGAGGGCTCGATGCGGTTTTCTGTGTGCTCTGCTTAGCTGGAGGGCTTGGTGCAGTCTTGGTCTTCTTCGGTGGTCGTGGAGGACTTGGTGCAGTAGGCGGAGCAGCCTGATAGGTAGGCGGCACAAGGGGCCGGCTACCCGGCGCAGCGTCCGGCTGCGCTTGGCTCTGCAGGTCTTGCTCCACCGCAGTCGTCTCAACCCGCTGCTCGGCAGCGGGATCGGGTCGTACATCTTCTGGTTCTTCTACCCGAGGCTGGGCCGCGGGGTCATCTTGAACAGCGGCTTCATTGTCCGGCTGCTCCAGGTTCTCGTCCTGCCGCTCAAGGGCGGCATGATCTTGGTGTTCGGCATCTTGTTCTATATTCCCCCCAGCTGAGGCAGCTGGGGGAGAAGGGGGTGTTTCGTCACAAGCAACATCCTGCGCACTCTGTTCCGCGCGGGCCAGCTGCTCCTGGTGCATGTCCTGGGCGTTGGCGTCTTCTTCTTCTTCTGCCTTCACGGGAGAAGGCGCACGCGTCCTATCCCGTGCTGATGGCTCGTCATCATCCTCGGAGAGATCAACAAGTTGATCGAGGTCGATGACAGATTTCCTCTTGGAGGAGGTGGGAGCGGCAGTAGCATCAGCGTCCAGAGGATCGCTGGAAGAGAAAAGGAGTTCAGAAAAAAGGAGGGGAAGAGAACACCGAGAAGCAGCAGCAAAATATAACTTAAAGGGAAATTACTTACCCTTTGCGGGTAGGGGGTGTCCTTCTGCCGGAAACCTTCTTCTTCTTCTCGGGCTTCTTGGCCTTCTTGGCAGCAGGCTCTTGGGCACCGCTACCCGTCCTCTTCCGAGTAGTGGGAGCAGCCACCGCAACGGGATCGACGTCGAGGGCGTCCTCTTCTTCCTCGTCAGCCTCGAGGTCATCTGCAGAGTAGATGAGAAAAAGGAGTTGAGAAGCGGAAAGGGAAGTTAGATGGCGCTACTCGCAACTAGAGAGGCGAACTCAGTCACCTTCTTCGTCGTCCTCGGACCAGTCCCGAATGGACGCATCGACTTGGTGCTTACCCTGCTGGTCGGCGCGAGGGACACAGAGGGTGGCATGGGTGTCGTAGGCGATCTCGTCGTCCTCTTCTCGGTCCTTGCTCCAATTGGCCTCGAAGCGCTCCTCATTCTCAACGAGCTGGCGATCGATGTGCTGGAAAGACAAGCAGGCAATACAAGTCAGTTGAGCAAAAAGCTAAGGAATCCTACCCGGTAGGGAATGCAAACACAAAGCATATAAGTCCAGAAACTCCTACTCAGAGTAGCATGCAAACACAAAGCATATTTGGCTAAGGTTCTCTACTCGACATGGCGTGCAAACACAAAGCACATGAAGCCAATAAGATGCTAGTAGTGTCCTACTCGGCGCAGCATGCAAATACTAAGCATACTAAGCTGGAAAGCCACCTACTCGGTATCAGAATGCAGAGATAAAGCATAAAAGGCTAACCTGCTCAATTGGATTCTCATAGCTATACGGCACGAAGCCGTATTGCCAGTTGTCGGTGAGGCCGGTATTCATGATGGAGCGCGCCCAGACGGCTACATCCGTTGTGCTCAGCTCGAATGTGGTGGTCCTCGTGCAGTCTCTGTTGCCTCCCATGTAGCACATGATGTGGGTACGGCGCTGAAGCGGGAGCACTCGCCGCGAGATCTAACACGCGATGGGATCGTCGCGTTTGAATCCCAACTCCCTCAGCTCGGCGAGACGCTTGTCGATCTGAAGGATATCGCCTTGCAGCTTCGGCTTGTACCCCCAATTCTGCTGGGTGGGCGGCGTGTTCGTCCACTTGGGGAGCCCAATCCGGTCAGTGAGTTGCGCTCCTTCTTCAGCAGGAACGTTCTTGACGTAGAAGAAGGTGCGCTGCCATTTGCGCACCGAGTCGAGCCCCTTGATGCGCGGGTGATTGGCGGAGCCGCGCTGCAGCATCATCGCGCTTCCCGTCTTCGTCATGCTGCGGGAGCTCTCCGTGCTTCGAGGCTTGGGGACGCTCTGCTTCCGGAAGAAGAACTAGCGCGTCCAGGTGTGCACTGTTGGGCGCACACCCAAGAACGCCTCGCAAACCACGGCATGGTACGCGAGCCTCACCACGGCGTTGGGAGGCAGGTGGTGCGGCTGCAGCCCAAACTGGTTCAGGAAAGCCTTGAAGAAATCCGAGACGGGCAGGCCGAATCCTCGCTTGAAGTGGGCGAGGAAGACGACGAACTCGTCCGCCTCCGGCGCGGGGACGACTTCGCCGTCCGGCTGCCTACACCGCACGCCGGGAGGAACACGGCGGGTATTTACCAACCATTGGCAATCCTCCGCCGTGACCTCAGATCCTGCCCATCCGGCGCGGGCGTCGTCATCGCGAGCCATGGAGAAGAGACGATTTGGTGGAAGATTTGATGGAGTTCCGTGTGGTGGGAGTGCTCTCTGTCTTTCCAGCGTCGCACGGAGCAGCGGCACGGCAAGGATGCGTGGCGGCGGAGTGCTCTGCGGCGGCGGAAAGGCGAAGAAGCAAGAGGTGAATGCGAGCAGAAAAGAAAAGGAGGGGTTACCGAGGGGGTATTTATCTCTCCCCTCGGGTTGCCGTTACCAGCGGAGTTAGTGGGATCAGTTGTGCATGGAGATCGTGCGGGCCGGTTAGAAACGCACACAGCGCAGGTTGCGTGTGTAACGGGTGCAATTGATCCCACGTCGAGATCGTGGGCTAATAACTGCAGTTGAAGTGACCTAAAGGGCCAGTGGGCCCAGGTCGCAGTGATGGGCGCGTGGCCTTTCATATCTCGGCACCGAGGCGTCGGGGGTACGAGGCCGTGACACGTGCCCAGTAGCGATGCGAAGAGACGGATTCGCTCTGCCACACTGAGATTCTGTTCAAGATTTCACAAAGTCATTTTACTCAGCGACAGAGAAGAGAAATGGTCCTACTCGGAGGTGCTACTCGGCATGTTACAATTCAAAGACACAGATTGGTTTTTAAGTTGGAAGAGCCCAGTGAACAAGTTCGCAGGACTCTACCAGCTTCGGGGACTAATGTCGGGGGGTTACCCCCGAGTAGGGTAAAGGCAAGTTCTAAGGGCAAGGTCAGAAGAGGCGTTTTGGCAGAGTAGCTGGCTACCAGGTACTCGCTACCCGGTCGACTGCTATTCGGCCATACACACTGAAGGCCAGGAGAAAGAATCAAGGAAGTTATATTCCTCCGAGTAGAGGAAGTGGTCCGAGTAGGGGGAGTGAGCTCCTACTCGGGCCAGAAGTCAAAGGAGCCGTTCTGACACAAGATCCCGCGTATACTGGGTCCGTACTGGTGCACTGTTCATCTGCAGAGCGCGTGCTTATCCGCGCCAGGGTGTCAGCAGGGCGGTGCAGGTTAGGGGGCCTACCCTGTGGTCGTGGCAGTGATAACAGATCGTCATCTTGGTTTTGCACAACGACTTTCCACACAAGACAAACTAGGAAGCCAAAGCTGTCAGCGGGAAGCTGGAGGTGTGCAGTGTGCACACTATGTCGACATCTGTTTGTACTTTTCCATCTTGGATGTATCCGGCTGGGCACAAGTATATAAGGTGCCCTGCCTCCTCCTGTGTGAGGGTCGCTGCTTTGGACGAAACCCTAGGTCGCTTGATTCGGTACACACATCACCTAGAGGGAAGGGTGGCTACTCGGCTGTAGGCCAAACTTGTATTGTGGCTACTCGGTGACACACAAATATAAAGAGAGAAAGGCAGGAGTAGGGTTTTACCTCCACACGAGGGCCCTGAACCTGGGTAGATCTTGTTGTTTGCAGTGCTTGATTCACCTCACACGCGGCTACTCGCTGCATGATCCCTCCCCAAGCACCTCCAGCGTCCATCGACCCCAACAGATTAGCCAGCCTATGGCATCTGCCGTGATCCCACCACGACACTTCCTCAGGCTCAACACAGCGTTGCAGCACACCAGTTGGGCTCCTTCTGTGTAGCTCCTTGTTGATGATTGTGTAGACCTTGGATCTTCTCTGTATCTGCCGGGCCGTGACCTCGTCACTTGGCAGAGTCCCATCCACCAGGAAGGATAAGATGGCCACAGCCCAACCCGGCATGGGCCGAACAGGGAACGCAGGTTCATATATCTCCATTGGATCCACCACCATTACTTGCTCCGAGTTGAGGGCGAGGCCCCGAGTACTCGGAAATGACCCCCTTGATGAATGCAACAGTCCCAGAGTTAGGAGGGGCAGTCCCCGGGTTGCAGGCGCCAGTCCCCGAGTTGGAGACGGCAATCCCCGGGTCCTGTTTTGCCTCCCAATCAATCTCCATAGGAACAGCTTCTAAATCCGGCAGCGATGGAATGAAGATGGATTCCGAGTTGGGAGACGGCTTGATAGATGGCTTTCTCAAATGCTCCAAGGCAATCCTAGGCGGGATAAACTGCCGAGAAGATCCCAACTTGGATAGAGTGTCCGCTGCATCATTATCAGCTCGGTGTATGTGATGAAACTCACAGCCATCGAAGAATCGGTCATAGTTTGCACCAGAAACCGGTAGGACGCCATGTTGGAATCCAAGGCATCCCAGTTGCCGGATACCTGCTGAACCACCAAATCCGAGTCGCCATAACAGACAATACGCTGCACCCCAAACTCCTTGGATACCCTTAGGCCGTGTACCAGTGCCTCCTACTCGGCCACATTGTTGGCTTCCTTGAAGTGTATCTGCTGCACATACTTGAGTTGATCACGTTTGGGTGACGTAAGCACTACGCCAGCACCCAGCCTTTCCTTCACTTTGGAGCCATCAAAATGCATCTTCCAGAAGTTGGTTTCCGGCAAGAGAGGCTCATACTACATCTTGGCCCAATCCACCAGAAAATCTGCTAGAGTTTGTGACTTGATGGCTTGTCTTCTTGCGTACAGGGGAGTGTACGTGGCTAGCTCAATTGCCCACTTGGCTACTCTGCCACTTGCATCCTTGTTGCCCATGATCTCCGAGATGGGAGCGGTACTCACCACCGTGATGGGATGCTCTTGGAAGTAATGTTTGAGCTTCTTGGCACCCAGGTACAGGCCATATGTCATCTTCTGGTAGTGCGAGAAGTTTTTCTTGGAGCTGGATAGCACCTCGCTGAGATAATATATTGGCCGCTGCACAGTCTTGCCTTCCTCTTCTCTTTCCACCACCATCACCACACTCACTACCTAGCCGCAATATAGAGCAGCATTGGCTCTTTGGATAGCGGACTTGCCAGGATGGGAGCGCTACCCAGCATTGTCTTCAGTTCCTTGAATGCCACATCAGCTTGCGGTGTCCAGATGAACTTATCACTCTTTCTCATCAGCTGGTAGAGAGTCAAGGCCTTCTCGCCCATTCTCCCCAGGAAGCGACTCAGAGAAGCCAAGCATCTGGTAAACTTTTGCACATCCTTCAGTGATCTCGGCAAAGACATGCTCTCTATAGCTTTTATCTTTGAAGGATTAGAATCAATGCCCCGGCTGGTTACCAAGAAACCGAGTAACTTCCCAGCCAGGACGCCAAAGGTGCATTTAGTTGCACTCAGCTTCATCCTATACTTGCGCATGTTGGCAAAGGTTTCCTCAATGTCACTAAGCAGAGTATGTGTTTTATTCGTTTTGATGACAATGTCATCTACGTACACCTGCACATTCTTGCCAATTTGATCATGCAAGCATTTTTGCATGCATCTCTGATACGTAGCCCCAACATTCCTCAACCCAAAACACATAACACGATAGCAATAAGCCCCATACGGGGTAATAAAGGCAGTTTTTATTTGATCATCCGGGTTGAGAGCTATCTGATGAAAACCAGAGTAGGCATCAATGAAAGACAAAAGTTCGCACCCGGGAGTAGAATCGATCACCTGATCTATGCGGGGTAGCGGAAACGGGTCCTTGGGGCAGGCCTTGTTCAAGTCGGTGTAGTCCACGCACATGCGCCATGCAATATCGGCCTTGGGGTCCTCCTTCTTCTTATCGACCATGACCGGATTGGCCACCCAATCCGGATGCAGAACCTCCATGATGAATCCACTTATCATCAACTTGGTGATCTGATCACCGATAGTCTTCCTTCGCTCTTCCGCAAAGCGGCGCATCGCCTGCTTAATCGGCTTGGCGTCCGGGCGCACATGTAGCGAATGCTCAACCAACTCCCTCGAGACACCCGGTAAGTCCTCATTGGACCATGCAAAGACATCCCGATTCTCACGGAGGAAGTGGATGAGCTCGCTTTCCTATTTCTCGCCCAACCCGGCGCCAATGATGGAAACACGGTCTGGGAACTCAGGGTCAACCTGGACCTTCTTGGACTCCTGGGAAGCCTGGAAAGCAGTTCTGTACTGAGAACTCGGCACGCCAGGTGCACCGACTTGAGCTGCTTGAGCCATGGCCACAACCTCGTGTATTTTCTTCTTCTCAGCATCAATGACCAAAGATTCAGCCAACAGAGATACAACAAAAGCGCACTCCAAGGAACGCTTGTAATCACCCGAGATGGTGATGACACCATTGGGACCAGGTAGCTTCATCTTCAGATAGGATGCATGGGTTGAGGCCATGAACTTGGTGAGGGCAGGCCTACCGAGTAGAGCGTGGTAGGGGCTCTAGAGATCAACCACTTCGAACTACAGGCACTCGGTGCGGCAGTTCTCCCGGGTGCCGAATAGCACATCTATCCAGATGCGGCCGATCAGAGCAGAAGATACTCCCGGCACAATGCCATGGAAAGTAGTTCTGCTGGGTAGCAGCATGTTCTCGGCGAGGCCGAGCTTCTCTAGTGTATCTCGGTACATGATGTTGATGTTGCTGCCATTGTCGATTAGCACCTTGCTGAACTTGACATTCTTCTTGGTTCCCAGGAAAGTGGGGTCCATCACCAATGCATATGTACCCAGGAAAGTGAGGTAACCTCTTGGTCGCACCAATGCAGATAGTGCGGCACTGCTTGGATCACCGTGTTCACCTCCATCGCGCGCCTGCACTGCGACTGCTTGTCATCCGGCTCGGTGGTGAATACCATGTAGCTCTCATGGTGTTCCTGGTACCAGTTCCGGTCTCCACCACCATCATTGCTGTTGTTGTTGTTGCCATGGTTGTTGTTGTTGTTGTTCCTGTTGTTGTTGCGGGTGTAGAAGTTGCGGTTGTTGTATTTGCGGTTGGCTCCCTGAGCCACTTGGTTCACGTTCTCCCTTCTCGGATGCTCGGCCGCCGGGGAGCAGCTGCCCGAATAGGCTGCACATTGGCACCCGCAGGCGGCAGAGGAGGAGGGGGCAGCTGACCAAAGCCTTCACTCTTGATGCGGTCCCACCAGTTGCATTGCCGGGTAGTGTGGTTGGCTGGCCTACTCGGATGCCGAGTATGGAAGCTACACGTTCCATCCTTCATAGTCTCAAAGATAAATCTCTCAGGATCTCCGGAATCCAGGTTGCTGTTGCCTTGCTGGGGGGGCATTGTGTTGCTTCTTGAAGCCTTGGCCCTGGTTCTAGTTCTGCATGTATTGGGCTCCAGCAGTATTCTGCCTTTGGCTACTCCCAGCAGCCGCGGTATCCTGGTTCACAGCATTCACTTGTTCAGAACCATACCGAGTATCTGGTCGGTCATCTCTACGCTTGTTGCGGAAGTCTTGTCGGTCCTGGCGCCTGCCGCCATCTTGGTTTCTCCTTCTCGGCTCTTAGGAATCGATCAGAAGCTGAGTAGGGTCGCCGAGTGCATACATATCAGCTATCTTGATCGTCTCGACGAGCGTACTCGGCATCTCCCTCTGCAGCCATTGCCACAACATGCTGCCATGCCTGCAGCCTTGAGCAAACCAGATGATCGCATGCGCCTCATTCACACCTTCACAGGTATTCCTCAAAGTGCTCCACCGAGTAAGGTACTCTCGGTCTGTCTCCTCTTCTCGCTGCTTGCAAGCAGAGAGCTGTTGCGGCCTATTCGGCCTCTTGTACGTGCTGGTGAAGTTGCTGATGAAGGCTTCCGAGAAGTCAAGCCAACAGTTGATACTGTCTCTTGGCAAGTTATTGAGCCAAATCCGAGCAGGGCCCTCCAGCATCTGTGGGACATATCTCACAGCCCATCTCCGGTTTCCGCCTGCAATGTGCACAGCGGTAACATAATCACTCAGCCAGTCATCCGGCTTGGTACTGCCATCATAGCACTTGGTCCCTCTGGTCAGCTGGAACTTGTTCACGGAAGGCTCTTCCATGATCCGGCGGCCAAAGCAGTCTGGGCCGGGTGGCCCCTTCGTCTCGATCTGCGCAGACCGATGGATCCGGTCCAGCTTGTACCTTGCATCAGCGGGCTCCAGCATCCGGTCACTAAGGCGATCAGTGACGTCCCTTGGATCAGCGTACCCGGCTAGCTCCATTGCCGAGTAACCATCATCATAGCGGTCTTGCTGCACGGGTGCAGGTTCAGCAACCGGGTTGGCTGCTACCACAACTGCTTGCGGCTGCACAGCTGCTTGCGGCTACACCCCGTGCTGAACCGGGTGGGCAGCATGACGCCGAGATGCACCTTCTCGGTTTCCTCCTTGCCCCTTGCTGCGAGCTTTAGTGGCTTGATAGCCTCCTCATGTGGAGTTGTGTTTCTGGCCGGGCTGCCGCTCTACAGCGTGCTGTTTTGCAGCGATAGCCGGGTCGTACACCTGCATCTGTTTGTGTCTCCCAGAGGTCACGCTCTGGGCCCTATCACCGCCGGGAAGCGGCGATGATGCCTAATCCATAGATCTCAACCCATGCGAGTGAACAACATGGGAAGCGCCAGCACCCGGATTGGCTTTCCGAAACTCCTCATTCTGCCTGCCGGCTTCTAGCACTAGCTCATTGAGACTATCCTGCTACCTAGCGCGAGCATCACCAGTGAGATGCGGCAACTCGGCAGCGACTGCCTCTGTAGCCCTAAGCGTTTTGGCAGGAGAGCTATACTAGGGCCTACTAGCAGTTTTCAAACTAGCAGCCCTACCATTCCTGTCTAGATCAGCGCCTAAGTTGCGGCGAATAGCACCTAGCTTGCTAGGTAGCCTAGAAACTGGAGTAAAGCCATGTGCCCTATTGTACTCATTTTGGTCTAGGTTAAGCTCAAGCCTAACCTCTCTCCAGCTCCTGGGACTCCACGAGTAGCGCTTGACGCTGCTGCTCGAGTTGCGCCTTCAACGCCATGAGTTCCGCGTCGGTGGGCTGTGGCATGCCCAGCTGCTCGGTGGCGCCAACGCGAGCAGCCGGTATAGCCGCAGACGTGGAAGGATCCACGTAACCCGGAATGTTCCGGGGCATGTCGTAGGGCGTGTGGACTCTCGCAGCCGACTCGATGACCTCAGCTGCAGTGGTCGCGCCCTTCCCGGCGTCGATAGCCGGGCCCGTCATCATCACCTTCACGCTGTCCGCAGAGCAGCCAGTTGGCTTCCCGTGGGCAGCGAGTACAGCAGGAGGATCATCCGCAACGAGTACCTCCTCCGGGAACTCGCGGATGACGGTGGTGGCGACGTAGACCAAGTGTGCGCCGAAGGAGAGGACCGAGCCGCCTGCAGGCATGGGCCTACCGCCGAAATCTCCGGCGTTGTCGGTGACGAAGTCGAAGGAGCCTAATCTGTGGAAAAGGCCACAGACCACGCGCTCCCCCGATGCAGAAACGAGTCCCGTCTGAATATGCACCCCAGCCAGCACCGCTGCTGGACCCACGGTTGGCGCCAATTGTCGTAGGATGGGAAAGACCGATGCCATGGGATGGATAATGAGTTGGGGCCGATGGACGCTGTAGGTATCCGGGGAGGGATCGCACGTCGAGTAGACTCGCACGAAGAACACTGCAAACACCTCGATCTACCCAGGTTCGGGGCCCTCGTGTGGAGGTAACACCCCTACTTCTGCCTATCTCTCTGTATGTATGATATCCCAGTAGCCACAGTACAAAGTTGCCTCTCAGCCGAGTAGCCACTCGCCTGCTCTCTCTACTGCTAGTGCTGGCTCTTGCAATAAATGCTCTCAGGGCCAACGTCCCTCGCGCAGGAAGGGGCTGGGCTCCTTATATACTGGTGACCAGCCGAGTAAACAACGAATAAAAGGTACAACAATGGGACATCTCTACTGTGACGCGCAGAGCACGCCTACGGGTTCCCGCTGACGCCATGGCGAGAAGTCGCCGCGCCGTCCGGCTGACAGGACCTGTCCACCATGTCAGTCTCACAGAGTAGGCCCCCGGCACGTCATGTCCCCTCCGTCAGTGACAAGACGTGACAGACGCCTACCCTCACTGTGTCCACGCCGTAGCGCGGATAATCACGTACCTAGTAAGTTGAACCACACGCCTATACGGCTGCGGGATACGCGGGATCTCGTCAGAACGGCTACATTGACTTCTTGCCCGAGTAGGATTGCAGTCCATCTACTCGGACCCCTTGTTCTTTACTCAGACGATTATGATCTTCCTTATTTATCTTCTCCCAGCCTTCAGCGCTTATCACCGAGTAGAGTCTACCGGGTACCAGACACCCGAGTAGCCGCCTACCCGACCAATCAGTACTTTGGACTCTGCTTTACCACCTGTCTTACCCCTACTCAGGGGTAGCCCCCGACAAGGTTGCTATTGATATTGGTGCTAATTTCGAGTTAGAACTTGCAAGTACATATTTTGTGGGCCTATTAATTTGTTAGTTGATTCTTGTGAGTTGACAAGCACATATAGTTCACCACAATGTGATAATTTTAAAATTTCAAATTTTGAGCATGTAGTATTGATTACACATAAAGAAGTGCTTGCTAAAATACCACCTATTGATATTGTGTATTCAATCATGTTACATTAACCAATTACTGTGCAATGTGTTGTGAATAGTATTTTTGAAATTTCATATGTCAATTCTAGCACTTATGCTACTTGTTTCACTTTTAATTTAGTTGGTGAATATAACATGAATGAATTTTTTATGGTGGATATTATATGTATTACTTGTGATAATATTGCTTATTTGAACATTGTGTTACCTCATACACATATGTTTGGTTTGCCACAAAATTTGAGAAATACATATGCTACTAATTTATACTTCACTTATATTTGCAAATTGAGTTTCAACTTAGATAATGAAAATAATAAACATGTTAAAACAATTGAGTATACTACTACCACCAAATTTGATTATAGATCTTCTATGAGAACACTTGACTTGATACTTAACCATAAGAATTTATACATAGATGTTTCTCCTAATGATTATGGTTATATGAGCTTGACTTATACCTATGATTGTGATTGCTATTTGATGAGAAGCTATTGGTTTTCATGTGACAATTATGTGCTAATTATAGGAAAATTTTGTTGTTTATGTCATGTGAGAGTTTTTATCATGTCTACAAAAATGATGCATCCCATTATAGATACATATATTGTGCATACACGTTGTTCTTTTTATTTCTTCCACGTTCAGCTTACCACAAGCCGCGGATGCCTTGTGTTGAAGAAAGGGAGGATAATGAGGATATAATAGGGAAATATGATGTTTGTTCATGTTTGATCTAGAAGGAAATATTGAATTTAATTGATGATTATTATAAGGTAAATTCCTTCTTAATTGAGTGTGATGTTTGTGTTTATGAGAATGTTATACTACCTAATCCTATGCATTTATGTATGAGAAGGGTTATTAATGACACAAACGTTGGTGGAGGAGGACCTCAAGACACGCTGGAAAACAACATGTAACTGCTAGAATACAAGAGGAAACAAGTGGAAAACATTGAAGATATTTCACCAAAAATGCTTGAGGGAGGAGAGGGAGGCATGGAAAACGAAGTTACTACCATGGAAAACAACATCAAGGAAATGATGTTTCAGTCGGACTAGCAGAAGTCCTGAATTTGAAATAATTTTGGAATCTTCATACGGAATCCAAATAAGGAAAATAAGCACAATCCGGAAAAGGAATTTCGAAGAGATTTCCAATGGATCCGACCTCATCTACCGATTTTACACGTACAATGCGTGGTGACCGAAACAAGTCACGGGTCGTTTTCTGCCAGTTGCCAAATAGAGTCCTGTCAAGTTAGGAAACTTAGAGATTAGTTTGTTTACGAATCCAACTGCAGCTTGGACGTCCAGCAACCTTTATAAGTCTTGTAATTCTCATTATTATAGCTTATACCAAGTTTAAACCAAAATCCCTAGCCTCTAGATTGTATAGCATGAAGCATACCTTTGCAAATTTTACGTGCTATCTGTTGTTCCATTGGGAATAAGGGGATACAGGACCACCTCGTGATCTTTGATTACTGTTGTGCAAGAGTGTGTAGTTGAGAATATCCAAAGGGATTGATTGTTGTTGCACTGACAACAGGGATTATTCGAGGAGAGTTTTCAGGGAAACACTAGTTATCTTACACCCACCATATTTTCGTGTTGCTCACAAGAGAAGATCGGGCCACCCCATATCACAACATGGTGGGGGACGGCGTGGGAGCATGCTATTTATACCGCGGCGGCATGCCAAAGGGCTTCTATCATTAACGTCGGTGTACGCATGGGGAAACAACACGTCCGCCACATGGGCGACGCGACGCCTCCCTGCGTCGCCTCACGAGAAGACGAAGACCCGCGCGCCGCTTTGAATTCGCGCGTCTCACTGACGGGACGGGCCCACGGTCGACATGCAGAGTTTTCTTCCTATTCGGAGTCCCCACGGGAACCCCTACGCGGCGGGGTTGGGTTGGGCTTTCTGGACGGGAACTAGGGAGTTTCGGACCGGAAGGCCCAACGGGGGACGCGAGTAGCCGAGTTGGTTGTCGGTCCGGACAGGAAAGAGTTAGGGGCCTTTGGGGGTCGCGAGCGGAGATGCTCATCTCGGCTCATGCCCCCAAAGGCCCCCCAATCTCCTTCTCGTCCGGACGGGTTGCGACCCCGCCCACTTGCGTCCCCCGTTGGGCCTTCCCGTCCGGACGCCCCCAGCTCCCATCCGGAAAATCCCAGCCCCCCAGGGGTTCCCGTGGGGGCTTCGGACGACTCGTTGGGCGCAGCGGGCCCGCCCTACCAGTGATAAAAAACACCCACGAAAATCCTCCTAGCCTCGACGCGCCCAACCATTTCTTTTCTGATGTCGCCTCCCTCTTCCCGCCCCTTTCCGCCTCCCTCGCCATCGGCGCCATGCCTCCGAAAGGGCCCCCGAGGCCGCCGTCGAAGGCCACGAAGATCGGCACGCTCGGCGTCAAGCGCCGCGTGCTTCAGCCGCGCCCCCCGAAGTAGCGGCCGGAGGGCATGAACGACGCCCAGTGGGAGGCCGACCAGCACCAGCGCGATGTCAGCACGAAGGAGCGCCGAGTGCGGCGGGAGAAGAAGGAGGCCCAACTTGCGGTGGCGAACCTCGACATGCTGGTCAACACCTTCGGGAGCAGCCCGGGAGGCAGCTCGAGCTTGTCGCCTTTGGGGTCGCCGTTCCCCATGGAAGAAGAAGAAGAAGGGGGTGGAAGTCGTGGCATTGCGTGGACCGTCAAAGAGGACGAGTGCTTGATTGACTTGTGGAGTGCCATCACTCAAGACGTGACCACCGGAGCGAACCAAACAAGTGACTCCTATTGGAAGTGAATCATGTCGAAGTTCGATGAGCGCAAGTACCACAAGACATACGTGGGCAACAATATGGATCGCAATCAAAATTCCCTAACCCACAGATGGTCCGCTATCCAAAAAAAGTTGGTGAACAAGTTTCAAGGGTGCTTTGAGAACATTCAAGCGAGGCGAGAGAGTGGCAAGAATGTCCGAGACCAAGTATGTTTGTGTTTCTCAACTTGTCTTATGCTATGAAAACATCCATGCATATTGTCTAACAACTTGCATTCCCGTGTTGCTACCTTATTGATGTCTCACTTTGTACAAGGCGCTCAAGAAAGACAAGGACTTTGTGCTCCTCCATTGCTTCAATAATCTTAAAAACAATGAGAAATGGAATAAACAAAGACTCCGGATGAAGCAAAAGCCCGACGATGCTCAAATCGATGAGGTGGTGATCAACTCGGAAAGGCCAATGGGAAACAAGAAAGGCAAGACGGCCATTGCGGCGACGATGAGCTCGGATCGAGTGCATGATGGCTAGGTTGAGACTCCAAGTGCAGAGTGTGTAGCTAGTGGCAAGCCTTCTTCCCCACGAGGGTGACTCGAGGGTTTATATCGAACTCTTGGGGAGCCAGTATTTCAGCAGTTGTCTTCCAAGCTTCCTCCAGGATCCTGCAAACAAGTAGAGAATTTTGTGCCCTCAACCTCACCAAGTGGTTGTCAAGCACAAGGTGTGAGACTTCTAAATTGCAATGCAAAAGTGAAAGTAAATGTGCAATAATTAAATCTACTACTAAATGCAAATGAGAAAATAAATATGCAATGGATTGTTTTTGTATTTTTGTGATGCAAGTGGTGATGGAGATGATGTAAATTCGAATTGGAGATGCAAGTAAAGTAAAGTGCAAGTAAAGTAAATTGCAGCAAAATAACTAGAGTGTTTTCTTATATTTAAAATAGGACCGGGGCTCATGGTTTCACACTTGCATTCTCTCAAATAAAGTGGTAGACGATGGACATAAAGAATTACATGTGAGATTACAATAACATGTTTAACATTGAGTACTTTCATATGGGAATCACGTCCTAGCATAGAGATCTCTACGGTCATATTGATCCCTCTTATACTCCACCAAGATGCAAAATAAATCATAACACCTTGATAATTAATGAAAAACCAGAGTATAGCTTCAAGCAATGTGACATGAAGTTGAAGTAAGAACTTGCTAGATCTAGTCATGGAGATTGATTAGTGTCACTTCAAATCCCCGGTAACAAGGTACTCCTTTTTATCCCTAGTGAGGTAACTAAGAAAGGTTTAACAAAACCTAAGCGGATCGCTGAACTTCTGTCACTTTCACAGCACTAGCCACCCCCCGTTACTCCAACTAATGCACCCATCACCCCAACACGCTCTCAAGAACTAGATTGATCAAAGCTAGCAAATAAGAACGGGGTACATAAGATACATCTACTCAAATAACTCAAGAGAAACAATTGCAATCTCAGATTCAATAACTCATAGAAAAGATCCACCACGTAGGAATTACAACGGTGCCCGTAATCATGTGAGGCAACTTATACGGATCTAATTAGTGAAGCACATAGAGAGAGAGATACAAGTGCTACTTCCACAAACCCATAGCCCTGGGGTGGACTACTCCCTTTTCATGGAGATGTCGATGGAGATGACGTTGGAGGGGTAGGAGATCACACCGGCGGCGCCCCGGCGGAGTTTTCCCCCTCCAATCTGGAACTTCTGGTCTCTGTTTTGGTGTTTCGGTGTTTCGGCGGCGCCCTTCTCCGTAAGGGTACGGGAGACCCTTTTTATAGTCGGTTTTAGGTCAAGACGGAGTCGGTAAGTCGAAGATATAAGGAATTGGGGCCACAGGGGCCTCTCACGCGGCCAAGGAATCTGTCCGCATGGAGGGTCCTCTTTTGGGCCTCCTTGCCCAATTCTCGTGGATCCTTCGCCCGCAAGTCTTCTCCTTCCAAGAAAATGACCGCTGCAGATTTTCAGATGTTTTCGCGGAAGTTTGCCCCCTGAAACGTCAAAAATATAGAAAACGGGGTTTCTGACAGGCAGGGTTAATTCCATAAAAGTTGGGGGACTTTGTAATTTAACCCCAAAATACTATAAAACATTGAATTATACCCTTATATGATGCAATATGTAATAGGAAACCATGTGAAAATATGCAAAATTCATCTATGCATTTTACATGCATCAACATCCCCAAGCTTAACCCATGCTCGTCCTCGAGTATGAAGGTGATAAAACTAAGATGGGTTTTGCATATTGAAACAGTCATGGGATATCAAGGAGGATTATTCATGCTACATATAATCAAATGATTAATACTTGAAATGAGTAGCAATATACAATTCATGTTGTAAGAAATATCAAATATGCAAGCAAAAGATGCTTCATGAAAGTTCACAAAGTGTATAATGAAATAAAAGCACTATGGACCAAATGCATACACAAAATGAAAAATAAAATCATATATTGGTCAAAGAATAGCATAATGGAGAATAGAAAATATGGTGGACACTTTGGATAAAATTGAGTAGAGGTAAAACATGATCAAGTCTTATTTAGCCTCTAAATTATTCAACTAAAATTACTAATTGAAATGTGGTATCCATTGATCTAGGACTCTCATTTCCCCTTTATCACTAGCATCTTAAAATTGTGAGTATTGAAGTAATGAGAATGACAAGGTGGTTGAAAGCCTCATGCCCCGTGAGTGTGAAAACCTACTCCATGATTACTCAACTTAAGATCCCTACTAAGCTTTGTACAATCATAATAAGTATTAATGCCATCATAGAGAACCGCAAAGAGGTACCTCTTGCCCTATGACATGGAAACAAGCCCATGTTACAATGACAAGATGAACAAACGGAGTAGACTCATCATCCTTTTTATTTTCATTCACTATTATGCATAGCTTCTTATTTTATTATAGGATGTGTTGTAGAGTCACTCAAGCTGTAAGTAAATTTCCACCATGATAAAGCATGGCTTGGGTTAGCGGCCCAATGCGTTTCTCTAGTCATATAGATACTTACTCATCAAAACTTACTATTCCTCTATTTCATTTCGGCATGGCAGGAGTCCAAAAACCAAAGTACATGATATCAACCAAATGTAAAAATTTTTGTGCAATGTTGAAAGCTTTCCGGTGATACACGTTTATAGCTAGCTCCCAACCACACATTTGTCAAACGCAAAACTTGTGGCTCCCATTATTGGGTCATGTTTATTAGATGCATAAAAAGTAAAGTGTGCCTTCAAAATTCGTGAGAGTCCTATCCCAAGTTCAACCCATGACAATTAATAAAGTGAATATCTTAATTTAGAACATAAATAACACAATAACATGGTGAACATACTCGGAATAGCAATGAAGCTAATGGGAAGATATGGTGGACTCACTGGAAATACTTGGCTAAGGAGTGTTGGAAACAAATTTTTACTTGTTGGAATTTTTAAATTTTTGGGCTAGCAAGAGGGAGATAGTTGACCAGCTACTATGCATGCATATGTCCATAGAACTACTCATTTCATGACAAACTAAATAAACCAGCAATTAACATCAAGGACATGAATAAGAGATAGCTCAAGACAACATTATTGCAAATTTCTACACATAAAAAGCCTATAAATCATGCAAACATATGTAGCTCTTCAAATCAACCATGGCTTCCCTATTCCAAGTCATAATACTAGCATCCAATACATTCCAACCCCAAACTCCAGTAGCTCAATCTCATATAAAATTATGGTGGTGGTCTTGTCAAAACAAAAATAAAAATAAAAACTAGACGCTTCAAGTCTCTACGATAAATGCTTTGCTTAGAAAAATAGAAAGTAGACGTGTGCTAACCAAAAGAGTGTAGCTCCAGTGGGGTGTTCATCACATCCCCAAACTTATGTCTTTCACCATTCTTGGATGTCTTGAGGCGCAGCTCCTCTATTCCCCGTGAAAAAACTTCACAAAACATGTTTCTCCCATTCTTTTTCTGTGGGGTGAGATTAGCAAGGACAAACAAATCACATGTTTGCTGTTGAAAATTCCAAATCAAATGCTCCAGTAGATAGACAATAAGGTTCATTATGTTGTATGTTCACTCTCTTGTTTGAAAGAATCATGGAAATTCGATTCCCAAGCCCAAAGAGTGCATAAAACAAAAGAAGGCAGAATCTGTCCAGAAAAACAACAGCATCAAAACGGACGTTTTTACCTAAGATAGACTCGTCAAAAAATTAAGCCAATTTTGTGCTTACAGAGGACAAAAAGTTTCAGAACATACTAAAAATTAGCTCAATCCGACATACCAATAAAAAACGTAAAATCATACGGTGAGCAGACTCGTGCTGAAACAGAAATTTCATGCACTAGGATAGCAATTTATAAGTCCAAATGGGTTTGACTTGACTCTTTATTGAAAACTTCATAATTAAAAAAAAAAACTAATCTCTTGATACAGCAAGAGTAAAATAGGAAAATCCAAACAAAAACAACCGGGTTGCCTCCCGTAAAGCGCTTTCTTTGTAGCCATATAGCTAGGCTTTACTTACTTGATAATCAAGAGGGATAAAGCTCATGAGGGAGCTTGTTCTTCAGCGTGCCCCTCTTCCTTGGGAAGTGCTCCATGCTTTTCTTGTGAGGGAACTGAAACTTGACATTCCCTTCTTGGAGTCTATGGTTGCACCTGTAGTACGAAGAAAACGTCTACCCAAAAAAATAGGAGTAGGGGATTTATCCCCCATATCCATAATAATGAAATCAACGGGTACAAAATTCATGTGCAATTCAATCATAACATATTTTACTTGTCCTACAGAATGTTTATTAGAGTTATCAGCAAGGACAAATTCACTTGAGCACTTTTCTAAATTTTCTAGTTCTAGCAATTCATATAATTCTTTAGAGAGTACCGATACACTAGAACCTAGATTTAACATAGCATGGTGAATTTCTTTTCCAATTGAAACTAGCACCTTGGGGATCCATGCATCCCCAAGCTTTAGGAGGTATCATGGCCTCATTCTTGTACCTAGCAATTTTTTCTTGCAAGACATGATTAGCAATATAAGATCCAAAGCCAGGTTGATTAACATTTATAGTGGGATCACTAGCAAATTTTTGTAGACTAGCAATAATTTCTTGCAAGCTACTTTTTTCTAAATCAAGCAATGGATCCTTAATTTCAGTAAGCATCATAATTTCCTCTACTTTACTCTCTAATTTAGCTAGAATGCTTGATTCATGAGGACTAATTTCATCTTTGCTAGCAAGATAAGACATATATGGAAGTAAATATTCAGGGTACTTTACTATTTCATTCAAAGTTTCTTCTAAGCTAGTAGGGACATGCTCACTTGTATTCTCAGCAATATGATCAATATTTTCAATAATAGGAGCATCAATAGTAATAGATTCATTCCTACACTAGGTTGTGCTTGTGGCTTTCCTGCTGACATGCTTAATACAGTTGCTTGATTATCAGCTAATTTTGACAATGCTTTATCTAAATTCGAAGATTGAAGTTGCAATCCTTTAATATCACTACTAATGGATGCAATAGACTTATTTAACTCATGTATCATAGCATTGTGACTAGCAACTTGTTCCATAAGCAATTTATTAGATTCAGAAATTTCACTAGAAGGCTTCCACTTATTTTCATTAGCATTAGGATATGGAACAAAAGGTTTATTTGGCACATAAGGAGGTTTACAATATGAATTGTAAGCATTACCAAAACCATTGCTACCATAATTCCTAACAAAATTAACATCCACACTTTCAGAATTACTACCAACTAGCTCCTGCAAAGGCACATTCTCCATATTTTGTTTATTAATAAAAGCAAGAATAGTGTCCATTTTAGAAGACAAATCATTGGTTTCTTCAATTGAGTTTATTTTCTTAGTGGGACTGGATGCTCTTTCAGTATTCCATTGACTATAATTTTGCAATATGCTTTCTAATATGCTCTTAGCCTCACCTACAGTTTTACTCATAAAGGCACCTCCAGCAGTAGAATCAAGTATATTTCTAGACATGTAGTTTAGACCATTATAAAAAGAGTGTAGTATGGTCCATTCATTTACTCCATGTGATGGGCATGTTCTAAGCATTAATTTAATTCTATCTCATGCCATTGTTACATGTTCATTATCATTTTGCCTAAATGAGAGGATATTATTCCTATTTTGCAAATTTTAACGGGGGGATAATATTTCTTAATGAAAGCTTCTTTTAAATCATCCCAAGACTTTATACTAGCTGTAGGTAGTGAAAGTAACCATTCTTTAGCCTTTCCTCTAAGTGAAAAAGGAAATAATTTCAGTTTTAAAACACTACTTTCCACATTTTTAAATTTTTGCATATCACATATTTCCATGAAATCATGAAGATGCATAGAGGCATCCTCCATAGCACTACCACCAAATTGCTCTCTAGTAGTTAAATTCAATAAACTAGGACTTACTTCATAGCTTTCAGCTTGTATTTCAGGTGTAGTAATTGTCCTAGCAATGAATTGGTCATTGGGTGTATTTGTGTAGTCACTTAATTTAGTTCTATCACCCATTTTAACAGTTTTTATGTAGTTTTAAATTTTTTATGCAAAAATAAAAAGCAAAGTAACTAAGCAAATTCGAAATACTAAAATAATCTAGATAATTAAATGAAAACTAAAATGAAAACTAAAATAAAATATGCAAGACAAAACAAAAACAAGAACAAAAACAAAAACAAGACAAGAAACAAAACAATCTATTTGAAAGAAGGTGGAGATAGAAAGAACGGTACTCACGTAGGTGCGACCTCCCCAAGCTCTTGTTGGTGATGAAGACTTCTTGTGAGCTCCCTTGGACAACTCCTTCACCTATGGCTCCCCGGCAACGGCGCCAGAAAAACGCTTGATGGCTAGGTTGAGACTCCAAGTGCAGAGTGTGTAGCTAGTAGCAAGCCTTCTTCCCCACGAGGGTGACTCGAGGGTTTATATCGAACTCTTGGGGAGCCAGTATTTCAGCAGTTGTCTTCCAAGCTTCCTCCAGGATCCTGCAAACAAGTAGAGAATTTTGTGCCCTCAACCTCACCAAGTGGTTGTCAAGCACAAGGTGTGAGACTTCTAAATTGCAATGCAAAACTAAAAGTAAGTGTGCAATAATTAAATCTACTACTAAATGCAAATGAGAAAATAAATATGCAATGGATTGTTTTTGTATTTTTGTGATGCAAGTGGTGATGGAGATGATGTAAATTCGAATTGGAGATGCAAGTAAAGTAAAGTGCAAGTAAAGTAAATTGCAGCAAAGTAACTAGAGTGTTTTCTTATATTTAAAATAGGACCGGGGTTCATGGTTTCACACTTGCATTCTCTCACATAAAGTGGTAGACGGTGGACATAAAGAATTACATGTGAGATTACAATAACATGTTTAACATTGAGTACTTTCATATGGGCATCACGTCCTAGCATAGAGATCTCTACGGTCATATTGATCCCTCTTATACTCCACCAAGATGTGAAATAAGCAATGTGACATGAAGTTGAAGTAAGAACTTGCTAGATCTATTCATGGAGATTGATTAGTGTCACTTCAAATCCCCGGTAACTAGGTACTCCTTTTTATCCCTAGTGAGGTAACTAAGAAAGGTTTAACAAAACCTAAGCGGATCGCTGAACTTCTGTCACTTTCACAGCACTAGCCACCCCCCGTTACTCCAACTAATGCACCCATCACCCCACACACGCTCTCAAGAACTTGATTGATCAAAGCTAGCAAATAAGAACGGAGTACATAAGATACATCTACTCAAATAACTCAAGAGAAACAATTGCAATCTCAGATTCAATAACTCATAGAAAAGATCCACCACATAGGAATTACAACGGTGCCCGTAATCATGTGAGGCAGCTCATACGGATCTAATTAGTGAAGCACATAGAGAGAGAGATAAAAGTGCTACTTCCACAAACCCATAGCCCTGGGGTGGACTACTCCCTCTTCATGGAGATGACGTTGGAGGGGTAGGAGATCACACCGGCGGCGCCCCGCCGGAGTTTTCCCCCTCCAATCTGGAACTTCTGGTCTCTGTTTTGGTGTTTCGGTGTTTCGGCGGCACCCTTCTCCGTAAGGGTACGGGGAACCCTTTTTATAGTCGGTTTTAGGTCAAGACGGAATCGGTAGGTCGAAGATGGAAGGAATTGGGGCCACAGGGGCCAAAAGGGGGCCTCTCACGCGGCCAAGGAATCTGGCCGCGTGGAGGGTCCTTTTTTTGGGCCTCCTTGCCCAATTCTCGTGGATCCTTCACCCGCAAGTCTTCTCCTTCCAAGAAAATAACCCCCGCAGATTTTCAGGTGATTTCGCGGAAGTTTGCCCCCTGAAACGTCAAAAACATAGAAAACGGAGTTTCTGACAGGCAGGGTTAATTCCATAAAAGTTGGGGGACTTTGTAATTTAACCCCAAAATACTACAAAACATTAAATTATACCCTTATATGATGCAATATGTAATAGAAAACCATGTGAAAATATGCAAAATTCATCTATGCATTTTACATGCATCAGTGCACACCGCCATTGGCAAGGTCATGGAGAATTTCACCAAGAACTAGGCAGAGAGGCGTGCTTCTACGGAGGCCAAGTGGGTGGAATTCTCCAAAATGACAGAAAATAAGATTGAGATCGAGGTCGTCAAGGCGGCGTCCAAGAAGAGGCGAGGGGACTCCAAGATACTCACCACCGACACGTCCAACCTCGACCCGCGAGCGAGAGCGGCGTGCAAGGTCCTACGTGCGGCCATCTACGCCGAGATGGGGCTCGGTGCGGACGGATCGACGCCCAATGCCACGACATCCTCAGCTCCCACGCGACGCCACACATCGACCCTGAGCGGCGGCAGCAACGACATGCAGCGCCACACAACGACCCCTAGCGACAGCAGCAATGACACATCGTGGCACACCGAGGGCGCCAAGTTCGCCGGCTGTGACTTCCTCGGCCCCAACAACGTCGTCGACATCCATTGATCCTAGACCATGAATGGATCGCTATCGTCATGTAATGACCAATTTTTTAAATTATGGTCTAAAATTCATATTTATGCACAAAACTTTAAAGTATTTTGTATTCGCACACTTAGGGGCGAGTCCGGAAGGGCGGCTCCTAAGCATTGAGACTTTCGGATGGGCCCAAATGTTCCTCCGGGCGCGAGTGGAGATGCTCTTAGAGCATCTCCACCGGCACCCATCAAATTTGTGTTTGGCACCCCCCAATTGTCCCCCCTTTGGGGGGCGCCAGACCAGTGTCCGTGATTTTGGTGGGCAGGATCCGCAGCGGCACCCTCCAAACATGACCTGCCGGTCGCAGTCGTTAAACCGAACACATTGTGGGAATGCTGGACGAACGCCACGGTGCCAAACACATTCGTTTAGAACAAGGTTTAAACAAAAAAACAAAGCCATGCGACGTAGCGCCCCTACTCGTCACCGTCGGAGTGTTCCTCCTCCTCGCTCTCCTCCTCGCTGTCCGTGCAGTAGGGGTGGCGGACGCAAGTGGCATCGTACATCTTTATGTGCAACTTGCCTGCCCGGGCGTAGCGGAAAGTGAGCATCCAACCGTGTTGCAGCTGGTGCATGCAGGTGAATGCAGCCCAGCCGTTGCCGAGGAACATGTGGCTATGGTGCCTGACCACACCGGCCACGCAGGGATGGGGGCACCCTTCCAGCTGCAGGGTAAAGGAGTCAGGCTCCCTGCCTTCGAGCAGTACGCCGATCCTATCTGGAAGCCTCAAGGAGTTGCCCAATGGCTGTCGGAGCATGAAGAAGAACTCGGGGAGGGCATCTCCACCGGTGTCGTCGCGTTCACTGTCAGACTCCTGCTCGATGTCGCACCCGGACTTCTAAAGGATACTCGCCGTTCCGTTGAACAGTAGTAGATTGGATTACGGGGCTTACCGGCACCCGCGTCCTCTTACGAGTAGGCCAACACACGTATGTGTGACAACCAACCCCTATCTGTTCAGCGTCGACGTAAACTATCCCCTAGAAATCAGGATACTTCCATTGACGTACTTCAAAACATACACACATGGTACGTCAACGGCATTGGAACAAGTGATATCACAACAGATCTCTACGACACAAAAGATTGAAATAAGTTGCACATAGCTCTCATTAGAGCAGAGATAGCAAATACAATCATTCAGAGGACACATGTCCCAACAATTCATCATTACCTCACAGCGGAAGCATTCAACATGTCTGAGTACAGACAAGAACCAAATAGGCCTAAGAGGCAGGAAACGAAAAGACGGAGCCCATCCACGAAGTCTCGGATCCTGCCCGGGTCCGCTATCTACTCGTCAGCAGTCTCGTCATACTCCACGTAGTAGCCACCATGTAGATCCTCGGCAACGTCGTCTGCGGAAACCACAGCCCCAAAGGGGTCAGTACATAAACATACTGGCAAGCAAGACTCACGGTTCACCAAAGTGTAACCCGTCAACACCAAGCACAGATGCTTTGGGTTCAACGGAAGGAAGGGGAATATAAAAGATGCTGCAACTGGCTGCACTAACCAACTACAGAGATTTCTACCACTTCCGGCTAACAGAAAGGAGATAAGATCGAGGATTGTAACCAACTGAAAGATAACTTCAAGCAAACCCATCCTGGATCTCGCCCCTTATCCAAAGAAGCAATCCGAGGATAACTCACACAGTTGAGTTAATGATGGTTCAGATTATTGTGTCAATAAGCCTATTACTAGTCAAGTTGTTAATCAGTGGGTGAAAGGTTGTTAATCATTAGGTTTAAGTTGTTCTGAGTACTTGTTAGCCAGTACTTTCACCAAGTAATCCATAACCGCGGAAAACACGGCTTCTCGAGAAGATTATCCCTGCAGGGTTGCACCAATTTGGCCGTACACGCATGAATAACCCGCCAGATGGAAAGGCCCTTCCACCAAGCGGGGCACTCAACACATCTCAACTCTTCTTCGCATCAAGCCCAAAGCACCTTGGGCGCACGGCTAATCGAGCCCAGAAGAAAATGGACCCTCATAGCACTCTAAGAACGTGTCCCCCTATATGCCGACTACGAAAGTTCCACCCGGGTACCAAGGGCTCGCAAGATCATGCATGCAGCCAATGGAAAACCCGAACTAAATGAGGCGATTTGGACGAGATGCGAATCGAATCAAATTGAGGGGGGCGCCCATACTCGCTTCCCACATGCGGTTAGTGCGCTCATCATGGATCAGTAGACAAGACCCTTTTCCTATTAGGGTTGACACTAGCAGGCCTCAAAACCACAAGGGCCTCCTGCCGGTGCCTTATCATCAAATTTATTATTAATAGTAATATTAGCATGATTCATTGTTTAACATCGAGCCCCCAGAACATAATGAAGTAGTAACAGAAAGTAACGGGTAACAGACTCGAGCAAAACAACCTAAGCATGCTAGTAAGACACGGGCACAAGCAATGGTTGTAGGTGTGGAGGTGAGGCAATATCAGGGTTAAAGGATTCATGTGATAGGTTCGTAACAGAAACAACTACTACTAAGGCTAGCAGAAAAGAACAACGGAAAGTATCGGTAACCAATGTTGAAAAGGAACACATTGGTTCATGTGAGTGATAACTTGCCTGCAAACCCAGTAGCCTGGTACTGAGCTAACTCCTTAGAAGGGATGTCGTAAGTATCGTCGGTCTCAACGTCGTCGTTTATCCGGGAAGAAGCAAACACACAATGCAGAAAAGGTAGGCAATCAATATCATGGCATAGTGCACAATCATGGGATGATGCATGTCAAGTTAATGGTTGCATCAAATTAAACTTGCTAACATGGTAACACAATTTAAATGGACCCATATGCAATTGGATTGCATATGGCAAGAGTCCATGGATTTAGTGGAAACAAATGATCTACAAGTTATTATCATGTGAAAGTTTGCTTAGCATGATGCATGCATGATGATAACAACATAAAAACAACAATAGATGCAAGTGGTAAAAGAATAAGACAAGTTTGGAAATTATTTATTAAGTTGTGGAAAATTTGGTTACTTAAACATGTCACACAAGCAATTGTTGCTTTCATCAAGTTAAAGTGTTCAAAACAAATAACAAGGTTTATATTTGAAAAGAACATCAAATTTTAGTTGGATTACATGTTTCAAATATTGAGATAGGAGTTAGGATAATTTAATTATGGATTAAGCAATTTAAACAAGATTTAAATTGGAATTAAGTCAAATAGGAATATTAATTGAATTTTAATTGCTCAAAACATTATTTAAAGTTCATATTTGAAAAGTTTAGGTTTTTCTGGTTTGAAAACATATTTTACATGTTCAAGAATAAATTAATTTGATTAAGTTATGATTTTTGCAATTTTAAATGAATTAAACAAGGTTTAAAGTATTTAGGCAATTTAAATTATTCAAACCATGAAACAAAAATTATATTTGAATAGGTTATTTGAAATGGCATGGAAAACATATTTTATTTGCATTTATTGGATTAATAATGAATTAGTTATTGATTTTATCAAATTACAATTGATTTGTTTGAATTCAAATTTGAATTGCATTTTGAAATTTCAAAACAGTAAACAAATGGTACCAATGGATAGACAATTTGATTTAGAGTAGTGTGCATATTTTATTTTCATTATTTGAGTTTATAAAACAAAAGTTATAATGTTTTTAAGTTCAGGGACCAATCTGTGATTTTCTTAAGGACTTGTTTTAAAACAGAACCTGGGAAAAACGTTTTACACCGCGCAGAAACGTACCCAGGGCACTGCCAGGGGGGCCCTGGGCCTGCGCGTGCTGGCGTGGCAAGTGTGTGGCTGACAGGGGGCCCTCCCTGTCAGCGAGGCGAGCAAAAAGGGGTGGGATTTTATCCCAGGGAGCCAGGGATCGAACCCAGCCCCCCTCGCTCGCGCTGCGTTAGTCTGAACCAGTTGGGCTGTTGCGTTTTGTTGTCAGTTAACAGCTGCGCAGTGAGGTTAACGTTACAAGCGCGGATCTGAAATTTTTCTGACGAGCAAAACCATCAGCGACTGACAGAGTTCGACAGCGCCGGCGACGATCATCGGAACGATGCGCGTGGATGTTGTGCTCGATTCAGTGCTGGATGCATGCGTGCTTGCGATCAAGACAGAGAGGGAGGGAGGAGAAGATGGTGTCCTCACCGGCGTTGTAGCGGGAAGCAGAGGATCGGGGTAGCTCCCGCGGCGGCGACGGCGTGGTAGCAGATGGCGGCGGTGATCCTCAACGTGCACGGCCCTGCTGCAGTGTCCAACGGAGAGAGGTAGTCGAGGTGGTTTAGTTCCCGTAGCCTACGAGGAAGGAGGAGTGACAGTTTGGCGGCGGTGGACGGAGCTTCAGACGGCCATCTCCGGCGAGGTGACAGCGCCGTGGATGGCGGCGTGGATCCAGAAGGTCCCCGTGCTCGAGAAGGTGTCGAACGGCACTAGGAGAACACGGCGAGGTGGTTCCCGTGGATAGCTGGGGTGGAAGGGGACTACAGCGACGGGGCATGGCCGGAATTCAGAGATGATCCACGGTGGCCGTGGCAGAGATTCAGAGGGCGAGATCGTGGCGAGGGAGAGGGAAGCGGCGGCGAATTCGAGGGGGGCTAGGAACCCTAGTGGCTAGGGCTGGCGCCAGGGGGGTCTAGTGGTACTTATAGGGCCCTAGGGATCGCTGCTGGCCGTCGACGGGGTTGTCTGCCGCCGTGGCGCCGCTCGATGAGCCGCCATACAGAAAAGAAAGGAGGGGGATGGAGCGAAGCGGTATCGGGCTGGGAGAGAAGAGAAAAGGGGCCGCGTGGGTGAGCAAAACGGGCTGGGCCGGCTGTGCTGTTCTCCTCTGCGCGCCAATTCTTTTATTTTTAAAATGTATTCTTCTGTTTTTTTGTAGCAAATGAAATGGGAAGAAAAAGATGATTTTGGAGTTTGCAAAAATTCCAGAAAAATTTGGGTAGGCCACTTAGTGTGTTAGCAACCATTTGGCCATTTTAATTTTCAAGATTTCAAAATTCCAGTGCTGTTTGTAAATTGGTTTAGTTTTGGAAGTATTTGATAATTATTTGATTAATATTGAAACAATAATTTAATAGGGTGAACAAATAACTTCAATTGGAAACAATTGAGTATATTTGTTTTGGTGATTTTTATCATTTCAAATGGGGTGCTGTTTAGTGAATTGGTTTGAATTTGAAAGCAAATTTGGAATTATTAATTAATATTGAAAACAAGGATTTTTAATAGGGTGAACCCTATGTTAAATTTGATTAAAGTAGTTGATTTGATTATATAATGTTCATAAGTTCAAAGTGGTTCTGTTTGATGTAGTTGATTTGAATTTGAAGGTGATTTGGAATTTAATTGATTGAATAAAACCAACAATTTAATAAGTGATCAACATGGAATAAAAATGGAACAAATTGGTTGTTTTTATTTGTGATTTTTATTTCAAATGTTGTAACAGAGCAAGTATGAAAACAAAGACAAACAAGGAAATAAATATGATGCCATGATGCAATACTTTAATAACAAGAAATCAAACATTCCAAATGGTAGGTTTTCATACTTGGGATGTTACAAAACGCCCCCCCCCCTTGAAGGAATCGCGCCCCGAGATTCCTACTGAGAAAAGGTCCGGATACTTCTTGGGAAGATCCTGTTGAACTGTGACACGTTAAACACATCGTGCACCTTGGATATACGTCAGGGAATTAGCAAACCACCGGAACATTTTCAAGTAAAAGGAGAGGTTTTGTATGGAGGGTGTATAGCTGAATAGAAATTAATTCATTTGTAGAATAGATTATCTGGCTAGAATGGTGGAACAGAGTTATTGACATCAATTCAATACCAAGAATGACATCAATGTCAGAATTGCCAAGCTGTATGAGAGAAGCAAGGAATATGTGGCCTCCGATTAGAATTGGATTGTCCTTACTTATCTTGGAAGTCAACATTTGAGATCCCGAGGAGTGAATATTGATTTGATTGCTTAGTGGAACCACAATTAGGTTGTATGTTGTGGAAAAGATCTTTGACACTAAAGAATGTGATGCTCCGGTATGAAACAACACTTTAGCTGGAATAGAGTTTAGCAGATGAACGGGGAAACTTTGATTAGACGCTGGTAGAAGAATTGAAGTGGAAAACAACAACAAGATTTCAACGGACGAAAAGGATGTTGAGAAGAACAGGATATCAACATCGGGGAAAACGAGAACAAAACTCCTGAGGTACTACGGAAAAACCCATCCGGGCTTCTAAAGGATCAATATCTACTGCTTAAGGAATAGAGGATCTGCTTCCGGGGCTTATACGCCTCCGTTCTCAATCATGAGTAGGCAACATGATAAATCATGTCACAACCACCTCCATTCCTATGGTCTAGTAGATATAACCATCCTAGAGAAACCAGAATTCGTGAAATCCTAACTTGAAAGTTTAGATGAGAAGGGAAAACAACGTTACACTTCCTTACCAGAAAAGGGAGGGTGGGTGGGGAAAGAAGAAAAAGAACAGAATTCCTACTCTCACGTTTCATTTTCCCTATATAGCTACAAAATAGTTTCTAGACTCAACTGCGACCAGTAAAAAGGGATCCTACAGGCAGACAAGCTCTGATACCATTTGTCGCACCCGGACTTCTAAAGGATACTCGCCGTTCCGTTGAACAGTAGTAGATTGGATTACGGGGCTTACCGGCACCCGCGTCCTCTTACGAGTAGGCCAACACACGTATGTGTGACAACCAACCCCTATCTGTTCAGCGTCGACGTAAACTATCCCCTAGAAATCAGGATACTTCCATTGACGTACTTCAAAACATACACACATGGTACGTCAACGGCATTGGAACAAGTGATATCACAACAGATCTCTACGACACAAAAGATTGAAATAAGTTGCAAATAGCTCTCATTAGAGCAGAGATAGCAAATACAATCATTCAGAGGACACATGTCCCAACAATTCATCATTACCTCACAGCGGAAGCATTCAACATGTCTGAGTATAGACAAGAACCAAATAGGCCTAAGAGACCGGAAACGAAAAGACGGAGCCCATCCACGAAGTCTCGGATCCTGCCCGGGTGAGCTATCTACTCGTCAGCAGTCTCCTCATACTCCACGTAGTAGCCACCATGTAGATCCTCGGCAACGTCGTCTGCGGAAACCACAGCCCCAAAGGGGTCAGTACATAAACGTACTGGCAAGCAAGACTCACAGTTCACCAAAGTGTAACCCGTCAACACCAAGCACAGATGCTTTGGGTTCAACGGAAGGAAGGGGAATATAAAAGATGCTGCAACTGGCTGCACTAACCAACTACAGAGATTTCTACCACTTCCGGCTAACAGAAAGGAGATAAGATCGGGGATTGTAACCAACTGAAAGATAACTTCAAGCAAACCCATCCTGGATCTCGCCCCTTATCCAAAGAAGCAATCCGAGGATAACTCACACAGTTGAGTTAATGATGGTTCAGATTATTGTGTCAATAAGCCTATTACTAGTCAAGTTGTTAATCAGTGGGTGAAAGGTTGTTAATCATTAGGTTTAAGTTGTTCTGAGTACTTGTTAGCCAGTACTTTCACCAAGTAATCCATAACCGCGGAAAACACGGCTTCTCGAGAAGATTATCCCTGCAGGGTTGCACCAATTTGGCCGTACACGCATGAATAACCCGCTAGATGGAAAGGCCCTTCCACCAAGCGGGGCACTCAACACAACTCAACTCTTCTTCGCATCAAGCCCAAAGCACCTTGGGTGCACGGCTAATCGAGCCCAGAAGAAAATGGACCCTCATAGCACTCTAAGAACGTGTCCCCCTATATGCCGACTACGGAAGTTCCACCCGGGTACCAAGGGCTCGCAAGATCATGCATGCAGCCAATGGAAAACCCGAACTAAATGAGGCGATTTGGACGAGATGCGAATCGAATCAAATTGAGGGGGGCGCCCATACTCGCTTCCCACATGCGGTTAGTGCGCTCATCATGGATCAGTAGACAAGACCCTTTTCCTATTAGGGTCGACACTAGCAGGCCTCAAAACCACAAGGGCCTCCTGCCGGTGCCTTATCATCAAATTTATTATTAATAGTAACATTAGCATGATTCATTGTTTAACATCGAGCCCCCAGAACATAATGAAGTAGTAATAGAAAGTAACAGGTAACAGACTCGAGCAAAACAACCTAAGCATGCTAGTAAGACACGGGCACAAGCAATGGTTGTAGGTGTGGAGGTGAGGCAATATCAGGGTTAAAGGATTCATGTGATAGGTTCGTAACAGAAACAACTACTACTAAGGCTAGCAGAAAAGAACAACGGAAAGTATCGGTAACCAATGTTGAAAAGGAACACAGTGGTTCATGTGAGTGATAACTTGCCTGCAAACCCAGTAGCCTGGTACTGAGCTAACTCCTTAGAAGGGATGTCGTAAGTATCGTCGGTCTCAACGTCGTCGCTTATCCGGGAAGAAGCAAACACACAATGCAGAAAAGGTAGGCAATCAATATCATGGCATAGTGCACAATCATGGGATGATGCATGTCAAGTTAATGGTTGCATCAAATTAAACTTGCTAACATGGTAACACAATTTAAATGGACCCATATGCAATTGGATTGCATATGGCAAGAGTCCATGGATTAAGTGGAAACAAATGATCTACAAGTTATTATCATGTGAAAGTTTGCTTAGCATGATGCATGCATGATGATAACAACATAAAAACAACAATAGATTCAAGTGGTAAAAGAATAAGACAAGTTTGGAAATTATTTATTAAGTTGTGGAAAATTTGGTTACTTAAACATGTCACACAAGCAATTGTTGCTTTCATCAAGTTAAAGTGTTCAAAACAAATAACAAGGTTTATATTTGAAAAGAACATCAAATTTTAGTTGGATTACATGTTTCAAATATTGAGATAGGAGTTAGGATAATTTAATTATGGATTAAGCAATTTAAACAAGATTTAAATTGGAATTAAGTCAAATAGGAATATTAATTGAATTTTAATTGCTCAAAACATTATTTAAAGTTCATATTTGAAAAGGTTAGGTTTTTCTGGTTTGAAAACATATTTTACATGTTCAAGAATAAATTAATTTGATTAAGTTATGATTTTTGCAATTTTAAATGAATTAAACAAGGTTTAAAGTATTTAGGCAATTTAAATTATTCAAACCATGAAACAAAAATTATATTTGAATAGGTTATTTGAAATGGTATGGAAAACATATTTTATTTGCATTTATTGGATTAATAATGAATTAGTTATTGATTTTATCAAATTACAATTGATTTGTTTGAATTCAAATTTGAATTGCATTTTGAAATTTCAAAACAGTAAACAAATGGTACAAATGGATAGACAATTTGATTTAGAGTAGTGTGCATATTTTATTTTCATTATTTGAGTTTATAAAATAAAAGTTATAATGTTTTTAAGTTCAGGGACCAATCTGTGATTTTCTTAAGGACTTGTTTTAAAACAGAACCTGGGAAAAACGTTTTACACCGCGCAGAAACGTACCCAGGGCACTGCCAGGGGGGCCCTGGGCCTGCGCGTGCTGGCGTGGCAAGTGTGTGGCTGACAGGGGGCCCTCCCTGTCAGCGAGGCGAGCAAAAAGGGGTGGGTGTAACATCCCTGATTTTTGGAAAGTCCAACAATCACTAAAAATTGAAACTTTTTATTTTCATGTTATGCAAGTCACCAAAAACCAAATGAGATGCAAGAAACAAAAGAAAACAATACATGTTCTAATGTTTTGGAAATGAAAATCCAATATACCTCTATTCCATAAAACCTAAAACCCTCTCAAATGAATTTTTCTCACATATTATCTTTAGCAAACTTTATTACCTAAAAGGTTTTCAATTCAAATATTACCTTGAAATTATTTTATGGCAACAACAATAAAAGATTTATAACCATTAATAAAGTTCTAAGCCCCAAAGGTATTTGATGAGAATAAAATTGTTAGTAATAACTTTTAGTTGTTATTCCAAGTTTTAAACATGAAGGTGTGAAAATAAAATGCATTGTTTGGAAAATAACATAAAAAGGGTTTTGAAAACAATATTATGACATGTGGTTTTATCCTAAATTTATTGATCAACAATATTAATTATTTGATATGAACTAATTAAATAATATTAAGTTACTATTAGTAAATCCTTCATATCCTAAAATTATACAATGTGAAAAAGGTTTAAAAATGGCTTTCCAAAAATAATATATGACATGTAAAATGTCTCTGAAATTCTATTTAGACAATAACATCAATTTATTATTTACTAAATTTTAAAAAAATGGCCTTAAAGTATTATTAGTGTTTTATTTATTTTTCAAAATATAAAATTGTGAAAACAAGTAAAGTTACTTTGAAAAATAATGTTTTCAATTGGGAAAACAACATCTTAATTTGAGAAAACCACATTATTTTTATTAAACCCCAAGTCAAATAAATAAGGAAATTTTTCTATTAAGTGACTATGATGTTTTCATCTTATTTAAAAAATTATAAAATCATGGAAACAAGTTGAAATGGTTTTGGAAAATAATAATTAACCATATTATAGTCTCTGAAAATTTCCCAAACCCATTTCCCTATTTTATTATTATTTCTCATTTAATTGGAATATTAAGGCAATTATGAATCCATTTGAATTTGTATTTTGAAAAATTCAAAAATGATGAAAACCCCACAAAATTGGTACTTTTGGGAAGTATTTGAAATAATAAGAATTTAGAAATTTGTTTCATGTTATTTTGTAAAACAGAAGATATAATTAAAACAATTAAACAGGAATAAAAGAAAAAATTTGATAACGTCATGATGACGTCATCGTCTTCAATCTCTGGAAACTGAAGAACGGCAATTTCAGGCATTTCTTCTCCGTTTGATTACACGCGATTAAGGCCGTGCATCAATGCCCCGTCACCTCCTCCTTATAGCCCAGGACCCCCTCCTCATTTCCCCTCCTCTCCCTCTGCCATTTGTTTCCCGAGGCCACCGGAATAGCTCGTCGGAGTTCATACTGGCCGCCGCCGTTTGTCGTTGTTTCCGGCCACAAAAGAAGGTCCCCGCTGCCGATTTCGAGCTCCTCCTCTTCCCCTAAACCTCCTGAACCTCCTCATGCCCTTCTTGTGCTATTCCCGCAGCAGGAGACAACTCACCGACGACGACCCGACACCACCGCCGCAGATCCACGCCGCGCCACCGAGTTCGGAAGCGAGGGAGCAAGCAGACCCCGCCCTCGGCCTCTCTGTTCTGCGTGGAGTCTCCCCGAGGTCTCCCCGTGCCCGGAGGCGCCTCCTAGCCTCGCCGCCGTCCGTGCCGTGAGCAGAGCGCCGTCGGCGTCACCTTTTCCGGCGACAACTCCGGCCAGGTACGAAACCATCTTCCTCAGCCGTTAGATCTTGATCGAACGGTCGAAAACAGATCACTTATGCGAAGGGGTAAGTCACCGTTAGATCCAGATCCAGTGGCTCAGATTGATCCACTTATCCACGTCAGCCTGCGCGGTCAGCAGCCCAGTCAGCAGTACCATCCAATCAGGATCAGCCACGTGGCCCAGCCTTTAATTCAAATTATTCTCCCGGTAGAATTTTGGCAGATTTGCAGAAAAGCCCCTGCAATTTCAAATCATCATATCTTTTCAACCACTTAGCCAAATTTAACAATCTTAGACTTTTTGAAAAGCCCTTGACATCTAGAAACTTTTGGCACTGTCCAAATTCAAATTTGAAAAACTTAAATTTGTTCAAATTCAAATATGCTTGTTTGGTGAAATTTGGCATAATTCAAATTCTACAAATCCAAAAATTGTAAATAAAATATATTTGGAAACCTTAGGATGTGTACTTTCATATCCTTTGTCCCAAAATAATAATTGAACAAATTAAAATTGAATTTAGAATTAAGTTGTCTATTTGAGTATTTTTGACATAGATTAATTTCTATAAATAATTTCAATATAGTTCCTTTTGCAAAATTGTTCCATTTGACAACCTTGAACCATAAACAACCTTGCCCAAACATTTTGGACATCCTCGGACCAAGGCCATGTGTTTTTGACCAAAAACCCAACCTAGTGATTCATCCATCTTTACCATGTCTTAGGAATTGTTTTCAACTGTTTTTCCTTGATGTTCTGTCTAAGTGGAGCCAAGCCAAGTCCTTAGAATGTGTCAATCACATGTAGTACCAAATAGTGAAAATTAGTTTGCTATCTACTTCTCCACTCCCCTTTCATGCTTCAAGATTTCATCAAATTGGGATTTGTGAGAACCATGAAGTGCAATGGAGGACTTAACCATCTAGAGATTTTGCAACATGAAGATAGAAGACCATTGAAGGACTTGGAAAATAAAACAAACTTCATAAGAATCTCCAAGAAGTGGAAGCACTAGAAGAGAACCAGAGAAACTTCTAGAGGACTAACACCCTTTCTCTCTAAGTCTTTTTCCTTCCCTTTTATATTCTTCTCCTTTCAACCTAGGTGGCAACATGAAGAGCTACAAGGAAGATCAATGAAGAAGTTTTGAAGAGAAGACTTAGACTCCACAACAACTAGAAGCAACTCAAGAAGTACAAGTGTGAAGAAATTCAGTAGAAAGCATCTCCCTCTCTCTTCCTATCCTTTTTCTTATTTTCTTTCTCTTGACTTAGTGGTATTTGTGCCCATCCCATACCCAAACCAATTACTGAAGTGAAAGCCCTGAAGAATTTATCAAGACCAAGAGAAGAATCCATCCAAGGAACAAGACTACAATAGAAGCATGAAGATGATCTTCAAGAATGCAATCACATGAGGTCTAGAAGCAATCCATAAAAGTTGAAGAATAACAAGTTATTTTGTCCAACCATTGACCCAAATGGAAAACCCAAGACTTAGTAATATTTTTCCCTTTGATGATGAAGTTAGTAGACCTACCCTAACCACAATGGAAAATACTAACATAGTCACTTAAATATTTTTGAAGGTGAATATGACCAAGTGTTTGCATGTATTACTTTAGTTGAAGAAGTAATATGTTTATTCTTAGTGAACTCTTGGAACTTCCTCGACAAGTATGGTTATAATAAAGTTTGATCACTACAAACTCAACCTAGACCATCCCAAGTAAACCCTTGGAATTTCCTTAACAAGAATGAGACCACTAGAAAATGAATCTTTCAACTCACACCTAGACCTTGTCCTAACCAACTTGGTTAAACCCCTTTTGATATGTTAGTTGCTATGTATGTTTTATACACTTGTATGTTTGTTTGTTAGGATGTTTGTTTATTTGGTTTTGTGTTGACAATGAATAGATTGTACGGAGAGCAACGATCTTTTGTGAAGAGAGTGTGATATCTTCACCAACTTCAACAAGGCAAGTAACACATCATCAACTACCCATTATTTTCCTATATGCATTAGTTGATTTTTGAGTAGTATGCATTGATAGGAAATTTTACTAAGTTATATTATGCTATGCTATTATCCTAATAGTGTGTAGCCATCCCTTTTATCCTTGTTATTTATAGCCTTGGAACTTGATAGATGCTATGCAATGAGACAAATGATTTTTACTTGATGTTGTGGAAAAATTCTAAGTAACAACTTCAATGAACCACCTGGGTGGATTTGGTTGTTTGGCTGATGAGAGTTGAGTGTCTCCCCGAGGGGTTGTTCACTTGAGGAATGCCACCCAGGAACAAAGTGATTATGATGTTCCCCAAGTTTAGATTGCTTCCAGTGCAGCCTTTAGTCATATGGGCTCTGTCTTGATCAACTAAGTTGTGAGGGTTCAGCCCGGGCTTGACAAGCAGATGTAGCATAATTATAGGTGGAACAGGTCTTTCCATTGGGTTGAATTCTTGCTTATGAAAGATCTCGTCTCAATCTTCTCCTTTCCTTAATGCACTCAGGGTGTATAGGATGTTTGGGCTGATTTGAGTCTGAAGGTGAAAGTGCACAAGCTCTGCAGAGTCAACAAACTAAGATCTTAGCCGTGTCCCCGGTTATGGACAACTATGAGCAGCTGGACAAGGAAGGACGGAAGAATCACATCACCATTTTCAATAAGTAAAATTTTGACCAAGTGAACAGTAGTTGTGGTGCTTGGATTTCAGTCCAATGATGCCACCCCTTGAAAAGAAAAGTTGTTTTACAAAAGAGATAGGAGAAAACTGGCTTTATGCAAACTTAGCCAAAACTCCACTCAGCCAAATGAGCATGTAGTATTAGTCTTGCCATTTATATCCACCATAGTGTTACTTGCCAATACATTAAATTGTATTGACTCCCTTGTGGCTGCATATTCCATATTGCAGATATTTCTGAAGACGAGTGAGGATTTCGTTTAGGATCTCGAGACTATCGCCAACATGTTTTGCCTGTGGCACATGAAGAAGATGGGCTCAATGTTGTACTATGTTTTCCGCTGTATTTCTTTGTTTTCTGCTAGTCTTCTAAGACTATGCAAGTTGTAATCCTATTTTGTAAAGACTGGATCATGCGATGTAATAGAATTTGATGCATTTGCATGATATTTCATTTTGTACTGTGGTGCTAGCAATTGATCCAGGGACTAGCACAATAACACAGGTATTCCATCTTTATTAAAAGTTGGGATGCTACAAAATGGTATCAGAGCATTGTGTTGCCTGTAGAATTCGAGACCCTTAGGTTTGGAAGCCATTTTTGATCATGTTATTATCTCCTTAGAGTATTTTGGATCCTAGCGGCATAGTGAGATGAAGCGGCCCGGACAACTTTACGTGTCCACGGACACGAGACCGTTCCCTGATTGGCTAGCGGGTGCCAGTATCTCTCACTATAGTGAATATCCAATTTGCAACAAGTTGTTAATAACCCCTTGATCACCTTAGGATTGAAAATTTTCTATGCTCAAACTTTCTATAAACAAAACAATCATCTTAATTCTTCTCATATCCTCTCATCTATTATTCACCTTCAAAATTTTCTAGATGACCTACCTCTTCAATACCATCAAGATAGGAATGTTGATGATCATACCAAGAAGTGCAAGAAGTATTTTCACCACATGAAGACCTACACTCAAGACAATTGAAGAAAACTTGGAGATACACCAATACTTCACAACAATCAAGAATACCCCAAGACATTGAGAGAAGATTTTTTGAAGAAACTCAAGAAGATATAGATGAGACACCACTCTAGTTACTTTGTTAGAACAACGTTAACGTGTTAGTGTATTGATCATACCAATGAGTGTGGTATGACAATATTAGTTGTTTTATAAAACCTTGTTGTTTGGTGTGAAGATTGTTTGTTATGTGTTGTTTGTAAGATGAGTTTCCTTGATCTACTATTTTGGATAAGAACCTTCCTAAGCCATCTTTCTAAATCTCTATTCATCCCTACTAGATCAAACCAAACACCATACTCATTCACCAACCATAGTGAGAACCATTTGGAATCATACAACCTTTACCCTATTGATACACAAACCATCCCATTTGAGGAATGCTAGTATCAAATTTCCTTCTTCTGTGTGAAGGAACAATCACATCCATGATCAATGCCAACTACCTCATAAGGTGCATCAAGCCAATAAACAAGTGAAGATAGACAAGTGAACCCCAAGTTGCATGAGCTATGAAGATTTCAGAGCCAACTACACCAAGAGAAGAAGTAATAAAGAAACACAACTACCCAGTTTGTGTTACATGAGAGTTTGTTTAGAAAGAGCATGATGTTTGCCTTCAAGGATGACAACAACAAGATGGAAGATTGTCAAGAATATCAAAAGACCAAGTTGAGAGTGAACCAAAGGCTTTTGATTGACCCAAAGAGTGACCCCTCAGTGTCAAAGGTAGTCCAACATACCTATGTTAGTCTACACCTCTACCACAAAGGAAATGTCTACTCAAGCCAATCTCAAATCAATCTACACTACAATATAATGGAAATAGATTATCCACAAAAGTTTCTTTTAAGGGTGGTAGCCCACCCAATTGTTCTGGAACCCAGTTACCCAATCATAATCTTTCTTTTTAGCCTTCCCAAATCTCGGGACGAGATTTCTTTTAAGGGTGGTAGTCTGTAACATCCCTGATTTTTGGAAAGTCCAACAATCACTAAAAATTGAAACTTTTTGTTTTCATGTTATGCAAGTCACCAAAAACCAAATGAGATGCAAGAAACAAAAGAAAACAATACATGTTCTAATGTTTTGGAAATGAAAATCCAATATACCTCTATTCCATAAAACCTAAAACCCTCTCAAATGAATTTTTCTCACATATTATCTTTAGCAAACTTTATTACCTAAAAGGTTTTCAATTCAAATATTACCTTGAAATTATTTTATGGCAACAACAATAAAAGATTTATAACCCTTAATAAAGTTCTAAGCCCCAAAGGTATTTGATGAGAATAAAATTGTTAGTAATAACTTTTAGTTGTTATTCCAAGTTTTAAACATGAAGGTGTGAAAATAAAATGCATTGTTTGGAAAATAACATAAAAAGGGTTTTGAAAACAATATTATGACATGTGGTTTTATCCTAAATTTATTGATCAACAATATTAATTATTTGATATGAACTAATTAAATAATATTAAGTTATTATTAGTAAATCCTTCATATCCTAAAATTATACAATGTGAAAAAGGTTTAAAAATGGCTTTCCAAAAATAATATATGACATGTAAAATGTCTCTGAAATTCTATTTAGACAATAACATCAATTTATTATTTACTAAATTTAAAAAAAATGGCCTTAAAGTATTATTAGTGTTTTATTTATTTTTCAAAATATAAAATTGTGAAAACAAGTAAAGTTACTTTGAAAAATAATGTTTTCAATTGGGAAAACAACATCTTAATTTGAGAAAACCACATTATTTTTATTAAACCCCAAGTCAAATAAATAAGGAAATTTTTCTATTAAGTGACTATGATGTTTTCATCTTATTTAAAAAATTATAAAATCATGGAAACAAGTTGAAATGGTTTTGGAAAATAATAATTAACCATATTATAGTCTCTGAAAATTTCCCAAACCCATTTCCCTATTTTATTATTATTTCTCATTTAATTGGAATATTAAGGCAATTATGAATCCATTTGAATTTGTATTTTGAAAAATTCAAAAATGATGAAAACCCCACAAAATTGGTACTGTTGGGAAGTATTTGAAATAATAAGAATTTAGAAATTTGTTTCATGTTATTTTGATTTATAAAACAGAAGATATAATTAAAACAATTAAACAGGAATAAAAGAAAAAATTTGATAACGTCATGATGACGTCATCGTCTTCAATCTCTGGAAACTGAAGAACGGCAGTTTCGGGCATTTCTTCTCCGTTTGATTACACGCGATTAAGGCTGTGCATCAATGCCCCGTCACCTCCTCCTTATAGCCCAGGACCCCCTCCTCATTTCCCCTCCTCTCCCTCTGCCATTTGTTTCCCGAGGCCACCGGAATAGCTCGTCGGAGTTCATACTGGCCGCCGCCGTTTGTCGTTGTTTCCGGCCACAACAGAAGGTCCCCGCTACCGATTTCGAGCTCCTCCTCTTCCCCTAAACCTCCTGAACCTCCTCATGCCCTTCTTGTGCTATTCCCGCAGCAGGAGACAACTCACCGACGACGACCCGACACCACCGTCGCAGATCCACGCCGCGCCACCGAGTTCGGAAGCGAGGGAGCAAGCAGACCCCACCCTCGGCCTCTCTGTTCTGCGTGGAGTCTCCCCGAGGTCTCCCCGTGCCCGGAGGCGCCTCCTAGCCTCGCCGCCGTCCGTGCCGTGAGCAGAGCGCCGTCGGCGTCACCTTTTCCGGCGACAACTCCGGCCAGGTACGAAACCATCTTCCTCAGCCGTTAGATCTTGATCGAACGGTCGAAAACAGATCACTTATGCGAAGGGGTAAGTCACCGTTAGATCCAGATCCAGTGGCTCAGATTGATCCACTTATCCACGTCAGCCTGCGCGGTCAGCAGCCCAGTCAGCAGTACCATCCAATCAGGATCAGCCACGTGGCCCAGCCTTTAATTCAAATTATTCCCCGGTAGAATTTTGGCAGATTTGCAGAAAAGCCCCTGCAATTTCAAATCATCATATCTTTTCAACCACTTAGCCAAATTTAACAATCTTAGACTTTTTGAAAAGACCTTGACATCTAGAAACTTTTGGCACTGTCCAAATTCAAATTTAACAAACTTAAATTTGTTCAAATTCAAATATGCTTGTTTGGTGAAATTTGGCATAATTCAAATTCTACAAATCCAAAAATTGTAAATAAAATATATTTGGAAACCTTAGGATGTGTACTTTCATATCCTTTGTCCCAAAATAGTAATTGAACAAATTAAAATTGAATTTAGAATTAAGTTGTCTATTTGAGTATTTTTGACATAGATTAATTTCTATAAATAATTTCAATATAGTTCCTTTTGCAAAATTGTTCCATTTGACAACCTTGAACCAGAAACAACCTTGCCCAACCATTTTGGACATCCTCGGACCATGGCCATGTGTTTTTGACCAAAAACCCAACCTAGTGATTCATCCATCTTTACCATGTCTTAGGAATTGTTTTCAACTGTTTTTCCTTGATGTTCTGTCTAAGTGGAGCCAAGCCAAGTCCTTAGAATGTGTCAATCACATATAGTACCAAATAGTGAAAATTAGTTTGCTATCTACTTCTCCACTCCCCTTTCATGCTTCAAGATTTCATCAAATTGGGATTTGTGAGAACCATGAAGTGCAATGGAGGACTTAACCATCTAGAGATTTTGCAACATGAAGATAGAAGACCATTGAAGGACTTGGAAAATAAAACAAACTTCATAAGCATCTCCAAGAAGTGGAAGCACTAGAAGAGAACCAGAGAAACTTCTAGAGGACTAACACCCTTTCTCTCTAAGTCTTTTTCCTTCCCTTTTATATTCTTCTCCTTTCAACCTGGTGGCAACATGAAGAGCTACAAGGAAGATCAATGAAGAAGTTTTGAAGAGAAGACTTAGACTCCACAACAACTAGAAGCAACTCAAGAAGTACAAGTGTGAAGAAATTCAGTAGAAAGCATCTCCCTCTCTCTTCCTATCCTTTTTCTTATTTTCTTTCTCTTGACTTAGTGGTATTTGTGCCCATCCCATACCCAAACCAATTACTGAAGTGAAAGCCCTGAAGAATTTATCAAGACCAAGAGAAGAATCCATCCAAGGAACAAGACTACAATAGAAGCATGAAGATGATCTTCAAGAATGAAATCACATGAGGTCTAGAAGCAATCCATACAAGTTGAAGAATAACAAGTTATTTTGTCCAACCATTGACCCAAATGGAAAACCCAAGACTTAGTAATATTTTTCCCTTTGATGATGAAGTTAGTAGACCTACCCTAACCACAATGGAAAATACTAACATAGTCACTTAAATATTTTTGAAGGTGAATATGACCAAGTGTTTGCATGTATTACTTTAGTTGAAGAAGTAATATGTTTATTCTTAGTGAACTCTTGGAACTTCCTCGACAAGTATGGTTATAATAAAGTTTGATCACTACAAACTCAACCTAGACCATCCCAAGTAAACCCTTGGAATTTCCTTAACAAGAATGAGACCACTAGAAAATGAATCTTTCAACTCACACCTAGACCTTGTCCTAACCAACTTGGTTAAACCCCTTTTGATATGTTAGTTGTTATGTATGTTTTATACACTTGTATGTTTGTTTGTTAGGATGTTTGTTTATTTGGTTTTGTGTTGACAATGAATAGATTGTACGGAGAGCAACGATCTTTTGTGAAGAGAGTGTGATATCTTCACCAACTTCAACAAGGCAAGTAACACATCATCAACTACCCATTATTTTCCTATATGCATTAGTTGATTTTTGAGTAGTATGCATTGATAGGAAATTTTACTAAGTTATATTATGCTATGCTATTATCCTAGTAGTGTGTAGCCATCCCTTTTATCCTTGTTATTTATAGCCTTGGAACTTGATAGATGCTATGCAATGAGACAAATGATTTTTACTTGATGTTGTGGAAATATTCTAAGTAACAACTTCAATGAACCACCTGGGTGGATTTGGTTGTTTGGCTGATGAGAGTTGAGTGTCTCCCCGAGGGGTTGTTCACTTGAGGAATGCCACCCAGGAACAAAGTGATTATGATGTTCCCCAAGTTTAGATTGCTTCCAGTGCAGCCTTTAGTCATATGGGCTCTGTCTTGATCAACTAAGTTGTGAGGGTTCAGCCCGGGCTTGACAAGCAGATGTAGCATAATTATAGGTGGAACGGGTCTTGCCATTGGGTTGAATTCTTGCTTCTGAAAGATCTCGTCTCAATCTTCTCCTTTCCTTAATGCACTCAGGGTGTATAGGATGTTTGGGCTGATTTGAGTCTGAAGGTGAAAGTGCACAAGCTCTGCAGAGTCAACAAACTAAGATCTTAGCCGTGTCCCCGGTTATGGACAACTATGAGCAGCTGGACAAGGAAGGACGGAAGAATCACATCACCATTTTCAATAAGTAAAATTTTGACCAAGTGAACAGTAGTTGTGGTGCTTGGATTTCAGTCCAATGATGCCACCCCTTGAAAAGAAAAGTTGTTTTACAAAAGAGATAGGAGAAAACTGGCTTTATGCAAACTTAGCCAAAACTCCACTCAGCCAAATGAGCATGTAGTATTAGTCTTGCCATTTATATCCACCATAGTGTTACTTGCCAATACATTAAATTGTATTGACTCCCTTGTGGCTGCATATTCCATATTGCAGATATTTCTGAAGACGAGTGAGGATTTCGTTTAGGATCTCGAGACTATCGCCAACATGTTTTGCCTGTGGCACATGAAGAAGATGGGCTCAATGTTGTACTATGTTTTCCGCTGTATTTCTTTGTTTTCTGCTAGTCTTCTAAGACTATGCAAGTTGTAATCCTATTTTGTAAAGACTGGATCATGCGATGTAATAGAATTTGATGCATTTGCATGATATTTCATTTTGTACTGTGGTGCTAGCAATTGATCCAGGGACTAGCACAATAACACAGGTATTCCATCTTTATTAAAAGTTGGGATGCTACAGTGGGATTTTATCCCAGGGAGCCAGGGATCGAACCCAGCCCCCCTCGCTCGCGCTGCGTTAGTCTGAACCAGTTGGGCTGTTGCGTTTTGTTGTCAGTTAACAGCTGCGCAGTGAGGTTAACGTTACAAGCGCGGATCTGAAATTTTTCTGACGAGCAAAACCATCAGCGACTGACAGAGTTCGACAGCGCCGGCGACGATCATCGGAACGATGCGCGTGGATGTTGTGCTCGATTCAGTGCTGGATGCATGCGTGCTTGCGATCAAGACAGAGAGGGAGGGAGGAGAAGATGGTGGCCTCACCGGCGTTGTAGCGGGAAGCAGAGGATCGGGGTAGCTCCCGCGGCGGCGACGGCGTGGTAGCAGATGGCGGCGGTGATCCTCAACGTGCACGGCCCTGCTGCAGTGTCCAACGGAGAGAGGTAGTCGAGGTGGTTTAGTTCCCATAGCCCACGAGGAAGGAGGAGTGACAGTTTGGCGGCGGTGGACGGAGCTTCAGACGGCCATCTCCGGCGAGGTGACAGCGCCGTGGATGGCGGCGTGGATCCAGAAGGTCCCCGTGCTCGAGAAGGTGTCGAACGGCACTAGGAGAACACGGCGAGGTGGTTCCCGTGGATAGCTGGGGTGGAAGGGGACTACAGCGACGGGGCATGGCCGGAATTCAGAGATGATCCACGGTGGTCGTGGCAGAGATTCAGAGGGCGAGATCATGGCGAGGGAGAGGGAAGCGGCGGCGAATTCGAGGGGGACAGGAACCCTAGTGGCTAGGGCTGGCGCCAGGGGGTCTAGTGGTACTTATAGGGCCCTAGGGATCGCTGCTGGCCGTCGACGGGGTTGTCTGCCGCCCTGGCGCCGCTCGATGAGCCGCCGTACAGAAAAGAAAGGAGGGGGATGGAGCGAAGCGGTATCGGGCTGGGAGAGAAGAGAAAAGGGGCCGCGTGGGTGAGCAAAACGGGCTGGGCCGGCTGTGCTGTTCTCCTCTGCGCGCCAATTCTTTTATTTTTAAAATTTATTCTTCTGTTTTTTTTGTAGCAAATGAAATGGGAAGAAAAAGATGATTTTGGAGTTTGCAAAAATTCCAGAAAAATTTGGGTAGGCCACTTAGTGTGTTAGCAACCATTTGGCCATTTTAATTTTCAAGATTTCAAAATTCCAGTGCTGTTTGTAAATTGGTTTAGTTTTGGAAGTATTTGATAATTATTTGATTAATCTTGAAACAATAATTTAATAGGGTGAACAAATAACTTCAATTGGAAACAATTGAGTATATTTGTTTTGGTGATTTTTATCATTTCAAATGGGGTGCTGTTTAGTGAATTGGTTTGAATTTGAAAGCAAATTTGGAATTATTAATTAATATTGAAAACAAGGATTTTTAATAGGGTGAACCCTATGTTAAATTTGATTAAAGTAGTTGATTTGATTATATAATGTTCATAAGTTCAAAGTGGTTCTGTTTGATGTAGTTGATTTGAATTTGAATGTGATTTGGAATTTAATTGATTGAATAAAACCAACAATTTAATAAGTGATCAACATGGAATAAAAATGGAACAAATTGGTTGTTTTTATTTGTGATTTTTATTTCAAATGTTGTAACAGGGCAAGTATGAAAACAAAGCATTTGAAATTGTTTGAGTTTCATTGTGAAAACAATTAAGAACAGATGCAAAACAAATAGTAAACAAGACAAACAAGGAAATAAATATGATGCCATGATGCAATACTTTAATAACAAGAAATCAAACATTTCAAATGGTAGGTTTTCATACTTGGGATGTTACACTCGACCTCCAGAGGCGGCGCGACCTGCTCGGGCGCCGCTACCACCTGTCCTCCATGGCCTCCACGGCCTCCTCACCCTCCACGAGCCATGCGTCTGGCTCTTGGAGCTCTCGCTATCGCTGGAGAAGTGGTGGATGATCGCCGCAGAGATGAGGGAAGGGGCAGAGATTTTATAGCTGGCGTGTGCAGGCTCCTCAGTCGTGGGGACGTGCGCGTAGCGGGGGAAGTGGCGGCCCTAGTGGGGACGTGCGCATTGGGAAGACGTGCCTCGAGACACCTTGCCTGCCTGCAACGGCCTCGTGTCGCGTCGCCTGCCTGTAGCGCCTCGCGTCCTGTCGCGTCCTGTCGCCTGCCTGCAGCCGCCTCGCGTCCCGTCGTGTCGCCTCGCCTCGGGATACAGCGCCAAGACCCCTTTTTAAGCTGATTACATGCCCATGATCCTCCATGCCGGTTTGCACGCCCAGAACAATGTCGCTTCCATGGAACGTGCTGCCGGGAGAGCCGCTGCCATAGGAGCCGGTGGAGGAGGAGCCTCTGCCGCACGTGCCGGTAGAGGAGGAGGTGCCGTTGGAGGAGGACAAGGGCATGGCGGAGGCAGATCAGGAACCGTAGCCGGCGGCCGACACGAATGAAGCCCGTTAGGACCCTTAGCCGTCATGGGAGGACGCCCGCCGCTGTGCAGACCTGCGGTTCTTTGCACCGCCACCGGCAGTTCCTACGGCTCCTGCGGTGCCGCTTCCCGGAAGACCCCCACCGCCGCCACCATCGGACGACGAGGACGAGGATTAGTTCTTCGCGGGCGTCGCGTCATGTTTTTAAATTTCGTTCTATATATATGTACAAAAAGGCATATATGTCTCTACTTCTAAATTATGAACAAATGATAAGGGGTGGCCCGATATTTTCGATGAACTGTCACAGATAACTCGAATTTATAACTTGTATCTCACTGAAAACTCTCCTGGCTTATCCCTGATGCCAATGCAACAGTTTGCAATCCTATGAATATTCTCAACTCCACACACTTGCACAACATAGCCACCGACTACGAGGTGGTCATGTACCGTCTTATTCCTAGTGGAACAGCATGTAACACGAAAAGTTTGCAGTATACTTCTAGATGAATGCTTACAACAAAGTTTCGATCCAAAAGTCTAGGGTCTATGTTTAACATAGTCTAATTGTTCTAATCTCGGATCCTAGCTATATATGAGGGGGTATGGGTGCGTCCACAAGCCTCCTTGCGCAAGCACCCCTACTCCAACTTGGTTTGGACTCAATAGTTGGGTTTGGACTCAACCAAACCTACTAGACTAGATACAAACCGACCCAACATTAAGGGGTTCAGCCAATATGGTATACAAACCATGCCTATTCGAAATAGGGCTTCTATGTGGCCCATTGGTATCCAATGGGGCGCCCTCCTCATGTTTTACTCTCTCTTAGTGTGGAATAACAAACTAGTTGTTGCTTTCCACACTTGTACTATTGTTTTCCACAAGTGTAGACTTGTTTTCAGCTAGCTCCTCTCTTGTTTTTACCTTGTACATGTTGTTTTCTCCAAGTATAATCTTGTTTCCAGCTTGTCTTCCTTGTTTTCTAGCTCCTCTTGATGTTTTCCTCCAAGTATGTTTGTGTTATCAATAAACCTGATCATACATAGATGCATAGATTTAGGTAGTATAAAGTTCTCACAATTATAAACATTATACTCAAGTAGGAGTGAATTCACCTATTGTTCTAATAGTTTTGTCCTTGATCTTGTCATGGGACCAAGTCTCACTCCATTATCTTGGACATCAACATTATCATGTGTAACAATAGGTGAAGAGTTAGGGGTGTCCTCATCATCCTCCCCCTCTTGAAAAGGCGTCTACCTCGACGCAGCATGGTCATCTCCATAGTATAGTGTCAAATCAGCCACATTAAAAGAAATACTAACACCAAACTCATAAATTGGGAGGTCTATCTTGTATGCATTACCATTGATCCTCGAAATCACTCTATATGGACCAGCACCTATAGGCATCAATTTTGATTTGCGCAATGTGGGGAACCTATCCTTTCGAAAATGAACCCACACCATGTCTCCTGGCCGAAATATCACCTCCTTCCTCTTCTTGTTCACTCTTTAAGCCACATGTTGTCCTCTCTTCTCTATAGGTTCTTTTGTTTTCTCATGTATATTTCTCACAAAATCAGATCTCTTTGATGCCTCCATGTTGACTCTCTCTTGTATAGGAAGTGGTAGCAAATCAAGTGGTGTTATTGGTTTGAAACCATACACCACCTCAAACGGGCATAGCTGAGTAGTGGAGTGCACACCCTATTATAAGCAAACTCAACATGAGGCAAGCACTCTTCTCACTCCCGCAGATTTTTCTTGATCATGGCTCGCCACAATGTAGATAATGTGCGATTCACCACCTACGTTTGTCCATCAGTTTGGGGGGTGACAAGTAGTAGAAAACAACAACTTTGTCCCCAGCTTCCCCCATATTGTCTTCCAGAAATAGCTCATAAACTTCACATCACGATCAGAAACAATAGTCTTGGGTACTCCATGCAATCTCACTATGTCCTTGAAAAATACATTAGCAATATGCGACGCATCGTCGCTCTTGTGGCATGCAATAAAATGTGACATCTTAGAAAACCTATCCACTACCACAAATATAGAATCCTGTCCTCTTTTAGTCCTTGGAAGTCCTAACACAAAATCCATACTAATATCTTCCCAACGTGTAGTAGGTGCAGGAAGAGGAGTATATAAACCAAGAGGCTTCAAGATTTAGCCTTGTTACAAGTGATGCAACGTTGCACAAACCTATACACATCACACCTCATGTGTGTCCAATAAAATTATCTGCTAACATAAGCAATGTTTTCTCACGTCCAAAGTGTCCTATTAATCCTCCACTATGGGATTCCTGCAATAAGTACAAATGCAAGGAACACTCGGGTATACACAATTTGTTAGCTCGAAATAAGAACCCATCATGTATGTGAAATTTATCCCATGCCTTAACATTAGTACATTTATCAAATGGCATAGAAAATTCACTATCCTCAGCATATAATTCTTTCATACCCTCCAAACCCGAAACTTGCACTTCTAATTTGGTGAGTAGCATATTTTTCCTTGACAAAGCATCATCAACTACATTATCCAATCCCTTTTTGTGTTTAATGATGTATGGAAAAGATTCTATGAATTCGACCCATTTAGCATGTCTCTTATTCAAATTACATTGGCTTTTTAAGAATTTTAAAGCTTCATGATCAGAATGTATAATAAATTCTTTAGGCCCCAAATAATGTTTCCACACCTCTAAAACTCTCACAAAGGCATATAATTCTTTATCATGGACAGAATAATTCAATTGAGCACCATGCAATTTTTCAGAAAAGTAAGCAATAGTTTTTTTTTATTGCATCAACACACCTCCAGTACCTATGCCACGAGCATCACATTCAATTTCAAATTGCTTATCAAAATTAGGAAGCATTAACAATGGTGCTGAAATCAATTTATTTTTCAATGTATCAAAAGCAATATCTTGGGCTACACCCCACTCGGAATCTACTCCCTTTTAGTTAAATCATTCAATGGTGCTACAATGGTACTAAAATCCTTCAAAAATCTTCCATAAAACCCAGCTAGCCCACTGAAACTTCTGACTTGACTCACATTAGTAGGGGTAGGCCAGTTTCGGATTGCTTCTATTTTTTATGTAACTGCCTCAGTTCCATTTTTAGACACTACATATCCCAAAAATATGACCTTATCTTTGCAAAAAGTGCACTTCTCAAGATTACCATACAATTTATTTTATCTTAGCACATGCAAGACTTGTCTAATATGATCAATATGTTCATGTTCATTGTAGCTATATATGAGAATATATTCAAAATAAACTACCATAAATCTGCCAATAAACTCCCTCAGAACATGGTTCATTAATCTCATGAAAGTACTAGGTGCATTAGTTAAACCAAAAGGCATCACTAACCATTCATATAAACCAAATTTTGTTTTAAATGCGGTTTTCCATTCATCTACCTCTTTCATCCTAATTTGATGATACCCACTACGCAAATCAATTTTAGAGAAAACAACAGCACCACTTAATTCATCTAACATATCTTCCAAACGAGGTATAGGATGACGATAACGAATAGTGATGTTGTTAATTGCTCTATAATCTACACACATGCGCCAAGTACCATCTTTCTTAGGGACTAAAATAACAGGAACAACGCAAGGAGAAAGACTGATTCAAATATACCCTTTGTCTAGTAGCTCTTGCACTTGTTTTTGTATCTTCTTTGTTTCTTCAGGGTTTGTTCTATAAGGTGCTCGGTTTGGCAAAGATGATCCAGGAATTAAATCAATTTGGTGCTCTATCCCTCTCAATAGTGGCATCCCCGAGGTAATTTTTTCTGGAAAAACATCACCAAACTCCTGCAAAACATGAGAAACACCAAGAGAAATAGGGGTCATGTCATTAGAAACCAAGATCTCTCCCTTGTGAATAAGCATAATAGTGACTAGTGTAGCATCCTCTCTAAACTCCCTCAAATCCTCCTTAGTGTCTAACATGCATAATAGGTTCTCTCTCCTTTTTATTTTTACCACTTGAATTGTTTCGACTACTACTACCCACATCTTGTGTATTTTGTTTTCCCCTCATCCCTCTCACTCTCTTTTTCAATATTTACTTCTATTTTGGAAGGAGACTCATTTACAATGTGCTGTGGTGTCATATGCCTCAAGATAATAGTTCTTCCATGGTGATTCAACTCTTATGTATTTTCTCTCCCTTCATGCTTCACACTCCTGTCGAATTGTCATGGTCTTCAAAATAATAAGTGGCAAACAGTCATAGGAACCACATCAAACTCAATAGAATCCTTATAAGGACCAATCTGAAATTCCACACGCACCATATGATTCACTTTTATCTCCCAAGTGCTACTCAACCACTGAATATAATAAGGACTACGATGTGGTAAATATTTCGGATTCAGCTTTGCACATAGATCTTTGCTAGCTAAATTCATGCAACTCCCTCCATCAATAATAACCTTGCAAGCCATATTAGGACCAATAATAGCTTTTGTTTGAAATAAATTGCACCTTTGGGTTTCAGGACTTGGAATCACACTCAAAGATTTTTGTGTGCACACAATAGAGGTCATAGAAGTAGCATAAGCATCCAATGGAGTATCACTCAAATAGCCATCATCATCATCATTAGGATCAGCATCATCTCCTGTCTCATACTCATTATGCTCATTCACGATCATAATTTTTGTATTAGGGCAATCCCTCTTAAAGTGACCTTTACCTCCACATGTATGACATGACATATCCCTGTTTCTAGCTGTAGATGCACTTTAACCCGTGGTACTAGCTGCTGGTTGTGGTGTTTTTCTTGTATTAGATGTACTAGGCTTGGCCTTAGATGAAGAAACACCACGAATTGTTGATTGTGGGGGTGGTGCACTAGCCATACAAGGTGATCTCAATGAAAATCTGCTCCTTGTTCTTGCTAAAATTTTGGCCTCCTCAGTGATATGTGATTTGGCCTCCCTAGCATGGTGTAATAGCTCATGCATATCATGATATTGGTGATGCCTAACAATGCCTTTGATCTTGTAATTCAAACCTGAAAGAAAACATTGCATTGTTTACTCCAATTGCTCTCTCACACGTGCCCTTTGCCTGATCAACTCCATCTCTTTATAATAAGCATCAACAGTCATAGAACCCTGTCTCAATTGTTGCAATTGATCATATTGATTTATAATATAATTTGGTGGTACAAATCTGTCCCTCATAACTCTCTTCATAGTATCCCAAGTGATAATGGGTAATTCACCATCTTCATGCCTTTTTCTCACAGTATTATCCCACCAACGAAGAGCATAGCCATCAAATTCAGAAGAAGCCAATTTGATTTTCCTGTCCTTAGTGTACTCATGCAAATGCCATAATTTTCAATCTTGAGATCCCATAGCAAATACTCCTCAACATCCATGTTATCAAAACTGAAAGGTGGTATAGATAATTTTGGTTTTCCCAAAGCATCATCATCCCTATGAATTTCATGAGGTACATTAAGGGGCACACGCCTTGGAACCATGTGAAAATTGGATCGGCCTTGGAATCCTCCTCGGCCCCTCTCTCCTCTAACTCCACGGCCTCCATCGTTTTCCACTCCATCAACTCCATTATTAGCATCACTATGCACACTAGCATTATCATTATCATCATGAGCAGGAAGTCTTTGTGCAATCAAATTCTAGAGATCATCAAGTTGAGTAGTCAATGTGGCAATAGAATTCTGGATAGTGGTCACTTGCTCATTGTTGGCCTCGGCTAATTTATTGATGTCCCCCACTTTAGTATCCATGGCTTGCATTGCTTCATAAAGAGGATCACAAGAATCAGTCACAAATTGTTGTGAATCTTTGTGGTTTGGTGTCATTTGATTTGTCAACACATCACGCAATGCCTCATACTCCCTCCAATTCACTCCTCCTGTATGGTCCTTCTTTTGCTACACAAGATCATCACTAGAAGGATCCATTAGTAGGTTAGTGAAAACAAAAAAACAAGTATCTATATGTGGTGTTCTCTCACAACTCACTCAAAACTAGCAAGACAATTGAGTACCTTACCGTTCCAAAGTGAATAGAAATACTTACCAACAAGTAGTGGCAACTAGTGTACTTGATGTGAAGAAGAGAATACCCGGGGTTTTAACTCTCACAAGGCAAACAAGTTATTTAGTGGGGCTTGGTATGGATACCTAACAATCACCAAAGTAACAAGTCATATTTGCTGTTTTGTGATGATATAAAAATACCCAAAGAAACACACACCAATAATGGAGACAAATGTGGCAAAGAAAATATATGGATGATATTTTGCAATGCACTAGAAAGTCACTAGCTAGGCTCCCAATAGACAGGCACAAGATTGCTCAATGAAAGAAACCAAGTGTCACAAAGTGGTATAATGCAAGCTCCACTAGTAAGTAATGATGGCAATTCGGCCTCTTTTCAATTTTTTCTGTTTTCTCTTTTTTTTTTACTTTTACTCATTTTCTATTTTTTTTGTATTTTTTTCAATGGCCTTAATAACAGCTAGGAGCAATATGAACCAAAACAGCAAGTGCTCACAATGGTATAAGAAATACTGAGCAACATGTCAAGAGCACAAAATAGCTATACTTAAGGGTAAGTTCCTATTAATATGCTGTAGAAAGGTTGTGTCTATGGTTCACAAGGCTCAGATATAGAATTCCTAAGAAAACGAGAAGGAGAAACAAAAAGAAAATAACCTAACAACAACTACTAGGGCGCGGCAGAAAACGGCTCAATTATGTGCCGTGGCGGCAGAGAAAACGAGTGAAAACGCTGTCGGCGGCAGGGCTCACACGTGGCTACGGCAGAAGAAACAGGCGCGGCAACGATTCGCTGCCGTCTATGCCGTGGTGTGTGCGCGCGGTAGCGAATGCAAAGGGCGCAGCAGCGGCGACAGAGATTTGCTGCCGCGGGTGGAAACAGCGCGCGCGTTGGCGATTGGTAAGCATGGATATGGTGCGCGCGCGGGTTTTGAAACGCGCAGGTGGACTCCGACTGCAACTAGGGCTAGGCGCACGACAAGAATCGGATCGGCGGCAGAAAAAACGAGCAAAGCTGTGCCGCGGTAGGAATCCGAGTGGAACTCGAATTTGATCAATGAAACAACACCCGAATTGATTCTTTTTGGTACTCCCTCCGATCTGTATTAATGGTCGTGATGAATGAACTAACCAAGTACAAATTTCTTTATAACTCGCGTCCATTAATTAGGATCGGAGGGAGTATTCTTTTTTATATGAACACGACTAGACAACTAAGAACCTTAAACCTAACCGAAATTGAAAGACTCAAAAACAGAAAAAGGGACGCAAATCAAACACAAAAACAACCACTAGAAATTGAAACTAAGATGAACTACGGATATTGCAATGATCTAGACTATTTTTATGGGGCAATTTTCTTGTATAGGAATAAAAACACTCGAATCTAAGGGGTAAATAACAGCTCACCGAGGCAACCTGTAAATCTGATACCAAGATGATAAGGGGTGGCTCAATCTTCTCGATGAACTCTCACAGATAACTCGAATTGATAACTTGTGTCTCACTGAAAACTCTCCTGGCTGATCCCTATACCAATGCAACAGTTTGCAACCCTATGGATATTCTCAACTAAACACACTTGCACAACGTAGCCACCGACTACGAGGTGGTCCTGTACCGTTGATAAGGGGTAGCCCGATCTTCTCAGTGAACTCACAGATAACTCCAGTATGATAACTAGTGCGCCACTAAGAACTCTCCCGGATGATCCCTGATGCCAATGCAAAAGATAGCAACCCCAAGGATATTCTCAACTCCACACTCTTGCACAAGTAATCCACCGACTACAAGTGGTCCTGTATCGTCTTATTCCCAGTGGAACAACAGGTAACACGTAAAGTTTGCAGATGAACTTCCAGATGAAAGGCTTACAAGCAGTTTCAATCTAGAGGTCTAGGGTTTTTGGTTTTAACGTAGTCTAACCTCTCCTATGCGCCCCAAGGGGTATATATGAGAGGGGGTGCGGCCACAAGGCTCTCCCTTGCGCAAGCACCAACCCTAATTGGACTAGGACTCCTAACACAACTACAATTGGATACAAACCGACCCCACACACAAAGGGGTGCGGCCACATTGGTATACAAACCAATCCTACTACTACTAGGACATGTCATGGCGCATAGGGGCTTCCTTGTGGGGCCCTCCTCTTGCTTGTCCATCAATGTGTGCATTTGACCTTGTGGAGGCACTCATCCCCTTGTCAACATAATATTTGTTATTGATTGTTCACATCATCTTTAGCACTTGATCTTTATCTCCTCTTCTAGTCCATGCTCCTTGTGTGTCTCCTCTCCATGATCTTCATTCATGCTTGTGTTATCAATAAACCTAAGAACACACAAATGCAAGGATTTAGGTAGTATAAAGTTCTCACTATTATAAACATTATATTCAAGTAGGAGTGAATTCACCTATTGTTGTAGTAGCTTGGTTCTTGATCTTGTCATTGGACCAATCCTTACTTCATTAGCTTTAATTGGTGGTTCTTCATGTTCAACAATAGGTGAAGAGTTAGGGATGTCCTCATCATCCTCCCCCTCTTGAAAAGGCATCGACCTCGATGCTAAATCATCTCCATGGTAAGGTGTCAAATCGGCCACATTAAAAGAATTGCTAACACCAAACTCATCAATTGGGAGGTCAATCTTGTATGCATTGTCATTGATCCTTGAAATAACTTTGTAAGGGCCGGCTCCTCTAGGCATTAACTTGGATTTTCGCAATGTAGGAAATCTATCCTTTCGAAAGTGTACCCACACCATATCACCGGGGTGAAAAATCACTTCTTTTCTCTTCTTGTTCATCGTCTCGGCCACATTCTTTCCTCTCTTCTCTATAGCTTCATTTGTCTTCTCATGTATCTTCTTCACAAAATCAGCCCTCTTGGATGCCTCCATATTAATTCTCTCATGTAACGGAAGTGGTAATAAATCAAGAGGAGTAATTGTCTTGAAACCATAAACTACCTCAAAAGGACATAATTGAGTAGTTGAATGCACGGCTCTATTATATGCAAATTCCACATGGGGCAAACACTCCTCCTGCTCCTTCAAATTCTTCTTGATCATACCTCTTAGCAATGTAGATAATGTCCTATTAACCACCTCGGTTTGTCCATCGGTTTGGGGGTGGCAAGTAGTAGAAAATAATAGCTTCGTGCCAAGCTTACCCCAAAGTGTCTTCCAAAAGTAACTCATGAACTTGACATCTCTATCGGAAACAATTGTTCTTGGCACTCCATGTATTCTCACAATCTCCCGAAAGAATAAATTTGCAATGTGAGAAGCATCATCACTCTTGTGGCAAGCAATGAAGTGAGCCATCTTTGAAAATCTATCCACTACCACAAGATAGAATCATGTCCTGTTTTTGTCCTTGGCAAGCACAAAACGAAATCCATACTTATATCCTCCCATGGTGTACTAGGTGATGGTAATGGGGTGTACAAACCGTGGAGCTTGAGCTTTGATTTGGACTTGTTGCAAGTAATGCATCTTTGCACCAATCTATACACATCTCTCCTCATATGTGCCCAATAAAAATTCTCCGCTAACATAAGCAATGTCTTCTCTCTTCCAAAGTGTCCCATCAATCCTCCACTATGAGATTCCTGGATTAAGAACAAACGCAAAGAACACTCGGGAATACATAATTTGTTAGCTCTAAACAAGTACCCATCATGTATGTGAAATTTGTCCCATGCCTTAACATTAGTACATTTATTAAATGGCATAGAAAATTCATTATCTTCATCATATAAGTCTCTAATATTCTCCAAACCCGAAACCTTAATCTCCATGTTTGAGAGTAACATATTCTTTCTTGACAAAGCATCAGCAACTACATTATCCAATCCCTTTTTATGTTTTATGATGTATGGAAAAGATTCAATAAATTCAACCCATTTAGCATGTCTCTTATTCAAATTAGATTGGCACTTTAAGAATTTCAATGCTTCATGATCACTATGTATAATAAATTCTTTAGGCCACAAATAATGTTTCCACACCTCTAAAACTCTCACAAGTGCATACAATTCTTTATCATAAATGGAGTAATTCAATTGTGCACCATTCAATTTTTCAGAAAAATAGGCAATAGGTTGTTTATTTTGCATGAGCACACCTCCAATACCTATGCCACTATCATCACATTTAATTTCAAATTGTTTATCAAAATTAGGTAGCATCAATAGTGGGGCCGAAATCAATTTCTCCTTCAAAGTATCAAAAGCAATATCTTGAGCAACACCCCACTCGAAATTCACACCCTTTTTAGTTAGATCATTTAAAGGGGCAGCAATAGTACTAAAATTAGGCACAAATCTTCTATAGAAACTAGCAAGCCCATTAAAACTTCTAACTTGACTCACATTAGTTGGAATTGGCCAATTTCGAATAGCTTCAATTTTAGATGTATCAACTTCAATTCCATGCTTAGAAACAACATAACCAAGAAATATGACCTTATCTTTGCAAAAAGTGCACTTCTCAAGATTAACATACAATTTATTATCTCTTAGCACTTGCAAAACTTGTCTAATATGATCCATGTGTTCATGTTCATTGTGGCTATATATGAGAATATCATCAAAATAAACTACCACAAATCTTCCAATAAAATCTCTCAAAATATGGTTCATTAATCTCATGAAAGTACTAGGTGCATTAGTTAAACCAAAGGGCATTACTAACCACTCATATAAACCAAATTTTGTCTTAAAAGCAGTTTTCCATTCATCTCCCTCTTTCATTCTTATTTGATGGTATCCACTACGCAAATCAATTTTAGAGAAAAGAGTAGCACCACTTAATTCATCTAACATGTCATCTAAACGTGGTATAGGATGACGATAACGAATAGTGATGTTATTAATTGCTCTACAATCTACACACATGCGCCAAGTACCATCTTTCTTAGGAACCAAAATAACGGGAACGGCACAAGGAGAAAGACTAACCCGAATATAACCTTTGTCCAATAATTCTTGCACTTGTCTTTGTATCTCCTTTGTCTCTTGTGGATTGGTTCTATATGGAGCTCGGTTTGGGAGAGATGCTCCGGGGATCAAATCAATTTGATGTTCAATGCCTCTCAATGGTGGTAATCCCGAAGGTACATCCTGTGGAAAAACATCCTCAATATCCTGCAAAACATTAGAAACACCAAGAGGAATAGGGGTCATGTCATTAGAAACCAAAATCTCTCCCTTGTGAATAAGCACAATAGGGACTAATGTAGGATCATCTCGAAATTCCCTCAAATCCTCTTTGGTGGCTAACATGCATAATAGGTTCTCTCTCTTTTTACCACTCGAATTGGTTTTGCTATCACTCCCCATGGCTTGTATTTTTGGTGTTCCCTCATCCCTCTCTCTTTCTTTTTCCACTTTCATAGCAACTTTGGATTGGGACTCATTTACAATTTGTTGTGGAGTCATAGGTCTCAAAATAATAATCTTCCCATGATGTTGTAGCTCATAAGTATTAGCTCTTCCTTCATGCTTCACACTTCTATCAAATTGCCAAGGTCTTCCCAATAATAGGTGGCAAACTGTCATGGGTACCACATCAAACTCAATAGTGTCTTTGTAAGGTCCAATTTGAAACTCCACTCTCACCATATGAGATACTTTCATTTGTCCCGTGCTACTCAACCATTGGATATGATAAGGAGAAGGATGTGGCAAATATTTCAAATTGAGTTTAGCACATAGATCTTTGCTAGCCAAATTCCTGCAACTCCCTCCATAAATAATGACTTTGCAAGCCATGTTAGGACCAATAATAGCTTTGGTTTGGAACAAATTGCACCTTTGATTTTCAGGACTAGGCACCACACTCAATGAATTTTGTGCGCAAATAATAGATGGCATAGTGGTAGCATAAGCATCCAAAGGAGTATCACTCAAATAGCCATCATCATCATCAATATCATTAGGATCAACATCATCACCTGTCTCATACTCATTGTTCTCATTGATCACCATCACTTCTGTATTTGGACAATCCCTCTTGAAGTGCCCCTTTCCTCCACATGTGTGACATGAAATATCTCTAGTTCTTGAAGTAGAAGCACTTGAACCCGTGGTACTCACACTAGGTTGTGATGGTTTCTTTGCAATAGAGGAACTAGGCTCGGGTTTAGAAGAGTTAGCACCTCGAAAACTTGAAGATGGTGGTGGTGGAGGAGGTGCACTAGGCATAGAAGATGATCTCATGGGAAATCTAGCTCTTGTCCTTGTAGAAATTTTTGCCTCCTCAATGATATGTGCTTCGGCCTCCCTTGCATGGTGTAGCAACTCATGAATATTTTGGTATTGGTGATGCCTCACAATTCCCTTGATTTTGTAGTTCAAACCCGAAAGAAATCTTTGCATTGTTTGCTCCAATTGTTCTCTCACATGTGCCCTTTGCATAATTAGCTCCATCTCTTGATAATAAGCATCAACACTCATAGTTCCTTGCCTCAATTGTTTCAATTGATCAAATTGTTGCCTTATGTAATTTGGTGGAACAAATCTATCTCTCATGATCCTCTTCATGGTGTTCCAAGTGACAATGGGCAATTCTCCATCCTCTTGTCTCTTTCTCACAAGATCATCCCACCATCTAAGAGCATATCCATCAAACTCACTAGTTTCCAATTTGATTTTTGTATCCTCATTATACTCATGCATTCTCCATAGCTTCTCAATATTCAACTCCCATAGCAAGTATTCTTCCACATCCATAGTATCAAAGCTAAATGATGGAATAGAAAATTTAGGCTTACTCAAACCATCCTCTCTTGGATTTTCTTGGATCACATTGTTGGGCACTCTCCTTGCTCCAAAATTTTGGGCTCGGCCATGATATCCTCCTTGGCCTCTCTCTTCTCTATTTCGGCCATGAACTTGATTTCTTGCACCAATAGCTTCCACTCCATTATTATCATCACTATGGACACTAGCAATATCATCATCAATAATTGGGAGTCTTTCTTGGATCATTGTTTGAAGGCCAGCAAGTGTATTAGCAATTTGAGCAATAGTATTGTTGATGGAAGCCACTTCTCTATTATTGGTTTCGGCCACTTTATGTGTTTCTTCCATCTTGGTCTCCATAGCTTGGAGAGCCTCATATACTGGATCACAAGCATCTGTCACAAAGTGCTTGATATCATGATGATTTTCCTTGATTTGATTTGTTAACACATCTCTCAAAGCCTCATACTCTCTCCAATTTACTCCTTCATTATGGTCCTTCTTTTGCTGCACAAGATCATCACTAGAAGGAGCCATTAGTAGGTTAGTAAAATAAAAGCAAGTATAGGTTGTGGTGCTCTCTCACAACTCACTCAAAATCGTGCAAGACAATAGGATATCTTACCACTCCAAAGTGAATAGAGATACTTACCACAAGTAGAGGCAATTAATGTGCTTTGGTGTGAAGAAGAGAATACCCAGGTTTTTAACTCTCACAAAGGCAAACAAGGTTATTTAGTGGGGCTTGGTATAGATACCTAACAATCACCAAAGTAACAATCCTATTTGCTGTCTTGTGAAGATATAAAAAATAATCAAGGAAACTCACACAATATGGAGACAAATGTGGCAATGCAATATGTGGATGAAATTTGCAATGCACTAGAAAGTCACTAGCTAGGCTCTTAATTGACAGGCACAAGATTGCTCAATGAAAAACCAAGTGTCACAATGGCAAGCTTAACTAGTAAACAATAGCAATGATATGGCCTCTTTGCACTTTTTGCTTCTCTCTTTTCTCTTTTCTATTTTTTTTATACTTTTTGCTTTTTCTATTTTTTTGTATTTTTCCAATGGCCTTACACTAAGCTAGGAGCAACAATTAACCAAACACAAGTGAACACAATGGTGGTGATGAAATATGAGCAACCTGTCAGAGCACAAAATAGCTATACTTGTGGGCAAGTTCCTATTTGAATGCTGTAGAAAGGCTGTGGCTATGGTTCACAAAGTTTGGAGATAATGGTCCTAGTGATGAAAAACAGGAAAAAAAAAGAAAGAACAAAGATTCTATGAGAAAAATGACTTAGAACAGCTCACAGCAGCACCTTATACCCACGGCAGCAAAACAGGACGTTTTTGTACCACGACAGCACATTACGGCAGCAAAACGATTGAAAATCGTACCGTGGCAGAGAAACAGCAGCTTGTTGGCGCGCGGCAGCAAAACGTTCCAATGCTGTACCGCGGCAGAGCGCTCGCTTGCGTTACAGCCGCTGGTAAGCGCGTTACGGTGGATTTGCGCGGGGGAGGGGGGGCTGGCGTTACGTGGGCGCGGCAGCGCGCGAGGGGTGGATTGGTAAGCTGTGTTACGGGCTCGCGTGGCTATTTGTAAGCGCGCTACGGTGCAATCCGATAGCGGCTAGGACACGGCAGCGGCGGGGTGGTGTGCGATGGAAATGAATCCGAAAGGAACTAGGGGGTGGCAGCGGTGGTGCGATTGCGGTGGGTAGGGGGGGAATCCGAGTCCAACTAGAAGTTGGGTTTGGTGGTGCGGTTTGGACAACTAGGTGGGATCGGATTGGAGTGATGTATGGCAATATGGAGCGGATATTTTTGGAGTTTTTTTATATAATTCGACTAGATGAACAAAGAAACCTAGATCTAGCCGAAAGTAAGAAATCTAAAAAGAGGAAAAAGCAACACAAAATCTAACACAAAACATCACTAGTGATTAAAACTAAGGTGATATCTAGGCTAAGACAAGAACTAACACTATTTTTGTGGGCCTTTTTCTGGATAGGTAATAAAAACACTCAAAGTAAAGGGAAATTTGATAGATCACCGAGGCAACCTGTAAATCTGATACCAAGATGATATGGGGTGGCCCGATCTTCTCAGTGAACTCACAGATAACTCCAGTATGATAACTAGTGCGCCACTAAGAACTCTCCCGGCTGATCCCTGATGCCAATGCAAAAGATAGCAACCCCAAGGATATTCTCAACTCCACACTCTTGCACAAGTAATCCACCGACTAAAAGTGGTCATGTACCGTCTTATTCCCAGTGGAACAACAGGTAACACGTAAAGTTTGCAGATGAACTTCCAGATGAAAGGCTTACAAGCAGTTTCAATCTAGAGGTCTAGGGTTTTTGGTTTTAACGTAGTCTAACCTCTCCTATGCGCCCCAAGGGGTATATATGAGAGGGGGTGCGGCCACAAGGCTCTCCCTTGCGCAAGCACCAACCTTACTTGGACTAGGACTCCTAACACAACTACAATTGGATACAAACCGACCCCATACACAAAGGGGTGCGGCCACATTGGTATACAAACCAATCCTACTACTACTAGGACATGTCATGGCGCATAGGGGCTTCCTTGTGGGGCCCTCCTCTTGCTTGTCCATCAATGAGTGCATTTGACCTTGTGGAGGCACTCATCCCCTTGTCAACATAATATTTGTTATTGATTGTTCACATCATCTTTAGCACTTGATCTTTATCTCCTCTTCTAGTCCATGCTCCTTGTGTGACTCCTCTCCATGATCTTCATTCATGCTTGTGTTATCAATAAACCTAAGAACACACAAATGCAAGGATTTAGGTAGTATAAAGTTCTCACTATTATAAACATTATATTCAAGTAGGAGTGAATTCACCTATTGTTGTAGTAGCTTGGTTTTTGATCTTGTCATTGGACCAATCCTTACTTCATTAGCTTTAATTGGTGGTTCTTCATGTTCAACAATAGGTGAAGAGTTAGGGATGTCCTCATCAACCGTTTTATTCCCAGTGGAACAATAGGTAACACAAAAAGTTTGCAGTATACTTCCAGATGAATGCTTACAATGAAGATTCGATCCAAAAGTTTAGGGTTTATGTTTAACGTAGTCTAATTGTTTTAGTCTCGGATCCTAGCTATATATGAGGGGGTATGGGTGCGGCCACAAGCCTCCTTGCGCAAGCACCCCTACTCCAACTCGGTTTGGAGTCAATAGTTTGGTTTGGACTCAACCAAACCGACTAGACTAGATACAAATCGACCCAACATTAAGGGGTTCGTCCAATATGATATACAAACCATGCCTATTCGAAATTGGGCTTCTATGTGACGTATTGGTATCCAATGGGGCGCCCTCCTCATGTTTTTACTCTCTCTTAGTGTGGAATAACAAACTAGTAGTTGTTTTCCACACTTGTAATATTGTTTTCCACAAGAGTAGACTTGTTTTCAGCTCCTCTCTTGTTTTTACCTTGTACGTGTTGTTTTATCCAAGTATAATCTTGTTTTCTAGCTTGTCTTCCTTGTTTTCTAGCTACTCTTCCTCTTCCTCCTCTCCGTGGCCGCGGCGGCCATGGACCTGGCCGAGCGGAGGTGTTGCTGCGGCGTCATGGAGGCCGAGTGGTGCGCGTCCAGTGCGAGCGGTAGGTGGAGAGGAGAGAGAACGTGCGGTAGGTGAGGAGGAGAGAGAGAGGATGGGCACTTGGAGGCGCGTGGGTGGTTAATATCTACTACTTAAAAGAAACGAAACGTTCCGTAGTCTGCCTCCCGTCATCCTTCGTCCAGCACAACCTCTCGCTCCGTACTTCTTTACACCTCTGACCATCACCGAACGGGCCAAGCCCAAAATAACCAAAGCCCACCACGTCAATTAATTAATACATCTGGACCAATCCGCACCATGTACGCCTGGGACAAACCGCACCATGCCTAACAAAAACGGGCGAGTAATCACCGCTTCGTGCCTTTCTCTTATGCACCATGCGTAATCAGAAGTCAACACAACAATAATTACATTTAATCGGCATTCAAAGACACAAATCAATCAAAGAGAATAATCAGCGCGGCAGACACCATATAAAGTACCGCCAAGGCATCAACACTACCCAGCTGCATACCCTCCCCCGCCCCCTCAGCACTACCCAGCGCTACCACCATGGCTGCTCGATACCCCAGCTCCAAGAGGGTGATGGCACCGTCAGAGAAACCGGAACCAGCTGCTACCTCCGAGCCTATTCCGATCAACATGTATGTATACCTGCAAAATTTAGTTTCTCAACGGCATGTTATGTATATCATGTATAACTCATTGATTTATTCCATCCGGCATTGCAGACATCCAACATTCGACGAGGTTAACTCATATCACATCAACCTTCATTTTCCCCGGGAGATAACAACCAAGGTTTTATGCACTCGCATAAATCAGACGACTGATGGACGATTCCTCTACCTTATGCTTGGAGACATCAGGGTAAGCAGCATGTCTTTGAAAGTATTCCATGTTATCCTACCATGTATTTTTTTAATGAACCGAGCATGTATGCCATTAAGCCGTTCTTTTCTATCCGTTAGGGGATGAAAATGGAGGCAATTTGTTCACAAGAGTTGGTAGATCACTTCAAAAACCTGCTTCATGACGGAGAAATCTATGTATTCAAACGTGTCGAGTTTGAGCCGTCCGGTTGGGAGTCGTTCAAACTAGCCATCCCGTCGGACTTCATCACCAGGTTACGTAGAAAAACTGAAATATATCAAGCATGGAACAGATTGTCATCCCTAGGCTACCACGGTGGTTCACAGACTTTAGCACGGTTAATGGTCTGCAGAATAAAATGCTTGCAGGTACCAAATACTATTTGCTAACTATATTACAATTCCGTTGAGTCTCATATCATTTTTTTTCCAGATGTTATTGGACTGGTGGTCTATGTAAGCCAATCTATACTTCTTATAAAGAAAAACCCCACTAATATGCATTAATTATTTTTCTATCTCAATATGCAAGCTATCCACATCATCCATCCTCTTAGCCAATCAATTGTCCATGTCATCTCCACTAATATTTATTAATTATGACATGCAAGCTCATATCATATTTCTTTTAAACCATCAATTTTTAGTTTAATGATTTATGCAAGATACGTATCATACATTCCTTAAGCCATCCATTTCGCGAACTAATGGTTTATAATACGCATCACATGTCTATAAAATTTAGTATCTCGAGTATGATCAACCAAAAATTTCATATTTTTTAAGACTATATAATTTATCATGTTGTTTATTTTTCCGAAAAAGAGGTTGAGACCCTTGGCATCTGCATCAAAAAAACGCACGTGCCTTTTACTTTAAGGGATCACCGCCGCAACGCGTGGGGTATCCTTCTAGTATATGTACAAAATTGAGTATAATCACAATGTTCCATGCCTTGACGTCGCAGTTATGAATACGAGGTATGAATTTCTTCGATAGTATAGTTAGTATTCCAGATTGAATGCATGCTCATATTTGATGCAATTGAACAGATGTGAAATAATTTTTGTCCGGATCTGGGACCGGCACGTGGCGCAGCACATCACGCTTTAGAAACAACCAGAGTATAGATTGTGGACTCTAGCTTCCACAATGTTGGAGATAAATAAATCAGAAGGTAATGTGTTTCTGTAAACATGATAACCTTTTCTTATAACCGTTGTAGCTTCTTTTGTGGGTATCCTGAACCATTCTTCGTGGCTAGAGCATCGACCAAAAAACTTATCCCTGGATGCCTTATCACCTTATCGCTATAATTAACGTGTTCACACTCATTTCCATGATCAGGGAAGAGCATTTATATCAGTTCCTAGGCAGAAATATAACCAGATGGTGGTGAAATATTACCTGTTTGATGAATCCTTTAAACAATAAAATGGTGAAATCTGGGGATTTTTATCCATGTCATCAAAATAATATATTATCAGGGGATCTTTCTTCCACCTTGCTTCTTTCATGTAACTTGTCCTGAATGAAGCCTAAACTGATCAAGGTTCTACAAGACTACATGCTAGCACAACACAACCATATTTCAGAATAACAAGATGCCATAATGTTTGGTTTCAACTTATCAACAAGTAGAGATGCCACCGAAGTTTAGTTTGTATCATAGTAACATGACATCATTCAGTAGATTATTTGCCAATATGACTTCACTGGATCAATTTATGAACCACATATAACCACTTTTGAACTTATACCTTGTTGTAGCAGCAGTTAATCTGCCTAATACCGAAAGTGAAAGCAAGGAGAGCCTGCTCACGGGTCTGCCCACAATGGAGATACCTGCCTGAAAATCATGTCAACAATAAGCACAACAAAAACATCTATGGAGGATGAGAGTAAGAAATTTCATGATACACTTTAATTAATAGCACATAGGACTCCTTCAGATATGTAATCACAGCATGTCGTCTCGCTACAATATTCATGTTTCTACCTTTATTGTACAATGGAATAAGATAGCCTAGATAAATGAATCAAATTGAAGATAAAAAATGGGGCTTTATATCAAGTGCGCGCTATGCACAGACAAACCTACATGGTTTTATTATCTCAGTACACAATCATATGTTTTATCAATACATACACCATGGCTGTCGAGGGGAATCATATTGGGCCGTAAGTCTGGGGAATTTCAGCATATTGGGGTTTGCACATTTTTACATACGTATAGGCCATTGAGCTAATGGGCTTTTCTTGCTAACACGAATAACATCCTGGAGGTCCCAGTCATTAAGTGAAAATTAAACTGGTCTGATGCAGTGCCGGTGCTTCAATCAGAAGGATATTCATGTATGACGTGCTTGCCTGAAGAACTGGTCCGGTGCTTATGATTGAAGAAATGATAGGATGATGTGATAGACAGATAGTTTTACTGAATATTCACTCAAGTGCAACACCGCTGCTCCTAATGACAACCTGATAATGTTCCGATAGCTTTATTGCAAATATAGATCTACTAACAGTAGCTGAAATAGTGGATGTCCTGCCAACAAAAATTGCCACAATTTACACAGAACACTCACATAAGAAGGACTAGGAGGCTTACCCGTGAGAGGCAAACACGATGGTGACTTGTCGTCGGACAGACCGCGAGCAGCAGCACCCCTGTAGCACCCCTGAGGATGACGAGCTCGAGGAGGCTCAGACCGGTGCCAGCTGGCCGGAACAACGCCGTGTCAGGGGGCAGTCGATTGCCTCCTCCAGCAGCCGAATCAGCTTCCTCGTCAGGCCGACCCCGCCGTGTCCGCCAGCGGAAGTGAGGATCTGAACTCATCCATCTGCTGGATGTGAGGCGGGGGGGGGGGGGGGGGGGGGGGGGGGTTGGGTTCTGACAAATCTCCAAGAAGAAGCATGGCGGGCTCGTCGACAGCTTCTTAGTGCAGATTTTCGGCCAGAGGCATGAATCGGCTCACCGGTGGTGTGTGGAGTGACGGGAAGTTAAGAAATCAGTAGGGGAAGGAGCGGGGAAGGAGAAGATATGCGGTCCTACTTTACTTGCTAGATTTGCTTTTTTTCTAATGTAGCTATGCATACTTCTCTGGTTAAATTATATTGTTGGGGGTGTGATTAAATAATAAAACAAGCATATTTTTGGCTATGCGTACTTGTATCCTAACGAGCATTGTTTTTCATGGAAAGTAATAAAAATTAAAATGATGTGTTAATGCGTGAGTATTTTACTATTTAGAAAAGGAAAATTATAACCCATGAGGCTATGTCTCGGTTTTCTTTTACTTCCGTGCTATGGACGCTTGCGTATAAAGAATGCTATAGATACGAGACGTGAAGTTTGTATTTTAACCATCTATTTTTATTAAAAAAATAGGCCCAACCTCTCCCGTCTACAGAAGCGCCAGGGAGGCGATTTTTGAGCGAACCTAGGCTTTCCACGTCGCCGATGCTGAATCGGCGGTTGTTTCGTCCTCCGTCAACCGCTCCTACGGCGGGAGGATCGGGGGATTCGCATCGTAGGAAAGTTTAGGATTTTCAGCCGGTGGCATCTGGGTGGAGGAGGCGCAACCAGAGTGGTTTTGCAGGTGGTGGATCTCCCCGTTGATGGCGGCTCTCCGACGAGTTCCAGCGTCGATCTGCTGCCTTTCCCGAGTTGGCGGTTCAGTGGAGCTGCCGGATACGACTTTCTCTCGCCGGATTCCATGGCTCGACGACGGATATGGATCCAGTTGAATAAATCGTGGAAGAGGCTGGTGCGGTTCGGTTCGACGACGACGGCGTCCTTCGGTGTAGGCCCTTTGGGGCCGGCGATCGGCGACTTCCCGCTCACTCGGGGACTACTCTCGATCCAGGGCGTTAAGGAGAGTAGGAGCGGCGGCGCGCCACCGACGACAACTTGGATGGCAGCGTGGTTGAGTTGCAAAGAGCCTTGGACTGTAGTTTTTCATTTCTGTGAGGACCTTTCTGTAATTTTGCCAAGTTAAGATCAGCTACTTTTACTCGCAAAAGAAAACCATCTACTTTTATTTATATTTATTATCGCATATAAATCGACTTGTTCCACAAATGTCTTTCTATAGACTCACTTTTTTTATTCAAATGAGACAATATCGGCTAGACTAATGCATGTTCCCGTAGCAAAGCACGGGCATTTGACTAGTCTAGCCAAACACTCTCATCCGACACTCCAAAGGACCCCTGGACGACGGGGTTCGCTCGGGGTTTCCGGACGACAACAAATGGGTTATCCGAACCGAAAGCACTTTTGGGGGCGGAGTGGAAGCCTTTGGGTTGGTCCGGACAGGAAGGGGCCGCGTCCTGGGGCTGCGACTACAGGCCTCAATTCCCCCACCCCGTTCCAGCGCCGCCGCCGCCTCCCTGTCTCCTTCCTCACCCGCCATCTATATTTTGGCCGCCAGCCGTTGGAACGCCCGCGTGAGCCTCTGACGGCGATGTTCGCCGCTCGCCCGCCGTTCTAACCCCGAAGCTCCATCCAGGTTGGTGTCAGGTCCGGCTATCCATGCCTATGTTCCTTCCTCCTTTCCTTCTCCAATTTTCTTTTGCCTTTCTTCCATCAATCTCTGATTTCTTTTTCACGAGGTGCTCTATGGTCCCTATTACGTGTCCAGATCCCCTCTTCTCGCTTGGATGCTGCTGCTGCCGCCGCCGCCGCGTGATAATGGGATTCGAATCGGAATCAGTGAAGAACTCTAACGGATCTGGGTTCCTCTCTGATTCAACCTAGATTTCGCTTTATTTGTAGTGTTCGTCCAATCAAACAAACCAAAAGGAGAGCGTGGTTATAGCCTCCCCCTGCAAACACGCTACGCCGCCGGTTTGCGGACCACTCGATTCCACCTTCGGCGACCTTCTCTTCGTCCCACAACGCGGCGTCTCGCCGCCCCAAACCCGACGACGGATGCTTTGTCAGTTTCCGGGTTGAGAACAAATCACATTTTTTTTAAGAGAAAGCTCGGATTGTTTGGAGTGAAAAAAGTTCAAATCCAGGAGTTGGCAGATAAAATTGTTTTGAGTAAAGTTCGAATCTTCTTATTTGGAAGTTCTTCCGTTTGTAAGTTTTTTTCCTATTGTAGTTTATTTGAAGAAGAAGCAGCAAGTCCTTCTCAGGCGGGTGCCTATGGATCTACCGTCCGATCACAATGTGAGTTTTTTTTCGTCTTGTTTATTGCTTACTCTTTCACTTCCCCAGTCTTGTGAAAATCAACATACTGTATTAATTATACCATCATCATCAAATTTTTTTTTGTGCGATAGGCTCCCAAGTGTTCCATTCATAGGCCTTATTATTTTGATCTATAAGGTCTTTTGTTTTGTGCCTTATTATTTTGCTCTGGAAGTTTGCTACTATTTCGGTAGGTGTACCAAAAGAAATGCTGCGTCTGAAGCAACTTCATTGGCTGAGACAACCAAATACAATCTTATCAACTTGATTCTTAGCATTATTTCTTATTAACCTTTGTCATGGTTTAGGAAAGTCAAGTTGAAGAAGATAGGCTCAGTGCACTCCCTGATGACATCCTTCTCAACATCCTTGAACGTTTGTATTTGCACAATGTCATCCAGACCAGCACCCTGGCAAGGCGGTGGAGACACCTTCCGTTCACACTCTCACGCCTAGTTTTCCATGTTGACGAGTTCTTGCAATGCTCTGAGAATCGCACAATGGGTAAAGTGATGGATTCGTACTGTGAAGCAATGAAAAAGTTGCTGACATCGACAAGTGCCATCAAGGATCTCCGCCTCATCTTCTACCTTGCAGACCCATGTCACCTGCACTCCATTGGGCAGGCTGTTGGTAATGCCGTTCAGAGTAGGAATATAGAATTTCTGGAGTTCAACATATGGCCCGAGATCAGAGGTACAAGATGCACTGAGGAGCACGTGGTGTCATTTGGCCGACGCTTCATGTCTTTCTTAGATGCCTGCCCCAGCACTTTTAGGTTGCTTACAAGCATCACTCTGCGTAAACTGCAATTTGGTGAAACAGACATGCAAACCATCTTGAATGTATGCGACAAGCTGCAGTCCCTTTGCCTGCACTCGTGTAAACTGAGCCAGCTACATTCTGTACTGAAGATAGATGCACCTGGCTCACAGCTTGTGGCGCTGGAATTGATCAGATGTTACTTCTCACAAGTTGAGTTGGTCTGTCTCCCGCTCTTGGCTAGTCTGGTCTACGATACCTGGTTATCCATTAAATCTCCACTACTATTTGGCTATGTCCCCCATCTTCATAACATAAGAGTTGCCTCTGCCCTATTGTCTTGGCAGATGCCATTCACACTGAGTGGGTTTCTGTCTAGCACCAGTAGCCTAACAACTCTTTATCTGGATTTCCGTGATGAAATGGTAAGCTGTGTGTATTTGAATTATGTCTGTGTTATCCTTGATTTTGCTTTACTCATTGTTTAAATTGGTGTCTTTCATTTCTTCTGATGCAGGTTTGGTTTCAACCTGAAGATCCCAAAAAGCTAGTCCCTGTGTTCAGTAATCTGAAAGTTGTACATCTGTATGATATTTTTGCCGACTGTGACCTTAAGTGGACTTTATTATTTCTTGAAGCAGCGCCTTCCCTCCATAGCTTTTATCTCAATGTACGATTTTTGGCTCAATGACCCCTTTCTACCTGCGAATAATCATAGTGTACCACCACCATATTTTATAGTAAACCAACTTTGTAGGATAGAAATGACATTTATTTTATGTTTGGATTGCTATGATTTAGACTTAGGACTGTCTCTAGATTTCAACAAAACAAATAAGGAAAAAAATAACCCAATCGATAAGGCCCTGAAGCTGGATGTTTGTTCTCATGTATCATTAATTCATACAGTATATTTCAGTACACGTTCTGTGCCGCTTGTTTGCAGAGTCTAAATGTTGCGTATTATCTCTTGCAGATATCACGCCATATATGTGGACGGTACAAACTTTCATGTGCTGATAATGCTCAAAAGACTAATGTGCTGTGGGAAGCATCAGATTTCAAACATTACAATTTAAATTTATTGGACATTGAAGGATTTCAGAACGAAGAGAAGTTGATAAGTTATACAAAGCTTGTAATGGAGCGAGCAGTGTTTTTGCGGAACATTCATTTGCATTATAAGGAGCGATGTGAACATTGTGACTGTATAAATAAGCAGGCTGCATTGCCCATCATGTCCAAGTTTCAAGCTAATGAAGAAGAGAATAATCTAGTAAGGAAGCAAGTCACCAATGGATCATCTTCATCTATAGAGATCATCATAGAATGACATTGCTAATAAGTCATGGACAGGTTTGTAAGACAGTGCTACGCTTTCTCGGCTGTACACTGTAGCTACACTTGTTCCTAGCACTGAGAACTTAAATATTGTGATACGACTATGTAAATGTTTTAGAAGTATATTGCTGAGTGAAATATGTATGCACTTACATTCCTTCTATTGGTTTACTGAGGGTCGGCGGACGGATGTTTTGATTAACTCCATCAAGGGGTTCGTCTGGTGGTTCTTCTTGTCCTATCGTGTTCCTTCGGTTGTCCAGCTGCACGGGAGTCGTGGTGTTGATGCATGCCACTTGTTGCCTGCATGGGTGCTCACGCTCTTTGGATGTGGGCTGCGTGTTTCTGTATGTAGGTTGTCTGTCAACGTGTTGCACTTGCATTCGTTTTTAGAGTATTCGTGCGAGGATACGTGGGGCGGTCTGGGAGGTGGACAACTACATGTGCCTGTTTTCCTTGTTTTTTATAAACATAGTTGTACAAAGTCCAACGTTGACACCTCTTAGAAAATACTTTGAAAATTACTTCTTTTCGTTTAAAGAAATGTAATAATTAGAGATTTATGGCATATTTTTCATAAGAAATGTAATGATATTAGAAACATAACTTAAGCACTACTCAATGGCCACACCTTACCTTTTCTTTTAAAATCATGTTATGGCAGTGTATATTCAATGGCCAGCAACGTCTGGCAATATACAAGTCCTGATCCAAAAGCCTGGATTTGTTAAAACACTTCTTTCAACAGTATCTCCTTACAATACATAGCCCCCTTGAAATAGTCAAGCAAAGCTGGTAACTCAACAATGCAAATTAATTGAGTTTTGTATGCTCCTGCTCCATGTTCAAATGTCGATCATTTGGTGCTCAAGGTAAAAAAGAAAAATGAAAGAACAAAGCTTCTGCTTGGACCTTGTTGTTCTCAATCAAGGTTCTATTAAGTGCTAGGCGCTCAATCAGCGTTTAGCCTCTGGTTTTAAGCGCAGTACATGAGAACATCTATGAGACAGTTGATTCCAATGTTGGCCCTGCAATACATACCAATGCACTACCAAGCCTAGCAGCCAGATGGACAACGAAATGAGGGCCTCGCCGATGTATAGACAGCTCCAGCATGATTTGATTGAGCATGTGTGGGCTCATTCCTAGATTATGTAGTTTTTTCAATTTTTATGTAATTTTTATTAATTATTATGTAATCGGTACAATTTTAGTTGAATAAAATATTTTCCTTGCATTATTTGCAATGTTTTAAATCTTAAAAATAAATGTTGACGTGGAGGGGAGAGAAATGCTGATGTGGAGGAGAGAGGAGTGATAGTGTGGACTATAGGCCGTGCACCGGCACCGTGCCGTGAGAGTGGCGTGAGAGTGGGATGAGAGTGAGAGGAAAAGCTGACGTGGCGGGGCTATAACCCGTGATGCACTGGCACCAGCCTAAACAGAGAATAGAGTCCTCATCTCAAAAAAAAAATAGAGTATAGAGTCCTGCTGGAACTCGATCCATACTAGCTTCAAACTCAATTGTGTACGGGATGGCCAGAAGCGGCAGTCGAGTCTGGCACAAACGATCTGATCGATGCTCTCCTCAAAACTAACCACGGCTCGCCATGGTCAGCGCCAATGAGTCCGAGGACGAAGACGCTAGGCTGCTCGTGAGGCCATGCCGCCACCGGCCTTTGAGCCTTCCACGGCGAGGACGCACGAAACAGCCGCTAGCCTGACCCTAACCGTGAAGTGGCTTCCGTATCCCACGATCTGTCGCTGATGCGTTGGCGGCGCGCCCTCCGCGGCGAGGCTCGTGGCGGCCTGGACCTCCACGGCGAAGATGCCCAGCGTAGCCTCTGGCCGGCCGTCCATTCAGTGGATGTGGTCTCTGGCGATCCCCGCTGCAGATGCCTCGGCGTCGCCCTCCATGACGAGGCTTGGGGGCGCAGCCCCTGGCCCTCCACCGGCCCAGACTCACTTCTCACCTCGTGTCGACAGCACCCTACAGGCAGAAGAAAGAAACTGTTAGTCGCAAGAATCATAGGTTCTGAGGAAGACAGTGTTTTGTGCTGCGAAAGCGTGCAGCGTTTTCTGCTCGTTTCTCTATTTAACTGTAACTGAAAATAACAGAAGAGACGGTCGTTTCCGAGCTTCCCGGATGTGCAGGGGCGGAGCCAGGATTTAGGTATAGGGGGACGAGGCGAGGGATGGCCAAACAATTGTTCCGTGTTCGAGTGTTCGAGTAAGGTACTTGACATTTTCCCCTCATATAACCTCTAGTACCCGTCGAACCATTGATAGTGCAAAAAATCGTAAAATCAGATCTTAACCAACATAACTAGGAATCATAAATATAAAATTTATGATCGATTTCTACATACTGAGCATAGGTGAATTGTTGGATTTTCTGCTAGCAATTACGACCTACCTCGAAGAAATAGCCAGCCCGATCAATAATTCAACACACAGGTTAACACGACGACATCGCGGGAGAGTTTCCTAGCGGATGACTCTTGGCATAGTTTTCGAGCAGCCAAGGTGTAACACCTGGGGTGTTACCTGTTTGTTTTTGCTTGCATCACATGCATCATATTGCATTGCACCATGTTTGCATCACAACAATTCAAACAATTTAAAATTCCACACATGTCAAATTTTTTTTCCAATTTAACAATTGCAAACTACAACAACTCCTTTGTTTTCAAATAGTTTGCAGTTGTTCTAAATCAAATTGCTTGTTAATACAAATTGCCCTGTTATTAAAACCCTAATGGCTAATTCAAAGATTCAAATCAAATCACTCATTAACTTGTTGGTTTTAATCAAACCATTAATTCAATCAATTAATTCTAAAACACTTTCAAATTCAAAACCAAATGTATTTCAAACAGAACCAATTTGAAACTATAAAAATAATAACCAAAACATTCTGTTATTCTTTGTTTCCAATTAATTCTTTTGGGTCAACTTATTAAAAGGTTGATTTTATTAGTTATTTTAAATATTCAAAAATCATCTAAATTGGCTTATTTTCCAAAACAGCACAAAAATTTAAACCTTTTTGAAATCCAAACTTGTTAACTGTTTGGAATCAACCCCATGAGCACACCCTAATTTTCTATGAATTTTCCCTAACCTAAAAACCCTCCTTTTCTTCCAAATCTGTTTCTGCAAAAAAAAAAAGAAAAAAAAAGTGAAACAGAAAAATAAAAAGGAAAACTGCCCCGCGCGCGCGTCACCTAAGCTAGCCCAGCCCACCTAGCCTCTAACCCGCGCGCAGCCCAGCCCGCTAGCACCACTTACCGCTTCGATTAAACAGCCGCCGGCGTCGTCTCCCCGTACGGCAATGAATCCGCCACGCCACGTCGCCACTGTATCGATCACGACGGCCAGGAGCTCACCCGAGCCCCTATAAGTACCCCTAGGCACCTGGCGCCAAGCCCTAGCCACCTAGGGTTCCGTTCCCCCCTCGATTTCCGCCGCAATTCCTCCTCTCCCCCGGCGTTCCCCTCTCTGCTGTCACCCCACCGGAGTCGCCGCTCTGAATCTCCGTTGAGCCCCTCCACCTCGCAGCTCCACTCTCCTTTCCAAGCACTGGACTCGACCACCCACCTCGTCCTCTTCCGATTGCACCCTCGAGCGAGCTCGTTGAACCACGGACTCACCGCCGCGATCCTCGACGCCTCCGGCCACCGTGGCGTCCTCCTCTGAACCCGTGCACGCCGGCGCCGTTGCGGGCCTCCATCATCCGCGCCAACCACGGGGATCAACTCGCCACGTCTCCCGCAACCTTTTGGACACCGGCGCCTTCTCGGTGGAGCCCTGTAGCCGCGCCGCCGTCCTCGACCACGCCGTCGCCGCCGCGGGAAACTTCCTCGAGCCTCTGCATCCCTCTACTACGGTGGTGAGCAGCCGTCCTCCGTCTCCCTCCTCTCTGTCGTGCCTCCGTGCACGCACACGTTCCCACGGCAGCCCACGAGCACAGCACCACGGCGTTTCCTCGCCGGCGTTCATGTTTCTGTCATTCAGTTGCAGTCAGCGCGCGTCAGCAAAGTTTCAGTTAACTCGTTGTTTAAGTTTATCCTCCCTGCGCATCTGTATCTGACAAGAAACGAAAAACAGCGGAGCGGTATCAGTCAGTGCAGCGCGAGGGCGAGGTCCAGGGTTCGAGCCCCTGGCTCGCGGGATAAATCCCACATCTTTTTGCCCGCTTCGCTGACAGGGAGGGCCCCCTGTCAGCCTCTCACGTGCCACGCTAGCACAGTGAGCCCACGGGCCCCCCTGGCAGTGAGTGGGTAGGAAAACTGTGCGTATAAAAAGTTGTAAACATAATCTGTAATAAAAAACTAGTCCTTTATTTTAACGGATGGGTCCCTCACATTAAAATGCTAATAACTTTAGTTTTATAACCCCAAATAATGAAAATAAAATATGTGCACTAATCTAAATTTAATTCTCTATCCATTTATATCATTTGTTCCCTGTTTTGAATTTTCAAAATGCAATTCAAATTTGAATTCAAATAATTCAATTGTAATTTGCAACAATTCATAAATAATTCATACTAATTCCAAATAAGGCAAATAAAATATGTTTTCCATACCATTTTGAATAACCTTTTCAAATATAAATTTTGTTTCATGGTTTGAATACTTTAAATTGCCTAAATAATTTAATACTTGTTTAATTCATTTAAATTTGATAAAATCATAACTTGCTCAAAATAAAATAACTTTGAACATGCAAAATATGTTTTCAAACCCTCAAAGTGTGAACTTTTCAAATGTGAGTTTGAATTTATGTTTTGAACAAATAAAACTTCAATTAAATTCAAACTTGTTTCAATACCATTTAAAACTTGTTTAATATTGTTTAAGTCATAATTAAATTATCCTAATTCCACTTTCAATATTTGAAACATGTAATCCAACTAAAATTTGATGTTCTCTTCAAATACAAATTTTGTTAATTGTTTTGAACACTTTAACTTGATGAAAACAACAATTGCTGGTGTGACATGTTTAAGTAACCAAACTTTCCACACTTAACCAATAATTTCCAAATTTGTTAAACCTTATTTCAATTGGTTCTATTGTTGTTATTTTGCTGTTTTCCTCATCCATGCATCATGCTAATCCACCTTCACCTGTTGATTAGTTGGAAAACAATTGTTTCAACCATAATTCATGGGCTGTTCATATGCAACTCAAATTGCATATGGGTCCATTTAAATCTGTTTATCTTGTCAACTAGTTTACCTTGATGCATCTTTAAACCTGTCATGCATCCATATCTTGATCATTCTGGATCTTTTGCCGTAGTAGTAATTGTTGCATCCGGTGTTTGTTCGAGGTTCGTTGCTTCTTCCCGGATAGGACGTTGAGATGATGTGAGCAACGACAAGTTCTGCTACCTTGCGGGATCTCAGGCAAGTATACTCACTTGCTGCCAAATGGCTGTCTTTCATCACTTGTTACCGATACTTTCCGTTGTTCTTTTCTGCTAGCCTTAGTAGTAGTTGTTTCTGTTACGAACCCATCACATGAATCCCTTAACCTGGATATTGCCTCACCTCCATACCTATAACCATTGCTTGTTGCCCGTGTCTTACTAGCATGCTTAGGGTTGTTTTGCTCGAGTCTGTTACCCGTTACTTTCTGTTACTATTTTATTATGTTCTGGGGGCTCGATGTTTAATCAATCAATCATGCTAATGTTATTGTTAAATAATTAATTTGATGATAAGGCACCGGCAGGAGGCCCTTGTGGTTTTGAGGCCTGCTAGTGTCGACCCTAATAGGAAAGGGTCTTGTCTACTGATCCATGATGAGCGCACTACCCGCATGTGGGAAGCGAGTATGGGCGCCCCCCTCAATTTGACTCGATTCACATCTCGTCCAAATCGCCTCATTTAGTTCGGGTTTTCCATTTGCTGCATGCATGATCTTGCGAGCCCTTGGTACCCGGGTGGAACTTTCGTAGTCGGCATATAGGGGGACACGGTCTTAGAGTGCTATGAGGGTCCATTTTCTTCTGGGCTCGATTAGCCGTGCGCCCAAGGTTCTTTGGGCTTGATGCGAAGAAGAGTTGAGTTGTGTAGAGTACCTCGCTTGGTGGGTTTGATCCCCGTCTGGCGGGATATTCTTGCGTGTACGGCCAAATTGGTGCAACCCTGCAGGGATAATCTTTTCGAGAAGCCGTGTTTTCCGCGGTTATGGATTACTTGGTGAAAGTACTCAGGACAACTTAAACATAATGATTAACAATCTTTCACCCAATGATTAACAACTTGACTAGTAATAGGCTTATGGACACAATAATCTGAACCATCACTAATCCAACTGTGTGAGTTATCCTCGGATTGCTTCTTCGGATAAGGGGCGAGATCCAGGATGGGTTTGTTTGAAGTTATCTTTCAGTTGGTTACAACACTCGATCTTATCTCCTTTCTGGTAACCGGAAGTTGTAGTATCTATCTGTACTTGGTTAGTGCAGCCCGCTGTCGCTTATTTGCAATAACCCCTTCCTTTTCGTTGATCCCAAAGTATTTGTATCTTGTGATGACTGGCTACGCCGGTATCTTGTGAGTATGGTTTATCCACTTGCCAGTACTTAACCGTACTGACCCACGAATCCTTTTTTTCGTGGCTGCATATTCAACATTGCAGTCAACAGGTTTGAAGTCTGACGACGTTAGCTTGGGAATCCCTCCGGCTTGGCCTGGGCAGGGATTGGACGCTCTCGGTTATCTTCAGGACTCTTAGTCCAATTTGTATCTTGTCCGTAGACGGACGATATGTTGTTTCTTCCGCTGTTATTTGGATCTTTGTATTGTATCAGTTGTATCCCTGGCTCGTCTGAGTCATCTTGTATCTATCTGTTTCTGTTGTAATTGTGGAATATTCGTGAACTATTGTAATGTTATCATAAGTGGCAACCTGGAATCGGTTATTATGCGGATTTGGCGGGAATGCTGAAATCTGCATAGTGCCCGATCTCGGGGCGTCACAAATGGTATCAGAGCCTTGGTTCCGATTCCCGAGATTGTTTCGATACGAATGGTTATCGAAGCAACGGGTCCGCAAAGCCTGTAGGATAACCTAGCTAACGGTCGTTGTTTCTAGAATGTCAAAAACTATTTCTGCTAAACTATGTTGGAAAAACATCTGAATAGGATTCTTGTTTTCTCATTACCCCTATTCTATTTCCCCTCCCATCTTATTTGTTTTGGAGTCTACTCTCGTACTCAATCTTTCAAAGTGTTAGGATCCTACGTGGGTGGACGTTTTCTGAGCCTTTAACCTAATAGGTTCGATCATCGGAAGATTCCTGGTGGAAGAACATCGTCGTCACTCCGAGCAAGAATCCCTTGTTAATGGTGTCGAGAAGCCCTTGTTAGTGGTGTCGAGGAGATCAACTGGGAGCACGAAGAATCGATAGTCGAACCTCTTTCCCCTCCCGGGTTAGCAGGTGGATTGCGAGGGCGCAATCCCTTGTTAGTGGTGTCGTCTTTAACACCTGGGGTGTTACCTGTTTGTTTTTGCTTGCATCACATGCATCATATTGCATTGCACCATGTTTGCATCACAACAATTCAAACAATTTAAAATTCCACACATGTCAAAATTTTTTTCCAATTTAACAATTGCAAACTACAACAACTCCTTTGTTTTCAAATAGTTTGCAGTTGTTCTAAATCAAATTGCTTGTTAATACAAATTGCCCTGTTATTAAAACCCTAATGGCTAATTCAAAGATTCAAATCAAATCACTCATTAACTTGTTGGTTTTAATCAAACCATTAATTCAATCAATTAATTCTAAAACACTTTCAAATTCAAAACCAAATGTATTTCAAACAGAACCAATTTGAAACTATAAAAATAATAACCAAAACATTCTGTTATTCTTTGTTTCCAATTAATTCTTTTGGGTCAACTTATTAAAAGGTTGATTTTATTAGTTATTTTAAATATTCAAAAATCATCTAAATTGGCTTATTTTCCAAAACAGCACAAAAATTTAAACCTTTTTGAAATCCAAACTTGTTAACTGTTTGGAATCAACCCCATGAGCACACCCTAATTTTCTATGAATTTTCCCTAACCTAAAAACCCTCCTTTTCTTCCAAATCTGTTTCTGCAAAAAAAAAAAAAGAAAAAAAAGTGAAACAGAAAAATAAAAAGGAAAACTGCCGCGCGCGCGCGTCACCTAAGCTAGCCCAGCCCACCTAGCCTCTAACCCGCGCGCAGCCCAGCCCGCTAGCACCACTTACCGCTTCGATTAAACAGCCGCCGGCGTCGTCTCCCCGTACGGCAATGAATCCGCCGCACCACGTCGCCACTGTATCGATCACGACGGCCAGGAGCTCACCCGAGCCCCTATAAGTACCCCTAGGCACCTGGCGCCAAGCCCTAGCCACCTAGGGTTCCGTTCCCTCCTCGATATCCGCCGCAATTCCTCCTCTCCCCCGGCGTTCCGCTCTCTGCTGTCACCCCACCGGAGTCGCCGCTCTGAATCTCCGTTGAGCCCCTCCACCTCGCAGCTCCACTCTCCTTTCCAAGCACTGGACTCGACCACCCACCTCGTCCTCTTCCGATTGCACCCTCGAGCGAGCTCGTTGAACCACGGACTCACCGCCGCGATCCTCGACGCCTCCGGCCACCGTGGCGTCCTCCTCTGAACCCGTGCACGCCGGCGCTGTTGCGGGCCTCCATCATCCGCGCCAACCACGGGGATCAACTCGCCACGTCTCCCGCAACCTTTTGGACACCGGCGCCTTCTCGGTGGAGCCCTGTAGCCGCGCCGCCGTCCTCGACCACGCCGTCGCCGCCGCGGGAAACTTCCTCGAGCCTCTGCATCCCTCTACTACGGTGGTGAGCAGACGTCCTCCGTCTCCCTCCCCTCTGTCGTGCCTCCGTGCACGCACACGTTCCCACGGCAGCCCACGAGCACAGCACCACGGCGTTTCCTCGCCGGCGTTCATGTTTCTGTCATTCAGTTGCAGTCAGCGCGCGTCAGCAAAGTTTCAGTTAACTCGTTGTTGAAGTTTATCCTCCCTGCGCATCTGTATCTGACAAGAAACGAAAAAACAGCGCAGCGGTATCAGTCAGTGCAGCGCGAGGGCGAGGTCCAGGGTTCGAGCCCCTGGCTCGCGGGATAAATCCCACATCTTTTTGCCCGCTTCGCTGACAGGGAGGGCCCCCTGTCAGCCTCTCACGTGCCACGCTAGCACAGTGAGCCCACGGGCCCCCCTGGCAGTGAGTGGGTAGGAAAACTGTGCGTATAAAAAGTTGTAAACATAATCTGTAATCAAAAACTAGTCCTTTATTCTAACGGATGGGCCCCTCACATTAAAATGCTAATAACTTTAGTGTTATAACCCCAAATAATGAAAATAAAATATGTGCACTAATCTAAATTTAATTCTCTATCCATTTATATCATTTGTTCCCTGTTTTGAATTTTCAAAATGCAATTCAAATTTGAATTCAAATAATTCAATTGTAATTTGCAACAATTCATAAATAATTCATACTAATTCCAAATAAGGCAAATAAAATATGTTTTCCATACCATTTTGAATAACCTTTTCAAATATAAATTTTGTTTCATGGTTTGAATACTTTAAATTGCCTAAATAATTTAATACTTGTTTAATTCATTTAAATTTGATAAAATCATAACTTGCTCAAAATAAAATAACTTTGAACATGCAAAATATGTTTTCAAACCCTCAAAGTGTGAACTTTTCAAATGTGAGTTTGAATTTATGTTTTGAACAAATAAAACTTCAATTAAATTCAAACTTGTTTCAATACCATTTAAAACTTGTTTAATATTGTTTAAGTCATAATTAAATTATCCTAATTCCACTTTCAATATTTGAAACATGTAATCCAACTAAAATTTGATGTTCTCTTCAAATACAAATTTTGTTAATTGTTTTGAACACTTTAACTTGATGAAAACAACAATTGCTGGTGTGACATGTTTAAGTAACCAAACTTTCCACACTTAACCAATAATTTCCAAACTTGTTAAACCTTATTTCAATTGGTTCTATTGTTGTTATTTTGCTGTTTTCCTCATCCATGCATCATGCTAATCCACCTTCACCTGTTGATTAGTTGGAAAACAATTGTTTCAACCATAATTCATGGGCTGTTCATATGCAACTCAAATTGCATATGGGTCCATTTAAATCTGTTTATCTTGTCAACTAGTTTACCTTGATGCATCTTTAAACCTGTCATGCATCCATATCTTGATCATGCTGGATCTTTTGCCGTAGTAGTAATTGTTGCATCCGGTGTTTGTTCGAGGTTCGTTGCTTCTTCCCGGATAGGACGTTGAGATGATGTGAGCAACGACAAGTTCTGCTACCTTGCGGGATCTCAGGCAAGTATACTCACTTGCTGCCAAATGGCTGCCTTTCATCACTTGTTACCGATACTTTCCGTTGTTCTTTTCTGCTAGCCTTAGTAGTAGTTGTTTCTGTTACGAACCCATCACATGAATCCCTTAACCTGGATATTGCCTCACCTCTATACCTATAACCATTGCTTGTTGCCCGTGTCTTACTAGCATGCTTAGGGTTGTTTTGCTCGAGTCTGTTACCCGTTACTTTCTGTTACTATTTTATTATGTTCTGGGGGCTCGATGTTTAATCAATCAATCATGCTAATGTTATTGTTAAATAATTAATTTGATGATAAGGCACCGGCAGGAGGCCCTTGTGGTTTTGAGGCCTGATAGTGTCGACCCTAATAGGAAAAGGGTCTTGTCTACTGATCCATGATGAGCGCACTACCCGCATGTGGGAAGCGAGTATGGGCGCCCCCCTCAATTTGACTCGATTCGCATCTCGTCCAAATCGCCTCATTTAGTTCGGGTTTTCCATTTGCTGCATGCATGATCTTGCGAGCCCTTGGTACCCGGGTGGAACTTTCGTAGTCGGCATATAGGGGGACACGGTCTTAGAGTGCTATGAGGGTCCATTTTCTTCTGGGCTCGATTAGCCGTGCGCCCAAGGTTCTTTGGGCTTGATGCGAAGAAGAGTTGAGTTGTGTAGAGTACCTCGCTTGGTGGGTTTGATCCCCGTCTGGCGGGATATTCTTGCGTGTACGGCCAAATTGGTGCAACCCTGCAGGGATAATCTTCTCGAGAAGCCGTGTTTTCCGCGGTTATGGATTACTTGGTGAAAGTACTGGCTAACAAGTAGTCAGGACAACTTAAACATAATGATTAACAATCTTTCACCCAATGATTAACAACTTGACTAGTAATAGGCTTATGGACACAATAATCTGAACCATCACTAATCCAACTGTGTGAGTTATCCTCGGATTGCTTCTTCGGATAAGGGGCGAGATCCAGGATGGGTTTGTTTGAAGTTATCTTTAAGTTGGTTACAAACTCGATCTTATCTCCTTTCTGGTAACCGGAAGTTGTAGTATCTATATGTAGTTGGTTAGTGCATCCCGTTGTCGCTTATTTGCAATAACCCCTTCCTTTCCGTTGATCCCAAAGTATTTGTATCTTGTGATGACTGGCTACGCCGGTATCTTGTGAGTATGGTTTATCCACTTGCCAGTACTTAACCGTACTGACCCACGAATCCTTTTTTTCGTGGCTGCATATTCAACATTACAGTCAACAGGTTTGAAGTCTGACGACGTTAGCTTGGGAATCCCTCCGGCTTGGCCTGGGCAGGGATTGGACGCTCTCGGTTATCTTCAGGACTCTTAGTCCAATTTGTATCTTGTCCGTAGACGGACGATATGTTGTTTCTTCCGCTGTTATTTGGATCTTTGTATTGTATCAGTTGTATCCCTGGCTCGTCTGAGTCATCTTGTATCTATCTGTTTCTATTGTAATTGTGGAATATTCGTGAACTATTGTAATGTTATCATAAGTGGCAACCTGGAATCGGTTATTATGCGGATTTGGCGGGAATGCTGAAATCTGCATAGTGCCCGATCTCGGGGCGTCACACAAGGCCGCCATGGCGGAATGACAGATCAATTACTCTTTGGGCAAGAGTACGGCCGCTAGGCTGCCGGAAAGAAAAAGAAATTACCCTAATAAGAAACGTGCCTAAACTGGGCTGGGCCTCACTACATGCATAGTCATGGGCTTTAAGTACTAATTAGCGGGCTATGCTTCGGTGTCCCCCCTTCTCCAATACATAGAAGGGAAGCATAGTCATTTCTTACAATTAATTAGTTGTTAATCATATTAGACATCGTCGTCCTTCCTAAGTCCATACACAATGACCATACGGCCTTATGTATACTAACTAGAAATCTACCCGAGAGCCAGCCGATGTAGAAAACGATAACCATGCAGCTTTGCTAGAGGCAAGCCTCAAAACACATGAGAATAATTTCACGCCGTAGGAAAATGTACCAACACACGGCTCAATTAGTCAGTAATGACTATTTAATAGTTTGTCAATGACCATCCTACCCTTAATTACGAAAGGGTATGAAGCGATCTTAGCCGTTGATGTATTTAAGTTTGGGTAGGGGGGACACCAAAGAAGAAGCCTTGATTAGTACGTAAATGAGATAATTAGCAAGTATATGCACTACCCACACTAGTAACACGTACTCCAAATCATTAGGGGGGGGCCGAACCTTGGCAGGGGTCTAGCCCCTGCTAGCCCCCCCTTGTCTCCGCCCCTGCGGATGTGCCATCCCATCCCACACCCACTCATGCACGCCCTTGCGATGCCGCCGTGTGCGCTCATCTCGCGCCATCCCACGATACGCACACTGCGACCTAGTCTACCTAGCTTATCTGCTTAACTGAAGAAAACGGTCGAGTGCATGAACAAGCTCACGCACACGCCTAGTTATTCTGAAACTAAAACTGAACTAACACAACCAGAGCGCCTGGATTACAAGTTCAACAATTATCCCCTTAATCCTGGCGCCCAGATGATACTTCCATGACACCGAGCTTCAGTCGCATTTCAAGAAATTTGACGCGACCTAGTGACTTGGTCAGAATATCGGCCAGTTGGGCATCTGTACTGACGTGATCGATGTCCACCTTGCCTTCCTCAATGCATTCACGAATATAATGGAAACGAGTGTCGATATGCTTACTGCGTTCGTGGTGCATTGGATTCTTTCTCAACTCAATTGCGGACTTATTGTCCACAAGTAGCTTCACTGTCGTTGGTGCTTGACCGCTGCGATATATTCCGCCTCGCAAGACGAAAGTGCCACCACGGACTGCTTCTGGGATGTCCACGTGATGACGCTTGAATCGAAGAAGAAAACGACGCCGGTGGTGCTCTTCCGATCATCCACATCTCCGGCGAGATCGCTATCGCTGAAACCCATCAGAGTGGGCTCACTGGTTGTCCCCTTCCTGTATCTGCAGCCATAACCTGCAGTGCCACTGACATAGTGTAGTACCTGCTTCACGGCTGCCCAATGTGATGCTGTAGGGGCCTGCAAGTACCTGCTCACCATGCCAACTGCGTGTGTGATATCTGGACGAGTGTTGCAGAGGTAACGCAGGCTCCCAACAATGCTACGGTAGCGTGACACATCCATCACCTCTCCAACTCCAGCCTTGCCCATCTTGAGACGGTTTTCCATTGGCGTGTGGCAGGGATTGCATCCTGTCATACCTGCAGCTTCCAGGATCTTGGCAGCGTACGCGCTTTGGCAGAGTGTGATCGTCCCGGCTTCCTGCTTGACTTCGATTCCCAAATAGTAGCTCAGCAAGCCAAGATCACTCATTGCGAACAAATTGTGCATCTATTCCTTGAACGAGTTGATGTCATCGCTGTCCGTTCCAGTGATAATCAAATCATCCACGTAGACGCCCATGATCAACGTCTTCTTCTCCGTGTTCCTCCTGTACACGGCATGCTCGAGAGGACTCCGCTCGAAACCAAGTAATGCCAAGGATGCATCCAACTTGGCGTACGAGGCTCGAGGCGCCTGCCGTAGGCCATACAGCGCCTTGCGCAGCCGCAGTACTTTGTGCTCGTTCCCGGGGTCGACGTAGCCAGGCGGCTGATGCACATAAACCTCCTCCTCGAGGTCTCCGTTGAGGAACGCGCTCTTGACGTCCATATGATGTACTTGCCACCCGCAGTGAGCAGCAAGTGCGAGCAGAAGCCGTACTGTTTCCATTCGCGCTACCGGTGCGAAAACCTCGTCAAAATCCACGCCTTGCCTCTATGCATATCCCTTAGCGACGAGCCGAGCCTTGTGCTTGATCACTTGTCCTGCGGGATCCTTTTTCACCTTAAATACCCACTTCAAGCCGATGCCCTTGTGTCCACGCGGAAGCTCCACGAGCTCCCAAGTGTTGTTGCTGTGGATTGATCCCAGCTCGGCATCCATGGCGTTCTTCCAGCACTGCTCGTCCAAGGCCGCATCGACAGAGGTGGGCTCCTCTGCTGCCACCAAGCATTCGTCATCAAGCTCGGCATCGGTCTTCAGGACGTAGTCGTTGTAGAGTGGATTTGGTTTGACGATGCCGCGGCGTGCACGCATCTCCATGGGGTGCCGTGGCATGGGTGCCGCTGGCCGTGCACTCTCTTCTTCTTCTGCAGGCTTGGGGACGTCGACGTTGGCGGATCATGGTGTGATCCATCCTGCAGCCGAGACAGTCGAAGGAGTGCAGTGCGTGGCAGAATTCTGCGCGGGAGAGCCGGCAGCATTTTCCCTCGTTTTTCTCTTCCCGGCAGAACTTTCAGCTCCAGAACTTTGCGCGGCAGGGAGACTGACCACGCTGGTGCCTGGATACGAGAAGATCTCGACCTGGAAGGGTGCGTTTCCTTCTTCTTCTGTCTTCTCCCAATTACACCGCGCGGCCTCGTCAAAAACCACGTCTCGTGATACGTGGATGCAGTTTTTAACAGGGTCGTACACACGGTAGGCTGCCGTGCCGGGCTCGTAGCCAAACCTCACCATTGGAGAGCTTCTGTCATCGAGCTTCTTCAGATGCGGCTTGGTGATCTTCACATGGGCTACACAACCAAATGCACGCAGGTAGCTCACATCAGGTTTGAATCCGTTCCATACCTCAAACGGAGTCTTTCCCTCGACGCTCTTGGTTGGTGATCTGTTCAGGAGATAGACGGCAGTGGTGACCGCCTCCCCCCAGAACCTTGCAGGAACTCCCATTGCTTTCATCAGGCTACGAGCAGTGGAGACGATCATTTGATTGCGGCGCTCGACCACCCCGTTCTGCTGAGGGGAATAGGGTGCGGTCAGCTGCCGTCCAATCCCTTCTTCGGCGCAGTACGCGGTGAACATGGCGACAGTGAACTCGCCGCCGCGATCTGTGCGCAACAGCTTCAACTTACGTCCAGTTTCCACTTCCACTCCAGTGCGGAAACGTTTGATCGCCTCTGCTGCTTGGTCCTTCGTTGCCAGGAGAGTGAGCCACATATAGCGGCTCTTGTCATCTACCAGCAGCAGAAAGTAGCGTCTTCCCGCGGGCGTCGCCGGCGTGATTGGGCCACATAGATCGCCGTGGACCAGGTCTATCAGCCCCTCGGCCCTTCTCTTCGCTTGCTGGGGGAATGGAGCGCGCCGTTGCTTCCCCGCCAGGCAACCATCACACAGCTGCACGACGTGCTGTATTTGTGGCAGCCCTCTCATCATGCCGAGACGCGCAAGACGGCGCAACGCGTCGAAGTTGAGATGGCCGTATCTTGGTGCCACTTCCACGACTCGTCAGAGTTCACCGTGGCAAGGCACACGGTCCTTGCGATGTCGAGCCTGACAATGTACAGGCGGTTGCGCGCACGAGGCACCCTAGCGAGCAGACGCCGGCGTCGGTCATAGAGCTTCAAGAAACCATCGCCCAGAGCGACGCGGCATCCGTTTTCGTCCAGCTGCCCTAGACTGACGATGTTGCTGCAGAGTCTTGGAATGTAGTAGGCGTCGGTGAGCGCTCGGTGATCTCCGTTGCCGCAGTTGAAGAGGATCGTTCCTCTCCCCTTGATGTCCACCACTGAGCCGTCGCCAAACCTCACTGTGCCTCCTACGGTGGTGTCCAGCTCCGCGAACACATCGCGGCGCCCAGTCATGTGATTACTCGCCCCAGTATCGAGGAACCAGGTATCATCGGGTCGCGTCGCCGTGCCGAGAAGAACACGTTCTTCCATGAGGTGCACAGACTTCATCGCGCCGATCGTCATCGGCATGGGCGCGTCCACATCTGCGATCGTGGATGTCACGTTCACCACGCTCGCCATCAGCAGGGAGGGCCCGTCGTCGTCACTGTCGACGCAGTGGCGTGCCAGGTGCAGAGCTGGCTGGTCTTCCTCCACCGCGGCCAGATGGGCCTGCTGCTTGTTCCCCTTGCGCTCTCGTCGAGGTTCCGGACAGTCACGGGATATGTGCCCTGCGAATTTGTTGCAGTTATAGCACTTGATCCCTGACATGTCGCGTTCGCCGTTCTCCCCGCGAGATCCATGCCGGTCGTTGGCGTGATTCTTCTGTTTTCCGCGACCATTGCTCTTGCCGCCGCCGCTGCTCGATCCGGAGCCCTGTCACTGATCTTTCTTCTTTCCTCGCGCCATCCACTGCTCCTCCATGAGCAGTAGCTGGGATCCAGCTCCGTCCGTGCTTCCGATCGAGCACCTTTCAGCAGACGAACGCATGCGCCCGATCAACTCTTCGATGGACATGCCCTCCAGGTCGAGGAGAGTTTCGATCGAGCAGGCGATCTGCGCGTACTGCGAGGGGACTTCGCGAAGAAACTTCTGCACGATCTTGACCTCTTCCACCGAATCGCCAAGGGATCGGAGGTTGTTTACGAGATTTGTGATACGCATGCCGAACGCATCGAGCGTCTCGCCGTCCTTGAACGAGATCTGTTCAAATTCCTTGCGCAGGCGCTGCGCCGTCGCCTCCCGCGCACGGCTGACACCCGTGCGCATCAGCTTGATCGCTTCCCACGCGTCCGCCGCCGTATCCTTGACAGCCAGCACCGGTACCATCTCCGGTGGCACTGCGCGCAGCAGCGCCGAGAGCGCCGCCATGTCCTCACGATCTCCTGGGACGCCCGTGCCGGAGACGGCCTCCCAGAGGCCTTGGGTGCGAAGATTGATCTTCATGACGAGCGCCCATTCGATGTAATTCGTGGCGGTCAGGGTGGGGTAGACGATGGTGTTGCCGTAGTTCGCGCGCTCCTGCACGACGCGCTCGTGGATGACCACCTCGCCTCCCCGCCTGACGACGCTCCGTCCACGGCTGCGGCCGCGCTCCCATGCGGCAGCAGACGCGGCGTCAGCGGCAGCCGCTGCTGCAGCTGCGTCGCCTCCGTTCCCTCCTCCTCCGTTGTCTGGCGTCGCTGGCGTGCGTGCCCGTGCGTCCGCCATGATTCCCGGATCGTAACGGCTCTGATGCCACTGTTAGTCGCAAGAATCAGAGGTTCTGAGGAAGACAGTGTTTTGTGCTGCGAAAGCGTGCAGCGTTTTCTGCTCTTTTCTCTATTTAACTGTAACTGAAAATAACAGAAGAGAGGGTCGTTTCCGAGCTTCCCGGATGTGCCATCCCACACCCACTCATGCACGCCCTTGTGATGCCGCCGTGTGCGCTGATCTCGCGCCATCCCACGATACGCACACTGCGACCTAGTCTACCTAGCTTATCTGCTTAACTGAAGAAAACGGTCGAGTGCATGAACAAGCTCACGCACACGCCTAGTTATTCTGAAACTAAAACTGAACTAACACAACCAGAGCGCTTGGATTACAAGTTCAACAGAAACTACCAATCATGGGACAGATTCGATATTTATCACTAATAACTTCTCTTACAAAACGATCGATAGTTTATAATTTCATATCCGGCTCTGAAACTAATTGCTATAGATTTAGTCTGCCAAAAGAAATTACCATAGATTTAAGACACTGTTTGCACCGAAGTTTAGTATATTTTCGGTGTCCAGATAACCAGAATATTTGAGCCGATATTTTTCATCCAACAACATTTTAATTTAGCTTTTCTCATTATATTAGAAGTACAATATACAATAATGTGAGTGCCGATTGGACACGTAGACCAATTTATAATCAGGGTTTACTTAAACCAATTACTCAACTTGAAACCCAAAAACTTACGGATTGGAACATACGGATCAAAACTTGAACATTTTTTCGGATTAGTTGGGGCATCCGAGCGGGAAGAAGGGCTACTCCACGATGATTTTTCTAGAGTAACAAGTAGCCGAACCGGCTGGTGGTCGATGAAGCCATCAATGGCGACAACAATGTCATGCATGTCTATCTTGGAGCCAACCCGGTTGTTGGCAGACGAGGCCACAAAGGAAGACAACTCCGTTGACCCTCTAAACCAGGACACTGGGCTCTCCCATGGAGGCAGTGCCATCCTAAAGGGTTATGCTACGTAGACATTTTGACAGGAACCTCTGAAAAGTAGGAGTAAGAAGGAGTGGACGATGGAGAGCAAATTCGATTAGTGGACACCGTGAGTCAACTATCATGCATCTTATCCGTCAGTAATTATATTTCTAGTGTTTCAAATAAATATTCTCCTGTTACAACGCACGTGCACATATGCTAGTATATTATCAAGAGCATAAGTTCACTGAATATGTGTATTATCAAGAGCAACCAGTACGTGAGATGAATCATGTTTGAGAGACCTGCTAATTATGTACTCCCTCCGTTCCACAATATAAGATGTTTTAGATTTTTTCCACATTCACATACATACACATGTATCTAGACATATTTTAGTGTATATGTACACTTACTTTAGTGTGAATCTAGACAACATGTGAAACAGCTAAAACATCTTATATTATGGAACGGAGGGTGTATTACCCCTTGGTCTGCTGGCACAAACCGAAACATCCATGCAAGATGCCTATCTGGTGCCTATATATACAACGCTTTTTTTTTCATGCACAAATGGAAGTTCGTTATTAACTCATGAAGAGCATTACATAAATTGCCTGCTCCATGTCGATCGAACGTTGTTGTTCTCAATCAAGGTTCTATTAAGTGCTAGGCGCTCAATCAGCATTTAGCCTCTGCTTTTAAGCGCAGTACATGAGATGAATCCTGCATAATTAAGCTTATAAAATGGCTGCATCCTGCATAAATTCACTGAATATGTGTATTATCAAGAGCATAAGTTCACTGAATATGTGTATTATCAAGAGCAGCCAGTACATGAGATGAATCATGTTTGAGAGACCTGCTAATTATGTATTACCCCTTGGTCTGCTCGCACAAACGGAAATATCCTTGCAAGATGCCTATCTGGTGCCTATGTATAGAACACTTTTTTTTTCATGCACAAATGGAACTTTGTTATTAATTCATGAAAAGCATGACAGAAATTGCATTATGGATTCACATTTAAATCATGCATTGAGGGAAACAAATAATGGCAAGATCATGTTGAGCATAACCTTCAAACTCACATATATAACACCTGTGTGACAAAATTGGGCAGATAACCCCACAACCAGAACACCTACGTAGGGAACATAACGTGTGGGCGCATCTACACTAATATAAAATGAGCGAGAGGGTCCGATCCAACATATCTGCACGGCGCAACCAATATATCTGACGGTTCCAGATTCCCCTGTATCTGACGGCTCATCACAGTTGTCACTCCGTGAAACGCACTGCTAATCCCATTGCCCTACACCGCGACTCTCTCCCAAGACCCAACCAGAACGGAAAAAAACTCTCGATCGTCCCAGCCTCCGCCGTCGCTGCCATCCCCATGGTCGGGCCGCGCCCAGCCGCCGCATTCTCCCAAGCGGACTCAGCGTTCCATGGTCGCTCCTCGCCCAACCCTGCCCCGCCACCGGGAGACCCCACCCAGACTGCGGCTCACGGAACGGTGGCGCGCCGACACTCAGCCTGGTGTACGTCAACCCAGTGGCACCATCGAACTTGCTGTCCGACCGTGCCGCCGGTCCGACTGGTATCACCTCTCTGTGGATACGAGTTTCGTCTATCCTAATCTGGTTTGTCTTCTCATATCAATCTTCCCACCAATTCTATTACGATGTCCGCCTCTGTGTCTAATCATGCAATTTACCTATTTGCTGCTATGCGCCCACACGTTATGGTCCCTACATAGGTGTTCTGGTCGTGGGGTTATCTGCTCAATTTTGGTGTTATAGATGTGAGTTTGAAGGTTATGCTCAACATGATCGTACCATTATTTGTTTCCCTCAATGCATGATTTAAACGTGAATCCATAATGCAATTTCCGTAATGCTCTTCATGAATTAATAACGAACTTCCATTTGTGCATGAAAAAAAGAGAGTTGTATATATAGGCACCAGATAGGCATCTTGCAAGGATATTTCCGTTTGTGCCAGCAGACTAAGGGATAATACATAATTAGCAGGTCTCTCAAACATGATTCATATCATGTACTGGTTGCTCTTGATAATACACATATTTCAGTGAACTTATGCTCTTGATAATGTTAGAGATATTGGTTAGTACGCCAAGTGCGTTTATCTGTTTATCTTTGTATTCCTTGCATTGCAAGTTTACCAAACCGTGTCTATAAGGTTTGGTACTTATCTGTAATAACTTTGTTGTAATCCTCCCGGGGTTGGTTAACCGGCTATATTAACACGCAACGGCGGCCCTCAACAGGGTACAACGCCTTCCACCCAAAAACTAGGTCGCCTACATGGTATCAGAGCGAACCTCCGTAGATCGCATCTAGTTTTCCACCTCCGATCCGATGGCATCTGCATCGATAGGGCTTGTCTCGCCGTTCAACCAGAATGGCACATCGGAGAAGTTTGGAAAGGGCAACTTCCTGGTATGGAAAGCCCTAGTGCTGCCAGCTATCTGCGGCGCACGGATGGAGTGCTTAATCGACGACACCTCCAAAGCTCCAGATATGGAGATCATCGTTGACATAGGAGAGGCCGCCAAGAAAAGCCCAAACCCCGAGTACACTCGATGGGCATCCTAGGACCAACAGGTCTATGGGTTCATCTTCTCCTCGCTCTCCCGTGAAGTGATGGCACACGTCCTCACCACCCACACGGCGCACGAGCTTTGGGAGGCCATTGGTGCCATGTTTGGTGCCCGCACTCGTGCGCGTACTGTCAATACGCGCATCGCCCTCGCCACAACCAAAAAGCTCTCTGGCATGAGCATGGCCGAATACGCGACCAAGATGAAGGGCTATGGAGATGAGATGACATCCGCCGGCAAGACACTCGACGACGAAGCCATGGTGTCCTACATCATCGCCGGCCTCGACGACAAGTACGACGCCCTGGTTGCCGCGGTGCTCGCTCGGGAGATCCCTATCACCGTGAATGACCTGTCCGCACAGCTGCTCAACTATGAGAGTCGTCAGCACCTCCTGCATGGCATTGGCTACTCACAGTCGTCGACAAACTCAGCCACCCGTGGTGGCCGTGGAGGCTTTAACCGCGGCGGTGGCAATGGTGGCCGCGGCAACTACACCAACCATGCCGGCCGTGGGCGCGGCAACTATTCCCCCAACTACTCCAACTATGGGGGAGGAAACTCCACCAACCAGGGAGGTGGCCGTGGCAACTTTAGCAGCAATGGCCGCGTCCGTGGAAATCAGTACGGCAACGGAGGATGAGGAGACAATCGTCCTCGGTGCCAGCTCTGCAACAACCCTGGCCATATGGTCAAGGACTGCTGGCATCGGTACGACCCTGATTTCGTTCCAAGGGAGTGATCTGCGCCGGCTGTCTTCAACAAGAATAGCAACGACGAGTGGATCAGCAACATTGGCGCTACTGACCACATCACCGGCGAGCTTGATCGCCTAACGACCCGGCAGAAATTCCAAGGACATGAGCAAGTTCACACCGCAACTGGTGCAGGTATGGACATTAGCCATATTGGTAATACTACTGTTCGCACACCCTCCAAAAACATTCACTTAAACAATGTTCTCTTTATTCCTCAAGTCACAAAAAATCTTGCTTCCGTACACAAACTTACTTGTGACAACAATGCATTCCTTGAATTTCATCCGAATTATTTTTGTATCAAGGATCGAGACACAAAGAAGGTTCTGCTTAGAGGTCCATGTAGAGATGGATTCTATCCGATGCCTAGCCCCCTCAAGCAAGCACATGTCGTAGTCAAGCCCTCATCCTCAAGGTGGCACGATCGCCTTGGACATCCAGCCTTTTCCATAGTTCAAAGAGTCGTTAGTCATAATAAATTACCCTTCTTGAGTGATTTCAATAAAGAGTCCGTGCGTGATGCATGTCAAAAAGGCAAGCACCACCAACTTCCATATCCAAAGTCCAGTAGAAAATCTAGTGCTCCTTTAGAGATCATTTTATCTGATGTATGGGGACCTGCTCCTAATTTTGTAGGGAGAAAGAACTATTATGTCATTTTCATTGATGATTTCAGCAAATTCACATGAATTTATTTACTTAAAAATAAATCTGAGGTTTTTGACATTTTTTCATGAATTCCAAGCTCTAGTTGAAAGACATCTTGGTCATAAAATAACCGCCTGGTGAGGGGCTGGGCGCCGCGTCCCCTTGGTTTTTCGTGCTGCTGTCGGGTAGCAGCAAACGGTCATTTTGCATGAAATAACTGTCGTTTTCCTCCGAATTTCCTGATGCTTCTTCGTCTGAACCTGTACTATAATCATAATCATCTTCACCAGTACGGTTAGTAGTAACATGATTAGTAGGATCATTAGGCACATTTGGTGCAACTATGTGATCCACCTCCGACTCCGCGCCGCATAGCGTCAGCCAATCCCGTGCGGACAGCGCACCCAGACAGCGTGGGCGCCTGCGCGGAGATTCTTCCTCGGAAGCGCCAACGAATCGGCAGGCGCCAGGTCACCCCGACAACATCATGATGTGCATGTGTCGGGTCATGGCTCAGCGGAGATGGGATTCTCTGCGCATGAAGACCACCGTCATGCAGAAGGCAGTAGCCACAGAAGATCTCACACGGGGGAAGACGCTGATTCGCCTCCGACAAGATCACCATTGGGATCGCCACCCGGATACTCTGCCACGCCACCCGGATCCTCTGCCATACCGGGATCAGCTCCAGGATCCTCTGTGCACCCGCACTCCGCAACTGCACCCGTGAGAGCAACCACGAGGTTATAAACAGGTAAATTGGAGCGGAAAAATTATAAAATTGCTTCAAAATATAGTTTTCTAACATCTATAGGAGAACCTGAAGATTTAGCTGAAGCACTAAGTAATAAGAATTGGAAACATGCTATGAATAGTGAATATGATGCACTAATGAAAAATAAAGCGTGGCACTTAGTACCGTCTAATGAAAGTAGAAACATTATAGACTGCAAATGGGTCTATAAAATTAAGAGAAAATCTGATGGACCAATAGATAGATATAAAGCAAGATTGGTAGAAAAGGATTTAAGCAAAGGTATGGTATTGACTACGAGGATACTTTTAGTCTGGTGGTCAAAGCTGCAACTATTAGGCTTGTTTTGTCCATTGTTGTTTCCAGGGGGTGGAGTCTACGACAGCTAGATGTGCAGAATGTGTTTCTTCATGGCGTTCTGGAGGAAGATGTCTATATGAGACAACCACCAGGTTTTGAGGTAAAAACAAAGCCCCATCATGTATGGAAGTTGGATAAAGCCCTGTATGGTCTGAAACAGGCACCAAGGGCTTGGTATTCACAGCTGAGCATGAGATTGCAAAAGCTTGGTTTTGTTCCATCCAAGGCTGATATTTCACTATTCTTTTATAGTAAAGGGAATGTCCCGATATTTATTCTCATCTATGTTGATGACATAATTGTTGCTAGCTTCTCTCATAATGCAACAACATCACTCCTTCATGACTTGAAGATGGACTTTGCACTCAAAGATTTGGGTGACTTGCATTATTTCTTGGGCATAGAAGTATAGAGAACTCAAGATGGAATTCTGCTAACTCAAGAAAAGTATGCAACAGATATACTCAAGCGCACTAGTATGATGAGCTGTAAACCATTGAATACACCTCTATCTACTTCTGAAAAATTGTCGAAATTTTAAGGAGAAACTTTGAGTTCTGAAGATTCTACCAATTATAGGAGTGTGGTTGGAGCCTTGCAATATCTAACATTGACTAAAGTATTTGCATTGCCCCACTACTTTGCATTGGGACAGCAGTTAAAAGGATATTAAGATATTTGAGAGATACACTTGGTATTGGATTAAATATAAATAAAATCTCATCTATGCTTGTGAGTGCCTTCTCTGATGCAGATTGGGCAGGGTGTCCAGATGACAGAAAGTCTACTGGAGGATTTGTAGTGTTTCTTGGATCTAATTTAGTGTCATGGAGTGCAAGAAAACAGCCCACTGTGTCAAGATCAAGCATTGAGGCTGAATATAAAGCCGTGGAAAATGCTACGGCTGAGGTCATGTGGATACAAACTCTTCTCCCAGAATTAAAAGTTGCACATCCTAGATCAACATTATTATGGTGTGACAATATTGGTGCTACCTATTTGTCAGCAAATCCGGTGTTCCATGCAAGAACCAAACATATAGAAATTGACAATCACTTTGTTAGAGAAGGAAGTCAGAAGTTACTCGAAATTCGTTTTATACCCACAGGAGATCAAGTTGCAGATGGGTTCACAAAAGCTCTAAATAATCAACAATTGTTGGCATTCAGAAGAAATCTTAACTTAGGAAAGTTAGTATTGAGGAGGGGTATTAGACATATTGGTTAGTACGCTAAGTGTGTTTATCTGTTTATCATTGTATTCCTTGCATTGCAAGTTTACTAAACCGTGTCTATAAGGTTTGGTACTTATCTGTAACAACTTTGTTGTAATCCTCCCGGGGTTGGTTAACCGGCTATATTAACACATAACGACGGCCCTCAACAGGGTACAACGGCTTCCACCCAAAACCTAGGTCGCCTACAGATAATACACATATTCAGTGAACTTATGCATAGCCATTTTATAAGCTTTAATATGCAGGATTCATCTCATGTACTGCGCTTAAAAGTAAAGGCTAAACGCTCAATCAGCCCCTATCTTTTAAGAGAACCTTGAGTGAGAACAACAACGCCCAAGCAGAAGCTTTGTTCTTCCATTTTCCTTTTTTACCTTGAGCACCAAATGATCGACATTTGAACATGGAGCAGGAGCATACAAAACTCAATTAATTTGCACTAGTCATAAACTCGTGCATCCGCACGGAGCCTTGGTTAGAATGGTATAAATAATATAAATTAGAATCGTATTGAAATTTTAAAAACAATATTTTCTTATTATAAGCATTTTTTATATATTTTCTTGAATTGGTTCAACTGGAAAATATATGTGCCAAAATTCCCAAATTGTTAATTTTAGAATAAAATTGTCCTTCGGATTTCATGCCACTTAATGCTACATCGTGGATATGTGTATTACTTCACTTCACATGGAAGATAAATAGTAGGTGAGCAAGATATGAATTAATTAAGCCAAAATCTATATATTATAGAAACATAATAGATTAGCATTTTTCTTAAGTTATATAGGCCATTTTCTATTTTTCCCATGTAGGAATGAGAATCTAATGATGGAAACAAAGACCTAAACGTTGACTAAACGCATCACGTACATGTTGTAAATAAGTCGGCTCATTGCTATTTCACCACTAATCTGCGGGGCACAACTAATTTTGATTTCCCAAACATATTTTACTTTTCTACTCTTTTCTTCCCATACAGGTCCTCCCAATGCAAAAATATTCAATTTGTTTTATAAGAGACTAACAAATCCATTTGGTTCACATTCCCATGTTGTCCTAGCAGCATTAGATAGGTTAACAAAATTGTAGATATTTCACATTCCCGTTTTATTATAGATCTTAGCACCAGTATTGCACAACAGAAAAGCATTAAAGAGTATCAAATTAACAACAGGTTCACCTGACGTGAAATAGTTTGAACGCAACTTAGAACCGATGAAGCCATCTCCGATGCATCGTGAAGAAAAATAAAAAGGAACTATGATATGTAAGAAAATCACAAATCATGTGGTTATGTCCTGTTCGGATGCTCTCCACTCCACGAAATCCATCTCCAGTGTTTCTGGCTCCACGGAGCGCGCGGAGCTCGGTTTGGGCTCTCCAGGAAAATAGCTACAGCTCAGTCCGCTCTGCTCCTTCAACTCTACGGAGTTGGGTAGGTTCGGTGCCGCTGCATCGGCTCCGGAAGCGTAGTCGGTGGAACGGAGAGAATCCGAACATGCTCTATATATCCTTGAGTATAGAGGCTAGGTGTGGGGTGATCAACTGATCATGGTACTTGTCGCACCCAGACTTCTAGAGGATACTCACCGTACGAACTGAACAGTATTTTGATTGGATTACGGGGCTTACCGGCACCCGCATCTCTTACGAGTAGGCCAACACTTATGTGTGACAACCAATCTTTACTATTCACCGTCGATGTAAACTATCCCGTAGAAATCAGGACACTACCATTGACGTACTTCATACCATACACACATGGTACGTCAACGGCTTTGAACAAGATGATAACATAACATATCTCTAAGACACAAAAGATTGAAATAAGTTGTAACTGGCCCTCACTAGGGCAGAGAATAGCAAATACAATCATCCAGAGGACACATGTCCCAACATAACATCATTACAACTCAGCGGAAGCATTCAAAGGGGTCTGAGTACAGACAAATCCAAATAGGCTTAAGAAGCCGGGAATGAAAAGAAAACGGAGCCCATCCACGATGTCTCAGATCCTGCCCGGGTCCGCTAACTACTCGTCAGCAGCCTCGTCAAACTCCACGTAGTAGCCGTCACGGGGATCCTCGTAAGCGTAGTCTGCGGAAACCACAGCCCCAAAGGGGTCAGTACATAAACGTACTGGCAAGCAAGACTCACAGTTCACCAAAGTGTAGCCCGTCAACACCAAGCACAGATGCCTTGGGATCAACGGAAGAAAGGGGTATAAAAGATGCTGTTACTGGCTGCACTAACCAACTACAGAAAGTACTACAACTTCCGGTCTAACAGAAAGAGATAAGATAGCGTATCGTAACCAACTATAGCTAACCACCAAACAAACCCATCCTGGACCTCGCCCCTTATCCAAAGAAGCAATCCGAGGATAACTCACACCGTTGGATTAATGATGGATCAAATTGTTGTGTCAATAAGCCTATTACTAGTCAAGTTATCATTAGTTAGGTGTAAGTTGTTCTGAGTACTTGTTAGCCAGTACTTTCACCAAGTCAACCATAACCGCGGAAAACACGGCTTCTCGAGAAGATTTATCCCTGCAGGGGTGCACCAATTTGGCCGTACACATAAGAATAACCCGCCAGATGGAAAGGCCTTTCCCACCAAGCGGGGCACTCAACACAACTCAACTCTTCTTCGCATCAAGCCCAAAGCACCACGTGATGTGCGTGCGCGGCTAATCGAGCCCCACGAAGAAAAGGGGACCCTCATAGCACTGGAAGACCACGCCGCCCTAAATGCCGACTACAAAAGTTCCACCCTGGCCTCGGGTTCGTACATGCATATGCGTGCATCAAATGGAAAGCCCGAACTAAGTGTGGTGATTTGGACGAGATGCGGATCGAGTCAAATTGAGGGGGGCGCCCATACACGCTTCCCACATGCGGATAGTTCGCTCATCATGGATCAGTAGACAAGACCCTTTTCCTATTAGGGTCGACACTAGCAGGCCTCAAAACCACGCCGGGCCTCCTGCCGGTGCCTTATCAGCAAAATATTATTACCTCAAATTAACAGGTTGTTGTTTAACATCGAGCCCCAGAATATAAGCAGATATGATAACAGAAAGTAACTGATAACATACTCGAGCAAAACAACCCTAAGCATGCTAGTAAGACACGGGCCCAAGCAACGGGGTTATAGGACTAGAGGTGTGGCAATATCAGGGGTTAGGGTATCAAGTGATAGGTTCGTAACAGAAGCAACGATACATATGGCTAGCAGAAATAGACAACGGAAAGTATCGGTAACCAATGTTGAAAGGAACACAATGGGTCATGTGAGTGATAACTTGCCTGCAAACTCAGCAGCCGGGTACTGAGCTAGATCCTCAGAAGGGGTGTCGTAAAGATCGTCGGTCTCAACGTCGTCGTCTATCCGAGAAGAAGCAAACAAACAATACTGGAAAAAAATAAACAATCAATATCATGGCATAGTGCACAGTCATGGGATGATGCATGTCAAGTTAATAGATGCATCAAAATAAACTAATTGACATGGTAACACAATTTAAATGGACACATATGCACTTTTGAGTTGCATATGAAAAGCCCATGGATTTTGGTTAGATTATTTGTTTTCCAACTAATCAACAGGTGCTAGTGGTTTAGTATGATGCATGCATGAGGAAAACAACAAAATAACAACAATAGAACCAAATTAAAATAGGGTTTACCAATTTAGAAATTTATTTATTAATTTAGGGAATTTTTGGTGCCTTAGAGGTGACACACAAGTATTTGTTGTTTTCAACCATTTAAATTGTTCAAAACAAGTAAAAAAATTCATATTTGAAAAGATCATGAAATTTTTGGGTGGATTACATGTTTCAAATATCGAGAAAGGCATTAGGATGAATTTATTATGACTTAAGCAAAATTAAACAAGTTTTAAATGAATTTAAAACAAGCATGAATTTTATTTGAATTTTATTTGCTCAAAACATAATTTCAAATTCACATTTGAAAAAGTTATACTTTGGTGGTTTGAAAACATATTTTGCATGTTCAAAAATAATTTAAATAGGGCAAGTAATGATTTTAGCAATTTTAAATGATTTAACTAAGGTTTAAATTATTTAAGCAATTTAAATTATTCAAACCATGAAACAAAATTTATATTTGAATAGGTTATTTGAAATAGCATTGAAAACATATTTTATTTGCATGATTTGGATTTATTATGATTTAGTTATGGAATTTAGAAAATTGCATTTGAATTCTTTGAATTTGAAATTTAAATGCATTTGGAAATTTCAAAACAGAACACAAATGGATTATTTGGATAGACAAATTAATTTAGAACAACAAACATGTTTAGATTTTATTTTTTAGAGTTATAGATTAAAAGTTATTAACAAATTAAAATTGAGGACCAAACTGTAATTAAAAAGGTTCTATTTTTGAAACAGAAACGTGCAGAAACTTTCGTTACAGCACTGTGGCCTAGCCACAGCCACTGCGCGTGGGCCTGGGCCAGCGTGGCGTGTGCGTGCTTGCGTGGCCACCAGGGTCACTGCCTGGTGGACCCTGCCTGTCAGCCACAGAGGAAAAAAAGGGTGGGATTTATTCGCTGCGCGAGGGATCGAACCGTGCACCTCTCGCTGCACGCACGATGCACTGAACCAGTGCGCTGCTCTGCGTTTGTTATCAGTATACGCTGCTCAGGGAGGATAACATTCAGATCCAACGCTAACTGACGAAACTGAAACAAGTTTCAGTCTTGCGACAGTGACTGAACGCGGCGGAGGGGATCGACGGGCTACCGGCGACGAGGCCACGATCCGGTGGCGTGGAGCAGGTGGATGTGAGCGCAACAGTTAGGGGATCATGTTCGTGTCCGTGGATTGCGCGTAACCGTACCGTAGCGAGCTCAACGGTGACTATGGCGGCACGGTGGTGGACGCCGCCGGCGATTCAGAAACGGAACCGCGCAACCAGGAAGCGAACAACGCGTAGAGGGGGCGGGATCGCTTCGGGAGCTCACCGGGAGTCTGTCGGAGGCGAGAGGAGGCCGGGAAGTAGACGGTGGCGATGGCGCGGTGAGGAGGTTCAGAAAACCCGCGGCGGCGTCGAGCTCGTCGTCGTCGATCCAGAGGGACACCGTGGCCAAGCAGCTGTCGTGGAGGGAGAGGAGGAAGCGGCGGTCTGGTTTTGGTGGTTAGGTGGGGTGGTGGTGCATGGCAGTGGCGAGGTTCATCGGAAATTCAGACGATCGTCTCCGGCGAGGTGGTGGCAGAGCGGAGGGAAACGACGAGGGAGATGGAATTTGGCGGCGGGGCGAGGGGAACAGGAGCCTAGGGTTGCGGCGCGGCCTAGGGCCTGTTTTATAGAGGTACGGGAGCCATCCTGGCTGTCTGCTCGCGGCAGTGCCGCCGTGGCAGCATGGATCGGCTGCCGTACATGATGAAGACGGAGGAAAAAAAACGAAGGGGTACGCGCGGGAGGGAAAAGGAGAAGAGGGCCGCGCGGGAGAGAAGAAAGGAAATGGGCTGGGCGCAGCCCATTGCCCTGGCGCCAAAAATTTTGTTTTAAATTTTTATTTCTCCTCTTTTTTTTTGCTGAAATAGTAATTGGAAGGAAAAGATGGTTTTTAGGTTAGTAAAAAAATTGGAAAAATTAGGGGGAGTTCCTTAGGCCATTTGCAAACAGATGCTAAGTTTTATTTTTCAAAAAGTTTGAAACTTGCTTGCTGTTTGAATTTAAACCAAATTTTGGGAATTTTAATATTACATGATCATTAATATAAACCAACTTTTAAATAGGGTAACCCCTATGTTAATTATAACCCATTAATTAAATTTGTTTTATAATTTGCATGAATTCAAATTGGTTGTTGTTTGATGCTTGATTTGAATTTTTTAAATATGATTTGGAATTTAAATGATTGATTTTAAACCATCATTTTAATAAGTGATCATCATGGAATAAAGTGAAACAAATTGGTTGTTTTTATTTGTGATTTTTATTTCAAATGTTGTAACAGAGCAAGTATGAAACAATTGTTTGAATAAAGTTTAAATTTGAATTGTGAAAACAGGGAAAAACATATGCATCAAAAAGAAACAAATGCAAACAAAATGAAAACAAATGGAAACAATATGATGACATGATGCAATACTTTAATAAACATAAAACAAACATTCTAAGGGGATGGTTTTTTTCATACTTGGGATGTTACAAAACGCCCCCCCTTGAAGGAATCGCGCCCCGAGATTCCTACTGAGAAATGAAAAGGTCCGGATACTTCTTGCGAAGATCCTCTTCGGTCTCCCATGTTGCCTCTTTATCGGAATGATGCGACCATTGCACTTTTAAGAACTTGGTGCTCTTGTTGCGAGTCTTACGCTCGGTCTCATCGAGAATACGAACAGGGTGCTCCTCATAAGATAGATCATCTTGCAGTTCAATGGAATCATGATCAACTGCACGATCTGGATCTTTGAAACACCTCTTGAGTTGTGAGACGTGAAACACATCGTGCACCTTGGATAGTTTTTCTGGAAGTTCAAGACGATAAGCATTTTCTGCCCGCCTTGAGAGAATGTTGAAAGGACCAATGTATCTTGGTGCAAGCTTTCCTTTCACACCAAAACGATGAGTGCCTCTGAGGGGAGTTACACGGAGATATGCCTTGTCACCAGGTGCATAGATCATATCCCTGTGCTTGCTGTCATAGTAGCTTTTCTGACGAGACTGGGCAATCTTGAGATTGTCACGAATGATACGAACTTTCTCCTCGGCTTCCTTAACAATGTCAGGGCCTAAGAGTGAACGTTCACCAGCTCCAGACCAATTGATTGGACTCCTGCATCTGCGGCCATAGAGTGCTTCAAATGGTGCCATGCCTAGGCTTGCCTGGTAGCTGTTGTTGTAGGAGAATTCAGCATATGGAAGGCAATCCTCCCATTTCATGCCAAAGGAGATACCACATGCTCTGAGCATATCCTCGAGAATCTGATTGACTCTTTCGACTTGCCCCTCAGACTGAGGGTGATAAGCTGTGCTGAACAGAAGTTTGGTGCCCAATGCTTCTTGAAAACTCTTCCAGAAATGAGAAGTGAAGATACTTCCACGGTCTGAGCTTATTTCCAATGGAACACCATGAAGAGGAACAATCTTTGCTGTGTAGAGCTCTGCTAACTGGCTAGCTGAGATAGTTTCCTTGACAGCAAAGAAGTGAGCTACTTTAGTGAGACGATCAATAACAACGAAGATTGCATCGTTGCCCTTCTTGGACTTTGGAAAACCAGTGACGAAGTCCATTTCAATCATGTCCCACTTCCACTCAGGAATTTTCAAAGGTTGGAGTAGACCTGCTGTTTTCTGATGGACTGCCTTAACACGTTGACAAACGTCGCATTCAGAAACGTATTGAGCAATTTCACGTTTCATGCCAGGCCACCAATACAGTGTCTTAAGATCCTGGTACATCTTTGTACTTCCAGGGTGGATGGAGAGAGGAGTTTCATGAGCCTCCTTGAGAATGATATCTTTGAGACTTTGAACTTGAGGAACTGCAATGCGTCCTTCGAAGAACACAGTTCCTTTATCATCAACTGAGAAAGACTTGAATTTCTCCTTGCCTTCCTTGATGTGCTCAACCATCTTCTTGATTTCAGTATCACGAAGTTGTTCAGAACGAATCTTGTCCTCGAGAGTTGGACTGGCTGTCAAGCTAGCAAGGTAGCCTTGAGGAACAAGACCAAGGTTCAGCTTCTGGAATTCTTCATGAAGTGGAGGTTGGCTTTCCATGATCATGAGATTATTGTAATATGACTTGCGACTGAGAGCATCGGCCATAACATTAGCCTTGCCTGGAGTGTAAGAAATGGTGAGATCAAAGTCTTTAATCTTTTCAATCCATCTCCTTTGCCTGAGGTTTAGATCTGGCTGAGTGAAGATGTATTTCAGACTCTTATGATCGGAAAAGATTTCAGTTTTGTTACCCAACAAGTATTGTCTCCATTTCTTGAGGGCAAACACAACTGCTGCAAGTTCAAGATCATGTGTGGGATAGTTTTGCTCATGTGGGTTCAACTGACGTGAAGCATAAGCCACAACTTGGCGTTCTTGCATAAGAACTGCACCTAGACCTTGGAGAGATGCATCACAGAATATCTGGAAAGGTTTGGTAGTATCTGGGCCAACCAGAACTGGGGTAGAAGTGAGTTTAGTCTTCAGAAGATTGAAACTCTCATCACATTGTGGAGTCCAAACGAACTTCTTGTCCTTCTTAGTGAGATCAGTGAGAGGTTTGGCAATCTTGGAAAAGTTTTGGACGAAACGACGGCAATAGCTAGCCAAGCCAAGAAAGCTTCTAACTTGCTTCACCGTCTTAGGAGGTTTCCAATCAACAATTGCTTTAACCTTTTCTGGATCAATGGCTATGCCCTTGGCAGAGATGACATGACCAAGGTAAGCAACTTCTGGAATCCAGAACTCACATTTGGAGAACTTGGCATATAGACGATGCTCGCGAAGTTTCATGAGAGTGAGACGAAGATGTTCTCCATGCTCTTCCTCAGATTTTGAGTAGACCAGAATATCATCGAGATATACCACAACGAACTTGTCGAGGTATTCATGGAAGACAGAATTCATGAGTCTTGAGAATGTCGCCGGTGCATTGGTGAGACCAAAGGACATGACGGTGTATTCATATAGACCGTACCGAGTGGTGAAGGCTATTTTTGGAATATCTTCCTTTCTGATCTTTATCTGATGGTAACCCATCCTCAAATCCAACTTTGAGAATATTGAGGCTCCAGCAAGTTGATCAAAAAGATCATCGATACGAGGAATTGGATACTTGTTTTTGATGGTTTTCTCGTTGAGAGGACGATAGTCCACCACGAGTCTCTTTGTTTGATCTTTCTTGGCAACAAACAGAGTTGGGCAACCCCAAGCGGAGGAACTAGGTTGAATGTAACCTTTCTCCATGTACATATCGATTTGCTCCTTCAACAATTTCAGTTCAGGAGGAGCTATCTTGTATGGATGCTTAGAGATTGGAGCAGTACCTGGTTCAAGCTCGATCACGAACTCAACTGCTCTGTCCGGAGGCATCCCTGGCAACTCTTCTGGAAAGACGTCAGGGAATTCACAAACCACCGGAACATTTTCGAGCAGAGGTAGAGGTTTAGCATCGAGGGTGTACAGCTGAACAGAACTTGACTCATTTGGAGAATAGACTATCTGGCGAGACGGGTGGAACAGAGTTATCGACTTCTTAGCACAATCAATCGTAGCTTTATTGGCCTTCAACCAATCCATGCCAAGAATGACATCAATGTCAGAATTGCCAAGCAGAATGAGGGAAGCAAGGAATATGTGTCCTCCAATTAGAATCTGATTCTCATGACTGATCTTGGAAGTTTGCATAGTTGCTCCAGGGGAGTTTACTACTAGCGGGGAACCCAAACCAACAAAAGGTAGTTTAACTGCTGTCGCAAAGATCTTTGACACGAAAGAATGCGATGCTCCGGTATCAAACAACACTTTAGCTGGGTTAGAGTTAACGGGGAATGTACCGAGAACGACGTCAGCAGCTTCCTCAGCTTTGTCGGCCTTGATATGATTCACCCTCGCGGTCCTCCCGACAGGCCTGTTGTTGGAGTGGAAGGCTTTAGCCGGGGGAGCATGAACCATTGCCTGGTTGGTGTTGGGGCGAGGAGGTGGTGGAGGTAGCTGCCTCTGAGTGCACTTATCAGCATAGTGTCCAGTCTGCTTGCATTTGTAGCAAGTGACGACACGAGGTGCATCTGGCCTTGGCTGCCCCATTGAGAACCTCTGAGCCTGCATCTGAGCTGGGTTGGGTGGGCGGGAAGCGAAGCCTTGAGAAGCTTGGGCATATGGAGCCCTAGTGACAGCACCATTTGGCACCCAGATGCAGCGCTTCTGCGGAGGGGTGGTCATGTTGGAGGAGGAACCACCCTCACGCGAGTGCTTGCGCGACTCTTCGAACGCCTTGCGCCCATTCTCCTCATTGAGCGCTGTGTTCACGAGCTCCTCGAAGTCCTTGCACTTGATGTTGGTGAGAGCGTACTTCAGTTCCGGGTTAAAACCTCGGCGGAACCTTGCCATCTTCTTGACCTCAGTGGACACCTCATCACCAGCATAACGAGCGAGGCGATTGAACTCATTCTGGTAGCCAATGACGTCCAGCTTGCCCTGCTTAAGAGAGCAGAACTCTTCACGCATCCTTTCCATGAGACCATCTGGGATGTGGTGCTTCAGGAAGGCATCCTTGAAACAACCCCAGGTGATTGGGTATCCAGCTCTCATGGTCTGATAGTTCTCCCACCAAGTGGCTGCCTGACCCTTCAGTAGGTAGGTGGCATACTTGACTTTATCCTCCTCAGCAACGTGAGCAATGTACAGAGCCCTGGACATCTCCCGGATCCAGTCATCAGCATCCAGAGGCTCCCGTGTTGCCACGAAAGCTCTCGGCCCCAGACTCAGAAACTCCTTGATGCTGACTCGCGGAGCATTCTGGTTGTTGTGCTGGTTAGCCTGGATCTGGGCCATCTGAGTCACGACCTGAGTCATCTGAGTCAACAGCTCCGTGAGCGGAGGTGGTTCAGGCGGGTTGCTCCTTGTTGGCGGCATCCTGAATAGACATGCATTTTAGCACAACAACAGAAAAGGATAGACTTGGTAACCGAAAGATAGATTATTCCGACGCATGAATAGATAACCAACAGGTACATCATCACATGTTCAAATACATCAGAATATCCAACACACCAATACATGGTTCGAAAGCCAAAGGATAACTAAACATAGTTATGAATGGATACATCGGTACTCCCATGCTCATCACGCAGGACGGCGGTGAGTAGTACGACGAGAGATACGGTGAGGAGGAATCCCACGGTAGTAGGTAGAACGACGATCCACGTAGATCGGGACTGCTCTGAGAGCGACTCTCGGTGTGGTGAAGTAGAAAGCGTCGTCTCCCTGTGCTCCAAAGCGTGGAATCCCGGTGTAACCAGCTCCGAGGTTGAGGAGTGGACCTCTGATCGGCTCGTAACCTCCAGCATCTGGCAAACTACGTCCAACTGTCTGATGGAAACGTGCAAAGCGCTCATCTCCAACAAAGTCTGTGGTGTACGTAGCCAGACGAGTCAAAGCAAGGTAGAGCTGCTCCCTGACTGAGGCCAACTCCTGAGAAAGTGTGGTGGCAACAACGTCACTGTGCCTCACAAACTGAGCGGTGGTGTGCAGCCTGGTGTTATCATGCTCGTAGACATCCAGGTTGTCGTAGAGGGTGAAGTGAGATCCCGCTGAAGTGATGTAACCACGGGGGATGTGGCGATAGATAGAATCGTCAAACCCCCAGTAGTCAGCACGGAGGACGGTGAGACTCACGTAAGCTGCCTGCTGCACGGCCATATCCACTGTGGAACCTACTGCCTCGTAGCGGTGGACAACGCTCATGCCATCATCTGACAGAACGTAGACGATAGCCTGGTAGTAGGTCTGGTCAAACTCTAGCTGCTGCTCGTAGACCTGGTACTCTGGTGCCCAACGGAACCCCAGATAAGTGACCATGTCTCTCAGCATCTCCGGATAACCGGCGGTGCTCTCGCAACGAGTCATCCGAACCACCTGCGGGAAGAACCTGAGATCCATCTGCAGATGATCGGGGAAGTTTTGATTAGACGCCGGTAGAAGAACTGAAGTGGAAAGCAACAACAAGGTTTCAACGGACGAAAAGGATGTTGAGAAGAACAGGATATCGAAGCAACAACGGGAAACACGAGACCGAAACTCCTGAGGTACTACGGAAAAACCCTATCCGTGCTTCTAAAGGATCAATATCTACTGCTTAAGGAATAGAGGATTTGCTTCCGGGGCTTACACGCCTCCGTTCTCAATCATGAGTAGGCAACATGATAAATCTTGTCACAACCACCTCCATTCCTATGGTCTAGTAGATATAACTATCCTAGAGAAACCAGGATTCGTGAAAACCTAACTTGAAAGTTTAGGTGAGAAGGGAAAACAACGTTGCACTTCCTTACCAGAAAAGGGTGGGTGGGTGGGGAAAGAAGAAAAATGGCAGAATTCCTACTCTCACGTTTCATTTTTTTCCTATATAGCTACAAAAATAGTTTCTAGACTCAACTGCGACCAGTAAAAGGGATCCTACAGGCAGACAGGCTCTGATACCATTTGTCGCACCCGGACTTCTAGAGGATACTCACCGTACGAACTGAACAGTATTTTGATTGGATTACGGGGCTTACCGGCACCCGCATCTCTTACGAGTAGGCCAACACTTATGTGTGACAACCAATCTTTACTATTCACCGTCGATGTAAACTATCCCGTAGAAATCAGGACACTACCATTGACGTACTTCATACCATACACACATGGTACGTCAACGGCTTTGAACAAGGTGATAACATAACATATCTCTAAGACACAAAAGATTGAAATAAGTTGCAACTGGCCCTCACTAGGGCAGAGAATAGCAAATACAATCATCCAGAGGACACATGTCCCAACATAACATCATTACAACTCAGCGGAAGCATTCAAAGGGGTCTGAGTACAGACAAATCCAAATAGGCTTAAGAAGCCGGGAATGAAAAGAAAACGGAGCCCATCCACGATGTCTCGGATCCTGCCCGGGTCCGCTAACTACTCGTCAGCAGCCTCGTCAAACTCCACGTAGTAGCCGTCACCGGGATCCTCGTAAGCGTAGTCTGCGGAAACCACAGCCCCAAAGGGGTCAGTACATAGACGTACTGGCAAGCAAGACTCACAGTTCACCAAAGTGTAGCCCGTCAACACCAAGCACAGATGCCTTGGGATCAACGGAAGAAAGGGGTATAAAAGATGCTGCTACTGGCTGCACTAACCAACTACAGAAAGTACTACAACTTCCGGTCTAACAGAAAGAGATAAGATAGCGTATCGTAACCAACTATAGCTAACCACCAAACAAACCCATCCTGGACCTCGCCCCTTATCCAAAGAAGCAATCCGAGGATAACTCACACCGTTGGATTAATGATGGATCAAATGGTTGTGTCAATAAGCCTATTACTAGTCAAGTTATCATTAGTTAGGTGTAAGTTGTTCTGAGTACTTGTTAGCCAGTACTTTCACCAAGTCAACCATAACCGCGGAAAACACGGCTTCTCGAGAAGATTTATCCCTGCAGGGGTGCACCAATTTGGCCGTACACGTAATAATAACCCGCCAGATGGAAAGGCCTTTCCCACCAAGCGGGGCACTCAACACAACTCAACTCTTCTTCGCATCAAGCCCAAAGCACCACGTGCTGTGCGTGCGCGGCTAATCGAGCCGCACGAAGAAAAGGGGACCCTCATAGCACTGGAAGACCACGCCGCCCTAAATGCCGACTATAAAAGTTCCACCCTGGCCTCGGGTTCGTACCTGCATATGCGTGCATCAAATGGAAAGCCCGAACTAAGTGTGGTGATTTGGACGAGATGCGATCGAGTCAAATTGAGGGGGGGCGCCCATACACGCTTCCCACATGCGGATAGTGCGCTCATCATGGATCAGTAGACAAGACCCTTTTCCTATTAGGGTCGACACTAGCAGGCCTCAAAACCACGCCGGGCCTCCTGCCGGTGCCTTATCAGCAAAATATTATTACCTCAAATTAACAGGTTGTTGTTTAACATCGAGCCCCAGAATATAAGCAGATATGATAACAGAAAGTAACTGATAACAGACTCGAGCAAAACAACCCTAAGCATGCTAGTAAGACACGGGCCCAAGCAACGGGGTTATAGGACTGGAGGTGTGGCAATATCAGGGGTTAGGGTATCAAGTGATAGGTTCGTAACAGAAGCAACGATACATATGGCTAGCAGAATAGACAACGGAAAGTATCGGTAACCAATGTTGAAGGAACACAATGGGTCATGTGAGTGATAACTTGCCTGCAAACTCAGCAGCCGGGTACTGAGCTAGATCCTCAGAAGGGGTGTCGTAAAGATCGTCGGTCTCAACGTCGTCGTCTATCCGAGAAGAAGCAAACAAACAATACTGGAAAAAATAAACAATCAATATCATGGCATAGTGCACAGTCATGGGATGATGCATGTCAAGTTAATAGATGCATCAAAATAAACTAATTGACATGGTAACACAATTTAAATGGACACATATGCACTTTTGAGTTGCATATGAAAAGCCCATGGATTTTGGTTAGATTATTTGTTTTCCAACTAATCAACAGGTGCTAGTGGTTTAGTATGATGCATGCATGAGGAAAACAACAAAATAACAACAATAGAACCAAATTAAAATAGGGTTTACCAATTTAGAAATTTATTTATTAATTTAGGGAATTTTTGGTGCCTTAGAGGTGACACACAAGTATTTGTTGTTTTCAACCATTTAAATTGTTCAAAACAAGTAAAAAAATTCATATTTGAAAAGATCATGAAATTTTGGGTGGATTACATGTTTCAAATATTGAGAAAGGCATTAGGATGAATTTATTATGACTTAAGCAAAATTAAACAAGTTTTAAATGAATTTAAAACAAGCATGAATTTTATTTGAATTTTATTTGCTCAAAACATAATTTCAAATTCACATTTGAAAAAGTTATACTTTGGTGGTTTGAAAACATATTTTGCATGTTCAAAAATAATTTAAATAGGGCAAGTAATGATTTTAGCAATTTTAAATGATTTAACTAAGGTTTAAATTATTTAAGCAATTTAAATTATTCAAACCATGAAACAAAATTTATATTTGAATAGGTTATTTGAAATAGCATTGAAAACATATTTTATTTGCATGATTTGGATTTATTATGATTTAGTTATGGAATTTAGAAAATTGCATTTGAATTATTTGAATTTGAAATTTAAATGAATTTGGAAATTTCAAAACAGAACACAAATGGATTATTTGGATAGACAAATTAATTTAGAACAACAAACATGTTTAGATTTTATTTTTTAGAGTTATAGATTAAAAGTTATTAACAAATTAAAATTGAGGACCAAACTGTAATTAAAAAGGTTCTATTTTTGAAACAGAAACGTGCAGAAACTTTCGTTACAGCACTGTGGTCTAGCCACAGCCACTGCGCGTGGGCCTGGGGCGAGCGTGGCGTGTGCGTGCTTGCGTGGCCACCAGGGTCACTGCCTGGTGGACCCTGCCTGTCAGCCAGAGAGGAAAAAAAAGGGTGGGATTTATTCGCTGCGCGAGGGATCGAACCCTGCACCTCTCGCTGCGCGCACGATGCACTGAACCAGTGCGCTGCTCTGCGTTTGTTATCAGTATACGCTGCTCAGGGAGGATAACGTTCAGATCCAACGCTAACTGACGAAACTGAAACAAGTTTCAGTCTTGCGACAGTGACGGAACGCGGCGGAGGGGATCGACGGGCTACCGGCGACGAGGCTACGATCCGGTGGCGTGCATCAGGTGGATGTGAGCGCAACAGTTAGGGGATCATGTTCGTGTCCGTGGATTGCGCGTGACCGTACCGTAGCGAGCTCAACGGTGACTATGGCGGCACGGTGGTGGACGCCGCCGGCGATTCAGAAACGGAACCGCGCAACCAGGAAGCGAACAACGCGTACAGGGGGCGGGATCGCTTCGGGAGCTCACCGGGAGTCTGTCGGAGGCGAGAGGAGGCCGGGAAGTAGTCGGTGGCGATGGCGCGGTGAGGAGGTTCAGAAAACCCGCGGCGGCGTCGAGCTCGTCGTCGTCGATCCAGAGGGACACCGTGGCCAAGCAGCTGTCGTGGAGGGAGAGGAGGAAGCGGCGGTCTGGTTTTGGTGGTTAGGTGGGGTGGTGGTGCACGGCAGTGGCGAGGTTCATCGGAAATTCGGACGATCGTCTCCGGCGAGGTGGTGGCAGAGCGGAGGGAAACGACGAGGGAGATGGAATTTGGCGGCGGGGCGAGGGGAACAGGAGCCTAGGGTTGCGGCGCGGCCTAGGGCCTGTTTTATAGAGGTACGGGAGCCCTCCTGGCCGTCTGCTCGCGGCAGTGCCGCCGTGGCAACACGGATCGGCTGCCGTACATGATGAAGACGGAGGAAAAAAACCGAAGGGGTACGCGCGGGAGGGAAAAGGAGAAGAGGGCCGCGCGGGAGAGAAGAAAGGAAATGGGCTGGGCGCAGCCCATTGCCCTGGCGCCAAAAATTTTGTTTTAAATTTTTATTTCTCCTCTTTTTTTTTGCTGAAATAGTAATTGGAAGGAAAATATGGTTTTTAGGTTAGTAAAAAAATTGGAAAAATTAGGGGGAGTTCCTTAGGCAATTTGCAAACAGATGCTAAGTTTTATTTTTCAAAAAGTTTGAAACTTGCTTGCTGTTTGAATTTAAACCAAATTTGGGGAAATTTTAATATTACATGATCATTAATATAAACCAACTTTTAAATAGGGTAACCCCTATGTTAATTATAACCCATTAATTAAATTTGTTTTATAATTTGCATGAATTCAAATTGGTTGTTGTTTGATGCTTGATTTGAATTTTTTAAATATGATTTGGAATTTAAATGATTGATTTTAAACCATCATTTTAATAAGTGATCATCATGGAATAAAGTGAAACAAATTGGTTGTTTTTATTTGTGATTTTTATTTCAAATATTGTAACAGAGCAAGTATGAAACAATTGTTTGAATAAAGTTTAAATTTGAATTGTGAAAACAGGGAAAAACAGATGCATCAAAAAGAAACAAATGCAAACAAAATGAAAACAAATGGAAACAATATGATGACATGATGCAATACTTTAATAAACATGAAACAAACATTCTATGGTGATGGTTTTTTCATACTTGGGATGTTACAGTACTCCCTCTGTCTCATATTAATTGTCTCAAACTTAGACAAAAATGGATGTATCTAGTATAAAAAATATGTCTAGATACATCCACTTTTGACCAAGTTTGAGACAATTAATATGCGACGGAGGGAGTATTATGTGGAAGGTGAAGAGGGCATGACCGTGTTTGACTATTGACTCAGTCATATATTAGGATCATCAGAGGTGGTGCGCTGGTGGTAGCCTCGCAGCAAATGTAATTATGAGACTTTCTTATGTGCAGGAAAAGGTCTGCATGAAGTTGGCATGAAGTGCAAGTCAGTACAGATATAGGATGGCCTGTTATAAGGTATAAACAATCTTACCTTTAAGAAGCAGCACTTGAACAACAATATATGAGGCGTCATCCTGGTATAACTTGAAGCAAGAGTATTCGGTATATACACACATCAATTATTATTCTGAAGATTATTATTCACCAAAGCAAATCTGGGTAGCGTCCAGCCCATTATTCTACAAATACATAGATTGAAATTAAGCCATGTCAGTCCACCAAACATTTTCAGAACAATAAGGCATCAACTTCCCATCAGCTCGTGTACGTACCAGGACAGAGGCTCCATCATGAGATTAAAGTCTTACGTGCATGCATGACCATTAATTTACACATCTGTGAGGCATCAAAGAAGCGGACACACAATCAATCTCACACGCACTAATTAGATACAGTATAGCGGACACATTAACCAATTGATACACTAATTTAATTAGATCGATGAAAAAATAGTAATACTTGCTAGAAATAATTCTGCTCGATGCTAATTTAATTAGATCCATTAGAAAAATCATAATACATAGACTGAAAGTAGGGATACATGCTGGCCGCCGGCCGCAATGAAATAGCCTAACAGGAGATCGATCCCAATAATTACCATCGACCTGTCGTGCCGCTGAGCATATTTACATAGCGTCCTCACAAGTTCGACATGGAGAGCCCACAGGGAGAACAGGAAGCATCTTGCAGATTGGGAGGAGAAGGATCGAGACGCGGCGGCAGCGTCATGCTGCATCTAGGTTTTTATTGTCTTCTTTCTTATACACATCTAGGTGCGGGTTAGGTGTATTACGTGAAACAGCAAGGCTTACAATCCAATGATCTAGATTATACAATAAGGAGATCTGACGGCTATTTTTTCTTATTGTGAGGATTAACGTGGTGGCTCGTAGGGAGTATCCAATTAGTAAATATAAGATTGTTGAGTTACCAGCTTGACTATTTCGAGGGTTCTATGTATTGTAAGGGCATCTCCAGCCGTCCCCCCCAGAACCCCCCAGGGGGCTTTTTTCGCGGCGGAAGCGGCGAATAGCGCCGCTTATTCACCACTCGCCCCCCCAGAGGCCCAAATAGCGCCGTTTCGGCGCTATTTAGCGCCGCGGCACCCAGGCCAAACCCAGCACGCTGGGTTCGGCCTTGGGGGGGGGGGGCGAAACTGCGCGACCGCGCGCGCGGGCCAGCTCTGTCAGTGACGCGCCGGGAAAACGCGGGAACAGAAGCCACCGCCCGTGACCTCCCTCTCGACGCCCGCGCCGTCAAAGGCTGCCGGAGTTATAGCGTGGCGGCCGGCCAGTGCATGCCCCCGGTCAAAGGCTGCCGGATTAATGGCGGGGGGCGGCAGCGGTGACACGCGCGGCGCGACGACTGGCCCGCCAGGCTATAAAAATGGTGCCCGCGCCCTCTCCGTCCGCATATTCTCGCCTCCTCCTCGCCGTTCTTTCCATCCTCGCCGTTCTTCTCCATCCTCATCCTCGCCGCAATGGACCATCTCTGGGACGCGTGGCCCGAGAGCGACGACGACGAGCTGCAACCAGCGCAGCAAGTGGCGCCGGAGCAGCTTCCAGCGCAGCAGGTGGCGCCGGAGCAGCAACCGGCGCAGCAGTTGGCGCCGGAGCAGCCACCCGAACATGACACGGCGCGGGAGGCCCGACGTCGCTGGAGGAGGGAGCAGCGGAGGCAGCCCATATGGCCGGAGCAGCACGCCGGGCTGCTCTCCTTCCAAACCGCGCAGAACGAGGACGCGTACCGCGAGGTCCGCGGCGTCCTCGAGCAGGCGGCCGAGGCGGCCGCCATTCGAGCCTCTCTGGAGACACACCAGAGGGAAGAAGCAGCGCGAGAGGTGCGCCGGCAGATGGCCAAGCGCGCTGCATGAGCTGTACGAGCAGGACCGGCGGCAGGTGGCGCTGCAGAGCGAGCGGCGCAACCGGCCGTCCTCCGAGCAGGCGCAGCTGCACCGGCTGCGGGTGCAAGCCCGAGCGGAGCGGGCGGAGCAACGCTGGCTCGCCGCGGCGAGGCAGGGCGAAGCTGGCCCCTCCAACCAGCGCCGCGACGAGGACGCCGCTGAAGACGACGATGCGTAGGGGTAGTCGTCGCGTAGACCAATAAAAAGTTGTAGTTTAAATTTCCGTCGATGTTTAGTTTGAATTTCCGTCGAATATGTACGCAATTCGCTAATTTCAATAAAAATCGACTAGTTTTCAAATTGCGTTTGTTTTGGGCCGATTCTTGGGCTCGGGGAGCGACTGGGAACGATGCCCCCAGGTTCCAGAATAGCGCCGTTTAGCGCCGCGGCGGCCCCAAAACGGCGGCGTTTTGGGCCCTGGGGGGCGCAACGGCTGGATATGCCCTAAGGAAATACCGTTGAAAGAAGTGTTTTAACAAATCCAGGCTTTTGGATCAGGACTTGTATATTGCAAGACGTTGCTGGCCATTGAATATACAGTGCCTTAACATGTTTTTAAAATAAAAAGAAAGGTGTGGCCATTGAGTAGTGCTTAATCTATGTTTCTTTATATGGTGAAGGTATAAGAAATAATAATATCATTACATTTTTTATGAAAAATATGCCACAAATATCTAATTATTACATTTCTTTAAACGAAAAGGAGTAATTTTCAAAGTATTGTCTAAGAGGTGTCAACGTTCGACTTTGTACAACTATGTTTATAAAAGACAAACAAGTATATGGAACGTGCACGCTTGATTACTAGTAGCAGCAAATAGGTAAATTGCACGATCAGACACAGAGGCGGACAACGTAATAGAATTGGTGGGGAGATTGATATGAGAAGACAAACCATATTAGGATAGAAGAAACTCGTATCCACAGAGAGGTAATACCATTCGGACCGGTGGCACCACCGGAAAACAAGTTCGATGGTGCCACTGGGTTGACGCGCACCAGGCTGCGTGTTGGCGCATTCCGCGATCCGTGATCTGAGCGGGGTCTCCCGGTGGAGGGGCAGGGTTGGGCGAGGAGCGACCATAGAACACTGAGTCCGGTTGGGAGAGTACGCTGGCTGGGCGCGGCCCGACCATGGGGATGGCAGTGGCGGCGGAGGCTGGGACGATTGAAAGTTTGTTTTTCCGTTCTGGCTGGGTCTTTGGGAGAGAGTCGCGGTGTAGGGCAATGGGATTAGCAATGCGTTTCGCGGACAGAAAACTGTGATGAGCCGTCCAACACTGGGGAATCTGGAACCGTCAGATATATTGGTTGCACGGTCCAGATATGTTAGATCGGACCCTCTCGCTCTTTTTATATTCGTGTAGATGTAGATTGTCGTTAGGTCGTGGTACGCTTTGGTTTTTCTGTTTGCTTGATTCTCATGGGGTTTCTTTTCTCCGTGCTGTGGGAATTATTGGTGTTTTCATTCTCCGATGCTTTGTGCGGGGTTTCGTGTGCGATTCTTGCTATCTTTGATGTCGTTTCTGCTCTTGGCCGTGGTTTTGTTGTTGCTGCTGCTCTTGTTTTGGGCGAGCCGTTCTTGGCTTGTTGCCGCTAGGAGGCACCGTTCTTGAGGTTCGTCCGGTGGTCTTCGTATTCTTTCTTCGAGCAATTGGTTCTCTGCGTGTTGTATGTGTTGTTTTGTCAATTTTTTTTTGCGTTATGTCCATCTGTGTGTGTGTGTGTTTTAGAGGTATATTTCCAGCTAATTTTTTCTCGCGTTTTGCTCGGTTTCACTTTCCATTGTTTACTATGCTTCTTTTGTCGTAGCGTTGTGTTTTCTGGTTTTGTGTGCTTTCTGACCGGAGGGTGCTATTTGCTTGTGGTCGGGTATCCTCTTCGGTGTGTTGCGTCGGTCTTGGTCAGGAGTCGGCCTAAGTCGGGAGTTTGGAATCACGCTCATTCTTAATCGGGTGTAGTGTTGTTCTTGGGATCGTCGTGCTCTCCTAGCCCCAAGGTCGGGAGTCGTGATTCAGACTCGCGCGGCACGGGCGTCACACTTGGTCTTGAGCGGTATTCCTTTGGTTCTATCATATTTTCGTTGGTGCACTACGAGTTCTGGCGATGAGGACATCACTAGTCCTTTGCCATCTTTTCCTATTGATGATGTTGTTGTTCAAGATAAGCCCAATGAAGCGAGGATTGGACCAATGACCAGAGATCGTACCAAGTTATTAGCACAATAGGTGAACTCATTCTTAGTTGAATATGATATTTGTGTTAATGAAAAATTTATACTACCTCATTGCACTTACGTATGATCAGGTTTATTAATAACATAAGCGTTGAGGGAGGAGAAGAGGAGAAACATGGACTAGACTACACAAGCCGCGAGTGCGCAAGGGAGGAGCGGGAGGCAGGCGCGCAAGGAGAGAAGGAAGAGCCGGGCGGTAGTACCGAACCCCGCCCGGTAGTACCGGCCCATCGACACCCCGATTCCAGTACCTTCTGGAATCAGCGGTAGTACCAGACCTGCCCGGTAGTACCAGGCCATTGACACCCAATTCCAGCATGTTTCTGGAAAATTCGGTAGTACCACGGATCCGCCCAGTACTAGTACAGTGGTACTACCGCACGCGTCCGGCAGTACCGGCTATAGACACTCGGGTTTGCAAGATTGGCGCGACCGAATCATTTTTTTTTGGTTGGTTTGTATCCAGTTTGAGTCCAACTCGTGTTGAGTCTGTGTTTTGGACGTCCAGACTAGTTGGGGCGCCTCCCCTGGTACTTACATACCTAGGAGATGCATATTATAAAGGTTAGACTACGTTTAAACAAAAACTCTAGATTGAACTGCTGTAACCTTTTATTTATTATCGAGTTCCTCTTTGTTGCGACCAGGATTTCACCCTCTCCACTTTGTTGCGATCTGGAGAGTTGCTACCAAAGCTTGAGTGTGATATGTTGTTCCACTGGGAATTAGTAGGTTGCAAAACCGCTCCGTTGTCGGCGGCTACGTTGCACCAGTGTGAGGTGTTGCGAATATCCACTGGGTAAAAAAAATTGTTGCATTGGCAACGGGGGATCAGCTGGAGAGTTCGTCAGGATCTTGCAAGTTATCATCCACCAATCCACAATCCATCCGCAGCTCACCGAGAAGATCGGGCCACCCCATATCATCTTGGTATCAGATTTACAAGTTTTGTCGGTGAGTAATTCATCCCGTAGATTTTTTTTGTCCAATCCAGAAAAAGGCATACAAAAAGAGTAGGGTTATATTTGCCATAGCGTAGATAGCGCCTATTGCATCTTCTAGTTGTTGTTCGTGTTGATCTGTTCTTGGCGTTTCATGTTTTTCTTTTTGTGTCCTAGTGTCTAGGGTTAGGTTTAGGTTCTTGGTGTTTAAATCGAGTATTATCCTTGTTAGTTTGGAGTCTAAATCGAAAATTGCCCAAAAATCACGGATCCTTTTGGTTCTCGAAGTCCCAATCCGAGTTGAGATCTGTTTCCTTCCGCGAAATCACGATCACCTGGTAGTACCAAACGATGTCGGTAGTACCGCGTTGGGCTTTCTATGCCGAATTGAGAAGTTTTTCTGCCGCGGTACTATTTAGGTATTTTTAGTTTTTTGAGTTTAGTTTATTTTACAATATCTTGGGGTTTTTCAATTCTAAATTTTATGAGCCTTAGCTATGGTCTATCTATAGCATCTACCTAGGAGCTTCCTCAGAAAAAACTAGTTAAAATTTTGCTCACACGCTGCTCGTAGTTTTTGTGTTTTGTGTCCTCTTTTGTGTTTCTTTTCTATCTTGCTCCTGTTTACACGCTGTTGGACATTGAAAAATACAAAAAGAGAGTATAAAAAAGAGGTCTAAGTGATTGTATATATTTCTGTTGGAGCTTATAAGTTCTCATTATCATCTTTGATATTTTTGACACTACTAGTATTGAGCAATCTTGTGCCTGTTACATTGAGCTACTTGCTAGTGTCTTTAGTGTGAATTGCGACAAGAGCTTACTCCGTACATATATCATTTTTGTGTGCTCATTCCAATAGTTGTATTGCCCTATTATTCTCCAAGTGTGTGTTTCCGGTGTCTTTGTGTATCACACGAGCAGTAAATAGGATTTGTACTTGGTGTTGTTAGGTATCCATACCAAGTTGCACTAAGTACTCTGGTTTTGTCGTGTCACGCTTTGAGACCCATAATATTCGCTACATCATATCCGTGCATGTGTTATTATTACAAGTTGGTAAGTTTTGTTAATTCACTTTGGAACGGTAAGATACACAATTTCTTTCGGTCTGGATGCATAAAAATTAGTTTGCACCCATAATTTATTTTATGTTCCCACGTAAAAAATTTATGTTATGTATGTAATTATTTACGTTCATGTTTGATCCACAAGAGAATAATTGGCATAAATATGAAAAACTATTATTCATACCAACATAAAATTCATAAAAACAACATAAAAATGTATTTTTTTTTTCATTTTTTGTACCGTCACGTAATAAAAGTTTTATGCCATGTATATAATTTATTATGTTCTATTCGAATTAAGGAATACGAAAAAAATTAGGTGACATAAAAATCATGTACGGTTCAAAAGATACATGGTGGATATAGAATAACTATTTTGCGCGCTAAGTTTCAAATAGCGCGACCCTATATATAGACACCATATATATATATAAACCCATGCTATTCAGCACTCCCTTGTAGAATAAATATTATGCACAACTTTGTGAACTCTTCATTAGATTGTATGTGAACTTACAATTTACTGAAAAGTGAACTTCCCATATAGTTCTGAAATTGTGCTTTTCTTCATTTTTTTCGCGGATAACAATGTATACGTCATTTCAAATGTATGAAAAGGTAGGGAGGCACCCCCATTTTTTTTGCTTAGAGTTCAACAAGCCGGTTCCGCCTCATGTCGGTCCGGACAGACGGATCCTTACACGTGGCCGGAACCGCCTCCTGTCTGTCCGCTCGTATCTAGGAATCGAGTGCTTTTTGCTCCTGTCTTTCTCTCTTCTATCTCGAGTCTACTCTTACAGCGGAATCATCGCCGCAACTGCTCCACGCCCCCGCGCCGCTCTGCCCATGATCTGCCCTCCCCCCCCGTTATCAAGCGCGCTTGGCCCTCGCCCCGCACAACCCCCCACTCCCCCCAATCATCGCAGTTGCGCCGTTTTTTAACCTCTCCGTGTGTCCAGGACTGTCCCTCGCTAGCGGTTTGCGGCTAGGGTTTGGCTTCCGGGCAGCGGCGGAACCTCGATCTAGAAGCGATATCGGCCTGCGCGTGGCCGATTTTCCGTCACCGAGAGGTCCGCACCGGCAGCTCGCCTGTCTACGCGTCCCCATCCCGCGCCCCGTGTCCGCGCCCCGTGGCTGACATAGGCGGTCGTGGACGGTTCTTTTTGCCATGGATCCTGATTCGTCTCCAGAGATTGAAGATTGGTTTCCAGGCTGTATGAAATTATAGGTTGCTATTATGCGATTTTTTACACCCCCATGCCTAATCACACATAGGTGCTGCATAGCGATTATGTCTGTTTTTCATGTATAGCTCCCCTCGTGTGTACTATGGTCTAGTGACTTAGTAGTTTTTGAATTATGTATCTGCAAGAAGTTATAATTTGGGCATCACGATATGAACTTCCTGTATTAATGTACATGAACCCCCGTGAACTTCCTATTTTTTGAGAACCGTAGCCTCTCTAAGTGCTCAATACGAATTTCACATTTTGTCTGCAGTGAACTTCGGATTTTTGTCTATAGTGAACTTCCTGTTTTACTCTGTCCATCATTTCCTGTTTTTTTGTTTTTTGTGAACTTCCATTTTATTTTATCTGATATAATAGTTTTGAGCTTGTAGGTTTTTGTGTCAGTTCAGATCAGTTTTTTGTGTTTTTTATGAGAACTTTCTTTTTCTGTAATTTTTTGTGCAGCTGACGATAGCATCATGCAATCATTATATGAAATGAATTCCGAATATCCTGCAGTTCAATCTCCTCCGCGTACTGATGCTCCTGTTATCGATGCTACGCCTGGTGGTGTAGATGCTAGCAGGGTACCGCTTGGCCGTCGTAGCGCTGGGCCACTTTTTGATTCAACCCCTTCGTAGGGTCCAAACAACCGAACATTCAATGTACGTGATTTCTTTCATGGATGTTTTTGAGCATTGTCTGTTTTGGACATGTTTTATGTTGAATAAAATCACATGCTTTGTTTTGTTTTTGTTTTTGCAGGAAACTAATCCTGTTGCGGCTGAACATGCCGTGTCCCCTGCTCCTGACTGCACTCCTGTGTAGGAGGATACACCATCGCAAAGCGTTGATGGCACTGAGGTTGTTACGCAGCCTCGGGACGCCCAAGAACAACTGGATAGATAATATGCGGCTCGTGCGGAAAGGGAATCTAAGTTCTAAAAGGAGGTTAAAGCTTATGAAAGGAGAAAATCATTGAGGTGTAAGGGAAGTGAATCAAGCCCTCCAGTTGTGTCAGAGGACGCTGCAGCTGCAGTTGATGTTCCTATACCGCCACCACGCCAACTGAGACCGAGAAAAGCTATTTCAAAGAGAAAAGTTGCTCGACCGCCACGTGGGAGTGCTCGGATGGGACGTAATACTATCGCCACCAACAGATCGGATGATGAACCTCTCATTGCCAGCCAGCACAAAGGTGCAAAACGTTCGAGGACTGATGACAAGACATTTTCTCCTGATGAGGAGACAGAGGATGATGCATGTTCGCTACAGACTGAAAGAGGAGGTAGTTTTTTTTGTTTGATGCTATGAACTCCTTATTTATTGTATGTTTGAAGTCCTTATTACATTATATTGAACTTCCTAAATTATTTCTGTTTTTTCCTTTTTTTATATGTGCACTACTTTTTTTTAAAAAAATCATTGCTATCCCTTTTGTTTGCAGGTTATTAGAAAGAAGATGAAGTTGTTTTTCGACAACCCCAGTGTCTTAGAGTTGAAGTTCTCTAAAAAGATGATAAAGAGGCCCCAAGGCCGGAATAAGAAGAATGAAGAGGGTGGAGGTGGACAGAAAAGGTTCCAGCAAACTGTCTGATGTTCCATTCGTGTTGTCCGCGAGGCGACTAAACTACTGGAAGATGCTCACCGATCAAAGGTTTGCGCTGGTGGGTTTGCTTGTGTGCTCGACTTGGTGCTTGAGGGCAATATCAGTCGTGTGTTAATGTGTTATTTGATGCTGTCAACCGACACATCAAATATGACCATCAACTGTGGCAGTGGCAGAATTCTGAAAGTGAACAGAGAGGCTGTTCACCAGATTTTTTGTTTTCCTGTGGGCGGCATTGCAGCACTGAGGCCGTCCGACACTGGCCATCGTGATGCCCTTGCCCAGTTGAAGAGAGAATTTCGCGTTGAAGGACATATAACTATCAAGAAACTGTTGGAGTTGTTAGCAGTGGTTGTAAAGGATGATGACAAGATTGACTTGGATGTGAAGATGTTTTATGCCATCCTATACAATCAGCTTATCTTCCCTGGGTCATCCCCTCGAAATAGCAAGGAGGCTGTTATGCTCATTGATATGGATGATGAGGTTATGGCCAAGAGAGATTACTGCCAGCTCGTTGTTGATGAGATTAAGAGGTCAGCAATAAGATATCAGGACTTAATTATCCCACGGGCCGGTCCTGAAGGTTGTGGCCTTGTTCCAATTGTTATGTATTTGGACAACTCCAAATGTGATGGTTTTCCTGTCAATCACATCAAGATGCCACGCGAAAATTTCTTGCATCAGGGACCGCTTACAGAGATTTACTATAGGGACATGCTAAATAATGGTGGTGCTGTACTTGCAGACTATAGGTTTGGAAGGCTCGGGGTTAGTACTTCCTTTCAATCCTACAGCCAAACCTTTTATGATCACACATCTGAACTTCCATATTTTTTAATCATGAACTTCTGTTTAATATACTTCTGTAGCTGCTTTTTTATACATCTTATATATGCATGTTTTTACATTTCTTGCTTTTTGTGTACTTATGTGAACTTCCATTATTTATATTCATGAACTTTTATGTTTTAATTTTTCTGTGTGTACCTCCTTTTTTATCCATATTTTATTTCATATGCATGTCTTTGTACATTTTTGTTTTTGTAATTGAGTGAACTTCCCTCATGTATAGACATAAACTTCTGTTTTCTTTCTTGTAGTTGTTTTTGTCTATCCATTTTTATATCCACGTTTTTACACTGTTTTTTTCTGTGTGCTTATGTGATTTTTTATTTTCTTTTGTTATTTTTTCCAGTGCAAAAACGACCTTGAAATTGTATATAATTACTCATTGACTTTGAAGAAGAAACGTTCCTTTTCTTCCGGTGCAGGTGGCAGCCAGCAGCCACCTGCAAAACGTGTAGCTGCTTATCAGCCTTTCTCAGAGCCATCTGCCATTAGCAAAATTGTTCAGCTTCTGCATGAAGTTGAAGAGCAATCTGTCATTGTTCCTACTGCTGCTGATTGGCTTAGCAAGATTTCTAGCTTCCCCCTGATGCGCATCTTCCGAGTGTAGATGTCTTGAAAGAGGCTACAAGCCATGCCATAAAGATACTTGACGCTCTGAAACTCGTTGTTTTGCGCTGCAGTCAGGTTTTTTCTGAGTTTGGTGCAAAACAGGATGCATTCTGCACACACTATGAGAGATAAGATGTTTCAGCTGAGAGGCAAATTAGTGAGGAAGATGTCGGTCGTGGCCGCGCCGATCGGACTCATGATCCAGTGTTAGGGCAATCTGCCGCAGATGCTTATGTAGGGGAACTTCCTTTTTGTCTATCCCTGAACTTCCCTTTTTACTAGTGTTCATGAACTTCTCATTTTGTGAGGCAGCAACCCTGCCATTTTTTTAACTGTTTTTGCACGTTCACTTACCTGACCCTTTTTTTATCTTTTCCAGTTGGAAGCTAAATTAGCTGAATAATTTGCCGCTCAAAATACTGACGGCCATGACGAAGAAGAAGAATAAGAAGAATACAACAAAGACGGACATGAAGAGGAAAAAGTTGTTCCAATATGTACCCCCAGTCCCTCGCCGACAGCGGGATTGTCTTCTGAAGTAGATTACCGCGATGGCGGCGATTCTGCCGATGATGGCGACCACACTCATGGCTCGCCAAAGTTTAATGAGTCTGTTAGGAATGAGCGTGGCGACTCAGATTCTGCAAGCAAAGTGTTAACACCTTCTCCAGTAGCAGAGTCAAGTGAAAAAGAAGTTCATAAGGGATCACTTGCCAGAGATAAATCCAGTGCAGGATCTCCTGTAGGTCAAATCAAGATAGATGAAGTGGTTGCCGACCCTATCGGCACTGAAGAATCTACCGATATTGCTACTGATCAGTTTGTTGTTTTTGTACACAACACAGCGCAGTATTCTGTTTGTGTTGATGGCATTGTAGGCATGCCCAGTGTTGCGCACCAGCCATCGTGTGATCCTGTAGCTCGCGATTCCTCGGAGGGTGTGCATGATTCACCGGACGCAACCAATGTCGACGCTGATATTGATGCACCCCAACATGCTTCTATCGCAGCACCGACTGCCCCTCATGACGTTGTTCTGGATGAGACAGTCTCTCCTCTAGGGCTTGAACCAAAGGTTGAAGTTCAGACCAAGACAACACAGAATGCCCTTCATGTCGGTGTCGAGCACGAGTCTGTTTCTCGGCACGACGCCCCTTCAACCAGTGAGGACTAGCCTGTGGATGAACATATTGTTGAAGAAAATACAGAAAACATAGGCAAGTTATATATGAACTACCTATTATTCCCCTTTTTTAATTCGCATTTTATACTGTTTGTGAACTGTCTTCTTATTCTTTCTTTTTTTCTTTGCTATCTGAAGCACCTATCGCCTCCCAAAGCCCTTGTCCATCTTCCTCCCCAATTTGGGAGAAAATTAAACAACTATACTTTGAAGTGTGCAGGCTGAGGGGGAACCCTGAGAGGAGGTATGATTTATATGCTCTTTTTGTCTCTTTATATATGTTCTTTTTGTGGTTTTATTTCTTTATCTACTAAAAAAACCTCTTATGTTTTCTTCTCTGTTTTTTTGTGTTATGGAGGGATGAAAATTTGATCGATAACCCAAAATGCTGCCCTTGCACCATTGGGCAAATTGCTGAAGCTTCCAGGCCTACATGATTCCTATGTTCTTACACAATTACTGGTGGGTACGTTTTTGCTTGGAAGAAAGTTTAAGGGAAGCCCAAAACTAGTTGCTCCATATGTCGTCTCGGTGGGTACCTTCACTCATTCTCCTTGTCTACGTAAACTCCTTTTTATACCCGTGAACTCCTTATTTTCTCTAGATGTGAACTTCCTTTATTCCGTTCTCATCTCAGACTGTTTTTTAATCTGTCATTGTTCTACCAGAGGCACATTTTCAAAGGGAATTTGAACTCCAAGCTTGTGAGGAAGTTTTTTGAAATCGACTTTAAGACCGCTTGGACTAGAAAGAAATTGTAGTCTTTTTAACACACATTTTTATTGCATTTCTTGTTTCTTTCTTTTAACTGCACCTCTTGTTATGCATGTTAGAACCCTTATTTATTTATGTGTTTTTTTCTGCAGGTTTGTTTTGCTACCTTTGACCCACCAGAGTCTGCTGATGGCATTGGCCATTTCTGTTTGGTTGTTCTAAACATCAAGGAACAACGCTTTGAGTTGCTTGATTCAATGCGTGGGTTTAACGATCTAGACGCAAGAAGGGTATGTCATGGAACACCAAGAAGCTATGGAGGGAAGATGGTGATAAGCGTGGGCGTTCGTTCAACCCGTTCTTAATCGATGATTGGCCACTGCAATACGTTAACTCGTCACAGCAGAGAAACACGTGAGATCATACACGTATGAACTACCATGTTTTCATTCTCATTTTTGTAATCCTTTTTTTGTGTGTGTACTTTAAAAAAAACTTTCATTCTCTTTTCTTTTGTAGACATGACTGTGGATTTTTTATGTTTCAAAACATGCATTCCTACGAAAGCACCGGGCTTGTAATTTTTGACCAATAGGACATTCTGAACATCAGGATGACTATACTTTACAATTGGTTGCTTAACAACAAGTTCCATATCGACACACATGCTGTTTTTGGTGTTAATCCAGGTAACATGTTTTGATCCTTTTCCTTTCTCTGGCATAACAGCCCATTTTGCATGTCGTGAACTCCCTTTTCTGCATAATCTTAACTACCCATTATCTATATCTTTTAACATTTTTAATGCTTTCTTTTTACAACAGGACCACCTCTTGGTCTATATGAGGATGATTTTTCTTTGTTTGATACCCAGTGCTCGACACCCGTGGTAAATGATATCGCAGCAGAACGTACCGATAATAAAGCAAAATCTAGGGCGCAGAGGATACTTGGACGTCTCAAGACGACGCCCACACGAAAGAAGGCGCAGAACGATGAACCTGTTGCTGTTGACGACGACGACTTTGATTTCGCTAGCGATGTAATCTGGGAGCGTAAAGGTAGAGGTTCTCCAAAAGAGAAAGAGACATGCAGTGCAGGAAGCAATGATGATTTTTTTACTCAGAAACCAAAAGCACATCAGCAGGTAAAGGGTGTTGCTACTAGGAAGAAGGTTGCTGCTGAGAAGCAAAAATAAGCGCAAAGGGAAAAGGCTGCTACTGTGAAGCAAAAAGAAGTGCAGCAGCGAAAGGCTGCTGCCGCTAGCAAGAAGAGCACGAGAGTCGCGAAGATTAAGGTTCCAAAGCTGGTTCCTTACAAGTTCCCACTTGCTTCCGAGGCCAAGCAGATTAAATATTTTGTTCGAAGTAAGGAGTATATGCGTGATCACGGTAGGTCTATTAACAATGTTGTTCTTCTCCTTCTTTTTCCCAAAAAAATCTATGTCTTTTTAATCATACCCCCATTCAAATCATGACTTATTTTTTTTCTCGACAGTCATACACTCGTGCAGTTCCTGAACCCATATGGAGACACATATGACATCGATGCTAAGACCATGTACAAACTTTTTGGGCGGTGCGAAATGATGGAATCCGAAATTATGGATTATATTATATCGTACTGGAAAGACGCCTCGAATATGAAATACATGTTTGGATATGGCGATCGTGTTATTTTATAACCGAACGTAATCCCTGTAAGTGAACGGGCATTTTTGAATCATTTTTCCTTTTTCATTTGATATGCTGACTCCCCAGACTGCCAAACATGAACTACCCTATAGGGTAAAGATGAATTTACATTTTTTCTGACCAACTTTTTTGTTTTTCTTTTTTTTTGTATGCAGTATTTGCTTGCTTTTTCACCATTTCAGCTAAGGGACAGCAAAGGCAACCCCATGGCTAGGGAGGCGTATGATGTAGCAGCAGGGGCTAGCATATACAACTATTATGTGAGGGAGGATGAAGACCTTCTCAAGGTAAATCTGGTAAACTTCCATTTTCAATATAGCTAGACATTTTTTATTTTTTGTATTTCCCTTGTTGTCTTTTTTGGTTTTCACAAGCCTCATGAATTTTCAATTCGATGCTCCGAGATCATTTTTCCTTATTACATGAACGAGCACCACACGGTATAAGTGATCAACAAATACAGTGACAATCTTGAAATATTTGATTCCAGGACATACACTGAGGATAGCCACACACCCAGGCATGTACAACACGCCGATCGAGTTGAAATTCTAAGTTTTTTGTGCTCACACCTGATGCTTTAACTTCCGTTTTCATGTCACGCACTTTCTGACCATAAGCACCTTCCCATTTTTATGTTGTATAGATAAGCAGATTTGTGAATCTTATGAAACGGGTGCATGGAACTGAGTTGTACAACAAGCATTTTATTCACGATTGGGAAGCAGCCGCAGAAGAATGTGTCTACATGCCGACCCCCGAGCAGGGCGCAAACGAGTGTGGTTTCTACGCCATGAATATTGCGTGCCTGTTCGACGGCCTGAAGCTTGTCCAGAGCATTAAAAACAAAGATGTTAGTGCTACTGTTATCTTCTTCTCACACTTTATATTTTTTGTTTTTGTGTGTGCTAATTATGTTATTTAATCTCTATCCTTTTTTTCTTGCAGTCTCGTGTTGAGTACTGGAAGGACGAATACATGTACCAACTGATGTTTCATCACAACAACATCCTTTCCCCTTTGAAATGGCCTTCTCTGCTGCAAGACTTGGTCATCAAGCTGGGCCTGTGCAACGCGTCAGTCCGTGGAGAGTTTATCTAGGCTGCTAAGGTGAGACGCCGTCCAAGGAAATAGAATGCGGGGATGTGTTTTACTCTCTAAAACTGTCAATGTAACAAGTTGCTGGAATTCGTGTGGTCTATCTATGTCGAATAAATAGTTTGTGTAATTTGGGAAACATTGCTTGTTTATGTCCTATGTTGTTGTTTTAGGTTTGTTTCTGGTTCGCACTTTCTGTCGAAAAAATAACTTGTACATATGTGTTTACTATCGTCTAAAATCCGATCAAAGTTTTCAAACAATTGTGTATACAGTAGCTATGCGAACTCTTTTGAAAGTGTTAATGTTTATTTTTTAGCCGACCAACGTAATACTTAGTAATTATTCAAATATAATCTCTTTCTTGTATCGCGCTCTTCTCATTGAGAACAGTTTGAACTACCCAAAATTTACAGTTTGAACTACCCAAAAATTAATAGTGTGAATCTATCTTCCTTTGTACAATACAAGCATCGCATTTTTTATTTTATCATTGAGAACAATGTGAACTACTCAATAGTCAAGATGTGAACTTCTTTTTTCTTTTTTTGTACATATTTTTCTTAAAAACGTGACTCTGATAAAAATAACTAGCGAACCTCCTCCATTTTTTTTGCAGTCCAAACGAATGTCTCTTCCTTGTTGTAACACCCGGGCGATTTTTTTCCCCTAATAGAATTAGTTGCTTGTTTTTCCTTTTTCCATCACATGGCATAACTCATAACCATGCATTTTAAAACTTGCAAACTAAATGAAATTAATTAAATCTTGTTTGCTTAAAATTTCCAGAAATTTACTTGCTGTCAAAATCTATTTTTGTTATCACCTAAACAATTGCTGAAAACAATAATAATACTAAATATTTTTTTAAGAGGTAGAGGAGTAGCCCAGCCCAGCCAGGCCCGAATGGCCCAACCGAACCAGCCTCCCAAAACCCTAGTTCCTCTCCCTGGCCTTCTTCTATTCCTACCCCCGCCTCCTTTCTTTTTCTTGCAATCGGGTCCCTCACCCTCTTAACTCTCCCTCCCAGGAACGCACCCGACAGAACCCCACCTGCACGCACACGCACGCAGGGGATCGATCTTTGTGACGCCCCGAGATCGGGCACTATGCAGATTTCAGCATTCCCGCCAAAATCCACATAATAACCGATTCCAGGTTGCCACTTGTGATAACATTACAACAGTTCACGAATATTCCGCAACAACAACAGAAAAGATATATACAAGAAGACTCAAACGAGCCAAGGATACAACTGATACAATACAAAGATCCAAATAACAGCGGAAGAAACAACATAGCGTCCGACTACGGACAAGATACAAATTGGACTAAGAGTCCTGAAGATAGCCGATGGCGTCCAATCCCTGCCCAGGCCAAGCCGGAGGGATTCCCAAGCTAACGTCGTCAGACTTCAAACCTGTTGACTGCAATGTGGAATATGCAGCCACGAAATGGATTCGTGGGTCAGTACGGTTAAGTACTGGCAAGTGGATAACCCATACTCACAAGATACCAGCGTAACCAATCATCACATGATACAAATACTTTGGGTACAACGGAAAGGTAGGGATTATTGCAAAGAAGCGGCAGCGGGCTGCACTAACTAACTACAGAGACTCGCTACAACATCCGGCTAAAAGGAAGGGGATAAGATAGCGTATCAGAACCAACTACAACTACTCACCAAGCAATACCCATCCAATGTTACCCCCTACTAAGGAAGCAACCCAAGGAAACTCACACGGTTGATTAAGGTGACATTCATTCTTATGGTGGAGGTAATCTATATTACTAGTCATGTTATCATCGTTAGGTGTAAGTTGTCTGAGTACTTGTTAGCCAGCACTTTCACCAAGTCATCCATAACCGCGGACAACACGGCTTCTCGAGAAGATTTAAACCTGCAGGGATGCACCAATTTGGCCGTACACGTAAGAATAACCCGCCAGACGGGGGATCAACCCACCAAGCGAGGTACTCAACACAACCCAACTCTTCTTCGCATCAAGCCCAAAGAACCCCGTGCAATTGAGCGCACGGCTAATCAAGCCCCACGAAGAAAAGGGGACCCTCATAGCACTCTAAGAACGTGTCTCCCTAAATGCCGACTACAAAAGTTCCACCCTGGCGCCAAGGGTTCGCACCTGCATATGCATGCGGCAAATGGAAAACCCGAACTAAATGAGGCGATTTGGACGAGATGCGAATCGAATCAGAATTGCGGGGGGCGCCCATACTTGCTTCCCACATGCGGTTAGTGCACTCATCATGGATCAATGGACAAGACCCTTTTCCTAATTAGGGTCGACACTAGCAGGCCTCAAAACCATGCCGGGCCTCCTGCCGGTGCCTTATCATCAAATTATTATTACCCAAAACATTAACATGTTGTTGATTGAATTGAAACCCAACTATCAAACTAAACAGGTGATAAGACGGACAACAAGACTTGAGCGCAAACAACACTAAGCATGCAACTACGACACGAAGGCCAACAAGATAAACAAGCAACAGTTAATAGGAAGTGGAAGGAAGGCTATATCATGGCTGCAAGGTAAACATATGATAGGATCGAGACACAAGCATCAAATCATAAGGCTAGCATAAGAACAACGGAAAGAATCGGTAACAAGTGATGAAAGGCAGCCATTTGGCAGCAAGCGAGTATACTTGCCTGGAATCCAGCAAGTAGAGGTACATCCGCAGAACTTGTCGTTGCTCACATCATCTCAACGTCCTATCCGGGAAGAAGCAACGAACTAGAACAAACACCGGATGCAATAATTGCTTCTACGGCAAAAGATCCAGCATGATCAAGATATGGATGCATGACAAGTTTAAGGATGCATCAAAGATAAACTAGTTGACATGGTAAACATATTTAAATGGGCCCATATGCAATTTGGATTGCATATGGAGAAGCCCATGAATTAATGTTGAATTAAATGATCTACAAATAACCATCATGTGAAAGTTGATTAGAATGATGCATGGATGAGGAAAACAATGAGAAAACAACAATAGCTTCAATTTGAAAAGGTGTTTACCAAGTTTGGAAATTTATTTATTAAGTTATGAAATTTGGCTTCTTAAATGGGTTACACAAGCATTTGTTGTTTTCACCCATGTTAATTGTTCAAAACAGATAACAAAAATTATATTTGGAAAGAACACACAATTTTAGATGGAATACATATTTCATTTGTTGAATTTGGATTTTAGATGAGCAAGTTATTAAATTGATAATTTTAAATGCATTAATTAAGAAACAGTTGTTTTCAGCAATTTAAATTATTCAAAACAGAAAACAAAGTTTATCAATTTTGATTGGAAAACATATTTTACTTTTCAAATTTGGAGTTAAAATGAATTAGTTATGATTTATGCAATTAAATCAATTTAAATTGAGCCGGAAGCCCAACATCTAATTTAGGAGGTTCGAGTTATTTATTTACCCATCAAGATTAAATGTTGTTTAACATGGGGAGACAATAATATAGATTAGCTACACAATTTAAATGGAACCGGGACAATATTTAATTATCCCAACTCATTCCATACTTAATTATTGGGTGATATTATTATTGCCCGCACCCACAATATGCAATGCAACACGATGAATGATTTAATATGCACGATATAGATGAAATTTAGAAAATAGGCATATAGGTTATAGGGTTGGGGTTGGGTTCGCACGTTGGAAAGAGGATCGTCGGGGTCAACGCCGGAAACTTCGGAACGTGGAGGAAGTAGTCGACGTCGAGGAAGTAGTGGATGTAGTCGTTCTCAAACCACACGATCATCGTCGTTGAAGTAGTCGTTCAACGTCCGGAGTCGATGTAGTCGTTCTTGTCGTCGGGTAGCCGTGGTCGAGGCTCGTATCGTAGAACTTGGCATCCGTGTACTTGTCGACGAGGAACTCGGAAGGTGCGCCATTACATCTCCACACGGGCATCGTCGAAGTGTCGGACTTGGCGACGGGATTTTGACGACGCGCGCGAAGGCGGCCACCACAGAAGATGTCACGACGAGACAAAAAAGGCTTTGGATGTCGCCGTCGATTAGCTCCTAGACAGCAGCGTCAAGGTCACTGTGGTCGGCCTTGGGGGAGAGCGGCCTGACCTCCTACACGACGTGAACACGGACCATCGAGCCTTCGGATCTGGCGCGTTCAGGGCGCAAGATGGCCTCTTCTAGGGCCTCCCTGTCATTGGGCGCCCCTGTGTAGACGCCGGACATAGAACATCAGCAGCAAAGGTCCCGTGGCCACAAGATGGTCCTGGCGTCGTGGTGGCCGGCAGCAGCGGAGGTCGGGGGAGACGCCGACAGCAGCTCCAGAAGAGACGTTGTCCCCCGAGCGCGACTACCTTTGGATGCCGATGTCGACAAGCGCTTGCACGGCGACATCCAGCTCCAGCAGCAGCACTGCGTGCCCTCGGCCATGACAACGCCGGCAGCAGTAGCTCCAGGAGAGGCGCTGTCCCAGGTCCTTGGCGAGGTCGAGGTCGGCGTACTGGTCGGTTGCGTCTCTTCCCGACGCCGCCGGCAGCAGGAGAAGGCGGAGGCGGGTCGACCTTGTGCGGGAGCAGCGGCGGTTCTGAATCGGAATCGCGCGCGGAGATGGGTGAGTGATAGGGACGTGCGGCGGAGTGGAGGTGACTGGGCGGCATCGGCTGTTGAGCTCCGGCGAGGTCCACCCACCACCGGCGTAGGGGAGATCGAGGAGGATGGGGATCGGAGGAGGCGGCTGTGCGTAGGGGAACCGGGGGGACAACGAGCAGGGCTCGGGAGGAGGAGGACGAGGCGCCACGGCGACGGCCATCGGAGAAGAGATAGGAGGAGGCGACGGGGAGAAGGGGCTCGGGAGGAAGGAGACGAGCAAGCGAGGGGGAGCGGATGAGGCTCGCTCGGGAGGAGGAAGAAACCAGGGGATCGATCGATCCCCTGCGTGCGTGTGCGTGCAGGTGGGGTTCTGTCGGGTGCGTTCCTGGGAGGGAGAGTTAAGAGGGTGAGGGACCCGATTGCAAGAAAAAGAAAGGAGGCGGGGGTAGGAATAGAAGAAGGCCAGGGAGAGGAATTAGGGTTTGGGGAGGCTGGTTCGGTTGGGCCATTCGGGCCTGGCTGGGCTGGGCTACTCCTCTACCTCTTAAAAAAATATTTAGTATTATTATTGTTTTCAGCAATTGTTTAGGTGATAACAAAAATAGATTTTGACATCATGTAAATTTCTAGAAATTTTAAGCAAACAAGATTTAATTAATTTCATTTAGTTTGCAAGTTTTAAAATGCATGGTTATGAGTTATGTCATGTGATGCAAAAAGGAAAAACAAGCAACTAATTCTATTAGGGGAAAAAAATCGCCCGGGTGTTACAGACGACACCACTAACAAGGGATTGCACCCTCGCAATCCACCTACTAACCCGGGAGAGGAAAGAAGTTCGACTATCGATTCTTCATGCTTCCAGTTGATCTCCTCGACACCACTAACAAGAGATTCTTGCTCGGAGTGACGACGATGTTCTTCCACCAGGAATCTTCCGATGATCGAACCTATTAGGTTAAAGGCTCAAAAAACGTCCACCCACGTAGGATCCTAACACTTTGAAAGATAGACAAGGGAGGAGACTCCAAAACAAATAAGATGGGAGGGGAAATAGAATAGAGATAAGGAGAAAACAAGAATCCTATTGAGATGTTTCCAAAATAGTTTAGCAGAAATAGTTTTTGACACTCTAGAAACAACGACCGTTAGCGAGGTTATCCTACAGGCTTTGTGGACCCGTTGCTTCGATAACCATTCGTATCGAAACAATATCGGGAATCGGAAACCATGCTCTGATACCATTTGTGACGCCCCGAGATCGGGCACTATGCAGATTTCAGCATTCCCGCCAAAATCCACATAATAACCGATTCCAGGTTGCCACTTGTGATAACATTATAACAGTTCACGAATATTCCGCAACAACAACAGAAAAGATATATACAAGAAGACTCAAACGAGCCAAGGATACAACTGATACAATACAAAGATCCAAATAACAACGGAAGAAACAACATAGCGTCCGGCTACGGACAAGATACAAATTGGACTACGAGTCCTGAAGATAGCCGATGGCGTCCAATCCCTGCCCAGGCCAAGCCGGAGGGATTCCCAAGCTAACGTCGTCAGACTTCAAACCTGTTGACTGCAATGTGGAATATGCAGCCACGAAATGGATTCGTGGGTCAGTACGGTTAAGTACTGGCAAGTGGATAACTCATACTCACAAGATACTAGCGTAACCAATCATCACATGATACAAATACTTTGGGCACAACGGAAAGGTAGGGATTATTGCAAAGAAGCGGCAGCGGGCTGCACTAACTAACTACAGAGACTCGCTACAACATCCGGCTAAAAGGAAGGGGATAAGATAGCGTATCAGAACCAACTACAACTACTCACCAAGCAATACCCATCCAATGTTACCCCCTACTAAGGAATCAACCCAAGGAAACTCACACGGTTGATTAAGGTGACATTCATTCTTATGATGGAGGTAATCTATATTACTAGTCACGTTATCATCGTTAGGTGTAAGTTGTCTGAGTACTTGTTAGCCAGCACTTTCACCAAGTCATCCATAACCGCGGACAACACGGCTTCTCGAGAAGATTTAACCCTGCAGGGATGCACCAATTTGGCCGTACACGTAAGAATAACCCACCAGACGGGGGATCAACCCACCAAGCGAGGTACTCAACACAACCCAACTATTCTTCGCATCAAGCCCAAAGAACCCCGTGCAATTGAGCGCACGGCTAATCAAGCCCCACGAATAAAAGGGGACCCTCATAGCACTCTAAGAACGTGTCTCCCTAAATTCCGACTACAAAAGTTCCACCCTGGCGCCAAGGGTTCGCACCTGCATATGCATGCGGCAAATGGAAAACCCGAACTAAATGAGGCGATTTGGACGAGATGCGAATCGAATCAGAATTGCGGGAGGCGCCCATACTCGCTTCCCACATGCGGTTAGTGCGCTCATCATGGATCAATGGACAAGAGCCTTTTTCTAATTAGGGTCGACACTAGCAGGCCTCAAAACCACGCCGGGCCTCCTGCCGGTGCCTTATCATCAAATTATTATTACCCAAAACATTAACATGTTGTTGATTGAATTGAAACCCAACTATCAAACTAAACAGGTGATAAGACGGACAACAAGACTTGAGCGCAAACAACACTAAGCATGCAACTACGACACGAAGGCCAACAAGGTAAACAAGCAACAGTTAATAGGAAGTGGAAGGAAGGCTATATCATGGCTGCAAGGTAAACATATGATAGGATCGAGACACAAGCATCGAATCATAAGGCTAGCATAAGAACAACGGAAAGAATCGGTAACAAGTGATGAAAGGCAGCCATTTGGCAGCAAGCGAGTATACTTGCCTGGAATCCAGCAAGTAGAGGTACATCCGCAGAACTTGTCGTTGCTCACATCATCTCAACGTCCTATCCGGGAAGAAGCAACGAACTAGAACAAACACCGGATGCAATAATTACTTCTACGGCAAAAGATCCAGCATGATCAAGATATGGATGCATGACAAGTTTAAGGATGCATCAAAGATAAACTAGTTGACATGGTAAACATATTTAAATGGGCCCATATGCAATTTGGATTGCATATGGAGAAGCCCATGAATTAATGTTGAATTAAATGATCTACAAATAACCATCATGTGAAAGTTGATTAGAATGATGCATGGATGAGGAAAACAATGAGAAAACAACAATATCTTCAATTTGAAAAGGTGTTTACCAAGTTTGGAAATTTATTTATTAAGTTATGAAATTTGGCTTCTTAAATGGGTTACACAAGCATTTGTTGTTTTCACCCATGTTAATTGTTCAAAACAGATAACAAAAATTATATTTGGAAAGAACACACAATTTTAGATGGAATACATATTTCATTTGTTGAATTTGGATTTTAGATGAGCAAGTTATTAAATTGACAATTTTAAATGCATTAATTAAGAAACAGCTGTAATCAGCAATTTAAGTTATTCAAAACAGAAAACAAAGTTTATATTTGCAAATTTTAGAGAATTTTGATTGGAAAACATATTTTACTTTTCAAATTTGGAGTTAAAATGAATTAGTTATGATTTATGCAATTAAATCAATTTAAATTGAGCCGGAAGCCCAACATCTAATTTAGGAGGTTCGAGTTATTTATTTACCCATCAAGATTAAATGTTGTTTAACATGGGGAGACAATAATATAGATTAGCTACACAATTTAAATGGAACCGGGACAATATTTAATTATCCCAACTCATTCCATACTTAATTATTGGGTGATATTATTATTGCCCGCACCCACAATATGCAATGCAACACGATGAATGATTTAATATGCACGATATAGATGAAATTTAGAAAATAGGCATATAGGTTATAGGGTTGGGGTTGGGTTCGCACGTTGGAAAGAGGATCGTCGGGGTCAACGCCGGAAACTTCGGAACGTGGAGGAAGTAGTCGACGTCGAGGAAGTAGTGGATGTAGTCGTTCTCATACCACACGATCATCGTCGTTGAAGTAGTCGTTCAACGTCCGGAGTCGATGTAGTCGTTCTTGTCGTCGGGTAGCCGTGGTCGAGGCTCGTATCGTAGAACTTGGCATCCGTGTACTTGTCGACGAGGAACTCGGAAGGTGCGCCATTACATCTCCACACTGGCATCGTCGAAGTGTCGGACTTGGCGACGGGATTTTGACGACGCGCGCGAAGGCGGCCACCACAGAAGATGTCACGACGAGACAAAAACGGCTTTGGATGTCGCCGTCGATTAGCTCCTGGACAGCGGCGTCAAGGTCACTGTGGTGGGCCTTGGGGGAGAGCGGCCTGACCTCCTACACGACGTGAACACGGACCATCGAGCCTTCGGATCCGGCGCGTTCAGGGCGCAAGATGGCCTCTTCAAGGGCCTCCCTGTCATTGGGCGCCCCTGTGCAGATGCCGGACATAGAACATCAGCAGCAAAGGTCCCGTGGCCACAAGATGGTCCTGGCGTCGTGGTGGCCGGCAGCAGCGGAGGTCGAGGGAGACGCCGGCAGCAGCTCCGGAAGAGACGTTGTCCCCCGAGCGCGACTACCTTTGGATGCCGATGTCGACAAGCGCTTGCACGGCGGCATCCAGCTCCAGCAGCAGCACTGCGTGCCCTCGGCCATGACAACGCCGGCAGCAGTAGCTCCAGGAGAGGCGCTGTCCCAGGTCCTTGGCGAGGTCGAGGTCGGCGTACTGGTCGGTTGCGTCTCTTCCCGACGCCGCCGGCAGCAGGAGAAGGCGGAGGCGGGTCGACCTTGTGCGGGAGCAGCGGCGGTTCTGAATCGGAATCGCGCGCGGAGATGGGTGAGTGATAGGGACGTGCGGCGGAGTGGAGGGGACTGGGCGGCATCGGCTGTTGAGCTCCGGCGAGGTCCACCCACCACCGGCGTAGGGGAGATCGAGGAGGATGGGGATCGGAGGAGGCGGCTGTGCGTAGGGGAACCGGGGGGACAGCGAGCAGGGCTCGGGAGGAGGAGGACGAGGCGCCACGGCGACGGCCATCGGAGAAGAGATAGGAGGAGGCGACGGGGAGAAGGGGCTCGGGAGGAAGGAGACGAGCAAGCGAGGGGGAGGGGATGAGCCTCGCTCGGGAGGAGGAAGAAACCAGGGGATCGATCGATCCCGTGCGTGCGTGTGCGTGCAGGTGGGGTTCTGTCGGGTGCGTTCCTGGGAGGGACAGTTAAGAGGGTGAGGGACCCGATTGCTAGAAAAAGAAAGGAGGCGGGGGTAGGAATAGAAGAAGGCCAGGGAGAGGAATTAGGGTTTGGGGAGGCTGGTTCGGTTGGGCCATTCGGGCCTGGCTGGGTTGGGCTACTCCTCTACCTCTTAAAAAATATTTAGTATTATTATTGTTTTCAGCAATTGTTTAGGTGATAACAAAAATAGATTTTGACATCAAGTAAATTTCTGGAAATTTTAAGCAAACACAAGATTTAATTAATTTCATTTAGTTTGCAAGTTTTAAAATGCATGGTTATGAGTTATGCCATGTGATGCAAAAAGGAAAAACAAGCAACTAATTCTATTAGGGAAAAAAAATCGCCCGGGTGTTACACTTGTACAATCCAAGCATTGTATCAAAATTTTCCTTACCCTTTTTCTCCACCTGGAAATGCTGGTGCCCTTTTTGGCAGCACTGTTTTCTCATTTTGAGAACAAAGCGAACTACCCAGTAGTCGAAACGTGAACTTCTTTTTTTCCATATACTTTTTTCTATACGACTTTTATTTTATGGAATTTACATAAACTATTTTATTTTTTGCAACAATAAAGATTAAGAAAAATAAATTTTGATTTCCTGTTCTATCATTGTCTCTTTAGCCTGCCACTCCTTATTTGCCGCGTCGTTGATCGCGTGCCATTTGCGCTTGTTGTTGCATCACAGATTTTTTTGTCTTGATGGTCTCACTTGCATGCTTGTCTTGAAGCCTGATATGTTGCTCCCTCGGTTGCTTTTCAAGTTTTAACCTCTCGCATGTTCTGGCATTCTGCCCCGCAATCTCTCCACAAGACCCGCATATTGTTTTAACTTTTGTTTACATTCTATTTTGCCCTTTTTGCTGCTCTGCCAAACGGCGTTGTTCTAATATTTCACGTTTTCTTAGGCAAGTAGTTGCGTAGTGCCATGCCCGTTCATTTCACAAGCCGCAGTCCTTTCTTGTTAGCATCGGTGGGTCTGTCGCGCTGTGTTATGAATGTTTCTTCCTAGGCTTCTTGTTCTGTTTCAATGTCAACGTATTCGTCATCTTCTTGTGTCTCCTCATCTTCTTGCGTCTCCTCTTCTTGTGTCTCCTCTTCATTTTGTGTCTCAGTCTCACCGTCCATTCTGCAATCTTCAGATTCTGCATCTGTGTCCATGGAGTCACCGCCATCATTGTTTGACTGTAACTTAATGCCCGCGAGTGTTTTTTAATGCATCGATCGGGATCCTTTCAAGGCATGTCAGTCCCATGTTCTTTCCGATGTGCATCAAGCAGTTTCGCTTCAAGCTGCCTTTTCAAGCACGTTCTGGCGTTGTGACCAGCAATCTTATTACAATTACTACACGGCCTTTGCCCCTTTGGGACACCATTCTCATGAAGCTCCGGTTCAGGACGTGTAGGAGCAGAAGTTTCCATTCCTCTTGTCCTTTTGCCAGTTTGTTTACTCTTACTCCCTTTAGTTTTTGACATTAGGGGCGGCTGTATGTGCGCATACGGTTCAGATACAGATTGACTCTCTGGCTCAGGTTTATTGCCAGATTCTGTTACTTGCGGCGATTCATGAGATGTTTTGCTATTAAAGACTGTTTCTTCATTGAGCAAACGAGCGTTCACTTCTTCGAAAGCAGCCAATGCCTTTTCGAACATTCGGTCCGAGGAACACCCTTTGTTCACTGTTTTCAAAGCCTTATTGTACAGGATTGTTCTTCTATACTGTAGTGTTGTCTCGTCTCCTTCCTTTGGCAAGTAGTCCCTACGGTTGAATTCTGGATCCGTCACAGGTTCATTTGAGTACCTCTGTAGAAAATATTGTTCGGGTATCTTGTCGAGTCTGATATGCTCAAAGATGGCTATAACGTGTTGACAGAATAGTCCTGTAGCATCCCACTTTTTATCAAAAGTGAAATACCTGTGTTATGTGCTAGTCCCTGGATCAATGCTAGCACCACAGTACAAAACTTAAAAGGTATCATTGCATAAGACTCAAAATTATTACAACTGGATCCAGAGTAGGCAAATATAACTTATTACAAGGTGCATAGCCTTATAGGCTAGCTAACACTCAGAGTTCAACAGCAGAAAAATAAAGTAGCAATGAGCCTCCATCTTCAAGCATGTGCCACTGGCAAACATGTTGGGTGTAGACTCGAGTCCAGAAACATCCTCATTCCTCATCAGAAGATCCTGCACGTTGGAATATGCAGCCCCCGAAGGAGATCAGTACAATGATGTACTGGCATATGACACCTACGGTGGATATAAAATGGAAAGTCTAGTACTACATGATTTCTTTGGCTAGGTGGATCTTAAAGCTATTTGCAGAAAAGCCAATTTTCTCCTAACATATTTGTAAAGCCATTTTGTTTTAAAAAGGAGTGGCAACATTGGAATAAACTCCAAGCACCACATACATTACTTCCTTGGGCAAATTTTAGTTTAATAAATCGGCGTTGAGATTCTTCTGTCAATCCTTGTCCAGCTGCTCATAGTTGTCCATAACCGGGGACACGGCTAAGATCTTAGTTTGTTGACTCTGCAGAGTTTGTGCACTTTCATCTTCAGACTCAAATCAGCCCAAACATCCTATACACCCTGAGTGCATTAAGGAAAGGAGAAGATTGAGACGAGATCTTTCAGAAGAAATTCCACCACCGTTTGGCTTACCCGTGCCACCTATAATTATGCTACATCTGCTGGTAAGCCTAGTGAGTTCATTCAACTTAGTTGATCAAGACAGAGCCCATATGACTAAAGGCTGCACGGGAAGCTACTAAACTTAGAAGGACATAGTAATCTCTTTGTTCCTGGGTGGCCATCCTCAAGTGACAACCTCAAGTGGAATAACCCTTAAACAAGGGCCCTGAGGCAACACTCAACTTAAACCAGTCTTACCACTTCCACCCAGGTGGTTCATTTATTAGGTATACTTAGGATTTTTCCTCAACATCTAGTAAAACAATTTGTAATATTGCATAGCATCTACTAAGTTCTAAGACTAAGTATAAAGGTGGTTAGGATATTGCATAACATACTACTATATAAAAAGTCCTATCATGCACACTACTTTATATATCTAATGCTCAGTAAAATATAGGTGCTAATATGGGGTGTCACTTGCCTTGGCAGTAGGATGAGTAAGAACAGCAACCACAATTGTAGAATTGTTCCTCCTCACAATCTAGACAAACAAAGTAACCACACACAAACAAACAATAAAAAGAAAACATTACATAAACATGTATGCATGATATGCAATGATGTATAGATCCCTCAAATGTGAAGAACATAATGTTGTTCTCTGATTTCCCTAATATGTTTTAAAACTTAGGAAAACAAATTGGATACTAAAATATAATTATAACATTTTTTTGGTGTTCTTTAATAGATCTATTTAACCAAAAACAAGGAGTACGATGCTATGGTGGCCTAAATGTTGTTATTTTATACTCTCTGTGTAGAGTGTATCTTAACAAAACTATAGCACTTGTATTTTCTCAAAAAGGAGTTATAGAATTAAAGTTATGATCAAAATAGTGCAAAGTGAAGATCTGTGAATAACAAGTTTGTGCACGTGTCAAAAATACAAATCTATAGATTCATTGTGTTCTACTCATCTTGCTGATTTCAAAAAGTACAAAATCATTGAAATTGGAGTTACAGAACGAAAGTTATTGAATTTACAAGTTTAAGTTTTAATTCTGTTAATTTCTGTTTTTAAAAGGAAATGACCGATCCGAGGGATATGAAATGGAGCCCTCTGATTGGTCCATACCCTTTCGCACGGATTGACGAACGTGGGCCGCAGGATTTTAAGGGAGATGGGTGGCCAGGATTGAAACTTAACCGTTCGTTAAGTGATCTAATTACGGCCCTACGATTGGATCTAACGGCTCAGGATCCTCCCGAGCAGCCGAGCAGCGCCGCCTCGCCGGAATCCCGCCGGAAGCCAGAGCGCGCGGCTCTGTGAGCACGGCGCGGAATCTACGCAGGGCTAGGGGGTCACGGGGACGTACCTGGACGTCTAGCTCGTCGACGCGGACTCGGTGGCGTAGCGAGGAGCTCGGTGACGACCTCCACGTCGCGAAATTGCTCGTCGGAATCCACCCGAGGCGACGGTGATGGACGCCGAGGATGGCGCCGTCGACCTGGGGGAAAATAAACGCGCAAACGATGTCAAAATGGTGCGCGGCGGTGAGATGAAGCGAACAGAGGGGATTGGAGAGTCCGGGATGGCCGGAGTTCGCCGGAAATCACAGACCTAGCCGACGGGGACGAGCTCAAAACCGTGCGGCCTAAGGGCTTCCCTCCGGTTTTCTGTGGGGCAGAGTGAAGAGGAGGAGGTGGCGCTTAAGTAGGGCGAGGAGGGGATGTTAATGGGGGCTTAACGCTCGCATTTACGCCGGATGAAAACGGCCGTTTCCTGCCCTTAACGCAGGCGCAGTCATCGCGCGGGGAAGACGACGAGTACGTCATGACGACGTGGTCTTGACGTGGGCCTCGGGGCAACAGAACAGAGAGAGGGGGTAGGGAGAGGGTGAGTGAGCGTGCGCCGATTTCTTCGGGCTGGCCCGTTGGGCTGGCGAGTGTTGCTCGCTGCGCGCTGCGCGGAAGGGAGAGGGGAAAAAGAAATGGGCTCGGCCCAGGGGGTGCGGTAGAATTGGATTTCTTTTTTTTTTAAACTTTAACCAGCCATAAACTCCTCAAACTTAATCAGAAAAATAATTAAAAATATGTTTTGAAAAGCTTGTGACATCAGGAGCATTTTGGTATTGCTCTTTTTCAAAAATAAATTAATTTCACATAGATCAAATATGAGGACTTCAATTGTCCCTATTTATGATTATGTGGTAAAAATGAGTTTAAAGTCTTGTTTTGAATAGATGCAAGGTAAAAATATGAGATGATGCCATGATGCAAATGTATGCATGATGTTATTTGAATTTTGAAAATCCTGGGATGTTACAGACTAACCCCCTTAAGATGAAGCTCTCCCTCGAGCTTCGGAAAGGTCAGCAAATAGGTGTGGGTGGTCTTCTCTAAGATCATCTTCTCGCTCCCATGTAGCCTCTTCTACGGTGTGGTGATTCCACTGAAATTTGCAAAACTTGAGGGTTTTGGTGCGGGTAACTCTTTCTGCAGTTTCTAGTATCTTGATTGGTTCTCTTCATAAGTCAGATCACTCTCCAATTGTACTTCCTCAAGAGGTACAGTATCTTTCAATGCAGTTTCCAACATCTCAGGGTGACACTTCTTTAGTTGACTGACATGAAACACATTATGGACTGCAGACAAAACCTCGGGCAATTCTAACTCATAAGCCACTTCACCTTTGCGAGATAAAATCTTGAATGGTCCTATAAATCGAGGTGCTAATTTTCCTTTGATTCCAAATCTCTTGACACCACGAAGAGGTGATACTCTTAGGTAAGCTCTATCACCACCTTCATAAGTGACATCTCTGCGTTTGTTATCCGCATAGCTCTTCTGTCTTGACTGGGCTATCTTGAGTCTATCCTTAATCAACCTAACTTTCTCCTCTGCATCTTGAATTATATCAGGACCAAAGAAACTTCGTTCTCCTACACCACTCCATAGTAAGGGTGTAGTGCACTTTTTCCCGTATAACGCTTCAAACGGTGCCATCTCAATACTTGCCTGATAACTGTTGTTGTAAGAGAATTCTGCGTAAGGCAAGTTATCCTCCCAACTGGAACCATAGTCTAGGGCACATGCTCTCAGCATATCCTCCAATATTTGGTTCACTCTTTCAGTTTGTCCATCGGTCTGCGGGTGAAATGCTGTGCTAAATTCCAGTCTGGTACCTAAGGACTCATGTAGTTGTTTCCAAAAATGAGATGTAAACTGGGTACCTCTATCAGAAACAATGCTCTTGGGTACACCATGCAGACATACAATTCTCTTCATGTAAATTTATGCTAGCTTAGCACTAGTATAGGTGGTCTTTACTGGTAGAAAATGAGCTACCTTTGTTAGACGATCGACCACTACCCAGATAGAGTCATAACCAGACTTAGTCCTGGGTAATCCAGTAATAAAATCCATTCCAATTTGTTCCCACTTCCAATCTGGTACCTTCAATGGTTGTAATAGTCCTGCTGGCTTTTGATGTTCTGCTTTCACTCTACTACACACATCACATTTTGCTATAAATTCTGCGATGTCTTTCTTCAAGTTATTCCACCAGAATCTCTCCTTCACATCCATGTACATTTTGGTATTACCTGGATGAATCGAGTAGGGAGTTTCATGTGCTTCTTGTAAAATCAGCTTCCTAAGATCTATGTCATTGGCTACACAAACACGCTTCTCAAACCATAAGGTTCCTTGTTCATCCTCATGAAATCCCTTAGCCTTGCCTATGCTTAGGTTGACTTTTATTTCCTCTATATCTTTATCTCCTTTCTAGGCTTCACGTATTCTGTCCATCAGAGTTGGTTGTACCACCAATGATGTTATGAAACCCTCGGGTACTATTTCTAGTCTAAGATCCTTGAATGCCTTGCACAAATCCTCTGGTAGTTCACCTGCCGTGAGGCCATTAAAATTAACTTTGCGGCTTAGAGCATCAGCTACTAAATTAGCCTTACCGGGATGGTATTGCAAACTCAGGTCATAATCCTTAATAAGTTCTAACCATCTTCTTTGTCTCATGTTCAAATCCTTCTGCGTGAAAATGTATTTTAAACTCTTGTGATCTATGAAGACTTCACATCTCTTCCCCATCAAATAATGTCTCCAGGTTTTCAAGGCATGGACCACTGAAGCTAATTCTAGATCATGTGTTGGATAGTTAAGCTCATGCTTCTTGAGTTGTCTAGAGGCATAAGATGCCACCTTTCCTCCTTGCATAAGAACACTTCCAAGTCCTTGGCGCGAGGCGTCACAATACACTTGGAATTCTTTCTCTAAATCTGGTAGGCATAGAACTGGGGCTGTCACTAATCGTTTCTTCAACTCTTGAAAGCTGGTTTCACAAGCATCGGTCCACTCAAACTTCTTTTCCTTCTTCAATAATTCAGTCATGGGCTTGGCAATTTTGGACAAATTCTCAATGAACCTCCAGTAGTAGCCTGCCAAACCTAGGAAGCTACGAATCTCTCCGACATTTTTGGGTGGTTCCCATTCCGTTACTGCTGCTACTTTGGAAGGATCAACAGAAATTCCTTCTTTTGATACTATGTGTCCAAGAAAACCCACTTCACTTAGCTAGAACTCACACTTACTAAACTTGGCATAAAGTTTGTGTTCTCTAAGCTTCTCCAGAATCAAACGGAGGTGAGTCTCATGTTCCTTGGTGCTCTTGGAATAGATCAAAATGTCGTCAATGAAGACTACGACAAACTTGTCTAGAAATTCCATGAACACTTTGTTCATCATATTCATGAAGTATGAAGGGGCATTGGTTAATCCAAATGGCATCACCGTATACTCATACGATCCATATCTAGTAACAAAGGCTGTCTTGGGTATATCATGTTCCCTAATCTTCAATTGGAAATATCCAGATCGAAGATCAATCTTGGAAAACACACATGCTCCCTCTAATTGATCAAACAGGTCGTTGATTCTAGGCAAAGGATACTTGTTCTTGATAGTCACTTCATTCAGAGAACGGTAATCCATAACTAAACGCTGACTCCTGTCTTTCTTCTCCACAAACAGAACTGGTGCTCCCCATGGTGATGAACTTTCTCGAATAAAACCTTTCCCGAGTTGTTCTTCTAATTGTTTCTTAAGTTCCTTTAGCTCATCAGTAGACATGGGGTAAGGTCTTTTTGCTATGGGGCCAGTGCCTGGTAATAGATCAATGAGAAACTCCACATCCCTATCAGGTGGCATTCCTGGTAATTCTTCGGGAAAAACATCGGGGTATTCTCTTACTATGGATACTTGATCTAGGCTAACCCCCTTAAGAGAATTGAGTATAACCCCTTTTATTTCCATGTTGGATTTGAATCTAATCCTCTTTCCTTCTAGGGTGGTGAGTGTAATTTCTTTGTTTGCACAATCTATGACTCCTCCAAAAGTGGTCATCCAATCCATCCCGAGAATAACATCTAGTCCTTGAGACTCTAGAATTACGAGATGGGTTGGAAACTTGCATTTCCCAATTTCTAAGGTAAGCTGCCTGCAACCGGCATTGACGAGCATTTCTCCACCTGGGGAGCTTACTCTAAGGGTTTTCCTTATGGTTTCAGTGGGTATCCCATTTTTATTTACAAATGCTCTTGATATGAATGAATGAGATGCTCCAGTATCAAATAAAACCAATGCTGTATAGGAGTTGAGTAAAAACGTACCAATTATAGCATCAGGTTCGTCCATCACTTCCTCCACATTGACATGGTTCACATGTCCCTTCTGAAATGGGTTGGGTTTGGCATTCTCATCCACTTTCCTCTCTGGCCAGTCATTAGCATAATGTCCTGTCTTCTTGCACTTGAAGCAAGTCACTTGGGAAACATCTCTCTTTCCTTCAGTATTATGATGATGATGTCCATTTCCATGGCTATGTCCATTGTGATTATTTCCTTTGAATCCTCCATTGTTACCCCTGTATCCACTATTGTGATTGTGTCCATGATGCTTGTAACATCCCAAGTATGAAAAACCATCCCCTTAGAATGTTTGTTTCATGTTTCTTAAAGTATTGCATCATGTCATCATATTGTTTTCATTTCTGTTTGCATTTGTTTCTTATTTGATGCATCTGTTTTTCCCTGTTTTCCCAATTCAAATTTAAACTTCATTCAAATGATTGTTTCATACTTGCTCTGCTACAACATTTGAAATAAAAATCACAAATAAAAACAACCAATTTGTTTCATTTTAAATTCCAAAAACACATTTAAAATTCAAATCAAAGCACCAAAACAGAATCAATTTGAAATTATGATGATATCAAAACAAATCAACTCAATTTTTTTATAATTAACATAGGGGTTACCCTATTTAAAAGTTGGTTCTTATTAATAATCATTTAATATTAAAATTTCACCCAAATTTGATTTAAATTCAAACAGCAAACAAATTTCAAACTTTTTGAAAAATAAAACCTAGCATCTGTTTGCAAATGGCCTAAGGAACTTCCCCTAATTTTTCCAACTTTTTCACTACCCTAAAAACCATCTTTTTCTTCCAAATCATTTTTTCAGCAAAAAAAAGAGAGGGAGAAGAACAAATTTAAAAACAAGTCTTGGCGCCAACAGAGAGTGGGCTGCGCCCAGCCCACTTCTCCTTCCCTCCTCCTCGTTTCTCTTCCGCAGCGCAGCCCAGCCCGTTATCCCCGCAGAAAAACGTTTCGTTTTTTTTTCGCTTCTATTCCATCGTCATCAACATGAACGGCGTCGCATCCGGAGCGCCACGGCGGCACCGGAGCTCTCCGACGGTGATGCGAGCTCCTCGAACCCTATAAAACAAGCCCTAGGGCTCTGCGCCGCACCCTAGCCCCTAGGTTTTCCTCCTCCCCTCGCTATCGCCGCCGCTCACCCTCTCTCTGCTCGAGCTCCCCTCTCTGAAGCTCCCTCCGGCGACCACCTCTCTGAACCCCGATGAGCACCGCCGCCTCCGTACTCCATCTACCCACTTAGCCCCCGGGAATCGAACCTCCACCTTCTCCTCTTCCGAATAGACACCAGAGCAGCCCCGGAGACTCACGAGTCCTCGCCGCCGTCCACAACCTGGTCGCCGCCGTCTGCCCGAGTTCTGCCACCTCGACCATCTCCCGGTGAGCCCGTGCTGTCTCATCCCCTCTCTCCCCCTGTTGCACCCACCACGGTACCGTGCACGTCCACCGCATCCATCACCCCACTGCACCCCAGCAGCACGAGCACGGCCGCGTTGTTCCCCCCGCCGGCGAGCAACAGCTCGTTCTCTGTCGAGGAGCAGCGCGCGTTCAGTTAAATTTTTCAGTTAACGCTCGTGTTGAGGTATAACCTCACTGCCTAACTGAACCTGACAACGATTCAGACAACAGCGCAGTGGCACGGTTCAGTTAGCGCGAGCGCAGCGGCCCGGGTTCGATTCCCAGGTGCCGCAACCCCTTTTTTGGGATTTATTCCCTAGACGCGACCCCACCCGTCAGCGGGCTGCTCTGCCACGTGCGCGCAAGGCACGCCACGCTGGCCCCTGGCCCACGCGGCAGTGGCTGTGTGTAGTTGCAGCACAGTAACAAAAGTTTCTGCACGATTCTGTTTCAAATAAATCCTTTTTAAAATGGCAGATTAATCCCTAAAATGAAAACTTTAATAACTTTTGTTTAATAGCTCTAAATAATAAAATCTAAACATGTTTATTGTTCTAAATTAAATTGTCTATCCAACTATGCCATTTGTTCCTGTTTTGAAATTTCAAAATGCAAATCAAATTTGAATTCAAATAATTCAAATGCAAATTTCTAAATTCCATAACTATTTCATTCTTAATCAAATAAATGCAAGTAAAATATGTTTTCCATACCATTTTGAACCACCTATTAAAATATAAATTTTGTTTCATGGTTTGAATAATTTAAATTGCTTAAATAATTTAAATCTTATTTAAATCATTTAAAATTGCTAAAATCATAACTTGCCCCAAATAAATTATTTTTGAACATGCAAAATATGTTTTCAAACTAGAAAAATATGAACTTTTCAAATATGAGTTTGAATTTATGTGTTGAGCAAATAAAATTCATGCTTGTTTTAAATTCATTTAAAACTTGTTTAATTTTGCTTAAGTCATAATAAATTCATCCTAATGCCTTTCTCAATATTTGAAACATGTAATCCACCCAAAATTTCATGATCTTTTCAAATATGAATTTTGTTATTTATTTTGCACAATTTAAATTGGTGAAAACAACAAATACATGTGTGTCACCTTTAAGGAACCAAAAATTCTCCAACTTAATAAATAAAATTCTAAATTGCTAAACCTCATTTCAAATTGGTTCTAATGTTGTTATTTTGCTGTTTTCCTCATGCATGCATCATACTAAACCACTATCACCTGTTGATTAGTTGGAAAACAAATAATCTAACCAAAATCCATGGGCTTTTCATATGCAACTCAAAATTGCATATGTGTCCATTTAAATTGTGTTACCATGTCAATTAGGTTATTTTGATGCATCTATTAACTTGACATGCATCATCCCATGATTGTGCACTATGCCATGATATTGATTGTTTATTTTCCTGTATTGTTGTTTGCTTCTTCTCGGATAGACGACGACGTTGATACCGACGATCTTTACGACACCCCTTCTGAGGATCTAGCTCAGTACCCGGCTACTGGGTTTGCAGGCAAGTTATCACTCACATGAACCATTGTGTTCCTTTCAACATTGGATACCGATACCTTCCGTTGTCTATTTCTGCTAGCCATATGTATCGTTGCTTCTGTTACGAACCTATCACATGATACCCTGAACCCTGATATTGCCTCACCGCCAGTCCTAAAACCCCGTTGCTTGGGCCCGTGTCTTACTAGCATGCTTAGGGTTGTTTTGCTCGAGTCTGTTATCAGTTACTTTCCGTTATCATATCTGCTTATATTCTGGGGCTCGATGTTAAACAACAACCTGTTAATTTGAGGTAATAATAATTTGCTGATAAGGCACCGGCAGGAGGCCCGGCGTGGTTTTGAGGCCTACTAGTGTCGACCCTAATAGGAAAAGGGTCTTGTCTACTGATCCATGATGAGCGCACTATCCGCATGTGGGAAGCGTGTATGGGCGCCCCCTCAATTTGATTCGATTCGCATCTCGTCCAAATCACCACACCTAGTTCGGGCTTTCCATTTGATGCACGCATATGCAGGTACGAACCCGAGGCCAGGGTGGAACTTTTGTAGTCGGCATTTAGGGCGGCGTGGTCTTCCAGTGCTATGAGGGTCCCCTTTTCTTCGTGGGGCTCGATTAGCCGCGCACGCACAGCACGTGGTGCTTTGGGCTTGATGGGAAGAAGAGTTGAGTTGTGTTGAGTGCCCCGCTTGGTGGGAAAGGCCTTCCCATCTGGCGGGTTATTCTTACGTGTACGGCCAAATTGGTGCACCCCTGCAGGGATAAATCTTCTCGAGAAGCCGTGTTTTCCGCGGTTATGGTTGACTTGGTGAAAGTACTGGCTAACAAGTACTCAGAATAACTTACACCTAACTAATGATAACTTGACTAGTAATAGGCTTATTGACACAACAATTTGATCCATCATTAATCCAACGGTGTGAGTTATCCTCGGATTGCTTCTTTGGATAAGGGGCGAGGTCCAGGATGGGTTTGTTTGGTGGTTAGCTATAGTTGGTTACGGTACGCTATCTTATCTCTTTCTGTTAGACCGGAAGTTGTAGTACATTCTGTAGTTGGTTATTGCAGCCAGTAACAGTAGCTTTTATACCCCTTTCTTCCGTTGATCCCAAGGCATCTGTGCTTGGTGTTGACGGGCTACACTTTGGTGAACTGTGAGTCTTGCTTGCCAGTACGTTTATGTACTGACCCCTTTGGGGCTGTGGTTTCCGCAGACTACGCTTACGAGGATCCAGGTGACGGCTACTACGTGGAGTTTGACGAGGCTGCTAACGAGTAGTTAGCGGACCCGGGCAGGATCCGAGACATCATGGATGGGCTCCGTTTTCTTTTCATTCCCGGCTTCTTAAGCCTATTTGGATTTGTCTGTACTCAGACCCTTTGAATGCTTCCGCTGAGTTGTAATGATGCTATGTTGGGACATGTGTCCTCTGGATGATGGTATTTTGCTATTCTCTGCCCTAGTGAGGGCCAGTTGCAACTTATTTCAATCTTTTGTGTCTTAGAGATATGTTATGTTATCATCTTGTTCAAAGCCGTTGACGTACCATGTGTGTATGGTATGAAGTACGTCAATGGTAGTGTCCTGATTTCTACGGGATAGTTTACATCGACGGTGAATAGTAAAGATTGGTTGTCACACATAAGTGTTGGCCTACTCGTAAGAGATGCGGGTGCCGGTAAGCCCCGTAATCCAATCAAAATACTGTTCAGTTCGTACGGTGAGTATCCCCTAGAAGTCCGGGTGCGACAAATGGTATCAGAGCCTGTCTGCCTGTAGGATCCCTTTTACTGGTCGCAATTGAGTCTAGAAACTATTTTTGTAGCTATATAGGAAAAATGAAACGTGAGAGTAGGAATTCTGCCATTTTTCTTCTTTCCCCACCCACCTACCCTTTTCTGGTAAGGAAGTGCAACGTTGTTTTCCCTTCTCACCTAAACTTTCAAGTTAGGATTTCACGTATCCTGGTTTCTCAAGGATAGTTATATCTACTAGACCATAGGAATGGAGGTGGTTGTAACATGATTTATCATGTTGCCTACTCATGATTGAGAACGGAGGCGTGTAAGCCCCGGAAGCAAATCCTCTATTCCTTAAGCATTAGATATTGATCCTTTAGAAGCCCGGATGGGTTTTCTGTAGTACCTCAGGAGTTTTGGTCTCGTGTTTCCCGTTGTTGCTTCGATATCCTGTTCTTCTCAACATCTTTTCGTCCGTTGAACCTTGTTGTTTCTTCCACTTCAGTTCTTCTACCGGCGTCTAATCAAAACTTCCCCGATCATCTGCAGATGGATCTCAGGTTCTTCCCGCAGGTGGTTCGGATGACTCGTTGCGAGAGCACCGCCAGTTATCCGGAGATGCTGATAGACATGGTCACTTATCTGGGGTTCCATTGGGCACCAGAGTACCAGGTCTACGAGCAGCAGCGAGAGTTTGACCAGACCTACTACCAGGTATCGTCTACATTCTGTCAGATGATGGCATGAGCGTTGTCCACCGCTACGATGCAGTAGGTTCCACAGTGGATATGGCCGTGCAGCAGGCAGCTTACGTGAGTCTCACCGTCCTCCGTGCTGACTACTGGGGGTTTGACGATTCTATCTATCGCCACATTCCCCGTGGTTACATCACTTCAGCGGGAGCTCACTTCACCCTCTACGACAACCTGGATGTCTACGAGCATGATAACACCAGGCTGCACACCACCGCTCAGTTTGTGAGGCACAGTGACGCTGTTGCCACCACACTTTCTCAGGAGTTGGCCTCAGTCAGGGAGCAGCTCTACCTTGCTTTGACTCGTCTGGCTACGTACACCACAGACTTTGTTGGAGATGAGCGCTTTGCACGTTTCCATCAGACAGTGGGACGTAGTTTGCCAGATGCTGGAGGTTACGAGCCGATTAGAGGTCCACTCCTCAACCTCGGAGCTGGTTACACTGGGATTCCACGCTTTGGAGCACAGGGAGACGACGCTTTCTACTTCACCACACCGAGAGTCGCTCTCAGAGCAGTCCCGATCTACGTGGATCGTCGTTCTACCTACTTCCGTGGGATTCCTCCTCACCGTATCTCTCGTCGTACTACTCACCGCCGTCCTGCGTGATGAGCATGGGAGTACCGATGTGTCCATTCATAGCTATGTTTAGTTATCCTTTGACATTCGAACCATGTATTGGTGTGTTGGATATTCTGATGTATTTGAACATGTGATGATGTACCTGTTGGTTATCTATTCATGCGTCGGAATAATCTCTCTTTCGGTTACCAAGTCTATCCTTTTCTATTGTTGTGCTAAAATGCATGTCTATTCAGGATGCCGCCAACAAGGAGCAACCCGCCTGAACCACCTCCGCTCACGGAGCTGTTGACTCAGATGACTCAGGTCGTGGCTCAGATGGCCCAGATCCAGGCTAACCAGCACAACAACCAGAATGCTCCGCGAGTCAGCATCAAGGAGTTTCTGAGTATGGGGCCGAGAGCTTTCGTGGCAACACGTGAGCCTCTGGATGCTGATGACTGGATCAGGGAGATGGCCAGGGCTCTGGACATTGCTCACGTTGCTGAGGAGGATAAAGTCAAGTATGCCACCTACCTACTGAAGGGTCAGGCAGCTACCTGGTGGGAGAACTACCAGACCATGAGAGCTGGATACCCTATCACCTGGGGTTGTTTCAAGGATGCCTTCCTGAAGCACCACATCCCAGATGGTCTCATGGAAAGGATGCGTGAAGAGTTCTGCTCTCTTAAACAGGGCAAGCTGGACGTCATTGGCTACCAGAATGAGTTCAATCGCCTCGCTCGTTATGCTGGTGATGAGGTGTCCACTGAGGCCAAAAAGATGGCAAGGTTCCGCCGAGGTTTTAACCCGGAACTGAAGTACGCTCTCACCAACATCAAGTGCAAGGACTTCGAGGAGCTCGTGAACACCGCGCTCAATGAGGAGAATGGGCGCAAGGCGTTCGAAGAGTCCCGCAAGCACTCGCGTGAGGGTGTTCCTCCTCCAACATGACCACCCCTCCGCAGAAGCGCCGCATCTGGGTGCCAAATGGTGCTGTCACTAGGGCTCCATATGCCCAAGCTTCTCAAGGCTTCACTTCCCGCCCACCCAACCCAGCTCAGATGCAGGCTCAGAGGTTCTCAATGGGGCAGCCAAGGCCAGATGCACCTCGTGTCGTCACTTGCTACAAATGCAAGCAGACTGGACACTATGCTGATAAGTGCACTCAGAGGCAGCTACCTCCACCACCTCCTCGCCCCAACACCAACCAGGCAATGGTTCGTGCTCCCCCGGCTAAAGCCTTCAACTCCAACAACAGGCCTGTCCGGAGGACCGCGAGGGTGAATCATATCAAGGCCGACAAAGCTGAGGAAGCTGCTGACGTCGTTCTCGGTACATTCCCCGTAAACTCTAACCCAGCTAAAGTGTTGTTTGATACCGGAGCATCGCATTCTTTCGTGTCAAAGATCTTTGCAACAATAGTTAAACTACCTTTTGTTGGTTTGGGTTCCCCGCTAGTAGTAAACTCCCCTGGAGCAACTATGCAAACTTCCAAGATCAGTCATGACAATCAGATCTTAATTGGAGGCCACACATTCCTTGCTTCTCTCATTCTGCTTGGCAATTCTGACATTGATGTCATCCTTGGCATGGATTGGTTGAAGGCCAAGAAAGCTACGATTGACTGTGCTAAGAAGTCGATAACTCTGTTCCACCCTTCTGGCCAGATAGTCTATTCTCCAAGTGAATCAAGTTCTGTTCAGCTGTTCAACCTAGATGCAAAACCCCTTCCTGCAATTGAAAATGTTCCGGTGGTTTGTGAATTCCCTGACGTCTTTCTAGAAGAGTTGCCAGGGATGCCTCCGGACAGAGCAGTTGAGTTCGCGATCGAGCTTGAACCAGGTACTGCTCCAATCTCTAAGCATCCATACAAGATAGCTCCTCCTGAACTGAAATTGTTGAAGGAGCAAATCGATATGTACATGGAGAAAGGTTACATTCAACCTAGTTCCTCCGCTTGGGGTTGCCCAACTCTGTTTGTTGCCAAGAAGGATCAAACAAAAAGACTCGTGGTTGACTATCGTCCTCTCAACGAGAAAACCATCAAGAACAAGTATCCGATTCCTCGTATCGATGATCTTTTTGACCAACTTGCTGGAGCCTCAATATTCTCAAAGTTGGACTTGAGGATGGGTTACCATCAAATAAATATCAGAAAGGAAGATATTCCAAAAACAGCTTTCACCACTCGGTACGGTCTATATGAATACACCGTCATGTCCTTTGGTCTCACCAATGCACCGGCGACATTCTCAAGACTAATGAATTCTGTCTTCCATGAATACCTCGACAAGTTCGTTGTGGTATATCTCGATGATATTCTGGTCTACTCAAAATCTGAGGAAGAGCATGGAGAACACCTTCGTCTCACTCTCATGAAACTTCGCGAGCATCGTCTGTATGCCAAGTTCTCCAAATGTGAGTTCTGGATTCCAGAAGTTGCTTACCTTGGTCATGTCATCTCCGCCAAAGGCATAGCCATTGATCCAGAAAAGGTTAAAGCAATTGTTGATTGGAAACCTCCTAAGACGGTAAAACAAGTTAGAAGCTTTCTTGGCTTGGCTAGCTATTGCCGTCGTTTCGTCCAAAACTTTTCCAAGATTGCCAAACCTCTCACTGATCTCACAAAGAAGGACAAGAAGTTCGTTTGGTCTCCACAATGTGATGAGAGTTTCAATCTCTTGAAGACTAAACTCACTTCTACCCCAGTTCTGGTTGGCCCAGATACTACCAAACCTTTCCAGATATTCTGCGATGCATCTCTCCAAGGTCTAGGTGCAGTTCTTATGCAAGAACGTCAAGTTGTGGCTTATGCTTCACGTCAGTTGAACCCACATGAGAAAAACTATCCCACACATGATCTTGAACTTGCAGCAGTTGTGTTTGCCCTCAAGAAATGGAGACAATACTTGTTGGGTAACAAAACTGAAATCTTTTCCGATCATAAGAGTCCGAAATACATCTTCACTCAGCCAGATCTAAACCTCAGGCAAAGGAGATGGATTGAAAAGATTAAAGACTTTGATCTCACCATTTCTTACACTCCAGGCAAGGCTAATGTTATGGCCGATGCTCTCAGTCGCAAGTCATATTGCAATAATCTCATGATCATGGAAAGCCAACCTCCACTTCATGAAGAATTCTAGAAGCTGAACCTTGGTCTTGTTCCTCAAGGCTACCTTGCTAGCTTGACAGCCAGTCCAACTCTCGAGGACAAGATTCGTTCTGAACAACTTCGTGATACTGAAATCAAGAAGATGGTTGAGCACATCAAGGAAGGCAAGGAGAAATTCAAGTCTTTCTCGATTGATGATAAAGGAACTGTGTTCTTTGAAGGACGCATTGCAGTTCCTCAAGTTCAAAGTCTCAAAGATATCATTCTCAAGGAGGCTCATGAAACTCCTCTTTCCATTCACCCTGGAAGTACAAAGATGTACCAGGATCTTAAGACACTGTATTGGTGGCCTGGCATGAAACGTGAAATTGCTCAATACGTTTCTGAGTGCGACGTTTGTCAATGTGTTAAGGCAGTCCACCAGAAAACAGCAGGTCTACTCCAACCTTTGAAAATTCCTGAGTAGAAGTGGGACATGATTGAAATGGATTTCGTCACTGGTTTTCCAAAGTCCAAGAAGGGCAACGATGCAATCTTCGTTGTTATTGATCGTCTCACTAAAGTAGCTCACTTCTTTGCTGTCAAAGAAACTATCTCAGCTAGCCAGTTAGCAGAGCTCTACACAGCAAAGATCGTTCCTCTTCATGGTGTTCCATTGGAAATAAGCTCAGACCGTGGAAGTATCTTCACTTCTCATTTCTGGAAAAGTTTTCAAGAAGCATTGGGCACCAAACTTCTGTTCAGCACAGCTTATCACCCTCAGTCTCAGGGGCAAGTCGAAAGAGTCAATCAGATTCTCGAGGATATGCTCAGAGCATGTGGTATCTCCTTTGGCATGAAATGGGAGGATTGCCTTCCATATGCTGAATTCTCCTACAACAACAGCTACCAGGCAAGCCTAGGTATGGCACCATTTGAAGCACTGTATGGCCGCATATGCAGGAGTCCAATCAATTGGTCTGGAGCCGGTGAACGTTCACTCTTAGGCCCTGACATTGTTAAGGAAGCCGGGGAGAAAGTTCGTATCATTCGTGACAATCTCAAGATTGCTCAGTCTCGTCAGAAAAGCTACTATGACAGCAAACACAGGGACATGATCTATGCTCCTGGTGACAAGGCATATCTCCGTGTAACTCCCCTTAGAGGCACTCATCGTTTTGGTGTGAAAGGAAAGCTTGCACCAAGATACATTGGTCCTTTCAACTTTCTCTCAAGGCGGGCAGAAAATGCTTATCGTCTTGAACTTCCAGAAAAACTATCCAAGGTGCACGATGTGTTCCACGTATCACAGCTCAAGAAGTGTTTCAAAGATCCAGATCGTGCAGTTGATCATGATTCCATTGAACTGCAAGATGATCTATCTTATGAGGAGCACCCTGTTCGTATTCTCGATGAGACCGAGCGTAAGACGCGCAACAAGAGAACCAAGTTCTTGAAAGTGCAGTGGTCGCATCATTCCGATAAAGAGGCAACATGGGAGACCGAAGAGGATCTTCGCAAGAAGTATCCGGACCTTTTCATTTCTCAGTAGGAATCTCGGGGCGCGATTCCTTCAAGGGGGGCGTTTTGTAACATCCCAAGTATGAAAAACCATCCCCTTAGAATGTTTGTTTCATGTTTCTTAAAGTATTGCATCATGTCATCATATTGTTTTCATTTCTGTTTGCATTTGTTTCTTATTTGATGCATCTGTTTTTCCCTGTTTTCCCAATTCAAATTTAAACTTCATTCAAATGATTGTTTCATACTTGCTCTGCTACAACATTTGAAATAAAAATCACAAATAAAAACAACCAATTTGTTTCATTTTATTCCATAGTGATCACTTATTAAAATGATGGTTTTAATCCATCTTTTAAATTCCAAAAACACATTTAAAATTCAAATCAAAGCACCAAAACAGAATCATTTTGAAATTATGATGATATCAAAACAAATCAACTCAATTTGTTTATAATTAACATAGGGGTTACCCTATTTAAAAGTTGGTTCTTATTAATAATCATTTAATATTAAAATTTCACCCAAATTTGATTTAAATTCAAACAGCAAACAAATTTCAAACTTTTTGAAAAATAAAACCTAGCATCTGTTTGCAAATGGCCTAAGGAACTTCCCCTAATTTTTCCAACTTTTTCACTACCCTAAAAACCATCTTTTTCTTCCAAATCATTTTTTCAGCAAAAAAAAAGAGGGAGAAGAACAAATTTAAAAACAAGTCTTGGCGCCAACAGAGAGTGGGCTGCGCCCAGCCCACTTCTCCTTCCCTCCTCCTCGTTTCTCTTCCGCAGCGCAGCCCAGCCCGTTATCCCCGCAGAAAAACGTTTCGTTTTTTTTCGCTTCTATTCCATCGTCATCAACTGTACGACGTCGCATCCGGAGCGCCACGTCGGCATCGGAGCTCTCCGACGGCGAGGCGAGCTCCTCGAACCCTATAAAACAAGCCCTAGGGCTCTGCGCCGCACCCTAGCCCCTAGGTTTTCCTCCTCCCCTCGCTATCGCCGCCGCTCACCCTCTCTCTGCTCGAGCTCCCCTCTCTGAAGCTCCCTCCGGCGACCACCTCTCTGAACCCCGATGAGCACCGCCGCCTCCGTACTCCATCTACCCACTTAGCCCCCGGGAATCGAACCTCCACCTTCTCCTCTTCCGAATAGACACCAGAGCAGCCCCGGAGACTCACGGAGTCCTCGCCGCCGTCCACAACCTGGTCGCCGCCGTCTGCCCGAGTTCTGCCACCTCGACCATCTCCCGGTGAGCCCGTGCTGTCTCATCCCCTCTCTCCCCCTGTTGCACCCACCACGGTACCGTGCATGTCCACCGCATCCATCACCCCACTGCACCCCAGCAGCACGAGCACGGCCGCGTTGTTCCCCCCGCCGGCGAGCAACAACTCGTTCTCTGTCGAGGAGCAGCGCGCGTTCAGTTAAATTTTTCAGTTAACGCTCGTGTTGAAGTATAACCTCACTGCCTAACTGAACCTGACAACGATTCAGACAACAGCGCAGTGGCACGGTTCAGTTAGCGCGAGCGCAGCGGCCCGGGTTCGATTCCCAGGTGCCGCAACCCCTTTTTTGGGATTTATTCCCTAGACGCGACCCCACCCGTCAGCGGGCTGCTCTGCCACGCGCGCGCAAGGCACGCCACGCTGGCCCCTGGCCCACGCGGCAGTGGCTGTGTGTAGTTGCAGCGCAGTAACAAAAGTTTCTGCACGATTCTGTTTCAAATAAATCCTTTTTAAAATGGCAGATTAATCCCTAAAATGAAAACTTTAATAACTTTGGTTTAATAGCTCTAAATAATAAAATCTAAACATGTTTATTGTTCTAAATTAAATTGTCTATCCAACTATGCCATTTGTTTCCTGTTTTGAAATTTCAAAATGCAAATCAAATTTGAATTCAAATAATTCAAATGCAAATTTCTAAATTCCATAACTATTTCATTCTTAATCCAATAAATGCAAGTAAAATATGTTTTCCATACCATTTTGAACCACCTATTAAAATATAAATTTTGTTTCATGGTTTGAATAATTTAAATTGCTTAAATAATTTAAATCTTATTTAAATCATTTAAAATTGCTAAAATCATAACTTGCCCCAAATAAATTATTTTTGAACATGCAAAATATGTTTTCAAACTAGAAAAATATGAACTTTTCAAATATGAGTTTGAATTTATGTGTTGAGCAAATAAAATTCAAATAAAATTCATGCTTGTTTTAAATTCATTTAAAACTTGTTTAATTTTGCTTAAGTCATAATAAATTCATCCTAATGCCTTTCTCAATATTTGAAACATGTAATCCACCCAAAATTTCATGATCTTTTCAAATATGAATTTTGTTATTTATTTTGCACAATTTAAATTGGTGAAAACAACAAATACATGTGTGTCACCTTTAAGGAACCAAAAATTCTCCAACTTAATAAATAAAATTCTAAATTGCTAAACCTCATTTCAAATTGGTTCTAATGTTGTTATTTTGCTGTTTTCCTCATGCATGCATCATACTAAACCACTAGCACCTGTTGATTAGTTGGAAAACAAATAATCTAACCAAAATCCATGGGCTTTTCATATGCAACTCAAAATTGCATATGTGTCCATTTAAATTGTGTTACCATGTCAATTAGGTTATTTTGATGCATCTATTAACTTGACATGCATCATCCCATGATTGTGCACTATGCCATGATATTGATTGTTTATTTTCCTGTATTTTTGTTTGCTTCTTCTCGGATAGACGACGACGTTGATACCGACGATCTTTACGACACCCCTTCTGAGGATCTAGCTCAGTACCCGGCTACTGGGTTTGCAGGCAAGTTATCACTCACATGAACCATTGTGTTCCTTTCAACATTGGTTACCGATACCTTCCGTTGTCTATTTCTGCTAGCCATATGTATCGTTGCTTCTGTTACGAACCTATCACATGATACCCTGAACCCTGATATTGCCTCACCGCCAGTCCTAAAACCCCGTTGCTTGGGCCCGTGTCTTACTAGCATGCTTAGGGTTGTTTTTCTCGAGTCTGTTATCAGTTACTTTCTGTTATCATATCTGCTTATATTCTGGGGCTCGATGTTAAACAACAACCTGTTAATTTGAGGTAATAATAATTTGCTGATAAGGCACCGGCAGGAGGCCCGGCGTGGTTTTGAGGCCTGCTAGTGTCGACCCTAATAGGAAAAGGGTCTTGTCTACTGATCCATGATGAGCGCACTATCCGCATGTGGGAAGCGTGTATGGGCGCCCCCCTCAATTTGATTCGATTCGCATCTCGTCCAAATCACCACACCTAGTTCGGGCTTTCCATTTGATGCACGCATATGCAGGTACGAACCCGAGGCCAGGGTGGAACTTTTGTAGTCGGCATTTAGGGCGGCGTGGTCTTCCAGTGCTATGAGGGTCCCCTTTTCTTCGTGGGGCTCGATTAGCCGCGCACGCACAACACGTGGTGCTTTGGGCTTGATGCGAAGAAGAGTTGAGTTGTGTTGAGTGCCCCGCTTGGTGGGAAAGGCCTTCCCATCTGGCGGGTTATTCTTACGTGTACGGCCAAATTGGTGCACCCCTGCAGGGATAAATCTTCTCGAGAAGCCGTGTTTTCCGCGGTTATGGTTGACTTGGTGAAAGTACTGGCTAACAAGTACTCAGAATAACTTACACCTAACTAATGATAACTTGACTAGTAATAGGCTTATTGACACAACAATTTGATCCATCATTAATCCAACGGTGTGAGTTATCCTCGGATTGCTTCTTTGGATAAGGGGCGAGGTCCAGGATGGGTTTGTTTGGTGGTTAGCTATAGTTGGTTACGGTACGCTATCTTATCTCTTTCAGTTAGACCGGAAGTTGTAGTACATTCTGTAGTTGGTTATTGCAGCCAGTAACAGTAGCTTTTATACCCCTTTCTTCCGTTGATCCCAAGGCATCTGTGCTTGGTGTTGACGGGCTACACTTTGGTGAACTGTGAGTCTTGCTTGCCAGTACGTTTATGTACTGACCCCTTTGGGGCTGTGGTTTCCGCAGACTACGCTTACGAGGATCCAGGTGACGGCTACTACGTGGAGTTTGACGAGGCTGCTGACGAGTAGTTAGCGGACCCGGGCAGGATCCGAGACATCGTGGATGGGCTCCGTTTTCTTTTCATTCCCGGCTTCTTAAGCCTATTTGGATTTGTCTGTACTCAGACCCTTTGAATGCTTCCGCTGAGTTGTAATGATGCTATGTTGGGACATGTGTCCTCTGGATGATGGTATTTTGCTATTCTCTGCCCTAGTGAGGGCCAGTTGCAACTTATTTCAATCTTTTGTGTCTTAGAGATATGTTATGTTATCATCTTGTTCAAAGCCGTTGACGTACCATGTGTGTATGGTATGAAGTACGTCAATGGTAGTGTCCTGATTTCTACGGGATAGTTTACATCGACGGTGAATAGTAAAGATTGGTTGTCACACATAAGTGTTGGCCTACTCGTAAGAGATGCGGGTGCCGGTAAGCCCCGTAATCCAATCAAAATACTGTTCAGTTCATACGGTGAGTATCCCCTAGAAGTCCGGGTGCGACAATGCTTGTGTCCATGGCCATTGTTGTGGTGGCTCCAGGATTTGTGGCCACTACCTTCAGGGAGATGCTGCTTCTTGTGTGACGACTCAGAGTGAGTCTTACTAACTCCAAACTTTCTCTTTCTGTTCTCTTCCTTCCTCATATTGTTATCCAGAGTGATGGCTTGGTCCAGCAGAGTTTGATAATTTGGAGCATAAGCCACAGACAGAGGTATCTTCAATTCTCCCTTGAGTCCACTAAGGAATTTATCCTTCCTCTTGGCATCAGTATCAATATCCTCTGGTGCATACCTTGATAAGGTGTAAAAATCATCCATATATTCCTTCAAGGTCCTACCTCCCTGTTTCAGACTGCGGAACTCATCCCTCTTCAGATTCATTATCCCTGAAGAAATATGGGCATTACAAAAGCCTTCCTTGAAAGCATCCCAAGTCATCCCCTCTAAAGGATGTGTCACTTGATAAGTCTCCCACCACATTGCAGCGAGTCCTTCAAGGAGATGAGCGGTGAACCTCACCTTTTCAGCCTCCGAGCATTCACAAGTAACCAAATCCTTATTAACTGAGCGGAGCCAGTCATCGGCCACTATTGGTTCTGTGGCAAAGGAAAACTTGGTGGGTTTAAGCCTTAGGAACCTTGCTAGTCTATCCACTGGGGGTGGCGGTGGAGGGTTGTTATCGTTGTTGTTATTGTTATTGTTTGCTGCCAAAATCTGAGTCATCATTTGCATAAGCTGAGTCTGGGCTGCCATCATCTGTTGCATTGCATCATTGTTGTTGTTGTTATCGGGGTCACGACGAGGAGGCATCTGCGGTGGTTTTTCAGCATAGGCAAGTTAAGATAGATAGATCTAAGAAGAAAAGTATTCCTACCCATGCACAAACATAAAGGCATAACACATGAAAGAAAAAGCTTGAATTTTTTTTTAAATGAACTTGTTTTGATAGCACACGATTTTTTTTTGCCTTATCACAAAATTGATAGGTAAAACTTAAACTCGTAAAACGTAAACATCAACTTGGTGATCGAACTAAAGGATCTACTCTTCAACCATGACGTCTACTTCTTCTTCAACTTCTTCAATCGTGATTCCTTCTCCTGCGAGGATGGCCTTGAGTTCCTTCACTTCCTTCTCCAGGGCATCATTCTTCTCTTGTAACTCTCTCTTCTCACTACGTATCTTTCCTATCAACTCATAATCAGCCTCTAAGTACAAGTCGTTGTCTTCTATTTTCGACTTCAGGTCTCTAATCTCTTGGTTCTTCGTCTTGATTCTCTTTTCTTGACTCAGCAACTTCTTGTCTTGAGTCTTCAGCTTCTCATCTTGAGTGTGGACTACCTCTTCTAGAGTCTTCACCTTCTCTTCTGCCTCCTTGAGTTGGCCGCGTAATTCATCATTCAACAGCAGCTCAATGTACTTTTCTTCCTCGAGGTCCTTGACATGAATCTCTAATTTTTGAAGATACTGGCGTAAAGGAGTAGCTTTGGTTTCTGGGGCTAAGATGTAGGGTTCCCCCATCTTCATTACGTCTTCCTAGAGAAAAAGAGTAGTGATTCTTCAACTCCCGATAATGCTTCCTACAGAGACGTCCTATCAGCTCTTGCATGACGAGGTTGAGGCCTCTCTCCATGGAGTCGCCGGTCACTTTGATCGTGATGTCTTCGGTTGTGGGCTCGGTTTGGCGTCCTGGTTGAAGAAGTCTAACTCCCCAGCAACCTTCCTTGCTAAATTTGTTCAGGTGTTTCCCTCTGATGGTGGGTGTGGGCAGCGCCAGCAGGGTGACTATCTCGAGAACATGGCCTCCAAAGTGAGTGTTGATGATGTCCTTGGTGTCGTTGAAGTTGAAGCTCTCCATCTTGAGTCATAAGAGTAAAAGAACATAAGTTTTAATGCATAAGGTAAAGGAGTACTAGGAAGTGCATAAATACTTAGAAAATATCGAACTTTCTCTAAGGTGATCATGGGTTATTAACAACTTATTGTAAATTTGGATATTCACTATAGTGAGAGATAGAGGCACCCGCAAGCCAATCATGGAACGGTCTCGTGTCCGTGGACACGTAAAGTTGTCCGGGCCGCTTCAATCTCACTATGCCGCTAGGATCCAAAAGTACTCAAGGGAGTCAATAAATTTGATCAACAAGGGTTTTCCAAACCTATTTTGTACCATCCCACTTTTTATCAAAAGTGAAATACCTGTGTTATGTGCTAGTCCCTGGATCAATGCTAGCACCACAGTACAAAACTTAAAAGGTATCATTGCATAAGAGTCAAAATTATTACAACTGGATCCAGAGTAGGCAAATATAACTTATTACAAGGTGCATAGCCTTATAGGCTAGCTAACACTCAGAGTTCAACAACAGAAAATAAAGTAGCAATGAGCCTCCATCTTCAAGCATGTGCCACTGGCAAACATGTTGGGTGTAGACTCGAGTCCAGAAACATCCTCATTCCTCATCAGAAGATCCTGCACGTTGGAATATGCAGCCCCCGAAGGAGATCAGTACAATGATGTACTGGCATATGACACCTATGGTGGATATAAAATGGCAAGTGTAGTACTACATGATTTCTTTGGCTAGGTGGGTCTTAAAGCTATTTGTAGAAAAGCCAATTTTCTCCTAACATATTTGTAAAGCCATTTTGTTTTAAAAAGGAGTGGCAACATTGGAATAAACTCCAAGCACCACATACATTACTTCCTTGGGCAAATTTTAGTTTAATAAATCGGTGTTGAGATTCTTCTGTCAATCCTTGTCCAGCTGCTCATAGTTGTCCATAACCGGGGACACGGCTAAGATCTTAGTTTGTTGACTCTGCAGAGTTTGTGCACTTTCACCTTCAGACTCAAATCAGCCCAAACATCCTATACACCCTGAGTGCATTAAGGAAAGGAGAAGATTGAGACGAGATCTTTCAGAAGAAATTCGACCACCGTTTGGCTTACCCGTGCCACCTATAATTATGCTACATTTGCTGGTAAGCCTAGTGAGTTCATTCAACTTAGTTGATCAAGACAGAGCCCATATGACTAAAGGCTGCACGGGAAGCTACTAAACTTAGAAGGACATAGTAATCTCTTTGTTCCTGGGTGGCCATCCTCAAGTGACAACCTCAAGTGGAATAACCCTTAAACAAGGGCCCTGAGGCAACACTCAACATAAACCAGTCTTACCACTTCCACCCAGGTGGTTCATTTATTAGGTATACTTAGGATTTTTCCTCAACATCTAGTAAAACAATTTGTAATATTGCATATCATCTACTAAGTTCTAAGACTAAGTATAAAGGTGGTTAGGATATTGCATAGCATACTACTATATAAAAAGTCCTATCATGCACACTACTTTAAATATCTAATGCTTAGTAAAATATAGGTGCTAATATGGGGTGTCACTTGCCTTGGCAGTAGGATGAGTAAGAACAGCAACCACAATTGTAGAATTGTTCCTCCTCACAATCTAGACAAACAAAGTAACCACACATAAACAAACAATAAAAAGAAAACATTACATAAACATGTATGCATGATATGCAATGATGTATAGATCCCTCAAATGTGAAGAACATAATGTTGTTCTCTGATTTCCCTAATATGTTTTAAAACTTAGGAAAACAAATTGGATACTAAAATATAATTATAACATTTTTTTTGGTGTTCTTTAATAGATCTATTTAACCAAAAACAAGGAGTACGATGCTATGGTGGCCTAAATGTTGTTATTTTATACTCTCTGTGTAGAGTGTATCTTAAGAAAACTATAGCACTTGGATTTTCTCAAAAAGGAGTTATAGAATTAAAGTTATGATCAAAATAGTGCAAAGTGAAGATCTGTGAATAACAAGTTTGTGCACGTGTCAAAAATACAAATCTATAGATTTATTGTGTTCTACTCATCTTGCTGATTTCAAAAAGTACAAAATCATTGAAATTGGAGTTACAGAACGAAAGTTATTGAATTTACAAGTTTAAGTTTTAATTCTGTTTATTTCTGTTTTTAAAAGGAAATGACCGATCCGAGGGATATGAAATGGAGCCCTCTGATTGGTCCATACCCTTTCGCACGGATTGACGAACGTGGGCCGCCGGATTTTAAGGGAGATGGGTGGCCAGGATTGAAACTTAACCGTTCGTTAAGTGATCTAATTACGGCCCTACGATTGGATCTAACGGCTCAGGATCCTCCCGAGCAGCCGAGCGGCGCGGCCTTGCCGGAATCCCGCCGGAAGCCAGAGCGCGCGGCTCTGTGAGCACGGCGCGGAATCTACGGAGGGCTAGGGGGTCACGGGGACGTACCTGGACGTCTAGCTCGTCGACGCGGACTCGGTGGCGTAGCGAGGAGCTCGGTGACGACCTCCACGTCGCGAAATTGCTCGCCGGAATCCACCCGAGGCGACGGTGATGGACGCCGAGGATGGCGCCGTCGACCTGGGGGAAAATAAACGTGCAAACGATGTCAAAATGGTGCGCGGCGGTGAGATGAAGCGAACAGAGGGGATTGGAGAGTCCGGGATGGCCGGAGTTCGCCGGAAATCACAGATAGCCGACGGGGACGAGCTCAAAACCGTGCGGCCTAAGGGCTTCCCTCCGGTTTTCTGTGGGGCAGAGTGAAGAGGAGGAGGTGGCGCTTAAGTAGGGCGAGGAGGGGATGTTAATGGGGCCTTAACGCTCGCGTTTACGCCGGATTAAAACGTTCGTTTCCCGCCCTTAACGCATGCGCAGTCATCGCGCGGGGAAGACGACGAGTACGTCATGACGACGTGGTCTTGACGTGGGCCTCGGGGCCACAGAACAGAGAGAGGGGGTAGGGAGAGGGTGAGTGAGCGTGCGCCGATTTCTTCGGGCTGGCCCGTTGGGCTGGCGAGTGTTGCTCGCTGCTCGCTGCGCGGAAGGGAGAGGGGAAAAAGAAATGGGCTCGGCCCGGGGGGTGCGGTAGAATAGGATTTCTCTTTTTTTTGTTCTCTTTTTTTAAAAAACTTTAACCAGGCATAAACTCCCCAAACTTTAATCAGAAAAATAATTAAAAATATGTTTTGAAAAGCTTGTGACATAAGGAGCATTTTGGTATTGCTCTTTTTCGAAAAAAAATTAATTTCACATAGATCAAATATGAGGACTTCAATTGTCCCTATTTATGATTATGTGGTAAAAATGAGTTTAAAGTCTTGTTTTGAATAGATGCAAGGTAAAAATATGAGATGATGCCATGATGCAAATGTATGTATGATGTTATTTGAATTTTGAAAATCCTGGGATGTTACAAGTCCTGCAGTCAGTAGACCAAACATTTTTTATCGATCTGTTTTATGTACTTTCCCTTAAGTTTATTTTGAAAAACTACAAATATGAACTTCTTGAATCATCAACCATGAACTTCCCAAAACTACGCAATATGAACTTCCAAAAAAAGGACGCCCGAAAACGATTTTTTGTGTGTGTGAAACTTCCTTTAAGCATACATACAAACTTCGCGGATTGTCTACCATGAAACTACGCAAAATAAGGTTTTACTTTTTTTTACCTGTGTGTTCCCATGGTTTGCACTCGCACTGAAATTTGCCGGCTTTCTCATCCACCTTCACTCGAAACTCATGCCGAGACCAAGAAAATTCTCTACTTTGGTTGAAGTGGTGCACAAAGAACTCTGTCGGCGTGTCCCCTAGCTTTATCCTGAACGTTGTACTATGATATAGGCGTTCTCGGAATAAATTATACACATTCCTTGTATTCTGAAGGACTTGAGCTTCAAAGGCATACCGTGTCACTGTTTGCTTCACACACTGTAGTAATGGAAATGTTATAACACACAGATTTTTAGATATCCACATGAAAATGTCTAAAAAATAGCAGAATGTATTTTTTTGTTTTTTTTTGTTTTTACAGTTGAACCAAGTATCTCTGCATTTGTTGACTGATGCAATGTTTGTATGAAGTTGTTCGCTTGCTGGATAAAAATATGTAGATCTTGTTGTTCTTGGACATAGCCTTTCTTTAGCACATGATTCATTCTTTCGCTTCTCTGGGTTGAAGTCATACGTGCACAAAAGACCTCCTTCTAGTCTGCTGATACCCAAGATTTTCTTTCAGCCCATAGGTTTATTATGGTGTTGTTACCGTATAGAGCATACTTGTCCACCAGGTCATGCCAAGCTAAGCACTGCAACAAGCTCCCCCTTCAGGCCAGGGAATAATATGTAAAGTTCAGCCAAAGGTATCTTGTGCTTTCTCATGATGTGCCATATGCAGAGCACGCTTGAATATCGCCGGTATTGCTTTTGCCCTTGACGGATCCTGATCTGCATGAAAAATATCGTAAGGAGAGTAAAAACAGATAAGTTTGCAAGAAAACAGAAAGGTAACAAGTTTCCCAAACAATCCAGCCAACAAATCATGCTATTCCTCCAGTGTCGAAAAACTGGTTTGCACTGAATTTCAGAATTTTATATAAGTCAACTTCCTATAATCAGTATGATGAACTTCTGAAAAACACATAAGAGAATAGCTCCTGAAATGGAGAATACTAACCTGTCAGAATAACCATGGGTTCATTGCCTTTCATGCATCGCAAAAAGGTGCTGAACACCCATTTAAAAGAATCTTCACTCTCGTCGCCCATAAGCGCAACGCCAAAAATGCAGGACTTCAAGTGGTTATTAACACCAACAAATACCGCTAGCGACATATGGTGCTTGTTGGTCTTATATGTTGTCTCAAAGGTCACGGTGTCGCCAAAATCAGCGTATGCCGCCCTGCAACTTGCATTCGACCAGAAAATGTTTTTTATTCGGTCTTCTTCCTCAACCTGGACGTCATAAAATAAGTTCTTACTTTATTGTTCCAATTACTCGAAGAACTTGAACATCTTTGGAACTGGGTCCTTAGATTCTTCACGGGCAAAAGCTACTTTCCTGCAGAATTATAGTCCCCAGTACTTAATTTTCTGTGTTTCAACTAAGAGTGAAAAACCCCAAAAAATAAATTAAATTAACTGAAGAATATTTGATAACAACAGTTCAGACTTACATGTTGAGTATATCTTTGTCATGAAAGGGAGGTTTCCTCTAACATTCTGCATTTTAGACAGTAGCCCCATTATATTAACATGCTTTGACATTGCTAATATGCAGATCCTTCACAAAATCCATCAACGTCGAGTCTGTCTTTTTGTGCGAGTGCATGAATACCATCATCGATGGGCTCAATAGCAGCGTGTGGTTGTGAGCATGAACCACTTCCTTCACGACACATGTACCATCATCTCTCTCTTTAAACCTTATCATTACTTTGCAGCCAGATCTCTTGGTAGTCTTGTCTCGCTGTCCGTCACTTTCAGCACAGATGGTTTATAAATACCCTCTCGTACGCATCACAGGTAACATGTCCTTTTGCTCTTTTGCGCTTTTTTATTCCAAAGCCCGTCTGTTTTGCGTATGTGTTATATAAATCGAACACCACCTTAGACGAACTGAATTCCTGTCTGATGGATGGTACTATTTTGACTGGGAGTTCTGGTGCCTGCACATATAACACAAGACGGTGAACTTTGCAAAAAGCAATCAGTAAACCTCGCAAACCAAAACAAGGTGAACTTCCTATATAAAGAAGAAAACTTACATGTGTATAGGTTTGAGGCTTCGTTGGCGTGCCTCCCATCACAGTTTTAATCGGGCCAGGTGGTGTCACTACTTGTACGTGGCATAGAGGATCCGCTAGAGTCAGTTCGCCTGGTATATTTTTTTTTGCCATGGGAAGCTCTTTACCTTTACGTCCTGTAAGTTGTCCAGTGTTCGATCTAGGTTGCTGAGACGCTCGTTTATGTAGAAGTGGTTTTTGGAAAGATTCGCCACTCTGCATTTACCTTCCAAGCTTCTAGGCATTTTTTTCGATGGTTGTTGTACAGAAATCTGTCTCACAGCACGGCCCCTATCACGTTCAGTATTGTTTCCCACAACATCACACATGTATGGATTTATTTGAACCGGACCTTGCACTGTTTTAGACCTTTTGCTATTATTCATCTTCACTGTTAGCCGTGGCTCGCGGAACACGAGATCAGAAAACCCCATTTTCTCAGTGCAAAACATTGGAGAGCGGGGACGTTTTGGTGCACCTCTCATCGTCAGATCCTTGCTTAACAGTTGGGGTTGCTTCTCTCAATGGAACTGCATCTACAACATTAATGAACTTCCGTTTGTGATTTCTTGGAACTTCCGTTTGTGATTTCTTGGAACTGCATCTTACAACAGTAGGATTTTGGGTATCACGGTGCCCAAGGACTGACACACTTGATGCACCAACATGTAATTCATTTTCTTCATTTGTTATAACTGTTTTTTCGCCTGAGCTTGCAGAACCCTTGCATCGACTGTCACTCCAGTTAGATATCTCATCTTCAACCTGTTTGTATAATTGCTCAGTTTCTGTGTCAGCTCTATCAATGTGGAATCCTGTTGTTGCATATGCTGGAATGGAAAAGCCTTGGGAAACAATAGTAACATAATATGAAACTGAACTTCCCAGCTAAGCTAAACCTCTCAAAAGACAGATAAGATGAATCTTCCCAAAACATAGGTGACTGTAACAAACAAATGAACCTCCTATAGTAGACAAACTGAACTTCTAAAAAATACACAACAGAACATCTTAAAACTTATGTTTGAATATAGGTGACTGTGACAAAACAACCATAATCTCTCATAACAGATAATATGAACTTCTCTTAAATACACAACCATAACCTCTCATAACAGGTTACTGTAACAAAACAACCATAACAACTAATATGAACTTCTATTAAATGTACAACTGAACTTGCTGAAACTGTTTTTTGAATACTTTTTAACAGTAATTTAGGAGGTGTGTAGCGGGGGTGGAGCGGGGGTGGAAGGAGATGAGAAACCTGAAGAGAAGCATCGCCAAGCAAAGTTGTTAAGGTCGTTGTAGCCTGAATTCCGACTATCACATAAGTTTTGCTACGAATTGGAGCCATTACCGCTGAAGGAGAACTCACAGTAGGGGGAAGAAGGTGGTTTATGACGAAGGATCAAACCGCCCCCCTTGTGCTGTGTAATTAGCCGCAGTTCCGAGGGGATCTCACCGTTTCCGCCGCTACCTCCCTCGCGTCGGCTCCCGCCGATGCTCGCTCGTCCACGCCGTCGGCTCCCGCCGATGCTCGCTCGTCCACGCCGTCGGCGTCGGAGAAGAAGGTGATCCGCCCAGGGAGCTCGCCGTTTTAAGCCGCGGCCTCCCTCGCGTCAGCTGCTGCCACCGCTCACTCGGCCGCGCCGTACAGAAGAAGGTGTCCTGATGGGGATCTCGCCGGCTCCGTCGCGGCCTCCCTCGCGTCGGCTGCCACCGCCGCTCGCTCGGCCGCGCCGACCAAGTAGGAGGTAGAAATGATTTGAGGTGGTCGGGATCGGGTGGCAGGTACATATTTTATAGTAGCTTCTGGTGGTGCGCGCCGGTGTCCGGATCGGATCTCAAACCGGGCCTCTTTAGGAAAGTTGTGCTGAATAGGTATTCTAGAAACTCTTAAGGCCCCCCTTGGGAAGGCCGGTTTGTTTACCGCACGTAACTGACGCTGGCCGGAAATGTAGCGTGCACAACAAAACCCGTGTAATATTTACGGGACCATCGGAGGTCCGTGATATTTTTAGGTGTATTAGGCTGGAAACAGGTCCGGACAGGAAATCGTAACGACCATCCAAGTACGCATACTAAGTTACGCCGGTATATTTCACGGATCCGGAAATTACGGAGGTTTTGGGCTTCAAAACGACAATCCAAGCGGAGCCTAAGGGGTTGTGCTGAATAGTTGTAGAATAGTCCCCTACAACTTTCGCCCCCCTATATAGGGCGCCCGAACGGTTCTGACCGAACTGCCTCGACACAACTCCCCCTCCTTCCCACTTCCTACCTAACGGCCCGAGCGAGCGAGCGTCGGCAGGCGCGCCGACGCGAGCGAGCAAGAGCCGGCACACGAAAACCGATCCCACCCCCTAAGGACCTTCTTTACGGGCGCGAGCCCACCGAGGGAGCAACGGAGGGACGCCGGCGCGACAGAGCTGGGGTCGCCCACGACATCAAGCTCGGCGGCGCAACCACCTTCTACAACGTGGGGCGAGCGAGCGAGCGACTGTGGGACGCCGGTGCGAGGGAGCTCGTCCTTCCGTTCCCTTGATTCAACTTCACGGTGGTAAATACCGCCATGTCCCGCCATTACTTTCTTCTCCGGTGGCGGCAGCGATTTCTCCGCCTTCTTCTAACTTTCTGCCAAGCGTTGTTTCTTGAAAAAAATTGATCTCCGTATTCTTCTAATTTCTTCTCCGCATTCTTCTCCGAACAAATTGAACTCCGGAGGCACAATAATGGATCAATCATCGACTGTGAGATCCAAAGCTGATGCACTGAAATCTGGCAGGCGTTCTTCGACAAGGTTTTTGTATAATTCGGAACTGACAACCAATTGTGATACAGGTACAGTTTTCGAACCTCGGAAGCCTACAAATTTGAGCTTGAGGAGTGTGATTAAGGTAAAAATTCTCATTGCGCTCTCCTGCTGCAGGGACAAGCAGTTCATTACAGCACAAAAGAGCAGATCAGGGTAGTTTAAAACAGAAGGATGTTTCTATGTAGAGCTTTGGTTGGGCTGCTAAAAACTATGATTCATTGTTATAATTTTCAACTTTAGAAGTTCGCAATACTAGGTCCGAGAAGTTCATGAAAGTGTTTCGAGAAGTTCATAGTTCGTTCTGATGCAAAATATATTTTACTGTTGTGAAATAAGCTAAATAGTTGTGATTGAAATTTATTCCTGCGTACTGTTAACATTCCTTTGTTCTCAAACTACGTGGGAAGTTCGGTGTCTTTTATCAGGAAGTACGCGAACATTATGTAAATAAGTTCATGGTATGGCATGCAGATGAGCACGAAACTTTTAGATATAATTTACGATTGGTAGTAGTAGAGATGACTTTCACATATTCTAAATTGTCAATCTTGTATTGTAGGATGTCACAAGGGGGAAACATGCAGAAAAATAAACGAACGTCCTTGACCCAGTACCGTTACAGTGGATAACACCTGACATATCAGTCGGATATTTTGTTATAACAGACAGGTTGTAGTATCCCCAAGAATCACCTGGCATGGGGTCATCTAATCCAGACAATAGTACTGTCGACGAAGCTTCGGCAGCAAACTCGAGCTTTTCTGGGCCTCCTGTTTTTGCACACGTTCAGCGTGGTGTGCATGAAGTCTCTGGCTCGCAACCTCCCATGATGAGAACATTTGCTGCAGATTCGCGTCCTCGACCTGATGGCGTAAGGTTGCAGCCTGACATGACGAGACCTGGTGCCGGAAACTCCCACCCTCCCATGAAGTGAGCTGCTGTCGTATCCTCCAATGAAGCGAGCTACCGTCGCAGCTTCGTGTCCTCCTCCAAACATGAGATCTGATGTCGGAGCTGCGCATCCTCTAGGAAAAAGGTCTGGATTTCCACCGCCACCGCCACTTCCTCCAAAAAAGAAACCTCATATCGCGCAAGATTTACCTCCAGCGATTCATCCAAACAGAACAATGCCAAATGATCATGTGTCAATTAGTGATGATGATCAAGATGATAAACAACAAGTTAGTGGTGATGATGTCCGATATAAGGATGTACCAGATGGTGGTGGAATGGGGAAGCAGCAGGCGGGCAAATATAGAGATCCATTGGTGCATAAATCATTGGTCACGCCTCCTTGTCCTATAATGCCTGGCCAAAATGATACCCCATGAGCGCTAAGAAGATACACATATGTAAGTGTGTAATAATTTAAGCTAAACGTTGCAACCTAGTGTTTCGTTGTTAACATTTTTTTTAAATATTTTCTTGCAGAATCCCGGTTTGGCTGCTTACTTGCTACCAATGGTAAAGATGAGATTTAGAAGTTTCGATAAAGTAAAGAGTTCTACAAAAGATATGCCAGGCATTCAGGGTTTGGAATCAAGATTGTGCAGCATAACAACAAAACCAGGTATCTCCAGTGCACACGAGAAGGTATGCACAAAAGCACTGTAGATAAAACCCAGCGAAAGCGAGTAAACAACAGCAAGAGGTGTGGATGTAAGGCGCGAATAAGGTTGAAGGAGAAGGAAGATGTTTCATGTGTCATACAGGACATTAACCTGGAACACAACCACTGTCTCCTCATAAGTCCAAGCATGTTGGTGTTTCTACACTCACATAAGGACTTTGACCCATATCTCTTGGAATATGTGAAGTTCCTACAGTTTCAGAATGTGAAGCATCATCAAATATAGTCAATCATATCAGGTTCACTTGGAGGGACTCGATACATGACAATGCATGGGCGCGACCTGATCAACATGTAAGTTCGTTTCCAGTGCATGGTACTTCTTGTATGGGAAAACATAGCATTGGACTTTTGCTCTAACAATCTTGTACTTCTAATGTATGAGTGTAGGAAAGCTAAAAAATCTCGAGAAGACAATGTCGACGACGTGGACAACCTAATGAGTTTCTTTGCAGAGATGAAGGATGCTAACGATGAGTTCTACTTTGAAATACAATTCGACGAGAGTGACATAATAAAGAATATATGCTGGGCAAATGCAAGTTGCAAGGGCTCCTATGAGGATTTTGGTGACTGTGTGACATTTGATACGACGTATAAGTCTAATTATCGCAAGATGCCTTTGGGTGTGTTTGTAGGGGTAAATCACCATCTCCAGTCAACTATATTTGCATGTGCCCTTGTCAGAGATGAAAGCGAAGATTCTTTCGCCTGGATATTTCAACAATTTCTGCATTGCATGATGGGCAAGGAGTCAACCATTATTTTAACATGTGTTTTAATATTCCCATGCATGATAACTCGGAAACAAATCCTTAATTAATTTATTAACCTCTTACCATATATCATATTTATTGCAGACGAGTTCCCGACAATGGCAGCTGTATACCAAGGGTATTTGTTGGCACACTGCACAAACTGTGTCGATGACACATTTTGAAGAAGTAAAGGGAACCACTCGGCATACTTTACAAGATGTATGAAACGTTCAAGGTAGAGTTCACTGTGACACTGAACTGGCCACTGATGCCAACTGAGTTTGAAGCTGCATGGCATCAACTTGTTGCGAAGTATGACCTAGACAATAACAACATGATCATACAGCTGTGGGAGGGTAGAAGAGAGTGGATTTCAGCATATTTCAAGTAGTTTTCTGCGCAAGGATGACATCAACTCTACTAGTGAAAGCATGAACTACATTCTGAAAAAAGAATATGTCAGACAGGAAAAAAACCTGCACCATTTCTTTAAACAAATGAACAATTGCATTCAGACACGGTGGCTGAAAGAACATGAACAAACGATGTCAAACCTGGTTCGATGCCAAAACTCTACACTGTTTGTCGATTTTTCTCTGTTGATGTATAGTAACCTAAACTAAATACTGATGTGAATTTTTTGCAGGGTACATCTGATACAAGTACTCACCACAGATTCACTGAACATGCTATACACGAAGGCCGTTTACGTTGATTTCAAGAAGAAGATGAAAAAGGGAACATTGTTTGATGTTAGCGAAGTCCCGGAGCTTCTTTTTCCTAACTATGTGGTGACATACAAAAATCCAGAAAAAACCTTCTCGTGGTCGCACCATGACTTCAAAGTAAAAGCAGACAACCAGGCAGGCATATACACATGCGAGTGTATGCTTTGGGAGCATACAGGTAAGAATCGAAATGAAAAAAATGGAGAATTAATAGATAGAAAAAACTACAAGAAGTTCTCCATGTGAACATGTGCAGTTCACATAAGTATTCTAAAGAAGTAACTCCTGCATACACGTGGAAAACAAAAAAAACTTTAATTGATTTTTCCCTGCAGGTCTCTTCTGCACACGTGTTATTGCAATGCTCAATCACTTGAGAGTGACATAAGTTCCAAAAGGGTACATACTTAACATATACACTAAGGGGGCAACCATGCGGTCGACGTTCAATAGGGCAGATTACAAATCAATTGCATCTGACGGGTCTTCAATAGTGTACCAACACAACGAGATCCTCCAACTAGCATTCAAACTAGTAAGAATATCTGCCAGTTCAGACGGACAAAGAGCGAGAGCAAAAGACTGACTTCATGAACTTATTGAGGAAGTGGAGGCAATCGGGTGCTCAAGACCACGTGAGGAAGGGGATGAAGAAATCCCCGATTTTGGTGAGTTCGAACCTGACCTCAACAATATATTCAACCAAGCAGAGGAACAAAGTGAACCCTAGTCGACTCGTACGGTTATTCCTCACCCCCAATGTCAAAGACAAAAGGAAGTAGAAGCAAGAAGACAGGAAAAAAAGGCAAACAAAAAGAAACATGCTGCTGAAAACAAGTAGTTGCTGCCGGAGCCAAAGGGAAAAGGCAAAGATGCGGTAGGGGTCAGGAAATGTTGTTTGGGTTGTACAAGAACCATAACTCACGGACATGTCCTCCGTTGCTATTGCAGATTGCTGCTGGTATTGAAGATAAAAAAAGACACATCAGATGATGCGCAGGCTACAACGAAAAGGGTAAAGTGAAAAATGTGCAAGACTTGCAATGAGATAGATGGGCACAATTCTTTAACATGTCCCCAGAGAGAAGACATATTAGACAAATCCACTCTAGGAAAAATGAAGCCAACCAAAAAGAGAAAAACTGAAGTATCATTTGAAGATAGCGAGGAGGAAGAAGAATACGAGGACGAAGATGAAGATGAAGAAGACGACGACGAAGGAGAGGAAGATGAAGAAAACGGAAACGAAGGAGAGGAAGATGAACAAGACGACGAAGGAGATGATGGACCTGAACAAACATCGCCTAGAATGACAAGAAGTAGAAGGAGAAGAGCAATGACCTACAGCACCTAGTCCAGCGAGAAAAAGCACAAGGCAAAAAGTGCAGCCTCTAAAAAATACTCCTACTACAAAGAGGTTAGTGAAAAAGGAACCTGTTACAACACCAGCCCGATGGAAAGGGAGCAGAAACACAAAGACAGATACAGAATTACGAACAATAATGAGCGCTAGGTTATTATCATAGAGATACTTGTTCATCAATACATACATCATTCTGAGCACTTTTTTGCGAGAAATTCAAAAGCAGCATATGAAAAAGCAGTTCAAATTCAGTTTGGGAGAAGTTCGGAGCAACTCAGGACGCGGTTCATACCGATGGATAGAGAAGTATGGGCTCAAACAAATAAAACTTCAACTCCCAAACACATCGTAGTAATAAAAATGATCATACAACAGTTCAACACAAAGTAGTAAAATATTTGTAAACACATAAATTATAGTAGTTCACTCTTTATGAGGGGAAGTTCTATAAGAAAACATAACACGTTTAAAAAGCAGTTCAGTCATGAAGAGGTGGAAGTTCAACCGTAAAACAATTGAGGTACAAACTGTGTACACACATAATTAACCATGTTTACATATGCAGTTCATACATTATACACATAAAAGCACATGCCATAACGTATACGACAACAAAGAATAGATAGTTCCACACGAACGGACAGAATGGTAGTTCTGGCAAACACTTCACCTAACTACATAAAAAGCCGACCAATGTAAACGGTGACCATATAGTAGTGCTCCACACGGCAGGAACACATAATCTACTGGGTCTTGTGGTAACATGCGCGCAGCCATGCCTTCTTCCTCTTCTTCCTTGAAAGACCAGCACCGCCGTTCTTTTTCTTCTTAGATACCATGCCCTGCATCTCCAGGAACTCATACATGGCCTTGTGTTCAGCCCGGACTTTAGCTAAATCTTCGTCGTCTCGCTTGGACAACACAAAAGCGTGTTGAGCAATACTGGTGGCAACGATACCTGCCGTCAACAATGCTAGTGAGGTTGTACTTCCCTTCATCCATATCCTGCAGAACCTTGACTGCATAACTTTTCTCATTATAAACGGTGACAGAGTCATCAGAGTTGTACGGCATTATGAGATAAAAAAGGTTCAGATTTCAAATGGTAAAACATGGATTTGAAAAGCTAAAAAAAATGCAGTAACAAAAAAGACATCTTACAAATAAGTACATAATGATGCTCAGGGAAGTACATGGAGGAACATGCGTATAGATCTACAAAGTTCACACTTAACAAAGAAGAAGAAGTACAGACTGATGCTCAGGGAGGTGCAGGCGTACACATCTACGAAGTTCACACTTAACAAAAAAACAAAGAAATATAGAAAGATCCTCAGGGAAGTACAGGCATACAGATCTATGAAGTTCACACTTAACAAAAATAAGAAAGAAATACAGACTGATGCTCAGAGAAATACAATCATACAGAACTACGAAGTTAAAACATAACAAAAAAAAACAAAGAAGTACATAATGATGCTCAGGGAAGTACAGGCGTACAGATCTACGAAGTTCAGATATAGCAAGTAACAAAGAAGTACAAAATAATACTCAGGGAAGTACTGTCACATCCCAATTTTGGAATACCTGATAACACAGTTGTTTTGCTAATTGCTTGACAATTAATCTTTGGTTGTATTTGTTTGAGTGCAACTAAACAAACTAATTATATAAACTTACATGGCTAAGAAATTGAAAACAAAATATCCAACATATTGTTCCAATGACCTTGGCAATATTTTCTAAAGTAAATATTGATCAAAGAGTTTTCCAAAAACATCTTATGAATCTCATACTTTTTGAATATTATTCCAAGACCTAAATTAAGAAAGAGGAAACACTTAATAAAATTTCCCTAAAAGATTATCAGAAAAAGAGGCATTCTTAAATGCTTCACCAAAATATTATCAAATGTTTTTCCAACCTTGCAAGATTAAAAACAAAGGTATTGGAGAGCATTGACTTGCTATCTCTAGTCACATAAATATTTTGGCAAAGCATTGTTAAAGAAAAGCCAAGTGCCTTATTAAATAGAAATTCCAATATTTCCAGAAACAGAAAACTAAAACAAGTTACTATTGGAAACTTTCTTAAAATGATTTGAAATTCATACCATTGCTTCCTTATATCAAATAAGGAACACACACAAGAGGAGACCAAAAATTGAATCCATTAAAGTCCTGAAAACATGGTTTTTCTCCACAGCAACAATTTTAGACTTTGTTCTCCTTGTGAAAACAACCATTTTCAGAGAGAAAAGGACCTACTTGTAAATAACCAAGGACCTAAATGTAAGCTGAGTCACACACACCTTCTTCTTCCTGTAGCTGCAAGTTGAGGCATGGAAGCCCATGCTTCCATTGCTTCGAAGGGAAGACATCTAGGTGTTTAAAACCCCATGTGCACCTCCTATCTACCTGCCCCCTCTCTCTCCCCTCGAGCACACTCTCTCTCTCCAATTATTTTTGCAACCCGAAACCCTAGCTATGGAGCTCGTCGTCGAATCGGCCGATTCCGAGCTCGCCGCCGGCAGCCATTGGCGCCATCATCTCCGCCTTGCCGTGGTGGCCCTCGGTGACGAAGGAATCGGGCCGAAACGACCCGTAGACGCCGCGCCATCCCCGTTTCTTCTTCGGCCCCGACGGACTCCGGCGACGGATTCCGGCCGCCACGACCCTCCTCCGTCCTCTCCAAGCCCTCTCGCGCGTTCTTGGTGAGCAGGGGAATCCCCCCGACCCTTTTCCCCTCTCCCTCTCCCTCCGAAACGACGCCGTGCCGTGGTCGAGTCCGGCCGCCGCGTAGTCACCGTCGCCGCCGCCCTCCGGCCGCTCCCTGGAAGCGAGGCCACCCTAGGATGGTTCCCCACGTTGTAGGCATCACGTATATGGTCTCGATTCGAGAAATGGTGCACGGACGCGACGTAATTTGCTCGCCGGAGACTCTCCCCGCCGGCGGTGACCTCGCGATGACGTCCTCATGACGCAGCCACCCTTGACCCCGCGCTTGGTACGGTCAAACTGGCCAGTGGGGCCTTGCTGTGCCCGCGTGGATGCCACCGTGGCGCTCTGGCCCGCGAGTCAGCGACCCGGGCTAGATCTGCCCGCGGTGAAGCCAGATCTGGCCGGCCCATCTCTAGATCTGGCCCTATAAGGCTTTGTTTTCCATTTTAATTTTCACAGAGAAGTACCTGTTTACTTTTGGCTCTAAAAACCTACCTAAAGGATGATTTTGACCAAAGCAAAATTCACAGATGTAAAGCAACAAATTCTAAACCACCTCCAACTTGTAGATCTACTTTTGGATGAACATTTTTGAAATTAAAAATGATTTGGCAACAGGTACCAGAAACACCAAAATGAGCACCATTTTTTTTAACAACTCAGAATGAAGTGAGGCCAATTGCATTGGAAAGCCCTTAAAATTTCCTAACAGGAGCAATTAACCTTGCTTCCAAATTCCAAGTAGTTTTGAAATGGCATGCAATTTGGTAAAACACCAGTGAGCACTTTGGTGATTTTTATAAAATAATTAAAAATGATTTTTGATGCAAACTCAACTGGATGGTCTTGTATATGTTTAGGGCTATCCAAACCTAGAAGGGTTTAATTTTTCGAGCCTCATATAAAATTTGGTGGACAGATCTTTATTTTACATGTTTCTGCCATTTTGGCATTTTAGGTAATTAATTGTTGTGATTATATTTTTGTGTTGCAATAATGTTTTCTAGCATGTATAAGTTGTGTGAGCTTGTTTTCTAAGTGTTACTTAGCTATTTTTATCATGTTAGATTGTGTGGACTTGAGTTGAGAAGAAATATGATTTATGGGAATAGAATATGTTTTACCTCTAGTTATTACTTGCATAGAATTTTTGGTTGATTAAATTGTGTGCAAGTGATTGAATTGTTGTGTTGAGATATTAGATCCAGTACCATATTGGTACTTATATTGTGTTGTTATAACCTCTTCTATAGTGCATTTGATTTGGTAGAAAAGCATGAGTAGCTTTGTCATAAATATGAGGATGTTTGGAAAAATTCTCTCATGTGTAGAATTTTTAGCACAATATTTGTGGTTGAGTAGCCACATATTTTTATGTTGTATTCATAGGACCAGTAGCATTTTGATAAGGTTGTTATGAGTACTTGACCCCTAAAGTTTTCACATGTGTGAAAACAATAGCATGAGTATCATTACCTTGCTTGTTTTTAGCACCCTATTATTTTCTACTAGTATGGTTACTGCACTAGATGCTAGTTTAGGTTTTTGCTAATTTTTGTCAAGTATGACCAGAGGCTTTGTGACCTCTTAATGCTTTGTTATGCTAGTGGAACACCCACTGGTGCCATTGCATTTTTGGTGGAAACATTATTTCCCCCACACTAGATGCATTTCTTTTATATAGTTCTATAACTAATGAGTGCCTAGTATTTTTGCTTTGGGAATTTTTGTGCTAAACAAAAATGGGTATGCTTCTGTTTGTAAGTGGTTGTAATCATGTGTGGCTTTCTAGGAAAAATACATTCTTGAAGTGTTGTTTGATTCCTCTAGTAATGCCCTTTTTTATTACTACTAGTATGTAGGAGTTGCCCTGCAAATTGATGCATTGTTTTGCTAAATGGGATATTTTTGTTATAGCAAGTATAGATGTTTTTCACTACTGTTTTTATGACATGGACCCTCTGGTTGCATTTCAATTACATGATTGAAATTCATCCATTGATTACTCATGTTTAAGTAGTACTAGTTTCCTTAGCAGTTCTTGTGTTGAATTATTTTTCCTGCCAACTTGTGTTTGGTAGATATTTGTGTATCCTTGCATGAGGACATGTTTTCATTCCCATTAGGATAACATGGTTCCTTGTTTGCATTTTAGTACTTTACTTATTATGCTTGCTTGCATAGCAAACCTTCAGTAGAAACATGTATATAGGATTTCTCCTTTTTAGCTATTGTTTCTATTATTCTCACTATGAGAAATTGTGTGTTTTGTGATGAGTATATTACCTTGTTACACTTATGTAGGCTCACTGATTTGTAAAAGTAACTTTTGCAAATCATGTGTCTTATTTATTCTTGATGTGAATTTAGGCTTAGTAGATTAGCTATCTTGTTCTTTTTGTGGTGTGGTTGATAGACCCATTGCCATGCTTATTTTTGTGCATGTTTTGTATACTCTTAGTAGTCTCACCCTTGTGAAACTAAGTTTATTTTGGGTTATTAATATCTTGGTATGAGAGTGGCACACCCACTGAATCCATGATATTGAGGTTGTGAGATATTTTTCTCCAACCTTAAGTTGTCTGATTAAATGGCATTTCTGCCAAGTGTGTTTGTTTGATTGTTTGCTCAATTAATAATTGTGTGATTGGTTATTATTAGTTTTCTTGCTGTATGTATTGTTTGGTATTATTGCTTGCCTTGATTGGTTCTGAATGTGTGTCCTTTATTCCTTTTTACGACGTTAGAAAACGAAGAGGAAGGAAGTGTCGTGAAGCTCTGTTTCAAGTTCCAGTCACTCCAAAAACCAGGGACACAAGGAGATACCAGGCAAGCCATCCTGATGCTTGCTAATACAATACTTATCATTACCTCTCATGCATGTTTTACCTCTGAAGTTTTACAAAAACTTGATTATCAAAACTATTTTTGATGTGGCTATTACTACTATACTAGTATATAGGTTACTATCATGCCAATAGTTAAACTTGGTAATACCAAGCCCATAAGCCACCATATGGTATTTATTACCATCAAATCTACTAGTCCCTAAGTGGACACCCTAAAATTGTGATTCTACAACACAAAGGCTTTACGGAAAAACCCGGAGAAAAGGCGGATCCTTGTTCTCCGGAGGAATGTGGAAGTGGTCATTTTTGAGAAAGTGGTGTTTTCAAAAATGACACATAACCTAGTCTTCGCTGGACAACCTTTACCGTACTGCCACCCTACCCCAACATGGGCACGGGGCTTAACTTGAAGTTTGTTCTTATTAGTGTGTGCTATCTCACTTGCTAGAAGGGGCGTCGTACCCTCGAACCGAATGTCGTCAAAACTCCCAATGTTGAGGCATATAAAGTGTGGGATTAATTTTCCCTCCGGATGCATTCATTGAGGCTCCCGGCTAGGCAGGGTGGGACTTGGTGCCGGGGAGAACAAAACTCAATCGAGAGATAGACATATACTAGCTTGAACATAGTGAATGGTTATGATCAGATACCTGATGTTTACATACTGTTGTTACAGTCCGTGGTGTTTCACGGGAGGTGTACTGGATCTGGTGGATGTGTACACCTCTGCAGAGTATAACTTTTTCGAAGAAGCCGCGTCCTCGGATATGGACAGTTGAATGGCCATGTAGCTAGCATTGTGTCAATGTTTTCAAAAAAGGAAGTTTTCAAAAAGGATTTTTGGAAAGGAAGTGTTGAACTTGGGAAGTTCGGAAAGGAATGGAAACTTATACCGTGGAGGTATCGTCGATGATGAAAAGCCAGATGCTGATATACAAAACAAAATGTTTTGCAAAGAAAACCTTTTCTACTCTAAGCAAGAATTCTGGAAACTGATTCCAAGAAGTTTTGCAAAGAGAAAATATTCTTTTACAAAGTTTTACAAAACCTCTTGTACATGTGATATCTACAAGAGAAATAAAACTATATTATTTTATTTTCTTCTGAAGTATCTTCTTCAACGAAGATACAGATAAACTTGACTGCAACTGTGGTGTCATCTTATATGAACACCATTGATAGTGAACCCTATTTATAGCCTACCTATTCCACCATATAAGCATACTTGCATGTTGGTAAGTGATATGATGGATGTCTTGCTGAGTACATTCAAATGTACTCATTATGGTTTCGCCCCTGGTATCTACTTGCCAGACTTTGAGAAGGAACCTCCGAAGGAGATCTATGAAGAGAAGTACGGAGTTGACGGCTTTGCGAACTAGGATCGTCTCCGGGTCAGCAGCCTGTAGGTTAAGGCGTGACTTGGGCTCAACTACGTTGTGTTTTATTTGTCTTCCGCTGTGTTTGATAAGTTGCCTGCCCCATGTGGCAGTTGCGTTAAACTTGATCATGTGATCTTTTATGTAATACCTTTATGTATTCGTGAAATGGATGATGTATTTCTGTGTGCCAACTGTGTATGTTGTTCACGACTGATCTTTCTGGGATCGTGAATGTATGCATACGTAGGGTTTCAGACTGCCGGTCTGGGGTCCTTACAGAGTTGGTATCAGAGCCATCCTGACCTTAGGAGACCTTAGTTAGCATGGACGTCAGATAGGAAAGAAAATTATTTTTGAGTAAAAACCTAGTTACAATCTAAATCATTTTTGTCTAAGGGAATTTTAGTATATTTTCCCTCCTTTTTATCTTTTCAAAAGATTCTAAATGCATATCAAGGGCGTCCTTGAACAGTGGTTCGAAGGGCGGGCCTTATAGAGTTAGTATCTCTCTCGGTTAAAAGTTTATTTCTTACTTGTTTGCAACTGCTCCGCTCTGTTTTTGAAACATCTCTCGTCTTTGAAGTTTTCTGTCCAGAAAATAGTTGGGGTTTCAAAAACAGATTGTTGCATAGTATTACCTCTCTCAGTTAAAAAGGTTTATCAAAACTTTATTTCTATTATCTTGTTTCCATACAAAAACTTGTATACTTGTCGATGTCCCGAGAGACCAAAATAATTGCCTAGCTCTACAGTGATGATGGTCAGAAGTAGATATAGTTCTTCAGCCACTTCTAGGATTTTGGATCAGTCTAGTTTGGAGTAATTTAGCGATAACTCCATGAGTCGTCTCCCCCGACGTAGCTCCAATGGAGCCTTGCTTGTGTGTTATGGCTTGCTTATGTGTGTCCGTAGGACTTTGTGCTATTGTGTGGTGTAGAATTTTGGTTCATCTAGGCTTCTATATGTTTGTGGGGTGCTCAAAATTTGCAGATTTGTGCTTGCCCCGCTCTTGTTTTTGAATCGCCTCCTGTTAATTTTTTTTGCAAGCAAAAATGTTTGTATAGCATTCAAAAACAAGAATTTGTTGCTTAGGCTTATACTTGTGTTTGCTTCATAATGCGACCCGTCGTGAACCACCACCATCTCCCCCACAATCAATGAAAGCACCATTGGGCCTAATAATAGAGGACCCTCAAGCCACACGAGCTGATAGCATTGCTACCAGTGATGCACTCCAACAAATAAAGCTCCAAAAATGACAACCCTCAAAGAAGAAAATGCATGAAGAAAACCAACCAATACTGACCAAAACCCCTATGTTTTGTCTGTTTGCAAAAGACTCTTTTTACCCTGTTGGCTAAATGTTGCACATTTTCTTTATGTTCCCTTTTAAAAGACCAAACAAGAGAAATCCCCTTTTAAAAGTTATATACCTCCCTCCTCTGGAGAAAGGTGCAAAAGAAGTCTTCACATGCCATGATGCCAACCCCCTAAAAAGCAAATCAAAAGAGCACAAATCAATATCCGACGTATGACGCTAGTCGTATCTTGTCGGACAAACATTATTTAATAGAAAGCTAACAAGACTAACATGCTTTGTTCTAATCTTAGGTTGACACCTAACCAAAGCATGCGAACTACTGACAACTCTTTCTAAACCAAGGAATTAAGTGATTTAAGACACCTTTTAATCTAGTTGGTAAAAAGGAGAAGTCACGAGAAAATAAGATGTTGACCTATTCGTTTACTAGTCAATAGGATATCGGGTATATCTACTTTGGAAACCAAATCTTAATAGACGTTGTAGGTACTATGAGCTTCGAGGTTTAGAAATTAAGTGAACGATGGAATAGTTATGATAGATCTAGGAAACAACAGTTTTCCTATTTTTGTTTCTTTGTGTGCTCTTGATTGAAATAAATTTGTGTTTTATTCAATCTTGCTTCCTAACTTATATGGAGTTGTTAGGACTTGTTATTATGTTGTTTTCTTACAATAAATCTACCCTAGAAAGTGGGTGCATGATTGAAAACTCGAATAAAAATTAAATAGCATTTGTTACCTTCTAGTTTATTATTTGGAAATATTGTGAGAACTAGATCTGTATATACTTTCGTAGTAGATTTTGTGCTATGTGTTCTTTGAGTCAAGTAACATTTAGGTACTGTTATTTTGATGCTTGTACCTATGTTAGCTTACATGTCTCTTAATAGTAAAGCATGTGTAAGCATTGCTATCAATATGCACTAGTATTGTTTCACTAGATTAAATAGCCTTATATTTTTATCTTGTATGCAAAGATTTTCATGAGTAACCAGAGGCTTAGTACCTATTTTTACTTGGTATTAGTAGGCCATAGCCCACTGGTCCCATTGCATTTTGGCTTGAGGATGAAAATCCCCAACCATACACATGTGTGAAAATAGCATGTTTCACTATGTGATTGATTTCTATTTCCCACCATGGAAAATATAATTGTTTGTTTTCACTTATGCAAGTGAGAAGTTTATTTATTATTAGTAAATACTAATATGTTTAGGTGTGATCCTTTTGTTAGCATAATATTCCTTAGGGGTATCATGTTAAGAAATGTTTCACTATCGTGTGCTAAAATTAAATTGTTCGCAAATAAAATATATTCCTCTTGATTGATAGATTGTTTGTAAGTAATTTTAAATTGAGTGTATGGATTTTTGAAAAGGTTTAGATAACTTTTCATTAATTGCATAGCTACTGGTTGTGTGAGTTATACCTTGCTTGTTTGCTAGTAATTAGTTAAAGAAAACAGAAATTGCTAGAAGAAATTTCTGCATGCTTAATGGTTGATTCATAAAATTACTCTGGTGCTTGTGCTTACTAGCATGAGTAGGATTGGTGTACTGTTATTAGGTACATTTATGCTCATGTCTTGCTTGTTTATATTTAAACATCATGATAGCATTGTTTGCTTCTCTAGAGTGAAACTAGTTTCACCACTAGGAAAATGGTGATTTTTGCTCTAGTATTACCCTCTTTTTATTTTATGAGTATATGTGTTGATATAGCATGTTTAGGAAGTTATTACTTCTATTATCATGCCATGAATTATTTAGTTTCATGTTCTATGGTTATAGGATATGATTATCTCTTATAGCATGCTGGTGTAGATTTTTCATACTAGTGTGTTATTTGTGCAGTCCTGTTTTTTTTATGCCTGTGTAATAGGAGTTTTATCTTGGGTGAAGATGGTATTTTAGAGTATCTTTATGATTGAATTCATTGGTTTTTATCTACTGGTTGTTTGATAATTGTTCATGATTGATAGATTCCCAAACCTCTAAATAAACAATAACCTAGTGAATAAATAGTCTATTCATCTGTGCTGTTGTTTGCTTGCTTATTGGATTTTGTTTAAATGTTTTACCTTAGCATGAGTTTATACTTGTGTTATGATTGTGCTTAAGAGTATCTTATGAAACTAAAACATCCAACTAAAATCATGAACACATTAAGTGATACTCGCTTGTGGTGAGTAATACCCACTGCCGTGGCTATTGTTCTGTCTGTTTGTTTTACCTTAGCAACCTAACCTTTGCACCCACAAGCTATATTTTTAGCTTCTTATATACCTTGTTATGAGAGTGGTATACCACCCCATATGTGGTATGTAATATGTGGGATATAGCTAAGAACTCATGTAATAATTGACGGTACGTTTCCAGGTAGTTCTGCACTAACCTTAATTTTGTTCGTTTCTAAATCGTCCAAGACTCAAGGTTAAACTAGGAAACAAAAGTTTTGGACCTAAAACACTACTGGTGTACTTTTTAGAAAGAATTTTCTAATTTAGTGAAGTACCCCTCCTCCCAAGGAAAGTCAAAGGGGGGGAAGCACCTGCACTCCAACACTAACATTGTGTTTGTTGGCCCTCCCTTAGTCCTCGCTTGCGAATCTCGGGGTCGAGATTCCTTTTAAGGGGGGAAGACCTGTCACATCCCAATTTTGGAATACCTGATAACACAGTTGTTTTGCTAATTGCTTGACAATTAATCTTTGGTTGTATTTGTTTGAGTGCAACTAAACAAACTAATTATATAAACTTACATGGCTAAGAAATTGAAAACAAAATATCCAACATATTGTTCCAATGACCTTGGCAATATTTTCTAAAGTAAATATTGATCAAAGAGTTTTCCAAAAACATCTTATGAATCTCATACTTGTTGAATATTATTCCAAGACCTAAATTAAGAAAGAGGAAACACTTAATAAAATTTCCCTAAAAGATTATCAGAAAAAGAGGCATTCTTAAATGCTTCACCAAAATATTATCAAATGTTTTTACAACCTTGCAAGATTAAAAACAAAGGTATTGGAGAGCATTGACTTGCTATCTCTAGTCACATAAATATTTTGGCAAAGCATTGTTAAAGAAAAGCCAAGTGCCTTATTAAATAGAAATTCCAATATTTCCAGAAACAGAAAACTAAAACAAGTTACTATTGGAAACTTTCTTAAAATGATTTGAAATTCATACCATTGCTTCCTTATATCAAATAAGGAACACACACAAGAGGAGACCAAAAATTGAATCCATTAAACTCCTGAAAACATGGTTTTTCTCCAGAGCAACAATTGGGATTTTGAACAAGTTTGTTCTACAAACTTTTTCCAAATGCCATGAAATAAATACCACATGCTCTATATCATAATTAAGGATGAAAACCAAAAGTGCACAAGTTTTTGAACTGTTTAAGTTGCCAAAAACCCCTGTTTTCTTGACAGCACCTTTTAGAAATTTGAACAAGTTTGTTCTATGAAGTAACTCAAAATGACTTGAATTGTCTACCACATAAGGAACACATCAAATAAGGAATGTGTGCCAAAAATTATCATTTTTGGAAGCTCCTAAGTAGGTAATAAATTCAATGTCCATTTATGTAAGAATTCAAATTTGAACAACTTTGAATTATCAAGTTTAGGCAAATGAGCCAATTTTCACATATGTTGTGTATCTTAACTAATAAGAATTTTGGGCAAAAGGGTTTCAATTTTAGACTTTGTTCTCCTTGTGAAAACAACCATTTTCAGAGAGAAAAGGACCTACTTGTAAATAACCAAGGACCTAAATGTAAGCTGAGTCACACACACCTTCTTCTTCCTGTAGCTGCAAGTTGAGGCATGGAAGCCCATGCTTCCATTGCTTCGAAGGGAAGACATCTAGGTGTTTAAAACCCCATGTGCACCTCCTATCTACCTGCCCCCTCTCTCTCCCCTCGAGCACACTCTCTCTCTCTCCAATTATTTTTGCAACCCGAAACCCTAGCTATGGAGCTCGTCGTCGAATCGGCCGATTCCGAGCTCGCCGCCGGCAGCCGTTGGCGCCATCATCTCCGCCTTGCCGTGGTGGCCCTCGGTGACGAAGGAATCGGGCCGAAACGACCCGTAGACGTCGCGCCATCCCCGTTTCTTCTTCGGCCCCGACGGACTCCGGCGACGGATTCCGGCCGCCACGACCCTCCTCCGTCCTCTCCAAGCCCTCCCGCGCGTTCTTGGTGAGCAGGGGAATCCCCCCGACCCTTTTCCCCTCTCCCTCTCCCTCCGAAACGACGCCGTGCCGTGGTCGAGTCCGGCCGCCGCGTAGTCACCGTCGCCGCCGCCCTCCGGCCGCTCCCTAGAAGCGAGGCCACCCTAGGATGGTTCCCCACGTTGTAGGCATCACGTATATGGTCTCGATTCGAGAAACGGTGCACGGACGTGATGTAATTTGCTCGCCGGAGACTCTCCCCGCCGGCGGTGACCTCGCGATGACGTCCTCATGACGCAGCCACCCTTGACCCCGCGCTTGGTACGGTCAAACTGGCCAGTGGGGCCTTGCTGTGCCCGCGTGGATGCCACCGTGGCGCTTTGCCCTGCGAGTCAGCGACTCGGGCTAGATATGCCCGCGGTGAAGCCAGATCTGGCCGGCCCATCTCTAGATCTGGCCCTATAAGGCTTTGTTTTCCATTTTAATTTTCACAGAGAAGTACCTGTTTACTTTTGGCTCTAAAATCCTACCTAAAGGATGATTTTGACCAAAGCAAAATTCACAGATGTAAAGCAACAAATTCTAAACCACCACCAACTTGTAGATCTACTTTTGGATGAACATTTTTCAAATTAAAAATGATTTGGCAACAGGTACCAGAAACACCAAAATGAGCACCATTTTTATTTAACAACTCAGAATGAAGTAAGGCCAATTGCATTGGAAAGCCCTTAAAATTTCCTAACAGGAGCAATTAACCTTGCTTCCAAATTCCAAGTATTTTTGAAATGGCATGCAATTTGGTAAAACCCTAGTGAGCACTTTGGTGATTTTTATAAAATAATTAAAAATGATTTTTGATGCAAACTCAACTGGATGGTCTTGTATATGTTTAGGGCTATCCAAACCTAGAAGGGTTTAATTTTTAGAGCCTCATATAAAATTTGGTGGACAGATCTTTATTTTACATGTTTCTGCCATTTTGGCATTTTAGGTAATTAATTGTTGTGATTATATTTTTGTGTTGCAATAATGTTTTCTAGCATGTATAAGTTGTGTGAGCTTGTTTTCTAAGTGTTACTTAGCTATTTTTAGCATGTTAGATTGTGTGGACTTGAGTTGAGAAGAAATATGATTTATGGGAATAGAATATGTTTTACCTCTAGTTATTACTTGCATAGAATTTTTGGTTGATTAAATTGTGTGCAAGTGATTGAATTGTTGTGTTGAGATATTAGATCCAGTACCATGTTGGTACTTATATTGTGTTGTTATAACCTCTTCTATAGTGCATTTGATTTGGTAGAAAAGCATGAGTAGCTTTGTCATAACTATGAGGATGTTTGGAAAAATTCTCTCATGTGTAGAATTTTTAGCACAATATTTGTGGTTGAGTAGCCACATATTTTTATGTTGTATTCATAGGACCAGTAGCATTTTGATAAGGTTGTTATGAGTACTTGACCCCTAAAGTTTTCACATGTGTGAAAACAATAGCATGAGTATCATTACCTTGCTTGTTTTTAGCACCCTATTATTTTCTACTAGTATGGTTATTGCACTAGATGCTAGTTTAGGTTTTTGCTAATTTTTGTCAAGTATGACCAGAGGCTTTGTGACCTCTTAATGCTTTGTTATGCTAGTGGAACACCCACTGGTGTCATTGCATTTTTGGTGGAAACATTATTTCCCCCACACTAGATGCATTTCTTTTATATAGTTCTATAACTAATGAGTGCCTAGTATTTTTGCTTTGGGAATTTTTGTGCTAAAAAAAATGGGTATGCTTCTGTTTGTAAGTGGTTGTAATCATGTGTGGCTTGCTAGGAAAAATACATTCTTGAAGTGTTGTTTGATTCCTCTAGTAATGCCCTTTTTTATTACTACTAGTATGTAGGAGTTGCCCTGCAAATTGATGCATTGTTTTGCTAAATGGGATATTTTTGTTATAGCAAGTATAGATGTTTTTCACTACTGTTTTTATGACATGGACCCTCTGGTTGCATTTCAATTACATGATTGAAATTCATCCATTGATTACTCATGTTTAAGTAGTACTAGTTTCCTTAGCAGTTCTTGTGTTGAATTATTTTTCCTGCCAACTTGTGTTTGGTAGATATTTGTGTATCCTTGCATGAGGACATGTTTTAATTCCCATTAGGATAACATGGTTCCTTGTTTGCATTTTAGTACTTTCGGACTCTAACAGCAACTTGTTTGGTTTTAGCAAGAGGCTTGCTGTGTTTACTAGCAGCCTCCTTTCCCTTCAAAATAAGTTTCTTCGCCGTAGCAACAGCCTTCTTCAGAGGTAGAACAACATCACTCACATTACGAGGAGACTTCCTCACATTAGCATCATTCTGCACAAGAGGGGCAGCATGAGGAACTGGTCGTGCTCGGGGAACTCGGGGAGAAGGCATAGGTCTAATCATTCACGGAAAACAAGGACTTTTCCGCATGCCACCTGGAAGTGAAACTTCTGATTTTTTTCCTCCTCCCTCTAGTAGGAACAACAGATGGGTCTGAAGTGGCAATAGGAGTAGGATTCAAAACAGATATATCATCAGCTAGCTTCTTCGAACGACGTTCAACGACTGCAACAACCATTGCATCTTTTGCCTTATCAACAACTTCAACATTCTTCTTGCTCCGTGCAAGGGCAATCTCCTAGCACGTCTCTCATTATAAGCAACAATCTGAGCATCACCTTTCCCCATCTGAGTAACAGGCTCCGTACCATCGGCATACTGACTCTAGCTATCCGACAGCTCAGGAGAATCATCATCAAGTGCAGCTCCGAATGATTCACACAGAGATGCACAAATATCAGATATACTCTTATTTGCAATCTCGATTGAATCACCTACAAAATCAACTTAAAAATTTGTTGTTAGTTAGTGCTCAGAAAAATAATTAAATGCGGGTTTTAACATGCCTATGTATAAATGTAGTACAAACTCCTAAACATCTAAAACACCTAAACTCAAGGAGTTCAATAAAACACATATGGAAGATTGAAACCCATAATATAGGAGGTTCCGGTACCCCAAAAAAAATAAGTAATTAGAACCCCTAACATAGAGAAGTTTTACAGAAGTTCAGTACTAAACAAAATGCAGTTCGTACAGAAATATCGAACCAGTTCAACTTTCACAAAAGGAAAAGCAGTTCCATCCGTTAAATATAGGAAGTTTAAATTCTGATTAAAACTTTTTTGTTCATTAGTTGCTAAAAGAAAAAAAATCATAGCATGCGGGTTTAAACTGAGTAAGCACTAGCAGGAAGAAGTTAACCTAAAGGGGCTGTGGTGCCTAATTCACCATCTATAGCAGATGTATTTCCAATATTAGACTGATCCGCATCAACCAAGTTTGGTTGACCAACCGGGACTGCAGCAGAAACTTTTTCCACAACACTCGGACAAGCGGCATTATCAGCAAAACCATTCTCTGTAAGGGAGAAGTTCAATGTAAACTAAATTAGAAAAATACAAGAAACACAGATACTAAAGTCGAATCATAGATATAAACCAACAAACGGAATAAACCATAAAACAAAAACAAGTTGGGGCATTTAATCGAAAAAGTACATATATGCAATGAAAGAAGTTCAGAAGTCAATTGAGAAAGGACTTAGAATAATCAATTGAAATTATGGACACAAGAACAAGAAAAAAAAGGTAAATAAGCAAGCCAAAATAATATACGCATGAAAAAAACTTAATAAATTTAGGTCTCCGCATATCAAGAAAAGGATATGGAAATACGTTCAGTGGAATCAACCGCAGACGTCTCCGCAGATGGCTCCATGTCACTAATCGAAAGTACAAGTACGAATTAGCCACCAAGAATACCGTGGAAACAAGCAGGATTGACGAACCCTAGATTCACAACCGCAAAAAATAAACTCAAGTTACTCTTCAGATCAAAATAATAAGAAGTAAAAGTTTCTCAATTAGCAACACACAACCAAAAACACCTTACTTATAAGAAATAAGTAGAATCGAAACAGACGGATTACACGGTGGCGCAGTCCGACGCCGCGAGTAGAACCTGGGCAAGAGAGGACGAAAGGGAAACAGGAACCGTGGAGGGAGAAGAGAAAGTTAACCCGAAGAAATGAGAGCACGACGGGGGCGCTACCTCCACTAAGCACCGGTTTGTGCAAGGGCCCTCCAGTAGTTGCGCAAGGCGAAGACGGCGGTTCCTGCTCGGCAGTAATGGGGAGAAGAAGTGGAGAGCAGAGAAGGGTTTTTTAGACAGCTCCCGGCATAGGTACAGGAAAAACGGGGACCACAACGATTAAAAAATCCCAAAAATCTACAACTTCAGTCATGGAGTAAAATCACATTTAATATTTTGTGAAGTCAAATTTTTTAAAGTTCTACCAATTTTATAGGGAAGGTAACAACATTTATAGCAAATTTTCAAATTATATATGTTGATGTTATTTTCTAGAAATTTGGTCAAATTTTTGAAAAAGTTTGACCTATAAAATTGTACATAAAAAGTAAGAAAAATGGGACACACATTTCTAACAAAATACGAAGAAGTTATAAAAAAATGCAATTCTATAAAACTTTTGACAAAACCGCCAAAACTAAAAAAAGATCTAACCCCCACACACCCAAACCTGATGCATAAGAACCAAAACTTCTAAACGAACTTTCTGATCAAGCGTCTCGGCTTCGTCACCCGACGAAAATATCAGAAAGTGCGGGGGAACCATGACGTGCAGAAAAATACACAAAAATACACGTTGTGATAATCCCGTCTTTAGTTCCATCACAAACATATAAGAAAATTGTATAGCCACAAAGTAGCCAGTCAATAACCTCATACACAGAAGTTCAACAATGTGTTGACGAGAAGTTCAGCAAGGAAGAAAAAATGCATTCCAATACAAATCATACGGAAGTTCAATCCGTATTGATATAAGTTCGTTCTTGAACACAATACAGTTCAAGACCTAAACACAGAGCACTTCAAACACAAAAACTAAGCAGTTTAAGGCCATACATAGAGAAGTTCGAAACTCATAAAAATATGGTTCAACAAACAATACACACCGTAGTTCAACAAAAATAAAAAAATGAAAAAAAATGGAAAAGCAAACACATATTTAGCGAGATTGGAAGTTATACAAAACAGAAATTTTATACAACAAGTGACAACCTAACAAAACTAAAAATAGATCTAACCCACACCCACCCAAACCTAACACCTAAGAAACCGAAAGTTCTACACAAACATTCTCATCTAGCGTCTCGCTATCGCGTCGGCGGTGACAAAACCTTCGTACCCTAACGACCTACTCTCACGCATAATAAACACAGAAATATTAGAAAGATTGGGAAGGTAACCATGAAGTCGGAAAATACACACAAAACGTATACGCAGTGATAATCTAGTCAACAGTTTGATCACTAACATATAAAAAATGGATACCCATGTCACATCCCAATTTTGGAATACCTGATAACACAGTTGTTTTGCTAATTGCTTCACAAATAAAGTTTGGTTGTGTTTGTTTGAGTGCAACTAAAAACACTAATTACATAAACTTGCTGAGGATAAATTCTTTCTAAGCTCAACCCACTCAAACCTTGGAAGCATATTATCATGTTTCCAAAAACCTCAAGTTTATTAATACATGGCTAAGAAATTGAAAACAAAATATTCAACATATTGTTCCAATGACCTTGGCAATATTTTCTAAAGTAAATATTGATCAAAGGGTTTTCCAAAACTATCTTATGAATCCCATACTTGTTGAATATTATTCCAAGGCCTAAATTAAGAAAGAGGAAACACTTAATAAATTTCCCTAAAAGATTATCAGAAAAAAGAGGCATTCTTAGATGCTTCACCAAAATCTTATCAAATGTTTTTCCAACCTTGCAAGCTTAAAAACAAAGGTATTGGAGAGCATTGACTTACTATCTCTAGTCACATAAATATTTTGGCAAAGCATTCTTAAAGAAAAGCCAAGTGCCTTATTAAATTGAATTTCCAATATTTCTAGAAACAGGAAACTAAAACAGGTTACTATTGGAAACTTTCTTCAAATGATCTGAAATTGATACCAGTGCTTCCTTATATCAAATAAGGAACACACACAAGAGGAGACCAAAAATTGAATCAATTGAAGTCCTTAAAACATGATTTTTCTCCACAGCAACATTTGGAATATTGAACAAGTTTGTTCTACAAACTTTTTCAAAATGCCATGAAATAAATACCACATGCTCTATGACATAAATAAGGATGAAAACCAAAAGGGCACAAGTTGTTGAATAATTTAAGTTGCCAAAAACCCCTATTTTGTAGACAGCACCTTTTTGAAGTTTGAACAAGTTTGTTCTATGAAGTAACTCAAAATGACTTGAATTTTCTACGACACAAGGAACACACTAAATAAGGAATGTGTGCCAAAATTATCATTTTTGGAAGCTCCTATGTAGTCTAATAAATTCAATGTCCATTTATGTCAGAATTGAAATTTGAACAACTTTGAACTATCAAGTTTATCCAATTGAGCCATTTTTCACATATGTTGTGCATCTCAACTAATAAGAATTTTGGGCAAAAGGATTTTAAATTTAGACTTTGTTTTCCTAGGGAAAACACCATTTTTCAGAAAGGAAGATGACCTCTTTGTAAATTGGCCAGGGACCTAGTTGTAATCCTAGTCACACCTTCTTATTCCTAGCACCTCTGTAGATGCAGTGACCTACGCCATTGCCGTCGAGTGGAAGCATTCGAGGTGGATAAGAACCCCCCCCCCCCATGTGCTCTTGTCTGCCTAGTTGCTCTCTCCCCCCCTCGAGCTCTCCTCTCTCTCTGTGCAAAAATCCCAAATCGGAACCCTAGCTAAATACGGTCGCCGTCGAATCGGCCGTCTCCGAGCTCGCCGCCGGCCGCCGTGTAGCCCATCCTCTCCGCCTAGTCGTGGTTGTCCTCCCTGCTGCAGTAATCGAGGCGGAACGCCTCGAGGAGCCCGCGCCATCCGTCTTCTTCCTCGAGCCCGACGAACTCCGGCGGCGAATCACCGCGGCCTCGCTCCTTCTCCGCCCTCAACGAGTCCTCCGTCGCGTTCGTGGTGAACGTGCGACCCTCCCGGTCCCTTTTCCCCTCTCCCTCTCTCTCTAGAACTTCGCCGCGCCGCGCTCGCTTTCCGGCCACCGTGCGCCACCGTCGCCGCCGCTCTCCGGCGACTTTCCAGGAAACGAGGTTGTCCTCATTCGCTTCCCCGCTTCGAGAGCTACGTGCGTATACGTTTGAATCGCGAAATGGGGCTCGAAATCATCGGATTTTGGCTCGCCGGAGATTCCTCCCGCCGGCGGGTGACGCAGGCTGACGCCAGCGCGGCTGACCGCGCGCTGGTGCGGTCAAACCCGCGGGTGGGCCGCGCATTGCCCGCGTGGCAGCCACCGTGGCCACCTGGCCCGCTGGTCAGCGGCTGCGGCTAGATCTTCCCGCGGTGGAGATTGTTCTGGCCGGCCCAATAGTGGATCTGGCCCATCACTAGTTTGATTTTCCTTTTAATTTTTACAGAAAAGTGCATGTTTACTTTTGGGACTAAAAGCTAACCTAAAAGATGAATTTGACCAAGACAAAAATCACAGTTGTAAACCAACTAAATCTAAACCATCTCCAATTTGTAGATCTACATTTGGATGAATATTTTAGACAAGAAAAATGTTTTGGCAACAGGTACCAGAAACAGCAAAATGAGCACCATTTTAATTTCACAACTCAGAATGAGGTGTATCAAATTGCATTGGAAAGCCCTTGAAATTTCCTAACAGGAGCTATTAACCTTGCTTCCAGATTCCTAATATTTTTGAAACGGCATGCAATTTGGTAAAACACCAGAGAGCACTTTGGTGATTTTTATAAAATCATTAAAAATGATTTTTGATGCAAACTCAATTGGATGGTCTCGTATATGTTTAGGGATATCCAAAACTATCTGGGTTTAATTTTTAGAGCATCATAGAAAATTTGGTGGACAGATCTTTAATTTGCATGTTTCTGCCATTTTGGCATTTTAGGTATTTAAATTGTGTGAAGTTATTTTTGTGTTGCAATATTGTTTTCTAGCATGTACAAGTTGTGTGAACTTGTTTTCTAAGGTTTACTTAGCTATTTTAGCATGTTATATTGTGTGGACTTGAGTGGAGAAGAAATATGATTTATGAGAATGGCATATGTTTTATCTCTAGTTAATACTTGCATAGTATTTTTTGAGTGATAAATTTATGTGCAAGCACTTGGATTGTGGTGTTGATAGATTGGATCCAGTACCATGTTGGTACTGGTATTGTGATGGTATCACCTCTTCTAGCTTGCACTTGAGTTGGTAGAAAGGCATGAGTAGCTTTGTCATGACTATGAAAATGTTATGGAAAAATTCTCTCATGTGTAGAATTTTTGGCATAAACATTTGTGGTTGTGTAGCCACATATTTTTGTGTTGTGTTCATAGGACCAGTAGAATTTTGATGATGTTTTTATGAGTAATTGACCCCTGAATTTTTCACTTGTGTGGAAATAATAGCATGAGTAGCATTACCTTGCTTATGTTAACATCCTATTATTTTCTACTAGTATGGTTATTGCACTAGAAGCTAGTTTAGTATTTTGTTAATTTTTAGCAAGTATGACCAGAGGCCTTGTGACCTATTAATGCCTTGTTATGCTAGTGGAACACCCACTGGTGTTGATAAGGGGTGGCCCAATCTTCTCAGTGAACTCACAGATAACTCCAGTATGATAACTAGTGCGCCACTAAGAACTCTCCCGGCTGATCCCTGATGCCAATGCAAAAGATAGCAACCCCAAGGATATTATCAACTCCACACTCTTGCACAAGTAATCCACCGACTACAAGTGGTACTGTACCGTCTTATTCCCAGTGGAACAGCAGGTATCACGTAAAGTTTGCAGATGAACTTCCAGATGAAAGGCTTACAAGCAGTTTCAATCTAGAGGTCTAGGGTTTTTGGATTTAACGTAGTCTAATCTATTCCACACGCAGGTGGTAGCTATATATGAGGGAGGGGTGCGGCCACAAGCTCCTTGCGCAAGCAATCCCTCTCCTACTCGACTAGGACTCCTATTTCCTAACACATATGGATACAAACCGACCCCACACACAAAGGGGTGCGGCCATATTGGTATACAGACCAATTGGACTCGTTTTGGAAACTGGCAGAAAACGACTATTTCAAATTCGGGACTCCTGGCAGTCCGAACTGAAACATTTATTCCTTGTTGTTGTTTTCCACGCTTCCTCCTCTTGCTCCTTGCTTCCTCTTCTCCATCCATGTTTGTGTTATTAATAAACCTAATCATACATAGTTCATAGGCTTAGGTAGTATAACATTCTCATAAACACAAACATTATTTGTTAGGAAAGAATTCACCTTATAATAAACATCAGTGAGGCTTAATATTTCTTTCCAACTCAAGCATGAATGAACCTCATGGACCTCTATTATGTCCCTATCATCCTCCCTTTCTTCAAGACAAGCCGTCCTCGGCTTGTAGTAAGTGAAAGTGGGAGAAACAAAAAGAACAACGTGTATGCACAATACAAATATCTATAATGAGGTGCATTAGTTGTTATCATATCATAAAATTGTGCCCTAGACATGTGACCACGAATTTTGCTTAAAAACATCACATAATTGTCATAGCACTCCATAAAATAACAATCACAATTGCAAATATAAGTGAACCTCAATAAATCATGATCAAAATGAGAATCATATGTGTATATATTTTTATTGTTTAGTATCAATTCAATTGTTCTCACCGAAGATCTATGATCAAATTTATGTTTATTAATACACTCAAAGGTGGGAACATGCTTATTATTTTCATCATGAAAATTGCAACTTAATTTGCAAATATAAGTGAAGAGCAATTTATTAGCCCATGTATGTGACAAGTATTGTGGCAAACCAAACATATGTGTAAAATCATGTTCATATGTAGGAAGTTCTAGCTTATTTACCCAAGGTAAAACAATGTTCAATTCGTCCACTTTATCACAAATTATGCATATGTGATCCACCATAAAAATTTCACTCATGTTATAGTCACCAATCAAGTTAAAAGTGAAAGAAGAAACATAATTGCTAGAATTGACATATGAAATTTCAGCAACCTTTTTCATAGCACTTTTCACATTAATTGATTCATTTAACATGATGTAATCCACAATATCATTAGGTGGTATTTTAGCAAGTACTTCTTTATGTGAAATCAAAACCACATGATTAAATTTCGGAATTAGCACATTATCACATGTAGTTGGACTATCTATGCTTGTTAACTCACAAGAATCAACTAGCAATTTAGTGGGTTCACATAAATCAATACTTGAGAGGGGTAATACGAAATCAGCACCTTTATCAATAGCAACCTCCTCAGAATTATTAGGTACCAATTCAACTATCTCAAGTGGTGATGCAGGTTCTACTTGTTGTGGCTCCCTTTCTTCAAAAGTAACCTGCATATCACAAGAAACAAAACTAGGCACAATGGCATGCTCCTCCAATGGATGTGATGATGGTGATGATGGTGCAGGTTGTACTATAGGCTCCCTTTCTTCAAAAGCAACCTGCACATCACAAGACACAACACTAGGAGTAGACATAGTTACATTAGTAGAAACAGCCTCATAGGTCTTCTTAACCTCTACAGATCTCATAACGAATGGTTGATGTCTAATTCTTTTAAATGTTGTAGGACTTTCATGTATTATCCAATCTCTCTTATTATTCCAAAATAATTGTAAATCAGGATAATGGCTATCAAAATTAACCTTATAGCTATTGCACCACATAGAACCCAACAAAAGGTGACAACAAGTAAATGCTCTAGAAAGCACATAACACCTAATGTGCACTGTATGATCATAAATAGTTAACGGAATCCAAGTAGCATGAGTAATGTGAAGTGGATCATAATTAGTTTTTAGCATGAATGGACTGCGAGTTGCATAAGTTGTCAACTGGAATGCTTCAACAACCTCAATATTAACAAACTTAGCATATGTATGCTTATCAAGAGTAATAGCAACAGTACTACCATTGATGTCTCCTCTGAAGTGGAACAAATTTGGTGCAAGTATTCCACTAGAATCCTCCTCCCAGAAAGCATCACTGCACATAGAAGAACTACGAAGCTCCATTGATTAATTCGTTAGTAACAAAATAACAATGGGATGTGGTGTTCTCTCACAACTCACTCAAAAATCTAGCAAGACAATAGATTATCTTACCGTTCCAAAGTGAATAGAAATACTTACCAACAAGTAGTGGCAACTAATATGCTTTGATGTGAAGAAGAGAATACCCAGGGTGTTAACAATCACACGACAAACAAGGTATATGGTGGGGCTTGGTATGGATACCTAAGAACACCAAAATAACAATCCCTATTTGCTGTCCAATGTGATATAAAAAGCACAGTAAACACACACCTAGTATGGAGACAAATGTGGCAATGCAAATATATGGAGGAAATTTTGCAATGCACTGGAAAGACACTAGCCAAGCTCAAATAATATTCAGGCACAAGATTTCTCAAAGGTGTGTCAATATAGCAATGATGAAAAATAGCTCCACAAATATATCAATGTATCTCAAGGCCTTTTTGCTTTTTTTCAAAAAAATTTCTCTTTTCTCTTTTCTGTTTTTCTCTTTTCTCTCTCTTTTTTTTTTAACTTTTAACTGGCCAAATAACAACACTAGGAGCAATACTGTCAAGTGATAATAATGCTATGAACAATGTGACACAAATATATGATAAAGAGCAGCCTGAAAACGAGCAAAAAATAGCTAGTCTTATTGGGTAAGGTACCTATTTGTTGCTGTAGAAAGGCTTTGGCTAAGGCTCACAAAGTTCAGCACAAAATTCCTAGAGATAAAATAGGGAGAAAACAACGAGAAACTACAGAATAATAGGTAGCACAGGCGCGTGTAGAAAAGCACGGATCAGAATGCGTAGCACAGGGCGAGTGGACACAGAGCGGTCGGACACAACAAAAATTTGGCGCGTAGTGGTAATTGCGGCCCCGCCGTGCGTAGGGACCAGCACGGATCCGACAGCGTGGGTGCTGCGAGCGCGTATCACACGCGTGTAGCCAAGGACGCAATTAGGACCGCGTCCAGGATAAACAGAGAACCAACGAACGTAGGACAAGGCGTGCTGCTATTTGTCTGCTAGTTGTTTGGAAAAGAGTGCGCTGCTAGGACTCTAGCACGTGATTTAAGTGCTTATAGGACACGGAACTGCAAGACCTGGTAGCTGGTGCCGACACGGAACGCGGGGCTGAGCGCGGAGCGAAACCCAAGAGCAAACACAGCGCGCGCAGGTGGTTTTGTCGGGAGCAGCAACCGGGCGTTTTGGCCGATAGCTGTCGGCTTGCGCGCGTGGTTGGAGCGAAACCGGACAGAAACCGCGTGGAGCAGGGGTAGCGCTCGGCGCGCTTTTTGGTAAGTGTGCGCGCGCGGGGATGAGTCGATGTACGACACGGATCCGACACGGCACGGAAAAAAAAATAGCGCGTGGCGCTGGTAGCGAATTGGAAACAGCGCGGTTCCGCGCGTTGGCTTCGATGCGAACCCACACGCGTTTGCCGGTTGTCGGCGCGTAACACGCGTGACCCGCGTAGGTACGGCAGAAATTGGCTTCCGCCGCCACCGGAAAGAAAACGCGTGGTCGCGTTGGCCGGTAGAAAAACCGTGTGCTGTCCAGGGAATCAATGCGCGCAGGTGTTTTGCGACAGCGCAATGATAGGTGAAAATTGTTGCTCCGATTCCAGCAAGGATTCTGATGGTGGCTAGGGCAATGCGCAGCAGATTTGGGCAAAAAATTTGGTGAGATTTTCGTTATAGATCTAAACAAAAAAAAGAACACGATGAACCCTAATAGACAAAAACTAAAAACAGAAAAAGGAGAACGCAAATCAACAAGAAACAGCAACTAGTAGATGCAAATTGGTGTTGATCTAGGCTCTGGCAATGAACTACTCTATTTTTGTGGGGCAATTTTCTGGATAGGTAATAAAAACACTCAAAATAAAGGGAAAATATGATAGCTCACCGAGGCAACCTGTAAATCTGATATCAAGATGATAAGGGGTGGCCCAATCTTCTCAGTGAACTCACAGATAACTCCAGTATGATAACTAGTGCGCCACTAAGAACTCTCCCGGTTGATCCCTGATGCCAATGCAAAAGATAGCAACCCCAAGGATATTCTCAACTCCGCACTCTTGCACAAGTAATCCACCGACTACAAGTGGTACTGTACCGTCTTATTCCCAGTGGAACAGCAGGTATCACGTAAAGTTTGCAGATGAACTTCCAGATGAAAGGCTTACAAGCAGTTTCAATCTAGAGGTCTAGGGTTTTTGGATTTAACGTAGTCTAATCTATTCCACACGCAGGTGGTAGCTATATATGAGGGAGGGGTGCGGCCACAAGCTCCTTGCGCAAGCAATCCCTCTCCTACTCGACTAGGACTCCTATTTCCTAACACATATGGATACAAACCGACCCCACACACAAAGGGGTGCGGCCATATTGGTATACAGACCAATTGGACTCGTTTTGGAAACTGGCAGAAAACGACTATTTCAAATTCGGGACTCCTGGCAGTCCGAACTGAAACATTTATTCCTTGTTGTTGTTTTCCACGCTTCCTCCTCTTGCTCCTTGCTTCCTCTTCTCCATCCATGTTTGTGTTATTAATAAACCTAATCATACATAGTTCATAGGCTTAGGTAGTATAACATTCTCATAAACACAAACATTATTTGTTAGGAAAGAATTCACCTTATAATAAACATCAGTGAGGCTTAATATTTCTTTCCAACTCAAGCATGAATGAACCTCATGGACCTCTATTATGTCCCTATCAGGTGTCATTGCATTTTTGGTGGAAAACATTATTTTCCCCCACACTAGATGTGTTTCTTTTATATAGTTCTGTAACTAATGAGTGCCTAGTATTTTTGCCTTGAGCTTTTGAGTGCTAAATGAAAATGTGTATGCTTATGTTTGTAAGTAGTTGTAATCATGTGTGTCTTGCTAGGAAAAACCCATTCTTGGAGTGTTGTTTGATTCCTCTAGTAATGCCCCTTTTATTACCACTAGTATGTAGGAGTTGCCCTGCAAATGGATGCCTTGTTTTATCAAATGGGGTATTTTTGTTATAGAAATTATAGATGTTTTTCACTCCTGTTTTTAGGACATGGACCCTCTGGTTGTATTTCAATTACTTGATTGAAATGCATCCACTAATTCTTCATGGTTGAGTAGTACTAGTTTCCCTAGCATTCTTGTATTGAATTAATTTTCCTGCCAACTTGTGTTTGGTAGATATTTGTGTATCCTTGCATGAGGACATGTTTTCATTCCCATTATGATAACATGGTTCCTTGTTTGCATTTTAGTACTTTACTTATTATGCTTGCTTGCATAGCAAACCCTTAGTAGAAGCATGTCTATAGGATTCCTCCTTTTAGTCATTGTTTCTATTGTTCTCACTATGAGAAATTGTGTGTTTTGTGATGAGTCTATTGCCTTGTTGCACCTATGTAGGCTCACTGATTTGTAAAAGTCACTTTTGAAAATCATGTGTTTTATTTATTCTTGATGTGAATTTAGGCTTAGTAGAATAGCTACCTTGTTCTTTTTGTGGTTTGGTTGATAGACCCATTGCCATGATTATTATTGTGCATGTTTTGTATACTTTTAGTAGTCTCACCCTTGTGAAACTAAGTGTATTTTGGGTTTATTAATATCTTGGTATGAGAGTGGCACACCCACTGAATACATGATATTGAGGTTGTGAGATATGTTCCTCCAACCTTGAGCTGTCTTATTAAATGGCATTTCTGCGAAGTGTGTTTGTTTGATTGTTTGCCTCAATTAATAATTAGGTGATTGGTTATTATTAGTTTCCTTGCTGTATGTGTTGTTATGCATTGTTGCTTGCCTTGATTGGTTCTGAATGTGTGTCCTTTATTCTTTTTACGACGCTAGAAAACGAAAAGGAAGGAAGTGTCGGGAAGCTCTGTTTCAAGTTCCAGTCACTCCAAAACCAGGGACACAAGGAGTTACCAGGCAAGCCATCCTGATGCTTGCTGATACAATACTTATCATTACCTATCATGCATGTTTTACCTCTGAAGTTTTACCAAAACTTGATTATCAAAACTATTTTTGATGTGGCTATTACTACTATACTATTATATAGGTTACTATTATGCCAGTAGTTAAACTTGGTAATACCAAGCCCATAAGCCACCATATGGTATTTATTACCATCAAATATACTAGTCCCTAAGTGGACACCCTAAAATTGTGATTCTACAAAACAAAGGCTTTACGGAAAAAACCCGGAGAAAAGGCGGATCCTTGTTCTCCGGAGGAATGTGGAAGTGGTCATTTTTGAGAAATTGGTGTTTTCAAAAATGACACATAACCTAGTCTTCGCTGGACATCCTTTACCGTACTGCCACCCTACCTCAACATGGGAACGGGGCCGGGCTTGAAACTTGTTCTTGTTAGTGGATGGTCTATCTCAATGTGCTATAGGGGATGAGATCCTCTGAACCGAAATGTTGCCAAGTTGTTAAACAAGCGACATGCAAAGTGTGGGATTAATTTTCCCTCCGGATGCATCAGTTGGGTTCTTGACGTGGCGGTGTGCGACGCAATGCCGGGGAGCAAAGTCCCGATTGAAGAGATAGTCATGTACTGGCTTGACCAAGGTGGAGAGTCCGGACCAGTTATCCGATGTTCGCATACTGTTGTGAGCAGTCCGTGGATGATTCCCGGCGGATCTTCTGGATCTTGTGGATTGTGTACACCTATGCAGAGCAAAACTATTCGAATATCCGCGTCCTCGGATATGGACAGTTGAATGGCCATGTAGCTAGCATTGTGTCAATGTTTTCAAAAAGGAGTTTTTGAAAGGAAGTGTTGAACTTGTGAAGTTCGGAAAGGAATGAAAACTTATACCGTGGAGGTATCGTCGATGATGAAAAGCCAGATGTCGTTATACAAAACAAAATGTTTTGCAAAGAAAACCTTTTCTACTCTAAGCAAGAATTCTGGAAACTGATTCCAAGAAGTTTTGCAAAGAGAAAATATTCTTTAACAAAGCTTTACAAAACCTCTTGTACATGTGATATCTACAAGAGAAATAAAACTATATTATTTTCTTCTGAAGTATCTTCTTCAACGAAGATACAGATTAACCTGACTGCAACTGTGGTGCCATCATATATGAACACCATTGATAGTGAACCCTATTTATAGCCTACCTATTCCACCATATAAGCATATTTGCATGTTGGTAAGTGATATGATGGATGTCTTGCTGAGTACATTCAAATGTACTCATTATGGTTTCGCCCCTGGTATCTACTTGCCAGACTTTGGGAAGGAGCCTCCGAAGGAGATCTATGAAGAGAAGTACGGAGTTGACGGCTTTGCAAACTAGGATCGTCTCCGGGTCAGCAGCCTGTAGGTTAAGGGGTGACTTGGGCTCAACTACGTTGTGTTTTAATTGTCTTCCGCTGTGTTTGATAAGTTGCCTGCCATATGTGGTAGTTGTGTTAAACTTGATCATGTGATCTTTTATGTAATACCTTTATGTATTCGTGTAATGGATGATGTATTTCTGTGTGCCAACTTTGTATGTTGTTCACGACTGATCTTTCTGGGATCGTGAATGTATGCATACGGAGGGTTTCAGACTGCCGGTCTGGGGTCCTTACAGAGTTGGTATAAGAGCCATCCTGACCTCAGGAGACCTTAGTTAGCATGGACGTCAGATAGGAAAGGAAAGTATTTTTGAGTAAAAACCTATTTACTATCTAAATTATTTTTATCTAAGGGAATTTTAGTATATTTTCCCTCCTTCTGATCTTTTCAAAAGATTCTAAATGCATATCAAGGGCGTCCTTGAACAGTGGTTCGAAGGGCGGGCCTTAGAGAGTTGGTATCTCTCTCGGTTAAGGGTTTATTTCTTACTTGTTTGCAACTGCTCCGCTCTGTTTTTGAAACATCTCTCGTATTTGAAGTTTTCTGTCCAGAAAATAGCTGGGGTTTCAAAAACAAATTGTTGCATAGTCTTACCTCTCTCAATTAAAAGTTTTATCAAAGCTTTACTTCTATTATCTTTTTTCCATCCAAAAAACTTGTATACTTGACGATGTCCCGAGAAGACCAAAATAATTGCCTAGCTCTACAGTGATGATGGTCAGAAGTAGATATAGTTCTTCAACCACTTCTAGGATTTTGGATCAGTCTAGTTTGGAGTATTTTAGCGATGACCCCATGAGTCACCTCCCCCGACGTAGCTCCAATGGAGCCTTGCTTGTGTGTTATGGCTTGCATATGTGTGTCCGTAAGACTTTGTGCTATTGTGTGGTGTAGAATTTGGTTCATCTAGGCTTCTATAGGTTTGTGGGGTGCTCAAAATTTGCAAATTTGTGATTGCCCCGCTCTTGTTTTTGAATCGCCTCTTGTTAGGATTTTTGCAAGCAAAAATGTTTGTATAGTATTCAAAAACAAGAATTTGTTGCTTAGACTTATACTTGTTTTCGCTTCGAAATGCCACCCGTCGTGAACCAACCACCACTGACCAAAAGAAAAACCTATGTGTTTGTCTTTTTGCAAAAGACTCGTTTTGCCCTGTTGACTAAATGTTTCACTTTTTTATGTCCCCTTTTAAAAGAAAAAACTAGAGAGATCCCCTTTTAAAAGTTGTATACCTCCCTCCTCTGGAGAAAGGTGCAAGAGAAGTCTTCACATGCCATGATGCGCAACCCCCTCAAAAGCCAATCCGAAGAGCACGATTCAATATTCGACGTACGATGACGCTAGTCGTATCTTGTCGGACAAACATGATTAAATAGAAAGCTAACAAGACTAACATGCTTTGCCTAATCTTAGGTTGACACCTAACCAAAGCATGCGAACTACTGACAACTCTTTCTAAACCGAAGAATTAAGTGACTTAGGACACCTTTTAATCTAGTTGGTAAAAAGGAGAAGTCACGAGAAAATAAAATGATGACCTATTCGTTTACTAGTCAATAGGATATCGGGTGTATCTATTTTGGAAACCAAATCTTAGTAGACATTTTAGGTACTATGAAATTCGGGGTTTAGAAATTAAGTGAACGATGGAATGATTATGATAGATCTAGAAAACAACAGATTTCTTGTTTCTTTGTGTGCTCTTGATTGAAATGAATTTGTGTTTTATTCAATCTTGCTTCCTAATTTATATGGGCTTGTTAGGACTTGTTATTATGTTGTTTTATTACAATAAATCTACCCTAAAAAGTGTGTGCATGATTGGAAACTCCAGTAAAAATGAAATAGCATTTGTTATCTTCTAGTTTAGTAATTGGAAGTATTGTGAGAGCTAGATCTGTGTATACTTTCTTAGTAGATTTTGTGCTATGTTTTCTTTGAGTCCAGTACCATTTAGGTACTGTTATTTTGATGCTTGTACCTATATTAGCTTGCATCTTATATTTACTAATTGGATACTCCCTACGAGGCTCCACGTTAATCCTAGCAATTAGCAATTTTTGTCCATTGGATCGACTAATCTTCTTAGAGAACTAAGCGTAGGGCTATTGAGGCCCTGAGAATCGCTCCCGTTGTGGGCCCGATTTGTCGGCGTGTGTTTCTGGTCGTTGGCGGTGCCTTCCTGGGTCGTCTCGCTGCGTGGGCCTGCTTTGTGCGCTGGCGGCGCGCATTTGTCCTGCGTGGCCGGTACAGGGTATGTCGGTTTCCATCGATGTCTTCCTTCTCTTTTTTTGCTCTTTGGCTCTGTTTTCGCCTGCCCCTCCTCTTCTCTTCCTTCCTCCCCTTTTTCTCTAGTGGTGGCCGCCTCCTTTCAGAAGATTCCGCGCTCCGGCCTGGGCCTCCGCTGCTCCTTCGATTGGTGGTGGCGGCTCTGTCTTCTGGCGGTGGTCGAGCTGCCGCTTTCGGCGCTGCAGCTGGTGCCGTCTTGCCGGCGGTTTGTCTCGCTCGTCCCTGTCTTTCTCGATTCTAGGTCGCATTGTGGATTGTTGAGTTCATTGGGTGCTGTGTATGGGTGTAGATATGTAACATGCATGTGTTTTGTGTTCGATTGCTGCGGGGAATCTGCGGATTTTTTCTTTTTTTTCCTTTTTCCCCTTCGTGCGATTTTGGGTGGATCCGGTTTGTGTAGGATTGCATGTCAGTGCCTTACGTTTTTCTGTGCTGTGAGTTATGCTGTGGGCTGATTGCTGTTCTAGGATTGACTGCTGGTTGCAGGATGTGATTGGATCTCTGCGGTTTGTTTTCTGGGTGTTGTTTTGGGTGCATCCCCTTCCAATCCCCCACAAATCCCCCACAAATCCCATGTGAAACAGCGAGTTAATGCAAGCATACGAGAGGTTCATGCATCGCCCGTTCACAAGTTTCCATGTATATGTGCATAAGTTTGGAGGCGAGCTGGGTGTTTGAAGCCGTCGGTGCTGGTCTTCCTCGCCGTAAAGTCGTCGACGACCTGTGCCATGTCTGTAGGAAGAACATGTTTCAGTTGTGTCTGCGCTATCCAGTCCAGTCGTGCGGGTATGTAGCATTGCATCAACAGGCGGCAGAAGGCACAGATTCATCATATGATAAATGCCTGTATGTGTTATCTTCTCCCTCCACCATATCGCGCCTGTTCTCCAACTTCAGGTCCTCTCTCAAATCTAATCTGATTATCTGAGGCATATACGTATGTTTTACTCCATCTCCACTTTAAGCCCATGCCCCTATCCTTCGTTGTTTTCGGTCCGTGCAACGTCATATATCATGATCTGCTGATTCCTTTTGATATCAGTACATACACAAGCCACGGACGATTGCCATTTGTGTAGGGCGACATATATGCATGTTTCTAATCGTGGCAGTGAAGGACAGATGTACAAGTAATGTTCTCTTCAACAGCTTTATTTAAAAAAGTTTATTTGTCTTGATGTGTATCGCATCTTACAAGAATGCATGCCACTCGCTTGATGAAATACCGCAGCTATCAAACATGATGAATACTTCTAGAAGGTAAAGAGCCCCTTAACCTGTACTATAGTTTCATCTCCTGGTGTTTTTTGTTTAATTTTCCGCAATTTGTGGCTATACGTTAATATATGCAAGTCAGGCTAAACGTTTGTGTTTTCTGGTGATGTCTCCATTTATTTTCAGATTTCCTTCAACGAAACCTTTCAACCAGTCCAATTGGATTTGAAACCTTTATACTTTACATGTAACACACATAACAAGTTGTGCTTAAATCTGGCTGCTCCCCATCACAAGTAAGCTACCCTTCTATTTACTATAGCGATGTGTGCTGCTGCACATTTTGCTGCCTAACCTTAATTGTCTGCCAAGTTCTTTTTGGGACGCCCTTTGTTTCATATTTCAATATACATCTTTTTGGAATTCCTGGTGATCAAACTTTGGTTCTCGAATGCACTAATTTTCTCCTTCTGTTATTTTGCTGAATGCATATAAATTTTTAATGTCTCAGATCGATCATACAGAAAGCATATGGTGATGATCATTTATTAATATTATATCTGCTTACTTGATTTCGTAAACTATGGTACGAGTCACAGTTACATGTGCATCATGTTGTGTAGTATTGAACCTGTTAGTCTGGAAACTGAACCCTCTCCCTGTTTTGTTGTGTCCTGTGTTCTGCAGGTGATGACTGATCATCGCCGGTGAGTAATATAGTAGAAAGTTTAAACGAGAGAGGTAAAAGGTGACTGGCAGATGGTGACCAAAATGGTTAGAGTCAGATAGCTGCAGAGAGAGAGAGCAGCAGTTGCAGCCAGGACAACGACATGATATATTTGCCAGCTTCAACAGTGAGGAATTCAGAGTTTCCTACAGAGTTAACATAATAGTTGGAAAAACAACCCTCCAAGATGCTACGAATTGCTCACTACGATCCTTTCTGAATGCGTTTCTCGGGACCTAGGAAAGCAAGATGCTAATAGTTATGGGTATCTGTATCGTGGTGATGTGATCTACTGTTATTCTGCATATATACTTGATGATCTATCAGAGATTTCTCCATGTTTTTCTGGACACGCAGGAGAAGACATACAACGGTAGATGTCATGTCAGCTCCGTGGCTTTAAACTCGCCGTGAGAAATGAACATTTTCTTATTCCTGGTTTCTCGGTCCTGCAATAGAGAAGGTGCCCAATTGTGATATCTTCGCTTTTTTCCTCGGCACCATGGTGTCAATGTTATATTTGAAAATTTCTACTTCACTTTTGTGTGAACTAATTACGTCACATCTTACAAAAAGGTCAATATCCAAATATCATGAACTCTTGGTCACATTATTGATACGTAAAATTAGAATGCTGAAGTTAGATTCTAAGGTTGCATTCTTGTCCTATGATGGAATTTTTATTGAGCCACCTTTTGCCAAAATTCTATCTACTCTCATTTATAGTTCATCTGTGTCCAGATGTAAGATAATGACGATTCCTAAGGCTGGTGCCAATGCACCGCCTACTATTCACGGGCTATAGCCCCTGCCACGTCACCTTCTCTCACCACTATAGCCTCACTCTCACAGGCACGGTGCCAGTGCACGGGCTATAGCCCGGGCTGTAAGATTCTCTCTCTGCCACATCAGCTTTTCTCTCTCCTCCACGTCAACACATATTTTGAAGATTAAAAATTATTTTATTGAACTAAAATTGTACCGATTACATAATAATAAATAAAAATTACATAAAAATGAGAAAATTACATAATCTAGTTTTGATGAGCCCACACATGCTCAATCAAATCCCCCTGGAGCTGTGTATACATCGGCGAGTCCTGCATTTCGTTGTCCATCTGAATCCTTGCTGCTAGGCTTGGTGGTGCGTTGGTATGTATTGGAGGCCCGACGTTGCTCGCAACTGTCTCATAGGTGTTCTCCAAATTGGTACCACGCTCATCGTCGATGATCATGTTGTGCAGAATGACACATGCACGCACGATCAACCCAAGTGTGCGCATGGAGTAGGAGCGTCCGGGAACTGCTAAAATGTTGAATCTAGACTTCAACACTCCAAATGCACACTCCACATCTTTGCGCCAACACGATTGAGCAGCAGTGAAGACACGTTGCTTGTCACTTTGTGGAAGAGTAACACCCTTCATGAACACCGGCCAGGAGGGGTAGATGCCGTCGGCAAGGTAGTAACCCCAGTTGTACTGGTGTCCATTCACCGTGAAGTTCACTGTGGGTGCTTCTCCTCTAAGCACTTCCGTGAACAATGGGGACTGATTGAGCACGTTGATGTCGTTGTTGGACCCGGCGACTCCAAAAAAAGCATGCCAGATCCAACGATCATACGACGCAACGGCTTCTAAGATCACGGTTGGATGTTTGATGTCTCCCCTTGTGAACTGACCGGCATGAGCAACTGGGCAGTTCCTCCACTGCCAATGCATGCAATCTATGCTCCCTAGCATTCCCGGAAAGCCGCGCTCCTCGGCTTTCGCTAACAGACGCTGAGTATCCGCGACGTTAGGTCGACGGCAAAACTCTTCACCGTAACAGTCGATGATGCCCTCACAGAAGTTATCTAGACACTCTGACGAAGTTTGTCTAGCTAACTTAAGCCACTCATCTATGGTATCAGCACCGGATCCATAAGCTAACAGACGCAACGCCGTAGTACACTTTTGTAGCGGAGTAAAACCCGTACGGTTCAGAGCATCAACTCTTTGGGTGAAATACGGAGAGTATTCACCCAATCTATCCACAATGCGTAGAAAAAGGGATCGCCTCATCCGATACCTTCGACGGAAGAAGCTCGGAGGATAAGTGCAGTGGGGGGCGAAGTAGTCGTCGTAGAGCCGCTCGGCGGCGCCAACACGATCACGCCTGATGAACTGTCGACGGCGCCGCGGCGGTCTTGGCACCGCTTGGAGCGCCGCCTCGTACTCGGCCTCCATTGCCGCCTGCATTCCGGCGATCAGCTCACCCTCCAGTCCCTCGCTCGAATCGGTGCTGCTTGACGAAGACATGGCGTCGAGAGGGTGGAAATGAAGAGTAGAGAGGATGAAGTTGGTGTGGATTGAGTGCAGCATATGGGGGGGTATTTATAGGAGGGATCAGATCCAATTTTCAAAATTTTCGAATTTTTTTTCAGGTTTTTTGGGCAGCAACGGATACCCCAACGGCTAGCTGACGTGGACCAATAGGAGGGCGCCACGTCAGCTAGCCGTTGGCCCCAACGGCTCCTGGCCTACCGCCCCACCCCTACCGCCCCACGGCGCCAACCCACCGCCCCGCCTACCGCCCTACCGCCCCCCCCCCTACCGCCCCACCCCCCTGCTACCGCCCCGCCTATGCGGGCTATAGCCCGGGCGGCAGGGGCTATAGCCCGGGCGGTACCCCCACCGCCCGCCGCCGCCTCTCGCCTCCCGCTACCGCCCCCTACCGCCCCGCCTCGGGCGGTAGCGGCGCTACCGCCCCCCCTTCCAGCCCGCACTGGCACCAGCCTAATATGGTAGTTCTGTGACATTGGACTCTGATGGCAAATGCTACACAGATGTTGAAGAGTCCATAAATTTTTTTTTTCAAATATGCAATTGTTCTATGTGTTGCTCTTGAACACATATGAGCATTTCCTATTGTCCTATTCTAGAGCAGTATGACTAATATTAGTTGTGATGTACTCCCTTCCCGGACAAAGATTGTTCTCATTTAGTGTTGCTCTTTCTTTCGCAAGTAGAGACAAGAACGCTTACTTTATGTACACCTTACCATCCAAGTGTGGAGATGAAGAAATGCCGGTACAACTTTATATATTAACGCCATAACAAATGCAGTTGTGACGTTTCATGCTGGAAATTTTGGTGTTCGAGATACCATGCATGGATCTTTTTACGCTAATACTTCCATAGCTGTTCTCTGTACTTTAATTTTCTATTGTCACAATCTTCTTTTTCAGTATCAAACCCATTTCAGAAATAAAAGTTTCTGAATAGTCAGCGGATCTCTTGACTTTGTTAGTTTGGTGACGTTGATAATTCGTTATTGCTTGCCATATGTGTCAGTGTCACAGAGTGTCTACTGTGCCCAAAGTGAACATATTTTTCTATGAATCATTTTATTCTATGTACCAAGAAAACTATAGATCATATGGTCATCCTATAGGAATTACAAGACAAATACTTTAACAACACGGAGCGGCGCAGCAAAGCGCGCGAGGTCCTTCTAGTTATACATCTATGTGCGTCCGATGATGTCCGCCCAATCTCTTCCTCTCATGCAAGTCGTACGATACAAGGACTCTCCGGTAGAAAAAACAAACAAAGGAAAAAAAAACAGATCTAAGCGTCTCCTGTCATGAGACCTAGCACCCAGAAGTCGAGTCCTGATTCTTTCACCGACGTTGTCGCCTCGATGACTGGCCATGCGGACCTGTGCATCGAACACCATAGCGTGGCCGGCATAAGGCAAGTGCTGGCCGCCCACCCGTCACGGTTTGTGGTGCATCACCGTGTGGCTACAGGTTACGGGTATTGAGGAAAGTTCATGTGTAGACATGCACGCGGCCGGCCGGCCGGAAAAGTATATACACCCGTATATGGTAAATCACACACGTATAGAGAAAATTGCATATATATGTAGACAGACTGTTGTTCGTTAATCTTAGTATTATCGTTAATATAAAATAATTTGAGCTGGTTGGCCGGAGCTGAATTAGTATCTTTTCTTAACTATTTTTTTATGACTGCATGACACAGTTGGTAAACTAGAGTAGATATATCTATGTTTGTAAGTCGGAAATTAGTGGATTTAGTGGTACATACAAGTAATGGGACATTGGATCATCATTTTTAGACTGTTTGAGGTAGTATCTTTAAAAACAATTTAGCAAATCGTGATTGCTTTGGTGCTTAATCTACACACTTAGGTAATAATTTTGCATTATAATATAATACTACAGTTTTACCTGAAAATCATGTATTCATATTATGAAATATGTGCAATAATTTAGACTTCATGGCTTTTCTACATGACCTAATTGAGCCGACTTCGTTGATCTAAATTAACATTTTTTGTTATCTTAAAGCGTAGTATGGAAGATGTGTCAGGTACCACCATCATGGAATAAGGAAGTGGATTACCGAATTTTCATATGAGATGTGGAATGTATCTTTCGCTTATATGCAAATTTGATGAGCTGCTACACCATAGCAATGGGTTGCTACTGAACTGTAAAGTTGTTTTAAGAAACCAGGTATTAGACGTAATGTCTTGAAAATCAGATAATGGACACCTTACTCTAAAATAAGTTAGTAATGCTATTTATGTACCATGATTAAATTGGTATATTTTTCCCTTTGTTGTAGGAACTTAGATTAATCGGTCCTAACTATAATTTATCTTCTTTTCTCTGTATAAACTGTAGCATAATCGGTACTAACTATATAGTAGTGCAAGGAAACAACGTAGGCAAGGATGCTATTTCTTTTATATGATGTAAGTTTAGTATTTGCCTATGTGATGTTAACTTGGACACCGGGGCATTTTTGTCATGACACTGTCTTGATAGCCAGGTAAATCCAAGCAATGCATATTGTAATCATGGGCGTCCCAACCGGGGTCACGTGGTTTGCGATGGGAGACAAGAGAACAACATGAGTACATACAACAACAGGTTATGCGGGCTGTTCAATGAAATAAAACCGTAAAAGCGAGTCCATTAATTGGAAATTTCTGTTTTCTTGATCTGAATATGAAAATATTGATATTTTGTTTAGGAATTTTTAGTCTTCATATGATGTCGATTTTGGACGGCACAAAGATAGTAAGATCGAATGCCCTATGTCATTCCTATTATTAAGAAAATGTATGTTAGCCCAGGCATGTGTGCACAAAGCAAAAATAATTGATTTTCTCTTCTACTTATTCTCTCAATTTAGTGTCCATGTGTCGAGACATGTCCCACTGCCATGTCAGTAATAAACCTATTATTAGATAACTTTTGTTCTTCAAATTTTACTATTTTATACTTATGAAGTCAAACTTTCAGCAGATTTTCCTAATAATATCTTTGAAATAATTATATTAGACATTTAAAATATATGTGTGGAAATCCCTTAAACACTACTTTCAAAATAAAATTACATATTCTGTTTTGTAACCATATTAGTGTTCGAAGTCAGTTTTTAAAACCGCGATGATGGCCAAAATGGCAACCTACAAAGCCAAAACTTACTCTCGAAAAAAATTGTCACATGCTACCAACAGAACAAATTCCATGGAGTATGTCTAAGATAATTTTGCACATGACATAATGGTTGGTTTGAGTCTATCATTTTCATTTTGCGATGTAAATCTATTCACCAGTTTACTAATGAATATGCCCCATACCAAATAATCTATAAATATTAGACCCTACTTATAGTTGATGACATTCATTGATTATAAGTTGGACAAAGAAGTAAAAGAAATGCTCAAATATTCGCTCACAAATGTGCTAAGAGAAAACAATAGTCACACAATATTTGTAACAAGGCTGTTAATGAAAGTATAAATTCATTTCAATCTTAAAAACATAGCAGTATGTTTTTTCTACAATTCGAAGTCATAATTTTACAACTAACTGATGCCACATATCTTTTGTAGCCCGTGCAAGTGCACGGGTTGGTGACTAGTGTCTCTTAATAGTAAAGCATGTGTGAGCATTGCTATCAATATGCACTAGTATTGTTTCACTAGATTAAATAGCCTTATATTTTTATCTTGTATGCAAAGTTTTTCATGAGTAACCAGAGGCTTAGTAACTATTTTTCCTTGGTATTAGTAGGCCATAGCCCACTGGTCCCATTGCATTTTGGCTTGAGGATGAAAATCCCCAACCACACACATGTGTGGAAATAGCATGTTTCACTATGTAATTGATTTCTATTTTCCACCATGGAAAATATAAATGTTTCTTTTCACCTATGCAAGTGAGAAGTTTATTTCTTATTAGTAAATACTAATATGTTTAGGTGTGATCCTTTTGTTAGCATAATATTCCTTAGGGGTATCATGTTAAGAAATGTTTCACTATCGTGTGCTAAAATTAAATTGTTCGCAAATAAAATATATTCCTCTTGATTGATAGATTGTTTGTGAATAATTTTAAATTGAGTGTATGAATTTTTGAAAAGGTTTAGATAACTTTTCATTAATTGCATAGCTACTGGTTGTGTGAGTTATACCTTGCTTGTTTGCTAGTAATTAGTTAAAGAAAACAGAAATTGCTAGAAGAAATTTCTGCATGCTTAATGGTTGATTCATAAAATTACTCTGGTGCTTGTGCTTACTAGCATGAGTAGGATTGGTGTACTGTTATTAGGTACATTTATGCTCATGTCTTGCTTGTTTAGATTTAAACATCATGATAGCATTGTTTGCTTCTCTAGAGTGAAACTAGTTTCACCACTAGGAAAATGGTGATTTTTGCTCTAGTATTACCCTCTTTTTATTTTATGAGTATATGTGTTGATATAGCATGTTTAGGAAGTTATTACTTCTATTATCATGCCATGAATTATTTAGTTTCATGTTCTATGGTTATAGGATATGATTATCTCTTATAGCATGCCGGTGTAGATTTTTCATACTAGTGTGTTATTTGTGCAGTCCTATTTTTTTTTATGCCTGTGTAATAGGAGTTTTATCTTGGGTGAAGATGGTATTTTAGAGTATCTTTATGATTGAATTCATTGGTTTTTATCTACTGGTTGTTTGCTAATTGTTCATGATTGATGGATTCCAAAACCTCTAAATAAACAATAACCTAGTGAATAAATAGTCTATTCATCTGTGGTGTTGTTTGCTTGCTTATTGGATTTTGTTTAAATGTTTTACCTTAGCATGAGTTTATACTTGTGTTATGATTGTGCTTAAGAGTATCTTATGAAACTAAACATCCAACTAAAATCATGAACACATTAAGTGATACTCGCTTGTGGTGAGTAATACCCACTGTCGTGGCTATTGTTCTGTCTGTTTGTTTTACCTTAGCAACCTAACCTTTGCACCCACAAGCTATAATTTTAGCTTCTTATATACCTTGTTATGAGAGTGGTATACCACCCCATATGTGGTATGTAATATGTGGGATATAGCTAGGAACTCATGTAATAATTGACGGTATCAGAAATTTTAAAAGTTGGCGGTTGAGTAAATTGATAATTAGAGAATTTTTTTTGAAGACGGGTGTTTGGATCTAAGGTTTTGAGTATGACACACAACTCCCGTGAAAATAATTTGCTAATTTAGGGGAGTACCCCGCCTCCCAAGAAAAGTCAAAGGGGGGAAGCACCTGCACTCCAACACTAACATTGTGTTTGTTGGCCCTCCCTTAGTCCTCGCTTGCGAATCTCGGGGACGAGATTCTTTTTAAGGGGGGAAGACCTGTCACATCCCAATTTTGGAATACCTGATAACACAGTTGTTTTTCTAATTGCTTCACAAATAAACTTTGGTTGTGTTTTTTTGAGTGCAACTAAACAAACTAATTACATAAACTTGCTGAGGATAAATTCTTTCTAAGCTCAACCCACTCAAACCTTGGAAGCATATTATCATGTTTCCAAAAACCTCAAGTTTATTAATACATGGCTAAGAAATTGAAAACAAAATATTCAACATATTGTTCCAATGACCTTGGCAATATTTTCTAAAGTAAATATTGATCAAAGGGTTTTCCAAAACTATCTTATGAATCCCATACTTGTTGAATATTATTCCAAGGCCTAAATTAAGAAAGAGGAAACACTTAATAAATTTCCCTAAAAGATTATCAGGAAAAAGAGGCATTCTTAGATGCTTCACCAAAATCTTATCAAATGTTTTTCCAACCTTGCAAGCTTAAAAACAAAGGTATTGGAGAGAATTGACTTGCTATCTCTAGTCACATAAATATTTTGGCAAAGCATTGTTAAAGAAAAGCCAAGTGCCTTATTAAATTGAATTTCCAATATTTCCAGAAACAGGAAACTAAAACAAGTTACTATTGGAAGCTTTCTTAAAATGATCTGAAATTGATACCAGTGCTTCCTTATATCAAATAAGGAACACACACAAGAGACCAAAAATTGAATCAATTAAAGTCCTGAAAACATGATTTTTCTCCACAGCAACATTTGGAATTTTGAACATGTTTGTTCTACAAACTTTTTCAAAATGCCATGAAATAAATACCACATGCTCTATGACATAAATAAGGATGAAAACCAAAAGGGCACAAGTTGTTGAATAATGTAAGTTGCCAAAAACCCCTGTTTTCTAGACAGCACCTTTTTGAAGTTTGAACAAGTTTGTTCTATGAAGTAACTCAAAATGACTTGAATTTTCTACCACACAAGGAACACACCAAATAAGGAATGTGTGCCAAAACTTATCATTTTTGGAAGCTCCTAAGTAGTCTAATAAATTCAATGTCCATTTATGTCAGAATTGAAATTTGAACAACTTTGAACTATCAAGTTTATCCAATTGAGCCATTTTCACATATGTTGTGCATATCAACTAATAAGAATTTTGGGCAAAAGGATTTTAAATTTAGATTATGTTTTCCTAGGGAAAACAGCATTTTTCAGAAAGGAAGAGGACCTCTTTCTAAAATGGCCAGGGACCTAGTTGTAATCCCAGTCACACCTTCTTCTTCCTAGCACCTCTGTAGATGCAGTGACCTACGCCATTGCCTTCGAGTGGAAGCATTCGAGGTGGATAAGAACCCCCCATGTCCTCTTGTCTGCCTAGTTGCTCTCTCTCCCCCCCCTCGAGCTCTCCTCTCTCTCTGTGCAAAAATCCCAAATCGGAACCCTAGCTAAATACGGTCGCCGTTGAATCGGCCGTCTCCGAGCTCGCCGCCGGCCGCCGTGTAGCCCATCCTCTCCGCCTAGTCGTGGTTGTCCTCCCTGCTGAAGTAATCGAGGCGGAACGCCTCGAGGAGCCCGCGCCATCCGTCTTCTTCCTCGAGCCCGACGAACTCCGGCGGCGAATCACCGCGGCCTCGCTCCTTCTCCGCCCTCAACGAGTCCTCCGTCGCGTTCGTGGTGAGCGTGCGACCCTCCCGGTCCCTTTTCCCCTCTCCCTCTCTCTCTAGAACTTCGTCGCGCCACGCTCGCTTTCCGGCCACCGTGCGCCACCGTCGCCGCCGCTCTCCGGCGACTTTCCAGGAAACGAGGCTGTCCTCATTCGCTTCCCCGCGTCGAGAGCTACGTGCGTATACGTCTGAATCGCGAAATGGGGCTCGAAATCATCGGATTTTGGCTCGCCGGAGATTCCTCCCGCCGGCGGGTGACGCAGGCTGACGCCAGCGCGGCTGACCGCGCGCTGGTGCGGTCAAACCCGCGGGTGGGCCGCGCATTGCCCGCGTGGCAGCCACCGTGGCCGCCTGGCCCGCTGGTCAGCGGCTGCGGCTAGATCTGCCCGCGGTGGAGATTGTTCTGGCCGGCCCAATAGTGGATCTGGCCCATCACTAGTTTGATTTTCCTTTTAATTTTTACAGAAAAGTGCATGTTTACTTTTGGGACTAAAAGCTAACCTAAAAGATGAATTTGACCAAGACAAAATTCACAGTTGTAAACCAACTAAATCTAAACTATATCCAATTTGTAGATCTACATTTGGATGAATATTTTAGACAAGAAAAATGTTTTGGCAACAGGTACCAGAAACAGCAAAATGAGCACCATTTTAATTTCACAACTGAGAATGAGGTGTATCCAATTGCATTGGAAAGCCCTTGAAATTTACTAACAGTAGCAATTAACCTTGCTTCCAAATTCCTAATATTTTTTAAACGGCATGCAATTTGGTAAAACACCAGAGAGCACTTTGGTGATTTTTATAAAATCATTAAAAATGATTTTTGATGCAAACTCAATTGGATGGTCTTGTATATGTTTAGGGATATCCAAAACTAGCTGGGTTTAATTTTTAGAGCATCATAGAAAATGTGGTGGACAGATCTTTAATTTGCATGTTTCTGCCATTTTGGCATTTTAGGTATTTAAATTGTGTGAAGTTATTTTTGTGTTGCAATATTGTTTTCTAGCATGTACAAATTGTGTGAACTTGTTTTCTAAGGTTTACTTAGCTATTTTAGCATGTTATATTGTGTGGACTTGAGTGGAGAAGAAATATGATTTATGAGAATGGCATATGTTTTATCTCTAGTTAATACTTGCATAGTATTTTTTGAGTGATAAATTTATGTGCAAGCACTTGGATTGTGGGGTTGATAGATTGGATCCAGTACCATGTTGGTACTGGTATTGTTATGGTATCACCTCTTCTATCTTGCACTTGAGTTGGTAGGAAGGCATGAGTAGCTTTGTCATGACTATGAAAATGTTATGGAAAAATTCTCTCATGTGTAGAATTTTTGGCATAAACATTTGTGGTTGTGTAGCCACATATTTTTGTGTTGTGTTCATAGGACCAGTAGAATTTTGATGATGTTTTTATGAGTAATTGACCCCTGAAGTTTTCACTTGTGTGGAAATAATAGCATGAGTAGCATTACCTTGCTTATGTTAACATCCTATTATTTTCTACTAGTATGGTTATTGCACTAGAAGCTAGTTTAGTCTTTTGTTATTTTTTAGCAAGTATGACCAGAGGCCTTGTGAACTCTTAATGCTTTGTTATGCTAGTGGAACACCCACTGGTGTCATTGCATTTTTGGTGGAAAACATTATTTTCCCCCACACTAGATGTGTTTCTTTTATATAGTTCTCTAACTAATGAGTGCCTAATATTTTTGCCTTGAGCTTTTGAGTGCTAAATGAAAATTTGTATGCTTATGTTTGTAAGTAGTTGTAATCATGTGTGGCTTGCTAGGAAAAACCCATTCTTGGAGTGTTGTTTGATTCCTCTAGTAATGCCCCTTTTATTACCACTAGTATGTAGGAGTTGCCCTGCAAATGGATGCCTTGTTTTATCAAATGGGGTATTTTTGTTATCGCAATTATAGATGTTTTTCACTCATGTTTTTAAGACATGGACCCTCTGGTTGTATTTCAATTACTTGATTGAAATGCATCCACTAATTCTTCATGGTTGAGTAGTACTAGTTTCCCTAGCATTCTTGTATTGAATTAATTTTCCTGCCAACTTGTGTTTGGTAGATATTTGTGTATCCTTGCATGATGACATGTTTTCATTACCACTATGATAACATGGTTCCTTGTTTGCATTTTAGTACTTTACTTATTATGCTTGCTTGCATAGCAAACCCTTAGTAGAAGCATGTCTATAGGATTCTTCCTTTTAGTCATTGTTTCTATTGTTCTCACTATGAGAAATTGTGTGTTTTGTGATGAGTCTATTGCCTTGTTGCACCTATGTAGGCTCACTGATTTGTAAAAGTCACTTTTGCAAATCATGTGTTTTATTTATTCTTGATGTGAATTTAGGCTTAGTAGAATAGCTACCTTGTTCTTTTTGTGGTTTGGTTGATAGACCCATTGCCATGATTATTATTGTGCATGTTTTGTATACTTTTAATAGTCTCACCCTTGTGAAACTAAGTGTATTTTGGGTTTATTAATATCTTGGTATGAGAGTGGCACACCCACTGAATCCATGATATTGAGGTTGTGAGATATGTTCCTCCAACCTTGAGCTGTCTTATTAAATGGCATTTCTGCCAAGTGTGTTTGTTTGATTGTTTGCCTCAATAAATAATTAGGTGATTGGTTATTATTAGTTTCCTTGCTGTATGTGTTGTTATGCATTGTTGCTTGCCTTGATTGGTTCTGAATGTGTGTCCTTTATTCTTTTTACGACGCTAGAAAACGAAAAGGAAGGAAGTGTCGGGAAGCTCTGTTTCAAGTTCCAGTCACTCCAAAACCAGGGACACAAGGAGTTACCAGGCAAGCCATCCTGATGCTTGCTGATACAATACTTATCATTACCTATCATGCATGTTTTACCTCTGAAGTTTTACCAAAACTTGATTATCAAAACTATTTTTGATGTGGCTATTACTACTATACTATTATATAGGTTACTATTATGCCAGTAGTTAAACTTGGTAATACCAAGCCCATAAGCCACCATATGGTATTTATTACCATCAAATATACTAGTCCCTAAGTGGACACCCTAAAATTGTGATTCTACAAAACAAAGGCTTTACGGAAAAAACCCGGAGAAAAGGCGGATCCTTGTTCTCCGGAGGAATGTGGAAGTGGTCATTTTTGAGAAATTGGTGTTTTCAAAAATGACACATAACCTAGTCTTCGCCGGACAACCTTTACCGTACTGCCACCCTACCTCAACATGGGAACGGGGCCGGGCTTGAAACTTGTTCTTGTTAGTGGATGGTCTATCTCAATGTGCTATAGGGGATGAGATCCTCTGAACCGAAATGTTGCCAAGTTGTTAAACAAGCGACATGCAAAGTGTGGGATTAATTTTCCCTCCGGATGTATCAGTTGGGTTCCTGACGCGGCGGTGTGCGACGCAATGCCGGGGAGCAAAGTCCCGATTGAAGAGATAGTCATGTACTGGCTTGACCAAGGTGGAGAGTCCGGACCAGTTATCCGATGTTCGCATAGTGTTGTGAGCAGTCCGTGGATGATTCCCGGCGGATCTTCTGGATCTTGTGGATTGTGTACACCTATGCAGAGCAAAACTATTCGAATATCCGCGTCCTCGGATATGGACAGTTGAATGGCCATGTAGCTAGCATTGTGTCAATGTTTTCAAAAAGGAGTTTTTGAAAGGAAGTGTTGAACTTGTGAAGTTCGGAAAGGAATGAAAACTTATACCGTGGAGGTATCGTCGATGATGAAAAGCCAGATGTCGTTATACAAAACAAAATGTTTTGCAAAGAAAACCTTTTCTACTCTAAGCAAGAATTCTGGAAATTGATTCCAAGAAGTTTTGCAAAGATAAAATATTCTTTAACAAAGCTTTACAAAACCTCTTGTACATGTGATATCTACAAGAGAAATAAAACTATATTATTTTCTTCTGAAGTATCTTCTTCAACGAAGATACAGATTAACCTGACTGCAACTGTGGTGCCATCATATATGAACACCATTGATAGTGAACCCTATTTATAGCCTACCTATTCCACCATATAAGCATATTTGCATGTTGGTAAGTGATATGATGGATGTCTTGCTGAGTACATTCAAATGTACTCATTATGTTTTCGCCCCTGGTATCTACTTGCCAGACTTTGGGAAGGAGCCTCCGAAGGAGATCTATGAAGAGAAGTACGGAGTTGACGGCTTTGCGAACTAGGATCGTCTCCGGGTCAGCAGCCTGTAGGTTAAGGCGTGACTTGGGCTCAACTACGTTGTGTTTTAATTGTCTTCCGCTGTATTTGATAAGTTGCCTGCCATATGTGGTAGTTGTGTTAAACTTGATCATGTGATCTTTTATGTAATACCTTTATGTATTCGTGTAATGGATGATGTATTTCTGTGTGCCAACTTTGTATGTTGTTCACGACTGATCTTTCTGGGATCGTGAATGTATGCATACGGAGGGTTTCAGACTGCCGGTCTGGGGTCCTTACAACCCATACACTAGGAAGTTCATACCCTCATAAAACAACAGTTTTACACTTTGTAGAAGAGAAGTTCACTATTATATAGTCGTGAAGTTCAGGACTGAACAAATGTACAGTCCTAGTCGAATTCAAAGGGAAGATTTTTCCTGCATTATTAGCAGTTATGCTCTGCACACAGTGCAGTTCAGGACTTAGGACAGATAAGTTTTAAACACATAAAAAGGCAGTTTGAAGCCATACATATTGAAATTCGAAACTCATAAATTATACGTTTCAATAACAAAATACATGTCAAAGTTCAGTTCTGTATACTGGAGAGTTTACATTGCTACAAGAAAGAAGTTCATGCCAATTCCAAAAACAAAGTCTTGTCCATACAGATAGAAGTTATAGTTCAACACATGCAACGAGAAGTTCATAGCAGAAAACCTAACGTAGTTTGGATACAAAAAAAGCAGTTCAAACATCTGCACAGAAAAGTGTCCATAGTCAGTATTTTTCAGACCCAAAAAAGAAGAGAGAAGTTCATGCCCATATAAATAGCAGTTCTGACATGCACACAATGCACATCAATGGAACCAATAATACAACAGTTCCAGATTATAAAAGAAAAGAGAATTTCATAACTTAAGACAATGCAGTTCATACAAATTCCATATTGATGCTACGAGATAGTTAGAACATAAGAAAAAATACAGTTAGGAAATGAAAAAATATGAACAATGAAAAGATGACAACTACATAGGGAGGGGGGATTCAAGCCCATACAAGATGATGTTACCATCACAAGGAAAAAATTACGATGGGAAAAGGTCCACATGTACTAAAAATGCTTCATCCTCACACAAAATGATGATTAATTATAGATAAAGTAACAACAAATATGACGTGCTTCATCAGCAAGGCCAGAAGTACAAACATAAAGTTCACGCAAAAAAAGATATCAGGGAAGTTCATTGTCGGTACAAAGAGAAGTCCAGGGACTACCAGAAAGAAGTTATGGAAGAAAAATAATACGGTTCAAACGAAGCCTCTAATTAGGAGAGCGCTTACACAGTACAATTCAGCACATCCAACTACAACTACAAAAACATAACCTCTTTCTTATCTCTCCCTCTTATCTCAAGCATATGGTCTCTCTTCAATTTTTTTCATTTCTTGATTCTTGTTTCTAATGATAGCTTCCAGATCTTCAATTATCTTCTGCAGCTTCAATTTTCTCCCATCTTCATCCTTACCAATATGATCACAAATGCACACAAAACTCTCCATAATAAGAACATAATAAAACACAGTGAAAAAATTAGGAAAGAGTTTTAAATTTATTGATCCAAACCTTAACCGATGGCTTCGAAGGAAAATTGTTGTCTGGATGAACAAGTGTTGATTCCTTAGCCCACGGATCGCCAACGTCCACATTAGACCCTCTAATGCCGCTCATGTTTTAGGTTTACGGGTCGAAAGGGGAGCCCGAGGGGGTGGCTGTGGCCCCCACACAACCAGGTAGCGCGGACTAGGGGGCGCGCCCAGGGGTGGTCTGGGCCACTCCTTGCCCTCCTCTAGGTGTCCTTCTGGCTCCCGGGTTCTTCTGGTGATATAAGCCTAATGGGATTTTTTCAGGCAATTTCGTGAAAGTCGATTTTTCTGCACAAAAACAAGACACCAGGGTTAATCTGTTGAAAATAGCATTAGTCCGTGTTAGTTGTATCCAAAACTCACAAGTTTAGAGGCAAACAATAGGAAAAGTGTTCGGAAAAGGAGATATGTTTTGGACGTATCACCCCACTCTTAAGGACAAGCGAAATATCACTTTTCTATGTTTTATTTATGCTCGAAACAAACGTTAACTTTCAAGTGCATTATTATTCATGATCTTTTATTTGTGTTACTTTTCATGATGCAAAGTGATTGCTAAGTTTCATTGTTAGAATTATATCGATCATGCATGTGTTTAAAGTGCTATGATCTTAGCTTTACAATTTAGATGATCAAGTTTATGTTGGTAGCATGTCATCTCGGAAATTATTTGTTTTTATCGTTTTACCTACTCGAGGACGAGTAGAACTAAGCTTGGGGATGCTTGATACGTCTCAAACGTATCTATATTTTTTTATGTTCTATGTTGTTTTCGTGCCATATGCGACATGTTTCCTATACACTTTATGTCACTTTTATGGATTCCCTAGAACTAACCTATTGACAAGATGCCACAGAGTCAGTTCTTGTTTTTTGTTGTTTTTTGTTTCAGAAAAGTTGTTATGGATATATTCTAGGAATTGTACGAAACAAAATCCCAGGGTCTTATAAATTTGTCACGTACACAGAGTCTGGAGGGGACCCGGAGGGGGGCCCTGGAGGGCCCACACCATATGGCGGCGCCCCCCTTTGTCACACCACCAGGTGGTGTGGCCCCCTGGCCACCCACCAACGTTACCCTCTCTCCTATTTAAGCTCCTACACGAGTTAACCTTAAATACCAGAGCCTTTTTGCACCAAAAGTTCCCATAGCCGCCGTTATTGTCTACCCTAGTTCGGGGGGGTTCTGAAGCTCTCCCCGGCACCCTGCCGGGAGGGCTCTTCATCACCGGAGGGCTCTTCATCACCATACCTGCCTCCGGAGTGATGCGTGAATAGTTCATCCTTGCACTATGGGTCCATAGCAGTAGCTAGATGGTTCTTCTCTCCTCTTTATGCCTCATGTTTAGATCTTGTGAGCTATCTAACATGATCAAGATCATCTTATTGTAATGCTACATGTTGTGTATGTTCGGATCCGATGAATATTGAATTCTATGTCCAATGATTATCAATCTATCATGTTTATGTTATTTATGATCTTCCATGCTCTCCGTTACTAGTAGATGCTTTGGACAAGTTTATGCTTCTAACTCCAAGAGGGAGTATTTATGCTCGATAGTGGGTTCATGCCTCCCTTTCACTCACGCTCGAGTTACAGAGATGTAACGGGTGGGGGATGTGTTGTTTCCATTAGAGAGAAAACAATGAAGTTTACATTGTTTACATTACACACTTTGTTTAATGCAATTATCGGTTGCTTTCAACTTAATACCCAAGGTTTGATTGGATGATGCTCCGAGGGTGGATTATTAGTCATAGATGCAGTTGGATAACAGTCTATGAATTATGTTGTAATGCCCAGATGAATCACATAATAATCATCATGTCATGCATATGCACTACGGTGAAGCCTTTATATCTGTTAATTGCCCAGCTGTAATTTGTTTACTCATGATGTTATCTATCTGTTTTGGAGAGACACCACTAGTGAAGTATGGACCCCTGTCCATTCCTTTACACTGATAATACATCCACTTCAGCCACTGTTTTCTTTACCGCATTATTGTTTTCCTCTCATTTAGTGCCATCACTGTTCTCTTTCCATTACTGCAAACACGTATTATTTTCCACACTATACATCTAATCCTTTGTGTTAGCAAAACCGGTGAGATTGACAACCTCATTGTTTCATTGGGTCAAAGTACTTTGATTGTGTTGTGTAGATTCCACGTTGCTGCTGAACTGGTAGTGCGCCCTTTCAACATCTGTTGCCTTCAACCTTTAGAAGTGATTTCTTTCTCCTACTGGTTGATTCAACCTTGGTTTCTTTCTGAGGGAAAAATTGTTTATGTGCTCTTCATACCTTCCTCTTGGGGTTTCCCAACAAATGCACTCATGCACCATCACCTCCTAGGCAGTCCGAGTGCACTCCTCCTCATATAACTCCTCTTCTTGCTCTACAGTGACAATTTGCTGCGAGGCAATGGCGGAGAAGGGTGATTCCGGTGCCTTTGTGTTAACTATTTGCCGGGAGAAGTGCCCGAGGTAGCAAGAAGTGAAGAATCGTGGTGGCTCCGTTCCGGTGGTGGAGAACAGTGGCGAAGAGGAAGCACGCGGCGGCGGTGAACTCGAGTGCGACAGCGATGAAGACGAGGGGCTCGAGCTCGGTGTAGATGGCGGAGCGCAAATCTGTAACAACGACGACGAACTCGACAGCGCTCCGACGCAGTGCGATGGGGCACGCCGGTGTCCGCGGCTCGGTGGCGGAGCTCGACGGTGCGTGGTGGAGCGTTGGTGTGCTCTACGGGTGCGGTGGAAAAGGAGTTGGGAAGTGAGGCAAATGGCGAAGGAACGGAATGCAACGCCCCACGCGGGTATTTATACTGCAGGGAGGCGAAGAGAACGTGGGATTGATTGTGGCTTGTAATATGGTAACCGACGCGTTTACTGCGCGTGCGGTAACGCACGAAGGGGACGTTACTGCGTGGCTTGCGCTGTTAATCCCGCGGATTCTGAAGAGTGCACTCAAGTACCTGTGGAGAGTTGACGGGATGTTGGTCCTAGGACGCAGGCGTGGCGTGCGCTGGCGTGTGTGCAGTTGTGCATAGGGACCGAGGGGGCACGCAGCAGTTCTCCCGCCACGTGGTGCAACAACATCGCAATGAAACGAGGTGCTCCCTCCTCGTGACAGTTGAGTTCAAACGAAGAAGAGAAATGGCTAAGTGTTGGAACTCGGAGGAACATTGACCCGACACAAGTTATGTCGGGGATTCGGTGGGATCCTTGGTGTTGATCGTGGATCAGTTCCGAGATCAAAGTTGAAACCGACATAAATGGTATGTCGGTTGAGCATTGTGGAATTATGGTTTTAGATGCTACGGTTCATCATCCGGGTCTGCTTACGAGCTCCGGGGACTAATGTCGGGGCTACCCCCGGGTAGGGTCATACTTGGTGAGAAATGGTGTCCAAGGGGTGGACCGACTCAATGTTGATCGAGTTAAGTGCCTAACCGGCATCTGGCTACCGACATATGCTATGTCGGTACAAGGTGCTATTCTCTCGGATTATCCGAGTTAACGCTTGGAGAAACCTGGTTATGGGAAGAACCTGCTAGCCCGGACCAAGGTCAATAGAGCAGGTGTATCCCGGAGATCACGGAGGAAAACAGACGTGCGGTTCAACTTACTAGGCGGGTGACATGGAGCGTAAATGGGCACGGTGCAGAGGTATGGGCGAGGTCATGTCCTGACTCTGACAGAGGGGACATTGTCAGGATCCTTATATCTATGACACTTCATTTAGCTATTTCCCTTCTACATACCCAGTTATGTTCAACCTTGTAAGCCCTTTTAAATTAGAACCTTGGGTTGTAATAAGTGAGACAAGGGCTTAATTGTAACATTGCGTGGTCCTACTCTTTCGATATAAAAGAGTAGGAGTGGGAGGTTGGGAGGCACGCATAATACAAACCCTAAATTTTAGCCTTATCTTCCTTGCACTTTATCTTCCTTAGTTGATTTTTAGCTCTTGATCGCCGGATCAACCCTTTCCCCTCTTCCTTGATCATGATAGAGGCCCAAGTCCCTATCAACGTGGTATCAGAGCATCGGTCTTGCTCCTGATCTTACCCTCTCAAATCCCAAAACCCACCACCATCCCCTTCCTACCACCGTCTTCTAATTCCGGCAGATCGCCGCTCTGTACGCCGTGAAAAGACATCTTTTACCCGCTCTCGCTCGAGGTTGCCAGGATCGCTCCGATCCGGTCGTAAAATCCCTCCACGTCGTATCCAATGGCCCCTCCTCGCCGCTCTCGTTCTTCATCGCGCGAACCAGCCAATCGAGCGCTTGCGGGCGAACAAGCAACTGACGAGCGGGTAGACGCCGTGGTCAAGAACGCCTCGGACGAAGACGATTTACTCACTCAAGAGGCTATCAGAGATCACGTTCCGCGAGATATCGTCAGAATTGGTCGGCGCTTCGATCTCCACCGTGCGGATTCAAACGCGGCCTTCAACACCATGCAAGAGGAGACGAGGGAGCTCAAAGATATGCTCCGATCTCTCGTCGCCGACAAGGTTCGCGCTCAGCACGCCCCGGAGGTGACGAAAGGTAACGGTTTTAGCACACCCCCTCCGCCATCTTCCATGCCGTTGTCACCAATTACCGAGCTACCAACTCCGAGCACCACTCCAGCCAGCCAGACTGCTGCCATGCCAACTCCCCTTCCCAGGCCGGCACCCTCCAACCCACCACCACCACCACAGCTCGGCAACCTCACCCCTGATCAACTACCCTTGCCATCATACCCACCCAGCACACAAGGTGTTCGTCTAAACGCCTCACCCACACCAACCTTCACGAACACAAATACCATCGTCGCGACGGTCAGCGAGTCACCACCGATTCCACATTAGTCCCACCATACCATTCCACAGAACCAGCCACAATCCTACCAGCCATCAACTTCAGCTGACAATGCCATCTACAACCCACAGCAACCACCGTTCTCATTCTATCCACCTCAAAATCCATACGTTGCATACCTTCCACCGCCATTCGCCCAACACAACCCATATCATTACCCACCCCCACCACCACCCAGCCATACGACACCACCTCCTAACGATCATGGTTCGCCTACGCCACGTTTCGCTCCAATGATGCAAACGGCAATCGAACCATCCTTGCGTCCTCCGCATATCGAGTTGCCTATCTTCACAGGTCATGCCCCCCGCGCTTGGATTATGGAATACGAAGATATCTTTCGTTTGGTGAATATTCCTGAGGAAAGCAGAGTCAGGTGGGGGCTTGCTCATATCAGAGGACAGGCTATGACTTGGCTCAACAGTATGAACCTCCAAAATATTTCATGGCGTCAGTTGAGTGACACTATCACAGAACGATTCCCGGATACCACCGCCTCTGATTCGATGGACTTATTGCAGCAACTAACGCAGACAGGGTCAGTCAACTCATACATTGATGCTTACGTGGAATGGATGATGCAGATGAAAAGAGAAAATCATATTTGCCACAGGATTTCTTTGTCGAGAGGTTTATCAGTGGGGCTTAAGGAAGCTATCAAACACACAGTTCAGTGTCAGAAACCCTCTACCTTGCTATCAGCTTATTGATATGCAAGACAATATGAAAAGGCATACCTTTCCAATACAAAAAAGCCCGTGATTACACAAACTTCAAACAGAACTTATTCCACTCCGACACAACGGCAATTTCCCAACAGACACTCTCGATCCAGAGGTCCAAATGACAAGCCCCGAGAGCCAAGAAAATGTTGGTATTGCCCAAAGAGCTGGACAATGGGCCACAAGTGCGCGCCAATGCAAAAGGCACTAAATGCAATTCAGATGCAGGGCCATGAAGAGACAGATAGTGATTCAGAAGAAAAACTTGAACAACCCCAAACATAGGAGATCGAAGAATTCATTGAGCAGTCTACACTCAAGCAACAAAAAACTCCACAAGAGAAACAAAAGGAAAAGATAATGAGCATCTCATCTGCAGCTTATCATGGATGCCCAGCAGAGGGTACTCTGTCATTATTACTACAATTCAACCACGCACAGGCTTTGGCTCTTGCAGATACTGGAAGCACCAATACTTTCATGGACAGTGCTTTTGCAGCAAAGCACAAAATATCACTGCAGCAAGTGAACAAGAGAACTGTTAAGGTCGCAGGGGGAGGCACATACTGCAAATTCAAAATTCAGGGACACACATTCTCTACTGATTTCAGGATACTAGACCTTGATGGATCAGATGTCATCCTTGGTGTAAACTGGTTCAAACAATACAATCCAGTAACATTTGACTTTATTGACAGACACATCTCGTTGGAAATTGATGGGAAACTCCAGAAGCTACATGATCATATGTTGCCTAAGAATAGTCTGCTCATTTCTTCTGCCCAATGCAACAAAATGATAGAACAAGGAGCCACAGGATATCTATTGTTGCCTGATGACTCTATTTCAACAGAAGTGATTGATGCTACTTCAAAAAACCTACCAGAGGAGGTCACCAACTGGATACACCAGTTCCAGGATATATTTCAACCCCCAGATGGCCTGCCTCCTAAAAGAACCTGTGATCACCAAATTCCATTGCTTCCCGGTGCAAAAACACCAAACATCAGGCCATACAGGATGTCACATGCTCAGAAAGATTCAGTAGAAAAATTGGTGGCCAAATTATTGCAAACTGCTGAGATCAGGCCAAGCTCCAGTCCATTTTCTTCACCCACAATCCTTGTCAGGAAAAAAGATAAGTCGTGGAGATTGTGTGTTGATTACAGAGGATTGAATGAAATCACTGTCAAAAATAAGTTTCCCATTCCAGTGATTGAAGACCTCTTGGATGTATTAAATGGAGCTACCATCTACTCCAAATTTGATCTAAGATCTGGGTATCACCAAATTTGAATGAGTGAAGCTGATATACCCAAAACAACATTTTCAACACATCTGGGCACTATGAGTACACTGTCATGCCCTTTGGCCGCTGTAATGCTCCAGCCACCTTTCAGAAATTAATGAATGAAATATTTGCCAAATTCTTGAGGAAATTCGTATTGGTCTTCTTCGATGACATACTGGTTTATAGCAAGTCTCTATCTGATCATGTTTCTCACCTGCACCAGGTGCTGCAAACATTTAGGGACAACTGCTTACAAGCTAAGTTAACAAAATGCTCTTTTGCCCAGTCACAAGTGAAGTATTTGGGTCACATTATCAACAATGAGGGTGTCAAGACAGACCCATCCAAGATTGTTGATATCATTAACTGGAAGAAACCCATGAACATCAAGAAACTCAGAGGATTCCTTGGCTTAACTGGATATTATAGGAAGTTCATCAAGCACTATGCAACCATCTGCCAACCCCTCTACGCGGTTCTCAAAAAAGATTCTTTCAATTGGGGACAAGAACAACAGCAAGCATTTTATCAGTTGAAAGCAACCATGGCAAACCCTCCCTTGCTGGCTCTGCCTGATTTCTCCTTGCCATTCGTCCTGGAAACTGATGCCTGCACAACCGGGTTAGGAGCAGTGCTCATGCAGAACTCGAAGCCCCTAGCATTTTTCAGTCAATGCCTGGGAATACAAAACAGTACCAAGTCGATATATGAAAAAGAAGCAATGGCAATTTTAGAGGCCCTCAAGAAATGGAGGCATTATTTTTTAGGAAACAGGTTAATCATCAGAACAGATCAATATAGCCTCAAATTCCTGGCCAGCCAACGACTGCTTGAAGGGATACAGCATAAACTCATGTTAAAATTGTTAGAATTCGACTATGTGATCGAATACAACAAAGGCGCAGATAAGAAGGTTGCTGACGCACTGTCACGACAATTTCAAGACAATGAGCCAGATCAATGTGCAGTCGTATCGGTTGCAATCCCAACGTGGATTTCAGAAATATCTGAGTCCTATGCTGATGATAGTGCATGTACAAAACTTTTGCAGGAACTGACCATAACACCAAACAGTCAGCAACATTTTACATTGCAATCTGGGTTGCTGCGTTACAAGAATAGGCTGTACATTGGATCATCTACTGAACTACGACAGAAGATATTCCAAACACTGCACTCCTCTATACTGGGTGGTCACTCAGGCATTCGAGCAACATTATACAGAATCAAACAAATCTTCTACTAACCTAACATGAAGACAATGATTACCAAGCAAGTGGCTGAGTGCCCAGTCTGTCAAGTATCCAAAAGTGAACATGTCCCTTATCCTGGACTTCTTGATCCTCTACCAATACCTACAAGCAAATGGTCAGAAATCAGTATGGATTTTATCGAAGGGCTTCCCAAGTCAAGAGGTAAATATGTGATATTAGTGATCATAGACAGGCTGACAAAATATGGGCACTTTATTGCTATGTCCCACCCATACACATTGCACAAGGTAGCTGATATCTTCATGAGAACAATCTTCAAATTGCATGGACCACCTACTGTTATCACAACTGACAGGGACAAGATCTTTACAAGCAAACTTTGGAGGGAAATATTCAATGCTCTCAATATCTCACTCCACTTCAACACAGCCTACCACCCTGAATCTGATGGACAAACTGAAAGGCTCAATCAGTGCTTGGAGCAATTCCTACGATGCATGGCATCCTCAGAACCCAAGAAATGGAATGACTAGCTCCCCTCAGCTGAGTGGTGGTACAACAGCTCTTATCATACTGCACACAAAATGACACCATTTGAAGCTTTGTATGAGTACAAACCTCCTCTCCTGTCAGCTCTACCTCCTGACAGCAGCTCGTCGCCAGAGGTACAAGACCTCCTGGAACAGAAGGAGTCGATGACAGCAATCCTGAAACAGCGACTGGAAAAAGCCCAAACAACAATGAAAAAATATGCAGATAGGAAGAGAACCATGCGCTCTTTTCAGGTTGGAGATATGGTATACCTGAAGATGCAACATCACTGAGCGCATGCCCTGGGTACTGGAGCCCCTCGCAAGCTATCACCCAGATGGTATGGACCATTCAAGGTACTTCAGGTGATCGGCAAAATGGCCTACAAACTACAACTACCTGTTGAATCCAAGATTCATGACGTTTTCCACGTTAGCCAACTCAAGAAGCACCTTGGGCCTAAAGCCATTCCACACCAGGCTCTTCTGGTGGTTACATCTGATGGGAAAGTCAAGTTCAATCCCTTGGCGGTGCTCGATAGCCGTGAAGCTGACGATGGGAAGAAGCAGCTCAGGATTCAGCGGGAAAACATGGATCCTGAAGAAGCAACATGGGAGTCTGAGGACTTCGTGAAGCGCACCTTCCCGAACTTCAATACCTGATGTATTGTCTCAAGGGGGGAGCACAGTTAGGATCCTTATATCTATGACACTTCATATAGCAATTTCCCTTCTACATACCCAGTTCTATTCAACCTTGTAAGCCCTTTTAAATTAGAACCTTGGGTTGTAAAAAGTGAGACAAGGGATTAATTGTAACATTGGTGGTCCTACTCTTTCGATATAAAAGAGTAGGAGTGGGAGGTTGGGAGGCACGCATAATACAAACCCTAAATTTTAGCCTTACCTTCCTTGCACTTTATCTTCCTTAGTTGATTTTTAGCTCTTGATCGCCGGATCAACCCTTCCCCCTCTTCCTCGATCATGATAGAGGCCCAAGGCCCTATCATACATGACACACATGACATACCACAGAGAAGACTTTCGGCCCCATGCTCTACGGCGCGATACTCTACTGTGCTATCCGCCTAACTTTTGTACCTTCTGTCAATGGACACCGGTATATAAGGTGGCCACACCCCTCCCGCGCGAGGGACGACGACCCCAGTAACTCATTCTTCCATCGACACGTAGAAAAGAGAGAGATATCTTTTATTCTTCTTATTCCTCTAGCTAGGAGAGCTCAAAGAGCAGAGTTGTAACTTGGATACTCACATATATAGAGGTAGACAAGAAGGAGTAAGGGTTTTACCTCCTCACAAGGGCCCTGAACCTGGGTACATCGGTGTGTTCCGTGTGCGTATCTCTACGTGCTATCCCTCCCCGGGTACCAACAACGTCCATCAGCCCAAACCTTAAGCCATCCCATGGCATCTGCCGTGACTCCACCACGACAGATCCTATAGTACAACCTGCACCACCACCACATACATTGGAGGAGCATGCCATTGTGCCTAGTATTGTATCTTGTGATATGCAGGCTGCTTTTGAAGAAAGGGAGCCTAGTCAAGTACAACCTGCAACACCATTTGAGAAAGATGAGTCAGTGCCTACTAAATCTGAGGAGGATGCTATTGATATTGGTGCTGATTTCGAGTTACAACTTGCAAGTACATATTTTTGTGGGTCTACTAATTTGTTAGTTGATTCTTGTGGGTTGACAAGCACATATAGTTCACCACAATGTGATAATTTGAAAATTTCAAATTTTGAGCATGTGGTATTGATTACACATAAATAAGTGCTTGCTAAAATACCACCTATTGATATTGTGTATTCAATCATGTTACATTAATCAATTACTGTGCAATGTGCTGTGAATAGTATTTTTGAAATTTCATATGTCAATTCTAGCACTTATGCTACTTGTTTCACTTTTAGTTTAGTTGGTGAATATAACATGAATGAAATTTTTTATGGTGGATAATATATGTATTACTTGTGATACTATTGCTTATTTTAACATTGTGTTACCTCATACACATATGTTTGGTTTGCCACAAAATTTGAGAAATACATATGCTACTGATTTATACTTCACTTATATTTGCAAATTGAGTTTCAACCTACATAATGAAAATAATAAACATGTTAAAACAATTGAGTATACTACTACCACCAAATTTGATTATAGATCTTCTATGAGAACACTTGACTTGATACTTAACAATAAGAATTTATACATAGATGTTTCTCCTAATGATTATGATTATATGAGCTTTACTTATACCTACGATTGTGATTGCTATTTGATGAGAAGCTATTGGTTTTCATGTGACAATTATGTGCTAAATTTCGTTGCTTTATGTCATGTGATAGTTTTTATCATGTCCACAAAAATGATGCATCCCATTATAGATACATATATTGTGCGTACACGTTGTTCTTTTTATTTCTTCCACGTTAAGCTTACCACAAGCCGCGGATGTCTTGTGTTGAAGAAAGGGAGGATAATGGGGATATAACAGGGAAATATGATGTTTGTTCATGTTTGAGTTGGAAGGAAATATTGAATTTAATTAGTGATTATTATAAGGTGAATTCCTTCTTAACTGAGTGTCATGTTTGTGTTTATGAGAATGTTATACTACCTAATCCTATGCATTTATGTATGAGAAGGGTTATTGGTAACACAAACGTTGGTGGAGGAGGACCTCAAGACACGCTGGAAAACAACAGGTATTTGATGGAAAACAAGAGGAAACAAGTGGAAAACATTGAAAATATTTCACCACAAATGCTCGAGGGAGAGGAGAGGGAGGCATGGAAAACGAAGTTACTGCCATGGAAAACAACATCAAGGAAATGATGTTTCAGTTCGTACTAGCAGAAGTCCAGAATTTGAAATAATTTTGGAATCTTCATACGGAATCCAAATAAGGAAAATAAGCACAATCCAGAAAGGAATTTCGAAGAGATTTCCAATGGATCCAGCCTCATCTACCGATTTGACTTGTACAATGCGTGGTGACCAAAACAAGTCATGGGTCGTTTTCTGCCAGTTTCCAAATAGAGTCATGTCAAGTTAGGAAACCTAGAGATTAGTTTGTTTACGAATCCAACTGCAGCTTGGACATCCAGCAGCCTTTATAAGGCTTCTAATTTGCATTATTAGAGCTTAGACCAAGTTTAAACCAAAAACCCTAGCCTCTAGATTGTATTTCATGAAGCATTCATATTGAAGGATACCTTTGCAAATTTTACGTGCTATCAGTTGTTCCACTGGGAATAAGGGGATACATGACCACATCATGATTTTTGATTACGTTGTGCAAGAGTGTGTAGTTGATAATATCCAAAGGGGTTGATTGTTGTTGAACTGACAACAGGGATTATCTGAGGAGAGTTTTCAGGGAAACACTAGTTATCTTACATCCACCATATTTTCGTGTTGCTCACAAGAGAAGATCGGGCCACCCCTTATCACAACATGGCAGGAGACGGCGCTTGAGCACAACATTTATACCGCAGCGGCAGGCTAAAGGGCGTCCATCATCAACGCCCGCGTACGTGTGGGGAAACAGCACGTCCATCTCATGGGCGACGCGACGCCTCCCTGCGCCACCTCGGGAGAAGACGAAGACCCGCGCGCCGCTTTGACTTCGCGCGTCTCACTGAAGGGACGGGCCCACGATATCCATGCAGAGTTTTCTTCCTGTTCGGAGTCGCCACGGGAATCCCTACGCGGCGGGGTTGGGTTGGGCTTTCCAGACGGAAACTAGGGAGTGTTCGGACCGGAACGCCCAACGGGGGACACGAGTAGCCGAGTTGGGGTCGGTACGGACGAGAAAGAGTTAGGGTCCTTTGGGGGTCGCGAGCGGAGATGCTCATCTCCGCTCATGCCCCCAAAGGCCCCCCAACCTCCTTCCCGTCCGGACGGGCTCCGACCCCGCCCACTTGCGTCCCCCGTTGGGCCTTCCCGTCCGGACGCCCCCAGCTCCCATCCGGAAAACCCAGCCCAATCCAGCCTCCCAGGGGTTCCCGTGGGGGCTCTGGACGACTCGTTGGGCGCTGCGGGCCCGCCCTACCAGCGACACAAAACACCCACGAAAACGCTCCCGGCCTGGATGCACCCCGCCATTTCCTTTGCACTGTCGTCTCCCTCTTCCCGCCCCTTTCCGCCTCCCTCTTTGTGGGCGCCATGCCTCCGAAAGGGCCCCCGAGGGCTCTGTCGAAGGCCACGAAGACCGGCACGCTCGGTGTCAAGCGCCGCGTGCTGCAGCCGCGCCCCCCGAAGGAGCAGTCGGAGGGCATGCCCGACGCCCAGTGGGAGGCCGACCAGCACCGGTGCTATGTCAGCACGAAGGAGCGCCCACTCCGGTGGGAGAAGAAGGAGGCCCAACTTGCGGCGGCGAACCTCGACCTGCTGGCCGACACCGTCAGGAGCAGCCCTGGAGGCGGCTTGAGCTCGTCGCCTTTGGGGTCGCCATTTCCCATGGAAGAAGAAGGGGGTGGAAGCCGTGGCATTGCGTTGACCGTAAAAGAGGACGAGTGCTTGATTGACTCGTGGAGTGTTGATGTCGACACATGCTTCTATTCTTGTAGACGGTGTTGGGCCTCCAAGTGCAGAGGTTTGTAGAACAGCAACAAATTTCCCTTAAGTGGATCACCCAAGGTTTATCGAACTCAAGGAGGTAGAGGTCACAGATATCCCTCTCAAGCAACCCTGCAATTAAGATACAAGAAGTCTCTTGTGTCCCCAACACACCCAATATACTTGTCAGGTATATATGTGCACTAGTTCGGCGAAGAGATAGTGGAATGCGTGTAATATGGATGGTTATAAGTAATAATAGCAATCTGAAATAAATATGGCAGGAAGCAAACATGTAGCAGAACAGGTGGAAATAGGTGTTTCAATGCTTGGAAACAAGGCCTAGGGATCCTACTTTCACTAGTGGACACTCTCAACAATGATCACATAATTGAATAACTAAATATCTTCTCTTCACTATGCTACTCGTAACCCTCTTCGGTTGGATAACGAACATTAATCATTGCGTAGGGCTGCAAAAATCATTCCTTAAAGTAAGCATTCCCATGTCTAATTAACCCCACGGTGTCTATGAGCGCCCTAGAAGGTACTAGACAAACACCACAATTCATAGAGGAGACACACACGATGTGCACACTGTCACCTTCACACCGAAGGACAAGGTGAATCCAAAGTTCATATTAATAGAACACTTGAGTAGTACAAGATGAACTGTAACGTCTACTTATTCAACTAGATTACAAAGCTCACGATCACCTATAGATCACACCATGGGAGAGAGAGATGAACCACATAGCTACCGGTAGAGTCCTCAGCCTCGGGGACGCACTACTCCCTCCTCATCATAGGAGACAGCAACGGCGATGGAGATGACAGTGGATTCGATGGAGATGGTTCCGGGGGCACTTACCCGTCCCGGTAGGGTACCAGAACAAAGATTTGTCCCCCGAAACTTTTCGGCGGCGGCGGCGGAGCTACGGATGTATTTTGTGGAGAAGGTCGATTCTCCTAGGGTTTATGCATCGGGGAGTATATATAGGCGACATGGCGATGCTGGGGGGTGGCCAGAAGGCCCACACCACCAGGTGGCACGGACAGGGGGGTTGTGGCGCCACCCTATTGTGTGTCCACCGAGTGGCCCCCCTCTGGGGCTCTTCAGGACTTTTGGATGCTTCCGGGACTTCTGGCTTTCGAATCGTCCAATTCCGAGAATATTTCCAGAACAATTTTTCTGAAACTAAAACCAACAGAAAACAGGAACTGGCTCTGTGGCATCTTGTTAATAGGTTAGTCCCGGGAAATCGATAAAAATGACATAAAGTGTAAGGAAAATATGTGGGAAACAACATGAAAACAACATGGAACATCAGAAATTAAGGATACGTTTATGACGTATCAAGCATCCCCAAGATTAGTTCCTACTCGTCCTCGAGTAGGTAAACAATAAAACAAAATAATTCCCGAGGTGACATGCTACCACATAATCTTGATCATAATATGTAAAGTAGATGTAAGCTGAGATCATAGAACTTTAACACAAACATGATAGATAGAACTTTAATAATAAAGCATAGCAATCACATTGCATCATGAGAAGTATCTTAAATAAAAGGTCATGAATAAAAATGCAAATAAAGATATATGTTTGTTTCAAATATAGAGAAAGCATGGCAAAGTGATATTTCGCTAGTCCTTAAGAGTGCGGCAAAACATAAATGCCAGGACACCTTCAAAGTTCACGAGGAAGACTATAACAAATAATTCGAGAACAAGCAATAACACATCATGAATCAATTAATAATGTTTCTGGGACAAATGCACATAAAACTCAGAATGGCAAAAATGCTCTCTCAACTGTGCATAAAGTTAGAAGATGGAGACTCAACATAAAAGTAAAAGAAAGGCCCTTCGTAGAGGGAATGCAGGGATAACTCATGTACTAGAGATTTTTATTTTATTAAACAAAGGTATTAAAAGTTTGACACTCCCCACATCCATCTTTCACAAACCATGTCTAACCGAATCCTCGGGTGCCTGCCAACAATCACATACCATGGAGGAGCGTCTATATTTTGGTAGATGTATGCTAATGTCAACGAATGGTAAACAGAAAATACAGTATGTCACAAGCCAAATGGATTCACAAGAGAGGCTCCCATATGAAGGACGCATCTGGGTAGAAGGTTATCCCTCTTTCTCTTTTGTTTACACAATTATACTTTGACTGATAAATCAGGGGAAAAAATAGTGAAGAGATTTTGTGTGTATTAATTTGGGGTTGGGCACCCCGCTGCCAGCTCTTCTATCATTTGGATAAGAGGATGAAGCCACTAGTCCCGGGTGTGAAATCCAATCAACAAGTGAGATAAATATTCTCTATTTACGTCCTCATGAGCAAAAACAGGAACATAAAGGAGGAGTAATTTTGAAGGTTTTAAAGGTAACACATGAGCAATTTACTTGGAGTGGCAGTTAAATACCACATGTAGATAGGTATGGTGGACGCAATGGGAAAACTTTGGTTTTAGGGAGTTGGATGCATGAGTAGAGCTCATACCCAGTACAGGTGGAGGCTAGCAAAAGACTGGGAGCGACAAATCAAGAGAGCATAAGAGCCATAATCATGCATAGCGACATAAACATCATTAATTAAAGCATAAGCGGTATCACAAGTTCAAAAACTAAATGATCATAGAGGCTATTAGTGAATGGTTCATAGTCATAGACATGGTGTGAGCATGCGCCAAGTCAACCAAATAAAACATTCAAAAGAGAATACCATAAATTTATACTTCAATATGACAAGAACAACTCATGAATCTTTCAATGGCACATTAATCACTCTCAGCTATTTGAGAATAATCATGCTACTCAATAACCACAAGGCTTTAAAACTAAAATAACATCTAGCATGATATGAAAAAGTTCTAGCCACAGTCTATAAAAGCTTCTACTTGCACCATTAAAAATTCTACTTCAAGCATCAGTTTCTTTTCCCAAGAAGCACCATACCAGCTATGTTTTAACAAAAATACTCTACATGATACAGAAAGAATACATGAGAGTACTCACATAAGACTACTAAAACTAACATATATGAATAAGATATGCATGAAAACAAAGGCTAAACGCAGTACTAGCAAAAAGTGAACACTCATAGAACAATAAGAATGAAAACTAGAGTGTTCTAAGCAATGAAAATGGAGCGCGTCTATCTCCCACACAAGTATGATAAGATCCAACCATAAACTACAACAAAGAAAACTAAAAAAACTGAAATAAAAAATAAAACACGCTCCAAGTAAAGCACATAAGATGTGACCGAATAAAAATATTGTTTCACTAGAAGTGACCTGATAATTTGTCCATGAAGAGGGAGATGCCTTGGGCATCCCCAAGCTTACATGCTTGAGTCTTCTTGGAATTTTCTGGGATGTACCACTGGGGCATCCCCAAGCTTAGGCTCTTCACTCTTCTTGATCACATCATATCATTCTCTTCTCTTGACCCTTGAAAACTTCCTTCACACCAAACTTCTCACAATCTTCATTAGCAACGTTAGTGCAATCGAAATAATAAACTCACAGATTTCAGTTTCAGCACAAGAAAAACACTCATAAACACATTAGCTACGGTCACAACTTCTTTTAGAACTCTTTTTTTCAAAAGAACACCAAAAGAAAGAGATTAAGAAGCAAATGCAATTATTAGCAGAAATCTGTCAAAACAGAATAGCAGGTAAAGATGATTTTTTTCAAAAATCTTCTGTTGCTCAAATCAAAAAGTGGTCAACTAAGAAAAGTTGCGTATATATCCCAGGATTATGCACAAGACAATTCAGGTCAGTTTGGATTATCTGTGATTTTATACGGATTTAACAGTGGACAGCAGAAATCTGTTTCCTGCGCAAAAATCCGAAATAAAGCATCAACTTCCCACTAGAGGCTTTACTTGGCTCAACAAAAAACACAAAAGATAAGATACAATGGGGTTGCTAAGAAATAGACAACACCCAGGTGCAAAGAAAACAAAATAAAACGAATGAAAACGGGCTGAAAACGGAGAAATAAAACGGGTTGTCTCCCGAAAGCGTTTTTCTTTTAATGCCTTTAAGCTAGGCACAATGATTTTTAAAAGATGCTCACATAATAATAAGAGTTGAAACACAATAATAGAGCATCAAGAAGCAAATATAAAACACATTTAAGTCTAACCCACTTCCTATGAAAAAGAATCTTGTGGAAAAACAAGTCAACGAAGCACAAAGTGACTAGCATAGGAAGACAAAATAAGTGCAACATCGAAAATTTCAACATAAAGAGGGGAAACTTAATATTGTTGAGATGCATAAAACCATGTTTCCCTCTCTCATAATAACTTTCAGTAGCATCATGAATAAAATTAACAATATAGCTATCACATAAAACATTCTTATCACGAGCCACATGCATAAAAGAATTAATACTCTCCACATAAGCATAGTCATTCTTATTAATAGCGGTGGGAGCACATTCAACAAAATAGCTATCATTATCATTCTAATCACCATAATAATCAAACATGGGAGGCTTATTGTAATCATAATTAATTTTTTCCTCAATAGTAGGTGGGCTGAAAATATCATATTTATCATTTTAAACAGGTGGAACTAGAATACCACAATCATTATAATCATCATATATTGGAGGAAAAGTATCATCAAAGAAAATTTCACTCAAAACTTGGGGGACTAAAAGTATCGTATTCATCAAAACAAGCTTCCCCAAGCTTAGACTTTTCCATGGCATTAGCAATAATGGTGTTTAAAGAGTTCATACTAATAACATTTACACTAGCATGCAAATAAAGTTCCATAGGTTTTTTTATTTCCTCTTCAAACACTTCATGTCCTAACTAAAGATAAATATTATAAAGCTCTCTCATATTTTTGTTGTTTTCCATTAAGCCTAACTAGTGAAAACAAGAAACAAAAAGATTTCATTACAGAATGTAAAGGAAATATCTTCGAGCACTCACACCCGAGGATGTGAGTACCTTTTACCTTACCTCCCCGGCAACGGCGCCAGAAAAGAGCTTGATGTCTACGCACGCTTCTATTCTTGTAGACAGTGTTGGCCTCCAAGTGCAGAGGTTTGTAGAATAGCAGCGAGTTTCCCTTAAGTGGATCACCCAAGGTTTAGAACTCAGGGAGTTAGAGGTCAAAGATATCCCTCTCAAGCAACCCTACAATTAAGATACAAGAATTCTCTTGTCTCCCTAACACACCCAATATACTTGTCAGGTATATAGGTGCACTAGTTCGGCGAAGAGATAGTGAAACGCGAGTAATATGGATAGTTATAATTAATAATAGCAATCTGAAATAAATATTGCAGCAAGCAAACATGTAGCAGAACAAGTGGAAAACGGTGTTTCAATGCTTGGAAACAAGGCCTATGGATCCTACTTTCACTAGTGGACACTCTCAACAATGATCACATAATTGAATAACTAAATATCTTCTCTTCACTATGCTACTCTTAACCCTCTCCGGTTGGATAACGCACACTAATCATTGCGTAGGGCTGCAAAAAGCATTCCTTAAAGTAAGCATTCCCATGTCTAGTTAACCCCACATTGTCACTATGAGCACCCTAGAAGGTACTAGACAAACACTACAATTCATAGAGGAGACACACACGATGTGCACACTATCACCTTCACACCGCGGGACAAGGTGACTCCAAAGTTCATATTAATAAAACACTTGAGTAGCATAAGATGAAGAGTAATGTCTACTTATTCAACTAGATTACAAAGCTCACAATCACATATAGATCACACCATGGGAGAGAGAAATGAACCTCATACCCTCAGCCTCGGGAGAGAACTACTCCCTCCTTCTCATAGGAGACAGCAACGGCGATGGAGATGGCGGTGGAGTCGATGGAGATGGTTCCGGGGGCACTTCCCCGTCCCGGCAGGGTGCCAGAACAGAGATATGTCCCTCGAAACTTGTCGTCGGCGGCGGCGGAGCTACAGATGTATTTTGTGGAAAAGGTCGATTCTCCTACGGTTTATGCATTGGGGAGCATATATAGGCGAAAGGGCGATGCGGGGATCCCAGGGTGCCACACCACCAGGTGACGCGGCCAGGGGGTGGTGGCGCCACCCTATGGTGTGGCCATCCTCTGCCCCACACTCCCCCCCCTCCGGGGCTCTTTGGGACTTCTGGATTCTTCCGGGACTTCTAAGACTTCTTCCTTTCAAATCGTCCAATTCCGAGAATATTTCCTAAACAATTTTTCTGAAACTAAAAACACCAGAAAACATGAACTGGCTCTGTGGCATCATGTTAATAGGTTACTCCGGGAAATCGATAAAAATGACATAAAGTGTAAGTAAAACATGTGGGAAACAACATGGAACATCAGAAATTAAGGATACATTTATGACGTATCAAGTGCCCTCACTCAAGGCGTGACCACCGGAGCGAACCAAACAAGTGACTCCTATTGGAAGTGAATCATGTCGAAGTTCGATGAGCGCAAGTACCACAAGACATATGTGGGAACCAATATGGATTGAAATCGAAATTCCCTAACCCATAGATGGTCCTCTATCCAAACAAAGTTGGTGAACAAGTTTCAAGGCTGCTTTGAGAACATTCAAGCGAGGACAAAGAGTGGCAAGAATGTCCAAGACCAAGTATGTTTGTGTGTCTCAACTTGTGTTATGTTATGAGAACATCCATGCTTATTGTATAACAACTTGCATTCTCGTGTTGCTACCTTATTGATGTCTCACCTTGTACAAGGCGCTCAACAAAGACAAGGACTTTGTGCTCCTCCATTGCTTCAATAATCTTAAAAACAATGAGAAATGGAAGAAACAAAGACTCTGGATGAAGCAAAAGTCCGAAGATGCTCAAATCAATGAGGTGGTGATCAACTCGGGAAGTCCAATGGGAAACAAGAAAGGCAAGGCATCGTACATATTGACGGGCGGCGCGACCAACTCGGGCACCGCTACCACCTACCCTCCATGGCCACCGCGGCCTCCAGGTCCTCGTCGCCCTCCACGGGCCACGCGTCTGGCTCTTGGAGCTCTCGCTATCGATGGAGAAGTGGTGGATGATCGCCGCAGAGATGAGGGAAGGGGAAGAGATTCTATAGCTGTCGTGTGCAGACTGCTCGGTAGTGGGGACGAGCCCGTAGCGGGGGAAGTGACGGCCCTAGCGGGGATGTGCGCATCGGGAAGGCGCGCCTCGAGCCGCCTAGCCTGCCTGCAGCCGCCTCGTGTCGCGTCGCCTGCGTGTAGCTGCCTCGTGTCCCGTCGCGTCGTGTCGCCTGCCTGCAGCCGCCTCATGTCCTATCACGTCGCGTCTCCTTCCCGTGGCCGCCTCGCGTCCCACCGTGTCGCCTCACCTCGGGATACAGCGCCAAGACCCCTTTTTAAGCCGGCTACACGCCCACGATCCTCCATGTCGGTTTGCACGGCCACAATAATGTTGCTTCCACGGAACATGCTGCCGGGGAGCCGCTGCCGCAGGAGCCGGTGGAGGAGGAGCCTCTGCCGCAAGAGCCGGTGGAGGAGGAGGATCCGGTGGAGGACGACAAGGGCATGGCGGAGGCAGATCAGGAACCGTGGCCGACGGCTGACGCGGCTGAAGCCCATTGGGACCCTTGGCCGTCATGGGAGGACGCACGACACAATGCAGACCCGCGGTTCTTTGCACCGCCACCGGAAGTTCCCGCAGCTCCTGCGGTGCTGCTTCCCGGAACACCCCCACCGCCGACGTCGGAGCAGGAGTTATGCACTCCACCGCTGCTGCCACCATCGAACGACGAGGACGAGGATTATTTCTTCGCGGGCGTCGCCTCATGTTTTTAAATTTCGTTCTATATATATGTACAAAAGGCATATATTTCTCTACTTCTAAATTATGAACAAATGATAAGGGGTGGCCCAATCTTCTCCACGAACTCTCACAGATAACTCGAATTGACAACTTGTGTCTCACTGAAAACTCTCCTCCCGATCCCTGATGCAACTGCACAACACAGCCACCGACTACGAGGTGGTCCTATACCATCTTATTGCCATTCGAACATCTGGTAACACGAAATGTTTGCAGTATACTTCCAGATGAATGCTTACAATGAAGATTCGATTCAAAAGTCTAGAGTTCATGTTTAATGTAGTCTAATTGTTCTAATCTCGGATCCTAGCTATATATGAGGGGGTATGGGTGCGGCCACAAGCCTCCTTGCGCAAGCACCCTTACTCCAACTCGGTTTGGACTCAATAGTTCGGTTTGGACTCAACCAAACCGACTAGACTAGATACAAACCGACCCAACATTAAGGGGTTCGGCCAATATGGTATACAAACCATGACTATTCAAAGTAGGGCTTCTATGTGGCGCATTGGTATACAATGGGGCGCCCTCCTCATGTTTTTACACTCTCTTAGTGTGGGATAACAAACTATTAGTTGTTTTCCACACTTGTACTATAGTTTTCCACAAGTGTAGACTTGTTTTCCAGCAGGTCCCCTCTTGTTTTCACCTTGTACATGTTGTTTTCTCCAAGTATAATCTTGTTTTCCAGCTTCTCTTCCTTGTTTTCTAGCTCCTCTTGATGTTTTCCTCCAAGTATGTTTCTGTTATCAATAAACCTGACCATACATAGATGCATAGATTTAGGAAGTATAAAGTTCTCACAATTATAAACATTATACTCAAGTAGGAGTGAATCCACTTGTTGTTCTAATAGTTGTGTCCTTGATCTTGTCATGGGACCAAGTCTCACTCCATTATCTTGGACAGCAACATTATCATGTGCAACAATAGGTGAAAAGCTAGGGATGTCCTCATCATCCTCCCCCTCTTGAAAAGGCGTCGACCTCGACGCAGCAAGGTCAACTCCATAGTATGGTGTCAAATCAGCCACATTAAAAGAAATACTAACACCAAACTCATCTTGGGAGGTCTATCTTGTATGCATTATCATTGATCCTCGAAATCACTCTATATGGACCAACACCTCTAGGCATCAATTTTGATTTGCGCAATGTGGGGGAACCTATCCTTGCGAAAAGGAACCCACACCATCTCTCCTGGCCGAAATATCACCTCCTTCCTCTTCTTATTCACTCTTTAAGCCACATGTTATCCTCTCTTCTCAATAGCTTATTTTGTTTTCTCATGTATCTTTCTCACAAAATCAGATCTCTTTGATGCCTCCATGTTGACTCTCTCTTTAATAGGAAGTGGTAGCAAATCAAGTGGTGTTATTGGTTTGAAACCATACACCACCTCAAACAGGCATAGCTGAGTAGTGGAGTGCACAACCCTATTATAAGCAAATTCAACATGAGGCAAGCACTCTTCCCACTCCTGCAAATTTTTCTTGATCATGGCTCGCAACAATGTAGATAATGTGCTATTTACCACCTTCGTTTGTCCATCAGTTTGGGGGGTGACAAGTAGTAGAAAATAGCAACTTTGTCTCCAGCTTCCCCCTATAGTGTCTTACAGAAATAGCTCATAAACTTCACATCACGATAAAAAACAATAATCTTGGGTACTCCATGCAATCTCACTATGTCCTTGAAAAATAGATTAGCAATATGTGATGCATCGTCGCTCTTGTGGCATACAATAAAATGTGACATCTTATAAAATCTATCAACTACCACAAATATAGAATCATGTCCTCTTTTAGTCCTTGGAAATCCTAACACAAAATCCATACTAATATCTTCCAAGGTGTAGTAGGTGCAGGAAGAGGAGTATATAAACCAAGAGGCTTCAATATTGATTTAGCCTTGTTGCAAGTGATGCAACGTTGCACAAACCTATACACATCACGCCTCATGTGTGTCCAGTAAAAATTATCTGCTAACATAAGCAATGTTTTTTCACGTCCAAAGTGTCCCATTAATCCTCCACTATGGGATTCCTGCAATAAGAACAAACGCAAGGAACACTCGGTTATACAAAATTTGTTAGCTCGAAATAAGAACCCATCATGTATGTGAAATTTATCCCATGCCTTAACATTAGTACATTTAGAAAATGGCATAGAAAATTCACTATCCTCAGCATATAATTCTTTGATACCCTACAAACCCGAAACTTGCACTTCTAATTTGGTGAGTAGCATATTTTTTCCTTGATAAAGCATCAACAACTACATTATCCAATCCCTTTTTGTGTTTAATTATGTATGTAAAAGATTCTATGAATTCAACCCATTTAGGATATCTGTTATTCAAATTAGATTGACTTTTTTTAAGAACTTTAAAGCTTCATGATAAGAATGTATAATAAATTATTTAGGCCACAAATAATGTTTCCACACCTCTAAAACTCTCACAAGGGCGTATAGTTCTTTATCATAGACAGAATAATTCAATTGAGCACCATGCAATTTTCAGAAAAGTAAGCAATAGGTTTCTTTTCTTGCATCAACACACCTCCAATACCTATGCCACTAACATCACATTCAATTTCAAGTTGCTTATCAAAATTAGTAAGCATTAACAATGGTGCTGGAATCAGTTTATTTTTTAATGTATCAAAAGCAATATATTGGGCTACACTCCACTCGAAATCTACTCCCTTTTTAGTTAAATCATTCAATTGTGCTGCAATGGTACTAAAATCCTTCACAAATCTTCTATAAAACCCAGCTAGCCCATTGAAACTTCTGACTTGACTCACATTAGTAGGGGTAGGCCAGTTTCGTATTGCTTCTATTTTTTATGTATCTACCTCAATTCCATGTTTAGACACTACACATTCCTGAAATATGACCTTATCTTTGCAAAAAGTGCACTTCTCAAGATTACCATACAATTTCTTTTCTCTTAGCACATGCAAGACTTGTCTAATATGATCAATATGTTCATGTTCATTGTAGTTATATATGAGAATATCATCAAAATAAACTACCACAAATCTGCCAATAAACTCTCTCAAAACATGGTTCATTAATCTCATGAAAGTACTAGGTGCATTAGTTAAACCAAAAGGCATCACTAACCATTCATATAAACCAAATTTTGTTTTAAATGCAATTTTCCATTCATATCCCTCTTTCATCCTAATTTGATGATACCCACTACGCAAATCAATTTTAGATAAAACAACAGCACCACTTAATTCATCTAACATGTCTTCCAAACGAGGTATAGGATGACGATAACGATTAGTGATGTTGTTAATTGCCTTACAATCTACACACATGCGCCAAGTACCATCTTTCTTAGGGACTAAAATAACAGGAACAACACAAGGAGAATGACTAACTCAAATATACCCTTTATCTAGTATCTCTTGCACTTGTTTCTCTTTCTCCTTTGTTTCTTGAGGGTTTGTTCTATAAGGTGCTCGGTTTGGCAAAGATGATCCAGGAATTAAATCAATTTGGTGCTCTATCCCTCTCAATTGTGGCAGCCCCGAGGGAATTTCTTCTGGAAAAACATCACCAAACTCCTGCAAAACATGAGAAACACCAAGAGAAATGGGGGTCATGTCATTAGAAACCAAGATCTCTCCCTTGTGAATAAGCATAATAGGGACTAGTGTAGGATCCTCTCTAAACTCCCTCAAATCCTCCTTAGTGGCTAACATGCATAATAGGTTCTCTCCTTTTTTATTTTTATCACTCGAATTGTTTTGACTACTACTACCCACAGCTTGTGTATTTTGTTTCCCCTCATCCCTCTCACTCTGTTTTTCAATATTCACTTCTCTTTTGGAACGAGACTCATTTACAATGTGTTGTGGTGTCATAGGCCTTAAAATAATAGTTCTTCATGGTGATTCAACTCATATGTATTTTCTCTCCGTTCATGCTTCACTTTCATCTGTCATAGGCCTTAAAATAATAGGTTCTCTGTCGAATTGCCATGGTCTTCCCAATAATAAGTGGCAAACAGTCATAGGAACCACATAAAACTCAATAGAATCCTTATAAGGACCAATCTTAAATTCCACACGCACCATATGATTCACTTTCATCTCCCTAGTGCTACTCAACCATTAATTATAATAAGGACTAGGGTGTGGTAAATAGTTCGGATTCAGCTTTGCACATAGATCTTTGCTAGCTAAATCCATATTAGGACCAATAATAGCTTTGGTTTGAAATAAATTGCACCTTTGGGTTTCAGGACTTGGAATCACACTCAAATATTTTTGTCTGCACACAATAGAGGGCATAAAAGTAGCATAAGAATCCAATGGAGTATCATTCAAATAGCCATCATAATCATCATCATTAGGATCAGCATCATCTCATGTATCATACTCATTATGCTCATTCACAATCATAATTTTTGTATTAGGGAAATCCCTCTTAAAGTGACCTTTACCTCCACATGTATGGCATGACATATCCCTGTTTCTACCTGTAGATGCATTTGAACCTGTGGTACTAGCTGCTGGTTGTGGTGTTTTTCTTGTATTATATGCACTAGGCTCGGCCTTGGATGAATAAACACATTGAATTGCTGATTATGGGGGTGGTGCACTAGCCACAAAAGATAATCTCAATGGAAATCTGCTCCTTGTTCTTGCTGAAATTTTGGCCTCCTCATTGATATGTGATTCGGCCTCCCTAGCATGGTGTAATAGCTCATGCATATCATGATATTGGTGATGCCTAACAATTCCTTTGATATTGTAATTCAAACCTGAAAGAAAACGTTGCATTGTTTGCTCCAATTGCTCTCTCACACGTGCCCTTTGAATGATCAACTCCATCTCTTGATAATAAGCATCAACAGTCAATGAAACCTATCTCAATTGTTGCAATTGATCATATTGATTTCTAATATAATTTGGTGGTACAAATCTGTCCCTCATAACTCTCTTCATGGTAGCCCAAGTGATAATGGGTAATTCACCATCTTCATGCCTTTTTCTCACAGTATTATCCCACCAACGAAGAGCATAGCCATCAAACTCAGAAAAAGCCAATTTGATTTTCCTGCTCTCAGTGTACTCATGCAAATGCCATAATTTTTCAATCTTGAGCTCCCATAGCAAATACTCCTCAACATCCATGTTATCAAAACTGAAAGGTGGTATAGATAATTTTGGTTTACCCAAAGCATCATCATCCCTATGAATTTCAGGAGATACATTAAGGGGCACATGCCTTGGAGCCCATGTGAAAATTGGCTCGGCCTTGGAATCCTCCTCGGACCCTCTCTCCTCTGACTCCACGGCCTCCATTGTTTTCCACTCCATTATTAGCATCACTATGCACACTATCATTATCATCATCATGAGCAGGAAGTCTTTATGCAATCAAATTCTGGAGATCAACAAGTTGAGTAGTCAATGTGGCAATAGAATTTTGGATAGTGGTCACTAGCTCATTGTTGGCCTAAGCCAATTTATTGATGTCCCCCACTTTAGTATACATGGCTTGCATTGCTTCATAAAGAGGACCACAAGCATTCGTGTTGTGAATCTTTATGGTTTGGTGTCATTAGATTTGTCAACACATCACGCAATGCCTCATACTCCCTCCAATTCACTCCTCATGTATGGTCGTTCTTTTGCTGCACAAGATCATCACTAGATGGATCCATTAGTAGGTTAGTGAAAAACAGAAAACAAGTATCTATATGTGGTGTTCTCTCACAATTCACTCAAAACTAGCAAGACAATTGAGTACCTTACCATTCCAAAGTGAATAGAAATACTTACTGACAAAGGGACGAACCCTGGACCTATCGGGTGAGGATACCCGATCCAAGGCCCAGGACCGAAGCCCAAGAGAGATGCCATGGACTATTCTAGAAGGCCCAGTTGAAGCCCACCCGCAAGGCCTTGCGGGTCAAGTTATGAAACTTGTAACCGACTTTAGGTTAGGGTTTGTATCCACCCCGGGAACGGTTTGAGACATGTTCATCTATATAAGGCCAGGAGAACCACCAGGAGGGGGACAAGCAATACCGCACCACCAAATCCTTGAGATCGAGATCATACTCTCGACTTGAGCATCCCCTATTGTAACGGATCTACTCGTCAATACAGATCGACACAAGCAGGAGTAAGGGTTTTACCTCTACGAGGGCCCCGAACCTGGGTAAATCGTTCCCCTGTTTAGCCAACGATTATCACCAGTGCCTACATGTTCTCCTAATAGAAACCCTATGGGCTCACCCGAGGGACTTGTTGAGATGCATATTCGACAATTGGCGCCGTCTGTGGGAACGCCGGGCGCTGGATCTCCGGCATCTTCGGCCTCATCGACAACCAACTCACATTGGAGCCCCGAAACTTCGACTCCAACCAATCCGATACGAATCAGGTCGGTCATCGTCGCCCCTCACTCGCCGGAATCACGCCCGGTATTCAGCGGGTTGGAGAAAAGTATCACCTTGACGTTCGGAAGCTTTCAGTTCTATGCTGACAAGGAGGGAATTGTGCACTTCCCCGAGCAAGCAAATTTCGAAGGGTCAGGCTCTGAGTCGATTTCGAGCCGAGGAGCTGTCGACTCATTACCCAACTACGCGGATCGCAACTTATCAAGGAGCGGAGAATCCATCCGCCTCAACACCCGTAACTTCCACACCCTCTCCGCAGAGGAACCTTCTCGGGTCAAGAACGCTTTCCAAACTACGCCTAGGACTAACGAGCCATATCTGGCCCAGGTCTGCATGGCAGGATCGAGCGACCCCCCCCCCCCCGAAGAAACAAAAGATAGCGCAAAGGAACGCACAGCCATCAACGTGTCGCGAGACGCTTGGAACAAGGCAAAGGAAGCCATCCGCACAAGCAAACTGCTCGAAGCCGGAGCCCCTCATGAAGATATGACCTCCTACCACTACCACCTAGTGAGGGCGGCAACCTTGATCAAAGAAGCTCACAAAGATCTAGCTGAGCGGAGAAAATTGGCGGATGAGTTAAGTCAGCGCCGTTCAGCGCTATCCAAAACACATTCTGTCGGGAACCATCTCGAAAGAAAAAGATACGTCTCAAGGACCGCGACCATGGATGGCGAGTCCCTGACTAGAATCAGTAAATCACTCGAAGCCTCCCTTATGCGCGTCGACGAGGACGGCAACATGCACCCGTCAACTCCTGCCGCCGCAGTACTGGCCGCAGCCACCTACCTGTAGACAAACCATCCAGGGGAGTACGACCCCCGCGCGTTGCAATACAGGCAAGTCCAGAAAGGGTTAGGCATGGCAGCCGCAAAACTCGCCGCCTACGATCGCAAGAAATCAGATGCACAGAAAGATAAAGAAGCACCCCGCAGACATAGGAGTACATCGCCCAGAAAGGAGAAATCCCCTCGTCGCGCCCGAGGAAAAGAAGCCCGACGACGCGGTGATAGCCCGAGTAGCAGCGATGGAAGCCCGAGGGATCGAGATCGCAGCTCGCGACACCGCAGCATGGAGCCGCGAAAGGAGATCGATCGCGACCAACCTGGATACAATGCGTGATCTAACATCGTATAGAGTAAAGTGGACAAGGCCCGAGCAGCCAGGAACCGCGTGCGTTCCCCATCCACCACTTTTGACGAAGAGGCCTGCGGCGCATTATGCTTCACTCGCAGCATCCGCGAGGCACCACTACCCATGAGATTCAAGCTTACTACAGAAGTACCAAAATATGACGGTTCACTGGAACTGCAATCCTGGCTGTCAAATTACCTCACGGAAGTAAAATTCCAACGTGGGAACAAGACCACAGCTATGCAGTACCTTAACTTACATCTTGTAGGAGTAGCGCGCAGCTGGCTCGAAGGAAGACCAAAGGCATGCTACAGGTCATGGGACGATCTAAACTTTGACTTCTGCAAGAACTTCCAGGCAACATATAAAAGGCCCGCAACCATCGAGGAGCTGCGAGCCTGCAAGCAGAAAAGTGGCGAGTCTACTCGCGAATATATCCAGCGATGGACCACACTCAGGAACACAGGGGGAAACATATAAGAAGAGGTCATAGTCGAAGCTTTCGCCAAGGGGGCTCGACGAACTGCCTTTAGAGAGGAACTAGGACGAGCCACACCTAAAACCATTGGAGAACTGATGGCCATAGCCGACAGATGGTCCAATGGAAAGGACTCTGTGCGCAACGAAAAAGCATCTTCGCCAGCACCCTAAGACGACCGTCATGGTCGAAAGAAAAAGAGTGTCGGATATATACCTATTAGGGGTATATCAGATGGTACTCTAAAGTGCCGGATTACCGGGGTGGACTAAATGGTAATGGATCATGGTCCATTAGGCGGCCCAGTAAGCTGACGCGTGGAAGCGGATTCTAGAATAACCCGAACCATGGCCCATGTGGTACGGTTTGGAGTAGAAGGCGGATTCCTTGCTTTCCAAGTTAGAACATACCGTAGTCTTCTAGGTTTCCTTTTCTGTAAGCCCTAATCCGGCTATTATATAAAGCAGGACGGGAGACAAGAATGATAGACAAGAAGCTAGAGGCTAACTCGCCGAGAGGTTGATCCTTGTCGAGTAGCTAAACCTAAACCTCACATTGTACTCTTTTTGTGACGCCCTGGATCTGGTACTATGGGGATTTCAGCGTTCCCGCCAGAATCCGCATAATACCGATCTTGGGTTGTCAACCTTCGGTAATCATTACAACAGTTCACGAATAATCCACAACAACAACAGAAGAGATATATACAAGACGACTCAAATGAGTCAAGGATACAACTGATACAATACAAAGATCCAAATAACAGCGGAAGACGAAATATTATCCGACTACGGACAAGATACAAATTGGACTAAGAGTCCTGAAGATAACCGATGGCGTCCAATCCCTGCCCAGGCCAAGCCGGAGGGATTCCCAAGCTAACGTCGTCAACTTCAACCTGCTGACTGCATTGTGAATACAGCCCTGAATCATGGGGTCGGTAATTGAAGGTACCGGCAGGCGGAAAGCAATACTCACAAGATACCAATGCAACCAGTCATCACAAGATACAAATACTTTGGGTACAAAGGAAGAGGTTGATGTAATGAAGCGGCAGCGGGCAGCACTAGGCAATCTACAGAGACGCGCTACAACTCTCGTCTATTAGAAAGGGATGAGAGAGCACGACGAAACCAACTATAACTACTCACCAAAAACAAAACCCATCCAGTGTTACCCCCTACTAAGGAAGCAACCCAAGCAAACTCAAACTGTTGATTAAGGTGACATTCATTTTTAGGGTGGAGGTAATCTACATTACTAGTCAAGTTATCATCGTTAAGTGTAAGTTTTCTGAGTACTTGTTCGCCAGCACTTTCACCAAGTCGCCACATAACCGCGGACAACACGGCTTCTCGAGAAGATTTATCCTTGCAGGGTGCGCTACAATACCCGAACACACTCGAGCCACCAACTAAAACTCAGGTTAGCTCTACACGACCCTCTCCGTCTCCACTGCCAATCCAGAAACAACGGGAGCAGTCGCATGCACGGTTAATCCACCCCAAAACAGGACCTTCATAACACTGTAAGAACGTGTTGCACCTAACCGCCACGACTACATCAGGTCACCATAGCACCATTGGCTCGTACCTGCAAATTATCGTGCCAAATGGAAAACCCGAACTAGGTGTGGTCCATGGACGAACAGCAAATTCAGTCAAAGCCGAGGGGGGTCCCATACTACCTCCCGGATGCGGTTAGCGCGCTCATCATGGATCAATGGACAAGACTCTTTTCCTAAGTTCGAACTAGGAGGCGCCAAAACCACGCCGGGCCTCCTGCCGGTGCCTTATGATAGGATCGAGACACAAGCATCGAATCGTAAGGCTAGAATAAAGACAACAGAAAGAATTGGTAACAAGTGATGAACGGCAGCCATAGGTAGCAAGTGAGTAAAGCTTGCCTGGAATTCCGGCTTGTAGAGGTAGCAGAACTTGTCGGTGCTCACATCATCTCAACGTCCTATCCGCGAAGAAGAAAAGCACTAGAAGAAACAACGGATGCAACTCTTACTACTACGGCAAAAGATCCAGCATGATCAAAATATGGATGCATGACATGCGGGGATGCAACTTAACCAATTTAAGTTGAGACAAAAGCCCAACATTTAATTAGGAAGGTTTAAGTTATTTATCTAACCATCAAATTAAATGTTGATTAGCATGGATAACAATTAGTAGGTGAGTTAACCAACACTTTCCATGTTTCTTATTTAGGTGAACATGCATAACACTACTAAAATGCAATATTAAAGCTGCAAACATGAGCATGGATGGCATATTAATATTCCTTGCATTTTTCTAATAAAAATAGACATAAAGTTTGCCTTATTTTGAATTGTAAAACAAAAGATACAAGCATTTGAAGTTTAGCGTGGTTTATGAAATGTGCAGGGACCTGTGCGTGGGGAAAACACAGATCTGGGGTACTCCGGTACAAAAAAAAAACGAAAAGCCAAGAGCCTGGATGCGAAAACGCCAGATCTAGATCTGGATCTAGAAGAGTTCTACCCATTGGCGCTCCAGCTAGAGAGGCTGACCAGCGGGCCCTGCCTCCACGCAGCGCAGTCGAGGCGCAGGTGGCAGCTGAGTTGGCCTCCGGGCTCACTGACGGGTGGGCGGCCCCGCGCGCGGAAAACTGGAAAAAGGTATGGCAAATGCCAGGGGCCTGTGCGTGGGGAAAACAGAGATCTGGGGTACTCCGGTACAAAAAAACGGAAAAGCAGGGGCCTGGATGCGAAAACGCCAAATCTAGATATGGATCTAGAAGAGTTCTACCCACTGGCGCTCCAGCTAGAGAGGCTGACCAGCGGGCCCTGCCTCCACGCAGCGCAGTCGAGGCGCGGGTGGCAGCTGAGTTGGCCTCCGGGCTCACTGACTGGGTGGGCCGGCCCCGCGCGCGGAAAACTGGAAAAAGGGATGGCAAATCCTCCGACGGGGATTCGAACCTGGGTCTCACCGGTGCGGATCGGTACCTTAGTACCTAGGCTATGTGCATGTTCGTGTAGAAATTCGGATCTGATTCAAATAGAGTTGTATCTACGCGGAGTTGTTCTAACGAAACTGAAGAACGAACACATGCACGCGACGGTGTCATACAAAGAGGCGGCCGGTGGCGATATCAGGCGGACGGCGCCGCTCCTAGAGCACGAGGAAGGGAGGGTGAGAGGTCCTAGGGTCGGAGGTTCACCTTCGGCTGCCGGTGGAGCGCACGGACTCGAGGGAGAGTCATGGCCACGTGATGCAGAAGGTGTAGACGAGGAAGAAGCTGCGGTTGTTGTCGAGAAGATCTTGACGGCGTCGTCGGTCCAGGAAGCTCAAGACCCGGCGCTTCTGCAAGGACGAAGAGGAAGGCGGCGCGGTTCAATTCCCATCATCGGTTTCCCTTCTCGTCGACCATGGCCTTGGCTCCATGACCCACCATCCCCGGCTATGGTTCGGTGGTTGTGATGGCTTGGAAGAAGAGACAGAGGAGGGAAGCGAAGAGGGCTGGCGACGGCGGTGGATGGGAAGAGAGGGAGGCTAGGGTTTGGGAAAGTAGGGAAGCCAACCACGGGTAGATAGAGGAAGGGAGAGGGGACCATGGTGGAGGAGGTGGTTTGGTGTGGACAGCGACATGTCCACCCCTCGTGCGTGTTAGCTGTACGGACGGAGAAGAAAGGAGAGGAGGTGGGCTGGGGTTTGGGTTTCGGTGTGGTATCCTGCTGGGCTGGTTTGGCTAGCAGCCCCAAAACAATGTTTTTGGCTCTTGTGTTTAATCAATTTTCAGAAAAAGAGAAGTGGTTTTTTTAGGGATTTAGAAAACAGAGTTTTAACCATTTAAAATATTGTAGAAAATAATTTTATTAATGCCATGTGTGATATGATGCATGAAGCATGATGATGCACAAAAGAAAAACAAACAAAGCTAATTGGGAAAAACCCCGGGTGTTACAGACGACACCACTAACAAGGGATTGCGCCCTCGCAATCCGCTCAGAACCACGGGAGAGGGAAGAAGTCGGTCCTATCGAGTCTTCGATCACCTTGTTGATCTTCTCGACACCACTAACAAGAGGTTCTTGCTTGTTGTTGATGATGATGCTCTTCCAGTGAGAACCTTCCGAAGTTCGAACCTATTAGGTTAAAAGGCTAAGAGAGCGTCCAACCCACACAGGATCCTAACACTTTGAAAGATAGATAAGAGAGGAGAATCCAAAACAAATAAGGTAGGAGGAGAAGTAGAATAGAGTAAAGGAATAAACAAGAATCCTATCGAGAGGTTTCCAAAACAGGTTTTGCCCAAATAGTTTTTGACACGCTAGAAACACGACCGTTAGCGAGGTTATTCTACAGGCTTTGTGGACCCGTTGCTTCGATAACCATTCGTATCGAAACAACATTGGGAATCGGAACCATGCTCTGATACCAACGTTGACTCCCCTAGATCTGGTACTATGGGGATTTCAGCGTTCCTGCCAGAATCCGCATAATACCGATCCTGGGTTGTCAACCTTCGGTAATCATTACAACAGTTCACGAATAATCCACAACAACAACAGAAGAGATGTATACAAGACGACTCAAATAAGTCAAGGATACAACTGATACAATACAAAGATCCAAATAACAGCGGAAGACGAAATATTATCCGACTACGGAGAAGATACAAATTGGACTAAGAGTCCTGAAGATAATCGATGGCGTCCAATCCCTGCCTAGGCCAAGCCGGAGGGATTCCCAAGCTAACGTCGTCAACTTCAACATGCTTACTGCGTTGTGAATACAGCCCCGAATCATGGGGTCTGTACTTGAAGGTACCGGGAGGAGGAAAGCAATACTCACAAAATACCAATGCAACCAGTCATCACAAGATACAAATACTTTGGGTACAAAGGAAGAGGTTGGTGTAATGAAGCGGCACCGGGCAGCACTAGGCAATCTACAGAAACGCGCTACAACTCTCGTCTATTAGAAAGGGATGAGAGAGCGCGACGAAACCAACTATAACTACTCACCAAAAACAAAACCCATCCAGTGTTACCCCCTACTAAGGAAGCAACCCAAGGAAACTCACATTGTTGATTAAGGTGACATTCATTTTTAGGGTGCAGGTAATCTATATTACTAGTCAAGTTATCATCGTTAAGTCTAAGTTGTCTAGGTACTTGTTAGCCAGCACTTTCACGAAGTCGCCACATAACCGCGGACAACACGGCTTCTCGAGAAGATTTATCCCTGCAGGGTGCGCTACAGTACCCGAACACACTCGAGCCACCAACTAAAACTCAGGTTAGCTTGACACGACCCTTTCCGTCTCCACTGCCAATCCAGAAATCACGGGAGCTGTCGCATGCACGGTTAATCCACCCCAATACAGGACCTTCATAACACTGTAAGAACGTGTTGCACCTAACCGCCACGACTACATCAGGACACCTTAGCACCATGGGCTCGTACCTTCAAATTATCGTGCCAAATGGAAAACCCGAACTAGGTGTGGTCCCTGGACGAACAGCAAATTCAGTCAAAGCCGAGGGGGTCCCATACTACCTCCCGGATGTGGTTAGCATGCTCATCATGGATCAATGGACAAGACTCTTTTCCTAAGTTCGACACTAGCAGGCTCCAAAACCACGCTAGGCTTCCTGCCGATGCCTTATCATCAGATTATTATTACCCCAAACATTAACATGATGTTGATTAAGTTGAAACCCAACTATCAAACTAAACAGGTGATATGACAAAGGACAACAAGACCTGAGCGCAAACAACACTAAGCATGCAACTACGACACATGGGCTAACAAGGTCAACAAACAACAGTTTATAGGAAGTGAGGGAAGGCTATGTCTTGACGGCAATGTAAACATATGATAGGATCGAGACACAAGCATCGAATCATAAGGCTAGAATAAAGACAACGGAAAGAATCGGTAACAAGTGATGAACGGCAGCCATAGGTAGCAAGTGAGTAAAGCTTGCCTGGAATTCCAGCTTGTAGAGGTAGCAGAACTTGTCGGTGCTCACATCATCTCAACATTCTATCCGCGAAGAAGCAAAGCACTAGAAGAAACAATGGATGCAACTCTTACTACTACGGCAAAAGATCCAGCATGATCAAAATATGGATGCATGACATGCGGGGATGCAACTTAACCAATGTAAGTTGAGACAAAAGCCCAACATTTAATTAGGAAGGTTTAAGTTATTTATCTAACCATCAAATTAAATGTTGATTAGCATGGATAACAATTAGTAGGTGAGCTAACCAAATTTAAATGGAATGGGGCACAAATTGAATTAATACCCCAACACTTTCCATGTTTCTTATTTAGGTGAACATCCATAACACTACTAAAATGCAATATTAAAGCTGCAAACATGAGCATGGATGGCATAGTAATATTCCTTGCATTTTTTAATAAAAATAGACATAAAGTTTGCCTTATTTGGAATTGTAAAACAAAAGATACAAACATTTGAATTTTAGGGTGGTTTCTGAAATGTGCAGGGACCTGTGCGTGGGGAAAACAAAGATCTGGGGTACTCCGGTACAAAAAAAAAATGGAAAAGCCATGGGCCTGGATGCGAAAACGCCAGATCTAGATCTGGATCTGGGAGAGTTCTACCCACTCGCGCTCCAGCTAGAGAGGATGACCAGCAGGCCCTGCCTCCACGCAGCGCAGTCGAGGCGCGGGTGGCAGATGAGGTCTTTCCGCACGCGGAAAACTGGAAAAAGGGAAGGCAAATCCTCCGACGGGGATTCGGACCTGGGTCTCACCAGTGCGGATCGGTACAAACTAGGCTATGTGCATGTTCGTGTAGAAATTCGGATCTGATTCAAATAGAGTTGTATCTACGCGGAGTTGTTCTAACGAAACTGAAGAACAAACACATGCACGCGACGGTGACATACAAAGAGGCGGTCGGTGGCGATCTCAGGCGGACGGTGCCGCTCCCAGAGCACGAGGAAGGGAGGGTGAGAGGTCCTAGGGTCGTAGGTTCACCTTGGGTCGCCGATGGAGCGCACGGACTCGAGGGAGAGTCACGGCCACGTGATGCAGAAGGTGTAGACGAGGAAGAAACTGCGGTTGTTGTCGAGAAGATCTTGACGGCGTCGTCGGTCCAAGAAGCTCAAGACCCGGCGCTTCTGCAAGGACGAAGAGGAAGGCGGCGCGGTTCAATTCCCATCATCGGTTGCCCTTATCATCGACCATGGCCTTGGCTCCATGACCCACCATCTCCGGCTATGGTTCGGTGGTTGTGATGGCTTGGAAGAAGAGACAAATGAGGGAGGCGAAGAGGGTTGGCGACGGCGGCGGATGGGAAGAGAGGGAGGCTAGGGTTTGGTAAAGGAGGGAAGCCAACCATGGGTAGATAGAGGAAGGGAGGGGGGACCATGGTGGAGGAGGTGGTTTGGTGTGGACAGCGACATGTCCACCCCTCGTGCGTGTTAGCTGTACGGACGGAGAAGAAAGGAGAGGAGGTGGGCTGGGGGTTGGGTTTCGGTGTGGTACCCTGCTGGGCTGGTTTGGCTAGCAGCCCCAAAACAATGTTTTTTGGCTCTTTTGTTTAATCTATTTTCAGAAAAAGAAAAGTGGTTTTTTTAGGGATTTAGAAAACAGAATTTTAACCATTTGGAATATTGTAGAAAATAATTTTATTAATGCCATGTGTGATATGATGCATGAAGCATGATGATGCACAAAAGAAAAACAAACAAAGCTAATTGGGAAAACCCCCGGGTGTTACAGATGACACCACTAACAAGGGATTGCGCCCTCGCAATCCGCTCACAACCACGGGAGAGGGAAGAAGTCGGACCTATCGAGTCTTCGATCACCTTGTTGATCTTCTCGACACCACTAACAAGAGGTTCTTGCTCGTTGTTGATGATGATGCTCTTCCAGTGAGAACCTTCCGAAGTTCGAACCTATTAGGTTAAAAGGCTAAGAGAACGTCCAACCCACATAGGATCCTAACACTTTGAAAGATAGATAAGAGAGGAGAATCCAAAACAAATAAGGTAGGAGGAGAACTGGAATAGAGGAAAGGAATAAACAAGAATCCTATCGAGAGGTTTCCAAAACAGGTTTTGCACAAATAGTTTTTGACACTCTTGAAACACGACCGTTAGCGAGATTAGTGAGATTGCAGGAGTAGGAACGCCGCATTATTGCGACGTACCAAACCTGGGTAAAACCCTGTGTCATTGTTCATCATACGATCACGTACCCCCACTTCTCTATCGGTTGTCTCATGGCACCCCCGTCTATGAATTCTACTACGATGTCTCGACAGTTGGCGCCCACCGTGGGGCCAGCGATGTCAGGCGTTATGTTTCGATCCGGGATACTCGGCGGAATCGGCAGTACCATAACTGTCGGAAGCTTGGAATTCGACAACGACGTCGGGCGCTTCCTCGACAACGGATCGTACATGCCGGCATGGAATCATGTGGTAAGTGCCTGCATTTTATCGATTGGATCTGCAAACATCTTTATCGGAGTAACTGCAGAAGCAATGGGATTTTCTGGTGGAAGCAAATTTATCCCACCCGCTTTATACCCAGTCGAAGACGACTATGACGCTGAATTTTGCTCAGGTCGCCGATATAATGCTGAATCACACTTTATCGGTATGGTGCAATCCGAGATCGCTGAAAACACGGATGAAAGCAATCCCGTGCAAGAGGCAGAAAACAACAATCCCACAATAGAGGTGGAAGATCCGACATCCGTCAACTTGACGATGAACTCAGAAGCTGACTCCGTATTAGTCGCCATAGAGGCGAGATTGGAATCAGAATCCGGATCAGATGATTTTGATTCCGAAGATGAAGATGAGGATGCCTTCGAAAGAAAGGTTAAATCTCTTCAAGAGGGATTTCACGAAGTACTAATGGAAAACCCGGCTGAAAACACGGATGCCGACAGTCAGGAGAGCTCTAGGACGCCTCCGCCAGAGGAAGAGAAAGAAGAAGGAGAAACCACTCCAACATATCCCGATGTCAAAGAATTGACATAGGACGAACCTGGTAAGAAACCTCCCTCTTCCAAGAAAAAGCACAAAGCTTCCAAGAAACTCCAGTACAAGCTCCAGAAAAAAATCGGCCGATCCAGCCAATGACAACCTGGAAGTAGGAGGAGGAAGTGGAGTTAAACCTGCGGAGAAGAAAACGAAGGAAATCTCTGTTCCGCCAATGTCAGAGCAAGACGAACAAGATTTAGTTCAAACACAAGTAGGACCACACGAGCCCCCTGAAGTGCTGGAAGCTAGGATACAAGCTCTCCAAAGGCAACAACAACATCTATTCTGAACTCGGGAACACCTCCAAAAAACCCAGGCTGACATTAAGCTAAAGCAGAAGAAATTGAGGAATACGAGAGAAGGAATAGATATGGCATTAAACCTACATGATTACCCGGAATCGCAAGACCGTAAGTACTGCCGCCAAAAGAACGGTTTCAAAACCCATCTTGGCAAAAGCAAGTAAATGGCAAAGATGCCAGGGGCGAACCAATATACAAAACCGCAGCAAAAAATGCGGAAGCCGCGTTCGCCATCCTCAACAACGATATGTACTCCAATGGAGAAAAATTTCAAGGGGTGTATGCTTTCCTATGAAAGGCATTGCAACAGTAACAGCAAGGGCAAGCACGTTCAGAGAAGTTGCACGACAACTCCGCCCTATGCAAAACAGCTACATGCGCTGCTGGAGCACCTGGACCAGAAGAACCTGGAGATTCAAATAATTCCAAAGAGAAGAAATCAGATCCGAGAAAGGAAAAGAAAAATCCCGACAATAAGGATGCAGCGTCCAGAACCGGATCCCATCTGCCGAAAGATGGAATTCATCCCCGAGATCGGGAAGAGCAAAACCGGAAGGACGGAAAAGCAATGCCGCCTCCAAGACGCCCTGCGGAAAAACCAGGAAGACACGATATACCTCACAGGCGTGAGAGGTCCCGTACGCCCCTCAGCAATAAGGAAAGACACAGGAGTAGAACTCCACCTTATCCCAAAGGGCATGATAACGGAGGAAACAGAGATAATCCCGGAAAAGCGCGTTCGTGCCACAATGGAAAAGAAAGGAGCAGATCCCCGTCTGTCCATTCAGCCGGTAGATACTCCGCACACATTGATAGAGCGAAAGAGATGATTTATACTTCGGACCTAAGTGTTTCACTGGCAGGATCCGAAGGATAACTCTGCATTATGGCTTTGCCAAAGTTGGTCCAACGTATCAAAAATACACCGGTAGCACAAACCCGGATACCTGGCTCTCAGACTATTACACAGCCGTTCAGATTAACAATGGGACTGACCTGGAGGTAGTAAAATTCCCCCCCCCCCTAATATTAATGGATGGAGCCAGAGATTGGATCAATGGGTTACCATCAAGAACTGTCGACAGCTGAGATGATATGGATAGAGTTTTTACTCAGCATTTTCGGGGAACCTACAAGCGCCTAAATAGCATTAACCAGCTAAACCGTTGCACCCAGTTTGAAGATGAGCCATACGTGGACTTTATCTCAAGATGGACTGCGATGAAGAATAGTTGCTCTAGAGTAACTGACGTACAAGCAATGCATGCTTTCGTCAATGGCTTAAAACCCGGACTCGTACCGTTCATGATTGATTGCAAAAAGCACAAAGATCTGGGATCTATGCTTACAACCGCCAATGAGCACGCATCGGCCAAACATGATATCAGAGCGAGACGTGGCAATATCGACACTTTGATTCAGGCCAAAAAGACAGCTCGATCTGAGGAAAAAACAACTCCAGAAGCACCACAAAAACCCAAGGAAGTTAACATAGCCTTTTGAACAGAAAATGGGAGCAACTGGAAAGGACGAAGCACAGAACCGATAAATTACACCAAAGAAGAGTGAGAAAGAATAAAGTCAGAAAACTGTGTCCACCAATCGCAATTTGGGAAACCCACCCATACTAACGCACAATGCCGGCTGAACAAGCATATGAAAGGCAGTGAAGGATTCGGAAGCAAAGGGAAGAGTTCCAAGAGGAAATTCTCCAAGCAAAAGCCAGAAGCTAAAAAAGAAGACAGTGAATCGGACACTGACGAAAAAATACAGGAACAACAGCGAAAAGGCGAGCCTAAGTTTCTGAGAGTTGACGGAGAATGCAACTTAACTTTCCTGGCAACTCCCTCAGCAAAGGTGCCAAAGAGAACACTTCGAGGAATAAACGCGGTTGTTCCTGCAACCCCGAAATTCTTGAAGTACTCAAATACACCAATTACCTAGGATCACTCTGATCATCCTAGAAACATCCCATAACCCGGCACCCAAGCTCTAGTTGTAAGCCCTATTGTTCAAAACACTAGGCTAAAAAGAGTGCTGATGGATGGAGGATCCAGCATTAACATAATGTACCTGGATACACTGAAGCATCTGCGAATCTCCGAGACTGTCGCACCCGGACTTCTAGAGGATACTCACAGTCCACTAAATAGTAGAACAAATGGCTTACGGGGCATACCGGCACCCGCATCTCAATATGAGCAGGCCAACACGTAAACGTGTGACAACCATTCTCTACTATCCATCGTCTGCGTAAACGATCCCATAGAAATCAGGATACTACCATTGACGTACTTCATACCATACACACATGGTACGTCAACGGCGTTTAACAAAATGATAGCACAACATATCTCTAAGACACAAAAGAGTGAAATAAGTTGCAAATAGCTCCCACTAGAGCAGAGATAGCAAATACAACCATCCAGAGGACACATGTCCCAACAATTCATCATTACATCACAGCGGAAGCATCCAAAGTGTCTGAGTACAGACAAGATCAAAATAGGCCTAAGAGGCCGGAAACGAAAAGACGGAGCCCATCCACGATGTCTCGGATCCTGCCCGGGTCCGCTATCTACTCGTCAGCAGCCTCGTCAAACTCCACGTAGTAGTCATCACGGGGATCCTCGTAAGCATAGTCTGTGGAAACCACAGCCCCAAAAGGGTCAGTACATAAATGTACTGGCAAGCAAGACTCACAGTTCACCAAAATGTACCCCACAACATCAAGCACAGATGCTTTGGGGTCAACGGAAGAAAGGGGAAACAAAAGATGCGGTAGCGGGCTGCACTAATCAACTACAGAAACATGCTATAACTTCCGGCTAACAGAAAGGAGATAAGATAGCGTGTCGTAACCAACTATGACTAACTCCGAACAAACCCATCCTGGATCTCGCCCCTTATCCAAAGAAGCAATCCGAGGATAACTCACACAGTAGGATTAATGATGGTTCAAGTTATTGTGTCAATAAGACTATTACTAGTCAAGTTAACATTAGTTAGGTGTAAGTTGTTCTGAGTACTTGTTAGCCAGTAGTTTCACCAAGTCAACCTTAACCGCGGAAAACACGGCTTCTCGAGAAGATTTAACCCTGCAGGGGTGCACCAATTTGGCCGTACACGTAAGAATACCCCGCCAGGATGGAAATGCACTTCCACCAAGCGAGGCACTCAACACAACTCAACTCTTCTTCGCATCAAGCCCAAAGAACCACGTGATGTGCGTGCGCGGCTAATCGAGCCCCCACTAAGAAAAGGGAGACCCTCATAGCACTGGAAGACCACGCCGCCCTAAATGCCGACTACAAAAATTCCACCCTGGCCTCGGGTTCGTACCTGCATATGCGTGCATCAAATGGAAAGCCCGAACTAAGTGTGGCGATTTGGACGAGATGTGAATCGAATCAAATTGAGGGGGGCGCCCATACACGCTTTCCACATGCGGATAGTGCGCTCATCATGGATCAGTAGACAAGACCCTTTTCCTAATTAGGGTCGACACTAGCAGGCCTCAAAACCTCAAAATTAACAGGTTGTTGTTTAACATCGAGCCCCAGAACATAATAGAAATATAGTAACAGAAAGTAACAGGTAACAGACTCGAGCAGAAACAACCCTAAGCATGCTAGTAAGGCACAGGCAACAAGCAACAGGGTTATAGGTGTGGAGGTGAGGCTATATCAGGTATACAGGATAACGTGTGATAGGATCGAACACAAGCAACGATTCATAGGGCTAGCATGATAGACAACGGAAAGTATCGGTATCCAATGTTGAAAGGAACACAATGGTTCATGTGAGTGAATACTTGCCTGCAAACTCAGCAGCCTGGTACTGAGCTAGATCCTCAGAAGGGGTGTCGTAAAGCTCGTCTGTCTCAACGTCGTCGTCTATTCGAGAAGAAGCAAACAAACAACGCAGAGAGACAAACAATCAATAACATGGCATAATGCACAATCATGGGATGATGCATGGCAAATTATTTGATGCATCAAAGGTAAGCTAGTTAACATGGTAACAATATTAAATGGACCCCTATGCAATTTGGGTTGCATATGGAAAGCCCATGAATTATAGTTGGAATAATTGTTTTACAACTAATCAACAGGTGAAAGTGGATTAGTATGATGCATGGATGAGGATAACAGAAAAATGACAACAATAGGATCAATTAAAAACAAGGTTTACCAAGTTTAGAATTTTAGTTATTAAGTTTTCGAATTTTGGTTTCTTAAAGGTGTTACACAAGCATTTGTTGTTTTCACCCAATTAAATTGTTCAAAACAGATATCAAAGTTCATATATGGAAAGAACACAAAATTTTAGGTGGATTACATGTTTCAATTATTGAAAAAGGAATTAAGATGAATTATTTATGAATTAAACAAGTTAAACAAGATTTAAATGAATTAAATTCAAGTATGAATTTATTTGAATTTTTATTTGTTCAAAACATTAATTCAAATTCATATTTGAAAAGTTTGTACTTTTCTAGTTTGAAAACAAATTTTATATGTTCAAAAATAATTTAATTTGAGCAAGTTATGAATTTAGCAAATTTTAAATGATTTAAACAAGGTTTAAATTATTTACCCAATTTTAATTATTCAAAACATGAGACAAAATTTATATTTGAAAAGGTGGTTCAAAATGGCATGGAAAACATATTGTATTTGTGTTATTTGAATTAAGTTTGAATTAGTTATGAATTTAACCAAATTTAAAAGGAGTTGTTTAAATTTGACATTTGAATGCATTTGAAATGTTCAAAACAGAATACAAATGTTTTAAACATGTAGAGAATTTAATTTGGTTCAGTATACATATTTTATTTATATTATTTGGATTTGGAATTTAAAAGTTAATTGCATTTTAATTCTAGGGACTAAACTGTAAAAGAAAAGGATTTATTTTTAAAAAGAAAAGGCAGAAAACCCTTTTCTACCTCGCAGTGGCCCAGCCCAGGCCACTGACGAGGGGGCCCTGGCCACGGTGGCCCGCGTGTGTGCGCGCGTGGCAACACAGGCCACTGGCAGGTGGGCCTCCTGCCTGCCCGCGTGGCAAACAAAAAGGGGTGGATAAACTACGCCGCGGGGGGTCGAACCCACGACCTGGGGCACGCGCGCGCGGTGCAGAACCACTGCGCTGTTGTTCGATCCTTGTCAGGTAAGCAGCGCGCGGGTGGATATGCTTCAGATACGCGCTAACACCTGACGAAACTGAATTTCGTCGATGACTGAAACTAACAAAGGGGTGGCCGGCGGTGAGCTGCCGCTGCGCTGCGCTGCCGCGAGTGCGTGCTGCTGTGTGCGTTCGTATGGTGACCGTGCACGTGCTCGCAGCAAGGAGGGAGAGGGAAAGGAACGGTGGCGCTGTGCTCACCGGCGTTTGCAGGTGAGGCAGAGGTTCGGGGAAGAACGCCGGCGGCGACAGCACGAGGATGGCGGCGGCGATGTAGGCGGTCTCCAGCACGGTGGCGGTGTCGAGAACGTAGAGGGTACCGCGGGGAGCTCGTTCCCGTTGCTAACTCGCACGGAGACTCACCCTACCGGCGGCGATCATCGCGGATTCAGAGGGACGGCGCGGAGTTCGGTGGTGAGATTCAGAGGCAGAGAGGTGGCGTAGAGGGAGAGAAACGACGGCGGCGAGAGATGGAGAGGGTGGAGTAGGGTTAGGGCTAGCAGGGAGAGCAGCGGTAGGGTTTATAGGGCGAGGGCGAGCGCTGCTGGCCGTCTCTGCGCGCCGTACGGCGACGTGGACAGCCGGATCGGCTGCCTACATGAAAGAGATGAGCGAGGGGGATCGAAGGGGTACCAGGCCAGTTTGGTGGGCTGGGCCTGCCCACTGGCCTGCTTCTCCCCCTCTCTGCTATTTTTTTTTCTTTTTAACTGTTCTGTTTCCTTTTTTTTTGCTGAAAAGAAATAGGAAGAAAAAGAAGATAGTTTTTGGGGTAGAAAATTTAGGGATAAATTTTTTATAGATTGATTATTGCAACAGCAACATTGTGCAAACTTTTGCTTTCAAAATTTTTGATTTATGTTGCTGTTTGGAAAAATACATGAATTTAATTGAATATTTGAATTAAGTGATTAATTGAAACTTAATCAATTTAAAATTCTTTTAGAACTCATGTTTATTTGAAACAATTGATTGGAGTGATTTGTAATTTCCATAAATTTCAAATGGTTGCTGTTTGTAATTGAATTTGAATAACATTTAAATTAAGTGAATTATTAAAAGCCATAGTTTTAAATAGTTTGAACCTTATGGTTTAATGGAAACAATTGATGGTTTGATTTGAACTTTCATTTGCAAAATTGTGACAGCACAAGTATGAAACAATTTATTTGAATATTGTTTGAATTTCAAATGGGAAAACAAAGGAAAACAAGTGGAAATAAATGGAAAACAAATGCAATGATTAAGATGCCATGATGCAAAACAATAAATAAACAAGAAGCAAACATTCTAGGGTTTGTTTTCATACTTGGGATGTTACAAAACGCCCCCCCCCCCTTGAAGGAATCGCGCCCCAAGATTCCTACTGAGAAGAGAAAAGGTTCGGATACTTCTTGCGAAGATCCTCTTCGGTCTCCCACGTTGCCTCTTTATCGGAATGATGGGACCACTGCACTTTCAAGAACTTGGTGCTCTTGTTGCGAGTCTTACGCTCGGTCTCATCGAGAATACGAATAGGGTGCTCCTCATAAGATAGATCATCTTGCAGTTCAATGGAATCATGATCAACTGCACGATCTGGATCTTTGAAACACCTCTTGAGATGTGACACGTGAAACACATCGTGCACCTTGGATAGTTTTTCTGGAAGTTCAAGACGATAAGCATTTTCTGCACGCCTTGAGAGAATGTTGAAAGGACCAATGTATCTTGGTGCAAGTTTTCCTTTCACACCAAAACAATGAGTGCCTCTGAGGGGAGTTACACGGAGATATGCCTTGTCACCAGGTGCATAGATCATATCCCTGTGCTTGTTGTCATAGTAGCTTTTCTGACGAGACTGAGCAATCTTGAGATTGGCACGAATGGTGCAAACTTTCTCTTCGGCTTCCTTAACAATGTCAGGGCCTAAGAGTGAATGTTCACCAGCTCCAGACCAATTGATTGGACTCCTGCATCTGCGGCCATAGAGAGCCTCAAATGGTGCCATGCCTAGGCTTGCCTGGAAGCTGTTGTTGTAGGAGAATTCAGCATATGGAAGGCAATCCTCCCATTTCATGCCAAAGGAGAGGCCACATGCTCTGAGCATATCCTCGAGAATCTGATTGACTCTTTCGACTTGCCCTTGAGACTGAGGGTGATAAGCTGTGCTGAACAGAAGTTTGGTGCCCAATGCTTCTTGAAAGCTTTTCCAGAAATGAGAAGTGAATATGCTTCCACGGTCTGAGCTTATTTCCAATGGAACACCATGAAGAGGAACAATCTTTGCGGTGTAGAGCTCTGCTAACTGGCTAGCTGAGATTGTTTCTTTGACAGCAAAGAAGTGAGCTACTTTAGTGAGACGATCAATAAAAACGAAGATTGCATCGTTGCCCTTCTTGGACTTTGGAAAACCAGTGACGAAGTCCATTTCAATCATGTCCCACTTCCACTCAGGGATTTTCAGAGGTTGAAGTAGACCGGCTGTTTTCTGATGGACTGCCTTAACACGTTGACAAACGTCGCATTCCGAAACGTATTGAGCAATTTCACGTTTCATGCCAGGCCACTAGTACAGTGTCTTGAGATCCTGGTACATCTTTGTACTTCCAGGGTGTATTGAGAGAGGAGTTTCATGAGCCTCCTTGAGAATGACATCTTTGAGACTTTGAACTTGAGGAACTGCAATGCGTCCTTCGAAGAACACAGTTCCCTTGTCATCCATTGAGAAGGACTTAAATTTCTCCTTGCCTTCTTTGATGTGTTCTACCATCTTCTTGATTTCAGCATCACGAAGTTGTTCAGAACGAATCTTGTCCTCGAGAGTTGGACTGGCTGTCAAGTTCGCAAGATAGCCTTTAGGAACAACACCAAGGTTGAGCTTCTGGAATTCTTCATGAAGTGGAGGTTGGCTTTCCATGATCATGAGATTATTGCAATACGACTTGCGACTGAGAGCATGAGCCATAGCATTAGCTGTCGGATATATACCGTATAGGGGTATATAAGATGGTAGTGAAAGTGCCTGGTTACCAGGGTGGCCCAAGTGGTAGTGGGCTGTGGTCCATTGGGCGGCCCAGTAACCTGACGCGTAGAAGCCGGATTCTAGAAGAACCCGGATCACGGCCCATGTGATCTGGCTTGGAGGAGAAGACGGATTACTTACTTTCCAAGTTAATGCTACCGTAGTCTTCTAGGTTTCCTATTCTGTAAGCCCTAATCCGGCTATTATATAAAGCCGGACGGGAGATAAACAAAACAACGAATAACAGAGAAATTCTAGGCCAACTCACCAAGAAGTTCATCCTCGTCGAATAGCTTAGATCTAAACCTCACATTGTAATCCTGTTTCCAGGCTTTAGTCCTGATTAGTGAGAAGTGCAGGAGTAGGCACGTCGTACTGTCGCGACGTACCGAACCTGGGTAAATCCTGTGTTTACTGTCTACCACGCGATCCCGTTACCCCACGTCTCTATCGTAGTCTCATGGCACCCCCGTCTATGAAAACTACTACGAAGTCTCGACAGTTGGCGCCCACCGTGGGGCAAACGACGTCAGGCGTGAAGTTCCGATCTGGGATACTTGGCGGAATTGGAAGATCAATCACTGTCGGAAGCTTGGAATTCAACGATGATGTCGGACGCTTCCTCGACAACGGATCTTACATACCGGCGCAAAACAACCTGGTAAGTGCCTGCGTGTTACCGATAGGATCTGCTAACATCTTTATCGGACTAACTGCAGAAGCAACGGGGTTTTGCGGTGGAAGCAAATTTATCCCACCCGCCCTATACCTAGTCGAGGATGACTATGATGCCGGATTCTGCTAGGACCGCCGACAAAAAAGTGACACACATTTTATCGGCATGGTGCAGTCCGAAGTCGCCGAAAACACGGATGATGTAAACCCCGTGCAAGAGGCAGACAAAAACACACCCGTCACAGCAACGGAAGACCCGATACCCGTCACCCAGGCGGAAGATCTGTAACATCCAAGTATGAAAACATCCCTTAGTGGTTCACTTTCTTGTTTATTTTCAAGCAATGCATCATGTCATCATCTCATTGCATTTGTTTTAATTATGTTTGCATTGTTTTCTTATTGAATCAACCTTGTTTTCACACTTGTCTGTTACAATCTTTCAAACAAAGAATTGCAAAACCAAAACCTCCCTTGTTTTCCAAATATTTCATTATTGTTCAACTATTAAATTGTTGCCTCAAATCATTCACTTAATTCCACTAATTAAATTCAAATTTTTTCCAAGTTTCAAATCAGTACCTTTGGGAACCATAACAACTCACCAAACTTTCTTCCCTCTCTAATTCATCCTAAAACCCTAGGGGGTAACCCTATCCAATGCATGTTTTATTAAGATTTTATTAATATCAAAATCCTTCTAATTTGATTTCAAACACAAACTATAATTTTAAATTGCAATTTTTGAAATCCAAGCTTACAGGGTGGTTTCTAATTACCTAGAAGGCTTAACCAAATTTTTTCAAATTTTTCTAAAAGCAAAACCCTACCTTTTTCTTCCAAAAGCAAACTGCAAAAAAAAAAAAAAAACAGAAAAAGAATAAAAAAGGAGAAAGCAGCGCGCGCGCAGCAGATAACAAAGCCCAGCCCACCTAGCCTACGCGCGCGCAAAGCCCAGCCGCAGCAGCGCCACTTACCGTTTCGAGCTGCGCCAAGATTCGTGCGCGCGCCCTCCTTCTTCGTCATCCCGTACGGCGGCCATCGGAGGCCTCCACGGCGACCGCGACGCGACCACGGCGGCCACCGCAGCGCCTCCACCCTATATAAGCGTGCCTAGGGCACCCCTGTACCCCCTATCGCCCTAGGGTTCCTCCGCGCCGCCAAAAATCTCTCTCTCTCGCCGGAATTCCTCGCTTCCCCTCTCTGTTTTCCATCGCCGGCGCCAATCCTCTGAAGATCGCCATGGCCTCGCCACCCTCGACCCCCTCTTAGCCAATTGTTTCCGGGAACGAGCTCGCCACCCTCCCTTCTATCTGTTCGACACCGAATCAGCCGCGGGTAAGCCACAGATCTACGCCGCGATCCGTTCTTTCCTCTCCGGCCACCGTGCCTCGTTTTTCTGAATCCGACCACCGCGTCGCCGTTGCAGGTCCCCTCGACGCCGTTTGAGCGCTGGAACCGCACCGCCTCCATCCCTGCTTCACGTTGGACACCTGCTCGCTCGCGGAGGAGCACGATATCGACCACGCCGTCCTCGACACCGCCGTCTGCCACGCCGTCGTCACCCCTCTGCCACCCGACAATCACGGTGAGCCACCGTGCCTACCCCCCTGCTGCTTACATCACCACCGCATCCGTGCACACACTGCACTGCACCCAGCACCACCTTGCAGCAGCCACGAGCACGGCACAACGGTGATCGCCGCCGGATTATCCCTGTCAAGTTCAGTTAGCGCGCGCGCGTAAAAATTCAGTTAACCACGAGCTAACACCTTAACCTGTCCGCGCACGGTATACTGACAGAAATGCGCGCACATCGCACTGGTTCAGAGAGCAGCGCACGCACAGCGAGCTCGCGGGTTCGAACCCCGCGGCCGCAAAATCTTTTTTTGGTTTTCTCCTCGCACGCGCGGCCCACCTGGCAGTGGCCCTCCTTGCCACGCTGGCCACGGGACCCACTGGACAGCTGGGATGATATGGCTAGAGTATTTACTCAGCATTTCCGGGGAACATACAAACGACCGAACAGCATCAACCAGCTGAACCGTTGCACCCAATTCGAGGATGAACCATACGTGGATTTCATCTCCAGATGGACAGCAATGAAGAATAGTTGTTCTGGAGTAACTGACGTACAAGCAATGCATGCTTTCGTCAATGGCCTAAAACCCGGACTTATACCGTTCATGGTTGGTTCCAAACAGCACAAAGATCTTGGATCTATGCTAACAACCGCCAATGAGCACGCTGCAGCCGAAGACGACATCAGAGCAAGAGGAGGCAATATCGATACACTGATACTTGCTAAGAAAACTCCCCGTTCTGACAAAAAGGGAACTCCAGAAACAACGACAAAACCCAAGGAAGTCAACATAGCCTTTGGAAGCGAAAAAGGGAATAAGTGGAAAGGACGCAGCCCAGATCCAATCAATTACACTCCAGAGGAGTGGGAGAGGATTAAGTCGGAACCCTGTGTCCACCATTCGCAATTTGGGAAACCCACCCATACAAACGTGCAATGCCGGCTGAATAAGCACATGAAAGGCAGTGCAGGATCTGGAAGTAAGGGGAAGGGTTCCAAGAGGAAACCTGCTAAACAAAAGCCAGAAGCTGACAAAGAAGACAGTGAATCGGACACTGATGAAAAAATCCAGGAAAAGCAGCGAAAGGGAGAACCCAAATTTCCAAGAGTTGATGGAGAAGAAATGCTAACATTTCTAGCAACTCCGTCAGCAAAGGTTGCCAAAAGAACACTTCGAGAAATAAACGCGGTTGTTCCGGCAACCCCGAAATTCTTGAAGTACTCCAACACACCAATTACCTGGGATCAGTCTGATCATCCCGGGAACATCCCTGAACCCGGCACACAAGCTCTTGTCGTAAGCCCTATTGTCCAGAACACTAGGCTAAGAAGAGTGTTGATGGATGGAGGATCCAGCATTAACATAATGTACTTGGATACACTCAAGCATCTGAAGATTTCCGAGTCCCAGCTCAATTACAGCAACATACGCTTCCACGGCATTGTTCCTGGCAGACAAGCACGATCCCTAGGAGAAATTTCCCTAGATGTCACCTTCGGAGATAAAGACCACTTCCGGCAGGAAAAAGTATCCTTCGAAGTAGTGCCGTTCGAAAGCGTGTATCACGCAATACTCGGACGCCCAGCTTTCGCCAAATTTATGGCAAGATCCTGTTATATTTATAACAAGCTGAAGATGCCGGGACCCAAAGGAGGAGTAATCACCATAGCGGGTAATTTTAAGCTGGCAAATGAGTTGGAGAAAGAGAACGCCCTTTGCGCTCAGAGAGTCATAGCAAAGGAAGAACTGAAGGAGTTGGCCAAAGAGGTATCGCCGACAGAAATGCCGGCAGGAAAAGAAACCCGGAAGCAAACAGACAGCTTCAAGGCATCCGAGAATACAAGACAGGTAATCCTAGATCCCAAAGATCTGACAAAATTCGTCGTTGTAGGGACTGGGATGACCGACAAATAGGAAGGCGAGCTCATCAAGTTCCTCCGTGAGAACTGGGATATTTTTGCCTAGTGTCCAGCTGACATGTCAGGCGTACCCAGGGAACTTGCTGAGCACCAACTTAAGGTGATTCCAGGATCAAAACCCGTCAAACAAGGTCTCCGTCCATTTGACGGAAGAAGACGGAAGGCTATTGGCAAGGAAATTATCCGGCTTTTAGCAGCGGATTTCATCCAGGAAGTAATCCACACTGAATGGTCCGCAAATCCGGTATTAGTACCGAAGAAAGACACTACTGCTCTTAGAATGTGTATAGATTACACAGGCTTGAACAAGTTATGTCCAAAAGATAGGTTCGCGTTACCGCGAATCGATGAAATAATAGATGCCACCGCAGGCTCTGAGCTTTTGTGCTTTTTGGATGCATACTCCGGGTACCACCAAATACGCATGAAAAAGGAAGATCAAATTAAGACTTCTTTTATAACCCCGTACGGGACGTATTATTACGTAACCATGCCATTTGGCTTGAAGAACGCAGGTGCAACCTACCAGCGTTGCATGCAACGTTGCTTGCATAGTCAGATTGGCAAAAATGTCCATGTTTATGTGGACGACATTGCTGTCGTAACCAAGGAAAAAGATACACTCCTTGAAGATTTGCGAGAAACTTTCGAAAACTTGCGCACTTACAAAATGAAGTTAAATCCATCTAAGTGTGTATTCGGGGTTCCCTCGGGAAAACTTCTGGGTTTTATCGTTTCTCATAGAGGAATAGAAGTTAACCCTGAAACGATAAAAGCCATCTTGAACATCTCGAAGCCTACATGCGTAAAAGATGTCCAAAGATTGACGGGTTCAGCCGCTGCCGTCAGCAGATTTATTAGCAGGCTCGGGGCTAATACCCTACCACTCTACAAGTTGTTGAAGAAATCCGACAAAGTCAAGTGGATAGCAAAAGCTTTGGAATATATAGCAGTTATGTCTCTTCCGTACTTAGTTCAATTTCTATGTAAACATCTTTTGAGATCATGAAATAAAGTTGTCGGAATTCTGGTATCCATGTTTTTTACAAGTTTATTACAGTAAAATCATGTTTCCACCTTCTCTATTTCCCAATGATCTTACAAAGCACTCAATGTTAACCCGAATTGTGTCTGCGTACTCGGAGTTAAAAAACTGAATGATTTTTCAGCCTGTTGAATGGCTAAAGGAAACTTGAATTGCCTGCGTGCCCAAGTTTCGTTCAAAAAAAAATCCTTGTTTCTCTAAGCATTATCTGATCGCGTATGTGTTGGGTTACTGGAGCTAGTTAGTAAAAATGCCTTTAGCATGATCCATGTTTCCGAGTTTAAACTGATTGGGTACACCCAGTTAGTCGGCATGACGATTCATATTGCTATTCGAGCCATTTCAAACACTAAGGACAGTTAAAACATATATGCCAGAGAACTTAGAAGATAAAGGAATAGTAAAATCCGAAAAACTTGCAAAGAATTTCATAATTAAGACTGCAAAAGGCAAAATTTTCATTCATACAAATCGAAGCATTACATTTTGGGTTACATTGAAAGAACAGTAATGCTCCTATTGTCTACTTTTACTATCCAGGTTCAAGGTAGCCCTTCAAGCATCTGACTCCTCCTCGCTGCTGTCGTCCTCGGGGATTGGAGGGATCTCCTCTTCTGGATAGTTGACGGAGATATTTACCATGGAGGCAATCTGGGTGGCGTGGCCTTTGATTTCATCAAAGATGGTATTTCGCTGAGTATCCGTGTATCCTTGAGGGACACCGGACGCCACGCGCCAGGATTTAACACCAGGGTAGTGCATGCGCATAAGACCGAGTGCCATGCGCGCACCACCCCATGCAGCGGAACGCAGGATGGAATCCCTGGATTCCGCCACCTCCATGATGGCTCCCGGAAATTTTTCAACCTCCGAGAACTCCCCAGTCCTTGCGGGGAGGAACTTGTTCACCAGCTGCATTCCAGCAGCTCGGATCGAAGTCCATGTCTTCCCAAAGGCTCGGATTCCTTCGAGCCGAGTGACATCTGGGGTATCTCCTGTTTTTCCGAATCAAAAGTGTTAGGAGAAAAACAGAGAAAAGTAAGATATGGAAAAATGGTAAAGGTAACATAAAGTTACCGATAAGCTTGTCGATCTCGGAGACTTCCTCCAGGCGAAGATTCAGAGCATTTTCTAAATCCTGAATGGTGGATTTATCCTTCTCCGCCTGCTCGGAAGCCTTGGAATTGGCAACTCCAAGGGCCAAGTTGCTGGCCTCCAGATCCTTTTGAGCCTTCACAAGATGCTTGTGAAGCTCCAAATTCTCCTTTCGGAGATTCTCGGCATTGCCGGCATCTTCAGCTATCTGCTTGGCCTTAGCCAAAGCAACTGGAAAGCAAGGAAAATTCCGAGTTTAGAAAATTTCCGGAATAAGTACTTAGACAAAAGATTGAATCGCAAACTTCAGAGGGAAAATGTTTACCTGCTGTTTCCGACAAAGCAAGCTGAGACGAGGCCAGCTCCGCCTCTCTCTCCTCAAGAATAGAAAGAAGATTTCTAACCTCTTTATTCTTGATGGAGAGTTTGTTGAAAACTTCCATGTTAATGGTTTCGGCGGTTTGCTGAAACATAGCAAGGAAAAGAATGGTTGCTAAAAACATCAAAGCAAAAAAGAATACATTTGGTTTAATGCTTGGGGGCTAGAGTTACATACCTGGCTCATTCGTTGCAAACCCGCCAAGTTTTCATTGAACCCTTTTGCGTATTCCGCAAAAAGGGTTCTGGCCGCGCTTAGGCCGTCATTGATAATCTTGAATTCCTTGTCAAAGGTGGGAATCTCCTCGTCAAATGTCCGAGAAGATTTTCCCACCTCTGGAGCCGCCCTTTCCCTCGTGTCCGCATTCGACACAACAGGCTGGCTGGGCTCCGGTGGCTGGGTGGTGGGGGCTGCGGCGTGCTCTTCCGCCATTGTGGATGGTGTATCTGGGGCGATGACGGGAGAAGGTTGGCTGCCTCGGCTGGAAACAACTTTGTGTTTTTTCAGCTTCTTCGGCTTTAGGCTGGAGGGAGGCAGGCTGAAAACAAAAAACCCGGAAAGTTTAAAACTCCGAAGAAGGAAGAAAAATTTCCATGTAAGAAAATAACCCAGAAGAAAAGAACCTGGAAGTGGCGACGGGGATCCCGTCAAGGTTGATAACTTCCTCGGAGGAAGGACTCTTCTTTCGCTTGCGCCCACCTGTAGCAGCGGTGCGCAGTGCGTCCAGCTCAGCCTCGGAGGCCAACTCCGATTCTGGAAGTTCAGTAATCTATTGGAAAGAAAAGTCAGAGTTATGAGGGAGAAAATCCAAGAAAGAACGACAAAACTTTACCCAAATGACGGAAAAAATACCTTGGGAGCCGGATTGTCAGCCGTATACATTGGCCGACTCGCTTCGTATTGGTCGCATGATGCGACCAACTGATTGATGCGCCGTCGAAGCTCCTTTGCGGGCCAATCTTTGTTGGTTGTCCGCATTGGGTCCTTGGCACCCGTGTAGTCGCAAAGAAGGCGACCACCGTGGTTGGCCAATGGCTGAATTCTCCTATTCAACCAGCAAAAGACCGTGTCCATGCCGGCAAAGGTGGATTGGAGGAGGTGAGTTTGGCGATGCGCCGCTTGATCCTTAGAAGATCAGGCGGCAGAACCTGGACGGCTTCCGTTCCCCAATTGTCTTGGGGAATGGCAGCGGTGTTGGAAAAAGGTGAAACCCCGATGGATTTCGTAGGGAAAGGCACATCGGGATGGTAAAAGAAGGAACCCGTCCAAAATTTGACGGATTCCGACGTCTTGATCTTGGGGAACCAATCTTCCCTAAATCTCCTAAGAGTAAAGGAGATGGTCCCGCAAGTCGGGAGTGCGCCCTCCGAGGAGTTCCGCTTAACCCCGAAACAATACGTCCAAAAGTCTAGCCTAGGAACTAAACCTAAGTAACCCTCGAACAAAGCCTGGAAGCCGGCCATGTAGAGGATGGAATTGGGTGGCAGGTTATGGGGTTGGATGTTATAATGGGAGAGGATTTGGAGGAAGAAGGAGGAAGGCGGAAGTCCCATACCTCGCAGGAGATGGGAGGAGAGCAGAACTCTTTCGCCGTCTTTCGGCATTGGTTCGCTCTCGTCCTCAGGAAGATGCCATTTTCCTTTAAGGACCAGGCCCTCCTTTTCCAGGTTAGGAAGGAGAGCCGGAGGAATGCTGCAGGCAATCCAATTGCCTGCGGATTCCGTCTCGTCGTCCACTCCAGCGGCGGCGGACGCAGCAGCGGCGGCGGCAGCGAGCTCGTCGCCGAGAAGCTGGATCTTCTCTTCCGCTGTCTCGGGAGCGGACGGCGAGGGAGGCGCGGAGCTCGATCCCGCAGCGTTCGCGGCGGCGGAAGGATTTCCTCCGCCCGCCGCAGAGGCCGCGGTCTTTTCCGGCTCGTCGCCGGCGTGCTTTGGCGATTCGAGCTGTGGATCCAGTTCGTTGATGATGTCGTCGACGGTGAGCGCGGCGGAGCGAGCAGGGGACGACGGCGAGGTTGCCATTTGGTGGCGGCGCGTTGCGCTGGGCTCTGGGTGCGTTCGCGTGCTCGGAGTGGTTCTTCGCTAGGGAGCTGGTGCGCGGCAATGGCGTGACAGTGAGAGTGCGGAAGGTTTTTGATGAGGACGAAGACGGCTATTTATAGCCAGAAATCCGTCAAGATACGTGCCAACGGCTATTTTGACCGTTGGATAATCAACGCGTGTCACTCGCCGGAAAATCCAGGAAATGAAACGACAGGGTAATGATGGTTATCTCCTCGTTTCCCGCGAGAATCTGTCAGAGATATGTTTCTGGGTTTTCCGAGTAAAACCCAAACGTCCCTTACGTCAGCATGGATAAGTGCGCTGACGTAAGAAGTTTCTTCTCCACGGAGGATCGCGAGAGAAAAAGCCGGATTTTCAGGATTCCGGGTTTCACGTTAACATCTCTTTCAAAAGAAGAAGAATAAGAAGAATCAAGACTGCTGATTGAAATTTCTCGGACAAAGCACATTTGACGGAAGACGGCAGATCAGAGTTTTAATCCTTCTTGGGGGCTACTGTCGGATATATACCGTATAGGGGTATATAAGATGGTAGTGAAAGTGCCTTGTTACCAGGGTGGCCCAAGTGGTAGTGGGCTGTGGTCCATTGGGCGGCCCAGTAACCTGACGCGTAGAAGCCGGATTCTAGAAGAACCCGGATCACGGCCCATGTGATCTGGCTTGGAAGAGAAGACGGATTCCTTACTTTCCAAGTTATTGCTACCGTAGTCTTCTAGGTTTCCTATTCTGTAAGCCCTAATCCGGCTATTATATAAAGCCGGACGGGAGATAAACAAAACAACGAATAACAGAGAAATTCTAGGCCAACTCGCCGAGAAGTTCATCCTCGTCGAATAGCTTAGATCTAAACCTCACATTGTAATCATGTTTCCAGGCTTTAGTCCTGATTAGTGAGAAGTGCAGGAGTAGGCACGTCGTACTGTCGCGACGTACCGAACCTGGGTAAATCCTGTGTTTATTGTCTACCACGCGATCCCGTTACCCCACGTCTCTATCGTAGTCTCATGGCACCCCCGTCTATGAAAACTACTACGAAGTCTCGACATTAGCCTTGCCTGGAGTGTAAGAAATGGTAAGATCAAAGTCTTTAATCTTTTCAATCCATCTGCTTTGCCTGAGGTTTAGATCTGGTTGAGTGAAGATGTATTTCAGACTCTTATGATCGGAAAAGATTTCAGTGCGATTACCCAACAAGTATTGCCTCCATTTCTTGAGGGCAAACACAACTGCTGCAAGTTCTAGGTTATGTGTGGGATAATTGAGCTCATGTGCAGTCAACTGACGTGAAGCATAAGCCACAACTTGACGTTCTTGCATAAGAACTGCTCCTAGACCTTGGAGAGATGCATCACAGAATATCTGGAAAGGTTTGGTAGTATCTGGGCCAACCAGAACTGGCGTAGAAGTGAGTTTAGTCTTCAGGAGATTGAAACTCACATCACATTGTGGAGACCAAACGAACTTCTTGTCCTTCTTTGTGAGATCAGTGAGAGATTTGGCAATCTTGGAGAAGTTTTGGACGAAACGACGGCAATAGCTAGCTAAGCCAAGAAAACTTCTTACTTGCTTCACCGTCTTTGGAGGTTTCCAATCAACAATTTCTTTAACCTTTTCTGGATCAATGGCTATGCCCTTGGCTGAGATGACATGACCAAGGTAAGAAACTTCTGAAATCCAGAACTCACATTTGGAGAACTTAGCATATAGACGATGCTCGCGAAGTTTCATGAGAGTGAGACGAAGGTGCTCTTCATGCTCTTCCTCAGATTTGGAGTAGACAAGGATGTCATCAAGATATACCACAACGAACTTTTCGAGGTATTCATGGAAGACAGAATTCATGAGTCGAGAGAATGTCGCCGGTGCATTTGTTAGACCAAAGAACATGACGGTGTAGTCATATAGACCGTACCGAGTGGTGAAAGCTGTTTTTTGGAATATCTTCCTTTCTGATCTTTATTTGATGGTAACCCATTCTCAAGTCCAACTTGGAGAATATTGAGGCTCCAGCAAGTTGATCAAAAAGATCATCGATACGAGGAATTGGATACTTGTTTTTGATGGTTTTCTCGTTAAGAGGATGATAGTCAACAACGAGTCTCTTTGTGTGATCCTTCTTCGCAACGAACAGAGTTGGGCAACCCCAAGCCGAGGAACTAGGTTGAATGTAACCTTTTTCCATGTACACATCGATTTGCTCCTTTAACAGTTTCAGTTCGGGAGGAGCTATCTTGTATGGATGCTTAGAGATTGGAGCAGTACCTGGTTCAAGCTCGATCACGAACTCAACTGCTCTGTCCGGAGGCATCCCTGGCAATTCTTCTGGAAAGACGTCAGGGAATTCACAAACCACCGGAACATTTTCGAGCAAAGGTAGAGGTTTTGCATCGAGGGTGCACAGCTGAATGGAATTTGATTCATTTGGAGAATAGACTATCTAGCCAGAAGGGTGGAACAGAGTTATTGACTTCTGAGCACAGTCAATCGTAGCTTTATTGGCCTTCAACCAATCCATACCAAGAATGACATCAATGTCAGAATTTCCAAGCAGTATGAGGGAAGCAAGGAATATGTGGCCTCCAATTAGGATTTGATTTCTCTGACTGATCTTAGACGTTTGCATAGTTGCTCCAGGGGAGTTTACTACTAGCGGGGAACCCAAACCAACAAAAGGGAGTTTAACTGCTGTCGCAAAGATCTTTGACACGAAAGAGTGCGATGCTCCGGTATCAAACAACACTTTAGCTCGAAAAGAGTTTACGGGAAATGTACCGAGAACGACGTCAGGAGCTTCCTCAGCTTTGTCGATCTTTACATGATTCACCCTTGCGGTCCTCCCGACAGGCCTGTTGTTGGAGTTGAAGGCTTTTTAGCCGGGGGAGCACGCACCATTGCCTGGTTTGTGTTGGGACGAGGTGGTGGTGGAGGTAGCTGCCTCTGCGTGCACTTGTCAGCGTAGTGCCCCGTCTGCTTGCACTTGTAGCAAGTGACGACACGAGGAGGCCCTGGCCTTGGCTGCCCCATTGAAGCCCTCTGATCATGTATCTGAGCAGGGTTGGTTGGGCGGGGAGCGAAGCCTGGAGAAGCTTGGGCATATGGAGCCCTAGTGACAGCACCATTTGGCACCCAGATGCAGCGCTTCTGCGGAGGGGTGGTCATGTTGGAGGAGGAACCACCCTCACGCGAGTGCTTGCGAGACTCGTCGAATGCCTTGCGCCCATTTTCTTCATTGAGCGCGGTGTTAACGAGCTCCTCGAAGTTGTTGGCCTTGATGTTGGTGAGGGCATACTTGAGTTCCGTGTTAAAATCTCTGCGGAACCTTGCCATCTTCTTAGCCTCAATGGACACCTCATCACCAGCGTAACGAGCGAGGCGATTGAACTCACTCTAATAGCCAATGACGTCCAGCTTGCCCTGCTTGAGAGAGCAAAACTCTTCACGCATCCTTTCCATGAGACCATCTGGAATGTGGTGCTTCAGGAAGGCTTCCTTGAAACAACCCCAGGTGATTGGATAGCCATCTCTCATGGTCTGGTAGTTTTCCCACCAAGTAGCTGCCTGACCCTTCAGCAGATAGGATGCATACTTGACCTTGTCTTCCTCAGCAACGTGAGCAATCTCCAGAGCCTTAGCTATCTCACGGATCCAGTCATCAGCATCCAGAGGCTCGCGTGTTGCCACGAAAGCTCTTGGTCCCAGACTGAGAAACTCCTTGATACTGACTCGTGGAGCATTCTGGTTGTTGTGCTGATTAGTCTGGAACTGGGCCATCTGCGTCATGACTTGGGTCATCTGAGTCAACAGCTCCGTGATTGGCGGTGGCTCAGGCGGGGTGTTCCTTGTTGGCGGCATCCTGAATGGAAATGCATTTTAGCACAACAATAGAAAAGGATAGACTTGGTAACCGAAAAAGAGATTATTCCGACGCATGAATAGGTAACCAACAGGTACATCATCACATGTTCAAATACATCAGAATATCCAACACACCACAAATGGTTCGACTGCCAAAGGATAACTAAACATAGCTAAGAATGGATACATCGGTACTCCCATGCTCATCACGCAGGACGGCGACTAGGAGTACGGCGAGAGGTACGATGAGGAGCACGCCCACGAAAGTAGGTAGAACGACGATCCACATAGATCTGACGTGGTCTGAGAGCGACTCTAGGTGTGGTGAAGTACATAGCATCGACTCCCTGTGCTCCAAAGCGGGGAATCCCAGTGTAACCAGCACCGAGGTTAAGGAGTGGACCTCTGATCGGCTCGTAACCTCCAGCATCTGGCAGACGACGACCAACTGTCTGATCGAAATGTGCAAAGCGCTCATCTCCAACGAAGTCTGTGGTGTAAGTCGCCAGACGAGTCAAAGCAAGGTAGAGCTGCTCTCTGACGGAAGCCAACTCCTGAGATAGTGTGCTGGCAACTGCGTCACTGTGCCTGACAAACTGAGCGGTGGTGTGCAGCCTGGAGTTATCATGCTCGTAGACATCCAAGTTGTCGTAGAGAGTGAAGTGAGCTCCCTCCGAAGTGATGTAACCACGGGGGATGTGGCGATAGATAGAATCGTCAAATCCCCAGTAGTCAGCACGAAGGACGGTGAGACTCACATAAGTTGCCTGCTGCACGGCCATATCCACTGTGGAACCTACTGCCTCGTAGCGGTGGACTACACTCATGCCATCATCTGACAGAATGTAGACGATAGCCTGGTAGTAGGTCTGGTCAAACTCTCGCTGGTGCTCGTAGACCTGGTACTCTGGTGTCCAACGGAACCCCAGATAAGTGACCATGTCCCTCAGCATCTCCGGATAACCGGCAGTGCTCTCGCAACGAGTCATCCGAACCACCTGCGGGTAGAACCTGAGATCCATCTGCAGATGATCGGGGAAGTTTTGATTAGACGTCGGTAGAAGAACTGAAGTGGAAAGCAACAACAAGGTTTCAACGGACAAAAAGGATGTTGAGAAGAACAGGATATCGAAGCAACATCGGGAAACACGAGACCAAAACACTCCTGAGGTACTACGGAAAACCCATCCGGGCTTCTAAAGGATCAATATCTACTGCTTAAGGAATAGAGGATCTGCTTCCGGGGCTTACACGCCTCCGTTCTCAATCATGAGTAGGCAACATGATAAATCATGTCACAACCACCCCCATTCCTATCCTAGAGAAACCAGGATACGTGAAATCCTAACTTGAAAGTTTAGATGAGAAGGGAAAACAACGTTGCACTTCCTTACCAGAAAAAGGGAGGGTGGGTGGGGAAAGAAGAAAAAGAACAGAATTCCTACTCTCACCGGAGCCCATCCACGATGTCTCGGATCCTGCCCGGGTCCGCTATCTACTCGTCAGCAGCCTCGTCAAACTCCACGCAGTAGCCATCACGGGGATCCTCGTAAGCGTAGTCTGCGGAAACCACAGCCCCAAAGGGGTCAGTACATAAACGTACTGGCAAGCAAGACTCATAGTTCACCAAAATGTACCCCACAACATCAAGCACAGATGCTTTGGGGTCAACGGAAGAAAGGGGAAACAAAAGATGCGGTAGCGGGCTGCACTAATCAACTACAGAAACATGCTATAACTTCCGGCTAACAGAAAGGAGATAAGATAGCGTGTCCTAACCAACTATGACTAACTCCAAACAAACCCATCCTGGATCTCGCCCCTTATCCAAAGAAGCAATCCGAGGATAACTCACACAGTAGGATTAATGATGGTTCAAGTTATTGTGTTAATAAGACTATTACTAGTCAAGTTAACATTAGTTAGGTGTAAGTTGTTCTGAGTACTTGTTAGCCAGTAGTTTCACCAAGTCAACCTTAACCGCGGAAAACACGGCTTCTCGAGAAGATTTAACCCTGCAGGGGTGCACCAATTTGGCCGTACACGTAAGAATACCCCGCCAGGATGGAAATGCACTTCCACCAAGCGAGGCACTCAACACAACTGAACTCTTCTTCGCATCAAGCCCAAAGAACCACGTGCTGTGCGTGCGCGGCTAATCGAGCCCCCACGAAGAAAAGGGGGACCCTCATAGCACTGGAAGACCACGCCGCCCTAAATGACGACTACAAAAATTCCACCCTGGCCTCGGGTTCGTACCTGCATATGCGTGCATCAAATGGAAAGCCCGAACTAAGTGTGGCGATTTGGACGAGATGTGAAGCGAATCAAATTGAGGGGGGCGCCCATACACGCTTCCCACATGCGGATAGTGCGCTCATCATGGATTAGTAGACAAGACCCTTTTCCTAATTAGGGTCGACACTAGCAGGCCTCAAAACCACGTCGGGCCTCCTGCCGGTGCCTTATCATCAAATTATTATTACCTCAAAATTAACAGGTTGTTGTTTAACATCGAGCCCCAGAACATAATAGAAATATAGTAACAGAAAGTAACGGGTAACAGACTCGAGCAGAAACAACCCTAAGCATGCAAGTAAGGCATGGGCAACAAGCAACAGGGTTATAGGTGTGGAGGTGAGGCTATATCAGGTATACATGATAACGTGTGATAGGATCGAACACAAGCAACGATTCATAGGGCTAGCAGGATAGACAACGGAAAGTATCGGTATCCAATGTTGAAAGGAACACAATGGTTCATGTGAGTGAATACTTGCCTGCAAACTCAGCAGCCTGGTACTGAGCTAGATCCTCAGAAGGGGTGTCGTAAAGCTCGTCTGTCTCAACGTCGTCGTCTATTCGAGAAGAAGCAAACAAACAACGCAGAGAGACAAACAATCAATAACATGGCATAATGCACAATCATGGGATGATGCATGGAAAATTAATTGATGCATCAAAGGTAAGCTAGTTAACATGGTAACAATATTAAATGGACCCCTATGAAATTTGGGTTGCATATGGAAAGCCCATGAATTATGGTTGGAATAATTGTTTTACAACTAATCAACAGGTGAAAGTGGATTAGTATGATGCATGGATGAGGATAACAGAAAAATAACAACAATAGGATCAATTAAAAGCAAGGTTTACCAAGTTTAGAATTTTCGTTATTAAGTTTTGGAATTTTGGTTTCTTAAAGGTGTTACACAAGCATTTTTTGTTTTCACCCAATTAAATTGTTCAAAATAGATATCAAAGTTCATATTTGGAAAGAACACAAAATTTTAGGTGGATTACATGTTTCAATTATTGAAAAAGGAATTAAGATGAATTATTTATGAATTAAACAAGTTAAACAAGATTTAAATGAATTAAATTCAAGTATGAATTTATTTGAATTTTTATTTGTTCAAAACATTAATTCAAATTCATATTTGAAAAGTTTATACTTTTCTAGTTTGAAAACAAATTTTATATGTTCAAAAATAATTTAATTTGAGCAAGTTATGAATTTAGCAAATTTTAAATGATTTAAACAAGGTTTAAATTATTTACCCAATTTTAATTATTCATAACATGACACAAAATTTATATTTGAAAAGGTGGTTCAAAATGGCATGGAAAACATATTTTATTTGTGTTATTTGAATTAAGTTTGAATTAGTTATGAATTTAACCAAATTTAAAAGGAGTTGTTTAAATTTGACATTTGAATGCATTTGAAATGTTCAAAACAGAATACAAATGTTTTAAACATGTAGAGAATTTAATTTGGTTCAGTATACATATTTTATTTATATTGTTTGGATTTGAAATTTAAAAGTTAATTGCATTTTAATTCTAGGGACTAAACTGTAAAAGAAAAGGATTTATTTTTAAAAAGAAAAGGCAGAAAACCCTTTTCTACCTCGCAGTGGCCCAGCCCAGGCCACTGACGAGGGGGCCCTGGCCACGGTGGCCCGCGTGTGTGCGCGCGTGGCAACACAGGCCACTGGCAGGTGGGCCTCCTGCCTGCCCGCGTGGCAAACAAAAAGGGGTGGATAAACTACGCCGCGGGGGGTCGAACCCACGACCTGGGGCACGCGCGCGCAGTGCAGAACCACTGCGCTGCTGTTCGATCCTTGTCAGGTAAGCAGCGCGCGGGTGGATATGCTTCAGATACGCGCTAACACCTGACGAAACTGAATTTCGTCGATGAATGAAACTGACAAAGGGGTGGCCGGCGGCGAGCTGCCGCGAGTGCGTGCTGCTGTGTGCGTTCGTGTGGTGACCGTGCACGTGCTCGCAGCAAGGAGGGAGAGGGAAAGGAACGGTGGCGCTGTGCTCACCGGCGTTTGCAGGTGAGGCAGAGGTTCGGGGAAGAACGCCGGCGGCGACAGCACGAGGATGGCGGCGGCGATGTAGGCGGTCTCCGGCACGGTGGCGGTGTCGAGAACGCAGAGGGTACCGCGGGGAGCTCGTTCCCCTTGCTAACCCGCACGGAGACTCACCCTACCGGCGGCGATCATCGCGGATTCAGAGGGACGGCGCGGAGTTCGATGGTGAGATTCAGAGGCAGAGAGGTGGCGCAGAGGGAGAGAAACGACGGCGGCGAGAGATGGAGAGGGTGGAGTAGGGTTAGGGCTAGCAGGGAGAGCAGCGGTAGGGTTTATAGGGCGAGGGCGAGCGCTGCTGGCCGTCTCTGCGCGCCGTACGGCGACGTGGACAGCCGGATCGGCTGCCGTACATGAAAGAGATGAGCGAGGGGGATCGAAGGGGTACCAGGCCAGTTTGGTGGGCTGGGCCTGCCCACTGGCCTGCTTCTCCCCCTCTCTGCTATTTTTTTGTTTTTAACTGTTCTGTTTCCTTTTTTTTTGCTGAAAAGAAATAGGAAGAAAAAGAAGATAGTTTTTGGGGTAGAAAATTTACGGATAAATTTTTTATAGATTGATTATTGCAACAACAACATTGTGCAAACTTTTGCTTTCAAATTTTTTTATTTATGTTGCTGTTTGGAAAAATACATGAATTTAATTGAATATTTGAATTAAGTGATTAATTGAAACTTAATCAATTTAAAAGCCTTTTAGAACTCATGTTTATTTGAAACAATTGATTGGAGTGATTTGTAATTTCCATAAATTTCAAATGGTTGCTGTTTGTAATTGAATTTGAATAACATTTAAATTAAGTGAATTATTAAAAGCCATAATTTTAAATAGTTTGAACCTTATGGTTTAATGGAAACAATTGATGGTTTGATTTGAACTTTCATTTGCAAAATTGTGACAGCACAAGTATGAAACAATTTATTTGAATATTGTTTGAATTTCAAATGGGAAAACAAAGGAAAACAGCTGGAAATAAATGGAAAACAAATGCAATGATTAAGATGCCATGATGCAAAACAATAAATAAACAAGAAGCAAACATTCTAGGGTTTGTTTTCATACTTGGGATGTTACAGAGACCCAGCTCAATCACAGCAACATACGTTTTCACGGCATCGTTCCTGGCAGACAAGCACGATCCCTAGGAGAAATTTCCCTAGATGTAACCTTCGGAGAAAAAGATCATTTCCGGCAGGAAAAAGTATCCTTCGAAGTTGTGCCTTCAAAAGTGTCTATCACGCAATACTCGGACGTCCAGCTTTCGCCAAATTCATGGCAAGATCATGTTATATTTATAACAAGCTGAAGATGCCAGGGCCAAAAGGGGGAGTAATCACCATAAAGGGGGACTTCAAATTGGCAAACGAGCTGGAAAAAGAAAACGCCCTTTGCGCAGAAAAAGTAATAGCAAAGGAAGAGCTGAAGGAGCTGGCCAAAGAAGTATCGATGTCGAGACATCTTAGTAGTTTTCATAGACGGGGGTGCCATGAGACTACGGCAGAGACGTGGGGTAACGGGATCGCGTAGTGAATACAGAACACAAGATTTACCCAGGTTCGGTACGTCGCGACAGTACGACGTGCCTACTCCTGCACTTCTCACTAATCAGGACTAAAGCCTGTAAACAGGGTTACAATGTGAGGGTTTAGATCTAAGCTACTCGACGAGGATGAGCTTCTCGGCGAGTTTGCGTAGAGCTTCTCTGTTATTCGTTCCTTCTATCTCCCGTCCGGCTTTATATAATAGCCGGATTAGGGCTTACAGAATAGGAAACCTAGAGGACTACGGTAACTTGTAACTTGGAAAGCAAGGAATCCGTCTTCTCCTCCAGGCCAGATCACCTGGGCCGTGATCCGGGTTCTTCTAGAATCCAGCTTATGTGCGTCGGGTTACTGGGCCGCCTAATGGACCTGAGCCCACTACCACTTAGGCCACCCTGGTAATCCGGCACTTCATCTACCATCTTCTATACCCCTATTTGGTATATATCCGACAGTAGCCCCCAAGAAGGATTAAAACTCTGATTCTCCGTCTTTCGCCAAATATACTTTGTCCGAGAAATATTGATTCAGCAGTCTTGATTCTTCTTATTCTTCTTTTGGAAGATGGTAACATGAAACTCGGAATCCTGAAAATCCGGCTTTTCTCTCACGATCCTTCGCGGAAAAGGAACTCCTTACGTCAGCGCCTAAATCATGCTGACGCAAGGGACGTTTGGGTTCCACGCGGGAAACCCTGCAACGTATCTCTGACAGATTCTCACGGGAAACGAGCAGATAGTCATTATTTCCCTGTCGTTTTATTTCCCGGATTTTCCGGCGAGTGACACGCGTTAAACATCCAACGGTCAAATAGCCGTTGGCACGTATCTTGAAGGATTTCTAACTATAAATAGCCATCCTCGTCCTCATCGAAAATCTTCCGCTCTCTTCACTACCCACGCCATTGACGCACGCAAGCTCTCGAGCGAGGTACTGTCCCAAGCGCACTTCACCACCAAAGCACACCAGAACGCAACGCGCCGCCAGGAAATGGCATCTTCACCGTCCTCGCCCACTCGCGCCGCCATCGACGACCTCATCGGTGACCTAGATCCACAGTTAGGGTCACCCAAGCACACCGGCAACGAGCCGGAGAAAACCGCGGCCTTCGCGGCGGGCGGAGATAACCTTTCCGCCGCCGCGGACATTGCGGGCGCGAGCTCCGCACCTTCCCCGCCGTTTGCCCCTGAAACGGCGGAGGAGAAGATCCAGCTCCTCGGCGACGAGCTCGCCGCCGCGGAAGCCGCCGCCTCCTCCGCTGCCGGAGCGGACGAAGAGACGGAATCTGCAGGCAATTGGATTGCCTGCAGCATTCCACCGGCTCTCCTTCCAAACATGGAAAAGGAGGGCCTGGTCCTTAAGGGGAAATGGTGTCTGCCCGAGGACGAGAACGAACCAACGCCGAAAGACGGCGAAAGAGTTCTCCTCTCCTCCCATCTTCTCCGAGGTATGGGCCTTCCACCTTCCGCCTTCTTCCTCCAAATTCTCTCCCATTACAACATCCAGCCCCATAACCTGCCACCCAATTCCATCCTCTACATGGCCGGCTTCCAGGCTTTGTTCGAGGGTTACTTAGGCTTAGAACCTAGGTTAGACTTTTGGACGTATTGCTTCAGGGTTAAGCGGAACTCTTCGGAGGGCGCACTCCCGACTTGCGGAACCATCTCTTTTACTCTTCGGAGATTCAGAGAAGATTGGTTCCCCAAGATCAAGACGTCGGAATTCGTCAAATTTGGACGGGTTCCTTCTTTTACCACCCCGATGTGCCTTTTCCAACGAAGGCCATCGGGGTTCCTCCTTTCTTGAACTCTGCGGCTATTCCCCAAGACAACTGGGGAACGGAAGCCGTCCAGGTTCTGCCGCCTGATCTACTAAGGATCAAGCGGCGCATCGCTAAGCTCACCTCCTCCACTCCGCCTTTGACCGGCATGGACACGGTCTTTTGCTGTTTGAATAGACGGATTCAGCCGTTGGCCAACCACGGTGGTTGACGGGGAGATGATAACCCGGTAGGCCATACGCCAAGGAATAACCCGGCCCAAAGGACACTGTGCAGGATCCGGTCGAGGATAAGAAAACCTGTGAAGGCCCAAGTTTGTAGGCCCGGCGACCCGGGTTGTGGGTTGTTGTAAAGGAAAGATAGGGTTTGTGTGCCGTGTCCGGGTAGGAACCAGGGTGCGCCTTGGGGAATAAGCCAGGGGGTATGGGTGCTTTATAAACCAACCCCCGAGTCTAGTTTTAGATAGAGATCTAAGAACCCTAGCAACATCGTGTGATATCGAGCATCAAGTGTAATCCCAGAGTTGAGTTATTATATCAAGATCGGAGACTCGGCGACTTTGATTGCCGGCTACCAGATCGAATTGCACCATGTTTTCCTCTGAGCTAAACCCTCTCCCAAATACCTGTGTCGTCTTGCCCCAAGATCAGTTACCCCCGGTAACATCTGCCGTGATTATCCCACGACAGTTGGCGCCCACCGTGGGGCCTGCGTCCAAAGGTGTTTACATCACGGGAGAAGCTCGGAAGGGCATGGAGAATCTTGTCATTGGCGAAATCTACATCGACCACGAAGGAGAAAAGATGGTGGACGATTCCGGCTGGGGGCCAGAATCGAATCACCTCGAGTCCGGATCTATATTGACGATCGGCCGGATCAACATCTTCATCGGCACGGTACGAACGACTAATTTAAAAGGACAATATCATGTGCATACTACAGGAACTTCAAGCAGGAACGAGAAGACATTAAAGCAAGCGGCAAACTCGATTTCGTTGGCCGCGCCGGGACATCTCAGATGGGCGGAACAAGAGGTAACGTGGAGTAGAAAAGACCATCCGGAGAAAATAGAGCGTCCAGGAGTCTTGGCATTGGTGGTTGCTCCACAGGTTAATGGTTACGAATTGAAGAAGGTCCTGATGGACGGTGGAAGCAGCATCAACATCCTTTATTGGGAAACCTTCTTACGGATGAGTCTCAAAGAGTCTCAGTTACAAAAAAGTTCGACAATCTTTCATGGGATCGTGCCAGGTCACTCGGCGAGCCCCGAGGGAAGGATCACCTTGGAAGTTGCTTTTGGAGAATCGACGGATAATTATCGAATTGAGTGGCTCACGTTCGAGGTGGTCAAATTGCGCAGTCCTTACCACGCACTGTTTGGGAGGCCGGCTTACGCCCAATTCATGGCTAGGCCGTGCTACGTGTATTTGCAGCTGAAAATCCCGGGTCCTAAACGGACCATCACTATACATGGGAACCGGGATATAGCGGCCGAGTGCGACGAAGGAGATTCAGTTATGGCCGAGCAGGCATGCAGGAAGGAAGAGCTCGAATATTACCGGTCTCAAGTAAATCCGGACGATAGAACAGCCTTGAAAAAGCCGAATACCGAGGATGAGAGAGCAAAATTCAAGGCAGCGCAAGACACCAAGAAGATAGATTTTGTCGAAGGGGATTCTACTAAGCAGTTTACCATAGGGTCTAACTTGGGAAAAGAGCAGGAGGAAGCGCTCGTGGAGTTTATTCGTTCGAATGCAGATGTGTTTGCCTGGACACCTAGCGACATGCCGGGTATCCCTACAGAATTGGCTGAGCACAGTTTGCATGTGGATCCCAAGTCCAGGCCCGTGAAGCAAGGTTTGAGGAAAATGAATGAGGAAAGAAGGAAGGCTATAGGCGAAGAGATCGCTCGGCTATTGGCAGCCGGCTTTATCATGGAAGTATTTCACCCGGATTGGTTGGCTAACCCGGTTCTAGTGATGAAAAAGACCAATGAGTGGAGGATGTGCGTTGACTTCACGAGTCTCAACAAACATTGCCCAAAGGATCCGTTCGCGCTGCCGAGGATAGATCAGATTATAGACGCAGTAGCTGGAAGCGATCTGTTATGCTTCCTGGACGCATATTCCGGGTATCATCAGATTAAGCTCAAAAGGGAGGATTGGGAGAAAACATCATTCATAACCCCTTTTGGGGCCTTTTGTTATAAAACTATGACGTTTGGGTTGAAGAACGCTGGCGCAACTTACCAACGGTGTATTCAAAAGTGCTTTGAGGACCAAATCGGACGTAACGTCCATGCCTATGTGGATGACGTGGTCATCAAGACTAGGAAGGCGGAGACATTTATCGATGATCTAAAGGAGACGTTCAAAAACTTGAGGAGGTACCAGATGAAGCTTAACCCGACAAAGTGCGTGTTTGGAGTTCCAGCTGGGAAATTACTCGGCTTCATAGTTTCCGAGAGAGGAATCGAGGCAAACCCGGATAAAATCAAGGCCATCCAGAGTCTGAAAAAACCGGAAAATTTGAAGCATGTTCAAAAGCTCACGGGCTGCGTAGCAGCCTTGAGCCGATTCATATCCAGACTCGGAGAAAAAGCAATACCCTTGTACCGGCTCTTGCGGAAATCAGATAAGTTCGTGTGGGATCAAGAGGCGGACGAGGCATTTGAGGCACTAAAGAAGCAGTTATCTGAAGCACCAGTACTAGCGGCGCCGGGTCCTAAAGAGCCTATGTTACCATATGTGGCAGCTGGCCCCCGAGCCGTCAGCGCGGTAGTTGTTGTGGAACGCAAAGAGGACGGGAAAGGATACCCGGTTCAGAGGCCGGTTTATTACGTCAGCGAGGTATTATCAGAAGCAAAGCAGCGCTATCCACATTGGCAAAAGTTGGTGTTCGGGGTCTTTATGGCCAGCCGAAAGCTGAAGCCGTATTTCCAAGAACATCCCATAACAGTGGTTAGTTCAATACCAATGTCGGATATCATCAGAAACTCGGACGCGACGGGAAGAATAGCCAAATGGGCGATAGAGATGGGGGATTATCACATCAACTACGAACCCAGGTCAGCAATCAAATCTCAAGCTTTAATTGATTTCGTTAACGACTGGACACATACAGGCATGACTACAACGGTTCCAAATTCCGAGTCATGGATCATGCACTTCGACGGATCAAAGCAGTACGAGGGATCAGGAGCTGGGGTGGTGCTAACATCACCCAAAGGAGACAAATTGAGTTACGTACTACAAATTCACTTCGACTGTTCCAACAACGTGGCCGAGTATGAGGCCCTATTGCATGGCTTAAAGGTAGCCAAAGAGATGAACATCAAGAGGATACGATGCTTCGGAGATTCGGACCTTGTGGTACAGCAGGTGTCAGGAACGTGGGATAGAAAGGACGCAACTATGGCAGCATACCGCAGGGAAGTTGATAGGGTTGCAGGATGTTTTTCCGGGTATGAGGTGGAGCATATAGACAGAAGAAAGAATGAGGCAGCCGACGCCCTCGCCAGACTCGGCTCGCGCAGAGAGCCGGTTCCACCTAACGTTTTCCTGGACGAATTATGGCGACCATCAGTTAAAATCGAGTCAGAGGAGGAATTGGCAAATCAAGACCCGGATTCAGGACTCGTAGCCACTGTACGTACTATTCCCGAGTGGACAGAACCGTTTTTGGCCTACCTATCACGAGGCGAGTTACCACAACAGGAGGTATTAGCAAGGCAAATTTTGAGGCGAGCAAAGGGATATTCTATCATCAATGGGGAATTGTACAAGAGAAGTGCAGCAGGAGTCTTTTTGCGCTGCGTAGCGCCGGAAGAAGGCAGACAGATTCTCAAGGAAATCCATGAAGGCGACTGTGGACATCATGCGTCCACAAGGTCTCTTGTGGCTAAAGCTTATCGACACGGGTTTTTCTGGCTCACGGCCCTAGCGGATGCGGAACGATTGGTAGCAAGGTGTGACGGATGTCAAAGGTACGCTCGCCAAACCCATGTGCCGGCTATGGAGTTGCGGACTATCCCGTTAACTTGGCCGTTTGCTGTCTGGGGTATGGACATGGTTGGCCCCTTTCATATGTCACCATGCAAGAAGACACATCTTTTGGTGGCTATTGATAAGTTTACCAAGTGGGTTGAGGTTATGCCAGTTACTAATTGCGAAGCAGCTACAGCAGTCAAGTTCCTGAAAAGGATTATCTACCGGTTCGGGTACCCCCACAGCATAATTACCGACAATGGAACCAACATGTCCCTTGGTGATATGGAGAAGTTTTGTGGCAACAATGGAATCCGGCTCGATGTGGCATCGGTGGCTCATCCGCAGGCCAATGGACAAGTGGAGAGGGCAAACCAAGAATTGCTTCGCGGATTAAAACCACGATTGCGAGTTCCCTGTGTCAGGGCTGCTGGTGCATGGGTCGAAGAACTTCCTTCTGTGGTTTGGGGTATCAACACTACACCTAACAGATCCACTCAGATGACACCCTTCTTCATGGTCTATGGTGCGGAAGCAGTGTTACCGAGTGACATTATTCACGATTCGCCTAGGGTATCAGCTTACGTCGAAGTAGAGAACGAAAAAACCCGGCAGGACGCCGTAGATATGTTAGAAGAGCAAAGAGAACAAGCCCTGGAAAGATCAGCCATATATCAGCAAGATCTACGGAGGTATCATAGCCGGCGTGTGAAGACCCGGGTATTCCAGGAAGGAGACCTGGTTCTGCGCCTGGTACAGTCAAACGAAGGAAAACACAAATTATCACCACCATGGGAAGGACCATTTATCATAAGCCGGAATCTGCATAACGGATCATATTATTTGATAGATGCAAGGGAAGAGTCGGCTACAGTCAACGACACCGCACACACCACTTCATCTATGCAAGAAAGAGATAGACCATGGAACGTGGCTCAGCTACGTCCGTATTATACTTAGTAAAGACTATATTGGCAAGTGGAATTGCACGATGTAATAGGCAGCAGGTTTTCAGACGTACTCTTTTCCTATCCAGGGTACCTTTGGGGACTGGACGGGTTTTTAATGAGGCGGCTTGCTGACCTAGATTTTTCATATCAAGTAAAGAGATGGTTATCAAGAAAAGAGATGGTTGTTATCAGATTATGTACTCTCAGTACGATGCGTATATCTAGGTCTTGGGGGCTGGTCGCTTGAATAGCACAGTTACAAACTCAAAGACCCGGCCATGATGCCTATGAGTTATAAGGGCCGATTACTTGCAAACGAGTACGGCTACAATCTTATAACCGGACAAAGAAGTCCAAATTTCTTGGCTATTCTTACTTAAGCTCGATGTGACTCGCATTAAAGTGGCATGATTTGTTCGCTTACGATGGCAGTTAGTCATGAAACCCGACGGGGATTGGCTGGCTACGTCTTCGTATTGATGTAACAACATGGTATCCACGCGAAAGACGGCTTACAGTACAAGACAGTCAAAAGGGTCATCTAAACCACAAGTTATGCAGAGTACAAGGCTGAATAGCTGGAAACTCAACGACTATTAAGCATAACTTCAAAACCTATGTGAAACAACTCGTGGATCTTTGTGAAATTAGCAGTAAGCGGTTTGTCCCCTTTTCAAGATCAAGTGTCCTAGACTCGGCAATCCGGGCCCGGTAGCTTGAAATCTTGAAAAGAGAAAAAGTGGCTTACTTGTATAGTTGCAAAAATCCAAATATCCGAGTCTTGGGGACTTGGGGACTTCGAAACAAAATCCGCTTGTCAATACCCATGAGACCCGGAAATTGAGTTTTCACAAAAGGAACAATAAATAAAACCAGATATCGAGAACAGATGAGCTTAAACTTAAAAAGGCCGGGACAGGCATCGAGTATATCAAGGCCTTAGCGTGCATTACAAAATCCTGATGAAAAAATATCATAGGTGCACAGGTGCACCACCCAAAATATAACTGTTTCAAAAAGTATGTTGACCGACTGGCGCTTAAGAAGAGGCATTAGAAACCACATATCACTCGGCGTTCATCTTGGCCTTCCCCTTGCCATCATTGGTGGTAGCAGCAGCACCCGGATCAGCGGTACCAGCCCCTGCAGGGGGCGGAACGACTGGTGTTGAGGTAGCAGGAGCAGAGTCGGCTTCAGCTTGCTTCTTGGCAGCCTCCGCCCTTATCGCAGCAGCTTCCTCCTTCCACCGGGCCAGCATGTCATACGGCTCAGGAAGATCCGACTTAATTACTTTACCGGCAGAATCATATGCTGGAACAAGTATATTAACGTCCAGCTCATCAGCAATTACGCTGGCCGGGTAACGGACCTCCTTCTGGATGGCCTGAAAATCCTTCACCGAAAACTTGGATCCGTCAAGCTTGAACTCTGGGAAGCCGCTCATAAGCCTCGCTAGCTCGAGCATGGGGAGATAAGCCTTGGCAAGTCCAAGCCCCCGGGTCACTCCAACCCGGCAAGACGAGCGCTTCCAGTGCCGAATCCACTCGGGAACAGTGGATAAGGCGTCCAGCATCCTCTTCAGATCAACATGTCCTCTACCCGGACACCGCAACTCGTCAAGGATCCATCTGGTTCCGGCACATAGTTGCCGGATAGCGCTATTCATGATTTTCAGCTTGGCCAGGTCGTCCTCTTCCGGCATGGTTTCGTCCGGGCCTGAGGAAATGGAGACATAAGTCGGGAAACTGTTGCTATTTATCAAAAAGATAAACCGGAGGAGGAAACGTACCAAGTAAAGCACGATATGTGTCCGATATTTGGACGGAAAGGCTCGTTAGGTCATCTTCTGCTCGGTGAGCCCTTTTCCTATATTTCCTCATTAGCAACTTATTCCTCCTAGACTCGGCCTCGGCTGCCTCACGTAAAGCTACCTCCTTTTCGATGAGTTGTGTGGCGTCCGCCAGTTTTTCATCGGTTTGAGTTACGAAAGCCTGCAGGCATGCAAACAAAGGATCAGTTGGGTAGAGGAGTAAGTTATCAGTCGTTTGTATAATAAAGTCCCAAGTAAATTATGAACCAATTCACTCGGAACTTGGGGACTGGACAAAGGCATAAGCAACATTAGTCGGATTTACCTCGTGTTTGGCTATCAAAGCTCCCAAGATGTTCTCTTCATTAGACCTTAAAGTGCGAAGGGTTTCTAGCATCTGGGTAAAGGTCAGTTCCTCGGATCGAGCACCGGAAGAGCCGGCAGCTCGGTCGTCTGGTGGAGGGGCTCTCCCCGCCCTTGGAGTTGAGACCCGGACAGTTTGGGTGGCCGGGTTGGGAGAACTCATCCTTGTATCTAGAACTTCGATCTCCTCGTCTACTGGTTCTGATGAGGAAGGAGATCCGGCAGCTCGGGGAAGTGGATTGTTCAGAGGGCCTTGTTCCTGGTTATTCGCTGTATCATCGCCAGTCGCGGCGTCTGCATTGTCAGTCGGTTTCTCTGCCTGATGGTTATCTGCTTCTATATTTTCCGGGTCACTGACGACGGCTTGAGCGCTAAAAGAAGGATGGGAAAAAGCGGTTATCAGTGATGATGGTGGCTTGAGTGGAAATTTGTAGGCGTAAAAGGAAATCATGTAGCGTAAACTTACCCGGTGTTCACGGTGTAATCAGGCGGGAGCTCGCCGCTGGAAGCGGATGAGGTCGCCACGGGAACTACCAACGGGACCCGGAATTGCCCGGCGCGTGGATGGTTAGGAGAAGGGTGGCGTTGGGGAGAGTCGGAAGGACGAGGCGGAGGAGCGCCGCCACGAGGAACCGAGGAAATAGAGATGCCCGGGTTAAGGGGATCTTCACCCGGGGAACTCCGAGTTACTCTGCGTTTGGCTGGGGAGGAGTCCTTCAAGCACGACGAATTTGATAATTGATGGTTAAGTCGTCGCATGGCGTCAAAGGAGTAAGGTTCAGAGGATAACGAGGAAAAAGGAACCTTGGATACGGCTCCTCTGGCTTTCCTTTTGGCTCCGACTGTTGTTTCTTGGTCTGATTCAGTTGCCTCCGGGTCATCCTCGTTGGCCTCGCCTTCGTCCTCCAGTCCTGCGAGTCGGATGTGTGTTAGTTGGAGAAAAGATAAACGAAAGGGAAGTAATACAAGTAAAGATATACAGATCCTGTGCAAATACCTTCGCTACCATCAGCCAGCTCGTCCTCATCTTCCGGGTCTCTGGAAGGGGGGAAGGGTTCAACTCTCCAGAAAGGGTCATCAGCCTAAGACAAAGGAATGGGAATAAGGGTTAGAAGCTGTATCGAGTCAAGATGCGGAAGTAAGTTATGGATATCAGGTATTACCGCTGGGGCCGGGTTGTCCCGAGTAAACGGGGGTAACCCGGTGATGCCCTTTATCACCTCCAGCTTCTCCGTTAAGAAGCCTTTGATGGTCTTGTTAGTATCGCCGGCTGCAAAGCTTTTGGTGGAGTATCGGAGCGTATCTGTGGTGTGCCCTGAGTACTCGCACATCAGTTTGGTGCGAACGGAGTTGGGTTGTATCCGGAAATCAACCCATGTTTTTATTAAATTGAGCCCGAGGAGGCCTTGGGCTGAGAGAATGGCCATCTTGGTTAGCAAGGGAAGGATTGTCTCCCTGTCCGAATCTGATGCAATGGCACTGAAAGACTCGGAGGGCTCGAGGGGGGTCTCTGAGTAACCCGGCAGCTTCTTTTCACTGTCAGGGGAGGTATCGCGGCAATAAAAGAAGGACAGTTGCCAGTGTTTGACGTGGGAATGTAGGTTGAGGGTTGGCATCAGAGAATTCCTGCGGCGCTGGATGGATACCCCGCCACAGGTTAGGAGCGCTCCGTCGCCGCTTTCGCGGCACGGCTTGCATTGGAATAACTCAATGAAGAGAGTTAAACTCGGCGGCATGCACAAGTACGATTCGGAGAGAACAATGAAGTGGGTGATGTTCAACATAGAGTTAGGCCCTATGTCGAACATTCGGAGTCCATAGTGATCTAAGACCTCCCTAAAGAAAGGGTGACCCGGAGGACAGAATCCCCGGGTCACGTGCTCTACGAAGCAGATTACCTCGTTTTCTGTGGGTGTGGGCCGGGTCTCACTGCCCGGCGCCCTCCAGTGAATGTCCTTCTGTGAAGGGAGAGTTCCTAATTCGGCTAGCTCCTCCAACTTGGCTTTCGTAGCTGTGGAACGCCCCCAGTTGGCGGATATGTTTTGGGTATTTCTCGCCTGGGTCGGTTGTTTTCCTTGTCGTTTGGGAGCCATGGGATCAACCTGCAAAGCACCAGAAAAAGAGGCGTATCAAATAAGACCCGGGAGTGTTGAAGTATCCGAGTGTAAGGTTTCAAGAAAGTATGAAGCTGAGAATTATCCGGGTATCATGCTATGGTGCGGAAATTACAAAGTATCCGGGTGTTGAGTGCAACTGTAGAAATTATAGGTCACTTACGTGAGGAAAAGCATTTGGGGTCGATGGGTGGTTGCCCATGTATCTATTGCAAGTAAAGTAGCTGGAAAGGGAGGATTTTCCGGGTGTTAATGCAGAGAGCGGAAAATCGAGGAGGAACGGATCTAGATGGGAAAGTTTGCGAGCGATCCTACAGGAGTTTTGATGGTTAATATTGATAGGGGATGAGTTGCGACTATATAGCAGGTGGTTAAAAGAGTTGGTGGATGTCGAATCGATCTAATTTGATGTAATCAGAAGAGTGGTTCACGGGTTGACCTAGATCCGATCCTGGTTGAAATTGGAAAAATTGCAAGGATAAATTAGGCAGATATAAGAGGCTTACTGAAGAGATTGAGGTTTGGAAGCGACGGTGTTGGGCGGCGTGGCTCGAGTGCCCCTTCACGATTCTTGGTGAGAGGAATAAAGGTGCGATGGCGGAGCTTGGCGGCGGCACGGGACGGCTCGAGGGCGAGTAAGGCTGGGGGCAAGTTCGCTTTGATGATGTGCGCGAGCCTCTGGCGGCAGAGCTGCGAGGAAGCAAGGAGCAAGGAGAGAAAGGGGAAGTTGAGGCGTGGTGACGAATTTAGGGTTACCCTCTGGGTGTTATTTATAGAGTGAGGGTGAGCTTATCGCGATGGCCAGAAGCCGGAAATCGTGGGGTGACGGTTGTTCACGAGGATTTTGCGAGATACGCGCCAAATATTGAGCAGGGCATCTGGATAAAAGAAAGAAGGAGGTTAACCCCGGGATATCAGGATTGATTATCGAGCACGGGATCCTGGCGTTTTCATTATGATTTGGACCTGGAAATTTGAGCCAAAATGTTCGGAGGAAAAACCCGGGTTATTATATGGCCACCATGGAGTGAGGCCTGGCTGAATATCAAAACATCTTAACCCGGCCTCTATATGCCCGTATGTTTGATACCTTTGCAGGGAATAGCAAGCGCTTCAAGGAGGATCCATGAAGCCCAGGCTATTCTGGGGACTACTGACGGGGAGATGATAACCCGGTAGGCCATACGCCAAGGAATAACCCGGCCCAAAGGACACTGTGCAGGATCCGGTCGAGGATAAGGAAACCTGTGAAGGCCCAAGTTTGTAGGCCCGGCGACCCGGGTTGTGGGTTGTTGTAAAGGAAAGATAGGGTTTGTGTGCCGTGTCCGGGTAGGAACCAGGGTGTGCCTTGGGGAATAAGCCAGGGGGTATGGGTGCTTTATAAACCAACCCCCGAGTCTAGTTTTAGATAGAGATCTAAGAACCCTAGCAACATCGTGTGATATCGAGCATCAAGTGTGATCCCAGAGTTGAGTTATTATATCAAGATCGGAGACTCGGCGACTTTGATTGCCGGCTACCAGATCGAATTGCACCATGTTTTCCTCTGAGCTAAACCCTCTCCCAAATACCTGTGTCGTCTTGCCCCAAGATCAGTTACCCCCGGTAACATCTGCCGTGATTATCCCACGACAGTGGTCGCCTTCTTTGCGACTACACGGGAGCCAAGGACCCAATGCGGACAACCACCAAAGATTGGCCCGCAAAGGAGCTTCGACGGCGCATCAATCAGTTGGTCGTATCACACGATCAATACGAAGCGAGTCGGCCAATGTATACGGCCGACAATCCGGCTCCCAAGGTATGTTTCCGTCATTTGGGTAGAATTTTATCATTCTTTCTCGGATTTTCTCGCTCATAACTCTGATTTTTCTTTTTAATAGATTACTGAACTTCCAGACTCGGAGTTGGCCTCCGAGGCTGAGCTGGACGCGCTTCGCACCGCTGCTACAGGTGGGCGTAAGCGAAAGAAGATTCCTTCCTCTGAGGAAGTTATCAACCTTGACGGAGTTCCCGTCGCCACTTCCAGGTTCGTTCATCCGAGTTATTTTGTTACTTGTCGAAGTTTTTCTTTCGTCTTCGGAAAGTTAACATTTTCCGGGTTTCTGGTTTTTTAGTCTAGCCCCTTCCAGCCTGAAGCCGAAGAAGCTGAAAAGACACAAGGCCGTGTCCAGCCGTGGCGCCCATCCTTCTTCTGCCATTCCTTTGGACTCATCATCCTCAATGGCGGAAGAGCGCGCTGCCACCCCCCCCCCCCCACCGAACCACTGGAGACCAGCCAGCCCGTTGTGTCGGAATCTGACACGAGGGAAAGGGCGGCTCCGGATGCGGGAAAATCTTCTCGGTCTTTTGACGAAGAAATTCCCAAATTCGACAAGGACTTCAAGCTTATCAATGACGGTCTAAGCATGGCTGGAACTCTCTTTGCGGAGTACGCAAAGGAGTTCACTGAGAACTTGGCAGGTTTGCAACGCATGAGCCAGGTATGTATCTCTAGCCCCCAAGCATTAAATAAAATGCATGCTTTTTACCTTGATGCTTTCTAATTTTTCTTTTCCTTGCCGTGTTCTAGCAAACTGCCGAAGCCATTAACGTGACGATTTTCAACAAGCTCTCGATCAAGAACAAGGAAGTTAGGAATCTTCTTTCCATTCTTGAGGAGAGAGAGGCGGAGCTGGCTTCATCTCAGCTCGCACTATCGGAAGCAACCGGTAATCATTTTTCCTCTGAAATTTCCGATTCAGGCATTTGTCTAAGTACTTTTTCCGGGAATATTATTAACTCGGATTTTTCCTTGCTTTGCAGCTGCTTTAGCTCAGGCTAAGCAAGCAGCTTAAGATTCTGGCAATGCCGAATATCTCCGCAAGGAGAATGTTGAGCTTCACAAGGATCTTGTGAAAGCACAAGAAGATCTGGAAGCCAGCAATTTAGCCCTTGGGGTTTCTCAATCCCAGGCTTCCGACCAAGCAAAGAAAGACCAGGCCACCATTGAGCGCCTGGAAGCTGCTCTCAGCCTGCGTGAGGAGGAAACCTCCGAAATTGACAAACTTGTTGGTAAGTTTAAGTATACGTTTACCATTCAGTTTGCCTTTTTCCTTTTTGTTACTTAACCTTTTTGGTTGTTTTTTGCTACCAAATAGGAGATAATGCAGATCTTTCTCGGATTGAAAGAATCCGAGTTCTTGAAAAGACCTGGACTTCGATCAGGGTTGCTTGCATGCAACTGATCAACAAGTTTCTTCCCTCCAAGACTGGGGAGTTCTCGGAAGTTGAAAAACTTCCGGGTTCTATCATGGAGGTGGCGGAGTCCAGGGAATCCTTCCTTCGCTCCGCTGCTCGGGGTGGGGCACGCATGGCTCTTGGCTTAATGCGTATGCACTACCCTGGTGCAAAATCCTGGCGCGTGGCCACCGGTGTCCCTCAAGGATACACGGAAGCCCAACGAAATGCGATCTTTGATGCAATCAAAGGCCACGCTACCCAGATTGCTTCCATGGTGAATCTCTCCATTAATTACCCGGAGGAAGAAGTTCCTGAAGCCCCCCAGGACGACAGCAGCGAGGAGGAATCGGATGCTTGAAGGGTTTCCTTAGACCTGGATAGCAAAAACCGACAATAGGAGCATTACTGCACTTTTATAATGTAATTTGAATTGTAATGCTTCTATTTGTATTAATGAAAACTCCGCCTTTTGCAGTCTTAATTATGAAATTCTTTGCAAGTTTTTCGGATTTTATTATTCCTTTATCTTCTAAGTTCTCTGGCTTATATGTTTTAACTTTCCTTAGTGTTTGGAATGGCTCAAATAGCAATATGAATCATCATGTCGAGTAACTGGGTGTAACCAATCAGTTTAGACTCGGAAACATGGATCATGCTAAAGGCATTTTTACTAACTAGCTCTAGTAACCCAACACATACATGATCAGATAATACTTAGAGAAACAAGGAATTTTTTTGAACGAAACCTGGGCACGCAGGCAATTAAAGTTTCCCTTAGCCATTAACAGGCTGAAAAATCATTCAGTTTTTTTAACTCCGAGTACGCAGGCACAATTCGGGTTAACATTGAGTGTTTTGCAAGATCATCGGGAAATAGAGAAGGTGGAACCATGCTTTGTACTGTAATAAATTTGTAAAAACATGGATACCAGAATTCCGACAACTTTATTTCATGATCTCCAAAGATGTTTACATAGAATTGAACTTAGTACGGAAAGGGACATAACTTGCTAGACGTTTCCAGGCTTTCGCAATCCACTTGACTTTGTCGGATTTCTTCAGCAGCTTGTAGAGTGGTAAGGCTTTATCCCCCAGTCGACTAATAAATCTGCTGACGGCTGCGGCAGAACCCGTCAATCTTTGGACATCTTTTACACACATAGGTTTCGTGATGTTCAAGATTGCCTTGATCTTTTCCGGGTTAACTTCTATTCCTCTGTGAGAAACGATGAAACCCAGAAGTTTTCCTGAGGGACCCCCGAATACGCACTTAGATGGATTCAACTTCATCTTGTAAGTGCGCAAGTTTTCGAAAGTTTCTCGCAAATCCTCAAGGAGTGTATCTTTTTCCTTGGTTACGACAGCAATATCGTCCACGTAAACATGGACATTTTTGCCAATCTGGCTATGCAAACAACGTTGCATGCAACGCTGGTAGGTTGCACCTGTGTTCTTCAAGCCAAATGGCATGGTTACATAATAGTACGTCCCGTACGGGGTTATGAAAGAAGTCTTGATTTGATCTTCCTTTTTCATGCGTATTTGGTGGTACCCGGAGTATGCATCCAAAAAGCATAAAAGCTCGGAGCCTGCAGTGGCGTCTATTATTTGATCGATTCGCGGTAGCGCGAACCTATCTTTCGGACATAATTTGTTCAAACCTGTGTAATCTATACACATTCTAAGAGCAGTAGTGTCTTTCTTCGGTACTAATACCGGATTGGCGGACCAGTCAGTATGAATTACTTCCTTGATGAAATCCGCTGCTAAAAGCCGGATAATTTCCTTGCCAATAGCCTTCTGTCTTCTTCCGTCAAATCGACGGAGACCTTGTTTGACGGGTTTTGATCCAGGTATAAGCTTGAGTTGGTGCTCAGCAAGTTCCTTGGGTACACCTGGCATGTTAGCTGGACACCAGGCAAAAATATCCCAGTTCTCACGGAGGAACTTGATGAGCTCGCCTTCCTATTTGTCAGTCATCCTAGTCCCTACGACGAAAAATTTTGTCGGATCTTTGGGATCTAGGATTACCTGTCTTGTATTCTCGGACGCCTTGAAGCTGTCTGTTGGCTTCCGGGTTTCTTTTCCTGTCGGCATTTCTGACGGCGATACCTCCTTGGCTAATTCCTTCAGTTCTTCCTTTGCTATGACTCTCTGAGCGCAAAGGGCGTTTTCTTTCTCCAACTCGTTTGCCAGCTTGAAATCACCGGCTATGGTGATTACTCCTCCCTTGGGTCCTGGCATCTTCAGCTTGTTATAGATATAACAAGATCTTGCCATGAATTTGGCGAAAGCTGGACGTCCGAGTATTGCGTGATACACGCTTTCGAACGGCACTACTTCGAAGGATACTTTTTCCTGCCGGAAGTGATCTTTATCTCCGAAGGTGACATTTAGGGAAATTTCTCCTAGGGATCGTGCTTGCCTGCCAGGAACAATGCCATGGAAGCGTATGTTGCTGTAGTTGAGCTGAGACTCGGAAATCTTCAGATGCTTCAGTGTATCCAGGTACATTATATTAATGATGGATCCTCCATCCATCAGCACTCTTCTTAGCCTAGTGTTTTGAACAATAGGGCTTACAACAAGAGCTTGTGTGCCGGGTTCAGGGATATTTCCGGGATGATCAGACTGATCCCAGATTATCGGTGTGTTGGAGTACTTCAAGAATTTCGGGGTTGTCGGAACAACCGCGTTTATTTCTCGAAGTGTTCTTTTGTCCACCTTTGCTGACGGAGTTGCTAAGAAAGTTAGCATTGCTTCTCCATCAACTCTCGGAAATTTGGGTTCGCCCTTACGCTGTTGTTCCTGGATTTTTTCGTCAGTGTCCGATTCACTGTCTTCTTTGTCAGCTTCTGGCTTTTGTTTGGCGGGTTTCCTTTTGGAACCCTTCCCCTTACTTCCGGCTCCTGCACTGCCTTTCATGTGCTTATTCAGCCGGCATTGCGCGTTTGTATGGGTGGGTTTCCCAAATTGCGAGTGGTGGACACAAGGTTCCGACTTAATCCTCTCCCACTCCTCTGGAGTGTAGTTGATTGGATCTGGGTTGCGTCCTTTCCACTTATTCCCCTTTTCTCCCCCAAAGGCTATGTTGACCTCTTTGGGTTTCGTCGTTGTTTCTGGAGTTCCTTTTTTGTCAGAACGAGGGGTCTTCTTGGCAAGTATCAGTGATTCGATATTGCCTCCTCTTGCTCTGATGTCGTCTTCGGCTGCGGCGTGCTCACTGGCGGTTGTAATCATAGATCCGAGATCTTTGTGCTTTTTGGAACCGACCATGAACGGTACGAGTCCGGGTTTTAGGCCATTGACGAAAGCATGCATTGCTTGTACGTCAGTTACTCCAGAGCAACTATTCTTCATTGCTTTCCATCTGGAGATGAAATCCACGTATGGTTCATCCTCAAATTGCGTGCAACGGTTTAGCTGGTTGATGCTGTTCGGGCGTTTGTACGTTCCCCGGAAATGCTGAGTGAATACTCTAGCCATATCATCCCAGTTGTCGACAGTTCTTGATGGTAATCCATTGATCCAATCTCTGGCTCCGTCCAGCAACATTAGGGGAAGAAACTTGACAGCTTCCAGGTCTGTCCCATTGTTGATCTGGACGGCTGTATAATAGTCTGAGAGCCAGGTATCCGGGTTTGTGCTGCCGGTGTATTTCTGGTACGTTGGACCGACCTTGGCAAAGCCAGAATGCAGGGTTATTCTTCGGATCCTATCAGTAAAACACTTAGGACCAAAGTATAGATCATCCTTTTCTGCTCTATCAATGTGTGCAGAATATCTTCCGGCTGAATGGACAGAAGGGGATCTGCTCCTTTCTCTTCCATTGTTGCGCGGACGCGCTTTTCCGGGATTATTTCTATCTCTTCCATGGTCACGCCCTTTTGGATTAGGCGGAGTTCTGCTCCTGTGCCTTTCTTTATCCTTAGGGGGTGTCTGGGATCTCTCACGTCTGTGAGGTATATCGTATCTTCTGACTTTCTCAGCTGGGTTTCTCGGAGGTGGCATTGTTTTGCCGTCATTCCGGTATTTTTCTTCCCGATCATGGGGTTTATGTCCATCTTTCGGGAGATGGGATCCGGTCCTAGACGCTGCATCCTGGTTGTCGGGGTTTTTCTTGTCTTTTCTCGGATCCTCTTTTTTATCCTTTGAATTGTCTGAATCCCCGGGTTCTTCCGGTCCAGGTGCTCCAGCAGCGCAAGTAGCTGTTTTTTATAGGGCGGAGTTATCGTGCAGCCTCCCTGATCGCTCTTGGGCGCGCTGTTGTTGTTGCAATGCTTTTCCTAAGAAAGCATACACCCCTTGGAGTTTTTCCCCGTTGGAGTACAGATCGTTGTTAAGAATCGCGAACGTTGCTTCCGCGTTTTCTGCTGCGATCTTGTATATTGGTTCGCCCCTGGCATCTTTGCCGTTTACCTGCTTTTGCCAAGATGGGTTATGGAACCTTTCTTTTGGCGGCAGTTCTTCCGGTCTTGCGATTCCGGGTAACCTAGTAGGTTTTAACGCGGATCTATTCTTTCTCTCGTACTCCTCTATTTCTTCCTTCATGACCTTGATGTCATTATGGGTTTGTTGGAGATGTTGCCGAGATCTGAGTAGATGTTGATGTTGCCGTTGGAAAGCTTGTCTCCTGGCTTCCAGCATCTCAGGGGGTTCATCTGGTCCCACTGGTGTTTGCAATAGCTCTTGCTCTTCCTGTTCCGTCATTGGCGGAGCAGTGATTTCTTTGGATTTCTTCTCCGCAGGCTTCGTTCTGCTAGCATCTCCTACTTCCAGGTTTTCATCAGCAAGATCAGCTGATTTTTTTCTTCCGGATTTTGTATTGGAGTTTCTTAGCAGCACGGTGCTTTTTCTTGGAAGAGGGAGGTTTTTTGACAGGTTCATCTTCTGTCATCTCCTTGACATTGGGGAATACCGGAGAAGTTTCTCCGTCTTCTCTCTCTTCCTCTGGCGGAGGGGTTTTAGGGCTTTCCTGGCTGCCGGCGTCCGTGGTATCAGCCGGTTTCGCCATTAGCACTTCATGGAATCCCTCTTGAAAAGATTTAACTTTTCTTTCGAAGGCGTCCGCGTCTTCGTCTTCGGAATCAAAATCCTCTGATCCGTTTTCCGACTCTAATCTCGCCTCAATGGCGGCTAGTACGGATTCTGCTTCCGAGTTCATCGTCTCATTGGCGGATGTCGGATCTTCCGCCTGTATGACGGGTGTCGGGTCTTCCGTTGCTGTGACGGGTGTGTTTTTGTCTGCCTCTTGCACGGGATTTCCGTCATCCGTGTTTTCGGCGACTTCGGACTGCGCCATGCCGATAAAGTGTGTGTCACTTTTTTGTCGGCGATCTGAGCAGACTCTGGTATCATAGTCATCTTCGACTGGGTATAGGGCGGGTGGGATAAATTTGCTTCCACCGCAAAACCCCATTGCTTCTGCAGTTAGTCCGATAAAGATGTTAGCAGATCCTATCGGTAATACGCAGGCGCTTACCAGGTGGTTTTGCGCCGGTATGTAGGATCCGTTATCGAGGAAGCGTCCGACATCATCGTTGAATTCCAAGCTTCTGACAGTGATTGATCTTCCGATTCCGCCAAGTATCCCAGATCGGAACTTCACGCCTGACGTCGTTTGCCCCACGGTGGGCGCCAACTGTCGAGACATCGTAGTAGTTTTCATAGACGGGGGTGCCATGAGACTACGGTAGAGACGTGGGGTAACGGGATCGCGTAGTGAATACATAACACAGGATTTACCCAGGTTCGGTACGTCGCGACAGTACGACGTGCCTACTCCTGCACTTCTCACTAATCAGGACTAAAGCCTGTAAACAGGGTTACAATGTGAGGGTTTAGATCTAAGCTACTCGACGAGGATGAGCTTCTCGGCGAGTTGGCGTAGAGCTTCTCTGTTATTCGTTCCTTCTATCTCCCGTCCGGTTTTGTATAATAGCCGGATTAGGGCTTACAGAATAGGAAACCTAGAGGACTACGGTAACTTGTAACTTGGAAAGCAAGGAATCCGTCTTCTCCTCCAAGCCAGATCACCTGGGCCGTGATCCGGGTTCTTCTAGAATCCAGCTTCTGTGCGTCGGGTTACTGGGCCGCCTAATGGACCTGAGCCCACTACCACTTAGGCCTCCCTGGTAATCCGGCACTTCATCTACCATCTTCTATACCCCTATTTGGTATATATCCGACAATCGCCGACGGAGATGCCAGCAAGAAAAGATAGCCGGAAGCCGGCAGACAACTTCAAAGCTTTCGAGAATACAAGACAGGTAACCCTAGATCCTAAAGATCCGACAAAGTTTATCGTAGTAGGAACTGGGATGATCGACAAATAGGAAAGCGAGCTCATCAGGTTCCTCCATGAGAACTGGGACATTTTCGCATGGTGTCCAGCGGACATGCCAGGCGTACCCAGGGAACTTGCTGAGCACCAACTTAAGGTGATTCCAAGATCTAAACCCGTCAAACAAGGTCTCCGTCGATTTGACGGAAGAAGACGAAAGGATATTGTCAAGGAGATTATCTGGCTATTGGCAGCAGATTTTATCCGGGAAGTTATACATACTGAATGGTCTGCAAACCTAGTATTAGTCCTGAAGAAAGACAGTACTGTTCTTAGGATGTGTGTAGATTATACTGGCCTGAACAAGTTGTGTACAAAAGATAGATTTGCGTTAACGTGAATCGATCAAATAATAGATGTCACTGCTGGCTCTGAGCTTTTATGCTTTTTGGATGCTTATTCTGGGTATCATCAAATACGTATGAAGGAAGAAGATCAAATCAAAACTTCCTACATAACCCCATATGGAACGTACTACTACATAACCATGCCGTTTGGCCTGAAGAACACTGGCGCAACTTACCAGCGTTGCATGCAACGATGTTTGCATAGTCAGATTGGCAAAAATGTTCACGTTTACGTGGACGAAATTGCCGTCGTTTCCAAGGAAAAGGACACACTCCTTGAAGATTTGCGAGAAACCTTCGAAAATCTATGCACTTATAAGATGAAGTTGAATCCATTAAAGTGCGTATTCGGGGTTCCCTCAGGAAAACTTCTGGGTTTCATCGTTTCTCATAGAGGAATAGAAGTAAACCCGGAAAAGATCAAAGCAATCTTAAACATCTCAAAACCTACGTGCGTGAAAGATGTACAAAGATTGACGGGTTCTGCAGCGGCCGTTAGCAGGTTTATTAGCGGGCTAGGAGACAAAGACCTGCCATTATACAAATTGTTGAAGAAATCCGACAAGTTTGTGTGGACAGAAGAAGCAGATGCAGCATTAACCCAGTTAAAAGAAACCTTGATGAAAGCTCCGATTTTGGCATCCCCAAAAGACGAAGAACCCATGTTATTGTACCTCACAGATACAAACCGGGTTATCAGCGCAGTAATGGTTGTGGAAAGGCGGAAATACGATCAAAGCATACCAGATCAACATCCGGTATATTATTTAAGTGAAGTCTTCTCCGAGTCTAAACAAAGGTACCCACACTATCAAAAACTGGCATATGGCGTATTTTTCACATCTCGGAAACTTCGTCATTATTTCCAAGGACATTCCATAATAGTGGTATGTAAAGCACCACTAGGGGATATAATAAACAATGCGGACGCAACAGGCCGAGTAGCCAAATGGGGCATCGAACTAGTTGCATTCGATATTAAGTACCAACCCTGAACGGCGATAAAATCCCAGGTGTTGGCAGATTTTGTTGTCGATTGGACAGAGGCAATGGAAAATACACCAATGCCGGAGTCAGAATACTGGGTCATGCACTTTGACAGATCCAAGATGAAAGAAGGCGCCATAGGTTGTGTAGTCCTAAAATCCCCCAAGGGAGACACAATGGAATATGTATTACAAATACACTTCAACGCCAGTAATTACGTGGTAGAATACGAAGCTCTGCTTCATGGATTGCATATCGCAAAAGAAATAGGTGTTAAACGCATCTTATGCTATGGCGATTTAGATTTGGTACAGCATCAGCTCAACCAAACCTGGGGCGCCAAAAGTCCCATCATGGCCGAATATCGGAGAACGGTGGACGAGTTTGCAATCTGCTTCCTAGGATTTGAAGTACATCATGCCAAAAGGGAAGAAAACTGGAACGCCGCATGGGATCGGAAAGAGTGAAAATACCACCAGGTGTGTTTGTCCAGCATTTGCACGAACCATCCATAAAAGGTGGAGATGTCGACTATCCTCTGGTTTCCGAGTCAATCGAAGTCATGCTTGTTAACCCGGAGTGGACAATTCCATATTTAAACTTCTTAGTGGATCAGAAGTACCCGGTTGGAGCATACGACGTCTTGCAAAGACAAATACAGCGTCGATGCAAAGGATACACAGTTATCAATGATTGCCTGTATAAACGCAGTACTACCGGAATTTTTCTGCGATGTATTTCGCCAGAAGAAGGACGAGAAATCCTGCAAGAAATCCATGCTGGAGATTGCGGACATCATGCTCAATCAAAAAGCATAGTCAAAAAAGAATTCCGTGCGGGGTTTTTCTGGCTAACAGCCAAGACAGATGGTGAACACATAGTAAATACATGTACTGGATGTCAGTATTACGCCAAGCAGACAAATATGCCAGCCCAAGAACTCAAAACTATCCCTATTACATGGTCGTTCGTGGTCTGGGGGCTAGATATGATGGGACCATTCAAAACTGCAAGAGGCCGACTTATACATCTACTTGTTGCAGTGGATAAATATACCAAGTGGGTGGAGGCAAAACCCATCAAAAACTTGACGGTGTAACTGCCAGAAATTTCATCATTGACGTAGTCATGAGATATGGCGTTCCACATAGCATAATAACCGACAACGGGACAAATTTCTCCATTGGAGAGTTGGTGAAATATTGTCGACAAATGGGAATTCGCCTAGATCTTGCATCCGTGGCACACCCGCAATCCAATGGATAGGTTGAAAGAATGAACAGCTCAATCCTGCAAGGAATACGCCCAATACTCGAATCTCCTCTTCATAGAGCAGCTGGAGCATGGGTGGAAGAATTACCCTCTGTGCTTTGGAGCATTGGAACGACGCCAAATAGGTCAACAGGGCAAACCCCGTTTTTCCTAGTTTATGGTGCGGAAGCGATTCTTCCAACAGACATGATCCATGACAGCCCAAGAGTGCAGACTTTCGATGACTCAGATGCCGAAAGCGCACGACAGGATGCCGTTGATCTCTTAGAAGAAGAACGAGAGCTTGTGCTTCAAAGATCCGCCATTTATCAGCAAGGTTTACGACGTTATCATAGTCGGAAAATCAGGCATCATTCTTTTAAAGAAGGTGACCTAGTGCTAAGATTGGTTCAGCAAAGGAAGCACAAATTGGCGCCAGTGTGGGAAAGACCATTCGTCATTAGCAAAGCCATGAAAAATGGATCATACTATCTTGTAGACATTCAGGACACGGAAGATCATCCCGAGAAGCCGAATCGCAAAAGAAAGAGATAGATAGATGATGAACTAGGAGAGACAAAGAGGCCCTGGAGTATCCAGCAGTTACGTCCCTTCTATACTTAGTTCAATTTCTATGTAAACATCTTTGAGATCATGAAATAAAGTTGTTGGAATCCACACTTCTATGTTTTTTACATGTTTATTATAGTATAAAACATAATTCCGCCTTATCTATTTCCCAATGATCTTTCAAAATACTCAATGTTAACCCGAATTGTGCCTGCGTGCTCGGAGTTAAAAAACTGAATGATTTTCAGCTTAAAAAAGGCTAAAGGAAACTCAGATTGTTCCTGTGTGCCTGAGTTTCATATAAAAAATTCCTTATTTTTCTCTAAATATTATCTGATTGTTTTTATGCTGGGTTACTAGAGCTAGTAAGCAAAAATGCCTTTAGTATGATCCATGTCTCCGAGTTTAGACTGATTGGTCATACCCAGTCACTCGGCATAAAGATTAAAATGCTATCGAGCCATTTCAAACACTAAGGACAGTTAAAGCATATAACCCAGAGAATTTAGAAGATAAAGGAATAATAACCCGAAAAACTTGCAAAATATTTAGATAAAATTGCTGCAAAAGGCGGAGTACTTGTTCATTCAAAACAATAGAAGCATTACAATAGTGTTTACATTATAAGTTCAGTAATGCTCCTTTTTCCTATCTATCTACCCACGACCCGGAAAACTCCTTCGGGCATCCGGGTCATCTTCGCTGCTGGACTCCTCGAGAACTTCTAGAATTGCCTCTTCCGGGTAGAAGATGGAGATGTTGACCATGGAAGCAATCTTGGTGGCGTGATCTTTGATCTCGTCAAAGATGCTGGTCCGCTGGGCTTCCGTGTATCCTTGCGGGATGCCGGACGCCACGCGCCAAGACTTGGCAGAGGGGTAGTGCATGCGCATGAACCCTAGAGCCATGCGCGCACCACCACGTGCTGCGGAGCGCAAGGTGGATTCCTTGGACTCCGCCACCTCCATGATAGCTCCCGGAAGTTTCTCAACTTCCGAGAACTCCCCAGTCCTTGCGGGAAGTAACTTGTTGAGAAGCAACATCCCCGCAGCTTTGAGCGCGGTGAACACCTTCCCAAAGGCTCAGATTTTTTCAATCCGAGTAAGAGTTGGGTCGTCTCCTGTTTTTCAGAAAAATAACCAAAGTGTTAGAGCAAAAAGCAGAGAAAGATTATAAAACATGGAAAGTCCGGTAAAGATAGAATACTTACCGAGAATTTTATCCATCTCGGAGCCCTCCTCCAGGCGCAGGGTCAAGGCGTTCTCCAAGTCTCGGGTAGTTGCCTTGTCCTTCGCAGCTTGGTTGGAGGCATAGGATTGAGCAATGCCAACAGCCAGCTGGCTGGCCTCCAGTTCCTTCTGTAACCTCATAGTTTCCTTATGAAGGTCCAGATTCTCCCGGCGGAGGTTCTCGGCATTGCCGGCATCTTCAGCAATTTGCTTGGCCTTCGCCAAAGCAGCTGAAAAGCAAGTAAAAATGGCGAGTTAGAAAACTCGGAAAATTACTTAGAAAAAACCACAAAATTAAAACACGGAGAAATTACATACCTGTTGTTTCTTCCAGCTGTTGCTGAGAGGATGACAGCTCCGCTTCCTTAACATCAAGAATAGAGAGAAGGTTTCTAACCTCCTTATTCTTGATGGTAAGCTTGTTGAAAACTTCCAGGTTTATGCTTTCAGCGGTTTGCTGAAACACGGAAAAGAGACAAAAGGCTTAAGTTAGTAGCAAGAATAAAAAGGATGAAAGCATTAAGTGAAAAGCATGCATTTGACTTATTGCTTGGGGGCTAGAGATATTACCTGGCTCATCCGCTGTAAACCTGACAAGGTTTCGGTGAACTCTTTTGCAAAATCTGCAAACAGAGACCCGACAACGTTAAGACCTTCGTGGATAACCTTGAAATCCTTATCGAAGGTGGGAATGGGTTCCTCCTCAGTTGTCCGAGAAGGACCTCCCATTTCCGGGGCCGTCCTTTCCCTCGTGTCCGTTTCCGGCACAATAGGATGGCTGGTCTGCTGGGTTTCGACGTTGGGGGCGGCAGTATGCTCTTCTGCAGCTGCTACTGGGGTATCCGGGGCGGTCGCAGGAGAAGGGTGTGGACCTGTGTTAGCCACAGACTTAAGCCTCTTTAGCTTCTTAGGATTCAGAGATGAGGGAGCCAAGCTAATAAAAGAGAAGTACCGGAAAGTTAAATCTCCAAGACAAGGGAAAAAACTCTGATAAATCGAGAAAACCCAGATAACAAACCTGGAGGTAATGACGGGGACACCGTCAAGATCGATAACTTCCTGGGAGGCGGAAATCTTCTTGCACTGACGTCCGCCAGCGAAGTTGGCACGTAATGCGTCCAACTCAGCGTCAGTCGCAAGATCCGAATCGGGGATCTCAAGGATCTGTCAAAAAGACAAAGGCCGGGTTAAAATAAAAATCCGAGAAAGCAAAAAGAATACAAACCCAAAATGTGAAAGACGTACCTTTGGGGCCTGGTTAGACGCCGTATACATCGGCCAACTTTCTTCATATTGATTGCGCGAGGCGACCAATTGGTTTACGCGTTTTCGCAAGTCTTTCGCTGATAAAGACTTGTTCGTCATCCGCATAGCGTCACCGGCTCTCGTGTAGTCACACAGAAGGCGGGAACCATGGCCAGCCAAAGGCTGAATTCGCCTCTCTAACCAGCATAGAACTGTATCCATGCTAGTTAGAGGTGGATCGGAGGTGACGAGGTTTGCGATGTGCTGCTTAATCCTAAAAAGGTCCGGCGGTAGGGATTGCACTGCTTCTGTTCCCCAGTTTTCTTGGGGAATGGCAGCGGTATTGGCGAGAGGCGGAATTCCGGTTGATTTTCCGGGAAAAGGAACGTCCGGATGATAAAACAAGGAACCCGTCCAGAATTTGACGGATTCCGAGGTCTTGATCTTGGGGAACCAATCCTCCCTGAATATACGCAGGGTAAAGGAAATGGTCCCGCAAGTCGGGAGTGCACCCTCGGAAGGGTTTCTCTTAACCCCTAAGCAATATTGCCAGAAATCTAACCTAGGAGTTAAACCTAGATACCCTTCGAAAAGAGCTTGAAATCCGGCTAAGTAGAGGATGGAGTTGGGTGGAAAATTGTGGGGTTGAATGTGATAATGGTTCAATACCTGGAGGAAGAAGGCGTACGGCGGAAAGCCCATACCTCGTAGGATATCAGATGTGAGCAAACCCCGTTCTCCGGCCCTAGGAAGGGGCTCGGACTCTTCCTCCACGCTTCGCCATTTGCCTTTCGCTATCAACCCCTCTTTTTATATTGTCGGAAGAAGAGAAGGGGGAATACTGCTCTGGCTCCAATTGCCGGCATTTTCTCCTTCGTCATCGGCTCCGGCGGCGGCGGACGCGGCGACAAGTTCTTCTCTAACGAGAAGAACTTTCTCCTCCGCTGTTTTGGGAGCGAGGAGGCGGAGATGGCGTGGAGGAGGACGCAGCCAGATCGGCGGCGGCGAGAGGAGGATCCTCGCGGGCCTGGATGCTGACAGTCTTTTCCGGCTCGTCGCCGGTGGCGCGGAGAGGCGAGTCCACCATGGGATCCATGGTGTTGATTATCTCGTCAATCTCCGCCGCGACGGAGCGGTCCGGGAAAGCGCTTGGAGACTCCATTTCCGGGCGGAGCGAGGAGGATTGCATGCTCTCCGACGAGGTCTGGGAACGCCGCAGTTGTGAGCACGTACTCGGGCGTTTGCTCTGCTCACTGTGGCTCGGGTGCTTGGCGCTTGGGGCTTGAAGACAGGGGAGTGGAAGGTTTGCCGGAGGGATGGAATTGGCTATTTATAGCCGGAAATCCATCGCGATACGTGCTAACGGCTCTTTTGACCGTTGGATGATCAACGCGTGTCACTCACCGGAAATTCCGGGAAATGAATCGACGGGTGATTATTGCTATGTCCTCGTTTCCGGCGAGAATCTGTCAGAGATACATTTTAGGGTTTCACACTCGAAACCCAAACGTCCCTGACGTCAGCATGATTAAAGCGCTGACGTAAGAGGTTCCTTCTCCACAAAGGTTCGTGGAGGAAAAGCCGGATTTTCCGAAATCCGAGTTTCGCATTATAGCATGGTTTAAAGGAAAACAAGAATCAAGACAGAAAGCCAGTATTTCTCGGAAAGAATGCAAATTAAACGAAAGACGGCGAATCAAAGTCTCAATCCTTCTTGGGGGATACTGTCGGATATATACCTATTAGGGGTATATCAGATGGTACTCTAAAGTGCCGGATTACCCGGGTGTCCTAAATGGTAATGGATCATGGTCCATTAGGCGGCCCAATAAGCTGACGCGCGGAAGCCGGATTCTAGAAGAACCGGAACCACGGCCCACATGGTACGGTTTGGAGTAGAAGGCGAATCCCTTGCTTTCCAAGTTAGAACATAACGTAGTCTTCTAGGTTTCCTTTTCTGTAAGCCCTAATCCGGCTATTATATAAAGCCGGACGGGAGATAAGAAAGATAGAGAAGAAGCAGAGGCTAACTCGCCGAGAGGTTGATCCTTGTCGAGTAGCTAAACCTAAACCTAAACCTCACATTGTACTCTGTTTACTCCAGGCTTTAGTCCTGATTATTGAGATTGCAGGAGTAGGAACGCCGCATTATTGTGACGTACCGAACCTGGGTAAAACCCTGTGTCATTGTTCATCATACGATCACGTCCCCCCACTTCTCTATCGGTAGTCTCATGGCACCCCCGTCTATGAATTCTACTACGATGTCTCAACAAAGAGGAAATATTACGATCATGACGACCGAGAAGAACTGGTAGCAGCGGAGTTCACGAGAAATCGCGACAGTGGGCATCGTGGAAACCGCGAGTGGAAGCCAAAGACGAAGGATAAAACTCCCTAGGAGGACCTCGATAGTTACTAAAGTTAGTCAAGGCTGCCCGCAGCTCCCAGGAGGAGGAAACCAGGGATTCCACCCACCACAACCTCTGCCTCCACCAGGAAACCAAAACGTGGTGCTAGCCGCACTACCCGCGCCACCCGCCGCAAACCAGGGAGGCAATGCATACCCGAACCCCGCAGGACTCTTGGGGATGATACAAAAAGTCTGCCCATCTCACAGGGTCCAGAAGACAAACACACGAAAAATATGCATGGCTGTCCAAGCTCCACCTGTAAGGCCCGAGTACTTGAAGATGGCTGACCAACCAATAATTTTCTCCAAGGAAGATCATCCCTTGCAAGTCTATCGATGAGGACATGGATCGCTCGTCATCCAGGCGCAGGTTGGCAATTACGAACTAGCCCGAGTATTCATGGATGGAGGTAGCGGAATCAACATCATTTACACGGACACACACCGTAGGATGAACAGGAACTTGGACGGACTAGCAGAATCAGAAACATTCTTCCACGGGATAGTACCAGGAAAGACGGTCCGCCCAATCGAGACAATCAACTTAGAAGTAGTACCCGGCAATCGAAGCAATTACATGCGAGAATTCCTCGATTTTGAAGTCGTCGACTGGCCCTCACAGTACAACGCCATTCTTGGCCGAACAACGTTTGCAAGATTCATGGCAGTACCACATTACGCCTATCTGAAGCTCAAGCTGCCTGGGGAATATGGCACCATCACCATCGACGGTGATTTTCAAAAATCCAACAAGTGCGACATTGACTTCAATGAGATCGCCAAATCCTTCGGAATGCAGGAGGAGCTAGAAGAGATAGCAAAAACCACAGATCACTCCGTGATGCCTCTCACGAAGAAGAACGCCCCAGAGCTCGAGTTCAGCGCAAACAGTGATACCCGAAAGCATCAAGTGCACCCGACGGAGCCTGTGAAGACGGTGATGGTCTCCACCACCCTCTCGCCAGCATAGGAAAGCGCGCTCGTCGAACTACTCCGTGAGTACTGGGAAATTTTCGCCTGGCAACCTTCAGATATGCCAGGGATACCTAGGGAGTTCGCCGAGCACTCACTCAAAGTCTTCAAAGACACCAAGCCTATCAAGCAGACCTCGCGACGGTTCTCAAAGCCAAAGAAAAAAGCGCTCGGAGAAGAAGTAAACAGACTACTCGCAGCAAAATTCATTAGAGAGATAAAAATATCCACTTGGTTAGCAAACCCAGTGCTGGTCCCGAAGAAAAATACTGACATCCTTCGCGTGTGCATCGACTACACGTCGCTGAACAAACACTGCCCCAAGGATAATTTTCCCCTCACACGTATCGACCAGATCGTGGACTCCACTGTAGGCTGCCAGCGCCTCTCCTTCCTAGATGCCTACTCGGGATACAGTCAGATCAGGATGAAGAAGAAAGACGAGGAAAAGACAGCATTCATCACACCTCACGGTGTCTACTACTATACGACAATGCCCTTTGGGCTTAAAAACGCAGGCGCAACATATCAGCACTGCATGCAAAAATGCCTTGCCAAGCTCATTGGCAAGAATGTACAAGTGTACGTTGACGACATCGTCATCAAGACTCGAGTAGAGGACACGCTCCTCGAGGATATCAGAGAAACATTCGATGCTCTGAACGCATACAGGATCAAGCTCAACCCGACCAAATGTGTCTTCGGTGTCCCTGCAGGACAACTTCTCGTGTACTTGGTGTCCGCTCGAGGAATTTAAGCCAACCCAGAAAAAATCCAAGCGATCTTGACAATGAAGGAGCCAACCAATCTTTGCGGTGTGCAACAGCTCGCGGGACGACTAGGTGCCCTGAGCAGGTTCATTGCGAGACTAGGCGAACAAGGATTGCCCTTCTACAAGCTGCTGAAGAAGACAGATAAGTTCGAGTGGACACCCGAAGCAAGACAGGCATTAATCGACTTGAAGCAACTTCTACACATCAAGCACGTACTGGAAACACCAAAAGAAAGGAGCCTTTATACCTCTATCTGGCCGCAACTAACCAAGTAATCAGCACAATCATTGTAGTCGAGCGATCGTAAGAAGGGAAGACGTACGGTGTCCAGAGGCCAATATATTACATCAGCGAGGTGCTCTCGCCATGAAAGCAGCGATACCCTCATTACCAGAAACTAGCATACGGCATAGTACTTACAGCCCGAAAGCTCAAACACTACTTCCAAGAGTATACCGTCACGGTGCTAAATGACGCATCACTCGGTACTATCATGAACAATCCCATGGCATCCGGAAGAATTGCAATGTGGATCATCGAGCTAGGCGCCTGGGATATCATATACGCATGACGCAGTTCTGTGAAATCACGGGTACTCGCGGAATTTCTAAGCGAGTGGACAGAACTTCAAACACCAGGACCACCAAAATATACGAGTAACTGGATCATGTACTTCGACGGGTCGAAGAGGAATGAAGGAGCTGGAGCTGGGGTCATCCTTATATCCCCCAGGGGAAACAAGTTGCAGTACGTCCTGAGATTGGATTTTCCACCCGACGACCCAGCATCCAACAACGATGTAGAGTACGAAGCCCTACTTCACGGCATGAAAATGGCAATCGCCTGCGGAGCCACCCGATTGATGATATATGGAGACTCAAACCTAATAGTACAGCAGACGATGAAGGAGTGCGACGCTATCACAGACAACATGATTGCCTATCGGGAAATGTACAATCTACTCGAAGGAAGCTTCAAAGGGTGTGAGATGAAACACATTGCACAATATAGCAATGAAGAAGCAGATAAATTGGCAAACATGGGGTCTACAAACACACTCATACCGCCAGGAATAGACTTCGAAAGATTGATCAAGCGTTCAGTCAAGGTCAAGAAACCTGCAGGAACACCCGCAGCATTGGAAACATAGGTCAGCTCGCAAATCTCTGTCATCGAGCTCAGTCACAATATTTCAAGACAAGTTTTTCTGGTCGAGCCAGTCTGGACGCAGAAATACCTCGAATACTTGTCCAACAAACAGCTCCCGGCAGACATTCGCGAGGCTCGACAAATAGTGCGACGCAGCAAAACCTTTCGGGTACTCAACGGGGAACTATACAAACGGAGCATATCCGGCATACTACAAAGATGCATCGCACCCGAGGATGGCAAGGAACTGCTGCGCGACATACACCAAGGAGATTGTGGACACCACGCCAGCTGGAAGGCAATTGTGGGCAAAGCTTTCAGGGCAGGATTTTATTGGCTCAAGGCAGCGAGAGATGCAAAAGATCTAGTCGATAAGTGCAACGCCTGTCAAAGATTCGCACCCAAGCCACACGCCCCTGCCACCGAGCTCCACATGATACCTATCGCCTGGCCTTTCGCTCAATGGGGGCTAGATATGGTAGGACCCTTGCGTGAATATACACCTGACGGATACATCAACTTGCTCGTTGCATTCGACAAGTTTACAAAGTGGATAGAAGCCATGCCAGTCAGTTCCGCACATGCCGAGTGCGGCGTGAGATTCCTCAACTCCATTGTGTGCAGGTTTGGCATACTACACAACATCATCACAGACAATGGGAGCAACTTCACGGCCAAGGAAAAGCAGGACTTCTGCGAACAAAAAGGAATTACCCTCAGCTTCGCCTCGGTCGCCCACCCGCAAACAAACGGCCAAGTCGAACGATCCAACGGGTTAGTTTGCATTGGCCTCAAAAAGCGACTTCTTGACAAACTACGCCCAGCAGCAGGGCACTGGGCCGAAGAATTACCATCGTTACTATGGAGTCTACGCACAACTCGAAATCGATCAACAAATTATACACCATTTTTCATGGTATACGGAGATAAAGTTGTCCTTCCCGAGGATATCAAATTCAGCGCTCCATGAGTCGTCGCATACAGCGAAGAAACTTCAAACAGAGCACTCGCTGAAGACATGGACGCACTAGATGAGATACACGATATCGCACTCGCAAGATCTGCAGTATACCAACAATCGCTGCGCAACTACCATAGTCGCCGTATACGCCACAGAGCTTTCGTGGTCGGAGACTTAGTGTTGCGGCTCAAGCAGAAGGAAGGAAACAAGCTCGAGCCACCATGGGAAGGACCCTTCATCATACACGAAGTTACCCCTGGCGGCGCATACCGATTGAAGAACCCGAAGACTGGTGGCATCTACTCCAACCCATGGAACGTGGCGCATCTCCGCAAATTCTACCCTTAGGATTATCCTACTCGCAAAGAAATAAGGCTCTACTCGCCATCATGTAGTTCGATCAAACACATGGATTCTCAGCCATATCAATAAAAATATGGTTTCTCAACCACATCTATTCGCATCTTCGATTTTGTACATGCTATATACCACAGGTATACACTCCAATAACACACGGGGCTACGCCTAATCAGCATAAAAAGAACACAAGGTTCAACAAGGTACACACCTTATAGACACCTTACAAATGCACAGAGTAAACTATACATATTTTACATGACTACACTTTCGAAGACATTACAAATACAGGGTATCTACATCCTACAATTACATATGGCAACGAGCAGACTCCTCGGCCAACACTCGATCAACCTCATCAGAAGTCAGCCGAATAATCTCCTCCGCTGCAGGGTGAACGATTGCGTAATGAGGAGTAAGATCGGCTGGAGCATTGGGGAGCCTAGGCACAGAGTTAAAATTAACCTCAGGATGCCACAACCGAACAAAAGCAAGCGCTACTTGAGCACCGCAGATATGCTGCTGACGAACACACTCGCGAACTTCACCCACTTGGCCAAAAATTCTTAGCAGGTCGCTCAACCCTTCTGGAACGGTGCCAAGCGGATAGAATGTCCGGTGCACAGAAGACAAGGCTTTGTGACAAGAATCCACAAGCATCTTTGCCTGGCCAGACCGGTACTTCAAGGTCGCCAAAACAAAGCCTTGACTGCAGTCCGACCAGAAGTTGTTCACATGGTTCTTTGAGCTACTCGCTGCATGGACAATATGATTATCCACCCAATGAGTTTCACAAGGACCGTCAGGCTCCACAACTTCAAAAAACAACTCCAAGGGTTAAAAAGCAAAGAAGAAGAAAACAACAAAGTGTTAGGGGGCTCGCAGGCTTACAAAGCATGTCTTTTGCAACAGCTGACAGCTCTTCCATCACGAACTGTTCACGGTCAGCCGTGAATTTTTGTTTTGAATTAGCCACATCAGCCACCCCCCGCAAAGCCTTTAGCTTGTGTTCTCCATCCGCAACACGGTCACGGAGTGAGGCGAATGTGCTAGTAGAAGATCAAGGGAATTCACTTGTGCGCTTGCGCCACTCGAAGACCCCGCATTGGGATCAAGTACCTGGAAAGAAAGCAGACGCAGGTTCAGCAATACAAACAAGACCCCACTCGCGAAGAAACACCACCAATCCATCGGGTGCTCGGGGGATAGTCCCATCAGGAGCACATAAACAACGAAATACAAACACCGAAGATTTCAACAAAATACTTCGATTAACGAAAATACGGGAATACATCTCAAGGTTCATTACATCGACAAACTGAAAGAGAAATTTTAAACTAAGCCTAAGGGGCTACAGAAGTGTTGCCACTCACAGCAGGCTGCCCCTTGCGACCAGCACAGGCAAACACTTCAGAGAGCTTCTGGGAAAGGGCTTCAGCCTGAGAGCCAAAAGTACGAAGCAGAATCTTTTTGTCGAAGGCATCGTAGGGAAGGCTCGAGAATACCTTCTTCGGGTCCGCGGCTCTGTGCGCCAGCGCAAATTGGATGGCTGTCCTTGCTCCGCACTCAGACTGGGCGACTGAGTAGGCCTGGAGAAGATTCTCGTCATTCAAGAAAACTCTCAGAAGGCCACCCAATGTAGCCAGGACCGCCACATCCACCAGCAGGCGCTCATGGAATTGCGTCAACACTCGAATGGCTTCGCCAACGAGGGAGCAAATCCCACTCGCGTGTTTCTGGAGTTGGGAGCAGGAATCCGTCAGGGCATCCAGTCGCCGGCTCCCGCGTAGCTCCAGTGCAATGCCAAGGACATCTACAAAGAAGACACCGTAAATTCCCGAGATAGCCAATTAAACTACGTCGCAACGGAGAAATAGTCGAGTACAACTTACCCGCAAATTGTTGAGCCAAAGGGCGGATGATGCTAACAAGATCGTTATCAAGTTTAGCACCAGCCTCTTCCAACTGCTTCAGCGCCTCTTGGGCCTCGACAAGCTTCCCCTCAGAATCAGCCGAATGCTTGCGAGAAGACTCCAGTTCCTTTCGGGTGGACTCCAACTCGGCCTCAAGGGTTTTCACCCGAGTGACAGCTTCAGCTTTTTCGGCCCTCGTGAGATTAACTTGAGCTGCAGAGCAATGAATCCAGCCTAAGCAAATTTGTACGATCAGTGGAAACAGCAAAAAATGGGACAAATTAACTTACCTTGGAGACCTTGGCCATCCTCGGGGAGTCGATCACGATCCACCCGAAGGGAAGCGCAATCCGCCTCGGCAGAAAGCACTCGGCGACCGATAGCAGCGAGGGAGTCAACAAGAGACTGCAAAGACACAAAACAAGGAGTTCAAGTCATGGGCAAATTTTCTTGAGCCTATTAACGACTGTACACAGTCGAGTATAGCCTCGGGGGCTACTCCCATCGGGAGCACTGTCGTGCACCCGATAAAATCAAGAAAGGACAAAAAGGAAAGCTTAAAACTTGAGCCCGTGACCAATCGCAAGCGATTACTCACGGCCTCGGGGACTACTCCCATCGGGAGCACTGTCGTGCACCCGATAAAAATAAAAAACAGACGAAGTTGAAGGAACAAAAGAGATGACGAGATCTACCTGGCCTTGAGCGGTGCAGAGAGGGTCCGCCGAGCTACCCGACACTTCTTTGCTCGCCGAGGCTCCACCCGGGAAGCTAGGCAACCTGTAATCTGTAGTCGTGGCTGCCGGTGCTCGGCTCGGGGGCTTCTAGGTAGCCTTGATGACCGAAGTTTCCTGCGCGACAGTTTCCTTTCTTTTCACAGAAGGAACAGAGGAAGCAAACTGTCCAGGGATGATGGTCCGAAGACTATCATAAAGGAAAGATAGAATAGAGGCATAAGAGAAAAAGAAGAAAACCTTCGACTTGAGGATAACGCGAAAGAAAAAACTCACTCATCATCATCGTCGTCGTCCAGCATATCTGCGTTCCAAGCGGCAGCGACGTTCGGCCTGGAGCCCAGAGGTGGAAGCACCTTCAGAGGCGTCACCCGAAGAGGCCTGGCCGCCTTGCCGGATCCGCCACCCAAGGAATTATCTTTTGAAGTTGCTTCATCATCCTCCTGCCTGCGGCGTTTGCGATGATGAAGCTAATCGCTACTCGACTCTTCCGCGTCATCCGAAGAACCATGCTCGGAACTCGAGTCAGCCTCGGCGACACTGGTGTCGAGAGGGGGCTCAAGATTGCTCGCCAGCAATTCCAAGGCATCATCAGCAGATATTGGCGGGTAGCATGTTGCTACCTTCAGACTCTACGGAAGGAGAACAAGAAGAAAGGGGCGAAACCTCAATCAATAAAGATTCGAATGGCAAAAAAGATTAAAGCAAAGAAAAGAAGGAAACTTACATCGGCTGGAGGAGGTCTCGAAGCTTCGAATGGTTTAAGAGGGTAGGCAGCAAAGGACTCGCCTACCTTCAGCTTGGTGATAGCCGCAATTTTCTTCTCGAATTCAGCATTCGAGAGGATATCTTGACTAACACGGCTGGGGTCTTAGATGCCCTGGTACTCCCACATAGTTGAGGGCCTCTCTTGGAGGGGTTGGATCCTGCGCCGGAGGAAGACGCTCGCCAGATGCAAACCATTCAACTTGACCCCTGTGGTCTGGTCGCGAAGAGTTGCCACCTTGGCGAGTAGCGGGGCGACGACGCGGTTTTCTTCGACTGAGAGCTTGTGCGCCCAGGACTTCCGTCGCTTCAAAACAGCGAACAGGTGAAAGTCGTGAGTTCCACCCGCGCTGTCATCAACAACGTAAAACCACTTCTTCCACCATCCTTGCGCGGAGTTGAGGAAGTGCATCTCCAAGTAGGAGCCGTCCGTCTTCGCTTGGATTCCGAAGCCGCCGGTGCGCAGCGTCTCCCCAAGCTGGCTCTCCACCCGCGATTTCTCGCGAAACACCCGCACTTTGAACAGGGTCTTCCAAAGTCCCCAGTGCGGGCGAATGCCCAAGAAGCACTCGCAAAGTATGATGAAGCACGAGATGTGCTGCATTGTATTTGGAGGCAAATCGTGGAGCTGTATGCCATAGACATACATCAGACCAAGGAGGAAGGGATGAAGGGGGAGTGAGAGCCCACGCGAGACATGATCCGCGAAGATCATGCGCTCGTTCGCGCGAGGGTTCGGTACCTCCTATTTTTTGCCGAGGAGAACTCGCTTGTCGCCATCTGGGGCATCAGCCCCTCCCTCTGCATCTCCTTGATGCTTTTGTTGGCGGTGTTGGCAGAGCGCCAGTCGCCCGTCCTCACGGCGGGTGGCACAGTGACATCGTCGGTCGCCTTCGACGAGGAAGCAGCAGCGCCGCGCTTTTTTCCTCCCGCCATGAGAGCTTGTGAGCACTTGCAGAGAGAAAAGGTGTGCGCGATGAAGAAGAAGAAGGAGCAAATGACCGGGAAGTTTTCACTTTCCGCCTAAGGGCGGATAAACATATACAAGACAAACCAATCTGGACTGCAGATCGAGCAACGTGGCACCCATCGCAGCTGCCACGCGTGAAGCGGAAACGAGGCGGCAGTGAAAGCCTGTTTTATGCCACGATCTTAACAGCAGATCATGCGCATTTGCTGCGTGTGACTCGCGGAAAAACCGGAAACGACGTCTCGTTTCCTGCCAAATAACTGACAGGGTGGGCCAGCGTACCCTGTTTTCACTTCGTCACGTCCCATCGGGAGGAGTCAGAACGAACAAAGTGCGCAATGACGTCATTGTATACCTCATCAAACCCGAGAATTCTTTCGGGTAAGATCCCAGACACGAAATTTACTTCGAATGGGCATATCAAGATGCGAAATTTCTTTCGCATAGAAGCCCCAGACACGAAATCTTCTTTCGTATGGGCACAACAAAAGTTTTTGGACACGAAAACTCTTTTGTATGGATAGAAAAACTACAAAAACAAGAGTCTTGTACATAAAAACAAGGGAGATTTTTCACTCGAAAAATCTCAAGACAAAACTCGTGAGTGCGCGGCTCCTGCCGCTCGGTCACACGATGTACACACATCCCCTCCCTGGATCCTTCGGCCGACTAGGCACATCCGGATGCCGTGTTCTTTCGAATACGAAGGTAAGACCCAAAAGATCTCTCTTGCGGGCCTGGAATCGTACTCAAGCTGCGTCCTCCGGTAAATTTCCGTGTCAACAACACGAACAAAAATCCTAGCGGACGCGCCAGGTACCCCTATAGGTTAAGTTTGACTCGATAAGACCTCCACGCCCCAGTCGCAATGATCACCTCATCGGATTCGAGTCGGAGGTCTCGAATTCGTGTAGGCCAGAACTGTTTTTGCCCTAGATGCAATTAATTAGCCCTGAGCTTTCGGGAGAGCCAAGAAACTGAGCCATATACTTCTGCGAAAACAGCCAAAAATACAGGCACTTTCATACAAAAACTCATCACACACAGGGTACATGCCCTCCAAATGACGAAAGATTGAAACGACCCGTTGAAAGAATTCAAGACAAGACTTTGAGCGTCTACCCGTCAAGAAAATCTCAATCGAGTAAACGCTCGGGGGCTACTGACAAAGGGACGAACCCTGGACCTATCGGGTGAGGATACTCGGTCCAAGGCCCAGGACCTAAGCCCAAGAGGATATACCATGGACTATTCTAGAAGGCCCAGTTGAAGCGCACCCGCAAGGCCTTGCGGGTCAAGTTAGGAAATTTGTAACCGAATTTAGGTTAGGGTTTGTATCCACCCCGGGAACGGTTTGAGACCTAGCCATCTATATAAGGCCAGGAGAGCCACCAGGAGGGGGACAAGCAATACCACACCACCAAAGCCTTGAGATCGAGATCATACTCTCGACTTGAGCATCCCCCATTGTAACCGATCTACTCGTCAATACAGATCAACAGTAGCAGGAGTAAGGGTTTTACCTCTACGTGGGCCCCGAACCTGGGTAAATCGTGCCCCCCTGTTTAGCCGAAGATTGTCACCAGCGCCTACACGTTCTCCTAATCGAAACCCTATGGGCTCACCTGAGGGACTTGTTGAGATGCATATTCGACAATTGGCGCCGTCTGTGGGAACGCTGGGCGCTGGATCTCCGGCATCTTCGGACTCATCGACAACCAACTCACGCTGGAACCCGGAACTTCGACTCCAACCAATCCGATCCGAATCGGGTCGGTCATCGTCGCCCCTCACTCGCCGGAATCACGCCCGGTATTCAGTGGGTTGGTGAAAAGTATCACCTTGACGTTCGGAAGCTTTCAGTTCAATGCTAACAAGGAGGGAATTGTGCACTTCCCCGAGCAAGCCAATTTCGAAGGGTCAGGCTCTGAGTCAATTTCGAGCCCATGAGCTATCGACTCGTTGCCCAACTACGCGGATTGCAACTTATCAAGGAGCGGCGAATCCATCCGCTTCAACACCCGCAACTTCCACACCATTTCCGCAGAGGAACCTTCTCGGGTCAAGAACGCTTTCCAAACTACGCCTAGGACTAACGAGCCATATCTGGCCCAGGTCTGCATGCCAGGATCAAGCGACCCACCCGAAGAAACAGAAGATAGCGCAAAGGAACGCGCAGCCATCAACGTGCCGCGAGACGCTTGGAACAAGGCAAAGGAAGCCATCCGCACAAGCAAACCGCTCGAAGCCGGAGCCCCTCATGAAGATATGACCGCCTACCACTACCACCTAGTGAGAGCGGCAACCTTGATCAAAGAAGCTCGCAACAATCTAGCTGAGCGGAGAAAATTGGCGGATGAGTCAAGCCAGCGCCATGCAGCGCTATCCAAAACACATTCTGTCGGGAACCATCCCGGAAGAAAAAGATACGTCTCAAGGACCGCGACCATGGATGGCGAGTCCCTGACTGGAATCAGTAAATCACTCGAAGCCTCCCTTATGCGCGTCGACGATGACGACAACGTGCACCCGACGACTCCTGCCGCCGCACTACTGGCCGCAGCCACCTACCTGCAGACGAACCAGCCAGGGGAGAACGACCCCCGCGCGGAGCAATACAGGAAACTCCAGAAAGGGTTAGGCATGGCAGCCGCAAAACTCGCCGCCTACGATCGCAAGAAAGAAGCTGCACAAAAAGATAAATAAGCACCCCGCAGACATAGGAGTACATCGCCCAGAAAGGAGAAATCACCTCGTCGCGCCCGAGGAAAAGAAGCCCGACGACGCGGTGATAGCCCGAGTAGCAGCGATGGAAGCCCGAGGGATCGAGATCGCAGCTCGCGACATGACAGCAGCCGCTCGCGACACCGCAACAAGGAGCCGCGAAAGGAGATCGATCGCGACCAACCTGGATACAATGCGCGATCTAACATCGTACAGAGTAAAGTGGACAAGGCCCGAGAAGCCAGGAACCGCGTGCGTTCCCCATCCACCTCTTTTGGCGAAGAGGCCTGCGGTGCATTATGATTCACCCGCAGCATTCGCGGGGCACCACTACCCAAGAGATTCAAGCTTACTATGGAAGTACCAAAATATGACGGTTCACTGGAACCGCAATCCTGGCTGTCAGATTACCTCACGGCAGTTAAATGCCAACGTGGGAACAAGACCACAGCTATGTAGTACCTTAACTTACATCTTGTAGGAGCAGCGCGCAGCTGGCTCGAAGGAAGACCAAAGGCATGCAAGAACTTCTAGGCAACATATAAAAGGCCTGCAACCATCGATGAGCTGCGAGCCTGCAAGCAGAAAAGTGGCGAGTCTACTCGCGGATATATCCAGCGATGGACCACACTCAGGAACACAGCAACAAACATATCAGAATCATCTCCTGTCTCATACTCATTATTCTCATTCACAATCATAATTTTTGTATTAGGGAAATCCCTCTTAAAGTGACCTTTACCTCCACATGTATGGCATGACATATCCCTGTTTCTACCTGTAGATGCATTTGAACCCGTGGTACTAGCTGCTGGTTGTGGTGTTTTTCTTGTATTATATGCACTAGGATCGGCCTTGGATGAAGAAACACCACAAATTGCTGATTATGGGGGTGGTGCACTAGCCACAAAAGGTGATCTCAATGGAAATCTGCTCCTTGTTCTTGCTGAAATTTTGGCCTCCTCATTGATATGTGATTCGGCCTCCCTAGCTTGGTGTAATAGCTCATGCATATCATGGTATTGGTGATGCCTAACAATTCCTTTGATCTTGTAATTCAAACCTGAAATGAAACGTTGCATTGTTTGCTCCAATTGCTCTCTCACACATGCCCTTTGAATGATCAACTCCATCTCTTGATAATAAGCATCAACAGTCATAGAAACCTTTCTCAGTTGTTGCAATTGATCATATTGATTTCTGATATAATTTGGTGGTACAAATCTGTCCCTCATAACTTTATTCATAGTAGCCCAAGTGATAATGGGTAATTCACCATCTTCATGCCTTTTTCTCACAGTATTATCCCACCAACGAAGAGCATAGCCATCAAACTCAGAAGAAGCCAACTTGATTTTCCTGTCCTCAGTGTCATGCAAATTCCATAATTTTTCAATCTTGAGCTCCCATAGCAAATACTCCTCAACATCCATGTTATCAAAACTGAAAGGTGGTATAGATAATTTTGGTTTCCCCAAAGCATCATCATCCCTATGAATTTCAGGAGGTACATTAAGGGGCACAAGCCTTGGACCCATGTGAAAATTGGCTTGGCCTTGGAATCCTCCTCGGACCCTCTCTCTCCTCTAACTCCACGGCCTCCATTTTTTCCACTCCATCAACTCCATTATTAGCATCACTATGCACACTAGCATTATCATCATCATGAGCAGGAAGTCTTTGTGCAATCAAATTCTGGAGATCAACAAGTTGAGTAGTCAATGTGGCAATAGAATTTTGGATAGTGGTCACTAGCTCATTGTTGGCCTCGGCCAATTTATTGATGTCCCCCACTTTAGTATTCATGGCTTGCATTGCTTCATAAAGAGGACCACAAGAATCCGTCACAAATTGTTGTGAATCTTTGTGGTTTGTTGTCATTTGATTTGTCAACAAATCACGCAATGCCTCATAGTCCCTCCAATTCACTCCTCGTGTATGGTCGTTCTTTTGCTGCACAAGATCATCACTAGATGGATCCATTAGTAGGTTAGTGAAAACAGAAAACAAGTATCTATATGTGGTGTTCTCTCACAACTCACACAAAACTAGCATGTAACATCCCAAGTCTGAAAAATAGCCTTTAGAATGTTTGCTCTCTGTTATTTTATGTTTTGCATCATGGCATCATGTTGGTTGCATTTGTTTTGTTTGTTTTCCATTTGTTTTCCTCTGTTTTTAGTTGTTTTCCAACTGTTTTCATTTGTTTTCCTTTGTTTTCTATTTGAATTTCAAACCAAAATTCAAACCCTTTGTTTCATCCTTGTGATGTTACAATTTCCAAAATGTTATTTCAAATAAAAACAACCAAATTGTTTTCTTTTTATTCCAGAAAGCTCACTTGTTAAGTTAATGGTTTTAATCAATCAATTGTTTCCAAATCACATTCAAAAATTCAATACATTGTATAAACAACACCCAATTGGAAAATTATGAAAATTACCAAAACAATCTAATCTTTTGTTTCCAATTATTTCCATGTTTGATCAACTAATAATTTGGTGCTTTGTTTCAAATAAATAAATTCCCAAATTGCTTCCAAACTCAAACTCAAATTCAAACAGCACCAAAGTTTCCAATTCATGAAAACTACCAAACCATTCCACTAAGTTAACCCAAGTTAATAATAGGGTTACCCTATTAAATTTGATGTTTTCCAATAATTAATCAATTAAGTTGCAAATTATTTAAATTCCCACCAATTGACAAAACAACAAATAGTTTGAATTTTTCAAAAAACTTAAGTTGTCAAGGGTAGATATTGGACTAACAAATGCACCTGAATTTTCCCAAAAATTTTAGCAACTCATAACCCCATCCTTTTCTTCCATTTGGTTCTATGCAAAATAAATAAATAAATAAGAACAAATATTTAAAACCCCAAAGGAGAAGGGCATGGCCCAGCCTTTTTCTCTTCCTTCCCCAAAGCCCATTCTTTTCCCTGGCCCAGCAGCCCCCACGGTCATCTTCTTCGTACGGACAGAGGGGTGTCGCTGTCACACCCCCCTCCATGGACCACCTGCCCCCTTGCCCCCTCCATATCTACCCCCTAGAGGGCAACCCTAACCCTAGCCGAGTTCCCCACTCCTCCTCCTCCTCCCATGCGCCGCCATCCGGCCTCTCCCATCGATCTCCTCCCCCAAAAAACCCTATGCCATTGTTCTGAAATTTGGAACCTCCACCCAACTTGCCTCTGTTCACCGCCACCTCCCCATCTCCACGGTCACCTCGAGGGCTTGCCGTCCCCGGGAATGGAACCGGCATCCTCCCGGCTCCAACTTCGATGAAGGGGTCATCGGCCATGGATGCCAGAGGCGGCGCCGCCGTCAAGCTTCTCCACCGCTGGCGCCCTCTGTTCCCTGCTGCAGCGCCCTGCTGCTCCCTGCCGATCTGCTCCCGATCGCCAAGGTGAGGCCGCTCCGCTTCCTCCTCTCGCCCTCCTCCCTCCTCTCCTCTAGGGCCGCCTCCCATAGCTCCCCCACGGCGCCTCCCGCAGCCATCAACCGCCGGCGAACCTTACTGCCTCCGTTCGCTGTAGATGTACAGAGACCACGATCGATTGCAGTTCAGGTAAAAAGTCCCGCAACAGCACCTCATACCCCCCCCCGAGTCCCTTCTTTCACCAACCGCAGCTCAGCCCATCTGGTTCTTCCCTTGGGCGCAGGAGGCAGAGGGCAGGGGATCGAATCCCACCCCCTGCATATTACCCATCTTTTTTATTTCAATTCTCCAGATCCACAAACTTTCTGGTTTTCACCAATAGGCCCCTGGTAATTAATCTAGACCCCTGAAATAATTTTTCCTAAGTCCCTAATGGGTTAAAAATGGCAGATTTGCACTATATTTTGTAAATTGCATAAATAAATCATCCTAACTCCAAATCCAACATTTTTGATATGTTTTCAATACCAAATTAAATGTTCTATCCAAATATAAAATTTGTTTACTGTTTTGAATATTTTAAATTTGTGCAATATTTGAAAACTTGTCAAATTCCCTTAAAATTGCAAAATTCATAACTTGTTCATAAAAATTCCAAATTTCACAAACCAAATATGTTTTCCAATCATTTTTTCATGTACTTTCCAAATATAAATTTGTTTGCTGTTTTGAATAATTTAAATTGCTGAAAACAACTGTTTCTTGTTTATTGCATTTAAAATTGCCAAAATAATAACTTGCTCATTTTAAATCCAATTTCCACAAATGAAATATGTTTTCCATGCAAAATTAAACCCTCTTTCCAAATATAAAATTTGTTTCATGTTTTGAATAATTAAAATTGGTTAAATGATTTAAACCTTGTTTAAATCATTTAATATTGACTTGATCAAATCAAATTCTTTTGGGACATATAAAATATGTTTTCAAACCATCAAAGTATAAACTTTTGAAATATGAATTTGGTTTAATGTTTTGAACAAATAAAAGTTCAAATAAGTTCATGTTTGAATTAAATTCATTTAATTCTTGCTTAAACTTGTTTAATTCATAAATAATTTATTTGAAATCCTTTTTCAACAAGTGAAACATGTATTCCAACTAAAATCTTGTGTTCTTTTCAAATATAAACTTTGTTATCTGTTTTGAACACTTTAACTTGTTGAAAACAACAATTACTTGTGTGACATGTTTTAAGTAACCAAACTTTTCAAACTTAATCAATGATTTCCAAAACTTGTTCCAATCCTTTTTCACTTGCATCTATCATTGTTATTTGTTGTTATTTTGTTGTTATCATCATGCATGCATCATGCTAACAACTCTCACATAATAATTAATTGTAAATCATTTGTTTCCACTTATTTCAATGGATCTTTTCCATATGCAATCCAATTGCATATGGGTCCAATTAAATTGTGTTATCTTGTCAAGTAGTTTATTTTGATGCATCTATTAACATGACATGCATCATCCCATGTTTGTGCACCTATGCCATGTTATTGATTGTTTATCTTTCTGCATTGCTTGTTTGCTTCTTCTCGGATACACGACGACGTTGAGACCGACGATACTTACGACACCCCTTCTAAGGAGTTAGCTCAGTACCAGGCTACTGGGTTTGCAGGCAAGTTATCACTCACATGAACCACTGTGTTCCTTTCAACATTGATTACCGATACTTTCCGTTGTTCTTTTCTGATGGCCTTAGTAGTAGTTGTTTCTGTTACGAACCCATCACATGAATCCCTTAACCCTGATATTGCCTCATCTCCCCTCCTACAACCCATTGTTTGAGCCAGTGTCTTACTAGCATGCTTAGGTTGTTTTGCTCGAGTCTGTTACCCGTTACTTTCAGTTACTATTTCATTATGTTCTGGGGGCTCGATGTTTAATCAATCAATCAATCATGCTAATGTTACTATTAATAATAATTTGATGATAAGGCACCGGCAGGAGGCCCTTTGTGGTTTTGAGGCCTGCTAGTGTCGACCCTAATAGGAAAAGGGTCTTGTCTACTGATCCATGATGAGCGCACTAACCGCATGTGGGAAGCGAGTATGGGCGCCCCCCTCAATTTGACTCGATTCGCATCTCGTCCAAATCGCCTCATTTAGTTCGGGTTTTCCATTTGCTGCATGCATGATCTTGCGAGCCCTTGGTACCCGGGTGGAACTTTCGTAGTCGGCATATAGGGGGACACGGTCTTAGAGTGCTATGAGGGTCCCTTTTCTTCGGGGCTCGATTAGCCGTGCGCCCAAGGTTCTTTGGGCTTGATGCGAAGAAGAGTCGAGTTGTGTTGAGTGCCCCGCTTGGTGGAAGGGCCTTTCCATCTGGCGGGTTATTCATGCGTGTACGGCCAAATTGGTGCAACCCTGCAGGGAAAATCTTCTCGAGAAGCCGTGTTTTCCGCGGTTATGGATTACTTGGTGAAAGTGCTGGCTAACAAGTACTCAGGACAACTTAAACATAATGATCAACCATGTATCACCCAATGCTAAATAACTTGACTAGTAATAGGTTATTCACACAACAACTTGACTCATCTTTAATACAACTGTGTGAGTTATCCTCGGATTGCTTCTTTGGATAAGGGGCGAGATCCAGGATGGGTTTGTTTGAAGTTATCTTTCAGTTGGTTACAATCCTCGATCTTATCTCCTTTCTGTTAGCCGGAAGTGGTAGAATCTCTGTAGTTGGTTAGCGCAGCCAGTTGCAGCATCTTTTATATCCCCTTTCTTCCGTTGAACCCAAGGCATCGGTGCTTGGTGTTGACGGGTTACACTTTGGTGAACTGTGAGTCTTGCTTGCCAGTACGTTTATGTACTGACCCCTTTGGGGCTGTGGTTTCCGCAGACCTACGTTTCCGAGGATCTACATGGTGGCAACTACGTGGAGTATGACGAGACTGCTGACGAGTAGATAGCGGACCCGGGCAGGATCCGAGACTTCGTGGATGGGCTCCGTCTGTTTGTTTCCGGCCTCTTAGGCCTATTTGGTTCTTGTCTGTACTCAGACATGTTGAATGCTTCTGCTGTACTGTACTGATGTATTGTTGGGGCATGTGCCCCCTGAATGATTGTATTTGCTATCTCTGCTCTAATGAGAGCCATTTGCAAGTTATTTCAATCTCTTGTGTCGTAGAGATCTGTTGTGATATCAGTTGTTCAACGCCGTTGACGTACCATGTGTGTATGGTTGAAGTACGTCGACGGAAGTGCCTTTGATCTCTAGTGGATAGTTTACATCGACGGTGGAATAGCAGGGCTTGTGTTGTCGCGCATAAGCGCAGGCCTACCAGGAAGCTGGGACGTGGGAGCAGTTATGCCCCATAATCCAAGCATCTGCTATCCAGTTCGTACGATGAGTATCCCCTAGAAATCAGGGTGCGACATAGCAAGACAATTGAGTACCTTACCATTCCAAAGTGAATAGAAATACTTACCAACAAGTAGTGGCAACTAGCGTACTTGATGTGAAGAAGAGAATACCTGGGGTTTTAACTCTCACAAAGAAAACAGGTTATTTAGTGGGGCTTGGTATGGATACCTAACAATCACCAAAGTAACAAGTCCTATTTGCTGTTTTGTGATGACTTAAAAATACCCAAGGAAACACACATCAATAATGGAGACAAATGTGGCAAAGCAAATATATGGATGAGATTTTGCAATGCGCTAGAAAGTCACTAGCTAGGCTCATAATAGATAGGCACAAGATTTCTCAATGAAAGAAACCAAGTGTCACAAAGTGGTATAATGCAAGCTCCACTAGTAAGTAATGATAGCAATTTAGCCTCTTTTCAATTTTTTCTGTTCTCTCGTTTTTTATACTTTTCAATTTAGCCTCTTTTCAATTTGCAACCCTATGGATATTCTCAACTCCACACACTTGCACAACGTAGCCACCGACTACGAGTTGGTCCTGTACCGTCTTATTCCCAGTGGAACAGCAGGTAACACGAAAAATTTGCAGTATACTTCCAAATGAATGCTTACAATGAATATTCGATCCAATAGTCTAGGGTTTATGTTTAACATAGTCTAATTGTTCTAATCTCGGATCCTAGCTATATATGAGGGGGTATGGGTGCGGCCACAAGCCTCCTTGCGCAAGCACCCCTACTCCAACTCGGTTTGGACTCAATAGTTGGGTTTGGACTCAACCAAACCGACTAGACTAGATACAAACCGACCCAACATTAAGGGGTTCGTCCAATATGGTATACAAACCATGACTATTCAAAATAGGGCTTCTATGTGGCGCATTGGTATCCAATGGGGCGCCCTCCTCATGTTTTTACACTCTCTTAGTGTGGAATAACAAACTAGTAGTTGTTTTCCACACTTGTACTATAGTTTTCCACAAGTGTAGACTTGTTTTCCAGCAGGTCCTCTCTTGTTTTCACCTTGTACATGTTGTTTTCTCCAAGTATAATCTTGTTTTCTAGCTTCTCTTCCTTGTTTTCCAGCTCCTCTTGATGTTTTCCTCCAAGTACTTTTGTGTTATCAATAAACCTGATCATACATAGATGCATAGATTTAGGTAGTATAAAGTTCTCACAATTATAAACATTATACTCAAGTAGGAGTGAATTCACCTATTGTTCTAATAGTTTGGTCCTTGATGTTGTCATGGGACCAAGTCTCACTCCATTATCTTGGACAGCAACATTATCATGTGTAACAATAGGTGAAGAGCTAGGGATGTCCTCATCAACAAAAGTGCTAGGTTTTATTTGTGTCACTGACGGGCGGGGGCCGCCTGTCGGGTGGGGTGACCGGACGATGTCCGGCGCCCCAAGGCAGGCCCCCAAGTTTAGCGGGTCTGCGGGTGGGCTGGGGGTCCGGACACAAATACGGTGGGTGGACACAATTGGGGGGGTGCCGATGCGGCATTTTTTGTTGTTGTACGGACCCTCCATTGGGCCTTTGGGGTGCCCTTTGGGGGTTCCCATGGAGATGCTCTTAGAGTATCTCTAGTCGGAGCCCCCAATTCCCATCCGGATTGGCATATTTTTGGAGCTTTGGGGGTGTCCGGACGACATGGGCGTTTTGGGGCGTCTCACTTTTGTCTCTCTTCCCAGTCACGGCCCCAGCCACGCCTCCCTGTACGATATTTCAATCAATTTTTTTCTTTGACATTTTCACAAACAGGTCGAGCGTGCGCGCAGCTGGCCGGAGAGAGGCGTCGAGGCGAGCTAGCACGGGAGCTAGCCCTATCCGAGAGCTCGGCCACTCGCAGGAGCTCAACCACGCGCAACTCGTACATGCGCTGGTCGCCGCCCTTGGCCACGGGCAGCTTGGCCAAGTGCTGGTCGCCTCCGTTGGCCACGCGGAGATCGGCCACGCGCTGGTCGCCGCCCTTGGCCACGCGCAGCTCGAGCACGCGCATGCGTAGGAACTCGGCCACGCGCAGGTCGTCGGAGCTTAGCCACGCGCAGCTCGCCACCCTTGGCCGAGCTCCTCCTTGATGCGGCAGGCGTGGATGAGCAAGGAGAGCTTGTGGGAGCGCCACCCGTATTCCACAACCATGGGCGCAAGCAGAGCGTAGATGGCGGGGGCGCGACGTAGGCTATCCGGGTGCCGAAGTTGAGCTGCGGAGTTGTAGAGCTTGTGACGCTCAGCCTCGCCCACGCACCGTGGATGCAGCAGCAACATATGGCAGAGGACAACGACGCCGCGTTGACGGAGGTGGCCGAGTGTTGCCGAAAGCTTGACGAGGGGCACCGCGCGTGGAGCGCTCGTGGCCGACGAGACGGAGCGGGAGCACCGTAGAGGAGCTCGGGGGGAGGGAGAGGGGGGTTGCGCGCATGAGCGGACGAGCGACAGGGACGACGACGCCCACCACCTCCTGCATGCGCGTGTGGGGAGCGGCAGCGCTGCGGCGTCCGCGGAGAGGAGCGCGAGGGAGAGGCCGCGTCCATGTGGGCCTCGAGCGCGCACGCGTCCCGTCCATGAGTGATATAGGCTTGGCCTCTTGGGTGGCCCGACCTTCACGGATTGACGCACGAGAGGTGGGGAGATTGAGAAGAACGCGAAGAACACGTAGAACACGATGAACTCACGCATACAAAAGGGGAGATAACTCGTGAAGCCTACGAGGGATCGCAACCCCAAGTCAACAACACGCTAATTGGAACCGATTCCTCTCACCGGCCGGTCCACCGATCCAACAGAAGCCACAAGGGGAAGGTTGGCAAGAACTACTAGAATCACAAGGTGAAAGAGTAGCTACTTGGAGAGATCTTGATACAATCCAATAGATGAATCTATGGAGTAGCCATGGATCCCATGGGAGAGGTTCTCCACATGGGAGGGGGGGCACAAAGCCCAAATCTATCTCAAAGTCAACTCTATCCCTAGAACTAGCCACCTTGGTCCCTTATATAGCCTAGGGGGGTAGGTGGGGTGAAAAGGGGCGTTTTCCTCTTGATTCTCGCACTTCGGAGGGGGGCCGGCCTGGGAGGCCGGCCAGGCCGGGCAGTGAGGCCAGGGTGGGGCTGGGCGCCCAGCCTAGGGGCCAGCCGGCCTGGGAGGCCGGAGCCTTCGGGCACCTGGCCGGCCTGAGGAGGAGCTGGGCCGGCCCGAGGCCGGGGTGGGCGAGGGGGAGGCCGGCCTGCTCGGGTGGGTGGCCGGCCTGAGGGGGAGGGAGGCCGGCCTGTCCGGGGGGTGAGGTCGGGAGACCCCGTTTCCCTCCGTTCTTCCTCCTCGGAGCTCCGATCTTGACGCCGTCTTCTCCCGCTTCCTTCCTAGCTTCTCGGGCACCGTCTTGGGCATGTTCTTGAGCATCGAGGACACCGTCTTGGGCTCCATTCTGGGATCCACCCTAGGCATGAAGAGGGGCATTTCATGAGGTAGCGCACCGTTCACCAAGTCACCGGAAACATACGGAGAAAGGAGTGAGTTCACCTTGTCATGTATCGATGTTGTGCTTGGTGGAATACGGTGGGCTGCATCATCTCCCCCCTCCCCCCCTTGAAGAAGAGTCGTCCTTGACTCTCGTTCCGTCCATTCATCAGCGGGGTAAGGAATGTTGACGACGAAGATGTCGTTGAAGTTGAGCCGTTTGTCGAAGATCATGTGACGGTAGGCTCATAGTGGGGGTGGTCCAAAAGCGATGACGATGTTGAAGTCGCCGTCCTTGGTTTGGTGAAGAAGATCTTGAAAGGCGGTGTAGTCGTTGAAGTTGAGCCTCTTATCGAAGATCATTCCAAGGTATGCTCGTGGAGGGTGTAGTCCAAAGGCGATGAGGATCTTGACATGGTCCTCATTGGATGGATGAGGATGAGCTTGAAAGGCGATGTAGCCGTCAGCGAAGAGCACGAGAGGTGTTTGGTCATTGTCGTTGACGCGCTTGTCGAACTCCAAGTGCATCTTGACGATTGGTATGTAGTCGTGGTAGTCATTGTCGTTGATGCGCTTGTCGAACTCTAAGTGCATCTTGACGTGTGTGATGTAGACGGAGAAGTCGTTGTCGTGGATGCGCATGTGGAACTCCAAGTACATCTTGACATGAGGTAGGTAGGCGTAGAAGTTGTTGTCGTGGATGCGCTTGTCGAACTCCATGCACCTCTTGACATGTGGTATGTAGGCATAGAAGGCGTTGTTGTCGAAGTGCTTGTGAAACACCGTGTAGATCTTGACTTGAGGAGTGTGGATGGAGAATGCATTGTCATAGAAGCTCTTGTCAATCTCCATGTGGATCATGACGAGCGGAATGTGCTCCTTCCAAATCTTCAAGTCGGTGTCGATGTTCATGCGGTGTGGAGAGCCTTGTATGTGGAGAAGTCCATGAGGTCGAGGATGCTTGATAGGGTCACCAAATTTCTTCAAAATAGACAACAAAGATGGAGAGAAAGTTGGTAAGCCGTTAGTGTCGAGAAGCACACATGGGGTTTTGCTCTCAACTCTCATCTCACTATTGGTGGCTATCATGGCGATGCTTCGAAGAACACTCATGCTTTTCCCACTCATTATGGGCTTGTGTCTCTCACTCACGTGATGGTGGATCTCTCTCTCACCACTCGTCTCACTAGAAGCTTGAGAGGGGACAATAGAAGGCTCCAAAGTCTTGGCACTTGAGGTGTGCGGGTTTGTCGAGGTAGTTGCATTGCTTGGAGTCGTTAGTGTCATAGCATGTGGCGAGGAGGACTCGAGCATCTCGTCTCTTGGTTTGATCTCCAAGTGTGGAATGTTGGGCTTGCTTGGCGGAGGAGGTAGGGTCATGGCTTTTGTCGAAGAAGGCTCGATCATCTCCGTGATGTGGTAGTGTAAGCCATGCCTTGTAGCATCCTCAAGTGGTTGATGGTGATGATGACGCTCATGTGTGATGAAGGTGTTGACCTCTAAGTTGGCCCGATCTTCACGAATCGACAAGAACGAACGAAGAACGCACGAAGAACGCGATGAACACGATGAACACGAGAGGGGAATCGAGGGGAAATCGAGGGCAAACGCGTGGAAACACAAAAGGGGGAAGATAACTCGTGAAGCCTACGAGGGATCGCAAACCCAAGTCAACAACACGCTAATTGAAACCGTTTCTCTTACCGGCCGGTCCACCGATCCAACAGAAGCCCAAAAGGGGAAGGTTGGCAAGCGCTACTAGAATCACTATGTGAGAGAGTAGCTCCTTGGAGAGATCTTGATACAATCCTAGATGAACATCATCAACTTAGGAGTGGCCTCATAAGAGGAGTCACCTCAAAAGAGGGATACAAGGGCAAAGCCCTAAACTCTCGAAAACAATGCTCAAAACTATTCCTATCCCTAGATCTAGCCACCGGGGTCCCTTATATAGCTCGGGGTCGAAACGGGGGTCAAAACGGTGCAAAAACGGACCAATTCCGGGCATTTCGGGGCCACCCCGGCCTGGGAGCCGGCCTGGCCGGCCTGGGTCCCGGCCTGGGGCCAGGGTGGGACGCAGAGGCTGGCCTGGAGGCCCAGGCCGGCCTGGGGCCGGGGTGGGAAGGGGCCAGGCCGGCCTTGAGGCCGGCCCCCTCTGTGGGGTGCCCGGCCTGAGGCCGGGGTGGGGGGAGCTAGGCCGGCCTTGAGGCCGGCCCGTTCGGCCAGGGGTCCGGCCTGAGGTGGAGGGGGAGGCCGGCCTGGCCGGGGGTGAGGCCGGGAGGCACCATTTTCCCCCGTTCTTCCTCCTCGGAGCTCCGATCTTGACGCCGTCTTCACCCACGTTCTTCCTAGCTTCATGCGCACCTTCTTGGATGTGTTCTTGAGCATCTTGGGCACCATCTTGGGTCTCCATGTGGTGATCCCACCTATGCATGTAGAGGGGTATTTCATGAGGTAGAGCACCGTTCACCAAGACACCGGAAACATACGGAGATAGGAGTGAGTTCACCTTGTGAAGTGTCGATGTTGTGCTTGGTTGAATACGGTGGGCTGCATCATCTCCCCCCCCTTGAAGAAGAGTCGTCCTCGACTCTCGTTCCATCCATTTTGGAGTGGGAGAAGGAAAGTTGACGACGAAGATGTCGTTGAAGTTTAGCCGCTTGTCGAAAATCATGTGACGGTAGGCTCGTAGGGGATGTTGTCCAAAGGTGATGAAGATCATGAAAGGTTCCTCCTTGGGTGGTTGAGGAAGATCTTGCGAGGCGGTGTAGTCGTTGAAGTTGAGCCTCTTGTCGAAGGTCATGCCAAGGTATGCTCGTGGAGGGTGTAGTCCAAAAATGATGACGATCTTGACATGATCCTCCATGGGTGGATGAGGATGAGCTTGCGGAAGCGGTAGAGTGTAGTCGTGGCGATCATTGTCGTTGACGCGCTTGTCGAACTCCAAGTGCATCTCGACGAAGGGGATGTAGACGTGGTAGTCATTGTCGTTGACGCGCTTGTCGAACTCCAAGTACATCTTGACGTAGGGGATGTAGATGAAGAAGTCGTTGTCGTGGAGGTGCTTGTTGAACTCCATGCACATCTTGACATGTGGTATGTAGGCGTAGAAGGCATTGTCGTTGACGTGCTTGTCGTACTCCATGCACCTCTTGACATGTGGAATGTAGGCGTCGAAGGCGTTGATGTCGAAGTTCTTGTGACGCGCCGTGTAGATCTTGACTTGAGGAATGTGGATGGAGGATGCTTTGTCGTAGAAGCTCTTGTCAATCTCCATGTGGATCATGATGAGCGGAAAGTGCTCCTTCCAACCCTTCAAGTCGGTGTCGATGTTCATGCGATGTGGAGAGCCTTGTATGTGGAGAAGGCGATGATGTCGAGGATGCTTGATAGGGTCACCAAATCTCTGCAAAATAGACAACAAAGATGGAGAGAAAGTTGGTAAGCCGTTAGTGTCGATAAGCACACATGGGATTTTGCTCTCAACTCTCATCTCACTTTTGGTGGCTAACAAGGCGAAGCCTCTACGAACACTCATGCTTTTTCCACTCAATATGGGCTTGTGGCTCTCACTCACGTGAAGGTGGATCTCTCTCTCACCACTCATCTCACTAGAAGCTTGAGAGGGGACACTAGAAGGCTCCAAAGTGTTGGCACTTGAGGTGTGCGTATTTGTCGATGTCGTTGCATTGCTTGGAGTCGGTAGTGTCATAGCATGTGGCGAGGAGGACTCGATCATCTCATCTCTTGGGTTGATCTCCAAGTGTGGAAAGGGTGGCTTTCTTGGAGGAGGAGGTAGGGTCATGGCTTGTGTCGAAGGAAGCTCCAACATCTCCGTGATGTGGTAGTGTAAGCCATGCCTTGTAGCATCCTCAAATGATCGATGATGATGATGATGAAGATTTCCTTGGCTAGAATGGTGGCTTGAGCGTGGCCTTGTGGAGGTTGGCATGAGACGCGTTGAAGTCAAGCGGAGAGTGTCACCCAATTCGTCATTACCTCCATCAATGATAGATGGGCCATTGACGCCGGCTCTAGAGAGGTTGCATCGTTGGTCCTTATCTTGAGGGTAGGCTTGAAGAACTCGTGTCAACACTCGCGATGAGTTCGCGGCCTCATTGCAATAGATGCTTTCATCACCATTGGTCGGCATGTCCAAGGAATTGAGAGCTAGTTGGTGCGAGGCATAGTATTGGCCTTCACTCATGTATGCATGGTCACCATTTTGGTTGGCAACCATGAGCATCTCGTTGGTAGCATTGGAAGCTCTCTTGTGGATGGTCGAAGTTGGCACTTGTGTCATTGGAGACGAAGAAGAAGGATGCCTTAGAGATGATGGCAAGGGATGAGCCTCTTTGACAATGTCACATGCATCAACGTCTTCACCATAGAGTGTTAGAGTGGTCTCCTCATGCATATGGTGATGTTGTTCTTGTGTCATGGGAGGAATAGCTTCGCACTCTTGATGTTGTTGTTGCGCTTGTGGCGATGATGGAAGCTCATGCTCTTGATCATGAAGGTCATTGTTCATCCTCATAGAATGTCGCACATGGAAGTTGTGGTTGGGTGTTGGTGGTGAAGTGAATCTCGCCTCATGTGATGAAGAAGAAGGAGGATCATGACCTATATGGCGATGTAGACCTTGCTCATGTGCTTGATCATGACGTCCTTGGTCCTCATCCAATATGGGAGAAGAAGAATTATGGGTAGCGTTTCCATTTGACGCACCATCTTGGTCGCCGCCTTGGCAATCCCACATTATGTGACCATGGCCCTTGCAAATGGGGCATAAGAGGTCTTCATCTTGAAGGAGAGGGGAAAGTAGGCTCATAGCATCCGTGCCTAGTGGTGGTCGAAGTGGGCGCTCATAGGGGTCCTCATCAAAGATGGGAAGTGAAGTAGCATGTTGAGCAATCCCACTTGATTGTTGTCGATGGTGGCGCTCAATGGGGTCTTCCTCGAAGATGGGGAAAAACAAGCCATAGGGAGCATTCGCACTCGCTTGATGTTGAGAAGGGCTCTCATTTGGGTCTTCATCAAAGATGGGCGGTGGAAGCTCAATTGGGTCATCCTCATTGGTTTGGCGATGGCGATCATGATGGAGAGGATGGCGTCGATGGTCATTGTGGTGGAGTCGAGGGAGGCATTCACTAGAAGCCATGTCGGGAGCACCTTCTTGATAATGGCCTTGGTCTTGGTGGTCATTGTGGTGGTGACACACATTTTGCCTTGGAAGCCTTGAATGTGGGCAAGCACCATCCATGAATCCATTTAGACCAATGTCATGAGTCGAGCGTGGAGAAGGTGGATGATGAAGAATATCCGGTCGTAGAGGGTGATCTTGAAGAGGGTCACCACGGCCTTGTCGGTGTCGAGGTCGAGGTAGTGGTGATGGCGAGCGATGCTCAAACCAATGTCGTCTCGGGGCTTGTGGTGGAAGATGCGATGAGGTGGATGTACCACTCTCTTCCATATGGCGATGGTGATCATGGCGACGGTCTTGGTGATGAGCGTGGTGATGAGAGCGGGAAGCTTGTCGATGACGAAGCTTGCGGCGTTCCCGCACCTCATGTGTGGGATGACTCCGAAAGTCATGTGGATGCCTTGGCTTCTTGGCCTTCTCGCTAGATGGGGCCTCGATGATGTCCTTCTTGTGGCGCCGTCTTGATGTCGAAGGGGACCATCTTGACGTTGCCAACTTGCCGGATTTCTTGTCGTTGCGCCATCTTGAGGTTGAAGGGCGTTGTCTTGTCTTGGCCTTGGCATTCTCCTTGTAGTTCCGTGGTGGTGAGCATGAACCATCGGAGTTTCTTGTCAACCGAAGCTTGGCGAGGAAGTTCTTGTAGGTGAGCTCGTCCATGTCGGAGTCATAGTTGTAGCACTCCGCCATGCTCGAGGATGCGTTGTCGGTGTAGTAGGGCTCCAACTCGTCAACCAAGCTTGCGGTGTCCGCATTGTAGTCGTGGTTCATGTCGTTGTAGCTCATGGAGTCGGAGTCGTCGTGGATGTTGTGGTGGTGCTCCTCCATGTCGATGATGGTTGGGGAGGAGTAGTCGGTGTAGAGCTCGACGTCGTGGTCGGAGTAGTGGTGGTGATCCACCATATCATGCTCGTAAGAGTGGAGGTCCATGTCTTGCTCGTTGTAGTCGTCGTGGTCCATCAAGGACTCATCATAGTCGTCATGGCCTCCAAAGTCTTCGCTCTCGCTATACATGGTTAGTCACAAGCGCAAGTGTATATATAGAGTGTGAGGACCTAAGAGCTCAAACCTCACCTTTTAGCAAATGTTGGAAACTAGTGGACCAAGCCAAGAGAAACCAATAACAAAAAGAATGAAGTGACTTGAGTTCGAAAGATCCCAAAAACACGCTCCAAAACACACACGGCTTATGGGTGGATGGCAATGGGTTAGAAATGTGGCGAGAAAACGACAAATCCAAAGAAAAGTTTGTTGTCAAACGTGGAGAAGAATCAAAGAAAAGTTAGCACGAAAACCAAACCTAGTGGAGGAAAATGCTATGGTGGAAACGAAAAACACACACACACAAGTGATAAATGGGGTTAGTGCGGCCAATGGACGAGCGGAGACGAAATGCACCTATCGAAGACTAAGCTCAATGCCACACCAACGCAAAGAGGACGCTAGCTCAAACCGCAATTAATTGGAGGCAACAAGATTCGCAATGTGGCAACCGGTCACTCTCTTCTCTCTTGCAACTCGAAGCTAGGCGTTCCTACAAATGGTAGCAATTGGCATCGATCATTTTCTTCTCATGGCTCTTTTTGCTTCTTGCTCTTTCTCCACTCTTTTTTTTTTTTTGATTTTTCGCTTTTTGATGGATGATGATGCGGAGATGATTCCCAAATGCCAATGCCTACTCGTAGCTATTCTCTCACAAGCGCAAAACTCGCACTCTCGGTGCCACAATGCGATGCCAAGCGGTGTAAAAGAACTAGTCCAAGTAGGTAAGGTACACAAAGGATGGGGTGGTTCAAGCGGAAGCAAGTTATACCTCTCTTATTGATGATCACGGACTTGCGGCCGGTGGATGTCGATGTCGTGTGGATCCGATGATGTAGATGCGTAGGCGATGTCGATGGCGACACGTAGGAACTTGCCTCACTCAAATCGGAGCAACGACGACAAAGAAAAACAAGATACAAAATCTGTCCAAGAATCGAAGAGCAGGAATTTTCTGTGATTTTTGCTCAAATTCGAAATTTCTCCCAAATCAAGAAAATTTTTGGACAAATTCAAGAATTGTGGCTGAATAGGAAGATGGGGAATGGTTTTTGGCAACAAATCTATGAAACAAAACCACGAGAAACTCAACGAATCAAGAGATCGGTCGAAATCCCTTTCGGCTATTTTTGGTCAAATTTTCGAATTTATGGTGGATAGAAGAAAAATTGGTGGTAGGGGAGGGGGGTGGGGTGTCGGATTCGTGTCAATCTAGCTCTGGATACCAGATGATGAAGGTGTTGACCTCTAAGTTGGCCCGATCTTCACGAATCGACAAGAACGAACGAAGAACGCACGAAGAACGCGATGAACACGATGAACACGAGAGGGGAATCGAGGGGAAATCGAGGGCAAACGCGTGGAAACACAAAAGGGGGAAGATAACTCGTGAAGCCTACGAGGGATCGCAAACCCAAGTCAACAACACGCTAATTGAAACCGTTTCTCTTACCGGCCGGTCCACCGATCCAACAGAAGCCCAAAAGGGGAAGGTTGGCAAGCGCTACTAGAATCACTATGTGAGAGAGTAGCTCCTTGGAGAGATCTTGATACAATCCTAGATGAACATCATCAACTTAGGAGTGGCCTCATAAGAGGAGTCACCTCAAAAGAGGGATACAAGGGCAAAGCCCTAAACTCTCGAAAACAATGCTCAAAACTATTCCTATCCCTAGATCTAGCCACCGGGGTCCCTTATATAGCTCGGGGTCGAAACGGGGGTCAAAACGGTGCAAAAACGGACCAATTCCGGGCATTTCGGGGCCACCCCGGCCTGGGAGCCGGCCTGGCCGGCCTGGGTCCCGGCCTGGGGCCAGGGTGGGACGCAGAGGCTGGCCTGGAGGCCCAGGCCGGCCTGGGGCCGGGGTGGGAAGGGGCCAGGCCGGCCTTGAGGCCGGCCCCCTCTGTGGGGTGCCCGGCCTGAGGCCGGGGTGGGGGGAGCTAGGCCGGCCTTGAGGCCGGCCCGTTCGGCCAGGGGTCCGGCCTGAGGTGGAGGGGGAGGCCGGCCTGGCCGGGGGTGAGGCCGGGAGGCACCATTTTCCCCCGTTCTTCCTCCTCGGAGCTCCGATCTTGACGCCGTCTTCACCCACGTTCTTCCTAGCTTCATGCGCACCTTCTTGGATGTGTTCTTGAGCATCTTGGGCACCATCTTGGGTCTCCATGTGGTGATCCCACCTATGCATGTAGAGGGGTATTTCATGAGGTAGAGCACCGTTCACCAAGACACCGGAAACATACGGAGATAGGAGTGAGTTCACCTTGTGAAGTGTCGATGTTGTGCTTGGTTGAATACGGTGGGCTGCATCAATGTGCTTGATCATGGAGTCCATAGTCCTTCCTCAAAGTATGGCGCACATGGGTGTTGTGGATGGGTGTCGGTGAGGAAGTGTCTCTTGCCTCTTGACTTGATGAAGTAGTGGTATCATAGTGTCCATGGCGAGGATGATCTTGATCCTTGTCGAAGGCGGGGTGCGAATAGGAGGCACACTCTTGGTGATGATGAGGTGGAGGATCCCATTCCTCATGTTGGTGATGACACTCATGGTCCTTCAACCTTGTAACATTGAGGCAAAGGGCGCGCAAGTTTTTGTCTTCACGGCCTTGATGATGCGATGGAAATCCGTGGTCAAGGTGATACGGTTCTTCATCCAATATGGTAGGAGAAGAATCATGGATGGCATCTCCATTTGACGCACCATCTTGGTCGCCGCCTTGGCAATCCCACATTATGTGACCATGGCCCTTGCAAATGGGGCATAAGAGGTCTTCATCTTGAAGGAGAGGGGAAAGTAGGCTCATAGCATCATCATCATATATGGGAGGGCCTTCACTTCCTCCATCTTGTTGTAGGTCTTCATCAAAGATGGGTAGTGAAGTAGCAAGTTGATCAATCCCACTTGGTTGCTGTCGAAGTGGACGCTCATTGGGGTCTTCCTCAAAGATGGGGAAAGACAAGCCATACAGAGTATTCTCACTTGCTTGGCATTGAGGAAGTATCTCATGTGGGTCTGCATCAAAGATGGGTAGCGAAAGCTCATGTTGGTCATCCTCATTGGTTTGGCGATGGCGGTCATGATGGAGAGGATGGCGTCGGTGGTCATTGTGGTGGAGTTGTGGGAGGCATTCACTCGAAGCCATGTCGAGGGAACCTTCTTGATAAGGGACTTGGTCTTGGTGTTCATTGTGGTGGTGACACACATTTTTCCTTGGAAGCCTTGAATGTGGGCGAGAACCATCCACGAAACCATGTAGACCATAGTCATGAGTCGAGCTTGGAGAAGGTGGGTGATGAAGAATATCCGGTCGTAGAGGGTGATCTTGAAGAGGGTCACCACGGCCTTGTCGGTGTCGAGGTCGAGGTAGTGGTGATGGCGAGCAATTCTCAAACCAATGTCGTTGCGGTGCTTGTGGTGGAAGATGCGGTGAGGTGGGAGTACCGCTCTCTCCCATATGGCGGTGATGATCATGGCGACGGTCTTGGTGATGAGCGTGGTGATGATCGTGTCGGCGGTGTTGGTGATGAAGCTTGCGGCGTTCCCGCACTTCGTGTGTGGGATGACTCCGAAAGTCATTTGGATGCCTTGGCTTCTTGGCCTTCTCACTTGATGGTGCCTCGATGATGTCCTTCTTGTGGCGCCGTCTTGATGTTGAAGGAGACAATCTTGACGTTGCCAACTTGTCGGATTTTTTGTCGTTGCACCATCTTGAGGTTGAAGGGAGTTGTCTTGTGTTGGCCTTGGCATTCTCCTTGAAGTTCCTTGGTCTTGAGCATGAACCATGGGATATATGATGTCTTGGCAATCGAAGCTTGGAGAGGAAGTTCTTGTAGGTGAGCTCGTCCATGTCGGAGTCGAAGGAGTTGTAGAGCTCCATCTTGTCTCTCATGCTTGTGGAGTCATTGTCGGTGTATTACTCCTCCATCTCGTCATCCAAGCTTGCGGTGTCATAGTTGTAGTAGTGGTTCATGTCGTTGGAGCTCATGGAGTCGAAGTTTTCGTGGTTGGTGTGGTGCTCCTCCATGTCGATGATGCTTGGGGAGGAGTAGTCGGTGTAGAGCTCGACGTCGTGGTCGTAGTAGTGGTGGTGATCCACCATGTCATGCTCGTAGTAGTGGTCAACCACAATGTCGTGCTCGTAGGAGTGGTGGTCCATGTCTAGCTCGTTGTAGTCGTTGTCGTTGTTGTAGTCGGTCCATCATGTACTCGTCATGGTCATCATGGCCTCCATATGCTCCGCTCTCGCTACACATGGTTACTCACAAGCACAAGTGTATATATAGAGTGTGAAGACCTAAGAGCTCAAACCTCACCTTTTAGCAAATATTGGAACTAGTGGACCATGCCAAGATAAACCGATAACAAAAAGAATGAAGTGAATTGAGTTCGAAAGATCCAAAAACACACTCCAAAACACACACGGCTTATGGGTGGATAGGTATGGAAAGTGGAAAGCAAATGGAACAACCGGAAACCAAGATATTGTGATGGCAAGTAGAGAACCACAATGATCACAAAGCAACAACAAGTCGATCTCCAAAAAGGTATGGAAACGCACGCACGGAGATAAATGAGACTAGTGCAACCAAAATGTGAGCTAAGGAACCAAATGATCCTAGCGAAGACTATAAAGCTCGTGTTGCACAAGTACAAGGAGAGCCGCTAGTTCGATTGCAAATTATTGGTGGGCTACAAGATTTGCACACAATGCAGCACCTACGAGATGTTCATCGAGCTTGCGCGCTTCCTACAAGTGGTGGATTCCTTGTTATCTCTTATTCTTTCTCTTCTCTTCTCTTTCTCTTCTCTCTTTTGCTTTTTCACTTTTTGCTCACTCACTTTGTGCCAACATATGAAACTATATGAACTAGCGCATACAACGGTCGCTCGGAAACTACACGGTACAAGTGTGCAAAGCCCAAGCAATCAAAGATGAACTAGCCTCAATAGGTAAGGTAATCACAAGGTAAGTTGGCTCACAAAGGAATGGCAAGAGGGAGAAAATTCGGGATGATTATACCTCTCTCCGACGATCTTCACCCTATAGGCTGGAAACTTTCGTGCTTGCTCACGAAATTAGGCTTCAATGGATGATTGATCTCCTGCAATGGTGATGTAGATGATGTAATTGCCTACAAAACTAGCTTAAGATCACTCAAATCGGAGACCCGAGTCAAAAGTTATGACCAAACCGGTGAAGGAACGCGGCAGTTTTCTGGGAGGCCGGCCTGGCCGGGCTTCGAGGCCGGAGTGGAGGCCGGGACGCTCTGTTGGGGGTCCGGCCTGGGGTCCTTTGAGGCCGGGCATCCATGAGACGCGATTTTGACCCGATTTTGACTTTTTGGGGCGAAAAATGGCTCCAAAAATCACCAAATCGAAGGGGAAAACGATGGAATTAAGCCATGTGAACGCAAAGGAAGGTAGATCAACAAGTTTAGCAATAGATCCACGGATCAAAACCTACCAAAACGCACTCAAATCACAGATCGGTCCAAAAGCAAATTGGGGCTATTTTTGGTGAAATTTTTCGAATTTAGGCAAAATCAAGAAAAAATTTGGGGGAGAGAGGGTGTCAAATCCGTGGCAACCTTGCTCTTGATACCAGATGATATAGGCTTGGCCTCTTGGGTGGCCCGATCTTCACGGATTGACGCACGAGAGGTGGGGAGATCGGGAAGAACGCGAAGAACACGAAGAACACGATGAACTCACGCACACAAAAGGGGAGATAACTCGTGAAGCCTACGAGGGATCGCAACCCCAAGTCAACAACACGCTAATTGGAACCGATTCCTCTCACCGGCCGGTCCACCGATCCAACAGAAGCCACAAGGGGAAGGTTGGCAAGAACTACTAGAATCACAAAGTGAAAGAGTAGCTACTTGGAGAGATCTTGGAGGAGCTGGGCCGGCCCGAGGCCGGGGTGGGCGAGGGGGAGGCCGGCCTGCTCGGGTGGGTGGCCGGCCTGAGGGGGAGGGAGGCCGGCCTGGCCGGGGGGTGAGGTCGGGAGACCCCGTTTCCCTCCGTTCTTCCTCCTCAGAGCTCCGATCTTGACGCCGTCTTCTCCCTCTTTCTTCCTAGCTTCTCGGGCACCGTCTTGGGCATGTTCTTGAGCATCGAGGACACCGTCTTGGGCTCCATTGTGGGATCTACCCTAGGCATGAAGAGGGGCATTTCATGAGGTAGCGCACCGTTAACCAAGTCACCGGAAACATACGGAGATAGGAGTGAGTTCACCTTGTCGTGTATCGATGTTGTGCTTGGTGGAATACGGTGGGCTGCATCAATGAGCGCCCAGCGGGTGGTGCCCCCGACGCCGCTTGTCGACTAATGTGCCGCGGCTGGGCTCTGCTCTGTCGCCGGTGACCGGTATCTCCACGATGCGCGCATGAGCCCGGAGAGAGGCCGTCCACGCCGCCCGTCTTGGAGCACCGGCGCCACTACACCAAGCCCAACACCGCAGCGGAGACGAGCGAGAGGCCGTCCAGTCGAGACCGAGCTCGATGCCTGGGTCGACTTCGTCTCCCTCCTCTCCGTGGCCGCGGCGGCCATGGACCTGGCCGAGAGGGAGGTGTTGTTGCGGCGTCATGGAGGCTGAGTGCTGCGCGTCCAGTGTGAGTGGTAGGCGGAGAGGAGAGAGGACGTGCGGTAGGTGAGGAGGAGAGAGAGGATGGGCACTTGGAGGCGCGTGGGTGGTTAATCTAGCCAAACACTCTCGTCCGACGCTCCCAAAGGACCCCTGGGTATATCTGGCCATGGGCAGACCGGCCCAGCCGGCCCGACCCGGCCCGGGCTAAGCCCGTCAGCACCATCGGGTCGGGCCAGGCTCGGGCCCGATGGAATCATTTTTTGCCACAAACGGTCGGGCCAAGCGGGATTGGGCGGGCTTTCTCGCGTTCGGGCCGGGTTCGGGCCTGATTTCTGCAGCCCGACAGTCGGACCGGGCCAGGCTCGGACCTGAGTTTTGCCCGTTAAATTTTTTTAGGCCGTCCGGCCTGAATTTGGCCAGGTATACCCCTAGGTGACGGGGTTCTCTCGGGGTTTCGGGACGACAACAATGGGTTATCCTAACCAAAAGCACTTTTGGGCGGATTCCCTAGCTATCGCTGTCGGGGGGTTACCCCCGAGTAGGGTAAAGGCGAATGCTAAGGGTAAGATCAGAAGAGATGTTTGGCAGAGTAGCTGGCTACCCGGTAATCGCTACCCGGTCGACTGCTATTCGGCCGTACACGCTAATGGCCAGGAGAAAGAATCAAGGAAGTTATATTACTCCGAGTAGCGGAAGAGGCCCGAGTAGAGGGAGTAGGTTCCTACTCGGGCCAAAAGTCAAAGGAGCCGTTCTGACACAGGATCCCGCGTATCCTGGGTCCGTACTGAGGCACTGTTCATCTGCAGAGCGCGTGCTTATCCGCGTCAGGGTGTCAGCAGGGAGGCGCAGGTTAGGGGGCCTACCCTGTGGTCGTGGCAGTGATAACAGAACGTCTTCTTGGTTTTGCACAATGACTTTCCACACAAAACAAATTACGAAGCCAAAGATGTCAGCGGGAAGCTGGAAGTGTGCAGTGTGCACACTATGTCGACATCTGTTTGTATTTTTCCATGTTGGCTGTATCCGGCTGGGCACCAGTATATAAGGTGCCCTGCCCCCTCCTGCGCGAGGGATCCAGAACCGGTTCACATTCTTGACCTAGATCTTCACGTAGAGAGAAGGGTGGCTACTCGGCTGTAGACCAAACTTGTACTGTGGCTACTCGGTGAGACACAAATATACAGAGAGAAAGGCAGGAGTAGGGGTTTTACCTCCACACGAGGGCCCTGAACCTGGGTAGATCTTGTTGTTTGCAGTGCTAGATTCATATCACACGCGGCTACTCGTTGCGTGATCTATCCCCGAGCACCTCCAGCGTCCATCGTCCCCACATCTTTAGCCATCCTATGGATCTGCCGTGACTCCACCACGACAGTTGGCGCCCACCGTGGGGCAACCAGTGGTGCTGGCTGGAGTTCACGTTCGGACGGGATCCATTTCTGCTACTGGGGAGCGCGTGGTGTGTGGCCTTGTCCACAGATTCGGCTCTTTCGACTTCGTCATCGACAACGCCGGCGATTTCGGCGGCAGGGCCATGCCAGAGGGCGGCTCGGTGCTCTCCTTCGGCTCGCACCTCGTCTACGTCGCCACCACCATCGTCCGCGAGTACCCCGAGCAGGTGCACGTCGCGGAAGATCCACCTGCTGTCATCGCTGCCCGCGGAAAGCCAACTGGCTGTTCTGCGGACCGCGCGGAAGTGATGATGACCGCCCCGACTACCGCTGCTGGGAAGGGCGCAGCCGTAGCTGCGGCAGTCGTCGAGGAGGTTGCTGGCCCGAGCGAGCCTGCAAGAACACACAAGCCCTACGAGCTGCCCCAGAACCGCCCGGGCTACATCCCTCCTTCCACGACATCGACGACACCGGCATCCGCGGTGCGGGTAGGCATGCCGCCTCCCACCGAGCTCGAGCTCATGACCATGAGGGCGCAGCTCGAACAGCAGCGCCAGGCGCTGCTCGCCGAGCAGGTGGAGTTGGAGAAGGTTAGGCTTGAGCTCAACCTAGACCAGAACGAGTACAACCGTGCTCACGGCTTTACGCCTGTGGTTAGGAGGCCTCTCAAGGCAGGCGCTACGCGCCGTAACCTAGGCACCGAGATGGCAGCGGTTGGTGAGACCGCTGGCCGAGCAGATAGCCAAAACACCGCTACCACCAGGCCCAAATACAGCACCCCCGCCAAAACCCTTAGAGCCGCTGAGGCTGTAGCTGCTGAGTTGCCGCATCTCGCTGCCGATGCGCTTGTTAGGCAGCAGGATAGGCTCAATGAGCTAGTGCTAGAGGCTGCTAGGCAGAACGAGGAGTTCCGGAAAGCCAATCCGGGTGCTGGAGCTTCCCAGGTGGTGCACTCGCATATGGTCAGATCTAACGATCAGGCCTCATCACCGCATCCCAGTCGTGAGAGGGAGCGGAGTGACTATTCTGGTAGAGACAGACAGATGCAGGTTTACGACCCGGCTGTCGCCGCGAAACAGCACGCTGTGTCGCGGCAGTCCGGTTAGAAACACAACACTGCAGGAGCAGGCTATCAAGCCCATAAAGCTCACAGCAAGACGCGAGATGGAGATCGCCCGTGCCCTTCTCGGCAACAAGTTGCTCAGCCTACTCGGCAGAGGCCGCAGCAGCCAGCTGCCGCGCGGCCGCGTGCGCCTGCGCCGGTAGCCAACTTGGCAGAGCAACCTGTAGCCATGGAGGTAGACAGATATGATGATGGCTACTCGGCCATGGGGTTAGCTGGTTATGATATCATGGATCGTGTGGGTGAGCGTGTGCTGGAGCCCAGTGATGTCCGGTACAAGCTGGACCGGATCAATCTGTCCGCACGGCTCGAGAATACGGGGCCGCCTGACCCAGAGTGCTTTGGCCCACGCATCATGAACGAGCCGTCCGTGAAGAACTTCCAGCTTGCTAGAGGTACCAAAAGTTACAATGGCAGCACCAAGCCAGAAGACTGACTCAATGACTATGTCACCGCGGTGCATATCGCGAACGGCAACCGGAGATGGGCTGTGCGGTACGTTCCGCAAATGCTTGAGGGCCCAGCTCGAACTTGGCTCAACAATTTGCCCAAGAACAGCATCAATTGCTGGCTGGACTTCTCGGAGGCCTTCATCAGCAACTTCACCAGCACCTACAAGAGGCCGAATAGGCCGCAGCAGTTGTCCGCTTGCAAGCAACGGGAAGACGAGACGGACCGCGAGTATCTTACTCGGTGGAGCACTTTGAGGAACACCTGTGAAGGTGTGAATGAGGCCCAGGCCATCACTTGGTTTGCGCAGGGTTGCAGACATGGCAGCATGTTGTGGCAGAGGCTGCAGAGAGAGATGCCGAACACTCTCGCTGAGACCATCAAGATTGCGGATCAGTACACACTTGGCGATCCTACTCAGCCCCTGATGGACTCCTCTGAGCCGAGAAGAGGCTACAACAGCAACAAGCACAATGAGTTCCGTAACAAGCGCAGGGGTGACCGGATTGACACTCGGTACGATCCTGAGGAGATGTTGTGGCTACAGGGGCTGGGAGTAGTCAAAGGCAAAAACCTGCTGGAGCCCAGTACGGGACAAACCAGAATCGGGGCCAAGGCAACAAGAAGCCATATCATGCTCCTCAGCAGGGTAGCGGCAACCCGGAGCCTCTTCAGAACTTTGTCTTCAAGGACATGAGGGATGGCCCATGTAGCTTCCACACTCGGCATCCCGCAAGGCCTGCCAACCACACTACTCGGCAATGCGACTGGTGGGATTTGATCAGGAATGAGGACTTGCCTCCTCCTCCACCTCTGCCAGCTGCGAATGCCAATGTGCAGCCTATCCGAGCAGCCGCAGCCCGGCCTCCAGCATTCCCGAGAAGAGAGAACGTCAACCAGGTGGCTTTAGGAGCCAACCGCAACCGCAACTACAACAACAACAATGGTAACCGCAACTTCAACAACAACGGCAATCGCAACTTCGTCAACAACAACAACCGCGACAACGGCAACTATGGTGCGGAAGGCCGCAACCAGTACCAGGAGCATCACGAGAGCTATATGATCTTCACCTCCGAGCCCGCCGATAAGCAGTCACTGCAGAGGCGCACGATGGAGGTCAATGATGTGATCCCTGCTGTTCCTCACTACATGCACTGGTGCAACCAAGAAATCACATGGTCTAGAGCGGATCATCCTAAGGTGATGCCCAACCCGGGTAGCTACGCCTTGGTGGTGGATCCCACCTTCTTGGGTACTCAGAAGAATGTCAGGTTCAGCAAGGTGCTGATTAACAATGGCAGCAGCATCAACATTGTGTACAGAGACACACTCGAGAAGCTGGGTATGGCCGAGAACATGTTGCTACCCAGCAGGACCACTTTCCATGGCATTGTGCCAGGAGTCTCTTGTTCTCCAATGGGCCGTGTGTGGATAGATGTTCTATTCGGCACCAGGGAGAACTGCCGCACAGAGAGCCTGCAGTTCGAGGTGGTTGATCATCAGAGCCCATACCACGCCCTACTCGGCAGGCCTGCTCTGAGCAAGTTCAGGGCCTCCACTCATGCTGCATATCTGAAGATGAAGATCCCTGGCCCCAATGGTGTGATTACCATCTCTGGTGATTACAAGAGATCTATGGAGTGTGCCTCTGCTGGTTCTCAGTTGGCGGAGTCAATGGTAATTGCTGCCGAGAAGAAGAAGATACATGAGGTGGTGGCTATGGCGCAAGAAGCACAAGGTGGTGCGCCCGGGATGCCGAGCTCCCAGTACGGGACGGCATTCCAGGCATCCCAGGAGATGAAGAAGATCCAGGTCGACCCTGAGTTCCCCGACCGTGTTGCCATCATTGGCTCAGGGTTGGAGGAGAAATAGGAAAGCGAGCTCATCCACTTCCTCCGTGACAATCAGGACGTGTTCGCCTGGTCCAATGAGGATTTACCGGGTGTCCCAAGGGAGTTGGTTGAGCACTCGCTACATGTGCGTCCTGACGCCAAACCAGTGAAGCAGGCTATGCGCCGCTTCGGAGATGAGAGAAGGAAGGCCATCGGTGATCAGATCACCAAGTTGCTGATAAGCAATTTCATCATGGAGGTGCTGCATCCGGATTGGCTAGCCAACCCGGTCATGGTCGAGAAGAAGAAGGAGGATCCCAAGGCCGCTACCGTGTGGCGCATGTGCGTCGACTACACTGACTTGAACAAGGCCTGCCCCAAGGATCCCTTTCCGCTACCTCGCATCGATCAGGTGATCGATTCCACTGCTGGTTGTGAGCTTTTGTCTTTCATAGATGCCTACTCTGGTTTCCATCAGATAGCTCTCAACCCTGCTGATCAAATAAAGACTGCTTTCATTACCCCGTACGGGGCTTATTGCTATCGTGTCATGTGCTTTGGGTTGCGGAATGCGGGTGCTACTTATCAGAGATGCATGCAGAAATGCTTGCATGATCAACTCGGCAAGAATGTGCAGGTGTACGTAGATGACATTGTCATCAAAACGAATAAAACACAAACTCTGCTTAGTTACCTTGAGGAAACTTTTGCCAATTTGCGCAAGTATAAGATGAAGCTGAACCCGAGTAAATGCACCTTTGGCGTCCCGGCTGGCAAGCTGCTCGGCTTCTTGGTATCCAGTCGGAGCATTGAAGCCAATCCTTCAAAGATAAAAGCTATTGAGAGCATGTCTTTGCCGAGATCCCTGAAGGATGTGCAAAGATTCACTGGTTGCTTGGCATCTCTGAGTCGTTTCTTGGGCAGAATGGGCGAGAAGGCCCTGCCTTTGTACCAGTTGATGAAGAAAAGCGACAAGTTCGTCTGGACACCGCAAGCGGATGTGGCATTCAATGAGCTGAAGGCAATGCTGGGTAGCGCTCCCATCTTGGCTAGTCCGCTACCCAAAGAGCCAATGTTGTTATACATTGCTGCTACCAATCGGGTAGTCAGTGTGGTGATTGTGGTGGAGCGAGAAGAGGAAGGCAAAAGTGTGCAGCGGCCAATATATTATCTCAGTGAGGTGCTATCCAGCTCCAAGCAGAACTACCCGCATTACCAGAAGATGACTTACGGCGTGTACCTGGGTGCCAAGAAGCTGAAGCACTATTTCCAAGAGCATCCCATCACTGTGGTGAGCTCTGCTCCCATCTCGAATATCATGGGCAACAAGGAAGCAAGTGGCAGAGTAGCCAAGTGGGCAATCGAGCTGGCCGCGTACGCTCCTGCGTATGCGAGAAGAGAAGCCATCAAGTCACAAATTCTGGCGGAGTTTCTGGTGGATTGGGCTGAGGTGCAGTACGAGCCTCCTTCTCCCGCAACCAATTACTGGAAGATGCACTTTGATGGCTCCAAAGTGAAAGAAGGCCTTGGTGTTGGCGTAGTGCTTACGTCACCCAAGCGGGATCAACTCAAGTACGTGTTGCAGATCCACTTCAAGGCGTCCAACAACGTTGCAGAGTACGAGGCCGTGGTACACGGCTTGCGAGTAGCCAAGGAAGTTGGTGTGCAGCGTATTATATGCTATGGCGACTCAGATCTGGTGGTGCAGCAAGTTTCAGGCACTTGGGATGCTCTAGATGCCAACATGGCATCATATCGCTTCCTAGTGCAGTCTATGACTGGATTCTTTGAAGGCTGCGAGTTTCAACACATCCACCGAGTAGAGAACGAAGCAACAGACGAGCTGTCCAAGTTGGGGTCTTCTCGGCAGTCCATCCCGGCTGGGATTGCCTTGGAGCATTTGAGAAAGCCATCCATCAAGCCATCCCCCAACTCGGAATCTATATTCGTTCCTTCTCTGCCAAATGAAGAAGTTGTTCCCATGGAGATTGACTGGGAGAATTCAACACAGAACCCCAGGACTGCAGTCTCCAACCCGGGGACTGGCACCTGCAACCCGGGGACTGCCCCTCCTTACTCGGGGACTGTCTTTCCTTACTCGGGGACCGCCCCTCCTTACTCGGGGACTGTCTTTCCTTACTTGGGGACTGCCCCTCTCAACTCGGGGACTGTCGCATTCATTGAGGAGGTTCTTGCCAATCGCTCAGGACTTCAAAGAAGTGCTCCCAACTCTGAAGAGCAAACAACGGTGGCTGTTCCAATGGAATTGGACGAACCAGTGTTTCCCACACGGGAGACACCGAGTTGGGCTATTCCCATATTATCCTTTCTAAAGGACGGCACCCTGCCAGATGATGAAGTTACCGCAAGGCAGATTCAGAGAAGATCCAAGGGCTACACCATATTCAGAGAAGTGCTGCATAAGAGGAGTCCCACTGGAGTGCTGCAACGCTGTGTGGAACCGGAAGAAGGAGAAGAAATTCTGGTGGAAATACATCAAGGAGAATGCGGACATCACGCCTCTTCTCGGGCTTTGGTCAAAAAGGCTTTTCGACATGGTTTCTTTTGGCTCACTGCCTTGAAGCAAGCTGAGGATATTGTGAGAAAATGCAACGGCTGCCAGAGATTCGCAAGTATGATCCACTTGCCAGCTTCCGAGTTGAAAACCATTCCCATTACTTGGCCATTTGCTGTTTGGTGCTTGGATATGGTTGGTCCCTTCAAGCCGGCTAGAGGCAACATGACTCACATCTTGGTCATGGTGGATAAGTTCACCAAGTGGATCGAAGTGAAGCCCATTCGGAAGTGTGATGGAGCCACAGCTGTGAGTTTCCTGAAGGATGTGATCCTGAGATACGGCTATCCGCATAGCATAATCACGGATAATGGCACAAATTTTGCTGAGGGTGCAATGGTGCGGTTCTGCAGAGATAAGCACATCCGGCTAGATGTCGCGTCCGTCGCGCATCCCGCCTCCAATGGGCAAGTTGAAAGAGCAAATGGCATGGTACTGGCAGGCATAAAGCCAAGGCTGATTGAGCCACTGCTGAAAACACATGGGTGTTGGTTAGACGAGTTGCCAGCGGTGTTGTGGAGTCTAAGGACTACCCCTAACCGGCCAACCGGCTACACACCATTCTTCTTGGTTTACGGGGCTGAGGCCGTGTTGCCAATAGACCTAGAGCATGACTCCCCCCGAGTAACCCTCTACACTGAGGCGGAGGCGAGAGAACCTCGAGAAGATGACGTTGACCTGCTAGAAGAAGCAAGAGAGATCACTCTGTCACGTTCAGCTGTTTACCAGCAAAACTTGAGGCGTTATCATAGCCGAAAAGTAAACCCAAGGGTTTTCCGAGAAGGAGATATGGTCCTTAGGCTCGTGCAACAAACAGCCGGGATGCACAAGCTATCCCCTCCGTGGGAAGGGCCTTTCGTTGTGAGCAAGGCTCTGCACAATGACGCGTACTACCTTGTAGATGCGCAACCATTGCAGAAGAACAGGCCGGACAAAGCTGGGGAGGAATCTAAGCGCCCCTGGAATGTAGCTCTACTTCGTCGCTTTCATTCATGAGCCAATATGTGTATGTACTCTCTTATCCGAGTTAAACTTCTACTCTGCAATCTGAAATTGAACTCGGGGACTGCCCTCGTCCAAAAATTGCTCTATGTGTTTCTACTCTGCTTTACTTTTGTCTACTCGGTTGCTCTACTTAAAATTTCATGAGTACATTTAGTACTGTGTTTAAACCTAAATGCCAACTCTTCGACTCTGCTGCTGTCCGAAACCCGGCTTCATGGCAAGCAAGAGAACAAGCTAGAGGTCAATGAGCACAGGGAAAATGACTAAGGAAAAATGGAGTGCAGGAACCGAGTAGAGCGTCCTTTACTACTGTTTTTTGTTAACTTTTTTCGGCTAAGTGGTGGGTAGCGTTACTATGACTGTTTCTAAGTGGCTAAGTATTTGAAACTCCAACTTTGAACTCTTGTGACTCGAATACCAAAAAAGCAACAAGTTGAAGGTAAGAGCTGAGATAAAAAGGAAGAGTGGATGAAAAATGCAACTCGGGGACTTGCATGATAACGCAACCCGGCATCGAGCCAAAGTTGCTCAAATTACTAAGTATAAAACATCAAAGTGGAATAAAAATTGAGTAGCAACGGAAAGGATAATTGTTTGATACATATGCACCCGGCATCCCGGGGATCTGATAAGAGTTTGCAGCATAAGTGTTTCAGGAGTTAATTAATTGGAGGTAGCAGTGTTCTCCATGTTGGCGTTGGCAGCATCAGCTTCAGCGTTGGCGGCAGCTTGCTCAGAAGTGGCTGTGGCCACCGAGATAGGGTCGCTAGCCGAAGTGGAGGCAGTAGACTGGGTGCGGAGTAGCGCCGCATCGTCGAGTGCCGCGCCAGATGAAGAGCCCAACTCGGGAGCCGCAGCGTCGATCACCATCTTGGTGGTGATGGTGGCATCTTGGCTTTCGGCTTCCTCGTCGCTATCCGCGACGGCCTTGCCCTTCCCCTTCTCGGATTCATCCTCAGCACCAGTGTTCTCGAAACAACCCAAGTCTTCCGACTCGGTGGCCTCGTCGTCGTCTTCATCTTCCTCTTCACCCTCGCTTTCCGCCTCGGTGTCAGGCTCGGTGACACCGTCGATGAAGAGGGCGGTATCCGCGTAGGAGGCGATCTCATACGCGACTGCCTGACGGCGAGCCACGTAGTTGGGGTCCTCCTCCCACTTCGATTTCTGGCGCATCTCAAGGATGGTGTCGAGGTTTAGATTTTCGTACCAGCTGCAGATGAAGAGGAGTAGCATATCGGCGCCTGCCCGAGCTGCGGATGCTCGCCATTTCTTCAACTCGGCCTTGACACGATTCAGCTTCTCCGAGATCAAGCGGATGGTTTTAGGCACAGAGTCTTGAGGCTAAAACAGAGCATGAAGCTTGAAAGCTGTGGACACCAGATCGGTGCCCAAGCCCCTAAGATGGCGGAGCTGTGTCTGCATGCTCGTGAGATTCTCCTCAATTGTAGATTTGGTGTCAGTGGGCAAGTTTTTCTCAGCTCGGTCAGCTTGAGCTTTGGCCAGGGCAGGTTTGCAAGTCGCGCAGAGGTCAGGGAAGATTTCTGAAAATGCTATCAGAAAGGATTAGAAACGGCGGCAGAGAAGAGATGCGAACGAAGCCAAACAGAAGAAGAAGGAAATAAACAAGTGCAGAGAAGCGAGAACTTACTGTTCAGTTCGCAGAGTAGCGCTTCCAGCTTTCTCCTCCAAGCCTCCTCATCCGCAACATGCTTATCTTCAATTTTACGGTGATTGGCCAGCTGGAGCATGAGGTTCGCATTGCTCTTCTTCAGCACCTTGATCTCTGAATCGAGCGCTCTCTCTTTGGCTGCGCTCAATGTCCTGGTCTCCACGGCATCCGCGAGAGTGGCCTTCAGCTTCACTTGCATATCTTCGAACTCGGCACGCTCGGTGTCTCATTCCTTCTTGATCTCTGCTGCTTGGGTGGCCAGCTGCTGCTGCACTTCGGCAGGTTTCAAGCAGTCAAGATGCTCTTCACGAAACTTCTTGTGATCTTCTGCGGAGAGAAGAGCACGGTCAGCAGAGCAGCAAAGGAGAAGGAGGAAAACAAGCAGAGCAGACGGCAACTCACCTTCCAACTTCTTGATGGTGGTCTCAGCATTGGCAACGAAGACATGGCAGTGCTTGTGCTCCTCTGCCATCGCCTCAAACTTGCCTGCAGAGTAGAAGCAGTTAGAGCAGAAAGCAAAAGCGGGCGTAAACACAAAACGCATCAACCGAATAGCTAAAAGCTCACTCTCGAGTGCAGAAAGTTGGAGAGCACGATCCAAGACCGCCTTCTCCGTCTCAGCATCACTCTTGCGCTCTGTTTCAAGGGCCTCAAGGCGTCTTTTCGTGATGCTGTGATTCCAGAGCAGCCGCCGGTAAAGGTTCGTCCTCTTCAAGAGGCTATTCTGTGAAGAAGAAAGAAAAGGAGTTAGACAGTGTTTTGAAGATTTGGCCCGAGAAGACGGCAACTCGGTCGAGTACCCGTCTACTCGGACCGAATCTCAGGGACTGGGTAATGGATAAGGAGAAAATGTAGGACAGAAGAGAAGAAAAGAATAGAAGAGAAGAAAAGTGCAACTCGGAACAAGCAAACGGCACTTACAGCGTAGGTCTGTTCGAGTTCCTCGGCAGCTTTGCGGTGAACAAACATCTTCGCGGCCAGCGTGCTGGTGGTGGACGAAATGGTCATGGGATTGTAGCCCATGTCTGCCTTGTTCCAATCAATGCGCCAATGGTCCAGCGGGCCCAGGGTCAGGCCATCCCAGGTCTTGTTGCCAAGGGTGTCGCTCTCCCACACCTGGTCGATGAAGCCTACCCGGTCGATCATCTGCTCGAGCCCCTCGGACACCACCTCAGTCTCTTGGACCTCGCGCGAGTAGATCGAAAGGGCTTTCTTCTTCTCTGGCAACTTGGCGTCCACCGCCGTGGCCTGCTTGCCCTTCGTAAGAGCGAGCCGCTGCTCGCTTGCAGTCAACTTGATGCTGTGCTGCTTGGACATCTGCACCATGTAGGGCAGGTAGCTAGGCGGCTCTTGAGCGCTTGATCCCGCGCCTGCGCCAGCAGAACTGCCAGAAGCGCCAATGGTAAGCTGCCCAGTCTTCGCAGCAGGCTTCACGGGTAGTTTCGGCGGCGGCATCTTGGCGGAATCTTGCGCAGCGTTGCACGGTGGATTCTTGCGAACAGGGGCGTCAGGCTGGATGGTTTTCTTGTCGGCAGCATCCTTCTTGTCGGCAGCATCCTTCTTGCCGGCAGCATCGGAAGCAGTCTTCTTAGTGCTCTGCTTGGCTGGAGGACTTGCCGTGGTCTTGGTTTTCTTCGCTGGAGAGCTTGGTGCGGTCGGTGGAGCAGCCTGCTGGGTAGGCGGCACAAGGGGCTGGCTACCCGGCGCAGCGTCTGGCTGCGCTTGGCTCTGCGGGTTCTGCGCTCCACCGCGGTTATCTCAACCCGCTGCTCGGCAGCGGGATCTGGTCGTGCATCTTCTTGTTCTTCTACCCGCTGCTGGGCCGCGGGGTCATCTTGGACAGCAGCTTCAGTTTCCTGCTGCTCCAGGGTCTCGTCTTGCCGCTCAAGGGCGGCATGGTCTTGGTACTCGGCGTCTTGTTCGGTGTTCTCCCCGGCTGAGGCAGCAGGGGGAGAAGGGGGTCTTGCATCTTGAGCAGCATCCTGCGCACTCTTGTCGCACCCGGACTTCTAGAGGATACTCACAGCCCGATAAACAGTAGATAATTGGCTTACGGGGCTTACCGGCACCCGCATCTCAATATGAGTAGGCCAACACGTAAACATGTGACAACCAACCTCTACTATTCATCGTCTGCGTAAACCATCCCATAGAAATCCGACTACTTCCATTGACGTACTTCATAACATACACACATGGTACGTCAACGGCATTTGAACAAGTGATATCACAACAAATCTCTAAGACACCAAGAAATAGAAATAAGTGGCAAATAGCTCTCACTAGAGCAGAGATAGCAAATACAATCATCCAGAGGACACATGTCCCAACAAGTCACCATTACATCACAGCGGAAGCATCCAAAGTGTCTGAGTACAGACAAGATCCAAATAGGCCTAAGAGGCCGGCAACGAAAAAGACGGAGCCCATCCACGACGTCTCGGATCCTGCCCGGGTCCGCTATCTACTCGTTAGCAGCCTCGTCATACTCCACGTAGTAGCCACCATGGGGATCCTCGGAAACGTAGTCTGCAGAACACGCAGCCCCAAAGGGGTCAGTACAGACGAGTACTGGCAAGCAAGACACACAAGATACCAAAGTGTACCCGGCAACACCAAGTACATATGCTTTGGGTTCAACGGAAGATAGGTGATACAAAAAGTGCGGCAGCGGGCTGCTCTAACCAACTACAGAGACACGCTACAACATCCGGCTAGGAGAAGGGGATAAGATAGCGTATCGGAACCAACTACCACTAACCTCAAACAAACCCATCCTGGATCTCGCCCCTTATCCGGAGAAGCAATCCGAGGATAACTCACACAGTTGGATTAGTGAAGGTTCCAGTTATTATGTCGATAAGCCTATTACTAGTCAACTTAGTATTGATTAGATGTAAGTTGTCTAATCCTTGTTAGCCAGCCCTATCACCAAGTCATCCATAACCGCGGACAACACGGCTTCTCGAGAAGATTTAACCCTGCAGGGATGCACCAATTTGGCCGTACACGTAAGAATAACCCGCCAGACGGGGGATCAACCCACCAAGCGAGGTACTCAACACAACCCAACTCTTCTTCGCATCAAGCCCAAAGAACCCCGTGCAATTGAGCGCACGGCTAATCAAGCCCCAACGAAGAAAAGGGGACCCTCGTAGCACTCTAAGAACGTGTCTCCCTAAATGCAGACTACAAAATTTACCACCCTGGCCTCGGGTTCGCACCTGCATATGCATGCGGCAAATGGAAAACCCGAACTAAATGAGGCGATTTGGACGAGATGCGAATCGAATCAAATTGAGGGAGGCGCCCATACACGCTTCCCACATGCGGTTAGCGCGCTCATCATGGATCTAGAGGACAAGAACTTTTCCTGAGTTCGACACTAGCAGGCCTCAAAACCATACCCGGCCTCCTGCCGGTGCCTTATCATCAAATTAGAATTACCTCAAACATTAACAGGTTGTTGTTTAACATCGAGCCCCCAGAACATAATAACTATGGTAACAGAAATAACGGACATCAGACTCGAGCATAAACAACCCTAAGCATGCTAGTAAGACACAGGCAACAAGCAACAGGGGTATAGGTGTGGAGGATAGGCTACATCAGGGTTACAGGATAACATGTGATAGGATCGGAACACAAGCAACGAATCTTAAGGCTAGCAGAATAGACAACGGAAAGTATCGATATCCAGTGTGGAAAGGACACAATGGTTCATGTGAGTGAATACTTGCCTGCAAACTCAGTAGCCTGGTACTGGGCTAACTCCTCAGAAGTAGTGTCGTAAACCTCGTCTGTCTCAACATCGTCGTCTATTCGAGAAGAAGCAAACAAACAACGCAGAGAGACAAACAATCAATAACATGGCATAATGCACAAACATGGGATGATGCATGACAATTTAATTGATGCATCAAGATAAACTAGTTGACATGGTAACATAATTAAATGGACCCATATGCAATTTGGATTGCATATGGAAGAGCCCATGAATTAAGGTTGAATTAAATGATCTACAAATAACCATCATGTGAAAGTTGATTAGAATGATGCATGGATGAGGAAAACAATGAGAAAACAACAATAGCTTCAATTTGAAATGTTGTTTACCAAGTTTGGAATTTTATTTATAAAGTTATGAAATTTGGCTTCTTAAATGAGTTACACAAGCATTTGTTGTTTTCACCAATTTTAGTTGTTCCAAATAGATAACAAAATTCATATTTGGATAGAACACAAAAGTTTAGGTGGAAAACATGTTTCATTTGTTGAAAAAGGAATTAAAATGAATTTATTATGAATTAAACAAGTTTAAACAAGATTTAAATGAATTTAATTCAAGTATGCATTTATTTGAATTTTTATTTGTTCAAAACATTAAATAAAATTCATATTTGAAAAGATTATAATTTTCTGGTTTGAAAACATATTTTATATGTTCAAAAAGAAATTAATTTGACCAAGTTATGAATTTAGCAATTTTAAATGATTTAAACAAGGTTTAAATTATTTAACCAATTTTAATTATTAAAAACAGGAAACAAAGTTTATATTTGGAAAGCTTGTTCAATTTTGCATGAAAAACATATTTTACATGTGACATTTGAATTAAATTTGAATTAGTTATGAATTTGACCAAATTTGAAAATAGCAGTTTGAATTTGAATTTTTGAAAACATTTGAAATGTTCAAAACAGTATACAGACGGTTTAAACATGTAGAGAATTAAATTTGGTATGGAAAACATATTTTATTTATTCAATTTGAAATTTGAAATGCACAAGTTATTTGAATTTGAATTTACAGGGGCTATTTTGTGAATTTAAAAGTTTCAGATTGGTCCAGGGGCTTGGATGCGAAAAGAAAGGTTCAGAAAGGCCCCTGGAAACCTTTTCTACTCAGCAGAGCAACCCCTGGGTCACTGACCTGTGGGCCAGCGCCCAGCTGGCGCTGCGTGGCGTGCGTGTGTGTGCCTGCGTGGCCACCACTGCCAATGGCAGGTGGGGCCTGCGTGCATGCGTGGCAAAGGAGCAAAAAGGTTGGTTTTAATCTGCGCCGCGGGGGTTCGAACCCGCGCCCTAGCGCTGCGCACCGTTAGATCTAGCCACTACGGTGCGGATCGATTGGTGACAGAGGAGGGGAACGCGGGGTTTTGAGGTTCAGTTTCGACAGTTAACTGAAACTGAAAGAAAGTTTCAGTCTTTCTAAAACTCGCTGACAGTGGCGGAGCGGTGGACGCCGGCGACGAGCGCCTCGGTGCTGCTGCTGCTCGTGGGCCAGCACAGGGAGGTGCAGGGAGTGTGCGCGCATCGGGAGAGAGAGGGAAAGGAAGAGGAGGGAGAGGTGGTGCTCACCACCTCTGTAGTCGTGGCAGCGGCTCGGTGAAGAGGACGGTGGCGACAGCGATAGACGGAGACGGCGGCGGCGATCCTGACACTCCCCGTCCTTGCTGCGGTGTCGAGGAGGAAGAGGACGGCACAGGGGAAACGATTCCCGCGCTCAGCCTGCGCAGAGGAGAGCCATGGAGACGACGATCGCCGGCTGCTGTCGCGGTGGTGTGCGGTGGTGTAGAAACAGGAAACCAGCGAGAGAGAGAGAGAGAAGAAAGGAGGAGGAGAAAGATGGCGGCGGCGGCAGAGAGATGGAGGAGGGAGAGAGGCAACTAGGGCACGGCCTAGGGAGGTACATATAGGGGAGGAGGGAGAAGGTGAGCTCCTGCTCGGTGGGGGAGCCCCCTCCTCTCTCTGTCTCCGTACAGAGGAGGACGAAGGGGTAAGCAGGCCGTGGGGGGCTGGGCCTGGGCTGGTGGGCTCAGCCCACTTGGTTGGCCTGCCCCCTTCTTCTCTTTTTTTTTTCTGTTTTTCTGATTCTGTTTTTTTTTTTTTGCAGAAATAGAAAAGGGAGAAAGGGAGAGAAAAATAAGGGCTTTGGGGGTTTTAAAATTTGGTGATAATTTTTATAGTTTAATTATTACAAAAGCCCAGCTGTGCAATTGTTGGTTTTTCAAAATTTTGAAATTTGTTGCTGTTTGAAAATTCAAATGAATTTGAGTGAATTTGGTATTAATTGAATTATTTAAACTTAAGCAAGTTAATAGTTTGAACTTTTAAGTTTATTGGAAACAAAAAGATTGGTTTGATTTGAAAGTTTCGTTTGAAATTGTAACAGAACAAGTATGAACAAGGATTTTGAAATTTGGTTTGAAATTCAAATGGAAAAACAAGGGAAAACAAATGCAATGCTTATGATGAGATGATGCAAAACATAAATTAACAAGAAGCAAACATTCTAATGGTTGTTTTTCATACTTGGGATGTTACAAAACGCCCCCCCCCCCTTGAAGGAAACGCGCCCCGAGATTCCTACTGAGAAGAGAAAAGGTCCGGATACTTCTTGCAAAGATCCTCTTCGGTCTCCCACGTTGCCTCTTTATCGGAATGATGAGACCACTGCACTTTTAAGAACTTGGTGCTCTTGTTGCGAGTTTTGCGCTCGGTCTCATCGAGAATGCGAACAGGATGCTCTTCATAAGAGAGGTCTTCTTGCAGATCAATGGAATCATGGTCAACTGCACGACCTGGATCTTTGAAGCACCTCTTGAGCTGTGACACGTGAAACACATCGTGCACCTTGGATAGCTTTTCTGGAAGTTCAAGACGATAGGCATTTTCTGCACGCCTTGAGAGAATGTTGAAAGGACCAATATATCTTGGTGCAAGCTTTCCTTTGACACCAAAACGATGAGTGCCTCTGAGGGGAGTTACACGGAGATATGCCTTGTCTCCAGGTGCATAGACCATGTCCCTGTGCTTGCTGTCATAGTAGCTTTTCTGACGAGACTGAGCAATTTTCAGATTGTCACGAACGATGCGAACTTTCTCTTCGGCCTCTTTAACAATGTCAGGGCCTAAGAGTGAACGTTCACCAGCTCCAGACCAATTGATTGGACTCCTGCATCTGCGGCCATAGAGAGCCTCAAATGGTGCCATGCCTAGGCTTGCCTGGAAGCTGTTGTTGTAGGAGAATTCAGCATATGGAAGACATTCCTCCCATTTCATGCCAAAAGAGATACCACATGCTCTGAGCATATCCTCGAGAATCTGATTGACTCTTTCGACTTGCCCTTGAGACTGAGGGTGATAAGCTGTGCTGAACAGAAGCTTGGTGCCCAATGCTTCTTGAAAGCTTTTCCAGAAATGAGAAGTGAATATGCTTCCACGGTCTAAGCTTATTTCCAATGGAACACCATGAAGAGGAACAATCTTTGCTGTGTAGAGCTCTGCTAACTGACTAGCTGAGATTGTTTCTTTGACAGGAAAGAAGTGAGCTAATTTAGTGAGTCGATCAATGACAACGAAGATTGCATCGTTGCCCCTCTTGGACTTTGGAAAACCAGTGACGAAGTCCATTTCAATCATGTCCCACTTCCACTCAGGGATTTTCAGAGGTTGGAGAAGACCGGTTGTTTTCTGATGAACTGCCTTAACACGTTGACAAACGTCGCATTCAGAAACGTATTGAGCAATTTCACGTTTCATGCTAGGCCACCAATACAGTGTCTTGAGATCCTGGTACATCTTTGTACTTCCAGGGTGTATGGAGAGAGGAGTTTCATGAGCCTCCTTGAGAATGACATCTTTGAGACTTTGAATCTGAGGAACTGCAATGCGTCCTTCGAAGAACACAGTTCCCTTGTCATCAATTGAGAAGCACTCAAAATTCTCATTGTCTGCTTTGATATGTTCTACAATCTTCTTGATTTCAGCATCACGAAGTTGTTCAGAACGAATCTTGTCCTCGAGAGTTGGAGTGGCTGTCAAGTTTGCAAGATAGCCTTGAGGAACAAGACCAAGGTTGAGCTTCTGGAATTCTTCATGAAGAGGAGGTTGGCTTTCCATGATCATGAGATTATTGCAATACGACTTGCGACTGAGAGCATCGTCCATAACATTAGCCTTGCCTGGAGTGTAAGAAATGGTAAGATCAAAGTCTTTGATCTTTTCAATCCATCTCCTTTGCCTGAGGTTTAGATCTGGTTGAGTGAAGATGTACCTCAGACTCTTATGATCGGAAAAGATTTCAGTGCGATTACCCAACAAGTATTGTCTCCATTTCTTGAGGGCAAACACAACTGCTGCAAGTTCAAGGTCATGAGTGGGATAATTGATCTCATGTGTGTTCAACTGACGTGAAGCATAAGCCACAACTTGACGTTCTTGCATAAGAACTGCACCTAGACCTTGGAGAGAAGCATCACAGAATATTTGGAAAGGTTTGGAAGGATCTGGGCCAACCAGAACTGGTGTAGAAGTGAGTTTAGTCTTCAGGAGATTGAAACTTTCATCACACTGTGGAGACCAGACGAACTTCTTGTCCTTCTTTGTGAGGTCAGTGAGAGGTTTGGCAATCTTGGAAAAGTTTTGGACGAAGCGACGGCAATAGCTAGCCAAGCCAAGAAAGCTTCTTACTTGCTTCGCCGTCTTTGGAGGTTTCCAATCAACAATTGCTTTAACCTTTTCTGGATCAATGGCTATGCCCTTGGCAGAGATGACATGACCAAGGTAAGCAACTTCTGAAATCCAGAACTCACATTTGGAGAACTTGGCATAAAGACGATGCTCGCGAAGCTTCATGAGAGTGAGACGAAGGTGTTCTTCATGCTCTTCCTCGGATTTTGAGTAGACAAGAATGTCATCAAGATATACCACAACGAACTTGTCTAGGTATTCATGGAAGACAGAATTCATGAGTCGAGAGAATGTCGCCGGTGCATTGGTGAGACCAAAGGACATGACGGTGAATTCATATAGACCGTAGCGAGTGGTGAAGGCTGTCTTTGGAATATCCTCTTTTCTGATCTTTATTTGATGGTAACCCATTCTCAAGTCCAACTTGGAGAATATTGAGGCTCCAGCAAGTTGATCAAAAAGATCATCGATACGAGGAATTGGATACTTGTTTTTGATGGTTTTCTCGTTAAGAGGACGATAGTCAACAACGAGTCTCTTTGTGTGATCCTTCTTCGTAACGAACAGAGTTGGGCAACCCCAAGCCAAGGAACTAGGTTGAATGTAACCTTTTTCCATGTACATATCAATTTGTTCCTTCAACAACTTCAGCTCGGGAGTTCCTATCTTATAGGGATGCTTAGAGATTGGAGCAGTACCTGGTTCAAGTTCGATCACGAACTCAACAGCTCTGTCCGGAGGCATTCCTAGCAACTCTTCTGGAAAGACGTCAGGGAATTCGCAAACCACCGGAACATTTTCAAGTGAAGGTAGAGGTTTTGCATCGAGGTTGCACAGCTGAAAGGAACTTTATTCATTTGGAGAATAGATTATCTGGCCAGAAGGGTGGGACAGAGTTATTGACTTTTGAGCACAGTCAATTGTTGCTTTATTGGCCTTCAGCCAATCCATACCAAGAATGACATCAATGTCAGCACTTCCCAGCAACATGAGAGAAGCAAGGAATATGTGGCCTCCAATTAGGATTTGATTGTCCTTACTTATTTTGGAAGTCAACATTTGAGATCCCGGGGAGTGAACAGTGATCTGATTGCTTAGTGGAACCACAATTAGGTTGTTTGTTGTGGCAAAGGTCTTTGACACAAAAGAATGCGATGCTCCGGTATCAAACAACACTTTAGCTGGAAAAGAGTTTACGGGTAATATACCGAGAACGACGTCAGGAGCTTCCTCAGCTTTGTCGATCTTGACATGATTCACCCTTGCGGTCCTCCCGACAGGCCTGTTGTTGGAGTTGAAGGCCTTAGGCGGGGGAGCGCGCACCATTGCCTGGTTTGTGTTAGGACGAGGTGGTGGTGGAGGTAGCTGCCTCTGCGTGCACTTGTCAGCGTAGTGCCCCGTCTGCTTGCACTTGTAGCATGTGACGACACGAGGAGGCCCTGGCCTTGGCTGCCCCATCGAAGCCCTTTGATCATGCATCTGAGCAGGGTTGGGTGGGCGGGGAGCGAAGCCTGGAGAAGTTTGGGCGTATGGAGCCCGAGTGACAGCACCATTCGGTACCCAGATGTGGCGCTTCTGCGGAGGGGTGGTCATGTTGGAGGAGGAACCACCCTCACGCGAGTGCTTGCGAGACTCCTCGAATGCCTTGCGCCCATTTTCTTCATTGAGCGCGGTGTTAACGAGATCCTCGAAGCTGTTGGCCTTGACATTTGTGAGGGCATACTTGAGTTCCGGGTTAAAACCTCTGCGGAACCTTGCCATCTTCCTAGCTTCAGTGGACACCTCATCTCCAGCGTATCGAGCGAGGCGATTGAACTCACTCTGATACCCGATGACGTCCAACTTGCCCTGCTTGAGTGAGCAAAATTCTTCACGCATCCTTTCCATGAGACCATCTGGAATGTCGTGCTTCAGGAAGGCTTCCTTGAAACAACCCCACGTGACTGGTATCCCAGCTCTCATGGCCTGGAAGTTCTCCCACTAAGTAGCTGCCTGACCCTTCAGCAGATAGGAGGCATACTTGACCTTGTCTTCTTCAGCTACGTGAGCAATCTCCAGAGCCTTAGCTATCTCACGGATCCAGTCATCAGCGTCCAGAGGCTCGCGGGTGGCCACGAAAGCTCTTGGGCCCAGACTGAGAAACTCCTTGATGATGACTCGTGGAGCTGTCTAGTTGTTGTGCTGATTAGTCTGAAACTGGGCCATCTGCGTCATGACTTGGGTCATCTGAGTCAACAGCTCCGCGATTGGCGGTGGCTCAGGCGCGTTGTTCCTTGTTGGCGGCATCCTGAATGGAAATGCATTTTAGCACAACAATAGCGAAGGATAGACTTGGCAACCGAAAGAGAGATTATTCCGACGCATGAATAGACAACCACAAGGTTCACCATCACATGTTCAAATACATCAGAATAACCAATACACCATAATGGTTCGAATGCCAAAGGATAACTAAACATAGCTAAGAATGGATACATCGGTACTCCCATGCTCATCACGCAGGACGGCGACTAGGAGTACGGCGAGAGGTACGGTGAGGAGGACGCCCACGAAAGTAGGTGGAACGACGATCCACGTAGATCTGACGTGGTCTGAGACCGACTCTAGGTGTGGTGAAGTACATAGCGTCGACTCCCTGTGCTCCAAAGCGTGGAATCCCAGTGTAACCAGCACCAAGGTCAAGGAGTGGACCTCTGATCGGCTCGTAACCTCCAGCATCTGGCAGACGGCGCCCAACTGGCTGATCGAAACGTGCGAAGCGCTCGTCTCCAACAAAGTCTGTGGTGTACGTCGCCAGACGAGTCAAAGCAAGGTAAAGCTGCTCTCTGACTGAAGCCAACTCCTGAGATAGTGTGCGGGCAACTGCGTCACTGTGCCTCACAAACTGAGCGGTGGTGTGCATCCTGGAGTTATCATGCTCGTAAACATCCAAGTTGTCGTAGAGAGTGAAGTGAGCTCCCTCCGAAGTGATGTAACCACGGGGGATGTGGCGATAGATAGAATCGTCAAATCCCCAGTAGTCAGCACGAAGGACGGTGAGACTCACATAAGCTACCTGCTGCACAGCCATATCCACTGTGGAACCTACTGCCCCGTAGCGGTGGACTACGCTCATGCCATCATCTGACAGAATGTAGACGATAGCCTGGTAGTAGGTCTGGTCAAACTCTCGCTGCTGCTCGTAGACCTGGTACTCTAGTGCCCAACGGAACCCCAGAAAAGTGACCATGTCTCTCAGCATCTCCGGATAACCGGCAGTGCTCTCGCAACGAGTCATACGAACCACCTGCGGGTAGAACCTGAGATCCATCTGCAGATGATCGGGGAAGCTTTGATTAGACGCCGGTAGAAGAACTGAAGTGGCAAGCAACAACAAGGTTTGAACGGACGAAAAGGATGTTGAGAAGAACAGGATATCGAAGCAACATTCGGGAAACACGAGACCAAACACTCCTTAGGTACTACGGAAAACCCATCCGGGCTTCTAAAGGATCAATATCTACTGCTTAAGGAATAGAGGATCTGCTTCCGGGGCTTACACGCCTCCGTTCTCAATCGTGAGTAGGCAACATGATAAATCATGTCACAACCACCTCCATTCCTATGGTCTAGTAGATATAACCATCCCAGAGAAACCAGGATACGTGAAATCCTAACTTGAAAGTTTAGATGAGAAGAGAAAACAACGTTGCACTTCCTTACCAGAAAAAGGGAGGGTGGGTGGGGAAAGAAATAAAAGAACAGAATTCCTACTCTCACGTTTCATTTTTTTGCTATATAGCTACAAAATAGTTTCTAGACTCAACTGCGACCAGTAAAAGGGATCCTACAGGCAGACAGGCTCTGATACCATTTGTCGCACCCGGACTTCTCGAGGATACTCACAGCCCGATAAACAGTAGATAATTGGCTTACGGGGCTTACCGGCACCCGCATCTCAATATGAGTAGGCCAACACGTAAACGTGTGACAACCAACCTCTACTATTCATCGTCTGCGTAAACCATCCCATAGAAATCCGACTACTTCCATTGACGTACTTCATAACATACACACATGGTACGTCAACGACATTTGAACAAGTGATATCACAACAAATCTCTAAGACACCAAGAAATAGAAATAAGTGGCAAATAGCTCTCACTAGAGCAGAGATAGCAAATACAATCATCCAGAGGACACATGTCCCAACAAGTCACCATTACATCACAGCGGAAGCATCCAAAGTGTCTGAGTACAGACAAGATCCAAATAGGCCTAAGAGGCCGGCAACGAAAAAGACGGAGCCCATCCACGACGTCTCGGATCCTGCCCGGGTCCTCTATCTACTCGTCAGCAGCCTCGTCATACTCCACGTAGTAGCCACCATGGGGATCCTCGGAAACGTAGTCTGCAGAACACGCAGCCCCAAAGGGGTCAGTACAGACGAGTACTGGCAAGCAAGACACACAAGATACCAAAGTGTACCCGGCAACACCAAGTACAGATGCTTTGGGTTCAACGGAAGATAGGTGATACAAAAGTGCGGCAGCGGGCTGCTCTAACCAACTACAGAGACACGCTACAACATCCGGCTAGGAGAAGAGGATAAGATAGCGTATCGGAACCAACTACCACTAACCTCAAACAAACCCATCCTGGATCTCGCCCCTTATCCGAAGAAGCAATCCGAGGATAACTCACACAGTTGGATTAGTGAAGGTTCCAGTTATTGTGTCGATAAGCCTATTACTAGTCAACTTATTATTGATTAGATGTAAGTTGTCTAATCCTTGTTAGCCAGCCCTATCACCAAGTCATCCATAACCGCGGACAACACGGCTTCTCGAGAAGATTTAACCCTGCAGGGATGCACCAATTTGGTCGTACACGTAAGAATAACCCGCCAGACGGGGGATCAACCCACCAAGCGAGGTACTCAACACAACCCAACTCTTCTTCGCATCAAGCCCAAAGAACCCCGTGCAATTGAGCGCACGGCTAATCAAGCCCCACGAAGAAAAAGGGACCCTCATAGCACTCTAAGAACGTGTCTCCCTAAATGCCAACTACAAAAGTTACCACCCTGGCCTCGGGTTCGCACCTGCATATGCATGCGGCAAATGGAAAACCCGAACTAAATGAGGCGATTTGGACGAGATGCGAATCGAATCAAATTGAGGGGGGCGCCCATACACGCTTCCCACATGCGGTTAGCGCGCTCATCATGGATCTAGAGGACAAGAACTTTTCCTGAGTTCGACACTAGCAGGCCTCAAAACCATACCCGGCCTCCTGCCGGCGCCTTATCATCAAATTAGCATTACCTCAAACATTAACAGGTTGTTGTTTAACATCGAGCCCCCAGAACATAATAACTATGGTAACAGAAATAACGGACATCAGACTCGAGCATAAACAACCCTAAGCATGCTAGTAAGACACAGGCAACAAGCAACAGGGGTATAGGTGTGGAGGATAGGCTACATCAGGGTTACAGGATAACATGTGATAGGATCGGAACACAAGCAACGAATCTTAAGGCTAGCAGAATAGACAACGGAAAGTATCGATATCCAGTGTGGAAAGGACACAATGGTTCATGTGAGTGAATACTTGCCTGCAAACTCAGTAGCCTGGTACTGGGCTAACTCCTCAGAAGTAGTGTCGTAAACCTCGTCTGTCTCAACGTCGTCGTCTATTCGAGAAGAAGCAAACAAAAAACGCAGAGAGACAAACAATCAATAACATGGCATAATGCACAAACATGGATGATGCATGACAATTTAATTGATGCATCAAGATAAACTAGTTGACATGGTAACATAATTAAATGGACCCATATGCAATTTGGATTGCATATGGAAGAGCCCATGAATTAAGGTTGAATTAAATGATCTACAAATAACCATCATGTGAAATTTGATTAGAATGATGCATGGATGAGGAAAACAATGAGAAAACAACAATAGCTTCAATTTGAAATGTTGTTTACCAAGTTTGGAATTTTATTTATAAAGTTATGAAATTTGGCTTCTTAAATGAGTTACACAAGCATTTGTTGTTTTCACCAATTTTAGTTGTTCCAAATAGATAACAAAATTCATATTTGGATAGAACACAAAAGTTTAGGTGGAAAACATGTTTCATTTGTTGAAAAAGGAATTAAAATGAATTTATTATGAATTAAACAAGTTTAAACAAGATTTAAATGAATTTAATTCAAGTATGAATTTATTTGAATTTTTATTTGTTCAAAACATTAAATAAAATTCATATTTGAAAAGATTATAATTTTCTGGTTTGAAAACATATTTTATATGTTAAAAAAGAAATTAATTTGACCAAGTTATGAATTTAGCAATTTGAAATGATTTAAACAAGGTTTAAATTATTTAACCAATTTTAATTATTCAAAACAGGAAACAAAGTTTATATTTGGAAAGCTTGTTCAATTTTGCATGAAAAACATATTTTACATGTGACATTTGAATTAAATTTGAATTAGTTATGAATTTGACCAAATTTGAAAATAGCAGTTTGAATTTGAATTTTTGAAAACATTTGAAATGTTCAAAACAGTATACAAATGGTTTAAACATGTAGAGAATTAAATTTGGTATGGAAAACATATTTTATTTATTCAATTTGGATTTGAAATGCACAAGTTATTTGAATTTGAATTTACAGGGGCTATTTTGTGAATTTAAAAGTTTCAGATTGGTCCAGGGGCTTGGATGCGAAAAGAAAGTTTCAGAAAGGCCCCTGGAAACCTTTTCTACTCAGCAGAGCAACCCCTGGGTCACTGGCCTGTGGGCCAGCGCCCAGCTGGCGCTGCGTGGCGTGCGTGTGTGTGCCTGCGTGGCCACCACTGCCAATGGTAGGTGGGGCCTGCGTGCATGCGTGGCAAAGGAGCAAAAAGGTTGGTTTTAATCTGCGCCGCAGGGGTTCGAACCCGCGCCCTAGCGCTGCACACCGTTAGATCTAGCCACTACGGTGCGGATCGATTGGTGACAGAGGAGGGGAACGCGGGGTTTTGAGGTTCAGTTTCGACAGTTAACTGAAACTGAAAGAAAGTTTCAGTCTTTCTGAAACTCGTTGACAGTGGCGGAGCGGTGGACGCCGACGACGAGCGCCGCGGTGCTGCTGCTGCTCGTGGGCCAGCACAGGAGGTGCAGGGAGTGTGTGCGCATCGGGAGAGAGAGGGAAAGGAAGAGGAGGGAGAGGTGGTGCTCACCACCTCTGTAGTCGTGGCAGCGGCTCGGTGAAGAGGACGGTGGCGACGGCGACAGACGGAGACGGCGGCGGCGATTCTGACGCTCCCCGTCCTTGCTGCGGTGTCGAGGAGGAAGAGGACGGCACGGGGAAACGATTCCCGCGCTCAGCCTGCGCAGAGGAGAGCCATGGCGACGGCGATCGCCGGCTGCTGTCGCGGTGGTGGAGAAACAGGGAACCAGCGAGAGAGAGAGAGAGAGAAGAAAGGAGGAGGAGAAAGATGGCGGCGGCGGCAGAGAGATGGAGGAGGGAGAGAGGCAGCTAGGGCACGGCCTAGGGAGGTACATATAGGGGAGGAGGGAGCAGGTGAGCTCCTGCTCGGTGGGGGAGCCCCCTCCTCTCTCTGTCTCCGTACAGAGGAGGACGAAGGGGTAAGCAGGCCGTGGGGGGCTGGGCCTGGGCTGGTGGGCTCAGCCCACTTGGCTGGCCTGCCCCCTTCTTCTCGTTTTTTTTTTCTGTTTTCTGATTCTGTTTTTTTTTTTGCAGAAATAGAAAAGGGAGAAAAGGAGAGAAAAAGAAGGGCTTTTGGGGTTTTAAAATTTGGTGATAATTTTTATAGTTTAATTATTACAAAAGCCCAGCTGTGCAATTGTTGGTTTTTCAAAAATTTGAAATTTGTTGCTGTTTGAAAATTCAAATGAATTTGAGTGAATTTGGTATTAATTGAAATTTAAGCAAGTTAATAGTTTGAACTTTTAAGTTTATTGGAAACAAAAGATTGGTTTGATTTGAAAGTTTCATTTGAAAGTTGTAACAGAACAAGTATGAACAAGGATTTTGAAATTTGGTTTGAAATTCAAATGGAAAAACAAGGGAAAACAAATGCAATGCTTATGATGAGATGATGCAAAACATAAATTAACAAGAAGCAAACATTCTAATGGTTGTTTTTCATACTTGGGATGTTACAACTCTGTTCTGCGCGGGCCTGCTGCTCCTGGTCCATGTCTTCGTCTTCTTCTTTCACGGGAGAGGGCGCACGCGTCCTATCCCGTGCTGCGGGATCGTCTTCTTCCTCAAAGAGATCGATGAGTGTCTCGAGGTCGATGGCGGATTTCCTCTTGGAGGTGGTGGAACCGGAAGCGGCATCAGCGTCCAAGGGAGCGCTAAAGAGAAAAAGAAGTTCAAAAAAGAAGAGGGAAAGAAAACACCAAGAAACAGCAGCAAAATATAGCTCAGAGGAAAATTACTTACCCGCTGCGGGAAGGGGTGGCCTTCTACCGGAAACCTTCTTCGTCTTCTTCTCGCCTTTCTTGGCCTTCTTGGCAGTAGGCTCTTGGGCACCGCTACCCGCCCTCTTCCGAGTGGTAGGAGCAGCCACCGCAACCGGATCGACCTCGAGGACGTCCTCGTCTTCCTCGTCAGCATCAGCGTCTTCTGCAGAGTAGAGGAGAAGAAGGAGTTGAGAAGCGGGAAGACAAATTAGGTTGCGCTACTCGCAACAACAGAGGTGAACTCAATCACCTTCTTCGTCTCGAACCAGTCCCGAATGGATGCATCGACGTGGCGCTTACCCTACTGTTCGGGGCGAGGGACACAGAGGGTGGCCTGAGTGTCGTAGGCGATCTCGTCGTCCTCCTGTCGGTCCTTGCTCCAATTGGCCTCGAAGTGCTCCTCGTTTTCAGTGTGCTGGCGAGCAATGTGCTGGAGGTACAAGCAAGCAATACAAAACAGTTGAGCAATACAAGGAACCCTACCCGGTACGGAGTGCAAACACAAAGCATATTGGGCTAAGGTTCTCTACTCGACATGGCGTGCAAACACAAAGCACATAAAGCCTAGCGGATACCAGTAAGTGTTCTACTCGACATGGCGTGCAAACACAAAGCACATAAAGCCTAGCGGATACGAGTAAGTGTTCTACTCTACATGGCGTGCAAACACAAAACACATAAAGCCTAGGAGACACTAGTAAGTATCCTACTCGGCACAACACGCAAATACTAAGCATCCTAGGCTGGAAAAGCCTTCTACTCGGTATCATGATGCAGGAATGAAGCATCAGGTACTAACCTATTCGATTGGCTTCTCACGGCTATACGACACGAAGCCGTATTGCCAGCTGTCGGTGAGGCCAGTACTCAGGATGGAGCGCGCCCAGACGGCCACATCCGCAGTGCTCAGCTCGAATGTGATCGTCCTCGTGCAGTCTCTGTTGCCTCCCATGTAGCACATGATGTGCGTACGGCGTTGTAGCGGGAGCACTCGCCGAGAAATCCAGCAGGCGATGGGATCGTCGCTCTTGAGTCCCAAATCCTTCAGCCGGGCGAGGCGCTTGTTGACCTGTTTGATGTCGCCTTCCAGCGGTGGCTTGTATCCCCAATTCTGCTGAGTGGGCGCCGTGTTGGTCCACTTGGGGAGCCCAATTCGGTCCACGAATTGCTCTCCTTCTTCTGCAGGAACATTCTTCACGTAGAAGAAGGACCTCTGCCACTTGCGCACGGAGTCGAGCCCCTTGATGCGCGGGTGGTTGGTGGAGCCGCGTTGCAGCATCATCGCGCTACCCGTCTTGGTCATCCTGCAGGCGGTCTCCGTGCTTCCGGGCTTGGGCACGCTCTGCTTCCGGAAGAAGAAGTAGCGCGCCCAGGTGTGCACCGTGGGGCGCACGCCCAGGAACGCCTCGCATACCACGGCGTGGTATGCGAGCATCACGATGGCGTTCGGAGGCAGATGGTGCGGTTGCAGGCCGAAGTGGCTGAGAAATTCTTTGAAGAAGTCGGAGACGGGAAGCCCGAATCCTCGCTTGAAGTGAGCGAGGAACACGACGAACTCATCCGCCTCCGTTGTGGGGACGAGTTCGCCGTCCGGGTGCCTGCAGCAGACGCCGGGAGGAACGCGGCGGGTGTTTACCAGCCACTGGTAATCATCCGCCGTGACCTCGGATCCTGCCCATCCGGCGCGGGCATCGTCGTCGCGGGCCATCGAGAAGAGAGATTTGGTGGATTCGTGGAGGTGGGAAATGCTAGCCTTCCGGCGTCGCAGGTAGCAGCGGCGCGGCGAGATGCGTGGCGGCGGAGATGCAAAGAGACAGGGAGTGAATGAGAGCAGGAAGGGGAAAAAGGAGTTACCGAGGGGGTATTTATCCCTCCCCTCGGGTTGCCATTACAGGCGGAGTTAGTGGGATCAGTTATGCACGGAGATCGTGCGACGTGGGGTGTGGGACGGTTAGAAACACACACAGCGCAGGTGGCGCGCGTAACGTCCGCAATTGATCCCACGTCGAGATCGTGGGTAATAACTGCACTTGATGTGACCTAACGGGCCGGTGGGCCCAGGTCGCAGTGATGGGCGCGTGGCTTGTCATATCCCGGGCACCGAGGCGTCGGGGGTGTGAAAGCGTGACACGTGTTCAGTTGCAGTGCGGAAAGGTGGATTTGCTCTGCCACGCCGAGATTCTGTTCAAAATTTCACCAAGTCTTTTTACTCGGCGACAGAGAAGAGAAGTGATTCTATTCAGAAGAGAAGAGACTCGAGCCAGAATAGAGGGCTACTCGGAGGTTCTACTCAGCATCCTAAAGTTCAAAGGCAAGATTGGTTTTTAAGCTGGAAGAGCCCCGTGAACGAGTTCGCAGGACTCTACCAGCTTCGGGGACTAATGTCGGGGGGTTACCCCCGAGTAGGGTAAAGGCAAATGCTAAGGGTAAGATCAGAAGAGATGTTTGGCAGAGTAGCTGGCTACCCGGTACTCGCTACCCGGTCGACTGCTATTCGGCCGTACAAGCTATTGGCCAGGAGAAAGAATCAAGGAAGTTATATTCCTCCGAGTAGAGGAAGAGGCCCGAGTAGAGGGAGTGGGTTCCTACCCGGGGCAAAAGTCAAAGGAGCCGTTCTGACACAGGATCCCGCGTATCCTGGGTCCGTACTGAGGCACTGTTCATCTACAGAGCGTGCTTATCCGCGTCAGGGTGTCAGCAGGGCGGCACATGTTAGGGGGGCTACCCTGTGGTCGTGGCAGTGATAACAGAACGTCTTCTTGGTTTTGCACAACGACTTTCCACACAAAACAAATTAGGAAGCCAAAGATGTCAGCGGGAAGCTGGAAGTGTGCAGTGTGCACACTATGTCGACATCTGTTTGTATTTTTCCATGTTGGCTGTATCCGGTTGGGCACCAGTATATAAGGTGCCCTGCCCCCTCCTGCGCGAGGGATCCAGAACCGGTTCACATTCTCGACCTAGATCTTCACGTAGAGAGAAGGGTGGCTACTCGGCTGTAGACCAAACTTGTACTGTGGCTACTCGGTGAGACACAAATATACAGAGAGAAAGGCAGGAGTAGGGGTTTTACCTCCACACGAGGGCCCTGAACCTGGGTAGATCTTGTTGTTTGCAGTGCTAGATTCATATCACACACGGCTACTCGTTGCGTGACCCCTCCCCGAGCACCTCCAGCGTCCATCATCCCCACATCTTTAGCCATCCTATGGCATCTGCCGTGACTCCACCACAAAAATCGCTCCTAGCGAGCCGGAGCTTTACGCCTCGCCTACGCGCGCATGGCTCGCCAGAAAAGGGCGCCTCGCTCGCTTCCGTCCCCATCTTCCACAACTTCAGCCCTTGGTCAGCCCATTTTTGATTTTTTCAGTTACCAATTACTTTTGATAGAACTTTGTTACCATTGTTAAGAGATCTTGTTCCTATGTCCATGGAACTTTGTTTCTATCCTTGTTCTGAGTTTTTTTTCCTATGTCTGTGGAACATCGTTCCTACCCATGTTCTGAGATTTTGTTTCTATGTCCATGGAACTTTGTTTCTACCTTTTGTTTTGGGATTTTGTTCCTATGTCCATGGAACTTTGTTTCTATCCTTTGTTCTGGGATTTTGTTCCTATCTCCATGAAACTTTGTTCCTACTCTCGTTTTGAGCTTTTGTTCCTATGTAACTTTGTTCCTACCCTTATTGCGAAATTTTGTTCCTATGTCCATGGAACTTTGTTCCTATGTCCATGAAACTTTGTTCTTAACCTTGTTCTGAGATTTTGTTTCTATGTCGATGGAACTTTGTTCCTACCTTTATTCTGAGATTTTGTTCCTATGCCTACGAAACTTTGTTCCTATCCTTATTCTGAGATTTTGTTTCTATGTCTATGGAACTTTGTTCCTATCCATGTTCTGAGATTTTGTTCCTTTGTCCATGGAACTTTGTTCCTACCCTTGTTCCGAGATTTTGTTCCTATGTCCATGAAACATTTAACTTTGTTTCCCAAGTTTTGTTCCTAGTTTTGTTCTCTATGATGTTCCTTTTTGTTCCCTTGTGTATAGTCATTTGTTCATTCCTTCTGGAGTGTTCTAATTTTTGCCTTTAGTGTTTTTTTTCCCTTTTCAATGTGTAGATGCAATTTTGTTCCTTTCGTTTTAGTGATATTTTTTTCTATCCAATCGGAATCTTGTATTCGATTTTTAACTTAGGCTCAACTTGGAATTTAATTAATTTTTCCGAAGCCGTATTATTTTCGGACGCGCTCCCGTATTTTTGGGAAGAGCTCCACAATTCCATGTAAATTCCACCAATATTTCTAAATACTCCATCCTAAACGCCCCCTTGGTCTATTTTCTTATGGTTTAGATGTGATTTTTTCCTTGGTCGCTACTTTTAAATTTCTTATTGTTTTATTAATTTCCTATGTAATAAAAGGTTGACTTTGGGTTCTTAGACCTCGTTGGTTCTATATATCATTTTCTGTAATTTTTAGTATAAGTTGGATGTACATATACATGTGCAAGTATAACAGTTTGTTGCATGATCGTGTGTACGGTACAAATATGCGGACGGGAATCTTCCACGTACACACGAAAGTAGCAGCAAGCAGCACACCCACGCCAAAAAAAAAAAGCAAACACACTAGCAAAGGAAATTAGCAAGAGCCGCACACCCGCGAATGGATATTTCCACGTAGTCACACAACGAACCAATTTGAAGTGAACCGCACCAAAAGTGAACGAAGAATAGTCCCACATCGACAGATTGAAGGGACGTACACAGGTTTAAATACCTCCCTCCACTCAATGGGTACAAGCAACATTGAGGGAATAGAGTCATCTGTCTGACAGGTGGGTCCAGCTGCATTGGGACTAGGCGCATAGAGAACACGCGTTTGACCGATACCAGAAACAAACGCCCAACACAGATAAATGGGCCGGCCCAACAACTCGATCCCTTGAGCGAAATGAAGTCAGGAGATCGCCCGGGCGCGAGGGAGGGGCATCCCGTTTTTCCCTATTTTGCTGCTATTTCTGTTGATGTAATGGTGGGCCGGCCTACCTGGCATGGTGCGCGGCGAAAAGCACGGGCGAGTCCGAACAGGGACTCGCTATAAGCGATAGGTAGTGTTTGCGCTTTTGGGGGCGGAGTGGAAGCCTTTGGGTTGGTCCGGACAGGAAGGGGCCGCGTCCTGGGGCTGCGACTACAGGCCTCAATTCCCCCACCCCGTTCCAGCGCCGCCGCCGCCTCCCTGTCTCCTTCCTCACCCGCCATCTATATTTTGGCCGCCAGCCGTTGGAACGCCCGCGTGAGCCTCTGACGGCGATGTTCGCCGCTCGCCCGCCGTTCTAACCCCGAAGCTCCATCCAGGTTGGTGTCAGGTCCGGCTATCCATGCCTATGTTCCTTCCTCCTTTCCTTCTCCAATTTTCTTTTGCCTTTCTTCCATCAATCTCTGATTTCTTTTTCACGAGGTGCTCTATGGTCCCTATTACGTGTCCAGATCCCCTCTTCTCGCTTGGATGCTGCTGCTGCCGCCGCCGCCGCGTGATAATGGGATTCGAATCGGAATCAGTGAAGAACTCTAACGGATCTGGGTTCCTCTCTGATTCAACCTAGATTTCGCTTTATTTGTAGTGTTCGTCCAATCAAACAAACCAAAAGGAGAGCGTGGTTATAGCCTCCCCCTGCAAACACGCTACGCCGCCGGTTTGCGGACCACTCGATTCCACCTTCGGCGACCTTCTCTTCGTCCCACAACGCGGCGTCTCGCCGCCCCAAACCCGACGACGGATGCTTTGTCAGTTTCCGGGTTGAGAACAAATCACATTTTTTTTAAGAGAAAGCTCGGATTGTTTGGAGTGAAAAAAGTTCAAATCCAGGAGTTGGCAGATAAAATTGTTTTGAGTAAAGTTCGAATCTTCTTATTTGGAAGTTCTTCCGTTTGTAAGTTTTTTTCCTATTGTAGTTTATTTGAAGAAGAAGCAGCAAGTCCTTCTCAGGCGGGTGCCTATGGATCTACCGTCCGATCACAATGTGAGTTTTTTTTCGTCTTGTTTATTGCTTACTCTTTCACTTCCCCAGTCTTGTGAAAATCAACATACTGTATTAATTATACCATCATCATCAAATTTTTTTTTTGTGCGATAGGCTCCCAAGTGTTCCATTCATAGGCCTTATTATTTTGATCTATAAGGTCTTTTGTTTTGTGCCTTATTATTTTGCTCTGGAAGTTTGCTACTATTTCGGTAGGTGTACCAAAAGAAATGCTGCGTCTGAAGCAACTTCATTGGCTGAGACAACCAAATACAATCTTATCAACTTGATTCTTAGCATTATTTCTTATTAACCTTTGTCATGGTTTAGGAAAGTCAAGTTGAAGAAGATAGGCTCAGTGCACTCCCTGATGACATCATTCTCAACATCCTTGAACGTTTGTATTTGCACAATGTCATCCAGACCAGCACCCTGGCAAGGCGGTGGAGACACCTTCCGCTCACACTCTCACGCCTAGTTTTCCATGTTGACGAGTTCTTGCAATGCTCTGAGAATCGCACAATGGGTAAAGTGATGGATTCGTACTGTGAAGCAATGAAAAAGTTGCTGACATCGACAAGTGCCATCAAGGATCTCCGCCTCATCTTCTACCTTGCAGACCCATGTCACCTGCACTCCATTGGGCAGGCTGTCGGTAATGCCGTTCAGAGTAGGAATATAGAATTTCTGGAGTTCAACATATGGCCCGAGATCAGAGGTACAAGATGCACTGAGGAGCACGTGGTGTCATTTGGCCGACGCTTCATGTCTTTCTTAGATGCCTGCCCCAGCACTTTTAGGTTGCTTACAAGCATCACTCTGCGTAAACTGCAATTTGGTGAAACAGACATGCAAACCATCTTGAATGTATGTGACAAGCTGCAGTCCCTTTGCCTGCACTCGTGTAAACTGAGCCAGCTACATTCTGTACTGAAGATAGATGCACCTGGCTCACAGCTTGTGGCGCTGGAATTGATCAGATGTTACTTCTCACAAGTTGAGTTGGTCTGTCTCCCGCTCTTGGCTAGTCTGGTCTATGATACCTGGTTATCCATTAAATCTCCACTACTATTTGGCTATGTCCCCCATCTTCATAACATAAGAGTTGCCTCTGCCCTATTGTCTTGGCAGATGCCATTCACACTGAGTGGGTTTCTGTCTAGCACCAGTAGCCTAACAACTCTTTATCTGGATTTCCGTGATGAAATGGTAAGCTGTGTGTATTTGAATTATCTCTGTGTTATCCTTGATTTTGCTTTACTCGTTGTTTAAATTGGTGTCTTTCATTTCTTCTGATGCAGGTTTGGTTTCAACCTGAAGATCCCAAAAAGCTAGTCCCTGTGTTCAGTAATCTGAAAGTTGTACATCTGTATGATATTTTTGCCGACTGTGACCTTAAGTGGACTTTATTATTTCTTGAAGCAGCGCCTTCCCTCCATAGCTTTTATCTCAATGTACGATTTTTGGCTCAATGGCCCCTTTCTACCTGCGAATAATCATAGTGTACCACCACCATATTTTATAGTAAACCAACTTTGTAGGATAGAAATGACATTTTTTTTATGTTTGGATTGCTATGATTTAGACTTAGGACTGTCTCTAGATTTCAACAAAACAAATAAGGAAAAAAAATAACCCAATCGATAAGGCCCTGAAGCTGGATGTTTGTTCTCATGTATCATTAATTCATACAGTATATTTGAGTACACGTTCTGTGCTGCTTGTTTGCAGAGTCTAAATGTTGCTTATTATCTCTTGCAGATATCACGCCATATATGTGGACGGTACAAACTTTCATGTGCTGATAATGCTCAAAAGACTAATGTGCTGTGGGAAGCATCAGATTTCAAACATTACAATTTAAATTTATTGGACATTGAAGGATTTCAGAACGAAGAGAAGTTGATAAGTTATACAAAGCTTGTAATGGAGCGAGCAGTGTTTTTGCGGAACATTCATCTGCATTATAAGAAGGGATGCGAACATTGTGACTGTATAAATAAGCAGGCTGCATTGCCCATCATGTCCAAGTTTCAAGCTAATGAAGAAGAGAATAATCTAGTAAGGAAGCAAGTCACCAATGGATCATCTTCATCTATAGAGATCATCATAGAATGACATTGCTAATAAGTCATGGACAGGTTTGTAAGACAGTGCTACGCTTTCTCGGCTGTGCACTGTAGCTGCACTTGTTCCTAACATTGAGAACTTAAATATTGTGATACGACTATCTAAATGTTTTAGAAGTATATTGCTGATTGAAATATGTATGCACTTACATTCCATCTATTGGTTTACTGAGGGTCGGTGGACGGATGTTTTGATTAACTCTGTCAAGGGGTTCGTCTGGTGGTTCTTCTGGTCGTCCTATCGTGTTCCTTCGGTTGTCCAGCTGCACGGGAGTCGTGGTGTTGATGCATGCCACTTGTTGCCTGCATGGGTGCTCACGCTCTTTGGATGTGGGCTTGCGTGTTTCTTTATGTAGGTTGTCTGTCAACGTGTTGCACTTGCATTCGTTTTTAGAGTATTCGTGCGAGGATATGTCGGGCGGTCTGGGAGGTGGACAACTACATGTGCCTGTTTTCCTTGTTTTTTATAAACATAGTTGTACAACGTCGAACGTTGACACCTCTTAGACAATACTTTGAAAATTACTCCTTTTCGTTTAAAGAAATGTAATAATTAGAGATTTATGGCATATTTTTCATAAGAAATGTAATGATATTATTATTTTTATACCTTCACCATATAAAGAAACATAACTTAAGCACTACTCGATGGCCACACCTTTCCTTTTCCTTTAAAATCATGTTATGGCAGTGTATATTCAATGGCCAGCAACGTCTTGCAATATACAAGTCCTGATCCAAAAGTCTAGATTTGTTAAAACACTTCTTTCAACTGTATCTCTTCACAATACATCTTTTTTGGTTTTTCTAAACGTGCCGAATCATGGGGTCACGTAACATCCCAAGTATGAAAATCTCCCCCCTAGATGTTTGTTTCTTGTTTTATTTTTGTTTTGCATCATGTCATCATATTCATTTGATTTTTGTTTGCATTGTGTTGCATTTGATCTCATTGTTTCCATCTGTTTTCTATTTGAATTCCAAACAAAAATTAATTTATTGTCATACTTGTTATGTTACTTTGTGTCAAATAAAAACTAAAACAAACAAATAATTGTTCCACTAAAATTGGAATCAAAAACTTAATTATTTGGCTTAACTTTCATTTATTTCTGTTGATACCAAATTGCTCAAATCATTTATTTTCTTCCAAACAACATCATCAATTGTATTTATTTGGAAAAATAAAAGTTAGTGCTGTTACAAAACAAAGCAATAAAATTTTCTCTAATTTTCCTAGCACAAACCTCTCCTTTTTCTCTCTAATTCCTTTGCAGCAAAAAAAATATATAAATAACAGAAAAGTTTAAAAAAGAGAGGGAGAGGGGGAATAGGGCCTGCAGCCCATTTGGGCCAGCCAACTGCCCCCGAAGGCCTGGTACCCCCCCATCTTCTTCTACCTTGGTACGGCAGGCAGATCACGCTGCCCACGTCGACATCAGACGCAGGCAACGGCGATCCCGAGCTCCCCTCCCCCTTAAGACCTCGAGCACCTCTCCCCTCCTAACCCTAATCTCCTCCTCCTTCTTCCTCTCGGGCGCCGCCCTTTTCTCTCCCTCCGGCCTCCCTTCGTTGTACACCACCGAGAGCTCCTCACCGTCGCCTCACCCCGACTCGTCGCCGGCGCCACGGTACCCGCCCGGCCGAGCTTGGGCCGGGAACGGAACCGGCGCGGCTTCCTCTTCCTCTCCGTGCCCGCGGTTCTCGCCGGGAGTCACGGAAGCTCCGCCGCCATCCGATTTTCGCCGCCAGCCGCACACGACCACCACCGACGCATCCTTCTCTCCCTCCTGTAAGCATTCGCCTCCCTTCCCCGTCTCCTCTCCCTTTCCCTCGGGGCCGCGCGCACACCGCCCGCACCGCACACGGCAGCTCCGCACGAGCACCGCGGACAGCCACCGCGAGCAGCGCCCGCCGGCCGCTCCGTGCGCTGTGCCTCCGATTCGAGTTCAGTCCGCACCAGCACCTGCAATCGATTCAGTTAGGTTCAGTTCTTGCGCGGACAGAAGCATAACCATACCACGTACCGCTTACCTTCACAAAACGTTGCAGAGCCGCAGTGGCCAGCGCCTTGTGCGCGCAACCGCGGGGTCGCGGGTTCGACTCCCCCCCCCCCCCCCCCGCGCGTTGGCCACAAACCTTTTTATTTTTATTTACAGATCCAGCACAGCACTGTATTTCACACACAAGTCCTTGTACATTTCGTTTAGGTCCCTGCAGTTTTTTTTTTAAAGTCCCTAGCTGTGGAATAAATGGCAGATTAACCACCAAACTTTAAAAATGCCTAACTAATTAATTACAACTCCAAATTTAACATTTTTTATATGTTTTCAATACCAAATTTAATTCTCTATCTAATTAAGCCATTTGTTTTCTGTTTTGACCATTGCAAATAATTTCAAATTTCAAATTCAAACTATTCCTTTCACATTTGCTAAAATCCATAACTAATTCATTATTAATCCAAATCATGCAAATAAAATATGTTTTCCATACCATTTTGAACCACCAATTCAAATATAAATTTTGTTTCATGATTTGAATAATTTAAATTGCCTAAATAATTTGATACTTGTTTAAATCATTTAAAATTGATAAAATCATAACTTGCTCAAATTAAATTATTTTTGAACATGCAAAATATGTTTTCAACCTAGAAAAGTATAAACTTTTCAAATATGAATTTTGTTATTTGTTTTGCACAATTTAAATTGGTGAAAACAACAACTATTTTGTGTAATCCCTTTAAGGAACCAAAAATCCCCTAAATTAATAAATAAATTTCTAAATTGGTAAACCCTATTTTAAATTGGTTCTATTGTTGTTATTTTGTTGTTTTCCTCATCCATGCATTATACTAATTCACCTTCATCTGTTGATTAGTTGGAAAACAAATAATCTAACCCAAAATTCATGGGCTTTTCATATGCAACTCAAAATTGCATATGTGTCCATTTAATTTGTGTTACCATGTTAGCTAGTTTATTTTGATGCAACCATTAACATGACATGCATCATCCCATGACTGTGCACTATGCCATGATATTGATTGTCTACCCTTTCTGCATTGTCTGTTTGCTTCTTCTCGGTTAGACGACGACGTTGATACCGACGATCCTTACGACACCCCTTCTGAGGATCTAGCTCAGTACCAGGCTACTGGGTTTGCAGGCAAGTTATCACTCACATGAACCACTGTGTTCCTTTCAACATTGGTTACCGATACTTTTCCGTTGTCTATTTCTGCTAGCCATATGTATCGTTGCTTCTGTTACGATCCTATCACATGATACCCTGAAACCATGATATTGCCTCACCTCCACTCCTATAACCCCGTTGTTTGAGCCCGGGTCTTACTAGCATGCTTAGGGTTGTTTCTGCTCGAGTCTGTTACCCGTTACTTTCTGTTATCATATTTCTATTATGTTCTATGGGCTCGGTGTGTAAACAACAACCTGTTAACGCTTGGGTAATAATAATTTGATGTTAAGGCACCGGCAGGAGGCCCGTCGTGGTTTTGAGGCCTGCTAGTGTCGACCCTAATTAGGAAAAGGGTCTTGTCTACTGATCCATGATGAGCGTGCTCACCGCATCCGGGTGGTGGTATGGAACCCCCCTCGGCTTTGATCTGATACGCAGTCTGTCCGAAGAGCCACACTTAGTTCGGGTGTTCCATTTGGTTCATACGCATGAATGGGTCGCTCCCATGGTTACTGATGATGATGACGCACACTTATAGGGCGAGGCCTGTAGTGCCGGGGTGTTGTGTCCTGCGGGAGTTTTGCACACCTGCGCTGAGTATTCGGCTGCGTGGCTGGGACCTTATAGCTCCGTGGCTCCTAGGACAGGCTGTAGAGATGGTTCGAGTCGTGTCAAGCCAACCTGAGTTTTAGTTGGTGGCTTGAGTGTGTACGGGTACTGGAGCACACCCTGCAGGGATGAATCTTCTCGAGAAGCCGTGTTGTGCGCGGTTATGTGACGACTTGGTGAAAGTACTGGCTAACAAGTACTCAGACAACTTACACCTAACTAATGATAACTTGACTAGTAATAGGTTTATTGCCACAATAACCTGAACCATCATTAATCCAACTGTGTGAGTTATCCTCGGATTGCTTCTTTGGATAAGGGGCGAGATCCAGGATGGGTTTGTTTGGATTTACTTTCAGTTGGTTACAATACTCGATCTTATCTCCTTTCTGTTAGCTGGAAGTGGTAGTAACTCCGTAGTTGGTTAGAGCAGCCAGTTGCAGCACCTTTTATATCCCCTCTCTTCCGTTGAACCCAAAGCATCTGTGCTTGGTGTTGACGGGTTACACTTTGGTGAACTGTGAGTCTTGCTTGCCAGTACGTTTATGTACTGACCCCTTTGGGGCTGTGGTTTACGCAGACGACGATTCCGAGGATCCCCATGGAGGCTACTACGTGGAGTACGACGACGCTGTTGACGAGTAGATAGCGGACCCGGGCAAGATCCGAGACTTCGTGGATGGGCTTCGTCTTCTTTATTTTCCCGGCTTCTTAAGCCTATTTGGATTTGTCTGTACTCAGACACCTTGATTGCTTCCGCTGATGTAATGAATGTTATGTTGGGACATGTGTCCTCTGGATGATTGTAGTTGCTATTCTCTGCCTTAGTGAAGGCCATTTGCAACCTTATTTCAATCTTTTGTGTCTTAGAGATATGTTGTGGTATCATTCCGTTTAACGCTGTGGACGTACCCTGCGTGATTGATATGAAGTACGTCGACAGTAGTGCCTATGGTCTCTAGTGGATAGTTTACATCGACGGTGGAATAGCAGGGCTTGTGTTGTCGCGCATAAGCGCAGGCCTACCAGGAAGCTGGGACGTGGGAGTAGTTATGCCCCATAATCCAAGCATCTGCTATCCAGTTCGGCCCGATGAGTATCCCCTAGAAACCAGGGTGCGACAAATGGTATCAGAGCCTGTCTGCCTGTAGGATCCCTTTTACTGGTCGCAGTTGAGTCTAGAAACTATTTTGTAGCTATATAGGAAAAATGAAACGTGAGAGTAGGAATTCTGCCATTTTATTTCTTTCCCCACCCACCCTCCCTTTTCTGGTAAGGAAGTGCAACGTTGTTTTCTCTTTCTCATCTAAACTTTCAAGTTAGGATTTCACGAATCCTGGTTTCTCTGGGATAGTTATATCTACTAGACCATAGGAATGGAGGTGGTTGTGACATGATTTATCATGTTGCCTACTCACGATTGAGAACGGTGGCAAATAAGCCCCGGAAGCAGATCCTCTATTCCTTAAGCAGTAGATATTGATCCTTTAGAAGCCCGGATGGGTTTTCTCCGTAGTACCTCAGGTGTTTGTGGTCTCCTGTTTCCCAGTTGTTGCTTCGATATCGTCCTTCACAAATCTTCTCTTCCGTTGTAACAACTTATCTGTTAATCCGTTGTTAACCTCCATCCTTGTTCTATGCTGTCGACTTACCGTCTGAAGTAATACTTTTAAGCACTTATATTGGATTTTGTTATCCGGTTAGTGTGTTAACCTTGGTATCCTCTTCAGGATGGAAAGTGGTGACGAAGAACCCACACTGCCACCTGAGATGGGGAAAGTGCTGTCTCAGATGACGCAAGTTATAAAGCAGATGCAGCAGAACCAAGACCTTGGGAGTAATGGCAACACCCGGGTGTCTATTCGGGAGTTCCTTGAGCTCAACCCGCGCACGTTTGATAACTCCTCCGAGCCATTGGATGCTGATGATTGGCTCCGTGAAATGAACCGTACTCTTGTGGTAGCTCATGTGGCTGACGAGGACCGTGTTCCTTACGTGACCTACCTTCTCCGTGGACAATCCATGTCTTGGTGGGAGAATTTCCAAGAAATGAGAGGTTCTAGTGTGGCAATCACATGGGAGGATTTCAAGCAAGCCTTCGTGCGCCATCACATTCCCAATGGGCTCATGGAGAAAATGCGTGAGGAATTCTATTCTTTCACACAAGGCAATCTGGACGTGCTTGAATACCAAAGAGAGTTCAATCGTCTGGCTCGCTACGCCGGAGATGAAATCTCCACGGAAGCGAGAAAGATGGCAAAGTTCCGCAGGGGTCTCAACCCGGAACTCAAGTATGCTCTCACCAATGTCAAGGCCAAGAATTTTGAGGACCTCATCAACATCGCTCTAAATGAAGAGCATGGGCACAAATTGGTTGAGGAATCTCGTAAGCACTCTCGTGAACAGGCAAATCTCTCGAAAGCTATCATGCCTCCACAAAAACGAAGAGTTTGGGTTCCATATACCACTACAACACCGCCCATCTGCTTGCCAAGCCCGGCAGGATTTCTTGCCCTCCCTCCCACCCCAGTGGTATCTTCAGGAGGTGCTCCATCTCAGCCAAGTCCAACAGCTCCTCGTTCTGCTAGTACATGCTTCAAGTGCGGTCTATCAGGACACTACTCCTACAAGTGCCCGCAGAACAAGCGACCATCACTACCTATCTCTAAGGTCAATCATGTGGTGGTACACACTTCTTCGCCTAGGCCCCGCAACAAGAACAAGTCTGTCTTGAGAACTGTGAAGGTGAACCATGTCAAGGCCCAGGGAGCAGAAGAATCTCCAGAGGTTGTAATGGGCACACTTCTTGTGAACTCGTTCCGTGCTAAAGTCTTGTTCGATTCTGGTGCTTCACACTCTTTCATCTCTCAATGCTTTGCAAACACCAGTGGAATCAACTTCGAACAGTTGTCTATCCCTCTCCTAGTGAAATCACCGGGATCTAGCTGGCAAAGCAATAAAGTTAGCCAGGCATCTCTGATAGCTCTCCACTCTTCAGATATTGATGTCATCCTTGGGATGGATTGGCTGGTAGCCAACAAAGCAGTCATTGATTGTCCTGCTAAGTCTGTCAAAATCACACAACCTTCTGGCCAGATAGTCTACTTCCATGCTGAAAATCCAGTTGTTCAACTCTACACTCTCAATGCAAATCCTCTACCATCTATTGAAACTATTCCGGTGGTTTGTGAATTCCCTGATGTCTTTCCAGAAGAATTGCCAGGAATGCCCCCTGACAGAGCAGTTGAGTTCGTGATCGAACTTGAACCAGGCACTGCTCCAATCTCTAAGCATCCATACAAGATAGCTCCTCCTGAACTGAAGTTGTTGAAGGAGCAAATCGATATGTACATGGAAAAAGGTTACATTCAACCTAGCTCCTCGGCTTGGGGATGCCCAACTCTGTTCGTTGCGAAGAAGGATCAAACAAAGAGACTCGTGGTTGACTATCGTCCTCTCAACGAGAAAACCATCAAAAACAAGTATCCAATTCCTCGTATCGATGATCTTTTTGATCAACTTGCTGGAGCCTCAATATTCTCCAAGCTGGACTTGAGAATGGGTTACCATCAAATAAAGATCAGAAAGGAAGATATTCTAAAAACAGCTTTCACCACTCGCTACGGTCTATATGAATACACCGTCATGTCCTTTGGTCTCACCAATGCACCGGCGACCTTCTCTCGACTCATGAATTCTGTTTTCCATGAATACCTCGACAAGTTCGTTGTGGTATATCTTGATGATATTCTTGTCTACTCAAAATCCGAGGAAGAGCATGGAGAACATCTTCGTCTCACTCTCATGAAACTTCGCGAGCATCGTCTATATGCCAAGTTCTCCAAATGTGAGTTCTGGATTCCAGAAGTTGCTTACCTTGGTCATGTCATCTCTGCCAAGGGCATAGCCATTGATCCAGAAAAGGTTAAGGCAATTGTTGATTGGAAACCTCCTAAGACGGTGAAGCAAGTCAGAAGTTTTCTCGGCTTGGCTAGCTATTGCCGTCGTTTCGTCCAAAACTTCTCCAAGATTGCCAAACCTCTCACTGATCTCACAAAGAAGGACAAGAAGTTCGTTTGGTCTCCACAATGTGATGAAAGTTTCAATCTCCTGAAGACTAAACTCACTTCTACACCAGTTCTGGTTGGCCCAGATACTACCAAACCTTTCCAGATATTCTGTGATGATTCTCTCCAAGGTCTAGGTGCAGTTCTTATGCAAGAACGTCAAGTTGTGGCTTATGCTTCACGTCAGTTGAACGCACATGAGCTCAATTATCCCACACATGACCTTGAACTTGCAGCAGTTGTGTTTGCCCTCAAGAAATGGAGGCAATACTTGTTGGGTAACAAAACTGAAATCTTTTCTGATCATAAGAGTCTGAAATACATTTTCACTCAACCAGATCTAAACCTCAGGCAAAGGAGATGGATTGAAAAGATCAAAGACTTCGATCTTACCATTTCTTACACTCCAGGCAAGGCTAATGTTATGGCCGATGCTCTCAGTCGCAAGTCATATTGCAATAATCTCATGATCATGGAAAGCCAACCTCCACTTCATGAAGAATTCCAGAAGCTGAACCTTGGTCTTGTTCCTCAAGGTTATCTTGCAAACTTGACAGCCAGTCCAACTCTCGAGGATAAGATTCGTTCTGAACAACTTCGTGATGCTGAGATCAAGAAGATCGCAAATAACATCAAAGCAGGCAATGTGAAGTATGAGTGCTTCTCAATTGATGACAAGGGAACTGTGTTGTTCGAAGGACGCATTGCAGTTCCTCAAATTCAAAGTCTCAAAGATGTTATTCTCAAGGAGGCTCATGAAACTCCTCTCTCCATCCACCCTGGAAGTACAAAGATGTACCAGGATCTCAAGACTCTGTATTGGTGGTCTGGCATGAAGCGTGAAATTGCTCAATACGTTTCTGAATGCGACGTTTGTCAACGTGTCAAGGCAGTTCATCAGAAAACAGCCGGTCTTCTCCAACCGCTGAAAATTCCTGAGTGGAAGTGGGACATGATTGAAATGGACTTCGTCACTGGTTTTCCAAAGTCCAAGAGGGGCAACGATGCAATCTTCGTTGTTATTGATCGTCTCACTAAAGTAGCTCACTTCTTTGCTGTCAAAGAAACAATCTCAGCTAGCCAGTTAGCAGAACTCTACACAACAAGGATTGTTCCTCTTCATGGTGTTCCATTGGAAATAAGCTCAGACCGTGGAAGCATATTCACTTCTCATTTCTGGAAGAGTTTTCAAGAAGCATTGGGCACCAAACTTCTGTTCAGCACAGCTTATCACCCTCAGTCTCAAGGGCAAGTCGAAAGAGTCAATCAGATTCTCGAGGATATGCTCAGAGCATGTGGTCTATCCTTTGGCATGAAATGGGAGGAATGTCTTCCATATGCTGAATTCTCCTACAACAACAGCTTCCAGGCAAGCCTAGTCATGGCACCGTTTGAAGCACTCTATGGCCGCAGATGCAGGAGTCCAATCAATTGGTCTGGAGCTGGTGAACGTTCACTCTTAGGCCCTGACATTGTTAAGGAAGCCGAAGAGAAAGTTCGAATCATTCGTGACAATCTCAAGATTGCTCAGTCTCGTCAGAAAAGCTACTATGACAGCAAGCTGAGGGATATGATCTATGCACCTGGTGACAAAGCATATCTCCGTGTAACTCCCCTCAGAGGCACTCATCGTTTTGGTGTCAAAGGAAAGCTAGCACCGAGATACATTGGTCCGTTCAACATTCTCTCAAGGTGTGCGGAAAATGCCTATCGTCTTGAACTTCCAGAAAAACTATCCAAGGTGCACGATGTGTTTCACGTGTCACAGCTCAAGAGGTGTTTCAAAGATTCAGATCGTGCAGTTGATCATGATTCCATTGAACTGCAAGAAGATCTATCTTATGAGGAGCACCCTGTTCGTATTCTCGATGAGACCGAGCGTAAGACTCGCAACAAGAGCACCAAGTTCTTGAAAGTGCAATGGTCGCATCATTCCGATAAAGAGGCAACGTGGGAGACCGAGGAGGATCTTCGCAAGAAGTATCCGGACCTTTTCCTTTCTCAGTAGGAATCTCGGGGCGCGATTCCTTCAAGGGGGGGCGTTTTGTAACATCCCAAGTATGAAAATCTCCCCCCCTAGATGTTTGTTTCTTGTTTTATTTTTGTTTTGCATCATGTCATCATATTCATTTGATTTTTGTTTGCATTGTGTTGCATTTGATCTCATTGTTTCCATCTGTTTTCTATTTGAATTCCAAACAAAAATTAATTTATTGTCATACTTGTTATGTTACTTTGTGTCAAATAAAAACTAAAACAAACAAATAATTGTTCCACTAAAATTGGAATCAAAAACTTAATTATTTGGCTTAACTTTCATTTATTTCTGTTGATACCAAATTGCTCAAATCATTTATTTTCTTCCAAACAACATCATCAATTGTATTTATTTGGAAAAATAAAAGTTAGTGCTGTTACAAAACAAAGCAATAAAATTTTCCCTAATTTTCCTAGCACAAACCTCTCCTTTTTCTCTCTAATTCCTTTGCAGCAAAAAAAAATATAAATAACAGAAAAGTTTAAAAAAGAGAGGGAGAGGGGGAATAGGGCCTGCAGCCCATTTGGGCCAGCCAACTGCCCCCGAAGGCCTGGTACCCCCCCATCTTCTTCTACCTTGGTACGGCAGGCAGATCACGCTGCCCACGTCGACATCAGACGCAGGCAACGGCGATCCCGAGCTCCCCTCCCCCTTAAGACCTCGAGCACCTCTCCCCTCCTAACCCTAATCTCCTCCTCCTTCTTCCTCTCGGGCGCCGCCCTTTTCTCTCCCTCCGGCCTCCCTTCGCTGTACACCACCGAGAGCTCCTCACCGCCGCCTCACCCCGACTCGTCGCCGGCGCCACGGTACCCGCCCGGCCGAGCTTGGGCCGGGAACGGAACCGGCGTGGCTTCCTCTTCCTCTCCGTGCCCGCGGTTCTCGCCGGGAGTCACGGAAGCTCCGCCGCCATCCGATTTTCGCCGCCAGCCGCACACGACCACCACCGACGCATCCTTCTCTCCCTCCTGTAAGCATTCGCCTCCCTTCCCCGTCTCCTCTCCCTTTCCCTCGGGGCCGCGCGCACACCGCCCGCACCGCACACGGCAGCTCCGCACGAGCACCGCGGACAGCCACCGCGAGCAGCGCCCGCCGGCCGCTCCGTGCGTTGTGCCTCCGATTCGAGTTCAGTCCGCACCAGCACCTGCAATCGATTCAGTTAGGTTCAGTTCTTGCGCGGACAGAAGCATAACCATACCACGTACCGCTTACCTTCACAAAACGTTGCAGAGCCGCAGTGGCCAGCGCCTTGTGCGCGCAACCGCGGGGTCGCGGGTTCGACTCCCCCCCCGCGCGTTGGCCACAAACCTTTTTATTTTTATTTACAGATCCAGCACAGCACTGTATTTCACACACAAGTCCTTGTACATTTCGTTTAGGTCCCTGCAGTTTTTTTTAAAGTCCCTAGCTGTGGAATAAATGGCAGATTAACCACCAAACTTTAAAAATGCCTAACTAATTAATTACAACTCCAAATTTAACATTTTTTTATGTTTTCAATACCAAATTTAATTCTCTATCTAATTAAGCCATTTGTTTTCTGTTTTGACCATTGCAAATAATTTCAAATTTCAAATTCAAACTATTCCTTTCACATTTGCTAAAATCCATAACTAATTCATTATTAATCGAAATCATGCAAATAAAATATGTTTTCCATACCATTTTGATCCACCAATTCAAATATAAATTTTGTTTCATGATTTGAATAATTTAAATTGCCTAAATAATTTGATACTTGTTTAAATCATTTAAAATTGATAAAATCATAACTTGCTCAAATTAAATTATTTTTGAACATGCAAAATATGTTTTCAACCTAGAAAAGTATAAACTTTTCAAATATGAATTTTGTTATTTGTTTTGCACAATTTAAATTGGTGAAAACAACAACTATTTTGTGTAATCCCTTTAAGGAACCAAAAATCCCCTAAATTAATAAATAAATTTCTAAATTGGTAAACCCTATTTTAAATTGGTTCTATTGTTGTTATTTTGTTGTTTTCCTCATCCATGCATCATACTAATTCACCTTCATCTGTTGATTAGTTGGAAAACAAATAATCTAACCCAAAATTCATGGGCTTTTCATATGCAACTCAAAATTGCATATGTGTCCATTTAATTTGTGTTACCATGTTAGCTAGTTTATTTTGATGCAACCATTAACATGACATGCATCATCCCATGACTGTGCACTATGCCATGATATTGATTGTCTACCCTTTCTGCATTGTCTGTTTGCTTCTTCTCGGTTAGACGACGACGTTGATACCGACGATCCTTACGACACCCCTTCTGAGGATCTAGCTCAGTACCAGGCTATTGGGTTTGCAGGCAAGTTATCACTCACATGAACCACTGTGTTCCTTTCAACATTGGTTACCGATACTTTTCCGTTGTCTATTTCTGCTAGCCATATGTATCGTTGCTTCTGTTACGATCCTATCACATGATACCCTGAAACCATGATATTGCCTCACCTCCACTCCTATAACCCCGTTGTTTGAGCCCGGGTCTTACTAGCATGCTTAGGGTTGTTTCTGCTCGAGTCTGTTACCCGTTACTTTCTGTTATCATATTTCTATTATGTTCTATGGGCTCGGTGTGTAAACAACAACCTGTTAACGCTTGGGTAATAATAATTTGATGTTAAGGCACCGGCAGGAGGCCCGTCGTGGTTTTGAGGCCTGCTAGTGTCGACCCTAATTAGGAAAAGGGTCTTGTCTACTGATCCATGATGAGCGTGCTCACCGCATCCGGGTGGTGGTATGGAACCCCCCTCGGCTTTGATCTGATCCGCAGTTTGTCCGAAGAGCCACACTTAGTTCGGGTGTTCCATTTGGTTCATACGCATGAATGGGTCGCTCCCATGGTTACTGATGATGATGACGCACACTTATAGGGCGAGGCCTGTAGTGCCGGGGTGTTGTGTCCTGCGGGAGTTTTGCACACCTGCGCTGAGTATTCGGCTGCGTGGCTGGGACCTTATAGCTCCGTGGCTCCTAGGACAGGCTGTAGAGATGGTTCGAGTCGTGTCAAGCCAACCTGAGTTTTAGTTGGTGGCTTGAGTGTGTACGGGTACTGGAGCACACCCTGCAGGGATGAATCTTCTCGAGAAGCCGTGTTGTCCGCGGTTATGTGACGACTTGGTGAAAGTACTGGCTAACAAGTACTCAGACAACTTACACCTAACTAATGATAACTTGACTAGTAATAGGTTTATTGCCACAATAACCTGAACCATCATTAATCCAACTGTGTGAGTTATCCTCGGATTGCTTCTTTGGATAAGGGGCGAGATCCAGGATGGGTTTGTTTGGATTTACTTTCAGTTGGTTACAATACTCGATCTTATCTCCTTTCTGTTAGCTGGAAGTGGTAGTAACTCCGTAGTTGGTTAGAGCAGCCAGTTGCAGCACCTTTTATATCCCCTCTCTTCCGTTGAACCCAAAGCATCTGTGCTTGGTGTTGATGGGTTACACTTTGGTGAACTGTGAGTCTTGCTTGCCAGTACGTTTATGTACTGACCCCTTTGGGGCTGTGGTTTACGCAGACGACGATTCCGAGGATCCCCATGGAGGCTACTACGTGGAGTACGACGACGCTGTTGACGAGTAGATAGCGGACCCGGGCAGGATCCGAGACTTCGTGGATGGGCTTCGTCTTCTTTATTTTCCCGGCTTCTTAAGCCTATTTGGATTTGTCTGTACTCAGACACCTTGATTGCTTCCGCTGATGTAATGAATGTTATGTTGGGACATGTGTCCTGTGGATGATTGTAGTTGCTATTCTCTGCCTTAGTGAAGGCCATTTGCAACCTTATTTCAATCTTTTGTGTCTTAGAGATATGTTGTGGTATCATTCCGTTTAACGCTGTGGACGTACCCTGCGTGATTGATATGAAGTACGTCGACAGTAGTGCCTATGGTCTCTAGTGGATAGTTTACATCGACGGTGGAATAGCAGGGCTTGTGTTGTCGCGCATAAGCGCAGGCCTACCAGGAAGCTGGGACGTGGGAGCAGTTATGCCCCATAATCCAAGCATCTGCTATCCAGTTCGGCCCGATGAGTATCCCCTAGAAACCAGGGTGCGACAGGTCAGTACTTTGAAGGTACTGACAGCCGGAAAGCAATACTCACAAGATACCAATGCAACAGTCATCACAAGATACAATACTTTTGGTACAAAGAAAGAGGTTGGTGTAATGAAGCGGTAGCGGGTGGCACTAAGCAATCTATAGAGACACGCTACAACTCTCGTCTATTAGAAAGGGATGACAAAACGCGACAAAACCAACTACAACTACTCACCAAAACAAACCCATCCAAGATCTACCCCCATCAATCAATGTCAGGAGGTAACCCGAGGAAAAACTCACACATGTTGTAACAATTGAAATAGTGATCGTTATCGCACACGTTAACAACTATCATTAGATGTAAGTTATCTGACTCTTGTAAGTCAGCACTTTCTCCAAGATCGTCACATAAGCGCGGACGATACGCCTTTCTCGAAAAGATTTAACCCCGCAGGGGCGCAATACTGTAGCCACACGCACTTCAACTCTTTTTGCCGCGCGATGGTACATGTCCGGGGTGTACCGGCACCGTATTAGACACTACACTTCCCTTTCACCACAGAGAGTCCAAGGAACCACCTAGCTAGGTTGGATCCGCATCGAGAGTCCGGCCGATGCTCCGAGACGGACCTAGCCGTTTGCGTCTACGGCTGAGAGGTCAGAGGCCATGGGTATAACCCTCAACATCGAATCGCGGAAACCTATATAATTGTACACACATCGGTAACATCGCATACCATTATCATCCTCGTCTTCATCGTACCTGTAGAAAAGGTGATGTGCGTACGCCAAATGGAAAGCCTGAACTAAGTTGTGGAGCCCTGGACAAGTCTGTAGCTCGGGTAATAGGTCGAGGGGATTCCCATAAGTCCCACATGTGATTAGTGCGCTCATTCTTGGATCAGCGGACAAGAACCTTTTCCTAAGGCGACACCAGAGGGACCAAAAGACTCGAGGGGCCTGCCGCCGGTGTCTTATCTCGCAACAAATTATTATTCAAGATTATTATTACCCCAAGCATTAAGATCATTTTTAATTAGGTTGAACCAACCTATCATACTAGTCGGGTGACAAAGAACTAAACTCGTCAAAGAACCTAAGCATGCTCTATGACTCGCAAGGCCAAACAAGAAACAAACATGTCATAGGAGGCGAGGGATGAGGCTATATCATGGCTGAAAGGTAAACATATGATAGGATCGAGACACAAACATCGATTCATAAGGCTAGAATAAAGACAACGGAAAGAATCGGTAATGATAGGGACATAATAGAGGTCCATGAGGGTTATTCATGCTTGAGTTGGAATGAAATATTGAGTCTCACTGATGTTTATTATAAGGTGATTTCTTTCCTAGTAATAAATAATGTTTGTGTTTGTGAGAACGTTATACTACCTAAGCCTATGATATGTATGATTAGGTTTATTGATAACACAAACATGGATGAAGAAGAGGAAGCAAGGAGCAAAAGAAGGAGGTATGGAAAACAACTACAAGGAAATGATGTTTCAGTTCGGACTGCCAGGAGTCCCGAATTTGAAATAGTCATGGATTCTTCATACGGGCTCCAAATACAGCAAACGAGCACAATACGGATAAGGAATTTGATGGGCTTTCCAATGGATCCGGTCCCATCAAGAAATTCGACTCGTGCAAACCGTGGTGACCGAAACAATACACGAATAGATTTCAGCCAGTTTCCAAAACGAGTCCAATTGGTGTGTATACCAATATGGCCGCACCCCTTTGTGTGTGGGGTCGGTTTGTATCCATATGTGTTAGGAAATAGGAGTCCTAGTCGAGTAGGAGAGGGATTGCTTGCGCAAAGAGCTTGTGGCCGCACCCCTCCCTCTCAAATAGTCCCCTTCCTGCGAGTTGGGAGTTTAGACTACGTTAAAACCAAAAACCCTAAACCTCTAGATTGAAACTGCTTGTAAGCCTTTCATCTGGAAGTTCATCTGCAAACTTTACGTGATACCTGTTGTTCCACTGGGAATAAGACGGTACAGTACCACTTGATGATAGGGACATAATAGAGGTCCATGAGGGTTATTCATGCTTGAGTTGGAAGGAAATATTGAGTCTCACCGATGTTTATTATAAGGTGATTTCTTTCCTAGTAATAAATAATGTTTGTGTTTGTGAGAACGTTATACTACCTAAGCCTATGATATGTATGATTAGGTTTATTGATAACACAAACATGGATGGAGAAGAGGAAGCAAGGAGCAAAAGAAGGAGGCATGGAAAACAACTACAAGGAAATGATGTTTTAGTTCGGACTGCCAGGAGTCCCGAATTTGAAATAGTCATGGATTCTTCATACGGGCTCCAAATACAGCAAAAGAGCACAATACGGATAGGGAATTTGATGGCTTTCCAATGGATCCGGCCCCATCAAGAAATTCGACTCGTGCAAACCGTGGTGACCGAAACAATACGCGAATAGATTTCTGCCAGTTTCCAAAACGAGTCCAATTGGTGTGTATACCAATATGGCCGCACCCCTTTGTGTGTGGGGTCGGTTTGTATCCATATGTGTTAGGAAATAGGAGTCCTAGTCGATTAGGAGAGGGATTGCTTGCGCAAGGAGCTTGTGGCCGCACCCCTCCCTCTCAAATAGTCCCCTTCCTGCGAGTTGGGAGTTTAGACTACGTTAAAACCAAAAACCCTAGACCTCTAGATTGAAACTGCTTGTAAGCCTTTCATCTGGAAGTTCATCTGCAAACTTTACGTGATACCTGCTGCTCCACTGGGAATAAGACGGTACAGTACCATTTGTAGTCGGTGGATTACTTGTGCAAGAGTGTGGAGTTGAGAATATCCTTGGGGTTGCTATCTTTTGCATTGGCATCAGGGATCAGCCGGGAGAGTTCTTAGTGGCGCACTAGTTATCATACTGGAGTTGTCTGTGAGTTCACTGAGAAGATCGGGCCACCCCTTATCAGGTAAGAAGTGAGGAACGGCAGCCAAAGGTAGCAAGTGAGTAAAGCTTGCCTAGAATCTAGCTTGTAGAGGTAGCAGAACTTTGTCGTTGCTCACATCATCTCAACGTCCTATCCGCAAAGAAGCAAAGCACTAAAAGAAATACAATATGCAACAATTACTACTAGGGCAAAAGATCCATCATGATCCTATATTTTTTATATGCATGACATGCGAGATGCAACTTAACCAATTTAAGTGGAACTGGAGTCCCAAAAATTAATTTAGAATATTCAAGTTATTTATCTAACCATCAAGATTAAATGTTGTTTAGCATGGAGAACAATTCATAGGCGAGTGACACAAAATTAAATGGAATAGGGCACAAATTGAATTAAATGCCCAACACATTCTATGTTTATTATTTAGGTGAACATGCATAACACTAATAAAATCCAAGATGAAAGATGCAGGCATGAGCATGGATGGCATATTAATGTTCCTCGTATTTTTCTGATAAAGATAGACATAAAGTTTGCATTATTTGGATTAGTAAAGCAAAAGTTATAAGCATTTGAAGTTTGGGGTGTTTTCTGAAAAGTGCAGGGACGTGCTTGTGATGGAAACAGGAGAATGGAGGGCTCCGGTGCAAAACTAGGAAGGCTAAGGGCCTGGGTGCAAAGAAGCAGATCCGAATCTAGATCTGGGAGGGTTTCACCGCCGGAGTAGCTAGCCGGAGACAATGACAAGCGGGCCCCAGATCCACGAGGTGCTGACGGGGCGAGGTGGGAGCCATGGTGGCAAAACAGAAAAAATGTGGAGGCAACGCCTCATGCGGGATTCGAACCTGGGGCTACAGATGTGCGGATCGGGTGCATAGCCACTAGGCTGTGTGCGTGCTTATCTATGAAAATAGAGTATAGCAGCCGGATGTTTTCTGACGAAGCTGAAGAACGACATGTCCTAGTTACAGATCGAACGACGACGGACGGACGAGGCCGGCCACGACCAAGGAACGGCGGCGCCGTCCTGTAGGTGAGAATCAAGTAGCTGCCATGCATGCCCGGGGTGTGGGAAACGTGCAGGGGAGTGAGGGAAAACGAGCAGAGGGAGCTGCAGCTTCGAGGCGAGCTGCGCAACAGAAAACATGGCAGAGGCGAACGGACGACGATCCCGCTCGACGGCGAGGCATCCAGAGCACAAGGGGGGAAAGGGAGAAGGTCCAGGAGGACAAGAGTCTCACCAAGGGGCTTCCGGCGTGGTCTTTAGACGCGAGGACAAGGTACACAGCCGACGTCGAGGAAGAACTCGGCCTTGGCGAACGTACTCGTGAACGGAGGATGAAGACGCCCTCATCGGCGACGTTCCGGGCAGCTCCGGCTCCCGATCTTCAGCGTAGAGGAAGAGGACGACGGGTCGGTTCCGTTCCGGCAGACAGAGTTGCTCGACGAGGACAATGATGGCGGGGCGACGGCGACCTGCAACCGGCTCTCTCTCTCTCTCTCGGTTCAGAAAAATTCAGAGAAGGCAAAAGAACGCCAAGGAGGGAGAGAGGTGGTGGCGGCGGATGGAGAAAGATGGAGGAGGGTTAGTGATAGGATCAACTATCGATCGAACAACAAGAACAACCAAACTAGAAGAAGCAAGGATTCAGAGACTGCGAATTGGGGATTTGATTACTTGCGAGACGCCGATTATAGAGGGATCTATGCCAAACCTCACAGAGACGGCTAGGGTTTAACCCAAGGACACAATAATGCCAGGTCTACCACCGATCGGAGGCTTAAAAAGCAACAAAGCTAGTAATTGACAAACAAGTGAGCGGTTGGAAAGGGGGTTTATCAGTACAAGTTCTAACAGCGATGCGTCGAGCGTCTGGAGCCGTTGGATGGGCGATGAGTGGTCCAGAGCGAAGGCGCGTTGTCGAAACGGTAAGTGGCTTCTGTTGTCTAAATAGATACAGTGCCTGACAACTCCTCCCCGGCGACATCAGACTTGCCCTCAAGGCCTTCTGAATAAATGTTGAGTCCTCCCAAGTGGCATCAGCAGGAGGGAAATTAGTCCACTTGACTAACCATTGGACGACTGGAATGGCAATATCTCCCTGTTGACGCGGAATCAGTTTCCTGTCGAGGATAGCTTCAGGTGCAATGAGGATGGTGTCGTCAGGGTTTAACAGTGGAAGATGTGTTGTCGGAATTGCCTTGGGACCAATATGCTTCTTCAACTAACTAATATGAAATGTAGGGTGGAGTTGGCATCCCTCAGGTAGTAACAACTTGTAGCTAGTATTGCCAATCTTCTCCAACACTCTGAAGGGTCCATAATATTTAGAGTGGAGCTTCAGACACCTGTGTAAACTCAAGGACGTGTGTCGATAAGGCTGTTTTTTCAAATAAACCATGTCTCCAATGTCGAGTGTGCGTTCACTTATGTTTTTATCTGCCTGAATTTTCATTCTTTCCCGAGCCTTCAGTAATCTTGCCTTTATCTACTGTGCCATTTCTAGTGTGGGTGCAGTGAGAATCAGGTCACTTTGATCATCAGCAGGAGGCAGCATTTGTTCTCCAATTTGAAGGGGTGGTCTGCCATATAAAGCTTGGAAGGGGGTGATCTGCAGAGAAGTGTGGAAGGTGGTGTTGTACCACCATTCAGCAGTTGAGAGCCATTTGTGCCACTGTTTAGGTTGCGGGAAAGCCATATGTCTGAGGTAATTTTCCAAACATTGATTTACTCTTTCTGTCTGACCATTTGTCCGAGGATGGTATGAAGTGCTAAAATGCAGCTTGACTCCTAAAGATTTGAATAGAGCCTGCCGGAGGTGACTGGTGAATATCCTATCCCTGTCAGTGACCATGACAGTAGGGAGCCCATGTAGTTTGAAGATATTTTCTGCAAATGCTCTGGCTACAAACTTGACTGTGATGGGGTGTTTCATAGAGGTGAAATGGCCATATTTAGTAAATCTGTCCACCACTACCAAGATGACATCCTTGTTCTCAGAGATAGGCATCCCTTCAATGAAATCCATACTGATATGGGTCCAAGCAAAGTCAGGAACATGCAATGGCTGCAGCAGTCCTGTGGATTTGTAGTGCTCTGTTTTGTTGATCTGGCAAGTAGGGCACTTCTTAACAAAGTCAATGACATTTTGTTTGAGGCCAGGCCGGTGGAAGATGAGTTTGATTCTCTGGTATGTGGCCCTTTCTCCAGAGTGGCCTCCCAATTCAGAGTTATGAAAGGTATCTATGAGTTTTGTCTAAGGTCAGTTGCCTTGCCCACAATGACTTTATTTTTGTATCTCAGAATTACTTTAGAGAAGGTGATGTTAGGAATGCTGCTAGGTGTGACGGAGAGCTGTGTCATCCATTCTTTGCATTTTTCATCAGCCTGGTAGGAATTAACCACTTCAGTAACCCATGTGGGGGTAGCAGCACTAGTGAAAAGTACAGATAGGGAGTGTTTTACTCTGGAGAGTGCATCTCCTACTCTATTTTCCTTTCCTTTTTTGTATTCCACTACATAATTGTATCCCAACAATTTGACCAATAATTTGTGTTGAATCCCTTCTGTCAGCTTCTGTTCTTGTATGTATTTTAAGCTTTGTTGGTCAGTCTTGATGATGATACTAGTTGCAGAAAAATAATGCTTCCACTGCTTGAGTGCTTCCAATATTGCCATTGCTTCTTTATCACAAGTGGAGAGGGCAGCTGCTCTAGGGCCCAATGCTTTACTCATAAAAGAAATAGGTTTTCCCTTCTGCATGAGGACAACCCCAATGCCATAGTCACAAGCATCAGCTTCTAAGGTGAATGGCAGGGAAAAATCAGGCAAGGCCAGAACAGGGGAGGTGCACATAGTGTCCTTTAGCTGGATGAATACTTTTTCCTGTTCTTCTTTCCACAGAATTGATCCTTCCTGAGTGATTGGAATAGGGGCTTGCATATTAACCCATAGTTTTTGATGAACCTTCTATAGTACCCTGTTAGACCAAGAAAACTCCTCAAGTATGTGACATTTTCAGGCCTTGGCCATTTAGAGATGGCTTGAATTATCTGTGGATCTGTTGAAACCCCTTGGCCAGAGATGATGTGGCCTAAGTATTCAACTTGTTTCTGTGCAAAAGTGCACTTGGATAGTTTGGCAAACAATTTGTTTGTGAGCAGCAATTGGAATACTTCCCTCAGGTGTTGTGCATGATCTTGCAAGTTGCTGCTGTATATGAGGATGTCATCAAAAAATACCAGTGTGAATTTCCTGAGGTATGGTGCCAGCATAGTATTCATTAACTGCTGCAATGTGGCAGGTGCATTTGTGAGACCAAAGGGCATCACCAAATATTCATGGTGACCTTGGTGAGTACTGAATGCAGTTTTCTCAATATCTTGGTTAGCCAGTCTAATCTGATGGTATCCACTCTTGAGGTCTATCTTGGAAAATATTGTGGCACCATTTAGTTCATCCAGTAAATCCTCTATGATAGGGATAGGATATTTGTTTTTGATTGTTTGCAGGTTGAGCTTTCTGTAGTCAATGCACTTCCTCCATGAGAGATCCTTCTTCTTGATAAGGATGGCAGGGGAGGAGTATGGACTCATGCTATTTCTTATAATTCCCTCCTTGAGGAGATCTTGAATTATTTCGTCCATTATGTTCTTTTGGTGGTGTGGCAATCTATAGGGCCTTTGATTCACAAGTTTGGCATCAGGCAAGAGTGGGATTGTGTGATCACAACTCCTTTTTGTTGGTAGTCCTGTGGGAGCTTGAAACATTTCCTTGAATTCATCCAATGGTGCTTGAATAACAGGTGGGTATTATGTTGTCGAAATGGCTACAATACCCATTGGTTGTATCCATAGCATTGCTCCACAGATAATTTCTTGGGGCTTTTTCTTGCCCATTTTCTCCACAGGGATGTTAGCTGTGGTGGGTAGTGTCTCATCATAGAATGTGACTTGCTCTCCAGACTCCAAAGTTGCCTTGAGTGTCATTTTCTTGTAATTTAATTCAACATGACTATAAATATGTATCCAATCTGCTCCTAGGATAATGCCATATCCTTTTAGAGGTAGGATTCTGAAGTCAGATGTGAAAGTAGTGTCTTGTATCCTGTAGTTACAATGCAGTGTGGAGAATTCAGTGTAGAGGATTCCTCCAATTGAAGTGACCACTTTCAACTTTTTGCTTGGAATCAATGGGCAGTTGGCCCTCTTGGCCAGGGAAGGTGTCATAAATGTAGCAGTGCTTCCACTGTCCACTAGTGCAGTAGCCATATGTTCCCCAATGTATACTGAAATGGGTGCAGTTGGGTGTGCTCATCCCCAGAACTGCATGCATAGAGATTTATAAAGCTGGGTCTCCTTCCTGTTCTGTTTCATCAGAACTATCCCTTTCTTTAATGTATATGACATTGATTTTTTCCATAGGAGCTGCTTGTAGATGATGTATTTGATTCCGTTGTATCATTTTGCACACTTTCTTGTGGCCTGGGAACCAAGGTTCCTTGCATCTGTAACAAAGTTTCTTTTCTATTGCTTCCTGCATTGTGTTTGCTGTTGGGGCATTGGTTGGTTTGCTACTTTCAAATGACACTTGTCTTCTGGCTGTAGGTGTGTAGGGAGTCAATTGTTTCCTTGGTGGGGTAGCTTGCTCAATCCTTCTAGCCAACCACATTGCCTTCTGCATGTCAGTGGGATTGTGGCATTGAATATGTGCCTGGATGTAATCACTAAGGCCAGATATGAAGCTGTGTATATAATAATCATCTGGCATGGCTGGGTTGTCCCTTCTCACTAAATTCATAGCCTGTTCAAACTGCTTGTTATAATTTTCCACAGTTGTTACTTGTCTGATAGCATGGAAATGACGGCGGGGCGACGACAACCTGCAACCGGCTCTTTCTCTCTCGGTTCAGAAAAATTCAAAGAAGGCAAAAGAACGCGAAGGAGGGAGAGAGGTGGCGGCGGCGGATTTAGAAAGATGGAGGAGGGTTAGTGATAGGATCAACTATCGATCGAACAACAAGAACAACCAAACTAGAAGAAGCAAGGATTCAGAGACTGCGAATTAGGGATTTGATTACTTGCGAGACGCCGATTATAGAGGGATCTATGCCAAACCTCACAGAGACGGCTAGGGTTTACCCCAAGGATACAATAATGCCAGGTCTACCACCGATCCGAGGCTTAAAAAGCAACAAAGCTAGTAATCGACAAACAAGTGAGCGGTTGGAAAGGGGGTTTATCAGTACAAGTTCTAACAGCGATACGTCGAGCGTATGGAGCCGTTGGATGTGCGATGAGTGGTCCAGAGCGAAGGCGCGTTGTCGAAACGGTAAGTGGCTTCTGTTGTCTGAATTGATACAGTGCCTGACAACTCCTCCCCGGCGACATCAGACTTGCCCTCAAGGCCTTCTGAATAAATGCCGAGTCCTCCCAAGTGGCATCAGCAGGAGGGAGATTAGTCCACTTGACTAACCATTGGACGACTGGAATGGCAATATCTCCCTGTTTACGCGGAATCAGTTTCCTGTCGAGGATAGCTTCAGGTGCAATGAGGATGGTGTCGTCAGGGTTTAACAGTGGAAGAGGTGTTGTCGGAATTGCCTTGGTACCAATATGCTTCTTCAACTAACTAATATGAAATGTAGGGTGGAGTTGGCATCCCTCAGGTAGTAACAACTTGTAGCTAGTATTGCCAATCTTCTCCAACACTCTGAAGGGTCCATAATATTTAGAGTGGAGCTTCAGACACCTGTGTAAACTCAAGGACGTGTGTCGATAAGGCTGTATTTTCAAATAAACCATGTCTCCAATGTCGAGTGTGCGTTCACTTATGTTTTTATCTGCCTGAATTTTCATTCTTTCCCGAGCCTTCAGTAATCTTGCCTTTATCTGCTGTGCCATTTCTAGTGTGGGTGCAGTGGGAATCAGGTCACTTTGATCATCAGCAGGAGGCAGCATTTGTTCTCCAATTTGAAGGGGTGGTCTGCCATATAAAGCTTGGAGGGGGTGATCTGCAGAGAAGTGTGGAAGGTGGTGTTGTACCACCATTCAGCAGTTGAGAGCCATTTGTGCCACTGTTTAGGTTGCGGGAAAGCCATATGTCTGAGGTAATTTTCCAAACATTGATTTACTCTTTCTGTCTGACCATTTGTCCGAGGATGGTATGAAGTGCTAAAATGCAGCTTGAATCCTAAAGATTTGAATAGAGCCTGCCGGAGGTGACTGGTGAATATCCTATCCCTGTCAGTGACCATGACAGTAGGGAGCCCATGTAGTTTGAAGATATTTTCTGCAAATGCTCTGGCTACAGACTTGACTGTGATGGGGTGCTTCATAGAGGTGAAATGGCCATATTTAGTAAATCTGTCGACCACTACCAAGATGACATCCTTGTTCTCAGAGATAGGCATCCCTTCAATGAAATCCATACTGATATGGGTCCAAGCAAAGTCACGAACAGGCAATGGCTGCAGCAGTCCTGGGGATTTGCAGTGCTCTGTTTTGTTGATATGGCAAGTAGGGAACTTCTTAACAAAGTCAATGACATTTTGTTTGAGGCCAGGCCGGTGGAAGATGAGTTTGATTCTCTGGTATGTGGCCCTTTCTCCAGAGTGGCCTCCCAATTCAGAGTTATGAAAGGTATCTATGAGTTTCTGTCTGAGGTCAGTTGCCTTGCCCACAATGACTTTATTTTTGTATCTCAGAATTACTTTAGAGAAGGTGATGTTAGGAATGCTGCTAGGTGTGACGGAGAGCTGTGTCATCCATTCTTTGCATTTTTCATCAGCCTGGTAGGAATTAACCACTTCAGTAACCCATGTGGGGGTAGCAGCACTAGTGAAAAGTGCAAATAGGGAGTGTTTTACTCTGGAGAGTGCATCTCCTACTCTATTTTCCTTTCCTTTTTTGTATTCCACTACATAATTGTATCCCAACAATTTGACAAATAATTTGTGTTGAATCCCTTCTGTCAGCTTCTGTTCTTGTATGTATTTTAAGCTTTGTTGGTCAGTCTTGATGATGATACTAGTTGCAGAAAAATTATGCTTCCACTGCTTGAGTGCTTCCAATATTGCCATTGCTTCTTTATCACAAGTGGAGAGGGTAGCTGCTCTAGGGCCCAATTCTTTACTCATAAAAGAAATAGGTTTTCCCTTCTGCATGAGGACAGCCCCAATGCCATAGTCACAAGCATCAGCTTCTAAGGTGAATGGCAGGGAAAAATCAGGCAAGGCCAGAACAGGGGAGGTGCACATAGTGTCCTTTAGCTGGATGAATGCTTTTTCCTGTTCTTCTTTCCACAGAAATTGATCCTTCCTGAGTGATTGGAATAGGGGCTTGCATATTAACCCATAGTTTTTGATGAACCTTCTATAGTACCCTGTTAGACCAAGAAAACTCCTCAAGTATGTGACATTTTCAGGCCTTGGCCATTTAGAGATGGCTTGAATTATCTGTGGATCTGTTGAAACCCCTTGGCCAGAGATGATGTGGCCTAAGTATTCAACTTGTTTCTGTGCAAAAGTGCACTTGGATAGTTTGGCAAACAATTTGTTTGTGAGCAGCAATTGGAATACTTTCCTCAGGTGTTGTGCATGATCTTGCAAGTTGCTGCTGTATATGAGGATGTCATAAAAAAAATACCAGTGTGAATTTCCTGAGGTATGGTGCCAGCATAGTATTCATTAACTGCTGGAATGTGGCAGGTGCATTTGTGAGACCAAAGGGCATCACCAAATATTCATGGTGACCTTGGTGAGTACTGAATGCAATTTTCTCAATATCTTGCTTGGCCAGTCTAATCTGATGGTATCCACTCTTGAGGTCTATCTTGGAAAATATTGTGGCACCATTTAGTTCATCCAGTAAATCCTCTATGATAGGGATACGATATTTGTTTTTGATTGTTTGCAGGTTGAGCTTTCTGTAGTCAATGCACTTCCTCCATGAGAGATCCTTCTTCTTGATAAGGATGGCAGGGGAGGAGTATGGACTCATGTTGTTTCTTATAATTCCCTCCTTGAGGAGATCTTGAATTATTTCCTCCATTATGTTCTTTTCGTGGTGTGGCAATCTATATGGCCTTTGATTCACAAGTTTGGCATCAGGCAAGAGTGGGATTGTGTGATCACAACTCCTTTTTGGTGGTAGTCCTGTGGGAGCTTGAAATATTTCCTTGAATTCATCCAATAGTGCTTGAATAACAGGTGGGTATTATGTTGTCGAAATGGCTACAATACCCATTGGTTGTATCCATAGCATTGCTCCACAGATAATTTCTTGGGGCTTTTTCTTGCCCATTTTCTCCACAGGGATGTTAGCTGTGGTGGGTAGTGTCTCATCATAGAATGTGACTTGCTCTCCAGACTCCAAAGTTGCCTTGAGTGTCATTTTCTTGTAACTTAATTCAACATGACTATAAGTATGTATCCAATCTGCTCCTAGGATAATGCCATATCCTTTTAGAGGTAGGATTCTGAAGTCAGATGTGAAAGTAGTATCTTGTATCCTGTAGTTACAATGCAGTGTGGAGAATTCAGTGTAGAGGATTCCTCCATTTGAAGTGACCACTTTCAACTTTTTTCTTGGAATCAATGGGCAGTTGGCCCTCTTGGGCAGGGAAGGTGTCATAAATGTAGCAGTGCTTCCACTGTCCACTAGTGCAGTAGCCATATGTTCCTCAATGTATACTGAAATGGGTGCAGTTGGGTGTGCTCATCCCCAGAACTGCATGCATAGAGATTTATAAAGCTGGGTCTCCTTCCTGTTCTGTTTCATCAGAACTATCCCTTTCTTTAATGTATATGACATTGATTTTTTCCATAGGAGCTGCTTGTAGATGATGTATTTGATTCCGTTGTGTCATTTTGCACACTTTCTTGTGGCCTGGGAACCAAGGTTCCTTGCATCTGTAACAAAGTTTCTTTTCTATTGCTTCCTGCATTGTGTTTGCTGTTGGGGCATTGGTTGGTTTGCTACTTTCAAATGACACTTGTCTTCTGGCTGTAGGTGTGTAGGGAGTCAATTGTTTCCTTGGTGGGGTAGCTTGCTCAATCCTTCTAGCCAACCACATTGCCTTCTGCATGTCAGTGGGATTGTGGCATTGAATATGTGCCTGGATGTAATCACTAAGGCCAGATATGAAGCTGTGTACATAATAATCATCTGGCATGGCTGGGTTGTCCCTTCTCACTAAATTCATAGCCTGTTCAAACTGCTTGTTATAATTTTCCACAGTTGTTACTTGTCTGATAGCATGGAAATGACGGCGGGGCGACGACAACCTGCAACCGGCTCTTTCTCTCTCGGTTCAGAAAAATTCAAAGAAGGCAAAAGAACGCGAAGGAGGGAGAGAGGTGGCGGCGGCGGATGGAGAAAGATGGAGGAGGGTTAGTGATAGGATCAACTATCGATCGAACAACAAGAACAACCAAACTAGAAGAAGCAAGGATTCAGAGACTGCGAATTGGGGATTTGATTACTTGCGAGACGCCGATTATAGAGGGATCTATGCCAAACCTCACAGAGACGGCTAGGGTTTACCCCAAGGATACAATAATGCCAGGTCTACCACCGATCCGAGGCTTAAAAAGCAACAAAGCTAGTAATCGACAAACAAGTGAGCGGTTGGAAAGGGGGTTTATCAGTACAAGTTCTAACAGCGATACGTCGAGCGTATGGAGCCGTTGGATGGGCGATGAGTGGTCCAGAGCGAAGGCGCGTTGTCGAAACGGTAAGTGGCTTCTGTTGTCTGAATTGATACAGTGCCTGACAACTCCTCCCCGGCGACATCAGACTTGCCCTCAAGGCCTTCTGAATAAATGCCGAGTCCTCCCAAGTGGCATCAGCAGGAGGGAGATTAGTCCACTTGACTAACCATTGGACGACTGGAATGGCAATATCTCCCTGTTTACGCGGAATCAGTTTCCTGTCGAGGATAGCTTCAGGTGCAATGAGGATGGTGTCGTCAGGGTTTAACAGTGGAAGAGGTGTTGTCGGAATTGCCTTGGTACCAATATGCTTCTTCAACTAACTAATATGAAATGTAGGGTGGAGTTGGCATCCCTCAGGTAGTAACAACTTGTAGCTAGTATTGCCAATCTTCTCCAACACTCTGAAGGGTCCATAATATTTAGAGTGGAGCTTCAGACACCTGTGTAAACTCAAGGACGTGTGTCGATAAGGCTGTATTTTCAAATAAACCATGTCTCCAATGTCGAGTGTGCGTTCACTTATGTTTTTATCTGCCTGAATTTTCATTCTTTCCCGAGCCTTCAGTAATCTTGCCTTTATCTGCTGTGCCATTTCTAGTGTGGGTGCAGTGGGAATCAGGTCACTTTGATCATCAGCAGGAGGCAGCATTTGTTCTCCAATTTGAAGGGGTGGTCTGCCATATAAAGCTTGGAAGGGGGTGATCTGCAGAGAAGTGTGGAAGGTGGTGTTGTACCACCATTCAGCAGTTGAGAGCCATTTGTGCCACTGTTTAGGTTGCGGGAAAGCCATATGTCTGAGGTAATTTTCCAAACATTGATTTACTCTTTCTGTCTGACCATTTGTCCGAGGATGGTATGAAGTGCTAAAATGCAGCTTGAATCCTAAAGATTTGAATAGAGCCTGCCGGAGGTGACTGGTGAATATCCTATCCCTGTCAGTGACCATGACAGTAGGGAGCCCATGTAGTTTGAAGATATTTTCTGCAAATGCTCTGGCTACAGACTTGACTGTGATGGGGTGCTTCATAGAGGTGAAATGGCCATATTTAGTAAATCTGTCGACCACTACCAAGATGACATCCTTGTTCTCAGAGATAGGCATCCCTTCAATGAAATCCATACTGATATGGGTCCAAGCAAAGTCACGAACAGGCAATGGCTGCAGCAGTCCTGGGGATTTGCAGTGCTCTGTTTTGTTGATCTGGCAAGTAGGGAACTTCTTAACAAAGTCAATGACATTTTGTTTGAGGCCAGGCCGGTGGAAGATGAGTTTGATTCTCTGGTATGTGGCCCTTTCTCCAGAGTGGCCTCCCAATTCAGAGTTATGAAAGGTATCTATGAGTTTCTGTCTGAGGTCAGTTGCCTTGCCCACAATGACTTTATTTTTGTATCTCAGAATTACTTTAGAGAAGGTGATGTTAGGAATGCTGCTAGGTGTGACGGAGAGCTGTGTCATCCATTCTTTGCATTTTTCATCAGCCTGGTAGGAATTAACCACTTCAGTAACCCATGTGGGGGTAGCAGCACTAGTGAAAAGTGCAAATAGGGAGTGTTTTACTCTGGAGAGTGCATCTCCTACTCTATTTTCCTTTCCTTTTTTGTATTCCACTACATAATTGTATCCCAACAATTTGACAAATAATTTGTGTTGAATCCCTTCTGTCAGCTTCTGTTCTTGTATGTATTTTAAGCTTTGTTGGTCAGTCTTGATGATGATACTAGTTGCAGAAAAATTATGCTTCCACTGCTTGAGTGCTTCCAATATTGCCATTGCTTCTTTATCACAAGTGGAGAGGGTAGCTGCTCTAGGGCCCAATTCTTTACTCATAAAAGAAATAGGTTTTCCCTTCTGCATGAGGACAGCCCCAATGCCATAGTCACAAGCATCAGCTTCTAAGGTGAATGGCAGGGAAAAATCAGGCAAGGCCAGAACAGGGGAGGTGCACATAGTGTCCTTTAGCTGGATGAATGCTTTTTCCTGTTCTTCTTTCCACAGAAATTGATCCTTCCTGAGTGATTGGAATAGGGGCTTGCATATTAACCCATAGTTTTTGATGAACCTTCTATAGTACCCTGTTAGACCAAGAAAACTCCTCAAGTATGTGACATTTTCAGGCCTTGGCCATTTAGAGATGGCTTGAATTATCTGTGGATCTGTTGAAACCCCTTGGCCAGAGATGATGTGGCCTAAGTATTCAACTTGTTTCTGTGCAAAAGTGCACTTGGATAGTTTGGCAAACAATTTGTTTGTGAGCAGCAATTGGAATACTTTCCTCAGGTGTTGTGCATGATCTTGCAAGTTGCTGCTGTATATGAGGATGTCATAAAAAAAATACCAGTGTGAATTTCCTGAGGTATGGTGCCAGCATAGTATTCATTAACTGCTGGAATGTGGCAGGTGCATTTGTGAGACCAAAGGGCATCACCAAATATTCATGGTGACCTTGGTGAGTACTGAATGCAATTTTCTCAATATCTTGCTTGGCCAGTCTAATCTGATGGTATCCACTCTTGAGGTCTATCTTGGAAAATATTGTGGCACCATTTAGTTCATCCAGTAAATCCTCTATGATAGGGATAGGATATTTGTTTTTGATTGTTTGCAGGTTGAGCTTTCTGTAGTCAATGCACTTCCTCCATGAGAGATCCTTCTTCTTGATAAGGATGGCAGGGGAGGAGTATGGACTCATGTTGTTTCTTATAATTCCCTCCTTGAGGAGATCTTGAATTATTTCCTCCATTATGTTCTTTTCGTGGTGTGGCAATCTATATGGCCTTTGATTCACAAGTTTGGCATCAGGCAAGAGTGGGATTGTGTGATCACAACTCCTTTTTGGTGGTAGTCCTGTGGGAGCTTGAAATATTTCCTTGAATTCATCCAATAGTGCTTGAATAACAGGTGGGTATTATGTTGTCGAAATGGCTACAATACCCATTGGTTGTATCCATAGCATTGCTCCACAGATAATTTCTTGGGGCTTTTTCTTGCCCATTTTCTCCACAGGGATGTTAGCTGTGGTGGGTAGTGTCTCATCATAGAATGTGACTTGCTCTCCAGACTCCAAAGTTGCCTTGAGTGTCATTTTCTTGTAACTTAATTCAACATGACTATAAGTATGTATCCAATCTGCTCCTAGGATAATGCCATATCCTTTTAGAGGTAGGATTCTGAAGTCAGATGTGAAAGTAGTATCTTGTATCCTGTAGTTACAATGCAGTGTGGAGAATTCAGTGTAGAGGATTCCTCCATTTGAAGTGACCACTTTCAACTTTTTTCTTGGAATCAATGGGCAGTTGGCCCTCTTGGGCAGGGAAGGTGTCATAAATGTAGCAGTGCTTCCACTGTCCACTAGTGCAGTAGCCATATGTTCCTCAATGTATACTGAAATGGGTGCAGTTGGGTGTGCTCATCCCCAGAACTGCATGCATAGAGATTTATAAAGCTGGGTCTCCTTCCTGTTCTGTTTCATCAGAACTATCCCTTTCTTTAATGTATATGACATTGATTTTTTCCATAGGAGCTGCTTGTAGATGATGTATTTGATTCCGTTGTGTCATTTTGCACACTTTCTTGTGGCCTGGGAACCAAGGTTCCTTGCATCTGTAACAAAGTTTCTTTTCTATTGCTTCCTGCATTGTGTTTGCTGTTGGGGCATTGGTTGGTTTGCTACTTTCAAATGACACTTGTCTTCTGGCTGTAGGTGTGTAGGGAGTCAATTGTTTCCTTGGTGGGGTAGCTTGCTCAATCCTTCTAGCCAACCACATTGCCTTCTGCATGTCAGTGGGATTGTGGCATTGAATATGTGCCTGGATGTAATCACTAAGGCCAGATATGAAGCTGTGTACATAATAATCATCTGGCATGGCTGGGTTGTCCCTTCTCACTAAATTCATAGCCTGTTCAAACTGCTTGTTATAATTTTCCACAGTTGTTACTTGTTTGATAGCATGGAAATGACGGCGGGGCGACGACAACCTGCAACCGGCTCTTTCTCTCTCGGTTCAGAAAAATTCAAAGAAGGCAAAAGAACACGAAGGAGGGAGAGAGGTGGCGGCGGCGGATGGAGAAAGATGGAGGAGGGTTAGTGATAGGATCAACTATCGATCGAACAACAAGAACAACCAAACTAGAAGAAGCAAGGATTCAGAGACTGCGAATTGGGGATTTGATTACTTGCGAGACGCCGATTATAGAGGGATCTATGCCAAACCTCACAGAGACGGCTAGGGTTTACCCCAAGGATACAATAATGCCAGGTCTACCACCGATCCGAGGCTTAAAAAGCAACAAAGCTAGTAATCGACAAACAAGTGAGCGGTTGGAAAGGGGGTTTATCAGTACAAGTTCTAACAGCGATACGTCGAGCGTATGGAGCCGTTGGATGGGCGATGAGTGGTCCAGAGCGAAGGCGCGTTGTCGAAACGGTAAGTGGCTTCTGTTGTCTGAATTGATACAGTGCCTGACAACTCCTCCCCGGCGACATCAGACTTGCCCTCAAGGCCTTCTGAATAAATGCCGAGTCCTCCCAAGTGGCATCAGCAGGAGGGAGATTAGTCCACTTGACTAACCATTGGACGACTGGAATGGCAATATCTCCCTGTTTACGCGGAATCAGTTTCCTGTCGAGGATAGCTTCAGGTGCAATGAGGATGGTGTCGTCAGGGTTTAACAGTGGAAGAGGTGTTGTCGGAATTGCCTTGGTACCAATATGCTTCTTCAACTAACTAATATGAAATGTAGGGTGGAGTTGGCATCCCTCAGGTAGTAACAACTTGTAGCTAGTATTGCCAATCTTCTCCAACACTCTGAAGGGTCCATAATATTTAGAGTGGAGCTTCAGACACCTGTGTAAACTCAAGGACGTGTGTCGATAAGGCTGTATTTTCAAATAAACCATGTCTCCAATGTCGAGTGTGCGTTCAGTTATGTTTTTATCTGCCTGAATTTTCATTCTTTCCCGAGCCTTCAGTAATCTTGCCTTTATCTGCTGTGCCATTTCTAGTGTGGGTGCAGTGGGAATGAGGTCACTTTGATCATCAGCAGGAGGCATCATTTGTTCTCCAATTTGAAGGGGTGGTCTGCCATATAAAGCTTGGAAGGGGGTGATCTGCAGAGAAGTGTGGAAGGTGGTGTTGTACCACCATTCAGCAGTTGAGAGCCATTTGTGCCACTGTTTAGGTTGCGGGAAAGCCATATGTCTGAGGTAATTTTCCAAACATTGATTTACTCTTTCTGTCTGACCATTTGTCCGAGGATGGTATGAAGTGCTAAAATGCAGCTTGAATCCTAAAGATTTGAATAGAGCCTGCCGGAGGTGACTGGTGAATATCCTATCCCTGTCAGTGACCATGACAGTAGGGAGCCCATGTAGTTTGAAGATATTTTCTGCAAATGCTCTGGCTACAGACTTGACTGTGATGGGGTGCTTCATAGAGGTGAAATGGCCATATTTAGTAAATCTGTCGACCACTACCAAGATGACATCCTTGTTCTCAGAGATAGGCATCCCTTCAATGAAATCCATACTGATATGGGTCCAAGCAAAGTCACGAACAGGCAATGGCTGCAGCAGTCCTGGGGATTTGCAGTGCTCTGTTTTGTTGATCTGGCAAGTAGGGAACTTCTTAACAAAGTCAATGACATTTTGTTTGAGGCCAGGCCGGTGGAAGATGAGTTTGATTCTCTGGTATGTGGCCCTTTCTCCAGAGTGGCCTCCCAATTCAGAGTTATGAAAGGTATCTATGAGTTTCTGTCTGAGGTCAGTCGCCTTGCCCACAATGACTTTATTTTTGTATCTCAGAATTACTTTAGAGAAGGTGATGTTAGGAATGCTGCTAGGTGTGACGGAGAGCTGTGTCATCCATTCTTTGCATTTTTCATCAGCCTGGTAGGAATTAACCACTTCAGTAACCCATGTGGGGGTAGCAGCACTAGTGAAAAGTGCAAATAGGGAGTGTTTTACTCTGGAGAGTGCATCTCCTACTCTATTTTCCTTTCCTTTTTTGTATTCCACTACATAATTGTATCCCAACAATTTGACAAATAATTTGTGTTGAATCCCTTTTGTCAGCTTCTGTTCTTGTATGTATTTTAAGCTTTGTTGGTCAGTCTTGATGATGATACTAGTTGCAGAAAAATTATGCTTCCACTGCTTGAGTGCTTCCAATATTGCCATTGCTTCTTTATCACAAGTGGAGAGGTTAGCTGCTCTAGGGCCCAATTCTTTACTCATAAAAGAAATAGGTTTTCCCTTCTGCATGAGGACAACCCCAATGCCATAGTCACAAGCATCAGCTTCTAAGGTGAATGGCAGGGAAAAATAAGGCAAGGCCAGAACAGGGGAGGTGCACATAGTGTCCTTTAGCTGGATGAATGCTTTTTCCCGTTCTTCTTTCCACAGAAATTGATCCTTCCTGAGTGATTGGAATAGGGGCTTGCATATTAACCCATAGTTTTTGATGAACCTTCTATAGTACCCTGTTAGACCAAGAAAACTCCTCAAGTATGTGACATTTTCAGGCCTTGGCCATTTAGAGATGGCTTGAATTATCTGTGGATCTGTTGAAACCCCTTGGCCAGAGATGATGTGGCCTAAGTATTCAACTTGTTTCTGTGCAAAAGTGCACTTGGATAGTTTGGCAAACAATTTGTTTGTGAGCAGCAATTGGAATACTTTCCTCAGGTGTTGTGCATGATCTTGCAAGTTGCTGCTGTATATGAGGATGTCATAAAAAAATACCAGTGTGAATTTCCTGAGGTATGGTGCCAGCATAGTATTCATTAACTGCTGGAATGTGGCAGGTGCATTTGTGAGACCAAAGGGCATCACCAAATATTCATGGTGACCTTGGTGAGTACTGAATGCAATTTTCTCAATATCTTGCTTGGCCAGTCTAATCTGATGGTATCCACTCTTGAGGTCTATCTTGGAAAATATTGTGGCACCATTTAGTTCATCCAGTAAATCCTCTATGATAGGGATAGGATATTTGTTTTTGATTGTTTGCAGGTTGAGCTTTCTGTAGTCAATGCACTTCCTCCATGAGAGATCCTTCTTCTTGATAAGGATGGCAGGGGAGGAGTATGGACTCATGTTGTTTCTTATAATTCCCTCCTTGAGGAGATCTTGAATTATTTCCTCCATTATGTTCTTTTCGTGGTGTGGCAATCTATATGTCCTTTGATTCACAAGTTTGGCATCAGGCAAGAGTGGGATTGTGTGATCACAACTCCTTTTTGGTGGTAGTCTTGTGGGAGCTTGAAATATTTCCTTGAATTCATCCAATAGTGCTTGAATAACAGGTGGGTATTATGTTGTCGAAATGGCTACAATACCCATTGGTTGTATCCATAGCATTGCTCCACAGATAATTTCTTGGGGCTTTTTCTTGCCCATTTTCTCCACAGGGATGTTAGCTGTGGTGGGTAGTGTCTCATCATAGAATGTGACTTGCTCTCCAGACTCCAAAGTTGCCTTGAGTGTCATTTTCTTGTAACTTAATTCAACATGACTATAAGTATGTATCCAATCTGCTCCTAGGATAATGCCATATCCTTTTAGAGGTAGGATTCTGAAGTCAGATGTGAAAGTAGTATCTTGTATCCTGTAGTTACAATGTAGTGTGGAGAATTCAGTGTAGAGGATTCCTCCATTTGAAGTGACCACTTTCAACTTTTTTCTTGGAATCAATGGGCAGTTGGCCCTCTTGGGCAGGGAAGGTGTCATAAATGTAGCAGTGCTTCCACTGTCCACTAGTGCAGTAGCCATATGTTCCCCAATGTATACTGAAATGGGTGCAGTTGGGTGTGCTCATCCCCAGAACTGCATGCATAGAGATTTATAAAGCTGGGTCTCCTTCCTGTTCTGTTTCTTCATCAGAACTATCCCTTTCTTTAATGTATATGCCATTGATTTTTTCCATAGGAGCTGCTTGTAGCTGATGTATTTGATTCTGTTGTGTCATTTTGCACACTTTCTTGTGGCCTGGGAACCAAGGTTCCTTGCATCTGTAACAAAGTTTCTTTTCTATTTCTTCCTGCATTGTGTTTGCTGTTGGGGCATTGGTTGGTTTGCTACTTTCAAATGACACTTGTCTTCTGGCTGTAGGTGTGTAGGGAGTCAATTGTTTCCTTGGTGGGGTAGCTTGCTCAATCCTTCTAGCCAACCACATTGCCTTCTGCATGTCAGTGGGATTGTGGCATTGAATATGTGCCTGGATGTAATCACTAAAGCCAGATATGAAGCTGTGTACATAATAATCATCTAGCATGGCTGGGTTGTCCCTTCTCACTAAATTCATAGCCTGTTCAAACTGCTTGATATAATTTGCCACAGTTGTTACTTATCTGATAGCATGGAAATTCTTGATATTGTCACAAATGGAAGCCTTTGCAAATCTGTCTCCCAAGTGTCTACAGAAATGTGACGCCCCGAGATCGGGCACTATGCAGATTTCAGCATTTCCGCCAAAATCCACATAATAACCGATTCCAGGTTGCCACTTGTGATAACATTACAACAGTTCACGATTAATCCACAACAACAACAGAGGAGGTATATACAAGACGACTCAAACGAGTCAAGGATACAACTGATACAATACAAAGATCCAAATAACAGCGGAAGAAACAACATAGCGTCCGACTACGGACAAGATACAAATTGGACTAAGAGTCCTGAAGATAACCGAGAGCGTCCAATCCCTGCCCAGGCCAAGCCGGAGGGATTCCCAAGCTAACGTCGTCAGACTTCAGACCTGTTGACTGCAATATTGAATATGCAGCCATGAAAGAGATTCGTGGGTCAGTACGGTTAAGTACTGGCAAGTGGATAAACCATACTCACAAGATACCGGCGTAGCCAGTCATCACAAGATACAAATACTTTGGGTTAAATGGAAAGGAGAGGATTATTGCAAATAAACGGCAGCGGGCTGCACTAACTAACTACAGAGACTCACTACAACATCCGGCTAAAAGAGGGGGATAAGATAGCGTATCGGAACCAACTACAACTACTCACCAAACAATACCCATCCAATGTTACCCCCTACTAAGGAAGCAACCCAAGGATAACTCACACTGTTGGATTAAGGATGGATCAAGTTGTTGTGTCAATAAGACTATTACTAGTCAAGTTATCATTAGTTAGGTGTAAGTTGTACTGAGTACTTGTTAGCCAGTACTTTCACCAAGTTAACCATAACCGCGGAAAACACGGCTTCTCGAGAAGATTTAACCCTGCAGGGATGCACCAATTTGGCCGTACACGTAAGAATAACCCGCCAGACGGGGGATCAACCCACCAAGCGAGGTACTCAACACAACCCAACTCTTCTTCGCATCAAGCCCAAAGAACCACATGCTGTGCGTGCGCGGCTAATCGAGCCCCACGAAGAAAAGGGGACCCTCATAGCACTCTAAGACCACGCCGCCCTAAATGCCGACTACAAAAGTTCCACCCTGGCCTCGGGTTCGCACCTGCATATGCATGCATCAAATGGAAAGCCCGAACTAAGTGTGGCAATTTGGACGAGATGCGAATCGAGTCAAATTGAGGGGGGCTCCCATACTCGCTTCCCACATACGGTTAGTGCGCTCATCATGGATCGGTAGACAAGACCCTTTTCCTAATTAGGGTCGACACTAGCAGGCTTCAAAACCACGCCGGGCCTCCTGCCGGTGCCTTATCATCAAATTATTATTACCCAAAACATTAACATGTTGTTGATTGAATTGAAACCCAACTATCAAACTAAACAGGTGATATGAAAGGAACAACAAGACTTGAGCGCAAACAACACTAAGCATGCAACTACGACACGAGGGCCAACAGGGTAAACAAACAACAGTTAATAGGAACTGGAAGGAAGGCTATATCATGGCTGCAAGGTAACATATAATAGGATCGAGACACAAGCATCGAATCAACAGGCTAGAATAAGAACACCGGAAAGAATCGGTAACAAGTGATGAAAGGCAGCCATTTGGCAGCAAGTGAGTATACTTGCCTGGAATCCAGCAAGTAGAGGTACATCCACAGCACTTGTCGTTGCTCACATCATCTCAACGTCCTATCCGGGAAGAAGCAACGAACCTCGAACAAACACCAGATGCAACAATTACTACTACGGCAAAAGATCCAGCATGATCAAGATATGGATGCATGACAATTTAATGGATGCATAGAAATAAACTAGTTGACATGACAAATTGTTTAAATGGACCCATATGCAATTTGAGTTGCATATGAAAAGCCCATGAATTATGGTTGAAACAATTGTTTTACAACTAACCAATAGGTGGAAGTGGTTTAGTATGAGGCATGGATGAGAAAAACAACAAAATAACAACAATAGAACCAATTGGGAATAAGGTTTACCCATTTTGAATTTCACTTATTAAGTTTTTGGAATTTTGGTTACTTAAAGGTGTCACACAAGCATTTGTTGTTTTCATCAAGTTTAATTGTTCAAAACAGATAACAAAGTTCATATTTGATTAGAACACAAAATTTTAGGTGGATTACATGTTTCCATTATTGAAAAAGGAATTACAATGATTTAATTATGAATTAAACAAGTTTAAACAAGATTTAATTGAATTTAATTCAAGTGTGAATATTATTTGAATTTTATTTGTTCAAAACATAAATTCAAATTCATATTTGAAAAGGTTATGTTTTTCTGGTTTGAAAACATATTGTATAAGTTCAAAAATAATTTAATTTGAGCAAGTTATGAATTTAGCAAATTTAAATGATTTAAACAAGGTTTAAATTATTCCAGCAATTTTAATTATCCAAAACATGAAACAAAATTTATATTTGAAAAGGTGGTTTAAAATAGCATGGAAAACATATTTCATTTGTGTTATTTGAATTAAGTATGAATCATTTATGAAATTACTCAAATTTTAAATGACTTGTTTAAATTTGAAATTTGAATGCATTTGAATTATTCAAAACAGAAAACAAATGTTATATTTGGAAAGAGCATGAAATTTTGGTTGGAAAACATATTTTATATGGGCCATTTGAAATATAGTTGAATTTGTTATGGATTTAGTCAAATTCATAAGAGTTATTTGAATTTGAATTTTTGAATTGATTAGGGATGCTCAAAACAGTGCACAAACTGCATATTTAGAAAGTACAGGAAAATTGGAGTGGAATACATATAAAGTTTGTATTATTTGGGTTTATAAATTAAAAGTTATAGCCATTCGAATTTTAGGGTTATTAAACATTTCTGGAAAAAGAAAACAGGGGAGTGAACTTTTTGCACCGTAGCTTGGCTACTCGCACTGGCTGACCAGTGGGGCCACGCCAGGGTGGCGTTGACTGGTGCGGGCTGGAGACCAGCTGGGCCTTGGGAGCCTATGCCAGGTGGGCCCAACACCCATGCGAAATAATTAGCAAAAAGGCGGCTGCGGCTTGCGCCCGCGGGGATTCGATCCCACGCGCTAGCGCTGCGCGCAGCGAGGGCCAAGCCACTGGGCTAGGATTCGGTTTCTGAAAAGGGATGGGTCTGAACCGTTAAGAGGTGACGCTAGCGTTTCTGCTACTGACGAACTGACGAACACCGGCAAGGTTCAGAGCAGAACAGCGGACAGGCGACGATCGCGACCTCGACGGGCGGCGATTCCGGCGAGCAGGAGGCAGTGGACACGCGCGGGACTCACGCACGCAAGCAGGGAGCAGAGGGAGAGGGGAAGAAGGAAGGGTGGGCGCTCACAGTGGCTCGTCGCGGAAGCAGCAGGTGGTGACGATGGTGGAGTTCGGTGGCGCCGTCGACGGCGCGGGAGGGAGGCGTCCAGTGCATCTCCGGCTCGGCAACTCCCGCGTAGATGATGCAGAGAACGACGGCGTTCCATTCCCGCCCTCAGGTGGAGCTCCCGTTTCCATGGCGCTCGATCAGTGAGGGTGGTTAGCGCTGGATTCTCTCGGTGCCTTTTAGGGGAACAGAAACAGAGAGGAGCGGGGGGCAGCTAGACGAGGAGGGAGAGAGGGATGGCGGCGCGGCAGGAAGATGGGAGAGGGTACGGGTTGCAGGAGGGGGTGGCGTTTTATGGAGCCGTGAGCTTGGTACGGCAGCAATCGGGAGGGGGAGGGGAGAAGATCAGCGGTGGTGCGTGGTTGTCGTGACGTAAGGAGGAAGAAGAGGCAGTGGGCTGTGGGCTGGGGGGAGAAAAACGGATGGGGTGGGCTGAGGGAAAAAAGGGGAGAGGGGTGGCCTGTCTCCTTTGTTTTTTATTTCTTTTGATCCTTTTTTTTTGTAAAAGAAAGAGGGAGAGAAAAAGGATAAAGGTTAGGGTTATATTTTTAGGAAATATTTTTGTTAGTTTTCAAAACAGAAATGTCAAGCAATGTTAGCATGGATTTCAAACCTTTGAATTATTAGTTTGATTTTTAAATTGGTAGTTGAATTTCAAATAGGGTTTGGGGTTTTTATTTTAGATGAAATGTTTTATTAATTTGCAAACAGCAAATCAAGGCAATTGTGAACATTAAGTCCAAAGATTTGAAATATTTATTTGAGTTTTTAAGTTGTTATTTGAATTTCCATAGTATTTCATAAGGATTTGATTTTTAACCAATTTTTATTCCACTAACTCAACAATTATGAAAAACATTTATTGAATTTTAATTGTTTGCAAGAATTTAATGTTTAAACCACAATTGGAAACATGCCCATCAAGAAGGAATTGATTTGAAATTTAATTTGCCATTAGGGTTTTTAACAAAAGGGAAATTTTTATTTAGCAGGCAATTTAAATAGATTCAACTTCAAACTTTTTGAAAAAAAACAATTGAGTGGTTTACTTTGCAACTTTCAATTGGAATTTAAGACATGCTTTTTTGAAAGTTTAAAGTGGTTTGAATTTTTGAGTTGTTCTGAAAACAGGATGCAATGCTCATGTGATGCATGTGATGCAATGCAAAAGAAAAGCAACCAACTTTCTAACTTAGGGTAACACCCCAGGTGTTACAGACGACACCACTAACAAGGGATTGCGCCCTCGCAATCCACCTGCTAACCCGGGAGGGGAAAGAAGTTCGACTATCGATTCTTCATGCTTCCAGCTGATGTCCTCGACACCACTAACAAGAGATTCTTGCTCGGAGTGACGACGATGTTCTTCCACCAGGAATCTTCCGATGATCGCACCTATTAGGTTAAAGGCTCAGAAAACGTCCACCCACGTAGGATCCTAACACTTTGAAAGATAGCCAAGGGGGGAGACTCCAAAACAAATAAGATGGGAGGGGAAATAGAATAGGGATAAGGAGAAAAACAAGAATCCTATTGAGATGTTTTCCAAAATAGTTTAGCAGAAATAGTTTTTGACATTCTAGAAACAACGACCGTTAGCTAGGTTATCCTACAGGCTTTGCGGACCCGTTGCTTCGATAACCATTCGTATCGAAACAATACCGGGAATCGGAACCAAGGCTCTGATACCATTTGTGACGCCCCGAGATCGGGCACTATGTAGATTTCAGCATTTCCGCCAAAATCCACATAATAACCGATTCCAGGTTGCCACTTGTGATAACATTACAACAGTTCACGATTAATCCACAACAACAACAGAGGAGGTATATACAAGACGACTCAAACGAGTCAAGGATACAACTGATACAATACAAAGATCCAAATAACAGCGGAAGAAACAACATAGCGTCCGACTACGGACAAGATACAAATTGGACTAAGAGTCCTAAAGATAACCGAGAGCGTCCAATCCCTGCCGAGGCCAAGCCGGAGGGATTCCCAAGCTAACGTCGTCAGACTTCAAACCTGTTGACTGCAATATTGAATATGCAGCCACGAAAGAGATTCGTGGGTCAGTACGGTTAAGTACTGGCAAGTGGATAAACCATACTCACAAGATACCGGCGTAGCCAGTCATCACAAGATACAAATACTTTGGGTTAAATGGAAAGGAGAGGATTATTGCAAATAAACGGCAGCGGGCTGCACTAACTAACTACAGAGACTCACTACAACATCCGGCTAAAAGAGGGGGATAAGATAGCGTATCGGAACCAACTACAACTACTCACCAAACAATACCCATCCAATGTTACCCCCTACTAAGGAAGCAACCCAAGGATAACTCACACTGTTGGATTAAGGATGGATCAAGTTGTTGTGTCAATAAGACTATTACTAGTCAAGTTATCATTAGTTAGGTGTAAGTTGTACTGAGTACTTGTTAGCCAGTACTTTCACCAAGTTAACCATAACCGCGGAAAACACGGCTTCTCGAGAAGATTTAACCCTGCAGGGATGCACCAATTTGGCCGTACACGTAAGAATAACCCGCCAGACGGGGGATCAACCCACCAAGCGAGGTACTCAACACAACCCAACTCTTCTTCGCATCAAGCCCAAAGAACCACATGCTGTGCGTGCGCGCCTAATCGAGCCCCACGAAGAAAAGGGGACCCTCATAGCACTCTAAGACCACGCCGCCCTAAATGCCGACTACAAAAGTTCCACCCTGGCCTCGGGTTCGCACCTGCATATGCATGCATCAAATGGAAAGCCCGAACTAAGTGTGGCGATTTGGACGAGATGCGAATCGAGTCAAATTGAGGGGGGGCGCCCATACTCGCTTCCCACATGCGGTTAGTGCGCTCATCATGGATCGGTAGACAAGACCCTTTTCCTAATTAGGGTCGACACTAGCAGGCTTCAAAACCACGCCGGGCCTCCTGCCGGTGCCTTATCATCAAATTATTATTACCCAAAACATTAACATGTTGTTGCTTGAATTGAAACCCAACTATCAAACTAAACAGGTGATATGAAAGGAACAACAAGACTTGAGCGCAAACAACACTAAGCATGCAACTACGACACGAGGGCCAACAGGGTAAACAAACAACAATTAATAGGAAGTGGAAGGAAGGCTATATCATGGCTGCAAGGTAACATATAATAGGATCGAGACACAAGCATCGAATCAACATGCTAGAATAAGAACAACGGAAAGAATCGGTAACAAGTGATGAAAGGCAGCCATTTGGCAGCAAGTGAGTATACTTGCCTGGAATCCAGCAAGTAGAGGTACATCCACAGCACTTGTCGTTGCTCACATCATCTCAACGTCCTATCCGGGAAGAAGCAACGAACCTCGAACAAACAACGGATGCAACAATTACTACTACGGCAAAAGATCCAGCATGATCAAGATATGGATGCATGACAATTTAATGGATGCATAGAAATAAACTAGTTGACATGACAACATGTTTAAATGGACCCATATGCAATTTGAGTTGCATATGAAAAGCCCATGAATTATGGTTGAAACAATTGTTTTACAACTAACCAACAGGTGGAAGTGGTTTAGTATGAGGCATGGATGAGAAAAACAACAAAATAACAACAATAGAACCAATTGGGAATAAGGTTTACCCATTTTGAATTTCACTTATTAAGTTTTTGGAATTTTGGTTACTTAAAGGTGTCACACAAGCATTTGTTGTTTTCATCAAGTTTAATTGTTCAAAACAGATAACAAAGTTCATATTTGATTAGAACACAAAATTTTAGGTGGATTACATGTTTCTATTATTGAAAAAGGAATTACAATGATTTAATTATGAATTAAACAAGTTTAAACAAGATTTAATTGAATTTAATTCAAGTGTGAATATTATTTGAATTTTATTTGTTCAAAACATAAATTCAAATTCATATTTGAAAATTTTATGTTTTTCTGGTTTGAAAACATATTGTATAAGTTCAAAAATAATTTAATTTGAGCAAGTTATGAATTTAGCAAATTTAAATGATTTAAACAAGGTTTAAATTATTCAAGCAATTTTAATTATCCAAAACATGAAACAAAATTTATATTTGAAAAGGTGGTTTAAAATAGCATGGAAAACATATTTCATTTGTGTTATTTGAATTAAGTATGAATTATTTATGAAATTACTCAAATTTTAAATGACTTGTTTAAATTTGAAATTTGAATGCATTTGAATTATTCAAAACAGAAAACAAATGTTATATTAGGAAAGAGCATGAAATTTTGGTTGGAAAACATATTTTATATGGGCCATTTGAAATATACTTGAATTTGTTATGGATTTAGTCAAATTCATAAGAGTTATTTGAATTTGAATTTTTGAATTGATTAGGGATGCTCAAAACAGTGCACAAACTGCATATTTAGAAAGTACAGGAAAATTGGAGTGGAATACATATAAAGTTTGTATTATTTGGGTTTATAAATTAAAAGTTATAGCCATTTGAATTTTAGGGTTATTAAACATTTCTGGAAAAAGAAAACAGGGGAGTGAACTTTTTGCACCGTAGCTTGGCTACTCGCATTGGCTGACCAGTGGGGCCACGCCAGGGTGGCGCTGACTGGTGCGGGCTGGAGACCAGCTGGGCGTTGGGAGCCTATGCCAGGTGGGCCCAACACCCATGCGAAATAATTAGCAAAAAGGCGGCTGCGGCTTGCGCCCGCGGGGATTCGATCCCACGCGCTAGCGCTGCGCGCAGCGAGGGCCAAGCCACTGGGCTAGGATTCGGTTTCTGAAAAGGGATGGGTCTGAACCGTTAAGAGGTGACGCTAGCGTTTCTGCTACTGACGAACTGACGAACACCGGCACGGTTCAGAGCAGAACGGCGGACATGCGACGATCGCGACCTCGACGGGCGGCGATTCCGGCGAGCAGGAGGCAGTGGACACGCGCGGGACTCACGCACGCAAGCAGGGAGCAGAGGGAGAGGGGAAGAAGGAAGGGTGGGCGCTCACAGTGGCTCGTCGCGGAAGCAGCAGGTGGTGACGATGGTGGAGTTCGGTGGCGCCGTCGACGGCGCGGGAGGGAGGCGTCCAGTGCATCTCCGGCTCGGCAACTCCCGCGTAGACGATGCAGAGAACGACAGCGTTCCATTCCCGCCCTCAGGTGGAGCTCCCGTTTCCATGGCGCTCGATCGGTGAGGGTGGTTGGCGCTGGATTCTCTCGGTGCCTTTTAGGGGAACAGAAACAGAGAGGAGCGGGGGCAGCTAGACGAGGAGGGAGAGAGGGATGGCGGCGCGGCAGGAAGATGGGAGAGGGTACGGGTTGAAGGAGGAGGTGGCGTTTTATGGAGCCGTGAGCTTGGTACGGCAGCAATCGGGAGGGGGAGGGGAGAAGATCAGCGGTGGTGCGTGGTTCGTACTGTCGTGACGTAAGGAGGAAGAAGAGGCAGTGGGCTGTGGGCTGGGGGGAGAAAAACGGATGGGGTGGGCTGAGGGAAAAAAGGGGAGAGGGGTGGCATGTCTCCTTTGTTTTTTATTTCTTTTGATCCTTTTTTTTTGTAAAAGAAAGAGGGAGAGAAAAAGGATAAAGGTTAGGGTTATATTTTTAGGAAATATTTTTGTTAGTTTTCAAAACAGAAATGTCAAGCAATGTTAGCATGGATTTCAAACCTTTGAATTATTAGTTTGATTTTTAAATTGGTAGTTGAATTTCAAATAGGGTTTGGGGTTTTTATTTTATATGAAATGTTTTATTAACTTGCAAACAGCAAATCAAGGCAATTGTGAACATTAAGTCCAAAGATTTGAAATATTTATTTGAGTTTTTAAGTTGTTATTTGAATTTCCATAGTATTTCATAAGGAGTTGATTTTTAACCAATTTTTATTCCACTAACTCAACAATTATGAAAAACATTTATTGAATTTTAATTGTTTGCAAGAATTTAATGTTTAAACCACAATTGGAAACATGCCCATCAAGAAGGAATTGATTTGAAATTTAATTTGCCATTAGGGTTTTTAACAAAAGGGAAATTTTTATTTAGCAGGCAATTTAAATAGATTCAACTTCAAACTTTTTGAAAAAAAAAACAATTGAGTGGTTTACTTTGCAACTTTCAATTGGAATTTTAGACATGCTTTTTTGAAAGTTTAAAGTGGTTTGAATTTTTGAGTTGTTCTGAAAACAGGATGCAATGCTCATGTGATGCATGTGATGCAATGCAAAAGAAAAGCAACCAACTTTCTAACTTAGGGTAACACCCCAGGTGTTACAGAGATGCCAATGTAAATTCTTGTAGCTATACCCTATGCCCCTCCACCACTGAATTGCATCACCCTTCAAATAAGTAATGGCTATCACAGTTCGACTATCATAGTTCAATGACTTCTATCCAAGAATCGACGTCTGAACCATCACATTCAGGGATGTTTAACTTGGCAGGTTTTACTGTAGGAATTCCTCTGCGGTACTCTTGTTGGTTGCCTTGTCCTTTCCTGTTATCATTGTCACCCTGTTCCTCTTCCTCTACATGGATAGAATTCACTGCTGCATTTCCTTTCTGCTGAGTTTCAGGTACAACCGTGGTCATCTTGCCAAAGTGGGGGTGTCTGTACTTGGGTGTACCATCCAAATTGAGTTCTTTACCTGTTTGGTCGTGCAAGGTTTGACTACCAATGACCCTTGTCGTTGCAGGGTTTTGTCTTACTGATCCTGCTGACTTTCCCCCGTTGATGTTATCAGGCGTGGAGCTTTCATACCCGTGTTGCAAGTTTTCCAAGGCTTCACCTTTCTTGGCAGCAAACAAGCGCTCGAAGTTGGTGTCGATATTCTCAAAATTTATCTGAATGCTCGAGAAGTTCTTGGTCACGAGCTGCTTGAACTCGAGGAATTCTTCGCGATCATCCTTCCAGGAGCGCTGCAATTCTTTTACTTCTAACTGAATTGTTTCCATCATCAGCATACCCGTATCAGTGGAGGTTTCTTCGATGTCCATGGTACCAGCTTGTCGGAGTACTTCTACCGCCGCCGTCGCCGACGCCAACGCCTCCTCGCCGCCACGAGTCACACGGATCTGGGTGGGTGGTGGGATTTTACAACCAAGGAATTGTTCCGAGGCAACCTCTCCCTTGCCCTGATCTGTGACCGAACTGTGCTCACGCCGCCGCCGAGCCGCCTCCACTAGCTACTCACCGTCGCCGAAATCACGATGAACACGGAAGGATTTTACGAGAGATCCCAACTTCCGGGTTTTCGAGATCCAAAACGCCTCCAAGGACGACTAGCTCCTGATACCAGTTGATAGGATCAACTATCGATCGAACAACAAGAACATCCAAACTAGAAGAAGCAAGGATTCAGAGACTGCGAATTGGGGATATGATTACTTGGAGAGACGCTGATTACAGAGGGATGGATGCCAAACCTCACAGAGGCGGCTAGGGTTTACCCCAAGGATACAATGATGCCAGGTCTACCACCGATCCGAGGCTTAAAAAGCAACAAAGCTAGTAATCGACAAACAAGTGAGCAGTTGGAAAGGGGGTTTATCAGTACAAGTTCTGACAGCGATGCGTCGAGCGTCTGGAGCCGTTGGATGGGCGATGAGTGGTCCAGAGCGAAGGCGCGTTGTCGAAGCGGTAAGTGGCTTCTGTTGGCTGAATTGATACAGTGTCTGACAGTTAGGGTTCCAGGGGAATCCGGAGGGGATGGGTAGATAATGAGGAGGGGAAGAGGGGACCATGGCGTTGTGGTTCCGCTGGTGGGGAGAGGGAAAGCGACAGGAGGAGGGCTCACGCTCTCCTTGCCCGTCCGTACGGAGAAGAACGTGAGATGGGCTGGTTTGGTGATAAAACGGGCTGACTTAGACCTGGCTTGGCTTGGCCGGCTCTAAAATCTTTTTTTTTGTTCATTTTATTTCTTTTATCTTAAAACCTTTTCTTATTACATTTCTTGAGTGGAAAAAAGACAAATAAGGTTTTGCTAAAACAAAAGAGAGAGGAGCGTTATAGTAATAAAAACAGGGTTTAGAAACAAATTATTTTTAAGGTTAGAAAAAATGCAATGCTATGCATGATGACATGATGCGAAAAAAGAAAACAATCAATTTCTAATTTGGGGGAAAAAACCCGGGTGTTACACGCGTGCCGGCCCATTTATATCGTGCCGTGCCGTGCCGGCCCACGTGCCTCAAATCGAGGAGCGGCCCAAGCACTAACGGGCTCGTGCCGTGCCGGGACCATTTAAATCGTGCCGTGCCAAAAAAGCCGTGCTTCGGGCCAGCCCATTTGGCCGGGCCGCATTCGTGCCGGGCCCGGCCAAATACAGTTAGCACGCACATTTGCACCTCTGTTCACTCAAGAGTCAAGATTCATAATTTGCCTGATCAAAATGAATATTTGTCCTTCTGCATCAAGTTTTTCTTAAGAAATCAAAATTTGGCATAATTCTGGTATTCTAATGGCACTTCAAATTAGTAGAAGGACTAGCACCTAGAAAATATATTAGTATTTGTGTTGTGTTGGTTTGAACAAGGGAAGACTGCTTAATATGGTTGTTTGCTTACACGTGTACATTTATCGATATTTGGACAAGAAAATGAGAGTTTGGTTCAGAAATTCATGAAGAATATTGTGTGGTTAACTATGTTGTCAGAGGTGATCCTAAATATGAACACACATGCTCACCTTTTTTTTTGTACTCCGTGATCACCAACGCTTGTGTACTAATGTTGTTGTAAATATTGTTTTCGGTTTGCCAGGTCATGAATGGTGGAAAAAAGTGCATGACAAATGAGACAATGTAGCAGCACTTAGAATTTTAGGAGGGTGGAGTGGCGTTATCTAGAGACAGCAAATGTAGATGTTGCGATTGGGTAAAGAGAGGTATAAGATCATTCATAACAAGGTAAAGTTCAGTTTAATTTGCTTTGCACTTGCATATTTTCATAGATTAGACTCGCACTCCTATTCTTGTTAGTCTTTGGAGGCACACACAGCCGGTTTGATGCAACCTTCATTTGGAACATTGGCAAATTATTTGGGTTCTTAGTTGCTCATCTCTCATATTGAGATAATTGTTAGATATTTGCACAAGACAATTTTCCTTGAATTTTATGTTCTGCTGTCGCGCTGCCGGACGTTAAGTCCGGTCCAGACATGTATGTCTGGCAGAGTTTCGTGTCATTTCAGAATCTATACTTGTGCGCATCCACAGACATACTCTGAACCCTTATGTTAATAATTAAGGTTTGTATGGATGCGTTATTCATTTATATCTGCACCATTTATGTATATGGTTTGAAAACCAAATGGATGAATCAATGTTGTTCCGGTCTGTATTTTATTACTCTATTCTTATCGCTTTAATGTTAGAACTTCCTATGTTACATAGGAAAGTCTCTACGAGAAAGATGGTTGGTGGTTTTATACCTAATAATAATGCTCGACGGCGAATGCTCAGTTTTAATGTCAAAACTACATGTCAAGATGATTCTGATGGGTCTTCCAAATACTACATAAACTTCATCTTTAACTTGAGACATGGCCTGAGCTGATTCTTTGGTGCTCTCTTGTTCTTGTAGGTTCAATTGGGACAGGTTGGTCCCAAACTTTGTGGATTGTTTTTCCTTCTCTAAAGCTCTCCATGCGCATGAATTGCGGTGCTGTCATTGTCTTCCTCGGCGCATGAATAAGACGTTTAGTCCGTCGCCGCACTAGCAGCCCCTCGGCCTCCATCCCTGCCTCCCTCCACTCTGACCCTGCTTCCTGTGACTCCTCCTATGGTGTGGATTTGTGGTACTCTCCTATGGTAGAATTTTGCAGGTGAAATCTGAGTTGTTGGATATAAATTTTGTTGCTACTACCTCGTAATTCTTGTGATGAGAATATGGTCTAGATATTTCTGTATAAATCTGAGATGCCTAGAATTTGTGGGAAGTGAACATATGCTTAGTCAAGAGTAGACGAAGAAAATAATGTGTACATGTTGGTTGTGATAGATTAATATTTCTGGGCTAACATTTTGCTAAACCTTGTATCTCTTTTATTCCGTTTTTCCGAGATTGATGCTTGTATTGGCACGAAAAGTGAGTTGCACGGACTTCTAAAAGCAATGTTGTTTGTCTTTAGCTGGATGAAGAACCTGCAATCGGAAAAACACTACAATTCTTCTTGGGAATATTTCATATTGCACGAATGTTTGGGTTTGTCTCAATGCTTCGAACTTTGTTGTTTGTTTTTATTTGCAATTTTGATATAAATAAGAATACAAGATGGAAATAAAAATCCGAAGAGAGCATCCTCTTATGTGTGTTAATTTTTTAGCCTTATTCTCAAATATGCTATGTAATCATGGTTGTGAATGTTTACCTAAAAGTTTAGAGGCCTTTGCAGGATGCGATTGCATCCCAAGAGAGCATGCTCTTATGTGTGGTGATTTTTTAGCCTTATTCTGGAATCTGATCTATAATCTTGGTTGTGAATGTTCACATGAAAGTTTAGAGGCCTTCCCAAAAGCACGAACGAGATCCACTGCCTCTTCTAGGAATCTTCACCAGCCAGGTGCTCCCGCTAGGAATCTTCACCAGCCAGGTTTAGAGGCCTTCCCAAAATAAAGCACGAACGAGTTCCATTGCATATAACCATAGGAATCTTCACCAGCCAGGTTTGAATGTGACCTTTTCATGAAAAGAGCTAATTGGCCTCGCTTGAAAGAATATACAACCTTTTGTAGCAGCGTAGTGCTTTATTTTGCTCCGGGAAATATGGGAAATCTTGGTCATATATAGCTCATTTCTATTGCTATGGTTTCCATCATCGGTTACCGACAAAAGTAGTTTGAGGTTTTTCAATTCTTATATGAGAAACATTCACATATATGAATAGAACCATTTGCTACCTTCTGGACTTCACATTCAGTTATTTGCTGCAATGAAACCTCACATTTGAGTAGCCACAAGATACATTTTTTACATCTTGTTGAAACTAGAGCAAGCTCTTAGTTTTTATATATTTTCTGCAATGAAACCTCACATTTAATGTTTTGTGCTTCTAAAATGATTTTATAATGTATCTACGGGCCCAGTTTAGTATGAAAAATTCTTGGGCATATACATCTTTGCTTCAGTTTACATGAAAGACGCATGCACTGGTTAAGAAAAATATTAACGGGTCGATCTCATAGGTAATTTAAGGCAGCTTATGACTTCCATATCCACATACACTTTAGTTTTCGTCTGGAATGCTACCGAGGATTGGGTGGAACTTTTTTTTTGCTCTGTTTAGCTTGCTTTTGGTGAAGCCTATTTTGCTCTATTAGCTTGCTTTTGTTCTTTATGCACATGCATGGATTACAGAGAACAAATATGGCCAGAAATATGCTTTGCATGCTTGCAGTGCTTGGTTAATTTATATTTCTCTATAGAGATATGTTGAGCCTGGAAATATAGTTATGTCTTGTTACCAGCGTATATGCCTCGAATCTGTAACTGAACATTCGCTCCTCCTCTTCAGCCAGGGCTATGATGTTGGGAACGTGAGCAAGTGAATCACGGCGGTGACCTGGTGTCGATGGCGGTGCCCGTCCAGCAACGACAAGCACGCGTTATTTGTGCGACAGTGTCCATGCACTGACGATGAGCGCGACTGTTTTGGGCGGCGGAACTCGTGGATCAACAACGATCGCGGCTGATTTCAGGATGTCAAGGTGAGCTTTTTACGGTCGCTCCCCCTCCCTCTCCAATCTTGTGTGTTGTGCTATGCCTCCTTTTTCTCGTTAAAATATTTTTCAGGATTCCTAAAATAGAAAAAAAAATTATAATCTCTCCTGCTATATATTGCGCTGACTCTCCCTGGTTTCAACTTACGTGGTATTTCAATTTTGGTGAATTTACTATCTATACTTTTTCGTGTAATACGAACACTTTCCATTAGCATCAAATTTTCCTGTGTTCCATTAGCATCACGTAATCCTATCCAGCGAATGTTTATGAATCAGCCTCTTTTTTCCTTTGCTCAGCAACAGACTCTATATTCTTTGAGCATTTAGTTCTTCACTATAATGGACCTTTATGTTTTGATCTCTAAGTATTAGAGTCTTAGGGTCGTACATCCTTGGTGAATTTCTTCCACGCCTCGATGGTAGTCCGTCAGAACTATTGTCTCTAAGAAACATGATGATTCTCAATAATAAAAAGTTGTATTGTCTTAACAACCCGAGGGGATTATTTTCCTTGGTGGTACAACAACCCTTCTTTCCACAGATGACATGTTTGAGTTGGTGGTGGGCTCATCTGGCTTCTATACTCGATTTGTTTGCTTCCAAGAGCTCCTTGAGGTACAACATCAACCATGTAAACTCATTATGTACATTTGTTTATTCTAAAATTTTCAGCGTATGTTTACTTTTTAGGTTGATTTAAGTGTGTAGACAAGAAACTTATGGAGTGATTGTGTGTGTGAAGCAGGGAATTACGAGAAAGATGAGCAAAACCTGTTGGAGGTGTCGATGGTCTACATCACCGGGAAACTGATGTTCCACGGAGCTCTCTTAGACTGAAGGTACCTTGGGCACCGCTCTACCATAATACTATGATTTCCGAATGAGACCGACATGCTAGAAACTGAAGTTTGCGAGAAGTTTATTTGATACTCGTTTAAAAAAATAAATTACTGGCTCCATTAGCAGATACAAGTTTGATATCTGGTCTGGTCGGTGTGGATAGAAGAATCTTATTTGATACTTCTCGTTAAGAGTTTATGGTTCATATCTCCTCCCCCTTTTATTAAAGTTGTTTATGTAATTCAAGAAGCCATATTTTTCCACAACCTCACGGTTCGCGAGAAGTTTATTGCTCCTTTAAAACGAAAGTAACAATTTAAAACTGCGTATGGTAGAGGTTTTCTAATGTGTATATGTTTCCACCTTTTCAGTTAGTTGACTGTGGTCTTGATGGATGTCTTTTGTTGCTCAAGTCTGTTTGTATGAAGTGTTATTGAATGCCAGGGAGGTGTAGAACTTCCGGTTGAAACAATCTGATTTATGTTGTCGTTTAAAGTATTAGCATACTTTCCAATAAAATTGTCTGACTCTTGAGTTATGGTTGGTCTCTGTCTATGATTCCAACATTATGTACCCATATGCTTTTATCTTATCTTACAAGGCTTGCCTTGCAGTTTTTTCTTTTGGAAACCAAAGACCGGTGTTAATTAAGAAATATACATGGTTGTATTTCTGCAAGGTTGAGGTGAATTTTCAGATAGTAAGTGTGATAAAAAAGAAGTAAATATGCATGGGTGGTCTATATTTTGAATCATATACATACTAAAGGATTTAGTCTTCCATTTAAAAAAATGCTCATTATTTCCAATTCCATCCTTATCAGCCAAAATTAAATAAAATTGTTTGTATTCCTAATGTTCTTTAAATGACGGTATGTTGATGCAGGTTTTTTTTTGCTGTGGTTTGGATGCTTCAAATCGCGGAGCATTTAGTCCCTATTTTCGGTGTAGTACCTGATTCAAACACATTTTGCACTTTCAAAAGACTTAGTAAAAACTAGAACAACAAAAGAAGAAGCAATAGTAGCAAAAAAAGTAGCACCAGAAGCAACATAAACTATAGAAACAGCAAGAAGACCATGTCGAAGCTCTGGCCGCGCTGGGTACTGAGATTAAACACAAGCTATCCATCCTACACATGATGCCGACCATAGGTGGATTTTATTCATGGCTTTAGTTCAGTTCTAGCTTAAGTTATGTTTCTATACGTGAGAGTACATATTTCTCTCTTCCTACTGAGGTTTACCGTTGAATAAGATTTGGGCAGGCAATATTTTGGATACTTCGCCAAAATGTTTCCTTTTTAAAACCATTTTTTGCTCCCTTGAGTATGACAAGAACCGTGAGGAAACATAGCCTTTCTTATCATCTTGCTCTTAACTAATAATAAGGGATGCACTAGGAGAATTTTACCAAACCGTGTCTATAAGGTTTGGTACTTATCTGTAACAACTTTGTTGTAATCCTCCCGGTGTTGGTTAACCGACTATATTAACACGCAACGGCGGCCCTCAACAGGGTACAACGCCTTCCACCCAAAACATAGGTCGCCTACAGATAATACACATATTCAGTGAACTTATGCAAGATGTTGCCATTTTATAAGCTTTAATATGCATGATTCATCACATTTAATGCGCTTAAAAGCAGAGGCTAAACGCTCAATCATCGCCTAGCGCTTAAGAGAACCTTGAGTGAGAACAACAACGTCCAAACAGAAGCTTTGTTCTTCCATTTTCCTTTTTTACCTTGAGCACCAAATGATCGACATTTGAACATGGAGCAGGAGCATACAAAACTCAATTAATTTGCATTGTTGAGTTACCAGCTTTGCCTTGACTATTTCAAGGGGGCTATGTATTGTAAGGAAATACCGTTGAAAGAAGTGTTTTAACAAATCCAGGCTATTGGATCAGGACTTGTATATTGCAAGACGTTGCTGGCCATTGAATATACACCTCCATAACATGTTTTTAAAAGAAAAAGAAAGGTGTGGCCATTGAGTAGTGCTTAAGATATGTTTCTTTATATGGTGAAGGTATAAGAAATAATAATATCATTACATTTTTTATGAAAAATATGCCATAAATATCTAATTATTTCATTTCTTTAAACGAAAAGGAGTAATTTTCAAAGTATTGTCTAAGAGGTGTCAATGTTTGACTTTGTACAACTATGTTTATAGCAAAACACACAAGTATATGGAACGCGCATGTGCACGTGCTTGATTACTAGTAGAAGAAAATAGGTAAATTGCATGATCAGACACAAGACGCAGAGGCTGACAGTGTAATAGAATTGGTGGGGAGATTGATATGAGAAGACAAACCATATTAGGATAGACGAAAATCGAATCCACAGAGAGGTAATACCATTCGGACCGGTGGCACGGCCGGACAACAGGTTCGATGGTGGCACTGGGTTGACGAGCACCAGGCTGCGTGTTGGCGCACCGCCGTTCCACGATTCGTGATCTGAGAGGGGTCTCCCGGTGGCGGGGCAGAGTTGGACGAGGAGCGACCATGGAACGTTGAGTCCGGTTGGGAGAGTACGGCGGCTGGGCGCTGCCCAACCATGGGGGATGGCAGTGCCGGCGGAGGCTGGGACGATTGAGAGTTTGTTTTTCCGTTCTGGTTGGGTCGTTGGGAGAGAGTTGCGGTGTAGGGCAATGGGATTAGCAATGCGTTTCGCGGACAGACAACTGTGATGGGCCGTCAAACACTGGGGAATCTAGAACCGTCAGATATATTGGTTGCACGGTCCAGATATGTTGGATCGGACCCTCTCGCTCTTTTTATATTAGTGTAGATGTAGATTGTCGTTAGTTCGTGGTACGCTTTGGTTTTTTGGTTTGCTTGATTCTCATCGGGTTTCTTTTCTCCGTGCTATGGGTTTTGTTGGTGTTTTCATTCTCTGCTGCTTTGTGCGGGGTTTCGTGTGCAATTCTTGCTAGCTTTGATGTCGTTTCTGCTCCTGGCCGTGGTTTTGTTGTTGCTGCTGCTCTCGTTTTGGGTGAACCGTTCTTCGCTTGTTGCTGCTAGGAGGCACCGTGCTTGAGGTTCGTCAGGTGGTCTTCGTGTTCTTTCTTCGAGCAATTGGTTCTCTGCGTGTTGTATTTGTTGTTTTTTCGTAGTTTTTTTTTGACTTATGTCCATCTCTGTGTGTGTTTTAGAGGTATATTTTCAGCTTATTTTTTCTCGCGTTTTGCTCGGTTTGTCTTTCCATTGTTTACTATGCTTATTTTGTTTGTAGCGCTGTGTTTTCTGGTTTTGTGTGCTTTTTGACCGGCGGGTGCTATTTGCTTGTGGTCGGGTATCGTCTTCCGTGTGTTGCGTCAGTCTTGGCCAGGAGTAGGCTTAAGTCGGGAGTCACGGAACAGTTTGGAATCACGCTCATTCTTAATCAGGTGTATAGTTGTTCTTGGGATCGTCGTGCTCTCCTAGCCCCAAGGTCCGGAGTCGTGATTCAGACTCGCGCGGCACAGGCGTCACGCTTGGTCTTGAGCGGGAGTTCCTTTGGTTCTATCATATCTTCGTTGGTGCACTACGAGTCCTGCTGATGAGGACATCACTAGTCCTTTTCCATCTTTTCCTATTGATGATGTTGTTGTTCAAGATAAGCCCAATGAAGCGAGGATTGGACCAATGACCAGGGATCGTACCAAGTTATTAGCACAATAGGTGAGTTCATTCTTAGTTGAATATGATGTTTGTGTTAATGAAAATTTTATACTACCTCATTGCACTTACGTACGATCAGGTTTATTGATAACATAATCGTTGAAGGAGGAGAAGAGGAGCAACGTGGACTGGACTACACAAGCCGCGAGTGCGCGAGGGAGGAGCGGGAGGCAGGTGCACAAGGAGAGAAGGAAGAGCCGGGCGGTAGTACCGAACCCCGCCCAGTAGTACCGTCCCATCGACACCCCGATTCTAGTACCTTCTGGAATTAGCGGTAGTACCAGACCCGCCCGGTAGTACCGGGCCATTGACACCCAATTCCAGCATGTTTATGGAAAATTCGGTAGTACCACGGATCCGCCCAGTACTAGTACCGTGGTACTACCGCACGCGTCCGGCAATACCGGATATAGACACTCGAGTTTGCAAGACTGACGCGACCGAATCGGTTTTTTTGGTTGGTTTGTATCCTGTTTGAGTCCAACTTGAATTTGTCTGTGTTTTGGACGTCCAGACTAGTTGGGGCGCCTCCCCAGGCACTTATATACCTAGGAGATGCATATTAGAAATGTTAGACTACGTTTAAACAAAAACTCTAGATTGAATTGTTGTAATCTTTCATTTATTATCGAGTTCCTCTTTGTTGCGACCAGGATTTCACCCTCTCCACTTTGTTGCGATTTGGAGAGTTGCTACCAAAGCTTGAGTGTGATATATTGTTCCACTGGGAATTAGTAGGTTGCAAAACCAATCCATAGTCAGCGGCTACGTTGCACCAGTGTGAGGTGTTGCGAATATCCATTGGGTTGAAAAATATTTGCATTGCCAACGGGGGATCAGCTGGAGAGTTTGTCAGGATCTTGCAAGTTATCATCCACCAATCCACGATCCATCCATAGCTCACTGAGAAGATCGGGCCACCCCATATCATCTTGGTTCCAGATTTACAAGTTTTGTCGGTGAATTGAGTAATTCATCTCGTAGATCATTTGTTTTTGTTTTTGTCCAATCCAGAAAAAGGCATACAAAAAGAGTAGGGTCATATTCGCCATAGCCTAGATAGCACCGATTGGATCTTCTAGTTGTTGTTCGTGTTGATATGTTCTTGGCGTTTCCTTTTTTTCTTTTTGTGTCGTAGTTTCTAGGGTTAGGTTTAGGTTCTTGGTGTTTAAATCGAGTATTATTCTTGTTAGTTTGGAGTCTAAATCAAAAATTGCCCAAAAATCATGGATCCTTTTGGTTCTCGAAGTCCCAATCCGAGTTGAGATCTGTTTCCTTCCGCGAATCGCGATCACCTGGTAATACCAAACGCCGTCGGAAGTACCGCGTTGGACTTTCTCTGCCGACGCAACACATAATTGAGCAGTTTTTCTGCCGCGGTACTGTTTAGGTATTTTGAGTTTTTTGAGTTTAGTTTATTTTGAAATTTCTTAGGTTTTTCAATTCTAAACTTTATGAGCCTTAGCTATGGTCTATCTATAGGATCTACCTAGGAGCTTCCTCAGAAAAAACTAGTTAAAATTTTGCTCACGGGCTGCTCGTAGTTTTTGTGTTTTGTGTCCTCTTTTGTGTTTCTTTTCTATCTTGCTCCTGTTTACACGCTGTTGGATATTGAAAAATACAAAAAGAAAGTATAAAAAAGAGGTCCAAGTGATTATATATATTTCTGTTGGAGCTTATAAGTTCTCATTATCATCTTTGATATTTTTGACACTACTAGTATTGAGCAATCTTGTGCCTGTTACATTGAGCTACTTGCTAGTGTCTTTACTGTGCACGACAGGAGCTAACTCCGGACGTATATCATTTTTTGTGCTCATTCCAATAGTTCCATTGCCCTATTATTCTCCAAGTGTGTGTTTCCGGTGTCTTTGTGTATCACACGAGCAGTAAATATGATTTGTACTTGCTGTTGTTAGGTATCCATACCAAGCTGCACTACGTACTCTGGTTTTGTCGTGTCATGCTTTGAGACGCATAATATTCACTACATCATATCCGTGCACGTGTTATTATTACAAGTTGGTAAGTTTTGTTAATTCACTTTGGAATGGTAAGATACACAATTTCTTTCGGTCTAGATGCAGAAAAATTCTTTTGCACCCGTCAAAAATTTATGTTATGCATGTAATTATTTACGTTCTTGTTTGATCCATAAGAGAATACTTGGCATAAATATGAAAACATATTAGTCATACCAACATAAAATTCATAAAGACAACATAAAAATGTGTATTTTTTTTTATTTTTTGTACCGTCATGTAAATAAAAGTTTGATGCCATGTATATATTTTGTTATGTTCTATTTGACGTAAGGAATACGAAAAAAATTACATGACGTAAAAATTATGTACGGTTCAAAAAATACAGGGTGGATGTAGAATAACTATTCTGCACCCTGATTTTCAAATAGCGCGACCCTATATACTACAACTGGTTGTATAATAGTCTCCTACAACTTTCTCCCCTCTATATAGGGCGACCGAACGGTTCCGACCGAACTGTCTTGATACAACTCCCCCTCCTTCCCACTTCCTACCTAATGGCCCGAGCGAGGGAGCGAGAGACGACACACGACACCCGATCCCACCCCTAAGGACCTTCTTTACCGGCGCGAGCCTAGCGAGAGAGCGACGGCGGGATTGCCAGCACGACGGAGCTGGGGTCACCCACAGCATCAAGCTCGGCGGCGCAACCACCTTCTACGGCACGGGGCAAGCGAGCGAGCAACGACGGGACGCCGGTGCGAGGGAGCTCGTCCCTCCGTGCCCTCTATTCAACTTCGAGGTGGTAAGCACTGCCGTGTCCCGCCATTACTTTCTTCTCCAGTGGCGGCAGCGATTTCTCCGCCTTCTTCTAACTTTCTGCCAAGCGTTGTTTCCTGAACAAAATTGATCTCCATCTTCTTATAATTTCTTCTCCGCCTTATTCTCCGAACAAATTGAACTCCGAAGGCACAATAATGGATCGGTCATCGACTGTGAGATCCAAAGCTGATGCGCTGAAATTTGGCAGGCGTTCTTCGACAAGGTTTCTACAGAATTCGCAACTGACAAGCAATTGTGATACAGGTACAGTTGTCGAACCTCGGAAGCCTACAAATTTGAACTTGAGGAGTGCGATTAAGGTAAAAATTCTCATTGCGCTCTCCTGCTGGAGGGACAAGCAGTTCATTATAGCACAAAAGAGCAGTCCAGGGAAGTTTAAAACAGAAGGACATTTCTATGTAGATCTTTGGTTGGGCTGCTAAAAACTATGATTCATTGTTATAATTTTCTACTTTAGAAGTTCGCAATAATAGGTCCGAGAAGTTCATGAAAGTGTTTAGAGAAGTTCATAGTTTGTTCTGATGCAAAATACATTTTATTGTTGTGAAATAAGCTAAATAGTTGTGACTGAAATTTATTCCTGCGTAGTGTTAAAATTCCTTTGTTCTCAAACTGCGTGGGAAGTTCAGTGTCTTTTATCAGGAAGTAAGCGAACAATATGTAAAGAAGTTCATGGTATGGCATGCAGATGAGCACGAAACTTTTAGATATCAGGTATGCATTGCTAGTAGTAGAGATGACTTTCACATATTTTGAATTGTCAATCTTGTATTGTAGGATGTCACAAGGGGGAAGCGTGCCGAAAAATATACGAATGTCCTTGACCCAATACCGTTACACTTGAGAACACCTAACATACCTGTCGGATATTTTGTTACAACAGACAGGTTGCAGTACGCCCAAGAATCACCTGACATGGGGTCATGTGATCCAGACAATAGTACTGCGGACGAAGCTTCGGCAGCAAACTCGAGCTTTTCTGGGTCTCCTGTTCCGGCACACATTCAGCATGTTGTGCGTGAAATCTCTGGCTCGCAACCTCCCATGATGAGAACATGTGCTGCAGATTCGCGTCCTCGACCAGATGGCGTAAGGTCACAACCTGACATGATGAGACTTGGTGCCGGAAACTCCCACCCTCCCATGAAGCGAGCTGCTGTCACATCCTCCCCTCCTCTAATGAAGCAAGCTACAGTCGCAGCTTCGCGTCCTCCTCTAAACATGAGATCTGATGTTGGAGCTGGGCATCCTCTAGGAAAAAGGTCTTGCTTTCCACCGCCACCGTCACTTCCTCCAAAAAAGAAACCTCATATCGCGCAAGATTTACCTCCAGCAATTCATCCAAACAGAACAATGTCAAATGATCATGTGTCAATTAGTTATGATGATCAAGATGATAAACAACCAGTTAGTGATGATGATGTCCAATATAAGGATGTACCAGATGATGGTGGAATGGGGAAGAAGCTGGCAGGAAAATATAGAGATCCATTCGTGCATAAATCATTGGTCACGCCTCCTTGTCCTATTATTCCTGACCAAAATGATACCCCATCAGCACTAAGAAGATACACATATGTAAGTGTGTCATAATCAAGGAAAAAAAATAGCGTGCTATGAGAAAAATCGGCAGCCTCCTCCAGATGCTATGCAAGATATATCGTGATAATAGCGTGCTATATCAAAATAGCGTTTTGAAATAATTATAAAATATATCTCAAAATTTGAAGGATTTCAACAAGAATAAATGATGTAGTATAAAAATATCATAACAATATATGTATAATCACAAAAAAAATGTTCTATAGCTTGTTAGATCCTAACATCAACATCACACGGAAAAATAACACAATATAAATTACTTATTCGGAATTTGAAACCTAGCGATTTCATCTTGACGATTGTTTTTCATCGCCACGAAAAACATGAAGCAACTTTTTCTTTTTCCTAAGGTGGAAAACTCGGGCATTTGGCCCAATAGCGTGAAAAAATAATAGCGCGCTATAATGTTACGCCGTTTTAGCATGATATAGCACGATATTTCGTGAATAGCGCAATAGCGAGTAAAATTTAGCGAGGACCCTCCAGATATGATATATTGTGCTATTAGCGCTGAAATAGCGTGGTATTTTTGTCCATGGTCATAATTGAAGCTAAACGTTCCAACCTAGTGTTTCGCTGTTAACATTTTTTTAAAATATTTTCTTGCAGAATCTCGGTTTGCCTGCTTACTTGCTACCAACGGTAAAGATGAGATTTAGAAGTTTCGATAAAGCAAAAGAGTTCTACAAAAGATATGCCAGGCATTCAGGGTTTGAAATCAAGATTGGGCAGCATAACAACAGAACCAGGTATCTCCAGTGCACACGAGAAGGGATGCACAAAAAGCACTATAGATGAAACCCAACGAAAGCGAGTAAAAAATAACAAGAGGTGTGGATGTAAGGCTCGAATAAGGTTGAAGGAGAAGGAAGATGGTTCATGTGTCATGAAGAGCATTAACCTGGAAGACAACCACCGTCTCCTCATAAGTCCAAGCATGATGGTGTTTCTACACTCACATAAGGACTTTGACCCATCTCTCTTGGAATATGTGAAGTTCCTACAATTTCAGAATGTGAAGCATCATCAGATGCAATCAATCATATCAGGTTCACTTGGAGGGACTCGATACATGACAATGCATGGGCGCGACCTGATCAACATGTAAGTTCATTTCCAGTGCATGGTACATCTTGTATGGGAAAACATAGCATTGAACTTATGCTCTAACAATCTTGTACTTCTAATGTACGAGTGTAGGAAAGCTAAAAATTCTCGAGAAGACAATCTCGACGATGTGGACAAGCTAATGAGTTTTCTTTGCATAGACGAAGGCTGGTAACGATGAGTTCTACTTTGAAATACAAATTGACGAGAGTGACAGAATAAAGAATATATTCTGGGCAAATGAAAGTTGCAAGGGCTCCTACGAGGATTTTGGTGAATGTGTGGCATTTGACACGACGTATAAGTCTAATCATCACAAGATTCCTTTAGGTGTGTTTGTAGGGGTAAATCACCATCTCCAGTCAACTATATTTGCATGTGCCCTTGTCAGAGATGAAATCCCCATGCAAGATAAGTCTGGAAAAAAATCTTAATTAATTTATTAACCTCTTACCATATACCATATTCATTGCAGACGAGTTCCCGACAATGGCAGCTGCGATACCAAGGGTTTTTGTTGGCACACTGCACAAACTATGCCGATGGCACATTTTGAAGAAGTACAAGGAACCACTCGGCATACTTTACAAGATGTATGAAACATTCAAGGTAGAGCTCACTGCGATACTGAACTGACCACTGGATCCAACTGACTTTGAAGCTTCATGGCATCAACTTGTTGCAAAGTATGACCTACACAATAACAACATGATCATACAGCCGTGGGAGGGTAGAAGAGAGTGGATTTCAGCATATTTCAAGGAGGTTTTCTGCGCAAGGATGACATCAACTCAACATAGTGAAAGCATGAACTATATTATGAAAAAAGGATATGTCAGACAGGAACAGAACCTGCACCGTTTTTTTAAACAAGTGAACAATTGCATTCAGACACGGCGGCTGAAAGAACATGAACAAACGATGTCAAACCTGGTTCGATGCCAAAACTCTACACCGTTTGTCGATTTTTCTCTGTTGATGTACAGTAACCTGAACTAAATACTGATGTGAACTTTTTGTAGGGTAAATCTGATACCGGTACTCACTACGGATTCGCTGAACATGCTATACACGAAGGCCATTTACGCTGATTTCAAGAAGAAGATGAAAAAGAACACATTGTTTGACGTCAGGGAAGACCCGGAGCTTATTTTTCCTAACTATGTGGTGAGATACAAAAATCAAGAAAAAACCTTCTTGTGGTCGCACCATGACTTCAAAGTAAAAGCATACAACCAGGTAGGCATATACACATGCGAGTGCATGCTTTGGGAGCATACATGTAACAATCGAAATGAAAAAGATGAGAATTAATAGCTGGAAAAGACAACAAGAAGTTATCCGTGTGAACATGTGAAGTTCACATAAGTATTCTAAAGAAGTAACTCCTGCATACACGTGGAAAACAAAAAAAACCTTTAATTAATTTTTCCCTACAAGTCTCTTCTGCACACATGTCATTGCAATGCTCAATCACTTGAGAGTGACATCAGTTCCAAAAGAGTACATACTTAACAGATACACTAAGGGGGAAACCATGCGGTCGACGTTCAATAGGGCAGATTACAAATCAGTTGCTTCTGACGGGTCTTCAATAGTGTACCAACACAACGAGATCCTCCAACTAGCATTCAAACTAGTAAGGATATCTGCCAGGTCAGACAGACAGAGAGCAAGAGAAAAACACAGACTTCATGAACTTATTGAGCAAGTGGAGGCAATCGGGTGCTCAAGACCACGTGATGAAGGGGATGAAGAAATCCCCGATTTCGGTGAGTTCGAACCTGACCTCAACAATATACTCAACCAAGCGGAGGATCAAAGTGAACCCCAGTCGACTCGTACGGTTATTCGCTCACCCCCAATGTCGAAGACAAAAGGAAGTAGAAGCAAGAAGAAGGGGAAAAGGGCAAACACAAAGAAATATGCTGCTGAAAACAAGCAGTTGCTGCCAGAGCCAAAGGGAAAAGGAAAAGATGCGGTAGGGATCAGGAAATGTGGTGGGTGTGGGTTTTACAGGAACCATAACTCACGGACATGTCCTCCGCTGCTATTGCGTATCGCTATTGGTACGGGTGCTGCTGCTGTTGAAGATAAAAAGGACACAACAGATGATGCGCAGGCTACAACGAAAAGGGTAAAGCGAAGAATGTGCAAGACTTGCAATGAGATAGCTAGGAACAATTCTTTAACATGTCCCCAGAGAGAAGACATATTAGACAAGTCCACTCTAGGAAAAATGAAGCCAAGCAAAAAAGAGAAAAACTGAAGTATCATTTGAAGATAGTGAGGAGGAAGAAGAATACGAGGACGAAGGTGAAGCTAAAGAAGACGACGACAAAGGAGAGGAAGATGAACAAGATGACAACGAAGGAGAGGAAGATGAACAAGACGACGAAGGAGATGATGGACCTGAACAGAAATCTCCTAGAATGACAAGAAGTAGAAGGAGAAGAGCAACGCCAACAACACCTAGTCCAGCGAGAAAAAGCACAAGGCAAAAAGAGCAACCTATAACAAATACTCTTACTAAAAGAGGTCAGTGAAAAAGGAACCAGTTACAACACCAGCCCCAAGGAAAGGGAGCAGAAACACAAAGACAGATATAGAATTACGAACAAGGAGCACTATATTATTATCATAGAGATACTTGTTCATCAACACATACAACATTTTGAGCGCTTGCTTGCGAGAAATTCAAAAGCAGCATATGAAAAAGCAGTTCAAATTCAGTTTGGGAGAAGTTCGGAGCAACTCAGGACGCAGTTCATACCGATGGATAGAGAAGTATGGGCTCAAACAAATAAAAATTCAACTCCCAAACACATCATAGTAATAAAAATGATCATACAACAGTTCAACACAAAGTAGTAACATATTTGTGACACACAAATTATAGTAGTTCACTCTTTATGAGGGGAAGTTCTATAAGAAAACATAACACATTTAAAAATCAGTTCAGTCATGAAGAGGTGGAAGTTCAACCGTAAAACAAGAGAAGTAAAAACTGGAAAAACACACATAATTAACCATGCTTACATATGCAGTTCATACAGAATACACATAATAGCACATACGATAACGTATACGACAACAAAAGAACAAATAGTTCCACACGAACAGACAGAATGGTAGTTCTAGCAAACACTTCACCTAACTACATAAAAAAGGCGACCAATATAAATGGTGACCATATAGTAGTGCTCCACACGAACAGAACACACAGTCTACTCGGTCTTGTGTTAAACATGCGCGCAGCCATGCCTTCTTCCTTGAAAGACCAGCACCGCCGTCGTTTTTCTTCTTAGGTACCATGCCCTGGATCTCCAAGAACTCATACATGGCCTTGTGCTCAGTCCGGACTTTAGCTAAAACTTCGTCGTCTCGCTTGGACAACACAAAAGCGTGTTGAGCAAGACTGGTGACGTTAGCGCTGAAACTTCTAATCAAACGGGTAACGGTACCTGCCGTCAACAATGCTAGTGAGGTTGTACTTCCCTTCATCCAGATCCTGCAGAACCTTGACTGCATAAATTTTCTCGTTATAAACGGTGATAGAGTCATCAGAGTTGTACTGCATTATGAGATAAAAAAAGGTTCAGATTTCAAATGGTAAAACATGGATTTGAAAAACTAAAACATATGCAACAAAAAAAAAGACATCCTACAAATAAGTACATAATGATGGTCAGGGAAGTACATGGAGGAACATGCGTACAGATCTACGAAGTTCACACTTAACAAAGAAGAAAGAAGTACAGACTGATGCTCAGGGGAGTACATGCGTACATATCTACGAAGTTCACACTTAACAAAAATAACAAAGAAGTATAGAATGATGCTCAGGGAAGTACAGGCGTACAGATTTATGAAGTTCACACTTAACAAAAAGAAGAAACAAATACAGACTGATGCTCAGAGAAGTACAGTCATATAGAACTACGAAGTTCAAACATAACAAAAAAACAAATAAGTACATAATGATGCTCAGGGAAGTACAAGCGTACAGATCTGCGAAGTTCAGACATAGCAAGTAACAAAGAAGTACAGAATCATACCCATGGAAGTACATGCTGGAGTAGCAAATAGGACCTAAACACCATCATCATCTATGCTGGAGTAGCAAATAGGACCCTACAGATCTAGGCTGTAGCTCCTCGTTTTGCTACCAGAAGCCTCGGATGCGGCAACAACGATGTTCGACTCCTGGCTCACGGGAGGACCAATACCAGCAACATCTATAGACCAATATCCTTCATGGTAGTTGGAAAGGTCCGCAAAGTCCACACCAACAGCAGACTTCACCCAAGAGTCGACGACGCCGCTCAAACACTCGCCGTCTCCAACAACATTGGCGGCGATGACTATCGAATCCATACGTGGAGGAGAAGGGGTGCTCTTGCGGTTCTCCATGGAGAAGCGGTGGTCGAAGAAAATGGCCGGTGCAGATAAAAGCGGTGGTTGATGGGATGTAACGGGAGTGGTATTGTGGTTGTGTCAGAAGCGGGAGTGGGAGGAGTGGCGGAATAGACGAGGAGCCAGAAATTTTGTGTATTTTATAGAAGCGGGGTAGGGTGGAGAGGTGCTGCCATAAGACCCCGACAATGTAACACCTGGCGGACACGTGGACGATAATTAAGCACAAAAAAAACTTCAGTTCCAACTACATATATATCAAAATATTCAGCGATCAACACGCAGAAGTTCAAAAAGATACACGTAGAAGTGCTAAAAAGAAAAATCTAATTTCGGCTTTCAAAATAATACCGAAAATAACTTTGTAAATAAGACAGTACAATAAAAAAACTCGTACATATATAGAAGTGCATACACCAAAAACAACAGTGCAATTAAAAACGATCACATATACCGAAGTTGAGGTATACGCATAAGAGAAGTTCCTGTCTCAATCGCACGGAAGTTCATATATCATATACATAGAAGTTCGAGAATTGGGTGGAGAGAGGTACATATATCCTTAATACTTAGAAGATCATTCCTGGTATAGAGAATAAATTAAAATGTTTGAATTCTCAATACAAATGCAACTTCGAATGTGAAATAACAAATCATGTATCTTAGATTTAGCTTTGCCGCGAAAGGAACTTTAGAAGATGCTGTCCTTGTGTGCTGAAAGAGGAACTAGGACGAGAGAGATACTGAATTTCCTATGGCAGTTCTTCGAGAGGACCTTGTTCTCCAAATGGAACACTGATAAGAATAGATACTCCGCCTTCCAGTCATCAACACGAGGCTACACGATTAAACAAATGGAAGTTCATAAGATTAAACGAACTACATAACAATACATGTCAATTATTCGTAGTATTCCAGGAGACTTACATCGTTATCCTTGTACGAGTTAACTAGATTCTCTCCATCGAAGTCAGATGCAAATTTCAAGCACCAGAATCCACATTGGTTAACACCCTGAACTGGTACCTTCACAAACCATGGCTTCGAATCAACCCTCACCCAGTTTGGATGATTCCATCGGGAGTAAGCTTTATCCCCATATTTTTCTTTCATCAATAGAGTCATCCTCCTGGCCTATTTCTACGTGAAAAAATCGTAGAAAAAACAAAACTAATATAAAAAAGAGATGCTTGAACTTACAAGAAAATAATGCATGCCTACTCTAAATAAAAACATATAGCAGTTCAGTTCATCTTATATCATATATCAGTTTAGGCGTAAACAACAAACAGTTCAGATAAAAGAAAAGATATGTTCATGTAGAACATGCTAACAATGCCCGCCTATTCTAATTGGAGTTCAAAACACATACATAAAATAAGTTCAAGCACAAACAAAAAAAAGTTCAAGCACGAACAGAAGGTAGTTCAGAAAATATGAAACACATGGCAGATCAAACCCCATACAGTGAGCAGTTTAAGACAGTACGGAGATAAAGTTCTAAGCATACACATAGAGGTTCATACAGACTTACAATTTCTATTGTCTCGTTGTGGTAACTACTCTTCGATGGTTTTTTTGCCCCTCGGCCACTCTTTGGAGTCAAGAACATCAAATGTAGAGCGCTATTTATTCATAACGTATAAGGAGTAGTGGACACTGCTTGAATTAGAAAACTTGTTGAAATAAGGCATCAATATCTGTTCCAAGAAAACACATAAGCACATTAGATATCATGGGTAGATGTAGAATTGGAATAATACGGAATAAAACTAACCAGACTTGATCTCATGAGATTATCTTGAGGTCTGACATATTTGTCAATCAAATTAACAGCTCTTTCCACGTTGAAAGTTTTACTTGTGCCAATGTCATCCATTTCTAAAACATACTGCAAAAAAATACCAATAAATCAGAAAAGAAGTTCATGCCACATACAAAGTAAGCAGTTCAGGTCTATACAAAAGATACAGTTCAAGTTAAAAAAATGTAAGGAGTTCAACATCGATAATACAGAAGTTCAGCGACACAAAAACATTGCAGCTCATGTGTGTGGATACCTGGAAAGAAGTATGGGCTCAATAAAATACGTGTAGTAGAACCAAACACATGGTTGTAAACGTCATCGACCTTCCATTGCCTTATGACATAATCCATGAGGTCACCCTCAATCTCACCCGAATTCATGGAAAGCCTTGAACAAGTCATTACAAGTGAAGGTTGTATCAACCACCGATCCATCCTCGTACGTGACGTGAATGAAACGACAAAATACAGTCCTAGAGCAACAACAACAAAAAGTCATGAGAATAAATTTCAGGTCTACTACGAATGAATTTTTCACAAATATAGTAATTATTACTCACTCCTCGTGATGATCTTTGGCATATTCATTAAGGATATATTGGCGCAGAAGTCGAGCACTCGCAAGATAAGGAGATTGACATGGTTTAAGCATTTCAACAGCTGAAGACCATTTTTCCGGCCTTTTGAGAGGCCTCTTTGTTGAAGTAACATTTCTGATAGAAAGTGCCGGGTCCTTCTTCCTGACACCAGCAAGAACTTTCTTCTGCTTCACGGGTGTCAATACTTTGTCAGATCTTGTCATGCGTGGCTCAACGTAATCATCGGAAGAATCGTCTTCAGAAAGCTGTATGGCAGGCAACTCAACAGCATGTGGTTTAATGAAATCATCCAACTCACCAATATTGTCTTTACCAGGAATGACTACAGGTTCACAACTTTCTGCCTTTTATGGATAATTCATTTGAGTCTCAAATAGCTCAAAGTTTTCTGCTTCTTCATCTAATATTTGTCCTACAGAATAGTAAAACAAGACAATCAAATGCAAGTAACAATAAATGTTTACAGAATATACAAGAATAAAAACATTGAGAAAAACTAGAAAGACTGTAGCAAGAACTAACTACCAGGACTGTAGCCGAAAAGCCCTTGAAAATCAACATTGAAGTGCTCAGACTTTGCCCACTTACATAGCATCAGCTTCTTCATGTTTGGGATATCTCTGTAGGTAAAATCTGTATGAGCCTCGCCGTTCCAAGATTGGGCAATCTGTAGCATGAAAAATCCACAGTCTCTACTAAAGTTCACAAATAATAAATCGTCAAAAATAAGCAATCATGCTATATAAATCCTCATTTTGCGAAAAGTAAAAAAAAATCTATAAATCAATGGAGAGATCACTAACTTGTTGTTTTGCTTTGGGCAAGTCATGTATGCAGTACTGAAACCATCAACACTAAGAGGTCTAAGAGGGGGCTTATGATCATTGTCTTGATTAAGAATATTCCATAGACCGATAATGCTTTTCATCATCTTCTGGAATATGGACCAGCCTCCTGTAGAATCATCTTCATACAACGAATCAAAATACTCAAAGCATTCATCTTTGAGATTCAACGTAACTACAACCCAATGGCCCACACCATCCTTTTAAACCGAGGGATTGATAGTTCGAAACACGACCTGAAAAAGTATTTAAAATATTCATAATAGATGCATAGTTAATAAGAAGCCCACTGTCAATAATCCATTGAGTTGCAGATTGCACACAAAAAACACAAAAAACAACATGCAACGTTATACTGCTCCATCCTCTCCAATGGGTTTCTAATAAAAAACTCGATGACACTCTTGTCAATAATCCCAAGGTATAACTTATGCTGAAAAGAACAAACAAATAATCAAAAATATATACAAAATATTTGATGGTGTGAAAAGAGATAAAAAAGAGATCACTTATGTGAAAAAAAATCTATTTACAGTAATCCAGTAGGGCACAATCATTCTGTCTAGTGATCCTTTAAATTTCTCCCTCAAAAGAAAGATACCTACACTAGCTGCCTGGGAACTAAGCATGCCACAAGGTCGAAATCAATTTGGAAGTTCTAGTATTGTGACTGGACATTGAGGAACATCAATCATGGGAAAATTCGTGAGCATTAAAAAAATAATAGCAAAAATATGAATTTGCTAGAAAAAACAAAATTGATAAAATGAGGCCTTCCACAATGTTCCTGTAACTTACGCTATTCTATCCCTTTCCGTGACCTTGGTAATAATCTCATAAAATTCCTCAATTGCAGTAAGAACTTTAGTATTAATATTCAAGAAATAATCATCTGCAAAAAACATAAAAAGTGAACCATATTAATAAAAAAATGCCCTGGGAATGAGATACAAACAACAACTGAAGGAATTTTGCACAACAAGGAAAAAAGACATCTAGAAGAAAGTTCAGGTAAGCTATTAGGGTAGTTCATACCAAAATAAAAATAAAAATAAGAACAGAGAATGAGATACAAACAGTAACAACAAGAAGTTCAGACATAATGCACACAAAGAACGCGACCATGTAACAGGAAGTTTTACAGGGAAGATTCATATTACTGTACAAACTATGATTCAAATGGAAGTTAACAAACAACAGGAAACGGGAAGTTCATAAGCACATCAAAATGAAGTTCAGAAGAGTGAAACAAAGAAGTTCAGGTACGTATGTATGAAAGTACATACTGAGTCGTATTGGAATTTCATGTGGTTGTACAGTAGAAGTTAAGCATAAAGGGACGTGTTAGAGCAGCAATTGCACACATGAATGAACGATTCGCATGATCCAAACACACCCATGAATTCATTAAGAAAAAAGAAGTACCACTGCGAACCCCGAATATTTTTTACAAACATTGTCCCACATTTTAACACCAACAGTAAAAATAAGTTCAAAGATTACAACCCCAGCCACAAACCCCATCTCACACAGTGAGCCCATGTTTAAGTTAAAAAGTTTATCAACTATAAAATTAAAGGTTGGACTTCATAGGTTCTTGCCTAGACCAGATGAGCTTGGAGTGACAGTAACATCTGCTCCATCAGCAACAGGAGAGCTCTTCTCAGCATGCTCAACTACAACAACACCAGATACAATCTTGGGGGCATCTACATCTTCAGCGTGGACATTTGCAGCAACTTTATCCTCATGCATTGCACGACAAGAAGAGATGTCATCTTCAACAAAAGGCACCATCACCTTCCGTCTGGCCATGATCATCCAATGACCGAGTATGTTCACTATCGTCTTCTGCAGATTCCCCTGGAGGATAAATGGGACAAGCACGCACTGGTTCTTTTACGGTATGCTCCGTCGATGACACATCAAGACGTCAACATTGCTCTGCAAACATAAAACACAAAAATTAACAAGAGACGTTAGAGGCTGTAAAACATGAAAACAGTAACACAACAATTAAAAAAGTGATTGTGCATGCTCAAACTCATGCATTTGCTGGCCAGCTGCATCATCTTGCTTATTCATATCATTTATGTAACATTGGGCATCGTCCTCATATGGCTTGCAGCGAGCATATTGCATCGACTTATTTAGAATGTACTCTGGATCTGTGATATGTTAAGCTGCATAGTAGTTATACTCATAGAATCCATGTAGAATCCCAACTTTTAATAAAGATGGAATACCTGTGTTATTGTGCTAGTCCCTGGATCAATTGCTAGCACCACAGTACAAAATGAAATATCATGCAAATGCATCAAATTCTATTACATCACATGATCCAGTCTTTACAAAATAGTATTACAACTTGCATAGTCTTAGAAGACTAGCAGAAAACAAAGTATTACAGCGGAAAACATAGAACAACATTGAGCCCATCTTCTTCATGTGCCACAGGCAAAACATGTTGGCGATAGTCTCGAGATCCTAAACGAAATCCTCACTCGTCTTCAGAAATATCTGCAATATGGAATATGCAGCCACAAGGGAGTCAATACAATTTAATGTATTGGCAAGTAACACTATGGTGGATATAAATGGCAAGACTAATACTACATGCTTATTTGGCTGAGTGGAGTTTTGGCTAAGTTTGCATAAAGCAAGTTTTCTCCTATCTCTTTTGTAAAAGAAACTTTTCTTTTCAAAAAGGGTGGCATCAGTGGATTGACATCCAAGCTCCACAACTACTGTTCACTTGGTCAAATTTTACTTTTTGAAAATGGTGATGTGATTCTCCCGTCCTTCCTTGTCCAGCTGCTCATAGTTGTCCATAACCGGGGACACGGCTAAGATCTTAGTTTGTTGACTCTGCAGAGCTTGTGCACTTTCACCTTCAGACCCAACTCAACCCAAACATCCTATACACCCTGAGTGCATTAAGGAAAGGAGAAGAATCGAGACGAGATCTTTCAGAAGCAAGAATTCAACCCAATGGCAAGACCCGTTCCACCTATAATTATGCTACATCTGCTTGTCAAGCCCAGGCTGAACCCTCACAACTTAGTTGATCAAGACAGAGCCCATATGACTAAAGGCTGCACTGGAAGCAATCTAAACTTGGGGAACATCATAATCACTTTGTTCCTGGGTGGCATTCCTCAAGTGAACAACCCCTCGGGGAGACACTCAACTCTCATCAGCCAAACAACCAAATCCACCCAGGTGGTTCATTGAAGTTGTTACTTAGAAGTTTTCCACAACATCAAGTAAAACTCATTTGTCACATTGCATAACATCTATCAAGTTCTAAGGCTATAAATAACAAGGATAAAAGGGATGGCTACACACTACTAGGATATAGCATAGCATAATATAACTTAGTAAAACTTCCTATCATGCATACTACTAAAAATCAACTAATGCATATAGAAAATAATGGGTAGTTGAATGATGTGTTACTTGCCTTGTTGAAGTTGGTGAAGATATCACACTCTCTTCACAAAAGATCGTTGCTCTCCGTACAATCTATTCATTGACAACACAATAACAAAATAAACAATCATTCTATCAAGCAAACATACAAGTGAAGAGATCATAAAAAGCAATAACATAGCCAAAGGAGTTTAACCTAGTGGGCTAGGACAAGGTCTAGTTTTGAGTTGAAAGATTCATTCTCTAATGGTTTCAAACTTGTTAAGGAAATTCCAATGGTTTACTTGGGAAGGACTGGGTTGATCTTGATGTGATCTAACTTTATTATAACCATACTTGTCGAGGAAGTTCCAAGAGTTCACTTAGAATAAACATATTACTTCTTCAATTAAAGTAATACATGCAAACACTTGGTCATATTCACCTTCAAAAATATTTAAGTGACTATGTTAGTATTTTCCATTGTGGTTAGGGTAGGTCTACTAACTTCATCCTCAAAGGGAAAATATTACTAAGTCTTGGATTTTCCATTTGGGTCAATGGTTGGACAAAAATAACTTGTTATTCTTCAACTTGTATGGATTGCTTCTAGACTTCATGTGATTGCCTTCTTGAAGATAATCTTCATGCTTCTATTGTAGTCTTGTTCCTTGGGTGGATTCTTCTCTTGGTCTTGATGAATTCTTCAGGGCTTTCATTCACTAATTGGTTTGGGTATGGAATGGGCACAAATACCACTAAGTTAATTTGAAAGAAAATTTAAGAAGAAGGATAGAAAGAGAGGGGGAGATGTTTTCTTCTAAATTTCTTCACACTTGTACTTCCTTGAGTTTTCTTCTAGGTGTGTAGTCCATGTATTTTCTTCAAAACTTCTTCATTGCTCTTCCTTGTAGCTCTTAATGTTGCCATCAAGTTGAAAGGAGAAGAATAGAAAAGGGAAGGAAAAAGACTTAGAGAGAAAGGGGGTTAGTCTTCTGGAAGTTTCTCTATTTTTCTTCTAAGTGCTTCCACTTCTTGGAGATGCTTCTGAAGTTTGTTTTATTTTCTAAGTCCTTCATTAGTCTTCTATCTTCATGTTGAAAAATCTCTAGATAGTTAAGTCCTCCATTGCACTTCATGGTTCTCACAAATCCCAACTTGGTGAAATCTTGAAGCAAGCATTGGGAGGCAAGAAGTTGATGGAAACATTTGTACTAGTGTTTTTAGGTTCATTTGTTGGCTAAGTATAAGTTGAAACTTCACTAAGGACTTAGCCTTGGTTTCATATAGCCATACACACATAGAACCACTTAAGCAAAATATTTCCTAAGTCATTTTTAATATGGTGTGAAACATGTGTGTGATAACTTGGCCTAAAATACATGGGTATGGCTCATATGTGTCCAAAATTCTATGGCACTGGTTTCTATGGATTAAGGTTGCCATATGGAGCAACATTGCTTAATAAAACATATTAAAATTATTTATAGAATTTAAACTAAGTCAAATTTGCTCAAATGGCCATATAATTCTAAAATAAATTTTAGTCTGTTCAATTTTTATTTTGGGACAGAGGATATCAAAGTACACATCCTAAGGTTTCCAAATATATTTTATTTACAATTTTTGGATTTGTAGAATTTGAATTATGCCAAATTTCATCAAACAAGCATATTTGAAAATGATCATATTTTAAATTGTCAAATTTTAATTTGGTTAAAGTCAAAAGATTCTACATATCCAGGGGATTTCAAAATGTCCAAGTTTATCAAATTTGGCCAAGTGGTTAAAAAGTTATGATGGTTCAAAGTTCTAGGGGCTAAACTGCAAAATTACAATTCTAATTTATTCGGAAATTAATTCCAGAGGCAGGCTGGGCCGAAAACCTCTTATCTGTCGCGCAGGGCGATGGACAGGAGCTGGGCCCAGGCTGGTTTCACGTTGCCCCGAGCGACGAGTAGCTACTAAACGCACAGGCCGACGTGGCGCATTCTTATTCGCCGATACCTCTTCAGGTAAGTGATCTAATCCGGCCCGTACAGAGTAGATCTAACGGTTGAGGTTGAATGGAGGGAGTTAGGGTTACCTCCCGCCGGAGTTCCTCGCCGGAAATGGAGTGGGCGGTGGCGCAGCGGTCGGAAGTGGACGACGGGGCTTCCCCGGTGGTGTTTGAGCTCGAGGAAGACCACGGGGAGGTGCGCCACGACGAGGTGAACCAGATGGTGCCCACGGTGTGCACCGTGGCGGCTCCTAGCGGGGGCGTGGTGCGGACCCGAGGCGGAGCATCTCCGGTGAGCTCGACACGGATCTTCCGCTGCGAAACAAAAACATAGGAGGGGTTTAGGAGAAGCGTCGGGCAGAGGGGGATCTAAAGGACCAAAAAGGGGCAGCAATTGCTTCCTATCTTCGCCGGAATCGAGCAACCACCGTGGCAGACCCGTGCATCTCCGGCGAGCAATTTGGCGGCCTAGGGGGCATGATTTCAGAGGAGAAGAGAGGGGAAGCAGAGAGGGAGCAGGGGGCTATAAGGAGAGTGCATAGTCGGGGATTAATGGGCTAAGAAACGCCCGGATTAAACTCTCCATAAATTTGGAAGAAACGGTAGAGAGGGCAACGGCCTGAGCTTGATGACGATGACGTCATCATGACGTCATCACCTTTTTTTCTTTTTCTTTTTATTTCTGTTTTCTTATTTAATTTATATCTTCTGTTTAAATAATCAAATCAACATGGAACAAAATTATAAATTCATAATATTTGAAATACTTTCTAACAATACCATTTTTATAAACTTTTCAACATATTACATTTTTGAATTATGAAATTTGAATAATTCATTAAAAGTGACTTAATAGCATTTTTAATAGAAAATCATATTTAATTTTGAGAAAGGGTTTTATAAAAATAAAGAGACATTATATAAGTCAAATATCATTTTTGAAAATCATTTACACTTGTTTTGCTATTTCATATTTTGAAATAAAAATGATTTCACTAATAGCCTATTAATGCCATTTAAAAAATATCAATTATATAAATGAAAATTATTGGTTGATTAAAATATCAGAGACAACAATGTGATCAAATGAAATTTTCCAAAATCATTTTTAATGGTTTTCATATTTTATGATTTTAAAATATGAAGAAACAATGATAGTCACTAAATAGAAAACATTAATTTTTATATGATTAAAACAATTTTTAGAAATATTTTCTATGATTCAACTATTGTTTCCTAATACCCTTTTAGGAACTTTCATATTGTATATTTTCAACACATTAGTGAAACCACAATTAGTATCCTTTTGCTATATTTCAAACATAGAGAATTATTTAATAAATTTGGAAATGGGGTTTAGTAAAAGCAGAAAGGTTTTCCCAAATGAAATCATTGTTTTCTCAAAGTATCTTACTTGTTTTCATAAACAAATTATTTCTATAGCACTATATTATTTTGTTGATTGTCATAACACTTGGAAAACAAGAATCCAACTTATATCTATTTGGGGGTTATCAATAATAGTGAAACCCTTTTAAGAGATAAGAAGAAAATATTAGAGATAACAATTCTTTATTTTTTTGTATCAAAAATATTTTCAAGATCATAATTGGGTTGAAAACATGTTTGGTGTAAGGGTTTGCTTAAGAAGAAATATTTTCTTTATGTAGAAATATTTATTTTGAAATGACTTTAGGGTTTATGGAATAGAGGTATATTGGATTTTCCATTTCCAAAACATTAGAACATGTATTGTTTTCTTTTGTTTCTTGCATCTCATTTGGTTTTTGGTAACTTACTAAACATGAAAACAAAAAGTTTCAAATTTTTGTGATTTTTGAGTTTTCCAAAAATCAGGGATGTTACAGACTACCACCCTTAAAAGAAATCTCGTCCCGAGATTTGGGAAGGTTAGAAAGAAAGATTTGGGTAATTGGATTCCAAAACAACTGGGTGGGCTACCACCCTTAAAAGAAGCTTTGGTGGGTAGTCTATTTTCATTAGATTAGAGTGTAGATGGATTCCAGATTGGCTTGAGTATAACTTTCCTTCATGGTAGAGTTGTAGACCAACATAGGTATGTTGAACTACCTTTGACACTGAGGGGTCACTCTTTGGGTCAATCAAAAGCCTTTGGTTCACTCTCAACTTGGTCTTTTGTTATCCTTGACAATCTTCCATCTTCTTGTTGTCATCCTTGAAGGCAAACATCATGCTATTTCTAAACAAACTCTCATGTAACACAAACTGGGTAGTTGTGTTTCTTCATTACTTCTTCTCTTGGTGTAGTTGGCTCTCAAATCTTCATAGCTCATGCAACTTGGGGTTCACTTGTCTTTCTTCACTTGTTGATTGGCTGGATACTCCTTATTAGGCAGTTGGCATTGATCATGGATGTGATTGTTCCTTCACACAGAAGAAAGAAATTTGATACTAGCATTCCTCAAATAGGATGGCTTGTGTTTCAATAGGGTAAAGGTTGTATGATTCCACATGGTTCTCACTATGGGTGGTGAATGAGTATGGTGTTGGGCTTGGTCTAGTAGGGATGAGTAGAGATTTAGAATGATGGCTAAGGAAGGTTCTTCCAAAATAGCAGATCAAGGAAACTCATCTTACAAACAACACACAACAAACATATAGCAACACATTCATCACACCAAACAACATAGTTTTAGGAAAACATCTAGTATTGTCATACCACACTCATTGGTATGATCAATACACTAACACGTTAAGGTTTGTTCTAACAAAGTAACTAGATTGGTGGTCTCATCTATATCTTCTTGAGTTCTTCAAATTCTTCTCTCCATGTCATGAGGTGTTCTTGATTGTTGTGAAGTCTGGGTATATCTCCAAGTTTCTTCAATTGTCTTGAGTGTAGGTCTCCATGTGGTGAGAACACTTCTTGCACTTCTTGGTATGATCATCAACAATCTTGTCTTGATGATATTGAAGAGGTAGGTCATCTAGAAAATGTTGAAGGTGAATTATAGATGAGAGGATATGAGAAGAATTAAGATAATTGTTTTGTTTATAGAAAGTTTGAACATAGATTTTTTTTTTCAATCCTAGGGTATTTTCCAAACTTAGGGTCTCGAATTCTACAGGCAACACAATGCTCTGATACCATTTTGTAGCATCCCAACTTTTAATAAAGATGGAATACCTGTGTTATTGTGCTAGTCCCTGGATCAATTGCTAGCACCACAGTACAAAATGAAATATCATGCAAATGCATCAAATTCTATTACATCACATGATCCAGTCTTTACAAAATAGTATTACAACTTGCATAGTCTTAGAAGACTAGCAGAAAACAAAGTATTACAGCGGAAAACATAGAACAACATTGAGCCCATCTTCTTCATGTGCCACAGGCAAAACATGTTGGCGATAGTCTCGAGATCCTAAACGAAATCCTCACTCGTCTTCAGAAATATCTGCAATATGGAATATGCAGCCACAAGGGAGTCAATACAATTTAATGTATTGGCAAGTAACACTATGGTGGATATAAATGGCAAGACTAATACTACATGCTTATTTGGCTGAGTGGAGTTTTGGCTAAGTTTGCATAAAGCAAGTTTTCTCCTATCTCTTTTGTAAAAGAAACTTTTCTTTTCAAAAAGGGTGGCATCAGTGGATTGACATCCAAGCACCACAACTACTGTTCACTTGGTCAAATTTTACTTTTTGAAAATGGTGATGTGATTCTTCCGTCCTTCCTTGTCCAGCTGCTCATAGTTGTCCATAACCGGGGACACGGCTAAGATCTTAGTTTGTTGACTCTGCAGAGCTTGTGCACTTTCACCTTCAGACCCAACTCAACCCAAACATCCTATACACCCTGAGTGCATTAAGGAAAGGAGAAGAATCGAGACGAGATCTTTCAGAAGCAAGAATTCAACCCAATGGCAAGACCCGTTCCACCTATAATTATGCTACATCTGCTTGTCAAGCCCAGGCTGAACCCTCACAACTTAGTTGATCAAGACAGAGCCCATATGACTAAAGGCTGCACTGGAAGCAATCTAAACTTGGGGAACATCATAATCACTTTGTTCCTGGGTGGCATTCCTCAAGTGAACAACCCCTCGGGGAGACACTCAACTCTCATCAGCCAAACAACCAAATCCACCCAGGTGGTTCATTGAAGTTGTTACTTAGAATTTTTCCACAACATCAAGTAAAACTCATTTGTCACATTGCATAACATCTATCAAGTTCTAAGGCTATAAATAACAAGGATAAAAGGGATGGCTACACACTACTAGGATATAGCATAGCATAATATAACTTAGTAAAACTTCCTATCATGCATACTACTAAAAATCAACTAATGCATATAGAAAATAATGGGTAGTTGAATGATGTGTTACTTGCCTTGTTGAAGTTGGTGAAGATATCACACTCTCTTCACAAAAGATCGTTGCTCTCCGTACAATCTATTCATTGACAACACAATAACAAAATAAACAATCATTCTATCAAGCAAACATACAAGTGAAGAGATCATACAAAGCAATAACATAGCCAAAGGAGTTTAACCTAGTGGGCTAGGACAAGGTCTAGTTTTGAGTTGAAAGATTCATTCTCTAATGGTTTCAAACTTGTTAAGGAAATTCCAATGGTTTACTTGGGAAGGACTGGGTTGAGCTTGATGTGATCTAACTTTATTATAACCATACTTGTCGAGGAAGTTCCAAGAGTTCACTTAGAATAAACATATTACTTCTTCAATTAAAGTAATACATGCAAACACTTGGTCATATTCACCTTCAAAAATATTTAAGTGACTATGTTAGTATTTTCCATTGTGGTTAGGGTAGGTCTACTAACTTCATCCTCAAAGGGAAAATATTACTAAGTCTTGGATTTTCCATTTGGGTCAATGGTTGGACAAAAATAACTTGTTATTCTTCAACTTGTATGGATTGCTTCTAGACTTCATGTGATTGCCTTCTTGAAGATAATCTTCATGCTTCTATTGTAGTCTTGTTCCTTGGGTGGATTCTTCTCTTGGTCTTGATGAATTCTTCAGGGATTTCATTCACTAATTGGTTTGGGTATGGAATGGGCACAAATACCACTAAGTTAATTTGAAAAAAATTTAAGAAGAAGGATAGAAAGAGAGGGGGATATGTTTTCTTCTAAATTTCTTCACACTTGTACTTCCTTGAGTTTTCTTCTAGGTGTGGAGTCCATGTATTTTCTTCAAAACTTCTTCATTGCTCTTCCTTGTAGCTCTTCATGTTGCCATCAATTTGAAAGGAGAAGAATAGAAAAGGGAAGGAAAAAGACTTAGAGAGAAAGGGGGTTAGTCTTCTGGAAGTTTCTCTATTTTTCTTCTAAGTGCTTCCAATTCTTGGAGATGCTTCTGAAGTTTGTTTTATTTTCTAAGTCCTTCATTAGTCTTCTATCTTCATGTTGAAAAATCTCTAGATAGTTAAGTCCTCCATTGCACTTCATGGTTCTCACAAATCCCAACTTGGTGAAATCTTGAAGCAAGCATGGGGAGGCAAGAAGTTGATGGAAACATTTGTACTAGTGTTTTTAGGTTCATTTGTTGGCTAAGTATAAGTTGAAACTTCACTAAGGACTTAGCTTTGGTTTCATATAGCCATACACACATAGAACCACTTAAGCAAAATATTTCCTAAGTCATTTTTAATATGGTGTGAAACATGTGTGTGATAACTTGGCCTAAAATACATGGGTATGGCTCATATGTGTCCAAAATTCTATGGCACTGGTTTCTATGGATTAAGGTTGCCATATGGAGCAACATTGCTTAAGAAAACATATTAAAATTATTTATAGAATTTAAACTAAGTCAAATTTGCTCAAATGGCCATATAATTCTAAAATAAATTTTAGTCTGTTCAATTTTTATTTTGGGACAGAGGATATCAAAGTACACATCCTAAGGTTTCCAAATATATTTTATTTACAATTTTTGGATTTGTAGAATTTGAATTATGCCAAATTTCATCAAACAAGCATATTTGAAAATGATCATATTTTAAATTGTCAAATTTTAATTTGGTTAAAGTCAAAAGATTCTACATATCCAGGGGATTTCAAAATGTCCAAGTTTATCAAATTTGGCCAAGTGGTTAAAAAGTTATGATGGTTCAAAGTTCTAGGGGCTAAACTGCAAAATTACAATCCTAATTTATTCGGAAATTAATTCTAGAGGCAGGCTGGGCCGAAAACCTCTTATCTGTCGCGCAGGGCGATGGACAGGAGCTGGGCCCAGGCTGGTTTCACGTTGCCCCGAGCGACGAGTAGCTACTAAACGCACAGGCCGACGTGGCGCATTCTTATTCGCCGATACCTCTTCAGGTAAGTGATCTAATCCGGCCCGTACAGAGTAGATCTAACGGTTGAGGTTGAATGGAGGGAGTTAGGGTTACCTCCCGCCGGAGTTCCTCGCCGGAAATGGAGTGGGCGGTGGCGCAGCGGTCGGAAGTGGACGACGGGGCTTCCCCGGTGGTGTTTGAGCTCGAGGAAGACCACGGGGAGGTGCGCCACGACGAGGTGAACCAGATGGTGCCCACGGTGTGCACCGTGGCGGCTCCTAGCGGGGGCGTGGTGCGGACCCGAGGCGGAGCGTCTCCGGTGAGCTCGACACGGATCTTCCGCTGCGAAACAAAAACATAGGAGGGGTTTAGGAGAAGCGTCGGGCAGAGGGGGATCTAAAGGACCAAAAAGGGGCAGCAATTGCTTCCTATCTTTGCCGGAATTGAGCAACCACCGTGGCAGACCCGTGCATCTCCGGCGAGCAATTTGGCGGCCTAGGGGGCATGATTTCAGAGGAGAAGAGAGGGGAAGCAGAGAGGGAGCAGGGGGCTATAAGGAGAGTGCATAGTCGGGGATTAATGGGCTAAGAAACGCCCGGATTAAACTCTCCATAAATTTGGAAGAAACGGTAGAGAGGGCAACGGCCTGAGCTTGATGACGATGACGTCATCATGACGTCATCACCTTTTTTTCTTTTTCTTTTTATTTCTGTTTTCTTATTTAATTTATATCTTCTGTTTAAATAATCAAATCAACATGGAACAAAATTATAAATTCATAATATTTGAAATACTTTCTAACAATACCATTTTTATAAACTTTTCAACATATTACATTTTTGAATTATGAAATTTGAATAATTCATTAAAAGTGACTTAATAGCATTTTTAATAGAAAATCATATTTAATTTTGAGAAAGGGTTTTATAAAAATAAAGAGACATTATATAAGTCAAATATCATTTTTGAAAATCATTTACACTTGTTTTGCTATTTCATATTTTGAAATAAAAATGATTTCACTAATAGCCTATTAATCCCATTTAAAAAATATCAATTATATAAATGAAAATTATTGGTTGATTAAAATATCAGAGACAACAATGTGATCAAATGAAATTTTCCAAAATCATTTTTAATGGTTTTCATATTTTATGATTTTAAAATATGAAGAAACAATGATAGTCACTAAATAGAAAACATTAATTTTTATATGATTAAAACATTTTTTAGAAATATTTTCTATGATTCAACTATTGTTTCCTAATACCCTTTTAGGAACTTTCATATTGTATATTTTCAACACATTAGTGAAACCACAATTAGTATCCTTTTGCTATATTTCAAACATAGAGAATTATTTAATAAATTTGGAAATGGGGTTTAGTAAAAGCAGAAAGGTTTTCCCAAATGAAATCATTGTTTTCTCAAAGTATCTTACTTGTTTTCATAAACAAATTATTTCTATAGCACTATATTATTTTGTTGATTGTCATAACACTTGGAAAACAAGGATCCAACTTATATCTATTTGGGGGTTATCAATAATAGTGAAACCCTTTTAAGAGATAAGAAGAAAATATTAGAGATAACAATTCTTTATTTTTTTGTATCAAAAATATTTTCAAGATCATAATTGGGTTGAAAACATGTTTGGTGTAAGGGTTTGCTTAAGAAGAAATATTTTCTTTATGTAGAAATATTTATTTTGAAATGACTTTAGGGTTTATGGAATAGAGGTATATTGGATTTTTCATTTCCAAAACATTAGAACATGTATTGTTTTCTTTTGTTTCTTGCATCTCATTTGGTTTTTGGTAACTTACTAAACATGAAAACAAAAAGTTTCAAATTTTTGTGATTTTTGAGTTTTCCAAAAATCAGGGATGTTACAATCCAAGGCAAGTGCGTCTTTGCAAGCTTCATTGTCAAACATAGGGCCAGATGTTAGCAGCCCATGAGTACATTCCAGACGGCTGCTAGTTGTAGGAAACTGCTTCGCATACTCATAAGTCTTAGCAAGATGGTATTCCAGCTGAGTCAATGTGTGGTGAGTGACATTTACACTTCCACAAGCAGGGTGCAAATCTGCTGCTCTAGTGCTACAAGTGGGCACACGGTTGCTCGCAGATTCTTCAAAAGAGGAACCGATAATCCTCTTACGAGGATAATTCTTGAGAGGAGCGTGCAATGAAAACATTGGTCATGCCTTCTTCTCTTCATAATACATAGTTTTAGATATCTTTTTCCACTGGAAAAAATTATACACAAAAAATTTCTGTAAGGAAAAGAATTTCTGTTGAGATACAAGGAGAAAAAGAAAAAACATAGACAAGAAACAATAAGTAAAATGATCACTCACAGGATCAACACCGAAAAACCATGTTCTCGGGTTATCCGTGCCACCATCTCCAAACATGTCAGTATGGGCAAGCTAACTTAGCTTCTTCTTGTCCATGTACAATATACGAGGAGTACGGCTATTGATAATTTTAAGACCGCGGGGATCAAGGCAATCAAGGTACATCAGTAAAGGGGCAATGCAACAAGCCGGGATTGCTGGACAATCAACACCAGCACACTGCTGCTGCCGGAAGTATATAACTTCCTTCTTCAACTCATCAACAACCAGCTGACACAAATCATAATCCCAATGGTCAGCTAGGCTCACTTCTTGAACCATAGGGGCCTCTCTACAAAGCCGTACAGTTGTTCCAGGACAAATGAACTTCATGTACAATATCAGGCCAAACACTTTCATAGCTAGATTATCTTTGCTCTCATCTTCAACAAGGATCTTGAGAAGAGCTCGGAGACAGTCAGTGTTTACTGTCTTCTTCGTATCAAAACCAAGCTCTTCCTTCACCTGATGCAATACTTCATCATGGGCATCATCATGCTCTTTATGTGATGGCCTTAGGGCTGTCTTACTTCCACAAGGGAGAGAGAACAACATCTCAATCCCATGTGCAGTAATCTTCAATTTCTTGCCATCATCACCCAAATCAAGTGTCATGGTGGCAGGGTCAATGCGGTGCATCAGGAAGAAAATCAGTGGACGACAGATGTTAGAATCGACATTAAAATGTCGAAGATTCCCAAGACCTCCAGCCTCAAGAATATCAAGGTGTCGCTGCTTCAGTAGTTTGATGCAAGCAGCTAACTCCTTCAAAGAGCACCTGATAGTAATGTTTCCGCACATCTTCTTCTTCTTACTAACTGGCTCAGATTAAGAATCCAATGGGGCTTGCACTGCCCTCTTCCTCTTACCAACTCTCTTAATAACTCTTAACTACGACAATAAAATTGAAAAATAACAAATCAGCGGAATAATGCAAAGTACAGATAGAAATTCAAGCACTATTCTGAAGCAGTTCATAGTCCAACGGATAGCAGTTCATGACCATAGGTATAACAGTTCTTGCATATAAAAAACATAGCAGCTCACCATAAATTAAAAAAATTAGGAAGTTCAAAGCCATAGACACTGCAGTCCAACAAAACACATAGAGAAGTTCGAGGACCATAAGAAATAGACAGTTCAATATCACAAAGACAACAGTTCAACCAAACACAAGAAAATTGGACATGTAGAAAATGAAGTTTTAGTAACACATGAAGGCATGTACTGATGATAGTTCAGCCGTACGCAATACAACTAATGTAAAAAAAACGATAGCAGATAAAAAATACATATACACTGAAAAAACATGTATATGAAAAAAATGAAGTACAGTTAAACATAGGGAAAACAGTACAGAAAACAAGCTGACCTCTTTGGCATCTGTGTCCTCGGCAGAATAATCTGAATCATTCTTCTCATCGTCACTTTCGACCACATCAGAGAAATGCACTACTTTAGTAGGGTTACGAGGGGACTTTCTGAATCTAACAACAACTTGTTTAGTTTTAGCAAGAGGCTTGCTGTGTTTACCAGCAGCCTCATTCCCCTTCAAAATAAGTTTCTTCGCCGCAATAACAGCCTTCTTCACAGGTAGAACAACATCACTCACATTACGAGGAGACTTCCTCACATTAGCATCAATCTGCACAGGAGGGGCAACACAAGGAACTGTTCGTGCTCGGGGAACTGGGGAGAAGGCGTTGGTCTAATCATTGACAGAAAACGAGGACTTTGCTACATGCCATTTGGAGGAGAAACTTCTGATTTTTTTCCTCCTCCCTCTAGTAGGAACAACAGATGGGTCAGAAGTGGCAGTAGTAGGAGAATTCAAAATAGATATATCATCAGCTAGCTGCTTCGAACGACGTTCAACAGCTGCAGCAACCGTTGCGTCTTTCGCCTTATCAACAACTTCAGCATTCTTCTTGCTCCATTCAAGGGAAATCTTCCTAGCACGTCTCTCATTATAAGCAACAATATGACCATCGCCTTTCTCCATCTGAGTAACAGGCTCCGTACCATCATTATCCTGACTCTAGGTATCCGATAGCTGAAGAGAATCATCATCAAGCGCAGCTTCGAATGATTCACATAGAGATGCACAAATATCAGATATACTCTTATTTGCAATCTTGATTGAATCGCCTACAAAATCAACTTAATTTTTGTTTTGTCAGTTAGTGTTCAGAAAAATAATTAAATGCAAGTTTTAACATGCCTACATATAAATGTAGTGCAAACACCTAAACTCAAGGAGTTCAATAAAACACATATGGAAGATTGAACCCATAATATAGACGGTTCCGGTGCCCAAAAAAATAAGTAATTAGAACCACTAAGATAGAGAAGTTTTACAGAAGTTCAGTACTAAAAAAATGCAGTTTGTACAGAAATATCTAAGCAGTTCAACTTTCACAAAAGGAAAGCAGCTCCATCCGTTACATATAGGAGGTTTAAATTTCGATTTTTTTGTTTCTTAGTTGCAAAAAGAAAAAAGAATAGGATGTGGGTTTAAACTGAGTAAGCACTAGAAGGAAGAAGTTAACCTAAAGGGGTTGTGGTGCCTAATTCACCATCTATAGCTGATGTATTTCCAATATTAGACTGATCCGCAACAACCAAGTTTGGTTGAACAACCGGGACTACACCAGAAACTTTTTCCACAACACTCGAACAAGCGGCATTATCAGCAGAACCATTCCGTGTAAGGGAGAAGTTCAATGTAAACTAAATTAGAAAAATACAAGAAACACATACACTAAAGTCGAATCGTAGATATAAACCAACAAACAGATAAACGATAAAACAAAAATAAGTTGGGGCATTTAATCGAAGAAGTACATATATGCAATGAAAGAAGTTCAGAATTCAATTGAGAAAGGAGTTAGAATAATCAATTGAAATTATGGACACAAGAACAATAAAAAAGGTAAATAAGCAAGTCAAAATAATATACGCATGAAAAAAACTTAATAAATTTAGGTCTCCGCATATCAAGAAAAGGATATGGAAATACCTTCGGTGGAATCAACCGCAGACGTCTCCACAGATGGCTCCATGTCACTAATCGAAAGTATAAGTACGAATTAGCCACCAAGAATACCATGGCAACAAGTAAGATCGACGAACCCTAGATTCACAACGGCAATAAATAAACTCAAGTTACTCTTCAGATCAAAATAATAAGAAGTAAAAGTTCCTCACTTAGCAACACAAAACCAAAAACACCTTACTTACAAGAAATAAGTAGAATCGAAACAGACGGATTACACGGCGGCACAGTCCGACGCCGCGAGTAGAACCTGGGCAAGAGAGGACGAAAGGGAAAGAGGAACCATGGAGAGAGAAGATAAACTTAACCCGAAGAAATGAGAGCACGACGGGGGCTCTACCTCCACTAAGCACCGGTTTGCGCATGGGCCCGCCGGCGGTTGCGCAAGGCGAAGACGGCGTTCCTGCTCGGCAGTAATGGGGAGAAGAAGTGGAGAGGCGAGACAGTGGGGAAGAGAGAAGGGTTTACTAGACTGCTCCCAGCATAGGTATGGAAAAAATGGGGACCACAACAGTTAAAAAAACCCAAAAATCTACAACTTCAGTCATGAAGTAAAATCACATTTAATATTTTTGTCTCAGATAGAGATGTCTAGTTCATGAGTTACTTTCGTGTCATACATAGAGAAATAAAAATGGAAAAACAAACACATATTTAGCGTGATGGGAAGTTATAGAAAACAGAAATTTTATAGAACAAGTGACAACCTAACAAAACTAAAAATAGATCTAACCCACACCCACCCAAACCTAACAGCTAAGAAACCGAAAGTTCTGCACAAAAATTCTCATCTAGCGTCTCGCTATCGCGTCGGCGGCGACGAAACCTCCATACGCTAACGACCTAATCTCACGCGTAATAAACATAGAAATATCAGAAAGATTGGGAAGGTAACCATGAAGTTGGAAAATACACACAAAAAGTATACGCAGTGATAATCCAGTCAACAGTGATCACTAACATATAAAAAATGGATACCATACACTAGGAAGTTCATACCGCATAAAACAACAGTTTTAAACTCTGTAGAAAAGAAGTTCACTATTATATAGTCGTGAAGTTCAGGACTGAACAAAAATGCAGTCCTAGTCGAATTCAAGATTGTGCCTGCATTATTAGCAGTTATGCTCTGCACACAGTGCAGTTCAGGACTTAGGATAGATAAGTTTTAAACACACAAAAAGGCAGTTTGAAGCCATACATATTGAAATTTGAAAATCGTAAACTACACGTTTCAATAAAAAAATACATGCCGAAGTTCAGTTCTGTATACAGGAAAGTTACATTGCTACAAGAAAGAAGTTCATGCCAATTCCAAAAACAAAGTCTTGTCCATACAGATAGAAGTTATAGTTCAACATATGCAACGAGAAGTTCATAGCAGAAAACCTAACGCGGTTTGGATACAAAAAAAAGCAGTTCAAACATCTGCACAGAAAAGTGTCCATAGCCAGTATTTTTCAGACCCCAAAAAGAAGAGAGAAGTTCATGCCCATACAAATAGCAGTTTAGACATGCACACAATGCACATGAACTGAACCAATAATACAACTAGTTCAAGATTACAAAAGAAAAGAGAATTTCATAACTTAAGACAATGCAGTTCATACAAATTCCATATTGATGTGAGAGGATAGTTAGAACATAAGAAAAAAATACAGTTAGGGAATGAAAAAATATGAACAATGAAAAGATGACAACTACATAGGGAGGGGGGGATTCAAGCCTATACACGATGATGTTATCACCACAAGGAAAAAATACGATGGGGAAAAGGTCCACATGTACTAATTTTTTTTCATCCTTACACAAAATGAAGATTAATTATAGATAAAGTAACAAAAAATATGACGTGCTTCATCAGCAAGGCCGGAAGTACAAACATAAAGTTCACGCAAAAAAAGATATCACGGAAATTCATTGTCGGTACAAAGAGAAGTTCAGGGACTACCAGAAAGAAGTTCTCGAAGAAAAATAATACGGTTCAAACGAAGCCTGTAATTAGCAGAGAGCTTACATAGTAAAATATAGCACATCCAACTACAAGTACAAAAAAGATAACCTCTTTCTTATCTCTCCCTCTAATCTCAAGCATATGGTCTCTTGTCATTTTTTTCATTTCTAGATTCTTATTTCTAATGATAGCTCCCAGATTTTCAATTATCTTCTGCAGCTTCAATTCTCTCCCATCTTCATCCTTACCAATATGATCACAAATGCGCACAAAACTCTGCAGAATAAGAATAGAATAAAACACAAAGAAAAATTCAGGAAAGAGTTATAAATTTATTGATCCAAACATTAACCGACGGCTTCGAAGGAAAATTGATGTCCCAATAAACAACTGCTGATTCCTTGGCCCACGGCTCGCCAACGTCCACATTAGACCCTCTAATGCCGCTCCAACCTGCAACATCTCCTGCCCATTGCTGGCTGCAACCAGACGAATACATGTTCCTCTCCACTTTAGCAAACTATAGAACGCCTCACAGAAATGCCGCCGTAAAAAACAACATACAGTTAAGGTTCCACAAAAAGGTACGCACCAACCCATTTACATACCAAAGTAAATACTATGTCAGGCCTTGATGCAGACACAAAAGGCCCAAAGCCCAACAATGTAAATCATTGGCCCAAAAACAGCCCAAAAGCAAAAGCCCGCATAAACACAACATAAAAATAAAGGAGACCACACAACGTACCCCAAATCTAGTACACACTTTCTCCAACCCAACGAAGACGCTGGCGAGGAAGAAACATATAAGGACCCGCACCAAGAGGGCCAACTATCCGTTACGGGATTCAGGAAAAACCACGTAAGTATACATACACGCAACCAAAAATACTTGCCTCTTGCTACCATCTGAATCATACTGCCAAAATAGGGGCGGGAAAAGTTTCATGCATGATGGATTTCTAGATCTATAGGAAGTTTGACATAGAAGTGTACTAGGAAAGTACATATCTACAATATTTCGACATACACATATAGTAGGAAAATACAAATCCGTCAATGCATTTGATTTTTTCCACTGATATATTAACTAAAAATGGTTTATTGCCTAGGACATATGGCTCATTTTCAAAGGTACACTCGAAGTGACAGCACTGAAAGCAGTGACTCAAGCGACAACAGCAGTGTGAGGACACAATACACATACAAAGGTAAACTGAAAGTAGGAAAACCGTAAAAATATTACAAGTTATACAAAACAGCGGCGGAGGATTACAAAATTTATGAATATAAAATGTGAAATGAAAGTTAATGACCATTTTGTTATTTTTTTGTAGGGCCACATTCATAAAGTGAATGGTTCGACAGGCACTATGAGTACGCAAGAAAGATAAAGATGAATCCAATAACATTGGAACATCTGAAGAGCCAAGTGAACAGTTTTCAACCGACAATGCCATACTATGTAACAAGATGACAGACAAAGAACTAGATCCTCAAAGGGGAAAAAAATGGTAAACTCACGTGTCAATGATTATGAAAAATACAAAATATACTTACAGAAATATAGTTACATATAAATAAGTTTAATATTAATGATTTATATACTGCTCACTGCAGGTTATCAATTCATCGTTCACTCTGACGTATCTACTCAATTGTCTGCTCAATGGACCAATCAACCTACCAGTAACATTGAAAACAATAGATTGGACTGGCGCACGCGCAATACTGTAGACAAGGTTCGATTTACAATCAGAAATAACAATAGCCTGGAACGATATAGTCCGTGGCGCACAATTAGCAAAAGTAGACATTTGCATGTTCTGCTTCTATCAAGGCGGACCTGCATTAGGGTGCTTCGTAGTACGTCTTAGAAAGTAGTGAACTCTTAATTCGCCCAAGGATAGCAGATGTTGTCTCTATCTAACGATGGGTTGTTTAGACATTAAGTAAAGTTATACGACAAAATGGTGCAACAGTTGAACGATGAGATGTATTTTACGCACCGAATAAATAAAAGCAATACTCTATTTCTATTTGAATTTTTTTTCTATACCAAGCTTTTCAAACCAATTATATGTTCAAAACTTCAAAGTGCTGACTAAAGTTGAAAACTCAACACATAGAAGTTCATTGAAGGAACATAGGAAGTTCAGACAAGACATACAGAGAAGTATACATAGACAGACTAAAACTTTTTTTTAGACCAACTACACATAGAACAAAGAATGTAAGAAGTTCTAACGTAATACACACACAAGTTCATGAGAATAAAATCAAAAGAATTTCACTCACAATACGGAGAAAGGGTCCATGTGAATAACAAAAGAAGTTTGGGTAGGCTACACAAAGAAGTTCAAATCAACTACACAAAAGACGAACAAAGTAAATATACTTAGAAATTTACTATTAAAAAAAATGAGATAATGTTTTCAAACACACATCATATTAACATAGATAGTATGTAAAAACCACACATTTGGAACAACACAAAACTCAAACACGAGGCAGTACAGACGCATACGCTCATCAGTTCATGAATGGATGTCAATGAATAAATAGAAAATAATAAATATACAAAGTTATAAATCTAAAACATTGTCTCTCATGTAAAGGGGAACTTAATTATTACAAAAAAAAACGAATAGGCTTGGAACACATCGGAAGTTCAGCAACCATATATGGGGAAGTGCGAGCTTATACGTCTCGAAGTACATATTTAAGAAATTAAAATCCTAAAAACAAATTATTACCAAGCTACGAGCTGAAAAGGAACTAAACTGAAAATAATTAATCACTACCATCACCACCCCAACCCCAACCCCATGAAATATCGCAATAATTCCTCTTCTTCACAAACGGAGGACGAATGAAGCCCCTCTCATACAAATCCATACGTTCGTAAAGTTTAGAGCACAAGGCATGCTTAGCAGCATAGATCAAATGATTCTGCGAAAGAGGAGATACAACCCATTGGTGATGCTCTTCAGCTGTAAGAACAATACTATCCTCATATGACTCATCCACAAAGATTGCATCAACGTCCATGATGGTTTTCTTGCGCGTAGATCCAATATCAGGATTTCTCCAACAAGCATGCAAATTATGTGGTTAATGGTAAACAAAGGGTGCTCGCAATAGTACATCTTCTTCTTATCTTTAGGAATATCAAAACCAACAAACTTGTACGCCCACTTGCGAAAGAAAACATCAAGTTCAGAAGGGATACCATCAGCGGCACAATAGATGTGATACAACAAGCACTCCTCACCAACACAGAGTTTGATAACAACTGTCTTCTTCTTATAGCCATCACAGGTATATACTCTTGGAGTGATCTGAAGATCCACACCAACAATCTTGTCCTTTTCCGCCGTATCAGCAAGATATGCCTCCACCTTCTCAATCCAAGAAACTACAGAAGCTGCAACATTGGTGTAAACACCATTGATGATGATAGAACCATGCGCATGGACAACAAACACATCAGTAAAAGGATCAATGGCGAGTTTATGTTTGGGAGGCATGGCGTATGGAGATAGTAGGAAGGAACATACGTGAAAAGGATATACAAAGGTGCAGAAGAGAGACAAAGAGAGGAACATACATGAATTGGATCTACAAAGGTGCAGCAGAGAGGCAGAGGAGAAGACACATGCATGAATTGGATCTACAAAAGTACAACAGAGAGATAGTTTAAATAGACTCGGAAAATATCAAACAGAACAAGAGGAAAAAACAGAAACAGATAAGCATCATCCACATGAAAAAAAAATTCCGTTGCTAACAAATTCATCTGATATTTGGTTGTAAGCAGAAACGGATAAGAACATATTCATCTGATATTCGGTTGTAAACAGAAACGGGTAACAAAACATAGAGAATTTTAACAACGTACTAGTAAAAGTAGAATCTATAAATCTAGGAAGTACATACATAAGATTACTTTAGAAAACAGTTACATATCAACATGAAAATTTGAAAAAATAGGAATAAATGCTCCAATAACTAGAATCTAAATTACAGAATATAGCGTATTACAAAAAGAAGATTCAACTAGAGAAGTTTAAAAGTAAAGATAAGAAGTTCGCGCATAGTACACGAAGAAGTTTGCACTATAAAACGAAGAAGAATTTTCTCTTGAAAATAGTATAAGAGTAATGAACACGGATACTAGCTCAGTGCACGAAAAAAATAAAGATGCTCCCAACATCACAGTATACAAGGCGCATATACAAATCCACGAATTTTCAGATTAGAAGCGGTTCAAGCCGCATATGCATTTGATTGCGCAATTAATTAGGAATTTTTAGAGCAATTACAAACACTGATTATCTCTCTTTCATTCACCTTCCGAGTCTGCATGCAAGTGGGAAACTGTCTCCACCAATGCACTGGAAACGGTCTCACCAAGGCGTTTGGAGTACATAATATATAAACCGACAACTGACCATGCACATAAAACAAAGAACTTAAAAGAACACACGCACATCCATGGAAGTACATACTTAGACACAGAGGAGTTCAGCAAACTACTATAGGGCATTCTAAAAAACAAATAGAAGTTTATTCAATACTGAAAAAGAAGTACATGCTCGATCTGAGAGCAGTTCAGTAAAAGGAAACGTAGACAAATTGAAACTTACAAATTATTAATCTGAATCAGAGAATTATAAGCCTAAAAATAGATCTAAATATAAGAACATATAGATCACCATTCCCTGGAACGCTTATTGTTGGTGTTCTTCATAGCACGGAATCGACCCCTCTCATAAAACTCAAACCGCTTGTAAAGCTAATAGGAACATATGCATCCTTCGCATCGTATTGCCTATGCTTCTCAGAAAGAGGAGCAACAGCCCATAAGTGATGCTCATCACTTTTCATGTTACTCTTCATCTCCTTGTAAGAGGAGTCAATCAGGACACCAGCAACATTTTCAATCCTTGTTTCCCTACCCTGCCTGTGTACATTTTGGGTTTCATATCTGGATCTTTCCAAACAGTCTGGATATCTTTATATCTCTAGATATGCAACTGAGATCTCTCTAGCATAACCACATCATTGCTAAGATCAAAACCAGCAAACGTATACCTCCAGTTCTCAAGGAATTTGACAAATTTATGTGTATAAGACTGCTTAGACTTACAACTGATGTGATAGACCAAACAGTCTATCCCAACACATAACTGAAGAACAACTGCCTTCTGACTACACCAACCTCCTGGAGTGAACTCAACATCTATACCTATAATCTTCGGTTTTACTTTAGCCAACAAGGCTTCTATCTTACCGATACACTCATGAACGGATGCAACGGAGTTGGTGTAGACGCACTTGAGGATGATGTCGCCATGGCCAGGGGCATCGACCTCGATTGTGAAAGGAGCGGGTGCCGTTGCCATTGGAAAAAGAGGTGGTGAGATTGGAACTACGAAACAAGAAGGAGGCAATGGGAGATAAGGAAACGGGAGAGAACGCCGTACAGAATTATATACTGTTATGATATGTAACAGAAAAATAGGATAATAAAAAGGAGATAAGGGCTCGTCAAACGAGTATAACAACGGTAATCCCCCAGACCTCTTTGCCCTGAAATGCGGAACAGTTCGAACAAATAAAGCAAACATATTAACGCGTAAATTTTTTCAGTCGTATATAAAATAATAATTGAAAAAGGCAGTACAGATGTACATAATAAAGAAGTTCACCGTCAATACGAACTCAGTACATGAGTGGGGTAGCAAGAAGTACCGGTACTCTGTCTCTGGAACATGAACAACAGAACGGGGTCAATTGATAAATCCAAAATTAGAGTAAAATAAAACAGTAGATAAAGAACTTTACACACATATAAAATAACAGAGAAGCGATAAAAAGAGAAAAGAGGCACACAAACGAGATAAACACAACCGCATTGGCGAGCCACACGATGAACAGTTATCTCACCGAAAAACGCCGACTCAATTCCAACGATATACCTTATAATCGAGGAACAATAATATATCTTCATGTTATAGTGACTAATTAAAAACATCGGGAGTACAAATTCAACAATCAAAAAACAGTAACACGTGTTGATCGACACGAACGACTACAGGCGGGAAAAAAACTTCCACGAACCCGATCGCCGATGTGAATGATTCAAAAATTACAAATTAACGGAAAAAATCTATCGAATATGGTGCGTAATTAGTCAAAACAACACTGCGGGCACACAATTCTCACCAATATATCTCTCGGGACACTCGCGGACATTGTAGTAGGACCGAACAACCAAAATAGCACGACGGAACACTGGATCTTCAAAGCAGACAGAATTGAAGGGTTCGTTGCATAGAAAACAAATATTTTCCTACGCGAGAGACACCGAAAGGCCAAGATCTAATCTAGGAGACGAAGTGTAACGGGCAACAAGAGGGTTAAGGAGAACACATACCCACGAAGACTCAAAATGGTACGAGATCAAATCTCGTTGTTGGCGTAGTCGTACTCACACCGACCCCGATAGCGAGAAGATGGGCACCGCAATCCGGCGGTGCATCCGTGATCGGTCACACATACGGTTGATGACGACCTCCGTTCCCTCGTTCCAGCGGGGCGCGGAAGTAGAGGATCCCTCGGAACTCCAGCAGCACGACGACGTGGTGGTGGTGAAGAATCCCACGGTCAGGGCTTCGCCAAGCCGGAGACCATGAAATGGAGCAGCGGGTGGAGGGAAAGGGAAGTGGCCAAGTGTGTGGAGGAGGGAGAGCTCTCACCCTCCTTTTATAGGAGAGGGGGGAGGCAGCCCAAGGGGGGTGCGGCCAGCCCATGGGGGTGCCCCCACCTCTTCCCTCATCATGTGAGTGGACACTCCACTCACACCCGCTCATTTCCCCATTATTTCCCACTTGGAAAATCCAAATGTTTTCTTTTAATAAATAAATAAAATCTTTTTATTTCTTTATTTCAGCATTTGTTAATTCTGTTAACAAACTTTTGCATATAGCACCTCGAATCATTTGTTAATTCTATTAATAGCCATTCGACGAAAAACCCCTTGAACTATTTCAATTTTCCCCGAAACAATTTCGGTGCTGCCCAAAATATTCTTCGATATTCCGTATCCTATCAAACGCGTCATCGAAACTTAAGTGTGTCACCCTACGGTTCGCGAATAAGATAGACATGATCGAGACCCCTCTCCGATCAATAATCAACAGCGGGATCTGGAGATCCGTGATGACTCCTATATATTCAACGATGACTCTCGTGATCGTGTGAACCAACAACGCCGTGAACTATTCCCTTTGTCTCGCGATATTTTACTTGTCCAAGATTCGATCATTGGTATCAACCATACCTTGTTCAATCTCGTTACCGACAAGTACTCTTTTCTCGTTCCCGTGATATAACATCCTTTGTGATCATATCACGTGCTTGCAAGCGGTTTCGATGTGATATCACCGAGAGGGCCCAGAGTATATCTCTCCGTCATTTGTATGGACAAATCCCACTCTTGATCCATGATCCTCAACTAATACTTTCCGAATACTTAACGACACCTTTATAGTCACCCTGTTACGGTGTGACGTTTGATGCCATCAAAGCACTCTTCCGGTATCAGCAATTGACACGATCTCATGGTCTAAGGAATAAGTTACTTCGTATGTTTGATATAACAATGTAAACTAAATGACTTGATCGCATTGCTATATTCTCTTTGGGTATATGTTCATCACATCATTCTTCCAATGACATGACCCCGTTATTAATAACATCCAATGTTCATGATCAGGAAACCTTGATCATCTATTAATCAACGAGCTAGTTAAAAGAGAGGCTTTACTAGGAACCATTGTTTGTTTATTAAGCACACATGTATCAACGTTTCCGGTTAATACAATTCTAGGATGAGAAATAAACATTCATCATAAACAACGAATAAGATAATAACCATTTTATTATTGCCTCTCGGGCATATTCCCTTCAGTCTCCCACTTGCACTAGAGTCAATAATCTAGTTTGTAAGCACTTTAACACATATGGCGTACCAGTGTTATTACCATGCTTCGCATGCGGTAAACATCATAAAAAAGATCTGAACTGTTCAGGTCCTATTGTATTTGCATGTTCTTTGCGTCTACACGCATCACTCATTCTCTAATGAGATGGCTTTGTATATATATGGTCAATTGGTGAAAACTTAATTCCTCAGCTTAAACTGATGTCACTAACATTGTGAAAATGTAGCTTCATAGTGTTAGCATTCTTGGAAACTCACCAAGTTCAATGAAGAACTCCTTGACAAAAAATACGCTTATAATCAGTTGTTAACACAACGATATACTTTAGCCTTTGTTGTAGTATCTGTCACAATATTTTAATTTTCAAACTCTTTCAAATCCAGCATGGAACTTTCTTCCATCCTATTGTGCTACCCTTCATCACATATTTTAATTGAGATAAAATTACTTGAATAAATGACAAGACTATTAGTGTAACATATTACAACTAATATTTTGTCATTACTATATAGGAAAACATATCCTTAGCATTTCTAAAATGACACAAGGACCTCTGCCACTATTGTCTAATCATCATATGAATTATCCTACTATAACATTTTATAGCATAGGACTCATCTGGTCGTGTACATAGCATGGAAACATGACTTAGAAATCTCAATTTCAATGATGCTCATCATGTGTCAAAACACATGAATCTTGCTCAATTATTTTCCATGTGAAAAGAACTCCTTCTTGTCATTTCGATATTGACTTACTTCAATATTTCATCTATGTAATTTGGCTTCAATCATATCAGGTGCTTCAATCCATGTTTTTAGATATCGATGCCCAATATCTTCTAAGCCTTTCATCAATATGAAAATCTTAACCGTGTTAATTTAAAATACATATTTTCCAATCAACCATATGTCATCTACATAAAGTATTGGAAATATGTCATAGCGCTCAGGGATTAATTTCTTGTAACTCTACAAGCATCTTTATCATTCATGATGGAATCAAACTCTTTTGATAACTTCATTAAGCTAAAGATTTCAACTTCGCTATGCTCACTTCAACCATTGAAGTGTGCATACCTTTCTAGCAACCTTTTGAATTTTACAAAACTCTCAGACTGTGTCAAGTACACATCCTTGATCAAACTTCCTCGAGAGGAGAGTTGGTTTTGTTATTCAACTGCCATATCATAATATGTAACCTTTTGCTAGAACTATCCGCAAAGACTAAAGCATAACTACGGAAGATCAAAATCTTGTAGTAGTCAACTCTTTGAACTTCGTCGAAAACAACTTTTCGATAAGTACAACTTTCAAAAGATGTAAAATCCATGTCTTTGTCGCTATATAGACCCTTTTGCTATCGTTAGGCATCATGCCTATCGAAAAGACTACCAAGTCACATGCTTGATATTCATACAAGGATACTATGGCGGATATAATGACTCATAGTCAATTTTACGAAGTCAGGGCCCATCATTTGCTTCCTTTATAAGGTCCAGGTCCTTTTGTTGTTAAAACAACACTTTACACTTAAACCACAAGTTGTTCTAAGTACAAAGTTTTTGGACTTTTCTGGTACAGTTCGCAAACTCATTTGAAGTATCTACAACATTTGTAGTGTCTTCTACTTAGTCAAAATAGTAAACCCCGGAACAACTTCCAGTGCTGCGCTACTCTTGACATGATAACGAAAATTCTCCAATCTCGTTGAGTTTGTACTGTGCTCCCACTCACTTGTTTCGCAAGAACTACTTTCTCGAGAAATCAACCCTTTCTGACAAACAACATTTGTCTTTTGGTTCGGTGATAGGAGAAGTACCCAATGTTTTATTTGGGATAACCTTATGAACATATATTTATCCTATTTTGGTTGTAAACATTTCACACATGCTATGCATACCAAAACTTAAGAAAAATGACAATTCGGGTCACTACCCAAACCATATCTTATATGTTGTCAATTTCAACGAATCATGATGGTGCTCTTTTCAGTGTGAAAACGGTTGTCCTTAATGTATAAACTACAAAATTATAATGGCAATTTTATTAATCTTACCATGTCAAACAGGGTTTGATTTTGTCTTTTGAATACTCCAATCTAATGTGGGGTATTCGAGAAGTATAAGTTGTAGAACAATTCTGCAACTTCTCAGATGTTTTGCTAAACTTGTAACTCAAACTTTATCCTTTATGATCCAATCATAAATACTTGATTATCTTGTTACATTGATTTTAACTTCATATTAACAACCTTTTGAACCAATTCAAAATGTCAAACTCTGTTCCCTTTATACTCACATATCTACTTAAATCATCGACATAATTTTATGAAGAAAAAATTAATCCACCATACATGACTACACATAATGGACTATATACATCAATATGTATAATCTCCACTAAATTAGTCGTCCATTCTACTTTGGCCTATGAACGGAATTCTAGTCATCTTTTGGGAGAGGTCTCACAAGCGTCAATTTATTCAAAACAAAATGACTCCGGAAGTCCATCAATATGGAGTTCCTTCATGTTTTCCTTTCCGATATGAACTAAAATGGTGGTGTAACAATTTAAGTGAAAATCTTTTACGTCTTGCAACGTTTAGCATTCAGTCTTATAGATGTTTACTTTACCAACATGATTTATATCAACATATCCATCAGTTATGGAATATGGTCATCGTTTGAACAATCTCATTTGTTCTCACAAAAGACTAGAACAAAATAACAACTTATTAAGTTCTTAAAATAAATCTTGAATGTTTGGTTTGATACTACAATGAACACAATAACACTTTATTTATGTTCTTGTCATAATCGATTCCACATCTATTACTAGTTCCTTTTAGGCCCTTGTATTTCTTGCATTGTGTTGCTTTGTATGACAACTCATACCAACCAATGTGGTATCAAAATACCCAAAAATACTTTGTTAACTAGTAATACATCTATAACTTGTATATCAAGCATATACTCCTGAGCTGGACTTTTCCAGTTATCTTCTTTTCTGCCATATATCTATTTACAATTCTATTTTCAATATTCCCTTTCCTTTACAGAAGAATCATTCAACATCAAACAATGCTAGGCGTACTAGCTCATTTTCTTTGGCGTGTTAGTCATATACTATCACCCATTGAGTCATACTTTGAGTTTGATTGTTCTACTAATATCACCATATTAATAGAATTCTTCTAGATTCCACTCTTAGCAATCTCCAAGTAAGGTAAACGACTTTACACATACTTTTAATCCATCCCATCATAACAATTTTATGATTAAGCTACTATAGCTCAAAGGAAGGAATTTAGAGGATATTTTTAGCATCCAATTTCTTGGAATATTCAAACGCCTAGCGTCTTCAATCATTGCATATATTCAGATAATATAAGCAAACATTGTCACGCTAAATTTGCATATATTCAGATAATATAAGCAAACATTGTCACGCTAAATTATACTCAGTCATGTTGCTACAAATAAGTTTCTAGATATCAATATATCTTTCACTTGATTGTTTCTGAAATCAACTCTTTTCAGTTCCAAAATCACCTTGATCAACAAAACATTCTTTTGAAGATAAAGTAATACGAAAGCAACCATGACTCTGGATTCTAAGTAGGAATTATTTGCTCTCTAGATTAATCAATCATTAACCATATGGAGCTAGGTAGGAAATACCAAAAAATCTACAATAGGACTCAATTTTAAATTTCACTAATACGGTACCAATCTTAAATGGTATTTACCAGATCATAACAGTTATATCTCAATTAACAATCTAAGTGTAAGGTAGTTATGTGGATGCCAATGAATACTACAATTTGTGCAAATTCACTTTGATTTGTTGTTCATGATAAATAAGTTCAAGTTAATTAAAAAACTTAAACCATGAACTCCCACTCAAAAACAACATCCCTCTTAGTCGTCTTTAGTGATTACACGAACAAAATTCACTACACCAAAACCAATCATCACGTGAGATGATGTAGTTTCAAAGGCGAACATCGACATGTTCATCATATCATCCATATGACTCATGCTTTACCTTTCGGTTACGTGTTCCGAGGCCATGTCTGTACATGCTAGGCTCGCCAAGTAGAACCGTAGTATTGCGTGTGTTTCAAGGCCATGTCTGTACATGCTAGGCTTGAAAACACCCGTTGTATGCGAACGTTGAGTCTGTCACACCCGATCATCACGTGGTGTCTCGAAACGACGAACTTTCTTAACGGTGCATACTTTAAGGAAGAACACATTATTATCTTGATATTAAGTGAGAGGGATCATCTTATAATGCTACCATCGTTATCTAAGCAAAACAAGATGCATAAAAAAGGATTAACATCACAGACATCACATGAAAGGATAACGTGGTATGATATGGTCCTTCTTGCACTTGATCTCCATCATGTGCATTATGGTATGATCTCAATCATTCCACCGGCGTGGTACCAAGTACCACTGTACCCCAAACTTGATTGTCCATCAATAAGAAGACAACCATATGGATACCTTCCGGTATATCAATAATTTACAAAATAGATCATCTCATAATCAAATTTGTAATATTGACCATATCACATCACATGCCCAGCAAAAACTAGTTAGACGCTTCTAATTTATTTTTGCATATTTTACGTGGCTTAGGGATTTCGAGGATAGAACCGTTCATACCTACGAACATCAACCACAACGTTGATAAACATATTTTTAGCAACCCTTCATAGATTAGATCTTAACTATAGTAGGAGAAACGGACACCCCCTTAGCCACAAGTGAGACAACTCTCGCGTACATAGTACACGTAAACTTAGTCTGGGGCAGCTTCATCCTACTATGCCACTAAGATCATAAAATACTCAAGGAGGCAATAACATGATCATCAACGCCCACATACACCTATGTGTTCTACCCGTACAAAACATCTACGCATAGATCCGGCTCTGATACAACTGAAGGGTTTGTTGCATAGAAAACAAATATTTTCCTACGCGAGAGACACCCGAAAGGCCAAGATCTAATCTAGGAGAGGAAGTGTAACGGGCAACAAGAGGTTTAAGGAGAACACATACCCTCGAAGACTCAAAGTGGTACGAGATCAAATCTCATTGTTGGCGTAGTCGTACTCACACCGATCCCGATAGCGAGAAGATGGGCACCGCAATCCGGCGGTGCATCCGTGATCGGTCACACGTACGGTTGATGACGACCTCCGTTCCCTCGTTCCAGCGGGACGCGGAAGTAGAGGATCCCTCAGAACTCCAGCAGCACGACGACGTGGTGGTGGTGAAGAATCCCACGGTCAGGGCTTCGCCAAGCCGGAGACCATGAAATGGAGCAGCGGGTGGAGGGAAAGGGAAGTGGCCAAGTGTGTGGAGGAGGGAGAGCTCTCACCCTCCTTTTATAGGAGAGGGGGGAGGCAGCCCAAGGGGGGTGCGGCCAGCCCATGGGGGTGCCCCCACCTCTTCCCTCATCATGTGAGTGGACACTCCACTCACACCCACTCATTTCCCCATCATTTCCCACTTGGAAAATCCAAAGGTTTTCTTTTAATAAATAAATAAAATCTTTTTATTTCTTTATTTCAGCATTTGTTAATTCTATTAACAAACTTTTGCATATAGCACCTCAAATCATTTGTTAATTCTATTAACAACCATTCGACGAAAAACCCCTTGAACTATTTCAATTTTCCCCGAAACAATTTCGGTGCTGCCCAAAATATTCTTCGATATTCCGTATCCTATCAAACGCGTCATCGAAACTTAAGTGTGTCACCCTACGGTTCGCGAATAAGATAGACATGATCGAGACTCCTCTCCGATCAATAATCAACAGCGGGATCTGGAGATCCGTGATGACTCCTATATATTCAACGATGACTCTCGTGATCGTGTGAACCAACAACGCCGTGAACTATTCCCTTTGTCTCGCGATATTTTACTTGTCGAGATTCGATCATTGGTATCAACCATACCTTGTTCAATCTCGTTACCGACAAGTACTCTTTTCTCGTTCCCGTGATATAACATCATTTGTGATCATATCACGTGCTTGCAAGCGGTTTCGATGTGATATCACCGAAAGGGCCCAGAGTATATCTCTCCGTCATTTGGATGGACAAATCCCACTCTTGATCCATGATCCTCAACTAATACTTTCCGAATACTTAACGACACCTTTATAGTCACCCTGTTACGGTGTGACGTTTGATGCCATCAAAGCACTCTTCCGCTATCAGCGATTGACACGATCTCATGGTCTAAGGAATAAGTTACTTCGTATGTTTGATATAACAATGTAAACTAAATGACTTGATCGCATTGCTATATTCTCTTTGGGTATATGATCATCACATCATTCTTCCAATGACATGACCCCGTTATTAATAACATCCAATGTTCATGATCAGGAAACCTTGATCATCTATTAATCAACGAGCTAGTTAAAAGAGAGGCTTTACTAGGAACCACTGTTTGTTTATTAAGCACACATGTATCAACGTTTCCGGTTAATACAATTCTAGCATGAGAAATAAACATTCATCATAAACAAGGAATAAGATAATAACCATTTTATTATTGCCTCTCGGGCATATTCCCTTCAAGAATTACGCAGTAATTCATGCAAAACCCGATTGTATAAGATTTTTGGAACGATCGTATTATGTTAAATACAGATCAAACGCAACATTGCCAAAATACGGGATCAATCAGTTCCGAACTTCCGGTAAGAGGAAGCAGTTTAGACTTTGGTACAGAGAAGTTCAAACTGGTTGCAGAGCAGTATTCTACACCCGGTTGTAGAATAACTTATATTCTTGTGTGCACTAATCATGTGGTCTAGTGATGACAATACTAGTGTGGTGCAGCAAAAGAAGGCTTCCATTAATTGGCGGGAGTACGTGGCTCTTCGTGATTATCTCACATGTCAATTGGGAACACAATGTGACAAGTTACACTCTGATTTTGGCTGACACAAATTTGAAGCTTGAGAATGTGATTCAAACAACTAATAGTTCAGCAGCTGCATTGGTGAACATTCAAAAATTCGTTGGCTACTATGAACCGTGCTATGCAGGTGTTGACATAGCGTCATGGACAGGCAACAGATGATGCAAGTGCTCTTGGTGAGTATGATGATAAGCTGGGTATTGACGAAAGGAGGACCTGCCTTGGGTAAACGAAGTCCTACTATTACTAGGAGGGAGGGGCTAGCCACACCCTCTCTCCTAGTAGGAGTCGGATTAGACTCCTCGGGGATTCCAACTCCTTATCCTACTAGTAGAATACTGAGTATTAGAGTCTTTTAGTAGAGACGGTTTTACCCTTGAAAAAAAGAACATGTTCAGAAATGCTACCCATCAGCCGGTTTGTGTATATAACCCACCTCTAAAGAAAAACTCGGATTGAATAAGATGTAATATGTGACGGTTGAAAATAAATTTGGCCTCCCAAAATCTCTGAGAAAACTGCTAAATATAACCGACGCAAAATCGTACATAATCGCAGATGGACTTTATTACGGACGGCCTCAGTGTTTTTGTGCGTCGGCCTGCAAAAAAACCCGGATCATACTTGTATATTTGTAGAGACTGTTTTTTTAAATGTTGAGTGATGGGCCTGCATTTGAACGCGATATCTCCCGCGCTACACCCTATTCGTAAGATGCAAATATCGGGTCATCCAACGTTACTCGGAGGTTCTCCTTGTGAAGCTGTAAAAACTGAAGACGACGTGCGAACTTGAAATGCACATGATCTCGAGAACTAGAATGTAGTTGTAACCACGTGATTTTGAAATCTTGAACGTGAATGCAAGTCATAATTTCAAAATACGAACCGGCCGAAATGATCCAATAAATCTAATCCCCGAATGCGTAGTTCCTTCATCGATCTCACCCTCTTCTTCCTCATGCACACACACTCCCTCTTCAACTCACATTACTGTAGCCATGCAGAACAACGGTTCCAGTGGCGAGTCCGAAAGGGAAGATTCCCCGCCTCCCTCCGATGAGAATTCGATCGTGTCACTAACGCCAAGCTCCGTTTCATGAGAGGAACCTCATTGGATATATTTTCATGAAGGAACGCCGTAGCTGCCGTCGCCTCCATCGGAGAGTGGCTCAAAGGAGGAGGGGGAGGCGGAGGAGGAGGATGAGGAGGAGGAGCAAGAGTAGGAGGTGGTGGTGGTGGGCATTTCTGTCAAGGAGATCATTGCCCACGCCGCTGCCATCGAGGAGCCTGTGGCACCATATCCGCGGCCGAGGTCATGGGCATTGTCGTCGACACCTCATTGGGCGCCAAGCAGGCCTTGACCCACGACGCTGCCGCAGAGGCCGTGGTTGCTGAGGAGAAGGGTAATGCCGTCGTCTCTGCTAGCTCCAAGCCGAGTAAGGCCTCCGCCGCCGACGGGAAGGCAAAAGCCCCCGCAAGCGTCATCGCAAAGATGGAGGCGCGGAGGAGACTTCCGACAACAAGATATCAGCAACAGAGTAGGATCAGTAGTAGCTAGTGCTAGCTAGCTAGTACGTAGATCATATTTTGTAATGTTGATCTTAAATAATCAATGAAAATCATATCTCCGTTTCTTTTCGTAAATTGTATATTTATATTGTTATTGAAGTTGACCTAAATTATCATCAATCGACAAACAACAAACTACAGGTAGATTATCACCATGATAAGAAGGAATCACCATTAAGCACGAAATGTATCGTTAACAAACTTATATTTAACTACCTAGCTAGAAAAGTCTTCTACGAATATAGACATTCACTACTATGATACCTACAATCTCAGTCAGTTCTCGTACATAGAACTCTGGCGGTTTCCCTAACTGGCTCGGAGCATAAAGTGCTAATAGTTGAGCCTATTGCAGCCGGTTCCGAGGGCCATCTGGGAAACTCTTCCCCTCGGGTGGTTTAAGTAAACGCGCGACTCCGATAGTATGACAATCCGCGATGTGTGTTCTGAGGGCCCGACTCACCCAATTGGAGACGGGCTGGCAATCTGACCGGCTCCCTCATATTCGGATTATTACGGTAGCGCGGACATTCCGAACACGTTGCGAGGGACACAGAAATAAACCGCCTCCTAGTGTGTAGTGTCGGTTCCACTTTAGAACCGGCCCATCGTGTGTGGAGAGTCCAAGTATATCGGGAGGTCTCATGTTCCATCCAGAGCCGGTTATTGCTGACCGACTCCGATTGTTCGAAAGGGCTGAACTTTTTCGTAGATTTGTACACGGATCCAGCGGTGCCTAATAATTGGTAATACTCTTGCCTGCACTTTCAGATGCGTCTAACTTTTGAAACTAAACAACATAAAGTACATGTACTCGCAATTGTTAGTTTACGACATTACTTAACAGTGGTTAAACCATAATGTAATTGTTTCAAAAGGCACCAGAAATTAAGCGCCTAGTTTACGACATAACTTTATCGGCGCAAGAACACACACAGTCTGGGATTGTCATCCTCCAACTTTTCAGTAAGCACCTTATCCATGAAGAACTCAGACATTTCCCGATGGACCTCTCCTAGCTTGGTGTTCGGACCTGCTTGTCGTCAAGTCGCGAAAGCTGTAGAAAATGATTCGGGCTCTAGCCGTGATTATGATGAAGTATAAAAGAATATGAAGATACTCGGATAAGGAAAATATAAGACGTACCTTTAAAGAAATCCTGTTTATACTGCCCAGCGACTCAGACATACGGATGTTAATATGGTAGGCAACATAGAACGCGGTTAAGTCCAGCGGTGCCGACGCCGACTGTTTCTAGCACTGTGAGACAAAAGACATATATAATTATTCACATATCCACTAAAAGATGCATATCTAATTCATGTATTATCGAACAGAAGCTGGAAACTTACCAGATAATTCAGGATGTGGGTTAGTCTTTGATAGCCCTTCTTACTTATAGGTAGTGTTTTCCCCTTCGCTTAGCTAAATATTCTTAAATACTATGTGATGATATTAACTTACATATGTATCACTAGTACACATAAATGTGTTTGTACATGAAAATAATAAGTCAGTACATGTCAAGAAGCTTATCTTATACGGGCAGGAATCAAGATCGTACACACAACCACTAGAAAGGGAGATGTTGTCAAGAATTCAACGATGGCTACAAAATATGTACTCATTGTTACAAGTGAATCAATTTTTTTAAATTGGAGTCAGCTAATGAACAGAATAATTTTAAAACAAAATTTTGTATTACTATACCTTGCGGTAAAAGGCCATAGGATTAACTCTGTATTTGGATAAACCACCATCGCCTCTCATTTCCATCAGAAAGTGCCTTTGACCTCGAAACAGGGTTGACGGATATTATTTTGATTCTTGGCTCCCTTGGTTCATATGGTTCCTGCATAATTAAGCAGATGTATAAATATAGATATTACACTATCATTGACATGAAAGCATATGTTGACGTTAAATACTTACAATTTTTCTGAAAGGAATGCGGTAGAGGAATGCGGTAGAGGAAGCCCCAAATATTACATATCATTGACAACAAGTTTTTTTTGAAATAATAAGAACCCAAATCTGCATCCGTGAGGACTTGTACTCGGGTGACTGGGCTGTACATCCACTTCCCTAACCAAATGAGCTAGGCTCACTTCTTAATAAATACTTACAATGCCAAGAATTTCATGATGCTCCCTGACAAGGATTTCATGTGCATCATGTCGGCCACGGCATCCTCTTATCGCTTTGAGAAATTTTGAACCTGACGAGGATTCTGGATGAGTGCTCGCTGCCCGGGTTCTTAAGAGTTTCTTTATAGAAAAACCTCATAATTGCACAAAGATTGCCTAGCTCGTGGACTATAGTTCCACCGACTTCAGGCAGAAGACTTCCCTCCATCTTCAGCAACAATGAATTCCTCATCGATGCCACAACTGTATTTTCCTTCAGGTGTACATTAGCTACTGGTGCAAGGGGTGGTTTCGATATCCTGGCCATAATCCCGGTGGTATTTTCTTTGGTTTCTGTGTCATGAGTTCTGGGTGCCATGGTCCGTGTTTCCGGTATCTTGGGGGGGGGGGGGTCCTCCAATCGGAGGTTAATGCTTCTAACTGGCACGTCGTATTGGTTGGCGCTGGGGGGGGTTCCAAAATGATATCTTTCTTGGTCCACTGGATGAAGATGCCTTTTGTATCTAACATAGTACTGACTTCTTTGTTGGGGGCAGCAGCAAATTGAAAGACTTGAACGGCTCGTGGACGCCATCGACGTTCACCTTGGCATGTGTACTGGGCATATGAGTGTTGTGTATCATTTGACCTTGGCTTCCAGGGTACACTTGGCCCCACGCAACATCCACGATGGCTCCCGTCGGCTGGACCCTCATTCCTAGCCGACACTTAGTGGGAGCCTAGATGGAAAGTATTCAAATAATTAAGCTTGTGTGTCATAATTCCATGTGTGCTTTTAGATAAATTCATTGGGATATTACCTCAATGAGATCACATGCGTATGTCACATCCTTGATAGGAGTACCTGTGAGTCTCGGAGAGAAACTACTCCGGAGTTCGCCGAGGCTGGGTATCGATGGTGGCGTGGTGCCCTCGCCACGGCCCTACGTGATTTCTGCTCGTACCAGCTACAATACTTCAGCTCTTATAGATTTGCGCAACTCTTGGTATACGAGCTCTTTCTTCGGTATTTTTGGTTCTCGCTCGTCGTCGAGAATCTGGTCACGGCCATATTTCCACATGGCTAGGCTACATATACCCCTTGTGCGACCAGTGTGCTCCTTGCTTCCCAACCCATTTACGAGCACATCTCCATTAAATGTGCCATTTTGTTTTTTAGGTCCCAATCAATCTGTAAAATAGCATAACATGAGGTAGTCAAAACTGTAAAAACATTTATGGCTTCGCGAACAATTAGAGAGCGATCAAACTCTCACCAATTCATTGTATTTAACCCTATCTTACTTACTTTAAATTTCGAAAGGACATTTTGTTCGTCTACTGAATCAGCTCTAGCTCTAGCTCTGGCCCAGGTTCTGGCCCTCCGATCTTTAATATGTGAAAATAGAAGAGCTCGTCCAGCCTTCAGCGCTTCAATATCCTGCCCAAACCTTGGACTCGCCTGCATACCCAGCGGTCCCCATTTTGCGGGGATTCTTAAATTTCAAGGCAAGTGTCCGAGTATCTTGACCCTTTGCAAGGAACTTAGGCATCGACTTCACCTTCGAAAAGTTCCGTTGGTCCTTTTCTGGGATGCATGGATACACTTGCAGGGGACACTTGCCCTGCTGTGCGAACTCTGTCACTAGCCCGGTCTTAAGTTCTTCCAAGACTTTGCAGCCAAGCTGCCCGTTCAACATGAGGTCTGCTTACAGTCAAGGGAACAAGGTTTTAGAACACAACTAATTTTGTCATACCACACTCATTGGTATGATCAATACACTAACACGTTGACGTTGTTCTTACAAAGTATCTATTTTGGTGGACTCATCTCTATCTTCTGGAGTCTCTTCAGGTCCTTCTCTCCATACTATGAGGTGTTTTTGATAGTTGCAAAGCCTGGGTATATCTCCAAGTTTTCTTCAATTGTCTTTAATGTAGATCTTCATGTTAAAACCAAGGGTCATGTGAAAACCATTCCTTATACTTCATGTCATGATTATCACCAATCATGTCTTGATGGAAAACAAGAGGTACGTCATCTATAATATGAGAAGAAGATTTTGAAGGTGAATAACAGATGAGATGATATCAGAAGGATTAAGATGAGACGTTTTGATTCTAGAAAATTTGGAACAAAATAAACTTTCATTTCTAGGGCCTTTTCAAAACGTAGGGAACCAAATTCGATAGGCAACACAATGCTCTGATACCATTTTGTAGTGTTCCCACATTTAAATAATGCAAGAACTCTGTGTTATTGTGCTAGTCCCTGGATCAATTGTTAGCACCACAGTTTGAAATGTAATATCATGCAAATGCGTCAAATTCTGTTACATCGCATGATCTAGTATTTACAGAAATAGATTTACAACTTGCATAGTCCCAGAAGACTAGCTGGAAATAGAAATACAACAGAAAACATAGTACAACATTGAGCCTCATCTTCTTTATGTGCCACAGGCAAAACATGTTGGTTGTAGACTCGAGATCCTTAATGAAACCTCACTCGTCTTCAGGTTCATCTGCATGATGGAATATGCGGCCACAAGGGGTCAATACAATTTAATATATTGGGAAGTAACACTATGGTGGATGTAAATGGCAAGACAAATACTACATGCATATTTGGCCGAGTGGAGTTTTGGCTAAGTTTGCATAAAGAAAGTTTTCTCCTATTTCTTTTGTAAAACAAACTTTTCTTTTCAATGGTGGCAACATTGGATTGAAATCCAAGCACCACAACTAATTAAGAATGGTGTTGAGATTCTTCTGTTCATCCTTGTCCAGCTGCTCGAAGTCGTCCATTACCGGGGACACGTCTATGATCATAGTTTCTAACTCTTTAGAGGTTGTGCACTTTTGTGACGCCCCTGGATCGGGTACTATGGGGATTTCAGCGTTCCCGCCAGAATCCACATAATATTTGATCCCGAGTTGTCATTTCTGACACCATTACAACATTTCACGAATAATTGATGGCTAGGTTGAGACTCCAAGTGCGGAGTGTGTAGCTAGTGCCAAGCCTTCTTCCCCACGAGGGTGACTCGAGGGTTTATATCGAACTCTTGGGGAGCCAGTATTTCAGCAGTTGTCTTCCAAGCTTCCTCCAGGATCCTGCAAACAAGTAGAGAATTTTGTGCCCTCAACCTCACCATGTGGTTGTCAAGCACAAGGTGTGAGACTTCTAAATTGCAATGCAAAACTGAAAGTAAATGTGCAATAAATAAATCTACTACTAAATGCAAATGAGAAGATAAATATGCAATGGATTGTTTTTGTATTTTTGTGATGCAAGTGGTGATGGAGATAATGTAAATTCGAATTGGAAATGAAAATAAAGTAAAGTGCAAGTAAAGTAAATTGCAGCAAAGTAACTAGAGTGTTTTCTTATATTTAAAATAGGACCGGGGTTCATGGTTTCACACTTGCATTCTCTCAAATAAAGTAGTAGACGGTGGACATAAAGAATTACATGTGAGATTACAATAACATGTTTAACATTGAGTACTTTCATATGGGCATCACGTCCTAGCATAGAGATCTCTACGGTCATATTAATCCCTCTTATACTCCACCAAGATGCGAAATAAATCATAACACCTCGATAATTAAGGAAAAACCAGAGTATAGCTTTAAGCAATGTGACATGAAGTTTAAGTAAGAACTTGAGATCTAGTCATGGAGATTGATTAGTGTCACTTCAAATCCCCTGTAACAAGGTACTCCTTTTTATCCCTAGTGAGGTAACTAATAAAGGTTTAACAAAACCTAAGTGGATTGCTGAACTTTTGTCACTTTCACAGCACTAGCCACCCCCCGTTACTCCAACTAATGCACCCATCACCCCACACATGCTCTCAAGAACTAGATTGATCAAAGCTAGCAAATAAGAACGGGGTACATAAGATACATCTACTCAAATAACTCAAGAGAAACAATTGCAATCTCAGATTCAATAACTCATAGAAAAGATCCACTACATAGGAATTACAACGGTGCCCGTAATCATGTGAGGCAGCTCATACGGATCTAATTAGTGAAGCAGATAGAAAGAGAGATACAAGTGCTACTTCCACAAACCCATAGCCCTGGGGTGGACTACCTCTTCATGGAGATGTCGATGGAGATGACGTTGGAGGGGTAGGAGATCACACCGGCGACGCCCCGTCGGAGTTTTCCCCCTCCAATCTGGAACTCCAGGTCTCTGTTTCGGTGTTTCAGTGTTTCGGCGGCGCTCCTCTCCGTAAGGGTACGGGGGACCCTTTTTATAGTCGGTTTTAGGTCAAGACGGAGTCGGTAAGTCGAAGATGGAAGGAATTGGGGCCACAGGGGCCAAAAGGGGGCCTCTCACACGGCCAAGGAATCTGGCCACATGGAGGGTCCTCTTTTGGGCCTCCTTGCCCAATTCTCGTGGATCCTTCGCCCGCAAGTCTTCTCCTTCCAGGAAAATGACCCCCGCAGATTTTCAGGTGATTTCGCGGAAGTTTGCCCCCTGAAACGTCAAAAATATAGAAAATGTGGTTTTTGACAGGCAGGGTTAATTCCATAAAAGTTGGGGGACTTTGTAATTTAACCCCAAAATACTATAAAACATTGAATTATACCCTTATATGATGCAATATGTAATAGAAAACCATGTGAAAATATGCAAAATTCATCGATGCATTTTACATGCATCAACATCCCCAAGCTTAACGCATGCTCGTCCTCGAGTATGAAGGTGATAAAACTAAGATGGGTTTTGCATATTGAAATAATCATGGGATATCAAGGAGGAATATTCATGCTACATATAATCAAATGATTAATACTAGAAATGAGTAGCAATATACAATTCATGTTGTAAGAAATATCAAATATGCAAGCAAAGATGCTTCATGAAAGTTCACAAAGTGTATACTGAAATGAAAGCACTATGGACCAAATGCATACAAAAAATGAAAAATAAAATCCTATATTGGTCAAAGAATAGCATAATAGAGAATAGAAAATATGGTGGACACTTTGGAGAAAATTGAGTAGAGGTAAAACATGATCAAGTCTTATTTAGCCTCTAAATTATTCAACTAAAATTACTAATTGAAATGTTGTATCCATTGATCTAGGACTGTCATTACCCCTTTATCACTAGCATCTTAAAATTGTGAGTATTGAAGTAATGAGAATGACAAGTTGGTTGAAACCTCATGCCCCGTGAGTGAAAACCTACTCCATGATTACTCAACTTAAGATTCCTAATAAGCTTTGTACAATCATAATAAGCATTAATGACATCATAGAGAAACGCAAAGAGGTACCTCTTGCCCCATGACATGGAAACAAGCCCATGTTACAGTGACAAGATGAACAAACGGAGTAGACTCATCATCCTTTTTATTTTCATTCACTATTATGCATAGCTTCTTATTTTATTATAGGATGTGTTGTAGAGTCACTCAAGCTGTAAGTAAATTTCCACCATGATAAAGCATGGCTTGGGTTAGCGGCCCAATGCGTTTATATAGTCATATAGATACTTACTTATCAAAACTTACTATTCCTCTATTTCATTTCGGCATGGCAGGAGTCCAAAAAAAAAGTACATGATATCAACCAAATGTAAATTTTTTTTGTGCAATGTTGAAAGCTTTCCGGTGATATACGTTTATAGCTAGCTCCCAACCACACACTTGTCAAACGCAAAACTTGTGGCTCCCATTATTGGGTCATGTTTATTAGATGCATAAAAATTAAAGTGTGCCTTCAAAAGTTCGTGAGAGTCCTATCCCAAGTTCAACCCATGAAAATTAATAAAGTGAAGAACTTAATTTAGAACATAAATAACACAATAACATGGTGAACATACTCGGAATAGCAATGAAGCTAATGGGAAGATATGGTGGACTCACTGGAAATACTTGGCTAAGGAGTGTTGGAAACAAGTTTTTACTTGTTGGAATTTTTAAATTTTTGGGCTAGCAAGAGGGAGATAGTTGACCAGCTACTATGCATGCATATGTCCATAGAACTACTCATTTCATGAAAAACTAAATAAACCAGCAATTAACATCAAGGACATGAATAAGAGATAGCTCAAGACAACATTATTGCAAATTTCTACACATAAAAAGCCTATAAATCATGCAAACATATGTAGCTCTTCAAATCAACCATGGAATCCCTATTCCAAGTCATAATACTAGCATCCAATACATTCCAAACCCAAACTCCAGTAGCTCAATCTCATATAAAATGATGGTGGTGGTCTTATCAAAACAAAAATAAAAAACAAAAACTAGACGCTTCAAGTCTCTACGATAATAGCTTTGCTTAGAAAAACAGAAAGTAGACGTGTGCTAACCAAAAGAGTGTAGCTCCAGTGGGGTGTTCATCACATCTACAAGCTTATGTATTTCACCATTCTTGGATGTCTTGAGGCGCAGCTCCTCTATTCCCTGTGAAAAAACTTCACAAAACATGTTTCTCCCATTCTTTTTCTGTGGGGTGAGATTAGCAAGGACAAACAAATCACATGGTTGCTGTGCATAATTCCAAATCAAATGCTCCAGTAGATAGACAATAAGGTTCATTATGTTGTATGTTCACTCTCTTGTTTGAAAGAATCATGGAAATTCGATTCCCAAGCCCAAAGAGTGCATAAAACCAAAGAAGGCAGAATCTGTCCAGAAAAGCAACAGCAGAAAAACGAACGTTTTCCCCTAAGCTAGACTCGTCAACAAATTAAGCCAATTTTTGTGCTTACATAGGACGAAAAGTTGCAGAACATACCAAAACATTAGCTCAATCCGACATACCAATAAAAAACGTAAAATCATACGGTGAGCAGACTCGTGCTGAAACCGAAATTTCATGCACTACGATAGCAACTTATAAGTCCAAATGGGTTTGACTTGACTCTTTATTGAAAACTCCAGAATTAAAAAAAAATCTAATCTCTTGATACATCAAGAGGACACTAGGAAAATCCAAACAAAAACAACCGGGTTGCCTCCCGTAAAGCGCTTTCTTTATAGCCATATAGCTAGGCTTTATTTACTTGATAATCAAGAGGGATAAATCTCATGAGGGAGCTTGTTCTTCAGCGTGCCCCTCTTCCTTGGGAAGTGCTCCATGCTTTTCCTATGAGGGAACTGAAACTTGACATTCCCTTCCTTGGAGTCTATGATTGCACCTGTAGTACGAAGAAAAGGTCTACCCAAAATAATAGGACTAGGGGATTTATCCCCCATATCCATAATAATGAAATCAACGGGTACAAAAGTCATGTGCAATTCAATCATAACATATTTTACTTGTCCTACAGCATGTTTAGTAGAGTTATCAGCAAGGAAAATTTCACTTGAGCACTTTTCTAAATTTTCTAGTTCTAGCAATTCATATAATTCTTTAGAGAGTACTGATACACTAGAACCTAGATCTAACATAGCATGGTGAATTTCTTTTCCAATTGAAACTAGCACCTTGGGGATCCATGCATACCCAAGCTTAGGAGGTATCATGGCCTCATTCTTGTACCTAGCAATTTTTTCTTGCAGGACATGATTAGCAATATAAGATCCAAAGCCAGGTTGATTAACATTTATAGTGGGACCACTAGCAAATTTTTGTAGAGTAGCAATAAGTTCTTGCAAGCTACTTTTTTCTAAATCAAGCAATCTATACCTAATAATAAAGAGAGGAAGGTTTCTTCCGGTCCGCTCAGCCTTTTGACTGTTTCACCCTCCCACCAATTTACATATTACCTCCGAAATACCCTTCTACCGACTCTATTTCTTTTATTTCTGCTCTCGTGACAAAACGTCTCCCTGGTTGGCCCGAGTCAACGCATACTATGTCCGCTGATGAGCTGCAAGATTGGCCGTGCCATGTATCCGCCCGCCCGTCGGCCGTGGCTGTGCTTCCCGCAGCGATTTACCGCGCCTCCCAGCGCGCTTCGTCCCGCGCCGGCCCTTGCCGTGATGTCGACACGATTTGCTGCGTCGTGCATCCCGCCGCCGACCCGCCATGTTACCGACTGCGATTGGCCGCGTTGTCCACCACGCGTCCTCTCTCCGATGGCGTCCATGTCGTGTGTGGCTGGATTAAATATACTGATATGCCCGCGCATGCCGTCTTGCTCACGCGCCCGCATGAATGAGCGACGCCGGCTCTTGCTCCGGCTCCGGTGCTGCTTCTCTCGGTACGGTGGTGGCCATGGCAGTGGCCCTCTGCTTGGCTCCTCCCGGGACATGGCCATCTAGGTGCGTCGGAGCCGGCGTCTAGACATGGCCCTATACCCGGCTCCTCTTAGAACATGGGCATCTCGGCGCGTTGGAGCCGGCGTCCAGACACGGTCTTGTGCCCGTATCCTCTCAGGACATGGCCATCTAGGCCCGGGGAAGCCGGCTTCCAGCTCCTGTCGAGACATGGCCATCCAGGCTCGATGGAGCCGGTGTCCAACTACCAGAGCACTACAGTACAGAACCGGTGTCCAGCTGCACGGTGAGGTGTGGCACGGTGCAGTTTCGTCAGGCCGGAGGAGTTCACACCTAATCTATCCTATAAAGGCTCAGGCCAAGCTAGGCTCTCCCGTGCGTTTCGTGAGGCTCCTCCATCGGATTTTAACGCGTTTGTACACAGGTTGGACGCTACCCTTCTCGCTGACAGATGGGGCCAGTATTCCCATGGGCCTGGTCACACTGTGCGCGTGAACCCGCCTCGTCTCGCGTCTGCTGCTTCTTTGACTCGTGCGGAGTCGTATGGGTCTGCCTGCTCCATCCTTCGGGGCAGGTGAAAACCCTAGATCGAGAGTTGCGCTTAACGCGCCCTCCGCTCCGCCATCGCCAGCCGCCTCTACACCTATCCGTCGCCATTCCTGCTCGGCAAGCTCCTTCTGCGCAACGAGCGGTCGCAGCCGGACGAAAGGCGGCACAACAGTTGTTCCTGGAGGAGAAGCGGCGCGGAGGGTGAGCGGCGAGCGGATGGAGCCGGATAGGGCGGCCTCGGTGCCGGGTGGGAGGAGGCGGTGCAGGAGCACGTTCCATGGTGGCGGGCGGGAGGAGGTGGCACCGGAGAGCATCCTGGAAGACGGCGGCGCAGAGGATAAGCGGCGAGCGGACGACCAGACGGCCGCGGTGGCGGGTCGGCGGCGGCGCTGTAGCAGCGCATCCTGAAAGTGAGCAGAGGCACGGAGGACCATGAGCCGGGGTTGCCGCTGCAAGGACGCACACGCCCGCACGTCGCTCAGCCCTCAGCGTCGGCCTCTCGCGTCGGCGAGCTCGGCCAGTGGCCTGACGCCAAGGTGAGCATCTCCCAATCCTCTCTCATCCTTTTCCCAGGCATCATCTCTTTTCCATGTCGCCCCTGCTCACCTCGTCCTCCCTCACTCCCATTCTGACCAAGATCTTGGGCTCCTTTTCTCTCTCCTCCTTGTCTTCAGTAGCACAACAGGGCATAGGAGAAGGACGACCAGGAGCCAGGAGGTGGCGACATGCTTCCCTAGAATCCATGAGGAAGCCGGAGCTTCCTATCCACGTGTCTCCAGATTCACCGCAAATTCATAGCCTACATACATACATGTGGATCCAAAATCCTTCGCAAATTGTTTCCTTGCTGTCTAGATCTTCTATATTGATATGATGCAACTGATACGTAGCTCATGGGGATTGCTTTGTTGGGCATTCTCATAATCAGTGATAAGTTCAATGGTCATGTTTGTGAATGAAGTGCTTGATTTTGCAAAATGATTATTTTGTATGTATCGGTGTAGATTGCTAAACTGTTCGGTCTATGCAGATTTGTCTTTTATGTGAATTGCAAGTGTCCAGAGAATTGATCGTGTGTTCATTAGATATACATTAGTTCTTCCAAAGGCATATGTATTGTATATTTCTTTTCTTTGGACATTTTTAACTAACTGAAGATACTCTGCTTCCCCTTTTATGAATTATGATACATGGTCAAGGGTTGGGATTTTTTTTAGGGATTAGAGAGTGAGTCTGTCACTCACATTGTATTTCGTAATACATTTTTTCATGATGCTTGTGGTATTTTTTCATAAATTAATACTTATGGTGCTTGTGCCACTTTTCATAAATTAATACTTTGTGGTGCTTGTGCCACTTTATAGGGATTGATGAAGGAAGAAATATGAGCATTTGTCAGATACCATAGGAGTGGATGCAGGAATTATCGTAAAATCTGTATTCCTAGCACACATTACACGCCGACAGATTCATTTGGACATGCTTAATTTGTTGTTAGAACCTAGCGACTATGGATCCTAAAAGGTAGGGATAGACAGTCATTATCAGAGTTCTACTAGGATAATATTCTTAACATGTATGAAACTAATGTAGTCACAAGGGTCAGGGAAATGATATTCAGTCTACTGCTACTACAGTTTATTTTCTCCTCTAGAAAATGAAAACATACAAGATGTTTCCTTTAAAGATTGAAATGTGGTCTTAATACTCATGATTGTAACATTTGTATTGACCAGGGAAACTACCAGGTTGCAAGATTCGAGACGTGTTGGACTTCTATATATAGTGCAAATTTCTGCTCGATTTATGATTCTTCTTCTATATTATTGGTAAGCATTAAGCTCTGGTTTAAATTTATATTCGGTTGGGTGGTTAGTTGGTCTCATCATTTGGGAATACAAAAGGTCAAGGTCTATATTCAGGCTGTATCCATGATCCGGGTTAAACAACTGCTGCTACCGAGAATAAAATGGGAAGTAGCATCTAAGCATACCTCTTGAATGAGCAACTAGCTAATTGAGTCTTGGTATGTATTTTTACGTACATGTTTTTGGCATGAATTTTAATATCCAGCTGTGGCCTGAATTTTATATCCACCAATGGCCTGAATTTTAATACCTCTTGGATGATCAACCAACTAATTGAGCAACCAGTTGTTGTATGTTTCTACTGCTGATCCATTCTCTACGTGCCGGGTATTCTAGCTATTTTTGTATAAACTGCTACTGTAAAAGTCCATCCTATGATGTTTCTGTTGAGCTCAAGTTGAGTGCACCAATTTTCTGATCATGCCAATTGCCCAACTATTTTCTCTTGTTTCTGTGATTTTTAGGCAGCTCTGTGAAGAAGAAGGCAATCGGCATTGCAATCCGTAGGTAGCGGGGGCTTGATCTTCTAGGCGCTAGAGGGAGGGGAGCTAACCTGATGAATTTGCAGACTGGCCACAACCATGGTATGCGAACCTGATAGACAACCTCCTGATCGTTTCGTCTATTTTTTTCTTTGTCCGCTTTCTCATTAATCTGTCCGCAGTGGGATATATTGTATTGCATGTCATTTTTGTTCCTTTTTAATGTGGTAGCTCTTCTATGATCTTTTTGCGAGCAATTACTTTACGCTGGAGCACATAGTCAGTGATCCGTAGGTGTTCCGTGGTGCAGGTTATCTTTTCTCACATGAGAGACCAACCATTCTGCGTGCAGGTTGATCTGTACGAATTTGTTAGTTTTGCAAAAATTACTCAAAGACACACAGAAGTAAAAGTGGCCATCTATTTTTGTATGATACTGTACGCTAATGTGTCTATGGATATATGTAGATGTGTTAAATAGAATATTGTACCTTCTGATTTAAAATTTGGGAAATGCACTGATACTTTAGTATGCTATTACTTAGTGATCTATTTAATTTCGCAGTTGGTTTTACATTTAGTGGAGGTTAGCAATACTTTTGTTCCATATCCTAGATTGTCTTTTTGTAAGAACTTCTGGTATTAAATGTACAAGTTTTGAAAACCTAAAATTAGTTATGTCACTTTTGGTTGGATTTTTTGATTTATTCTTAATATAAATATATTGGTTGTACTTATTAGCCTATCTCAGATTTTGAGCATGTTCTGTTTTCTCGTTTTGCAGTTCATTATCTTTACAGAACTTCTATTCACAAGCATAAAGAGTCTAGAATCCTATGATTGTTGAAGGGTGTCATGGTGGTTGTGCAGAATATCCATGTACGAGCATCACTTTTGTTCTGGAAAGATAACTGGAGCGACGGACTACTTGCTTTGTAGTTTCCGAGGTTATTCTTCATTGCTCTCTATTCTGACATCTCCTTGAAATGGATGCTCTCTTGTGATTATCTTGACCACTACGCTGAGCTGTTTTCTATTCCCATTTCTCCTCAAGCCTTTGAGGAATTCCACCAAGTTGTCACCCTCCTTCAGCCTCTCAATCTTGACTCCCATGGAAGATAGAGAGATAATGTCTGTGACTCTGGTCAGATTGGAGTGCATTCCTCAGCCTACTACATGGTCTTGTTTGCTGGCATGCAAGTATCACCGACTTTTAAAAAGATTTGGAAGAGTAAGGCTTTGTCCAAACATAATTTTCTTGTTTGGCTTCTCTTGGTGGATTGTTTGAATACTCGTGACATGATGATGAGGAAGCATTGCCATCTTCGGTCCGGTGTGAACTGTGTTGTGTGCACCTCATCTGATCGTGAGAAGCGGGAACATCTTTTTTTTTCAGTTGCCAGTTTGCTGTCAGAGTTTGGAACAGGTAGGGGTTGCATGGTCGCCTGCTCTGACCATGACAGATTCATTTAAGCAAGCTAAATTGACATTCCAGTGGCCATAATTCATTGAATTAGTAACCTGTGCTCTATGGGAGATTTGGAAAATTCCGTAACATGATTTTTCTTAACAAGAAACCCTCAATACAAGCTTGGAAGGTGTTCTTCAAGTTCATCGTTCACATAGTCAAGCCAGTTCACAAGGAGAATCTCTCTGCTTGGCTGCGCTCTATTTAAATCAGTCTGGTCTCTGCTCCTTTTGGTTTCCCGCTGACCTCTCTTTGTACGGTTGTTTATTTTTCTCTAACCCCATTTGTATATACCATGTAGCCTCTCAAGTGATGACTTTTTTTGTGTGTGGTTATATTTATAAAAAAGCATACCATAAGGGGATCCCCAACGGTTTCACTATAAAAAAGTAATCAACCTTCTCTATGCTAATTTCCTTTTTATGTTTTTGAATTTGTAGGCCTTGAAAACTTATTCTCTATCTAAAATTTTCTTATGTAGTATGCTTTGTAAAAAATCAAGCATTTACTGATTTGAATACACACGAGTATAAGTAGTTGTTGCATTATTATAGAATTGCTAAATATATTGCGGTGGCATGGAGACCGCTCTACTGTGGCTATGCAGGGAAATGGCCTAGCAAAGTTACTCCCATCGACAAAATTTAACTTTGCGACTTGATTAGCTGTATTGGTAATTTAGCTCCAATCTTATCTTCATTTTTGCCGAGTTTATCACTTCTGAAAACTCATGCTGCATCTTTGAGACCTGATTTCTTATGTGCAGTCATCTTGGACGTATGTGCCGCCACCTCCTTCATATGCTCTTTTTTTCTAGAAATGCACCCTCACATAGCACTTGTTATGCCGTTAGCGAGGAGTTATTTGCGAAGCACTGCTGCACCTCTGCTATCTCAAGCGGTAACCATCTTTTTTGTTTTCCCGGGCTACTATCCTTTCCATTTTGATCCAGGGGTTCTTGGTGTCTCCGTTGGTTTATTATTTTATCTAGCACCTTGGCTTTTCTAGGTCTTGCATTTTATCTCCAGATTAAACCATGTGGAAATAGAAGGACCTGGTAGCTGTCACATTCTAGGCATACAAGCATTAATAAGTTTTAACCCATGTGATGCAAGACACACTTGAGCAAACCCTCACTGATGGATGTTTCTTTCTGGTTGATGCAAGAGAGATGTTGCTAGAGCTGAAGTCGGCCTTCAATGCCATGGCGGGGAGAGGCTGGGCAGCTGGATCCCTATGGCTGGGAGGGCATCTTCTACTCATGTGATGCGACCTATTTGGCTATGTATTAGCAATTTAGCATCACGTAAACTAATGTTTCATGTTATTTTTGCCACTTTGGCCATATCGACTCACTTTTAGTTTTGATATCTATATGTACAATGTCATAATGATATTAATGATATCTATTTAAGGTGTGCTATTCTGACTTGTGCATGTTGTAAAACCACAACAGAAGCAAATGAACTTGCCTAAAAAAATCTGGTGTATATTTTTGTTCACATGACAGGTTGTACATATGGAGCATGACTTCGGGACATTGTGATGGGAAGGAAAAGATCTAATAAGCGTATGAGCCTTTGCATTACATATAGGTCAAGCAACTTTAGCTTCCTTAGTTACTGGCGCTACTTTGCTCCATGTTTCTAATCTTCATTTTGTGTTGGTGTTAACACCTTATGTAAATACTATTTTGTTTACCCTTGGTGACTACCGTTGTTTACCAATGTTTTATTTGTGACACATATTGGATAGGATGTTGGAGTGACTCATTGTTCTGGTTATTTTGGGCCTCTCATATGTAGTTGGTTATTTTGGTACTTCAATAATTGGGAATGAAATCGCAATCACAAATATGGGGTGTTTTATATCAGTCCAAATATATCCTGTAGAATTCAACGCCAATAATGGTAGTGGGGTAGCATTATATTTTCCTCTTTGACAACTATGTTTATAAAAACCAGATGCGAACATGTATTTCCATATCAATCACACTAATTAATGAGTTCACGCACTACAATCGTCAAATCGTAGGTTCATTCTTATTCATAGAAAAAAGATTTATGCCTTGTCTCAGAAATTAAGTTAATGTTTATTTGAAAAAGACCGTAAAAAAATGTATGTGATATTAACACTAGACGTATGCTTTGTCTCATTTAGGCACATATTTCCTATTGGATTTGGAGATCAATCAAGCAACAATATGACATATAAGTTTTTTTCATTTTGTAACCAATCCGGAATAAATCGGACTTCCTTGCGCCATTTGGCGCAATAGGTCATCTAGTTACTGTAAAAGAGGGGATAGGTCGTTGACAAATACAGTACAGAGCTGAGATCTAAAATCCAGATTTTCAGACGATCAATGGAACTTGTCACTGATTGCGTCACGACAATTCTGGCATGTCATGGCCGCTTGCTGCAGCTGATAAAGTGCCGCGTCTGGCAGTCGGCCAGATCGTAAAGGTCGCCAGTGCTACAACCACGTGTTGCCGCTGCCATGCTCACTTATTGGAGGGGGTATATGCAGCTAACAGCAGTGCCAATATTTGCTCCAATCTTTGCTCAGGAGATGCTACTTATTGTTGGGTTGTTAGGATGATGCACTAATGTAATAGCCTTTTACTAAATCATCTTTGTTATTTACTTGCTGATTATTGTAGGACACTGTGTTTTCAGATGGTGAATAATTGTCATGTTGCAACCTTGCTGGTTCGCATGGTCATACATGTATATCTGTGTGGCTGGTGAATAGTTCAACAAAGTTGTCCGAGAACGGAGGAGCTGGATGGAAGCTTGGTAGTTTCTACTTCATTTTGAGATGAGTTCTGGTTGATAGTGTACTTCCGCCCGGGCAGGCCAAACATGTTGGGAGTTTGGTTACCTTTACAAGGTATTGCTGACACTAAAGTTGACATGAAAAGTAGGGAATTTTACTGACGATTTACATTCTTGCTTATTTGATCACGATGTCATCTTTAATTTAGAAAGACCACTTATTCTCTTCTGTCTGCTCCGTTTTGTGAGTTTTTAAATTTTGTGCTCTGGTCTAAACAGTCAGGTTATATGAGTACATATAAATGAATTGAATCTAAAATGAATGTATAAAAAGGGTTAAAAAAAATCTTTGTTTCTCAACAAAACGTACGGACATGCTCAGAGAAGAGATAGCATGCAGGGTAAAAGTCTTCTTCAATCCGTGGAATAATCCATTTTTGGCTCATCCACTTCCAGTACATGGATTAACTCCATCTCTTTCAAATGGTGGAAAAAATTCTTAGTAGGGAGAATGAGAAGAACTAGAAGTATGTTCTGTTGAATATATTAGCAATTTAGCACATAATTTAATTCGAAATAGCAGTAGATGAATTGCGACAGTAGCAAATACAGTAATCATGCAAACGTCTAGATCTAGTACAGTAGACAGATTGATACAATCTATTGCAAGAACTAGACATATGAATTGCAGTAACATCTCATACAGATGAAAGAGAGATACGTACGATGGAGCGGTAGCGGCACCGCCGTTGTTGTTGTTCCCGGTGTCGGCCATGTCGTTGATGAAGAGGTTGCCGATGTCGGGGAAGAAATCGTCGTTGGGGAAGTGGTCGCCGTCAGCAGTCGCGCTCATGCGCTCCCCAAAAACCTGATCGCCCCTCTCCCGTACAGGATCACAAGAGGCGGGGTTCCGGAGGCCTGCTGTCCCTTCTCGCGGTGCACGCCGGAAGGAGGGATGGAGAAGACTTGAATTGGCGGCGCAGTGGTTTGGAACGGTATGAAGAAGTGGTGGCTAGGGTTTACCGTATGCGCGTATTTATATGCGGGCTGGGAGAGACGTGGGCGTAACTCCACGTCTGAGTCGGTTCGGCTCCACGATCCAGAAAGGAAACGGAAACGGTTTTGGAATTAACACATCCGTTAATTACCAAATTAATGACTCATTAAGTTTTCCCAATCGACAAAATAAACGCTCTCGGCTCGGCTCATTCCCGCAACCCGCGGCGCGGCGCGTCGTGACGTGACGTGTCGTGACGAGGCGAGGCGTGGCGAGGCGGGCGGCGGAGGAGGAGGAGCGCGCGTGTGGCACACCTCTCCTCTTGCCTTGCCTACTCATACATGAGCTAGAATGGCTCACCTTATAAGGTGCTCCCACTCTCTCCAAACTAGCAATGTGGGACTAAACTTTAGTCCCACTCACTCCACTTATTATTCATGAATGGGCCATGACAATTTCAGGATTTTAGTGGGCTTAGTGGGCTAGACATGTGAGCCCATATACATAGCCCATACAAAATTCCAACAATCCCCCACAAAGTGTCATTAGCACATTTCATAAACTTTGTTCCAAAACATTGTTTATATACCGGTGTTAGTGGAGACTGTTAAGTTGAACTTCCACTTAGAACATCATGTTACACTAGTTCACAACTTGAATAGTGGACTACGCCTTGAACTACAAGTTTGCTGTGATACCAGTTTCACACAACGTCTGAACCGATACTAGGCTGCCGCAAGGCTTCCCCGCGGTTTGGAGCGTATGCGTCATACTCCGATGGCCTTTCATGAGTTTATTAGAGAGCACCCGATTCTCATAGACTGCGACGTTTAACAGTCAGACTCATATAGGTGAGTTCCTCAGGAGATGTTCTGTAGGACACATCTCTGCTTATATAAATAAGCCACTTGGAACACATTAAGACAAATGTCAACCTACCGTACAGATCAGGAGAGTATTGCATCTTTTATGGAGTGGAATAAAATATAAGGATACTCTCCTCTCAGCCGACCAACAGCTTGTCTCCCACTTCTAATTCACGGGATCTCCGATCACATAGAGTGGGTTACCACTGTGGGCAACTCATAACGTGGGTCTCAAACCCATCTCCCTCGATGCATTATCTATCACATTCCGTGATAAACCCTTTGTGAAGGGATCTGCCAAGTTCATGGACGTTTGGATATAATCCAACGCAATAACTCCGGAGTTCTTCAATTTCCTGACAGATTTTAATCTCCTCTTCACATGTCTTGATGACTTTGCATTATCCTTAGAACTGTTTACTTTGACGATCACAGTTTGATTATCACAGTTCATTAGGATTGCGGGTATTGGTTTTTCAACCATAGGCAAGTCCATCAAGAGCTCACGAAGCCACTCTGCCTCAACAGTGGCTGTGTCTAATGCTGCGAGTTCTGCTTCCATAGTTGACCTCGTTAAGATGGTCTGCTTGCAAGACTTCCAGGAAACAGCGCCACCACCAAGTGTAAAAACATAACCACTAGTGGCCTTAAGCTCATCAGCATCAGATATCCAATTAGAATCACTATATCCTTCCAGAACCCTCGGGTTTCCGGTATAGTGAATTCCATAGCTCGCAGTGCCTTTTAAATAGCGCATAACTCTCTCAAGCGCACGCCAATGATCATCTCCCGGATTGGAAACAAACCGGCTCAATTTGCTCACAGCAAAAGAGATGTCAGGCCTCGTGGCACTCGCCAAATACATAAGCGAGCCTATAATCTGAGAATATCTCAGTTGATCTCTAGTAATCCGTTGATTCTTTCGAAGTAACAAACTAGCATCATATGGAGTTGAAGAAGGCTTGCAGTCACTATACCCAAAGCGACTCAAGACCTTTTCCACATAGTGAGATTGAAGCAGTGTGATCCCACCATTATCATCTCTCAATAGCTTGATGTTCAAGATAACATCAGCTACTCCTAGATCCTTCATCTCAAAACAGCGAGATAAGAAATCCTTAACTTCCTTGATTAAATCAAGATTGGTCCCAAAGATCAATATGTCATCGACATACAGACATAGAATAACTCCCTCGCCCCCACCATGGCGATAGTACACACACTTATCAGCTTCGTTTACAACAAAGCCTTCAGCAGTCAAAGTCCTTTCAAACTTCTCGTGCCATTGCTTAGGTGCTTGCTTGAGGCCGTATAATGACTTCAATAACTTACACACCTTGCCTTCCTGGCCGGGTACTACGAAACCATCTGGCTGCTCCATGTAAATTTCCTCGTCCAACTCTCCATTAAGGAAAGCCGTCTTAACGTCCATTTGATGAACGAGAAGACCGTGCGAGGCAGCCAGTGAGAGTAGCACACGAATGGTGGTCAGTCTAGCCACAGGTGAGTAAGTATCAAAGAAGTCTTCACCTTCTTTCTGGGTATAACCCTTGGCCACAAGCCTTGCCTTGTATTTTTCAATTGTACCATCAGGCCTAAGCTTTTTCTTGAACACCCACTTACATCCTACAGGTTTACACCCATAAGGACGATCAGTGATTTCCCAGGTTCCGTTAGCCAAGATGGAATCCATCTCGCAACGGACAGCCTCCTTCCAGTAGTCAGCATCAAGAGATGCATAAGCTTCTGAAATAGTCTTGGGTGTGTCATCCACGAGGTACACAATGAAATCGTTACCAAAGGACTTTGCAGTCCTCTGTCTCTTGCTCCTTACAGGAACTTCATTGTCATCCTCCTCGGGATTCTCAACGTGTTCTATCGGAATGGTGGATTCAGGAATCTCAGCTAATTCCTGACTAGATGAAACAGGTTTCTCCTGATTTGATGAGCTAGACATATCCTTCATAGGAAATATGTTCTCAAAGAAAGTCGCATCATTCGACTCCATAATCGTACCAACATGTATGTCGGATACCTCAGATTTTACTACCAAGAATCTATAACCAATGCTATTAAAAGCATAGCCCAGAAGAACACAATCTACGGTTTTAGGTCCAAGCTTGCGCTTCTTGGGAATTGGTATATTGACTTTCGCCAAACAACCCCAAGTACGTAGGTAGGAGAGTTTCAATCTTTTCCTTTCCCATTCCTCAAACGGAGTAATGGTTTTATTCTTTGTGAGAACTCGGTTTAGGACATGACATGCAGTCATTAGCGCCTCCCCCCACCATGCCTTGGAGAGACCCGAAGTGTCTAACATGGCGTTAACCAAATCAGACAACGTTCGGTTCTTTCTTTCAGCCACCCCATTTGACTGAGGTGAGTAGGGAGGCGTCCTCTCATGAATAATACCGTGTTCAGCACAAAAAGAATTAAACTCGTTGGAAAAATACTCTCCACCACGATCAGACCTAAGCCGCTTAATTTTACGATCAAGTTGGTTCTCTGCTTCGGCCTTATAGTTCTTGAAATAAGTTAAAGCTTCATCTTTAGATTTCAGAAGATACACATAACAATATCTAGTGGAGTCATCAATAAGTGTCATGAAATATTTCTTTCCACCTTTTGTCAATACGCCATTCATCTCACAAAGATCAGAATGTATAAGTTCTAGTGGTGCCAAGTCTCTCGCCTCCGCGGTCTTGTGAGACTTGCGAGGTTGTTTAGCTTGAACACACACTTGACATTTGGAACCTTTAATAGTACTGAATTTCGGAATTAAACTCATATTTGCTAACCGCGTCATGCAACCAAAATTAATATGACAAAGTCGCGAATGCCAAACATCACAATCATTATCGTGGCAAACATTATTAATAACTTTGGTGCAAATATCTGACAAGGATAAGCGGAACAAGCCTCCGCACTCATAGCCTTTACCAATAAATTGTCCATACTTGGAAATTACAACTTTATTAGACTCGAAAACCAACTTAAAACCATCTCGACATAAACGTGAGCCGCTGACGAGATTTTTATTGATGGAGGGCACATGATGAACGTTCTTCAGCCGCACGATCTTCCCCGAAGTAAACTTCAGATCGACCGTACCAACACCACGAACAGTAGCATGTGACCCGTTCCCCATCAGCACGGGGGAAGTCCCTGTGACCTGATAAGAAGAGAACATGGAAGCATCAGCACAAACATGTACATTGGCACCTGTGTCAACTAACCATTCAGGTGAATGACAAACTGAAAGAATAGTGGGAACTATACCGTACCCAGAATCCTTCATCTCGGTGTCAGCCATGACAACATTAGCGGTCTTGCCGCTGTTCTCCTGCTGCTGCAGCTCATAACGCTTGGGGCACTTAGGAGCCCAATGGGTCAGTTCACCGCAAACGTGACATGACCCCTTTCTCTTCTTGAAGTTGGTAGAGTGCGACGGCTTAAACTTGCCATCGGGCTTGCCTTTACCCTCGGATTTCTTCTTGATATATTTAGGCTTGTTGGGAGGGTAATGTTTCTTCTGTACCACATGAGCAGAAGAACCTACCTCAACAACCCGAGCACGTGTATCCTTTGCTCTCGCCTTCTCTTCCACATCAAGAGATCCGATGAGGTCCATTACGGAAAACTCCTGTCTCTTGTGTTTTAGAGAAGTAGCAAAGGTGCTCCATGAAGATGGAAGCTTGGCAATAATGCCTCCGGCCACAAACTTGTCCGGTAACATACACTTAAAGTGCTCAAGTTCTTTAGCGAGTGACTGTATCTCATGAGCCTGTTGAACAACAGAGCGCTCATCAGTCATCCTGTAGTCATAGAATTGCTCCATGACATACAGCTCGCTACCAGCATCCGAGGCCCCAAATTTGGCCTCGAGTGCAGCCCACATATCCTTGCCGTTATCAAACGACATATACGGATCCACGATGGAATCATCGATAATACCGAGGAGGGCACTTTTAAACATAGTGTCCATATCCTCAAAGGCCTCCAGCTGTGCTGGATTGAGATCGCCCTCAGGCTTGCCCTTGGTGGCCGCATAGCAGCGCAAGGTTTGAAACCATAGCACTGCTCTCGTGCGCCACCTCTTAAAGTCCACACCCTTGAAAGGGATTGGCCTTGTCGCCGCAATGACAGACGGCGCAGGTGCAAGAAATTGCCTATAATCAGGTTTTTGGATTGTTGAATATATTAGCAATTTAGCACATAATTTAATTCGAAATAGCAGTAGATGAATTGCGACAGTAGCAAATACAGTAATCATGCAAACGTCTAGATCTAGTACAGTAGACAGATTGATACAATCTATTGCAAGAACTAGACATATGAATTGCAGTAACATCTCATACAGATGAAAGAGAGATACGTACGATGGAGCGGTAGCGGCACCGCCGTTGTTGTTGTTCCCGGTGTCGGCCATGTCGTTGATGAAGAGGTTGCCGATGTCGGGGAAGAAATCGTCGTTGGGGAAGTGGTCGCCGTCAGCAGTCGCGCTCATGCGCTCCCCAAAAACCTGATCGCCCCTCTCCCGTACAGGATCACAAGAGGCGGGGTTCCGGAGGCCTGCTGTCCCTTCTCGCGGTGCACGCCGGAAGGAGGGATGGAGAAGACTTGAATTGGCGGCGCAGTGGTTTGGAACGGTATGAAGAAGTGGTGGCTAGGGTTTACCGTATGCGCGTATTTATATGCGGGCTGGGAGAGACGTGGGCGTAACTCCACGTCTGAGTCGGTTCGGCTCCACGATCCAGAAAGAAAACGGAAACGGTTTTGGAACGCTCGGCTCATTCCCGCAACCCGCGGCGCGTCGTGACGTGACGTGACGTGACGCGTCGTGACGAGGCGAGGCGTGGCGAGGCGGGCGGCGGAGGAGGAGGAGCGCGCGTGTGGCACACCTCTCCTCTTGCCTTGCCTACTCATACATGAGCTAGAATGGCTCACCTTATAAGGTGCTCCCACTCTCTCCAAACTAGCAATGTGGGACTAAACTTTAGTCCCACTCACTCCACTTATTATTCATGAATGGGCCATGACAATTTCAGGATTTTAGTGGGCTTAGTGGGCTAGACATGTGAGCCCATATACATAGCCCATACAAAATTCCAACATGTTCTTCATAATATGTAGGACTTAATTAGCTCAACCACCGCAATTCTTCTTTTCCATCCATGGCTTAAGTTTTCTCCCATTGCAACCACGGGCATATACCTAATGATATAATATAATTATATTATTTTTTAATAATTAAGGAGCAAGGTTTCTTCCGGTCCAACTTTTTCTATCCCTATGTTTTATCATAATTACCTCCTCTGCCACCGCTAAAATAACGGTTCGCTTCGCCTCGGTGCAAAAAAAAAAAAAAAATCGACCGAAGTCTCCCTGTATTCTGGCGCCTTAGGTGTAGCGCGCGCGGCAATGGGAAGCTATAGGCCCCATGTCGCCACTCCTTGTAGGCGGATCCGGCCTCGCTCCCTCCTCATCCAGTTCCGCATTCTGGCCATCATGGAGGTGGGCGGATGCGCACGCCCGTGTACACGACCTTCCCGGCGGCGCGGTTACATCCCAACTGCATGGCAGGACTGCGTACATCACCGTCCTCGATGGGCACGACCATCACTATGCGTTGTCGGCCTCCGTGGGCGTTGCACTACTTATGCGAAGCGCCTCCCTGGCATTGTCCCTCCGGCGACGCAACACTACTTATGCGAAGCGCCCACTATGCAGACCATGGGCGGCATAGTGATGATCTCTAGGAGTACGAGGATCCATGGCAGTCTGATTTCGGCGCAGCTCGTCAACAGGAGGATGAGATGCCGCTCGACAATGCGAGGTTGCCGTGCTGCTTCACGTAGGTTTAGCGTGCACGGCAATGGGAGGAGACTGTTGCGTTCTTGTGTGGAGCTCCAGAAGTCACCATCGGACGCAATTAAGCAGCGTATTCGGAGGATTATATATGATCTGGACATTTATGTATGCAATTCTTTGGTTGGAATGTATGCCAAGCGCAGTCAGATGGACGGACAGAGGATGTTCGATGAATGGCACCGAGGGATGTTGTTAGCTTGAACATGACTTATGGTGTCTGGTTATGCATCGACGGGATGTGGGTCAGGCAAGGCGTTTGAGCTACTTCAGCGGGTTCCTCGGACAAATGTTGTGACATGGAATGCAGTTGCACTATGAACTACGATGAACTTATCAGGTTGTCGTCGCATATAAGGAATTGCCACGAGACAAGGGTGGCAATTCATTGATCAGTGGGATTTGCATATAAGCTTGCTTTGAACTACTAGCTAGAAATTATTTTTGCATGCCATACTAACACGCTGGGTATTTTTTTAATCTCTTAACCTATCTTGGAACAATTTTTAGCTCAATAGTTTTTGTAAAACCAACCAAACAGTCTTAGAGTGTCTAGAAAAATAGATCATAACGCAAGCACACAGCAGGGGCGTAGCTTTTTTGCTAGCTAGACACAACATTAATCATAAGGACAAGGAAAATCAATCAATTGATGATTTTATTCCTGTCTGATCAATTCCAGTGCGTGTCAAATCAGTGATTGTTCAATTCTCCCATCATGTCCTGCAGTTTGATTGCGCCGCCCGTTTCGAAGAATATCCTTACCAGATTCTTGTTGTAGCAGATCAAATAAAATATAAACATTAAGACGAAAGGTTGAACCAAGGTTAGGGATACCGGGCGATGGTCTTTAAGACAAAATTTGTGCCGCACCAAGTTTTCAACAAAAAAATTTCAATTCCGTTGCAACGCACGGGCATGTTTGCTAGTGGATCCTTAATTTCAGTAAGCATCATAATTCCTATACTTTACTCTCTAATTTAGCTAGCATGCTTGATTCATGAGGACTAATTTCATCTTTGCTAGCAAGATAAGACATATATGGAAGTAAATATTCAGGGTACTTCACTATTTCATTCAAAGTTTCTTCTAAGCTAGTAGGGACATGCTCACTTGTATTCTCAGCAATATGATCAATATTTTCAATAATAGAAGCAGCAATAGTAATAGAATTCATTCCTACACTATGTTGTGCTTGTGGCTTTCCTGCTGACATGCTTAATAGAGTTGCTTGATTATCAGCTAATTTTGACAATGCTTTATCTAAATTCGAAGATTGAAGTTGCAATCCTTTAATATCACTACTAATGGATGCAATAGACTTATTTAACTCATGTATCATAGCATTGTGACTAGCAACTTGTTTCATAAGCAATTTATTAGATTCAGAAATTTCACTAGAAGGCTTCCACTTATTTTCATTATCATTAGGATATGGAACAAAAGGTTTATTTGGCACATAAGAAGGTTTACTATATGAATTGTAAGCATTACCAAAACCATTGCTCATGTAATTCCTAACAAAATTAACATCCACACTTTCAGAATTGCTACCAACAACTCCTGCAAAGGCACACTCTCCATATTTTGTTTATTAATAAAAGCAAGAATAGTGTCCATTTTAGAAGACAAATCATTAGTTTCTTCAATTGAGTTTATTTTCTTAGTGGGATTGGGTGCTCTTTCAGTATTCCATTGACTATAATTTTTCAATATGCTTTCTAATATTCTCTTAGCCTCTCCTACAGTTTTACTCATAAAGGCACCTCCAGCAGCAGAATCAAGTATATTTCTAGACATGTAGTTTAGACCATTATAAAAAGAGTGTAGTATGGTCCATTCATTTACTCCATGTGATGGGCATGTTCTAAGCATTAATTTAATTCTATCCCATGCCATGGCTACATTTTCATTATCATTTTGCCTAAATGAGAGGATATTATTCCTATTTTGCAAAATTTTAACGGGAGGATAATATTTCTTAATGAAAGCTTCTTTTAAATCATCCCAAGACTTTATACTAGCTGTAGGTAGTGAAAGTAACCATTCTTTAGCCTTTCCTCTAAGTGAAAAAGGAAATAATTTCAGTTTTAAAACACTTCTTTCCACATTTTTAAATTTTTGCATATCACATATTTCCATGAAATCATGAAGATGCATAGAGGCATCCTCCATAGCACTACCACCAAATTGCTCTCTAGTAGTTAAATTCAATAAACTAGGACTTACTTCATAGCTTTCAGCTTGTATTTAAGGTGTAGTAATTGTCCTAGCAATGAATTGGTCATTGGGTGTATTTGTGTAGTCACTTAATTTAGTTCTATCACCCATTTTAACAGTTTTTATGTAGTTTTTAATTTTTTATGAAAAAAAAGTAAAGTAACTAAGCAAATTCGAAATACTAAAATAAATACATAACTAAATGCAGAACTAAAATGCAAACTAAAATAAAATATGCAAGACAAAACAAAAACAAAAACAAGACAAGAAACAAAACAATCTACTTGAAAGAAGGTGGAGATAGAAAGGACGGTACTCACGTAGGTGCAACCTCCCCAGGCTTAGGTGTTTGCACACCTTGTTGGTGATGAAGACTTCTTGTGAGCTCCCTTGGACATCTCCTTCACCTATGGCTCCCCGGCAACGGCGCCAGAAAAACGCTTGATGGCTAGGTTGAGACTCCAAGTGCAGAGTGTGTAGCTAGCGGCAAGCCTTCTTCCCCATGAGGGTGACTCGAGGGTTTATATCGAACTCTTGGGGAGCCAGTATTTCTGCAGTTGTCTTCCAAGCTTCCTCCAGGATCCTGCAAACAAGTAGAGAATTTTGTGCCCTCAACCTCACCAAGTGGTTTTCAAGCACAAGGTGTGAGACTTCTAAATTGCAATGCAAAACTGAAAGTAAATGTGCAATAATTAAATCTACTACTAAATGCAAATGAGAAAATAAATATGCAATGGATTGTTTTTGTATTTTTGTGATGCAAGTGGTGATGGAGATAATGTAAATTCGAATTGGAGATGCAAGTAAAGTAAAGTGCAAGTAAAGTAAATTGTAGCAAAGTAACTAGAGTGTTTTTTTATATTTAAAATAGGACCGGGGTTCATGGTTTCACACTTGCATTCTCTCAAATAAAGTAGTAGAAGGTGGACATAAATAATTACATGTGAGATTACAATAACATGTTTAACATTGAGTACTTTCATATGGGCATCACGTCCTAGAATAGAGATCTCTACGGTCATATTAATCCCTCTTATACTCCACCAAGATGCGAAATAAATCATAACACCTCGATAATTAAGGAAAAACCAGAGTATAGCTTTAAGCAATGTGACATGAAGTTGAAGTAAGAACTTGCTAGATCTAGTCATGGAGATTGATTAGTGTCACTTCAAATCCCCGGTAACAAGGTACTCCTTTTTATCCCTAGTGAGGTAACTAAGAAAGGTTTAACAAAACCTAAGTGGATCGCTGCACTTCTATCACTTTCACAGCACAAGCCACCCCCCGTTACTCCAACTAATGCACCCATCACCCCACACACGCCCTCAAGAACTAGATTGATCAAAGCTAGCAAATAAGAACGGGGTACATAAGATACATCTACTCAAATAACTCAAGAGAAACAATTGCAATCTCAGATTCAATAACTCATAGAAAAGATCCACCGCATAGGAATTACAACGGTGCCCGTCATCATGTGAGGCAGCTCATACGGATCTAATTAGTGAAGCACATAGAGAGAGAGAGATACAAGTGCTACTTCCACAAACCCATAGCCCTGGGGTGGACTACTCCCTCTTCATGGAGATGTCGATGGAGATGAGGTTGGAGGGGTAGGAGATCACACCGGCGGCGCCCCGCTGGAGTTTTCCCCCTCCAATCTGGAACTCCAGGTCTCTGTTTTGGTGTTTCGGTGTTTCGGCGGCGCTCCTCTCCCTAAGGGTACGGGGGACCTTTTTATAGTCGGTTTTAGGTCAAGGCGGAGTCGGTAAGTCGAAGATGGAAGGAATTGGGGCCACAGGGGCCAAAAGGGGCCTCTCACGCGGCCAAGGAATCTGGCCGTGTGGAGGGTCCTATTTTGGGCCTCCTTGCCCAATTCTGGTGGATTCTTCGCCCGCAAGTCTTCTGCTTCCAAGAAAATGACCCCCCGCAGATTTTCAGGTGATTTCGCGGAAGTTTGCCCCCTGAAACGTCAAAAATATAGAAAACGGGGTTTCTGACAGGCAGGATTAATTCCATAAAAGTTGGGGGACTTTGTAATTTAACCCCAGAATACTATAAAACATTGAATTATACCCTTATATGATGCAATATGTAATAGAAAACCATGTGAAAATATGAAAAATTCATCTATGCATTTTACATGCATCAATAATCCACAACAACAACAGAAGAGATATATATATACAAGACGACTCAAATGAGTCAAGGATACAACTGATACAATACAAAGATCCAAATAACAGCGGAAGACGAAAATATCCGACTACGGACAAGATACAAATTGGACTAAGAGTCCTGAAGATAACTGATGGCGTCCAATCCCTGCCCAGGCCAAGCCGGAGGGATTCCCAAGCTAACGTCGTCAACTTCATTTACAAATAAGAATTAATATTCTCGCTTGCATAAGTGAAAGCAAACAACGTATTTCCCATAGTGGAAAATAACAATCAAACACATAATAGAACATGTTATTTCTACACATGTGTATGGTTAGAGATTTTCATCCTCAACCAAGATGCAATGGAACCAGTGGGTTATGGGCCCACTAATACCAAAGCAAAAGAGGTACTAAGCCTCTGGTTACTCATGACAAACTTTGCATACAAGATAAATAATACAAGGCTATTTATTCTAGTGATAACAAGACAAGTGCATATGAATAACAAAACTTACACATGCTTTACTATAAAATGACATGCAAGCTAACCGAGATATTAACTTCAAAATAACAGTACCAAAATGGTACTGGAATCAAAGAAAACATAGCACAAAATTTACTAAAGCAAGCACACAAAGATCTAACTCACACAAAAATTCCAAAGATTAAATCTAGAAAACAACAAATGGTAGTTCCATTTTTAGTTGGGTTTTCAATCATGCACACACTTTCTAAGGTAGATGTACTGCCAGTAAACACCTAAAAAACAATTACTAACAACTTTATACAAGCTAGGATGCAAGATCAAATCAACCAAACATTTCATTCTAACAAAAACACACAAAGAACTCAAAACCGAAAACTACTATTTTCTATATCTGTCCACCAAAATTAATCTAGAGCTTAAAAAATTAGTCTAAGCTAGGATTAGATATATCTAGTAAATATCAAACTCATCCAATTTGGATTTACTCCAAATATCATTTTTAACTCATTCTAAAAATCACAGAAGAGCCTACTAGTATTTTATTAAACTGGACGGAATTTTTATGTAGTAACTCACCTTGATGCTAGGCCAAGTGCTATGGATAGATATTCTCAATATCTATCCAGAACAGTTTAGTTTGTTCATTTTGGTTATGTATTTTAAAAGTTATGGTTCAAACATTCTCACAGACAGTCATTGCCAAAACAGTCCTTGTGTCCAAAATATTGGTCCAAACTTAGATTTGCAAATTTTGTATGGTTAAGAATTCATCTTATTCGTTCCATCATTTTTATCAGATTTTATTTGGCAAGTTTTATATTGTTACAACGTCCAAAGCAAACATCATGTTTCTGTCAATTTATTTAAAAGTAAAACGAATTAGGGGTGTGGGCTGGTTCTGCATGGGCGCGGCCCAGCTAGGCGCGAGTGCAGCCCGTTTGCGCTTTGCGCGCGCGAGAGCGGCGCAGGAACGGTTTGCGTTTAAACGCAACCGTGGATCTAAGATCCAATGGTGCGGGGGCGTTCTTCTTCCTCACCTCGCTCTCTCTCTCTCCGACTCGACACGGACAGCGGCGAAAATGGCACAGAGAGCTCACCTAGGGCTCGGGGAGGGGATGGCGCGGCTTGGTGAGGTCGCTGGAGGTCAGGGGCGTCGAGGGAGACGTTCGGCAGCGACGACGCAGCTCCAAGCGACGTCGCGCGACAGATGCTCGCAGCGGCGCTCCCGGACGGCGGCGTCGATCTACAGGTTACCCAACCACGGGAGGTTGTCAGAGGGACTCGGGGGGATTAGGGGAAGCGATCCAGGGAATAGGGAAGGGTTGGGAAGGAGGGAATCGGGCAGTACCTCGCCGTGGCCGTGGTGGGCACCGGCGACAAGGGCACAGCCTGTGCTCGCTCCATGGGCTAGGGCTCTGCTTCTTTTTGGTTTGGGGAGGCAGGGGAGGTATGAGGGAGGGCAGAGGCGCAAGGGTTTCGGCATTAGGCACTTATACCCGAGGGGAAGAGGGTGAGGGAAAAAATGGCCACTCCGGTTGATGCCAACAATGGCATGGGCAAACCCTAGGTGGTCGTTGGTCATTCCATGTGTGCACTAGGTGTCCTAGGTCAAGGCCACGATGGGGCAAGTTCAGGGCTGGACCTTGGGTGCAAATTGAGGCAAGTGGCTAGTCAATTGGTCAAAGGCATGGGCATGCCCATACCTGCCACATCATCACCTTCTCTCTCCCTTTTCTTCATGTCTAAGGCTTCTAGAAGACTACTAGTGTATCCTGGTTCGAGTCCATATGTTAGTCAACAAGTTAGATCAGAACAAACCTCAAAATGTGCAAAGAAACATCAAGAAATCAATTGTGCAAAAGTGTATCTCACACTGTTCACTTCAGATTCAGAAAATTCGGTCTTAGGACTTAGAAATTTTTTAAGTGTTGAAAACAGATGAAATGTTCAAAAAGTTGAGTTTGTTTTCAAGGTTCAAATGATTCCCAAAATTGGTTTTCAAAGTATGGACTTGTTAACCATGTTATATACTTTCAGAAACAACTTTTGAATTTTTTTTTGAAATAGTTTAAGGCCATGAAAACAATGTGGAAAAAGGTATACTTTCTGTGTTTCTCTATTTCTAAAAAATGCCTTTTTCTGTCTTAATTTTGTACCACAAAAACAACAAGCAAAAGATAATTTTTATTTGTCCAAAAATAAAACTAAGCTTATGGTTTTGTAGTACATATATCAAGGATTAATTAATTGTCAAGAAATCATAAAATAACAATTTATAGCTTAGTGAAAACAAAGGTAGAAAACACGTACTTGGCTTTATTCTCAGAGATTGTTTTCTATAGAAGACCTAAAAGAAAACTTTCATAAATCATTTTGAAAACTTGTTTTCTTGGATCCAACAAGGTTAAAATTTTGTTTTAATATGCAAACAAGAATGATCCAAGTCTTTGAATAAAAATCCACTCAAGTAATAATAGGAAAACATGAGGAAAATATCAGGAAAAACAATAGGAATGTTTTTCCAGAAACATTTGTTATTAGTTTTATAAAGAAACAAAACTTGTGTTGAAAATATGTTTAGATCATAAAAAAATTGTTGGCCCTAATTTTTGTCTTCTTGAGCACAGTACAAGAATCCAAAAACTGGGGTGTGACAATCTCCATCTAGGTGGGGGAAGCGATCTTCGAGATACCTATGACGGTAGAGTGAGCTAAATCCATGGCTGGTGGTGACCTAAAACACGTCAATGACGGTGGCCGCCGGCATCTAACCTACATCCGCCGGCATCTAACATACATCCACCGCCATCTAACCTAGATCGAGTCGTTTGGTTGAGGAAGGGAAGGGAGGCAACCAGCACTTACCAGTCATTGGTTGAGGACGTCGGTGAGGATGGGGAAGCTGGGGAGGGGTGCCACCGTGATAGCCGCCTCCTAGTGGGCAAAGTGGAGGCACTGGGTTTTTTTGGGAGGGGGGCAGAGTGATCCCTTTCAGTGGGGAAGTAGCCGATAGTGGGCGAGGGAGCGCAGCGGCCTGTGACGCTGACGAGTAGGACCCCATGTGAGGCTGTTTCGGTGAAGATTTAGCGCGCGCGCACATGTGACGCTGACGAGTGGAACCGCGTGTGAGACTGTTTTGTTTTTTAGCGTGCGCGCGGCTGTTAGCGGTTGTAATTTAGGCGCGCAGATGCTAGGTTTGGATGTGATTTTTTTAAAATTGAGGGTCTATGTGTTAATTAGGGTACAAAGGGATATAGCTGCCAATTGTGGCATGTTGTCCCATAAATTGAAGGTTTTTCAAATGTAAATCTTTGCTAATACGAAAAAGTTTGCATTCTTACCATTAGTTCTTTATTTTCTACTAATTAAATGAAGAATTAAAAACCATTGATCCATCAGATCAACAAGTTTTTGACAAAGATTGGCTTATTGGGCATGATCGAGTACTAAATGGACGTGACACATCCACTTATTACTAAGTTATACCATATTTAGGCATCCTAAAAACATGATCGGCTGAAGCAACATAGTATAGAAGTACTACATATATAGTACTTAAATTCTTACACACACGAGGAATTCTTCCACAATACTAATAAAGTTCTTACATATATTACTTGTCCAAACCAGAACATTAGCTAGTAGCACAACTATTCAAATTAAGTTCATCAGGACACCATTGCAGCATTCGGCACAAGCAACAGCATTACTGGCTCCTCCAAGTATTCATGTCCTGGTGATTGGGATTCAGATGAGGATGCGCGAGCCCTAAGCGGATATTGCGTGCGAGCAACTTCTTTAGGAACACACGTAGGCAGCGTGTTTGGCCCTAACAGCAGGCACGCGGTTTTACGAGCCACGTCCAATGCCGCTGGCATGCTGGATCATGCTAACGATGCTCGTGTCAATGTTCCTGCAGCAGAAGGGGCAGAACAACATGCTGCCGCGACGATGGTACCTAATCTTCCCATTCTGCAACTTCCTAAGAACATGTCTGCTCTTAACATCGCGGGACTCCTTGTCATATGATACGCCGTCATCGGAATGTTTAAATTAGAAATGAAACAAAAGTTAGCACCACACTCAAATTCTAGGTCATTTTTAAAATGCACGTACTAACACTAGTTTAAATCAAATAACCATGCCATTGATAAACTAATGACAACAAAATTTAAGCAGAACATAAATGGTACCACATATATGCAGTTAGTTAATGGACTTAATATGTAATAACAAGCCTAGAATTTATGCCCACATTCGAATGGGACAATAGAACTTACAGATAGACAAAATGCCATAAAAATCATGTATAGCTAATTCCTAACTTGCATATACCAATCGCTCTATTCTACAAGCTGTAGAATCCAGGACCTAAAATCATTAGCGGACCCGGGAATAGATTTAAGCCCGGGAAAACAGTCAGTTACAAGGCATAATGTGTATTTTTTCTATGAAATAAACTTCAACTACACTGTTCTGACCGATGGGTAATAGGGGGCGCTGGGTTCGCAGTTGCATATGTAGAATCCCCGTCTCCAGATCCAACTTGTTTACATGTCTCTATAAACCATTGTATCTTCAATACTAAACTATGGCTAGATATATATGTTTAGGGAAGCACCTCGGACTCCTCGTCGGAGACGATCTCCTCGAACGTCGGCACCTCCCCCATAGGGTCCCCAGATCAGACAGGAGAGGGAGTCCCGGCGCTTCCACCGCCGGAGGAGGCGATGACAGCGAACCGCCATGGCCGGCCGCACCTGCGGCGACAACTGCAGATGCTGCGCCGGCGTTATTCCCATGCATCGGATCCGTACATGAGGTCCAACCGACATGGTAGGTCGCGCCGGCAGCAGATGATGCGACGACGTCCTCCCTTCCTCGCGGAACCGCCTCAAGGTTGGGGGAGAAAAAGGGAGGCGTTGGGGCCGGAGCAAAGTTGTTTTTTTTTGCTAGATTTGGGGCCGGAATGTGGGGGGAGCCGATGCAAGCAGGAGGGACATTTATATTGACTAGAATTTCGAGGGCCGTCGGGCCTGCTGACGTGTATGCATGCATGTCTCTGCATGGCTCTCCCGTGGGCTGACTTTGTCAAACACAGAGTGATGTGACATTTACTCACTGTCAAACGGGGCCAGAACGAGTGAGAGCCACCTATCAGTCGAACAAATTCAGCCAAACCGAGCCAACGAATTTCTCTCTTCCTGCGAACACAACGGTCATTTGCGAGGGAGGTCAAACGGCCACCCACGGTGACGAACGTGTATATGCACTCTGCCTCGTATTCAGTTGCCATTATTTTCCCGTTCGTTCATCTACTCGCTTGGATTCACACACCTTCGTTCCATTTGTAGTCCTTGCGTTCATCATCTTCCCCGACTTTTCTTCCAAACCCATCGAATCCAGACTTCATCTTCCCTGACTATTCTTCCAAGCCCATGGCGGAGACTTGCCATGGACGATTGTCGACCAACCACGGAGGTTATCAGCCTCCCTGTCCACGGCGGCAACATGCTGGAGGTGATTTACACCAACGAGGAACGTGCCTTGGAGACTGCCTTGGCCAATTTCGAGCAATGGCTTCAGCCTGAAAAGCACAAGTTCTTGGGCTTCGACCTTGAGTACACAAGTATCCATGCTTACAAACCCCATGCCGTCGCCGTCGTGCAAATCGCCATGCGCAACCACGTCCTCGTGTACCACCGGTGCAGGTCGCCGCAGACAGATCATGGACGCAAGTTCCTGCAAGATTCTTTTCAACAAAGAAGATCATGTGCGCAAGCGTGGACACGACGGGCGACAAGAAGGATCTTGCCCAATCAGGCTTATTTCTGCCACCACAGTACCACCATGACATCCAGGTGGAATTCGGGGTGCCCAAAATTGGAATGGATACTCTAGCAGCAAATATCATAGACAGTTGGTACCTCAAGACGAAGTCTGGATTCCCATCATACCTACACCAATATTGGGAATGGAAGATGACTCCAACAAGCTGCAACTATGCAGCGGTGGACGGATATGTCAGCTACGAGCTATACAGAAGGATCTCAGACATGAAAAACATATTAGGTCGAACATGGCTGGAGAAGATCCGCCCCTGGTGCAAGAGCGAAGAAAGAGGTCACCGCCGCTGCCGCGGCAACAAGGGCACGAGCAAAAGAAAACGCAGGGAGTAGTTGTTTAAGTGTTTTTAGCGCTTGATAATAAGTCTTCTTATTTGTGTTCTCGTTTGTGTGCGCGAAAAATATGTTTGTTTTACATATTAATATAATTTTGTGCAATATGTGATACCTGGAATTTGTTTCCATGATTTATAGATTAAATATATTGCTGCTGTTTTTTTTGGCATGAATTAACATTAATTGGTCAAACATTAGGAGCCTTAGATTCAACTCAAATTCAACAACAAACTCGAACATTTTCAAACTGACTAGAGATCAAACTGACATATTACAACAGATAATAGTCGCATCATAAGTCAAACATTTTCAATCTGACTAGAGATCAAACTGACATATTACAACAGATGATAGTCGTAACATAAGTCAAACATTTTCAAACTGACTAGAGATGCACGATAGAACACACAATTCAGACTCCCAACACATAGCAGCTGCAACATAAGCCAAATGATATCTTCAGATAGAAGTTCAAACAGCAGATCCATCTTCTTTAGTCAACAGATCATTCTCCTCCCGTAGATCCGTTACCATTGTTCCCACCGAAACAGTGGCCACCGTCCCTCACCTAAGGAGGGCCATCCACACACCCACCGAAGAATGGGAACTGCGACCACAGTGGAGTGTCCGAGACGACTGGGACATGGTCCACGACCTCCGAAGACATGGATGAGGACAGTGTGCTCCAATGTCCTCATCGAGGCCGGGGTGCGCACTCTGTCCGACATGTACGGCTCTGGCACCTCCACAATGCAGGTCTTTGGGACTGCGCTCGACTGCTTCATCCAGGCCTCCACCGACAGGAACCAGCTGTCCACCGGGACATGCATCTGCACCAGATCACCGCCAAGATGATTGATGAACTGCTCCACCGCAACGGGCTCCCATGCCTCCCGCGGGAACCGCTCGAAGGTGAGCTTCGTCAGATACGTTAGCTTAGATCGCTCGGCGCCGCTACCACGACACCAGCGAATAAGTATGAGCGGCGCTCCACCGGCGACGACGCGCCGGGACATATGTAACACGGAGGTGCAGTCCTCCTCGTAACGGAATTGAATGAGAAAGTCCACAGGCGGCGCGCTAATATCCACCTTCACCTGCCTACGGGTGACTGCGCATTGCGCGACCAACGCAGCCAGGACTTCCTCAGGCGACAAAGGAGGGCGACGCCCTCCCACGGTGACCTCGAGCGCGCGACCGTGCCACTTGTCCTCGAGCTTCTCCATTGCACGCGAGCGGGCGAGCACGCAACGGACTTGAGTCAGCCGTAGTGCGGGCTCCCCAGTCCGGAACATCTCCTCCGGGAACATGCGACGGTCAGCCATCAACGAAGAAGACAAAGTATAGTCGCGCGCGATCTATGGATTCGGTGGGGAAGAGTGGGGAATTTGAGGTTCGATCCTTATTCAGTCTGTGAGCCGGGAAGATGAGCAAATGGGGAATTTGGGGTTCGATCCTGTTTCAGTCTGCGAGTTGGGCAGATGAGCAAATGGGGCATTTGGGGTTCAATCCTGTTTTAGTCTCAGTTTGACCCTATTTTAACCCAAAATCTGCACAAGGGCTCCAATTCTTGTTATAACATGTGCTAGATTTTGGTTTTCTATGTATGTATGGCATGCCCCAACAAATTGAGGAAATAAATCCATTGGTCTACCCCCTTTCCGATGCCAGTTGAAGGGGTAAACGGAAAACTTTCAGTCAACACATGCCAGAGTTTCATTGAAGAGGGGCTCCGGAGTAGGAATCCTTCCTAAGCCTATATGGAGTAAAATCATGTCCATACAAGTGTGCTAGGAGGTGAAGAGAGCCAAGATCCAAACCCGAGGTGTGACCAGTTTCAGCCGCATCGCTTGCTATATGCAGGAATGGTCTATACGTACACCTCAACCCCCTTCCCCCTTCGGACGATCCTGAGGGAATACTATAACAACTCCGGACCATCTGAATCCCACCCAAAAAAAGGGTTTGCCATACCATGTGTGTTATAGTGTGGCATGAGCCTTGGATGCCCAAGATTCCCTCACTCTTTGTGTTAGGGCTCACCGACGTCGGATTCTCTCTAATGGGTTCCAAGACTACTCAGAACCCGAAACTCCCGGTTCTGAAGGAACGGGGGGTGTTGCCAATAGGTGGTACCTACCATTGTATTGGGTGTTTCTTGGGACTAATAGAACAGAACCGAGCAATTAGTTCCACTTTACTGCCACCTTTCCGGCTCATGTAGAGGGTCCAAAATGACAGTTCCGTCCTTTTCTCCAGCGGGCCTAGGGTTTCTCCGGAGAGAGGCTCTGGAGCGTGTGAATCCCACCCAAACCTAGGGTATGCCATATAATGTGTGTTCGAGTGTGATATGGGTCTTGGTTGCCCAATATTACCTCACTCTCTGTGTTATGGCTTCAACGGCGTCGGATTCTCTCTCGTGGGTTCCAAGGCTACTTAGAGCCCGAAACTCCTGGATCTGACGGAACTGCGGAATCTTGCCAAGAGGGGGGACCCAACATTGTCTTGGGTGTTCCTTGGGCCTAACCTAATAGAACCAACCAATTAGTTCCACTTTGCTACCCCTTTCCGGCTCACGTAGAGGGGCCAGATCGGCAGTTCCTTCATTTTCTCCAACGGGCCTAGGGTTTCTCCGGAGAGGAGCTCCAGAGCGTCTTAATCCCACCCAAGCCTAGGGTATCACGTACCATGTTTTTAGAGTGTGTGGAATGGGTCTTGGAAGCCCAAGATTCCCTCACTCTTAGTGTTAGGAATTCACCGGCGTCAGATTCTCTCTAGTTGTTGTAGGACTACTCACGGACCAAAACTCCCGGATCTGACGGAGAACGGGGGGAGGGGGGATCGTGCCAAGAGGTGGGCCCTACCATTTTATTTGGTTTTCCTAGGGCCTAACGAAACACAACCAAGCAATTAGTTACACTTTGCTACCCCCTTCCGGCTCACGTAGAGGGTCCTTTTTTTTAACGGGCCTAGGGTTTCTCCGGAGAGGAGCTCCAGAACGTATTAATCCCACCCAAACCTAGGGTATGCCATTCTATGTGTGTTAGAGTGTGGCATGGGTCCTGGATGCCCAATATTCCCTCACTCTTTGTGTTATGGCTTCACCGGCGTCGAATTCTCTCTCGTGGGTTTAAGGACTACTCACAACCCGAAACTCCCGGATCTGACGGAACGGAGGGACTCTTTCCAATAGGTGGGCCCTAACATTGTCTTGGTTGTTCCTTGGGCCTAACCTAACACAACCGAGCAATTACTTCCACTATGCTACCCCCTTCCGGCTCACGTAGAGGGTCCAGAACAACAGTTCCGTCCTTTTTTCTCCAACTGGCCTAGGGTTTCTCCGGAGAGGAGCTTCGGAGCGTCTGAATCCCACCCAAGCCTAGGGTATGACATACCATGTGTCTTATAGTGTGGCATGTGTCTTCAATGACCAAGATTGCCTCAATCTTTGTGTTATGGCTTCACTGGCGTCGGATTTTCTCTCGCGGGTTCCAGGGCTATATATAATTAGAGCCCAAAACTCCTGGATCTGAAGGAACGGGTGGAATCTTGCCAAGAGGTGGTCCGTACATTGTATGGTGTGTTCCTTGGGCCTAAACTAACACAGTCAATCAATTAGTTCCACTTTGCTACCCCCTTCCGGCTTACCTAGAGGGGCCAGATCACCAATTTCGTCCTTATCTCTAACGGACCTAGGGTTTCTCCGAGGAGGAGCTCCGGTGCGTCTTAATCCCACCCATGCCTATGGTATCACATAACATGTTTGTTGGAGCATGGCATGGGTCTTGGATGCTCAATATTCCCTCACTCTTTGTGTTAGGGCTTCACCGGCGTCGGATTCTCTCTCGCCGGTTCCAGGGCTACTCAGAGCTCGAAACTCCCGGATCTGACGGATAGGGGGTGATCTTGCCAAAAGGTGGGCCCTACCATAGTCTTGGGTGTTCCTTGGGCCTAACCTAACAGAAGCAAACAATTAGTCCCGCTTTGCTACCCCCTTCCGGCTCACGTAGAGAGGGGCCAAATCGGCAGTTTCGTCCTTTTTCTCCAGGGGCTAGGGTTTCTCCGGAGAGGAGATCCAGTGCGTATTAATCCCACCCAGACCTAGGGTATCACTTAAAATGTTTGTTAGAGCGTGGCATGGGTCTTGGATGCCCAAGATTCTGCCCTCTTTGTGTTAGGGCTTCACCGGCGTCGGATTCTCTCTCGCCGGTTCCAAGGCTACTCAGAGGCCGAAACTCCCGGATCTGACGGAATGAGGGGGGGGGGGAATATTGCCAACAGGTGGGTGAACGGACAACGATGTCGCCTAGAGGGGGGTGAATAGGCGATAAAAACTTTTCCAGTTAAGGCTTGCTAAATGTGGAAATAAACTAGGTGTTTAAATTAACAAGCATACAACCTAAATATTCTAGGGTAAACTAGATGCACCAACAACTTATGCTAAGCAAGACAAGTAACAAGGTGATAGCAAGATATATAACTTCAAGCTCGAAGGCTAGTAAGTTGCATAACTAAAAAGCTGGGGGATAGAAATAACCGAGGCACACGGAGACGATGATGTATTCCCGAGTTCCTCCCACAAAGGGGAGTACGTCTCGTTGGAGGGGTGTGAGCTCGCCACAAAGGCCTACTCAACGCCACAAAGGCCTCACCCTATTCTCCGATGAACCCCGCCACAAAGGCCTAGTTCACCTTCCACTATTGGCAACCTTCAAACCCGAGGCACGCATCCACGACTTAATTGGAGGCTCTTTGTGTCACCAAAATCTTGCGGCACACATCCACAACTCAATTGGAGGCTCCCAAGAACACCACAAGTCGTCTAGGGTCCAAGACCCAAGAGTAACAAGCTCAAAAACTTTCAACTTCCACGAATCCTCGTGGAGAGAGCAAACCGATGCAGCCGATGCAAATGGCAAGAACACAAGTGCTCAAATCCTTCACTCTCAAATTCCAACAAAGCAAAAAATGCTATGGGGGAATAAGAGAGGAAGAACAAAGGAGGAGACACACCAAGAACTCCAAGATCAAGATCTACTAAGTTTCCCTCACTAACAAGGAAGATGGATTGGTGGAAATGTAGATCTAGATCTCCTCTAACTTATCCCTCAATGATATGCAAGAACCATAGGAGGGATTGGGAGAGGGGCTAGCTTTACAAGGTCAACAATGGTGGGGAGAGAGGAAAAATCGTGCTTGGAAGACTTAGGGACCAATGGGGAAGAAAGCCCCCTTAAATAGGTCCCCACAAAAACTAGCCGTTTTGTGTGCAGGGTAGACTGAATATTCCGGTTCAAAACTGGACCGGATAATCCGGTCTGACCGGAATATCCGGTCTAAAGTGAATAATCCGGTACAAATAATCCGGTCCATGTCAGTGTGAAATATGGTCCGAAAATTGCCCAAACCGGAATATCCAGTCTGCACCGAATAATCCGGTTCAAATATCCGGTTCACTTCTGTCAGTTTTGACTCCGGTCCTTAGCCGTTTTCGAGCAAAAACTCCACAACCGGAATATCCGGTTTAAGATGAATAATCCGGTTCCAAATAATCCGGCTCATCTCTGCCCGAATATGGACCAAAACTAGCCTAACCGGAATATCCGGTTGCCCAGAATAATCCGGTAAGAATAATCCGGTTGAGTTCTGAAACAGAGAGGCTGAACTAGAAACTTCATTAATTTTGCAAATGAACTCCGAATGAGGTAAATCCAATTGCATTGGAAAATATTGATACCTCGAAGTATGGAGAAGTTACCACACATGGAAGGTGTGGGAACATTCTCAAAGACGAACGGAATATTTTCACCACCGAAAATGCAACAAGGTTTTCTTACGAAATCCGTTTTCGAGAAACCAAGGCTTGTCATGAAGATCACGACAAGCACTAAAACCCAAAGGAGACAAAAGCCAAATAAGAACCAAGAAAGATGATATGCAAAGTATGCAAATGTTTGAGCTCTCCATAACGATTCGATCAAGTTACTCACTTGAGAGCCCATCTTGATAGTACGACTATCTATCCTATAACCCGGTCTCCCAAAGACACGAGACCGGTAAAATAGAAAACCTATAGAGATTATACCTTTGCCTTGAGCATTCCACTTGAGCTAGATGATGACGATCTTGACTCTCTCAAGTTGGATCTTCTTTCTTGATTGCGCTTGCAAGCACAAGCTCCGCTTGATGAAGACTTGCAAGTTGCTCCCCCATACACCATTATGGGAGAGACTAGCTCCCCCATGCACCATTATGGGAGAGACCCTTCGGAAAATCTTCACAAGGCCACAATCTCCAAAAGGGTGGCAAGCATCAAGCATAGGATATCTTCTAGATACTTCACTTGAGCTTCCACGTCAAGCTAGGTGACGAACACCGCTTGACGACGACATAGACCATGGGCTATATGAAATCTTCCTTTTGGTTCATGCCCATGGAAAGATACCTAACCACACATAGAGATGCCACACACACATATCATGGGTTAGTTCACAAAGCTATATTTACAATTGCTTACCATACCATGAGATACACAATCCCACTTGGTACAACTTGTAGCTTTGTATGTTGATCACTATCTTGATCAACCTTGTATCTTTTCTTCTCACTTCAAATGATGATGTCTTGAAGATGATAATGAAAGATCACCTAATCCTTTTCTTCAAGACACACTAGCAATAAGCTCAACTAAAACCATGACCATTCTTCATATAAGTCCTTGAATATAACAATGGCCATCAAGGAAGCTAATAGAGTTCAACACATGAACTCCATTATTTCCTATGGACAAGATCTACAAGGATAACTCAATGCAAACATTAGTACATAAGGATTGTCATTAATTACCAAAACCACATATGGGGGAACCATGCACTTTCAGTGGGCCGTACCATAGTCTTGGATGTTCCCTTGGGCCTAAACTAACAAAACAAAGCAACTAGTTCCACTTTTCTACCCTCTTCCGGCTCACAGAGAGGGGCCAGATAGGCAGTTCCGTCCTTTTCTCTAGGGGGGCTAGGGTTTCTCCGGAGAGGAGCTCCAGAGCATCTTAATCCCACCCAAGCCTAGGGTATAACATAAGATGTTTTTTAGATGGTGCAATGGGTCTTGGATGCACAATCAAGCAATTAGTTCCATGAACGAAACGCCCGGATCTAGTTGTTGCATGAACGAAACTCCTCGATACGGCGGAACGGGGGGGATCTTGCCAAGAGGTGGGCCCTACCATTGTCTTGATTGTTCCTTGGGACTAAACCAACACAACCAAGCAATTAGTTCCACTTTCCTATCCCCTTTCGGCTCACGTAGAGGTTCCATAACAGCAGTTCCGTCCTTTTTTCCAACGGGCCTAGGGTTTTTCCGGAGAGGAGCTCTAAATCCCACCCAAGCCTAGGGTATGCCATACCATGTGTGTTAGAGTATGTCTGGGTCCTGGATGTCCAATATTCCCTCACTCCTTGTGTTATGGCTTCATCGGCGTCGGATTCTCTCTCGTGGGTTCGAGGACTACAAAGCCCGAAACCCCCAAATCGGACGGAACGGAGAGAATCTTTCAATAGGTGGGACCTACCATTGTCTTGGTTGTTCCTTGGTCCTAAACTAACGCAACCGAGAAATTAGTTCCACTTTGCTACCCCCCCTTCTGGCTCACGTATGTAGAGGGGTCCAGAACAACAGTTCCGTCCTTTTTTATCCAACATGCCTAGGGTTTCTCCGGAGAGGAGCTCTGGAGCGTCTGAATCCCAACCAACCCATAGGGTATGTCATACCATGTGTGTTAGAGTCTGGCATGGGTCTTGGATTCCCAGTATTCCCTCACTCTCTATGTTATGGCTTCACCGGCGTCGGATTGTCTCTCGTGGGTTGAGGGAGAACGGGGGGGATCTTTCCAAGAGGTGGGCCCTACCATTATCTTGGGTGTTCCTTGGGTCTAACCTAACACAACCAAGCAATTAGTTCCACTTTGCTACCCCTTTCCGGCTCACGTAGAGGGTCCAGAACAGTAGTTCCGTCCTTAGTTCTCCAACACAGGCCTAGGGTTTCTCCGGAGAGGAGCTCTAGAGCGTATTAATCCCACCCAAGCTTAGTGTATGTTATACCATGTGTGTTAGAGTTTGAGATGGGTCTTGGATTCCCAAGATTGCCTCAATCTTTGTGATATGGCTTCACCGGCGTCAGATTCTCTATCGTGGGTTATCTTTCCAAGTGGTGGGCCCTACCATTGCCTTGGTTGTTCCTTGGGCCTAACCTAACACAACCAAGCAATTAGTTCTACTTTGCTACCCCCTTCCGGCTCACGTAGAGTCCAGAACAACAATTCCATCCTTTTTTCTCCAACGGGCCTAGGTTTCTCCGGATAGGAGCTCTGGAGCGTCTGAATCCCACCCAAGCCTAGGGTATGCCATACCATGTGTGTTAGAGTGTGGCATGGGTCTTGAATGCCAATATTCCCTCATACTCTGTGTTATGGCTTCACCGACGTCAGATTCTCTCTCGTGGGTTCTAGGACTACTCATAGCCCGGATCTGACGGAGAACGGGGAGATATTTCCAATAGGTGGGCCCTACCATTGTCTTGTGTGTTCCTTGGGCCTAACCTAACACAGCCAAGCAAATATTTCCACTTTGCTACGCCCTTCCGGCTCACGTAGAGGGTCCATAACAGCAGTTCCGTCCTTTTTTCTCCAACGGGCCTAGGGTTTCTCCGGAGAGGAGCTCTAGAGTGTATTATTCCCACCCAAGCCTAGGATATGTCATACCATGTGTGTTAGAGTGTGACATGGGTCTTGGATTCCCAATCTCCGTGTTATGGCTTCACTGACGTCAGATTCTCTCTTGTGGGTTCCAGGATATACTTAGAGCCCGAAACTTCCGGATGTAGGGGGGTCTTTCCAACACGTGGGACATAACATTGTCTTGGGTGTTCTTTGGGCCTAACCTAACACAACCAAGCAATTATTTCCACTTTGCTACCCCTTTCCGGCTCACGTAGAGGATCTAGGACGATAGTTTCGTCCTTTTCTTTAGCGGGCCTAGGGTATCTCCGGAGAGGAGCTTCAGAGCGTCTGAATCCCACCCAAGCCTACGGTATGCCATACCATGCATGTGTATTATAGTGTGGCATGTGTCTTCGGTGACCAAGATTCTCTCAATCTTTTTGTTATGCCGTCACCGGTGTCGGATTCTCTCTCGCGGGTTCCAGGGCTACTCAGAGCCCGAAACTCCTGGATCTGATAGAACGGGGGGACTCTTTACAAGAGGTGGGACCTACATTGTATTGGGTGTTCCTTTGGCCTAACCTAAGACATTCAAGCAATTAGATCCACTTCTCTACCCCCTTCCGGCTGACGTAGAGGGGCCAGATCAGCAGTTCCGTCCTTTTCTCTAACGGGCCTAGGGTATCTCCGGAGAGAATCTCCAGAGCGTCTTAATCCCACCCAAGCCTAGGGTATCACATAAAATGTTTGTTACAGTGTGGAATGGGTCTTGGATGCACAATGTTCCCTCACTCTTTGTGCAAGGGCTTCACCGGCACGAGATTTGATCTTTCTAGTTGTTGCATGACTACTCAGGGACCGAAACTCCCGGATCTGACAGAACGGGGGGATCTTGCCAAGAGGTGGGCCCTACCATCGTCTTCGTTGTTCCTTGGTACTTAACCAACACAACCAAGCAATTAGTTCCACTTTGCTACCCCCTTCCAGCTCACGTAGAGGGTCCAGAACGGCAGTTCCGTCCTTTTTTCCAGTGGGCCTAGGGTTTCTCCGGAGAGGAGCTCCAGAGCGTCTGAATCCCACCCAAGTGATGCAGACCACCATATTCAACCAAGCACAACATCGATACACAACAAGGTGAACTCACTCCTATCTCCGTATGTTTCCGGTGACTTGGTGAACGATGCAGTACCTCATGAAAGACCCCTCTACATGCATAGGTGGGATCACACCATGGAACCCAAGACGGTGCCCAAGTGCTCAAGAACATATCCAAGATGGTGCCCATGAATCTAGGAAGGAGGTGGGTGAAGACGGCATCAAGATCGGAGCTCCGATGAGGAAGAACGAAGGGAAATGGGGGCTCCCAGCCTCACCCCCCGGCCAGGCCGGCCTCCCCCCACCTCAGGTCGGCCACCTGGCCGAACAGGCCGGCTTCCCTCTCCCCCACGCCGGCCCAGCTCTCCCTCAGGACGGCCACCAGCCCAAAGGCCCCGGCCCCCACCCCGGCCCCAGGCCGGCTTCCCCCCCCCCAGGCTGGGTGCCTGCCTCCCACCCAAGCCTCACAGGACGCCCCCCTACAAAGTGCGAGAAACACGTGGAAAACTGCCATTTTCACCCCACCTACCCCCCTAGGCTATATAAGGGACTCCGGTGGTTAGATCTAGGTTTAGGGATGATTTGAGAACTTCGGGATATGCCCTTGTATCCCTCTTGTGAGGTGACTCCTCTTACGACGCTACTCCTACAATTGATGATGTTCATCTAGGACCGTATCAAGATTCACCACAACTACTTATCCTTTCCCTTCGTCGATTCCGTTAAGAGTTGGCAATCTCCCTCTCATAAATCCTTGAGGTTCCATTGGCGTGGTGGACCGGCCGGGTGTAAATCGGTTTTGATCAAGGTGACTTCAGTTGGATCGATCGTCCCGTAGGCGGCCCTCAGGGTTTAGTTGACGGGAGATTTGGGGTTCTTAGGTTCTTTCTATTTATCTCCCTTTGTGTTTCCCCGCGTTTGCCCACGATTCCCCCTCGATTCCCCCATCTCGTGTATATCGTGTTCATCGCGTTCTTCGTGCGTTCTTTGTGTTTTTTGTTGATTCGTGAAGATCGGGCCAACCTAGAGGTCAACACCTATAGCATCTGGTATCCAGAGCTAGATTTACTCGAATCCGACACCCACACCCCTCCCCATCCATCAAATTTTCTTCTATCCACCATAAATTCGAAATTTTGACCAAAAATAGCCAAAAAGGGACTTCAACCGATCTCTCGCTTTTTTGCGTTTTTTGTGGTTTTTATTCATAGATTTGTTGCAAAAACTATTCCCCACCTTTCTATTCAGCCACATTTCTTGAATTTGTCCAAAAAAAATCCTGATTTGAGAGGAATTTCGAAATTGAGCAAAAATCACAGAAAATCTCTGCTCTTCTATTCTTGGACAGATTTTGTATCTTGTTTTCCTTTGTCGTCGTTGCTTCGATTTGAGTGAGGCAAGTTCCTACGCATCACCATCGACATCGCCTACGCATCTACATCAATGGATCCACACAACATCGACATCCACTGGCCGCAAGTTCGAGATCATCCATCGCATAGGTATAACTTGCTTCCGCTTGAACTAACCCTTTCCTTTGTGTACCTTACCCACTTGGACTAGCTCTTTTACATCGCTTGGCATCGCATTAGTGGCACCTAGAGTGCGAGTTTTGTGCTTGTTAGAGAATAGCTTCGAGTGGACATTGGCATTTGGGAATCATCCTCCATCAAAAAGCGAAAAATCAAAAAAAGGAGAAAGAGCTAGAAGCAAAAAGAGCCAAAAGAAGAAAAAGATCGATGCCAATTGCTAGCATTTGTAGGAACGTTTAGCTTCGAGTGCAAGAGAGAAGAGAGTGACTGGTTGGCATATTGCGAATCTTGTTGCCTCTAATTAATTGCGGTTTGAGCTAGCATCCTCCTTGCGTTGGTGTGGCATTGAGCTTAGTCTTCGATAGGTACATTTTGTCTCCGCTCGTCCATTGGCCGCACTAACCCCATTTATCATTTGTGTGTGTGTGTTCCATTTTAGTTTCCACCATATCATTTTCCTCCACTAGGATTGGTTTTCGTGTTAACTTTTCTTTGGTTCTTCTCCACGTTTTACAAAAAACTTTTCTTTGGATTTGTCGTTTTATTCCCCACATTTCTAACCCATTTGCCTTCCACATATAGCGGGTGTGTTGTCGTTTGCGGTTTTCTTTCGATCATGTTGGACTCACTTTTGACTTACCGCCCTACACCTAGGCTCGTCCACTAGCCTCAATATAACCAAAAAAGGTAACGTTGGGTAAGTGTGACATCCATTTCATCATATCACCCTTGTGTGCTTGTTGAGATGGCTAGGGAAGGAGTACTCACAAGGCCGAGCTCGGAAGATCAACGAACCTCATTCTTCAACAACAACGGCTAACACAACTTCGTCAACCGCCATGCACACTTTCGGCTTTGCCAACTTGCTCATGATGGATTGGAGCGCTTGGACCATAAACTTCAAGCTCATCACACTTGGTTCAATGATCAGATGGCGAGTATTGAAGGCAAAGTGACCATCCTCGCCAACCGCCATGGATCATCATCGAGCTACAAGCCACGACGCAATAGCAAGTCTCCACATGATCATCACCACGATCATCACCAAGACCGTCGCCATGACCATCACAACCATATGGGAGAGAGTGGTACACCCACCTCAACGAATCCTCCACCACAAGTTCCGCGACGACATTGGTTTGCGCATTGCTTGCCATCACCACTACCTCGACCTCGACATCGACAAGGCCGTGGTGACCCTCTTCAAGATCACCCTCTACGACCGGATATTCTTCATCACCCACCTTCTCCAAGATCGACTCATGACATTGGTCTACATGGCTTCGTGGATGGTGCTCGCCCACATTCAAGGCTTCCAAGGCAAAATGTGTGTCACCACCACAATGACCACCAAGACCAAGGCCATTATCAAGAAGGTGCCCATGACATGGCTTCCATTGAATGTGTAGGGCCTGCCCTTCGAACCACTGTTCAAGGACACCCCTGATATGCATACATTCACGATCCCAGGAATTCAGTCGTGAACAACATATCAAGTTGATACGCAGATACAATATCCATTACACGGTTACACAACACTTACAAAGACACATGGTCACATGACCAAGACTACACGGTTGTCACGCAGGACAACACACAACACACACACAGCGGAAGACTAAACGCACACATAACGTGGTAAAACCCAAGTCACGCCTTCACCTACAGGCTACTGACCCGGAGACGATCCTAGTTCGCATAGCCATCAGCTCCGTACTCCTCTTCGTCGATCTTCTTCTGAGACTCCTTCTCGAAGTCTGGCAAGTAGATACCAGGGGCGAAACCATAATGAGTACATTTGAATGTACTCAGCAAGACATCCATCATGTAACTTACCACAATGCAAGAATTCTCATATGGGGTAATAGGTAGGCTATAAATAGGGTTCACTATCAATGGTGTTCATATAGGATGACACCATAGTTGCAGACAGGTTAATCTGTATCTTTGCTGAAGAAGATACTTCAGAAGAAAATAGTATAGCTTTGTTTCTCTTGTTGATATCGCATGTACAAGAGGTTTTATAAAACTTTATTAGAAGAAAACTTGTTTTTCTCTGCAAAACTTCTTGGAAAAAATCAATTTCCAGATGTTTGCCTAGAGAGGAAAGATTTTCTCTGCAAAACTTCTTGTAAAACAACTTCTGGCTTTTCATCACCGGTACCTCCATGGTACTAGGTTTTTCTTCATTTTCCGAACTTCCCGGGTTCAACACTCTCTTTAAAACATCTTTTTGAAAACATTGACACAATGCTAGCTACATGGCCATTCAACTGTCCATATCCGAGGACGCGGCTTCTTCGAAAAAGTTGTACTCTGCAGAGGTGTACACATCCACCAGATTCAGTACACCTGCCGTGAACAATCACGGACTGTAACAACAGTATTTCAAACATCAGATCACTGATCATAACTTTCCACTATGTTCAAGCTAGAATGTGCCTATCTCTCAGTTGAGTTCTACCGGTCATCCCCGGCACCGAGCTAATCCCCGCCAGCCAGGATGCCTCAACTGACGCGACCGGAGGGAAACTTAATCCCACACTTTTTATGTCTCAACATTGGGGGTTTTGACGACAATGGTTCAAGGGATCCCGTCCCTTATAGCATTTGAGATAGGACACACACTAACAAGGACAAACTTCCAGTTAAGCCCCTTGCCCATGTTGGGGTAGGGTGGCAGTACGGTAAAGGTTGTCCGGCGAAGACTAGGTTATGTGTCATTTTTGAAAAACTCCATTTTCCCAAAAATGATCACTTCTTCATCCCTCCGGAGAATAAGGATCCGCCTTTTCTTCCGGGTTTTCCATAAAGCCTTTGTTTTGTAAAAACACAATTTTAAGGTGTCCACTTAGGGACTAGTATATTTAATGGTAATAAAAACCATATGGTGGCTTATGGGCTTGGTAACACCAAGTATTAACTAATGGCATAGTATATATAATAGTAGTGATACTCACTTCAAAAATAGTTTTTGGAAATCAAAGCTTTTGTAAAACTTTTCAGAAGTAAAACATGCATGATAGATAATGATAAGTGTATTATAACAGCAAGCATCAGGATGGCTTGCCTCAATCTCTTAATGTCCCTGGCCTTGAAGTAGCTTGAACTTGACGCACAGCTCCACAACTGCTTCTTCTTCTTCTTCGTTTTCTAGCGTCGTCAAAGAAATACAAGACACACACTCAGGTCTTAAAGACACAAAACCAAGCTAAACAACACATACAGCAGGCAAAGGTATAATGGCGCCAACTCACAAACGTTATCGAGAAAACTGCCTCACATAGCTCTCAGGGTACACAACTATCGTCAGACAAGCATATGGTTCAGGAAACCATATCCCACATCTTACATACCACAAATGGAGTGGTGTACCACTCTCATAACAAGAGGTATGAGAAGCTAAAAATATAGCTTGTGGGTGCAAAGGTTAGGTTGCTAAGGTAAAACAAACAGACAGAACAATACCCATGGCAGTGGGTATTACTCACCACAAGCAATTATCACTTAAGTGGGTTTATGATTTTTAGTTGGATGTCTTAGTCTCACAAGATACTCTTAAGCACAACAACAACACTATCACAATAAACAACACAAGTATAACACTCATGCTAAGGTACCACTCAGACAATTTCCAAACAGCAGGTAAACACACCACAGATAAATAGGCTATTTATTTACTACCTTAATGTTTTCTTGAAGTTTTGGAATCCATCAATCATGAAAATTTAACAAACAACCAGTAGCTAATAACCAAAGGGTCAAGTCATAAAAATAATCTAAACCACCATCTTCACTCAAGATAATGATCCTATCAAAATCATAGAAACAGGGCTGCACTAATAGCATACTAATATGAAAAATCTACACAAGCATGCTACAAGAAATAATTATGTTCCACAACTATAGCACATGCAACTAAATAATTCATCGCATCATAACAGAATTAATAACATCCTAAACATGCTATAATAAACTCATACACTCATAAAATAAAAAAATGACAATACTATAGCAAAAATCACCATTTTCTAGTGGTGACACTAGTTCAACACTATAGAAGCAAACAATGCTATCATGATGCTTAAACCTAAACAAGCAAGTCATGAATATAAATGTAAATTAATAACAGCAAACAAATCCTACTCATGCTAGGAAGCAAGAACATCAAAATAATTCCATGAATCAACTATTAAGCATGCACAAATTAATTCTAGCATTTTATGTTTCCTCTAATTATTACTAGCAATCAAACAAGGTATAACTCACACAACCAGTAGCTATGCACTTAAAGAAAAGTTATGTAACCTTTTCAAAAATCCAAACACTCAATTTAAATCACTCACAAACAATCTATCAATAAAGAGGAATTTAGTTTATTTGCAAACTATTTAATTTAGCCCTCAATAGTGAGCCATTTCTTAACATGATACTCGTAAGGAATATTATGCTAACAAAATGGATCACATCTAACATACTAGTGTCCTCTGATAAGAAGTAAACTTTTCACTTGCATAAGTGGAAACAAACAATTATATTTCCCATGGTGGTAAATAGCAATCAATCACAGTTTAACACATGATAATTTCTCACAAGTGCATGGTTGGGGATTTTCATCCACAACCAAGATGCAATGGGACCAGTGGGTTATGGGCCCACTAACACCAAGGAAAAAGAGGTACTAAGCTTCTGGTTACTCATGACTAAAATTAGGATAACAAAATAAAATATTACAAAGCCATTCATTCTAGTGAAAACAACACTAGTGCATAATAATAACAAAACCTACATATGCTTCACTATAAAAAAGCATGCAAGCTAACAGAGGTATTAACTTCAAAATAACAGTACCAAAATGGCACTGTATCCATAGCAATCATAGCACAAAATTGAGAAGGCATTCACCCAAAGATCTAGGCATCACAAAAATTCCCATTAGTAAAACTAGAAGGAGCCAATGCTATTTTATTTTTATTTCAGTTTCCAAGCAAGCACACACTTTCTAAGGTAGAGGTAATGTAAGAAAACAACTTAAAAACAAGTCCTAAAAACTTTATACAAGCTAGGAAGCAAGATCCAAACATCCACATCAATCATTTCACACAAGAACATTATTAAAAACAAAACACAAAAGTGATGTTTCTAGATCTGTCCACCAAAATTAATATAAAGCTTCAAAAATTAATCTAAGCTAGGATACGATAGACCTAGTCAATACCAAACCCATCCAATTGGATTTTCTCCAAAAAGCATTTTGAAACTCCTTAAACAATTCAAAGAAATGCCTACTGGTCCTTTAGTAATCTGGATGGAATTTTCATATCACAACTCACCTTGATGTGAGGTTAGGTGCATTGGATAGATATTTTCAATACTTATCCAGAACAGTTGAGTTTGTTCCATTTAGCCACATATTTTAAAAGTTATAGTCAAAACATTCTCACTGACAGTCTGAGGGAAAACATTCATTGTGCTAAAAATACTGGTCCAAAAGTAGATCTGCAAAGTTTCCATGGTTTAGATTTCATTCCTTAAGGTTCATGAATTTTTACAGATTTTAATTTGCAGTTTTACTATTTTTCACAAGCCCAAAGTGATGGTACAAGTTTCTGTTTAAAAATTAAAAGAATAAAACACTCACAGCACACAGGCTGGATTCTGCGGCCGCGGCCCAACTAGGCACGGGGCGGCCCGTTGCGCTTGCGCGCGCGCGGCAGGATGCGGGAAACGTCCCGTTCAACCGCGGCCGTCGATCACAGATCGAACGGTCCGCGCGTTTCTTCCTCCCCCTGATCCTCTCTCTCTGAACCCGAACAGAAGGAAAAAGGAGATGGCCGTAGCGCTCACCGTGGGGCTCGGGAGAGGCTGTGGGCGCTCGGGGGGTGGCTGCTGGGTGGTGTGGCTTCCAGGGGTGGCGACGGTGGCGGCCGGGGTGACCGCACGCGGCGGAACGCGGCTTGGCGTCCGCGGCGGCGTCGATGGATGGCGGCGGCGCCTCCGGGAACTAGAGGGGATGGGGAGGTGTCTGGGGGTTTCAGGGAGGTGTGGGGGTTCGAGCTAGAGTAGTGGGAGGGGTTGTAAAGGTGGGGCTCGGGGAGAACCTTGGCCGAGGCCGTGGTGCTCTCGGGTGGCTAAGGCTCGAGCTCAAAAAGGCTCTAGAGGCAAGGGCTCGGGTAGGAAACGACCAGGGAGGCTAGGAGGGAAAGATGAGAGGTGCAAGGAACTCAAGGGCATGGCCCTGGTATTTATAGCAAGGTCTGAACCTCAAGGGCAAAATGGGGAGCTCGGTTGGATGCCAACAATGGCTTTGGGCAAACCCTAGGGTTTTTGGTCATTTCTACCTCATGCACTGGCTTGCCCTAGTCATCAATAATGTGGTTGCAAGTTCTATCCTGGCCAAGGGTGCTAGTGGTGCAAGTTGCAACCAAAAATGGTCAATGGCATGGGCTCCACTTCTGCCACATTGACACCTCTTCTCTCTCTAATAAGTTCAGGCCTAGGGCTTCTAGAAGGAACCCAATGCATTATTGGTCGAGTAGGAATGCTGGTCAACACACCAGGCTTGGTTGCACTTCCAAAAGATCAAGGGATCAACAAGAAAATCAAGGTGCAAAAGTGTATCTGCTACTGTTTACTGCAAAAATTCAGAAAATTCAGTCTAAGGACTTAGAAATTTTCTAAGTGTTGGAAACAGACAGAAAGTTGAAAAAGTTGGGTTTGTTTTCAGTGCTTAAATGATTCTCAAAATTTGTTCTCAAGGTATGGGTTTGTTAACCATGTTATATACTTTCATAAACAACTTTGGAAAACAAATTTGAAATAAGTTAAGGCCATGAAAACATTGGAGGAAATGGTATACTTCCTGTTTTTATCTGTTTCTCAAAAATGTCATTTTCTGCCCTAATTTTGTACCACAAACACACAAGCAAAAGATAGCCTTTATTTCTCCAAAAATAAAAGTGAGCTTATGGTTTTGTAGTATACATATTAAGGATTAATTAAAAGTCAAGAAATCATAAAATAACCATTTAAAGCTTGGTGAAAACAATGGTAGAAAACAGGTATTTGGATTATTTTTCAGGAATTGTTTTCTATAGGAAAGTTTAAAGAAAACTTTCATAGATCATCTTGGAACTTGTTTCCTTTGATCCAACAAGGTTAAAAGTTTGTGTTAGGTTGCAAACCATAATGATCCAAGTCTTGTAATAAAAATCTCTTTAAGTAACATTATGAAAACATCAGGGAAAAACAAAATAGGAATATTTCTCAAAAACATAAGGTATTGGTTTTATATCAGAAGCAAAACTTGAGTTGAAAATATGTTTTAGCACACAAGCATATGTTAGTTCAAACAATCATGTTGTTATATAAAAAAAAATTGTTGGCCCTAATTTTTGTCTTCTTGAGCATAGTCCAAGAGTCCAAAAACTGGGGTGTGACAGAATGCCTCCCACAACTCCACCACAATGACCACGGATGCCATCCTCGCCATCATGATCGCCATCTCCAAGCCAATGAGGATGACCCACATGAGCTTCCGCTACCCATCTATGATGAATACCCACATGAGAGAACTCCTCAACGCCAAGCAAGTGCAAATGCTCCATATTTCTTGTCTTTCCCCATTGAGGAACACCCCAATGAGCGTCCACTTCGACATCAACCAAGTGGGATTTCTCAACTTGCGACTTCACTTCCCATCTTTGATGAGGACCCCTATGAGCACCACCTTCGACATCAACCAAGTGGGATCGCTCAATTTGCTACTTCACTACCCATCTTTGATGAAGACCCAAATGAGAGACCTCCTCAACGCCAATCAAGTGTGAATGATCTGTATGGCTTGTCTTTCCTCATCTTTGAGGAAGACCCCAATGAGCGTCCACTTCAACATCAACCAATTGGGATTGCTCAACTTGCTACTTCACTTCCCATCTTTGATGAGGACCCCTATGAGCACCAAAATCAACAACAACCAAGTGGGCATGCTACACATGACATTTCTCTTCCTCTCTTTGGTGAAGACCCCAATGAGCGCCCACTTAAACCACAACTAAGAGCGGATGCTATTCATGATCTCTCATTTCCCATGTTTGATGAGGAACCTCTTGCGCGACCACATCAACAACAAGCAAGTGAAGATGCTCCAAGTGACCTCTCACTTCCTATTTTTGATGAGGACCCACATGAGCGACCTCGCCAACCACAAGCAAATGGAGTTGCTATCCATGATTCTTCTCCTACCATATTGGATGAAGCACTGCATCACCTAGACCAAGAAATTCCACCGCATCATCAAGGCCATGAAAACAAAAACTTGAGCGCCCTTTGCCTCAATGTTACATGGTTCAAGGACCAAGAGCGTCATAACCAAAATGAGGAATGGGAGCATCCACCTCATCTTCTCCAAGCATGTGCTTTCTTCTTGCACCCCGCCTTCGACAAGGATCAGGAACATCCTCGCCATGGACACTATGATACCACTACTTCGTCAAGGCAAGAGGCAAGAGATACTTCACCACCAACACCCAACCAAAACTTCCATGAGCGACATTCTTTGAGGAAGGACAAAGGACGTCATGATCAAGAAAATGAGCAAGGTCTACATCGCCATATATGTCATGATACTCCTCCTTCTTCAACACATGAGGCAAGATTCACTTCACCACCGACATTGTTACTCATTCACCTTGAGCGACATTCTATGAGGATGAACAATGACCTTCATGATCAAGAGCATGAGTTTCCTTCATCGCCACAAGCTCAACAACAACATGAAGAGTGCGAAGTTATTCCTTCCATGACACAAGATTGACATCAACATGTGCATGAGGATGCCACGCCCCCACTATATGATGAAGACGTTGATGCATGTGACATTATGATAGAGGCTCATCCCTTGCCATCATCTCTAAGGCATTCTTCTTTGTCTCCAATGACACAAGTGCCAACTCCAACCATCCACAAGAGAGCTTCAATGCTACCAACGAGATGATCATGGTTTCCAACCAAAATGGTGACCATGCCTACATGAGTGAAGGCCAATACTATGCCTTGCACATACTAGCTCTAAATTCCTTGGACATGACGACCAATGGTGACGAAACCGTCTATTGCAATGAGGCCGCGAACTCATCGCGAGTGATGACACGAGTTCTTCACACCTATCCTCAAGATAATGACCAAAGATGCAACCTCTCTAGAGCCGGCGTCAATGGCACATCTATCATTGATGGAGGTAACGACGAATTGGGTGACACACTCCCCTTGACTTCCACGCCATTCATTTCGAACTACACAAGGCCACGCTCAAGCCACCATGATAGCCAAGGATATCATCATGATCATCATCAAAAACTTGAGGATGCTACAAGGCATGGCTTCCATTACCACTTGATGGAGCCTTCTTCGACACAACCCATGACCATACCTCCTCCTCCAAGAAAGCAACCCTTTCCACATTTCGAGATCAACCCAAGAGATGAGATGCTCGAGTCCTCCTCGCCACATGCTATGACACTACCAACTCCAAGAAATGCAACGACTTCGACAAACCCGCACACCTCTTGTTCCAACACTTTGGAGCCTTCTAGTGTCCCCTCTCAAGCTTATAGTGAGATGAGTGGTGAGAGAGAGATCAACCATCACGTGAGTGAGAGCCACAAGCCCATCATGAGTGGAAAAAGCATGAGTGTTCTTAAAGGCATCGCCATGATAGCCACCAATAGTGAGATAAGAGTTGAGAGCAAAACCCCATGTGTGCTTATTGACACTAACGGCTTACCAACTTTCTCTCCATCTTTGTTGTCTATTTTGCAGAGATTTGGTGACCCTATCAAGAATCCTCGACCTCATGGACTTCTCCACATACAAGGCTCTCCACACCGCGTGAACATCGACACCGACTTTAAGATTTGGAAGGAGTACATTCCGCTCGTCATGATCCACATGGAGATTGACAAGCGCTTCTACGACAATGCCTTCTCCATCCACACTCCTCAAGCCAAGATCTACACGGGGCATCACAAGCACTTCGACAACAATGCCTTCTCCGTCTACATCCCCTTTGTCAAGATGCACTTGGAGTTCGACAAGCGCGTCAACGACAATGACTACCACGTCTACATCCCCTTCGTCAAGATGCACATGGAGTTCGACAAGATCGTCAACGACAATGACCACCACGACTACATGCCAACCGCCAAGTTGTACATGGACTTCGACAAGAGAATCAACGACAACGCACCACATAGAGCAGCGTGCAACCAATGCGTCAAGTTCATCTACACTCTACCGCTTCCGCAAGCAATGGACCAACCACCTCTTGAGCTCTTCGACAACGACTACATCTCTTTTAAAGCTCATCCTCATCCACCCATTGAGGACCATGTCAAGATCATCATCACCTTTGCACTACACCCTCCACGAGCATACCTTGGCATGATCTTTGATAAGAGGCTCAACTTAAACGACTACACCGCCTTTCAAGATCTTCTTCACCAAACCAAGGACGACCACTTCAACATCGTCATCGCATTTGGACCACCCCCACTACGAGCCTACCATCACATGATCTTCGACAATCGGCTCAACTTCAACGACATCTTCGTCGTCAACATTCCTTCTCCCACTCACAAATGGATGGAACGAGAGTCGAGGATGACTCTTCTTCAAGGGGGTGAGATGATGCAGCCCACCATATTCAACCAACAATAACATCGATACACAACAAGGTGAACTCACTCCTATCTCCGTATGTTTGCGGTGACTTGGTGAACGGTGCGCTACCTCATGAAATACCCCTCTACATGCATAGGTGGGATCACACCATGGAACCCAAGACGGTGCCCAAGATGCTCAAGAACATATCCAAGATGGTGCCCATGAAGCTAGGAAGGAGGTGGGTGAAGACGGCATCAAGATCGGAGCTCCGAGGAGGAAGAACGGAGGGAAATAGGGGCTCCCAGCCTCCCCCCCGGCCAGGCCGGCCACCTGGTCGAACTGGCCGGCCTCCCTCTCCCCCATCCCGGCCCAGCTCTCCCTTAGGCCGGCCACCATCCCGAAGGCCCCGGCCCCCACCCCGGCCCCAGGCCGGCCCCAATGCCGGCTGCCCCCCCCCCCAGGCTGGGTGCCTGCCTCCCACCCCGGCCTCCCAGGCCGGCCCCCCTACAAAGTGCGAGAAACAACTGGAAAACGGCCATTTTCACCCCCACCTACCCCCCTAGGCTATATAAGGGACTCCGGTGGCTAGATTTACGTTTAGGGATGATTTGAGAACTTCGGGCTATGCCCTTGTAGCCCTCTTGTGAGGTGACTCCTCTTACGAGGCTACTCCTATGATTGATGATGTTCATCTAGGACCGTATCAAGATTCACCACAACTACTTATCCTTTCACTTCGTGGATTCCGTTAAGACTTGGCAGTCTCCCTCTCATAAATCCTTGAGGTTCTATTGCCGTGGTGGACCGGCCACGGGTGTAAATCGGTTTCAATCAAGGTGAGTTCAATTGGAATGATCGTCCCGTAGGAGGCCGTTGGGGTTTAGTTGACGGGATATTTGGGGTTCTTCGGTTCTTTCTATTTATCTCCCTTTGTGTCTCCCCTCGTTTTCCCACGATTCCCCCTCGATTCCCCCATCTTGTGTTCATCGCGTTCTTCGTGCGTTCTTCGTGTTCTTTGTCGATTTGTGAAGATCCGGCCATCTAGAGGTCAACATCTATATCACGAAGCCTAGGGTATGCCATACCATGTGTGTTAGAGTGTTGCATGCATGTGTAACATCCCTGATTTTTGGAAAAACTCAAAAATCACAAAAATTTGAAACTTTTGTTTTTATGTCAATACTAGTCACCAAAAACAAATAAAACTCAAACACAAATGAAATATTAGGTCCTATACCAAGTTTATTTGAATTGGAAGTCCATTTATGCCTTTGTTCCTTAACCCCTAAAACCTTACTCAAAAATAAAATTTCTTTATATAAAGGGAATATCTTTTTATTAACAAACCTTTACCTAAAAGGTTTACAACTCCAATAATACGTAGAAGATATTTTATGAGAACAAAAATAAAAGGATTTATAACCCTTAATAAAGTTCTAAGCCTAAAAAACATTTGATAAGAATAAAACATCTAATAATAACTTCTAATTGTTATTCCAAGTTTTAAAACATAAAGGTGTGAAAATAAAATGCATTGCTTTGAAAATAACATAAAAGAGGGCATTGAAAATAATATTATAACTTGTGGTTTTACTCTAAATTTTATTAAGCCACTTTAATAATTATTAGTTTTTTTCAAAAAATGGCATTAGTTGCTATTAATAAATCACTTATATCTTAAAAATATGAAATATGGAAATAAGTGGTAAAGATCTTCAAAAATAATATTCCACTAATAGAATGTGACTAAAATTTTATTTGGCTAAGTTTACATTTTATTATTTTATATTTTTGGAAATAACATTAAGCAACTATTAGGCAATTATTTAAATTCCAAATTCATAAAAACATATTGAAAAGTTTACCAAAATGATATGGGTTGAAAGATATTAATATTACAGAAATTTATTTGACCTTAATTGGATAGAGAAAACAGAAGTTATTAATGAAATAAGAAATCAGGAATTATATATTTTTTTTAAACATCAATGACGTCATCATCGTCTTCAACAAATAAGGAAACCGCCGGCCGTTTCCTCCCGAATTTTTGCCCCCCGATTACTCTCCATTAAGACCAACAATTGAGGCTGTCGGAATTCATCATCGGAGCACCGCACTGCCACCACCGTCTTTTGCAGATTCCGGCCGCCACCGTGAGTTCCCGCCTCCCTTTCTTGGTCCCTAGCCTCCCCCACTTTCACGCGCGTCCCCTTCTCCTTTTCCTCGTTTTCCACCGCAGAGGAACGGCCACGGCATCCATTCGAGGCTCGCCGGAGCTCGTCGCTGCACCTCCCGCATTGCGCTATCATTCCCGAAAGCGCGAGCACGCGCCGTGGCCACCCGCGAGTCCGCCGTGATGCGTCGATCCCCGTGGTGTCTTCCCCGAGCCCTAGGACCCTCTCCAGTGTCGCCGCCATTGAGATTTGAGCCTCAGGCCACCGGAGCGTCGTCGTCCTCTTAATCTCCAGCCACCTCACCGGCAAGGTATAACCCTAGCCCTTAGATCTGAATCGAGCGGCTCACAGTAGATCACTTAAACGAAGCGGTACCGGCCAATTAGAAGCAGCCACGTGCGGGCCAAGTCAGCCGGGCGCAATAGGCTATTCGTCGACCAGCGCAGCGCACAGCCGGCCCAATCCCACCTCTTATCCCTCGCACCGCACGGCAAATAGCCATTTTTGGCGCAGCTTATCTCTAGATTTAATTCCGAATAAAAATAGAATTGTAAATTTGCAGAACAGTCCCTAGAACTTAGAAACATCATATCTTTTTAACCATAATGCCAAATTTAGCAAACTTGGACTTTTTGGAATCAGAACAACATGTAAAAACCATTGGCACTGCCCAAATTTAAATTCGATCATTTGAAATTTGTTCAAATCTAAATATGCTTGTTTGATGAATTTTGGATAATTCAAATTCTACAAATCCAAAAATTGTAAATAAAATATATTTGGAAAGCTTAGGATGTGTACTTTCATACCCTCTGTCCCAAAATAATATTTGAACAATTTAGATTTAAGTGGTTCATTTGAGTATTTTTGATATAGATTTAATTCTATAAATATTTTCAATATAATTCCTTTGGCAAAATTGCTCCATTTGGTAACCTTGAACCAGAGACATCTTTTCCTAACCATTTTCGACACCCTTGGACCATTACCATGTAATTTTAGCCAAACTTCTATCATAGTAGTCCACCTAGTTGTTTAAGTCTTAGAGTTGTTTTCTATCGTTGTTTAGCTTTGTCGTTGTGGCTAATTGGAGCCAAGACCAAGTCCTTAGTATATGTAAACCATATAAAAGACAAAGTACGGAACCTCAAACACTAGTACCATAGTTTTCTATCTACTCCTCCATTCCCCTATTCTTTCTTCAAGAATCCATCAAGTTAGCAAATGGAAAACAAGACTCAAGCAATATAAGGAACTTCATTTTCAACTTGGTGGCAACATGAAGAGCTACAAGGAAGATCAATGAAGAAGTTTTGAAGAAAAGACTTGGACTCCACAACTAGAAGAAACTCAAGGAAGCACAAGTGTGGAGAAATTTAGAAGAAAACACCTCCTTCTCTCTTTCTATCTTTCTTCCTTTTTATTTCAATTTGACTTAGTGGTATTTGTGCCCATCCCATACCCAAACCAATTAGTGAAGTGAAAGCCATGAAGAATCTATCAATACCAAGAGAAGAATCCATCCAAGGAAACAAGACTACAATAGAAGCATGGAGATGATATTCAAGAAGACAAGCATGTGAAGACTTGGAGCAATCCATACAAGCTGAAGAATAACAAGTTGTTTTTGTCCCACCTTTGGCGAAAATGGAAAATCCCAAGACTTTAACCTGTTATCTCAATTGTTGAGAAGTTAGTTGAACCTAGACCTACCCTAAACCAAAATGGAAAGACTAACTTAGAGAACTCAAATGTTTTGTTGAAAAGAACTAAGTGTTACACTTTATGATGTGATACTTTAGTTGAAATAGTGAGATCCTTGGTGAACTCTTAGAACTTCCTCGACAAGTATGGTTATATTAAAGTTAGTTTTCTACAAACTCAACCTAGTACTTCCCAAGTAAACCCTTGGAAACCCTTAACAATTTATTGAACCATTATAGAATGAATCTTTCAAAACTCAAACCTTGACCTTGTCCTAGCCAACTTGGTTACATCCATTTTTTTCCATGATTGTTGCTTTGTATGTTTTCATCACTTGTATATTGCCTGGCAGGATGATTGTTTATTTTGTTATTGTGTTTCCAATATATAGATTGTACTGAGAGCAACGATCTTTTGTGAAGAGAGTGTTATTTCTTCACCAACTTCAACAAGGCAAGTAACACATCATTCAACTACCCATTATTTTCTATATGCATTAATTGATTTGAGTAGTATGCATGATAGGAAATTTTATTAAGTTAGATTATGCTATTCTATTATCCTAGTACTGTGTAGCCATCCATTTACTTTATCCTTATATCGTTAGAGTTTGATAGATTCTATGCAATATTACAAATTGTGTTTACTTGATGTTGTGGGAAAATTCTAAGTAACAACTTCAATGAACCACCTGGGTGGATTGGTATTGCGGGGCTGTTGATAGTTGAGTGTCTCCCTGAGGGGAGTTTACTTGAAGGAATGCCACCTAGGAACAAAGTGTCTATGATGTTACCCAAGTTTAGATTGCTTCCAGTGCAGCCTTTAGTCATATGGGCTCTGCCTTGATTAACTAAATTGCGAGGGTTCAGCCTGGGCTTGACAAGCATATGTAGCATAATTATAGGTGTAACAGGGTCTTGCCATTAGGTTGAATTCTTGCTTCTGAAAGATCTCGTCTCAATCTTCTCCTTTCCTTAATGCACTCAGAGTGTATAGGATGTTTCGGCTGATTTGAGTCTAAAGGTGAAAGTGCACAAGCTCTGCAGAGTCAACAAACTAAGATCTTAGTCGTGTCCCCGGTTATGGACAACTATGAGCAACTGGACAAGGAAGGACGGAAGAATCACATCACCAATTTCACTAAGTAAAATTATGACCAAGTGAAGTATTGTGGTGCTTGGATCTTAATCCAATGTTGCCACCCTTTGAAAAGAAAAGTTGTTTTACAAAAGTGATAGGTGAAAACTGGCTTGATGCAAACTTAGCCAAAACTCCACTCCGCCAAATAAGCATGTAGTAATAGTATTGCCAGTTATATCCACCATAGTGTTACTTGCCAATACATTAAATTGTATTGACTCCCTTGTGGCTGCATATTCCATATTGCAGATGTTTCTGAAGACGAGTGAGGATTTCGTTTAGGATCTCGAGACTGTAGCCAACATGTTTTGCCTGTGGAACATGAAGAAGATGGGCTCAATGTTGTTCTATGTTTTCCGCTATAATACTTTGTTTTCTGCTAGTCTTCTAAGACTATGCAAGTTGTAATATTATTTTGTAAAGACTAGATCATGCGATGTAATAGAAATTGATGCATTTGCATGATATTTCATCTTGTACTATGGTGCTAGCAATTGATCCAGGGACTACAACAATAACACAGATGTTCTTACATTGTTTAAATGTGGGAACACTACAAAATGGTATCAGAGCATTGTGTTGCCTCTAGAATTTGAGACCCTAAGTTTGGAAAAGACCCTAGAATTGAAAAAAATTCTATGTTCAAACTTTCTAGAAAAAAAAACCATCATCTTAAATCTTCTCGTATCATCTCATCTATTTTTCACCTTCAAAAATTTCTAGATGACCTACCTCTTTTATACCATCAAGACATGAATGTTGATGACCATAACATGGAGTACAAGGAGTATTTTCACCACATGAAGACCTACACTCAAGACAATTTAAGAAAACTTTGAGAAATACATAGTCTTCACAACAATCAAGAACACCTCAAGACATGGAGAGAAGAATTTGAAGAAAAATAAAGAAGATATAGATGAGACCACCAATCTAGTTACTTTGTTAGAATAACATTAACGTGTTACTGTATTGATCATACAAATGAGTGTGGTATGACAATATAAGTTGTTTTCTAAAACCTTGATGTTTGGTGTGATGAATGTGTTGCTATATATTTTTTATGTGTTGTTTGCAAGATGAGTTTCCTTGATCTGATGTGTTGGGGTAGGAATTTCTTTAGATCTCTTTCTAATCTCTACTCATCCATGCTAAGCCAAATCAAATCCTATAGCCAATCACCAACCATAGTGAGGATATTTAGTATGAAACAAACTATGAGAGCACCCCAGAAATTCAACAACCAGTATCCTACCAAGACATAAGCCATCCTATTTAAGGAAGGATAGCCTCAAATTGTCGTTTTGTGTGAAGGAAATAATCAGATCCATGATGAAGCCAACTATATACCAAGACAAATCTACAAGTGAAGATGGACAAGTGGACTCAAAGTTAATGAGCTATGAAGGTTTTCCCTACACCAATGACAAGGAACAATGAAGAAAAACTACAATAACTCGGTTAGTGAGGTATAAGAGTTCACACAACCCCACTAGTGTAAGAGCCTATAGTTTAGCTCACGTTTGTCTTGCAGATTGGAAACTTTATGTTAGACAAGTGAGATGACCTAGTGTTATTAAAAAAGATTCAACAATCCAAGTACAAGGTAATTATTGAGTGCAACATGGATTGGCCCCCATGATGACTACTCACATTATTCACTCTTGTTATGAGGAATGTTAAATCTGAGTGACATACCTATTAGAGAGACGACAATGTTAAACCTGAACCATAGAATGGTAGAAACAATCATGACCCTGTGTTAGTGTTCCTTAAACGTATTTTTTTCGGTGAGGATCAAGCCAACCTTGGAGGTATCAAACAAATGGAAGTTTTCCTGCCATGAGAGTTTCGTTAGAAATAGCATGGTGTTTTCCTTCAAGGATGACAACAACAAGATGGAAGATTGCCAAGGATATCAAAAACCAAGTTAAGAGTGATCCAAGGAATTTTGATTGACCCAAGGAGTCACCCCTCAGTTTCAAAGGTAGTTCAACAGGCTTATGTTGGTCTATAATTCTACCATGAAGGAAATTTCTATTCAAACCAATCTAGACTCCAATCTAATGAAAATAGACTACCCACCAAAGTTTCTTTTAAGGGTGGTAGCCCACCCAGTTGTTCTAGAACCCAATCACCTAGAGCTTTCCTTCTTTCTAGCCTTCCCAAATCTCAGGGCGTGTTTTCTTTTAAGGGTGGTAGTCTGTAACATCCCTGGTTTTTGGAAAAACTCAAAAATCACAAAAATTTGAAAATTTTGTTTTTATGTCGATACAAGTCACCAAAAAGAAAAAAAAAAACTCAACCACAAATGAAATATTAGGTCCTATACCAAATATATTTGAATTGGAAGTCCATTTATGCCTTTTTTCCTTAGACCCTAAAACCTTATTCAAAAATAAAGTTTCTTTATATAAATGGAATATCTTTTTATTAACAAACCTTTACCTAAAAGGTTTACAACTCCAGTATTACTTAGAAGATATTTTATGACAACAAAAATAAAAGGATTTATAACCCTTAATAAAGTTCTAAACCTAAAAAACATTTGATAAGAATAAAACATTTAAAAATAACTTATAATTGTTATTCCAAGTTTTAAAACATAAAGGTGTGAAAATAAAATGCATTGCTTTGAAAATAACATAAAAGAGGGCACTGAAAATAGTATTATAACTTGTGGTTTTACTCTAAATTTTATTAAGCCACTTTAATAATTATTAGTTTTTTTTAAATGGCGTTAGTTGCTATTAATAAATCACTTATATCTTAAAAATATGAAATATGGAAATAAGTGGTAAAAGATCTTCAAAAATAATATTCCACTAATAGAATGTCACTAAAATTTTATTTGGCTAAGTTTACATTTTATTATTTTATATTTTTGGAAATAACATTAAGCAAATATTAGGCAATTATTCAAATTCCAAATTCAAAAATAAAAACATATTGAAAAGTTTACAAAAATGATATGGGTTGAAAGATATTAAAATTACAGAAATTTAGAAATTTATTTGACCTTTATTGGATAGAGAAAACAGAAGTTATTAATGAAATAAGAAAACAATAGTTATATTATTTTTTAAACATTGATGACGTTGTCACACCCCAATTTTAGCACACTTGTTTTCACACAAGGAATCCAATTTTTGGAGCCAACAAAAACTTTTATGGCCCTTGTGTAATCCATCATGTTGTACGTGAGCTATGACTATCTATGCAAGCAAGCATTTTTATTTAAAAGCAAACCACTTGTTTTCTGAGGTTCTGATCATTTTGAATTCTTTCCTATTTTTGTAAGCCTTGGTACCCTAACTCAAAACCCATGTGGCAATGTTGAAAACAACTTACATTTGATTTTTGGGTCAAGTGGAACTAATAAAACAAATTAATCAAAGTGAAATCACAATTTTCCCAAATAAAAACAAGCTTGAAAAACAAGCCTAGTAAGGGTTTTTCACCCTTGTTTTTCATAATATAAAATTTCACATTGTGGGATTTTAAGTCATCAATGTGATCTTGAATATATACACTACCTTTTGGATGACTTAGTGGAGATTTAGGAATCACAAAAATAATGTTTTGCTTGATGGTTTTATGCTAAGAAATCAGGCAGAAAAGTGCCCTTTTGGAAAACAGTGCAAATAGACCAACCAGCCATCTTTCCACTTATTTTTCACCAAGCAAATGTTACTCAAATTTAAATCTTTTTGCTGTTTTGAAAAGTACTAAAGATGCTTAACAGAACCATGCTTGGAAAACAAAAGTTAAATAATTTTAAAGGCCTGAAAAACAACCCCAACTTTCAGCTAACCCCTCTGTTTTTCTTAAACACTTAGTAGAATTTCAGAAACTGAATTTTTTTACTGAATTTTGGGTTTCAGAAATAGTGAACTCAAGCCTATTTCAAATGCTTGTATCTTTTAGCTCAGTAATTCTTTTTGAGCACGGTTTGGGGATTCTAGAAGCTGGCCCCAACCACTCCCTGCTCTGCTCATCAACTTGCTCCGAGTTTGACTAATGAGAGAGAGAGGGAGGTAACTTCAGGAGGAAGAGAAACGGGAGGGAAGGGATGGGCGCCTGACAGGCTGCGCCCTATCCCGAGCCACAGTGGCGTTCTCCCGTGCACATCCGCGCCCTGGCACGATGCAAGTGGCCGTCGAGCACACCTAGGCGAGTTGGAACCTCCCACGGGCCCGGAAAGAGCACCCCCGGCCGTGCCAGAGCGTGCACGAGCTCGCCGCGGGCGCACGGACACGCCAGAGCGTGCACCACCGTCGCCAGCCCTATATAAACCGCCCCCGAGCCTCCAAACCAGTGCACCATCTTCCCCTCCACTCACTGTCACTCCCCAGACCCAGCCATGCTCCCGAGCTGCTCGCAGTAGAGTGAATCGCCGGATTTCTTCCGTGGCCACCGCGGCAGCCCGAGGAAAAATACACCCTCCACAGACCACCGCAGCCTCCACCACTACCCTAGACGAACTCCCCCACCTCCGTAACCCCACCCTAAGCCACACCACCTCCCCTCGTTTGCAGAGGAGCCGAGAACCTCGTCGGAGCCGCCGCGGCACCCGAACACGTCACCGTCGATTGGAGTTGATCCGCGCCGTTGCTGCTGTACCTCTACACTGCATCGACCACGCGCGACTTCCCCGACCACTTCCCTTGGCCCTGCACCCCCCCTAGGTGAGCCTCGCTCGTCTCTCGCCGCCGGTTTCCGTGAACCTCGCCGGAGAAGAAATAGAATAGGGAGAGAGAGGAGGGTGGATGTGCGCCGTAGATCTCTGGATCTGCGGCCACGCTTAAACCGTGAAGCGGTACGCCCGTTCCCGCGCGTCGCGGAAGCGAGGCGGGCCACCGAGCGCAGTTGGGCCGCGCCCCTGGTGTTGACCAGCCCACTGCGCTGGTTTTTATTCTTTTTCAAACTATACAGATTTTTGCTGTTTACTTTAATCGAAAATGAAAATGTTAAGCTCAACTATAAAATGTGCAAAAATTCACAGAGGTACCTGAACGAAATCTTGAACGATGGCAGCAAGCAGATCTGGTTTTGGATGAACTATGAACAAATGAAAAATCATGAGCTGAGGACTGTCAATGAGAATGTTTAGGGCATAACTTTTTTATGGAATTTCTAAAATGAGAAAACTAAAATTCCTAGGGTAGATCTTTACTAGATCTACCAGTAGGGCTTGACCTCACCCCAAGGAGAGCTACCATTTTGAAACGGTATCCATTTTGGTAAAACACCAGTAGCATGTTCCATGAATTTTAGGATTTTTTTTATAACACCTTTTGATGCAAATCCAGTTGGATCTGTTAGATATTAGATAGATCTATGTATCCTTAGATTGGTGTAAATTTTTGAGCTCTAGAATTAAATTGGTGACAGATCTAAGAAAGTGCATGTTTCTGTTAAAAATAAAGTGAATATTTTGAGTTTGTAAATCATTGTTTGATTATGCCAATCTGTTTTCTAGCATGTATAAGTGGTGTGTTGAGTGTTCTTAGATGGTTTTACTCACAGAGAGCCCTTGACAAAAATCCATGTTTGTTTAGTATTTGTTTGAGTATTAAAATGAGCATAGTAGAAATCTCTAGTTTCATTTCTTGAAATACTGGTGTGGTAATGTTTTGCTAGATTTTTATCCTAGTTATAGGGATGTTTTTTGCTTGGATCCAGTACCCTTTTGGTACTGTTATTTACTTGTTTCATCCACTGTAAGCTACTTTGAATCTTTTAGGAATGCATGCATAGGTTTGATTAATTATTGTTAGTATTCATGGTTTGCACTAGAATGGATAGTTGCATTTTTGCACTATGAATTATTTGGTTTATACCAGATGGACCAGAGGCATAACACCTCTCAAATGGCATGGAAAACATAGTGGGACCCCCACTGGTTTCATACCATTTGGTTGAAAAACAAACTAGCTCAACTATCGTAGTTGTGGTAGTAGTAGTGCATAATATTACTACTATTGATGCATGTTTGTGTGGGATATTTTTAGGAGCTTGTATATTATTATTATGAGTGTTTTGCTTGCTGTATGTTGTGTTTGAGTCAAGTTGTTGGTTGGTAAGGTTCTGATAGGATGCTTTACTTTTCCTTTACGACGATAGAAAACGACGAGGACATAGTCGGGACAGGCGGGTACTACTACCATTCCTGTTGCGAGCAAGACCCGGATCCTCGGTGCCTCCAAGGCAAGCCATCCTTAAAGCTTGCTGTTATATTCCCAATATCTTTATGCATTCAAATACTTCTGAAGTTTTCAAAACTTGTTTGCTAAAACTATTTTATTGAGTGAATACTATTACTACTATTATATATATTATAAATCACTTGCCATTAGTCAACATGGTGTTACCAAGCCCTTAGCCACTATAAGGTATATAAATACCGTCTTAAACCATAAACTTGAGTCCCTAAGTGGACCACTTTAAAATGTGCTTTTGCAAAACAGAGATGGTTCAACAAGGAGATGATGGTGGAAAGGCGGGACCTTGTTCACCGAAGGAAAACTGTGAAGGTGTTTTCAAATGTTTGCAAAAGGCACATACCCTAGTCTTTGCTGGACAACCAAGATGTACTGCCACTCTACCCCTATATGGGTATGGGGCCTATCTAGATGCTTGAACTTGTTAGTGTATGTTTCATTCCAAAGTGCTATGGAGAAGCTGATTCTCTTAACCGAAGTGTCGCAAGGAGGGTGTAACGGGACATACAAGGTGAGGGATTAAGTTACCCCCCGGAAGCGACAGCTGGGCCTCCTGACTAGGCAAGGTGGGACCTGATGCCGGGGAGACAACCCACCTGAAGGAATAAGCATATACTAGCTTGTGTCAGAGTGGACAGTTAGGATCAACTCTCTGGTGCTTGCATATCGCTGTGTCAATCCATGGGTGGTCCATGGCAGAGTTTTGGATCTAGTGGAATGTGTACCACCTCTGCAGAGTAAAACTATTCAGAATAGCCGAGCCCTCGGATATGGGCAGTTGAAAGGCCATGTAGCTAGTATTGTGCTGAGTTTTCAAAAGATGTTTTCAAAACAGAAGTGGTGTACCCGGAAGGTACCAATGAAGTTTGGACATGTTGTCCAAGAAGTTTTGCAAAGAAAAAAAAACTTTCTTTTTGTAAAACAAGTTTACAAAACCTCTTGTACATGCGATATCGACAAGAGAAAGAAAACTATGTTATTTTCTTCTGAAGTATCTTCTTCAACAGAGATACAGATTAATATGACTGCAACTATGATGGCATCTTACATGAACATCATTGGTAGTAAGCCCTATGTATGGCCTACCTATCTACCATATAAGCATGATGCATTTGTAAGTGTATAAAGGATGTCTTGTTGAGTACATTCAAAAGTACTCATTTGGTTTCTCCCCTGGTATATACTTGCCAGACTTTGAGGAGGTACCATCTGAGGAGGATCACGAGGAGGAGTACTATTCCGACGACTACGCGAACTAGGCCCGGCTCCCGGTCAGCAGCCTGTTGGTGAAAGCTTGACATGGGCTATCTACGTTTATCTTCCGTTGTTTAGATGTTGTAAGACTTTGCCTGCCCTGCGTGGCAGTAAATGAAGACTTGGTCATGTGACCATTGGCTTGTAATACTTCTTTTATTCGTGTAATGGATATTGTATCTGTGTACCACTTTCGTATGTTGTTCACGACTGATCTTCCTGGGATCGTGAATGTATGCATATGAGGGGTTCTGAACCTTCCGGTTTGGGGCCTCTACAAAGTTGTTATCAGAGCTATCCTGACCCTAGGAGCCCTTAGTTAGCATGGACGTCAACTAGTACTATATATGTATAATATAACCAAGTGATAAAAAATTTAAAAGATTCTTACACCCATCTTCCCTATTTTCTCAACCCATACTTACATTAAGCTTACATCATGTTCGACCTTAAAACTTTGCACGCTTGGACACTAACTCAACCTTACTTAAAACTTTGTGTAGATGGTTGTCGTATACACGGAGGCTTGCCAGTTAGGACTGGCTAGGGACTTCCCTTTCCGCTTCGAGCGGCGACTCGTAGCGATGACCGAGCTACTCGACCGCCCAGTTCCCGAGCTTCGGGGAGGGGTGATCACTGGGCCCCCCATAGAGGGGGAATGGTTGGCGGAGTGTGTGATACGTCCTCCACTGACTACTCCTACGGCGGAGGCGTTCTTCATCGCCACCGTAGAGCGCTCCTGGCAGGAGGGAGCAGTACGCGTGATCCAGGAGGCCATAGCGCGCCTGGCTCACCTTCGAGACTACCGTTTCGTAGGGACTGCCTATGAGTTCCTCGGGAGGAGGGACGAGACTGGCAAACCTATGGCCGTGTCTCAGGACGTGACAGGTCTTGGCGCACACCAGGACGATATGGAGATCCTACTCCACCGCACCCAGCGTCGCCTTGACGACATGGGTATTTTGCAGCGTACCACCGCCTCCGAGTGCCGTCTCCTCTGTACCCATCTGGGGCAGACGATGCTCGACTTAGAGACCGCGACTGCGCGATCCCGTGCCTTGGAGAGGCAGTTACGGACCACCCGCCGGGCCCGTGACCGTCTCCATGCCAAGGTAGGGTCACTTCAGGAGGGCAACGCAACCCTGCGTGACCACCTGAGGACCGCCAGAGAGGAGCTGGCCACTCGAGACTCCACACTCGAGGGATTAGAGGAGGAGAACTCCGAGCTCCGTATGGAGAACGAGGACCTCCTCGTTGACCACGACATCCAGTCCGACGCAGAGGGCATGGATATGAGCGCGCAGAGCTTGCAGGAGGATGACGACGCCGTTGAGGAGGAGGACCCAGAGGAGCTCCTCTTCGACGTCGACAGCTTTTAGCTAGTGGTAGCACCTCTTAGCTATAGAGTAGTGCTAGCTAGATGTACGCCGACCCCATAAGGCGAATCCCCCGATGTAGCTCTGAGGAGCGTAGTTGTGGTAGATGTCTGTTTGAGTGTTGTGCTATGTATGAACCCTATGCTTTTAGGATGATGTAGTCTTTATGTGCTATGAACTTGATGAATCGTTTCAACCCCCTCAAAGAACAAATCACCAAAGCAAATTAAAATCACCCATCATAACCCACACTCCTTTTTGTTGCTAACAAGTCTTACCCTGCCTAAAAACAAAACCTTGAGTCTTGCTGCATAGACTTACGCATGTCTCAATAAACAGCATGGCGCCACGTCGGGAACCACCGCCACCACCCCCACCGACCGTGGAGGCACTGCTGGCACTTTTGATGGAGGACCGTCAGGCCACTAGAGCCGAGAGTGCCGCCACAGTTGCTGCCCTGCAGCAGTTGGCCGCTGCCAGCGCCAACAACAACAACCATGGCGATGATAATGGAAATGGCGGGCGATCAAAGTTGAAGGTGTTTCAGCAGACGAACCCTCCGGTGTTCACCAAGATTGTGGAACCCCTGGACGCTGACGACTGGCTTCGCACTATCGCCAACGATCTGAAGGTGGCAGGAGTCGACGAAGGTGACAAGGTGCTCTTTGCTACCCATTTTCTTGCTGGGCCAGCAAGGACTTCGTGGGAGACCACCTGCGACACCGTAGCTCCTAACTATGTGTTCACCTGGGAGGACTTCTGCGTCCGTTTCCACAAGTATCACATCCCACAGGGAGTGATGAGCATCATGAAGGACAAGTTCCTGAAGCTGAAACTGGGAGGCATGTCTGTGTCCAAATACTGGGAAGAGTTTACTATGCTAGCCCGGTATGCACCAAATGAGGTCAATACTGAAGCCAAGAAGAAGGAAAGATTTCTGAATGGGCTGCACGATTAGTTGCAGTGTACCCTTGTGGTCATCCCCTTTGAGGATCTGGAATCACTCGCAGATGCCGCGATGATGATGGAACACAAGAGGCAGAATGTCTTTGAGAACCGTAAGAGGAAGATGCAGTTCCAAGGAGGACCAAGTGCACCCAGAAACCGCCCAACCCCTTATACCAGGCCGCCACCCCACAGGGCGCATACCTTTGCGCCAAGGAACCACCATAACAACCATAGCCACAACCACAACCACCACAACAGCCACAACAACCACCACCACAACAACAACAACAACAACCGTGTGACATACACACCCAAGCCTGGGGGCAGTGGAAATGGGAATGGAAATGGAAACAAACCCAACCATGCTGCCAAGCCAACCCAAGGCACCAAACCTAGCTTAACATGTTTCACCTGTGGCAAGGAAGGACATTTTGCATGGGAGTGCCCAACCAAGATGGCTGCATCAACCCAGAACAATGCTACCAAAATGACTCATGCTTCAGCCCCCAAGAAGAGGATGATGACCAAGGGATACCTGAATCACGTCACTGCGGAGGAAGTTCAGGATGCGCCAGACATGGTGATGGGTACGTTTCCTGTCAACTCTGTACCTACCGCAGTATTGTTTGATTCGGGTGCATCGCATACCTTTGTTATTGTGCCTTTTGCTGAGAAGAGTGGTAAGAAGCCTACCCGTATGCGTGATCCTATGTCAGTACAAATACCTGGAAACAAAACCCAAGCCCACTTCATTTGCAATGAGGTACCCATGGACATACAAGGGAAAACTTTTCATGCCAACCTCATAGTGCTGGGATCCCAAGGGATAGAGGTGGTACTAGGCATGAACTGGATGACCAAGTACCAAGGTGTGATTAATTGCACCGGAAATTCCATATCATTGACTGCCAGTGATGGGGAAAAAGTTTCCTTCGCCGCAACCAAGTCAAGGTCCGAGACCCACTGCCACACTGGTATAGCCACACCTGCACTTGAGGAAGTTCAGGTAGTATGTGAATACCCGGATGTGTTTCCTGATGAACTACCCGGTATGCCGCCTGATCGGGATATCGAGTTTGTGATTGAGTTGATACCCGGTACCGGACCTATAGCACAGAAACCGTACCGGATGAACCCGAAGGAGCTTGATGAGTTGAAGAAGCAGCTGGAAGACATGTTAAGGAAAGGTCTGATTTGCCCTAGTGCATCACCATGGGGATCACTTGTCATTTTTGTGGACAAGCGGGACGGTTCCTCACGTCTATGTGTGGATTACCGTAAGTTGAATGATGTTACCATCAAGAACAAGTACCCGCTGCCCAAAATTGAAGACCTGTTTGACCAGCTAAATGGGGCGAGAATCTTCTCAAAGATCGATCTTCGTACTGGTTATCATCAGTTGAAGGTTTGTGAGACTGATATTCCAAAGACCGCCTTCACCACACGTTACGGGTTGTATGAGTACACCGTGATGTCGTTCGGTCTAACCAATGCCCCCGCCTACTTCATGAATCTTATGAATAAGGTTTTCATGGAATGCTTGGACAAGTTTGTCGTGGTCTTCATTGACGACATTCTTATTTACTCCAAGAGCGAAGCCGAACACGAAGAACATCTGAGGATTGTCCTCGGAACACTTCGACAGCATCAACTGTATGCTAAGTTCAGCAAGTGCCATTTCTGGCTAAAGGAAGTTGGATTTCTTGGACATGTAGTATCCGGAGGTGGAATCTCTGTTGACCCTGCTCTGATTCAGTCTGTCGCTAATCGGGCTGCCCCGACCAATCAAACTGAAGTCAGATCTTTTCTGGGATTAGCCGGATATTATCGCAAGTTTGTCCAAGGATTTTCCAGTATAGCCAAACCACTCACACAGTTTCTCAAGAAAGATAGCAAGTTCGTTTGGACGGACAAATGCGCTGAGAGTTTTCAAGAGCTAAAGAATCGATTGGTGACAGCCCCAGTACTCATCATGTCGGATGTCTCCAAGAGTTTCGATGTGTATTGTGATGCTTCTAAGCTTGGACTTGGGAGCGTTCTCATGCAAGAAGGAAAGGTCATCTCATTCATCTCACGCCAGTTGAGACCTCATGAGATGAATTATCCTACCCATGACTTAGAGCTTGCTGCTGTTGTGCATGCTCTCAAATCATGGCGACATTTCCTTATCGGAAAGAGGTGTGAAATATATACGGATCATAAGAGTTTGAAGTATATCTTCACACAGCGTGAACACAATATGAGGCAACGCCGTTGGATTGAACTCATCAAGGATTATGATCTCAGCATCCACTATCACCCTGGAAAGGCAAATGTTGTTGCAGACGCTCTTAGTCGAGAGCCGGTCTCTCTGAATTCCATGATCCAGATCAGACAACCGGAGCTGTGGAAAGAACTTGACCAGCTTGGTATCGAGGTGGTCAGCTATGGCATGTTGGAAGCCATGGATGTTCAACCGACTCTAGTTGATCAAATCAAGGAAGCCCAGAAGGGCCAGAAGAGCATTGAAGGTATAAAAACCTGCATGGAGAAGGAAGAAGTTGCCGGTTTTACCATTGATTCTGATGGAGTCTTATGGTATAAAGAACGCATTTGTGTTCCGGCGGAATCAGAGTTAAAGCAGACCATCATGACTGAGGCTCATGACACTTTGTACTCTATTCACCCTAGAGGAACCAAAATGTATCAAGATTTGAAGGAAAGGTTTTGGTGGCACGGAATGAAACGGGATATTGCCTCGTTTATAGCCAAGTGCCATATTTGTCAGCAAGTGAAGGCTGGACATCAGCGTCCCGCGGGCTTGTTACAGCCACTACAAGTTCCTGTTTGGAAGTGGGATGAAGTTGGGATGGACTTTATTACTAGATTGCCGCGATCCAGTAGGGGAAATGATTAGATATGGGTAGTCATTGACAGGCTCACCAAATTTGCACACTTTATTCCTGTCAAGACCACATATCGGGGAGACCAGCTTGCTGATGTCTATATTTCTCGGATAGTCAGCCTACATGGAGTTCCCAGCAGGATTGTGTCAGATCGAGGATCACAGTTCACATCTCGATTCTGGAAAAAGTTGCACGAAGCTTTGGGAACCAAGCTAGCCTTTAGCACATCCTATCATCCACAGACTGATGGACAGACAGAGCGTGTGAACCAGATCTTGGAAGACATGCTCCGTGCTTGTGTTTTGTCCTATGGAGTTAAATGGGAGGACTGTCTGCCGTTTGCGGAGTTCTCCTACAATAACAGCTATCAGTCAAGCCTACAGATGGCACCGTTTGAAGCACTTTACGGTCGTAAATGCCGTACCCCTCTGAACTGGACTGAAACAGGAGACAGTCAGATTTTTGGAGTTGATACTCTAAGGGCTGCAGAAGAGCAAGTGCATTTAATCCGTCACCGTCTTAAAGCCGCACAATCACGCCAGAAGAGTTATGCGGACACAAAGCGTCGCGATGTCTCTTTCACTATCGGAGATTTCGTGTACCTTCGTGTCACGCCACTCAAAGGGATGCAGCGTTTTCACGTCAAAGGAAAGCTCGCACCCCGATATATTGGCCCGTTTAAGATCCTAGCCCGTCGAGGAGAGGTATCTTATCAACTGGAGCTACCCGAAGAGCTGTCAGCCTTTCATGATGTTTTTCACGTATCATTGCTCCGGAAGTGTCTTCAAGTACCTGAGCAGAACCTCACTTACGAAGACATTGACTTCAAGGCCATTGAACTCAACGATGATTTGACCTACCGTGATCGACCCCTGCGGGTACTTGAGGAGAATGTTCGTGCTACCAGGAGGAATTCTTTCAAGTTCCTTAAGATTCAGTGGACGAATCATTCTGAGGAGGAAGCAACCTGGGAGCGTGAAGATTTTCTTAGAAAAGAATTCCCTGGTTTCCTCAAAGACTAAACCCGCGAATCTCGGGACGAAATTCTTTTAAGGGGGGGAGGTCTGTCACACCCCAATTTTAGCACACTTGTTTTCACACAAGGAATCCAAATTTTGGAGCCAACAAAAACTTTTATGGCCCTTGTGTAATCCATCATGTTGTACTTGAGCTATGACTATCTATGCAAGCAAGCATTTTTATTTAAAAGCAAACCACTTGTTTTCTGAGGTTCTGATCATTTTGAATTCTTTTCTATTTTTGTAAGCCTTGGTACCCTAACTCAAAACCCATGTGGCAATGTTGAAAACAACTTACATTTGATTTTTGGGTCAAGTGGAACTAATAAAACAAATTAATCAAAGTGAAATCACAATTTTCCCAAATAAAAACAAGCTTGAAAAACAAGCCTAGTAAGGGTTTTTCACCCTTGTTTTTCATAATATAAAATTTCACATTGTGGGATTTTAAGTCATCAATGTGATCTTGAATATATATACTACCTTTTGTATGACTTAGTGGAGATTTAGGAATCACAAAAATAATGTTTTGCTTGATGGTTTTATGCTAAGAAATAAGGCAGAAAAGTGCCCTTTTGGAAAACAGTGCAAATAGACCAACCAGCCATCTTTCCACTTATTTTTCACCAAGCAAATGTTACTCAAATTTAAATCTTTTTGTTGTTTTGAAAAGTACTAAAGATGCTTAACAGAACCATGCTTGGAAAACAAAAGTTAAATAATTTTAAAGGCCTGAAAAACAACCCAACTTTCAGCTAACCCCTCTGTTTTTCTTAAACACTTAGTAGAATTTCAGTAACTGAAATTTTTAACTGAATTTTGGGTTTCAGAAACAGTGAACTCGAGCCTATTTCAAATGCTTGTATCTTTTAGCTCAGTAATTCTTTTTTAGCACGGTTTGGGGCTTCTAGAAGCTGGCCCCAACCACTCCCTGCTCTGCTCATCAACTTGCTCCGAGTTTGACTAATGGGAGAGAGAGGGAGGTAACTTCAGGAGGGAGAGAAACGGGAGGGAAGGGATGGGCGCCTGATAGGCTGCGCCCTATCCCGAGCCACAGTGGCGTTCTCCTGTGCACATCCGCGCCCTGGCACGATGCAAGTGGCCGTCGAGCACACCTAGGCGAGTTGGAATCTCCCACGGGCCCGGAAAGAGCACCCCTGGTCGTGCCAGAGCGTGCACGAGCTCGCCGCGGGCGCACGGATACGCCAGAGCGTGCACCACCGTCGCCAGCCCTATATAAACCGCCCCCGAGCCTCCAAACCAGTGCACCATCTTCCCCTCCACTCACTGTCACTCCCCAGACCCAGCCATGCTCCCGAGCTGCTCGCAGTAGAGTGAATCGCCGGATTTCTTCCGCGGCCACCGCGGCAGCCCGAGGAGAAATACACCCTCCACAGACCACCGCAGCCTCCACCACTACCCTAGACAAACTCCCCCACCTCCGTAACCCCACCCTAAGCCACACCACCTCCCCTCGTTTGCAGAGGAGCCGAGAACCTCGTCGGAGCCGCCGCGGCACCCGAACACGTCACCGTCGATTGGAGTTGATCCGCGCCGTTGCTGCTGTACCTCTACACTGCATCGACCACGCGCGACTTCCCCGACCACTTCCCTTGGCCCTGCACCCCCCTAGGTGAGCCTCGCTCGTCTCTCGCCGCCGGTTTCCGTGAACCTCGCCGGAGAAGAAATAGAATAGGGAGAGAGAGAGAGGAGGGTGGCTGTGCGCCGTAGATCTCTGGATCTGCGGCCACGCTTAAACTGCGAAGCATTATGCCCCTTCCCGCGCGTCGCGGAAGCGAGGCGGGCCACCGAGCGCAGTTGGGCCGCGCCCCTGGTGTTGACCAGCCCACTGCGCTGGTTTTTATTCTTTTTCAAACTATACAGATTTTGGCTGTTTACTTTAATCAAAAATGAAAATGTTAAGATCAACTATAAAATGTGCGAAAATTCACAGAGGTACCTGAACGAAATCTTGAACGATGGTAGCAAGCAGATCTGGTTTTGGATGAACTATGAACAAATGAAAAATCATGAGCTGAGGACTGTCAGTGAGAATGTTTAGGGCATAACTTTTTGATGGAATGTCTAAAATGAGCAAACTAAAATTCCTAGGGTAGATCTTAACTAGATCTACCAGTAGGGCTTGACCTCACCCCAAGGAGAGCTACCATTTTGAAATGGTATCCATTTTGGTAAAACACCAGTAGCATGTTCCATGAATTTTAGGATTTTTTTTATAACACCTTTTGATGCAAATACAATTGTATCTGTTAGATATTAGATAGATCTATGTATCCCTAGATTGGTGTAAATTTTTGAGCTCTAGAATTAAATTGGTGACAGATCTAAGAAAGTGCATGTTTCTGTTAAAAATAAAGTGAATATTTTGAGTTTGTAAATCATTGTTTGATTATGCCAATCTGTTTTCTAGCATGTATAAGTGGTGTTGAGTGTTCTTAGATGGTTTTACTCACAAAGATCCCTTGACAAAAATCCATGTTTGTTTAGTATTTGTTTGAGTATTAAAATGAGCATAGTAGAAATCTCTAGTTTCATTTCTTGAAATACTGGTGTGGTAATGTTTTGCTAGATTTTTATCCTAGTTATAGGGATGTTTTTGATTGGATCCAGTACCCTTTTGGTACTGTTATTTACTTGGTTCATCCACTGTAAGCTACTTTGAATCTTTTAGGAATGCATGCATAGGTTTGATTAATTATTGTTAGTATTCATGGTTTGCACTAGAATGGCTAGTTGCATTTTTTGCACTATGAATTATTTGGTTTATACCAGATGGACCAGAGGCATAACACCTCTCAAATGGCATGGAAAACATAGTGGGACCCCCACTGGTTTCATACCATTTGGTTGAAAAACAAACTAGCTCAACTATCGTAGTTGTGGTAGTAGTAGTGCATAATATTACTACTATTGATGCATGTTTGTGTGGGATATTTTTAGGAGCTTGTATATTATTCTTATGGGTGTTTTGCTTGCTGTATGTTGTGTTTGAGTCAAGTTGTTGGTTGGTAAGGTTCTGATAGGATGCTTTACTTTTCCTTTACGACGATAGAAAACGACGAGGACATAGTCGGGACAGGCGGGTACTACTACCATTCCTGTTGCGAGCAAGACCCGGATCCTCAGTACCTCCAAGGCAAGCCATCCTTAAAGCTTGCTGTTATATTCCCAATATCTTTATGCATTCAAATACTTCTGAAGTTTTCAAAACTTGTTTGCTAAAACTATTTTATTGAGTGAATACTATTACTACTATTATATATATTATATATCACTTGCCATTAGTCAACTTGGTGTTACCAAGCCCTTAGCCACTATAAGGTATATAAATACCGTCTTAAACCATAAACTTGAGTCCCTAAGTGGACCACTTTAAAATGTGCTTTTGCAAAACAGAGATGGTTCAACAAGGAGATGATGGTGGAAAGGTGGGACCTTGTTCACCGAAGGAAAACTGTGAAGGTGTTTTCAAATGTTTACAGAAGGCACATACCCTAGTCTTCGCTGGACAACCAAGATGTACTGCCACTCTACCCCTATATGGGTATGGAGCCTATCTAGATGCTTGAACTTGTTAGTGTATGTTTCATTCCAAAGCGCTATGGAGAAGCTGATTCTCTGAACCGAAGTGTCGCCAGGAGGGTGTAACGGGACATACAAAGTGAGGGATTAAGTTACCCCCCGGAAGCGACAGCTGGGCCTCCTGACTAGGCAAGGCGGGACCTGATGCCGGGGAGACAACCCACCTGAAGGAATAAGCATATACTAGCTTGTGTCAGAGTGGACAGTTAGGATCAACTCTCTGGTGCTTGCATATCGCTGTGTCAATCCATGGGTGGTCCATGGCAGAGTTTTGGATCTAGTGGAATGTGTACCACCTCTGCAGAGTAAAACTATTCAGAATAGCCGAGCCCTCGGATATGGGCAGTTGAAAGGCCATGTAGCTAGTATTGTGCTGAGTTTTCAAAAGATGTTTTCAAAACAGAAGTGGTGTACCCGGAAGGTACCAATGAAGTTTGGACATGTTGTCCAAGAAGTTTTGCAAAGAAAAAAAAACTTTCTTTTTGTAAAACAAGTTTACAAAACCTCTTGTACATGCAATATCGACAAGAGAAAGAAAACTATGTTATTTTCTTCTGAAGTATCTTCTTCAACAGAGATACAGATTAATATGACTGCAACTATGATGTCATCTTACATGAACATCATTGGTAGTAAGCCCTATGTATAGCCTACCTATCTACCATATAAGCATGATGCATTTGTAAGTGTATAAAGGATGTCTTGTTGAGTACATTCAAACGTACTCATTTGGTTTCGCCCCTGGTATATACTTGCCAGACTTTGAGGAGGTACCATCTGAGGAGGATCACGAGGAGGAGTACTATTCCGACGACTACGCGAACTAGGCCCGGCTCCCGGTCAGCAGCCTGTTGGTGAAAGCTTGACATGGGCTATCTACGTTTATCTTCCGTTGTTTAGATGTTGTAAGACTTTGCCTACCCTACGTGGCAGTAAATGAATACTTGGTAATGTGACCATTGGCTTGTAAGACTGCTTTTATTCGTGTAATGGATATTGTATCTGTGTACCACTTTCGTATGTTGTTCACGACTGATCTTCCTGGGATCGTGAATGTATGCATATGAGGGGTTCTGAACCTTCCGGTTTGGGGCCTCTACAGACGTCATCATCGTCTTCAGCAAATAAGGAAACCGCCGGACGTTTCCTCCCGAATTTTTGCCCCCCCCGATTACTCTCCATTAAGACCACCAATTGATACCCCGTCCGCTCCTCGTTAAAGCCCTCCTCGACCTACCTATTTCCGCCATATCTCCCTTTCGATTTGGGCCCCGAGGCCGTCGGAATTCATCATCAGAGCACCGCACTGCCGCCTCCATCTTTTGCAGATTCCGGCCGCCGCCGTGAGTTCCCGCCGCCCTTTCTTGGTCCCTAGCCTCCCCCACTTTCACGCGCGCCCCCCCCCCCCTTATCTTTTTCCTCGTTTTTCACCGCATGGGAACGGCCACGGCATCCATTTGAGGTTCGCCGGAGGTCGTCGCTGCACCGTCCGCATTGCACCATAATTTTCGGAAGCGCGAGCACGCGCCGTGGCCACCCGCGAGTCCGTCGTGATGCGCCGATCCCCGTGGTGGCTTCCCCGAGCCCTAGACCCTCTCCAGCATCGTCGCCGTCGAGATTCGAGCCTCAGGCCACCGGAGCGCCGTCGTCCTCTTCATCTCCGGCCACCTCACCGGCAAGGTATAACCGTAGCCCTTAGATCTGAATCGAGCGGCTCACAGTAGATCACTTAAACGAACCGGTGCCGGCCAATTAGAAGCAGCCACGTGTGCGCCCAGTCATCCGCACGCAATAGGTTATCCGTCGCCCAGGGCAGCGCACAGCCGGCCCAATCCCACCTCTTATCCGTCGCACCACGCGGCAAATAGCCATTTTCGGCCTAGCTTGTCTCTCGATTTAATTCCGAATAAAAATAGAATTGTAAATTTGCAGAACAGTCCCTAGAACTTAGAAACATCATATCTTTGTAACCATAATGCCAAATTTAGCAAACTTGGACTTTTCGGAATCAGAACAACATGTAAAAACCTTTGGCACTGCCCAAATTTATATTTGATCATTTGAAATTTGTTCAAATAGAAATATGCTTGTTTGATGAATTTTGGCATAATTCAAATTCTACAAATCCAAAAATTGTAAATAAAATATATTTGGAAACCTTAGGATGTGTACTTTCATACCCTCTGTTCCAAAATAATTTTTGAACAATTTAAATTTGAATTCAGATTTAAGTGGTCCATTTGAGTATTTTTGATATAGATTTAATTCTATAAATATATTCAATATAGTTCCTTTGGCAAAATTGCTCCATTTGGTAACCTTGAACCAGAGACATCTTTGCCTAACCATTTTGGACACCCTTGGACCATGACCATGTAATTTTATCTAAACTTCTATCATAGTAGTCCACCTAGTTCTTTAAGTCTTAGAGTTGTTTTCTATCCTTGTTTAGCTTTGTTGTTGTGGCTAACTGGAGCCAAGAACAAGTCCTTAGTATATGTAAACCATATAAAAGACAAAGTAGTGAACCTAAAACACTAGTGCCATAGTTTTCTATCTATTCCTCCATTCCCCTATTCTTGCTTCAAGAATCCATCAAGTTAGCAAATGGAAAACATGACTCAAGAAATAGAAGGCAGTTCATTTTCAACTTGGTGGCAACATGAAGAGCTACAAGGAAGATCAATGAAGAAGTTTTGAACAAAAGACTTGGACTCCACAACTAGAAGAAACTCAAGGAAGCACAAGTGTGGAGACATTTAGAAGAAAACACCTCCTTCTCTCTTTCTATCTTTCTTCCTTTTTATTTCAATTTGACTTAGTGGTATTTGTGCCCATCCCATACCCAAAAAAATTAGTGAAGTGAAAGCCATGAAGAATCTATCAATACCAAGAGAAGAATCCATCCAAGGAAACAAGACTACAATAGAAGCATGGAGATGATATTCAAGAAGACAAGCATGTGAAGACTTGGAGCAATCCATACAAGCTGAAGAATGACAAGTTGTTTTTGTCCCACCTTTGGCGAAAATGGAAAATCCCAAGACTTTAACATGTTATCTCAATTGTTAAAAAGTTAGTTGAACCTAGACCTACCCTAAACCAAAATGGAAAGACTAACTTAGAGTTCTCAAATGTTTTGATGAAAAGAACTAAGTGTTACACTTTATGATGTGATACTTTAGTTGAAATAGTGAGATCCTTGGTGAACTCTTAGAACTTCCTCGATAAGTATGGTTATATTAAAGTTAGTTTTCTACAAACTCAACCTAGTACTTCCCAAGTAAACCCTTAACAATTTATTGAACCATTATAGAATGAATCTTTCAAAACTCAAACCTTGACCTTGTCCTAGCCAACTTGGTTACATCCATTTTTTCCATGATTGTTTCTTTGTATGTTTTCTTCACTTGTATATTGTCTGGCAGGATGATTGTTTATTTTGTTATTGTGTTTCCAATATATAGATTGTACTGAGAGCAACGATCTTTTGTGAAGAGAGTGTTATTTCTTCACCAACTTCAACAAGGCAAGTAACACATCATTCAACTACCCATTATTTTCTATATGAATTAGTTGATTTTGAGTAGGATGCATGATAGGAAATTTTATTAAGTTATATTATGCTATTCTATTATCCTAGTAGTGTGTAGCCATCCATTTACTTTATCCTTATATCGTTAGAGTTTGGTAGATTCTATGCAATATTACAAATTGTTTTTACTTGATGTTGTGGGAAAATTCTAAGTAACAACTTCAATGAACCACCTGGGTGGATTGGTATTGCGGGGCTGTTGATAGTTGAGTGTCTCCCTGAGGGGAGTTTACTTGAAGGAATGCCACCTAGGAACAAAGTGTTTATGATGTTACCCAAGTTTAGATTGCTTCCAGTGCAGCCTTTAGTCATATGGGCTCAACCTTGATTAACTAAATTGCGAGGGTTCAGCCTGGGCTTGACAAGCATATGTAGCATAATTATAGGTGGAACGGGTCTTGCCATTATTTTGAAAGATCTCGCCTCAATCTTCTCCTTTCCTTAATGCACTCAGAGTGTATAGGATGTTTGGGCTGATTTGAGTCTGAAGGTGAAAGTGCACAAGCTCTCCAGAGTCAACAAACTAAGATCTTAGCCGTGTCCTAGTTATGGACAACTATGAACAACTGGACAAGAAAGGACGGAAGAATCACATCACCAATTTCAATAAGTAAATTTGTGACCAAGTGAAATATTGTGGTGCTTGGATCTTAATCCAATGTTGCCACCCTTTGAAATGAAAAGTTGTTTTACAAAAGTGATAGGTGAAAACTGGCTTTATGCAAACTTAGCCAAAACTCCACTCAGCAAAATAAGCATGTAGTAATAGTCTTGCCATTTATATCCACCATAGTGTTACTTGCCAATACATTAAATTGTATTGACTCCCTTGTGGCTGCATATTCCATATTGCAGATGTTTCTGAAAACGAGTGAGGGTTTCGTTTAGGATCTCGAGACTATCACCAACATGTTTTGCCTGTGGCACATGATGAAGATGGGCTCAATGCTGTTCTATGTTTTCCGCTGTAATACTTTGTTTTCTGCTAGTCTTCTAAGACTATGCAAGTTGTAATAATATTTTGTAAAGACTGGATCATGTGATGTTATACAAATTGATGCATTTGCACGATATTTCATCTTGTACTGTGGTGCTAGCAGTTGATCCAGGGACTAGCACAATAACACAGATGTTCTTACATTGTTTAAATGTGGGAATGCTACAGCATGGGTCCTGGATGCCCAAAATTTCCCCACTCTTTGTGTTAGGGCTTCACCGGTGTGAAATTCTCTCTAGTTGTTGCATGACTACTCAAGGACCGAAACTCTCGGATCTGACGGAACGGGGGGATCTTGCCAAGAAGTGGGCCCTACCATTGTATTTTTTATTCCCTTGGGCCTAACCCAACAGAACCAAGCAATTAGTTACACTTTTTCTACCCTCTTCCGGCTCACGTAGAGGGTCCAAAACGACAGTTCCGTCCTTTTTCCATCGGGCCTAGGGTTTCTCCGGAAAGGAGCTCCGGAGCGTCTGAATCCCACCCAATCCTAGGGTATTCCATACCATGTGTTTTAGTGTGTGGCATGGGTCTTGGATGCCCAATATTCCCTCACTCTCTGTGTTATGGATTCACGGGCGTCGGACTCTAGCTCGTGGGTTCCAAGACTACTCCTAGGCCGAAACTCCCGGATTTGACGGAGAACGGGGGTATGTTTCCAATAGGTGGGCCCTACCATTTTCTTGGGTGTTTCTTGGTCCTAACCTAACACAATCAAGAAATCAGTTCCACTTTACTACCCCCCCCTTCCGGCTCACGTAGAGGGGCCAGAACGACAGTTCTATCCTTTTCTCCAGCGGGCCTAGGGTTTCTCCGGAGAGAGGTTCTAGAGCGTCTGAATCCCACCCAAAACAAGAGTTTTCCAAACCATGTGTGTTAGAGTGTGACATGCGCCTTGGATACCCAATATTCCCTCACTCTTTGTGTTAGGGCATCACTGGCGTCAGATTCTCTCTAATGGGTACCAGGATACCGAGAGCCCAAAACTCCCGGATCTGACTGGACGGGGGGAATATTTCCAAGATGTGGGCCCTACCATTGTCTTGGTTGTTTTTTGGGACTAACCTAACACAACCAAGCAATTAGTTCCACTTTGCTACCCCTTTACGTCTCACATAGAGGGTCTATAATGACAATTCTGTCCTTTTCTTTAGCAGCCCTATGGTATCTCTGGAGAGGAGCTTCGGAGCGTCTGAATCTCACCAAAGCCTAGGGTATTCCATACCATGTGTCTTATAGTGTGACATGTGTCTTCGTTGCCCAATATTGCCTCAATCTTTGTGTTATGGGTTCACCAGCGTCGGATTCTCGCTCACGGGTCCTAGGGCTACTCAAAGCACGAAACTCCCGGATCTGACGGAAGGGGGGAATCTTGCCAAGAGGTGGGACCTACATTGTCTTGGGTGTTCCTTGGTACTAACCAAACACAACCAAACAATTGGTTCCACTTTGCTACCCCCTTCCGGCTCACGTAGAGGGGGCTAGACCGGTAGTTCCATCTTTTTCTCCAACGGGCCTAGGGTTTCTTTGGAGAGGAGCTCCAGAGCGTCTTAATCCCACCCAAGACTAGGGTATCACATAACATGTTTGTTAGAGTGCGGCATGGGTCTTGTATGCCCAAGATCCCCTCATTCTTTGTGTTAGGGGCTTCACCGGCGTTAGATTTTCTCTCGCGGGTCCAGGGCTAGCTACCCATAGCCCGAAACTTCCGGATCTGACGGAACAGGGGGAATCTTTCCAAGAGATGGACCCTACCATTGTCTTGGGTGTTACTTGGGCCTAAACTAACATAACCAAGAAATTAATTCCGCTTTGCTACCCCCTTTTGGCTCAGGCAGAGGGGCCAAGTCGGCAGTTCCGTCCTTTTCTCCAACGGGCCTAGGGTTTCTCCAGAGAGGAGCTCCGAAGCGTATTAATCCCACCCAACCCTAGGGTATCACATAAAATGTTTTTTAGAGTGTGGAATAGGTCTTTTATGCACAAGATTCCCACACTCTTTGTGTTAGGGTTTCACCGGCGTCAGATTCTCTCTAGTTGTTGCAGGACTACTCAGGAACCGAAACTCCCAGATCTAACGGCACGGGGGGATCTTGCAAAGAGGTGGCCCCTACCATTGTCTTGGTTGTTCCTTGGGCCTAAACCAACACACCAATAAATTATTTACACCTTGCTACCCCTTTCGGCTCACGTAGAGGGTCCAGAACGACAGTTTCGTCCTTTTTTCCAGCGGGCCTAGGGTTTCTCCGGAGAGGAGCTCCGGAGCGTCTGAATCCCACCAAGCCTAGAGTATGCCATACCATGTGTTTTATAGTGTGGAATGGGTCCTGTATTTCAAATATTCCCTCACTCTCTGTGGTATGGCTTCACCGGCGTCGGATTCTCTCTCGTGGGTTCCAGTACTACTCATATAGCCCGAAACTCCCGGATCTGACGGAGAACAGGGGGAATCTTGCCTAGAAGTGGGCCCTACCATATTCTTGGGTGTTACTTGGGCCAAACCTAACACAACCGAGCAATTAGTTCCACTTTTCTACCCCCTTCCGACTCATGTAGAGGGGCGAGAACGACAGTTCCGTCTTTTTCCCCAGCGGGGCCAGGGTTTCTCAGGAGAGGGGTTCCGGAGCGTCTGAATACCACCCAAACCAAGGGTTCGCCATACCATGTGTGTTAGATTGTGGAATGTGCCTTGGATGCCTAAGATCCCCTCACTCTTTGTGTTAGGGCTTCACCGATGTTAGATTCCCTCTAATGGGTTCGAGGACTACTCAGAGCCCGAAACTCTCGGATGTGAAGGAATGGGGGGAATGTTGCCAAGAGGTAGGCCCTACATTGTCTTGGGTGTTCCTTGGGCCTAACCTAACATAACCAAGCAATTAGTTCCACTTTTCTACCACCTTCCGGCTCACGTAGAGGGGCTAGATCGGTAGTGCTGTTCTTTTCTCCAACGGGCCTTGGGTTTCTCCGGGGAGGATCTACAGAGCGTCTTAATCCCACCCAATCCTAGGGTATCGCATAAAATGTCTGTTATAGTGTGTCATGTGTCTTCGATGCCCAAGATTCCCTCACTCTTTGTGTTAGGGCTTCACCTGCGTCGAATTCTCTCTCGAAGGTTCTAGGGGCTACTACTCATAGCCCGAAACTCTCAGATCTGACGGGACGGGGGGAATCTTGCCAAGAGGTGGGCCCTACCATTTTCGTGGCTGTTCATTGGGCCTCATTAACCTAACAGAACCAAACAATAAGTTCCGCTTTGCTACCCCCATCCGGCTCACGTAGATTGGCTAAATCGGCAGTTCCGTCCTTTTCTCCAACGGGCCTAGAGTTTCTCCGGAGAGGATATCCGGGGCGTATTAATCCAACCCAAGCCTATGGTATCACATAACATGTTTGTTAGAGTGTGGCATGGGTCTTGGATGCACAAGATTCCCTCACTCTTTGTGTTAGGGCTTCACCGGCGTCAGATTCTCTCTCTCGGGTTCTAGAGCAACTCATAGCCCGAAACTTCCGGATCTAATGGAACGGGGGGAATCTTCCCAAGAAGTGGGACCTAAAATTTTCTTGGGTGTTCTTTGGGCCTAACCTAACACAACCAAGCAATCAGTTACACTTTGCTATCCCCTTCCGGCTCATGTAGAGGGGCCAGAACGACAGATTCATCTTTTTCTCCACAGGCCTAGGGTTTTTCCGGAGAGGGGTTCGAGAGCATCTGAATCCCACCCAAACCTAGGGTTTGGCATACCATGTGTGTTAGAGTGTGGCATGGGGCTTGGATGCCCAAGTTTTGCTCACTCTTTGTGTTAGGGCTTCACCGGCGTCAGATTCTCTCTCGCAGGTTCCAGGACTACTTAGAGCTTGAAACTCCCCCTTCGGACAAACCTGAGGGAATACTATGAGAACATGTGGTAGATATTAGTTTTCTTTCTACGTATAGCCTACCATAACACGACCAAACAAAATATTCCATTAGGACACCCCCTTCCGACGCAGGTGGAACACTACTAAATTCTGCGCGATCCGGAACGTTTCAATACCGTTGCGGATGGGCTCCAAACCGTCGCTAAGGGCAATCCGCGACGGTTTACGCGACGAAGTGAGAACGTTCCTGATCGACTGTCACGGACGATTCTGCGACGATTAAATGAACACTAAACCGTTGCGACCTACTGGCCGGCTCGGCACAAGGCCCAACAAGGAGCGACGTTATTTTTCGTCGCAATGTGTGTACACGTGGCATCGTTTTCCGTTACCCAGTACTGTCGTCACTTCCACCGTTCCTGGCATCATCATCGTCTTGACATTTTAAAAATGTCGTGATTGAAACTACCGTTACCTTCGTTTAATAACATCGTAATAAGTGCGGCGTTTACTTTCTCGTCGCGGGTACAAGCAGTATAAGGTGCCACGTGTCGCTCTCATAATGTTCCACGTATACGCTTATTCCCGACGAATTTATTACGTTGTCCGACGGTGCAATGTTTTAGTTCATCATAAAACGTCGTGAATCATGAACCAGCACGTCTACCAACACGTCATGTCCATGTCGAAACGTTTCCGTGACGTGTTTATTTCGTCGCGATTTCCATCCAATAAGGTGCCGCCTCATGGACGTACCATATAGTAACACGTGTCCTCGTATTCATTAGCATTGAAAATACTATACTAGTTTTCACAGCAAAGCAAACACAAAAAATACATAAATTCCGAATAAGGTCACAACATAGCTCGCCGGCAAAGGCGGTCTAATACAGTTCAACAGACAACAAGCGGTTTCACAAAGGGCTACTCAGTTCCGTATCTCGGATGAACTTGAGCCAACATGCCACCGATAAGGGTTTTGTACATTTCTTGACTCTTCTTCATACCTTTGTTGTAACATCCCAAGTATGAAAAACAGCCATTAGAATGTTTGCTCTCTGTTATTTTATGTTTTGCATCATGACATCATGTTCATTGCATTTGTTTTGCTTTGTTTTCCAATTGTTTTCCTCTGTTTTCATTTGTTTTCCTTTGTTTTCTATTTGAATTTTCAAACCAAAAACTTCAAATCTTTTGTTTCATACTTGTGATGTTACAATTTTCCAAATGAATATTCAAACCAAAACAATTATTTGTTTCCATTAAAGTTGTGATTTCAAAACTATTGATTTGTTTCTATCAAAAATTCATCTAATATCACAAACATTTTCAAATTCCATTAATTCTCCAAACAGCAACCCTTTTGAACTTTATGAAAATTACAAAACAAATCAATCTATTGTTTCAAATAAGCTTAAGGGTTCACACTATTTAAATGGGTCTTTTTAATAACTCATTTAATAGCAAATTTCATTCAAATTCAAACAAATGGCAAACATCAAATAATTTCAAATTATTTGGGAAACCAAAGTTGGACTAGGTTGCTGTTACAATAAATAAGCAATACAAAGTTTTTCCTAATTTTTCTACTCCTAAAAACCCATCTATTTCTCCTCTTATTCTTTTCTACAAAAACAAAGAGAAAGGAAAAACAAAAAAAAAAACAAAAACATCAAAGGGAGGGAGGGGCAGGCCAGCCAGGCCCAGCCCACCATCTCTCCCTCAGGCCCGTACCCCCCTCTTTCTTCCTCCTCCTGTACGGCTGCACATCCAGACTTGTCCACGTCGCTGCAGAGAAGGGAAGAACGGCCGTGAGCTCCTCCCCCTCCCCTATAAACCCTAGCCCGAGCACCTTTCCCCCTCGGTACCCTAGCTCCACCACTCTCCCTCTTTCCCGCCTCCATTTCCTCCTTCTTCCACCTCCCCCTCTGCCCTCTGCTTCTCTGAACCCAAACACAACCCGAGCCCCACCCTCTTCTTTCCGGTGATCGCCGCCGATGCTCTGCGCCACCGTGCTGGATAGGGCCGGGAATCGAACCCCCTCGCCTCCCTCTTCGTCCTCGACATCAACATGGGCACGGGGAACAACCGGAGCGCCGCCGTCGTCCAGCTTTCGCCGCCGGTCGCCATCCTCCCCGAGCACCTACTTCAGAGGGTGAGCTTCCCCTCTCTTTCCCTCTCTTCCCCCCTCTCCTTTTCCCTGCGCAGCACGAGCACGCACGCACCTGTCGCCCGCGAGCACCCAAGCACACGCACGCAGCGGCCACCGCGAGCAGAGCGCCGCCGGCGGGCTCTGTTCCTCTGTCGAGGTGCAGTATCTGAACGTGCAGAAATTCAGAGAAACATCCACTACCTGAACCTCAACCCCCCCCCCCCGCACCTTTCCTCTCAACAAACCGAGCAGTACCGCAGTGGCAGTGGCTCACTACGCGCAAGCAGGGGGTCTTGGGATCGAATCCTACCCCGCGCAAAAACCCCAATTTTTGCCACTTTATTTTTTTCCTGGCCCAGCACAAACTCATATTCGCAAACCAGTCCTTGTTGTTATCTCCTAGGTCCCTGTATTATTTTTTCTAAGTCCCTAACTGATAATTAAATGGTAGAATAATACCTAATCTTGGAAATTGCTTAAATAATTTATTTTAACTCCAATTTCAACATTTTAAATATGTTTTCAATACCAAATTAAATTCTCTACCCAAATATAAATTTTGTTTACTGTTTTGAATAGTTTAAATTGGTGAAATATTTGAATCCTTGTTTAATTCATTTAATTTTGCAAAATTCATAACTTGGGCATAAAAATTCCAAATTCAACAAACTAAATATGTTTTCCATTCAATTTTTCATGAACTTTGCAAATATCAACTTTGTGTTCTGTTTTAAATAAATTAAATTGCTGAAAACAACTGTTTCTTAATTAATGCATTTAAAATTGCCAAAATAATAACTTGCTCATTTTAAATCCATTTTCAACAAATAAAATATGTTTTCCATGCTAAATTGAACCACCTTTTCAAATATAATTTTTTTTTTCATGTTTTGAATAATTAAAATTGGTTAGATAATTTAAACCTTGTTTAAATCATTTAAAATTGCTAAATTCATAACTTGCTGAGATTAAATTCTTTTTGAACATATCAAATATGTTTTCAAACCATAAAAGTATAAACTTTTCAAATATGAACTTCATTTAATGCTTTGAACAAATAAAAATTCAAATAATATTAATACTTGTTTAAATCCATTTAAATCTTGTTTAAACTTGTTTAATTTATAAGTAATTTATTCTAAATCCTTTTTCAACAAGTGAAACATGTATTCCACCTAAAATGTTGTGTACTTTCCAAATATGAACTTTGTTATCTATTTTGAACAATTAAAAGTGGTGAAAACAAAAAATGCTTGTGTAACCCCTTTAAGGAACCAAAATTTCATAACTTAATAAATGAAATTCCAAACTTGGTAAACTTCTTTCCAAATTGTTTCTATTGTTGTTCTCTTTCTGTTTTCCTCATCCATGCATCATGCTAATTCACTTACACATGTTGATTAGTTGTAAATCATTTAATCCAACCATAATTCATGGGCTTTCCATATGCAAATTCAATTGCATATGGGTCCATTTAAACATGTTATCTTGTCAACTAGTTTATTCTGATGCATCAATTAGATGGTCATGCATCATCCCATGTTTGTGCACTATGCCATGTTATTGATTGTTTGTCTCTCTGCGTTGTTTGTTTGCTTCTTCTCGAATAGACGACGACATTGAGACAGACGATACTTACGACACCCCTTCTGAGGATCTAGCTCAGTACCAGGCTGCTGAGTTTGCAGGCAAGTATTCACTCACATGAACCATTGTGTTCCTTTCAACATTGGATACCGATACTTTATGTTGTCTATTCTGCTAGCCCTATGAATCGTTGCTTCTGTTCCGAACCTATCACATGTTATCCTTTAACCCTGATATAGCCTCACCTCCACACCTATAACCCCTTTGCTTGTTGCCCGTGTCTTACTAGCATGCTTAGGGTTGTTTTTGCTCGAGTATGTTGTCCGTTACTTTCTGTTACCATATTACTTATGTTCTGGGGCTCGATGTTTAAACAATCAACTTGTTAATGTTTGAGGTAATTATAATTTGATGATAAGGCACCGGCAGGAGGCCCGGCGTGGTTTTGAGGCCTGCTAGTGTCGACCCTAATTAGGAAAAGGGTCTTGTCTACTGATCCATGATGAGCGCACTAACCGCATGTGGGAAGCGTGTATGGGCGCCCCCCTCAATTTGATTCGATTCGCATCTCGTCCAAATCGCCACACTTAGTTCGGGCTTTCCATTTGATGCATGCATGTGCAGGTGCGAACCCTTGGCGCCAGGGTGGAACTTTTGTAGTCGGCATTTAGGGCGGTGTGGTCTTAGAGTGCTATGAGGGTCCCCTTTTCTTCGTGGGGCTCGATTAGCCGCGCACGCACAGCATGTGGTTCTTTGGGCTTGATGCGAAGAAGAGTTGAGTTGTGTTGAGTGCCCCGCTTGGTGGAAGGGCCCTTCCATCTGGCGGGTTATTCTTACGTGTACGGCCAAATTGGTGCACCACTGCAGGGTAAATCTTCTCGAGAAGCCGTGTTTTCCGCGGTTATGGATGACTTGGTGAAAGTACTGGCTAACAAGTACTCAGAACAACTTACACCTAACTACTGATAACTTGACTAGTAATAGTCTTATTAACACAATAACTTGAACCATCATTAATCCAACTGTGTGAGTTATCCTCGGGTTGCTTCTTTGGATAAGGGGCGAGATCCAGGATGGGTTTTGTTTGGAGTTAGTTGTTAGTTGGTTACTATACGCTATCTTATCCCCTTTTCTGTTAGCCGGAAGTTATAGTATGTACCTGTAGTTGGTTAGTGCAGCCCGCTACCGCATCTTTTGTATCACCCCTTTCTTCCGTTGAACCCAAAGCATCTGTAAATTGGTGTTGACGGGTACACTTTGGTGAATTGTGAGTCTTGCTTGCCAGTACGTTTATGTACTGACCCCTTTGGGGCTGTGGTTTCCATAGACTACGTATCCGAGGATCCCCATGGTGGCTACTACGTGGAGTATGGCGGGGCTGCTGACGAGTAGATAGCGGACCCGGGCAGGATCCGAGACTTCGTGGATGGGCTCCGTCTTTTCGTTTCCGGCCTCTTAGGCCTATTTGGATCTTGTCTGTACTCAGACAATTTGGATGCTTCCGCTGTGATGTAATGATGATATGTTGGGACATGTGTCCTCTGGATGATTGTATTTGCTATCTCTGCTCTAGTGAGAGCTATTTGCAACTTATTTCCATCTTTTGTGTCTTAGAGATCTGTTGTGATATCACTTGTTCAAATGCCGTTGACGTACCATGTGTGTATGCTTTGAAGTACGTCAATGGAAGTATCTGGATTTCTATGGGATGGTTTGCGCAGACGATGAATAGTAAGAGAATGGTTGTCACACGTTTATGTGTTGGCCTACTCATATTGAGATGCGGGTGCCGGTATGCCCCGTAAGCCATTTCTCTACTGTTTAACGGACTGTGAGTATCCCCTAGAAGTCCGGGTGCGACATTTGTGTTCCTCCGTCATACGCAGCAATTCTTGTCGATGCTTCATCTATCTGCCTCAGCTTGTTCCTTGGCCTGCTTCAACTCATCAACTACAGACTGCAGGTCCTGCCTCTGTTTTCTCTCGGAATCAAGTTGAAGGTGAAGCTGAGACTTTGTTGCTCTTGCACTGGTTGTGACCCCACCTATGGTATTCAGGAATGAAGACTTTAGACGGTTCTTGGTCAGCACGGCAGAGACAGCTTCGGTGGAAGAAAGAGGTTCCTTGACAGTGCCATCTACTGAAGTTGTTCTAGCATATGATATTGCATTTCTTCCTATAAAGCATGTAAAAGCTTTAGATGAAATAGAAGCTTAACTAGCTTGTAAGGAACATTGATATCATAACAAGCTTGTACATAACAAAGATGCAAATAGCAGATGACAAGAAATTAAGAACGCATGACAAGCTTGTAAGGAACATAAATGAAAAACATCACATGACAGACATGTAAGTAAACATGGCTGAAAATAGCAGACAACAAGCATGTACAGAACATAGATGAAAATAGCAGCTAACGAGGATAGATGAACTAGCAGATGAAAAGCAAGCAACAAGCATGTGCATGAACTATGAGATGACAAGCATAGGTGAAATAGCAGGAGTTTGCATCAGAATTCACAAAGGGAAGCATCAGTACGTATCTAGAAGAATCTATTGAGGTAATTGTTGATCCCAGAGATAAACAGAATTCTGAGGGACTTATAATTTCTCTTTTCACGGGCAAAGAGAATCCACGTGTCTTGCTGTTGTGTGCAGCTTTGAACAATTCAAAGGCATCTTCCCCCATGCCGCAGCAAACCTCGTAGCTACGAGAACCTGTGGCGCTATGGAACTGGACGGCCTGTCTGCTTTGCCTGGCTTTCAGACAAGCCATCTACATAAACGAAGTATGAACTGATTAGACACAGTCCAGGTTATGGAATAGAAACAGTGGCAAGGTAGAGTGAACAAAGACAGTACTTGTTTCCTGACTAAGGACTAGTTATCGACTAGCCTGCACCATTCTGCTTCGCTCATGTGCCCAACTGCATCAGGAGGCATTCGTACAACTCTACTCTTGTCTCTAATGCTGTCAAAAAATTCTTGCTTCAGAATATGGCGTCTTTGTCTTGTACAGTTCTTGAGATGCATCTGAAGAGATTGGCGAATAACAAAGTCTCTTGGGTTCAGATGAAACTTTGACTGAAACAAAAGAAAGAACACTTTTCAGTTATATGAACAGCAACGGAATGAACTGGAAGGTTGGGTTACAAAACTTATAGACACATGGCTGTGGTAGAGGAAAATATATCTTCCCTTCCCTTGTACTCTTTCCAATGGGGGATGATAGGGACAGTGTGCTTCACAGCTAATGAACACGTAGTAGCATACATGGAAGCAATCTTTGGTCCACTGGCCTTGTCTTTCCCAGAGGAATAACAATTCTGATCCTGTTTCCTTTGGACATGTTTCTTCTCCTCCCAGCCGCACCACTCGAAACAATGTCTTCACATGGGTAATCTACAGAAATTGTGGCATTGCTAGAGTTAATATTCTGCTTTTGGATTTCCCTCCACACATGGCCCCTCGTAGAGCATGCAATATCTATGATATGTCATCTTGATCTTCGTTGCAGGCACCTTGCTCCTCGACTTGGGAACCTTGCCCCTCGCCTAGGAATGGTGGCAGCTCGCCTCGCACACCTGGCAGCTCACTGTAGGGACGTACCTGCTCGCATTGGGCGGCTACCTCCTCACGGTGGTCAGCCTCCTCCTTCTGTTGGGAAGCTTCCAACGTCCATGGGAAAGTGCTTGCTCGCATTGGGCAGCTTCCTGTGAAGGGGTCGTTGCATAGAAAACAAAAAAATTCCTACGCGAGAGACACCCGAAAGGCCAAGATCTAATCTAGGAGATGAAAGCAACGGGCATAGAGAGAGTCTTAAGAAGAACATACCCTCTAAGACACAAAGCGTTACAAGATCAAATCTTGTTGTTGGCGTAGTCGTACTCACACCGATCCCGAGAGCGAGAAGATGTGCACCGCAATCGGATGGTGCCTCCGTGATAGGTCACACGTACGGTTGATGACGACCTTTGTTCCCTCGATCCAGCGGGGAGGCGGAAGTAGAGGATCCATCGGATACCAGCAGCACGACAGCGTGGTGTGGTGGAGAAAACTTCGTTCAGGGCTTCGCCAAGCGCATGAACATGATGTGGATTAGTGGGAGGATGGAGACGGAGATGACACCAAGTGTGTGAGGGAGAGGGATCTCATGCCCTCTATTTATAGGAGGAAATTTTGGTGCCTCCACCTCTCCCCTCATAATGTGGGTGGAGTCTCCACTCAACCCACTCATTCTCTCATCAATTCCCACTCAAAATTCCAAGGGTTTTCTTTAATAAATAAATAAAACAATTTTATTTATTTATTTTACTATTTGTTAATCCTATTAACAAACATTAACACTTACCCCCTTGAACAATTTTTTAATCAAACATTAACGTATACCACCTTGAACTATTTCAATATTCCCCAAAAAAATTCCGGTGACTATTTCAAAATTCCCCGAAACAATTCCGGTGTTGTCCAAACTTTTCTCCGATATTCCATATCCTCTCAAATGCGTCATCGAACCTTAAGTGTGTCACCCTACGGTTCGCGAATAACATAGAAATGATCGAGACTCCTCTCCGATAAATAATCAACAGCGGGATTTGGAGATCCGTGATGACTCCTATGTATTCAACGATGACTCTCTTGATCGTGTGAACCATCAACGTCGTGACTATTCCCTTTGTCTCGCGATGTTTTACTTATCCGAGTTCTGATCATAGGTATCACCCATACCTTGTTTTGATCTCATTACCTACAAGTACTCTTTTCTCGTTTCCGTGATATGACATCCTTGTGATCATATCACGTGCTTGCAAGCGGTGTCGATGTAATATCACCGAGAGGGCCCAGAGTATATCTCTCCGTCATTTTGGATGGACAAATCCCACTCTTATCCATGAGCCTCAACTAATACTTTACGAATACCTAATGGCACCTTTATAGTCACCTTGTTACGGTGTGACGTTTGATGACATCAAAGCACCCTTCCGGTATCAGTGATTGACATGATCTCATGGTCTAAGGAATAAGTTACTTCGTACGCAAGATATAATAATATAAATTAAATGACTTGATCGTATTTTTATCTTGATATTGGGTATGTGTTCATCAAATCATTCTTCTAATGACATGACCTCGTTATTAACAACATCCAATGTTCATGATTAGGGAACCTTGATCATCTATTAATAAACGAGCTAGTTAAAAGAGAGGCTTTACTAGGAACCATTGTTTGTTTATTAAACACACATGTATCAACGTTTTAGGTTAAGACAATTCTAGCATGAGAAATAAACATTTATCATAAACAAGGAATAAGATAATAACCACTTTATTATTGCCTCTCGGGCATATTCCCTTCATCCTGCTGGCCTTGGGGAGCTGACTCCACGTCTTGGACCACTGGTCAATTGAGTTCGTCGTCTGCATACGGATGGGCATGGGCAACTGCATGCTTTCGATGGGCCTTGACGCGCTTGTGTTTAGAACCATGTCCACCAGGAGGCATCTTTGTCCTACCAGATGTACTCTTGACTTTAATGTTCCTAAGCTGCACGGTTCATATGTACCAAATCAACTAGGATAGTAGCACAAAATACATGGCAAAACAGTAGATAAGCTAACAGTTTCACACAACATATGTACCTTTATTGTTGAGCTATCATGCAAGGCATGCCTTATCTAGATGGTGGACATGGTATAAATGGAAATAAATAGCTTACACTATAAGTCTAGAATTGATGATTTATGCGAATAAATGAAAATAAATAGCGCATACATGTTCTTTACAAATAGCCTTATCTTTCATTGGGATGTGACAACATAGAGTTAGAAAATCTTAGTGATGCAATTTGCTGTTTGACCATATCATATAAGTAATCTAATTTGTGGACCTAAGTATGATAGGATCGCAGGAGAAGTGATCTTAAGATTTATACAAGCTCGAAAATAAGCAAACTCTGATCAAAGGAACTTGACGGCTACCAGGCAGGCGATGTGGCAGATCTTGAGGACGACCTGGATGGCGAGGTGGCAGATCTTGACGGCGAGGTATCAAATCTGGACGGCGAGGTGGCAGATCTGGATGGCGTCCTGGACGGCGAGGTGGAAGCCCGGGAAGGCGAGCTGAGCGGCGGGGTGGACGACAGGGGACAACAAGGTGGAAGCCCGGGGAGGCAAGCTGCACAGCGAGGTGGAAGACCGGGGACAGCCAGGTGGAAGCCCGAAAAGGCGAGCTATAGAGCGAGGTGGAAGGCCGGGGCGGAGTAGATGGGGTTTAGGAGGAAAGGGGGATTTCGGACAAGAAGAGGAGGGTAAATTTCGGCGAGGGGGCAGATAAGAGGGAGAGGTTTGAAATTTAGGGCGGCATAGGCGATAAAAATGTTTTTGGTCGATAATTTGGTTGGGCGGCGCGAAATTTTCTGCGCCTGCCAGATGTTGGTACATTGGCTGGAGAACATTGCTGGTCGTTGGATACATGATGGACGGCCTAAAAAGATAACCATTATTGAAATATATTATTTAAGGATAATGGGAAGACATCTATAAATTACTGACATAAACTATTACTAATAATAAATAAATTACCCTACCATTTTCTTCGGTGTTCCTTGAGCCTAACCTAACACAACCAAACAATTGGTTCCGCTTTGCTACCCCTTTTCCGGCTCACGTAGAGGGGCCTAAACGCCAGTTCCATCTTTTTCCCCAGCGGGGCCATGGTTTCTCCGGAGAGGGGGCTCTAGAACGTCTGAATGCAACCAAAACACATGGTATGCCATAACATGTGTGTTAGAGTGTGGCATGGGTCTTGGATTCCCAAGATTCCCTCTCTCTTTGTGCTAGGGTTTTACTAGCGTCGAATTCTCTCTCGCGGCTTCCAAGACTGCTTAATGTGAGCCCAAAACTCCCGGATCTAACGGAACTGAGGGAATCTTGAAAACAGGTGGGCCCTACCATTTGTCTTGGGTATTCCTTGATCCTAACATAACACGACCAAGCAATTAATTGGTTACACTTCGGTACCCCCTTTCAGCTCACGTAGAGGGGCCAGAACGACAGTTCCGTCTTTTTCCCCAGCGGGGCTATGGTTTCTCCGGAGTAGGGGGGCTATGGATTGTCTGAATGCCACCAACTACCATGGTATGCCATACCATATGTGTTAGATTGGGGAATATAATGGCTCTTGGACGCCCAAGATTCCCTCGCTCTCTGTGTTAGGGCTTCACATGCCTTGTATTCTCTCTAGCGGGTTCCAAGACTACTTAGAGCCCGAAACTCCCCGATTTGACAGAACTAGGGGGAATCTTGCCAAGAGGTGTGGACCCTAACATTTTCTTCGGTGTTCCTTGGGCCTAACCTAACACAACCAAACAATTGGTTCCACTTTGCTACCCCTTTCGGCTCACGTAGAGGAGCCAGAACGGTTTTTCCGCCTTTTTCCCCATCGGGTCTATGGTTTCTCCTAAGGGTGGCTCCAGATCGTATGAATGCCCCCAAATCCCATCGTATGACATACCATGTGATGAGGACATCCCTAGCTCTTCACCTATTGTTACACATGATGATATTCCTACAAATAATGATGAAGTGAGGATTGGTCCCATGACAAGATCAAGGACTAAATTATTACAACAACAGGTGAATTCACTCCTACTTGAGTATAACATTTATAATTATGAGAGCTTTATACTACCTAAATCCATGCATGTTTGTATTCTTAAGTTTGTTGACAACACAAGCATTAAGGAGGGAGAACAAGAAGATAAGATGCACATGGATGAAGATGGACTTGAGGAGGAGATGGATAACAAATGCTAGAAGGATGACAAGAATGAATAACAGGAAATAAAAATTGCTATTTCATTGAAAACAATTGTTATTTCATAGAAGACAAGGGTATGGCACCGCCACAAGGTTAAATGTGCTAGTTAGAAATCCTAATTATATTAGGTATGGTTTGTATACCATCATATGGCCGCACCCCTTAATGGTGGGTCGGTTTGTATCATATTGGTTGAGTCCAAGTCCAAAACTAGGCCCAAGTTGGTTCCTATTCGGGTTGGGTGGGTTTTGCTTGCGCAAGTCCCCTTGTGGCCGCACCCCACCCCTCATATATACCCCTTAGGGCGCATAGGATAGATTAGACTACGTTAAAACAAAAACCCTAGACTTCTAGATTGTATTGCTTGAAGAATTCATCTTGAATCATATTCCTTTGCAAATCTGAGTCTATTCTGCTGTTCCACTGGGAATAAGGATAAACAGGACCACTTGTAGTCGGTGGCTACTTGTGCAAGAGTATGGAGTCTCGAATATCCGAAGGGGTTAAGTGTTGTTGCAATTGGTGACAGGGTTTAGCCAAAGGAGAGAGCGAGGTATCCCATTGGTTATCAAGTTATCAAAGAGTTCACTGAGAAGATCGGGCAACCCCTTATCATCTTGGTATCAGATTACTGGGTTTACTCGGTGAGCTGTATCTATCCCTTTGATTTCGAGTTGTTTTTATACCTATCCAGAAAAAGCCACAAAAAATAGTATTAGTTGTTGCCATAGCCTTAGATAATTACTAGTTTTCAACTTCTAGTGTTGTTTTGTGTTTTGATCTTGTGTTACTTTTTCTTCTTTTGAGTCTTTAGGTTTTGGTTAGGGTTAGGGTTCTTAGTTGTTCTTCAATTTTGAGTCGAGTCTATACACAAAAATCCAAAAAAATTAGCTATCCGCAAGTTCCCTTTTGATTCCAATCCGAGTGGTGCATTGTTCCTATCGGGAGTTGGTTTCTAGTGCTGATCGGTTTTGATCCCTGCCGCCGCGCCAAAACTTCCGAAAACACTGCCGCGGTACACTCCTAGCCGGACTCGGATTGCACCAGTGCACGCTTACAAATCCCGCAAAAACAGCCGCAGCGCCCTCACCAAATCCAGTCGCGCGCTACACACCACCGCTGCCACCGTACAACACTGCTTTTCGCTGTCGTGGCGCTATTTTCGCACCGAAACGCTGTCGCCGTTGCGGTGGTTATTTTCTCTACTGTGAGTCCTTCTACGGCAGGATTTTAGCTGTTTTGCTGCCGTGACTGCTGTCGTGCGGTCCAAAATGCCCTATTTTTGCTGCCGTGGTGTCTTTTCCCTGTCGTGAGTCATCTAGTTCGCTATAGTCTATTTTTCTTTAGGTTTTTGCTTACATTTTAACTAGGGTTTCAAGTCCTATCTTTGTGAACCTTAGACACAGCCTATCGACAGCCATAAACTAGGTACCTTGCCCACAAGACTAGCGATTTTCTTGCTCATTTTCAGGCTGCTCACTATCATATTGTGTCATATTGTTTCGGCCATAAAAAGTATTAAAAATAGAAAAACAGAAAATAGAAAAAGAGAAAAACAGAAAAAGCAAAAGAAAGGCCATTGAGATATATTGCTATTGTTATAATTTGGAGTTGTTTTCATTGCTATCATTGACACTATACATTGAGCAATCTTGTGCCTGATTATCATTTAGCTTGGCTAGTGTCTTTCTAGAGCATTGCAAAATTTCCTACATATATTTGCATTGCCACATTTGTCTCCAATTTTGGTGTGTGTGTTTCCTAGGTGTTCTTTTTGTATCACTCACAAACAGCAATAGGACTTGTTAATTGGTGATTGTTAGGTATCCATACCAAGCCCCACCATATAACCTGTTTTACCTTTGTGAGAGCAAAAACCCCTGGGTATTCTATTCTTCACACCAAGTCACATTAGTTGCTATTACTTGTGGTAAGATTTTCTATTCACTTTGGAGCAGTAAGGATCACCTCTTTTGCTGGTTTTGAGTGAGTTGGGAGAGAGCACCACAACACATAGCAATTTGTTTATTTCATTAACCTATTAATCATGGTTGCTCCTAGTGATGTTTCTACACAGGCTAAGAAGAAGCATGGTGATGAACAAGTGAAGTGGACAGATTTGGAGGAGATGCAAGCACAATTGAACTCATCTATTGCTTCAAAGCATGCTGAATTAAATACTCTCATTGACAAGCATGGAGTGAACATGGATACACATGTTCAGAATTTGGGCCTTCAAATTGATATTGTTACTGAAACAGCTACTTCCACAAAAGAGCAAGTTACTACTATACAAACTTCTCTTGCCACATTGACTACACAAATTGCTGCCTTGACTACATTGGTGACTCAAAGGCTACCTCCTAAGGATAATGGTAGTGCTTTTGGTGATGCTGATGATGTTGAGGAGGGCAATTCTATCCCTCAAGGCCGTGGGGGAGGAAGAGGTAATCATGGTGGCCGTGGGGGTGGTTTTCAAGCTAGAAGGGTCCCTGTCAATGAACCAAACAGAGAGGATGATGGCCTTGGTAAACCCAAGTTTATACTACCATCATTCAATTTTGATAGTGATGATGTTGAAGAGTACCTCATGTGGGAGCTGAAAATTTAGAAATTATGGAGGATGCATGAGTATCATGAGGAGAGGAAAGTTAAACTTGCTTCTTCAGGTTTTGATGGCTATGCTTTGCTATGGTGGGATAATATTACAAGAACAAGGGCAAGAAATACAGAACCTGAAATTGCCACATGGAGGGACATGAAGCAAATTATGAGGGACAGATTTGTGCCTAAAAAATACTTGAGATCATTATTTGACAAGTTACAACACTTGAAGCAAGGCACAAAAACAGTGGATGCTTATTTTAGAGAGATGGAGTTGATATTGCAAAGAGCTAGAGTAAGAGAGGATGTTGAGCACACTATGCAAAGATTCCTTTCAGGTTTGCAATTCAAAATAAGAAGTATTGTGAGGCATACACAGTATAATGACATGAATGAGTTATTGGATCAAGCAAGGGAAACTGAAAAACAATTGGCTGAAGAGGTATTACAAGCTCCAAGGAGACCTTTCACTAATAGGTCATATTTTTCTTCACCACCAACTCCACAACCAACCCCTAGCCATGGGGTATCCACTACAAAATCTGAGAACAATGCCTCTATTTCTAAGAGGCAAGTACAACCAGCAGCTAGTGCAAGTGGATCTACTTCTTCTATAGCTCGAAATAGGGACATGAGCTGCCATACTTGTGGATGTAAACGTCACTTCAAGAGAGATTTTCCAAATAAAAAGGTTATGCTTATTAATGAGGACAATGAATATGATACTGGTGATGATGCTGGTCCTACTCAAGAGGATGATTATGATGATGATGATGATGTACCTCTTGATGCATATCCTTCCACATATCCTACTTTTGTTTGCACACCAAGAACATTGAGTATTCTTCCTAGTCCTGAAAGTCAAAGATGCAACTTATTTCAAACAAGAGCAATTGTTGGTCCCCAATTGGCTAGCAAGGTTATTATTGATGGTGGTAGTTGCAGAAATTTGGCAAGCAAAGAATTGTGTGCAAAGCTAAAATTGAGATATATTACACACCCTCATCCTTATCATAAATAGTGGCTTAGTGATAAAGGAGAGATGAAGGTTACCCACATGGTGAGAGTTGAATTCCAAATTGGGCCTTATAAAGACACCATTGAGTGTGATGTGGTGCCCATGTCAGTTTGTCACATGTTACTTGGGAGACCTTGGCAGTTTGATAGGAGTGTTATACATGATGGGAGAGAAAATACCTATCAACTCAAGTGAAATGAGAAGGACATATTATTGAGGCCTATGACACCACAACAGATTGTAAATGTGTCTAGACAAAAAAATTCATGAGAGTGTTGAAAAGATTGAGAGTGAAAATAAGAGTGTTGTGAGTGAAAATAGGACAACCAATTCGAATGGTAAAAATAAAAGTGAGGGGGTGAAACTATTATGCATGTTAGCCACTAGAGAGGACTTGAGAGAATTTAGGGAGGATCCTACTATGCTTCCTATAGTGCTTATGCACAAGGGAGAAATTTTTTTTTCTAATGACATGACCCCTATTCCTCTTGGTGTTTCTAATATTTTGCAGGATTTTGATGATGTTTTTCCAGAAGAGGTGCCTTCGGGTTTGCCCCCATTGAGAGGTATTGAGCACCAAATTGATTTGATTCCTGGATCTTCATTGCCAAACCGAGCTCCCTATAGGACTAATCCCCAAGAAACAAAAGAGATTTAGAAACAAGTACAAGAGCTTCTTGACAAAGGTTACATTCGAATAAGCCTTTCTCCTTGTGTTGTTCCTGTTATTTTAGTGCCTAAGAAAGATGGTACATGGCGCATGTGTGTAGATTGTAGAGCAATTAACAATATCACTATTCGTTATCGTCATCCTATACCACGTTTGGAAGACATGTTAGATGAATTAAGGGGTAGTGCTATTTTCTCTAAAATTGATTTGCGTAGTGGTTATCATCAAATTAGGATGAAAGAGGGGGATGAGTGGAAAACAGCTTTTAAGACAAAATTTGATTTATATGAGTGGTTAGTTATGCCATTTGGATTGACTCACCTAGTACTTTCATGAGATTAATGAACCATGTTTTGAGAAATTTTATTGGTAAATTTGTGGTGGTTTACTTTGATGATATTCTTATATATAGCCACAATGAACATGAACATATTGATCATATTAGACAAGTCTTGCATGTGCTTAGAGAAAATAAATTGTATGGAAATTTAGAAAAGTGCACTTTTGGCTAAGATAAGGTCATATTTCTTGGTTATGTTGTTTCTAAGCATGGGATTGAAGTAGATGAATCAAAAATTAAAGCTATTAAAAATTGGCCTATTCCTATTAATGTGAGTCAAGTAAGAAGTTTTAATGGATTAGCTGGTTTTTATAGAAGATTTGATAAATATTTTAGTACACTTGTTGCACCTTTGAATGAACTCACTAAAAAGGGTGTAGAACTTGTGTGGGGAGCTTAACAAGATATTGCTTTTGATGCTATTAAAGAGAAGTTGATTTCGGCCCCTTTATTAATGCTTCCTAATTTTGACAAACAATTTGAGATTGAGTGTGATCATAGTGGCATAGGTATAGGAGGAGTGTTAATGCAAGAAAAGAAACATATTGCCTATTTTTCTGAAAAAACTACATGGTGCACAATTGAATTATTATGTTTATGATAAAGAACTATATGCACTTGTAAGAGTTTTAGAAGTATGGAAACATTATTTATGGCATAAATAGTTTATTATACATTCTGATCATGAGGCATTAAATTTTTAAAAAAACCAATCTAATTTGAATAAAAGACATGCTAAATGGGTTGAATTTATAGAATCTTTTCCATACATCATAAAACATAAAAAGGGATTGTACAATGTAGTTGCTGATGCTTTATAAAGAAATAACATGTTACTCTCCAATTTAGAGATAAAGGTTTCGGGTTTGGAGGGTATTAGAGAGCTATATGCTAATGATAATGAATTTGCTATGCCATTTAATAAATGTACTAATGTTAAGGCATGGGAAAATTTTCATATACATGATGGATACTTGTTTAGGGCTAACAAATTATGTATTCCCGAGTGTTCTTTGTGTTTATTCTTATTACAGGAATCTCATAGTGGAGGATTATTGGGACACTTTGGAAGAGATAAGACATTGCTTATGTTAGCTGAGAATTTTTATTGGGCACACATGAGAAGAGATGTGTATAGATTGGTGCAAAGATGCATTACTTGCAATAAGGCAAAGTCCAAGTTTAAACCCCATGGTTTGTACACACCATTGCCATCACCTAGTACTCCATGGGAGGATATTAGTATGGATTTCGTGTTGGGCTTGCCAAGGACAAAAAGAGGGCATGACTCTATCTTTGTGGTTGTGGACAGATTCTCCAAGATGGCTCACTTCATTGCTTGCCACAAGAGTGATGATGCTTCTCACATTGCAAATTTGTTCTTTAGAGAAATTGTGAGATTACATGGAGTGCCAAGAACTATTGTTTCAGATAGAGATGTCAAATTCATGAGCTATTTTTGGAAGACACTATGGGGGAAGCTTGGAACTAAATTGTTATTTTCCACTACTTGCCACCCCCAAACTGATGGGCAAACTGAAGTGGTAAATAGGACATTGTCTACATTATTGAGAAGCATGATCAAGAACAATTTAAAGGAGTGGGAAGAGTGCTTGCCACATGTGGAATTTGCATATAATAGGGTTGTGCACTCAACTACTAATCTTTGTCCTTTCGAGGTGGTCTATGGGTTTAAGCCAATTACCCCATTGGACTTGTTACCACTTCCTATACATGACAGAACTAATATGGAGGCATCCAAAAGAGCAGATTTTGTGAAGAAGATTCATGAGAAGACCAAGGAGGCAATTGAGCAAAGAGGACAACATGTGGCCGAGAGGGTTAATAAGAAGAGAAAGGAGGTAATATTTTGGCCAGGTGACATGGTGTGGGTTCACTTTCGTAAGAACAGATTGCCCACATTGCGCAAATCAAAATTGATGCCTAGAGGTGCTGGTCCTAATAGAGTGATTTCGAGGATCAATGACAATGCATACAAGATAGACCTCCGAATTGATGAGTTTGGTGTTAGTAATTCTTTTAATGTGGCTGATTTGACACCTTACTATGGAGATGATCTTGCATCGAAGACGATGCCTTTTCAAGGGGGTGGGGATGATGAGGACATCCCTAGCTCTTCACCTATTGTTAAACATGATGATATTCCTACAAAGAATGATGAAGTGAGGATTGGTCCCATGATAAGATCAAGGACTAAATTGTTACAACAACAGGTGAATTCACTCCTACTTGAGTATAACATTTATAATTATGAGAGCTTTATACTACCTAAATCCATGCATGTTTGTATTCTTAGGTTTGTTGATAACACACGCATTAAGGAGGGAGAACAAGAAGACAAGATGCACATGGATGAAGATGGACTTGAAGAGGAGATGGATAACAAATGCTAGAAGGGTGACAAGAAGGAATAACAGGAAATAAAAATTGCTATTTCATTGAAAACAATTATTATTTCATAGAAGACAAGGGGATGGCACCTCCACAAGGTTAAATGTGCTAGTTATAAATCCTAATTATATTAGGTATGGTTTGTATACCATCATATGGCCGCACCCCTTAATGGTGGGTCGGTTTGTATCCTATTGGTTGAGTCCAAGTCCAAAACTAGGCCCAAGTTGGTTTCTATTCGGGTTGGGTGGGTTTTGCTTGCGCAAGTCCCCTTGTGGCCGCACCCCACCCCTCATATATACCCCTTGGGGCGCATAGGACAGATTAGACTATGTTAAAAACAAAAACCCTAGACTTCTAGATTGTATTGCTTGAAGCATTCATATTGAATCATATACCTTTGCAAATTTGAGTGTATTATGATGTATCACTAGGAATAATAAGAAACAGGACCACTTGTAGTCGGTGGCTACTTGTGCAAGAGTGTGGAGTCTCGAATATCCGAAGGGGTTAAGTGCTGTTGCAATTGGTGATAGGGTTTAGCCAAAGGAGAGAGCGAGGTATCACATTGGTTATCAAGTTATCAAAGAGTTCACTAAGAAGATCGGGAAACCCCTTATCACCATGTGTGTTAGAGTGTGTCATGGTATTTGATACCCGAGATTACCTCGCTCTCTTTGTTAGGGCTTCACCGGCGTCAGATTCTCTCTAGCGTGTACCATGACTATACATAGAGCCCAAAACTCCCGGATCTGACAGAATCTTCCCAAGAGGTGGGCCCTGCCATTTTATTGGGTGTTCCTTGGGCCTAACCTAACACAACGAAGCAGTTAGTTCAATTTACCTACCCCTTCCGGCTCACGTAGATGGGGCAGAACGACAGTTCCGTCTTTTTTCCCAACGGGGCTATGGTTTATCCGGAGAGGGGGCTCCCGATCGTCTGAATGCCACCAAATCCCATTGCACGCCATACCATGTGTGCTATAGTGTGGCATGGGTATTGGATGCCCAGGATTCCCTCACTCTCTGTGTTAGGGTTTCACTTGTGTCGGATTCTCTCTCGCGGGTTCCAGGACTAATTAATGAGAGCCCGAAACTCCCGGGTGTGACAGAACAAAGGGAATCTTGCCAAGAGGTGGGCCCTACCATTCTCTTGGGTGTTCCTTGGGCCTAACCTAACACAACCAAAACGTTCGTTCCACTTTTCTACCCCCTTCCGGCTCACGTAGATGGGGCAGAACAATAGTTCCGTCTTTTTCCCCGGCGGGGCTATGGTTTCTCCGGAGAGGTGGCTCCAGATCGTCTGAATGCCAACAAAATCCCATTGCACGCCATACCATGTGTGATAGAGTGTGGCATTTGTTGTGTATGTTTAAGATTCCCTCGCTCTCTGTGATAGGGTTTCACAGGCGTAGGATTCTCTATCGGGGATTCCAGGACTAATTAATGAGAGCCCGAAACTCCCGGGTGTGACAGAACTGGGAGAATCTTGCCAATAGGTGGGCCCTACCATTCTCTTGGGTGTTCCTTGGGCCTAAACTAACAAAACCAAACAGTTATTTCCACTTTGTTACCCCCTTCCGGCATACGTAGATGGGGAAGAACGACAATTCCGTCTTTTTCCCCAACGGGGCTATGGTTTCTCCGGAGAGGTGGCTCCAGATCGTCTAAATGCCACCAAATCGCATGGTATACGATATCATGTGTGTGAGTGTGTCATGGGTCTTGGATGCCCAAGTGTCCCTCGCCCTCTGTGTAAGGGCTTCACAGGCGTCGATTTCTCTCTAGCGGGTTCCAGGACTACTGAGAGCCCGAAACTCCCGAATTTGACGGAACTAGGGGAATATTGCCAAGAGGTGGATCCTAACATTTTCTTTGGTGTTTATTGTGCCTAACCTAACACAACCAAACAGTTGCTTCCAATTTTATACCCCTTTCCGACTCACGTAGAGGGGCCAGAACGGCAGTTCTGCCTTTTTCCCCAGCGGGGTTATGGTTTTTCCGGAGGGGGCCTCCGGATCGTATGAATGCCACTAAATCCCATGGTATGACATACCATGTGTGTTAGAGGGTGTAATGTTATTGTATACCCGATATTACCTCTCTCTCTGTGTATTAGGCTTCACCGGCGTCGGATTCTCTCTCGCGTGTTCTCGGACTACTTAGAGCCCGATACTCCTGGATCTGACAGAACTGTGGGAATATTTTCAAGAGGTGGGACCTACCATTGTATTGGTTGTTCCTTCGGCCTAACCTAACACAACCAATAAATTGGTTCAACTTTGCTACCCACTTCCGGCTCAGGTAGATGGGGCAGAACGACAATTCCGTCTTTTTTCCTGCGGGGCTATTGTTTATCCGGAGAGGGGGCCCCGGATCGTCTGAATGCCACCGAATACCATTACAAGACACACCACGTGTTATAGAGTGTGTCATGGGTCTTGGATACCCAATATTCACTCGCTCTCTGTGTTAGGGTTTCACCAATGTCGGATTCTCTCTGGCGTGTTCCAGGACTACCTAGAGCCCAAAACTCCTGGATCTGACGGAGCTGGGAGAATCTTTCCAATAGGTTGGCCCTACCATTGTATTGGGTGTTCATTCGTCCTAAACTAACACAACCAAGAAATTGGTTCCACTTTTCTACACCCTTCCGGCTCATGTAAATGGGGCAGGACGACAATTCCGTCTTTTTCCCAGCAGGGCTACGGTTTATCCGGAGAGGGGGCTCCGGATCGTCTGAATGCCACCAAATTCCATTACACGCCACACCACGAGTGATAGAGTGTGGCATGGGTTTTGGATGCCCAAGATTAACTCGATCTATGTGTTAGGGTTTCACCGGTGTCGGATTCTCTCTCGCGGGTTCCAGGACTAATTAATGAGAGCCCGAAACTCCCGGGTGTGACGGAACTGGGGGAATCTTGCCAAGAGGTGTGCCCTACCATTATCTTGGGCGTTCCTTGGGCCTTACCTAACACAACCAAACAATTATTTACACTTTGCTACCCCCTTCCGGGTTAGAGTGTCATGGTCTTGGATACCCGAGATTACCTCGCTTTCTGTGTTAGTGTTTCACCGGTGTCGGATTCTCTCTCGCGGGTTCCAGGACTAATTAATAAGAGCCCGAAACTCCCGGGTGTGATGGAAATGGGGGAATCTTGCCAAGAGGTTTGCCCTACCATTATCTTGGGTGTTCCTTGGGCCTAACCTAACACAACCAGACAGTTAGTTCAACTTTTCTACCCCTTCCGGCTCACGTAGATGGGGCAGAACGACAGTTCCGTCTTTTTCCCCAACGGGGCTACGGTTTCTCCGGAGGGGGGCTCCGGATCTTTTGGATGCCACCAAATACCATGTTATACCATACCATGTGTTATAGAGTGTGTCACGGGTCTTGGATGCCCAAGAGTTCCTCGCTCTCTGAGTTAGGGCTTCACCGGCGTCGGATTCTTTCTAGCAGGTTCCAGGACTACTTAAAGCCCGAAACTCCCGGATTTGACAGAACTAGGGGAATCTTGCAAAGAGGTGGACCTAACATTTTCTTTGGTGTTTATTGGTCCTAACCTAACACAAACAAACAGTTGGTTCCACTTTGCTACCCCCTTTCGGCTCACGTAGAGGGGCCAGAACGGCAGTTCCGCCTTTCCGCCCAACAGGGCTATGGTTTTTCCGGAGGGGGCTCCGGATCGTATGAATGCCACCAAATCCCATGGTATGACATACCTTGTGTGTTAGAGTGTACCATGGTCTCTTGGATACTCGAGATTACCTCGCTCTCTGTGTTAGGGTTTCACCGGTGTCGGATTTCAATCTCGCGGCTTCCAGGACTAATTAATGAGAGCCTGAAACTCCCGGGTGTGACGGAACTGGGGGAATCTTGCCAGGTGTGCCCTAACATTATCTTGGGTGTTCCTTGGTCCTAACCTAACACAACCAAACAGTTATTTCCACTTTGCTACCCCCTTCCGGCTCACGTAGATGGGGCAGAACGACAGTTCCATCTTTTTCCCCACCGGAGCTATGGTTTCTCCGGAGAGGTGGCTCCAGATCGTTTGAATGCCACAAAATCTAATTTGACAGACCTAGTGGAATACTGCCAAGTGGTGGATCCTAACATTTTCTTTGGTGTTTCTTTTGCCTAACCTACCACAACCAAATAGTTTGTTCCAATTTTCTACCCCTTTCCAACTCACAAGGAGGGGCCAGAACGGCAGTTCCGCATTTTTCCCCAGCGGGGCTATGGTTTCTCCGGAGGGGGCTCCGGATCATATGAATGCCAATAAATCCCATGGTATGAAATACCATGTGTGTTAGAGTGTGTAATGGTCTTGTGTCCCCGAGATTACCTCTCTCTCTGTGTGTTATGCTTCACCGGCGTCGGATTCTCTCTCGCTTGTTCCCGGACTACTTAGAGCCCGATACTCCCGGATCTGACGGAACTATGGGAATCTTTTCAAGAGGTGGGACTTACTATTGTATTGGCTGTTCCTTAGGCCTAACCTAACACAACCAAGAAATTGCTTTGCTACCCACTTCCGGCTCAGGTAGATGGGGCAGAACGACAATTCCGTCTTTTCCCAACGGGGCTATGGTTTATCCGGAGAGGGGGCCCCGGATCGTCTCAATGCCACCAAATACCATTACAAGCCACACCACGTGTGATACAGTGTCGCATGGGTCTTGGATGCCAATATCCACTCGCTCTCTGTGTTAGGGTTTCACCAATGTCGGATTCTCCCTCGCGTGTTCCAGGCCTACCTAGAGCCCGAAACTCCTGGATTTTACGGAGCAGGGGGAATCTTTCCAATAGGTTGGCCCTACCATTGTATTGGGTGTTCATTCGGCCTTACCTAACACAACCAAGAAATTGGTTCCACTTTGCTACCCCCTTCCGGCTCATGTAGATGGGGCAGAACGACAATTCCGTCTTTTTCCAAGCAGGGTTATGGTTTATCCGGAGAGGGGGCTCTGGATCGTCTGAATGCCACCAAAATCCATTACACGCCACACCACGAGTGATAGAGTGTGGCATGGGTCTTGGATGCCCAAGATTAACTTGCTCTATGTGTTAGGGTTTCACCGATGTCGGATTCTCTCTCGCGGGTTCTGGCACTAATTAATGAGAGCCCAAAACTCTCGCGTGTGACAGAACTGGGGGAATCTTGCCAAGAGGTGTGCCCTACCATTATCTTGGGTGTTCCTTTGGCCTAACCTAACACAACCAAACAAGTATTTACATTTTTCTACCCCCTTCCGGGTTAGAGTGTCATGGTCTTAGGTACCCGAGATTACCTCGCTCTCTGTGTTAGTGTTTCACCGATGTCGAATTCTCTCTCGCGGGTTCAAGGACTAATTAATGAGAGCCGAAACTCCCGGGTGTGATGGAACTTGGGGAATCTTGCCAAGAGGTGTGCCCTACCATTATCTTGGGTGTTCCTTGGGTCTAAACTAACACAACAAAACATCTAGTTCAACTTTTCTACCCCTTCCGGCTCACGTAGACGGAGCATAACGACAGTTCCGTCTTTTTCCCCAACGGGGCTATGGTTTCTCCGGAGGGGGCTCCGGATCGTGTAGATGCCACCAAATGCCATGGTATACCATACCATGTGTCGTAGAGTGTGTCATGGGTCTTGGATGCCCAAGAGTCCCTCACTCTCTGAGTTAGGGCTTCACCTGCGTCGGATTCTTTCTAGCAGGTTCCAGGACTACTTAGAGCCCGAAACTCCCGGATTTGATGGAACTGGGGGAATGCAAAGAGGTGGACCCTAACATTTTGTTTGGTGTTTCTTGGTCCTAACCTAACACAGACAAACATTTGGTTCCACTTTGCTACCTCCTTTCGGCTCACATAGAGGGGCCAGAACGGCACTTCCGCGTTTCCCTCCAACGGGGCTATGGTTTTTCCGGAGGGGCTCCGGATCGTATGAATGCCACCAAATCCCATGGTATGACATACCTTATGTGTTAGAGTGTGCCATGGTCTTGTATACCTGAGATTTCCTCGCTCTCTGTGTTAGGGTTTCACCGGTGTCGGATTTCAATCTCGCGGCTTCCAGGACTAATTAATGAGAGCCCGAAACTCCCGGGTGTGACGGAACTGGGGGAATCTTTCCATGTGTGCCCTACCATTATATTGGGTGTTCCTTGGGCCTAACCTAACACAAACAAACAGTTATTTACACTTTGCTACCCCCTTCTGGCTCACGGAGATGGGGCAGAACGACAGTTCCGTTTTTTCCCCACCGGGGGTATGGTTTGTCAGGAGAGGTGGCTCCAGATCGTTTGAATGCCAACAAATCCAATTTGCACGGCATACCATGTGTCCTAGAGTGTGGCATGAGTCTTGGATGCCCACTTCCCTAGATCTCCGTGTTAGGGTTTCACCGGAGTCGTATTCTCTCTCGCGGGTTTCAGGACTAATTAATGAGAGCTTAAAACTTCCGGGTGTGACGGAACTGGGGAATCTTGCCAAGAGGAGGGCCCTACAGTTCTCTTGGGTGTTCCTTGGGCCTAACCTAACACAACGAAGAATTTAGTTCCACTTTGCTACCCCCTTCCGACTCTCGTAGATGGGGTAGAACGACAGTTCCGTCTTTTTCCCCATCGGGGCTAAGGTTTCTCCGGAGGGAGCTTCAGATCGTCTGAATGCCACCAAATCCCATGGTATACCATACCACGTGTGTTAGAGTGTGTCGTGGGTCTAGGATGCGCAAGAGTCCCTCTCTCTCTATGTTAGGGCTTCACAGACGTCAGATTCTCTCTAGCGGGTTCCAGGACTACTTAGAGCCCGGAACTCTCGGATTTGACGGAACTAGGGGAATCTTGCCAATAGGTGGACCCTAAAATTTTCTTTGGTGTTCCTTTTGCCTAACCTAACACAACCAAACATCTGTTTCCACTTTGCTACCCCTTTCCGACTCACGTAGAGGGGTCGGAATGGAAGTTCCGGCTTTTTCCCCAACGGGGCTATGGTTTCTCCGGAGGAGGGCTCCGGATCGTTTGAATGCCACTAAATCCCATGGTATGACATACCATGTGTGTTACAGTGTGTCATGGTCATGTATACCCCAGATTAACTCTCTCTGTGTGTTAGTCTTCACCGACGCCGGATTCTCTCTCGCGTGTTCCAGGACTACTTAGAGCCCGAAACTCCCGGATCTGACGGAACTGTGGTAATCTTTCCAAGAGGTGGGACCTACCATTGTATTGGGTATTCCTTCGACCTAACCTAACACTACCAAGAAATTGGTTCCACTTTGTTACCCCCTTCCGGTTCAGGTAGATGGGGAAGAACGACAGTTCCGTCTTCCAGCGGGGCTATGGTTTAGCCGGAGAGGGGTCTCCAGATCGTCTGAATGCCACCAAATCCCATTACACGCCACACCACGTGTGATAGAGTGTGGAAAGGGTCTTGGTTTCCCAAGATTCACTCGCTCTCTATGTTAGGGTTTCACCGATGTCGGATTCTCTCTGGCGTGTTCCCGAACTACTTAGAGCCTGATACTCCGGGATCTGACGGAATTGTGGGAATCTTTTCAAGAGGTGGGACCTAACATCGTATTGGTTGTTCATTCGTCCTAACCTAACACAACCAAGAAATTGGTTCCACTTTGCTACCCAGTTCCGGCTCAGGTAGATGGGGCAGAACGACAATTCCGTCTTTTTCCCAGCGGAGCTATGGTTTATCCGGAGAGGGGGCTCCGAATCCTCTGAATGCCACCAAATCCTATTACACGCCACGCCACGTGTGATAGAGTGTGGTATGGGTCTTGGATGCACAATATTCACTCGCTCTCTGTGTTAGGGTTTCATCGATGTCGGATTCTCTCTAGCGTGTTCCTGGACTACCTAGAGCCCGAAACTCCCGGATCTGACGGAGCTGGGGGAATCTTTCCAATAAGTGGGCCCTACCATTGTATTGGGTGTTCATTCGGCCTAACCTAACACAACCAAGAAATTGGTTCCACTTTGCTACCCCCTGCCGCCTCATGTAGATGGGGCAGAACGACAATTCCGTCTTTTTCCCAGCGGGGCTATGGTTTATCCGGAGAGGTGGCTCGGGATCGGATGAATGCCACCAAATTCCATTACAAGCGACACCACGAGTGATAGAGTGTGGCATGGGTCTTGGATGCCCAAGATTAACTCTCTCTCTGTGTTAGGGTTTTACCGGTGTCGCATTCTCTCACGCGGGTTCCGGGACTAATTAATGAGAGCCCAAAACTCCCAGGTGTGACAGAACTGGGGAATCTTGCCAAGAGGTGTGCCCTACCATTATCTTGGGTGTTCCTTGGGCCTAACCTAACACAACCAAACAATTAATTACACTTTTCTACCCCCTTCCGGGTTAGAGTGTCATTGTCTTGGATACACGAGATTACCTCGCTCTCTGTGTTAGTGTTTCGCCGGTGTCGGATTCACTCTCGCGGGTTCCAGGACTAATTAATGAGAGCCCGAAACTCCCGGGTGTGATGGAACTGGGGGAATCTTTCCAAGAGGTGTGACCTACCATTATATTGGGTGTTCCTTGGTCCTAACCTAACACAACCAAACATTTAGTTCTACTTTTATACTCCTTCCGGCTCACGTAGACGGGGCAGAACGACAGTTCCGTCTTTTTCCCCAACGGGGCTATGGTTTCTCCGGAGGGGAGCTCCGGATCGTCTGAATGCCACCAAATCCCATGGTATAACATACCATGTGTTATAGAGTGTGTCATGGGTCTTGGATGCCCAAGAGTCCCTCGCTCTCTGAGTTAGGGCTTCACCGGCGTCGGATTCTTTCTAGCAGGTTCCACGATTACTTAGAGCCCGAAACTTCCGGATTTGACGGAACTAGGGGAATCTTGCAAAGTGGTGGACCCTAACATTTTATTTGGTGTTTCTTAGTCCTAACTAACAAACAAAATAAGTTGGTTCCACTTTGCTACCCCCTTTCGGCTCACGTAGAGGGGCCAGAACAGCAGTTTCGCCGTTCCCCCCAACGAGGCTATGGTTTTTCCGGAGGGGGCTCCGGATCGTATGAATGCCACCAAATCCCATGGTATTACATACCTTGTGTGTTAGATTGTGCCATGGTCTTGGATACCTGAGATTACCTTGCTCTCTATGTTAGGGTTTCACCGTTGTCGGATTTCAATCTCGCGTGTTCTAGGACTAATTTATGAGAGCCCAAAACTCCCGGGTGTGACGGAACTGGGGGAATGTTGCCAGGTGTACCCTACAAATTTCTTGGGTGTTCCTTGGGCCTAACCTAACACAACCAAACAGTTATTTCCACTTCGCTACCCCCTTCCGGCTCACGTAGATGGGGCAGAACGATAGTTCCGTCTTTTTCCCCACCGGGGCTATGGTTTCTCCAGAGAGGTGGCTCCAGATCGTTTGAATGCCACAAAATGCAATTTGCACGCCATACCATGTGTGCTAGATTGTGGCATGGGTCTTTGATTCCCACTTCCCTTTCTCCCTGTGTTAGGGTTTCACCGGAGTCATATTCTCTTTCGCGGGTTCCAGGACTAATTAATGAGAGCCTAAAACTCCCGGGTGTGACGGAGCTGGGGGAATCTTGCCAAGAGGAGGGCCCTACAGTTCTCTTGGGTGTTCCTTGGGCCTAACCTAACACAACCAAGAAGTTAGTTCCACTTTGCTACCCCCTTCCGACTCTCGTAGATGGGGCAGAACGACAGTTCCGTCTTTTTCCCCATCGGGGCTATGGTTTCTTCGGAGGGAGCTACGGATCGTCTGAATGCCACCAAATCCCATCGTATTCCATACCATGTGTGTTATAGTGTGTCATGGGTCTAGTATGCGCAAGATTCTCTCTCTCTCTATGTTAGGGCTTCACAGGCGTCAGATTCTCTCTAGCGGGTTCCAGGACTACTTAGAGCCTGGAACTCCCGGATTTGACGAAACTAGGGGAATCTTGCCAAGAGGTGGACCCTAACATCTTCTTTGGTGTTCCTTGTGCCTGACCTAACATAACCAAACAGTTGGTTCCACTTTGCTACCCCTTTTCGACTCACGTAGAGGGGCCAGAATGGCAGTTCCGGCTTTTTCCCAGCGGGGCTATGGTTTCTTCGGAGGGGGCTCCGGATCGTAGGAATGCCACTAAATCCCATGGTATGACATACCATGTGTGTTGGAGTGTGTCATGGATATGTATACCCGAGATTACCTCTCTCTCTCTGTGTTAGGCTTCACCGGCGCCGGATTCCCTCTCGCGTGTTCCAGGACTACTTAGAGCCCAAAACTCCCGGATCTGACGAAAATGTGGGAATGTTTTCAAGAGGTCGGACCTACCATTGTTCTGGTTGTTCCTTTGGCCAAACCTAACACAACCAATAAATTGGTTCGACTTTGCTACCCACTTCCGGCTCAGCTAGAGGGGCCTGAACGACAATTCCGTCTTTTTCCCAGCGGGGCTATGGTTTATCCGGAGAGGGGGCTCCGGATCGTCTGAATGCCACCAAATCCCATTACACGCCACACCACGTGTGATAGAGTGTGGCATGGGTCTTGGTTTCCCAAGATTCACTCGCTCTCTATGTTAGGGTTTCACCGATGTCGGATTCTCTCTGGCGTGTTCCAGGACTACCTAGAGCCCGAAACTCCTAGATCTGATGGAGCTAGGGAATATTTCCCAGAGGTGGGCCCTACCATTGTATTGGGTGTTCCTTCATCCTAACCTAACACAACCAAAAAATTGGTTTCACTTTTCTACCCCCTTCCGTCTCAGGTAGATGGGGCAGAACGACAATTCCGTCTTTTTCCCAGCGGGGCTATGGTTTATCCGGAGAGGGGGCTCTGGATCGTATGAATGCCACCAAATCCTGTTACACGCGACACCACGTGTGATAGAGTGTGCCATGTTCTTGGATACCCGAGATTACCTCTCCCTTTGTGTTAGGGTTTCACCGGTGTCGGATTCTCTCTCGCGGGTTCCAGGACTAATTAATGAGAGCCCGAAACTCCCGGGTGTGACGGAACTTGGGGAATATTGCCAAGAAGTGTGCCCTACCATTCTCTTGGGTGTTCCTTGGTCCTAACCTAACACAACCAAACAATTATTTCCACTTTGCTACCCCCTTCCGGCTCACGTAGATGGGGCAGAGCGACAGTTCCGTCTTTTCCCCAACGGGGCTATGGTTTCTCCAGAGAGGTGGCTCTAGATCGTCTCAATGCGACCAAAACTCATGGTATACCATACCATGTGTGTTAGAGTGTTTCATGGGTCTTGGATGCCAAAGAGTCCCCCTCTCTCTGTGTAAGGGCATCACCGCCGTCGGATTCTCTCTAGCGGGTTCCATGACTACTTAGAGCACGAAACTCCCGGATTTGACGGAACTAGGGGAATATTGCCAAGAGATCGACCCTAACATTTTCTTTGGTGTTCCTTGTGCCTAACCTAACACAACCAAACAGTTGGTTCCACTTTGCTACCCCCTTGTTGCTCACGTAGAGGGGCCAGAACGGCACTTCCGGCTTTTTCCTCAGCAGGGCTATGCATGGTTTCTCTGGAGGGGGGCTCCCGATCGTCTGAATGCCACAAAATCCCATGTTATGACATCCCATGTGTGTTAGAGTGTCATGGTCTTGGATACCCGATATTACCTCGCTCGCTGTGTTAGGGTTTCACGGTGTCGGATTCTCTCTCGCGGGTTCCAGGACTAATTAATGAGAGCCCGAAACTCCCAGGTGTGACGGAACTGGGGGAATCTTGCGAAGAGGTGTGCCCTACCATTATCTTGGGTGTTCCTTGGGCCTAACCTAACACAACCAAACAGTTAGTTCGACTTTTATACCCCTTCCGGCTCACGTAGATGGGGCAGAACGACAGTTCCGTCTTTCTCCCCAAAGGGGCTATGGTTTCTCCGGAGAGGTGGCTCCAGATCATCTGAATGACACCAAATCCCATGGTATACCATACCATGTGTGTTAGAGTGTGTAATGGGTCTTGGATGCCCAAGTGTCCCTCGCTCTCTGAGTTAGGGCTTCACCAGCGTCGGATTCTTTCTAGCGGGTTCGAGGACTACTTAGAGCCCGAAACTCCGGGACTTGACGGAACTAGGGGAATCTTGCCAAGAGGTGGACCCTAACATTTTATTTGGTGTTTCTTGGTCATAACCTAACACAAACAAACAGTTGGTTCCACTTTGATACCCCCATTCGGCTCACGTAGAGGGGCCAGAACGACAGTTCCGCCTTTCCCCCCAACGGGGCTATGGTTTTTTTGGAGGGGGCTCCGGATCGTATGAATGCCACCAAATCCCATGGTATGACATACCATGTGTTTCAGAGTGTTCCATGGTCTTGGATACCCGATATTACCTCGCTCTCCGTGTTAGGGTTTCACCGGTGTCGGATTTCAATCTCGTGGGTTCCAGGACTAACTAATGAGAGCCCGAAACTCCCGGGTGTGACGGAACTGGGGGAATCTTGCCAGGTGTGACCTACCATTCTCTTGGGTGTTCTTGGGCCTAACCTAACACAACTAAACAGTTATTTCCACTTTGCTACCCCCTTCCGGCTCACGTAGATGGGGCAGAAGGACAGTTCCGTCATTTTCCCCACCGGGGCTATGGTTTCTCCGGAGAGGTAGGTCCAGATCGTTTGAATGCCACAAAATCCAATTTTCACGCCATTCCATGTGTGCAAGAGTGTGGCATGGGTCTTGGATGCCCACTTCCCTCGCTCTCTGTGTTAGGGTTTCACCGGTGTCGTATTCTCTCTCGCAGGTTCCAGGACTAATTAATGAGAGCGCGAAACTCCCAGGTGTGATGAAACTGGGGGAATCTTGCCAAGAGGCGGGACCTACAGTTCTCTTGGGTGTTCCTTGGGTCTAACCTAACACAACCAAGAAGTTAGTTCCACTTTGCTACCCCCTTCCGACTCTCGTAGATGGGGCAGAACGACAGTTACGTCTTTTTCCCCATCGGGGCTATGGTTTCTCTGGAGCGAGGTCCGGATCGTCTGGATGCCACCAAATCCCATGGTATACCATACCACGTGTGTTAGAGTGTTTCATGGGTATAGGATTCCCAAGAGTCCCTCCCTATGTGTGTTAGGGCTTCACCGGCGTCAGATTCTCTCTAGCGGGTTCCAGGACTACTTAGAGACCGAAACTCCCGGATTTTACGGAACTAGGGGAATCTTACCAAGAGGTGGACCATAAAATTTTCTTTGGTGTTCCTTGTGCCTAAGCTAACACAACCAAACAGTTGGTTCCACTTTCTACCCATTTCCAACTCACGTAGAGGGGCCAGAACGGCATTTCCGGCTTTTTCCCCAGCGGGGCTATGGTTTCTCTGGAGGGGGGCTCCGGATCGTATGAATGCCACTAAATCCCATGTTATGACATAACATGTGTGTTAGAGTGTGTAATGGTCTTGTATACCCGAGATTACCTCTCTCTCTCTGTGTTAGGCTTCACCGGCGTCGGATTCTCTCTCGCGTGTTCAACGACTACTTAGAGCCCGAAACTCCCGGATCTAACGGAACTGTGGGAATCTTTCCAAGAGGTGGGCCCTACCATTGTATTGGGTGTTCCTTAGTCCTAACCTAACACAACCAAGAAATTGGTTCGACTTTGCTACCCCCTTCCGGCTAGGTAGATGGGACAGAACGAAAATTCTGTCTTCCCAGCAGGTCTATGGTTTATCCAAAGAGGGCGCTCCAGATCGTCTAAATGCCACCAAAATCCATGGTATGCGATACCATGTGTGTTAGAGTGTGTCATGGTTCTTGGATGCCAAAGATTCCCCCGCGCTCTGTGTAAGGGCATCACCGGCGTTGGATTCTCTCTAGCGGGTTCCATGACTACTTAGAACCCGAAACTCCCGGATTTGACGGAACTAAGGGAATCTTGCCAAAAGGTGGACCCTAACATTTTCTTTGGTGATCCTTGTGCCTACCTTAACACAACCAAACAGTTGACTCCACTTTTCTACCCCCTTCTTGCTCACGTAGAGGGGCCAGAACGGCAGTTCCGCCCTTTTTATCACCGGGGCTATGCATGGTTTCTCCGGAGGGGGGCTCCCGATCGTCTGAATGACACCAAATCCCATGGTATGACATACCATGTGTGTTAGAGTGTCATGGTCTTGAATACCCGACACTACCTTGCTCTTTGTGTTAGGTTTTCACCGGTGTCGGATTCTCTCTCGCGGGTTCCAGTGCTAATTAATGAGAGCCCGAAACTCCCGGGTGTGACGGAACTGGGGGAATATTGCCAAGAGGTGTGCCCTACCATTATCTTTGGTGTTCCTTGGGCCTAACCTAACACAAACAAACAGTTAGTTGCACTTTTCTACCCCTTCTGGCTCGCGTAGATGGGGCAGAACGACAGTCCCGTATTTTTCCCCATCGGGGCTATGGTTTCTCCGGAGGGGGCTCAGGATCGTCTGAATGCCACAAAATCCCATGGTATACCATACCATGTGTGTTAGAGTGTGTGATGGGTCTGGGATGCCCAAGAGTCCCTCGCTCTCTGTGTTAGGGCTTCACCGGCGTCATATTCTCTCTAGCGGGTTCCATGACTACTTAGAGCCCAAAACTCCCGGATTTTACGGAACTAGGGGAATCTTGCCAAGAGGTGGACCCTAACATCATCTTGGGTGTTCCTTGGGCCTAACCTAACACAACCAAACTGTTAGTTCCACTTTGCTACCCCCTTTCGGCTCACGTAGAGGGCCAGAACGACAGTTCCATCGTTTTCCCCAGTGTGGCTAGCTATGCACGGTTTTTCCGGAGGGGGGCTCCGGATCGTATGAACGCCACCAAATCCCATGGTATGAAATACCATGTGTGTTAGAGTGTGTCATGTGTGTTAGGGCTCGACCGGCGTCAGATTCTCTCTAGCGGGTTCCATGACTTCTTAGAGCCCGACTTCCTTCTCTATGTGTTTCTCTCTCGAATTTACATGCCATATTGGCCCGAAACTCCCGGAACGGAGAAACGTGAGGGAATCTTGTGAAGAGTTGGGTCATACCATTCTCTTGGGACTTTCTAGTGTCCACCCTAACACATCCAAGCAAGTAGCTAATCATTTCTTAAAAAAAGGCACGATGTCACTAAATGATCAACACAATTTGGATAAGCTTGGTTTTCAAAATATTGAATCTGCATTTTGTCTTTCAAAAAAATCGGGGAAATTGTTTTTATTCTGTCAGATCAAACGGATGGAGTATTTTGTGGTTAAGTTATTATTATTCTTTATTAATTGTTTTTCTTTCCATTTCAAATTATTTTTCTTCTCTTTTGTGAAATATTTTGGGCAACTAGCGCTAAGCCAGCCCTTTATTGCACGGGAGACGCAGCGTCAACCCCTTCGGGAAGGCGCGCCCTTTAATCGCGCTCACCTCCCTCTCTCTCTCTCTCTCTCTCTCTCTCTCTCTCTCTCTCTCTCTCTTCTAGTCATATCACTCGCTCTATCTCTCTGACCGCCTTCCTGAGCTTCCCCTCTCTCCGTCGGCGGGTTTTCTTCCGTCGGGACATCGACAGCACCGTGACGACCATCCTCGGCGGGAAATGAAGGCCAAGCCTCCTCTTCCTCCCTGGGCAGGCAGGATCTTCATCGGCTTTTTTTTAGATCACCTCGTGCGTCGCCCCGTCCTCTTTGAGGGCTTTGGAAATGGCGGTAAGATGATATCTAACCCTCTTATCCCTTGTATGTATCGTAGATCTGTAGGTTGAGCTCGATTTTTCTGCGTAGCACGACATGCACGGTAGATCTACATGTTTTTACCGTTCATTCTGCGTCTCTGCTTCGTATTTTCTCCCGTAGATGTGGTTTTGTTCTATGGCTTAAGTTTGGGATATCCGGCACACTTAGTTCATCTATTTCCACCATGACTTCGATAGATTATGGTTTAATTCCGTACCCGCTTTGGGTGCTTCTGTTAGATTAGGCTTAGATTTGGGTTTTCTTTTATGACGGCTTAGATTTGTTATTTTTGCAAGGTTATTTCAATTTTGTCAAATTATTAACACTTTGGCTAATGATTTACCGAGGCCAGGTGCTAGTAGTGACTATACTTGTTGTACTTAGAAATTCTGAGGTCTGATTCATTTTTTCTGTGCATTTTCCATTGTTCCACCTATTTTTATTTTGTGTATCCTAATTTATCAACATGATGAATGTCCTTTTATTTATATGCCGATGATTAAACTAGGCCATGGTAAAGGCTGAGAGAGTGTCTAAAATACCTTGTAGTGTATATACAATTTGAGTATTTGTATTCGTATATGCTATTTTAGACACTCTCTCGGCCTTTGGTTTGCATGGCAATGATATATGAGGCTCGTATTACATTTGTTTCTATTGTTCCACTTTTCTTTGCCTTGAATGTCCTCCTAGTTATATGCCGATGATTAAACTAGGCCATGGTAAAGGCAAAGAGAGTGTCTATAATACCTTCTAGTGTATACAATTTGAGTACTGTATTCGTATATGCTATTATAGGCACCCGCTTGGCCTTAGTTTGGATGGGAATGATATCTGAGGCTCGTATTACATTTGTTTCTATTGTTCCACATTTCTTTGCCTTGAATGTCCTTCTTGTTATATACCGATGATTTAAACTAGGCCATGGTAAAGGGAAAGAGAGTGGTTATAATACCTTGTAGTGTATACAATTTGAGTATCTATATTCGTACATGCTATTATAACTACTCCTTTTTTCCCTTGGTTTCCATGCCAATGATATCTGAGGCTCGTATTACATTTGTTTCCATTGTTCCACTTTACTTTGCCTTGAATCTCCTCCTTGTTATATGCCGATGATTAAACTTGGCCATGGTAAAGGAACAGAGATTGTCTATAATACCTTGTAGTGTATACAATTTGAGTATCTGTATTCGTACATGCTATTATAGCCACTTCTTTTTCCCTTGGTTTTCATGGCAATGATATATGAGGCTCGTATTACATTTTTTCCCATTGTTCCACTTTACTTTGCCTTGAATGTCCTCCTTGTTATATGCCAATGATTAAACTAGGCCATGGTAAAGGCAAAGAGAGTGTCTACAAATACCTTGTAGTTTATACAATTTGAGTATTTGTATTCGTACATGCTATTGTAGTTACTTCTTTTTGCCTTGGCTTGCATGGCAATGATATATGAGGCTCGTTTTACATTAGTTTCCATTGGTCTACTTTTCTTTTCTTTGAATGTCCTTCTTTTTATATGCCGATGATTAAACTAGGTCATGGTAAAGGCAAACAGAGGGCTTCAATACCGTGTAGTGTATACAATATGAGTATTTGTATTCGTACATGCTATTGGTGCTCTCTTGTTGCCTTTGCTTGCATGGCAATGATATCTGAGGCTCGTATTACATTTGTTTCTATTGATCCACATTTCTTTGCCTTGAATGTCCTCCTTTGTTATATGCCGATGATATCTGAGGCTTGTTATCACTATGCACAATTTATGAGCTTATTTGGTCAATGATGATGACTTTGACACATGTATATTTGGCTGATGCCTCACTGTCTCCACCAGATGGCCAGCAAAAGTAAGAACCAGACACAAATAGATGTGCCATGCCTTTGCTTTTGCTCGCCCACCTGGTGTAGCAAAGTTGTGTCTCTATGTTCCCTGAGGCCAATGATTACAGAGCTGTGACTATAGATGTTGTTTTGAATGTGCATGATCCCTTTAAGTCGATGATTAAAATGTGTCACCATATCATTGCAATGAGGGTTCCATACTATCTTGTGCAATGTACAAGCACATTCATTGTGCATTGCTCTTGGTAGTGTAGAATTACTTCTTGGATAAACATGGTTGTGCTGTTATTATGAGGTATTACCAGTTGTTCGTAGTTTGGCCCCAATTTTACATAAATGTCTTCATGAAAGAATTTTTCCTTTTTAGAACCAATCTACTTATATGCACATTTTGTAATTTCTGCTTCTTTTTTGCTTGATTAACAGGGTATTCCATGCCCTGTATGCAAGAATAATTGCCCAAATGTTGATCCTTCTGCATCCAAGTTCGGTGTTGTTTTACAAGAGTGTCACCTCAAGTCAGTGGTAAGAAAACAATTTTTTTCTTACACTTGTATTATGTATTGTGTTTTTATTGCAATATCTAATTTCCATGTTTCTTTTTATTTCTGATGCACGGGTTGTACCGTGCACTGCTCGGATAGCATTCAACAAGTTAGTAGGCGAGCTTGTGATGTTTAGTTCCCATTGCAGGAAGTACACCTTTCGTGTGTCAAAAGAACAGAGCAAGACCCGTTTGCATGGGACACAATGGGATCGGTTCATCGAGGAAAAGAACATCTCCGTGGGATGCATACTAGTGTTTTCCATGATACCAAGGCCCACTATCTATGTTGTTATTATTGGCGACTCACAAGATGACTCACTTTGCATTTCAAGCGAAGATGACTCAGTTTCAAGCGCAGATGACTCAGTTTGCAGCGTAGATGGCAGTTCTGATGATGAGATGCAGGATGGGGATTCTAGCAATTCTAATGATGAGGTCCATGACGAGGATTCTGAAAGTTCTGTTGATGAGAGGCATGATGATGCCAACATCGTATATTCCCAAAGAGGTCGTCTCTACAATCATGAGAAGAACCTCCTGGCCCGGCTTCTACCCCTTGGACCCTATGTTGGGCTTCCTTTTGTGACTCGTTTCACCGTCACAAACTTGCAGCACTATACTATGGTATGTATCTATAAGATGACCTCCTCTTTTTGCAAGTAAATTGCCAAGACCCATGAGAAGCTCTGCTAATATGGTATGTTATCTTTCATGCTTAGAAACTACCGAAGTTGATAGGGGAACACGTTGGCCTGAGGAATCATGACAGGGTTGGCCTACGACTTAGAGCAGAAGAGCATGTCACCACCATTTCTTACAACAAGAAAACCGACGACCGCATTATCCTCGACAAGCTGGTGTGGACAGTTTTTGTCCAAGGCAATAATTTTCATAATCAGCAACCTGTTTTGATCATTGTGAGGGAGAATGATGACCCTAGGTTGGAGGCGGTCATTGATATGGGGGTGATATACTACCGGAGCAAAGGATATGCATTGTTGGTGAAGAGACTAGGCTGCTGCTGAGCTGGGCCTATGAACTTCTTATTTTGTCTGGCTGGATTGTAATTTCGTTTGTTTCCTGGACTTATTAAGGTTTAGTTTGTTTCGTAAACTTCTAAGGTATATCATCGCTGGTAAATCCCTCGTGCTAAAACCCGAGGAAAGATCAAATCGCTAATAGTAGCTGCTAAAACCTCGAGTTTAGATCAAATCCCTCGTGCTGGTAGATCGTGCAACTCATCACTGCAGAAGTCAACAAAAACCTGGCAAGCCAACGGTCACTGAACTTCTCGACCTCGTCGCTATCGCATAAATACGACCTAGCACGGACCACGCAACCTACCTTCTACGCCGCCGCCACAGCTCCCCGACCTCCCCCCTCACTCTCGGCGCTGATCCGCCCGATGGCGCCGCGCGTGAGAAGCAGCACCGACTTCCGAGGTGTGCAGCTGAGGCCGTCCGGGCGCTGGTCCGTGGTGATCACACACAACGGCATGCGGTGGTGGATGGGCACCTTCGACACGCCCGAGCTTGCCGCCCGCGCGTTCGACGTGGCGGTGTGGCGGTTCGGCCGCCCGTGCGCCGAGCTCAACTTCCGGGACGTCAAGAGCAGGGAAGTTGCCGAGTTCCTTGCCCCGAATTTGAGGATTGTGACCTGCAAGGAGGAGCAGGAGATCCGCCGCGCGTTCGTGCAGCTGGGCATCCGCCGGGACGATGAGGCCACGATGGAGAGGTTCCGCCGTGATCACCCAGATCTGGTCCAGGCGCAGTTGCGGCTCGACGCTTAGAGGGACGCGGAGATGCGAGCTCGTACGGATGCTGGCCCCTCCACCATCGTCGTTTCATCGTTGGATGAGGAGATGCACGAAGCATTATGGGAGAGCCTTATGCAGGACTCCGATGACGACGAACTTGACAAAGCATTATGGGATGATGTGTAGTGTTCCACAGTGTGGAAGATGTTGAAACGTGTCAAAATAATCAAAAATTTGACGTTTTATGTGTTCGTTGAAGTTTCAACGTTTCTTCCTTCTTATTTTTGGCTGCAACTGTAATAGGATAATATGGGATACGAAGTGCTATAAGACCCAATAAAAAGTGCCTGACAGGAAAGGGCCCAATAAAGTGCCATCATGGCCCAAGTCTGGAAATAACCGCTCTTCCACTCACCACAGTAACCCACTAACCCTGGCATGCAACACGCCACGCGTTCGTCACGATATTGTGAACATGAAACGTGTCGCTTTAGTCCCGGCGGCCAGTTATTGCTCCGTCGTGCATGCGGCTCCTCCATTCCAATCCCCCTCCGGTGTATAAATAGACGCACTCTTCAGTTCATCCTCTATCTGCCTCACCGCCTCCCCTCAAGCGAAAAACATTTTCCTAGTAGCTGCTCGAGCGTTCCTCCAGGCGGCCATGGCTCCACCGGCGAAGCGGTCTGCTGCCTTCATGTAGGCTCCATTTCCATTCACGTACTTCTGATCCATTTCTGAATTCCTCTGATTTCTTCTTTCTTAGATCTGTTTCAGAATTCCTCATGATTTTATCTCTCTTATATCCATGCTAATGATATCTGATGGCTCGACCGGCAAAGCGGTCTGCTGCCCTCTTGTAGGTTCCATTTCCTGGTGCTTTCATCTTTCTTAGATCTGTTTCTGATTTCCTTTTTAGAATTCCTAGTGCTTTCATCTTTCTTAGATCCGTTTCTGATTTCCTCGTGATTTCATCTTTCTTAGATCCATTTTGCCTTTTATATTAACATCAAATTCCTATCATGCAACTATCCACAGGGAACATGAAGCCGAGCATACGATCATCTTCAGCACTCTAGCGAAGAGGGTTGACATCCTAGAAGCTGAGCTTGAGAAGGCCTTGCAGCTCTCCTACGACAATCTCAACAAGGCTCGCGATACCAGGTTTGAGCAGGTGGCTCAGGGCGAAGCTTCCCTCATAGTGTTTCGGAAGTTGATGGATGATACGTCCAAGTTGAGGGCCAGCAACCTCGAACTGACCAAGCAGGTGGGGGAACTGAAGATCGGTTTAGCCCTGACAGAGCAGAAAACTCTGATCACTCTCCTCGCAGCTGTGACTCCCCAGGCAAGGGAGGATCCAGTGCCATCAGAGGATCCAGTCCCGACGGAGTATCCAGTGCCATCGGAGGAGCTGTTTGCCCCCTACTGATGCTCTTTATTTAGCCCCCTACTGTTGCCCCCGTGCTTCTGATGTCCTGTTTAGATCGGCAATCTCGTTTGTATCATGTGGTTTCTATTAATATGTAGTCTATGTTTATGTTCAACTACTGTGTTTATTTTCATAAGATAGATATAATTCGAGTTCACAATATGGAGAAATAGATGACAGAAGTTTGGATGGATCTAAGTGACAGAAGTTAAAAGGGTTACATTAGACTAATGTCGATGCAAAAACATATACCGAACAGATCATTCGATTTCACAATATGGACAAAAAATGACAGAAATGAAAAGGGATATATTCGACTAATCTCCGATGTTCTCGTGGAACGAAACTCGCCTCCAACTAGGCCTATTGGGCCGGGAACAAAAATCTGAGACGGCACATATAAGAAATGTCGAGATGGACCACGTCTTCAAGAGCAAATTCCACTTTTCGGCCATCCGCGACGGAAACCGCGCGACGTTATCAAAACGTGCCGCTCAAAACGTTCCGGATCGCGCGGAATTTGGTAGTGGAAAGGGTAGACGAACAAGTTGACTTTTCGGTCAACATGCCAAAGTTTCGCTGAAGCGGGGGGCTCCGGACCATAGGAATCCCTACAAAACCTAGATGGGGTCCAATCATGTCTATACAAGTGTGTTTGGAGGCGGAGAGAGATCCAAGATCCTAATAAGAGGTGTGACCGGTTTCACCGACATCACTTGTACAAAGGAAGGGTTCTTCCACTACATCTCGAAACTTCCCCCTTCAGACGAACCTGACCGAATGTCTTATCAGAACTAGTGGTAGATATTAGTTCTCCATGTACATATGGCCTACCCTAACACACCCAAACAAAATATCCCATTGGGACACCCCCTTCCGACGCCGGTGGAAGGGGTAGACAAAAAAGTTGACTTTGAGCATGAGAAGCCTACCACAGGCAAACTAAATATACAATTGGGACACCCCCTTGGGAGCTGAAATTTAGGGAGTTTCAATCAAACTTGAGTCAAAATAAAGATAATACATTCACACTGAAGGGAGCTTAATCTATTATATACTAAAAGAACAATACGGGGGTTTCAAATAGAGCCACATCATCTAAATTATATCGATGGTTAGATATAAAACTAATGGCTACGATTTTACGCAAAACCATGAGATTTACGTAACAATTAAGACACGCATATTAAAAATACTTCCAACACGTTGGGTCCAACACATAACCGGCCTAACATGTATACGTAATACCTGAGGACTCACGTATATATGCAGCAGTTCGATCCAAAAGCGTCGAGCCCTAATTCTTGTTAATATAATAATAATTACAATCAATAAAAGCCTAAACTAGGTGGTGGCACTCCTCAGACCCGCAGTTCGGGCAGGTTCCTGGCTGTGCAAGTGCCCAGCTGCAAATGGGCGGTTACATGGGAGGAAAAAGGCGTTTGCTGGCGGGGCGCCAGGTTATGGCGGTGCCAAAGGGCTCCTCAATAGCACGGATGTGCACACCTTGTTCTCCTTGAGCTTCTCCGATGAGGAAGATTCTCGTTTCCACTATGAGGTCGACTTGAAGGCGTTGACCAAACCTTTACAAGTGGTTGAGGCTACTCCACAAGTGAGATGGAGGCTCTCAACACTGTAAAGCTTCTTGCTACAAGGTGGAAGCTACAAGCACTAGGGTTTCCCTTGGATGACAAGGCAACCAAGAGATTACAAGATCCCAAGGGGTATGGTGTGGGAACACAATTTTTGGCTTGGTAGAAAGGTAGATCTAGGCCTCCTCCATGAGATCCTTGAAGGGCATCGAGTTTGGTTGGAGGAGGAGGGAGATCGGGGTATTTTGAGCTCTTCAACAATGAGAGAGAGGAATGGACGAACTAGCTATCTAGAGGAAGAAGACAACTATTTATAGGCTCCTCCAAATTCTGACCGTTGTAGTGCGCCAGGGCCGGAATATTCCGGGGTTGGCACCGGAAATTTCCGGTGCAGCAAGGGCGGATATTTGAAATATCCAGGGGGCGGAATTTTGAATATTCCGGGGACAGAAAATTCCGGCCAATATTCCGCCCCCATCTCTGTGCGCGGGAAGCAACATCACGCCGAAAAACTGCTAAGGACAAGGCCGGATATTTGAAATATCAGGGGGCGGATTTTTGAATAATCCGGGGCCGGACATTTCCGGCCAATAATCCGCCCCCATCTCTGCGCGGTGGCACCTGAGAAATTTCCAAAAACTGCTAAGGACCAGAGGGCCAGAAATTTGCCCCGGAATATTCTGGGCAAATATTCGCCCCACCTTCTGTGCGCAGGCAGTTGGAGAAGATACTTAGTCGTTTGAAGAGGCTAGAGGGGTCGGAATATTCCGGTGCAAGGGCCGGATATTCCGCCCCATATCCACCAGAAATTCCGAGGTCAGCAGCTAAAAAATCCGGTAGTAGAATAGATCATTTTCAGAAATCCTCTTTGAACTTTTTGAGAGCATTATTGTCGGATATATACTGAATAGGGGTATAGAAGATGGTAGACAAAAGAGCCGGACTACCAGGGTGGCCTACATGGTAATGGGCTTAGGTCCATTGGGCGGCCCAGTAGTCCGACGCGCAGAAGACGGATTCTAGAAGAACCCGGATCACGGCCCACGTGATCGGGCTTGGAGGAGAAGATGGATTCCTTACTTTCCAAGTTACAAGTTAAACGTAGTCTTCTAGGTTTCTGGTTCTGTAAGCCCTAATCCGGCTATTATATAAAGCCGGACGGGAGATAGATTACATAAGTTAAGTTAGACACAAGCTAAAGCTCTACGCAACTCGCCGGGAAGTTCATCCTCGTCAAGTAGCTAGATCTATTCCCTCACATTGTAACCCTGTTATACGGGCTTTAGTCCCAATTAGTGAGAAGTGCAGGAGTAGGTACGACGTACTGTCGCGACGTACCGAACCTGGGTAAAATCCCGTGTTCTGTGTTACTACGCTATCCCGTTACCCCACGTCTCTACCGTAGTCTCATGGCACCCCAGTCTATGAAAACTACTACGATGTCTCGACGGTTGGCGCCCACCGTGGGGCAAACGACGTCAGGCGTGAAATTCCGATCTGGGATACTCGACGGAATTGGAAGATCGATCACTGTCGGAAGCTTGGAATTCGACGACGACGTCGGACGCTTCCTCGACAATGGATCCTACATACCGGCGCAAAACCACCTGGTAAGTGCCTGCGTTTTACCGATTGGATCTGCTAACATCTTTATCGGATTAACCGCGGAGGCAATGGGGTTTTGCGGTGGAAGCAAATTTATCCCACCCGCCCTATACCCAGTTGAAGACGACTATGATGCCGGATTTTGCTCAGATCGCCGACAAAACAGTGATACGCACTTTATCGGCATGGTGCAATCCGAAATCGCTGAAAACACGGATGACGGAAATCCCGTGCAAGAGGCAGATAACAACCTACCCGTCATAGAGACGGAAGAACCAATACCCGTCACAGAGACGGAAGATTCGACATCCGTCAACCAGACGATGAACTCGGAAACAGAGTCCGTGCTTGCCGCCATAGAGGCGAGATTGGAGTCGGAAACCGGATCGGATAACTTCGACTCCGAAGACGAATACGATGATGCCTTCGTAAGAAAAGTTAAGTCCTTTCAAGAGGGATTCCATGAAGTGCTAATGGAAAAACCAGCTGATACAACGGGTGCCGACAGCCAGGAAAGCCCTAAAACCCCTCCGCCAGTTGAAGAGAGAGAAGACGGAGAAACTTCTCCGATATTCCCTAATGTCAAGGAGATGACAGAAGATGAACCTGTCAAAAAACCTCCTTCTTCCAAGAAAAAGCACCGTGCTTCTAAAAAGCTCCAGTACAAACTCCGGAAGAAAAAGTCAGCTGATCTCGCTGATGAAAACCTGGAAGTTGGAGATATTAGTGGCACAAAGCCCGCGGAAAAGAAATCTAAGGAAATCACCGCTCCACCAATGACAGAACTGGAAGAGCAAGAGCTATTACAAACTCCAGTGGGACCCAATGAACCCCCTGAGATGCTGGAAGCCAGGAGACAAGCTTTCCAACGGCAACAGCAACATCTGCTTAGATCTCGGCAACATCTCCAACAAACCCATAATGACATCAAAGTCATGAAGGAAGAAATAGAGGAGTACGAGAGAAAGCATAGATCTGCCTTAAAACCTACTAGGTTACCCGGAATCGTAAAACCGGAAGAACTGCCGCCAAAAGAAAGGTTTTATAACCCATCTTGGCAAAAGCAGTTAAACGGCAAAGATGCCAAGGGCGAACCAATATACAAAACCGCAGCTGAAAACGCGGAAGCAGCGTTCGCCATCCTGAACAATGATCTGTACTCCAACGGGGAAAAACTCCAAGGGGTGTATGCTTTCCTAGGAAAAGCATTACAGCAGCAACAGCGAGGCCAAGAACGATCAGGGAGGCTGCATGATAATTCCGCCCTCTGCAAAACAGTTACTTGCGCCGCTGGAGCACCTGGACCGGAAGAACCCGGAGATTCAGATAAAAAAGAGGATCCGAGAAAAGACAAGAAAAACCCCGACAACCGGGACGCAGCGTCTAGAACCGGACCTCATCTCCCGAAAGATGGATATAAACCACACGATCGGGAAGACAAACACCGGAATGGCGGCAAAATAATGCCACCTCCGAGAAACCCAGCTGAAAAAGCTGGAAGATACGATACACCTCACAGACGTGAAAGATCTCGGACACCACCTAAGGATAAGGAAAGGTACAGGAGCAGGACTCCACCTAATCCCAGGGGGCGGGACAACGGAAGAGATAGAGATAACCTCGGAAAAACGCGTCCGCGCAACAATGGAAAAGAAAGGAGCAGATCCCCTTCTGTCCATTCAGCCGGGAGATATTCTGCACATATTGATAGAGCAGAAAAGGATGATCTATACTTTGGTCCTAAGTGTTTTACTGACAGGATCCGAAGGATAACCCTGCATTCTGGCTTCGCCAAAGTTGGTCCAACCTACCAAAAATATACCGGCAGTACAAACCCGGATACCTGGCTTTCAGATTATTACACAGCCGTCCAAATCAACAACGGGACAGACCTGGAAGCTGTCAAGTTTCTTCCCCTAATGTTGCTAGACGGAGCCAGAGATTGGATCAATGGTTTACCATCAAGAACTATCGACAGTTGGGATGATATGGCGAGAGTATTTACTCAGCATTTTCGGGGAACATACAAACGCCCAAATAGCATCAACCAGCTGAACCGTTGCACCCAATTTGAAGACGAACCATACGTGGATTTCATCTCCAGATGGACTGCAATGAAGAATAGTTGCTCTGGAGTAACTGACGTACAAGCAATGCATGCTTTCGTCAATGGCCTAAAACCCGGACTTGTACCGTTCATGGTTGGTTCTAAAAAGCACAAAGATCTCGGATCTATGCTTACAACCGCTAATGAGCATGCTGCAGCCGAAGACGATATCAGAGCAAGAGGAGGCAATATTGAGTCACTGATACTGGCCAAGAAAACACCTCGTTCTGATAAAAAAGGAACTCCGGAGTCAACAACAAAGCCCAAGGAGGTTAACATAGCCTTTGGAGGAGAAAAGGTGAACAAGTGGAAAGGCCGCAGTCCAGATCCAATCAATTACACTCCCGAAGAATGGGAGAGAATTAAGTCGGAACCCTGCGTCCACCACTCCCAGTTTGGGAAACCAACCCACACAAACGCGCAATGCCGGCTAAACAAGCATATGAAAGGCAATGCAGGATCCGGAAATAAAGGGAAAGGTTCCAAGAGGAAACCTGCCAAACAAAAGCCAGAAGCTGAAAAAGAAGACAGTGAATCGGACACTGATGACAAAATCCAGGAACAGCAGCGAAAAGGCGAACCCAAACTTCCGAGAGTTGATGGAGAAGCAATGTTAACTTTCCTAGCAACCCCGTCAGCAAAGGTGGCCAAAAGGACACTTCGAGAAATAAACGCGGTTGTTCCTGCAACCCCAAAATTCTTGAAGTACTCCAACACACCGATAATCTGGGATCAGTCAGATCATCCTGGAAATATCCCTGAACCCGGCACACAAGCTCTTGTTGTAAGCCCTATTGTCCAAAACACTAGGCTAAGAAGAGTGCTGAAGAACGGAGGATCCAGCATCAGCATAATGTACCTGGATACACTGAAACACTTGAAGATATCCGAGTCCCAGCTCAACTACAGCAATATACGCTTCCATGGCATTGTTCCTGGCAGGCAAGCACGATCCCTAGGAGAAATTTCCCTAGATGTCACCTTCGGAGATAAAGATCACTTCCGGCAGGAAAAAGTATCCTTCGAAGTAGTGTCGTTCGAAAGCGTGTATCACGCAATACTCGGACGTCCGGCTTTCGCCAAATTTATGGCAAGATCTTGCTATATCTACAACAAGCTGAAGATGCCAGGACCCAAAGGAGGAGTAATCACCATTGCCGGTGATTTCAAACTGGCAAACGAGTTGGAGAAGCAAAACGCCCTTTGCGCTCAAAGAGTTATAGCTCAGGAAGAACTGAAGGAGTTAGCCAAGGAGGTATCGCCGAAAGAAATGCCGGCAGGAAAAGAAACTCGGAAGCCAACAGATAGCTTCAAGGCGTCCGAGAATACAAGACAGGTAATCCTAGATCCCAAAGATCCGACAAAATTCGTCGTTGTAGGGACTGGGATGACCGACAAATAGGAAGGCGAGCTCATCAAGTTCCTCCGTGAGAACTGGGATATTTTCGCCTGGTGTCCAGCTGACATGCCAGGCGTACCCAGGGAACTTGCTGAGCACCAACTCAAGGTTATTCCCGGATCAAAACCCGTCAAACAAGGTCTCCGTCGATTTGACGGAAGAAGACGGAAGGCTATTGGCAAGGAAATTATCCGGCTTTTAGCAGTGGATTTTATCAAGGAAGTAATCCATACTGATTGGTCCGCAAATCCGGTATTAGTGCCGAAGAAAGACACCACTGCTCTTAGAATGTGTATAGATTACACAGGATTGAACAAGTTGTGTCCGAAAGATAGGTTTGCGTTACCGCGAATCGATCAAATAATAGACGCCACTGCAGGCTCCGAGCTTTTATGCTTTTTGGATGCATACTCCGGGTACCACCAAATACGCATGAAAAAGGAAGATCAAATCAAGACTTCTTTTATAACCCCGTATGGGACGTACTATTACGTAACCATGCCCTTTGGCCTGAAGAACGCAGGTGCAACCTACCAGCGTTGCATGCAACGATGTTTGCATAGTCAAATTGGCAGAAACGTCCATGTTTACGTGGACGATATCGCTGTCGTAACCAAGGAAAAAGATACACTCCTTGAGGATTTGCGAGAAACCTTCGAAAACTTGCGCACTTACAAGATGAAGTTGAATCCATCTAAGTGCGTATTCGGGGTTCCCTCAGGAAAACTTCTGGGTTTCATCGTTTCTCACAGAGGAATAGAAGTTAACCCGGAAAAGATCAAGGCAATCTTGAATATCTCAAAACATACGTGCGAAAAAGATGTCCCAGAACTGCCGGGTTCCGCCACAGCCATAAAAAGATTTCTTAGTTGGCTGGGGGCTAAAACCTTACCATTTCACAAACTGCTGGAGAAGTTCGACAAGGTCAAGTGGATTGCGGAAGCCTGGGAACGTCTAGCAAGTTATGTCCCCTTCTGTACTTAGTTCAATTCTATGTAAACATCTTTTGAGATCATGAAATAAAGTTGTCGGAATACTATCATCCATATTCTTTATAAGTGCAAAGTGTTTCCGCCTCATCTATTTCCCAATGATCTTGCAAACTTCTCAACGTTAACCCGAATTGTGCTTGCGTACTCGGCGTTACATAACTGAATGATTTTCAGCCTTTTAATGGCTAAAGGAAGCTTGAATTGCCTGCGTTCCCAAGTTTCACTTAAAACTTTCCTTGTTTCTCTAAGTCTTATATGATTGTGTGTGTGCCGGGTTACTGGAACTAGTTAGTAAAAATGCCTTTAGCATGATTCATGTTTTCGAGTTTCAAAACTGATTGGTTCGTCCCCAGTTACTCGGCATAACGATTCATAATGCTATTTGAGCCATTTCAAACACTAAGGACAGTTAAAGCATATACACCAGAGAACTTAGAAGATAAAGGAATGGTAAAATCCAAACAACTTGCAAAGTAATTTCATAGTTTAAACTGCAAAAGGCGGAATTCTCATTAATATAAAAGAAGCATTACATTTCAGATTACATTAAAAGGACAGTAATGCTCCTATTGTCTATTTTTTCTATCCAGGTTCCAAGTAACCTTTCAAGAATCCGACTCCTCCTCGCTGCTTTCTTCGTCGGGGATTGGAGGAGCTTCCTCTTCTGGATAGTTGACGGCGACATTTACCATGGCGGCAATCTGGGTGGCGTGGCCCTTAACTTCACCAAAGATGGTGGTTCGTTGCGCATCCGTGTATCCCTGAGGGAAACCGGTGGCCACACGCCAGGATTTGGCACTAGGATAGTGCATGCGCATCAGGCCTAAGGCCATGCGCGCACCACCCCGTGCAGCGGAGCGGAGAAGAGACTCCTTGGACTCCGCCACCTCCATGATGATACCCGGAAGTTTTTCAACCTCCGAGCATTCCCCAGATTTATCGGGAAGGAACTTCTCTATGAGCTGCGTCCCGGCAGCCTTAATCAAATTCCATGTTTCCCCGAAAGCTCGGATGCCTGCAATCCGAGTTCCATCTGGGGTGTCTCCTGTTCGATTCAATAAAACGTACAAAAGGATTAGGCAGACAAGCAGAGAAAGCAAAACATGGAAAGATGTGAAAAGGGTAAGAAATTTACCGATGAGCTTGTCGATCTCGGAAACTTCCTCCAGGCGAAGGTTCAGAGCTTCGGTCAAATCCTGAATGGTGGATTTGTCTTTCTCCGCCTGTTCGGAAGCCTTGGAATTAGCCATTCCAAGAGCCCGGTTGCTGGCTTCCAGGTCCTGTTGAGCTTTCACAAGATCCTTGTGAAGCTCAATGTTCTCATTGCGGAGAATTTCGGCGTTGCCAGAATCTTCCGCTGCCTGCTTAGCCTGAGCTAAGGCAGCTGAAAAGGAAGGGAAAATCCGAGTTGGTCAATTTCCTCGGGAAAAAACTCAGACAAAGACTCAAATAAGAAATTTCAAAACGAAAATGCCTACCTTTCGTTTCTGTCAACGCGAGCTGAGAGGATTCCAGCTCCGCCTCCTTCTCCTCAAGAATAGAAAGAAGACTTCGAACTTCTTTATTCTTGATGGTGAGCTTCCTGAAAACTTCCAGGTTTATGGCTTCGGAGGTTTGCTGAAACGTAGCAAGGAAAAGAATGAGTACAAAAAGCATCAAAGCAAAAAGCACGCATTTTAATTAATGCTTGGGGGCTAGAGTTATATACCTGGCTCATGCGCTGCAAACCTGCTAAGTTTTCTTTGAATTCTTTCGCGTATTCCGCGAAGTGATTTCCGGCTGCGTCCAAGCCGTCATTCATAGCTTTAAAATCCTTGTCAAAGGTGGGGATTTCCTCGTCGAAAGTCCGAGAAGATTTCCCCACCTCTGGGGCCGCCCTTTCCCTCGTATCCGACTCGGATACAACGGGCTGGCTGGGCTCTGGGGGCTTGGTGGTGGGGGCTGCAGTAGGCTCTTCCGCCATTGTCTGCGGCGTGTCCGGGGCGACGGCGGGAGATGGTTGGCTGCCTCGGCCGGAAGAAACCCTGTGTTTTTTCAGTTTCTTCGGCTTCAGGTTGGAGGGAGGTAGGCTAAAAACAAAAACCCAGAAAAGGTCAAAACACCGAAAATGGACGAAAAAGATCCCATGAAAGAAAAAGAACCCAGAAGAAGGAACCTGGAAGTGGCGACGGGGATTCCGTCAAGGTCGATAATCTCATCCGAGGAAATTATCTTCTTGCGCTTGCGCCCACCTGTAGCGGCGGTGCGCAGCGCATCCAGCTCGGCCTCGGAGGCTAACTCCGAGTCTGGAAGATCCGCAAGCTGTCGGAAGAACCAATCAGAATCAAAAGGCAGATTATCCAAGAATTGAGATTGTACCCAAATGACGGAAAATTTACCTTGGGAGCTGGGTTGTCGGCCGTGTACATTGGCCGACTCTCCGTGTATTGGTCGCGCGATGCGACCAACTGATTGATGCGCCGCCTAAGTTCCTTTGCGGGCCAATCCTTGTCGGTTGTCCGCATTGGATCCTTGGCTCCCGTGTATTCACACAGGAGACGGCCTCCGTGGTTTGCTAATGGCTGAATCCGCCTATCCAGCCAGCAAAAGACCGTATCCATACCGGTCAAGGGAGGTTTGGAGGAGGTGAGCTTAGCGATGCGCCTTTTGATCCTTAGCAGATCTGGAGGCAGAACCTGGACGGCTTCTGTCCCCCAGTTATCTTGGGGAATAGCGGCGGAATTAACGAAAGGTGGAACCCCGACGGCCTTTTTAGGGAAAGGCACGTCGGGATGATAGAAAAAAGAACCCGTCCAAAATTTGACGGATTCTGAGGTTTTGATTTTAGGGAACCAATCCTCTCGGAATCTCCGAAGAGTAAAGGAAATGGTTCCGCAATTTGGGAGTGCGCCCTCCGAAGAGTTACGCTTGACCCCAAAGCAGTACAGCCAAAAATCTAACCTAGGCTCTATCCCTAGGTAACCTTCGAACAAGGCCTGGAAGCCGGCCATGTACAGAATGGAATTGGGAGGAAGGTTGTGAGGTTGGATGCTGTAATGTGACAGAACCTGGAGGAAGAAAGAGGAAGGTGGGAGCCCCATACCTCGTAGAAGGTGGGAGGTAAGAAGCACCCTTTCGCCCTCTTGTGGCATGGGTTCGGTCTCCTCTTCCGGGAGCCGCCACTTCTTTTTAAGAACCAAGCCCTCCTTCTCCAAGTTTGGAAGGAGAGCCGGGGGAATACTGCAGGCACTCCAGTTGCCTGCAGTTTCCTCTTCCTCATCCGCTCCGGCGGCGGCGGCGGCGGCCTTCGCGGCGGCGAGTTTCTCGCCAAGGAGCTCGATTTTCTCCTCCGCCGTTTCAGGTGCGAACGGCGGGGTTGTCGTGGCGCTCGATGCTGTGACGTCCGCGGCGGCGGAAGTGCTTCCTCCGTCCGCAGTGGATGCCGTGGTCTTTTCCGGCTCGCCGCCGGCATGCTTGGGCGACCCTAGCTGTGGATCTAGGTCGCCCAAAAGTTCGTCGATGGAGGCGCGAGCCGGTGAGGACGACGGAGAGGCCATCTTCTTCGGTGGCGAATGAGCGCTCCGGCGTGCGAAGAGCTCGTCGGGGCAAGGTCTTGCTCTCCAGCTCACGGTTGCGTCAATGGCGTGGGCAGTGATGGAGTGAGGAAAGATTTCCGATGACGAAGAGGACGGCTATTTATAGCCTGAAAACCTCTAGATACGTGCCAACGGCTCTTTTGACCGTTGGATGTTCGACGCGTGTCGCTCGCCGGAAAATCCGGGAAACGGAACGACAGAGGAATGATGGCTATCTCCTCGTTTCTCGTGAGAATCTGTCAGAGATACGTTGCAGGGTTTCCCGCGTGAAACCAAGCGGCGCTTGCGTCAGCATGATTAAGGCGCTGATGTCATAAGTTCCTTTTCCGCGAAGGATCGCGAGAAGAAAAGCCGGATTTTCATAGTTCCGAGTTTTGTGTTACCATCTCCTTCAAAAGGAAAGAAGAAAGAATCAAGACTGCTGAATCAAGTTTTCCCGGACAAAATGTACTTGACGAAAGGCGGAGTTTCAGAGTTTTGATCCTTTCTGGGGGCTACTGTCGGATATATACTGAATAGGGGTATAGAAGATGGTAGACAAAAGAGCCGGACTACCAGGGTGGCCTACATGGTAATGGGCTTAGGTCCATTGGGCGGCCCAGTAGTCCGATGCGCAGAAGCCGGATTCTAGAAGAACCCGGATCACGGCCCACGTGATCGGGCTTGGAGGAGAAGATGGATTCCTTACTTTCCAAGTTACAAGTTAAACGTAGTCTTCTAGGTTTCTGGTTCTGTAAGCCCTAATCCGGCTATTATATAAAGCCGGACGGGAGATAGATTACATAAGTTAAGTTAGACACAAGCTAAAGCTCTACGCAACTCGCCGGGAAGTTCATCCTCGTCAAGTAGCTAGATCTATTCCCTCACATTGTAACCCTGTTATACGGGCTTTAGTCCCAATTAGTGAGAAGTGCAGGAGTAGGTACGCCGTACTGTCGCGACGTACCGAACCTGGGTAAAATCCCGTGTTCTGTGTTACTACGCTATCCCGTTACCCCACGTCTCTACCGTAGTCTCATGGTACCCCAGTCTATGAAAACTACTACGATGTCTCGACAATTATCAATAATCATCTGAGAGGCCTGCTGCATACACTTAAAAAACATTGTTAGATAGAGGATACCCGCTTTGTTATCATCACCAAAATCATTAGAGCGATCATGAGCTTTCAATCTCCCCCTTTTTGGTGAGTGATGACAACACGGGTATTTGCATGGGGATAATCTAACAATGCGATAGAAAGTAAACATCATAGATAGCATATATAGGAGACATGCCTCCTAATAATAAGAGTTCACGCAAACAAATCCACGAATAACGAGCACGATGAGACGAAGTTCGAAAAGACGCACGAAAAGATAAAAACGATAAAGAATGAAGCCCACCCTAGCAAATCCCCGCGATCACTAGATCTTCTCCCCCTTTGGCATCCGGATACCAAAAAGAGAAAAGATAGCACGACATCCCATAGAGCAAACTCTAGGCCTGGGTATTTTCTTCTTCCTCCTCGCTAGCAGACGCAATCTCCTCATCATCATCCACGCCGAGATTCTGTCAAGAGGAGGAGCAGGCACATTGGAAATGTTGAGGGCAGTCATGATGGTGCGCTGATTCTCCTGGATGTTGCGGCGCTCAACATAGGCATTGTAGTTCTCCTTGTGGATGCACACATTCATGCACATCACCTTATCAATGGCACGAGCGAGCCATGAGCGCTTCTTGGTGCCTGGAGGAGGTGGACGCATGCGAGGATCATGGTGACCCTGACCCGTGGCACCAACATCATGATCAGCCTGCTGAACGTGGGCGGCCTTCTTGTACATCCTGACGTTCGTGTGGTCATCACAGTCTAACTCGAGATCAGCGCAGAGTTCAGCGGGGTAGGAGGACTTGATGAGCTTCATGATGTATGGAACATATGGGGGCACCTTGCGGTTGAAGAGAGCAAAGTGGATTTCGTTGAAGATGAAATCCATCACATCTTGTGACGCTCCGTATCAGTCATGTCGCCCTCAGTGAAGGTCGGGTAGGCATGGTACATGAGATTAACCAAGCCACCACTAATCTCATCATTATTTCCCGCGCTCGGGGCAATAGTCGCTCTGAACATGCGCAGCAGGATGTCATAAATGGGGAAGAGACCCTTCGCAGAGCCCACAACACCAAGAGGACCATACAACTCAGCAAGCATGTTCTTCTCATACTCCATCCCGTGAATGTGCATGCGAGTACCCTTTGGAGTGTTCAGACCAACAAAGGAGTATCCAAGCTCAACTGCAAAGTCATGGAATGTGGCGGTGAGCAGGTGAGGGCCAGACATCGAGGACATCCCAATATCCTCAAACTCATCGAAGACTAGACTGGAGAAGAACTGCTGGATGAAAGTGATGTTGTAGGAGCATTGGGTCTCCATGAGGTGACGCAGTCCCAGAAGTTCAGCCAGCTGGATAGAGTTGTTGAAGTATGCGGGATTGGCAGCCATGTTTGCAAAGTTGATGAACTTCATGGGGCAAACTGGCTTGCTCATTACAGTGTACACTTGCTTGAAGAGAGTCTCCTGCTCAACATGCCAGAAGCAGGAGTCAATAGTAGGGTCTTGAGGACCCTCAGTGTACCAGGCATTGGCCCGCCATGCTTTGAACTTAGAGATAGACATGGTGGCCAAGCTGAGAGATGCCTTCCCCTGCTGCTTATTAGCCTTGCGAGCTGCCCTGGAAGCATCACGTTCACGCTCATATTCCTTCTCAGCATCCCTCTCACGAGGGCGAGTCTCCGCCTCATCCACTAAAGTGCCCTCATCATCTTCCCTCAAGTGTAAGTACCTCTTGCGCAAGCTAGTCACCTTGGGAGGCCTAGAGCTTGAACTATCTGCGGGAAAAGCAAGAGAAAGCGCAAAGAAAGAAACATAAAAAGATCAGAACGGTGGCTCACGACTTGTGGAAATGGAATAACAGATCTTAGTTAGAGATTCAGGACAAGCCGGATATTCCGGTATGGGGCGGAAATTCCGGCCTCAGGTGAAATTTCCGGGGGGGCGGAAATTCCGGTCTGGGGGCGGAAATTTCCGGCCCTCGAGATTTCGCACCAGATCTAAAAATAGGGCCTACCACGAATCTAAAATAACGAGGAGGTGCAATGGGGGGAACACTAGGGGATGTGTGATACTTGTATATGGACGTTCCTCCCAAAAACACATGGAAGATGAAAGAACATGAGATCAAATCATCCGATAACCCTAGATTGCGGAGAAAACGGAACACATACTGGGATCCATTGTGGAGGAACGGATGTGCGGTCTCTTGATCTGCAAAAGGCAACCGGAGGATGAAGAGGGGAGGCGAGAGGGCCTCCCGGACGTCTCGGAGGCGGCGGAGTGGACGCGAGGGGAGGGGAAACAGTCAGGAATTGCCCCTCCCGTCGCCTATTTATAGCCCCCAGTCGCGCAGACCGGATTATTCCGGGGGCCGGAGATTTCAGCCCGGAATATCCGCCCCAAATATCCGGTGTGCCTTCCGCGAGCGGGAACGCTGGATGTTTGGGTGAATTTTCTGGGCAATCTCGAGCTTCTGAAATTTCCAAGGCATAAGACACGGAATATTTCGGCCCCCGGGATATTTGCACCGGAAATTTTCGCCCAAATTTTCTGGGTGCCTTCTATGAGCGGGCACCTTGGAAATGGGTGAAAAATTCTAAGGCAAATATCTTGGGGCCGGAATTTCCGAGGTTCCCGTGCCCTCTGATGTTTTTGTGGAAAAGGATACAAGAAGTGAGCCTCCAAAACAAACATGAACAATGTCGATGAACACACAAAACAAGAACAAAAAAACCAAATAACAATACAAAGAGAAATGTTGGTGGCCGAAGCCACCGTGTCTGAGTGTATACCAAGGAGCCGCGAAGATGTATCTTGGGACCAAAATTATGACTCACGTTTAAGCATAATAAATCACAAAATGACTAGATATGTGAAGTTTTGATTGTTTTGCGCATGATAGGTGGAGTGCTGGTTCATGAATTGAAATACTCTCCCCCTATGTCCATGCCTACATCTATACCTAGATAGCACATGTAGTGAAGGTAATTATGCAAGGGTTCAAGAGAAGTTAGAACGCATCGATAACATTTAGTTGATTCCTCAAACCCCGAAATCTTGGTTCATCAAGGGCCTTCGTGAAGATGTCAGCGAGTTGATCCTTGGTCGGTACATAGGAAAGATCAATATCACCCTTCTCAACATGATCCCGAATGAAATGATGTCGTATCTCAATGTGCTTCGTATTGGAGTGAAGAACGGGATTGTAGGCGATCTTGATGGCACTCTCATTGTCTCACAAGAGGGGGACTTTGTCAAAGTGGATGCCATAATCACGCAATGTTTGCCGCATCCATAGTAATGGGGCACAAAAACTCGCCGCGGAGATGTATTCGGCCTCGGTGGTCGAGAGGGCAATGCAATTTTGCTTCTTGGAAGACCAACATACCAATGAGCGACCAAGAAGTTGACAACCTCCGGATGTAGATTTCCTATCCGTCTTCTCGCCCGCATAATCCGCATCCAAATATCCAATGAGCTGAAAGCTTGAACTCTTGGGATACCAAAGACCAAAGTTTGGGGTATGAACTAAATATCGAAAGATGCGCTTAACCGCTTCAAAATGACTTTGTCTCGGAGAGTCTTGAAACCTTGCACATTTACCTACGCTATACATGATATCGGGTCTAGATGCACAAAGGTAGAGCAAAGAGCTAATCATGGAGCGGTATACCTTTTGATCTATCTCTTTACCATTCGGGACGGGTTTCAAGTCAATGGTCGTGGACATGGGAGTCTTCATAGGTTTGGCATCATGCATGTTGAACCGCTTGAGCATGTCTTGAGTATACTTGGCTTGCTTGATGAATGTGCCTTCGGGATGTTGCTTGATCTCAAATCCAAGGAAATACTCTAACTCTCACATCATAGACATCTCGAATTTATCCGTCATAAGCTTGCAAAACTCATCAGTGAATGCGATGTTAGTAGAACCAAAGATGATATCATCCACATAGAGTTGGCATATGAACAAGTCACCTCCGACCTTTTTGGTGAAAAGGGTGGGATCGATTAAGCCAACATTCAACCCACGATCCACTAAAAACTCATTAAGGTGCTCGTACCACGCACGTGGAGCTTGTTTAAGTCCACAGAGTGCCTTATCGAGTTTGTAAACATAATCGGGGTGGTTGGGATCCTCGAAACCCGGAGGTTGCTTGACATAGACCAACTCGTGGATGGGACCATTCAAAAATGCACTTTTAACATCCATTTATTGTAGTTTAAAGTTGTGATGAGAAGCATATGCAAGCAAGATACGAATATATTCAAGACGAGCTACGGGAACGAATGTTTCACCGAAATCGACGCCTTTGACCTGAGAGAAACTTTGAGCTACCAATCTAGCCTTGTTGCGAATGACAATGCCATACTTGTCTTGCTTGTTCTTGAAGATCCACTTGGTGCCGATGATGTTCTTGCAATCTTTGGATCTTGGCACACTTTGTTGCGCTCGAAGTTGTTGAGTTCATCATGCATAGCTTCAAGCCAATCTTTATAATCAAGAGATTCATAGACCTTCTTGGGCTCAATGTGAGAGACGAAAGCATGATCCTTGCTAAAATCGGCCAATTGCCTCCTTGTGACGACCCTTCCACGAACTTGTCCAAGAATCATGTCCTCCATGTGACCGGCACGAGAAAGATTATCTAGCCTTCTCTTTGCCCTACGAGCTAGCATCTCCTCCAAAGTTTCCTTGGATAGCACTTGATCATCACCTTCATCATCGGAATCTTGTCCACCTTGACCTTGATTTTGTTCATCAACGAGAGGTGGATCCCTTGTGTGTTGAGTTCTATCATCAACATGAGTATCTTGTTCTTGTCCTTCATTGTGAGCTTGGCCTTCATCATGAGCTTGGCCTTGAGTGTTAGCTTGGCCTTGATCGATGGGATGATCTTGATCATTAGCTTGGCATTGATTTGAAGCATGAGGTCTTGGTGCATCTTGTTGGGTAGCTTGAGTATCGATGGGTGTAGTCAATGGCTCCACTTGAGTGGAGCATAGTCCTTCTCCCTCCGTCATCCGGTAACCCTCAATGGGGATTGTTTCACTAATCCCCATTCTTCTTATGACGATGGGAGGAATTGCATCTCCTACAGCACCATGATCTATACGGCCCCCTTGGGACCCATTATCCTCATCAAACACCACGTCTATAGCTTATTCAACTTGTCCAGTGGACTTGTTGTAGACTCTGTAGGCGTGAGCAATTGTGGCATAACCAACAAATATACCCTCATAAGATTTAGTCTCGAATTTCGACAAGCGTTACCTCTCTTACGAATGAAGCACTTGCACCCAAATACCTTGAAGTATGAAACACCCGGCTTCTTGCCCGTGAGAATCTCATAAGGGGTTTTGTTCAAGATCTTGCGGAGATACAATCGGTTGCTAGCGTGACAAGCGCTGGAGACGGCCTCGGCCCAAAAGTTATAAGGAGAAGAGAACTCTGCAATCATGGTTCGAGCCACATCCATTAGTGTACGATTCTTTATCTCCGCCACACCATTTTGTTGAGGGGTGTAGGGAGTGGAATATTGATGAGAAATTCCTTCCTCGCTAAGAAATTCCTCCACGGTGTAGTTCTTGAACTCGGAGCCATTGTCACTTCGGATGGCCATGATGCTTGTATTATGTTGGCGCTTCACCAAAGTGATGAAATCGATGAACCCGCTTTTGAGTCTCACTCTTCCTCTTGAAGAAGTACACCCAACAATATCTTGAGTAGTCATCCACAATCACCAAGCAATACTTCTTGCCTCCAAGACTATCATATGATAGGGGACCAAATAGGTCCAAGTGAATGAGCTCGAGGATTCTTGAGGTGGTGATGTTGGTCTTGGTGGGGTGATCTTCTCCATGTTGCTTTCCAAGAACGCAAGAGCTACACACACGATCTTTGGCAAACTTAGCATTCGTTAGTCCTAGAACGTGATTGCCACTTTGTAGGTCATGCAACATCCTTATATTGGTGTGGGCTAACCGTCGATGCCATAGCCAACCCACATCAACTTTAGCCATTAGGCATGTCGCGGCACACGTGTCTCCTTTAGAGAAGTCCACTACATACATGCCGTTCTCGACATGCCCAACAAAGGCTACTTTAAGAGTCGTCTCCCAAGTGACAATCGCATTCTCCTTATTAAAGAACGAGGTAAAACCGCTTTTAGCAAGTTGAAGAACCGAGATGAGATTATAGCCAAGGGACTCGACAAGGAGGACATTCTCAATTGACAAGTCATTTGAGATTGCCACCTTGCCTCGTCCCAATAGCTTTAGTTCGGAGTTATCACCAATAGTAACGCATTTGAGATGAGGTAATGGAGGATGAAGATGATGCACCACTATCCACCGTCCATTTGCTCGAACCATAAGTACTTCCCTACAATAGATTAGTGTCCTGATTTAGGTACCCATCGTTGAATGGGTCCTCTTTTGTTAGCAACAAGGGTCTTTGGAACCCAAATAATCCAATGATAATCATCACCATAAGAAGTACCAACATATTTAGCATACACATTACCATCTCTGGATTTCATAAGAACATAAGATGGGTTGTATTTCCCGGCAAAGTCATTATGAGTGGTGCTCCCCCTAGAGGTCTCACCACTCACAATGGTGTTGGTCTCCTTTTCTTTGGACACCTATCCCTCCTTCACAAATCTTACTTCTTGTGAGGAAGAGGTGACTTTCTTCTTGTACTTCTTCTTTGACTTGGCTACATAGCCAAGTCCCTCCTTTCCATTCTTGACTCGTTGAGGAGTAACCTCATTGAGATTCTTCTCACTTCCTACAAGATTAGTAGCACTACAATAATTGCTAGGCACGACATTCATGCTAGTAGATGAGGATGACATAACTTGCTTGTTTGATTGTTGAGCTAGAAGATTGTCACGAGACTTGGTTAACTTGTCATGAATTTCTTTAAGAGACGTGAACTCCTATTCTAGTTTCTCATAACTAGTAACAAGTTCCTCGTGAGCAATTCCTAGATTAAACTCTTCATGTTCAAATGTTTTAATGATAGCAAGAGATTGTGCATTATCCTTCCTAATCTTAGAGACACTCATGGCAAAGTTTTCTTCAACACTAGATAACTTCTCCTCAAGAGAGGCACGAATGGAACGCTCATTCTCAAGAGCCTTTTCAAGCTCTTGTTCATTGCAAGTGTGACCTCCATGGCTAAAAAGGGAATTCACTTTTTCCTTAGTCTCACCTTTAAGGCTAGCTAGCCAAATGTAAGGTCTGCCCCAGAACCACTGTTCAAGGACACCTTCGATATGCATACATTCACGATCCCAGGAAAATCAGTCGTGAACAACATATCAAGTTGGTACACATATACAATAACCATTACACGGTTGCATAAACACTTACAAAAGGGACATGGTCACTTGACCAAGCCTAAACGGCTGCCACGCAGGGCAACACACAACACACACAGCGGAAGACTAAACCCACATAACACGCGGTAGAGCCCAAGTCACGCCTTAACCTACAGGCTGCTGACTGGGAGACGATCCTAGTTCGCAAGGTCATTAGCGCAGTACTTCTCCTTGTTGATCTCCTCCTGAGATTCCTTCTCGATGTCTGGCAAGTAGATACCAGGGGCGAAACCAAATGAGTACGTTTGAATGTACTAAGCAAGACATCCATCATGTAACTTACCAAATATACAAGTATGCTTATATGGTGGAATAGGTAGGCTATAAATAGGGTTCACTATCAATGGTGTTCATAGGATGACACCAAAGTTGCAGTCAAATTAATCTGTATCTTCCTTGAAGAAGATACTTCAGAAGAAAATAATATAGTTTTATTTCTCTTGTAGATATCACATGTACAAGAGGTTTTGTAAATATTTGTTAAAATAATATTTTCTCTTTGCAAAACTTCTTGGAATCAGTTTCCAGAATTCTTGCTTAGAGTAGAAAAGTTTTGTTTGCAAAACTTTTTGTTTTATGAAACAACTTCTGGCTTTCCATCATTGGTACCTCCATGGTACAAAATTTCCTTCCTTTCCGAACTTCACCAGTTCAACACCTTTTTGAAAACATTGACACAATTCTAGCTACATGGCCATTCAACTGTCCATATCCGAGGACGCGGCTTCTTCGAAAAAGTTGTACTCTGCAGAGGTGTACACATCCACTAGATCCAAAACTCTGCCATGGACCACCCATGGATCGACACAGCAATATGCAAGCACCAGAGAATTGATCCTTACTGTCCACTCTGACACAAGCTAGTATATGTGTCGTGGGATAGTCACGGCAGATGTTACCGGGGGTAACTGATCTAGGGGCAAGTCGACACAGGTATTTGGGAGAGGGTTTAGCTCGAAGGAAGACATGGCGAAAAGCAATCTAAGAGCCGGAAAACAACTCGCCGGATCTCGATATGATTATACTGGATACTCGATAATAGGTGTTACAGTTATGACTTGAATCTCTGGCAAACTAAACCTAGGGGCCGGTTTATAAAGCACCCGTACACCCCTAACTTGCCCTTCAAGGCACATCTTTGAGTCCTACTCGAACTCCACATATAAAGCCTATCTTTCCTTATCGCAACCCACAAGCCGGGTTACGCATCTCACAAGCCTTTGGGCCTTCTAATAATCTCTTTACCCCTATCCGGGTATTGCTCAGCTCACCTCGGGCCGGATTATACCTCGAAGTGGGCCTACCGGGTTACTATCCCCCCATCAGTAGTCCCCAGGATAGCGCGGGCTTCACAGATCCATTCTTGAAGTGCTCGCTATTCCTTAAAAAGACATGAAACACCCAAGCTTACGTGAACCGGGTCAAGTTACTTTAACATATGACTAGACATAGCTCCGCAGCGGTCATTCGACAGTTCGATCCTTCCTCGAATGCCCAACGAACATTTTCAAATTTGAACCTTAAGATATTAAGGCCCTACTCTTGATAAGGATCCCGGATATCTCGGGACAAATCGCGTTCCAAACACCCGCAACACCAAATCTGTGCGGATAATTATTGCTCCGTAACCTCCGGCTTTCCAGCCGCGGGCGAGCTCACCACCTTCCTTATAAATTTCAGCCGATGGTAACCCTAAGTCATTCATCCCGCTTCACCATCCCTTTCCTCCACGCTCCCTCGCAACTTCTGCCACTGGGCTCGCACGCTTCAAGAAAGATAAGGCCACCTCCGGCCGCACTCGTCCTCAAGCTATCCAGCACCGCCACTAAGCACCGTTGTCACACCCGCGCTTCTTCATCGAGGGCCGTGACGCGACACTCAAGCCGCGCCACGCACCTCCCTCACTTCGGACCTCAACTCTTTTGGTAAGCCTTTCTCAACCATACAATTTAAGCTCGCAGCCTTTTCAATCTGACCAAGATTGGATCTGGGTCAACCCGTAAACTGATTTTCCGATATCATCAAATTGAACCGCTTCGATGGACCTTAGTTCCTTTAGTCACCTGATACGTAGTCGCAGCTCATCCCCGCGCACTTATCGGCCATCCAACTTTGCACAAGATTGCTCGCAAGCTTTTCGATCTAGATCCATTCCACCTTGTTATTTCCGCCTGTCGCATTAACACCCGGAAAATCCTCTTTTTCCAGCTAATCCTTCCACAATAAAGGCATGGGCAACCATCCATGTACACCCAATTCACCTGAACGTGTAAGTAATTAGCAATTTACTCAACCTCATCTAACACCCGGAAAAATCTTCTGCATTTAATGTCGTAGTGCATTATCCGGGTTTCATTTTAGCCTTCAACGCCTTGACGTCTCCAAACCCGAATGACTTGATGCTCCGAATCTCACTCCATACATTTCCTGTCCCTTGCAGGTCAACTCCATGGCTCCTAAAAGACAAGGAAGACACCCGGCTTCTGCAAAGGCCTCTCAAACCACTTCTGCCAACTGGGGTCGGTCTTCAACGACAAAGGCCAAGCTAGATGGGATGGCCGAGCTAGGAATCCTTCCTTCTCAAAAGGAAATACATTGGAGGGCTCCTGGCGATGAGACCCGTCCCACTCCTATCGGGAATGAGGTAATTTGCTTTACCGAGCATGTGACCCGGGGATTCCGTCCTCCGGGTCACCCTTTTTTCCGGGAAGTCTTGAGCCACTACGGCCTCCGGGTGTTCGACATAGGGCCTAACTCTATGCTGAACATCACCCACTTCATAGTTTTGTCCGAGTCGTACTTACGCACTCCGCCAAACCTTGTTCTTTTTACCGAATTATTCCAATGCGAACCATGCTATGAGAACGGTAACGGAACGCTTCTTACCTGCGGCGGGGTGTCTATCCAGCGCCGCAAACACTCACTGATGCCACCTCTCAACCTGAACTCTGACGCCAAAAACTGGCAATTATCCTTCTTTTATTGCCACGACACTTCTCCGGACGGTGAGAAGAAACTGCCGGGTTACTCGGAGACCCCCCTCGAGCCGTCCGAGTCTTTTAGTGCTTTCGCTCCTGACTCTGATAGGGAAGCAATTCGGCCCCTTTTGGCCGAACTATCGGCCCTTTCAGCCCATGGCCTTCTCGGACTTAACTTGGTAAAGACTTGGGTGGAGTTCCGGGTTCAACCCAACTCCATCCGCTCAAAGTCGCTGCACGAATACTCGGGTCACGTCACAGATTCCCTTCGCTATTCCACCAAAAACTTCCCTGCCGGTAACACCAACAAGACTATCAAGGGCTTCCTGACGGAGAGACTAGATGTCATAAAGAACACTACCGGGTTATCCCCGTTCACTCGGGAAAACCCCGCCCCAGCGGTAAGACCTGACTCCTTTTTCTCATTTCATTACTTTCATCCCTTATAGCCTCTAACCACCACTTGTGCTTATTTGTTCACAGGATAACGACCCCTTCTGGAAAGTTGAAAATCCTCCTCCTTCTCAAGACCCTGAAGAGGAAAACGAGTCTGCTGACGATGATGAGGGTACTCTCCCATACCCTTCACACCTGCCCTTCACCTGTGTTATTTCTCTTATCTGATACCTATCCGGTTTTCAGGGTCGGGGGATGAAGAGGAGGAAGAAGAAAATGACCCAGAGGCCACCGAGTCTGACCAGGAGCCCCCTGTTGGAAACAAAAGGAAGGCTAGAGGGGTAGTTGAAAAGGTTCCCTTCTCTTCTATGTCTCGTGCGCCTTACTCCTTTGCTGCTATGCATGAACTTAACGAGCGATTATCACATTCACCCTTCTTGAAGGACCCTCTCCCGACTAAACGTAGGGTGACCCGGAATTCTCCGGGGGATGATCCCCTTAACCCGGGTATCTCCACTTCACCCACTCATCGGGCCAGTACCCCTCCAGCTCAACCTTCCCAATCTCCTCAACGTCATCCATCTCCTAATCATCCACTTGCCGGGCAATTTCGCGTGCCGCAGCCAGTGCTCCTGCCGACATCATCCGCCTCCAGCGGCGAGCTTCCCCCGGACTATGCCGTGAACACCGGGTAACTACCTTTACTTACATTTTCTCGTATTAGTTACTTTTCTTTTTTCCGTATATTCCATTGATCAATGCCTCCCTTCTTTTCTCCAGCGCCACAGTTACGCTAAGCGACCCGGACATCCCTGAATCAGAAGAGCAGGGAGAAGAGAAGCCGAGTGATGACATGGACGTTGAGGTTGAGGACGAGGCCGAGGATGGAAATGGAGAAGATCCTTTTAAGGACCCAGTCCCACCAAAGACTGCATCACCCCAGCCCTCTGAAGAAGTGGACGAAGACATCATTGTAGAGACCAAGTCGGGCTCTCCTATCCCGGACGTTCAAACAATCCGGGTTTCGACCCCCAAACCCGGAACAACTCCTCCTCAAGAGGGCCAATCCTCCGGCCCTTCTCGACTTCGCCCTGAAGACATGACCTTTGCTCAAATGCTAGATGCCCTTCATACCTTGAAGGGCGACGAAGAAAACATACTAGATGCCTTAATAACCAAGCACGAGGTAACCCCGACTAATCATCAATTGTCTCCATGCCTAGTCCCCAAGTTCCGAGTAATTTACTAGGTAACTTGCTTGGAACTTTGCATAATGTCTCTGGCTGATCCCTCTTCATGCTTCTTTACAGGATTATGTTTCACAGTTGGAGAAGAAGCTGGCCAAGTCCACCAAGCGTATTGGAAAAGAAACGGCCCTTCGTGAAGCTGCTGAGACTGAGGCTCGCAGGTGCCAAAAGATGACGAAAAAGTACAGGAAGAGAGCTCACAGGGCTAAGGAAAAACTTACAACTCTTTCTGCTCAAATTGCTGATGTTCACCGTACCGCGACTGGTAAGATTTTTGAATTTCACCTTTTTATGACTCGGATTGCTTTGATTTGAACACTTGCACTTGCTTGCCTACTATCTTTACTCCTTTTGCCTTTCTTAGCAGGCCCACGTGATGCTGCCCCCGAAGAAGATGATGCTGCCAAGCTTAAAACCATCAAGAATACTCTTCGCCAACTTTGCGGCGGAATTAGCTGGATACTTGATGAGCTGCGACTGCCGGATGTCAAGCCAGATAATATGAAGAGATTACTGGAATTCTGCTCCACGATCCCCGAGTGGATTTGGCATTGGAAACGATCCTCCTGCCGAGTTGGGGTAACCCGGGGGCTCGCACTGGCTAAAGCATACGCCCCCAAGCTACAACTTGCCAAACTTATGAGTGGATTTCCAGAGTTCAACTTGGATGGGTCCAAGTTTTTGCCAAAGGACTTCAAGGCTATTCAGAAAGAAGTCCGCCATCCGGCTAGCGTTATTGCTGACAGCTTGGAGATTGATGAGATTCTCCCTGCTTATGATGCTAATGACAAGGTTGTCAAGGCGAACCGCCCCCAGCCGTTCGATATGCTTGCCCGTTGGAAGGAGCAGGCGATCAAGATGAAGGAAGAAGCCGCCAAGAAGGCCGAGGCCGATTCTGCTCCTGCAACTTCTGCTGCACAACCCGGGACTGCTGCCGACCCGAGTGGCGCCGCAACTACTGGTGGCGACAAGGGCAAGGCCAAGATGGATCCTGCAGCTTGAAGTAATGCCTATCATTTCACACACGTCAGCCGGCAAAGCATCGTTAAAACAGTCTTTACTATTCGTTTAAGCAGAGCGCCTGTGCTCTTTTGATACTTTATGGTTTTTGTAACACTTTTATTTAAACTCCCAATGCACTTTGCGCCCCCTTTGGGCTTTTGATGAATGTGTCTTTGCATTTACTTATTCTTGATATCCACTTGCTTTATTCTCGATACCTTATACTTTTCCTTATACTTTCCTTAGCAAGACCCGTCCTCCGGGTGTCGTTGGCGTCTAGGGACCAGTTTTAGACCTGAATCCCTAAGCTCCTGAGACCCGGATGCGTGGCTTGTTTTAATTTTATCGGCTGGATGATGCTGTTTCTTCCTTAGAGCTCATAAGTCCCCAGTCCGGGTTTCTGCGTCTAGGGCACATGATTGTTTTCTTTCAAGGAAACAAATCGCCTGTCGCTGAATGCCTAAGACTTCAGGACAGCTTCTTATGAGGTTTGAAGTTATGCTTGATAATCGTTGAGTTTCCGGCTATCGGCCTTATACTCTGCATAACTTGTGGTTTAGATGACCCTTTCGACTATCTTGTACTATAAGCCGGCTTTCGCGTGGATACCATGTTGTTACATCAATACGAAAACGGGGTCAAGCAAGTCCCGTTTGGGTCTCATGACCGACATTTAATCGTAAGCGAACGAATCATGCCACTTCGTTGCGAGTCACATCGAGCTTAAGTAAGAATAGCCGAGAAATTTGGACTTCTTTGTCCGGTTATAAGATTGTAGCCGCACTCGTTTTTTCGAGTGACGGCCCCTATAACTCATTGGCATCAAGGCCGGGTCTTTTTTGAGTTTACAGCTGTGCTTGTATGAGCAACCAGCCCTCAAGACCTGAATATTCACATTGCATAAATAAAACTTGCTTCTTTTCTTGATAATCCCTTTTTATTTGATATGAAAAAATTGGGCCAGCAAGCCGCCTCATTAAAAACCCATCCAGTCCCCAAGGGTGCCCTGGATAGGAAAAGAGTGCGTCTGAAACCTGCTGCCTGTTACATCATTTTCTGCTAAGTATAGTATGGACGTAGCTGAGCCACGTTCCATGGTCTATCTCTTTCTTGCATAGGTGCAGTAGTATGAGCAGTGTCGTTGACTGTGGCCGATTCTTCTCTTGCATCTATCAAGTAATATGACCCATTATGTAGACTCCGGCTTATGATGAAAGGTCCTTCCCATGGCGGCGATAGCTTGTGTTTTCCCTCGTTTGTTTGAACCAAGCGCAGGACCAAGTCTCCCTCCTGGAAGACCCGGCTTTTTACCCGCCGGCTATGATATCTTCGCAAATCCTGCTGATATATGGCTGACCTTTCTAAGGCTTGCTCCCTTTGTTCTTCTAACATGTCCACGGCGTCTTGCCGGTTCTTCTCGTTCTCCACTTCGACGTAGGCTGTCACTCTTGGTGAATCATGAATGATGTCGCTTGGTAATACTGCTTCTGCGCCGTAAACCATGAAGAAAGGCGTCATCTGGGTGGACCGGTTAGGTGTAGTATTGATACCCCAGACCACGGAAGGGAGTTCTTCAACCCACGCTCCAGCGGCCCTGATACAAGGGACCCTTAGCCGCGGTTTCAATCCTCGAAGTAGCTCTTGGTTCGCCCTCTCCACTTGCCCGTTGGCTTGCGGATGTGCCACTGATGCCACATCAAGCCTGATTCCATTGTTGCCACAAAATTTTTCCATCTCTCCAAGGGACATGTTGGTTCCGTTGTCAGTGATTATACTGTGGGGATATCCAAACCGATATATGATTCTTTTCAGGAATTTGACTGCTGTGGCCGCTTCACAATTGGTAACCGGCATAACCTCCACCCACTTGGTAAACTTATCGACAGCCACTAAAAGATGTGTCTTCTTGCATGGTGACATATGGAAAGGGCCAACCATGTCCATACCCCAAACAGCGAATGGCCAGGTTAGTGGTATTGTCCGTAACTCCATAGCCGGCACATGAGTTTGGCGAGCGTACCTTTGACATCCATCGCATCTTGCCACTATCCGCTCCGCGTCTGTTAAGGCCGTGAGCCAGAAGAACCCATGCCGATAGGCCTTAGCCACAAGGGATCTTGTGGACGCATGATGCCCACAATCACCTTCGTGGATCTCCTTAAGGATTTGTCGGCCTTCTTCCGGTGTCACGCAGCGCAGAAAGACTCCTGTCGCGCTTCTCTTGTACAGCTCCCCATTGATAATAGTATATCCTTTTGCCCGCCTCAAGATTTGTCTTGCTAATACTTCCTGTTCTGGCAATTCGCCCCGTGATAAATAGGCCAGATATGGCTCTGTCCACTCGGGAACAGTACGTATTGTAGCCACAAACTCCTCATCCGGGTCTCGATTTGCTAGTTCTTCCTCAGACTCGGATTTAACTGACGGTCGCCATAGCTCATCCAGGAAAACATTAGGTGGAACCGGCTCTCTACGCGAGCCGAGTCTGGCGAGTGCATCCGCTGCCTCATTTTTTCTTCTGTCTACGTGCTCCACTTCATACCCGGAGAAACACCCGGCAACCCTATCAACCTCTCTGCGATACGCTGCCATAGTGGCGTCCCTCCTATCCCAGGTTCCTGATACCTGCTGCACCACAAGATCCGAATCCCCAAAGCATCGTATCCTTCTGATGTTCATCTCCTTGGCTATCTTCAAGCCGTGCAGTAGGGCCTCATACTCGGCCACGTTATTTGAACAATCGAAGTGAATCTGTAGCACGTAACTTAGTTTGTCCCCCTTTGGCGACGTCAGCACCACTCCAGCTCCTGACCCTTCGTACTGCTTTGATCCATCGAAGTGCATGGTCCAAGACTCGGAATTTGGGACTATAGTAGCCATTCCAGTGTGTGTCCAGTCGTTAACAAAATCGACCAAAGCCTGTGACTTGATTGCTGATCTGGGCTCGTAGCTGATATGATAATCTCCCATCTCTATTGCCCATTTGGCTATTCTTCCCGTTGCATCCGAGTTTCTGATGATATCCGACATTGGTATTGAACTAACCACTGTTATGGGATGTTCTTGGAAATATGGCTTCAACTTCCGGCTGGCCATAAAGACCCCAAACACCAACTTTTGCCAATGTGGATAACGCTGCTTTGCTTCCGATAACACCTCGCTGACATAATAAACCGGCCTTTGGACCGGGTATCCCTTCCCATCCTCCTTGCGTTCTACGACAACTACTGCGCTGACGGCCCGGGGACCGGCGGCCACGTATAATAACATAGGTTCTTTAGGACCCGGGGCTGCTAGTACTGGTGCTTCCGACAATTGCTTTTTTAGCGCTTCAAACGCCTCATCTGCCTCCTGATCCCACATGAACTTATCTGACTTCCGCAAAAGCCGATACAAGGGTATTGCCTTTTCTCCAAGCCTGGATATGAACCGGCTCAAGGCTGCTACGCAGCCCGTGAGCTTTTGAACATGCTTCAAATTTTCCGGTTTCTTCAAACTTTGGATGGCCTTGATTTTGTCCGGGTTTGCCTCGATTCCTCTCTCGGAGACTATAAAGCCGAGTAACTTCCCAGCCGGGACTCCAAATACGCACTTCGTTGGGTTAAGCTTCATCTGGTACCTTCTCAAGTTTTTAAATGTCTCCTTCAAATCATCAATGAACGTTTCTGCCTTCCGGGTCTTAATAACCACGTCATCCACATACGCGTGCACGTTGCGCCCAATTTGGTCCTCGAAGCACTTCTGAATACATCGTTGGTAAGTTGCGCCCGCATTTTTCAATCCAAACGTCATGGTTTTGTAGCAGAAGGCCCCAAAAGGGGTTATGAATGACGTTTTCTCCCAATCCTCCCTTTTGAGTTTAATCTGGTGGTACCCCGAATATGCGTCCAGGAAACACAGCAAGTCGCTTCCGGCTACCGCGTCTATGATTTGGTCTATCCTTGGTAGTGCGAACGGATCCTTTGGGCAATGCTTGTTGAGGCTCGTGAAATCGATACACATCCTCCATTCATTTGTCTTTTTCATCACAAGAACCGGGTTTGCTAACCAGTCGGGGTGAAATACTTCCATGATAAAGCCTGCGGTTAATAGTCGCGCGATTTCCTCACCTATAGCTCTTCTCCTTTCCTCATTCATCTTTCTCATACCTTGCTTCACAGGCCTGGCCTTGGGATCCACGTGCAAACTGTGCTCTGCCAACTCAGTGGGAATACCCGGCATGTCGCTGGGTGTCCAAGCAAACACATCCGCATTTGAACGGATGAATTCCACCAGAGCCTTTTCTTGCGCATCATCTAGATTGGACCCTATAGTGAACTGCTTGGTGGGATCTCCCTCCACAAAATCTACTTTCTTGGTATCTTGAGCTGCCTTGAACTTTATTCTTTCGTCTTCAGCATCTGGCCTTCTCAACGCTGTACCATCATCCGGATCCACCTGCGACCGGTAATACTGAAGCTCTTCCTTCCTGCAGGCTTGTTCGGCCATTACTGAATCTCCCTCATCGCACTCGGCTGCTATATCCCGGTCTCCATGGATAGTGATGGTCTGCTTGGGGCCCGGAATCTTTAATTGCAGATACACGTAGCACGGCCTAGCCATGAACTTAGCATAAGCCGGCCTTCCGAACAGAGCGTGGTAGGGGCTGTGCAGCTTGACTACCTCAAACGTGAGCCACTCCACCCGATAGTTATCTACCGATTCTCCAAAGGCTACTTCCAACGCAATTTTCCCTTCGGGGCGTGCCGAATGACCCGGCACGATTCCATGGAACACCGTCGAACTTTTTTGTAGCTGGGACTCCTTGAGGTTCATGCGCAAGAAGGTTTCCCAATATAGGATGTTGATACTACTCCCTCCATCCATCAAGACTTTCTTCAGCTCGTAACCATTGACCTGGGGTGCCACCACTAATGCCAAGGTTCCGGGGTGCTTTATTCCTTCCGGGTGATCCCTTCTGCTCCATGTTACCTCTTGCTCCGCCCATCTCAAGGATCCCGAAGTGGCCGAGGAGGCTGGATCCACTGTTTGCTTCAACGCCCCTTTGTCCCTGCTGGAAGTCCCTGTAACATGCACATGATATTGTCCTTTCAAATTGAGCGTACGTACCATGCCTATGAAGATTTTGATTTGGCCGATTGACACCATGGATCCGGATTCGAAGTGATCCGGCTCCAACTCCCACCCGGAATTGTCCACTATCTGCTCTCCTTCGTCATTGGAGTAGATCTCGCCGACGACAAAGTTCTCCATACTCTTCCGAGCTTCTCCCGTGATGTAAACACCTTTGGACGCAGGCCCCACGGTGGGCGCCAACTGTCGTGGGATAGTCACGGCAGATGTTACCGGGGGTAACTGATCTAGGGGCAAGTCGACACAGGTATTTGGGAGAGGGTTTAGCTCGAAGGAAGACATGGCGAAAAGCAATCTAAGAGCCGGAAAACAACTCGCCGGATCTCGATATGATTATACTGGATACTCGATAATAGGTGTTACAGTTATGACTTGAATCTCTGGCAAACTAAACCTAGGGGCCGGTTTATAAAGCACCCGTACACCCCTAACTTGCCCTTCAAGGCACATCTTTGAGTCCTACTCGAACTCCACATATAAAGCCTATCTTTCCTTATCGCAACCCACAAGCCGGGTTACGCATCTCACAAGCCTTTGGGCCTTCTAATAATCTCTTTACCCCTATCCGGGTATTGCTCAGCTCACCTCGGGCCGGATTATACCTCGAAGTGGGCCTACCGGGTTACTATCCCCCCATCAATATGCTTATCCCTTCAGATGAGTTGTTCTCCCCGGCATCAGGTCCCGCCCTGCCTAGTCGGGAGGCCCAGCTGCCGCTTCCGGAGGAGAACTTAATCCCTCACTGTGTTTGTCCCGTTTCTCCCTCCTGGCGACACTTCGGTTCAGAGAATCCGCTTCTTTATAGCACTTTAGAATAAAGCATACACTAACAAGTTCAAGCATCAAGATAGGCCCCATACCCATATAGGGGTAGAGTGGCAGTACGATAAAGATTGTCCGGCGAAGACTAGGTCAGGAGCTAAAATTTTCTTTACCCCCGAAAACAAAACAAATTTTCATAACCAGGGTTAGCAGGCCAACTTGATCCATAAAAACTGTTTTTGTCTGGTACTCCAAAATAACATTCCACTTTAATATTTATAGAACAATTATGGCCACCCATAAGTGGTCACAGAAGCCTAGTTTTGCAGGGGTAGAGGCTATCAACAGCTAGTGATCTTTTCCATGATTTGAAAGAAAAATCGGGAGCTAGGTTCACCCAGATTTTTCTTGAGTGTTCAGCTGACGTGTGGGACTGGGCCCACTTGGCAGTTGGTGCCCTTCTCTCATCTTTTTCTCCTTCTTGCCTTTCCTTCTCATCTGGTGCGTACACCATCGGCATCAGGGTGTCCCGCCCATAGTGAGTCCATGGTGGGCTGACACCTTGCTCTGGGACTGCTGTGAGGGTGACATGTTGATGCTTTGGCCACTTGAGGAGGGATGGGTCGGTGGTTTCGCGCCATTTGCAAACACTACCGCTGGATTCTTCCGCTCTTCCCGCGTAGTGCTTGATGAAGGAGAGGGATCTGCTCTCGCTGCTATAAGAAGGGTAGCCGAGGTTCTCTAAATCGCACCACACGATGGGCTTCATTTCCCAGTCGATCGATGACTTCTTCAAGGAGTATGTCACCCTGCTAGAGCGATCAAATCCCTTGGAGCACTTCCTCATCGTGCTACTCTTCAGCTGTTGCTTGGTGGGATCGGTCACCGTGATCCTGGTAGCCATGATCTTCGCATTCTGGGACATCCATGACTGGTGGTATGGTACCAGGGACAAGACCGTGGTGTGAGAAGGACGAGTTGTGGCGCCGATGGTTGCGCCAGTGGAGACTCACGCTGGTGGCACTAGGCCTGGAGGACTGGAGGGGCTTCGTCGTCGACTGACTCGGGGTTCTGCGTCAGGTGAGGGTGGCTCACCTTTAGACTAGGCTCCACTAGTGAGAGCTAGGCAATGTTAGGGTCTACACCAGAGTAGGTGTAGTGGTCTGTGTTGGAAAACAGACTTGTATCTTATTTTTCTGCAACCTTTTATTTGTTAGGTGTAATGTTATTTCCTGAACAATGTATCCCTTTGAAGTTCCCGAGAGATTTGTAGTTCTTCATGATCATTCTTCTGCTTGTGGGGTTTTGTGGCAAAGCAATGCGCAGAGTGTAATCACACCATGGCAGGCATGGAAGGGTTTTACTTCCAGTAGTATTTCAGAGGATTTTTCTAAAGGAAGGTTAATTAGAGGTAGCTCAAAACCTCTTAGGTTGCTTTGGGCAACAAAACGATGTGGTTGTACTATTTTTGTTAAGATGAGGAAACACTAGTGTAACCAGTTTTAAAAAGGAAAGTTTTTCACACTGAAAGCAGAGAAAGGAAAACTACTTCACCAAAACAGAGCAAGGAAAGAAAATTATCACAAACAATTCCTAACGATCAGCACTCAAAGACAAGCAAAACATGTACTTCAAACACAAGCACACGTCTAAAAAAATGCGGAGGAAAGGGGTAGCTCAGGTGAAACAACTGAGAAAAACCTATGCATCCTATGGGTCTGAGTCAACCAGGGTTGTTTGAAAATTTCTTGCCACTTCTTCTGATCTCGAGGATTTTCTTCACCTTGTTCAGGTTGGAGAGAGACTTGGTTGGTAAGATCACTTCAGTGTAAGAGGTTGTGGCAGATCTTCATTCCTTGCATCGAAATCGCCTGGGTGATGAGGTTCTCTAGAAGGAAAAACTTTGGCTCTTCAGGTTGCTAATTACTAAGGTCTTGTTGGGAATCGTCAAGTAGTTAATTTTTCAAAGTTGACAGCAGAAAAAAAAACTTTTTGGAAAACCTTTACATAAAAACCAAAGTGTGTACTATTTTGTTCTCAAAAAGTTTGTTTGAAAAAGTTTTGAGCCATAACTTTTGTTTTGAAGCAGAGGTTATAAATTTTGTTTGAAAAAGTTTGTTTGCAAAAGAGGCTACAAATTTTGTTTTCAAAAAGTTTTGAGCCAGGAAAACAAAGGAGAAAAAGGACATGTATACTATTTTCTCTGTCTCCCAACTCTCGAGGTTATAAATTAGGCAATGATTTTTGGAGAAAGGGGAGAGTAGAAGCGAGGCTTAGGGTTTCTTTGGATAAAAAAATTTAGGTAGTATTTTAGTTTTTACAAAAATATTCTTACTTCCTAACTGACGTCCATGCTAACTAAGGTCTCCTAAAGTCAGGATAGCTCTGATACCAACTCTGTAAGGTCCGCCCCAGAACCACTGTTCAAGGACACCTTCGATGTGCATACATTCACGATCCCAGGAAATTCAGTCGTGAACAACATATCAAGTTGGTACACAGATACAATATCCATTACACGGTTGCATAAACACTTACAAAAGGGACATGGTCACTTGACCAAGCCTAAACGGCTGCCACGCAGGGCAACACACAACACACACAGCGGAAGACTAAACCCACACAAAACGCGGTAGAGCCCAAGTCACGCCTTAACCTACAGGCTGCTGACTGGGAGACGATCCTAGTTCGCAAGGTCATCAGCGCAGTACTTCTCCTTGTTGATCTCCTCCTGAGATTCCTTCTCGATGTCTGGCAAGTAGATACCAGGGGCGAAACCAAATGAGTACGTTTGAATGTACTCAGCAAGACATCCATCATGTAACTTACCAAATATGCAAGTATGCTTATATGATGGAATAGGTAGGCTATAAATAGGGTTCACTATCAATGGTGTTCATATAGGATGACACCACAGTTGCTGTCAAATTAATCTGTATCTTCGTTGAAGAAGATACTTCAGAAGAAAATAATATAGTTTTATTTCTCTTGTAGATATCACATGTACAAGAGGTTTTGTAAATCTTTGTTAAAATAATATTTTCTCTTTGCAAAACTTCTTGGAATCAGTTTCCAGAATTCTTGCTTAGAGTAGAAAAGTTTTGTTTGCAAAACTTTTTGTTTTATGAAACAACTTCTGGCTTTCCATCATTGGTACCTCCATGGTACAAAAATTCTTTCCTTTCCGAACTTCACCAGTTCAACACCTTTTTGAAAACTTCCTTTTTGAAAACATTGACACAATGCTAGCTACATGGCCATTCAACTGTCCATATCCGAGGATGCGGATTCTTCGAAAAAGTTGTACTCTACAGAGGTGTACACATCCACTAGATCCAAAACTCTGCCATGGACCACCCATGGATCGACACAGCGATATGCAAGCACCAGAGAATTGATCCTAACTGTCCACTCTGACATAAGCTAGTATATGCTTATCCCTTCAGATGGGTTGTTCTCCCCGGCATCAGGTCCCGCCCTGCCTAGTCGGGAGGCCTAGCTGTCGCTTCCGGAGGAGAACTTAATCCCTCACTGCGTATATCCCGTTTCTCCCTCCTGGCGACACTTCGGTTCAGAGAATCCGCTTCTCTATAGCACTTTAGAATAAAGCATAATATAACAAGTTCAAGCATCGAGATAGGCCCCATACCCATATAGGGTAGAGTGGCAGTACGGTCAAGGTTGTCCGGTGAAGACTAGGTTATGTGTCATTTTTGAAAACACGTTTTTTTCCCAAAAATGACCACCTCCACATTCCTCCGGAGAATAAGGATCCGCCTTTTCTCCGGGTTTTTCCATAAAGCCTTTGTTTTGTAAAAACACAATTTTAGGGTGTCCACTTAGGGACTAATATATGTGATGGTAATAAATACCATATGGTGGCTTATGGGCTTGGTAACACCAAGTATTAACTAATGGCATAGTATATATATAATGTTAATGGAAGTGATACTCACTTCAAAAAAAATAGTTTTTGGAGAACAAAGTTTTGTAAAACTTTTCAGAAGTAAAACATGCATGATAGATAATGATAAGTGTAAATATCAGCAAGCATCAGGATGGCTTGCCTTAAATCCCTTTGTGTCCCTGGCCTTGAGATAGCTTGATCTTGACACACAGCTCTACGACTCCATCTTCTTCTTCTTCGTTTTTCTAACGCCGTAAATTAATAAAACAAACACACTCAGATCCAGAAGGACAATCAAGTAATCAAGACAACACCTACAGCAAGGTAACCCATACTAATGTAATCACCCAATAAGTTATCGAGAGAACTTCCTCACACACTCTCAGAGTACAAGACTATTGTCAGGAAACATATGGTTGAAAAACCATATTCCAGCCCCCAATATCATAGGTTGAGTGGGTGTACCACTGTCATACCAAGACATTAAGGAAGCTAAAAATATAGCTTGTGGTAACAAGGTTGAGGCTACTAAGGGGTTCATAAACAAACAATATAATATAACCATCAAAGCAACACCCATGGCAGTGGGTATTAACAAAAACACAAGCAATAAATCCAAACAAGTTTACCACTAGCCTTAAGCACATACAACAAGGTACTACTACATATAATGATAACACTAGCACCAAACTTATGCTAAGGTAAACACCCATACAATTTCCAAACAGCAAAACAAACAAAACACAGATGAACTATCTAGTTATTTAATAAGCTAAAGTCTACACCAAAGCTAAGGAATCACTCAATGATGAAAGTAACCAAACAAACCAGTGGCTCAATAAATGGCAACAAGTCACACTCTAAAACAGAATAACAACAAGGTACATTACTCTTAGCAAAACATCATAATAACATGAGTCGACTATTAGTATACTAGTATGGAAAATTTACACAAGCATGCCCTAAGGGATAATTGCATTCCACAACCCATCAATGCACACAACTACAATATATATGCCATAATAACAGAAAGGAAAACATTCTAAACGTGCTAGGAAACATCATACACTCCTAAAAATAAAAGGGCAACAATAAGGGAGCAAACTCAACATCTAGTGGGGCACTAATGCAACACTAGAGAAGCAATCAATACTATAAGCATGAATTATTACTAGACCATAAATTCATGAATAAAAACACCTAATAACAGTACCTATACCTTACACATGCTAGTAATAAAATGCACTAAAATTAATTCTATGAAAACAACTACTCATACTAGTGAAAACAATATAGCTAAATAAAACAATCAATGCTACACATGCTCTCCTATGAAATAATGTGCAAGCTAACATAGGTGATACCATCACCACATCAGTACCAAAATGGTACTGTACCCAACACAACCATCACAAAAAACTAGGTAATAATCATAGCAATACTAGTTCACAAAATCTATTTCACAAAATATACTAGAAAACTATAAGAGACTAATTCTATTTTTATTTGCTTTCCAAACAAGCACAAACTTGCTAACATAATAGTAATGAAACAAAACAACTTAATAACAGTGTCCAACACATTTACTCATGCTAGGAAACAAGTTTCTAACAAACAATCATTTATTTTAAAACAAACACACAAGATTCAAAATAAACAGAAAAGTGATGTTTCTAGAAATGCACATCAAAAAGCCAGAGCCCTAAAAATTATGATAATCTAGGATTACATAGATCTAATCACACACAAGTTCATCCAATTGGATTCACATCAAAAATCATTTTTGAACTCACTCTCTAAATATCTTAGAAATGGCTACTGGTCCTTTACCAAAATGGATGGCATTTCCAAATGGTAGTTCACCTTGATGCAAGGTCAAGTCTCAATGATAGATCTATCCAAGGGCTACTCAAAAACAGTTTTGTTTGCAAGATTTGGCCACTTAAAACTCAAGTTATGATTAAAATGGTGAAACGGGGTGCTTCTGCCATTTTTAATAGTTCTCTCAAAATATAGCACAAAATCCATTTCTTCAAGTTGGAGGTAGTTAATAATTTGTATGTCAATCTCTATGATTTTTGGTTTGGAAAATTTTAGTCGTTTGCATTTTCATTCCGAGTCAAAGTGACAAGCTGAAATAGATCCGCAGAAAAAGGAATAAAAAATCAACCTGCGCGGGCCAAAGGGCCAGATCCGGAGGGAGATGGGCCGCGCGGGGCGAGGCCGGCCCGCTAGACGAGCGCGCATGCCGAACAGGTATGCTGCCCTCCGATGCGAGATCTGCGGTCGAGATTAGATGGGTTCGAGGTTCAAATAGGGCCACTGGATGCAGATCCGGTGGCTGAGGAGCGGCCACGTCGACGCGCGCCGGCGACGACATGAAGACGCAGCGGAGTCCGCCCCAGGCCGCCGTGGGAGGAGCTAGGGCTCGCCGCCGGTGCCTCCCGTGGTTCCCTGGAAGCGAGAGGAGCACCAGGAGGACCAGGGAGACAAGACGCATCGGATGCCCACCTCGATTTCAGAAGGAGGAGGTCGGAGCGGGGAGTTCGTCGGGCGTGGCGGCCACGGACGAAGGACGAAGACGGCGAGGTGGCACAGAGGGTGGAACTCCAAATTGGAGGGAGCAGGAGCTTGGAGGGAGCTCAAGGAGGGTAGGGAGGGGGACGGGAAAGGTGGAGCGCAAGAGAAAGGCTCGGGATGCTCTGATCGTAGAGCGCGGCGCTAAGGCGTCCATGGCGGTCACCGCGGCGTGGCCGAGCAGGCTCGAGGAGACGAGGGCCAAGGGGACCTTGTCCAGGGGGCGTGCGGTGGTGAGGAGGTGAGAATGCCACAAGGGCTCGGGCAGAGGAAATCCAGGGAGGTGGGGGGAGTGGGTGCTCTCTCACAGCCCGTAGGTGTTTGATATGAAGTAGAGAGGGAGGAGAGGGACCAGGGAGTGGGGAAACGGCTCTTCGAGCTAGTGGAGGTCAACTCTTCTAGAAGGTGGGGTCAATGCAGGCAGCAAGGGATGGGGGAGGTTTGTGGCATGTTAGCCCATGCCATTGCTTAGGGTTTAAGCCATATGGTGATGAGGTGGATGGGTATGGGCATTGCAATTTCGTCCAGGAAGTCAATGGGGTGGGGTCTAGGTGACTAGGCAGATAGGGAATCCAATGGGAGTGAAGAAGGAGGTAAAATATCATCTAATGATCACTTTCAAAAAATTGAGCAGAAAGTGTTTGTGTTGGTTTTCTTCAAAAACACGAACACAAAATTTGCAATAAAATAAGTCTATGAGGTAGGAAAGGAAATTTGGAGTAGGGTAGTGGTGGTCTCCCACTTTTCTCAAATTGTTTTCTTTGAAAACTTACAATTTTCCAAAAACTTCTGTTTCTGTTTTTAAATATTTTCTCCAAAATTTTGTATAGAAGATATGTTTTAAAACATGTTTAATGGATAGGGAATCAAAAATTGAGTCTAGGGGTGGTGGTCCCCAAATTTTCTGAAAATATTTATTAAACAAAATTTTGGAAATTCAAAAAGTGTTGAAACTGCTTTTGGATGTTTTCTTCAAAATTTTGAAAATGACCAGCAAATGTTTTTGGATAACTAGGTCACATATTACCCTAGGAATGTTGGGGAATTTTCCCAAGAATTTTAGAAATACTTTTATTAACAAAAACATTAAAAGACCATTTCTGGCCTTTTGGAAAATAGCATTTAATAAATAGGGAAATGTTTATAAACCAAGTATTTTTGAGTTGGGGTGGGAGGGTACGTAATATAGGTCACAAAGGTAATTTTTAATAAACAACTCCTTTGAAAAATATTTGAAATACCAAGAGTAAAAAGGATGACAACAGGAATTTATTTAATAGGCCAAAATTCCTATGGGAGGAATAATCATATGGTCAAGGGAATCAAAATGGATCACATGAATATGATGTGAAAATCATGAAGATGACAAGTGAAGATTGAGTTAGCTCAAAAAGGATAGGAGTGATTTTTAGGAAGGCTTAACAAAAGCATCATGATAACAGGGACATGATTCTATTTGTTGGGAAGACCTCAAGAGGGCTTTGAAAGAAAAGCCAATGGGTTTAATATTCAAATACAAACATAAGGATAGGGTTCATAGATAGGTACCATTATATCCATGATGGTACATTGTTCAAAGATCAAGATTTCTCCTTATGGCAAGAGGCCAAACTAGAGAAGTTAAGGAGGACATAAGATGAGATAGAAATAGGATATAACATGTTACTGATGTATGGGCTTTGTTATTTGTAGATCTTATTCAATTAAAACACTCACAATCCTTCACAACAGTTATAAATTCTTTGAGGTAAAAACAAGATTAGGTCACCTCACAAGAATATAATAACAAGACCTAACAAGTTCACTCAAACAAGAGATTTCTATAAATCAAATTCCTGGAGTTTTTCCCTCAAGTGTTTTAAAGAAAGTTAGTGGTCAAGCCAAACCACTTAAGGAGGATTTTTATAAAATAGGTTCACCTCCATGCTTGTTATTTATGTAACCATTTTATCTTGGTTGGTTCCAACACCAACATTTCAAAGTCAAACAAGGCAGAGAGAGGTGAAACAAGATTAATAGTTAAGCATTTAAAAAGTTTTTGTTGGCCCTAATTTTTGACTTTCCCACAACTGCACTTTGTTGGTTTCCAAAAAGTGGGGTGTGACACCAAATGCCTAACTCGTTAGCCTAACCATCCTCCTCACAAACATTCTCAACACAATCCAATAATGAAGGAGGGTTAGTGATAATGGTGTTGGAGTTAAGAGAGCATACCGAAGTGGCTTTTGCCATAAGACATGTAGGTCGGGTAGCCACAATCTCATTGGGGGATTCAAATAGAAAGATCGATGGAGATGACGCGGTAGCTATGGCGATGTGAGCAACTCCTACCACTTCATCTCCGGAGATATAGGTCTCTATGACCGCCCCTTCTTGAACATAAAGGGCCCTTGGCACTCTTCTAGTGAAGTTCTTGTTTTGTGGAGCCTTGGCCTTGTTTTTGCGAACAAGCTTGCCTTCATTTTCTTCTCTTAGATCAAAAGGGCACTCCTTCACGAAATGGTTTGTGCTACCACAGTTGTAGCATGTCCTTGGTCACTCCCCCTTCTTCTTGTAGTTCTTGTTTCGTGGAGGTATTGGAGAGCCGGCCTTGTGAGCTTCCCATCTCTTCCAATATCCATGCATAGAAAGAGCAATGCATTTGTGAGATCCGGTGTAGGTATCCTCATAGTCTTCCTCATCATCATCATCATCATCTTCACTTTCATCGACTCGAGCCATAGCCTTTGACTTCAAAGCGAGGTTGGGTGACCTTCCCATTCCTCTAGAGCGAGCTAGAGCATCATCCGCACTCTTGTGTGATAGAGAGATGGCGATGAACTCACTAAGCACACCAATGGAATTGAGAGTATCGTAGTCCGCTCTTGTTCGGATGCTAGTGGAGAAATTCTTCTCAAAGGGTGTAATGGCTTTGACAAATTTACTCTTAATCCACTCATCGGAGATCTCTTCCTTTCCAAAGTCTCTCAATTGATTGGCGAGAGTGACAACTCTTCTATATAGCTCTTCGTGAGTCTCATCCTCATGCATAACAAAGTTCTCGGAGTTTTCAATGGCCACGTCGTACTTGGAAGATTGGATGCTATCATTTCCTTGAAACAAGGTGTCAAGCTTGTCCCAAGCTTCCTTGGCGGTCTTGCAACTGCGAATGTGAGTGAAATACTCCCTTGGGAGAGCCTTCTGGATGATGACAAGTGCAGTCTTGTTGAGTTGAGATTCCACATCCTCCCTCAGAGTCAAGTTGCTTGGGTCATGATGATGAAATTCATGAGTCAGTCTCCTCCACAATGCGGTGCACGATCCGGAAATATGGGACTCCATTTCAAACTGCCAAGAAGAGAATTCATTAGTGTTAAGCATGGGAGGAATTCCAACATTAAGAATGTGTGGCATGGAAACAATTGGGTGGATGGAGTCATAATTTTGCAGTGGTGGAACTTTTGAATTGGACCCCGAACAATTAGCCGTTTGAGACTTGGAGCCACCGAAACTCTCCTTTGCTTTGGCTTTAGCCTTAGCTTTGGCAATGTTCTCTTCGAGTTCGGAATCGTCCGGAGTCATTTACTCTTCCGAACTATCCTCGTCGGAGATGTGGGAAGAGTTCGAGGGCCCCTTAGGTTTACCCCTCATGTTCTCCAACATCTTCTTGATGGAGGAAACCTCCGAGCCTACACTAGATCTAACCTTGGACAATTGGGTTTGAATGGTACAAACCGTTGTCTCTAGGTTAGCTATAGTGTCGGCCATTTTGGACAGCTCCTCCTTAGAAGATTCACGGATCATCTCCGTTGACCATGATACTCTTAGGCGGTTAAGCCCGATAAAAGAGCCGAGGCTCTAATACCAATTGAAAGTACACAAAGGTCAACTAGAGGGGGGTGAATAGGTGACCTACAAATTTTATGTCTTTTTCAATTTTAATGGGGCTTTGGGAAGTAAATAACTTGGTTATCTAGATGTGCAACTAAGTAGACACCATATGTGACAAATAACGAGTAGCAATGGAAGTTAATGCAAGGCACAAGATAACCACAAGTGAAAACACGGAGACAAGGATATGTTTCCCGTAGTTCCTTCTTAAAAGAAGTACGTCTACATTGGAGAGGTGGGGAGCCACCTAGGCGCTCCTCGATAGCACGGATGTGCACACCTTGTTCTCCTTGAGCTTCTCCGGTGAGGGAGATTCTCGTTTCCACTATGAGGTCGACTTGAAGGCGTTGACCAAACCTTTACAAGTAGTTGAGGCTACTCCACAAGTGAGATGGAGACTCTCAACAATCTGAAGCTTCTTGCTACAAGGTGGAAGCTACAAGCACTAGGGTTTCCCTTGGATGACAAGGAAACCAAGAGATTACAAGATCCCAAGGGGTATGGTGTCAGAACACAATTTTTGGGTTGGTAGATAGGTAGATCTAGGCCTCCTCCATGAGATCCTTGAAGGGCATCGAGTTTGGTTTGAGGAGGAGGGAGATCGGGGCATTTTGAGCTCTTCAACAATGGAGGAGAGAGAGGAATGGACGAACTAGCTATTTAGAGGAAGAAGACAGCTATTTATAGGCTCCTCCAAATTCTGACTGTTGCAGTGCGCCAGGGCCGGAATATTCCAGGGTTAGCACCGGAAATTTCCGGTGCAGCAAGGCCGGATATTTGAAATATCCGGGGGGCGGAATTTTGAATATTCCGGGGCCGGAAAATTCTGGCCAATATTCCGCCCCCATCTCTGTGCGCGGGCAGCAGCATCACGCCGAAAAACTGCTAAGGACCAAGCCGGATATTCGAAATATCCGGGGGGGGGGCGGATTTTTGAATAATCCGGGGCCGGAAATTTCCGGCCAATAATCCGCCCCCATCTCTCCGAGTGGGCACCTTAGAAATCTCCAAAAACGGGTAAGGGCCAGAGGGCCGGAAATTTGCCCCGGAATATTCCGGGAAAATATCTGCCCCACCTTCTGTGTGCGGGTAGTTGTAGAAGATACTTAGTCGTTTGAAGAGGCCAGAGGGGCCGGATATTCCGCCCCATATCCACCGGAAATTCGGGGTCAGCAGCTGAAAAATCCTGTAGCAGAATAGATCATTTTCAGAAATCCTCTTTGAACTTTTTGATAGCATTATAAATAATCATATGAGAGGCCATCTTCATACACTTAAACAACATTGTTAGAGAGAGGATACCTTCGTTGTTATCATCACCAAAATCATTAGAGGGATCATGAGCTTTCACTTGGGAATATCGATTCCCATTGAGCTAGGAATACATCGTGTTCTCCAATCTCTGCCACCTAGTTACAAGAACTTCGTGATGAACTATAATATGAAAAGCATGACGAAGTCTCTTCCTGAGCTTCTCTCGATGCTTAAAACTGCCGAAGTGGAGATCAAGAAAGAACATCAAGTGTTGATGATCAATAAGACCACTAGTTTCAAGAAAGGCAAGTCAGGGTAAACTTCAAGAAGGGTGGCAAATCTGTTGCTGCTCCTGAGAAGAAAACCAAGTATGGCCCTAAGCTTGAGACTGAGTGCTTTTATTGCAAGGGTACTGGCCACTGGAAGCGCAATTGCCCCAAATATCTGGCAGATAAGAAGGTCGGCAAAGTGAACAATGGTATATATGATATACTTGTTATTGATGTATACCTTACTAGTACTCGCAGTTGCACCTGGGTATTTGATACTAGTTCGGTTGCTCACATATGTAACTCGAAACAGGAGCTGCAGAATAAGCGACCACTAGCAAAGGATGAGGTGACGATGCGCGTCGGTAATGGATCAAGAGTTGATGTGATCGCCATTGGGACGCTGCCTCTACATCTACCATCGGGATTAGTTATAAACCTCAATAATTGTTATTTGGTGTCTGCATTAAGCATGAATATTGTTTCTGGATCTTGCTTAATGCGGAATGGTTATTCCTTTAAGTCTGAGAACAATGGTTGTTCGATTTATATGAATAATATATTTTATGGTCATGCACCTCAGAAGAATGGTTTATTTATTTTGAATCTTGATAGTATTGATACACATATTCATAATGTGAATGTCAAAATAATTAAGTTAAATGATGATATTGCTACTTACATGTGGCATTGCCGCTTAGGTCATATTGGTGTTAAGCGCATGAAGAAGCTCCATTCTGATGGACTCTTAGAATCACTTGATTATGAATAGTTTGAAACATGTGAACCATGCCTTATGGGCAAGATGACTAGAACCTCGTTTTCTGGAACCATGGAACGGGCGACAGACTTACTGGAAATCATACATACTGATGTGTGTGGACCAATGAGTGTATCGGCACGCGGTGGATATCATTATGTTGTCACTTTCACAGATGATTTGAGTAGATATGGGTATATTTACTTAATGAAACACAAATCTGAGAGATTTCAAAAGTTCAAAGAATTTCAGTGTGAAGTTGAAAATCATCGTAACAGAAAGATTAAATTTCTACGATCTGATCGTGGAGGTGAATATCTAAGTTACGAGTTTGGCATGCATATGAAACAATGTGGAATAGTTTCACAACTCACACCTGCCGGAACACCACAGTGTAATGGTGTTTCTGAACGTCGTAATCGTACTTTATTGGATATGGTTTGATCTATGATGTCTCTTACAGATTTTCCTATCGTTTTGGGGTTATGCACTAGAGACCGTTGCATTCACTTTAAATAGGGCACCATCTAAATCCGTTGAAACGACACCGTATGAATTATGGTTTGGAAACAAACCTAAGCTGTCATTTCTAAAAGTTTGGGGATGCGATGTTTATGTGAAGAAGCTTCAACCTGATAAACTCGAACCCAAAGCGAAAAAATGCGTCTTTATAGGATACCCTAAAGAAACAATAGGGTACACCTTCTATCACAGATCCGAAGGCAAAAATTTTGTTGCCAAGAATGGATCCTTTTTGGAGAAAGAGTTTCTCTCGAAAATGTGAATAGTAGGAAGGTAGAACTCGACGAGGTTATTGAACCTTCTCTTCTTGGAATGGTGAGTAGCGCAGCGCCGGAAGTTGTTCTGGTGCCGACCCCGTCAGTTGAAGAGAGAGCTAATGATCAAAATCATGAAACTCCAGAAGAGGAAACTACCGCAACTCGCAGGTCAACTAGGGAACGTACAGCTCCTGAACTGTACGGAGATCCCATATTAAACTTCATGGTAGATGGAGGTGATGACCCTGCGACGTATGATGAAGCGATGATGAGCCCAGATTCCAACAAATGGCTTGAAGCCATGAAATCCGAAAAGGATCCATGTACGAAAACCAAATTTGGACTTTGGTGGACTTACCCAATGACCGCAAGGCCGTTGAGAACAAATGGATCTTTAAAAAGAAAACTGACGCTGATGGTAATGTGACACTCTATAAAGCTCGACTTGTCGCAAAAGGTTTCCGACAAATTCAAGGAGTTGACTATGATGAGACTTTCTCACCGGTAGCGATGCTTAAGTCGGTTAGGATTATGTTAGCAGTTGCTGCATTTTTCGATTATGAAATCTGGCATATGGATGTCAAAACGGAATTCCTCAATGGTAACATTGAGGAAGAGTTGTATATGATGCAACCCAAAGGTTTTGTTGATCCTAAGGATGCTGACAAGGTGTGTAAGCTTCAACGTTCCATTTATGGACTGAAGCAAGCATCCCGGAGTTGGAACCTCCGTTTTGATAAGGTGATCAAAGGATTTGGATTTGTCCAAACATACGGAGAAGCTTGTATTTACCAGAAAGTGAGTGGGAGCTCTGTAGCATTTCTAGTACTATATGTGGATGACATATTGTTGATTGGAAATGATATAGAACTTTTTAAAAGCGTAAAAGGTTATTTGAACAGTAGTTTTTCGATGAAAGACCTCGGTGAAGCAGCTTATATATTAGGCATCAAAATCTACAGGGATAGATCAAGGCGCTTAATTGGACTTTCACAAAGTACATACCTTGACAAGATTCTGAAGAAGTTCAGAATGGAAGATAGTAGGAAGGGGTTCTTACCTATGTTGCAAGGCAAAACGTTGAGTAAGACTCAATGTCCAGCTACGGCAGAAGATAGAGAAAGGATGAATAAGACTCCCTATGCTTAAGCCATAGGTTCTATCATGCATGATATGCTATGTACAAGACCGGATGTGGCACACGCTATTAGTTTGACTAGTAGGTACCAATATGATCCAGGTTTGGAACACTGGACGGCAGTCAAGAATATCTTTAAGTACTTGAGAAGAACTAAGGATATGTTTCTCATATATGGCGGTGAAGAAGAGCTCGTCGCAATATGTTACGTCGATGCTAGCTTCAACACTGATCTGTATGACTCTAAGTCTCAGTCCGGGTACGTATTTGTTATGAATGGAGGAGCAGTAAGCTGGAGGAGTTCCAAGCAATCCATGGTGGCGAGATCATCAACAGAAGCCGAATATGTTGCTGCCTCAGAGGCAACACATGAAGCAGTTTGGATGAAGGAGTTCATATTTGAACTAGGCTTGGTTCCAAGTGCGTTGGATCCAATGGTTATCTATTGTGACAACAATGGTGCCATAGCCAATGCTAAGGAGCCAAGGTCTCACAAGAATTCCAAGCATATCAAGCGTCGTTTTCACTCCATCCGTGAACATGTCGCAGATGGGGATGTGAAGATTTGCAAAGTACATACGGACTGAATGTGGCAGATCCGTTGACTAAACCTCTCTCAAGGGAAAAACATGATCAACGCCAGAACTCAATGGGTGTTAGATTCATCACTATGTAATATAGATTATTGCCTCTAGTGCAAGTGGGAGACTGAAGGGAATATGCCCGAGAGGCAATAACAAAGTGTTTATTATGTTATTCCTTGTTTATGATAGATGTTTATTTCTCATTCTAGAACTGTATTAACCGGAAACATTAATACATGTGTGATTAATAAACAAACCAACGTTCCTAGTGAAGCCTCTCTTTTAACTAGCTCGTTGATTAAGAGATGATCAAGGTTTTCTGATCATAGACATTGGATGTTGTTAATAATGGGGTCATGTCATTAGGAGAATGACGTGATGAACTTAGACCCTAACTAAGTATAACAATACAATCATGTCATTTAGTTTTTTTGTTATGTCTTACATTCGGAGTAACATTGTTCCTTAGACCATGAGATCATGTTAATCACTAATACCGAAAGAATACTTTGATGACATCAAACATCACACCGTAACAGGGTGACTATAAAGGTGGCATTAGATATTCGGAAAGTGTTAGTTGAAGCTCATGGATCAAGAATGGGATTTGTCCATCCAATATGATGGATAGATATACTCAGGTCCCTCTCGGTGATATCACATCGACACCGCTTGCAAGCACGTGATATGATCACAAAGATGTTATATCATGGGAACGAGAAAAGAGTACTTGTCGGATAACGAGATCGAACAAGATATGGTGGATACCGATGATCGGATCTCGGACAATTAATATATCGCGAGACAAAGGGAAATCGTTACGGCGTGAAAGGTTCACACGATCACGAGAGTCATCGTTGAATATATAGGAGTCATCAAGGATCTCCAGATCCCGCTGTTGATTATTGATCGGAGAGGAGTCTCGATCATGTCTATAATATTCGTGAACCGTAGGGTGACACACTTAAGGTTCGATGAAGCGTTAGAGAGGATACGGAATACCGAAGAATATTTTGGGCAGCTCCGAAATTGTTTCGGGGAAAATTGAAATAGTTCAAGGGGTTTTTCGTCCAATGGTTGTTAATATAATTAACAAAAGATTCTAGGTGCTACATGCAAATGTTTGTTAATGGAATTAACAAATATAAATAAAGAAATAAAAATGTTTTATTTGTTTATTAAAGAAAAACCTTTGGATTTTCTAAGTGGAAAATTAAGGGAGCATGAGTGTGTGTGAGTGGGGCTTCCACTCACATGAAGAGAGGAAGGGGTGGGGGCACCCATGGCTGGCCGCACCCTCCCTTTGGGCTGCCTCCCCCTCCCCTATAAAAGGAGGGTGAGAGCTCCCTCTTCTCCACACACTTGCCCACTTCTTTTTCCCTCCCCCGCTGCTCCATTCCATGGTCTCCGGCTTGGCGAAGCCCTGACCGTGGGATTCTTCACCACCACCACGCCGTCGTGCTGCTGGAATTCTGAGGGATCCTCTACTTCCGCAACCCGCTGGATCGGGGGAAAAGAAGTCTTCATCGAGCTGAACGTGTGACCGATTACGGAGGCACTGCCGGATTGCGGTCCACTTCTTCTCGCTCGGGATCGGCGTGAGTACGACTACGCCAACAACAGATCTTATCTCGTACCACTTTGAGTCTTCGAGGGTATGTTATCTCAAGACCTCTCTTTCTCCTCGTTGCCTTTCATCTCATAGATTAGATCTTGACCATTCACGCGTAGGAAATTTTTTGTTTTCTATGCAACGTACCCTTCAAAATTCGCCATGGCTAAGCAGATTTAACTCAAACAATGGTTTACCCTAAATACATGAAAATGGTCCCGTCTATACACTATCTAAGAATAGGCGCTTGAGCAGACTAATCGTGAATAGACACCTGATTAGAAAATTAGCTGACCTTGCTCTGTCCATTGTGTTCAGATTAGAAAAATGAAAGGGGCTGCTGAACTGCAAAAGGATCACAAAGGACACCGAGGAGGGGTGGGAGCGCCAACGTTTCTAGGCGTGCCATCGGCAGCGGCGCTCAGAGGATGTGCAATTCTGCACAACGAGTATGGCATGTCAGGTGTCCTGCTAGGCTACGGACTGAAGACCACGATGAGGCTTAGGTGGAGGAAGACATCTATCTAACCTGAAGAAACTCGAGGTTGGAGGGGACGTCACGACCGGGGCACAGAGCGCAAGGCGTGCTCTCGCGCCGCTCGCGTGGGGCGGCAGGGATGTTGTCGCGGCGGAAGGGGACGGTTGTGTGGAGGTCGTCCCGGTGCATGGGGATGCGGCGTGGAGGCGATCGCGGAGGCAGGAGGGCGGCGGCGTTGGTGATGATGATTCTTCTAGGTGTTGTCTATCGCTAGATTAGGATTGACTTTTTTCAGACGGTTGCGTTTCTGTGATCGTGGAGGGGGACTGACACTGTTTTACCGATAAACCCGGGAGTAATTCTGAGCATGATCGCAAGTTTGTACGGCCAGCATTCTTTGGATCTGCCTCTCTGTCTCTTCCTCGTCGTCCTCCTCGCAGTCGTCGTAGACCGGCATGTTGGAGGGGCCAGCCTCATGGTCGTTCTCGGCGAAGGGCGATGGGTCGCTTGGCGATGGGTTCGCCACCGTAGCGAGCCAGCGCCGCTTCGCTCTGCCTTGCATTTTCATCCGGTGCAACTGCGCCTGCTCGGAGGGATGGCGGTTGTGCCTCTCGCCCTGCGGGACAGCCTTGCGCCGCTCGCTCTCGTACCGCGCGACGAGGGTCTGCTGCTCATCCGACGCTGCGTTCGTGTTGAGCTGCTGGTAGACCTGGCGCTCCGCCTCCTCCCTCTGATGGGTCTCCAAGGATGCCCGAACAACGGCAGCCTCGGCCACTGCCGCCGCCTCCTCGAGGCTAGCGCGGACCCGGCGGAATGCCTCCTCGTTGCGCCATGTGGAGAACGAGTTGCACGCCGCGACCTGGTCGGGCCAGACTGGAGGCGGAAGTGGCTCCTCCTGCGCCGGCTGCTGCTCGGGCTCTGCCTCCTCCTGCGCCGGCTGCTGCTCGGGCGCTGCCTCCTTCTGCGTCGGCAGCTCGTCCTCCTCGTAGAACTCGTTATCGCTTTCGTCGTCACTGTGGCCACGCGTCGCGGCCGCGGGTCGGCAGTACAAAGGCGAGTTGCGGCAGGCCTGGAGCCGACGCGGCATCGTCTCGGGGTGTCTAGTTGGAGTGCGGCGAGGGCGATGAGACTGAGTGCGGTGAGGGCGATGGGAGCGGCGAGGGGATGAACGTCGAGAATGAGGGAGAGTGGGCCGGCGGGGGCGCCTTTTGTAGCTCTGGCGGGGCTCATGCACTGGCCGCCCACCACGCCATTACTCTGGCAGCCTTTGATTTGGGCGCATGCACTGGCCGCTCGCCACGCCATTACTCCGGCAGGCTTTGACCGACGCGGCAGCCGAGAAGAAGTTCACGTGCGGGGGTTTCTGTTCCCGCGGTTTTCCCACGCGTCGCTGACAGCGCTGGCCCGCGTCGCATGTCCCGCCTTTTCGCCCCCCCCCCCTCCCCAAGCCGAACCCAGCGGGCTGGTTTTCGCCAGGGTGCGGCGGCGCGAAATAACGCCGAAACGTCGCTATTTGGCCTTCTGGGGGGGCGAGTGGTGCAAAAACGGCGCTTTTTGCTTCCGCCGGCGTTAAAAAAGCCTTTGGGGCGGCTGGAGATGCCCTTTCTATGGAAAAAATATTATCTGTAATCTTTACAGTCGAATCGGTAGAAAATTGATGTTTTCATTATTTTTTTGAGAAACACAGTACAAACGCAATACACGCGCATACACCCACCCCTATGAGCACCTTCGAAAGACTGAGCCGACGGGTCTTGAGATTGACGATGTCACCACAGGCGTATCGATGTCGACGGAAACGTCGCCTCTCACTGAAAGAATATTCCGCCTAAAAGCGACACACAGATGTCAACCCTGGGGTTTGAACTCTGATGGGTTAGGGTACAACCACTCTCTTAACCATTCAACCACATGTTGGTTCGCAATTGATGTTTTCGTTTTATTACGTATATAATAGTGTGTATGAACCAAGTTCCAATTCTCATATTCCCGCACGGGCACCTTACTAGTTAGATCTAAATGTCAACAATAATACTAAAAAACCATTCCGCGTACATTTAGCAATTTGAGATGGCAGACGAAATTCTGCCGCCGCGGACGAAACGGTCCGCCTCCGACCCTACTACGGATGATCCACCGCAATTCGCTGTCCGCTAAATTCGCAAACTGACATCCCAAATTCACGGCAATCATCTCCTCAATTGACTCACGATCCAATCGAGGAATGTGTCCACCCTATGGAACTTCTCTACGGGAGACACATCAGCTGTCCCTCACCCCCCACACAATTTTTTCACCGGCGGCCTGCCAGCGGCCTCCCCACCGGCGTCCACCCCGCCAAAGAACCTCCCATGCGGTGCCTAGCTCGCTGGCCCAGGCGACACCGCCGCTGCACGCAATGTTGCTGCCCAAGCCGGTCACCACCGTCGCTCCACACGAGCCTACCACCCGACGTGACGCCTCTGCTCCCAATGGTGAGGAGAATCCCTCTTTAGTCTTACCGTCAAATTGTATTGAAATTACTGAAATCCTTAAATGCAATTTAAGCCACCTCAAGGAGTTCCGTGATTTCTGCGCATACTCGAACTTGTAGGAACAAAAGAATTGGTATTTGTATGTTGTTTCTTCCCAAATTCTGAACCCTCACTAGAAATAACCCTGGAAATGCTACGAAATCTTCATGGTTAAACTGCAGGTGTTAAACTGCAATTGTCTATATTCTTGGAGCAGCAGGCTAAATTTTTTCTGAAGTAACTTTCTTGCTCTTGCAATTCATGTTTTCGTTTTTTTTTTCAGGCACTAAGCATTGGTTGCACCTAGCTTGATTTGGAGGCATATACCGTTGGTGTGTTTTTCTTATCCCTTAAGCTATGGCCGTAGCTTGATTGGTTTGGAGTTGGATTTCCTTGATATCTTATTTCCTGCTTAAAGTGTATTCTTTATCAATCAGGTAAGAAAGAGAATAGTGGTACATGAATTTGATTGTTTGGTCTGGAGTTTAATACATGGTGCACATTTAGCCAAAATGAACCACACTGCAAATGGTACGGTTATCCCTTTTATTATCTCGGAGATAGTCATACACTAATTATTGTCGAAACTTCTGTACAATATTCACCGTTCTAATGTGGTCACCCGCAGCATAGCTGCAACTTGGAAACCAATTTCAAAGCTCACTCTTATTATGGAAACTGAAATAGTGGCATATAGTATTTTCTTATAGTACAATGTATGTGACCTTTCTTTAGTAGAAATCTGACCATACATATCTTGCTCGATTTGATTTTGATCTCTTTGTTACTCTGTATGTTTCTTGAACGAACTGAAAGTGAAGGAAAGTCTCCAAGGAGCAAGAGAAATCATTTGCAAATACAGGTGTGTTGTGAGTTCTCTATGCTATTATTTTGGCGACTATGGATGGGCTGATTTCTTTTATATTAAGTTGCAGGTCGATCTTACGCTACCAATTAAAATGGTATACTCATCGTGCTTATGTTACACAGTAATATGCCATGCCATCTAATGACAGGGAAGTTCTACCATGCATGTTTTCCTTTACTTTAGAATATATGACATACACGAATTAAATATAGAAAGGAAAGGCATGAATGCACAAATTTGCAGTAGTAAATCAGAAAGATGTTCTTTATGCGAGGTCCAGATGAATGCCAGTTTTGCCGCCTCGCCGATGGCCCTCGACACCGCCGAGATCGAGCACCTCCTCGACCTAATCACTTGCCGCTGCGTGGCACCTCGCACGCGACTGCTCCACACGCCGGAGGCCAACCGAGAATTGATGCGGTAGATATGGGTGACTACCTGACTCATTTTCGATATTTTTTTATCAGGATTGAATGATTACTAGATTATTGTAAAAGCCATGGACAATCAGCATGTTTATTGTTTTCACTGAAATTATCAAAAGAATTTCTGCTTTACACGTGTTTGTCACATTGTACAGAAGCATACCTCAGGCTTGACAACTTAAGTAAGAGGAGCATTTTTTACAACCAGACTGAATCTCAAGCTTGCACGTTTAACTCTTTGTAATATTGAGATGTTGAAGAATGTATTTTGTACACTAGGTACTAGGCAGTATTGAATCATCCAAATTATACAATTATTTATGTGAATTTTAACAAGAAAGCGTGCGCCGTGATTTTCACGTACTTGTAACAGTTGTGGGTGTAAAAACAAGTGAAGCTAATAAACTTCTGAAGCTTCCATTTGAGGCATAATATCTAGGAGAGTAGTTAGTATCCCCTTAAAATTCCTGAATCTATCTAAGGCTTTAAGCCGGGTGCCAACGCCGGTTTCTCAGCGATTTCAACTCTGTGGTCTCTCTGTGCTGTGGGCCCTTCTTGTGCGGCAGATCGTTTGTGGACTCCCTGCTGAGCGCGTGGCTACGGTAATTTGTTTTGGTCTTTGTTTTTCTTGTAACAGCTGTTTGGTGGACCTGCGGTTCTTCTGGTCCCGCTTGCCTGTGAGCTGCGGCCTTGTTTCGGCTATTTTTTGTGTCTGTATCGTTATGTGCGACCGTGGGCGGTGGAAGAGGTTTAGTCTTTCTCTTCTCTGTCTCCGAATAGATCTTCCCCGTTGCGCTCTCTTCTCCGGCATGCCTTCCTGTCTAGGCATCTTCGACGTGCTTTCTTCTGCGTTGTGGCCTGCTGTTTTGCCGTCTCCAGCTGCAGGTACCTCTCCGCCTGGATGCGTTTCTGCTTTTCTGCTGCTTTGTTTGGCCGGTCCGGCTTGTTGTTTGGGGGCAGAGGACTGATGGCCGTGTTGTCGGACGTGGTTTGGCCTTGGCTGGAGGTATGGCGGCGACGCGCCTGCTTGTTGTTTGGGGGCAGAGGGACTCATGAGACTGCTATCGGACACAGTTTGGCCTTGGCTGGAAGTCCGGCGGGGGCGCACGCTTGGGTGCTGTCGGCCGCGATTTGGCCTTCACTGGCTGGAAGTCCGGCGGAGGCGCGCACTTGGATTGGTCCGAGGCTTCCGCCTGGATTTGGCCGAGTTCCTCTTTTGGGCTCTTTTCCCTCCTGTATTTTGTTACAGTGCGTGCATCGGTTCTTGTTAGAGGGGGCAAGTACTTTCTTAGAGCCCCTGTGTTGTATGTAAAAAGAAAGAGCGTCTGTGTTGTCTTTTATTAGATTTCTTATAGCGTGTGTGCCGTATTTTGTTAGAGGGAGCTAGGGGGGATTCTGGTAGTTAAGCTTGGGTATCATCCGATGGTGGGATTCCTTCATATATCCGTGCTAGACAGAGTTTAGCGTCGCGGGCCTCTTCTTTGTTCGTGCAAGGCGTTTTCGGGTTGCATGCCGGCCGGACTAGCCTCCCCTGATTCATTCGCTGCTTGATTGTTCTAATGTTGCTTCATTTTTTGGTTGATTTTTTGCGTAGTTTTTCGGTCTCAATGTCATTTATTAGTAGCCATTCGCACATTCCTGTATCTCCCAGGTGAAAACAAAAAGACCCATCGGTGTTGGAGCTACTAAAGACACTCCAGCTGAAAGATGAAAAAACAGAGGAAACAGAGTGCAGTGGCAAGCAGGTGGCGCCTCCCTACACAGAGAAGCCATACCAGATCAAGGAGATTGACACGCACCTTCAGCCGACCAAACCAGGAGACGAAAGACGCGTCGTTATACCAGGAGTAAGTATGCTAAGTAATTTTTGTCACTCAATATAGTACATGCCGGAAATGCGCCAAACAATCAGCTCAGCGCCCCGTACTTAAAGCTTGTAAACATGAAATGAGACATGGTAGCCTGTCATTCAAGTTTTTGTGCCGATTTATATCGTATGACCTGCCTTTTGAGTTCACTAGGTTGTCGAGTTACTTTGAATTTAAAACCATGATACATAAATTCACTGTATGTCCCTGCAACTCTCTTTTCAAGCCATTTTGAGAAAAACGCTGCCATTTACCTACCATATTTAACTCAATATAAGCAAACTTATAATCTTAGCTTTGTCCTCTACCCAGTTATACTGATACAATGGTTTGATCATGAATATCATTAAAATATTACTATTCATTCCTCTAAACTTGCTGCTTGGTCCTAAAAGATGATCCTAATTAGTTATGCCTTGTGTTATTATATCCAAATAAATAACAAGATTTATGACTGGCAGTGAAGGCGAAAAAATATAGTATTTTTCAGGTTATATGGCTGAAAAAATAAGAAAGAACATATAAAGATAGAACTTCCAGTTTCTTGTATAAGGTCTACACCTTAGCCTGAATGCACATTACCTGGGGACTGTGCTGAAATTAACTAACTAAATTGCACGAAAGTTCTTAAATTAAGTGTTTATTTACATTAGAAATTGCCGATAATGGAGGCTCGACATCCGCTCTTTTCCTGTCATGTGCACATGCATTTTCTACAGCATTCACAGATTTTCCACATATATATACAACAGATAATTAATCATGTTTTTCCGTATGGTAAAGAAATCTATACAACATTGACCACACACTGGACCTTTTACTGCATGTCACCATAGAAAATCATGCTTTCCTTTTTTTTTTGTATCTGTTCCAAGAGGTTTAGTCTGTTACGCACTTCTACCTAATGTTAATTGATAGATCATTCTTCCTCAAGTGCTAGCTTAGACACGATCATGCTGACAGCTCATCTTAAAAATATCATGATATTCTATTTGCAAAACGTTTCTGACGACAACTAATAAGTTGCCACCAATGATGCTAAATACTGCCTGAATCAGTACCCTATAATCAGACCCTTTAATTTTCATAATCTATAAACACTATCCCAATATCAGTAATTAGCTTGCCCAGTTACAGAAACAATAATATGGCATTTCCAGATCATGCAACAGGAACAGGATTACACCATTGTATCAAACGAACAGAGGAAGAAATAGAAAGAAAATAGAAATTTCTAGCCACACATATATACATACCTCCATAGTGAACTACATCCATTGCCCCTCCTGTTTATTCTCGAAAAAATTTAAAGAGATGCTCTTTGCATTGGAGTGCAGAACAACTATCAAAATTTATTGACTAAACGAATAAAAGTAAAATAGTCAGCGTGTTTGTCTAAATACAACGTACTCATTTTCTTTGCAGGCCTGTACATATCAGTCGGCAAAATATGGCAGCAGACAAGCGTAGCCTTGCAGCTGCCAATATACCATGTATATATAGTTCAGGAAGGAACCAGCCAGTTTCACGGGTGTATCAAGATGGCAGTTCTACCTAAAGACATATCTGGATACCCAGAGGCAAATATATTCCACGGAGACATCGCGCTAGCAGAACACGGCGCAGTCGAAAATGCCGCAGAGGAGGCCCTGCTATTTTGCGTGGCCGTCAAAGTTCTCAATCACAATGCGATGCTTTGTGCAGTGAAAGAAAAAAACATGGTTGAATCGTACCAAGAGCTCTACAAAGATGCGCTTGAAGCAGCCAACGAATACGGCCAAAAGCCACGGCACAGGTATGACCATCTGACATATACCATACCTGCTATCTGTGCTCAGTACAGCCAGTTCCTTGTCCTGCCAGCAGGCAAGCTGGCAGACCTATCTCAACCATGTTCAGCAAGAGACGAATTTAGTTTTGCAATCACGCAGCTACTGCACCACCGAGAGGCAATAGAGAATCTACTACGCCGAAAGGTAAACCCATAGAAACACAAACACATAATTAATTCTTGCAGACTAATATCAAAAGTACAGACATGCCCCTATTTAGTTGCTGATACGTTAACTGGCTTTTCAAAAACGCAGGGGTAGAGAAATGCATCGCGACGATAGACTAGCCAAGATGATCTGACGAAATAACCAGTCGGACAAAGCGCGATCAAGTTTTTCATGCATCCAAGCAAAGTTATCATCAGCCGAAGCCCTATTTCTATCTACCTACCTCCTGTAGACCAGAGAACCCTGCTGCTATGTTTTAGGTCTTTGGATCTAAGATACTGTATTTTGTTTCCAGCTACCTACTACCCTCCAATATAGAAACCTTGGTAGATTACCAGCTATATTTTGTTTTAGCCTGCCTACTGTTTTGTAAGATAAAGAAACTTCCTATGTCTTTTGAAGTCTCTAAGATCAGCCTCACCAATACAGAGTGGGCACCAGCTCTCTGTTCCACATACAAACACCTACCATCCGTTCGGAATGCTGACAACAATGTGTTTTGAAATCTCTAATATCTGCTCTAGGCAACACAATATTGCCGATCACATTCCGATGTCCATGCAAAAAATTACCGTCTGTTAAAATGCTGCTCAACATCCTTACATCACATCAAATTTCAAACCAATATCAAACTGCCGGCACCTAAGACAACTGGAATCCCACATCAAGAAAAGAAGTACAGTAACATATGGCACCACATTAAGGACTTATAGTTCCTTCCCTGCAACACAAGACATCCACGCATTTACGGTCCGCCTTGCCCCCCCCCCCCCCCCCCCCCACACACACACACACACCAGCCCCAAAACATGACCGAAACACAACAAATCTCCCAATCTTTGATCGGTTAGACACCATTTTCTGCAGGCCAATCAGAGTTAGCTTACTCTATTCTTTCTACAAAATAAGATGCTTTAGATGCTAGCTGAAATTTGTTCAAACAGCTTCTATAACACATTCTCTAGGATATTGGACCCAATTACAGCTTTTTTCTGGCAACATTTCTTAGTACTACAATTTAGTACAGATTCTCCAATTTTGCTTACTTGCTTCTTAATCACTTTTTGGTGCCAACTTGGACCGAATTTGTTCAATCTAAAACTTGCAATGATAAAACGATTCAGACGATTGCCACCTTGCCAGAGCTAAAATCGGATATAAGATATTTCTCTACGCGCTCCTTATAATTTTCCTGTATTGCACACATGAGTACCAATGGATTAAGATTTATATATACGGCACCAGCGTCAGATCAGTTTTCTTACAGGTGGAAAATAAACATCCGTTTAAAAATTTCAAAGCACGTGTGCCTTGGGATTTCTTTGAAGTTTTCCGTTCCTGATTCACGATAAACGCAGTGGCTAAAGAACATCCACGGTGAGCTCGCCATTAGACAAACACCCATATTCATAGACATTGAAACATGATGCAGGCTACTAGCATTTACAAAAGTCCCTACAGAACGAACCAGAACACACACAAGCAACACGCCTTTAACACCGGATGTCTACAGAAACAACAGCTGCTGGAACCACTTCGCCCACCTACACCTAGACAATTGTGCCCACAACACATGATCTAAGGCCTATCTAACATATAGAGCAACAGATAGGCGTTACGCCAACAACCAGCAGCCAACACATCCGCATCACGCAGACAGAAACCGCCACCCAGGCAGACCAACATTGCCCTACAGAACGGCCAAAGACAGGTCCTACATCACGGCGCCCTATGCCCTGCGCTGCCGCCAGATTGACAAGAGCCACCAAAACCATTTCCTCCACACTCCTGGACACCTGAAGCATCCGGTCCATCACATAAGCCAGCTCAGCAATTTCGTAACCAGGAGCCAGCCTGACGGCAGCCGCAGTGCAGATCAACTCGCACATCCGTCGAACAGAGGGCAAGTCCTCCACAGCTGCATCCCAGCACTGTTCTAGAACGGCCGATTTCTCGATGGCCTCCTGCTTCTCCAAAACAGCCGCCTCCTTCACATAACGGCCTGCTCCTTCTCTGACACCACCTACTGTTTCTCAGCTTTGACAGATCCCAATGCCGCTCAAAGCATGACACATTGCCGACGCATGCGGTTCACGCGAGTCCAGTTCACGTCGTCCACCACGAGGCCTCGCCTCCACCTCAAAACACGAAGGAAGCGCTCTGCCACATCCTCCTCTGCCTCATAAATGCTCCCATGACGACGTCCCGTGCAACACATCACACGAGAGCAACCAGGATGGCAACCCATAAAAATCCGGCTCTCCACCGTAGACACAAAAGAGCCATCCACTCGCTTCGTCCGGTACGTCGCCTCCGTGCCACGTGCCCTACGAGCACCATACCAAGAAGAACCCGACGGGACACACGGGCAACAAGCGTTTCATCTACACAAACATAAAACGAGATCATCCAATGAAAACACACAAACCACTACCAGCATCAAAGAACACCAGCACCAACAACAATGGTATACACATAAAAAAACACTAACCAGGAATAACACCGCCCACTCCAACGGTCGGCGCCACGGCAGCAGGCCCGCCATCGGGCATGCCATGTCCTAAAACCGCTGCTCCAACCCGCCCAACAACGCCCTCAGCGCCAGCAGAAAGCTGCTCTGAAGAAACCACCTCGCCTGCGCCGGCATCAACACCAGAGCCACCAAGCGGAGCCTCCATCACAGCGCATGTACCCTCCTACGACTCCCTCGTGGAGAGACAACAACGAGCTCCAGCACCAGGAAAGAAAGCAGAAACGCAAGGAAAGCGCAGCAACACATGCAGCGGACTAGCCGAGAAAAGCAACTAATACTAAGCGCTATATGCCATCCCCACCAGCTAGAGAACAAAAAAAACATGCACGCTCTACACAGACGCCACTGCGGAGCAAGTACGCACAGGCACCGACCGCTCACGCCTCCACGCAACAACAGACGGCACACTAAACATGCCATGCACGGACGCACAGTCACAGGCGCAGCGAAGCGCGCGACCCGTCTAGTAACAATTTAATCCCGGGTGTTATATTTTAAATCATGTTAAGGCCGGCCTCTAACTGAATCTCTGTATACCTGTACGGTGAATGTGCATTTGTTCTTGAATACTTGATGCAGCGCCTGCACAATCCCTGATGTATTACTGTAGACAGTGTTTTCTCTTATTAATCATGTTGGTTCCTATCTGGTTCAGGCCGATAATGTTACTTCTTTTTCATCATGTCTGTGTGTTGCTGCACATAATTCTTTTCCTAACATGTTACCAAAAGTTTGCGGGAGTAATTTTGAAATCATTGTGAAATCGTTCACGGGGGAGTTGGCCAGCGTCAAGTTACCATAGGCTTCTCCCATTCCCGTCTAGCACCGATTTAGCCGTTGCCCTCCCTTGAGTATACAGTGAAGCATGCCCCTGTTGTGTTATACTACACTTCTGAAAGAATGTTGGCCTTATTTCTGTTCGAAACCAGAGTTTTGTTGTGAGTATGATCAATTGGAGTAACCACTCACATGGCTGAAGCTTCTTTCTTTAGGTGTTTTGTAGGGTCTTATTCAAAAATTTATCCTAAGATTTTTTGGCTGAGAGTTTCACATGAGACGAACAGCCTAGAACATATGTGAATCATTTTTTTAGAAACATGAGTTGATTATTTAGAAGAATTTATTTTTATTTTTGTGGGTTCTCCTTTTATGCAAGCATACCATTTTCTTTGCCAATGGAGAGGACCTCAATATTCTATAAGATGATAAAGATGATCTAAATATACTCAAGCTGCAACTCAGCATATGTTTTGTTAAGCACCTATTTCCAATTCGAGGTTGAACGGACAACGACGTCGCCTAGAGGGGGGGGGGGGTGAATAGGCGATTAAAACTTTTCCGATTAAGGCTTGCTAAATGCGGAAATAAACTAGGTGTTTAAATTAACAAGCATACAACCTAAATATTCTATGGCCAACTAGATGCACCAACAACTTATGCTAAGCAATACAAGTAACAAGGTGATAGCAAGATATATAACTTCAAGCTCGAAGGCTATCACAATGTAAATTGCATAAGTAAAAAGCTCGGGTATAGAAATAACCGAGGCACACGGAGACGATGATGTATTCCCGAGTTCCTCCCACAAAGGGGAGTACGTCTCGTTGGAGGGGTGTGAGCTCACCACGAAGGCCTACTCAACGCCACAAAGGCCTCACCCTATTCTCCGATGAACCCCGCCACAAAGGCCTAGTTCACCTTTCACTATTGGCAACCTTCAAACCCGAGGCACGCATCCACAACTCAATTGGAGGCTCTCGGTGTCACCACAATCTTGGGGCACGCATCCACAACTCAATTGGAGGCTCCCAAGAACACCACAAGTCGTCTAGGGTCCAAGACCCAAGAGTAACAAGCTCACAAACTTTCAACTTCCACGAATCCTCGTGGAGAGAGCAAACCGATGCAACCGATGCAAATGGCAAGAGCACAAGTGCTCAAATCCTTCACTCTCAAATTCCAACAAAGCAACAAATGCTTATGGGGGAATAAGAGAGGAAGAACAATGGAGGAGAAACACCAAGAACTCCAAGATCAAGATCTACTAAGTTTCCCTCACTAAGAAGGAAGATGGATTGGTGGAAATGTAGATCGAGATCTCCTCTACCTTCTCCCTCAAAGATATGCAAGAATCATAGGAGGGATTGGGAGAGGGGCAAGCTTTCCAAGGTCAACAATGGTGGGAGAGAAGGGGAAAAACGTGCTTGGAAGACTTGGGGACCAATGGGGAAGAAAGCCCCCTTAAATAGGTCCCCACAAAAACTAGCCGTTTGTGCAGGAATCTGGGACCGGAATATCCGGTCCAAGTTTGGACCGGAATATCCGGTCTCAAGATCTGCTCGAAACCTGTTGACTTTAACCGGAATATCCGGTCCCCTTGGAAAAATCCGGTACCAATAATCCGGTCCATGTCAGTGAGCAAATTGGTCTGAAAACTGCCCAAACCGGAATATCCGGTATGCCCCGAATAATCCGGTTCAAATAATCCGGTTTACTTCAGAAGGTTCAAGCTTCCAGTCCTTAGCCATTTTTCGCAGCAACCGGAATATCCGGTCCAGGATGAATAATCCGGACCAAATAATCCGGTTGACTCCAGTAGCTCCAACCTTCCAGTCCTTAGCCATTTTTCGCAACAAACTCCACAACCGGAATATCCGGTTCCTCCGAATAATCCGGTTCCAAATAATCCGGCTCCTCTCTGTCCCGAATATGGACCAAAACTACCCTAACCGGAATATCCGGTTGCCCGGAATAATCCGGCTAGAATAATCCGGTTGAGTCCAGAACAGAGAGGCTGAACTAGAAACCCCATAACTTTTGCAAATGAACTCCGAACGAGGTAAAACCAATTGCAATGGAAAGATAACAGCAAGGAGTATCCAAACAAAAAGTGAAAATATTGATACCTCAAAGTATGGAGAAGTTACCACACATGGAAGGTGTGGGAACATTCTCAAAGACGAACGGAATATTTTCACCACCGAAAACGCAACAAGTTTTTCTTACGAAATCCGTTTTCGAGAAACCAAGGCTTGTCATGAAGATCACGACAAGCACTAAAACCCAAAGGAGACAAAAGCCAAATAAGAACCAAGAAAGATGATATGCAAAGTATGCAAAGGTTTGAGCTCTCCATAACGATTCGATCGAGTTACTCACTTGAGAGCCCCTCTTGATAGTACGACTATCTATCCTATAACCCGGTCTCCCAAAGACACGAGACCGGTAAAATAGAAAACCTATCAAGATTATACCTTTGCCTTGAGCATTCCACTTGAGCTAGATGATGACGATCTTGACTCTCTCAAGTTGGATCTTCTTTCTTGATTGCGCTTGCTAGCACAAACTCCGCTTGATGAAGACTTGCAAGTTGCTCCCCCATACACCATTATGGGAGAGACTAGCTCCCCCATACACCATTATGGGAGAGACCCTTCGGCAAATCTTCACAAGGCCACAATCTCCCAAAGTGGTGGCAAGCATCAAGCATAGGATATCTTCTAGATGCTTCACTTGAGCTTCTACGTCAAGCTAGATGACAAACACCGCTTGACGACGACATAGACCATGGGCTATATGAAATCTTCCTTTTGGTTCATGCCCATGGAAAGATACCTAACCACACATAGAGATGCGACACACACATATCATGGGTTAGTTCACAAAGCTATATTGACAATTGCTTACCATACCATGAGATACACAATCCCACTTGGTACAACTTGTAGCTTTGTGTGTTGATCGCTTGCTTGATCAACCTTGTATCTTTGCTTCTCACTTCTAAAGATGATGTCTTGAAGATGATAATGAAAGATCACCTAATCCTTTTTCTTCAAGACAAACTAGCAATAAGCTCAACTCAAACCAAGACCATTCTTCATATAAATCCATGAGAAAAACAATGGCCATCAAGGAAGCTAATAGAGTTCAACACATGAACTCCATTATTTCCTATGGACAAGATCTACAAGGATAACTCAATGCAAACATTAGTCCATAAAGGATTGTCATTAATTACCAAAACCACATATGGGGGAACCATGCACTTTCAGAGGTAAAGTGGGCATGTCTGTGTGATCTAATCTTTGTGTCATAAAAATAAAGGACAATGGGGATTGGGCAGGGCGATCCCAGGATGGGGCGAGCCGAGTCGACACGCATGGTAGGCCTCCAGGGAACCAAGCGAGTGGTGCGGGTGAAGGCCACCGGTTAGCGAGGCAATGTGACGCGCGATGTATGTCGACACGTCCCCAAGTTGTGCCAAAGGATGTGGAGAGGAGGGTAGAGTCGGTGAGTAGGAACATGGGATGGAGTCGTGCGATGGTGGAAGGTGGACTGCACGCTGATGCGATACGAAATTTAGAGGAAGAAAACGGATCAACTCGCCATTCAACTTAATCATAAAATAAAATGTGTCTCGTAAAGACGTGCGTGCACGTGCAAAGCTACTAGTTAGGAACAAAATAGGCAAAACTAGACATAAACGGAAGGCCCTAGCGATAAATTAGGAGTTCCATCCCCCGATCCCTCTCCACCTACCCTCCCTCCTAAACCACTTTTCCGCGCCGCCGGCACGGAGGGCAATGACAAGCACACCAGGACCAGGGAAAGCAATAGCGACGAGGCAGGCAATGGTGTTTTATGGAGGAAATGCCGACATGTGGTGCCGGCGATGGTTCAGGCACGCACTGCCGGCCGTTTCACAACGTGGCTAGATTTTGCGTTGGCGTCGACCAGCCAGTACGGCATGGTGATGTGGTGAAGCATCTTCCCGCTGCACATGTTGGTACGCATAATGCTTGCTGCACCAAAAAAAAATCTCTGAATTTTTGTTCGCTGATCGTTGCCGTGGGTATTGGTTCCGTAGGTGACGCATCTGTGTTGTGTTGTTAGGATTTCAGACCTAATAGGTGTCTAATCTTTAAGCTGGATCTGACGTATTTGGGACTTTGCGTTAATGGTGACACAAGTAGGGCGATATGGTGCTTGTGTTTGGGGAGATCTTTAGTTGATGCGGATACTTTCTCTCTTCAGCTTACCTCTTCTCAGTTTTTTACTTCTTAATTGAATTATGTGTATCATTACTGGTTTAAAAAAAGATTATTACGAATTTATGATGACCAGGCCAATGTATCAAAAGTGAGAACAAGGACCTGTCATATGGTTTACTAGACGGGTAGGCGCGCTTTGCCGCGCCGCCTGCCTTGCGCTGTCACGCGCTGTATGAGGCGCGGAACAATGAACTCGCTTTGATTCATGGTGCAGCTGGCCTAAAGCATATGAATTTTTCCTGATCCATCGAATGCGCATGTGCATTTGAAAAGGCAGTCATTACGGTCTATGCAAGAGGTTCATCCATTGCCGGAATAGTTCGTCATGGGCAGTCGATGTAGAGTGTGATAGTAGCCGCCAAAAATTTTCCGTACGTGGCAAACGTGGTTTCGCAGAAGCAGAAGTATGGGGGTGGCATTTCCGCAGCTATATATATTGGCGTCCTTGGTTGTTCCATCCTACTGGACTTTTGTGCTTTCGATTGATTTGGGTGTGGCCTGTAGGCATTCCAATATGTTTTTTCTTGTTGAAAATAAGGCGTTAATAGAGCTAAGCGATGCACCTCTGTCCTCTGAACTCATCCTTTCACAAATGAGATAATATGCATTTACATTTAACAGCAATAATACATACATACAGAGTTATAACCATCAAGCATGGTATTTCCTTAATTTGTGAGATATCGTTAAGTGTTGCCGCTAAGAAATATCCATTCCTACATATATTCTCCCAAACAGATCCGCTGAACAATATCCATTCTTGCATATATTCTCCCAAACAGATCATAATCTGACAACTAAAAGCTTGCCAACCCGATCTCTTCAATTGTAATGGTGCAGATATAGCCTGATAATTCATTTTGCATCCCAAGAAGGCATTAAATGTGTCGAAATATTTGGTCCGTGGAGCACCAGGAATAAAGTCTTGGAAGTATTCTATATTCCTTTTCCCCGTGGTCTGTGACTTGGCCATTTCTTCTACATGGTGATAGCTTGGCATGGCAGCCCTATGTCACCTCTTACATATAAGAGAGTGCAAGCACAAGGTAACAAACGTAACAAAGCATAGGCTGAAAGTTGGAAACTGATTAAGGTCATGCGGCCTTAATATGATATACGCAGATATTTTTTATTGTTGAAATTAGAACCAAAAAATGACAAAGGGAGAGTAGGGAACTCACACGGTGAGAATTGATAGGTGTAACCGTGCCTGCCGGAGATGCCAAAACGATATAGCACTTCAACAAACAGGTTGTGGGAAAGGAGACTTCTCTACACAGAGCCGACGAACAGAGTGCAGAACTTTGCACAGGGACATCGGCTACATCCAAGCCCACTCTCTGAGAGGCACACCTTACTACGGACAACTGCAGATAGCCAGGATTACATTTTAGAGAAATTATCTTATATTATGCATGACCTTAGCTAAGTAGGATCATCTAGGGTGACTAATAACAGGAAGACCCAGCTCTAATACGCAGTAATAGGTCTGGTACTCTGGAATAATGAAGCTAATGCGGAATTTTTTTATACATTTAGAATAAATATATCTGTATCTTCGGAACACAATCTGACCATCTCATACTCTGAATTTCATCGAGCATATAATTAAGACATAATCCTAACCGGCAAGTTGTTATTGCACAATTAATACGAGTATTGTTCACTATTACTCATGATTTTAAAGCAGACAAAATACCTACGCTACATGAGTTTGTGTTGTCCAACAACCTTCCCTTTTGGCAGTCTAGCAGTTCTATTACTACAGAAGTCTAGGCCGAGAGCCGCAAGTAGCATACATATTCCAAAATATCTTTAAAATCTAAATTTGAATGCAAAGCTAACTCCATTCAAGTGAAATTAGAATCTAGAACCACAACTGTTTATCATATAGGGAGAGAAGCCTAGAAGAGTTTAACGAATTAGTAACTCACATACATAATTAGTAGGATGCTTAATTTAGATGTACACTTACACTTCTCTCTATTCTCCTATCAGCAATTGTTTCTTTACAATAGCTAACAGCATGGGAATTAGGAAAATAAACTAACTGTAACGATAATACATGTATAAATGGATTATCCATCTAACTGAAACAATATACATAAGAAAGGGAACTGAGATAAAAGAAGGTACAATTAATTTCAATTCATGTTTTACTACAATTGACAACTGAATGATTAATTACTTATGGTTTTGAAGATGAATCCTGATATTTGAAGATATAGATATCTTAAAAAATTTGATGCAGATAATAGATCGAAATTACAAATAAAAAATAGACTTGACGATAAATTTAATGTAAAAACAAGTGTACCCAATCCTCGCGATACCGAAATTTCCCTGAAATGACTTTTAGCCTGTTGTAGCTATTTTGATCTCAACCATCTTTAGTTGGCTTCATTTAAATGATTGTTCTGATAGACTGTAACTTCTTTGTGTTTGCACCAGAGCATTAGTTATACATAAATAGTGTGATGATATTCTTGAACTGCTCTAAGTTCCAACGTACAACAAATGTAATAAATAACACAAATTTCAACAAGAGAGATTGTCGACAAATACCAGTTCACAAAGTCGTGTTGCCTTCTCTTTTGTTTCCATCACATGCAAGAAAGCATGATCATCCCAATGTCTTACATGAAAATTTCCAAGTTGATATCTCATAATCTGACAGAACCAATGGGACCATATAGAAAAAAAATCCAAGCCTCACCCTTCAACTTTCTAATGTAAAATAACGGAGGAAGTTGAACAATCTCATAAGCACCTTATTAAGGACATATCTTTTGATATTCATTATCTGGGTCAGCAATATTGTTGGAACTCCTGCATAGTAACGGTGAAATAAAGTTTAGAATGCAACATACAAAACACTTCTTATTCGCCACTAACCTGCATAGTATAAAAAAGTAGTTAAACTGCTTCCAAAATCTGAACAGCCCTCATATGCCATATTGTTAAGAAGCCCTGGATTGATATCTTGCCAACAAAACTTCAGTGAAAATCCAGCAAGTACATATCTATGGAGAAAGGCTGCAAGCGTGAGCTGGGTTTGCGTCACGTTTCCCTGAAACGTCAGTAGCACACCCAGATCGGGAAATCAATCCCCTCAAACAAAAAAAAGTTGGAAATCGACCACATGTCTCTTATTTGCTTGTATGGAGATGTCTAGCTCTAACATACCCTGATTCTCCTCTGCCCCCTACCCCCGCGCTCAAGCTACTGAATCTTTCTTAGAGTAATCTTAATGAAACCTAACATATGAGCAAAATCCGATGCACCTCCAAATTATCTGCATTCAATTGGGCATAGTTGTAGTTCAAACAAAAAAAATCAAGAATTGCATGAATAATTACAAATCATAATTAATACTCAAAAGGAAAATGATCAAACATGACCAAATTTACTTATAATTGGTCACAATGTTATGGATACATGAATCTGTAATATCTGAAGTTGGACTAAGAATTGGTTGGAGAAGCATGCTTTTAGTTTGGGCAGTTTTCTCAAATTGTCGTGGATCTATATTGATATTTTAATAGGTATGAGATGGATCCATAGGGGGCCATAAGGTGCTGCTTCCTTATTTAAGCATCATAATGCAACCTCGGTTATACATAGGACACAACTCTATAAGAGCTAACTATTTCATTAATGCAAATAAACAATGTGTGTACTCTTGAGATTTAGAGTATGCTCCTATCTAGAACCAAACTTGGCATGGCAGGATTGTAAGAATGTCAAATGAGTAAAATTTCTTTTGTCAAAGTGATCTTGAACCTGACCATGAAAATCGGAGAAACATGATGAACATAGCACACACAAATAGCCACTTATCATCTTTCCCAGCATGCTCTGATTTAAGGAGCTCCTGCAGTTTATTTTGCAAGTCGTCTACAAGTAATGATGCAGCAAAAAAGACCCTCGGACCTGGCACAACCTCCTTTTGTCAAGTATGCAAATGCATCTCTGCCAGGCAGGCAAGCACAGTGGTGTTGAGCGACGGTCCATGCCCCCACAAGTTTTACCGTTCACACCATCCTCCTTGACATCCATATTCGCTACCATAGGATCTAGCCAGAACATACATATCAGGTCAAAAAACACTAGTTAAACCAATATTTGGTTGCAACAATTGGCTACTTAGAATTCCATTGCTCGTTTATCAAATATAGTAGAAACAAAATCTGACAATCGTTTTACTCCTCTGGACCAAATCACAGCGAAATAAAAGTTACGCGCAAGGTTTTCCTTTTAGACAAATCGTCGAACACCAAGTGTGCAACAAACGAGCATGTTCTATCTCACATGTTAGAGAGGTAGTACGCTCTGAAGGGGATGTAGCACGAGTCCGCTCTGAAGGGGATGTAGCACGAGTCTTGAGAGGCCCTCGTCCACCTGCTTCAGGGAGACGGACGAAGCGACCTAAGAAAAGAGAGGGTGGGCTGGAGCAGGCCGTAAATGGCGCCGGCGCAGGTGAGCCTCGAGAGCGCGCAGATGTCTGGGAGCAACACGGGCAACCCGTGAATGAAGAGGAAGGACGGGGACGGCCGCGGCGGCGGCTAGCGGAGGGACGCGCGGCGGCGGCGGCGGGCGGAGGGACGCACATCGGCGGCGGCGAGGGGCGGAGGGAAGCGCGTGGCTACAGAAAAGAAGAAACCAGTCGGACAGGATCACCATCGTCTGGAGCAGCAACAGCGACGGCGGCCGTGTGGGTAGAGGAGGAGAGAGTCTGGAGCAGCAGCAACGACGACGGCCATGTGGATTTAGGAGAGGTAGGTGCTAGAGTTAGGGCAGTGAGAGGAGAGAGACGGAGGAGGATGGGGCGGTGGAACGCAGCGACCGCTCACGATAGCGAAGGTGAAAAGGGTCCCACACGGCAGCTGCAGCACGACACGTAGATGGCCTCACAATCGCCCGTCGGCTCCCGGCGTAAAGCCTTAGATTAATGGCCACCAAAGACCTATTGATTCGTGCACTTATGTGTTAACTTTTTGTAAATGAATAATGGATATACAATTTGTTTTGGCCAGAGTGTCATGATATATAAGCCTGATGTTCGTTTCTCAGCATGTTATGCACACAAACATAATGGACTTTTCCTTAGGGAAAGGCTGGCTTTCAGCCAGGGGACGCATCCTCCGAATCCTCCGCCTTATGGTGACGCCACGCGTCCCACCATGTGGACCCTCTTCTTATCCATCCGTCTCTGGCCTCCATCTTCCTTTTCCTGTCAACATACCGGGAATGCATAACCACTCCTACATTGGTCCCCCCATACTATCTAGACCATTCATTTGGTCAATTTGTTGGAGATTCGTGCTACATTTTTTGCCAGAAAACCCTCCCACCTCACAATCTATTTTTGCACAACGCACCTTATGTTTTTAGCTTTTATCAGCACGTGTTCCCCTGTTGTTCTGTGGGCTTTATTTTTTCCCAGTTTTTCCACAAATAATTGCAACCAGATTAAGCATATTCAACTATATTACATATATATATTTATGTATATATAATAATCAACCAAGTTTCATATAAGATTTTTTCACAGAAAAATTAAATAAGTTTAAACATGTTGAAATGTTTTCAATATTCAACAAGTTTGACCTCAATATTTTCACAGAATTTTTTATCCATGAATATTAAAACATATTCATATCAGTTTCATACTTTTTTTTATGTAAGAATTTTCACAGAAATTCAACATGTTCCACATAAATTTTTTCCAGGAAATTAAACTATATTACATATAACTTTTATCTCTGAAAAAATAATCAAGAAAATTTGTATAAGTTTCATACATGATTTTTATATAAGATTTTTCACTGGAATTTCAACGAGTTTTATACATGTTCAAATATTCCCTCTGATTTATAATCAACAAAAATTCATATAATTTTTTTCAGATACAAATTTTCACAGAAATATTCCATACTTGCAGAAGAACTGATTCACACAAATCACACATGATCTATACTAGATTTAGATAAGATTCACAGAGGAACAAATCCATACATCTAGTAATAAAAAAGATCTGTACAAGATTCATACTTAATCCACTCAAAAATCAATACAAAAATGCTGGAGCCTAAAAATTTGACCCCATAAAACTCACAGAGATTTGATAAGAATATCTACCTTTGCGTTTCGAATCGAAAAATAAAGAAAAAATTGAGAACAGGCTAGATCCGTGCCTAGTGGAGCCCAGATCCATGCCCAGGTTGCTTGTGTGGTGCAGCTCGGATCCGTGGCTGCAAGCCCAGATCTGGGGCCGTAGCAAACCGGGGAAGACCGCGGGCGACGAGGAGCGCGGGAGGAGACGACCGTGGGCGACGGGGGCGGCCCCACCGTTCGCTCCGGCTTCGAGGAGGTGCTCCGACCTCCGTTGACCTCGAGCTGGGGACGGCACGAAGCCAAGAATGGAGGGGTGGCAGCGCTAGAGGAGGGAGGAGACGGGCCGCCGCCGTCGCCTCGGAGCGCGGGAGGAGACGGGTCCCGCCCGAGCTCGACGTCCAACCGGCACCGCCAACGGAGGAGAACCAGCGCGAGGGAGAGGAGGCGCCCACCTCGCCGCCGTCGCCTCGGAGCGCGGGAGGAGACGGGTCCCGCCCGAGCTCGACGTCCAACCGGCGCCGCCAACGGAGGAGAACCAGCGCGAGGGAGAGGAGGCACCCACCTCGCCGCGTTCGTCGTCGTCCCGCGCGGCGGTGGCTCTGCTCCGCGACGGCGGAGCCGCGGAGGCGGCGGCGGCGGATGGGAGTTAGGGTTAGGTGCGGGTTGGGTTCGTTTGGGGAGATAGAGAATCGAGAGGCAGGGTGGGGTTTTTTCCTTTTGCCAGAAGGGAGGGAGTGCGGGTTTCATTTCAGCTTTATTGAAGGGTGCAAATGCAAAACAGATGAAAACTTTGACCTGCAGACTTTTGCGCGAATCTCCAATCAATCTAGGGTGGGGATAGTACGGGGGGACCAATGTACATGTGGGAAATCCGCACTCGTCAACATACGCGAGAGACACGGACAGGGCCAACTCCATGGGGGAGCTCGATCCTCTCTTTCTCCAGAGTCCAGACCGTGCACGCGCGACTCGCCGGTAGCCTCCACGCCGGCCAGCGAGCCTAGCACCTCCTCCATGCCTCTCTCTCTCCCTACGACGACCGTTTCCCAGTCATACCGCCCCCGCGTCCTCTTCCTAATGAGTCTGCACCACGCCGGTGCCGCATTTTCCGCTTTCTCCGGTGCAGCCCAACGCCCCGAATCTCCACGAGCTCGTCGCCTCCTACAGCGTGCTCCAGCAGCTAGCCGTTGAGCATCCAGCGCTCCTTCAGCCTCCACTGCTCAATTGACCGCCCGCTACCAGGGGCCAACACGCCATGAGAGGCTGCGAAGAGAGGGCGACCATGCTTCCGGGGGTCTACGGCGGCTGCCTAGCCAAATTCAAGTGTTGCGACGGTGCTGCAAAAGGCATTGGACGGTGCTATCGTAGGCATCGACGGATGCTACGAGGCAGCGGCGCTGTGCTACCACCTGCGACGGTGGTGCTGCAAACGGTGCCGGACGGTGCTCACTAAGGTGTCCGGTAGTGCTACCGTAGGCAACATCGGGTGCTAAAGGCAGCGGCGACGGTGGTGCTGCAAACGACGTCAGACGGTGCTCTCTAAGGTGTACGGTAGTGCCGTGGGCGGGTGCTAAAGGCAGCGGCGGCGGTGCTACCACCGGGGACGGTGGCGCTGCAAACGAGGTCGGACGGTGCGCTCTAAGATGTCCTGTGGTGCTACCGTAGGCAACGACGAGTGCTACAAGGCAGCAGTGGCGGTGCTGCAAACGGCGGCGAACAGTGATGTCTAAGGTTAAGGCGGTGCTACCTTAGGCAACAGCAGGTGCTACGAGGCAGGGGCGGCGGTGCTGCAAACGGAGCCGGAGGTGCTCTCTAAGCTGCTACCGTAGGAAACGTCCGGTGCTACGAGGCAGCGCCGATTACCGGCGACGGGGGTGCTGCAAACGGCGTCGAATGATGCTCTCTAAGGTATCCGTCGGTGCTACCGTAGGCGAGGCTGGGCAAGACGACGGCGCCGGTACTACCACCGGCAATGGCGACGCTGCAAACCGCATCGGTGACCCGCCGGAGCACTCATTTTTGGCAACAAGCTAGGCCTGAATTGACGAAGGGCTTGCGAGAGCGGGGGACAAGCCAGTGCGTGCTGTTGATTCTCTAGGTACGAAGGGCTTGCGAGGTCAAATAGATGGATCGTGTTGTCCGGATCGGACGGCTCTGCATGCGGAGGATGGGAAGCAGCGATCCTCCGGGGGACGCTCAGCATCCCCCTTTTCCTTAAGTTGTGGTGGTCAATTAACTACCAAGGAAAGTGTAATCACACATTTCTATCTGGGCGCAAAATGTTTGTTTTTCCGGCTTATTTGTTTTTTTTTTTTGAATTAAAGACAAAAGCTTTGCCTTATCCATTAATTAAGAAGAATGTGCCCGGTTTATTTGTGGAAGAAACCAGGCGAAAACCATACAACGAAACACCGACACCAACAACAAAAGCAAGCAACAACCACGAGCAAACTACCCAACCGCCAACAAACTTGCTCAACCTATCACCACGCACTAACAACAAGGAAACCCCAAATGGGCACAACAATCAAGCAAAAGCGAAAACTTTCCTTGCGACGCCAAGCTTCTTCCTCGTCTTCCTGAGTGACTTCTCCACCTTCATGAATACACCATCCGAAGCCGTCCCCGCCAAGACGCTAGCAATGTCTTTGCCATATCCAGGGCAAGCCACCTCCAAATCAACAAGCAGGTCGCAAACCTCTTTGCCAAACAGAGCCTCAGAGTCAGGAGGCAACACACATGCCACATCAACCTGACCACTCAAAGGCGAGGAAGTGATAGAAGCAGCCAAACATGGACTATCCATAGAGGCGGACAGCTGGCAGGGCTCAGACGGGTGTGGTGATGGAACCGTGTCCACCACCAAAGACCCTAACAAGCCCAGCTCCATCGGAAGCACCATAGATGATTCCCCACAAGTCTCTTGTAACACGTACTGCACAACTGGAGCCACATCCTCCGAGATAACAACACTCCCCAGGATAGAAGGCGTCACATGCAAAGCACGAGGAGAAAAATCTCCAAATAAGCTTTTAGCCCCGTCATCCACGGAGACAAATCGAGGCTCAGCCGATAAAGTCGCAACTGTTGTATCCTGAAGCTTGGCAAGAGCGTCGTGGAGCTCAGAGTGAAGCATCTCAACCTTCTGAATAAATTCCATGCGCAACAGGGCAACTTGAGACTCCAAAGTAGAGACCAAAGACGCGCTGGCATTGGAATCCTCGCAACATCCAACAGATGATCTTGGCATCACCGGGACACGCAGCGACAAGTGGTCAAGAACCCCAGCCAAGCACCTATTCGGCAAAGGACAAGGCTGGACGAACTGAGAACAACTTCGCTTGCAAGGAGCAGGAGTGAACGTAGAGCAAGTGCGGGCGACTGGAGAGGAATCACGCGAAACTGGAGACCGAGCACGGCAAAACCTCTCCCTATGACCAGGACGACGACATCGAATGCATCTGAAAGGCTCACGACATGCGCCGACTTGGTGGCCACGCTCAAGGCAACAAAAGCACTTTCCTCAAGCCCAACGCTTGAAGGCGAGGCAACGCTCATGGCCTTCTTTTGACGGCTCAGGAGAAGGGCCTCGGCAGGGGCGGCGGCCTCGACCCACATACACCCAGTCGTCCTCGCCGTTGACAGATGCCGCAAATAGACCCTGACCCGCAGGGGGCGACGACGGCAAAGAGCAAGCCACCGTGGCAGCTGCGCCGAGCGGTCCAATCCTAGTCGCCGCCCCGGGCTAACGTGGAGAAGCCAAATGACCTCCTACGGTCGGGTCAGCCTTGCGGGACGCCAGGGCGACCGCGGCCAGCGCGACGGCGGAGGTGGTCGAAGGAGCTGGCACGAGTGGCTTGGGCTGGGCATCTTCATCTCAGAATCCACAGCGTGGCCAACATTTATGGCAGCATCGTCCTTAATGGCAGCGACCGGCGCCGAAGCAGCGGGCAGAGAGGCACACGCAGCGAGCTTGCGCCGGGCGGCCTCCAACTCTTGGATCGACGGAAGGAACATGAGCAGTGGGCAGTACGGGTTGAGACTCGAGGAGCACGAGCAGCTTGAGCAGAGCGTGGACGGGCTGGACCCCGCTGAGGCCACGGTCGAGGGCGGCCTGCAGGTCGGGGACGACGGCACGGTGTGACTGAGGAACAAGGTCGAGGCAGAAGACCGTGGCGACGGCGAACGGCGCCCCCACGGTGACCCAGGCGACGAGGACGGGACTGGCCGGTGACGAGCACCTCCGCCGAGACCCCCGAGACAGCAGGAGCGAACGCTGGGATGGGCGGGAAGAGGATGCTCTCCTGATTCCGGATCTGGGTCCGGTAGCTGCAGCAGCGGCCGAACGGAGGAGATCAAGGCGGCGGCGCCCCGCGCGCAGCAGCCTCCTCCATGGTCGCCTATGCGCCTGACTCTTCTTGGCCAAGCAGTGCTTCAGAAGGTTGTGGGGCACTAGCCGAAGGAGGACACTCTCCGGCTTATTTGTAATTTTAGCGTGCCGGATGACTCTGCCAGAGAGAGTAAGGAGGGGCATGCTAACAATGTTATTTGTACAGAGATAATGATATCGACAACATGGAAACAATTTAATGGACTCATCTGGAGGCTAGCCACTTTTGGAACCCCAATTTGTGACAGTCCGGTGGCCGATCCTAGCCTCGCCCTTTTGCATCCATATCATTTAGCTGCAGACCTGGTAATTGTATCTCTTAATCTGCAGACCCGAGTTAACGAAAATGAACTGTTGGTGAGTTTGTTACTTCTTAATTATTTTTCGCTTCTTGGTTTATTATCCGTACATTTTTACTCAGTAAACTGAATGGCACACATATACTCGAATGACGAGAACTGAGTGCTAGCTCAGTGGCTAGAGGTTGCGAGAGCGCGCCAAGCCACCTGGGTTCGAGTCCCAGCTATGGTTGTGTGCGCTCGAATAAATCGGGAGTCTCATCTATCTAACAACGTAGTATCAAGGGAGGGATCATTCCCCCTTTGGTCACGTTTATATACTCGAATGACTGCAATGCATTATGTAATTAATTACAAGTTTGGTGAACTAGAAAATCAGATAAATCAGCTTGTTTATATTGCCTCACAGAATTCGGACGGAAATAAAAGAAGATCTCTCAAACTTCATGAAACCTCAACTGCACATGGAAGGCCCATTATTTTGCTAACTAAAATTCCATAATGATTTACACTAGGAATAAATATAGAAGTTCCATGTGCTTTAAGACTAGCATATTTAGAGAATTCCATGTTAAGAGAATTGTACTTTTCAGATACTTAATGAATCTGAGGATAAACAATCAAGGGTCAAGATATATCACGTCTCCATCCTTATGACCAGCATGTTTATGCACGTGAAATCATTGTATTTATGGTTATAAAGGACTAGAGGTAAATATTGCCCTAGATTTCTCTAAGTGTATACTCGATAAATTGCTTAGTACATAAGCTAAATACGATGTTAGTCACTAAATAACCTACTTGCTTAGCATGTTCCTTAACATGCTACTGTTAGTCACTAAAATATATCCACCCTATTATGGCACTTAAAGGAACCTTTCATGTTGATGCTTGATGGATTTTACCCTCACAACTGCTATCTCACCCAAGTCATAAAGTAGACTGAAGTAAATAAGGTGCAAATTTCTCCCTTCGTATACTAAAACAGAAGATAGTTTCTACTAAGCACAGTCTAGGAGCACAATATATGAATAAAATAACTCATATGTGAATTGTGTTTTCCTATTTGAATATGAGAAAACCATGTTCTCTGTCTTTTGTATCCTAGATATGTTTACCGTGTTTATAGCCTCCTAGATAGTGTTGTATTTAATGTGCATATCTGAGAATCAAAATAGGAATGGACCAAAGGATACAGATTTGGCTTCCTATGCCAATGCGTCAGTGTAACAACTGCGGCTGTCAAAAAATGACCTTTGGTCTTATGAGCTTATTGATCCATCACGATCAGGCAGTTTTTTTGCTAAGGCTAGTCACAATGGGGAGTAACATTGAGCAGTAACATACACGCTATCCTATGCTATGTTACCACTACCACAGTGGGTAGTAACATCATGCAAACCTCTATTTATTAGCTTATAGACTCATACTGTCTTGAAATATGTGATGTTCCGGTAACTAGCTATGTTACCACTACCCTCTCTTTCCTCATTAAATGCTTGCCACATCAGATTTTTGTCCTACGTGGCATCGATGTTACTACTAAGTTCCACCCCACTGTGACCAGCCTAAAAACTACGTACTCCTGAAGGTTCAGAGGAGTAACAGAGTATATGCAAAGCAATGTACAGGAGGATCTTGAACATTACAGTAAAGTTCCATTGAAAAGGGTTACCATAATCTTTTAAATAAATTTTAGTGAGATGACCAGCAATAGCATGGTCAAAAATGATGCAATGGTACCTTTGATTAGTTCTTATGGATAACCATGGCCATATCCTATTTCCGACTTTTTCTCCAGTTTTGGATTGATGGCCTCTCATTCTTGAAAACCTCTCCATTTCTTTCACTCCAAATATTCCAGCAGCCCAAAGCTATCATTTCAAGTAGATATTTACGGAGTTTCTATTTTAGAAAAGAAATCTCATCATACAAATTAATTCCCATTTATCGAACTGGTAATATTATGTCCCAACAATCCCGAGGAAAATTGTAGTCCCAGAAACGATTCATCTGCACGTCAAAAAAAAAAACGATTCATCTGTTTAACCCGTTTTCGCTGCATCGCCATCACGTCCCCCGCACCCCGCGGCCGGTCGTCCCCAGATCTACAACAGAGTGCAGCGCCGTTGTGGCTCTCCTCTCCTCCCTGTCGACGTCTCGCCGTCCTCGGCTCGGTCGTCGCTGCCGCAAGATCGACGTCCAGCAGGGGACGACGTACGCTTCTACAGTCACCATCTCGCCGCCTTGAAGCCGTTCCCTCTCCATCGTCACACGCACGTCGACCGTCACCGCTACCCTGTTGTCTCCATTACTGGCCCGGAGGCCCCCTTCTCCAGTAGCCTCTTGCGGCACGCACGTCGTCTCCATGCACGTCTGAACCATCCACATTGCTAACCGTCATCAGTTCCCTAAACTGCAATCAGTGAGGTATGCGTTAGTATTATATTTTCCATTCCCAGGTTTTCTTCCATGGTTACGATGAAAATATCATGCAAAGTAGAACTTCGTGTCATTTGGCCTCTTCTACTGCTTTAGATATGGTGTGGCTATTGTTTACTGAAGCACTGGTAATAGTACTTGGCTAATGAGAAGCGCACATTGAAGCAGATTAAAGAACAAACTCATAGTACAACCGGACGGGGTGTGCGGCGCTTGTAAAGTCGGTCCTCTCTTCGATCCCGATCTTCCTCCTAACCGCCATCAAGGCCGACAAGCGCACTCTCAAGGCTTTCGACAAGCTAAGAAGAGGTATGCTCTGGAACAACAGCGAAAAGGTGAGCGGAGGGAAATGCAAGGTGAACTGGGACGCGGTGTGTCGCCCAAAGAAGCTTGGGGGGCTGGGGATCCTAAACTTGGAGAAGTTTTCTAGAGCTCTGCGGCTGAGATGGTTGTGGCAGGAATGGACATCAAATGACAAGCCTTGGGTGGGATCAGAAACGCCAAATGATGGTATTGACAGAAATCTATTCAACGCGGCGACTCAAGTTATGGTGGGGGACGGCAAAAAAGCTTCTTTCTGGGATTCGTCTTGGTTGGATGGTCTTCCTCCAAAGGCCATTGCCCCAGATCTCTTTCAGGCCTCTAGGCGCAAAAAAAGATGTGTGCAGGACGCTATCTCGGGCTTCAAGTGGATCACGGACCTGTCCCTTGACAACTTTACGACACAACACCTATCTCAGTTTGTCCACCTTTGGGGTCTAATCCAGGAGGTGACCCTGGTGCCGGGCACGGAGGATACCATCACCTGGACCCTCACGCCTAATGGGGTATACACGGCAAAATCTGCTTACAACGCGCAGTTCATTGGAGCCTCCGCTTGCCCTTTTATGAGCATCGTTTGGAAGACTTGGGCCCCTCCCAAATGCACCTTCTTTGCCTGGCTGGCCGTGCAGAACAGACTCGGGACCTCAGATCGCCTTGCTATTAGGGGATGGCCTCACCAACCGACTTGCCAGCTTTGCAGATGCCAACCGGAGACGGCACGGCACATCCTCTTTGAGTGTCGCTATTCCAGGCGTGTTTGGAATCACGCTGCCATCTGGCTCAAATGCCCTAACCTAATCCAAGACCTGGGCGTTACCAGGGCAACGGTGTATGAGTATTGGAAGATCATCGCGTCAACGGAGTCACTTTCTCCAAAGGGGCTAAAGACGGCGATCATCCTAATCACTTGGGAGATTTGGAAGGAGAGGAACGCACGTGTATTCAACAACAAATTCTCTATGCCTGTTGTGTTGTTCCAACGTATTCAAGACGAAGGAAGGAACTGGATCGTCGCAGGAGCGAAGAAACTGGCGGAAATGACTTCCTAAGTGTTCCGGGGTCCCCCCCAAATTGTTTTCTGTTTGCTCTGTTTGTTGTTGGCCTAAGCCGTGCATGTTTGTTCCTTCTCTATCAATATAAAAGGCAAAGCTTTTGCCTCGTTTCATAGTACTGAATTTGCAGGTGGCGAACATAGTTAGAATTTACAGGTTGCCTACCTAGAATGCATTCCTATTTCTTCGGATTGATTAGGCATGAGTTATGCTCGATTTGCAGATAGTCATTTAGAGTTACCGACCCTACGCAACATAGGATCCAGCATCATTCTTTTATGGTATCTGGCAGCCTGTATGCCATATGCAGTAGATATGTTACTCTACATACTTTTAGTGTCCTGTTAAAAAAAATAGTAACATGTTTTATTAACTGATTATGATTACACCTTCTATCTTTTTGGTTTTTTAGCTCTCAGCATGATATTTTCTTCAGAATCAGGGTGTACTACTTTGCAGAGTGTTACTATTTTAAGGGACAGAGTCCCATCTATTGTAATTTGTAGGAACAAAAGAAGGAATGAACCTTGTACAATTTACCTTGAAGTTTCACATTTCCATTTGTCTACTTGGAGCTTAGGAGTTACATTGTTCGTGTAAATACTGGTCAATTAGATTGTGTAACATTAGGTACCTGAGATTCAGCAAAGGGGTGCTTTCACATTATTTATCAGTTCTCTTGAAGTTTTAGGCAGAAATTTGTCACATTCATGAGAAATTGCTTTTCCATTAGCTTTCCATAGGAAAATCTTATATATTTATCATGTTTGGGTATCAAGGAACAACTGAAAACTATAGTCTGTCGATCGAAGTTATATGGACTGAAGTGGACTCTAAACCTTTAAAACAAAATTATCTATGTAATATCCTGCTTTGAGATACGTTGTTGTAAACACTCCTACAATTGTTATTTTCTCACCCAAAAGGTCTATGCATATGTTTTCAGGTATATCTTGCAGTTTGCATAAGTGAGCTGCTACAGAAGGCCACTCCAAAGTTGTAAATTCCTCTCCTCTATTTGTTGATAGTCGGTTTTAGATAATGCCACTGCAGTAATTAATTTAAGCTATTGGTTGTTGCTGTAGACTGCATTTATGTTCAGAATTCATGTATTCAGTCTAGGTTCAAGTAAAATTAGCGATCATTCTATTCTATTGATATATGCATATTGCTTGAAAACATTGTAGCTTCCAGGTTGCAATAGATGTTGTTACAAGTCTCATATGCAATCCAGCTATGCAAAGTGTTTCTTTTTGGGACCTTAAGAATTGGCAAAAGCAATTGTAATCAATCCGCAAAGGAAATAAAATATATGGACTTTAGAAATATTCTTTTTCACCATTTTAGAAATACTCTAATATTTCAGTCAAAGTGCATAAAAATAAGCATCCGCTGTTTCCATAATCATGTTATGTCTGTTTGCAGGAATGGAGATGATCCAGAGTACTTAAAATATTCAAGGTTATTGCTACAATACTGACCACTAGCTCCTTGGTAAATAAAGAACGAGTGAACGTCAATTTGTCCTTAAAAATGAAGGATCCCCATTTATGCCGCCATGATGAAACTGTTAGTGAGAAGCATCTGGTAGTGAGGGGTTTCATCATTTACCACTCACCTTTCTGTTCTTGCATCTGCATTCTGCAACCGTGAACATGAAGACTTAGGAATTCCTTGTGTTGATGACGAGAGGCGAGAGTTTCTTTTTAGACTGGATTGAACATGCACAGTTACATTTTAGATATATTTGTGAGAAAGATAGTGTTTCTTCATACTTAGATAAATGATGTTTATTTTTTTTTTGTCTTGATAGTAGGTGAGCAGCGTCCTGTAGATTTTTTGGTTCAGCATGAATGCGTGAAACAATTATATTAGAAACCCTTGCCCAAGACAATTTTTTGGTCAGGTTGGCAAGGGTTTAGGACTGAATACACTATGTTCGGCACACCTACTCTGTGTGGTGGCAACAACATGGGTACGTTAGGAAAATAAAGTGGTGTGGCTGCAGGGTGCTTACCATCAGTAGGTTGCCTTGGTGATTTGTTTGTCGATTGGGGTGTAATACTAGTAGTTATAGCTTTTATATATGTTCCATCTCTTGTGATGTCAAATATGGGAAACCTCTAATGTGTGGAGATTGTATGGACGCAGAAGTGTGATGTAGTTTGTTTGGCTAGCTGCTTGTCCATGCTTCTTTTAAGGTAGGTGCACTTGCTTAGTTGTTAGTCTTGTCTATTCTATTGAGTGTTGGGATCTGTCACTGGATTTCTTGGTCATATGGCTGTTTGAATTATAAATGTGATACTGACCTACATTCCTTAGTTTGAAAGTTGGTTTGTTTGAGTTAAGTGGAATATATCCCTACAGGTTACCATGACATATTCCTCTTCCTCTTACTTTTCCATTTAATTCGGAATTTTTCTCCTCTCATATCTTGCTACAAATAAATATTGTACACTCTACTGTGGTAAATGTACTTCAAATTTTACTGAATTTTAGCTCTAGAATTGAAACATACACATGCACTATATAAATAATACGCAGGTACTATATCAATAATCTTTTGCATCTGAATGCTTGTGTATTTCTCATGGAATAGTGAACCAGAGGGAAAATAAATATATCGATTTTGGATAGAATCAAACCTATCAAAAAGAAAATGACAAATATATTATCACCCGTAGCATCGCACGGGCATTTTGCTAGTGAGTGACTAAATTTGGAAATGCTGATACAGAGTCTAAACTCAACAAATTCAAAGCAAAAGGAGTGAATATTGAAATTCCGAGAAATGAAATGACTAAACTGATCAAATGCCAAGAAATGAGTGAAAAATATTTCAGGGATTGTAGAGAAAGACTAAGGCACAAAGATTAAAAATAAATGACTAAGATACTGAGTGAAATGAAAAAAATGAGGGACTGAAGTAATGAGGGACTTAGGAAAATAAAAATGAGGAACTTAGGAAAATAAAATGAGAGACTGAATAAAGAGACGAAATACATAAAGACTAATAGCTGAAAAACATAGGCCAATTGAGAAACCAAGTCATTGAAAAACTGAGAAGCCGAGGAGGTAAGTAACTGAGGATTGAAAAAAGAAACTAAGGAACTAACTACATTAAATAATAAAGATAACATAAGGAAGTTAGGAAAATACTAAGTAAAATGATGAACTGAAAAAAGAAAGAATGATATAAATAAGTGACTTAGTAAAATTTTACTGTGGGACTGGCCAAATAAAAGAATGCTTATAACTAAGATAATGGTAGATTTGAGAATAATCAAATAAGAGACTGAGAGAAGTATCAAATAAGATAATGCGTATAACCAAGAAAATGAAACTGGTAGAATAATCAAATGAGAGAATGAGAGCCAGAGAATGATTATAACTAAGAAAAATAAGACAAATATAATGAGAGACACACACATAAATCTCGAAGCAAAGATCTCAGACAAAACCAAGAAATGAAAACTGAATAAATGAAGTAAGAAGATAAATGAAAGGAAAGAAAAATGAATAATGTAAGTTACAGGAGAGTACTAAATGAGGAATTAAAAAATGGCAATGATGGGTTGCACACATTGAGTATCTGACCAATAGTTTTCAAGCGTCCAGAGCACATCATCCAAACACCGTAGCACACTAGTGATGCAGGGAGTATTGATAAGGATGGTATTTGGAGACCATAGCACACTATAGATGCACAGATTATTGATAAGGACAATACTAGGAGAGTATAGACATTACTCAGTAGTTGCAACATCTATAATTCTGTTGTAGCCTGTTATGGCTGCTAGGGGTTGTGCGGGAGAGAGAGAGCTGCGAGGGCGTGAGAGAGCCGGCCGTGGGGTCCTTTCCCACGGCCGGGCAAGAGGGAAGGTTTTCCTTCTTAATTCTTGCTTGATTAGATTGATACATCTCCTCTCAATATAAAGAGAGGTTTACTTGACCCCTAAGCAAACCCTAAGACTAATGGGCTCAGGCACATCACGTACTGTAACACTACACCCCACCTGGACATGCAGCTCGTCCTCGAGCTGCAACCTAACGATGATTCGACCCCACATAAACCGAACGCCTAAAAAACAAGCTTTTTACATCTCGGCATATTGTATTGACCTGAAATAAGCTAACCCGAATGAGACTCCGACTCTTTATTTTTTTGACTCCGAATGATAAGGCGAGAATCCTCCGCGCGCCGAACTTGTGCGTTTGCAGCCCCCTGGATCCCAAGGAAACCATCAGGACCAAGGGAGCCCTCGCGGCGGCCGACGGAGGAATGTAGTGGTGCTATGCGGTTCGCTCTTATCGGTGACACCATGTCTTCTCCCCGCCGGCTGACTATCGATGTCGTAGACTTGGAGGTCGCCGCCCGTGGGGGAAACCACATGCCCAAGCTCCGCCATGCAGCGGACAAGATCGAGGTTCGTTGCACCGCGAAGCGCAACTTGGAGGAGCTGCAGCTGCAAATCACGCATCTCCCGCACATGCCGACGCGCTAGGAGGCCGCGCGCAGCAGCCTGCAGCCTCACCGCCGCTGACACGTGGTCTGTAGCGATCCAAGCCGGACGTAGTGACGGCGACGGCTGGAACTTGATCGGTTGGATGGGATTGTCATGGGACGGCGGTGGCGCTGCTGGGAACGAGGTCGTCGCAGTCCCGTCGTAGGGCATCCCATGCTGGAACGTGATGACCAGCGCCGTGGTCGCGGCCGAGGGCGGCGGCGGCGGCCCTGCGGGGGTCGGTGCCGGTGTTGTGACCATGGAGGACCCCCCCCGTGGAATGGCGCACCGTCGGGAGCGGCGTAAGTACCGGCGAAGCGGGAGGTCCCGCCGTACTGTTGGGGTGGCGCCGGTGGTGACTGGATGTGCGGCGGCGCCCAAGCGGCCGTATAGATCGGCCCGGAGACGGACAACGGCAGCGGGGGCTGCAGCAGCTTGGCGTCGAGTGGCGGCGACGACAACAGCCTGACGTCGAGTGGCTCCGTCCGCTGGGGGAGCATGGCGATGGTGTGCTTGATGTCGTAGACCTACTCGGTCAGGTCGCGGAGACGCGTGGAGAGCTCCTGGTTCGAGAGGATGGGGGCGGGCTCCCGAGCCGGCGCAGCCGGGGCCGTAGACGCCGGCGGCGGCGCCATGGTGGTGGGTGCGCCCGACAACGCGGTCGCGGCGGAGGCGGTGGACAGTCCCGAAGACATCGCAACCGAGGAATCTGATACCAAATGTTATGGCTGCTAGGGTGATAAGGACATGCCTAAGGATTATGTTCTCACAAGCTTGGATGGAGAGTTGATAGAAGACCACATGATCATGGTGAAAACAATCATTCAAGATGGTGAAAACAAGATTACAATGGTGAAAACAATAAAGCAAGATGGTGAAAACAATAAATAACAATTGTTATTCCATGAAAACAATTGTTATTCATCAAGACAAGGGGATTGGTGCCTCCACCAAGTCAAATGCGCCTCCTAAAATCCTATTCCATATAGGTTTGGTTTGTATACCAATTGGGCCGAATTCCTTTGTGTGTGGAATCGGTTTGTATCCATATTTGTGAGTCCTAGTCCTAGTAGGAGTCCTAGTCATAGTAGGGGGAGGTTTGCTTGCGCAAGGAGAGCCTTGTGGCCGCACCCTCCACCTATTTATAGTCTCCACCTGCGTGTGGATTAGGGGAGAACAATTTAGACAAAGAAAACCCTAGCCTTGAGATTGTATTGCTGCTAAGCATTCATCTTGAAGTATACCAAGTCAAAGTTTGCGTGATATCTTGCTATTCCATTGGGAATTAGGGGGATACAGGACCACTTGTGATCATTGATTGCTTGTGCAAGAGTGTGTAGTTGAGAATATCCAAAGGGCTTGATTGTTGTTGCATTGGCAACAAGGGTCATCCAAGTGAGAGGTCTCAGTGTAGCACTAGTTATCCACATATATTCAGAAAATACAAAAAGAGAGAGAGAAGCTCATTGAGAAGATTGGGCCACCCCATATCATCTTGGTATCAGATTCTCCAGGTTTACTCGGTGAGCAAAGTTATCCCTAGTTTTAGTTGTTTTTATTCCTATCCAGAAAAAGCCACACAAAAAATAGTTGTTTAGATCATTGCCTGAGCCTAGATCAACACCAATTTGCATCTACCTAGTTGCTGCTTTTTGTGATTTGCGTTCCTGTTTTTCTGTTTTTAGGTTTTCATCTTTTAGATTTCATCTAGTTCCTTTTGTTTCTATACCGAAAATTCCCACCAAAAATAGTTGTGCTTGGATCTTGTTGCTCTCGGGAAAGTCTAGACCTACATCTTGTTCTCAAGGTGATCTAGTTTTTCGAGTTGCTTTTGTGCGGAAAAAGTTGGGTTCTAATTGTGCTTAGGGTTCTAGCCATATTCGGTTTCATATCCGAGTTCTACCGTGTGCACCAATCCATCAAAATCGCTGCCGCCACCCTTCCACCCTACCGCACCATCCATCGCTTACCAAACCCCCTCTCGGTGCCGAAAATCCCTTACCAGTGCCCGCAAATCCTAGCCGCAGTCGGCTTCCCAATTCCACTCGGATTCGCCTGCCGCGAGCGCAAAACAGCGCAAAAACGCTGTCGCCGCTGCCGCCACTTCCGTACCCGACCCCTACTCGGTAACGGATTCACCTTACCCGCGTCCATATTTTCCTTACCGCGCACCCACCCGTAAACCCACCGCAACACCACCCGCACACACTCGCGCGCGCCTTGCCGTGAGCCCTGCCGCGAGCGCGTTTTCAGCCAAAATCGCTGCCGTACGGCACGAAATTGCTGCTTTTGCTGCCGTGGGCTAAAACCTCTGCCGTGAGTCGATTAACATCCGTTTTTCTTAGATTCTCTTTTGTTTTACCCCTGTTTTTCTCTAGGATTTCGTGCTGATCTTTGATAAGCCTTAGACAAAGCCATTCTACAGCTATATTTAGGTTCCCAAAACCCAAAGACTAGCTATTTTATTGCTCTAGAGGCTGCTCATTTGATCTAATCTGTCCACTAATTTTTGTTTTCCATCTACATATTGCTCCTAGTTGATTCAAAGGCTATTGAAAAATCAAAAAAAAATAGAGAAAAAGGAAAAGGTATAAAAAAAATAGAAAGAAAGAAAAAGCAAAAGAGGCCGAGCTACATATCACTAGTGGAAGCTATTTCATATTGGAATTTTTGTGGACATATTGAGCAATCTTGTGCCTGTTTCATTGAGTATTTGCTAGTGTCTTTCTAGTGCTTGCAAAATCTCTACCATATATTTGCTAAGCCACAATTGTCTCCAAGTGTGAGTGTGTTTCCTTTAGTTATTTTTATCACATTGAGCAGTGCATTGGAGTTGTTATTTTGGTGTTGTTAGGAATCCCAACCAAGCCCCACCAAATACCTTGTTTTGCATTGTAACACTTGAGAGCCTGGGTATTCTCTTCTCACACTTGACACAGTTTTCATTGGTACTTGTTGGTAAGTTGATCCTTATTCACTTTGGAACAGTAAGTGAACCTTTCTTTGCTGGTTTGAGTGAGTTCGAGAGGCACCACAACCCATTGATTATTTGTTTTCACTAACCCATTATCATGAGTTTTGCTAGTGAATCTTCTGTGCAGGGTGAAAAGGAGAAAGCTGATTTGATGCCCAAAACAAAGACTGCTAATGATACATGTACATGGGCAGATTTTAATCTCTTTAGAGAAGGAGTTGCTAATCGGATTGAGCAAAGAGTTGAGAAGAAAATTGAGGAATATGATGATATCCTAAGGAAGGATTTGACAGTGGTTATTGAGAAACAAACTGAGGCTACAAATTCAATTCGTGTTCTTCAAGAGGCCATGAATAATCTCACAAGAGAAGTTGCAAATATCTCCACACAATTACAAAGAGCTAATCTTGGTGGTAATCATGAAGAAGGCCGAGCCATTGCTTATGGAGGCCGTGGCAATTTTCCACCTAGAAGAATTCCATTGGATGATAATAGAGAAGAGGATGGCCTTGGGAAACCAAAATTCTTTGTGCCTACTCTCACATGTGATAATGATGATGCTGAGGAGTTCTTGATGTGGGAATTGAAGATAGAAAAGCTATGGAGAATGCATAATTACACTGATGAGAGGAAAATAAAGCTAGCATCTTCTGGATTTGATGGTTATGATCTCTTGTGGTGGGATGGCATCATAAGATTGAGGGAAACACAAAATCAACCAGAAATTACTACATGGGCTGAGATGAAACAACTTATGACTGAGAGGTTTGTTCCAACAAATTATTTGAGGACTCTCTATGACAAGTTGCAAAATTTGAAACAAGGAACAAATTCAGTGGATCAATATTACAAGGAGATGGAATTAGTGCTACAAAGAGCTCGAGTTGTTGAAGCAAAAGAGCAAACAATGCAAAGATTTCTGTCAGGATTATCTTTTCAAATTAGATGCATTGTGGGGCATGTGCAATATAACAATATGACAGAATTGTTGCATCAATCAAGGGAGGCAAAAAAGAGGTTGGCCGAGGAGGTTACTTTGGCTCCAAGGAAAATTTGGCCCTCGAGATCCTCTTCCTTTTCACCACCTACACCTACAGTTACTCCAACTCGAGATAGTACACCATCCAAACCCGAGCCAAGCATCTCCAATACAAGGAAAACACCACAACCCGCAGCTAGTGGAAGTGGTTCTACTCAATCAACAGCTAGACATAGAGACATGACATGCCATACTTGTGGAGGAAGAGGGCACTTTAAGAGAGATTGTCCTAATAAGAAAGTCATGGTGATCAATGCTAATGAGGAGTATGAGAGTGGAGATGATGCTGATCCTAATGGAGAGGATACATATGATGATGATGATGATGGTCCCCTTAATGCTTTTGCTACCAATTATCCAACCATTGTTTGCACCAAGGCGTTGAGTGTTATTCCTAGCAATGATGAGAGCCAAAGATGCAATTTATTTCAAACCAAGGCAATTGTTGGACCCAATATGGCTTTGCGACCCATATCATAGGGGTTGTGCGGGAGAGAGAGAGCTGCGAGGGCGCGAGAGAGCCGGCCGTGGGGTCCTTTCCCACGGCCGGGCAAGAGGGAAGGTTTTCCTTCTTAATTGTTGCTTGATTAGATTGATACATCTCCTCTCAATATAAAGAGAGGTTTACTTGACCCCTAAGCAAGGCTTACTTGACCCCTAAGCAAACCCTAAGACTAATGGGCTCAGACCCATCACATACTGTAACACTGATGTTATGGTCGGTTTAGTTGTGGGGTTAGCCCAAGTAAATTAGGGTTTAGCGGAGGCCGTCCTCCTATATAAACACATGTATCCCTTCGTAATTGAACAAGCAATAATCAATATCATTATTGCCGACTCCCAGAGGAGTCGGCCTTCTCCCAGCCGCCGCCGCCCCTGCCCTAGACGCCACCCTCCCCTAGCTCTCGCGCGACGGCGCCCAGCCACCGGCCGCGCGCGCTACGCCTCCACACAACCCCCTCCTTCCCCTACAACCTAGGCCCACGTCCTGGTAGATCCCTAGGTTCTACCAGTTTGGTATCAGATTCCTCGGTTGCGATGTCTTCGGGACTGTCCACCGCCTCCGCTGCGATCGCCTCGTCGGGCGCACCCACCACCATGGTGCCGCCGCCGGCGTCTGCGGCCCCGGTCGCGCCGGCTCGGGAGCCTGCCCCCATCCTCTCGATCCAGGAGCTCTCTATGGGCCTCCGCGACCTGACCGAGGCGGTCTCCGACATCAAGCACACCATCGCAGTGCTCCTCCAACGGACGGCGCCACCGCCGGTTTCCGCTCCGCCGAAACAGAGGGTTCCGATCACCGAACTCCAGTTTCCGCCGTCGCCGTCTCCGCTGCCGTCGTGGGCCACCGCGCCACCATCCGCGCCATCACAGCCGCCGTCCACGGCCCTCGCGTCGTCGCCGTCGGCAGCCGCCTCCCACCAGGGGGTCCCGATCACTCAGATCACGTTCCCGCCCTCGCCGTCCCAACTTCCGGCCTGGCTCGACGCGCCAGTCTATACGAACGCGCCTTCCCAGCCGACCGTGCTCCAGCCGGCCGCGTCGCCCTCGGCCACGACCTTCGGGGGTTTCGCCGGGTACGCTGAACCCTACATCGGCGCCGACGGCCACCAGTTCCAAGGGGGGCCCATAATGCCGACCTACTCGCCCCCCGCCGCGATGGGTTGTCACGAGAGAGACTTCGCCGTCGCCCCGCGCAGCCAGCAGCCGCCCCGCTTCACCAAGCTGGAGTTCGCCACCTACGACGGCACCGTTGACCCCCTGAACTGGCTCAACCAGTGCGACCAGTTTTTCAGGGGGCAGCGGACCCTCGCGTCCGACCGCACGTGGATCGCCTCCTACCACCTCCGCGACACCGCCCATACGTGGTACTACGCCCTTGAGCAGGACGAGGGTGGGATGCCTCCGTGGGAACGCTTCCCCTTGTTCAGTTGCTTCCTAGCAATAAAACATGTCTAAATACATCCACTTCACCACCTATTAATATGGATCGGATGGAGTAGGTTTCTTGTCAACAATCGTTTTGAACTACCTAATGTGTATGCATGAAGGCATTCCAAATTTTCATGTACCCACAGGGGAGAAAAGCTAGGTAACTAACACAACACTGGAGACAGATTAAAGAATGAGAGTTTGGCTTATCTATATGTACAGTTAATAAGTAACTAAATTTATAGGACTGCTGAATTTTTACAAGATGGCTAGAGGAAGCAACTGAACAGACATGGATTCTCAGTCTCGACTAAAAAGAAGTGTGGAATGATTTTATTGAAAGAAGGGGTCAATTTCCATGGGGTTGACGGATACTGTAATTGCTCGCAGTTGTTCATCTCGGCGATTTCTCTGCAGGTCACTTCAGCTCTTCAGGCGGAAGCCTATGTACTGCTTCTTACTGAAAAATTAACAAGTCTTCTTCATATTCATGAGGCTAGCTTCTTCACAGATTGCTCTACATTGGAAAATCCAGTGGAGGCGAACGATGTGCTTACGGTGCCTGGTGAATGGGAAGTCAGGCCGCAATTGGCGACCATCCTAAACAGCGGAAAGGTGCATCATGTTTCCAGGTGTTACATTTTTAAAGCACACTTTAAGGCTAGCTTAGCTCTCAAGATTGAGGGTAGGGCATATAGCATCAGATGTATAGCTGACCCTTCCATGAATTATGTATGTCCCGTGAGCACTGCTCTCTTGGCTCATTGTGTTGCTTTGTGCAAGCTGCTCTTTGTAAAATGTTGTTAAATTCAATAGAGACCCCTGTTTCCAAAAATATATATATGTATGGGATATCTTGCTAGCCAGTGCGTTCCCCCGACTACAAAATGGACCTAAATATATAGTGACACTCCAATCTACAAGCTGCATATGGAATCTGTCTCTGTACTCAACAACCTTTGAGCTCTGAACTTGCTACACAATGAAAACTGAAGACTAAGACTGGAAAAGTAAGGACTAAGATCCAGTCTCTCCTGCGCCACGCATGCCAACTAGAGGTGTAAGTGGGCACGGCCACTTAGCCCACTTCTATCCACTTAATTATAGGATAGACAAATTAGATGAATTGATGTCAAAAATTGAACTGCCTATACTTAAGTGGACATAAGTGGGTTTTCCCACTTACACCCCTAATGCCAACAAAGACTCGATGCAAAGAGGGAATGGGAAAGTTCATTAAGTAAGAAACTGACGAAGGACAGGTGAATACCAATCTCCCCGGCTGTGTGCATGCCTTCCATGCCCGCGACATCTACGTTGACTCGAAGTCTCAGACCGTGCGTGGCATGGAACACCACACAGAAAAACTGAACGCGCTGAGATTGGGAAATGAAGACAGAGATCGAACGGCCCAAAAAATGACTGTGCACCAATTATACTCCCTCTCTTCCAAAATAGATGACTTATATTTGTCCATACATGCATGTATGTAGACACTAAAACATGTCTACATACATGCATGTATGGATAAAGGGGAGCTATCTATTTTGGGCCTATTCTACGGTACCTTTTACTGCTCGTCAGAGGTGACTAGTATGATTTCTAATCTAACCGTTGATTAAAAGAGACAATTCGGACATTTAATTAGGAGATCATTTATTGAGACGCTAGATATCCCGTATTTTAGCCTAAAATTATGGTTAGTAAATCCGGATTTTTGATTCCATGACCTATAATAGTTGCTTTTGTCTAACTAGCTTGCTTCCTGTAGAGTTCACATAGGCACGACGAGTTCACGTAGTCATGGCGGCCGGCCGGCCGGGCAACTCGGCAACAAGGGTTTAAAACAATCTGTGAACAGACTTTAACTACGCATGGCAGCTGGTCTGTGTGGAGTACTGGAGCACGACGATGACGACAAAGCATTAGACCAATCTCAAATGAAGTTTATGCACGCATGGCGGCCGCCGGCCGGGTGGCTTCAGTTTTGACTGTTACTACGCCGTGAACTAGCCATGACTTATGCATTAGTTGTTCCAGGGATGACGGGACCTTGCTATTTAACGGGATTAAGGATTTTATTGTTAATTAGTTTCCTTTTCTAATGGGCCTTCCTTTTTAACGGGAGTATTGCCTGTTTTACGTCGACTAGTATGGTTTATACTACTCATGTTTTTTGCACTAGTATGATTTAATACAAGCCATTAGATACATAAAAATAGACGGTCTATATCTAATTGGGGGTACCGTAGAAGTCCTCCTATTTTGGAACGAAGGGAGTAGCTGTTAGTTACGAAATGTGTTTACTTTTTGTGCTCTTTTCATGTATATGGTGCTTGCAACAAATCTGTGAAGAATGACAGACAGATTATCGCTCTCACTTCTTGGACTTCAATCAGTCAAGGGATGATCTTATGGGAAATTCAGTGTCTCATATGCCTTTTTTCTGCTCTAAACAGCCTTTTTGTGTGTTTGGGAGAGGCGTGATTCCTTCCCTGTGAATAGACAAGTTCAAAAAATTATGCCAAAGATGCCATTTTTTTCTCTCTTTGATATTTAAGTTTTTACAACTTACTGTTTCTATGTCGCCTATGTCAGTCAACGTGTTTTAATTCCCTTATTTGGTTTTCTTCATTAACAAGTTCTACAAAAGGCTATGCCTTCACAGTGATGAAGAGGCGAACCCCAGTGTTAGTACACCTTATTTCAAACTGAATGTTATGTATATTATTTTATTATTTTGTGCCCTATATTTAGAAGCAAGCCTTGGAATTATTACCGTCTTTTCTAGGAAATTGGATGTTTCATTCTAAGATGGCCGCAACAGGGGAGGCCCCCACGGCGGGTTTTATTTTTTAAATAATAGGAACCCAAGTCTGCATCCGTGAGGACTTGAACCTGGGTGGTTGGGTTGTACATCCACTTTCCTAACCAGGTGAGTGTGACGCCCCGAGATCGGGCACTATGCAGATTTCAGCATTTCCGCCAAAATCTACATAATAACCGATTCCAGGTTGCCACTTGTGATAACATTACAACAGTTCACGAATAATCCACAACAACAACAGAATAGATAGATACAAGACGACCCAAACGAGTCAAGGATACAACTGATACCATACAAAGATCCAAATGACAGCGGAAGAACAACATAGTGTCCGACTACGGACAAGATCCAAATTGGACTAAGAGTCCTGAAGATAACCGATGGCGTCCGATCCTTGCCTAGGCCAAGCCGGAGGGATTCCCAAGCTAACGTCGTCAGACTTTAAACCTGTTGACTGCAATGTGGAATATGCAGCCACGAAATGGATTCGTGGGTCAGTACGGTTAAGTACTGGCAAGTGGATAAACCATACTCACAAGATACCAGCGTAACCAATCATCACAAGATACAAATACTTTGGGTACAACGGAAAGGAAAAGATTATTGCAAAGAAGCGGCAGCGGGCTGCACTAACTAACTACAGAGACTCGCTACAACATCCGGCTAAAAGAAAGGGATAAGATAGCGCGACAAAACCAACTATAACTACTCACCAAGCAATACCCATCCAATGTTACCCCCTACTAAGGAAGCAACCCAAGGAAAACTCACACTGTTGATTAAGGTGTCATTCATATTTATGGTGGAGGTAATCTATATTACTAGTCAAGTTATCATCGTTAAGTGTAAGTTGTCTGAGTACTTGTTAGCCAGCACTTTCACCAAGTCATCCATAACCGCGGACAACACGGCTTCTCGAGAAGATTTAACCCTACAGGGATGCACCAATTTGGCCGTACACGTAAGAATAACCCGCCAGGAGGGGAGCAAACCCACCAAGCAGGCCACTCAACACAACCCAACTCTTCGTCGCATCAAGCCCAAAAAACCCCGTGCAATTGAGCGCACGGCTAATCAAGCCCCACGAAGAAAAGGGGACCCTCATAGCACTCTAAGAACGTGTCTCCCTAAATGCCGACTACAAAAGTTCCACCCTGGCGCCAAGGGTTCGCACTTGCATATGCATGCGGCAAATGGAAAACCCAAACTAAATGAGGCGATTTGGACGAGATGCGAATCGAATCAGAATTGCGGGGGGCGCCCATACTCGCTTCCCACATGCGGTTAGTGCGCTCATCATGGATCAATGGACAAGACCCTTTTCCTAATTAGGGTCGACACTAGCAGGCCTCAAAACCACGCCGGGCCTCCTGCCGGTGCCTTATCATCAAATTATTATTATTACCCAAAACATTGACATGTTGTTGATTGAATTGAAACCCAACTATCAAACTAAACAGGTGATAAGACAGACAACGAGACTTGAGCGTAAACAACACTAAGCATGCAACTACGACACAAGGCCAACATGGTAAACAAACAACAGTTAATAGGAAGTGGAAGGAAGGCTATATCATGGCTGCAAGGTAAACATATGATAGGATCGAGACACAAGCATCGAATCATAAGGCTAGCATAAGAACAACGGAAAGAATCGGTAACAAGTGATGAAAGGCAGCCATTTTGGCAGCAAGTGAGTATACTTGCCTGGAATCCAGCAAGTAGAGGTACATCCGAAGAACTTGTCGTTTCTCACATCATCTCAACGTCCTATCCGCGAAGAAGCAACGAACTAGAACAAACACCGGATGCAACAATTACTTCTACGGCAAAAGATACAGCATGATCAAGATATGGATGCATGACAAGTTTAAGGATGCATCAAGATAAACTAGTTGACATGGTAAACATATTTAAATGGGCCCATATGCAATTTGGATTGCATATGGAAAGGCCCATGAATTAATGTTGAATTAAATGATCTACAAATAACCATCATGTGAAAGTTGATTAGAATGATGCATGGATGAGGAAAACAATGAGAAAACAACAATAGCTTCAATTTGAAAAGGTGTTTACCAACTTTGGAATTTTTATTTATTAAGTTATGAAATTTGGCTTCTTAAATGATTTACACAAGCATTTGTTGTTTTCACCCATTTTAATTGTTCAAAACAGATAACAAAATTCATATTTGGAAAGAACACAAAATTTTAGATGGAATACATATTTCATTTGTTGAATTTGGATTTAAAATCAAATTAGCAATTTTAAATGCATTCATTAAGAAACAGTTGTTTTCAGCAATTTAAATTATTCAAAACAGAAAACAAAGTTGATATTTGGAAAGCTTATTCAATTTTGCATGGAAAACATATTTTACATGTTGGAATTGGATTTGAATTGCCCAAGTTATGAATTTTGCAATTTAGATGGTTTAATTGAAGCATTGAATTATTGCACCACTTTTAATTAGGAAAAACAGTAAACAAATTGTATTGAAAAGGTTGAAAACATGTAGCAAATGTTTCACTGAACATTTTGAGCTATTAAACCAAATTTTTGGGTTATTATTGAATTTATTATGCAATTTTTCATAAGCATTCTTATTCTGCCATTTTTAGTAAACAGAAGAAAACATGTTCAAATTTAATTCAATTGTGACCAAATAAAATACCAATGTGTAGAGTTTGTTAAGACAAATTTTTAGAGCCCAAGTTTACTTAAATTGGATGAGCACAACTCAAGTTATGAAATTCCAAAGTTTCAACTTTTAATTACATTTTCTGTATTTAATTATTTAGTGCAAAAATTATTACAGAAACAAGTTGCAAACTTGACATTAACAGAAAGGGCACAAGATTATGAATCCACAGGAATTTGAATCATTCAAATTGGAGCAAAATTCGATTTGTTATTGATTTTAGAAGTAAGGATTCAGATCTGTGTTTCTGAAATTCGAGAAATAACAGAAAAAAAAGAGGAAAAAGGGGTTGGCTTTGTGCCTTGGGGGGAATCGAACCCAGGATGTTGGCTTGCGCGCAAGGGTGTGTTAGCCAGTTGGGCTGGCTGCTGCGATTGTGTTAGCTCTAGCACGCGTGGGGTTTTAGGGTGAGCTCTCGCGTGATAACTGAACTGAACAAAGTTCAGACACTGAACTTTGTCGAGGACGACGGACGGCGGCGACTGCAGCGCTGCTGCCGAGCGTGAGCGTGTGTGCGTGCAGGCGCGGGGCACTGGTGCGTGCGTGCGGCAGGGGGGACGGAGGGGGACGGGCGTGTGCTCATGTGCGTCGGGTTCCCGTGCGTGAGCAGCAGAGTGGCAGATGCCCTTGCGTCCATGGCGTCACCGAGGTGCTCTGACAGGGGCATGTTGCAAACGGACACGACACGAGCGGAAAAGGCCGGGAATGGAAACGGGAGCTCACCGGGGTGCTGTCGACGGCGTTGGCTAGGCGTGGCGGTGACAGAGACGAAGGTGCGTCGGCGATACCATCCACTGCAACCTCCAGCCGCCGGAGTACAGAGAGGAGAAGGGAAGGGGAAAACGAGGTGGCGGCGCAGGGAGGAGAAGGGAGGAGGCTAGGATTTGGAGGCAGAGGGGGTGGCTTTAAGGAGGAGGGGAAAGCTAGGAGGAGGGGGGTCCATGGTGCGGACAGCGACAGGAGGAGGGGATCACGTCCTCCCCGTGGTCGCACTGTCGTACGGAGAAGAAAGGTGGGTGGGCTGGGCTGATGGGGTGGTAGGTGGGCCGGTTGGCCTGCCTCCCCCATCTTTCTTTCCCTTTTCTTTTTATTCCCTCTGTTTTTTTTTGTAAGAGATGAAAAAGAGAGAGATAAATAGAAGGGTTTTATTTTCATGAAATAATTTTATTAATTTTCAAAACAGTAAGGTCAAATCATGTTAGCATTAACTTCAAAAAAAATTGAAATGTTAATTGATTTGAATTTGTTAGTTGAATTTCAAACAGGGTTTCACATAGATTTGATTTTTGAAATAAACAATTCTTTTATTCAGTAACTCAACCAATTATGAAAACTTATTGAATTTAAAATGTTTGCAATATTTTAATTTCAAACCACAATTGGAACATGCCAAGTATGGATGATTTTGATTTGAATTTGAATTTACCATTAGGGTGTTAATAAAAGGGAATTTTATTAACAAGCATTTTAAATAAATCAACTTCAAAACTATTGGAAACAATTTGAGTTGTTTAGTTGCAATTTTTAAATTGGAAACTTTGGACATGTTTGAAAGTTTAAATTAGTTTGAATTTTTGAGTTGTTTTGAAAACAAGGTGCAATGCATATGATGCATGATGTGTTGGGAATATGCCCTAGAGGCAATCATAGATGATGTAATTCCCAATGTATTCATAAAGTTATTAAGTTGTCCTTTGGTTTGAACATCTGATATATGTCATTGAATATGTGATTCGATTGTGGAACTATGTATTCATGTTGTTCATACTAATTGTCCTTGGTCGTTAAGGTTGTGCTGGACACACACCCTAGACTAATGTGAGTGTTGGCTGATGACACGGTTCCACTTGTCATGGGCATGGTGATGCCATTCCAACGTTCACGGACTTGGCTAAAGAGTTTAGCAAGTCGGACTGACCCACATTGAGATGCAACGATCAAGTCGTCATTTGCATGCCTCAATCAATGTAATCCTTAGACCTGAGGTTGTCGCACAATCCGAGTTGTGGATCATCGACTTAGGTTCTGTCAAACGTTGTTCTGTGACAAGGCAACTATAAAGGCAGAGTTCGGGTCGAATGAGAAGCAAGCTGCGTGATGTGGATAATCAAGATGGGATTTTGCCCCTCCGAATGGAGAGATATTCTCTGGGCCCTCTCGAGTGATATGATTCAGGAAGCATGACCATGCGCGACTCAGTTAAGTGTTAACTGTGTCGATTGACTAAGAGTTAGTCAGATGAATCACATATCACGGATCGAGAAGAGAGTTGAGCTATTTAAGGATGACGATAAATCGCCTATAGCTCGACAAGGTATATCGTGAGGCAAAAAGACTAAGATGAATATCACATTGAAATGTATGTCGTCATGACTCAATGGTACTTGGGAGTCGGCACGTTCTGCTAGGAGCCGCTACCGATTGATCGATTGGGAGTTGGACTCCAATCGTGTCCAAGTCGCCATGAGCCTGCAGGGTCGCACACTTAAGAGCGGGAGCAAGTATTGGTTGGGTTGGACCCGAACCGGAAATGGACTGAGTTAGTGAGTCGGACTCACAGAGGGAATGGGCCACAAGTGTTGTGCAGCCCATTACCATACGCTATATAAAGAGGGGCGCAGGTTGCCCAACGGGCACGTTAGTCCACTCTCCCATGCGTTGGGAACCCTAGCCCCACTCAGTCCAGCCGTCGCACCAGACCTAGCAGTCTGCCGTCGGAGCTCCTCCTCGTACGTGTGGATACCGGCAGAGGTGCTGTACGTTCAGCACTTCAACGTTCGAGGGATTGGATCGACGTTCGAGGGATTGGATCGGCCGGATCGGATCGTGGGACTGCACTGCCCCGACGCGCTGCATCGATAATCCGCACCTGCGCGTCTAGTGGTAATACTCGTGGCCTTCTACCTCGGCTAGATTTTGGAAGTACCGCGTAGGAAAAAGTTTTCGTTTATCTCTACGCGTCCCAACATGATGCTATGTGATGCAAAAGAAAAACAACAAGCAATTCTAATTGGAAAACCCCGGGTGTTACAGCGAGCTAGGCTCGCTTCCCTGTCTTCATATTCGTTAATGCCTACACATCAGTTGTGTGTGATATATAATACAATGACTTATGACTGCTTAAATCTTCATGGATTGAACTTGCTGCAGGCCTTGTGCTTATCATGTCATTTTTCTGCTGTCATATTTGATTTATTCAATTTTCCTTTAGGTTCTACTTTTAAGTACGTGCGCCTGACCTGAAAAGAGCTGCAAGAAATCAGCTCATATATTGCTGCTCAGTTGGCAGTAAATAGTAGAAAAGGGATGTGAAGGTAAAAGCAAACACCTGACCGGAAAACATAGTAGCAGTTGTGAGTGTTCTTCACGCTATGTATGAAATTTTGCGGAATATTGAAAATGTTGCCCGGTTCATGAAAAGATTGAAGTGGGGTCATATCCTTCATTGATAGTTGTGTTGATCGAGGTAGAAAATCCGGAAGCGTGTGATCATCACAGATGAAATGGATCCATTATAGCTGTGAAAATTGCAGGTAACACCAATGTTGTGCTAAAGTTGCACAAAACACAAAATCAAAATGTCTTTTGCAGACTACCCCACCTTTTGGGGTAATATGTTGCGGATAGGGGCTTAACAATGTATCTGACATGTGGGCCCATAATTATATATGTGTGCCACAATTGTACAATATTTTTTGAAAAAAGGTAGCATAACGGTGGAAAACATAAGATCATGCACATGCAAAATGTACATAAAAATAGAGATTATGCACGTATAAAGTACACATTGCCCAAATGCGCCCTGTATAGCAAAGCACTGTTGTGCAATCGCTCGGGAATGTATACATAAAAATAGAGATTATGCACGTATAAAGTACACATTGCCCAAATGTGCCCTGTAAAGCAAAGCACTGTTGTGCAATCGGGAATGGTTGTCTACATGACATTCTGGGTACCCAGACGACAACCACTGGTACGGCCAGCCTGTCTACTTCTACGAGTATAAGACAACGTAGGATATGAACACGCACTACCGTTGTACAGTACCTCATTAACCAGTTCCGCTGCAAGGAAAAACAAAGCTGTGCCAACGCTGAGTGCACAGATGTAACGCAACTAGCATAAAAGACCACAGTTAAACGGCCGGCGGTCCATCTATGTATATATGAGAATAGTATATCTTGTCAGGTCAGCACAATGAATTCAAACAAGGAATATGGTCTTTATACCCCATTAAAGAACAAAAAACTAGCTACACCATTATAATCCTGCATCAACCTGACATTAACAATGAAGCAGTTTTAGCCAAGAAAGATTAAAGCATTCAGCCACACACCTAGGACATTAACGAGTACATGGCTCTAGATGAAGCAGTTTTAGCCAAGAAAGATTAAAGTATTCAGCCAGTCCTGAACAACGAAGCAAACTTGGATAAGAGAGTGTCAGCTTCGTCATCATCATCCTCGACCCTATAGGCATCAATGTCATCCTCTGAACGCGTCAGGCGAAGCTTGAGCATGTGAATATCATGACTGGTAGAGTTGAATTCGCGGTATTCGGTTTCGCTACAGGAAGCTTTGCTTGCTTCTTCCTTTGAGCACAGCTTGAATGGGACAAGGTCTGCAGTGATTTACAGGTTACGATGAGGTTACACATTACAACAGCATGGCCCAAGTTGGGAAATTGCAACATTTCAGTAGTGTGGATGAAGTTATACCTTCTTTGCCGTAGAGAGTCTTCGACAATCTCCTGACAAGATCTCCCAGACTTTTGAAGATGCGTTTAGAAACTTTCATATCAGCGCGCATTGGGGCGATTTGCGACAGAGCAACATTCGCCAGATCATGAGAAGTTCGTGCAACTGCATATGCCCTATTGAAAATGCATCACATCACTTAGTATTCTGTAATAAATAAAATTACACAAAGTTTCTAACACAGCTCAAGATATGGGAGTCTACCGGGGTGTATCAAGCATTCCATGCTCCAGAAACATTGCAAGCTCCCAATAAGATTGTATGCTCTCAGAATGGCTTGGGCAAAGCAGCAGCTCTGCCTTTTCAGTGGCAGCCTACAAGAAGCAAAATACGAATAGGTCAGATGTGACTTTTCATTGAACAGACATTCTTGTGATAATGCTTAGGTTATACATACATACCACATAAGCGCTCAGAGTCCTCAGGAGAAACATAGGATCTGGATCGACTCTTGATACTAACTCCAGTAGGTGACCTTTTCTGCAATATCATGTATACTATGTAGTTAAACTAGACAGTCGTGTGCTACAAGAGGTGACAAGGTAGCATAATTTTTTAACTTACAATCTGAGATATGAGACAGTAGACTCTCCACTTGAGGTTGGCATTAGATACTTTTCGAGGACCCCGACCTGTGCCAAGCAGATGCTCTTTAGGCTGAACTTCACCCTGCTTCGGTAGAGTGCAAGGGTATGATCATATGGTCCCCCTGACTCCTCTGGTAACTTGCTCAAGGACAGCTTCACCTCAGTGGTGACAAGCAATGTACAGTAGACAAACAAAGCTCTCTCAGATGAAGATAAGTGATTCCCCAAGGCCGAAACATGGTTCAACGCCTCCACAGCATCTGCACATATTATAATCGAATACAGTTCCAGTCAAGTACAAATATATTTTTCCTTTGATTCAAAGGAACTGAATAGGAAGCATGCAGGCAATGTAATCCTCTGTTTTTCCCTATCTAAGAATCAAAGAGGCCCTAAGGGCATAGGATTGGAATGGCCAGGGCATTCTACTCCTTTGTATTTCCTATTCGTTTGGCTTTCCAACCCCATGAATCAACAACTGGTGGGCGCAGATCTACCAGCAGCGCTGGCGGATGGGGGCGCAACAGCGGGTCGCGGGCTTCGAGCGTGTGGCCGCTAACAGCATAACTCCGACGGCGTGCGCGTGCGGTAGGGCGTCGGAGCCGTGATGTGCGTGCCCACTGTCATGGCACAGCCGACCGAAGGGCCATGCTGAATCATGGACGAATTTTATAGTGTAATAGTACATATCATTTTGTTATTACGGGCTATACATGAAGAGATGTACGTATATCATTTTGTTATTACGGGCTATACATGAAAGGATGGTGTATACTAGTCTTAATTCGTCTTTTAAAAGCCCCAAATTGTGTGTTCAAACATGCACGTATTTGTAAGTTGCATTTTTACAACTAAAGGAACCTTGTACTTAAACACACCTCTAGGAAATCAATAGCAGCTTAAAATAAAATCTAGCAGTAGCCCCCGGCGAAGTACTGAAACTTAACCGATGGAGCAATCAACATCCCTGGTATATAATCGAACTTAACCTAAGCAAATTCATGAGTCAAAAATCGGAAGTACCACAGAGTGTTAATAGTCAGCTTGATCGATCCCCGTGAGACATTGGAGCTGCATAATATTACTATGTACGAAAAGAAAAAGAGCAGCAAGATGCAGTTGATCAATCATCTAGGACTACAAAATAACGACAAGAGCAAACCCAATGCACCAAGAACCTGCAGGTCGATCCAGCAGGACATCACAGGATCATACACAACTGAACAGAAACAAAATGGTGGACATCTGATTCCGAGCACTCAGCTTGGGTCAGGCATCCATGCATCACCACGCACTTGTTTCAGGCAAATATGTCTAAGAACAACACGATGAGAAGAAAATTATCCAACAATTAATGAACAGAGCAACCTCAGGTTTCAACCGAACGACATCCATCCACATGCCCTTGCCAAACACATGCATGCACAAAATCTTATCCCAAAATGAAGGGAAGTTTCAGAGTAAAATTAAGTTGAAAGCAAACTGAGCAGAATGAGAATTAGCAGATGCAAGACAAGAAAATCAGCCAACAATCGGTTTAAGAACAGATCGAGCAATGCAACCTGCAGATTTCATCAAATTCGTTCCTGATCGTTCAAGCCAACGACCAATCGGTTGGTGCCACAACCACAAGATGTCATCGGAATCAAAAGCATACTACTCCTCATCACTCACGTACGTCGATCCTTGCTACTACTAGCTAGAAACGGAAAAGGAAACCTAGGACAGATATGCGGCGGATGCCCGTGGCCGTAGGCGACCTCCTCAGCGAAACTATTCAGGCACTGAGGGGTGGTTCGTACCTCGAGGCCGATTGGCCTGCAGGGAGAGCTGAGCAGAGCGCACAAGGTGATCTCGAAGGCGCGCGCCATCACCCTGCGGCGAGCTTTCGAAGTCAGTCTCGTCGACGAAAGTTCCATCCCCCCCGAGATAGCGTCCCAGCGCCTCCCCCGCCAGCGACGCCTTGAGGCCAAGGCGGATAGCCTCGGCAACCACCGCCATTCGATCGACGGTGTAGGCTTCGCCGTCGGTAGCGATGGCTGGAGGGGAGAGGGGAGATTTGGAAGGGAGAGGAGATTTTGTGTGTGCGTCTGGTTCGGCCTGGACCGAGGTAAAAAACCAGTTACCGTCGTGGGGCCTATCGCTATTTGAGAGCACGCCGATACCGTTTTGTTATGATTTGATGCTTTTGGTATAAAAAATTCATAATCTTTAAAAAAATTCAATCTATTTTATAACTGTTCACTGATTAGAATTTTTTTTGTTTCACTCAACTAAGAGCATCTCCACATGTGCTTCAATAGTGTTTTCAATAGGGCTATTCGCAGCACAGGCACGAAAACAACCCCCATCGTTTCTTCTAAGAGCATCTCCATCGTGCAGATTGTTAAAATCCGAAAAAGGCATTTCATATAAGCCATAAAGGAGCATAATTGGTCGGTATTTGAGGAGATCACAGCAGTAAATGTCATTCCAAAGAAGTATAAATTCGCAGAAGTCAAAAGAAAAGGCAGAAGGACACTTAACGAGCGCGGTACAGTCAAATACGACCGTAACAGTCACTGTACCGGAGGAGTTCTACGAGCAAACAAGGCAGTACCAACGTAACGAGTCGTGGTACGGTCACCTTGACCGTACCACGGTTCGTACCAAGCAGAACCACTCGGCACGGAGGGAAAAACGGAAACACCGACTGTGTCGTTTTAAGTCGATAACAGATAACGACCCCCGGGTCGAAGAGAGAAACAGCCACCAGACGCAAAAGCTCGAAAATACACCATACCCTAGCCTCCGGAAGGTGTCCGGAGGGGGAATTCACAGAAGGGAATCCATCTATATCAAATCCATCACCGTGAAGGCCTCCGCACCAATGTCCATCGCCATCACCACCATCTACATCTACGTGATATCATCTCCATCCCATCTCACTGTAATTCTAAAACATCTAGTTGTGGATTTGCACGTGTATTCATCCATACATTCATACTCCATTTTCAATACAATCATTATGATGTTTATTGACTTCATGTGTGAGTAGTTCCATCAATCTTGGGGAGGTGGGAAAACCCTAGTACTATTATAAATTGAAATAAAGATGCAATGTTTTCTATTGACCAGTTTGTAATAACAATCCCCGTGATATTGTGTGAAGTCGACCGCACCAATACTGTACCATGGAGGCATGACTGGTTGTTCGGGTTGGTTTGAGGACAACTGACGAGTGAGTATTACAGGACAGAAAGTAGCTCCTCCTTTCGCGCCAATTTCCAACGTGGGATCAACAGAGAACTCACCATACCAATACCACCTCCACAGGGAGACCCTTAATCACTAGTGCCAGTAGACGTATCGCTTATCATCTAGGCTACGTGGTGCTTGTGAGTAGTTTATTAACCGAGGAAGTCGGGGCACATTAATATACGGAGCTCTGCTGACGTGGGGGTACCCTAAAGAGGCCCTCGGGTGGCTGCGTAAAGGTCTGCTACAGAAGCCCACACGAAAGCAAAAATAAGGGAAGACTTGATCGAAAATTTAGGAAAGAGTAGTAACCAACTCAGAATCGAGTCATATTCATGTACATCCCCGATGCGCGTAGAATGTACGCTCGTTGGGAGACCCCAAGAGGAAGGTATGAAGAGCACAGCAGCAAGTTCTCCCTTAGAAAGAAACCAAGGTTGAATCGGCCAGTAGGAGAAAGAAATCACTTCTGAAGGTTGAAGATAGCTGATGTTGGCAGGACGCATTACTGGTTCAGCAGCAACGTGGAATCTGCACAACACAATCAAGATACTTTGCCCCAACGGAACAGTGAGGTTGTCAATCTCACCGGTTTTGCTAACACAAAGGATTAGATATATAATATGGGAAATAGTACTTGTTTGCAATAAATGAAAAGAGAACAGTGATGGCCGTGAATGAGAGGAAAATAGTAATTGTAGTAGAGAAAATAGTGGTTGCAGTGGTTGTATTATCAGTGTAAAAAATGGACCGGGGTCCACAGTTCACTAGTAGTGTCTCTCCATAAAAGATAGATAACATGCTGAGTAAACAAATTACAGCTGGGCAATTGACGGATATAAAGGTTGCACCGTAGTACATATGCATGACATGATGATTACTATGTGATTCATGCAGGCATTACAACAAGATTCATAGACCGTTATCCAACTGCATTTATGACTAATAATCCACCCTCGAAGTGTCATCCAATCAAACCTCGGGTATTAAGTTGCAAGCAACAGATTATTGCCTTAAGTAAAGTGTGTAATGTAAACAATGTAAACATCGTTGTTTTCTCCCTAATGGCAACAACACATCCCCCACCCGTTACGTTTATGTCACTCGACGTGAGTGAAAGGGAGGCATAAACCCACTATCAAGTATAAATACTCCCTCTTGGAGTTACAAGCATCTACTTGGCCAGATCAAGTACTAGTAACAGAGAGCATGCAAGATCATGAATAACATAAACATGAAAGAACATGATAGATTGATAATCATTGGACATAGCATTCAATATTCATCGGATCCTAGCAAACACAACACGTAGCATTACAATAAGATGATCTTGATCATGTTACGCAGCTCACAAGATCTAAACATGAGGCATAAATATGACAAAACAACCATCTAGCTACTGCTATGGGCCCGTAGTCCAAGGATGAACTACTCACGCATCACTCCGGAGGCATGCATGGTGATGAAGAGCCCTTCGGTGATGATTCCTCGTCCCGACAGGGTGCCAGAGAGAGCTTCAGAACCTCCTGAACTAGGGTTGACGATGACAGCGGCTACGGAACTTTTGATGGAAAAAGGCTCTGGTCTTTTAGGTTAACCCATGGAGGAGCTTAAATAGGAGAAAGGGCAACGTCGGTGGGTGGTAACTTTCTAAGACCCTGGGATTTTGTTTCGTCCAATTCCGAGAATATTTCCAGAACAACTTTTCTGAAACCAAAAACAACAAAAAAAAATAGGAACTGGCATTGTGGCATCTTGTCAATAGGTTAGTCCCAGGAAATCCATAAAAATGGCATAAAGTGTATAGGAAACATGTAGCATATGGCATGAAAACAACATGGAACATCAGAAATTATAGAAACATTTGAGAAGTATCAAGCATCCCCAAGCTTAGTTCCTACTCGTCCTCGAGTAGGTAAAAAGATAAAAACAAATAATTTCTTAGGTGACATGCTACCAACATAAACTTGATCATCTAGATTGTAAAAGCATATGTAAAGTTGAGATCATGGTACTTTAAACACAGGCATGATAGAAATATAATTCTAACAATGAAACTTAGCAATCACTTTGCATCATGAAAAGTAACACAAATAAAAGATCATGAATAATAATGCACTTGAAAGTTATACATTTGTTTCGAGCATAAAGAAAACATAGCAAAGTGATATTTCGCTTGTCCTTAAGAGTGGGGAAAAACATAAATGCTAGGACACCTTCAAAGTTCAAGTGGATGACTAGAACAAATAATTTGAGAGCAGGTAATAACACATCATGAATCAATCAATAATAATCTTTGGGACCGACGCACATTAAACTCGGAATGGCAACTACGCTCTCTTAACTGTGCATAAAGTTAGAAGATGGAGACTCAACATAAAAGTAAAAGAAAGGCCCTTCGAAGAGGGAAGAAGGGATTAACTCATGTGCTAGAGCTTTTTGTTTTATTAAACAAAGGTATTGAAAATATTTTTTTAGAGAGGTGTATGCTTATGTCAACGAATGGTAAACAGAAAATACAGTACGTCACAAGCCAACTACAATTTCACAAGAGCGGATCCCATTGAAGGACGCAACCGGTATAGAAGGTCATCCCTATTTCTCTTTTGTTTACACAACTATGCTTTGACTGATAAATCAGGGGCAAAAAATAGTGAAGAGAATTTTATAGTAACCAATTTTGGGGTTGGGCACCCCGCTGCCAACTCTTCTATCAATTTGGATAAGCGGATGTGCCACTAGTCCAAGTGTGTAAAGTCCAATCGACAATTGAGATAAAGATTCTCTATTTACGCCCTCATGAGCTAAAATAGGGGTACAAAACAGGAATAATTTTGAAAGTGTAAAGGTAGCACATGAGAAATTTACTTGGAGTGGCGGTTAAATACCACATGTAGGTAGGTATGGTGGACACATTTGGCAAACTTTGATTTTTGGGAGTTGGATGCACGAGTAGAGCTCATACTCAGTACAGGTGGAGGCTAGCAAAAGACTGGGAGGGACAAACTAAGAGAGCAATAATGGCCATAATCATGCATAGCGACAAAAACATTATTAATCAAAGCATAAATGGTATTACCAGTCAAAAACTAAATGATCAAAGAGGCTATAAGTGAATGTTTTGTAGTCATAAACATGGTGTAAGGATGCCCCAAGTCAACCAAATAAAGCATTCGAAGGAGAACACCACAAATTTATGCTTCAATGTGATAAAAACAACTCATGATTCTTCCAATGGCACATTAAACACTCTCAGCTATGTGAGACAAGTCATGCTACAATAATAACTACTAAACATAGAATTAGAATAACATCCAACATGACATGAAAAAGTCTAGCTACAGACTATACGAGCTTCTTTTTGCACCGTTATAAGCACGAAAATTGTACTACTTGTTTCCAACACCAATCATTTTATACTGAACAAAAACTCTCCAAGAGATATAGAAATGAAACAAGAGAGTACAAACTCTACTCTACTAGAACTAACAACTATGAATAAGAGATGCATGGAAAACAGGAGCTAAAAGGATTTTCATCAGCTAGAAGAAAAACTAAGAATACAAACATGGAAGAAAACGAGTATTCATATGAAAAAATAGAGTGTGTCTCTCTCCCACAAAAGAATGCTGGGTTCCAACTATATTTATTGCAGCAAGGAAAGCAAAAGAAAACAAAACAAAACAAAAACAGACGCTCCAAGTAAAGTGCATATGATGTGACCGAATAAAAATATAGTTTTATTGAAAGTACCTGATAAATTGTTGATGAAAAAGGGGATGCCTTGGGCATCCCCAAGCTTAGACGCTGGAGTCTTCTTAGAATTTGTTGGTATGAACCACGGGGTAATCCCCAAGACTTGTCTTTTAACTCTTCTTGATCACATTATATCACCCTCTTCTCTCGACCCTTGAAAACTTCCTTCACACCAAACTCAAAGTAATTCTCATTAGAGGGTTAGTGCACAATCAAAAGTTCACATGTTATCCATAGACACAAGCATTATTAATACTTTTTAAACATTAGCTACATCCACTGATGTTTTGCGGAGCAAAGAAATCCACTCAACATAGTAAAAGAGAGAATGCAAGTAAAAAGGCAGAATCTTTCAAAACCAGAACAGTCTGTAAAGATGAATTTTTTCAGGGCACTTACGTTGCTCAAATAAAAAAAACCCAAAGCTATAAGAAGGTTCAGAAATAGCTGAGGATTAAGCACAAAAATTTGCAGGTGAATTTACACAAATTTAACGATGGACAGCAGAAATTTGTTTTCTGCGCATAAATCCAAATTTAACTTCAACTTTCACTAGAGACTTTACTTGGCACAACAAATGCGAGAAAATAAATATACAAAGGAGTTGCTACAGAATTAAACAACACCTTGACTCAAAGAAAACAGAAGAAAAGATTGCAAAAATAAAACCTGGATTATCTCCCAAGAAGTGCTTTTCTTTAACGCCTTTTAGCTAGCCCCAGAAAACAAGAATCAAGTATTTTTCAAGTGAAGAAGCATCCAAAATATAACTTGTTTTAATAATAGAATCAAAAGGAAATTTCATTATCTTCCTAGTAAATTGTTTCGTACCTTTATTGAGTGGGAATTGATATTTAATATTTCCCTCTTTCATATTAATAGCAGCACCAACAGTTCTAAGAAAAGGTCTTCCCAAAACAATAGGACAATAAGAATTGCATTCAATATTCATGACAATGGAATCAACGGGGACAAGGTTATTGTTAACCATAATAAGAAAATCAACAACTCTCCCCAAAGTTTTCTTTCTAACATTATCAGCAAGACGAACATCCAAATAACAGTGTTCCAAATGTGGTAAATCAAGCATATCATAGAGTTTCTTAGGCATAATAGAGATACTAGCACCAAGATTACATAAAGCATTACAATCAAAATCATTCCCCTTCATTTTAATGATGGGTTCCCAACCATCATCTAACTCCCTAGGGATAAAGGCTTCACGTTTTAATTCTTCTTCTCTAATTTGCATGAGCATTTGTAATATGTTTGTGAAAGCCATATTCATAGCACTATCATTAGGACAACTAGAAATCTTTTATAGGAACATAATTAATCCAGATATATTGCAATCATCAAAATCAAGATCATTTTTATCAAAGGTAATGGGACCATTGTCTCTCATATTTCGAAAAAAATTAGCACTTTTATCAGGAACAATTATAGTGGTTTTAGGCAATTTTAAAAGTTTAACATAAGAAGTGGGGGTATTGCCAACACCAATTACTTTACCATTAATAGTAAAAGGTTTACTATCATGAAAAGCTTCAGTTTTACTTGTGGTGGTAATAGTGCAAACATTAGCTATATTATTCTTTCTAGCTATTTCATCTTCTCTTTCCCATCTAGCATGCAGTTCAGCTAACATCCTAACATTGTCATCAATTCTAACTTGAATGGTGATACGTCATAAATGTATCCTTAATTTCTAATGTTCCATGTTGTTTTCTTATTGTTTCCCACATGTTGACAAGATGCCACAGAGCCAGTTCCTTGTTTTCTGTTTTTTTTTAGTTTCACAAAAGTTGTTCTGGAAATATTCTCGGAATTGGAAAATTTGAAGCCCGGAAGTCTTAGAATTTCCGAAGGTTCCACGGAGTCCCGAAGAGACCCGGAGGGGGGCCTCACGGGGGGGCACACCATAGGGCGGCGCCCCCTGGCCGTGCCATGGGGTGGTGTGGGGCCCCCTGCCTCCACCGCCTTTGCCCTTTCGCCTATTTATACCCCCCCGAGACGTAAAACCTAAAGATATATCATTTTGTCCCAAAAAAAACACCCGAGGCCGCCGTCATCGTCATCCCGAGATTGGGAGGGTTATGGAGCTCTCCATGGCACCCTGCCGAGAGGGGAATTCATCACCGAAGGGGTCTACACCACCATGCCCTCCTCTGAAGTGATACGTGAGTAGTTCATCCCTGGACTACGGGTCCATAGCAGTAGCTAGATTGTTGTTCTCTCCACTTTTTACCTCATGTTTACATCTTGTGAGTTGCCTAACATGATCAAGATCATCTTTATGTAATGCTACATGTTGTATTTGCTGGGATCTGATGAATGTTGAATGCTATGTCTTATGATTATCAATCTATCATGTTATCTTCATGCATATGTTATTTATGATCTTGCATGCTCTCCGTTATTAGTAGATGCTCTGGCCAAGTAGATGCTAGTAACGCCAAGAGGGAGTATTTATGCTCGATAGTGAGTTCATGCCTCCTTTTGCATCTGTGCTCGAGTGACAGAAACGTGACGGATGGAGGATGTGGCGTTGCCATTAGGAGAAAACAACGATGTTTACTTAGTTTACATTGTTTACATTACACACTTTTCTTACGGCGATAATCTATTGCTTGCAACTTAATACCCAATGTTTGTTCGGATGATATTCGGAGGGTGGATTATTAGACATAGATGTAGTTGGATGACGGTCTAAGTATTTTTGTTGTAATTCCCGCATGAATCACATAGTAATCTTTATGTCTTGCATATGCACTACGGTGCAACCTTCATTTATGTCAATTGCCCAGTTGTAATTTGTTCACCACACATGTTATTTATCTTTCACGGAGAGACACCACTAGTGAACTGTGGACCCCGGTCCTTTTTCCTCATACTGATAAACACCTACTGCTTTCATACTGCTGCTACTGCTTTCGTCTAGTTTTCCGACTGTTTTTCACACCATACGTTTAACCTCTTTGTGTTCAGCAAAACCGGTGAGATTGACAACCTCACTGCTTCGTTGGGGCAAAGTGATTTGATTGTGCTGTGTAGGTTCCATGTTGCTTCTGAACCGGTAGTGCGCCCTGCCATCTCAGCTGCTTCAACCTTGTGAAGTTACTCCTTTCTCCTACTGGTTGATTAAACCTTGGTTTCTTACTGAGGGAAAACTGCTGATGTGCTCATCATACCTTCCTCTTGGGGTCTTCCAACGAGTGCAGATCTGCACCATCAAATGGCATTCAAAGTTTTGCTTCCTTTAACACCATGAGGCATAACCTTTATTTTAATAAGATCGACATCAAGAGCAAGGCTATCAACTTTAGAAGCAAGAACATCAATTTTACCAAACTTTTCCTCAACAGATTTATTAAAAGCAGTTTGTGTACTAATAAAATTCTTAAGCATGTTTTCAAGATCAGAGGGTACACTTCTATTGTTGTTGTAGTAATTACCATAAGAATTGGCATAACCATTACCATTATTAGAAGGATATGGCCTATAATTGTTGCTACCATATAAGCATAGTTGTCAAAATTATTATTTTTAATGAAGTTCACATCAACATGCTCTTCTTGAGCAACCAAATAGGCTAAAGGAAGATTGTTTGGATCAACATAAGATTTACAATTAACAAGCATAGACATAATAGTATCAAGCCTATCACTCAAGGAAGAGGTTTCTTCAACTGAATTTACCTTCTTACCTAGTGGAGCTGATGGAGAGATGGTAACCCGGTAGGCCAACGCCGAGGTGTAATCCGGCCCAAAGGACGTTGCGCAGGATCCGGCTAAGGATAAGGGAACTTCTAGAAGGCCCGAGTTCATAGGCCTGGTAACCCGGATTGTGGGTTACGATAAGGAAAGCTAGGGTTTGTATGCAGTGTCCGGGTAGGATTCAGGGTGCGTCTTGGAGGGTAAGCCAGGGGGTCCGGGTGCTTTATAAACCGGCCCCTAGGACTAGTTGTGAGAGATCCAAGAGTTCTAGCAATATCGCCTGATATCGAACATCCAGTATAACACGAAAGTTGAGTTAATATATCGAGATCGGAGACTCGGCGACTTTATTGCCGGCTACCAGATCGAGTATCATCATGTTTTCCTCTGAGCTAAACCCTCTCCCAAACGCCTGTGTCGTCTTTCCCCAAGATAAGTTACCCCCGGTAACGTCTGCCGTGATTATCCCACGACAGTTGGCGCCCACCGTGGGGCCTGCGTCCAAAGGTGTTTACATCACGGGAGAAGCTCGGATGAACATGGAGAATCTAGTCATCGGCGAGATCTACATCGACCACGAAGGAGAGAAGATGGTGGACGATTCCGGCTGGGGACCAGAGTCGGATCACCTCGAATCCGGATCTATCATGACAATCGGCCAGATCAGCGTCTTCATCGGTATGGTACGTACTTCCGGTTCGATCCCTGACGACTTTGGGTTTGATTCTGTGTCAGGGAAGACCACCTATATCCAATCAGATGGAGAAGAATCAGTTGGGACAACGGATCCAATGGAAGAACCCACCACGAAGAGGGAACAGTCGAAGGAGCCGGCATGGACCCCGCGTGGCCGGGTCGAGAAAGAAGGTGATACCGAGTCTATCCTGCGCCTGCTGGAGAACCGGTACGAGGAAAATAGCAGCGAAGAGGAACAGTATGAATTCGCGCCAAGCATTGTGCGCCGGGTTGCGGTTTACACGGCTCCCGCGACCAATCTCAACCTGGAGAACGTAACCGCGGCCGCAGCCGGGGCCACACAAGCGTCGACCCGGCAGCAGGGACCGGCTGACGGAAACCCGGTTTTGGCCCAGGTTGACGGAGAGTCGGCATCGGTTACCAGTCAAGCGGCGGAAAACGAGTTACACGCGAACACATTTGGATTCCTAGCAAACCGGACACCAGGAGCGGGTCCTTCCAATCCACAACATCCGGCCATGTTCGACAACAATCTGATTCTAGATCCGACAGTTCTTGCCACAGTTATCACTCCAGAGAACGCGGCGGAACGTGTTAGGGATTTGGACGTAGCCCGTCGTGCATTGGAGCAGCAGAGAAGGCAAGTAGAAGCAGAAAAGCAAGGGATGGCCACCCGCCAACGTGAGCTGGATGCACTGGAAACCCGGCTCCGAGAGGAAACAACTAGAATACATCAAAGGCATCAAACCAGATTACCAGCATTAGGCGGAGTTATAAATCCGGCTACACTGTTTATCACACCTCAAGATCAGCCGATTCCACCGGTGAACCAAGGAACTGCATCTCAACCAGCAATTGCGGGAACACAGCCGGAGAACGTGCAGGCCGGGTTACCCTTACCACCAACTGGAGTTACAACAGGCAATGCAGTACCCCCGCCACCATCGTCACGGTTTCACACACCGGCGGGTCATTACAACAATCCCATGGACAACGTGTACACGGCCACGCTTGCACTGAATCAAATCCCCGTGAGAGAGTCACCCCACGCAGAGGAGACCCGGCGGGCGATAGATATGCTGCGCACTGCGGTAGCATAACAAGTTAATTACCCGGATCATAGAAGTGGAATGCATGGGACACCATATGTCAGCCAACAGCGAGGCAATGCCGGCAGTATCCAGACGAGTTCGGCACGGCGGAGGGAAGAGCAGCAGCAAATGCCGCCTCCTCCACACATTCAGGCAGTACCAGCAGCATCAGCAACACAGGCCATCGTGGACAGTTTCAGAGCCAGGAGAGCCGTGGCCTGGTCTGCGGTACATGGGCCACCAGCAGTACCGCGTCCAGCTGTACCCCCTGCAGGATCACACGTTTCCCGAGTAAGACCAGCTTCGACCATTCTTGCAGGACCTAAGTGTCTTTCGGATAGCATCAGGGCTGAACCTTACCCGGAAAAGTTCAAAGAACCGGGTAAAGTAGTGAATTATGAGCCGACTATGGATCCGGAAACATGGTTGAGCAGTTATGAGATGGCCATGTCGATTTGCAATGCGTCCGAGAATCTTCAAGCCAAATTCATGTATCTAATGATGTCGGAGGGAGCAGCAAAGCTATGGTTCACTAATCTACCGGAAGGATCTATCAAGTCATGGGGAGAATTGAAAACTGCGTTTATCAAGCACTTTCACGGGACGTGCAGAAAGTTATTCACTATTGATGACCTAGAGCGATGTGTTCAGAAGAAGGGAGAATCGGCGCGCAGCTGGGTGCGCCGGGTTATGGAAATACTTCATTCATCTACAGATATTCAGCCCAAGGATGCGTTACAAGCTATGGCAAAAACGTGCAAGTACACACCTTTAGTGCAAAAGTTAACCCGCATGAAATCTAGTCGGAATGCTTCAGAGGTCACGATGGGGGAACTGATGGATGCATGCAACAAACACGCGGCAACGGACACTACAGAAGAGGAAGCTGATGACAAAAAAGCAAAAGCGAACACAAGTAATAATGGAAGAGCCGGCAATGGATCAGCGCCGGGTAATAACGGAAACAGCCAGAACAAGCGCCCGTTTGAGGGAAGCTCCGAGTTTGTCGCCAGCACAGAAGCCGGATCTTCAAGACCCAGGGCAGAAGGAAATTTCAATACTGGAAATCACAATGGAGGAAACTATCAAGGACCGCCAAGGCCGAGTAACAATTGGGACATCTTCAGAATGGCATGCCCAAAACACAGCAGGAACGGTAGGCCGGCTAACCACTCCTTGGAGCAGTGCGCCGACCTACAGAGATGGAAGAACGAGGAAGTGAACAGAGCCATGCGAGGTGCAAGGTCGGGGAGGAGGACCAGGTCCAGGTGGAAACCCGGGCAACGGCCCACCTCCAGCCGGTAACCCGGCAGCAGGAAGTCAGGGTAACAACCAAGGGGGAGCCGGAGGTTTCCAGGCTAACCCCAAGCAGTTGGGTCAATATCACGTGCATACTACAGGAAATTCTAACAAGGACAAAAAGATACTGAAGCAAGCGGTAAACTCGGTTTCCTCGGCTGTGCCGAGATACCTGAGGTCGTCAGAGCAGGATGTAACTGTTGGGAATATGCCCTAGAGGCAATCATAGATGATGTAATTCCCAATGTATTCATAAAGTTATTAAGTTGTCCTTGTTTTGAACATCTGATATATGTCATTGAATATGTGATTCGATTGTGGAACTATATATTCATGTTGTTCATACTAATTGTCCTTGGTCGTTAAGGTTGTGCTGGACACACATCCTAGACTAATGTGAGTGTTGGCTGATGACACGGTTCCACTTGTCATGGGCATGGTGATGCCATTCCAACGTTCACGGACTTGGCTAAAGAGTTTAGCAAGTCGGACTGACCCACATTGAGATGCAACGATCAAGTCGTCATTTGCATGTCTCAATCAATGTAATCCTTAGACCTGAGGTTATCGCACAATCCGAGTTGTGGATCACCGACTTAGGTTCTGTCAAACGTTGTTCTGTGACAAGGCAACTATAAAGGCAGAGTTCGGGTCGAATGAGAAGCAAGCTGCGTGATGTGGATAATCAAGATGGGATTTTGCCCCTCCGAATGGAGAGATATTCTCTGGGCCCTCTCGAGTGATATGATTCAGGAAGCATGGCCATGCGCGATTCAGTTAAGTGTTAACTGTGTCGGTTAACTAAGAGTTAGTCAGATGAATCACATATCACGGATCGAGAAGAGAGTTGAGCTATTTAAGGGATGACGATAAATCGCCTATAGCTCGACAAGGTATATCGTGAGGCAAAAGGGACTAAGATGAATATCGCATTGAAAGGTATGTCGTCATGACTCAATGGGACTTGGGAGTCGGCACGTTCTGCTAGGAGCCGCTACCGATTGATCGATTGGGAGTAGGACTCCAATCGTGTCCATGTCGCCATGAGCCTGCAGGGTCGCACACTTAAGAGCGGGAGCAAGTATTGGTCGGGTTGGACCCGAACCGGAAATGGACTGAGTTAGTGAGTCGGACTCACAGAGGGAATGGGCCACAAGTGTTGTGCAGCCCATTACCATACGCTATATAAAGAGGGGCGCAGGTTGCCCAGCGGGCATGTTAGTCCACTCTCCCATGCGTTGGGAACCCTAGCCCCACTCAGTCCAGCCGCCGCACCGGACCTAGCAGTCCGCCGTCGGAGCTCCTCCTCGTACGTGTGGATACCGGCAGAGGTGCTGTACGTTCAGCACTTCGACGTTCGAGGGATTGGATCGGCCGGACCGGATCGTGGGACTGCACTGCCCCGACGCGCTTCACCGATAATCCGCAACTGCGCGTCTAGTGGTAATCATCGTGGCCTTCTACCTCGGCTAGATCTTGGAAGCATCGCGTAGGAAAAGTTTTTGTTTATCTCTACGCGTCCCAACAGTGGTATCAGAGCGGTAGCTTCTGGTATTAGGCCCGAGATCCGTACATATGTGATATGTAGTTAGCGTTAGATGTGATCTAATTGCTGTTTTGGTGGTCGGTCTATGAGATAGATCGGTTTTGTACAAGGTTGATTGGATCAATCGTACTCGGGGTTAATGGATGATCAGGTTTCCGTGATCATACTGCTAAGGTCGTGAAACAACTTACCCCTACCGGTCGGTTTCCGCCATCGGGGTATACCGTGACACATAAATCCAGTTGCGGTGATCGAAGATCAAAGAGTTTGGTCGAATCGGAATACGGATCAGATTCGGGTAAAATCGTTTTATCCGATGAAGAAATCCATGATCGGAATGAAGAAATCCATGATCGGAATGCAGAAGAAATCCATGATACCGGGACCGCCGGCTTCGCCCTTCGTAGCGCCTTAGATGTCGTTACGAGTTCACAACGCCGGTAGATATCGTATCTATGCATAACTTGTTTTTGCAGGAAGTTGTGAATGGTATGGCTTATGTGCATGTGATGTGTGTAATCCATACATGATCTGCGTATCATGTTTTTGTCAGCCGGCTGGAGCCTAGGTGCTGTCATTTTATTGTATACCGGCCTGCGTGTCGGATTCTCTATGTAAATTTTGATTTACTAGCTAGTGTAGCTTGTTGGAGAACCCGGTGGCATGCAAGTCGATGTACAAGTCGGCTACATGGAGTAAGATGGCACGTGACAAGAGTTGGCACGAGTCGACTTACAAGCTTCGTGGAGATGGAGATCACCATGAAGAGAGCCATACCATTTCACAATATAATTGCTTTATTTGTGTTATTGTTATGTCTCTATTTACCTCTATGTAGATAGTTGGTAGATTCTTTAATCCCTCAAAGAAGGTCTAGTCGGTCGCCCCGCCAGTGCTGCACCATCACAAGTCGGACATTCTTGGTAGTGGGCTCATGAAATTGAGGTGCTACCAATTCTTTCCGGTTAGGTGGGTTCGAGTCGGACTCTTACAAGCAGAAGCACTTGGTAATCTAGACGAGTCCATCACAACGGTTGTGGGGCTCGGGGCGAGGTAGGTTGGGAGCCGGGGCATGTGATGTCACCCAACTAACAGGAGTCGTATAGAGATACGATTGGCAAGGTGTTGCCTACCTAGATCACTTGACGGCTAGCGGTGATGCTAAAGCTCACTAGTCGGCTTGCTTATTTAGGGTCTTGAATCACTTAGCAACCATCGGAGGGATGTTGGTTCTAGTGGGAGCATAAGTATTAAAGCGTTTAATATGCCTGCTCTTTTATGAATACATGTCTTAAGTGTTTTTGCGTATTTTCTGTTGTAGATCAATGGCACCTAGCAACCTTCCTCAGTTGTCCGCGTTTGCGTTGAGGTCAATCCTAGAGAAAGATAAACTTAATGGAACTAATTTCACCAACTGGTATCGTAATCTGAGGATAGTCCTCAAGCATGACAAGAAAGAACATGTTCTAGAAACTCCACTTCCAGAAGAGCCTGATGATGATGCGACTGTCGCTGTCACAAATGCCTACCGTAAGACTAGAGATGAGTCTACGGAAATTAGCTGTCTTATGCTTGCACACATGGAACCGGACTTGCAGCAACAGTTCGAGAATGTTGAGGCCTACGATATGATCGAAAGCCTCAAAAGTATGTTCCAGGCTCAAGCAAAGACTGAGAGGTATCAAGTCTCTCAAGCTTTGCTTGGCTGTAAGCTGAAAGACGGCGATCCACTGAGTCCGCATGTAATCAAGATGATTGGTTACATACAGTCTTTGGATCGGCTGGGCTTCCCAATTAACGAAGAGTTCGCTACTGATATAATTCTGAACTCTCTTCCTAGTGCGTATGGTTCGTTCATCTCGAACTACCATATGCATGGTATGGATAAGAGTATCACTGAATTACATGGGATGCTCAAAACGGCAGAGGCTGATATCAAGAAAGGCACCAGTCAAGAGTTGATGGTGCAGAATAAGGCTAAGTTCAAGAAGAGTTCTTGGACTAAGAAGAAGAAGGATAAGTCAGGAGGTAGCGCCCATGGCCCTGTCCAAAGTGCTCCCTCAAAGACTAAGCCTTCTCCTACAGCCGGAGCCAACTGCTTTTATTGCAAGCAAGATGGCCACTGGAAGAGGAACTGCACCAAGTATTTGGCTGACAGAGCCAAGAGTGGAGGTGTGACTTCCAACTCAGGTACGCTTGTGTGCAATGTTATAGACATTTATCTTGCTGATGCGCCTAATAGTTCTTGGGTATATGATACCGGATCAGTTATTCACATATGCAACTCGTTGCAGGGACTGGTAAGAACTAGGAGCGTGGCAAGAGGAGAGGTTGACATTCGGGTCGGCAACAAGGGCGAGAGTCGCTGCGTTGGAAGTCGGCACGATGCAACTTAATTTACCTTCAGGATTTATTTTGGAACTAAATAATTGTTATTATGTTCCAGCGCTTAGTCGAAACATTATTTCCGCCTCATGTTTGATGAGACAAGGTTATGAGTCGAATATTAAGAATAATGGTTGTTCTTTATATTTGAAAGATATGTTTCATGGCTTTGCACCCGTTCAGAACGGGTTATTTATTTTAAATCTTGATAGTGAATCAGTCTATAACATAAATGTTAAAAGGTTGAAACCAAATGATCTGAATATGACTTACTTTTGGCACTGTCGGCTTGGTCATATAAGTTGGAAGCGCATGAAGAAGCTCCATGATGATGGACTTCTAACTTCGTTTGACTTAGAGTCATTCGAGACATGCGAATCATGCCTACTAGGCAAGATGACCAAGACACCTTTTGCAAGGAGTTGTGAAAGGGCGTCCGACTTGTTGGAACTAATACATAGTGATGTATGTGGACCAATGAGCACGACAGCCAGAGGTGGTTATGAGTACTTCATTACCTTCACTGATGATTTGAGTAGGTATGGATATATCTATTTAATGAAACACAAGTCGGAAGCCTTTGAAAAGTTCAAGGAATTCCAGAGTGAGGTACAAAATCAACTCGGCAAGAAAATAAAGTTTCTACGGTCGGACCGTGGAGGCGAGTACATGAGCCATGAGTTTGATGACCATCTAAAGAGTTGTGGAATAGTTCCTCAACTCACTCCGCCGGGTACACCGCAGAGAAACGGTGTATCGGAACGGAGAAATCGGACCTTGTTGGACATGGTACGATCAATGATGAGTCGGACAGATCTACCTTTATCATTTTGGGGTTATTGTCTAGAAACTGCAGCTTTCACACTAAACAGAGTACCATCAAAGTCAGTAGAGAAGACACCGCATGAGATGTGGACTGGTAAAAAGCCAAGTTTGTCTTTTCTTAAGATTTGGGGTTGTGAAGCATTTGTCAAGCGACTTCAGTCGGACAAGCTCACGCCCAAGTCGGATAAGTGTATTTTCGTGGGGTATCCGAGGGAAACCTTGGGGTACTACTTCTACAACCGGGAAGAGGGCAAAGTGTTTGTCGCTCAGAATGGTGTCTTCCTTGAGAAAGAGTTTCTCGGTCGGGAAGTCAGTGGGAGCACAGTGCAACTCGAAGAAATTCGAGAGGAACCGGCTAGGGGCGAGTCGGCGAACGCCTTGGAGGCGGAGCCGGTCGTGGTACCTACACCGGTTACAGCACCTGAACCACGGAGATCTGCCAGATTACAGAGTGCTCGAGATGTTTTACTGTTAGACAGTAATGAGCCGGCAACTTATTCGGAAGCGATGGTGGGATCTGATTCCGAGTCATGGCTTGGAGCCATGAGATCCGAGTTAAAGTCCATGGATGAAAACCAAGTTTGGAATTTGGTTGATCTGCCTGACGGTGCAAGACCCGTCGAGTGCAAATGGGTCTTTAAGAAGAAAATTGATATGGATGGAAATATTTCCGTCTATAAAGCACGACTTGTCGCGAAGGGGTTCCGACAGGTTCAAGGAGTTGACTACGACGAGACCTTCTCGCCCGTAGCGATGCTTAAATCAGTTCAGATCATGTTAGCCATAGCAGCCTATTTCGACTATGAGATATGGCAGATGGATGTCAAGACGGCTTTCCTTAATGGAAATTTAACTGAGGACGTGTATATGATACAGCCCGAAGGTTTTGTCGATCCAGCTAACGCTGACAAGGTATGCAAACTTCAGAAATCCATTTATGGTTGAAGCAAGCATCTCGGAGTTGGAACATTCGCTTTGATGAGGTAGTCAAATCGTTTGGCTTCATCAAGAGCGATCATGATTCTTGTTTATACAAGAAGTTTAGTGGGAGCAAAGTAAACTTTCTAATCTTATATGTGGATGACATATTACTGATTGGAAATGATGTCATGATGTTGCAAGAAACCAAAGAGTCATTGGAAAGGAGTTTCTCAATGAAGGATTTGGGTGAGGCAACTTACATATTAGGAATCAGGATCTATAGAGATAGATCGAGGCGGCTCATTGGATTGAGTCAGAGTACTTATCTGGACAAGGTTTTGAAGAAATTCAAAATGGAAGAGTCCAAGAAGGGATTCTTACCGATGTCCCATGGCATAAAACTTAGCAAGACTCAGTGTCCTTCGACGACTGATGAGCGAAGTCAGATGAGTGTGATTCCGTATGCTTCGGCAATCGGATCCATCATGTATGCCATGATTTGTACTAGGCCAGATGTTTCCTATGCTCTAAGTGTTACGAGCAGATACCAGGCTGACCCTGGCAAAGCCCACTGGGCAGCGGTTAAAAACATTCTTAAGTATTTGAGAAATACTAAGGAAATGTTCCTAGTTTATGGAGGTGATGAGGAATTCAGTGTAAAGGGTTACACGGATGCGAGTTATCTCACCGACTCGGATGATTCTCGTTCGCAATCTGGATACGTGTTCGTGATGAACGGAGGGGCTGTGAGCTGGAAGAGTTCCAAGCAAGATACGGTGTCTGCATCTACAACAGAGGCTGAGTATATTGCTGCCTCAGAGGCGGCAAAGGAAGCTGTTTGGATCAGGAACCTCCTGATTGATCTTGGTGTGGTTCAGGGCGCGTCCAATCCTTTGGACGTATATTGTGACAACAATGGTGCTATCGCACAGGCCAAGGAACCTAGACAACACCAGAAGAACAAACATATACTCATGCGGTACCACCTCATTCGACAGTTTGTCGAACAAGGTGATATCAAGTTATGCAAAGTACACACGGATGCAAACATTGCAGATCCGTTGACAAAGGCGCTACCACAGCCTAAGCATGAGGCGCACACGAGAGGTATGGGCATTAGATGCCTAGGCATATGATGCCAAGATGATTGACTCTAGTGCAAGTGGGAGACTGTTGGGAATATGCCCTAGAGGCAATCATAGATGATGTAATTCCCAATGTATTCATAAAGTTATTAAGTTGTCCTTGTTTTGAACATCTGATATATGTCATTGAATATGTGATTCGATTGTGGAACTATATATTCATGTTGTTCATACTAATTGTCCTTGGTCGTTAAGGTTGTGCTGGACACACATCCTAGACTAATGTGAGTGTTGGCTGATGACACGGTTCCACTTGTCATGGGCATGGTGATGCCATTCCAACGTTCACGGACTTGGCTAAAGAGTTTAGCAAGTCGGACTGACCCACATTGAGATGCAACGATCAAGTCGTCATTTGCATGTCTCAATCAATGTAATCCTTAGACCTGAGGTTATCGCACAATCCGAGTTGTGGATCACCGACTTAGGTTCTGTCAAACGTTGTTCTGTGACAAGGCAACTATAAAGGCAGAGTTCGGGTCGAATGAGAAGCAAGCTGCGTGATGTGGATAATCAAGATGGGATTTTGCCCCTCCGAATGGAGAGATATTCTCTGGGCCCTCTCGAGTGATATGATTCAGGAAGCATGGCCATGCGCGATTCAGTTAAGTGTTAACTGTGTCGGTTGACTAAGAGTTAGTCAGATGAATCACATATCACGGATCGAGAAGAGAGTTGAGCTATTTAAGGGATGACGATAAATCGCCTATAGCTCGACAAGGTATATCGTGAGGCAAAAGGGACTAAGATGAATATCGCATTGAAAGGTATGTCGTCATGACTCAATGGGACTTGGGAGTCGGCACGTTCTGCTAGGAGCCGCTACCGATTGATCGATTGGGAGTAGGACTCCAATCGTGTCCATGTCGCCATGAGCCTGCAGGGTCGCACACTTAAGAGCGGGAGCAAGTATTGGTCGGGTTGGACCCGAACCGGAAATGGACTGAGTTAGTGAGTCGGACTCACAGAGGGAATGGGCCACAAGTGTTGTGCAGCCCATTACCATACGCTATATAAAGAGGGGCGCAGGTTGCCCAGCGGGCACGTTAGTCCACTCTCCCATGCGTTGGGAACCCTAGCCCCACTCAGTCCAGCCGCCGCACCGGACCTAGCAGTCCGCCGTCGGAGCTCCTCCTCGTACGTGTGGATACCGGCAGAGGTGCTGTACGTTCAGCACTTCGACGTTCGAGGGATTGGATCGGCCGGATCGGATCGTGGGACTGCACTGCCCCGACGCGCTTCACCGATAATCCGCAATTGCGCGTCTAGTGGTAATCATCGTGGCCTTCTACCTCGGCTATATCTTGGAAGCATCGCGTAGGAAAAGTTTTTGTTTATCTCTACGCGTCCCAACAGTAACATGGAGCAGAAGAGATCACCCGGAAAGAATAGAACACCCGGGAGTTTTAGCATTAGTAGTTGCACCGCAGGTCAATGGGTATGAGCTGAAAAAGGTCCTGATGGATGGTGGAAGTAGCATCAATATCCTATATTGGGAAACCTTTTTACGCATGGGTCTCAAGGAGTCTCAGCTACAGAAGAGCTCAACAATTTTTCATGGGATAGTGCCGGGTCACTCAGCGTGCCCCGAGGGAAAAATCGCATTGGAGGTAGCTTTTGGAGAATCGAAGGATAATTATCGAGTTGAGTGGCTCACTTTCGAGGTGGTCAAATTGCGCAGTCCTTATCACGCGCTGTTCGGAAGGCCGGCTTATGCTAAATTCATGGCTAGGCCGTGTTACGTGTACCTACAGCTAAAAATCCCGGGTCCTAAGCAGACCATCACCATACATGGAAGCCGGGATATAGCGGCTGAGTGCGACGAAGGAGACGCAGCAATGGCTGAGCAAGCTTGCAGAAAAGAGGAACTCAAGCATTACCGGTCTCAAACAGACCCGGATGACAGAACAACATCGAAAAAGCCGAGTACTGAAGATGAAAGAGCAAAGCTCAAGGCAGCACAAGACACCAAGATGGTGGCTTTCATCAAGCATGATCCTCCCAAACAATCTGCCACAGGAGAAGAAATTGCACGGCCGTTCACAGCCAGCCACGTCATGGAAACACCTCACCCGGATTGCCTAGCAAACCCGGTACTCATAATAACAAAGACCAACAAGTGGAGAATATGTATCGATTACGTCAGTTCCGGACAGATTCCCAAGAAGAACTAAACAATGTAACGGGCAGCAGTTTCAGACGCACTCTTTTCCTATCCAGGGTACCTAAGGGGACTGGAAGGTTTTTAATGAGGCGGCCTGCTGATCCAAACTTTCTCGTATCAATAAAGAGATGGTTATCAAGTCTTATTTTGTTATGATCTTTACTTCGGTTACAGGTAAGTATTATTTATTGCTATCAGTACATCAGTATCATCAAGTATGTTGCATACATATAGGTCTTGGGGGCTGATTGCTTGAATAGCACAGTTACAAACCCAAAGACCCGGCCTTGATGCCTATGAGTTATAAGGGCCGATTACTCGCAAACGAGTACGACTGCAATCTTATAACCGGACAAAGGAGCCAAATTTTCTTGACTTTTCTTACTTAAGCTTGATGTGACTCGCACTAAAGTGGCATGATTTGCTCGCTTACGATTACAATCAGCCATGAAGCCCAATGGGACTTGCCTGACCCTGTTTTCGTATAGATGTAACAACATGGTATCCACGCGAAAGCCGTCTTACAGTACAAGATAGTCAAAAGGGTCATCTAAACCACAAGTTATGCAGAGTACAAGGCTAATAGCCGGAAACTCAACGTTTATCAAGCATAACTTCATTACCTATGTGAAACGGCTCCGGGTTTGGGCTTAGCAACAACAAGTTTGTTCTCTTTGAAAAGACCACATATCCCAGACTCGGAAATTCGGGCCTTGGGGACTGGGGATTTTGAAACAGAAGCAAGTTGTTACTAAGCTCGAAAAACCCTAACATCCGAGTCTGGGGGACTTGGGGACTTAGAGAAAAGTCCGCCTGTCAGAACCCACGATGCTCGGAAACCGAGTCTCACAAAAGGAACCATAAAGAAAGTCGGATATCAAGAATAAGCTCAAAAACCAGATAAATATCAAGTTCATCCAGAGGCCAGAAGAGGCACGAGGTATATCAAGGAATTAAAGTATGTTACAAATCTCGGTACTAGTATCAAAGGTGCATAGGTGCACCGATAAAAGAATATCTATTTCGAACAAGAGCATCGAAACGACCAAGGTATCGTGATGGCATTTGTTTACTCGGCTTCTTGAATAGGGTCCACACCCTTGCCCTTGCCCCCCGGATCTTGGTCCTGGGCTTGCTCTGCAGCTCTCCCGGCATCGTTACCCGGATTCTTCGCATCAGGACGGACAGGCGGGAGGACAGCCGGTGTAGAGGTGGTTGGCTCTGATCCTAACTCGGCCTCCCTCTTCGCGGTTTCTTCCCTCTTCCTTGCCGAATCGGCAGCCCATTTCTCCAAAATGTCGAACGGTGGGGGTGCTTCCTCCTTCACGATTTTGTCTTCAGCATCGTACGAACTCATAAGCGTACGCAGATCCATACTATCGGCCAAAGTGGTTGCCGAGTGACGCACCGCGGATTGTACGGCCTTGAAATCCTTGGGCCCAAACTTGGAGCCATCCGCTTTGAATTCTGGAAACCCGGATATAACCTTTGCCGGCTCAAGCTTAGGAAAATAAGCCTTAGCTAGTGCAAAGGCCCGGGTCATACCAATCCGGCATGCCGAGCGTTTCCAGATCTCGATCCATGCAGGCACGGTGGAGCAGGCTTGGATAAGATTTTCTTCACCCGGATATACCTCAGTTGGCCACTTCACGACATCCAATATCCACTTGGTGCCGGCAAAGAAAGTCCGGAGCACAGTCTTTAAAGTTTTAGCCTTTGCAACAACATCTTCTTATGGGGCTGCAAGGTTAGCACCTGCAGTTGAAACAAAGAAAGGCCATATCAGTAATTCCGAGTATCATGTAACAAAACAGAGGCATGAAAGCAGTCAGCAGCAAGAAACTTACTAAGCAAGATACGATAAGTATCGATAATTTGCTCCGACAACTTTTTCAGTACGGTTCGAGCAGTAGTGCACCTTTTCTTATATTTGGAAACATTTTTCTTCAAAGTTTCCACTTCATCCTCAAGGGCCTCTCTCCGCTTTACCTCGGCAAGCAGCAGTTGTTCGGTCTTGAGCAAAAGTTCATCAGACCGGGTGGCCTGTGCCTGTGAGAAACCAAAGTATGAGAATTAGTCGGGTATCATGGCAAGCCGATTATCGCGCAGAATACCGAGCACAATTTCAACAAATTATACTCGGCACTTGGGGACTAGATGGATAAGAAGAGATATTAGGTAACATTACCTGATGCTCCGCTGCCATGCGCTCTAGCACATCTCTCTCCGAGGCCTTCATAGCAAGGAGAGTGCTCATCATCTGGTCAAAAGTATCATTGCCCAAATTGGAAGACCCGGGACCTTGGGGACTTGGAGAAGGGACTCTCTTCTTGGTGAGAGAGGGTATCCGGGTCGTCCGAGTATCGGAGTCTGGTGCCCCTTCTCCCGTGCCCAAGTCTGCAGCTTCTTCCTCCTCGAGTACGTGCGAGGCTATGGGATACTCGGCCTCTCGGTCGACTGGGTTTATTGGTGGCACTTGTTGTTCTTCTCCGCCAGCTGCGGCATGCATATCATCAGTCAGGTTCTCCTTACCCGGGTCGTCAATTTCCATATCATCTTGGTCGCTGATAGTGATCGTGGCCCTACGGGCAGTATAAGTAAAGCAGTTAGCGTACAACTGGAAAAAAGTGATGAAAAAAAGGGTAAAGCATCAGGAAAGGAATTTTACCCGGGATTCACCATATAGTCCGAGGGGAACTCGCTGCTGGACCCGGACGAAACTGAAAAACATCGAGCAAGACGTGGAATTGTCCCGTAAGGGGATGGTTCGGGAAGACTTCGATACTTAAGAAGGGATTAAGAGAATACCAGCGCGTCGAGCTGGAGACGACGAAATACCTGGATTAAGAGTGCCATCACCTGGAAAGTTCCGAGTTATTCGACGCTTGGTCACGAGCGGTTCCTTCAAATACGACCAAGTGGATAATTTCCGGTTTAGCTTGTGCATGTTATCAAAGAAATATGGTTTAGAGGCAAGGAAAAGGTATGGAACCTTGAAGACGACCCCTTGGGGTTTTCTCTTTGCTCCGACCTTGACTGTTGGCTCAGCGTCGTCCTCGTCACTCGCTGACTCCACCTTGCCTTCAGTTTCTTCTTCGTCGTCCTTCTCTTCTTGTTCTGAAAGTTATCAGGATTTACAATCGGAAAATGAAGAACGAGCAACAGCGATTTCAAAGAAGCTAAGTGAAACTCGGAATGTACCTTCATCCGAGTTAACGGCGTCTTCTTTCTCCTCAGCATTTTAGAGCTAGGAGGAGTTTCAATCTTCCAAAAAGGATCATCGGCCTGAGATGAAGATATAAGAATAAGGGTTATTGGCTATATCGAGTGGAAAGTGTGAAGGTAAAAGATATGGAAGCCGAGTCTTTACCTTGGGGGATGGGTTCTCACACGTGAAGGGTTCTAACCCGGCTATATTCCGGATTACCTCCAACTTCTCTGTCAAGAAGCCCTTGATAGTCTTGTTGGTGTCTCCGGCTGCAAAGCTATTGGTGGAGTATCGGAGCGAGTCCGTGGTATGCCCCGAATACTCGCACATTAACTTTGTGCGGATGGAGTTGGGTTGGATCCGGAAATCGACCCAAGTCTTTACCAGATTGAGCCCAACGAGACCTTGGGCCGAGAGAATAGTTATTTTGGCCAATAAAGGTTGGATTGCCTCCCTGTCCGAGTCGGGGGCAAAGGCGTTGAAGGTCTCGGAGATATCGAGGAGGCCCTCTGAGTAACCCGGCAACCTCTTTTCGCCGGGTGGGGAGGTGTCCCGGCAGTAAAAGTATGAGAGTTGCCAGTGTTTGACGTGGGAGTTAAGAGTAAGAGGTGGCATTAGAGAATTCTTGCGGCGTTTGATAGAGACCCCGCCGCAAGCAAGAAGTGCCCCGTCACCGCTTTCGCGGCACGGTTTGCACTGGAAAAGTTCGATAAAGAGAGCCAAACTTGGCGGAGTGCACAAGTATGACTCAGAAAGGACGATGAAGTGGGAAATATTTAACACAGAGTTAGGCCCTATGTCAAATACCCGGAGGCCATAGTGGCTCAGAACATCTCGAAAGAAAGGGTGACCTGGAGGACGGAACCCCCGGGTCACGTGCTCTACAAAACATATTACCTCATCGTTGGCAGGCGTGGGCCGGGTCTCGTCACCCGGCACCCTCCAATGGATATCCTTTTGAGAGGGGAGGACTCCTAATTCGGCCAGTTCTTATAACTTGGCCTTTGTAACAGTGGATCGCGCCCAGTTGGCGGATATGGAATTGGTAGTCTTGGCCTTGGCCGGGTGTTTCCCCTGCTTCGTGGGCGCCATGGGGTCAACCTGCAAAGCACAAGATGAAAGGGTACAAAAAGTAAGATTCGGAAATCACGAGCTATCCGAGTAACTGCGGACGATATCGAGAAAACAAGGAAGTTAAGAGTTATCCGGGTATCAAGCATCATTATAGAAACTATGGGGTATTTACGTATTGAAAAGTGTTTGAAGAAGACGGATGGTTGCTCGTGTATCTATCGCAAGTGAAAGAACCGGAAGAAGAGGATTTTCCGGTATCGGAGGCAAGCGCGGAAAATTGTGGCGGCCCGAGCTTAGATTGGAGATTTCATTTCCAGATTTACGGTGAAATTAATGATTAAGGGCGATAGGGAGTTGAAGTGGAGTCTATATTCGATCCATTGGATGAGCTAGAATGAATTCGAGCGACCTAATTCGGCGTGACAAGAAAAAACGACCGGCGGGTTGACTCAGATCCAATCTGAAATAAATCGAGAAATTGCAAGGTCAAGTTGATGGATAGAGGAAACTTACTGGAAGAGATTGGAGTAAGGCCCGGCGGAGGCAAATGGAGCAGTCTTGGTGCCCCTTTGCGACTCCCGGCGGACAGGTCGGGGGCGCGACGGCGGGTTCCGGCGGCGGCGCAGGGCAAACCGAGGCGGAGCGTAGCCGGCGGCGGATTGGCTCCGGTGACGCGCGTGAGGTCTCCGTGATGATGCTCTGTGAACTTGAGTGCGGAAGCGAAGAGGAAGAGGAAAGGGGGGAAATGAGCCGGTGGGGTTGGGTTTGCCCCTAAGAACTTATTTATAAGGGTGCGGGTGGATAAACCTAATCGAACGGGCGGGAGCCGGAAATTTCGGATTAACGGCTATTTGCCTGGATTTTGCGAGATATGCTTTAAGAGCTGGCCGAGATATCCGGACAGAGATAAGAAGGAGATCTTCTCCGCAACACTAGGGGCAATTATCGAGTAAAGTAAATCGGATCTTTAAACATTCTTATCAGGGTGTTGACCCGGAAAAGCTGAGCAAAGGACTTGGAGGAAGCCGGGTTATTATATGGCCACCTTGGAGTTAGGCCTAGCTGTTTATTAAAGCAATTTAACCCGGCCTCCATTGAATTTGTAAGTTTGATAATTTTGCAGGGAATAGCGTGCACTTCAAAGAGAATCTCGTGAAGCCCAAGCTATTCTGGGGACTACTGATGGAGAGATGGTAACCCGGTAGGCCAACGCCGAGGTGTAATCCGGCCCAAAGGACGCTGCGCAGGATCCGGCTAAGGATAAGGGAACTTCTAGAAGGCCCGAGTTCATAGGCCTGGTAACCCGGATTGTGGGTTACGATAAGGAAAGCTAGGGTTTGTATGCAGTGTCCGGGTAGGATTCAGGGTGCGTCTTGGAGGGTAAGCCAGGGGGTCCGGGTGCTTTATAAACCGGCCCCTAGGACTAGTTGTGAGAGATCCAAGAGTTCTAGCAATATCGCCTGATATCGAACATCCAGTATAACACGAAAGTTGAGTTAATATATCGAGATCGGAGACTCGGCGACTTGATTGTCGGCTACCAGATCGAGTATCATCATGTTTTCCTCTGACCTAAACCCTCTCCCAAACGCCTGTGTCGTCTTGCCCCAAGATAAGTTAGCCCCGGTAACGTCTGCCGTGATTATCCCACGACAGGAGCTCTCTCAGTGTACCATTCAGAATAATTTATCATCATATCATCAAAAAAGCTTTGTTGCAGAGCCCAAAGTGATGGACATTAAGGTTCCTCCAATAGCTGAATCGAGAAGGTTTCTTGCAAAAAAATTCAGACCTGCATAAAAAGGTTTGGATGATCATCCAAGTAGTCAGTACATGAGTGTGACAATTCTTTACCAAAGATTTCATTCTTTCCTAAGCTTTAGCAACATGCTCATTCTCAAGTTGCTTAAAATTCATAATGCTACTTCTTAAAGATATAATATTAGCAGGAGGATAATATTTTCCAATGAAAGCATCTTTAAATTTAGTCCATGAATTAATACTATTTCTAGGAAAAGATAGCAACCATTCTTTAGCTCTTCCTCTCAAAGAGAAAGGAAACAATTTCAGTTTAATAATATCTCCATCTACATCCTTATATTTTTTGCATCTCACAGAATTCAACAAAATTATTAATATGGGCAGCAGCATCATCATAACTAACACTAGAAAATTGCTCTCTCATAACAAAATTTAACAGGGAAGGCTTAATCTCATAAAAAATAGCATTAGGAGCAGGTGGAGCAATAGGTGTGATAATAAAATCATTGTTGTTTGTGCTAGTGAAGTCACACAACTTAGTGTTCTCGGGAGTACTCATTTTAGCAAGATTAAAAACAGGATAAACTAGAATAAGAACTATTTTTTGTGTGTTTTTGATATAGAGAAGCAAACAATACAAAATAAAATAAACTAAGAAAAACAAAAACAAAGTAAAGAGATTCAAGGTGAGAGACTGCCCTTGCAGAAATCCTCTTCCTCCCCGGCAACGGCGCCAGAAAAAGTGCTTGATGCGCGTAGAATGTACGCTCGTTGGGAGACGCCAAGCGGAAGGTATGAAGAGCACAACATCAAGTTTTCCCTCAGAAAGAAACCAAGGTTAAATCGACCAATAGGAGAAATAAATCACTTGTGAAGATTGAAGACAGCTGATGTTGGCTGGGCGCACTACCGGTTCAGCAGCAACGTGGAATGTACACAACACAATCAAGACACTTTGACCCAACAAAGCAGTGAGGTTGTCAATCTCATCAGTTTTGCTAACACAAAGAATGAGATGTATAGTGTGGAAAACAGTACTTGTTTGCATTAAATGAAAAGAGAACAGTGATGGCAGTGAATGAGAGGAAAACAGTAATTGCAGTAGAAAAAATAGTGGTTGTAGTGGTTGTACTATCAGTCTAAAGAAATGGACTGGGGTCCACATTTCACTAGTGGTGTCTCTCCATAGAAGATAGATAACATGCTGGGTAAACAAATTACAGTTGGGAAATTGACAAATATAAAGGTTGCACCGTAGTGCATATGCATGACATGATGATTACTATGTGATTCATGCGGGCATTACAACAAGATTCATAGACCGTTATCCAACTGCATCTATGACTAATAATCCACCCTCGGAGTGTCATCCGATCAAACCTCGGGTGTTAAGTTGCAAGTAACAAATTATTGCCTTAACTAAAGTGTGTAATGTAACCAATGTAAACATCGTTGTTTTCTCCCTAATGGTAACAACACATCCCCCGCCCATTACGTTTCTGTCACTCGAGCGTGAGTGAAAGGGAGGCATGAACCCAATATCGAGCATAAATACTCCCTCTTGGAGTTACAAGCATCTACTTGCCCAGAGCATCTACTAGTAACGGACAACATGCAAGATCATAAATAACATAAACATGAAAAAACATGATAGATTGATAATCATTGGACGTAGCATTCAATATTCATCGGATCCCAGCAAAGACAACATGTAGCATTACAATAAGTTGATCTTGATCATGTTAGGCAGCTCACAAGATCTAAACATTAGGCATAAAAAGGATAGAACAACCATCTAGCTACTGCTATGGACCCGTAGTCCAAGGATGAACTACTCACGCATCACTCTGGAGGCAGGCATGGTGATGAAGAGGCCTCCGGTGATGATTCCCACTCCCGTTAGTGTGCCGGAGAGAGCTTCAAAACCCTCCCGAACTAGGGTTGATGATGACGACGGCTACGGAACTTTTGGTGGAAAAAAGGCTCTGGTCTTTTAGATTAACCCGTGGAGGAGCTTAAAAAGACGAAAGGGAAACGTTGGTGGGTGGCTAGGGGTCCACACCACCGGGAGGCGCTTCCAAGGGGGGTTGCGTCGCCCTATAATGTGGGGACCCCCTCCGGGTCTCCTACGGACTTCGTGTACGTGACAACTTTTTAAGACCCTGGGATTTTGTTTCGTCCAATTCCGACAATATTTCCGGAACAACTTTTCTGAAACCAAAAATAGCAGAAAACAGGAACTGGCTCTGTCGCATCTTGTCAATAGTTTAGTCCCAGGAAATCCATAAAAATGACCAAAAAAGTATGGGAAACATGTTGCATGTGGCATTAAAACCACATTGAGCATTAGAAATTATAGATACGTTTGAGACGTATCAGGCCCCCAGGACCCGACTATCTATATAAAGCACATGAGGGGGTCAAAAATAGGCTAGAAACCATACATCCAGAACTACGCTAGATTCAATCTGTGTAGCACACATGTAACATGTTTTTCCACATCATCTAAAATACGGCAGATAGCAACCCGCAAGTCGAGTAGTCCACCAGCGCCTTCGCCCTTACGATACTCCGGGTCCCTCGCTATGGGGATTTTTGAGGTCACAACCTCTTCATTGGCGTTGTCTATGGGAATCTGGTGTGTTGTATTTGAGGCTTCTTTGACTTCACCACCGTCAAGTTGTGACTCGACAATCAGGGCGGACTCGATCTGCTTCGGTTCTATCGATTTCACCAAGCACTCGCTGGCATCACGCACGGTATTTGACTCCCTCGAGAAAAGCATCCATCTCAAGATCGGTGACCTAAACTTCTTTGCAGGTCATGCGGGGTACTACGCTTGCAAGACTCCCCTCGGATTTAGCCGACGGAGTCGATTGCGTCGGAGATCTCGCCACCTTCGCTCAAGGAGGTAAACTTCAGGCACCTCTACGTCGTTGATCCTCACGTACACTTTGTCACGATGGCGAGAAGAACTGTGGCATCCTACTTAGAGAGCAGCAAAGAAGATGAGCTGACCGACCCACCCAAAACAGTGGATGCAACTAACACTGGAACAACTGAAGAGGAAAAGCAGCTCAACAAGGACCTGCCAAAGTCCCCATCACACAAAGATGAGAACCTGAACGGCAATCACGATGGACTCGACGGGCCTCCTCCACCCATGAATTTTGGTTCCACGGCGAAAAACACAAAAGTAAGGAAAACTGGCCCCGGTGCATGTGTCAGCCAGCACAATGGAGTTGGTCACAAAACAAGTCGAGCAAGGCCTCCCCCTCCCACGGGATGCCAATGCGAAGGAGTGGGTAGCCTATTGATGGATTTTGGCCAAGCACAGGAAGACGCTAAACATGATGCACAAAGACCTAGACAGCGCACGTCCCGTAGGAATAGATCCAGCCAAAGCTTGATGCTAACGTGATCACACGCTCATTATGAGACCCCAAGCGGAAGGTACAATGTAGTCCAGCAGAAAATTTCCCCCAATTAAGGAACCAGGGGTTATCGAACCAGTAGGACTTCGTAGTATTGGAGAAGGTTGGTTGTTGTCTGGTGCATCAACAAGCGTGGAACCTGCACACAAACACATACTCTCTCTTGCTCCAACTTTCCGAAGGTTGTCAATCTTCCGGTCTTGCTGAAAATGAGAGAATTAAACGTATAGAGTCTTGGAAAACAATAAAAGTAAGAACGGAACAACGAGGAAACAATTATGTAAGTTCTTAAACGAAGGTTGGAAATATGAGAAAAATAAGACCAGTGGCCATAGGTTCACTAGTGGTGTCTCTGCAAAGAACAAACATGGTGGGTTAATACAATTGACAAATCTGAACGTATAACAATACTATTATGATGAGATATAGTTCACAGGTTCTAACATTGTAGGCATTACGTCAAGGCATATGGACCGCTATCCAGCACACATCCATATCTAAAAGTCCACCTCAAGAAAGCTATCCGGAAAATCTCTCCAGTATTAAGTTGCAGCAACAAAGTGATTACTTTGTGTGCAACAGACAAATGCATTAAGAATAGTACATAATGTAAGTAGTGGTCCTCATCAGTAGACAAGAGCACCGATGTTTTCTCCCTAGTAGCAACTACACATCCCTCATCTGTCACGTTTCTGTCACTTGAGCATGGATGTAAGGGAGGCATGAACCTACCATCAAGCATATAAACTCTCTCTTAGAGGTGAAAACAACTATGTGGCCAAGGTAGTCATAAACACCAGATAGCATTGCAAGACAAGATTAAAACTCTCTACGAATATAAGAGAAGCATCTCAGATTAACATGAACAAAATAATCATAATATCATGGTTCACCAGATCCCAGCAAACACAACATGCAAAATTACATAACAGTGGTCTCGATCATGTAAAGGAACTCACGAGACTCTAAACATGGAGGCATAGGGGAGAGAACAACCATCTAGCTACTTATATGGACCTGTAGTCCTAAGATGAACTACTCACGCATCCATCTGAGGCGACCATGCCGATGTAGAGCCCTCCGAGGGTGCCAGAGCCGGGCTCCGGAAGCCCTAGATTGGACTTTTGAGGTGACGGCGCCTCTCTGTATGTTTTGTGGAAAATAATGATGCCCCATAGTTGTTAAGGTTGAATGTAATTTATAGGCAAATGGGCACCGATAGGTGGTGGCTAGGGGCCCACCAAGCACGGCCTAAAATTAAAAGAAAGGCCCCTCGCAGAGGGAAGCAGGGATTACTCATGTGCTAGAGATTTTTATTTAATAGAACAGAGGTATTGAAACCAATTTTGAGAGATGTGGATGTCTATGTAAACGAATGATATCAAATGATCTATCATATTTTCATGTTTAATGGCTTCAAGAGAGGCTCCCATAAGAGAATCATAACCCCTTTCTCCTTGTTTGCACAAGCTAAGTTCATAATTTCTCAAGTCTAAAGTGTGAGGAGATTTTAACGTTATTGTTGTAGCTTACTTTGCGCTGGGCACCCTGATGTCCGCTCTTTTTGCAATATTAAGGACTAGAACATTATTCATGCTAGTGAGGTGTGAAGCCATTAAACATAAAAACATAATAAAGCATTCAATACTTCCTCATGAGCTAAAACAGGAAAACAAAACAGATTAATAATTTTTAAGGTTTAAACGTAGCACACGAGAAATGTACTTGGAGTGGCAGTAAAATATAGGTAGGTATGATGGACACATTTCGAAAACTTTGGTTTTTGGGAGTTGTATGCACGAGTAGAGCTCATAATCTATACAGGTAAAGGCTAGCAAAAGACTAGGAGCTACCAACTAAGAGAGGAAGAACGGCCATAATCATGCATAGTGAAAAAAACATAATTAATCAAAGCATGAAGTGATATTACAAGCCAAAAAATAAATGATAATAAAGGCTAGAGGTGACTTTGTTTGTAGTCATAACATGGTGTGAGCATGCACCAAGTCAATCCAGATAAATCATTTAAAGGAGAAATACCACAATACCATGCTTCAATGTGAGAAAACAACACATGATTAATTTCAATGGAACATTAAGAACTCTCAGCTATTTGAGACTAGCCATGATACATAATAAATAACTTATCATAAAATTATAATAACATCTAACATGAAATGTCAAAGTCTAAGCCACAGTCAAAACAAGCTTCCTATTGCACCACTATAAGCATGAAATATTTTATTCTTCTCCAACACCACTCAACTTATTTGAAGCAACTATCAAAGCGAATAAACATCAAATAACAGAGATCCAATCATATATAACTGAAGCAAACCAACAAGCTCTGAACAAAATTTGAGTGAAAAACAAGAGCTAAACGCAACACTAGCAAAAACTGAACACTCACAGAAAAAGGTGAAAACTAGAGTGTTCTAGGCAATGGAAATGGAGCGTGTCTCTCTCCAAAATAAAAGTTGTAGGATGCAACCAAAAGCTACACCAAATAAAACAAAAAAAAACTGAAAGAAAAATAAAATCACGCTCCAAGAATAACACATATCATGTGAAGTAATAAAGTATAGTGTTTTGAAAGAAACCTGATGTATTTGTTGATGAAGAAGGGCATCCCTAAGCTTTGATGCTTGTAGTTCTTGCATATGTCTTGGGGTGACATGGGCATACCCAAGCTTGAGATTTTGTCCATCCTTCATCTCATCACATCATTCTTCTCTCCTTACACTTGAAAACTTCCTCCGCCTAACACTTCTCACAATATGTATTAGCAACGTTAGTGTAATCAAAATAATAAATCCACTTGGTCCAGTTTCAACACAAGTATAACACTCAATTTAAAACATTAGGTACTGTCAGAACTTCTTTTAAATCTCTTCACCTTATAAGAACACCAAAATAAAGAGATTAAGACGCAAATGCAAATATTGACAGAAATTTGTCAAAACAGAACAATCGGTAAAGATGAATTTTTTCAAAAATCTTATGTTACTCAAATAAAAAAGAGGGAAACTAATGAAAGTTAGATAACTACCTGGGGCATGTGTATATTTTTTTAAAGCAATCCCATGGTCTGGCTGAGAGAAATAATTTTCTTTGGTGTCAGCCTAGAAATCTGTTTCGGAACAGCAACTTCCCCTAAGCGCACTACCTCTCTATTAGAGGTTACTCTTGGCACAAAAAATGAAATAAAAACGATAAGGAGTGGTTGCTACAAAGATAAAACTTCTAATATACAAAAGGAACAAAAGAAAACAGAAGAAAACAAAGGGAAAACAAAAGTGGGTTGCCTCCCACAAATTCTTATCTTTAACGCCTTTTAGCTAGGCATGAAGAACGAATCAAGTATTATTAATAGAATCATGAGTAGTCCTCACAAGGGAATCAAAGGTTAACTTCATTCTCTTTCTAGATAAATGTTCTATACCATTCTAAGGGGAAACTGAATTCTTATAATTCCCTCTTTCATATCAATAATGGCACCAACGGTGTAAAGAAAAGTTCTCCCCAAATTGATAGGACAAGAAGCATTCATTCAATATCTAGAACAAGAAAATCAACGGGGACATAATTATCATTAGAAATAATAATAAGATCATCAATCTTTTCCAAAGGTCAGTGGAGTCTATAAGATGCACTCCCGAAATACTCTCATCAACAGGTTTCAAATCAAACATATCATATAAAAATTTAGGCATAATAGAAGAACTTGCACCAAGATCACGCAAAGCATTGCAATCAAAATCATTCACTCTTGTTATAATAGTGTATCCCAACCATGTTGAATTTTCTAGGAATAGAGGCTTCAAGTTTGAGCATTTCCTCTTTAGCTTCAATGAGAGCATTAGAAATATGTTTAGTGAAAGCAATATTTATCTTACTAGCATTAGGATATTTAGCTAATTTTTTTTAAGAATTTAATAACATCAGAGATGGTGCAATTATCAAAATCAAGTTTATAATCCTCAAACATGGTGGGAAAGTTTTCTCCTAGCGTCATATTATCCTCAATCCCACTTCAACAATTTTCTCACCAGAAATATTTGTAATATCCAAACTTTTGGGACTCCTTATACCTAAAGTCATGACCTCTCCAATCCCATTTGTTTTTTACATCAACATGTTTAGAAGCATTAGGATACTCATTGGTACTGAAAGTTATCACTTTCTCAAAGGGTTGGATGGTACAAATTTTAACAGGCTCACCTTTAGCAGTTTTTCCAGCAATTTCAACTTCTGTTTCTCTTCTAGGACGTATTCGAGCTAAAATTATCATGTTCTCATTTATTTGAACTTGTCTATACTTTATAGGTTTGGTTTTTTTGGCCTCAAGAGGTGTAGTACTAATTTATAAATTTCTACATCATGAGGAGGACTATCAACTTTCGGCACAAGATTATCTAGTTTTGCAAGCCTTTTATCAACAATTCTATTGAAACCTTTTTGTGTAGTGATAAATTATTTAAGAATATTCTCAAGATCAAAGGTGTAACTTTTAGGATTGTTGTAAGCATTTCCATAAGAATGTAAAATGCTTGAATCGAGCCGGTTGTAAATTACCGCATGGCGCGTCACTGGCGACGTGCCCGCCGCGCACTTCTCGCCAGTTCATTGCTGGGCCGGCCTTCCCCACGTGTAGCCTATTAGGACACAACGATATTAATGTTACATTTCCGTGCGTTACTACCATTTATCGCCTAGGTGTGGCTTTGTCCCCATCGCGTGCACGAGAGAGAGGCGACGAGGCAGAGGCGGCACGCAGCAGGTCGGCGACGGTGCTGTCAGGCGGTGTAGGGGCGCGGGGTCGCGGCACTGAAGCTCACCTTCTACCTCTGATTCATCCATTTCGCTTCCTAGCAGGGCGAGTTGCCGTTGTTTGGAGGTCGTGGTCGCCGTCGAGATCTCCGCCGCTTTTGAGGTTCAGGTCAGCAACCCCTATCCTTGCTCGCCTGCACAAACGAGATCTCCATTTGAGTCAATTTTTTTGTAGGATTTATGTTTGTTCATGGGAATTTGGTGCTAGGGTTCGTCACCTGGGGATTCAATTCTGGTTATCAGAGGAGATTAGCATCCTCCCCATGTGTACTTAATCCCTATGGTCATCTATGTAGCATCCTCCCCATGTCTACTTAATCCCTATGGTCATCTATGTAGCATCCTCACCATGTGTACTTAATCCCCATGGCCATCTATGTAGCATCCTTCTCATGTGTACTTAATCCATGTTTGTAAGTAATTTTGGTTTCATGTGTGCATAGTGTTCATTTTATATGTATAGCTGGGATTTGTCAGTGGATGAATCATGCTTTAGCTGCTTGTAACATGTTGTTTATGTAAAAAAAAAATGGTGCAATTAGTCACTTAAAAAATATTGCTTCAACATGATTTTGATAATGTATCATTGTACCTTGATTCCCTGTCCCCCTTTCCAAAACTAGTTAATTTTGCTACATCATGAAATCTCTATTTTGGTACAATTTTGAACTCCATCTAGTTACTAGTACTAGCTGATTTGTTACTTAAGGGTGTTGTTTTTGTGCTTCATTTTCTTGATTTCTTGTCTATGTAGCATGTTCTCGGTTGCAGATAGACTTGGAGGCATTCCATGCTTAATTGATTTTAATTGGAATGGTACACTAGGGGTTAGTGTATTTGTTTGTATGATTTGTTTGTATGTGTCATCATTTTATTTTTTGTTGGAGGGCTTCCATGTTTTTAAATTTTTGATGCATTTCACATCATGTCTGTTTTCCTTTTCTGTTTTTTCTTATACCTTTTGTTACAATGTGTGTGGAGTGATTCCAATAATGGCCCTAGGAAGTGGTAAAAAATATTAAATCAAAGTTATTGCAGCGTTCCAGCTTCGATTTGGTGCGAAGAGGCTACGCAATTTTGTTGACAATGAGCTGAACGACGCAGAAAGGACTGTAATCGGGAATTATTGCTTTTCTGACCTGGCCAATATTTCCAAGTTCAGTGTCCCCGACGAGATGCTTGAGTGGGTTTTCATGGGTATAGACCCGAAGCCGCATGAGTACCGTCGCAAGGTTTGGAAGCCAATTCTCTTCACTAGAGATATGATCCAGAAGGTTTTCAACTGCCAGCGGTCGCAACACCTGTTGCTTACTTAAAGAAGGGTGATTACTGATTACAGAGCTCCGCAATTTGTATGGTGATGGCGATCTTCCAACATGAAGGGCTCCAATTTCTTTGAATGAAGGCATGTTGAAGAATTGTGCCGATGACGATGTTGTAATGATAAATAGATCATATTCTCTCTTTGTTTTTCCATTGTTCTCTGCCTGGAATGAGTAATACCATTCCTTTGTGACACAGGGTGGCTCGATCTTCTCTATTAGCAACTCGAAATATGGTGGATAATAAGATAACTAGTACTACACTGAAAACTCTCCTTGGACAATCCCTATTGTCAATGCAACAAAAATCAATCCCTTTGGATATTCTCTTCCCTAGAACTACTCTTGCACAAAGTAGCCACTGGCTACAAAGTGGTCATGTACCTCCTTATTCTTAATGGCACAACAAATAACACGGGGAATTTGCAAAGGGTAACAATTCAAGATGAATGTTTATAAGCAAGTTCAATCTAGAAATCTAGGATTTATTTTTAACGTACTCTAACCTATTAAACTCGCAAATACAAGCCTATAAAGGCTGCTGGACGCCCAAGCTGAAATTGGATTCATAAACAAACTAACCTCTAAGTTTCCTAACCTGACAGGGCTCTATTTGGAAACTGGAAAAAAACGACTTGTGAATTGTTTCGGTCACCACAACTTGTATGAGTCAAATCGGTACATGGGGCTAGATCCATTGGAAAGATTTTCGAATTTCCTTTTCATATTATTCTTATTTGATTTATTTGGAGTCTGTATGAAGATTTCATGACCGTTTCAAATTCGGGACTTCTGTCAGTCCGAACTGGAATATCATTTCCTTGATAGCACCAACTTGTCGTTTTCCACGGCAGCAACTTTTTTTCCATGCCTCCCTCTTGTGCTCTTGCCCCCCTCTCCTCCCTCAAGCACTTATGGTGAAATATCTTCAATGTTTTCCACTTGTTTCCTCTTGTTTTCCAGCAGGTACTTGTTGTTTTCCAGCATGTCTTGAGGTCCTCTTGAACTAATGTTTGTGTTATCGATAAACCCGATCATACATAAATGCATAGGCTTAGGTAGTATAACATTCTTATAAACACAAACATCAAATTCAATCAATAAGGAATTCACCTTATAATAATCATCAATTAAATTCAATATTTCCTTCCAGCTCAAGCATGCACAATCATCATATACCCCTATTATATCCTCATCACTTTGGGTTATCTTGGCAGTTTGCTTGATATGGATAGGGTTGATGAGTATGACTGGCCTAAAGAAGTTTTGAAGGTTTGCATGGACCAAGTGGTAGAGTTCCAATCAAAGAGGCAGTTGAAAGCTCATGATCCCTCTAATGATTTTGGTGATGATGATAACACGGATATCTCCTATCTAACAATGATGTTTAGACTGTGCAGCCATTATCTCAGATGCTCATTGTTATATTCTTGTCGGAAGATCAAAGAGAAGATCTACATTCTGGAATCACTGCCACCGGATTTTTCATTATGCAGAACGGAAATTCCGGTACTTATAGGGCGGAATATCCGGCCCCCACACCGGAATATTCCGGCCCCTTCCTGGCATCTTCAAAACGACTAAGTGTTTTCCCTGCCCGCGCACAGAAGCCAGGCCGGAAATTTGCCCCGGAAATTTCCGGTGCAAAAATCCGGCCCTCTGGGACTTAGCAGAAAATGGATCACTCCAAGTTGCCCGCGCACAGAGATGGGGGCGGAAATTCTGTCCGGAAATTTCCGGGCCCGGATATTTCAATTATCCGCCCCCCGGATATTCCAATATTCCGGCCTTTGGTCCTTAGCAATTTTCCATCATTGACTGATGCCCGCGCACAGAAGGTGGGGCGGAAATTTGCCCCGGAAATTTCCGGAGCAAATATCTGGCCCCTGGTCCTTAGCAGTTTTCGTCAACAAGCTGATGCCTGCGCGCAGAGATGGGGGCGGAGGATTGGGGCGGAAATTTCCGCCCCCGGATATTTCAAATATCCGCCCCCCAGAGTATTCAAATTTCCGGCCCAGGCACACCGGAAATTTCCGGTCCTTACACCGGAATATTCCGGTCCCGCGGGACTTCAACGGTCAGAATTTGGAGGAGCCTATAAATAGCTGTATTCTTCCTCTAGATAGGTAGCTCGTCCATTCCTCTCTCTCCTCCATTGTTGTAGAGCTCAAAATGCCCCGATCTCCCTCCTCCTCCAACCAAACTCGATGCCCTTCAAGAATCTCATGGAGGAGGCCTAGATCTATCTTTCCACCAAGCCAAAACGTGTGTTCCCACACCACAACTCTTGGGATCTTGTAATCTCTTGGTTGCCTTGTCATCCAAGGGAAACCCTAGTGCTTGTAGCTTCCACCTTGTAGCAAGAAGCTTCGATTGTTGAGAGCCTCCATCTCACTTGTGGAGTTGCCTCGACCCCTTGTAAAGGTTTGGTCAACGCCTTCAAGTCGACCTCATAGTGGAAACAAGAATCTCCCTCACCGGAGAAGCTCACGGAGAATAAGGTGTGCACATCCGTGCTATTGAGGAGCGCCTAGGTGGCTCCCCACCTCTCCAACGTAGACGTACTTCTTTCAAGAAGGAACTACGGGAAACATATCCTTGTCTCCGTGTTTTTCACTTGTGGTTATCTTGTGTCTTTACCATACTTCCGTTGCTACTTGTTACTCGTCACTTAGGGTGTTAACCTAGTTGCACATTTAGATAACCAAGCTTTTACTTTCCCTAATCCATCATTAAAAGTGAAAAAGAATTAAAATTTGTAGGTCACCTATTCACCCGCCCCCCCTCTAGTTGACCATCTTGCACTTTCAATTGGTATCAGAGCCTCGGCTCCTTTATCGGGCTTAACCGCCTAAGAGTACAATGGTCAACGAGGATGATCCCGAATCTTCTAAGGAGGAACTCACCAAAATGGCTAACACTATAGCCAACCTTGAGACAACGGTTTGTACCATACAAACTCAATTGTCCAAGGTTAGCTCTAGTGTGGGCTCGGACGTGTCCTCCATGAAAAAGATGTTGGAGATCATAATGGGTAAACCTAAGGGACCGTCACACTCTCCTCTTGTCTCCGATGCGGATAGTTCGGATGAGGAAACAACTCCGGACCCCTCCGAACTCGAAGAGAACATTGCCAAAGCTAAGGCTAAAGCCGCACAAAAGGCTAAAGCCAAAGCTAAGGAGAGTGACGGTGGTTCCAAGTCTCATATGGCTAATGGTTTGGGTTCGAATTCGAAAGTTCCACCACCACAAAACTATGATTCTATCCACCCAATCGTTTCCATGCCACACATTCTTAATGTTGGAGTTCCACCCATCCTTAACACTAACGAATTCTCCTCTTGGAAGTTTGAGATGGAATCTCACATTTCAGGATCATGTACCGCATTATGGAGAAGTGTGATTCATGGATTTCATCCTCATGACCCAAGCAATTTGACTCCAAGGGAGGACATATAATCTCAACTCAACAAGACCGCACTTGTCATGATCCAAAAGGCTCTCCCAAGGGAGTACTTCACTCACATACTTAGTTGCAAGACCGCCAAGGAAGCTTGGGACAAACTTGACTCCTTGTTCCAAGGAAATGCTAGCATCCAATCTTCCAAGTATGACGTGGCCATTGACAACTCCGAGAACTTCGTCATGCATGAGGATGAGACCCCCGAAGAGCTATATAGAAGAGTTGTCGCCCTTGCCAACCAATTGAGGGACTTTGGAAAAGAAGAAATCTCCGATGAGTGGATCAAGAGGAAATTTGTCAAAGCAATTACCCCCTTTGAGAAGAATCTCTCCACTAGCATCCGGACAAGAGCGGATTACAATACCCTCAACTCAATTGGTGTTCTAAGTGAGTTCATAGCTATCTCCTCTCACACAAGAGTGCGGACGATGCTCTTGCTCGCTCTCGTGGTATAGGAAGACCACCCAATCTCGCTTTGAAGTCAAAGGCTATGGCTCGAATTGATGAGAGTGAAGAAGATGATGATGATGAGGAAGACTATGAGGACACTTACACTGGAGCTCACAAATGTATTGCTCTTGCGATGCATGGATATTGGAAGAGATGGGAAGCTCACAAGGCCGGATCTCCAAGGCCTCCACGAAACAAGAACTACAAGAAGAAGGGGGAGCGACCAAGGACATGCTACAATTGTGGTAGCGCAAACCATTTCGTCAAGGAGTGCCCCTTTGAGCCAAGAGAAGAAAATGAAGGCAAGCTTTTTCGCAAAAACAAGGCCAAGCCTCCTCAAAACAAGAACTTCGCTAGAAGGGTGCCAAGGGCCCTCTATGTTCAAGAAGGGGCGATGCTTGAGACTTACATCTCCGGAGATGAAGGAGAAGATGAAGTAGGTGGAGTTGCTCACATCGCCATGGCCACCGCATCAACTCCTTCGATCTCTCTATTTGAATCCCCCCAATGAGAGTGTAGCAACCCGACCTACTTGTCTTATGGAAAAAGCCACTTCGGTATGCTCTCCTAACTCCAAGACCATTATCACTAACCCTCCTTCGTTATTGGATTGTGTTGAAAATGTTTGCGAGGAGGATAGTGAGTCTAATGAGTTAGGCACATGGCTATCAAGCCTTAAAGGTGAGACTAAGGAAAAGGTGAATGCCCTTTTAAGGCAACTTGATGAGGCTAACACTCTTGTAGATGAAAAGGAGGAGATCATCATGACTTTGGAAAGCCATGAAGGCCACACTTGCAATGAACAAGAGCTTGAAAAAGCGCTTGAAAATGAGCGTTCCCTTCGTGCCTCTCTTGAGGAGAAGTTATCTTGTCTTGAAGAAAACTTTGCCATAAGTGTCTCCATGCTTAGGAAGGAAAATGCACAATCTCTTGCTATCATTAAAACTCTAGAACATGAAGAGTTGAAGCTAGGAATTGCTCACGAGGAACTTGGCACTCGTCATGAAAAACTCGAAAAGGAGTTCGTGTCTCTTAAGGAAATTCATGACAAGTTAACCAAATCTCGTGACAATCTTCTAGTTCAACTATCTAACAAGCAAGTTGTGTCCACTTCATCTCTTAGCTCAAATGTCTTGCCTAGCTATGCTTGTAGTGCAACTAATCTTGTAGGAAGTGAGAAGAATCCCCATGAGATTGCTTCTCAACAAGTCAACAAGGGAAAGGAGGGACTTGGCTATGTAGCCAAGTCAAAGAAGAAGTACAAGAAGAAGAACAAGAATAAAGTTACCTCTCCCTCACAAGAAGTAAGAAGGAGACCAACACCTTTGTGGGTGGTGAGACCTCTAGGGGGAGCACCACTCACAATAACTTTGCCGGGAAATACAATCCATCTTATGTTCTTATGAAATCTAGAGATGGTCATGTATATGCTAAATATGTTGGTACTTCTTATGGTGATGATTATCATTGGAGTATTTGGGTGCCTAAGACCCTTGTCGCTAACATGAGAGGACCCATTCAAAAATGGGTCCCTAAATCAAGAAACTAATCTCTTGTAGGGAAGTGCTTCTGGGTCGAGCAAATGGACGGTGGATAGTGGTGCATCCCAACATATGACCGGAAGCAATGATGCAATGAGTGATCTTCAACCTCCATTACCTCACCTCAATTGCGTCACTATTGGTGATAACTCCGAATTAGAGGTATTGGGACGAGGCAAGGTAGCAATCTCAAATGACTTGTCAATTGAGAACGTTCTTCTTGTTGAGTCCCTAGGCTATAATCTCATCTCGGTTCTTCAACTTGCTAAGAGTGGTTTTACCTCTTTCTTTAATAAGGAGAATGTGATTGTCACTTGGGAGACGACTCTTAAAGTAGCCTTCATTGGGCATGTCGAGAACGGCATGTATGTAGTGGACTTCTCTAAAGGAGACACGTGTGCCGCGACATGCCTAATGGCTAAAGTTGATGTGGGTTGGCTATGGCATCGCCGGTTAGCCCACACCAATATGAGGACGTTGCATGACCTTCAAAGTGGCAATCACATTCTAGGACTAACAAATGCTAAGTTTGCCAAATATCGTGTGTGTAGCTCTTGCGTTCTAGGAAAGCAACATGGAGAAGCACACCCCACCAAGACGAACATCACCACCTCAAGGATCCTCGAGCTCATTCACTTGGACCTCTTTGGTCCCCTATCATATGATAGTCTTGGGGGCAAAAAGTATTGTTTGGTGATTGTGGATGACTATTCACGATATTGTTGGGTGTACTTATTCAAGAGGAAGAGTGAGACTCAAAAGCGGGTCATCGAGTTCATCACTTTGGTGGAACGCCAACATAATACGAGTATCATGGCTATCCGAAGTGATAACGGCTCCGAGTTCAAGAACTACACCGTGGAGGGTTTTCTTAGTGAGGAAGGAATTGCCCATCAATACTCTACTCCCTACACCCCTCAACAAAATGGTGTGGCGGAGAGAAAGAATCGGACTCTCATGGATGCGGCACGAACCATGATTGCGGAGTTCTCTTCTCCTTATAATTTTTGGGCCGAGGCCGTCTCCACTGCTTGCCACGCTAGCAACCGATTATATCTCCGCAAGATCTTGAACAAGACCCCTTATGAGATCCTCACGGGCAGGAAGCCGGATGTTTCATACTTCAAGGTCTTTGATTGCAAGTGCTTCATTCGCAAGAGAGGTAAACGCTTGTCAAAGTTCGAGACTAAATCTTATGAGGGTATCTTTGTTGGTTATGCCACAAACGCTCACGCCTATAGAGTCTACAACAAGTCCACCGGACAAGTTGAAGAAGCTATAGACGTGGTGTTTGATGAGGATAATGGGTCCCAAGGGGGCCGTATAGATCATGGTTTTGTAGGAGATGCAATTCCTCCCATCGTCATACTAAGAATGGGGATTGGTGAACTAATCCCCATTGAGGGACACCGGATGACGGAGGGAGAAGGACTATGCTCCACTCAAGTGGAGCCATTGACTACATCCATTGATAACCAAGCTACCCAACAAGATGCACCAACCCCTCATGATTCACCTCAAGGGCATGCTAATGATCAAGATCACTCAAACAATCAAGGCCAAGCTCATGATCAAGGCCAAGCTCATGATGAAGGCCAAGCTCATAATGAAGAACAAGATACACATGATGATGATACAATTAGACACTTAAGGGATCCACCTCCCGTCAATGATCAAGATCTAGGTGGACATGTCTCCGATGATGAAGGTGATGATCAAGTTCTATCCAAGGAAACTTTGGAGGAGATGCTAGCTCGTAGAGCAAAGAGGAGGCTAGATAATCTTGCTCGTGCCGGTCACACGGAGGACATGATTCTTGGGCAAGTTCGTGGAAGGGTCGTCACAAGGAGGCAATTAGCGGACTTTAGCAAAGCTCATGCATTCGTCTCTCACATTGAGCCAAAGAAGGTCTATGAAGCACTTGAAGATCAAGATTGGCTTGAAGCAATGCACGATGAACTCTACAACTTCGAGCGCAACAAAGTGTGGAAGTTGGTGCCAAGACCCAAAGATTGCAAGAACGTCATCAGCACTAAGTGGATCTTCAAGAACAAACAAGACGAGGACGGCATCGTCATCCGCAACAAATCTAGATTGGTAGCTCAAGGCTTTTCTCAAGTCGAAGGTGTCGACTTTGGTGAAACATTCGCTCCCGTTGCTCGTCTTGAATCTATTCGCATCTTACTTGCATATGCTTCTCATCATAACTTTAAGTTGCAACAAATGGATGTGAAAAGTGCATTTTTGAATGGTCCCATCCACGAGTTGGTCTATGTCAAGCAACCTCCGGGTTTCGAGGATCCCAACCACCCCGATCATGTCTATAAACTTTATAAGGCGCTCTATGGACTTAAACAAGCTCCACGTGCGTGGTATGAGCACCTTAAAGTGTTTTTGGTTGATCGTGGGTTCAATGTTGGTTTAATCGATCCCACCCTTTTCACCAAAAAGGTTGGAGGTGACTTGTTCATATGCCAACTCTATGTGGATGATATCATCTTTGGTTCTACTAACGTCGCATTCAATGATGAGTTTTGCAAGCTAATGACGGACAAGTTCGAGATGTCTATGATGGGAGAATTGGAGTATTTTCTTGGCTTTGAGATCAAGCAATATCCCGAAGGTACTTTCATCAAGCAAGCCAAGTATACTAAAGACATGCTCAAGAGATTCAACATGCATGAAGCCAAACCTATGAAGACCCCCATGTCCACAACCATTGACTTGAAACCCGACCCGGATGGTAAAGAGGTAGATCAAAAGGTATACCACTCCATGATTGGCTCTTTGCTCTACCTTTGTGCATCTAGACCCGATATTATGTATAGCGTAGGTAAATGTGCAAGGTTTCAAGCCTCTCCGAGGCAAAGTCATTTTGAAGCGGTTAAGCGCATCTTTCGATATTTAGTTCATACTCCAAACTTCGGTCTTTGGTATCCCAAGGGTTCAAGCTTTCAGATCATTGGGTATTCGGATGCGGACTATGCGGGAGAGAAGACGGATAGGAAATCCACATCCGGAGGATGTCAATTCCTTGGGCGCTCATTGGTGTGTTGGTCATCTAAGAAGCAAAACTGCATTGCTCTCTCTACCACCGAGGCCGAATACATATCCGCGGCGAGTTGTTGTGCTCAATTACTTTGGATGCGGCAAACATTGAGAGATTATGGCATCGTCTTCGACAAAGTTCCTCTATTATGCGACAATGAGAGTGCCATCAAGATTGCCTACAATCCCGTTCTTCACTCCAAGACGAAGCACATTGAGATACGGCATCATTTTATTCGGGATCATGTTGAGAAGGGTGATATTGATCTCTCATATGTGGCAACCAAGGATCAACTTGCGGATATCTTCACGAAGGCCCTTGATGAACCAAGATTTCGGGGTTTGCGGAATGAACTAAATGTGATCGATGCGTCCAACTTCTCTTGAACCCTTGCATAAGTACCTTCACTATATGTGCTATCTAGTTTAGATGTAGGCATGGACATAGGGGGAGCGTGGTTCAACCAATGGACTAACACTCCACCTATCATGCGCAAAACAATCAAAACGTCATGCATATCTAGTCAATTTGTGACTTATTGTGCTTAAAACGTGAGTTATACTTTTAAGTCCAAGATACATCTTCGCGACTTCTTGGTATCACTCAAACACGGTGGCTTCGGCCACCAACATTTTCCCTTGTTATTTGTATTTTTCTTGTTTTGATGTTTTCCTCGTGTTCGTGTTTGTTTGTTTGTGTTTTTCGTTTTTGGAGGCTCACGACTTGTTCCATCTTCCACAAAAACTCGGATGGCGTGGGTACACCGGAAATTCCGGCCTAGGGCCCGGAATATTCTGGCCCTTAGACATTTGTCCCAGAAAATCTCTCCCATTTCCGATGTGCCCGCTCACAGATGGCACACTGAAAATTTGAGCGGAAATTTCCGGGGGCCCGGAATATTCCGTGCCTTAAGCCCCGGAAATTTCCGGGGTTCGAGACTGACTCGAATAATCCCCCAAATATCCAGCGTGCCCGCTCGCAGAAGGCACACCGGATATTTGGGCGGAATATTCCGGCCCAAATGTCCGGACCCCGGAATATTCCGGCCTTAATACCGGAAATTTCCGGTGTGGTTAGTCTGGGGCTATATAAGGGCGACGGGAGGGAGCAGTTCCAGGTTGCTCCCCTCCCTTCGCCTCCACTCCGCCTCCAGACGCCGCCGCCGCCTCCGAGACCTCCGGGAGGCCCCTTTGCCTCCCCTCCTTGTCCTCTAATCACCTTTTGCGGATCAAGAGACCGCACAACCCTTCCTACCTCATGGATCCCGGTATGTGTTCCGTTTTCTCCGTAATCTATGGTTGATTAGATGATTTGATCTCATGTCTAGTGTTCTTCATGGTATTGTATGGTCACATCTTCACACTAGTATCACATCCACTCTAGGATTTATCTCTGTCCTTCAATTCATCGTTCTAGATTCGTTACAGGCCCAGATTCAGATCTGGATTCGAAAATTCCGAAGGCCGGAAATTTCCGCCCCAGGACCGGAATTTCCGTCCCCCGGAAATTTCCCTGAGGCCGGAATTTCCGCTCCCAAAACCGGAATTTCCGTCCCCCGGAAATTTCCCTGAGGCCGGAATTTCCGCCCTCCGGAATTTCCGCACCCACGACCGGAATTTCCGGCCTATACTGAATCTCGAACAGACATCTACTTTCTTCATTTCCTCAAGTCGTGAGCCCAAGTTTTTGATTCTTGTTTGGTTTTCTGTGCATCTTTTCTGCTTTCCTCGCAGATGGCTCAAGCTCTAGGCCCAGCAAGTTGCTTAGCTCTCGCAAACGACTCTGTCACCTACGGGAAAATGAGGAGGGGACCTATGTTGAAGAAAATGAGACTCGTCGGCGTGCGAGGGATGGTGAGAGAGAGTATGAGCGTGAACGTGATGCTGACAGGGCTGCCCGCAAGGCCGGCAGACAGCAAGGCAAGGCCGCTCTCAACGTGGCCACCATGTCCATCCTGGAGTTCAAGGCATGGAGGGCCAAGGCATGGTACACAGAGGGTCCTCAGGACCCCACCATTGATACGTGCTTTTGGCATGTTGAGCAGGAGACCCTATTCAAACAGGTGTACACTATGATGAGCAAGCCCGTGTGCCCCATGAAGGTGATCAACTTTGCTCATCTGGCTGCCAACCCCTCCTACTTCAACAACTCTGTTCAGCTAGCTGAGGTACTTGGTCTGCGTCCGCTTATGGAGACTAGATGCTCCTACAACACCACATTCATCCAGCAGTTCTATGCCACACTTGTCATTGATGATTCTGAAGTGATTGGGAAGTCCTGGATGTCTGGTCCCCACCTGCTCACCGCCAACTTCCATGACTTTGCTTCTGTGCTTGGGTATCCTTTTGCTGGCCTCAACACTCCACAGGGTCACCGCATGCATGTCCACGGGGTGGAGTATGAGAAGAACAAAATGGCTGAGCTGTATGGTCCTCGGGGTACGGTTGGATCGGCTAAAGGTCTATTTGCCATCTATGACGTTCTTCTGCGTATGTTCAGGGAGTCTATTGCTCCGAGTGCGGGCAATAATGATGCTATTTGTGGTGGATTGGTCAACCTCATGTATCACGCCTACTTGACCTTCTCTGAGAGTGACATGACTGACATGGAGACTCACAAGATTGATGTGATGGATTTAATCTTCAATGAGCTCCACTATGCTCTCTTCCACCGCAAAGTGCCTCCATATGCTCCCTATATAATGAAGCTCATCAAGGCACGCTATCCTGAACAACTCCGTGAGGATTTGGAGCTAGACTGTGAGGACCACAAGGATGTTACTCTCTACAAGAAGGCCATCCACACTCAGCAGGCTTCTCATGACGTTGGCGCCACTGGACAGGGACATCGTGATCCTCGCATGCGTCCTCCTCCTCCTGGCACGAAGAAACGCTCTTGGCTTGTTCGTGCAGTTGAGAAGGTGTTGTGCATGAATGTCTGAATCCACAAGGAGAACTACTCTACCTATGTGGAGCGCCGCAGCATCCTAGAGAACCAGCACCACATCATGACTTCTCTCAAGACTCCCAATGTGCCACCACTTCCTCCTCCCAGGATTGCCTACAAGAACTGGAACAACCGCGACGTTGACTGGGATATCGGTGTTGATGATGATGAGGACATGGAGGATGTCACCGAGGATGAAGCTGAAGAGGAAGAAGAAGAGGACACCCAGGCCTAGAGTTTGCTCCATGGGACGTAGCTCTCTCTTTTCTATTTTTGGTATCTTGATGCCAAAGGGGGAGAAGATCTAGATGATCGCGGGGATTTGCTTGGGTGGGTCTCTTTCGTTCTTTGTTGCCTTTTCCTATTTTCGTGCGTCTTTTCGAACTTCGTTCTATCGTACTCGTTATTCGTGGTGAACTATTATTATTAGGAGGCATGTCTCCTATATATGCTATCTGTGATGTTTTCATATCTTGCATTGTTAGTTTACTTCCCCGCAAATACCCGTGTTGTCATCATTCACCAAAAAGGTGGAGATTGAAAGCTCATGATCCCTCTAATGATTTTGGTGATGATGATAACACGGATATCTCCTATCTAACAATGTTGTTTAGACTGTGCAGCCATTATCTCAGATGCTCATTGTTATATTCTTGTCGGAAGATCAAAGAGAAGATCTACATTCTGGAATCACTGCCACCGGATTTTTTATTATGCAGAACGGAAATTCCGGTACTTATAGGGCGGAATATCCGGGCCCCACACCGGAATATTCCGGCCCCTTCCTGGCATCTTCAAAACGACTAAGTGTTTTCCCTGCCCGCGCACAGAAGCCAGGCCGGAAATTTGCCCCGGAATTTCCGGTGCAAAAATCCGGCCCTCTGGGACTTAGCAGAAAATGGATCACTCCAAGTTGCCCGTGCACAGAGATGGGGGCGGAAATTCTGTCCAGAAATTTCTAGGCCCGGATATTTCAATTATCCGCCCCCCGGATATTCCAATATCCCGGCCTTTGGTCCTTAGCAATTTTCCATCATTGACTGATGCCCGCGCACAGAAGGTGGGGCGGAAATTTGCCCCGGAAATTTCCGGAGCAAATATCCGGCCCCTGGTCCTTAGCAGTTTTCGTCAACAAGCTGATGCCTGCGCGCAGAGATGGGGGCGGAAATTTCCGCCCCCGGATATTTCAAATATCCGCCCCCGGAGTATTCAAATTTCCGGCCCAGGCACACCGGAAATTTCCGGTCCTTACACCGGAATATTCCGGTCCCGCAGGACTGCAACGGTCAGAATTTGGAGGAGCCTATAAATAGCTGTCTTCTTCCTCTAGATAGGTAGCTCGTCCATTCCTCTCTCTCCTCCATTGTTGTAGAGCTCAAAACGCCCCGATCTCCCTCCTCCTCCAACCAAACTCGATGCCCTTCAAGGATCTCATGGAGGAGGCCTAGATCTATCTTTCCACCAAGCCAAAACGTGTGTTCCCACACCACAACTCTTGGGATCTTGTAATCTCTTGGTTGCCTTGTCATCCAAGGGAAACCCTAGTGCTTGTAGCTTCCACCTTGTAGCAAGAAGCTTCGATTGTTGAGAGCCTCCATATCACTTGTGGAGTTGCCTCAACCCCTTGTAAAGGTTTGGTCAACGCCTTCAAGTCGACCTCATAGTGGAAACGAGAATCTCCCTCACCGGAGAAGCTCACGGAGAATAAGGTGTGCACATCCGTGCTATTGAGGAGCGCCTAGGTGGCTCCCCACCTCTCCAACGTAGACGTACTTCTTTCAAGAAGGAACTACGGGAAACATATCCTTGTCTCCGTGTTTTTCACTTGTGGTTATGTTGTGTCTTTACCATACTTCTGTTGCTACTTGTTACTCGTCACTTAGGGTGTTAACCTAGTTGCACATTTAGATAACCAAGCTTTTACTTTCCCTAATCCATCATTAAAAGTGAAAAAGAATTAAAATTTGTAGGTCACCTATTCACCCCCCCCCCCTCTAGTTGACCATCTTGCACTTTCAGCAGTTCCACTTAGACAATCCTTCTCTTCCTATGAAACAATTCACCATTGGATCATGCTTGTATGCCCTAGTTATAAGTATGATGCATGTTTTGTGTTGTTTACACTAAATTGTTTTATTTTTTCCATCCCTCCATTGCATCTATGTAACATTTTTTCCTTATCCTTTTTGCTGTAGATTATCTATGCTGACCACTTGGACTTCCCGCTGTTGGGGACTGAACATCATGTTATCGACTATTCGCTCCCGAGGGCTTGTCATGTGTGCAAAGTAGATTTTGATCTCGTTGTTGCTATAGATAAGAACAAGAAAACACTGACGGAAAATGTGTTTGGGAAACGTCTGGTAAGTTAACATTCCTTATCAGTGGGAGTCAGTTCATTTTTATGTAGGTTTAGCATGTTCTTTTTTTTGCCCTTTTTAACTTGGTCCTTTTATGTGAAAGATCTAGGATTTCTGTAATACCCCCTACGCCATTGCCTCTGTTCATGGAGCTTCTGAACAACCACGGCCGCATGTCCAAGATGACATCAATATTCCTAGTCATAATGCAATGGGTTCTTTTGCCGAGCCATGTGCTACTCTTGCAAATTGGCTTCAGGGCTCATTTCCTTCTAGCCAAGACATTTGGGTAAATTCTGTTGTTCAACATCATTTTGCATCGGTATATATTTTGTTTTACATGCTATATCCATATATGCTACTTGTGTTTTTAGTTTTTGTTACATATTAGACGTTCACATTTTTTAATTACTTTTTGGATGTTACACTATGCTCATGCATTATGTTTCTTTTTTGCATCATTAACATGTTATTTTCTACTATATGTATGTATTCAGGTACCACCTCAATTCAGGGATCTGTATGAGAACACAAAGGACAGTTCGAGGTTGATTTGAAGGGTGCTTTATCATCTTTTGGGTGTGTGGTGCAGTCAATTCAGTGCAGCCGGATGGTGCTGTTGTTGAAAGATGTCAGCTCTACTGCTACAGGTGATGATGCACACGAAACAACATACCAACAGTAGTTGATCCAACAGTAGATAATGATTTTAGGCTTGGAGTGCAACCCCGTGATACAACTGCACAGGAAGAAGCCAGCATCGGTGTGCATAACCTCGATCAAAATGTTGATTTGGGTTCTTTTATGGAACCCGTGAAGTCTACTTAAGATCTCTCTAATACTCAAGTGGAAGCCAGTGTAGCAATTAGGGAAGATATTGCTGCGGGTAATAAGGCTGATGAAATTGTTCGTGGCGATGTAGTTGTGGCTGCCAACAAGGCGGGCATCAGCAGACCTCACTAGGTCACTCCAATTGGCCCGATCCCCAAGCGCATGGTTGTTTCATGGAATGACTCAGCATTAATACGTCCCAAACGTATCTATAATTTCTGATGCTCCATGATGTTTTCATGACATTTGCTACATGTTTTCTATACACTTTACATCTTTTTTATGGATTTCCTTGGACTAACCTATTAACAAGATGCCATAGCGCCAGTTCCTGTTTTCTGCTGTTTTTGGTTTCAAAAAGTTGTTCTGGAAATATTCTCGAAATTGGACGAAACAAAATCCCTGTGTATTTTTTTGTCACATACACAGAGTACGGAGGATACCCGGAGGGGGCCCTCAGGCAGCCACACCATAGGGTGGCGCGCCCCCTCCTTGGCCATGCTACTAGGTGGTGTGAGCCCCTGGCTACCCACCGACATCGCCCTTTTGCCTATTTATACTCCTTCTGGGGAAAACCCTAAATACACGAGCCTCCACCCACGAAACATTTTGCACCCGCTGTCATTGTTAACCCTAGTTCGGGAGGGTTCTGAAGCTCTCCCCGGCACCATGTCGGGAGGGGAAATCATCACCGGAGGACTCTACATCACCATGCCTTCCTCCGGAGTGATGCGTGAGTAGTTCATCCTTGGACTACGGGTCCATAGCAGTAGCTAGATGGTTATATTCTCCTCTTTATGCCTCCATGTTTAGATCTTGTGAGCTGCCTAACATGATCAAGATCATCTATCTGTAATGCTACATGTTGTGTTTGTTGGGATCCGATGAATATTGAATGCCATGTCAAGTTGATTATCGATCTATCATTTTCATGTTATTTATGATCTTGCATGCTATCTTTTACTAGTAGATGCTTTGACCAAGTTGATGCTTGTAACTCCAAGAGGGAGTATTTATGCTCGATAGTGGGTTCATGCCTCCTTTTCATCTGTGCTCGAGTGACAGAAACGTGATGGATGGGGTATGTGTTGTTGACATTAGGGAGAAAACAACAATGTTTTTTCTAAGGATGATTTTATTGTTTACATTACGCACTTCACTTAATACAATAATTGATTGCTTGCAACTTAATACCCGAAGCTGCTTGGATTACATTCTGAGGGTGGATTATTAGTCATAGATGCAGTTGGATTACGGTCTACGTATTATGTTGTAATGCCCGCATTGATCTCATAGTAATCATCATGTCTTGCATATGCACTATGGTGCAGCCTATTTCTGTCAATTGCCCAGCTGTAATTTGTTTACCCAACATGTTATCTATCTATTTTGGAGAGACACCACTAGTGAACTGTGGACCCCGGTGATGCATGTAAAATGCATAGATGAATTTTGCATATTTTCACATGGTTTTCTATTACATATTGCATCATATAAGGGTATAATTCAATGTTTTATAGTATTTTGGGGTTAAATTACAAAGTCCCCCAACTTTTATGGAATTAACCCTGCCTGTCAGAAACCCCGTTTTCTATATTTTTGACGTTTCAGGGGGCAAACTTCCGCGAAATCACCTGAAAATCTGCGGGGGTCATTTTCTTGGAAGGAGAAGACTTGCGGGCGAAGGATCCACGGGAATTGGGCAAGGAGGCCCAAAAGAGGACCCTCCACGCGGCCAGATTCCTTGGCCGCGTGAGAGGCCCCCTTTTGGCCCCTGTGGCCCCAATTCCTTCCATCTTCGACTTACCAACTCCGTCTTGACCTAAAACCGATTACAAAAAGGGTCCCCCGTATCCTTACGGAGGGGAGCGCCGCCGAAACACCCAAACACCGAAACAGAGACCAGAAGTTCCAGATTGGAGGGGGAAAACTCCGGCGGGGCGCCGCCGGTGTGATCTCCTACCCCTCCAACGTCATCTCCATTGACATCTCCATGAAGTGGGAGTAGTCCACCCCAGGGCTATGGGTTTGTGGAAGTAGCACTTGTATCTCTCTCTCTCTCTCTATGTGCTTCACTAATTAGATCCGTATGAGCTGCCTCACATGATTACGTGCACCGTTGTAATTCCTATGTGGTGGATCTTTTCTATGAGTTATTGAATCTGAGATTGCAATTGTTTCTCTTGAGTTATTTGAGTAGATGTATCTTATGTACCCCGTTCTTATTTGCTAGCTTTGATCAATCAAGTTCTTGAGAGCGTGTGTGGGGTGATGGGTGCATTAGTTGGAGTAAAGGGGGGTGGCTAGTGTTGTGGAAGTGACAGAAGTTCAGCGACCCACTTAGGTTTTGTTAAACCTTTCTTAGTTACCTCACTAGGGATAAAAAGGAGTACCTTGTTACCGGGGATTTGAAGTGACACTAATCAATCTCCATGACTAGATCTAGCAAGTTCTTACTTCAACTTCATGTCACATTGCTTAAAGCTATACTATGGTTTTTCCTTAATTATCGAGGTGTTATGATTTATTTCGCATCTTGGTGGAGTATAAGAGGGATTAATATGACCGTAGAGATCTCTATGCTAGGACGTGATGCCCATATGAAAGTACGCAATGTTAAACATGTTATTGTAATCTCACATGTAATTATTTATGTCCACCGTCTACCACTTTATTTGAGAGAATGCAAGTGTGAAACCATGAACCCCAGTCCTATTTTAATTATAAGAAAACACTCTAGTTACTTTGCTGCAACTTACTTTACTTGCACTTTACTTTATTTGCATCTCCAATTCGAATTTACATTATCTCCATCACCACTTGCATCACAAAAATACAAAAACAATCCATTGCATATTTATTTTCTCATTTGCATTTAGTAGTAGATTTAATTATTGCACATTTACTTTCAGTTTTGCATTGCAATTTAGAAGTCTCACACCTTGTGCTTGACAACCACTTGGTGAGGTTGAGGGCACAAAATTCTCTACTTGTTTGCAGGATCCTGGAGGAAGCTTGGAAGACAACTGCTGAAATACTGGCTCCCCAAGAGTTCAATATAAACCCTCGAGTCACCCTCGTGGGGAAGAAGGCTTGCCACTAGCTACACACTCTGCACTTGGAGTCTCAACTCTCAACCTAGCCATCAAGCGTTTTTCTGGCGCCGTTGCCGGGGAGCCATAGGTGAAGGAGTTGTCCAAGGGAGCTCACAAGAAGTCTTCATCACCAACAAGGTGTGCAAACACCTAAGCTTGGGGAGGTTGCACCTACGTGAGTACCGTCCTTTCTATCTCCACCTTCTTTCAAGTAGATTGTTTTGTTTCTTGTCTTGTTTTTGTTTTTGTTCTTGTTTTTGTTTTGTCTTGCATATTTTATTTTAGTTTGCATTTTAGTTTTGCATTTAGTTATCTAGATTATTTTAGTATTTCGAATTTGCTTAGTTACTTTACTTTTCAGTTTTTGCATAAAAAATTAAAAACTACATAAAAACTGTTAAAATGGGTGATAGAACTAAATTAAGTGACTACACAAATACACCCCATGACCAATTCATTGCTAGGCCAATTACTACACCTGAAATACAAGCTGAAAGCTATGAAGTAAGTCCTAGTTTATTGAATTTAATTACTAGAGAGCAATTTGGTGGTAGTGCTATGGAGGATGCCTCTATGCATCTTCATGATTTCATGGAAATATGTGATATGCAAAAATTTAAAAATGTGGAAAGTAGTGTTTTAAAACTGAAATTATTTCCTTTTTCACTTAGAGGAAAGGCTAAAGAATGGTTACTTTCACTACCTACAGCTACTATAAAGTCTTGGGATTATTTAAAAGAAGCTTTCATTAAGAAATATTATCCTCCCATTAAAATTTTGCAAAATAGGAATAATATCCTCTCATTTAGGCAAAATGATAATGAACATGTAGCCATGGCATGTGATAGAATTAAATTAATTCTTAGAACATGCCCATCACATGGAGTAAATGAATGGACCATACTACACTCTTTTTATAATGGTCTAAACTACATGTCTAGAAATATACTTGATTCTGCTGCTGGAGGTGCCTTTATGAGTAAAACTGTAGGAGAGGCTAAGAGCATATTAGAAAGCATATTGCAAAATTATAGTCAATGGAATACTGAAAGAGCACCCAATCCCACAAAGAAAATAAACTCAATTGAAGAAACCAATGATTTGTCTTCTAAAATGGACATTATTCTTGCTTTTATTAATAAACAAAATATGGAGAATGTGCCTTTGCAGGAGCTAGTTGGTAGTAATTCTGAAAGTGTGGATGTTAATTTTGTTAGGAATTATGGTAGCAATGGTTTTGGTAATGCTTACAATTCATATAGTAAACCTCCTTATGTGCCAAATAAACCTTTTGTTCCATATCCTAATGCTAATGAAAATAAGTGGAAGCCTTCTAGTGAAATTTCTGAATCTAATAAATTGCTTATGGAACAAGTTGCTAGTCACAATGCTATGATACATGAGTTAAATAAGTCTATTGCATCCATTAGTAGTGATATTAGAGGATTGCAACTTCAATCTTCGAATTTAGATAAAGCATTGTCAAAATTAGCTGATAATCAAGCAACTCTATTAAGCATGTCAGCAGGAAAGCCACAAGCACAACCTAGTGTAGGAATAAATTCTATTACTATTGCTGCTCCTATTATTGAAAATATTGATCATATTGCTGAGAATACAAGTGAGCATGTCCCTACTAGCTTAGAAGAAACTTTGAATGAAATAGTGAAGTACCCTGAATATTTACTTCCATATATGTCTTATCTTGTTAGCAAAGATGAAATTAGTCCTCATGAATCAAGCATGCTAGCTAAATTAGAGAGTAAAGTAGAGGAAATTATGATGCTTACTGAAATTAAGTATCCATTGCTTGATTTAGAAAAAAGTAGCTTGCAAGAACTTATTGCTACTCTACAAAAATTTGCTAGTGATCCCACTATAAATGTTAATCAACCTGGCTTTGGATCTTATATTGCTAATCATGTCTTGCAAGAAAAAATTTCTAGGTACAAGAATGAGGCCATGATACCTCCTAAGCTTAGGGATGCATGGATCCCCAAGGTGCTAGTTTCAATTGGAAAAGAAATTCACCATGCTATGTTAGATCTAGGTTCTAGTGTATCGGTACTCTCTAAAGAATTATATGAATCGCTAGAACTAGAAAATTTAGAAAAGTGCTCAAGTGAATTTTTCCTTGATGATAACTCTACTAAACATGCTGTGGGACAAGTAAAAAACATGTTATGATTGAATTGCACATGACTTTTGTACCCGTTGATTTCATTATTATGGATATGGGGGATAAATCCCCTAGTCCTATTATTTTGGGTAGACCTTTTCTTCGTACTACAGGTGCAATCATAGACTCCAAGGAAGGCAATGTAAAGTTTCAGTTCCCTCACAAGAAAAGCATGGAGCACTTCCCAAGGAAGAGGGGCACGCTGAAAAACAAGCTCCCTCATGAGTTTTGATTATCAAGTAATTAAAGCCTAGCTATATGGCTATAAAGAAAGCGCTTTACGGGAGGCAACCCGGTTGTTTTTGTTTGGATTTTCCTAGTGTCCTCTTGCTGTCTCAAGAGATTAGTTTTTTTTGTTTTAATTCTGGAGTTTTCAATAAAGATTCAAGTCAAACCCATTTGGACTTATAAGTTGCTATCCTAGTGCATGAAATTTCTGTTTCAGCACGAGTCTGCTCACCGTATGATTTTACGTTTTTTATTGGTATGTCGGATTGAGCTAATTTTTTAGTATATCCTGCAACTTTTCGTCCTCTGTAAGCACAAAAATTGGCTTAATTTTTTGACGAGTCTAGCTAGATTCTGCCTTCATTTGTTTTATGCACTCTTTGGGCTTGGGAATCGAATTTCCATGATTCTTTCAAACAAGAGAGTGAACATACAACATAATGAAACTTATTGTCTATCTACTGGAGCATTTGATTTGGAATTTTGCACAGCAAGCATGTGATTTGTTTGTCCTTGCTAATCTCACCCCACAGAAAAGAATGGGAGAAACATGTTTTGTGAAGTTTTTTCACAGGGAATTGAGGAGCTGCGCCACAAGACATCCAAGAATGGTGAAATACATAAGCTTGGGGATGTGATGAACACCCCACTGGAGCTACACTCTTTTGGTTAGCACACGTCTACTTTCTGTTTTTCTAAACAAAGCATTTATCGTAGAGACTTGAAGCGTCTTGTTTTTGTTTTTTATTTTTGTTTTGATAAGACCACCACCATCATTTTATATGAGATTGAGCTACTGGAGTTTGGGGTTGGAATGTATTGGATGCTAGTATTATGACTTGGAATAGGGATGCCATGGTTGATTTGAAGAGCTACATATGTTTGCATAATTTATAGGCTTTTTTATGTGTAGAAATTTGCAATAATGTTGTCTTGAGCTATCTCTTATTCATGTCCTTGATGTTAATTGCTGTTTTATTTAATTTGTCATGAAATGAGTAGTTCTATGGACATATGCATGCATAGTAGCTGGTCAACTATCTCCCTCTTGCTAGCCCAAAAATTTAAAAATTCCAACAAGTAAAAACTTGTTTCCAACACTCCTTAGCCAAGTATTTCCAGTGAGTCCACCATATCTTCCCATTAGCTTCATTGCTATTCCGAGTATGTTCACCATGTTATTGTGTTATTTATGATCTAAATTAAGATATTCACTTTATTAATTTTCATGGGTTGAACTTGGGATAGGACTCTCACGAACTTTTGAAGGCACACTTTACTTTTTATGCATCTAATAAACATGACCCAATAATGGGAGCCACAAGTTTTGCGTTTGACAAGTGTGTGGTTGGGAGCTAGCTATAAACGCGTATCACCGGAAAGCTTTCAACATTGCACAAAAGAATTTACATTTGGTTGATATCATGTACTTTTGTTTTTGGACTCCTGCCATGCCGAAATGAAATAGAGGAATAGTAAGTTTTGATGAGTAAGTATCTATATGACTAGAGAAACGCATTGGGCCGCTAACCCAAGCCATGCTTTATCATGGTGGAAATTTACTTACAGCTTGAGTGACTCTACAACACATCATATAATAAAATAAGAAGCTATGCATAATAGTGAATGAAAATAAAAAGGATGATGAGTCTACTCCGTTTGTTCATCTTGTCATTGTAACATGGGCTTGTTTCCATGTCATGGGGCAAGAGGTACCTCTTTGCGGTTCTCTATGATGTCGTTAATACTTATTATGATTGTACAAAGCTTATTAGGACTCTTAAGTTGAGTAATCATGGAGTAGGTTTTCACACTCACGGGGCATGAGGCTTTCAACCACCTTGTCATTCTCATTACTTCAATACTCACAATTTTAATATGCTAGTGATAAAGGGGCAATGAGAGTCCTGGATCAATGGATACCACATTTCAATTAGTAATTTTAGTTGAATAATTTAGAGGCTAAATAAGACTTGATCATGTTTTACCTCTACTCAATTTTCTCCAAAGTGTCCACCATATTTTCTATTCTCCATTATGCTATTCTTTGACCAATATAGGATTTGTTTTTTCATTTTGTGTATGCATTTGGTCCATAGTGCTTTTATTTCATTATACACTTTGTGAACTTTCATGAAGCATCTTTGCTTGCATATTTGATATTTCTTACAACATGAATTGTATATTGCTACTCATTTCTAGTATTAATCATTTGATTATATGTAGCATGAATAATCCTCCTTGATATCCCATGATTGTTTCAATATGCAAAACCCATCTTAGTTTTATCACCTTCATACTCGAGGACGAGCATGGGTTAAGCTTGGGGGTGTTGATGCATGTAAAATGCATAGATGAATTTTGCATATTTTCACATGGTTTTCTATTACATATTGCATCATATAAGGGTATAATTCAATGTTTTCTAGTATTTTGGGGTTAAATTACAAAGTCCCCCAACTTTTATGGAATTAACCCTGCCTGTCAGAAACCCCGTTTTCTATATTTTTGACGTTTCAGGGGGCAAACTTCCGCCAAATCACCTGAAAATCTGCAGGGGTCATTTTCTTGGAAGGAGAAGACTTGCGGGCGAAGGATCCACGAGAATTGGGCAAGGAGGCCCAAAAGAGGACCCTCCACGCGGCCAGATTCCTTGGCCGCGTGAGAGGCCTCCTTTTGGCCCCTGTGGCCTCAATTCCTTCCATCTTCGACTTACCGACTCCGTCTTGACCTAAAACCGACTATAAAAAGGGTCCCCCGTACCCTTACGGAGGGGAGCGCCGCTGAAACACCGAAACACCGAAACAGAGACCAGAAGTTCCAGATTGGAGGAGGAAAACTCCGGCGGGGCGCCGCCGGTGTGACTCCTACCCCTCCAACGTCATCTCCATCGACATCTCCATGAAGAGGGAGTAGTCCACCCCAGGGCAATGGGTTTGTGGAAGTAGCACTTGTATCTCTCTCTCTATGTGCTTCACTAATTAGATCCGTATGAGCTGCCTCACATGATTACGAGCACCGTTGTAATTCCTATGTGGTGGATCTTTTCTATGAGTTATTAAATCTGAGATTGCAATTGTTTCTCTTGAGTTATTTGAGTAGATGTATCTTATGTACCCCGTTCTTATTTGCTAGCTTTGATCAATCTAGTTCTTGAGAGCGTGTGTGGGGTGATGGGTGCATTAGTTAGAGTAACGGGGGGTGGCTAGTGCTGTGAAAGTGACAGAAGTTCAGCGATCCACTTAGGTTTTGTTAAACCTTTCTTAGTTACCTCACTAGGGATAAAAGGAGTACCTTGTTACCGGGGATTTGAATTGACACTAATAAATCTCCATGACTAGATCTAGCAAGTTCTTACTTCAACTTCATGTCACATTGCTTAAAGCTATACTCTGGTTTTTCCTTAATTATTGAGGTGTTATGATTTATTTCGCATCTTGATGGAGTATAAGAGGGATTAATATGACCGTAGAGATCTCTATGCTAGGACGTGATGCCCATATGAAAGTACTCAATGTTAAACATGTTATTGTAATCTCACATGTAATTCTTTATGTCCACCGTCTACCACTTTATTTGAGAGAATGCAAGTGTGAAACCATGAACCCCGGTCCTATTTTAATTATAAGAAAACACTCTAGTTACTTTGCTGCAATTTACTTTACTTGCACTTTACTTTACTTGCATCTCCAATTCGAATTTACATTATCTCCATCACCACTTGCATCACAAAAATACAAAAACAATCCATTGCATATTTATTTTCTGATTTGCATTTAGTAGTAGATTTAATTATTGCACATTTACTTTCAGTTTTGCATTGCAATTTATAAGTCTCACACCTTGTACTTGACAACCACTTGGTGAGGTTGAGGGCACAAAATTCTCTACTTGTTTGCAGGATCCTGGAGGAAGCTTGGAAGACAACTGCTGAAATACTGGCTCCCCAAGAGTTCGATATAAACCCTCGAGTCACCCTAGTGGGGAAGAAGGCTTGCCACTTGCTACACACTCTGCACTTGGAGTCTCAACCTAGCCATCACCCGGTCCATTCTTTTACACTGATAATACAACCTGCTGCAGGCACTGTTCTTTTTACTGCAATCGCTGTTTTTCTTTCATTCACTTCAATCATACATCATTTTCCATATTATACATATAATCCTTTGTGTTGGCAAAACCGGTGAGATTGACAACCTCACTGTTTCGTTGGGGCAAAGTATATTGATTGTGTTGTGTGCAGATTCAACATTGCTGCTGATCCTGGTAGTGTCGCCCTGCCAACATCAGCTGTCATCAACCTTCAGAAGTGATTTCTTTCTCCTACTGGTCCTATTAAACCTTGGTTTCTTACTGAGGGAAAACTTGTTGTTGTACTCTTCATACCTTCCTCTTGGGGTCTCCCAACGAATGTGTGTTTACACGCCATCAAGCTTGTTTTCTGGCGCCGTTGCTCGGGAGGAAGAGGATTTCTTCAAGGGGAGTCTCTCACCTCCAATATTTTTACTTTGTTATTGGTTTTCTTATTACTTGCTCTATCATGATTGCTATCAATGGTTGATTTCTTTGAAACTAGATCTTATTGGCAAGGTGGGTTCATGGAAGAACAACAAAAATGTAATAAGGAATACCGCTTGTAACAAAAAGAGATACACTTATAGGTACAAATTAATGAATAGAACAACTATGCTAAAATTCTTGCTCTACTTATAATGTTACTTATTTCTTTGATAAATCTTGTTTTTGTAGAAGGTATAAACACCTCCCTTTTCAATGTGAGTATAATGATAACGTTACAATATCTTCTTATGTTAAGGGAAATTATGACTTTTATGATGTGGAACAAATTGAAGAATTTATTGCTTGGAAGGGTCCATTCGAAATTGCTTATTTGTTTAAAAATATTGATGATGCACCTTATAAATATGATACTTATGATATACTTGAATTTTTCTTTTATAATTACAAGGAATAAAATGGCTATATTCTTAAATATCTTTATAAATGCTCTCGACCAAAGGAAGAGACTAATGCCTTGCAGGAGCCTATGGAAGAAGGAATTGCTGAATCTGGAAGCTCATTGGATGAAAACTAGGAGGACAGTGATGATCAAGAGGAGGAAGAATGGAGCTACCCATGTCTACCTCCCAATGAGAGTAACTCTTTAACTCATACCTTATCTAATTGCCCCCTATGTTTACCAAAGTAGGATGAGTGTTTTATTGATAATTGTGATGATCCTATTGGTTCTTTTGAAATATCCCTTTTTGATGAATTTGATACTTGCTATACTTGTGACCTTGATACTACTATGAATGAAACTTGTGAGAATGATATTGGTACTATTATTTATGATAATTCATGCTAATTTGGTAAATCCTATGATAATCCTCTATTTATTCGAACAATTGATATCCATGATAATGAGAAAGTTTGTTTAGAAAATTTATATGATAATGCTCTAGATGATGGTCCTATGTTACTTTATGTTATAAATTATAATGCTACTAAAAATAGGATTGCTAATGTGTCCCATACCTTTTAAGAGTGACCAATCATCTTGTTTTTCTATTGCTAAAAGTGGGAAAGAAGAGGTCTTTATTTTAAATTTTGATCCCACTATTTTTGAGCTAGATATGAATCGTGTGCATTTAGACCATGACAAACATGCTTCATGATGGCAATGAAAATTATTATGAGAGAGGAAATATGTTTGTAGGAATTTTCATGTTACTAAAACACCTCTCTTTTTGTTGAAAGTTTTGAAATTGCTCTTGTTCTACCTTCCCATGATTTCAAGTTTGAGCTTTTTTAATTTATTTATTTACAAGATTCCTATGCATAGGAAGTGGGTTAGACTTAAATTTGTTTTATACTTCCTACTTGATGCTATCTTTTGCTTAATTCATATTTCTTATGTGAGCATATTCTTCCTTTGTGTGCCTCGCTGAAAGGCGTTAAAGAAAAGCACTTGTTGGGAGATAACCCATGTTCGATTTTTGCAATGTTTTCTTATGTTTTATTTGAGTCAAGGTGTTGTTTACTTTTGTAGCAACTCATTTGTATCTTTACTTTCTCGTATTTGGTGTGCCAAATAAAGTATCTAGTGAGAAGTTGATGCTAGATTTGGATTTCTGCGCTGGAACAGATTTTGCTGGCCACTGTTTAATTCGTATAAATTCGCAGAAAAATCGAAACTACGTGAAATTTTTTGTGCATGATCCTCAAATATTTCCGAAACTTTTTATAATTCTGATTTTTCGGATCTGAGCAATGTAAGTGCCTAGAAAAAATTTGTCTTTACAGACTGTTCTATTTTGACTAATTGTGCCTTTTTACTTGGCATTCTCTCTTTTACTATGTTGAGTGGATTTCTTTGATCCACAAAACATCAGTGGATGTAGCTAATGTTTGGAAAGTATTGGTAATTATTGTGTCCAGGTAGAACATGTGAGTTTTTGATTATGCACTAACCCTCTAATGAGAATTACTTTGAGTTTGGTGTGGAGGAAGTTTTCAAGAGTCAAGAGAAGAGGATGATATAATATGATCAAGAAGAGTCAAAATCCTAAGCTTGGGTATGCCCCCGTGGTTCATCCCAATAAATTCCAATAAGATTCACGCGTCTAAGCTTGGGGATGCCCAAGGCATCCCCTTCTTCATCAGCAACTTATCAGGTCACTTCTAGTGAAACTATATTTTTATTCGGTCACATCATATGCACTTTACTTGGAGCGTCTGTTTGCTTTTATTTTGTTATATTTTATTTTCCTTGTGGCAATAAACTTAGATGGAACCTAGCATTCTTGTGTGGGATAGAGACACGCTTCGCCTTTTCCTATGAATACCCGTATTCTTCATTTATCATACTCGTATTCTTCGTTTTTCTTCTAACTGCTGCAAATCCTTTTAGCTTTTATTTTGCATGCATCTCTTATTCAGAGATATTAGTTCTTGTAGAGTAGTGGTAGTACTCTCTTGTTTCATTGATAAATTATTTGGACAGTTTTTGTTTAAATAAAGTGATTGGTGTTGGAAAGCAATAAAATATTTCATTCTTATAACGGTGCAAAAATAAGCTTGTTTAGACTGTAGCTAGACTTTATCATGTCATGTTAGATATCATTTTAATCCTATGCTTAGTAGTTATTGTTGTAGCATGACTTGTCTCAAATATCTGAGAGTGTTTAATGTGCCATTGAAAGAATCATGAGTTGGTTTTTATCATATTGAAGCATCATATTATGGTATTCTCCTTTAAATGCTTTATTTGGTTTACTTGGCGCATGCTTGCACCATGTTATGACTACAAACCAGTCACCTCTACCCTCTATGATCATTTAGATTTTGACTTGTAATACCATTTATGATTTGATTAATAATGTTTTTATCGCTATGCATGATTATGACCATTATTGCTCTCTTAGTTTGTCGCTCCCAGTATTTTACTTGCCTTCACCTGTACCGAGTATGAGATCTACTCTTGCATTCAAATCCCAAAAACCAAAGTCTGCCAAATGTGTCCACCATACCTACGTAAATGTGGTATTTAACCGCCACTCCAAAGTAAATTTCTCATGTGCTACCTTTAAAACATTCAAAATTATACATGTTTTGTGCCCCTGTTTTAGCTCATGAGGACGCATGTAGACAATCTTTATTTCACCTGTTGATTGGACTTTACACACCTGGACTAGTGGCACATCCGCTTATCCAAATAGATAGAAGAGCTGGCAACAAGGTGCCCAGCCCTAAACTTGTTACTATAAATTCTCTTCACTCTTTTTGCCTCTGATTTATCAGTTAAATCATAATTTTGTATACAAAAGAGAAGAGGGATGATCTACTGACCCTAGTAGAAAGAACGTCCTTCAATGGGAGCCACTCTTGTAAAGCCTAGTTAACTTGTGACGTATTGTATTGTCTGTTCACCATTCGTTGACATAAACATACAACTCTCCCAAAATTGTTTTCAATACCTCTGTTTAATAAAATAAAAAAACTCTAGCACATGATTTAATTTCTGCTTCCCTCTGCGAAGGGTCTTTCTTTTACTTTTATGTTGAGTTTTCATCTTCTAACTTTATGCACAATTAAGAGAGCATAGTTTTCATTCTGAGTATAATGTGCATCAGTCCCAAAGATTATTATTGATAGATTCATGATATGTTATCACTTGTTCTCTAATTACTTGTTTCTAGTCATCACTTGAAGTTTGAAGGTGTCCTGGCATTTATGTTTTGCTCTCACTTTTGATGAAAAACGGACTACCATTTTGCTATGTTTTATCTATGCTCGAAACAAACGTATAACTTTCAAATGCATTACTATTCATGATTTTTTTTGTGTTACTTTTCATGTTGCAACATGGTTGTTAAGTTTCATTGTTAAAATCATATATATCATGTCTATGTTTAGAGTAATATGATTTTAGCTTACAAATGTTTTTACAAATATGATGATCAAAATTATGTTGGTAGCATGTCACCTTAGAAATTATATTGTTTTTATCGTTTTATCTACTCGAGAATGAGTAGAACTAAGAGGGTGTTTAGTTAGGCTTTTAACCTGACTTTCTAGGCTTACTAGATCATGATAGCGCGCGTTGTTGCGCCCGTCCATTTGATGATAAAATGATACACAATTCAGTAATATATTAAAGAATGCAAGGTTAAGATAGTTTTATCGGAATGAAACTATATTCATCTGACACTAACGAAAGAGCTGAATAGTTGCGAAGATCCTTTCATGATTCATCCGTAGCATCTGGTCAATTAAGATTGATGTTGACCGTCTTTTTGCGGTCAGTCTAGATCTATCAACATGCACATGGATTCTTCCTGTCAAGATTTCTAAATCTGTAAATCAATCGAGCAGTTCGTGGGAAATGTTGCATCCAAGGTCTACGAAAGAAAGAAGGCACATGCTGGATGCATCCATGTAACCATGTTGGATGCGGGGAAACAGATCGCACATGTGGAAGTTTATATGTAAATTAAGAGTTAGAAATTGAAACACACCTTACTTTAACTTTATATTAACAGAAGCGACTTTCAGGTTCTCATGCAATACTTCTCGGAAGAGGGAGGGGAAACTATACGGTTCAAATTTATAACATAACTGATGCAAAGAAAACACTTATATTTTCCTAGTCAAGCTTCCCAATGGCAGAACATGCATCAATTGCTGAGACATGATTTGTACTACTTTTTTTTGGTGTTTATGGTGGGTAAATGAGGAAAAGTGACTTAATAACATGGCTTATCTGTATCTATTAAGTTACTTCATGAATTAAACGTTCTTTTCTACCAACCTGGAACAAAATACTGACCAAAACAAGACGCATATTCCTAGTAAGGTTGTTCTACAACACATGGATCAATGTTGGCTGGGCAGTGTAACAACAGATAAAGTGCATTGATTCAATGAAATGTAGCTGCCAAAACACGCAATATTTTGGGGAAGGAACGGTCTAATAGAAATTTACACATGCATACCTCTCACTTGTAGTACAAAAAAGAGACCAATTGGTTACTGAGGATCCATGGATATACTGACAGGAAACCAGATGACTGAGGACCCACCTATGTAACCAGAGAAAACTAGTAGCAATTCAATTACTTTCTCCTCACGATGAACAAATGTATGATGTTAACATGTAAAGAAAGATGTTCATATTCAAGTTCCTTCTGGTTAACTTTGTCATTCAACGTACACTTTTTTGAAATGAGGAATGTATTTCCGCAGAAACTGCATCAGGCCTTCAAGCTGCAACACTCTTCATCTCTCGGATTTGAGACTTCAGTGATAATTTGCCCTTACATAGTGTTGCGGGCTGCAGAAATTTGTAGGTAGTATCATGTTAGCAGAGAAAAGTAAGTACAATTAATTGATAATATGAGGAAAGGATTATGTGATAGATCACAGAGGGACATACTATGGTACCTTTCTGTTTAAATTCCCTGAAGCAAAATTATGAGGATCTTTGTCAGGGTAGTTTTGTAAAGAGTAGCAGCATCACAACGTGTTAGCATTATGACACCATAAAGCAGCTTCTATGAGGATACCCAAAACAAGCCGTAACATTCAAAATATATAGATGATCAAGGGAAGATTTGATCTCATATTTTAGGAAGTCCAGGAAAGTGCATACGTATTTACTAACATCAGCATATTTATCGCTTTTCTTCCTGAATGTATTAAGACCCAAATCCTCAAATTCAACATCTGAAGTAATTTTTTTGCAATGATTCACTGCCATTCTTAAATCTTAACCAGTATACATCAACACAAATTGCTTGAGAAGGCTCTATAATGTAAGAAATGAAAATGTACAGTTAATGTGAGAGTTGAAAATGGACATGCACATGCTGCCAGGAGTACAAAAGCACATTTAGAAGCGTGGAACCCATACATTCTTTTCTGAATAGCATGAAAGTCATCTTGTATATTCCCCAGACCTTAGTGGTGATAATTGAATAGAAATTTTATTGCAAAGCAGGGTCAAGCAAGAACTTGCAGAAAATCCAGTCACTTCATTTTTGTAGGATTATAATTTTCTATGGGAATTACACAAGCTACACACTCACCTGCAATAGAGCAAATAATACGAATTAGTCATAATATGTTTCTTTTCTATATGCCTCTCTTTCAAAGAACATAAAATGTTTCCTATAATCCTATTCTCATCATAGATGTGGAGAAACTGGCGGAACTGAAAGGACTGAATCTTAAACGAAAATATAGTGATGGTTTGCTTTTATGGATTTAAAAATTGGACATTATTTACTTGCTTCATGCAAGCTAGCAGTAAATATGAAGTTGTCTTCTTTCCACATTTTGTTCATTTATATATATGTTGTGAGAATACTGTAAGTATTTTCTGAAGAAATATTGTAAGTATTTTACCGATGTAGTAGCAGTTTCGGTAGAACCCGACGCTGCCGAATGGGAGGCGAGCGTGGAGGAACGACTGTGCCCTCGTGGAGAAGAATAGGTAGACCGCTCCACGGTGGTCATCGGGTACTTTCCCTCTTAGGGCTCATTTGGTAGCAGAGGCTAAAACACCCTGGGAACCAAACCCCCGTCCCCAATTTCCCTAACCACTCGGGATCCCTGCTAATCACGTGGAGAATACCCCCACTCCCTGCTGCCATTTGGTACGGAGGGAGATCCGGGGAAATCATGTGGATCAATCCGTCCAGGCCACTGCGCCAATACATGGATGGTACGGCTGCTCCAATACACCGATCATCAAGGCAGCTGCTTTGTTGCTTTTTTTTACTAGCAGGCAATACTGCCGATCAGAAATCGCAGATAAATTATAGAGTAAAACTAGAAAATAGAATACAGAAAAATCAAAATAATCAAAATAAGACACAATCACAGGCAGATAGAAGACACAATCCCAATCACAAGCAGAACGAAGCAGTATCCAGTGTCTCTACTCTCTATCTTTTATCCTTACCACTGAACTCGCAGCTTTATAAGTAGCAGACATGTTGCCATGGACATCACAGAAGAATCATGTAGGATTATAAGAAGCATGCCCTGTGCTAATATTACATCTGAAGTTATAAGAAGCATGTACTGTGCTAATATTACACCTCGCCTCGCCTCCCCAAGACCTTGCCACCTAGCTGCACCTCGCCTCACCCATCACCGCCCCAAGACCTTGCCACCTAGCTGCACCAGAAATTCCTCGCCGCCCGTCTGCACCAGGTCGTCTCATCAGGCAGATCTCGCCCAGGTCATCGCGGCAGCAGCCCTGCCAAGCATATCAAGCTCAGTAACAAGCACTCCTCACCAGCAGATCAAGCTTAGGAGCAAGGCACCCCTCCCCAGCAGATCAAGCTCAGGAGCTAGCACCCCACGTCCCAACCCCAGTAGATAAAGATCAGGATGGAGTAGTACCCCAGTAGATAAAGACCATCAGACCAAGCTGAGCAGCACCATCGATCAGATGGAGTATTACCATAATATCAAGCTCGGAAAATCTGCAACAATGGCAAATATTGCTAATCTGGACCTGTACATGACACCACCTGAAAAAAAAATCAAATCTGGATCTAAACCTGACACCACATGAACATTTTTCGGTTAAAGTTCAGTTTCTACCAAGTAAATTCAGTCAAGGTTCAGTTTCTACTTGTGCCACTGCAATTTAACGGTCAACATTGTACCAGCCAACATCTTACTGTATTTATTTATTGAACATGCAAAACACTAGGAGTGCGCTCTTGCTTGCCCTCCTGCTAACTGTATACATACATTAGTCAGTCGTCAGTAACCAAAAGAAAACAAGGTACATGCAGAACAAAGAAAATAAAACACCATGCTATGAGCAATATGGAGGAGCTCAAATGTGCACAAAAGCACCATATTGAAAGTGTAGAACAGAGAATATGAAACAGTACATGCTATGAACACGTTCAGGTGCTTCATGCTAGTTAACTGCAGTCCCAAATAATCTGTGACCCATGGACACGACTATAAATACTTCAGCCAAACAAAAAGCGGAAAGTTTAACTGTAAGCTACAGGAGCAGCCTGTAGTGTAAGAGTAGAACTGGGCTAGATAGTGCATACCCAAAGAGGAGCAATGAAAGTAAATAAAACAATGACAAATCCAATTGAAAGGTTCCCCATAAGAGTTTTTTGGTAAAGATCGAGTGATGACGAGAGATATAAAAAGACATCACATATATGCAGTAGAAAACAGCTAGTAGAAAACATCTACGACATATGCAGTAATATCAGCTACATGCTATTTAAGTTCTTATGAAAGGAAAGGCATTGAGCATGAATTTTTTTATCCAGAATGCAACAACATCAATACATAACTATGGTAGTATGGCCATGGCTACATGGTATCAGGGTAAGCAAGCTTCAGCAATGCACCCTCTGTTTGAGTTAGACCAAGAACCTACAATCCCCAAAGAATATTCTGCAGATCTGATTGATAGTAAGAGAAAAACGAAATAATTTGGAATGTTATTTTTCAGAAGTTGTTCAAGCTACTGGACATTATTCAGCTTACGAGTTTGGAGCAAAACAAAACACTTGTGAGTATGATGTCAAAAGTTCAGGCTGTTCTGTGTGAATGCTTCTAAAGAAACTGTGACTGCATTTTCCAATTATCTGCACTTGCCATACATAATGACGATCGTGGACACCAGCAGCAGCAGAAGGGGGCTGGAGTGGGAGATTACCTAGGTTGGTGTTTAAAGATGCCTCAGAGGAGCCGAGCAGCAGGACGGCGGCGTCCCGTCCGGCGACATGAGCGGCACTGCGGCAGCAGCAGGAGGAACTCGATGGCCGACCTAGGAAATCTGTGGCTAAGTCAAGCTATGGTGGCACGAGCGACCAACAGAGGAAACATTGTGGGAGGGGGGGGGGGGGGGGGGGGGGAGTACTCACCGGCTTTGAGGAGCAGCCTAGTAGTTGCCGTCGGCGTTCAGCATCAGTGGGTCGAGCTCGAGATGGAACCGGTCCCGTCGGCATCCAACCCCGACGACGGCGGCCTGGTCTTCCGCCCCTTGGATCCAGTCGATCTGGCGCTGAAAGGTGTCCGCTTGTGTGGGAGAGGTTGGAAGCGCGGGGAATCGGATGGGATCCTTCCGGTCGCCGGAGGAAGTACAGGGGCGTCGCCCCAGCGCCGCCGTCTCACCGCCGCGAGACGAGAGCGAGCGAACGACTAGGGTGCGGAGGCCAACTTGCGCCGCCGAGGGAGCGAGGAAGGAGCGAGCAGCCAGCTAGGGATTTCGTCCCCGACGTTCCGACCAGATTCGGCCGGGGGCTTTTGACCCGGGGAAAAGGCCGGGATCCCGGGCTTTTCCCTTGCTACCAAATGAGCCCTAAAGCATGGACCTGCGGCCGCGTCCTTCCGACGACGACAATGAAAGACATGCGAAGAAGGCGCGGCACATCAACACGACCTCGCCGACGAGCTGCATCCGGCCGACGAACCGCCGGGTCCAGCCCCCCTCTCCCGTCGCCGACCGGTGCCGAGAGGCCGCCACGATCGCGTACATCAAGGCACACGCGGAGCGCAAGGACAAACTGCTCGTATCCTCGGAGCGGCCGCATTTCCGCCTCCGCGCCGACGCCATGCGCTCCCTCACTGTGCCCCTGTCTCAGGACGGCCCGGAGCGGAAGATCTCAGCGGTTATCCTGGACGCGTCCATCGAGCTTCTCCGGCGCCGCGGCCGCCAGGGCGCCGGGCACATCGCCAGGAATGGCCGCCGCGTCCTCCTGCTGGGAGTCGAGGAGCAGGACTGGCTGGAGTACCTGGGCTCTCTACCACGAACGGCTGAGCACCGCACGGAGCAAGACGCCGCTGACATGGCCGCGACGGCCGGCAGGTACCTCGAGAACGACATGGTGTTCTTCCTGGTGAACCACAGGGAGCACTTCTTCGCCGCCGCGCTAGACTTCCGCAAAGGCGAATACCAAGTGCTGGACTCCGGGAACTACGCGCGGTACAACGGCGCACGGTTCTACGAGGAAGCCATGTCCAAGATACGGGACGGCGTGAGGCGGTGCATGGAGGAGGCCGGCCGGGCGCATGTCGCTGAATGGAAGCTGCGTCGGGAGCCGGGCCTCCCGGAGCAGACTGACGAGTCGTCGTGTGGCCTCTTCGCGCTCAAGTGGATGGAGCTGTGGGACGGAGAAGAGCTGGCGCGGAGTTTCACCATGGGGGACGTGCACGCGTTCCGGACGAAGCTGGCCGAGGAGCTCGTCTTCTCCGAGATGAACGAGATGCAGGACGTGAAAGAGGAGATTGAGTTGAAGATGATGCAGATGCGTTTCAAGTACTCAACTTTCTTGGCATCATGTAGATAGATCCTGCAACACGTACGCCCTCAAATATTGTACTGAGTATATATAATAGTGGATAAATTATATTTTTTAGATGAGTGATGATGAATTACAATGAAGTACTCCATCCGTTCGGAATTTGACTTCTGACGATGAGTTACAATAAACTGGAGTACATCTTTTAATATATAGATATATCCGTATTTAGATTATTACAAATCATCAAATTTCGAACGGAGGGAGTAGTAGTGAAAACCGATTAGTAATGCTACAATTACGGGCGACGGACACAAATGTTACTGCTGGCTCGAACAAAGAAAAAAAACGTGCAGGCAGAGAAAAAGCCAGAACGGCAGTGAGGCTGGACGACGGCTCGATCTATTAAGGCACATAAAATGGTAAGAAAGAAAAGTTTTCTCTTAACTCTCCGGATCGTCTAGAGAAGACAATAATTTAGAGTTATATAATGCGTTATCTTTTATTTTCATCTCTAGCAATTAAAATAAATAATTAAATTTTAGTATGAAACTATTGAGAAAATAGTCTTCTCTTAATTATTAAGGCATCATCCCTTAGCTAAGAAAAGTCAACCTTGTCTTTTTTAATTCTCTCTCCTCCAACTAATTAAAAATCATACGTGACAATTCTAAGCGAAGACTTAGGGTGTGTTCGGTTTTGGAATGGGGTGGAATGGAATGGAATTATTCCATTCCACTAGAATGGAACCGTTACATTCTTGTGTTCGGTTTGGACAAAAAATTGTCATGGAACCGTTCCATTCTTGTGTTCGGTTTTGGAATGGGATGGAATGGAATAGAACAATTTGGTCCCTAAACTCAAATAATTAATCCTAAATTTTGATTGATTATTCCTAAACTCGATTAATTATTCCTAAACTTGGTTAATTATTTCTAAACTTGATTAAGTCGTTCCTAAACTGGATTAATTATCGCCCGTTCCACCTCGTCCGGCCGATTCGGCCGGACCGGTGCGTTCCGCATCTGGAGGGAATATTCCCTTTCTAGGAATCACCTCATTCCATTCCGCTTTCCAACCGAACATAAGAATGGACTCTATGTGCGGAACGGTTCCATTCTATTCTACCTCGTTCAAAAACCGAACACACCCTTACATCACCCTATTGTACATGCCCTTACTCTACTATTTAAGAGCAAACCTAATGCCCCACAACAGACAAATCGATCCGTTTTTACCCGTGGACACAAATTTAGACAAAATTTCATCTCAACGCCCCACCCTAAACGGAACGGGGGGGGCAGCTCCAATTTGCCCCCAAATCGTGCCACAACTTTGGTCCATGTTTAGGCGATCCACGGACACAAGTTGTCCTCCAGATGTTCCTCCTTGTCCATTTACAGCCACACATCCTTAGAGCGTCTCCAACAGCCATTGTATATAGGCGGCACGCACAAAAAAAACTGCTATTTTAGCGCGCGCGGGGACAAAAACAATGCTCGAGCAGTCGCCCCAAAATAGCGCCACGCCAAAAAAAAAATCCAGCGAGCAGTAAACGGTATCGAACGCGGCGCTAGATGCTCTAGACGAAACGCGCGAAGACAACTGCCCAGGAAGTTATGGATGAGGCTTCCCTACCGCTTTGCAATACCCGTTCGTTAGGGTTTCCTTCCTCCTGCCTGGAGATCAGGCGGAGATTTGCCGGATCCGTACCAGATTCCGTTCGTCACGCCGCGTTCGAGATTGATCCCAGAGTACTCCCGGTGAGTTGGCCTGTCAAGATCTCCCCGAAGGCTTAACATCCAGAATTCTTGTCACTGTGGTTCTTAGGGGCCAAAAGAGATCGCCATGTCGGGCCAACTCTGAAACGACGTCAATGGAATCAAAACAGAAGGACCCGACTCTGGGATTAGGCATGGAAGAGAAGGCTGAGGAGTCAGAGATTCATGCTGGGGGTGGGTTCAATTTGCTCTTTGATCGTTTGGATATTGGTGAGGAGGAGTTCGACGATCTAATCATTGAAGACACAGATGTTAGCCTGGCTGAGAGTACGCGCTGGCTAGCAGTTGCTCGTGTTCACTGTGATAAGGTGTTCAGCCACGATGCGTTCTTCCTCCAGATGCGTGCAGCATGGAACACGGCTAGGGACGTCTCGATAAGGCTGGTGGGGATCAAGAGGTTTGTGATCCAGTGCCACTGTCTTGGCGATTGGGAGAAGATCACGGAGCGTGGTCCATGGCTTTTCCGGGATTGGCAGTGGTGATCGCCCCGTATGATGGGTTCTCGGATCCAGATGATGTAGAGCTTGAATTTATGCCGATATGGATTCAGATACACAAGATACCGGAGGGGTATAGGCAGGAACCAGTGGTGAAACAGCTTGTTAGCCGATAGGCAGGAGAGGTGATTGAAATTCAGATGGTCCCTCCAGGAAATTTCAGAGGTGATTACGTTAGGGTACGAATCAAACAAGATGTTCGCAAAGAATTAACATGATTTGTTTCTATCTCCCTTGGAGGGAAGCGTTCGATCTTTGAAGTCAAGTATGAAAAACTTGGCATGCTTTGTTTCGCCTGTGGTCAAATTGGACATGTTTACAAGGAATGTGGAACTGGGGTTTTTGAGGACAAAAGTCTAAAGTTCGGCGATTGGATCCATGCAGATGGGTGGCGTCCTATAGTCTCGGGGGTTCTCGAGGTGGTCTGAGGGAAGGAGGTGGCAGAGCGGCGGTAGGAGGCCGAGGTTCTTCGCAGGGTAGGGGTCAATTTTTTGATTGGGGGGCTCACCCTGAGCGCAACACAGCGAGTACTGAGGAACTAAATGATACTACTACAAGTCCTATAAAACTCACGGATCAACACATGATTGATATGGAGAAGAATGCAAGGAAGCGGTTAGCTTTTGAACAGGAAAATAAGAAAGTTAATGATACTCTAGCGCTTACTAACAGCATGTAGGATAGGGTAGTGCCTCCAAAAGCCATTGAGGCGACTGACCAAGCAGCAAAGGATAAGAAACGACACAAGGGGGGAGATGGTTCCTCGTTCTATGGACAATCTACTGGATCCGCGACATCCCTCGAGGATGACCGCCGGGAGCAATGAGTATTCTTAGTCTGAATTGTCGAGGGTGCGGACGGCCTAAGACAATTCATGAAATCAGCAACTTGGTTAAGTTGCACCGTCCGAAGCTGATTTTTCTCTCGAAGACCAAGCTTAGTAACACGAGAGCGCAAGATTTGAAGGGTAGGGTTCTCCAATGCCTTCAGTGTGAAGTGTGAGGGTTTAAGTGGAGGTCTAGACCTTTATTGGAATGCAGATTCGATGGTGACGCTGAAATCTTATAGCAGAACTCATATTGATCTTTTTGTTGTGAACGAGGATACGGGAGGAACTGAATGGAGATTCAGTGGTTTCTATGGTGAGCCGAAGAGGTCCAAAAGGAAACGTAGCTGGGAACTTTTGAAATACTTGAGAAAGGAATTCGATAATCCTTGGCTATGCGCAGGTGACTTCAACGAGGTGATCTCGGTTGGAGAACAGTTTGGGGGCATGGGAGAGAAGAGTGGCAGATGGAGGGTTTTAGAGATGCTATTGATGAATGCAGTTTTGAGGACTTGGGGTACTCGGGTATGCCCTATATTTGGGACAACAGACATCACGGTAGCAATAATATTAAAGTGAGATTGGATGGGGGTATGGCTGATGTAAGTTTTCAGGAGATTTTTGACAACACGATGGTGACTCATGTTCAGACTACCCAGAGTGATCATTGTGCTCTTTTCATTGAAGTTCAGAAATCAGATTGGTGTAAGGGGGAAGGGGGGTCTAGACCCTTTTGTTTTGAGAATGCCTGGACGAGACATCAGAATTATTCGCAGGTGGTGGAAACAAGCCTAATCACAGGCCTGCATACCTTGAGTGAGGTGGCTACTGCGTTAGGAGGAGTAAGGCAAAGGATGCAAAGGTGGAATAGAGAAGAATTTGGGTCGGTGCACAAACAGTTAAAAATGCTTAGGGAGAGATTGGAGAAAGTTCGGTGGGATTCTCTTGGTTCTGGACCGTCATGTACTGAAGTGCAGTTGATGAGATGGATTTCAGAGTTACAGTCACGCGAAGAGGTTGAGGCACATCAAAGATCTAGGGTTATGTGGCTGAAAGAGTGCCATCGGAATACATCTTTCTTCCACTCCAAAGCTAAGCAGAGGGCACAGACTAATAAAATTAAGGCTTTACGGAGGGAGGATGGTACCTTGGAGATCTCACAAGCAGGACTGAAAAATATGGTGATTAATTTCTATAAGATATTGTTTACTGAACAAGTTGATACTTAGCCCGAGTTGGTTACGGATTGGGTCCCGGCAAAAGTAATAGAGTATATGAATGAGCAACTCTTGCTTCCATTTGATGATAAGGAGATTGAAAATGCGATTTTTATGATGCACCCAAATGAGTCCCCAGGTCCGGACGGGTTTAATGCAGGGTTCTATATCAAACATTGGGGTGTGTTGAAGGAGATGGTGTATGCAAACCATGGAGAGATAACAACATATTAATAATAAACAACATGAAGCATAACTATTTGCAAGATTGTAATATTTATTATAGGATCTGATAAAGTGGTATCTCGCTTGCCCTTGTGTGTGGGGCAAAACATAAACGCCAGGGCACCTCTGAAGTTCTAGGGAAGACTAGAAGTAAAGATATCAAAGATACAAGTATCAAAGTTATACCACAATTAACCGTGTTCTGGGACAAGCACATTACACTAAGAATAACAGCCATTGCTCTCAAGAAGGTGCATAAAGTGAGAACGTGAAGACTCAACATAAAAGTAAAAGAAAGGCCCTTCGCAGAGGGAAGCATGGATCACTCATGTGCTAGAGCTTTTATTTTATTAAACAGAGGTATTGGAAACATTTTTTTAGAGAGGTGTATGCTTATGTCAATGAATGGTAAACACAAAATACAGTACGTCACAAGCCAACTAGATTTCACAAGAGCGGCTCCCATTCGAAGGACGCAACTGGTGTAGAAGGTCATCCCTTTTTCTCTTTTGTTTAAACAATTATGCTTTGACTCATAAATTAGGGGCAAAAACAGTGAAGAGATTTGTGTGTATTAATTTGGGGCTGGGCACCTGATGTCTACGCACGCTTCTATTCTTGTAGACGGTGTTGGGCCTCCAAGTGCAGAGGTTTGTAGAACAGCAGCAAGTTTCCCTTAAGTGGATCACCCAAGGTTTATCGAATTCAGGGAGGTAGAGGTCAAAGATATCCCTCTCAAGCAACACTGCAATTAAGATACAAGAAGTCTCTTGTGTCCCCAACACACCCAATATACTTGTTAGGTATATAGGTGCACTAGTTCGGAGAAGAGATAGTGAAATGCAAGTAATATGGATGGTTATAAGTAATAATAACAATCTGAAATAAATTTGGCAGCAAGCAAACATGTAGCAGAACAGGCGGAAAACGGTGTTTCAATGCTTGGAAATAAGGCCTAGGGATCCTACTTTCACTAGTGGAAACTCTCAACAATGATCACATAATTGAATGCATAAATATCGTCCCTTCACTATGCTACTACGAACCACTCTCCGGTCGAATAACAAACACCACTTCATTGCGTAGGGCTGTAACAACAATCCTGAAGTTTGTATTCCCATGTCTAGTTAACCCCACGCTGTCACTATGAGCGCCCTAGAAGGTACTAAGCAAACTCCACAATTTCATAGGGTCATCCAACACAAGATATAAATATCATGCTAAACCACACGGTGCACACACTGTCACCTTTACATCGCGATCAAAGTGTTTACGGAGATCTCATAACAAAACCACTTGAATAGCATAATACATGAGGAGAAACATCTACTAATTCAACTAGATACAAAGCTCATGATCACATGAAGATCACACCATGAGAGAGAGAGATGAACCACATAGCTACCGGTAGAGCCCTCAGCCTCGGGGGAGAACTACTCCCTCCTCATCATAGGAGACAACAACGGCGATGGAGATGGCAGTGGAGTCGATGGATATGGGTTCCGGGGGCACTTCCCCATCCCGGCAGGGTGCCACAACAGAGATCTGTCCCCTGAAACTTGTCGGCAGCGGCGACGGAGCTACGGATGTATTTTGTGGAAAAGGTCAATTCTCCTAGGGTTTATGCATCGGGGAGTACATATAGGAGAAAGGGCGATGCCAGGCGGTGGCCAGGGGTCCCACACCACCTGGTGGCGCGACCAGGGGGTGGTGGCGCCACCCTATTGTGTGGCCACCCTGTGGCCCCCCTCCGGGGCTCTTCGGGACTTCTGGATGCTTCCGGGAGTTCTAAGACTTTTGGCTTTCGAATCTTCCAATTCCGAGAATATTTCCAGAACAACTTTTCTGAAACTAAAAACAGCAGAAAACAGGAACTGGCTCTGAGGCATCTTGTCAATAGGTTAGTCCCAGAAAACGTGTAAAAATGCTATAAATAAGGGAGAGAACATGTAGCAATTGTCATAATATCATCATGGAGCATCAGAAATTATAGATACGTTGGAGACGTATCAAGCATCCCCAAGCTTAGTTCCTACTCGTCCTCGAGTAGGTAAACGATAAAACACAATAATTTCTGAGGTGACATTCCACTATCATAATCTTGATCATTATAATGTAAAAGCATATGTACGCTGAGATCATAGAACTTCAAACACAAACATGATAAATAGAACTTTAATAATAAAGCAAATCAATCACTTTTCATCATGAAGATTATCTCAAATAAAGGATCACGAATAATAATGCAATGAAAGATAAACGTTTGTTTCAGGTATAGAGAAAGCATGGCAAAATGATATTTCGCTAGTCCTTTTGAGTGGGGCAAAACATAAATGCCAAGACACCTTCAAAGTTCATGAGGAAGACTAGAGCAAATAATTTAAGAACAAATAACATCACATCATGAAGTAATTATTTATGTTTATGGGACAATTTACATAGAACTAAGAATGGCAAAAATGCTCTCTCAACTGTGCATAAAGTTAGAAGATGGAGACTCAACATAAAAGTAAAAGAAAGGCCCTTCACAGAGGGAAGCAGGGATCACTCATGTGCTAGAGCTTTTTATTTTATTAAACAGAGGTATTAAAAGTTTGACACTCCTCCCATCCATCTTTCACAAACCATGGCTAACTGAATCCTCGGGTGCCTGCCACCAATCACATACCGTGGAGGAGTGTCTATATTTTTGGAGATGTATGCTAATGTCAACGAATGGTAAACAGAAAATACAGTATGTCACAAGTCAACTGGATTCACAAGAGCGGCTCCCATATGAAGGACGCATCTGGGTAGAAGTTCATCCCTCTTTCTCTTTTGTTTACACAATTATGCTTTGGCTGATAAATCAGGGGCGAAAATAGTGAAGAGATTTTGTGTGTATTAATTTGGGGCTGGGAACCCCGCTGCCAGCTCTTCTATCATCTGGATAAGCGGATGAAGCCACTAGTTCAGGGTGTGAAATCCAATCAACAAGTGAGATAAAGATTCTCTATTTACGTCCTCATGAGCAAAAACAGGAACATAAAGCAGGAGTAATTTTGAAGGTTTTAAAGGTAACACATGAGCAATTTACTTGGAGTGGCAGTTAAATACCACATGTAGGTAGGTATGGTGGACACAATGGGAAAACTTGGTTTTAGGGAGTTGGATGCACGAGTAGAGCTCATACTCGGTACAGGTGGAGGCTAGCAAAAGACTGGGAGCGACAAATCAAGAGAGCATAAGAGCCATAATCATGCATAGCAACATAAATATCATTAATTAAAGCATAAGCGATATCACAAGTTCAAAAACTAAATGATCATAGAGTCTATTAGTGACTGGTTCATAGTCATAAACATGGTGTGAGCATGCGCCAAGTCAACCAAATAATACATTCGAAAGAGAATACCTTAAATTTATGCTTCAACATGACAAGAACAACTCATGAATCTTTCAATGGCACATTAAACACTCTCAGCTATTTGAGACTAATCATGCTACTCAATAACCACAAGTCTTTAAAACTAAAATAACATCTAGCATGATATGAAAAAGTTATAGCCACAGTCTATACAAGCTTCTACTTGCACCATTAAATATTCTACTTCAAGCAACAGTTTCTTTTCCCAGCAAGCACCATACAAGATATGTTTTAACAAAAATACTCTACATGATACAAAAATAAAACATGAGAGTACTAACATAACACTACTAAAAGTAACATCTCTGAATAAGATATGCATGAAAACAAAGGCTAAACGCAGTACTAGCAAAAAGTGAACACTCACAGAACAATAAGAATGAAAACTAGAGTGTTCTAAGCAATAAAAACGGAGTGTATCTCTCTCCCACACAAGTATGATAAGATACAACCATAAACTACAGCAAATAAAACCAAACAAACTGAAAACAAAAATAAAAGACGCTCCAAGTAAATCACATAAGATGTGACTGAATAAAAATATAGTTTCACTAGAAGTGACCTGATAATTTGTTGATGAAGACGGGGATGCCTTGGGCATCCCCAAGCTTAGACGCTTGAGTCTTTTTGGAATTTTCTGGGATGTACCACCGGGGAATCCCCAAGCTTAGGCTCTTCACTCTTCTTGATCATGTCATATCATCCTCTTCTCTTGACCTTTGGTAACTTCCTTCACACCAAACTTCTCACAATCTTCATTAGCAACGTTAGTGCAAATCGAAATAATAAATTCACATGGTTCAGTTTCAACACAAGACTAACACTTATAAACACATTAGCTACTATCACAACTTCTTTTAAAACTGTTTCTCAAAAGAACACCAAAAGAAAGAGATTAAGATACAAATGCAATTATTGGCAGAAATCTGTCAAAACAGGACAGCAGGTAAATATGATTTTTTTCGAAAATATTCTGTTGCTCAAATCAAAAGGCAGTGAACTAATAAATGTTGCGTATACAGCCCAGGATTACACACAAAAAAACTCAGGTCATTTTGAATTTTCTGTGATTCTATACGGAATTAACAGTGGACAGGTGAAATCTGTTTCCTGCGCAGAAATCCGAAATATAGTCTCAACTTTCCACTAGAGACTTTACTTGGCTCAAAAAATACACAAAAGAAAAGATACAGAGGGGTGTATAAGGAAATAGAAAACACTCAGGTGCAAAGAAAACAAAATAAAACAAACGAAAATGGGTTGAAAACGGAGAAATAAAACGGGTTGTCTCCCGGTAGCGCTTTTCTTTAACGCCTTTCAGCTAGGCACAGAAAAGTGGAATCACGTGGATGATCACATAAGAAATATGAATTGAAGCAAAAGAGAGCATAATGAAGAAAATTTAAAACAAATTTAAGTCTAACCCACTTCCTATGCATAGGAATCTTGTAAACAAATAAATTTAAAAAGCTCAAACTAGAAATCATGGGAAGGTAGAACAAGACCAACTTCAAAACTTTCAACAAAAAGAGGGGAAACTTAATATTATTGAGATACATAAAACCATGTTTCCCTCTCTCATAATAACTTTCAGTAGCATCATGAATAAAATTAACAATATAACTATCACAAGAAACATTCTTATCATGAGCTACATGCATAAAAGAAATAATACTCTCCACATAAGCATAGTCATTCTTATTAATAGTAGTGGGAGCGAATTCAACAAAATAGCTATCATTATTATTCTCATCAAAATAATCATTAAATATAGGAGGCATATTGTAATCATAATTATTATTTTCCTCAATAGTAGGTGGACTGAAAATATCATATTCATCATTGTAAACAGGTGGAACTAGAATACCACAATCATTATAATAAGCATATCAAAGAAAATTTTCTCCTCAAAACTTGGGGGACTAAAAATATCATATTCATAAAAACTAGCTTCCCCAAGCTTAGACTTTTCCATAGCATTATCAATAATGGTGTTTAAAGAGTTCATACTAATAACATTGCCACTAGCATGCAAATAAAGCTCCATAGGTTTTTTTAATTTTCTCTTCAAACACTTCATGTCCTAACTCAACATAAATATTATTAAGCTCTCTCATATTTTTGTTGTTTTCCATTTAAGCATAAAGATAAAAACAAGTAACAAGTAAAAATAAGCCTAACTAGTGAAAATAAAAACATGAAACAAAAAGATATAATTGCAGAATCTAAAGGAAATAACTTCGAGCACTCACACCCGAGGATGTGAGTACCTTTTACCTTATCTCCCCGTCAACGGCGCCAGAAAAGAGCTTGATGTCTAGGCACGCTTCTATTCTTGTATACGGTGTTGGGCCTCCAAGTGCAGAGGTTTGTAGAACAGCAGCAAGTTTCCCTTAAGAGGATCACCCAAGGTTTATCGAACTCAGGGAGGTAGAGGTCAAAGATATCCCTCTCAAGAAACCCGGCAATTAAGATACAAGAAGTCTCTTGTGTCCCCAACACACCCAATATACTTGTCAGGTATATAGGTGCACTAGTTCGGCAAAGAGATAGTGAAATGCGAGTAATATGGATGGTTATAAGTGATTATAGCAATCTGGAATAAAAATGGCAGCAAGCAAACATGTAGCAGAACAGGTGGAAAACGGTGTTTCAATGCTTGGAAATAAGGCCTAGGGATCCTACTTTCACTAGTGGACACTCTCAACAGTGATCACATAATTGAATGCATAAATATCGTCCCTTCACTATGCTACTCCAAACCACTCTCCGGTCGAATAAAAAACACCACTTCATTGTGTAGGGCTGTAACAACACTCCTCAAGTTTGTATTCCCATGTCTAGTTAACCCCACGCTGTCACTATGAGCGCCCTAGAAGGTACTAAGCAAACTCCACAATTTCATAGGGTCATCCAACACAAGATATAAATATCATGCTAAACCACACGGTGCACACACTGTCACCTTTACATCGCGATCAAAGTGTTTACGGAGATCTCATAACAAAACCACTTGAATAGCATAATACATGAGGAGAAACATCTACTAATTCAACTAGATACAAAGCTCATGATCACATAAAGATCACACCATGGGAGAGAGAGATGAACCACATAGCTACCGGTAGAGCCCTCAGCCACGGGGGAGAACTACTCCCTCCTCATCATAGGAGACATCAACGGCGATGGAGATGGCGGTCGAGTCGATGGATATGGGTTCCGGGGGCACTTCCCCGTCCCGGCAGGGTGCCAGAACAGATATCTGTCCCCCGAAACTTGTCGGCGGCGGCGGCGGAGCTACGGATGTATTTTGTGGAAAAGGTCGACTCTCCTAGGGTTTATGCATCGGGGTTATATATAGGCGAAAGGGCGATGCCAGGGGGCCCACACCACCTGGTGGCGCGGCTAGGGGGTGGGGCGCCACCCTATGTCGTGGCCCCCATCCGGGGCTTTTCGGGACTTCTTGCATGCTTCCGGGACTTCTAAGACTTCTAGCTTTTGAATCGTCCAATTCCGAGAATATTTCCAGAACAACTTTTCTGAAACTAAAAACGACAGAAAACATGAACTGGCTCTGAGGCATCTTGTCAATAGGTTAGTCCCGGAAAACGTGTAAAAATGCTATAAATAAGGGAGAGACCGTGTAGCAATTGACATAATATCATCATGGAGCATAAAAAATTATAGATACGTTGGAGGCGTATCAGCACCCCGCTGCCAGCTCTTCTATCAATTGGATGAGCGGATGAAGCCACTAGTCCAGGGTGTGAAATCCAATCAACAAGTGAGATAAAGGTTCTCTATTTATGTCCTCATGAGCTCAAACAGGGGCACAAAATAGGAATAATTTTTAGAAGGTTTTAAATGTAGCACATGAGCAATTTACTTGGAGTGGCGGTTAAATACCACATATACGTAGGTATGGTTGACACACTTAGAAAACGTTGGTTTTGGGGAGTTGGATGTACGAGTAGAACTCATACTCAGTACAGGTGAAGGCTAGCAATAGATAGGGAGCGACAATCAAGAGAGCAACATCTATCATAATCATGCTTGCGACAAAACAAAATTAACTGAGGCATAAAATTGATACTAGAACTCTGAGGCAAAATAAATCATCGAGGCTTATTGACTTTTTGGTTTTTCAGTCATAGCATGCATGAGCATGTGCCAAGTCGATTTGAATGAAACAGTCAGAGGAGGCTACCACAATGTCATACCCTTCTACGAATAGAACAATGCGAACAAATATTTATACGACAGGTCATTTACTATTAATACATTGGAACAAAACATGAGAGAGAACGAACTATTAAGAAGCCATTAAATCACATATATCTTATATGAACAAACTAAGCATGCTCACATGGATGGATATATGTACAAAAATGAAAACAAATAGAGTTCATACCAGCTTCTCACCGCAACTTGGATTGTCATAGATCGTCATTATTGCTCTTCACTTGTGGCTCGAATAATATATAATGAAAACCAAGCTCCAATGGAGTCACGAACGACTGTTGAACTCTGAAGCAAACTTTACAAAACAAAAGAAGAACAACAAATATTTTTGGGTTTTTCAATTAAAACAAGAACATAAAGAGAACAAGCAAAATCTTTTGGGGTTTTTTTTGAATACTAAACCGAAACAAGAGAAGAAAGAAAACCAAATAAAGAAACTAAAGAAGCAAACAAAGAGAAACAACAGAAATATTTTTGGTCTTTTTGTGTTTTGGAAAACAAGAACAGAACAATAAAACGAAGAGAAACGAAAGAAAACACAAACAAACGAAAGAAACGAAAACATGGATATACAAAGAACCGATCGAACATGATATATAAATGAGTGTGATGCGATTATACCTCCCCCCAAGCTTAGGCTGTTGGCCTAAGTGGAGATCAATCACCATGGGGACCATGAGGTGGCGCCCCCGTAGTATGATGAGGAGGAATCCTCCTCCTGATATGTGCTCGAGGATGCGTTGGTGTACTGCGTGTTGTGGTCCTTGTTAGGCGCGTCTCGCCTCTCTTGCTGTCGGTAAAACTCCGTAGTGCTCAAATGCTTGTCTACCTTCTCCTTGGAGAGCAACCATGGTGACCTGTCAATCTTAACCAAAACAGGCTGCGTCAAAGTAACTTTTCGCTCCTCTCCATCTATATATAAAACTCTATATACTAAACATTCAACATTGACAAACTGATGGGACTTCATGGCAGCAAGTTTAAGCCTACAAGGAGCAATTATTTCATCATTAGGGACAATGGAAACATTTAGAGCAGTTTCTACACGTGTAGCAATAATGCCCCCCAAAATTGGCCCAGTAGCAGCAAGGCGGTGTGCAACAAGTGCACCAAGACTATACTTCGTGCTAAGGTTCAGCGCGACATCAATAAAAGCAAGGTGATAACTAGAAATATTCCTAGTGTTTCCCCTACCATGGATACTAGTAGCAAGATAGTAAGTAAAGTATCTAGGAGCTGGAAGTTGAATGTTCCTTATCTTCCCACGCTGGGATGAGCGACCGTCATCGTTGGTGATTCCTTGCTAGAGCCCTTGGAGGTCTGCTGGTTTATCTTGAATTCTGCTCGCTGTCCTGACGGCATTGATACCTATAATAGCACAAAAATCTACCAAGGACAAAGAAACAGTACTACTATATAACTTGAAGGCAACAGTGGAGCAAAATGTGTGTTCTGAAATTTAAAGCTCTCAAAACAAGTTTTTGTGAGAGTGGCATGCTGAGGGATTTCATCCTCCATAAAGTTGGTTAGACCAAATCTTTCAATAAGCATACGAAAGTCATCTAATAGACCTGCACTTCTTAGAAATATAATGCAAGGAAAGCTAGATGTGTTAGCGATACCATCACCTACCACATCGTCAATATTCGGTGCAATAACGTCTTCATTGTACGATGGCCTCACTAAAGTGGATGAGCGTGAGGGCCTTGTCCTTCTAGGAGCATCACTCCTAAATATCTCTCCAAAATTATAACTATCCATCTCTGAAATTTTTCAACAATCATCACAAAAATTAATTTCAAGCAACTATAAGGTGGAAACTACCATAGGGACTTATATGAGAGATAAACATACATCAAAACTACATTATTTCTACTCAAATCAAGCATGCAAACTCACATAAGCTGTCACCTACAGTACCAAAATACTCAAGAAATACTTCACTAAACAAAATTCTACTTGGATCATCGGAGGAGTCACATACCGGATATCAAACACACAAAATCTCGGCACAAATGATTGGCTGGAGAAGGAGATCGAAAATCCAGAGGAAGAACAACAAGAACACGGGTTCCAGGAAATATTTTCAGTTTGGGAGGTGAGAGAGAAGACTTTGGCAGGGGAGAGAGTTAGTGGGGGCCCACACCATGTGTTGGCGCCACCAGGGGCTGGCCGCGCCACCCCATGGTGTGCCTGACCGGTGGGTCCCCCTGGGGCCTCGGCCTCCCAGATGGATCTCTGCCTCATTTTGACGTAAAAATTTATTATAATTTTTCTAGAAACTTTCGAGAAACTTTATTTTCCGGACTTTTCCAGAATTTTAATAAATAATAATATCGCTGGAAAACAAAGATGGAATGATGGAAAACGTCAGCAAAACCAAACCTACAACATTTGTAAGACACTCTACTAAACATATACTCACTGAAAACGGAAGAAAACATATGGAAAATGTGGTTGTGAATATTGAAAATGTGAGTAGACGATGGAAAACGAGCGAAAACGAGGTAAAAACGTGTGTGGGCATGAGTGAACATAGTGAAAACAATAAGAAAGCATGATATACTTTATGGAAGCACAGCGAAAACGAGCACATGAATAAGTAAACGTAGTGAAAACGTAGTGATAACATTGTTTCCTTCATTTAAAATCACTTTGTTAACAAGGTTGATCAAGTCTTGCTACCAAAATAATTTTATATGAAATAAAACTTTGTTTCTTACTAAATATTTATGTTACCTCAACCTTGATTGATATAGTCCCAATCATGATAGTCTCATATTCTTTGGATGGCTTTGGAATAGGACAATAAAATTCTCCAATCTTGATGGTCTCAATATTTTCAATGGAATTTAGACCATATTTCTTATCAATCTTCTTGGGAAAATAAACAGTGTGCTCTTTCTCATTAACATTAAAAGTAACTTTTCCTTTATTGCGATCAATAACAGCCCCTGCAGTATTAAGAAAAGGTCTTCCGGGAATAATAGACATATTATCATCTTCAGGCATTTCCAACACAACAAAGTCAATTAATATCAGACAATTATTAGCAGCTTGAACAGGAACATCCTCACATATACCCACAGGAATAGTAGTGGATTTATCAGCCATTTGCAAGGATATATCAGTTGGTATCAATTTTTCTAGGAGGAGTCTTTTCTAGAGAGTAAAAGGCATGAAACTAACTCCAGCTCCCAAATCACACAAAGCAGTTCTAACATAATTATTTTTAATAGAACAGGGAATAGTTGGTATACCAGGATCTCCAAGCTTCTTAGGAACCTTGCCATTAAAAGAGTAATTAGCAAGCATAGTGGAAATTTCCTCATTAGGAATCTTCCTTTTATTATAGACAATATCTTTCATATATTTTGCATAAGGAGGCAATTTAAAAGCATCAATTAAAGGAATTTGCAAGAACAAAGGTTTCATCCATTCACAGAACTTGTTATAGTGTTCTTCTTCCTTTGATTTGTGTTTCTTATTAGGATAAGGCATTGGTTTTTGTACCCAAGATTCTCTCTCATTACCATGTTTATTAGCAAAAAAATCTTCCTTAGTGTACTTTGTATTTGTAGTTTGCTTTTCAGGTTCCTCTTCAATTTATTATTTATCAGAAGCATTTTTCTTTTCATTGCCACTTTCTGTTTCAGCATCAGAGATAGATATACTATCACGATATTTAGCAAGTTCAGAGGATTCTACTAAAAATTTATGTTTCTTCTTCTTTTTCTTCTTAGTATGAATAACATTATTATTAGTTTGCTGAGAATCTTGTTCAATTATTTTAGGATGTCCCTCAGGATATAAAGGATCTTGTGTAGCAATACCACTTCTAGTTCTTATTTCATAAGCATGTTTTTCTTTAGAAGCATTAAGTAGCAATTATTTTTGCACTTTAGCAAGTTGATCAATTTGAGTTTGAACCATTTGAAAATGTTTAACAAGCATTTTAACATCATTAGAGGTTATTTCTATAATACCATGCAAATTATCAATAGCTCTAGAGTTTTCCATTATGTGATTTTGCACTCTCATATTAAAATTATCTTGCTTAATAACATAATTATCAAATTCATCTAAACATCGATCGGGAGGTTTATTATAGGGAATATCTCTACTATCAAAATGTTGGAGAGAGTGTACCTCGATGGTGGATGAGTGAGGGTTTGTCTTACATAATTCTTCTATAGGTGGAAGATTCTTCACATCTTCAGATTTAATACCCCTCTCTTGAAGAGATTTCTTGGCTTCTCTCATCACTTCATCATTTAATTCAATCATTCCCCTCTTCTCGGGTGTTGGTGTTGATACTGGAGTAGGGGTCAGCTCAGGCTCAACCATAGTACAATCATCATGATTTTGGCTTATTTTAGCCATTAGTTCCTCAGCTTCATCTAGAGTTCTTTGCCTGAAAACACAACCAGCACAACTATCTAGGTATGTCCTAGATTCAACAGTTAGTCCATTATAGAATATATCAAGAAGTTCATTATTTTCTAGCTTATGCCCAAGTGTATCCCTAACTAAAGAACAGAACCTTGCCCAAGATACAGGCAACTTCTCTCCTTCCAATTGCTTGAAATTAAATATATTTTGTAAAGCAACATGTTGAGCACTAGCAGGAAAATATTTCTGAAAGAAAGCATTAACCAAACCAATAGGACTATCAATAGATCCCGGAGACAAATTATTAAACCAAGTTTTATCTTCATCTTTTAATGAGAATAGGAATATTTTAGCAACAAAGTAGCTACGTTTCTTAAGATCGTCAGAGAATAAACTACTCAAAGAGGAGAGCTCATTCATATGTTTCATAGCACTTTCATTTTCAGTGCCACAAAAAGGTTCTTTCTCAACAATAGAGATATAAGATAAATCAAGAGAGAAATCATAATCCTTATCCCTAATATTAATGGGAGAAGTGGCAAATTTAGCATCAGAAGATAATTTATATTTAACAGCACGACTTTCAATAAGACTTATAACAACATCTCTATCCTTCATAGCATGTATTTCATCAATAAGATCATCATTAAGTTCAATATAGGAATCATCAAAAACATCACTAGGATTCTCTCTAAGCTCAGGTGAAACAGCAGGAGTAACTGGATTTTTATCGGGAGTTTCGGTGTTTGCAAAAAAATTAGCTTTCGCAATAGTAGCATCTAAGAAAGGACCGAGAGAACCACTCTCATCAAGCACAGTAGAAGCATCATCAAAAGTATCAGAAGTATTTTTAGATTCAGCAGAAGTATGTGTATGTGGTGGTGTAAGCAGCTTACTCATAACAGACTGTGAATCAAGAGAAACAGAGGTGTTCAGAGTTGTACCTCTTCTTGTAGTGGATGGTAATATAGGAAACTTTCCATCACGAGTCTTAACCATGATGAATGATTGGCAGTAGATAATAGTACTCTCCGGTGAGATTGCAAATAAAGCTATGCTCCCCGGCAACAGCGCCACAAAATAGTCTTGATGACCCACAAGTATAGGCAATGTTTAGGAAATCGTTGACCGTTAACTGTCCGGCTGGCTGGCGAGTAGGGGATTAATAGGCTATTCGGCAAGTTAATCGGCCATTTAATCAATTAATCGTCCGATTTATCAGTTAATCGGCTACTCGGGGACCCTACGAGTAGGGATTAATCGACAAGTTAACTGGTTAACTGGCCGAATTCTTGACCAGTGAGTATAGGGGATTGCAACAGTCTTCGAGGGAAGTAAAACCCAAATTTATTGATTCGACACAAGGGGAGCCAAAGAATATTTGTGATCCTTAAAAAGTGAGTTGTCTGTTCACCTGCACCTGGAAGTGGACTTGTTCTCAGTGGTTTATCAGTAGTAACGGTTTTATAGTAGCAGCAGTAGTGAAATAATAGCAGCAGTGAAATGAAAACAGCAGCAGTAGTGTTTGAAGTAAAAAACGGGATTAAATACTGTAGGCATAGGGTAAATGAACAGGAGTTTCATGGATAAGATAGTTCATATAATAATCAAGACATGGGCATTGCAGATAAATAAGATAAAGCATCCAAGCACTAAGTAACCATAGGCATGTATTTCGTTAATATTCCTACGTGCTCGCAATGAGAACTTGCACAATATCTTTTGTCCTATGATGGCTCCCAAGTGCAGGAGATCAATTGTAGTACTTTTCGAATTAGAAAGGTTGTCGAACCCACGAGGAGCAGAAGGAACTGGTAAGTAGAATAGCAAAGTAATAATAAAAGCAACAGGTGTTTTTGTGTTTTAATTGTGTAGTGCAAGTAAAGTAAAATGCGGAAAGTAAATTGCAGCAAGTAGTAGGTCTCAATGAGAGTAAAATCCCAATCCTCTAATGCGCAAGAGGACAAGCTCAAGTGTGTGTTTGTGTCTTATATGTGGAAAACGTTCCCGAGGGCTGCATGGATTTAGCTGGCATAGTGATTCATTGCATAACATGTTTGTATATCTTGTCTAGTTTTAATCTTCTTCGGACGGAGCCACAAATAGGAATAGCTAAATAAATAAACTATCACCCCTTATGATGGATCACGTGGCCAATTAAATGACAGCACGAGAATTATTAAGACATGATGTCCCACCATAGCCTTATGCTCTAAGGTCCCCGATACAAGTACCCTCATAATGCAATTCAACGACTCTGTCTCAAGTTCCTGTCACCTAAAGACATCATCACGTCACTACACTACGGTGTTCTCCTATGAGCCCATGTAGGTGAAGTGTTGTACAGTCGACGTTCGTACTACACCATCATAGAATCACATAAAAGATAAATACTAGACCAAATAACAACTCATCTTATGTAACAAATCATTGCCAATTCATCCTATGCCCTCAGGAACATGCGGGAACTACTCACAACGTGCAAACATGATCATGTATGGTGACATATGTGGTACAACACAATCTGAAACAATGGATCCACCACCAAATAATGACAAGTACTCAATCCCAAACATGCAACGGAGTATAATAACACCTATCTAGGGTGTAGCAATGATCAAACTATGAGGGGGACGAAGTGGATCACGGTGATGGTGATGGTGGAGATGCAGGTGCTGGTGAGGATGGTGACAGAGATGCCTCCTCCCACGCCAAGGAGGAGATGAGGATGAGGATGGGGATGATTTCCCCCTTCTCCGGAGCTCCGGAGCAGCAGGATCTGTCTCCCCCGCGGAGAGTTTCGAGAGTTTCGCCGCCCTGGCGGCTCCGTCTCGTCTCGGGAAAATTAGGGTGGTCGTTTTCGGGGAAGACGGAGTCGTCAGCAAAAAGACCTCGGGGAGGAGGTGCTATGGGCCCATTTGGGGGCCCCACACGCGGCCAGGGAATCTGTCCGCGTGGGCTACCCCCTTTTGGGCCTCCTGGCCCTCCTCCTTTGTGTCTTGTGCCCACGGCCTTTCTCCCGAAGAAAAACTGACAGGGTTTCTTTCCTTTCGCAATTTGGATACCTGTAGCTCCTGAAACATCAAAAACATGAAAACAGGTGTTTTCTGACACCTAGAAATTAAATACCAAAAATAGGGACTTTGTAGGAAAGTCCCATAAAATCATCTAAAACATGCAAAACAATGACATAACATTGATAAAACATCCCAATAATGCCTATATGGAGGGTATAAATGATGCCTATAGGGTAAGACGAAGTGTCGGAGTCGAAAACGAGACGGAACGGGACTTCGAGGTGGAAAAGGGGTACCTCTACGCGGCCAAGGAATCTGGCCGCGTGTGGGGTCCTCTTTTCCCCCTCGAGGTTCAATCCCTTCCAATTTTCTTGTCCCACACGTTAATTTCCATAAAAAATGGGTTCCGTAAGTTTTCACGCAATTCCGAGAAACTTCCAAACACAATAATTGTAAATTATTGAATTTGGGTTTTTGAAACTGCAGGATCCCTTACAATTACCTCCTCCGGTGTCATTAACTTTATCTCCTCGATGGTTCCTATGAAACTCTTTCCTGCAATATAATGTTTTAGGCGTTGTCCATTGACCACATGAGGTTTACCTTTCATATCACCTTGAAGACGGATGGCCCCCGAATGGACCCTGCCATTTTGAAGCTAATTTCCCTGCAGAAAACTTAAAACGAGAGTTGTACAATAGAACTAGATCACCTACTTTAAATTCCTTTCTTTTAATTTTCTTGTCATGCCAAATTTTAACTTTCTCTTTAAACAATTTTGCACTTTCATACGCTTCATTCCTCCATTCATCTAATAGATTTAGGTCAAGCAATCTCTTCTCCCCCGCTGTTTTTAAATCAAAATTTAATTTCTTAATAGCCCATCTAGCTTTATGTTCTAATTCAACGGGTAAATGACATGCTTTTCCATAAACCATTTTATAAGGAGACATACCCATAGGATTTTTATAAGCAGTTCTATAAACCCACAATGCATCATTAATTTTAAGTGGCCAATCAGATCTAGCTCTGTTTACTGTTTTCTCTAAAATAAGTTTCATTTCCCTATTACTTAATTCAACTTGTCCACTAGTTTGAGGATGATAGGGTGATGCAATTCTGTGATTAACATTATATTTTTCCAATGTTTTTCTAAGAACACCATGCATAAAATGAGATCCACCATCAGTAATTAAAAATCTAGGAACACCAAATCTAGGGAAAATAATTTCTTTAAGCATTTGCATGGTTGTGGCATGGTCTGCACTCTTAGTAGGAATTGCTTCTACCCATTTTGTAACATAATCAACAGCAACCAAAATGTGAGTATGTTTTGTACTAGATGCAGGAAATGGTCCCATAAAGTCAAAACCCCACACATCAAATGGTTCAAGTGGTAATGTATAGTTCATAGGCATTTCATTCCTTCTACCAATGTTTCCTACTCTTTGACATTTATCACAAGTTTTAACATATTCAGCACAATCCTTGAATAGAGTAGGCCAATAAAAACCACATTGTAATACCTTTGCTGCAGTACGATCTCCTGCATGATGTCCTCCATAGGGACTGTCATGACAATCTCTTATAATAGCCTGTTGTTCATGCTCAGGTACACAACGTCTAATAATTCCATCAACACTTTTCTTAACAAGAATGGATCATCCCAAAAATAATGTCTAAGGTCATAAAAGAATTTCTTTCTTTGCTGGTAAGTAAATTGTGGTGGCATAACTTTCCCAACAATAAAATTTGCATAATTAGCAAACCAAGGAGATGCAACTTTAGCACTAGAAACACTAGCAATGGAAAGTTATTCATTAGCAAAACTATCATTAATAGGAATAGGATCATCAGGTATATTTTCCATTCTAGAAAGATGATCAGCTACGGGATTATCTTCTCCTTTCCTATCTACTATGTGTAAATCAAATTCTTGCAACAAAAGTACCCATCTTATTAGCCTAGGCTTAGCATATTTCTTATTCATCAAATATTTAATAGCAGAATGATAAGAGTGCACAGTGACTTTTGAATCAATTATGTAAGATCTAAATTTATCACATGCAAATATTACCGCTAAAAATTCTTTTTCAGTTGTAGCATAATTTCTTTGAGCACCATCTAGTGTTTTACTAGCATAGTAAATAACATTCAATTTCTTATCAACCCTTTGGCCTAAAACAGCTCCAACTGCATAATCACTAGCATCACACATAATTTCAAAGGGCAAGTTCCAATCAGGAGGTTGAATAATAGGTGCAGTTATTAAGGCTTTCTTTAAAACATTAAAGGATTCTATGCAATCAACATTAAAAGAAAATGGAACATCCTTTTGCAAAAGATTGGTTAGAGGCTTTGATATTTTAGAGAAATCTTTAATGAACCTACGATAAAAACCTGCATGACCGAGAAAACTTCTTATATCTTTGATGTCTCTTGGATATGGTAATTTCTCAATAGCTTCAATTTTTGCTGGGTCAACTTCTATTCCTCTTCCAGAAATACGATGCCCAAGAACAATTCCCTCTGTTACCATAAAATGACACTTCTCCCAATTAAGAACAAGGTGTTGGTCTTCACAACGCTGCAAAACGTTGTTAAGGTTGAACAAGCAATTATCGAAAGAAGTACCATACACCGAAAAATCATCCATAAAGACTTCCACTATCTTTTCAATATAATCAGCAAATATAACATTCATGCATCTCTGAAAAGTAGCAGGCGCATTACATAAACGAAAAGGCATTCTCTTATAAGCAAATGTACCATATGGGCAAGTAAAAGTGGTATTTTCCTGATCATCACTATGAACTGGAATTTGAGAGAAGCCTGAATACCCATCTAAATAACAAAAGTGAGAATGTTTAGATAATCTCTCTAGCATTTGATCAATAAAGGGCAATGGATAATGGTCCTTACGAGTTGCTTTATTTAATTTCCTATAATCAATGCACATTCTATAACGAACAACAGTACGTTGAGCAACAAGTTCATCATCTTTATTAGGAACCACAGTAATTCCACCTTTCTTAGAAACACAATGAACATGACTAACCCATTTACTATCAGCTATAGGATAAATAATACCAGCCTCTATGAGTCGAATTACCTCCTTTCTTACCACTTCCTTCATTTTTGGATGTAGACGGCGTTGGAAATCAACAACAGGTTTAGCATCTTCTTCCAAATTAATTTTATGCATACATAGAGCTGGACTTATGCCCTTAAGATCATCAAGAGAATAACCAATAGCCTTACGGTGGGCTTTAAGCACATCAAGTAATTTCTCTTCTTCCTCAGCTGAAAGGTTAGCACTAATATAACAGGATATATATTTTTCTTATCCAAGTATGCATATTTCAGATTTTCAGGCAAAGGCTTTAATTCAAAACTAGGATCTCCTTTAGGAGGTGGGAGTACTCCTAGATTATCAGTTGGGATATGCAATTGTAATTGTGGAGGTTGCTGCCATAATATTTGTTCTAAAGCTTCTTATTCTGCATAATTAAATGGCTCTTCCTAATTAAGCATATAACGTTCCGCCGCGTCTGATGAAGCTACAACTATATGAGCAAGAGTTTCAATTATATCTTTAGATTTTGGTTCTTTCTTAGCAGGTTTATCAGCAAATTTAGAAAAATTAAATTCAAGTTTCTCTCCAGCATATTCAATAAACACCCTTTCTCTAGGCAAATCAATTGCAGCACCAACAGTATGTAAGAAAGGTCTACCAAATATAATAGGACAGAAAGAATCTTGTGGACAACCAAGCACAATAAAATCAGTAGGATATTTTATTTTCCCTACCAATACTTCAACATCTCTAACAATTCCAAAGGGACTAATCTAATATTTATTAGCAAGCTGAATGGTCATACATGTTTCTTCCATGGTGATAGGATCAATATCAGGCTTAATTTCTTGATAGAGAGAATATGGAATGACACTAATGCTTGCTCCAATATCACATAAACCATGATAACAAGAAGTCCCAATAGAGCATGATATAATTGGCTTACCAACTTTGGATGAATTCGCTTTAATAACTTTGGTAGCATCTTCACATAAATAAACATCAACAGGATCTTCTTCATTTAATTGCTTAATAATAGAGACTTGGTTCTTGACTTCCACCTGTTCTTTAGGTTGAGAACATCTCTTTCTACTTTTGTCAACAACAGCAATAAGAAAATTCTCTTTAACTTTTTCAGGATAGGGAGGTGGTTCAATATATCTTCTATTACTACATATGACATTGGTGTTTCTTTAATAAATTTAGGGACAACAATAGAAGATTTAACAGGTTCAACATAATAATCAAAGCCACTTTTAGGAATTCGAATGTGCTCAGCAAATTTCTTAGCTATTTCAATTGCAACATATGGATCAAGACCAAAATCTTTAATAACATTCTTGAACAAAATAGAACTAGAGAAACTTTCTACACATGAATATCCATAATCAAAATAAGCTTCATTACCTTTGTCTAGGTCCCAATATTCAGAGTTCTTCGAAATAATTTCCAATAAATTTCAAGCTTCTTCTGCAGTATTATTTGTAAAGCTTCCACCAGATGAACCATCCAAATATTGCTTTAGCCTATCAGGTAGTCTCACATAAAAGTTTATCAATATAAGTTTATTTGTGAGATCATGACAAGGATTCTTACGAAGGAGGTCCTTAAGCCTCCCCCAAGCTTGAGTAATACTCTCTCCAAGGTGTGGCCAAAAATTAAATATAAAGCAATGGTTCTCATAAGCCTCTTTAGGAGTAAAATATTTAAGAAAGAAAACCTTTATAAAATTATCCCAATTATGTGTAATTTCTTCATCCAGGGACATATACCATTTTCGAGCATCACCAGTTAAGGACTAGTACAATAACTTGCATTTTACCTCCTCCTCAGAAATAGCCTTGAGCCTAATTATCCCACATATATCCTCAATAGCCCGTATGTGATCACTTGCAGCCTTTGTTCCATCCCCTGCAAAATACAAATTCCTAACAGCTTTAACAAATTCAAGGGGAATAATATAACCATCATCATGAGGTGCTTTTTCAAAAACTTTAGGTTTAATAGCATAAGCACTCTCATATAAAGCAAGTTTCAGTGAAGCATCTCTCATAAAAGCCATAATAATAACAGGATGCAACAGCAAGTAAAATTCAGCTTTCAAGTTTCCTTACCAAACTTCTTACCAATAGCGCTACGCTCCCCGGCAACGGCGCCAAAAAAGTGTCTTGATGGCTCCCAAGTGCAGGAGATCAATTTTAGTACTTTTCGAATTAGAAAGGTTGTCGAACCCACGAGGAGCAGAAGGAACTGGTAAGTAGAATAGCAAAGGAATAATAAAAGCAACAGGTGTTTTGTGTTTTAATTGTGTAGTGCAAGTAAAGTAAAATGCGGAAAGTAAATTGCAGCAAGTAGTAGGTCTCAATGAGAGACAAAGCCCAATCCTCTAATGCGCAAGAGGACAAGCTCAAGTGTGTGTTTGTGTCTTATATGTGGAAAACGTTCCCGAGGGCTGCACGGATTTAGCTGGCATAGTGATTCATTGCATAACATGTTTGTATATCTTGTCTAGTTTTAATCTTCTTCGGACGGAGCCACAAATAGGAATAGCTAAATAAATAAACTATCACCCCTTATGATGGATCACGTGGCCAATTAAATGACAGCACTAGAATTATTAATACATGATGTCCCACCATAGCCTTATGCTCTAAGGTCCCCGATACAAGTACCCTCATAATGCAATTCAACGACTCTGTCTCAAGTTCCTGTCACCTAAAGACATCATCACGTCACTACACTACGGTGTTCTCCTATGAGCCCATGTAGGTGAAGTGTTGTACAGTCGACGTTCGTACTACACCATCATAGAATCACATAAAAGATAAATACTAGACCAAATAACAACTCATCTTATGTAACAAATCATTGCCAATTCATCCTATGCCCTCAGGAACATGCGGGAACTACTCACAACGTGCAAACATGATCATGTATGGTGACATATGTGGTACAACACAATCTGAAACAATGGATCCACCACCAAATAATGACAAGTACTCAATCCCAAACATGCAACGGAGTACAATAACACCTATCTAGGGTGTAGCAATGATCAAACTATGAGGGGGACGAAGTGGATCACGGTGATGGTGATGGTGGAGATGCAGGTGCTGGTGAGGATGGTGATGGAGATGCCTCCTCCCACGCCAAGGAGGAGATGAGGATGAGGATGGGGATGATTTCCCCCTTCTCCGGAGCTCCGGAGCAGCAGGATCTGTCTCCCCCGCGGAGAGTTTCGAGAGTTTCGCCGCCCTGGCGGCTCCGTCTCGTCTCGGGAAAATTAGGGTGGTCGTTTTCGGGGAAGACGGAGTCGTCAGCAAAAAGACCTCGGGGAGGAGGTGCTATGGGCCCATTTGGGGGCCCCACACGCGGCCAGGGAATCTGTCCGCGTGGGCTACCCCCTTTTGGGCCTCCTGGCCCTCCTCCTTTGTGTCTTGTGCCCACGGCCTTTCTCCCGAAGAAAAACTGACAGGGTTTCTTTCCTTTCGCAATTTGGATACCTGTAGCCCCTGAAACATCAAAAACATGAAAACATGTGTTTTCTGACACCCAGAAATTAAATACCAAAAATAGGGACTTTGTAGGAAAGTCCCATAAAATCATCTAAAACATTCAAAACAATGACATAACATTGATAAAACATCCCAATAATGCCTATATGGAGGGTATAAATGATGATATAAAATGCACGTATCATCCTACCAGCCCGTTTTCAGCGGGGCCTCAAGGGAACTACTGGTAATTAAGGTGTTCCTTTTAATAGAACGCCGGAGCAAAGCATTAACACTCCGTGAACACATGTGATCCTCACATCACAGCCATCCCCTCTGGTTGTCCCAATTTCCGTCACTTCGGGGCCTCGGGTTCTGGACAACGATATGTGTAAACAACTTGCAGGTATGATCAAAAAACAATAATTATCATCGTGATTCAATAACATGTTCAGATTTGAGATCATGGCACTCGGTCCCAAAGTGACAAGCATTAAGCATAACAAGTTGCAACAATGTCAATAGCACTAATAGAGGATACTAGGCAGTATGCCCTAACAATCATGACATTATTACATGAACAATCTCATACAATCCCTACCATCCCCTTCAGCCTACAGCGGAGGGATTACTCACACGTGGATGGGGGAAACATGGATGGTCGATGGAGAGGTGTTGGTGATGACGATGGCGATGATCTCCTCCAATTCTCCGTCCCGGGAGGGTGCCAGAACGGAGTTTCTGAACCCCGAAAAAGGATTCACAATGGCGGAGGAGCTACGGACTTGTTTTTGGAAAACGATCGAACCCCCTCACGTTTTAGGGTTTAAGGCAATATATAGTCGAAAGGGGAGTCCGAGGGGGTGTGGGAGTGGCCCACACCACCAGGTGGCGCGGCCTAGGGGGCGCGCCATGGGGTGGTGTGGCCTCCCTCTGGGCCCTCTCCTGGCCCCCTTCTGGCTCCCGTGGTCTTCCGGTGTTTTAAGACCAATGGGTCTTTTCTGGGCAATTTCCCTAAAGTTGGTTTTTCTGCACAAAAACGAAACACCAAGGTAATTCTGCTGAAAACAGCGTTAGTCCGTGTTAGTTGCATTAATAACACACAAGTTTAGAGGAAAACAATAAGAAAAGTGTTTGGAAAAGGAGATACGTTTTTTACGTATCAGATGGCAGGGCGCACGACCGGTTCATAAGCAACGTGGAAACTACACAGCACAATCAAATCACTTTGCCCCAATGAAGCAGTGAGGTTGTCAATCTCACCGGTTTTGCTGAACACAGAGAGGTTAAACGTATGGTGTGGAAAAACAGTATGAAAGCAGTAGCATCAATACGAAAGCGGTAGATGTTTTATCAGTGTGAGGAAAAAGGACCGGGTCCATAGTTCACTAGTGGTGTCTCTCCGTGAAAGATAAATAACATGTGTGGTGAACAAATTACAGCTAGGCAATCGACATAAAAATATTACTATGCGATTCATGCGAGCATTACAAAAAAATACATAGATCATTATCCAACTGCATCTATGACTAAAAATCCACCCTTCGAATATCATCTGAACAAACATTGGGTATTAAGTTGCAAGCAACAGATAATCGCAGTAAGCAAAGTGTGTAATGTAAATAATAACATCATCCTTAGACAAAGCATTGTTGTTTTCTCCCTAATGGCAACAACACATCCTCCATCCGTCACATTTCTGTCACTCGAGCACATATGCAAAGGAGGCATGAACCCACTATCGAGCATAAATACTCCCTCTTGGAGTTACTAGCATCTAGTAATAACGGAGAGCATGCAAGATCATAAATAACATAAGCATGAAGATAACATGATAGATTGATAATCAGAAGACATAGCATTCAATATTCATGAGATCCCAGCAAACACAACATGTAGCATTACATAAAGATGATCTTAATCATGATAGGCAGCTCACAAGATCTAATCATGAGGTACAAAGTGGAGAGAACAACCATCTAGCTACTGCTATGGACCCATAGTCCAGGGATGAACTACTCACGCATCACTTCAGAGGAGGGCATGGTGGTGTAGACCCCTCCGGTGATGATTTCCCCCTCCGACAGGGTGCCGGGGAGAGCTCTAGAACCCTCTCGATCTCGGGATGACGGTGACGGCGGCCTCAGGTGTTTCTCGGGAAAAAGTGGTATATCTTTAGGGTTTATGTCTCTGGGGGTATTAAATAAGCAAAATGGCAAAGGCGGTGGAGGCCTGGGGCCCCATACCACCCCCCGGCGCGGCCAAGGGGGGCCGCCGCCCTATGGTGTGGGCCCCCTGAGACCCCCCTCCGGGTCTCTTTGGGACTCCGTGGAACCTTCGGGAATTCTAAGACTCCCGGGCTTGGAATTTCCCAATTCCGAGAATATTTCCAGAACAACTTTTCTGGAACTAAAAACAACAGAAAACATGGAACTGGCTGTGTGGCATCTTGTCAATAGGTTAGTCCCGAAAATCGATAAAAATGACATAAAGTGTATAGAAAACATGTGGGAAACAATAAGAAAACAACATGGAACATCAGAAATTAAGGATACGTTTATGACGTATCAACATCCCCCAAGCTTAGTTCCTACTCGTCCTCGAGTAGATAAACGATAAAAACACAATAATTTTGGAGGTGACATGATACCAACATAAACTTGATCATCAATAATGTAAAAGCACAAGTAAGCTGAGATCATAGAACTTTAACACAAGCATGATAATAGAACTTTAATAATAAAGCATAGCAATCACCTTACATCATGCGACGTAACTCAAATAAAAGATCATGAATAACAATGCAAAGAAATATATACGTTTGTTTCAAATATAGAGAGAACATGTCAAAGTGATATTTCGCTAGTCCTTAAGAGTGGGGCAAAACATAAATGCCAGGAGACCTTCAAAGTTCATGAGGAAGACTAGAACAAATAATTAGAGAACAAGCAATAACACATCATGAATCAACTAATAATGTTTTTGGGACAAATGCACATAAAACTCAGAATGGAAAAAAATACTCTCTCAACTGTGTATAAAGTTAGAAGATGGAGATTCAACATAAAAGTAAAAGAAAGGCCCTTCGCAGAGGGAAGCATGGATCACTCATGTGCTAGAGCTTTTATTTTATTAAATAGAGGTATAAAAACTTGACACTCATCCCAACCATCTTTCACAAACCATGGCTAACCGAATCCTTGGGTGCCTGCCAACAATCACATACCGTGGAGGAGTGCCTATATTTTAAGAGAGGTGTATGCTTATGTCAACGAATGGTAAACAGAAAATACAATACGTCACAAGCCAACTAGAATTCACAAGAGCGGCTCCCATAGAAGGACGCATCTGGGTAGAAGGTCATCCCTCATTCTCTTTTGTTTACACAATTATGCTTTGACTGATAAATCAAGGGAAAAAATAGTAAAGAGAATTTTTGTTATTAATTTGGGGTTGGGCACCCCGCTGCCACCTCATCTATCATTGGATAAGTGGATGAACCCACTAGTCCAGGGTGTGAAAGTCCAATCAACAAGTGAGATAAATATTCGCTATTTACGTCCACATGAGCTAAAACAGGAGCACAAAACAGGATTAATTTTGAAAGTTTTAAAGGTAACACATGAGCAATTTACTTTGGAGTGGCGGTTAAATACCACATGTAGGTAGGTATGGTGGACACAATGGGAAAAATTTGGTTTTGGGGAGTTGGATGCACGAGTAGAGCTCATACTCAGTACAAATGGAGGCTAGCAAAAGACTGGGAGCGACAAATCAAGAGAGCATAAGAGCCATAATCATGCATAGAGACATAACCATCATTAATCAAAGCATAAGTGGTACCACAAATTCAAAAACTAAATGATCATAGAGGCTACAAGTGACTGTTTCATAGTCATAAACATGGTGTGAGCATGCGCCAAGTCAACCAAATAAAACGTTCAAAGGTGAACACCACAAATTTATGATTCAATATGACAAGAACAACTCATGATTCTTTCAATGGCACATTAAAAAGTCTCAGATATTTGAGGCTAATAATGCTACTAAATAACCACAAGTATTTAGAATTAAAATAACATCTAGAATGATATGAAAAAGTCTAGCCACAGTCTATACAAGCTTCTACTTGCACCGTCATAAATTATACCTCAAGCAACAGTTTCTTTTCCCAACAAGAACCATACAAAACATGCTTTAACAAAAACTCTCTAAATGGTACATCAAGCAAACATGAGATTACTCACATAACACTACTAAAACTAACAGCTCTGAACAATAGATGAAATGAAAACAAGAGCTAAACATGAAATTTTGCAGCAGCTAGAAGAAAAACTAGGAATACTAGCATATCAAGTATTCAAACGAAAAATCGGAGCGTGTCTATCTCTCTCAAACAAAGAATGCTAGGATCCAACTATATTATTTCATCAAGGAAAACAAAGGGAAACAAAAGAAAATGAAAGAAAAACAAACACACGCTCCAAGTAAACTTCATATGATGTGACCGAATAAAAATATAGTTTCACGAGAAGTGACCTGATAGATAGTTGATGAAGAAGGGAATTAGATGCTTGAGTCTTAGTAAAATATGCTTGGATGAACCACGGGGGCATCACCAAGATTTGACCTTGCACTCTTCTTGATCACATAGATCACCTCTTCTCTTGACCCTTGAAAACTTCCTTCACACCACACTCAAATAGTAATTCACATCAGAGGGTTAGTGCAACAATTAAAAATCCAGTGGTTCTGTATGGAACAAGTGATATTGATACTTTTAAATATTAGCTACAGCAACTTATGTTTCGTGAAGCAAAGAAATCCACTTGACATCGCAAAAGAGCAAATGCAAGAAAAATGGCAGAATCTGTCAAAACTAGAACTATCGGTAAAGACGAGTTTTTTTGAGGCACTTACGTTGCTCCGATTGAAAAACTTAAAGAACAAAAAAATTGCAGAATTAGCTAAGGAAAAAGCACCAAAAAAATTCAGATCATTCTGATCTTTCAGGATTTTATATGATTTTCTATGATGGACAGCAGAAAGTTGTTTCCTAGGCAGAAATCCGAAAACCAACTCCAACTCTCGCCAGAAACCTTACTTGGCACAACTAAAACATGAAAAGAAAGATACGAAGGAGTTGCTACAAAAGTATACAACCCATTGACTCAAATAAAACAGAGAAAAACAAAGCAAAAATAAAACCATGGGTTATCTCCCAAGAAGTGCTTTTCTTTAACGTCTTTTAGCTAGGCCCAGGAAGTGGAATCAAGTGTTTTCAAGTGAAGAAGATGCTCACATGAGAAATATGAATTAAGAAAAAGAGAGAATCTAGAAGCAAGTATAAAACAAATTAAGTCTAACCCACTTCCTATTCATAGGAATCTTGTAAAGAAATAAATTGAAGAAACTCAAACTAGAAATCGTGGGAATGTAGAACAAGAACAACTTCAAAACTTTCAACAAAAAGAGAGGTGTTTTAGTAACATGAGAATTCTTACAACCATATTTTCCTCTCTCATAATAATTTTCAGTAGCATCATGAACAAACCGAACAATGTAATTATCACATAAAGCATGTTTGTCATGGTCTAAAAGCACACAATTCATATCAAGCTAAAAAATAGTGGGATCAAAATTTAAAATTAGCTCCTCTTTCTCCCCACTTTTAGCAATAGCTAAAAAAGATGATTGATCACTCATAAAAGGTATAGGACACATTATAGCAATCCTATTTTCAGTAGCATTATAATTTATAACATCAAGTAACATAGGACCATCAGCAAGAGCATTATCATATAAATTTTCTAAACAAACTTCCTCATTATCATGCATATCAATAGCTGGAATAAATAGAGGATTCTCATAGGATTTATCAAAGTAGCATGTATTATCATAAATAATAGTAACAATATCATTCTCACAAGTTTCATTCATAGTAGTATCAAGGTCACAAGTATAGCAAGTATCAACTTCATCTAAAAGGGGTATTTCAAAAGAATCAATAGGATCATCACAATTATGAGTTAAAAAGTTACTATCATTTGGAGGTAGACATGGGTAGCTCCATTCTTCCTCCTCTTGATCGTCACTCTCCTCCTCTTTTTCATCCAATGAGCTTCCAATTTCAGCAATTTCTTCTTCCATAGGTCCCTACAAGGCATTAGTCTCTTCCTTAGGTTGAGAACATTTATTAAGATATTCTATTATGTAGTAATTAGAATCCTTGTAATATTAAAGAAATATTAAAGTATAGCATAAATCTTGTATTTATAAGGTGCATCATCAATACTTTCAAGTAAATAGGCAATTTCGAATGCACCCTTCCAAGCAATAAATTCTTCAATTTGTTCCACATCATATAATTCATAATTTTCCTTCACATAAAAAGATATGGTAACATTATCATTATACTCACTTTGAAAAGGGAGGTGTTTATACCTCCTAGAGCAACAAGATTTATCAAAGCAATAAGTAACATTATAAGTAGAGCACAAGTTTTTAGCATAGTCATGCAATTTATTAATTTTCTCCCATAAGTGTATCCCTTTTTGTGACAAGCGGTGTTCCTTATAATATTTTTGTTGTTCATCCGTGAACCCACCTTGCCTAAAAGATCTAGTTTCAAAGACATCAAACATTGATAGCAAGCATGATAAAGCAAAAATAACAACTAGAATAAGAACTATTTTTTTTTGTACTTTTGATAAAGAGAAGCAAACAAGACAAAATAAAATAAACTAAGCAAAACAAAAACAAAGAAAAGAGATTGGAAGTGAGAGACTCCCCTTGCAGAAATTCTCTTCCTCCCCGGCAACGGCGCCGGAAAAATAGCTTGATGGTGCAGGTCTTGCACTCGTTGGGAGACCCCAAGAGGAAGGTATGATGAGCACAGCAGCAGTTTTCCCTCGGTAAGAAACCAAGCTTTAATCGACCAGTAGGAGGAAGGAGTAACTTCAGAAGGTTGAAGCAGCTGAGATGGCAGGGCGCACTACCGGTTCAGAAGCAACATGGAACATACACAACACAATCAAATCACCTTGCCCCAACGAAGTAGTGAGGTTGTCAATCTCACCGGTTTTGCTGAACACAAAGAGGTTAAACGTATGGTGTGGAAAACAGTAGGAAAACAGTATGAAAGCAGTAGAAGCAGTATGAAAGCAGTATGTGTTTTATCAGTATGAGGAAAAAGGACTCGTGAAAGTACACAATGGTCAACTAGAGGGGGGGTGAATAGGTGACCTACAAATTTTAATCCTTTTTCACTTTTAGATGGGCTTTAGCAAGTAAACAACTTGGTTATCTATATGTGCAACTAGGTAGACACCCTATGTGATAAGAAACAAGAATGCAACAGAAGTACAAGCAAGGCTCAAGATAAGCACAAGTGAAAAGCACGTAGACAAGGATATGTTTTCTGTAGTTCCTTCTTAGAAGTACGTCTATGTTGGAGAGGTGGGGAGCCACCTAGGCACTCCTCAATAGCACGGTTGTGCACACCTTGTTCTCCTTGAGCTTCTCCGGTGAGGGAGATTCTCGTTTCCACTATGAGGTCGACTTGAAGGCGTTGACCAAACCTTTACAAGGGGGGTTGAGGCTACTCCACAAGTGAGATGGAGGCTCTGGACAATCCGAAGCTTCTTGCTACAAAGTGGAATCTACAAGCACTAGGGTTTCTCTAGGATGACAAAGCAACCAAGATATTACAAGATCCCAAGGGGTATGGTATGGGACAACACTTTTTGGCTTGGTAGAAAGGTAGATCTAGGCCTCCTCCATGAAATCCTTGAAGAGCGTCGAGTTTGGTAGGAGGGGGAGGGAGATCGGGGCGTTTTGAGCTCTTGAACAATGGAGGAGAGAGAGGAATGGACGAACTAGATGTCTAGAGGAAGAAGATAGATATTTATAGCCTCCTCCAAATTTTGACCGTTGCAGTACACCAGGGCCAGAATATTCCGGGGTTAGGACCGGAAATATCCGGGGCGGATTTTTGAATAATCCGGGGCCGGAATATTTAGGCCAATAATCCGCCCCCATCTCTGCGCGCAGGCAGCAGCACCACGCTGAAAATTTGCTAAGGACCTAAGGGCCAGAAATTTGCCCCGGAATATTCCAGGCAAATATCTGCCCCACCTTCTGTGCGCGGGCACCTGCGAAACCTCCAAATTCTGCTAAGGACCTGGGGGCTGGATATTTGCCCCGGAAATTAGTCGTTTGAAGAGACCAAAGGGGCCGGAATATTCCGGTGTTGGGGCCGGATATTCCGGCCTATATCCACCGGAATTTTCGGGGGCAACACCTGAATAATCCGGCTGCAGTATAAATCTTCTTCAGAAATCCTTTGTGAAATTGTCCGAGAGTATTATCGTTAATCATCTGAGAGACCAGTTGTAGACACTTAAACAACATTGTTAGTAGAGGGTAAAACCGTGTTGTTATCATCGCCAAAATCATTAGAGGGATCATGAGCTTTCAATCTCCCCCTTTTCGGTGAGTGATGACAACACAGGTAGTTGCATAGAGATAATCTAACAATGCGATAGAAAGTAAACATCACAGATAGGCATATATAGAAGACATGCCTCCCAATAATATTAGTTCACACAAACGAATCCACGAATAACGAGCACGAGTGAAACGAAGTTCGAAAAACGCACGAAGAGATAAAGAAACTACAAAAATGAGGAAACCCACCCTAGCAAATCCTCGCGATCTCTAGATCTTCTCCCCCTTTGGCATCAGGATACCAAAAAGAGAGAAGAATGCACTACGTCCCAAGGAACAAGCTCTAAGCCTGGGTGTCTTCCTCCTCCTCCTCGCTGGCAGTGGCAATGTCCTCATCATCAGCAACATCCAGATCCCAGTCCACATCACGGTTGTTCCAGTTGCGGTAAGGAATCCTCTCAGGAAGAGCAGCAGGAACATTGGGAATGTTGAGTGCAGTCATGATGGCGCGCTGGTTCTCCTGAATGTTGCGGCGCTCTACATAGGCATTGTAGTTCTCCTTGTGGATGCACACATTCATGCACATCACCTTCTCAATGGCACAAATTATCCAGGAGCGCTTCTTGGTACCAGGAGGAGCAGGACGCATGCGAGGATCACGGTGGTCCTGACCGGTAGCACCGACATCATGAGCAGCCTGCTGAGTGTGAGCACTCTTCTTGTACAGCTTCACGTCCTTGTGCGACTCACAGTCCATCTCAAGATCCTCACGCAGTTCAGCAGGGTACCGGGACTTGACGAGCTTCATGATGTAGGGAGCATACAGAGGCACTTTGCGGTGGAAGAGAGCGTAATGGATCTCGTTGAAGATGAAATCCATCACATCAATCTTGTGGCGCTCAGTGTCCTCAAGATTACCCTTAGTGAATGTCAGGAAGGCATGGTGCATGAGGTTCACCAGGCCGCCACAGATCTCATCATTGTTGCCACCACTAGGAGCAATGGTCTCCCTGAACATACGCAGAAGGACGTCATATATAGGATAGAGACCCTTTGCAGATCCCACAGTGCCATTAGGAACATACAGCTCGATCAGCTTGTTCTTCTCATACTCCATCCCGTGATTGTGCATGCGAGGATCCTGAGGAACATTGAGGCCAGCAAATGGGTATCCAAGCTCAGCAGCAAAGTCATGGAATGTGGCAATGAGAAAGTGCGGTCCAGACATCCAGGACATCCCAATCTCCTTGGACTCATCAAATACCAGGGTGGCGAAGAACTACTAGATGAAGGTGGTATTGTAGGAGCATTGGGTCTCCATGAGATGGCGTAGTCCGAGAAGCTCAGCAAGATTGACAGAATTGTTGAAATACGCAGGGTTGGTAGCCATGTGGGAAAAGTTGATGTATTTCATTGGGCAGGCAGGCTTGCTCATTACAGTGTATACTTGCTTGAATAGAGTTTCCTGCTCAGCATGCCAGAAGCAAGAATCAATGGTTGGCTCTTGAGGACCCTCTCTATACCAGGCCTTGGCGCGCCATGCCTTGAAACTCAGCTACAGACATGGTGCCCACATTGATAACAGTCTTGCCATGTTGCTTGCGGGCCCGATGAGCTGCTCTGTCAGTGTTGCGCTCCCTCTCATAGGATTTCTCCTCATCACGCTGGCGGCGACGAGTCTCAACCTCGTCAACAAACACCCCCTCGTCATCCTCCCTCAAATGGCGCCACCTTTTGCGAGAGTTGGTCACCTTGGAGGGCCTAGAGCTTGAACCATCTGCGAGAAAAGCAAAAAAAGAAGCCGCAAAGAAACAACAACAAAACATCAAAACGGGGGCTCACAACTTATAGAGTGGAATAAGGGATCTCTGTTAGAGATTCAGGGCAGGCCGGATATTCCAGCCACTGTCGAAATTTCCGGGGGGCGGAAATTCCGGCCAGGGGGCGAAAATTTCTGGCCCTCAAAAATTCGTATTAGGGCTGAGAATATAGGCCTGCCACAAATCTAAAACAACAAAGGAGAGCGATGGGGGGAACAAGAGGATATACATGGAACTAGTGTACGGTTGTTCCACCCCAAAACTCAAAGAAGATGATAGGAAACGAGATCTAATCGTCCGACAACCCTAGATTACGGAGAAAACATGGCACATACCGGGATCCATGGGGCGAGGAACGGATGTGCGGTCTCTTGATCCGCAAAAGGCTGCCAGAGGATGAAGAGGGGAGGCAAGAGGGCCTCCTGGGAGGCTCGGAGGCGGCGGCGGCGGTTGGGGGCGGAGTGGAGGCGAGGGGAGGGGGAAAGGATCTAGAAACTCCCCTCCCGTCGCCTATTTATATCCCCCAGCCTCTTACCCCGGAATATTCCGGTGTTAAGGCCAGAAATTCCGCCCCAAATTTCCGGTGTGCCTTCTACGAGGGGGCACGACGGATTTTGGGATGGAATTTTTTGGAAAATCTCGAGCCCCGGAAATTTCTGGGCCTCAGGCCAGAATTTCCGGGGTTCCCGCACACGCCGAGTTTTTGAAAAATAGGACAAGATGTGAGCCACCAAAACAGCGATAAAACAACGACAATGATCAAACTCAAACACAAAAACGAGAAAGAGCAAACAAGACAAACACCATAATCAAAGAGGAAAAATGTTGGTGGCCGAAGCCACCGTGTTTGAGTGTATACCAAGGAGCCGCGAAGATATATCTTGGGCCCAAAAGTATGACTCACGTTGAAGCACAATAAGTCACATAATGACTAGATATGCATGAAGTTTTGATTGTTTTGCGCATGATAGGAGGAATGTTGGTCCATGAGTTGAAATCGCTCCCCTATGTCCATGCCTACATCTAAACTTAGATAACATGTGTAGTGGGGGTACATATGCAAGGGTTCAAGTGAAGTTAGACGCATCGATCACATTTAGTTCATTCCTCAAACCCCAAAACCTTGGTTCATCAAGGGCCTTCGTGAAGATATCCGCAAGTTGATCCTTGGTCGGCACATAGGAGAGATCAATATCGCCCTTCTCAACATGATCCCGAATGAAGTGATGTCGAATTTCAATGTGCTTCGTCTTGGAGTGAAGAACGGGGTTTTAGGCGATCTTGATAGCACTCTCATTGTCGCACAAGAGGGGGACCTTGTCGAAGTCAATACCATAATCTCGCAAAGTTTGCCGCATCCATAGCAATTGAGCACAACAACTAGCCGCGGAGATGTACTCGGCCTCGGTGGTGGAGAGGGCGACGCAGTTTTGCTTCTTGGAAGACCAACAAACCAATGAGCGGCCAAGAAATTGACAACCACCGGATGTAGACTTCCTATCCGTCTTCTCGCCCGCATAGTCCGCATCCGAGTATCCAATGAGCTGAAATCTTGAACCCTTGGGATACCAAAGACCGAAGTTTGGGGTATGAACCAAATAGCGAAAGATGCGCTTAACCGCTTCAAAATGAATTTGCTTCGGAGAGGCTTGAAACCTTGCACATTTACCTACGCTATACATGATATCGGGTCTAGATGCACAAAGGTAGAGAAAAGAGCCAATCATGGAGCAGTATACCTTTTGATCTACCTCTTTACCATTCGGGTCGGGTTTCAAGTCAACAGTCGTGGACATGGGAGTTTTCATAGGCTTGGCATCATGCATGTTGAATCGCTTGAGCATGTCTTGAGTATACTTGGCTTTCTTGATGAAGGTGCCTTCGGGGAGTTGCTTGATCTAAAAGCCAAGGAAATACTCCAACTCGCCCATCATAGACATCTCGAATTTATCCGTCATAAGCTTGCAAAACTCATCATTGAATGCGGTGTTAGTAGAACCAAAAACGATATCATCCACATAGAGTTGGCATATGAACAAGTCACCTCAAACCTTTTTGGTGAAAAGGGTGGGATTGATTAAACCAACATTGAACCCACGATCCACTAGAAACTCTTTAAGATGCTCGTACCACGCACGTGGAGCCTGTTTAAGTCCATAGAGCGCCTTATCGAGTTTGTAGACATAATCGGGGTGTTTGGGATCCTCGAAACCCGGAGGTTGCTTGACATATACCAACTCATGGGTGGGACCATTTAAGAATGCATTTTTCACATCCATTTGTTGTAGTTTGAAATTATGATGAGAAGCATATGCAAGCAAGATATGAATTGATTCAAGACGAGCTACAGGAGCGAAGGTTTCACCGAAATCGACACCTTCGACTTGAGAAAAGCCTTGAGCCACCAATCTCGCCTTGTTGCGAATGACGATGCCATCTTTATCTTGTTTGTTCTTGAAGATCCACTTGGTGCTGATGATGTTCTTGCAATCCTGAGGTCTTGGTACTAACTTCCACACCTTATTGCGCTCGAAATTGTTGAGCTCATCGTGCATAGCTTCAAGCCAATCTTGATCTTCAAGCGCTTCATAGACCTTCTTGGGCTCAATGTGAGAGAAGAAAGTATGAGCCTTGCTAAAGTCTGCCAATTTTCTTCTTGTGACTACCCGTCCACGAACTTGTCCAAGAATCATGTCCTCCGTGTGACCGGCACGAGCAAGATTTTCCAGCCTTATCTTTTCCCTACGAGCTAGTAACTCCTCCAAAGACTCCTTGGATATAGCTTGATCATCACCTTCATCATCGGAGTCATGTCCATCTCTTCCTTGATCTTGATCCTCAATGGGAGATGGCTCTCTTATGTGTTGGGTTTGATCACCAACATGAGTGTCTTGTCCTTGTCCTTCATTGTGAGCTTGGCCTTGATTATGAGCTTGGCCTTGAGTGTTAGCTTGGCCTTGTTCGATGGAATGATCTTGATCATTAGCTTGGCCTTGATTTGTAGCTTGAGGGCTTGGTGCATCTTGTTGGGTAGCTTGTGTATCAATAGGTGTAGTCAATGGCTCCACTTGAGTAGAGCATAGTCCTTCTCCCTCCGTCATCCGGTAACCCTCAATGGGGATTATATCACCAATCCCCATTCTTCTTATGACGATGGGAGGAATTGCATCTCCTACAACACCATGATCTATACGCCCCCCTTGGGACCCATTATTATCATCAAACACCACGTTTATAGCTTCTTCAACTTGTCCGGTGGACTTGTTGTAGACTCTATAGGCGTGAGCGTTTGTGGCATAACGAACAAAGATACCCTCATATGACTTGGTCTTGAATTTTGACAAGCGTTTATCTCTCTTACGAATGAAGCACTTGCAACCAAATACCTTGAAGTATGACACATACGGATTCTTTCCCGTGAGAATCTCATAAGGGGTCTTGTTCAAGATACAACCGGTTGCTAGCATGGCAAGCGGTGGAGACGGTTTCGGCCCAAAAGTTGTATGGGGAAGATAATTCTGCAATCATAGTCCTTGCCGCCTCCGTTAGTGTTCGGTTATTCCTCTCCGCCACACCATTTTGTTGAGGGAAGATAATTCTGCAATCATGAGCAATCCCCTCCTCGCTAAGAAATCCCTCCACGGTGTAGTTCTTGAACTCGGAGCCATTATCACTCCGGATTTCCACAATGCTTGTATTGTGTTGGTGTTCCACCAAAGTGATGAACTCGATGACCCTCTTTTGAGTCTCACTCTTCCTCTTGAAAAAGTACACCCAACAATATCTTGAATAGTCATCCACAGTCACCAAGCAATACTTCTTGCTTCCAAGACTATCATATGATAGGGGACCAAAGAGGTCCAAATGAATGAGCTCGAGGATTCTTGAGGTGGTGATGTTGGTCTTGGTGGGGTGAGCTTCTCCATGTTTCTTTCCAAGAACGCAAGAGATACACACACGATCTTTGGCAAACTTAGCATTCGTTAGTCCTAGAACATGATTGCCACTTTGAAGGTCATGCAACGTCCTCATATTGGTGTGGGCTAACCGGCGATGCCATAGCCAACCCACATAAAATTTAGTCATTAGGCATGTCGCGGCACACGTGTCTCCTTTAGATAGGTCCACTACATACATGTCGTTCTCGACATGCCCAACAAAGGCTACTCTAAGAGCCGTCTCCCAAGTGACAATCACATTCTCTTTATTAAAGAACGAGGTAAAACCACTTTTTGCAAGTTGAAGGACCGAGATGAGATTGTAGCCAAGGGACTCGACTAGGAGGACATTCTCAATTGATAAATCATTTGAGATAGCCACCTTGCCTCGTCCCAATACCTTTAGCTCGGAGTTATCACCAATAGTGACGCAATTGAGATGAGGTAATGGAGGATTAAGTTCACTCATCGCGTCTTTGCTTCCGATCATATGTTGGGATGCACCACTATCCACCGTCCATTTGCTCGACCCGAAAGCACTTCCCTACAATAGATTAGTGTCTTGATTTAGGTACTGATGGCTAGGTTGAGACTCCAAGTGCAGAGTGTGTAGCTAGTGGCAAGCCTTCTTCCCCACGAGGGTGACTTGAGGGTTTATATCGAACTCTTGGGGAGCCAGTATTTCAGCAGTTGTCTTTCAAGCTTCCTCCAGGATCCTGCAAACAAGTAGAGAATTTTGTGCCCTCAACCTCACCAAGTGGTTGTCAAGCACAAGGCGTGAGACTTCTAAATTGCAATGCAAAACTGAAAGTAAATGTGCAATAATTAAATCTACTACTAAATGCAAATGAGAAAATAAATATGCAACGGATTGTTTTTGTATTTTTGTGATGCAAGTGGTGATGGAGATAATGTAAATTCGAATTGGAGATGCAAGTAAAGTAAATTGCAGCAAAGTAACTAGAGTGTTTTCTTATATTTAAAATAGGACCGGAGTTCATGGTTTCACACTTGCATTCTCTCAAATAAAGTAGACGGTGGACATAAAGAATTACATGTGAGATTACAATAACATGTTTAACATTGAGTACTTTCATATGGGCATCACGTCCTAGCATAGAGATCTCTACGGTCATATTGATCCCTCTTATACTCCACCAAGATGCGAAATAAATCATAATACCTCGATAATTAAGGAAAAACCAGAGTATAGCTTTAAGCAATGTGACATGAAGTTGAAGTAAGAACTTGCTAGATCTAGTCATGGAGATTGATTAGTGTCACTTCAAATCCCCGGTAACAAGGTACTCCTTTTTATCCCTAGTGAGGTAACTAAGAAAGGTTTAATGAAACCTAAGTGGATTGCTGAACTTCTGTCACTATCACAGCACTAGCCACCCCCCCTCGTTACTCCAACTAATGCACCCATCACCCCACACACGCTCTCAAGAACTAGATTGATCAAAGCTAGCAAATAAGAACGGAGTACATAAGATACATCTACTCAAATAACTCAAGAGAAACAATTGCAATCTCAGATTCAATAACTCATAGAAAAGATCCACCACATAGGAATTACAACGGTGCCCGTAATCATGTGAGGCAGCTCATACAGATCTAATTAGTGAAGCACATAGAGAGAGAGAGATACAAGTGCTACTTCCACAAACCCATAACCCTGGGGTGGACTACTCCCTCTTCATGGATATGTCGATGGAGATGACGTTGGAGGGGTAGGAGATCACACCGGCGGCGCCGCGCCGGAGTTTTCTCCCTCCAATCTGGAACTTCAGGTCTCTGTTTCGGTGTTTCGGTGTTTCGGCGGCGCTCTCCTCCGTAAGGGTATGGGGGACCCTTTTTATAGTCGGTTTTAGGTCAAGACGGAGTCGGTAAGTCGAAGATGGAAGGAATTGGGGCCACAGGGGCCAAAAGGGGGCCTCTCACGCGGCCAAGAAATCTGGCCGCATGGAGGGTCCTCTTTTGGACCTCCTTGCCCAATTCTCGTGGATCCTTCGCCCGCAAGTCTTCTCCTTCCAAGAAAATGACCCCCGCAGATTTTCAGGTGATTTCGCGGAAGTTTGCCCCCTGAAACGTCAAAAATATAGAAAACGGGGTTTCTGACAGGCAGGGTTAATTCCATAAGAGTTGGGGGACTTTGTAATTTAACCCCAAAATACTATAAAACATTGAATTATACCCTTATATGATGCAATATGTAATAGAAAACCATGTGAAAATATGCAAAATTTATCTATGCATTTTACATGCATCAACATCCCCAAGCTTAACCCATGCTCGTCCTCGAGTATGAAGGTGATAAAACTAAGATGGGTTTTGCATATTGAAACAATCATGGGATATCAAGGAGGATTATTCATGCTACATATAATCAAACGATTAATACTAGAAACGAGTAGCAATATACAATTCATGTTGTAAGAAATATCAAATATGCAAGCAAAGATGCTTCATGAAAGTTCACAAAGTGTATAATGAAATAAAAGCACTATGGACCAAATTCATACACAAAATGAAAAATAAAATCCTATATTGGTCAAAGAATAGCATAATGGAGAATAGAAAATATGGTGGACACTTTGGAGAAAATTGAGTAGAGGTAAAACATGATCATGTCTTATTTAGCCTCTAAATTATTCAACTAAAATTACTAATTGAAATGTGGTATCCATTGATCTAGGACTCTCATTGCCCCTTTATCACTAGCATCTTAAAATTGTGAGTATTGAAGTAATGAGAATGACAAGGTGGTTGAAAGCCTCATGCCCCGTGAGTGTGAAAACCTACTCCATGATTACTCAACTTAAGATTACTAATAAGCTTTGTACAATCATAATAAGTATTAATGACATCATAGAGAACCGCAAAGAGGTACCTCTTGCCCCATGACATGATAACAAGCCCATGTTACAATGACAAGATGAACAAACGGAGTAGACTCATCATCCTTTTTATTTTCATTCACTATTATGCATAGCTTCTTATTTTATTATAGGATGTGTTGTAGAGTCACTCAAGCTGTAAGTAAATTTCCACCATGATAAAGCATGGCTTGGGTTAGCGGCCCAATGCGTTTCTCTAGTCATATAGATACTTACTCATTAAAACTTACTATTCCTATATTTCATTTCGGCATGGTAGGAGTCCAAAAACAAAAGTACATGATATCAACCAAATGTAATTTTTTTGTGCAATGTTGAAAGCTTTCCGGTGATACACGTTTATAGCTAGCTCCCAACCACACACTTGTCAAACGCAAAACTTGTGGCTCCCATTATTGGGTCATGTTTATTAGATGCATAAAAAGTAAAGTGTGCCTTCAAAAATTCGTGAGAGTCCTATCCCAAGTTCAACCCATGACAATTAATAAAGTGAATATCTTAATTTAGAACATAAATAACACAATAACATGGTGAACATACTCGGAATAGCAATGAAGCTAATGGGAAGATATGGTGGACTCACTGGAAATACTTGGCTAAGGAGTGTTGGAAACAAGTTTTTACTTGTTGGAATTTTTAAATTTTTGGGATAGCAAGAGGGAGATAGTTGACCAGCTACTATGCATGCATATGTCCATAGAACTAATCATTTCATGACAAACTAAATAAACCAGCAATTAACATCAAGGACATGAATAAGAGATAGCTCAAGACAACATTATTGCAAATTTCTACATATAAAAAGCCTATAAATCATGCAAACATATGTAGCTCTTCAAATCAACCATGGCATCCCTATTCCAAGTCATAATACTAGCATCCAATACATTCCAACCCCAAACTCCAGTAGCTCAATCTCATATAAAATGATGGTGGTCTTATCAAAACAAAAATAAAAACAAAAACTAGACGCTTCAAGTCTCTACGATAAATGCTTTGCTTAGAAAAAAAGAAAGTAGACGTGTGCTAACCAAAAGAGTGTAGCTCCAGTGGGGTGTTCATCACATCCCCAAGCTTATGGCTTTCACCATTCTTGGATGTCTTGAGGCGCAGCTCCTCTATTCCTTGTGAAAAAACTTCACAAAACATGTTTCTCCCATTCTTTTTCTGTGGGGTGAGATTAGCAAGGACAAACAAATCACATGCTTGCTGTGCAAAATTCCAAATCAAATGCTCCAGTAGATAGACAATAAGGTTCATTATGTTGTATGTTCACTCTCTTGCTTGAAAGAATCATGGAAATTAGATTCCCAAGCCCAAAGAGTGCATAAAACAAAAGAAGGCATAATCTGTCCAGAAAAGCAGCAGCAGCAAAACGAACGTTTTTCCCTAAGCTAGACTCGTGAAAAAATTAAGACAATTTTTGTTCTTACAGAGGACAAAAAGTTGCAGAACATACTAAAAAATTAGCTCAGTCCGACATACCAATAAAACACGTAAAATCATACGGTGAGCAGACTCGTGCTGAAACAGAAATTTCATGCACTAGGATAGCAACTTATAAGTCCAAATGGGTTTGACTTGACTCTTTATTGAAAACTCCAGAATTAAAACAAAAAAAACTAATCTCTTGATACAGCAAGAGGACACTAGGAAAATCCAAACAAAAACAACCGGGTTGCCTCCCGTAAAGCGCTTTCTTTATAGCCATATAGCTAGGCTTTGCTTACTTGATAATCAAGAGGGATAAAGCTCATGAGGGAGCTTGTTCTTCAGCGTGCCCCTCTTCCTTGGGAAGTGATCCATGCTTTTCTTGTGAGGGAACTGAAACTTGACATTCCCTTCCTTGGAGTCTATGATTGCACCTATAGTACGAAGAAAAGGTCTACCAAAAATAATAGGACTAGGGGATTTATCCCTCATATCCATAATAATGAAATCAACGGGTACGAAAGTCATGTGCAATTCAATCATAACATCTTTTACTTGTCCTACAACATGTTTAGTAGAGTTATCAGAAAGGACAAATTCACTTGAGCACTTTTCTAAATTTTCTAGTTCTAGCAATTCATATAATTCTTTAGAGAATACCGATACACTAGAACCTAGATCTAACATAGCATGGTGAATTTCTTTTCCAATTGAAACTAGCACCTTGGGGATCCATGCATCCCCAAGCTTAGGAGGTATCATGGCCTCATTCTTGTACCTAGCAATTTTTTCTTGCAAGACATGATTAGCAATATAAGATCCAAAGCCAGGTTGATTAACATTTATAGTGGGGTCACTAGCAAATTTTTGTAGAGTAGCAATAAGTTCTTGCAAGCTACTTTTTTATAAATCAAGCAATGGATCCTTAATTTCAGTAAGCATCATAATTTCCTCTACTTTTCCTTTTCTATTATGCATATTAAAAATCTCATAGAGATCATCAAAAATATCCTCGGGTACTTCAGCCTTTTTTAAGCTCTCTTTAATTTTAACCTCTAAGAGCAAACTTTCAAGAAAAACATGGGTATTTGCAGCATTAGTACTAGTAAAAGATCCCCCACATTCATTATCTAAAAAGGCTCTAGAAGTTTCAGAAAATCCCTTATAAAACATATGCATAAGTATCCAATCTCTAAAGCCATGCCCTATTCCATATGCCGTACTTCTAAATCTCTCCCATGCTTGTATCATTGATTCATCTTTTTCTTGTTTAAAGGTAATGAGCAATTGTTTAACATTGTAATTCTTTTCAGCATGACAAAACCTTTCAATAAATGCAGCCCTTAAGTTGAACCAAGTAGTAAAATTGCTAGGAGGCCATCTTAATATCCAATCTAATGCTTTGCCTCCTAGTGAGTAGGGAAAGAGTTTAACTTTAGTAGTGTTGATGTTTGCATGATTCAAGTTCAAAGTTTTACATCTTTCATCAAATTTCTTAAGATGGAACAAAGGGTCTTCTTTAGGCTTTCCATAGAAACGAGATTCATAAATCATTTTAATAACACTAGGATCTACCTCTAATTTTTCAACTGGAATATTTAGCTCTTGAGGGAAATTCCTAACACTGAATGGCCAATAAGTTCTCTGCTCTATTTTCCAAGTTTTTATGTAGTTTTTAATTTTTTATGCAAAACAAAAGTAAAGTAACTAAGCAAATTCGAAATACTAAAATAATCTAGATAACTAAATGCAAAAATAAAATGCAAACTAAAATAAAATATGCAAGACAAAACAAAAACGAGAACAAAAACAAAAACAAGACAAGAAACACAACAATCTACTTGAAAGAAGGTGGAGATAGAAAGGACGGTACTCACGTAGGTGCAACCTCCCCAAGCTTAGGTGTTTGCACACCTTGTTGGTGATGAAGACTTCTTGTGAGCTCCCTTGGACAAATCCTTCACCTATGGCTCCCCGGCAACGGCGCAAGAAAAACGCTTGATGGCTAGGTTGAGACTCCAAGTGCAGAGTGTGTAGCTAGTGGCAAGCCTTCTTCCCCACGAGGGTGACTCGAGGGTTTATATCGAACTCTTGGGGAGCCAGTATTTCAGCAGTTGTCTTCCAAGCTTCCTCTAGGATCCTGCAAACAAGTAGAGAATTTTGTGCCCTCAACCTCACCAAGTGGTTGTCAAGCACAAGGTGTGAGACTTCTAAATTGCAATGCAAAACTGAAAGTAAATGTGCAATAATTAAATCTACTACTAAATGCAAATGAGAAAATAAATATGCAATGGATTGTTTTTGTATTTTTGTGATGCAAGTGGTGATGGAGATAATGTAAATTCGAATTGGAGATGCAAGTAAAGTAAAGTGCAAGTAAAGTAAATTGCAGCAAAGTAACTAGAGTGTTTTCTTATATTTAAAATAGGACTGGGGTTCATGGTTTCACACTTGCATTCTCTCAAATAAAGTAGACGGTGGACATAAAGAATTACATGTGAGATTACAATAACATGTTTAACATTGAGTAATTTCATATGAGCATCACGTCCTAGCATATAGATCTCTACGGTCATATTGATCCCTCTTATACTCCACCAAGATGCGAAATAAATCATAACACCTCGATAATTAAGGAAAAAACAGAGTATAGCTTTAAGCAATGTGACATGAAGTTGAAGTAAGAACTTGCTAGATCTAGTCATGGAGATTGATTAGTGTAACTTCAAATCCCCGGTAACAAGGTACTCCTTTTATCCCTAGTGAGGTAACTAAGAAAGGTTTAACAAAACCTAAGTGGATCGCTGAACTTCTGTCACTTTCACAGGACTAGCCACCCCCCGTTACTCCAACTAATGCACCCATCACCCCACACACGCTCTCAAGAACTAGATTGATCAAAGCTAGCAAATAAGAACGGGGTACATAAGATACATCTACTCAAATAACTCAAGAGAAACAATTGCAATCTCAGATTCAATAACTCAGAGAAAAGATCCACCACATAGGAATTACAACGGTGCCCGTAATCATGTGAGGCAGCTCATACGGATCTAATTAGTGAAGCACATAGAGAGAGATATAAGTGCTACTTCCACAAACCCATAGCCCTGGGGTGGACTACTCCCTCTTCATGGAGATGTCGATGGAGATGACGTTGGAGGGGTAGGAGATCACACCGGCGGCCCCCCGCCAAAGTTTCCCCCCTCCAATCTGGAACTCCAGGTCTCTGTTTCGGTGATTCGGTGTTTCGTCGGCGCTCTCCTCCGTAAGGGTACGGGGGACCCTTTTTATAGTCGGTTTTAGGTCAAGACGGAGTCAGTAAGTCGAAGATGGAAGAAATTGGGGCCATAGGGGCCAAAAGGGGGCCTCTCACGCGGCCAAGGAATCTGGCCGCGTGGAGGGTCCTCTTTTGGGCCTCCTTGCCCAATTCTCATGGATCCTTTGCCCGCAAGTCTTCTCCTTCCAAGAAAATGACCCCCGCAGATTTTCAGGTGATTTCGCGGAAGTTTGCCCCCTGAAACGTCAAAAATATAGAAAACGGGGTTTCTGACAGGCAGGGTTAATTCCATAAGAGTTGGGGGACTTTGTAATTTAACCCCACAATACTATAAAACATTGAATTATACCCTTATATGATGCAATATGTAATAGAAAACCATGTGAAAATATGCAAAATTCATCTATGCATTTTACATGCATCAGGTACCCATTGTTGAATGGGTCCTCTTTTGTTATCAACAAGGGTCTTTGGAACCCAAATAGTCCAATGATAATCATCACCATAAGAAGTACCAACATATTTAGCATACACATGACCATCTCTATATTTCATAAGAACATAAGATGGATTATATTTGCCGGCAAAGTTAATATGAGTGGTGCTCCCCCTAGAGGTATCACCACCCACAATGGTGTTGGTCTCCTTGTATTTGACCACCTCTCCCTCTTTCACAAATTTCACTCCTTGTGAGGGAGCGGTGACCTTCTTCTTGTTCTTCTTGTACTTCTTCTTTGACTTAGCTACATAGCCAAGTCCCTCCTTTCCATTCTTCACTCTTTGAGGAATCACTTCATTGAGAGTCTTCTCACCTCCTACAAGATTAGCAGCACCACAAGAATTGCTAGGCAAAGTGCTAATGCAAGTAGATGAAGAGGACATGACTTTCTTATTTGATTGTTGATCTAGAAGATTGTCATGAGATTTGGTTAGCTTGTCATGGATTTCTTTAAGAGACGTGAACTCCTTTTCTAGTTTCCCATGACGAGCAACAAGTTCCTCATGAGAAATTCCTAGCTTCAACTCTTCATTTTCAAGGGTTTTAACAAGAGCAAGAGATTGTTCATTATCTTTCCTAAGCTTAGAGACACTCATAGCAAAAGTCTCTTCAAGACTAGATAATTTCTCCTCAAGTGAGGCTCTAATGGAACCCTCGTTTTCAAGAGCCTTTTCAAGTTATTTCTCATTGCAAGAGTGACCTCCATGGCTTTCCAAGGTCATGATAATTTTCTCCTTTTCATCTACAAGAGAGTTAGCATCATCAAGTTGCCGCAAAAGGGCTTTTACTTTCTCCTTAGTCTCACCTTTGAGGCTAGCTAGCCAAATGCCTAGCTCCTTTGCCTCACTATCCTCCTCACAAACATTTTCAACACAATCCAATAATGAAGGAGGTTTAGTGACAATGGTCTTGGAATTGGGAGAGCATACCGAAGTGGCTTTTTCCACAAGACATGTAGGTCAGATAGCCGCAATCCCATTGGGGGATTCAAATAGAGAGACCGATGGAGATGAGGCGGTAGCTATGGCAACATGGGACACACCTACAACTTCATCTTCTCCTTCATCTCCGGAGATATAGGTTTCCAACACCGCCCCTTCTTGAACATAAAGAGCCCTTGGCACTCTTCTAGCGAAGTTCTTGTTTTGTGGAGCCTTGGCCTTGTTCTTGCGGACTATCTTGCCTTCATTTTCTTCTCTTGGCTCAAAGGGCACTCCTTTACAAAGTGATTTGCACTTCCACAATTGTAGAAAGTCCTTGGTCGCTCCCCCTTCTTCTTGTAGTTCTTGTTTCGCGGAGGTCTTGGAGAGCCGACCTTGTGAGCTTCCCATCTCTTCCAATATCCGTGCATAGCAAGGGCAATGCACTTATGAGCGCCAGTGTAAGTGTCCTCATAGTCTTCCTCATCATCATCCTCTTCTTCAACTTCTTCAACTCGAGCCATTGCCTTTGACTTCAATGCAAGATTGGGTGTCTTTCCCATTCCTCTTGAGCGAGCGAGAGCATCATCCGCACTCTTGTGTGATATGGATATGGCGATGAATTCACTAAGAACACCAATGGAGTTGAGAGAATTGTAGTCCGCCCTCGTCCGAATGCTAGTGGAGAGGTTTTTCTTGAAAGGTGTAATAGCTTTGATGAACTTCCTATTTATCCACTCATCAGAGATCTCTTCTTTTCCAAAGTCCCTCAATTGATTGGCGAGGGTGACAACTCTCCCATATAGCTCCTCGGGGGACTCATCCTCTTGCATAACAAAGTTCTCGGACTTGTCAATGGCCACATCATACTTGGATGGTTGAATGCTAGCATTGCCTTGAAACAAAGTGTCAAGCTTGTCCCATGCTTCCTCAGCGGTCTTGCAACCTCGAATGTGAGTGAGATTCTCCCTTGGAAGAGCCTTTTGAATGATGACAAGGGTAGTCTTGTTGAGTTGAAATTCCACATCTTCCCTAGGAGTCAATTTTCTTGGGTCATGGGGATGAACCCACAAGGCGGTGCAAGAGCCGGAAATATGTGAATCCATTTCAAACTTTCAAGAAGGGAATTCATTAGTGTTAAGCATGGGAGGAAGTCCAACATTAAGAATGTGTGGAATTGAAACTATTGGATAAATGGAGTCATAATTTTGAGGTGGTGGGACTTTTGAGTTGGACCCCGAACCATTAGCCGTTTGAGACTTGGAGCCTCTGGCATTCTCCTTTGCCTTAGCCTTTTGTGTGGCTTTCGCCTTAGCTTTGGCAATGTTGTTTTTGATCTCGGTATCATCCGGAAGAGTTTCCTCTTCCGAACTCTCCGCATCGGAGACATGGGGAGAATCCGTGCGCCCCTTAGGTTTACCCATCATGATCTCCATCATCTTGTTGATGGAGGAAAACTTCGATCCAACACTAGAGCTAACCTTGGACAATTGGGTTCGAATGGTCACAACTGTCGTCTCTAGGTTAGCTATAGTCTCGGCCATTTTGGAGAGCTCCTCCCTAGAAGATTCGGGATCATCTCTGTTGGCCATGATACTCTTAGGCGGTTAAGCTCGATATAAGAGCCGAGGCTCTGATACCAATTGAAAGTACACAATGGTCAACTAGAGGGGGGTGAATAGATGACCTACAAATTTTAATCCCTTTTCACTTTTAGATGGGCTTTAGCAAGTAAACAACTTGGTTATGTAGATGTGCAACTAGGTAGACACCCTATGTGATAAGCAACAAGAATGCAACGGAAGTAAAAGCAAGGCACAAGATAACCACAAGTGAAAAGCACGTAGACAAGGATATGTTTTCCGTAGTTCCTTCTTGAAAGAAGTATGTCTACGTTGGATAGGTGGGGAGCCATCTAGGCACTCCTCAATAGCACGATTATGCACACCTTGTTCTCCTTGAGCTTCTCCGGCGAGGGAGATTCTCTTTTCCACTATGAGGTTGACTTGAAGGTGTTGACCAAACCTTTACAAGGGGGTTGAGGCTACTCCACAAGTGAGATGGAGGCTCTCAACAATCCGAAGTTTCTTGCTACAAGGTGGAAGATACAAGCACTAGGGTTTCTCTAGGATGACAAAGCAACCAAGAGATTCCAAGATCCCAAGGGGTATGGTATGGGAAAATACTTTTCGGCTTGGTAGAAAGGTAGATCTAGGCCTCCTCCATGAGATCCTTGAAGGGCATCGAATTTGGTTGGAGGAGGAGGGAGATCGGGGCATTTTGAGCTCTTGAACAATGGAGGAGAGAGAGGAATGGACGAACTAGCTGTCTAGAGGAAGAAGACAGCTATTTATAGCCTCCTCCAAATTCTGACCATTGCAGTACACCAGGGCCGGAATATTCCGGGGCTAGAAGGACGGATATTTGAAATATCCGGGGGGGGGGCGGATTTTTGAATAATCCGGGGCCGGAATATTCCGGCCAATAATCTGCCCCCATCTCTGCGCGCAGGGAGCAGCACCACGCTGAAAAATTGCGAAGGACGTGAGGGCCGGAAATTTGCCCCGGAATATTCCGGGAAAATATCCGCCCCACCTTCTGTGTGCGGGCACCTGCGAAACCTCCAAATTCTGCTAAGGACCTGGGGGCGGATATTTGCCCCGGAAATTTCCAGGCAAATTTCCGCCCCGGCTTCAGTGCGCGGGAAGATGGAGTTCAATACTTAGTTGTTTGAAGAGACCAAAGGGGCCGGAAGATTCCGGCCTATATCCACCGGAATTTTCGGGGGCAACACCTTAATAATCCGGCTGCAGTATAAATCTTCTTCAGAAATCCTCTGTGAAATTCTCCGAGAGTATTATCATTAATCATCTGAGAGACCAGCTGTAGACACTTAAACAACATTGTTAGTAGAGGGTAAAACCGTGTTGTTATCATCACCAAAATCATTAGAGGGATCATGAGCTTTCAACTGGGTCCATAGTTCACTAGTGGTGTCTCTCCGTGAAAGATAAATAACATGTGTGGTGAACAAATTACAGCTGAGAAACTGACAGAAATGAAGGCTGCACCGTAGTGCATATGCAAGACATAAATATTACTATGTGATTCATGCGGGCATTACAACAAAATACATAGACCGTTATCCAACTGCATCTATGACTAAAAATCCACCCTCCAAAAATCATTCGAACAAACGTTGGGTATTAAGTTGCAAGCAACAGATAACCGCAGTAAGCAAAGTGTGTAATGTAAATAATAACATCATCCTTAGACAAAGCATTCTTGTTTTCTCCCTAATGGCAAAAACACATCCTCCATCCGTCACGTTTCTGTCACTCGAGCACAGATGCAAAGGAGGCATGAACCCACTATCGATTATAAATACTCCCTCTTGGAGTTACCAGCATCTACTTGGCCAGAGCATCTACTAATAACGGAGAGAATGCAAGATCATAAATAATATAAGCATGAAGATAACATGATATATTGATAATCAGAAGACATAACATTCAACATTCATCAGATCCCAGCAAACACAACATGTAGCATTACATACAGATGATCTTGATCATGATAGGCAGCTCACAAGATCTAAACATGAGGTACAAAGTGGAGAGAACAACCATCTAGCTACTGTTATGGACCCGTAGTCCAGGGATGAACTACTCACGCATCAATTCGGAGGAGGGCATGGTGGTGTAGACCCCTTCGGTGATGATTTCCCTCTCCGACAGGGTGCCGGGGAGAGCTCCAAAACCCTCCCGATCTCGGGATGACGGCGACGGCGGCCTTAGGTGTTTCTCGGAAAAAAGTGGTATACCTTTAGGTTTTATGTCTCAGGGGGATTAAATAGGTAAAAGGGCAAAGGCGGTGGAGCCCTGGGGGCCCACACCACCCCCCAGCGCGACCAAGGGGGGGAAGGCGTGCCGCCCTATGGTGTGGGCCCCCTGAGGCCTCCCTCTGGGTCTCTTCGGGACTCCGTGGAACCTTCGGTAATTCTAAGACCTCCGGGCTTCGAATTTTCCAATTCCGAGAATATTTCCAGAACAACTTTTCTGAAACTAAAAACAGCAGAAAACATGGAACTGGCTCTGTGGCATCTTGTCAATAGGTTAGTCCAGAAAATCGATAAAAATGACATAAAGTGTATATCAAACATGTGGGAAACAATAAGAAAACAACATGGAACATCAGAAATTAAGGATACATTTATGACGTATCACTGATCGTTTGACAAAGGTAGCCCATTCATACCAGTAAAGACCACCTACACTAGTGCTAAGCTAGCAGAGATCTACATGAAGAGGATTGTGTGCCTAAATGGTGTACCCAAGAGTATTGTATCTGATAGAGGCACCTAGTTTACATCTCATTTCTGGAAGGAGTTAAATGAGTCCTTAAGAACCAGAGTGGAATTCAACACAACTTTGCACCCTCAGACCGATGGTCAAATTGAGAGAGTGAAGAAAATATTGGAGGATATGTTGAGAGCATGTGCCTTGGATTATGGATCTAATTGGGAGGATAACTTTCCTTACACGGAATTCTCTTACAACAATAGTTACCAGGAAAGTATTGAGATGGCACTGTTTAAAGCCTTATATGGGAAAAGTGCACTACACCATTACTATGGATTGGTGTAGGAGAACAAAGTTTCTTTGGTCCCGATATAATCCAAGAAGAAAAAAAAACAAAGTTAGATTAATTAAGGATAGACTCAAGATATCCCAGCCAAGACAGAAGAGCTACGCTGATAACAAACGTAGGGACGTCACTTAGGAAGTTGGTGATAGAACCTACCTAAGAGTGTCACCTTTTCGCGGAGTCAACGGATTTGGAATCAAAGGAAAATTAACACCTCGATTCATTGGACCATTCAAGATTCTCTCCTGCAAAGGTGAAGTAACATATGAGTTGGAACTACCTGAGATTTTATCAGCAGTTCATAATGTGTTTCATGTTAGTCAGTTGAAGAAGTGTCACCCTAAGATGTTGGAAATCCGTTAAAGGATATTGTACCTCTTGAGGAAGTACAATTGGAGAGTGATTTGACCTACACAGAGAAACCAATCAAGATATTATAAATCGTAGAAATAGTTACCCGTACCAAAACCATCAAGTTCTGCAAAGTTCAGTGGAGTCACCACACTGTGGAGGAAGCTACATGGGAGCGGGAAGATGATCTTCGAGAATACCACCCTCACCTATTTGCTGACCTTTCTGAAGCTCGAGGGCGAGCTTCATCTTAAGGGGGTTAGTCTGTAACATCCCAGGTTTTCAAAATTCAAGATAACATCATGCATACATAAACATCATGGCATTATTGCATGTTTTCACCTTGTTTCCATCTTTTCCAAAACCCTAGACCCATTTTATCCATAATAAGGAATAAAAGGGCACTTTGAAATCACCATGTTACCCCATGTGAAACTATTTTATTTTTGGGAAAGAATAGTACCAAAAGACTCCTTACATCTTAAGCTTTTTAAAACATATTTTTATGAATTTTTATGATAAGGTTTGAGTGGTTTTGAATTAATTTGTTAATCATTTGAATAAGAACGAAAAGGTAAAAACAGAGAACAAAAAAAAAACCCTAATCTACCGCGCGCGCAGCAGCCCAGCCCAGCAAGCACCCAACGAGCCAACCCAACGAGCGTGGCTCAATGATCGAAGAAACGCCACGGGACATCCCGTGCGTGCGCTCACCCTCTCCCTCTCTCTACCCTGTGGCCCCGCGGACCCACCCATCAGACGCCGTCTTCAATCCCGTGCCCTCCCTCGCGTTCAAGACAGAAGAAACACCTGATTGAAAGCCGACGTCAATTTGGCGATTAAAGCCGCCGTTTATTCCCCCTCTCCGCACCTACTTAAGCCCCTCACCTTCCTCTTCTTTTCACCTCACACCATGCAGACAGGTAGCCACCAGGCCGTGCGCATTCGAGCTCGGAATTCTATCATCGCAGTCGGCTAGGCCTACCGATTCCGACGAGTACCGGCCACCCCGGACCCTCTCTCCACCTGCATTCGCTTTATTTCTCCGCCACGCACCATTCTGACATCTTGTGCACCCCTCTTATCCCTCAGGTCGACGACGACAACAACGACAGGAGCTCACCGTCGCCTCGGGAAACTACGGCGAGGAATTTCGCAAAGAGGAGACAACCCCGACAACTTCTGCTCCGCCACCGAGCCCTTCCCGACGTGAAGATCACAGTGGTATGCCCCTTTGTCCATTTTCTGCCCGTATATAACCCACACCGTGTGTGCCCACGTTTTTGCGGCCACGCGCCATGTTTTCCGGCAACTCTCCGGTGGCCAGCGCCGCCAGCCACGCGGGATAGATATCAACCGTAGGATTAGATCCTAGGATTCAGATTAGAACTTTTAGCCGAAGCGGTATTTTAAATCGTGGCCGTCCATCGTGACTTAGATCCAGCGACCCTCGTTATCGATCTGCGCGAAATAGTATGGACCAATCAGAGGGCTCCATTTCATATCTCCCGGATCGAGCTAATTCTTTAAAAAAACAGAAATATGTGCAAACTTGTAAATTTCATAACTTTTGCTCTGTAATTCCAATTGTAATAATTTTGTACTTTCTTAAATCAGCAAGATGAGTAGAACACATTGAACCAATTTTTATTTTATTTTTGACACGTGCACAAACTTGTTATTCACAAATCTTTATAATCCCTACTTTTCTCATAACTTTAGCTATATAACTCCTGTTTGAGTAAATCCAATTGCCTTGTATTGTTGTACTCTATCGAGAGAGTAGAAAATAACAACATTTAGACCACTTTAGTAACAAAAGTTTTGTATTTGGTTGATAGGACTTTATAAAGGCATTAAAAATGGTTTAAGTATAATTTTGTACTTATTTTGTTTTCCTAAGATCTTATACATGTTATGAAACCAGAAAACAACATTTTGACTTTCATACATAATCCTCATGGTGACTGTGCATTTTTTCATCATTGCATATCATGAATACATGTCTATGTAATGTTTTTCTTTGTTTATGTGTTGTTATTTTGTTTGTGAGTCGGAGCAATTCTATAATTGTGGTTGTTGTTCCTAATCTTCCTGTTGCCAAGGCAAGTGGCACCCCATCCTTTACCCATATTTTCACCATGCATTAGTGGATTTGAGTAGTATGCATGATAGGGTCTCTTTTTATAAAGTATTATGATATGCTATATTCTAGTAGTGTGTAGCCACCCCTTTGAACCTTGTTATTTTGTAGTCACCAAGCTTAGTTTATGCTTAGCCATGCTTATATTTTGGTTTTTACAAAGTGGTTGATGAAAAATTTAATATAACCTCAATGAACCACCAGGGTGGAATTGGTAGTGCAAGGATGTCGATAGTTGAGTGTGCCTCAGGGCCTTTAATCTCCCGAAGTATTCATTTGAGGAATGCCACCCATGAACAAAGTGATTATGATGTCCCCCAAGTTTAGATTGCTTCTAGTGCAGTCTTTATTCATATGGGCTCTGACTTAGTTGAATAAGTTGTGTGGACTCGACCTGTGGCTTGACAAGCAGATGTAGAAGAATTATAGGTGGAACGGGTCTTGCCAGTTGGTAGTTTTCATGGTTCTAAAAGACTTCGACTCAAATTCTCTCCTTTCCTTAATACATTCATCATGTTGGGATGTTTGGGTGAATCGAGTACAAGGGTGAAAGTGCACAACCTCTGCAGAGTGAGAATCTTAGCCGTGTCCCCGATTATGAACAACTTCGAACAGCTGGACAAGGATGGACGGAAGAATCACATCACCATTTTCAATAAGTAAAAATTTGACAAGTAAACATTAGTAGTGGTGCTTGGATTTTATTCCAATGTTGCCACCCTTTGAAAACAAAATGACTTTATCAAAGAGTTAGGAGAAAATTGGCCTTTTGCAAATATTCCAAATTCCACCTATTTTTTTTGAAAGGAATGCAGTAGGGGAAGCCCCTACAACGATTTTTTTTAAACAATAAGAACCCGAGGACTTGAACCTGGGTGGCTGGGTTGTACATCCACTTCCCTAACCAAGTGAGCTAGGGTCACTTCTTGCCCAAATTCACCTAACCATAATATTCATGTAGTATTAGACTTGCCTTTTATATCCACCAAAGGTGTCATTTTCCAGTACATCAAATTGTACTGACTTTCTTTGGGGGCTGCATATTCCAGCGTGCAAGTTATTCTGAAGAGGAATGGAGATGTTTCTGTACTCGAGTCTACACCCAACATGTCTGCATGTGACGCATGATTGAAGATGGAGGCTCCATGTTACTTTGCTTCTGATGCTTTGAACTCTTGATGTTTAGCTAGCCTATATGGGTACGCACCTTGTAATAAGTTATACTTGGCTACTCTGGATTCCGTTGTAATAATTTTAACGCTTATGCAATGATACTTTATGTTTCGTACTGTGGTGCTAGTATTGATACCGGGACTAACACATAACACGGGTATTCTGCCTTTACTAAAAGGTGGGATGCTACACTTGGTTTGACGATGAATGAAAGCACAACACCGGAAGAACAAATAATGATTTTATGCATTTCGATGATGTATTGTGATGTGGCCGGACTTAGTGCCATTTTGGTGGATGGACATGGTGTTGGCCGAGACTTTGATATGGTGAACTTTGTATTCCTTGTTAAATTTAGTAAAAATAACAAAAACTTAATATGACCGACCCTTTTTTTTGGGGGGCGAGGGGTAACCCTTCTCAAAGGGGGAATATGCGTCCGACAACCTCCGTACCGTCCTTTATATATTTAGCATGTGCCAAACATATTATCGGGAGTCATGTCCTCCGGTCTATTTTTGCATCTGTATGGCCCGATTAGGCTTCACCTGCGAAAGGAATGTTCACGAGAAAATATGTCTATAACCTCTAAAAATTCCAGATCCGAAATAAAAAACACTTTAAGAAATCAAAAAAAGTTAAATACATGTGGGAATAATGTTGGACCTAAATTTTTTTGTAGGCTGTAGACAAATTCTTACGAACATTCATATCTTTTCCTAAATTCTTTTGGAACATCTTAAATAGATTTTTTGAATGGTAGCAAGCACACGAGACACTGGTAGCAATTCCAAGCCCAACGTGACTACCCACTGTTTCCTCCGTCTCAAATTAATCGTCTTGGATTTGTCAAAATATAGATGTATCAATAGACTAAACTATGCGTAGATATATCTATAGTTCGACAAATTGACAACAATTAATTTCAGATGGAGGGAGTAGAATATTCCCCGCTTTGCTAAATCTCCCTTACCGGCTCAAACTAAAGATCTTTCGTTGATCATCTATCCAACGGCCGCAGCCGTTCTCAATTTTAAAGCCCACAAACCCCACACATCACTCACCCCAGGTCTCCGGCGAAGTCTCCTTGCCCCTCGCGCTCTGCATCTCGTCGGCGACGAACCAAAACCCCTCACAAAATCCTTTCTGATGCGGGGTTCATAGTCCGGCTCCTCTGCCGTGTAGCAACTCGGATCGAAGCGGCGGCCCGCGGGAGGGCTTTGGGTCTAGCTTCGGATCGAAGCGCGTCTTCACCCATGGCGGCGGCACGAGGGTCCCGATCTGGGGTTTCGCAGGCGGCGTTAGCGCTGGTCGCGGCGGTGATCGTGGGATGCCTCGCTGGGGGCGTCTTTTCTGCCGAGATCCGGCGTCAGAAGAACGTGCAGGTGGCGCTCCGGGCCAAGTGGGCCGGCACGCCGCTGCTGCTCGAAGCCAAGTGAGTGGTTTCTGGCTCGATATGCTGGTATATGTGTCAGTTTGTTCGAGAATTTTAGTTTTGACACCGATTTAGTGGATTGAAGCAAGTTTTTTTACGTGCGGTATTTGTGGTTGGGATGCGATTCTGGAAACTGGTTGGCGAGCCATTCTATTGATGCGTAGTACTAAACCTGGAAACCGGCAACCCCGGCTAGTTCATTCTGCCTCAGTAGTCAGTAATCACAACCACGCCAGCTAGCTTAGTAAAAAAAATAAAGAGCTACGGGTTTGCCGGTTGAACTGTGCCCATGAATAAACATCTCTATCGCTAAGATTCCAGTTGTACAACAGTTATATGTACCATGGAACACAATATGATTCGTCAGACAACAATGTGCGTTTGTGGTTCAGCAGCACACTATCGCTATGGTCAAATCCATTGATTTTTACTGAACCGAATCGTACTAAATCACAAAAATGATTTAGAGAGAGGTTTCTGGTTTTTGAGGTTTTCTGTATCACGAACTAAAAACTATGACTGTGTTTTTTCTCTCGATAAGGGGATTTTTTTTATTACGGATGCACACAGCCGAAACAAAAAGAAATAAGGCGAATTACATATCATAGTGAGAAATTGTAAAGACGCCTCCGCACTGCGGGGTGCGTAGCCTCACCATGAACATGATGGAGTGCACTGGGAGTTGTGGAGCGGTCCATAACAACGATGATGTCGCAACAGGAGCCCTACCGGCCATGAGGAAGAATACCTCGATTCCGCCGATTTCCGCAACCCCAGCAAGCGTGACTTGACGAGGAGAGTGGAGAGGACGGGGGAGCTCCGGGATGCCATCCATGTTGGGATAAAAAATCCCTCGTCATATCCTCCAGTCTGGTACACTCCTACCTCCATAAACACGTTGCAAGGTGACCAAAAACGAGTGTAGCTGTAGTCCCGTAGATAACCTGCATGAGTGAACAATTTTTATCATTAAAAACCTTGTCATTTCTACACAGCCACAACGACCAAATAACGGCAAACGCTGCCGCCCTAATAAGTCTTTTGAACCTATTGTCCACGCTCAATGATTATGGCTAACATATCAACAACTATATTAAATAGTATAGGCGATAATGGGTCGCCTTGTGTTAAACCTTTTTTTCGTTTGAAAGTATGTACCAACATCATCATTGACTTTGATAGCAACACTTCCTCCCAAAACAAAGTTATGTATCAGAGTGCGCCACTCATGAGAAAAACCTTTCATTCTAAGTGTTTGCTACAGAAAAGACCACTTGACTTTATCATAAGCCTTTTCGAAGTCTATCTTTAGGATCACTCGATTCAACTTTTTCAGAGGCAACTCGTGAACTGTTTCATGTAAGATCACAACCCCATCAAGGATGTTACGACCTTGCATAAAAGTCGTCTGGGTCGGACGGACCACATGATCTGCCACCGTATTAAGCCTCATAATTGAGGTTTTAGTGAAGATTTTGAAGCAAAGGTCTATATTGTTGAATCCTTTCTACTTCATTAATGTTAGGCAACAAAATTATCTGACCGAAGTTTAGGCGAAATAGCTCAAGTCTGATTTGATTAATTCCGAGAAGTTCTGATAAAACTCGGTTCTTTGTTGTGCCCCATTTGGAAGGCCGCCTTTTTCACCTACTCCTCAGAGTAGGGAGCGGTAATGTGTGCGTTCTCCTCATGGGAAACTTGAGGAATGTCATCCGTTCGTGCTTCATCCAGCGAGAGGTTACTCTAGTCTGGCTCGCCAGATGTAGGAATTCAGTTGCTCATGGCCTTCAATCGTACCCTCATCTTGAGAAAGAGAATGAATGAGTTTCTTTCGATGTCTGCCATTAGCGAGATTTTGAAAGTATATCGTATTCGAATCTCCCTCCAATATGAACTGGGCCTTTGATCGTTGATACCATTTGAGCTCCTCATGAAGGAGACCCGCCATCTCCGCATTGTATTGGTTCTTTAATTCAATCTCTTGCGTGGATAGTGGTCTCAGTTCAGCATATGGCTCTAATTTATCAATGATAGATGACAAACGAAGCTTTTCCTTTTTTAACTGGCCAACCATATGTCTCACCCAACCACACAGGTGTTTACGCAAAGCGCGTATTTTATTGTTCCACCTTTCCATCGGATTGTGCCCCTTTCCCACACCATTTTAACCATGTCATAGAAACCATCTCGATGTAACTATCTCAATTCAAACTTGAACTGACATTTACAATTCAGGTTATGTGACCCAGTAGTTAATAGTATGGGGGCATGATCTGGCAATGCTTCAATATGTTCAAGGGCCCTCACTGATACCATTGGGAATTAGATTCCCAATCCGAGTCCATCAGCGCTCGGCTATTAGCCCAAGTGAACTGCCTCCCAATCATTGAAACCTCTTCTAAATCAAGGCTGCCAATTACAGCACTGAATAACAGAGGCCAATGGTTGTCATTTGTCAAATCTACCTCTGCTTTTCTCGTGTGGGGACCTAAGCATATTAAAATTACCTCCTATAATAATAGGATATGGATTATCTTTTGCTAGATTAACCAACTCGCGGAGAAAAGCAATTTTATGCTCTTCCTGGGTTGCACGCCTGCACCATGCACCATACACAGTGACAAGACTCCATGTGAAGTTGTCAGCTTTGTTACGGACGTGAAACTTTATATGAAAGTCTCTTTCAAAAGTAGCTAACACATCCATGGTATCTTTTCTGACACCAAGTAGTATGCCCCTAGATCTGCCACGTGGCGGATGAGAGACCCATGTAAAATCTACTCCTCCAGATAGGCGGTTAAGTAGACTCACCGAGAAATCCCATTTACCGGTCTCCGAAATGCCCACAAAATCCAATTTATGACCCCAAATAGAATCAGCAATACGAACGTGTTTAGCCAAGTCATGAAGACCTCTGCTGTTCGAGAAAATGCCATTCACTATGAAACAATTGGAGTTATGGACAATTTTTTCCTTTTTACGTGGCGTTTTATTCTTCTTAAGAGTCTGCTTTAGATTTACGGCCTGACGCTTTCAGGTCATATACTGAACTATGGCTATGCTGTGACAGATAAGCACACCTTGTTTTCTCAGTTCACTGTTAGTTTGAAATGTTTGCATTCGTAGCAACTTGTTGGTAGAATTTTTTTTACACAAAACTATCTTTGCTTTGTACTGTAGCCAAATTTCTATATGAGCTTAAATTTTATTATACGAAGCCAAACGCTATGCTGCTATAGTTTCGTTCATGCCTTGAAATGACTCAAGTGGATTGTGCCAAAATTGTAAAAGGTTCATATTTTGGTCTGATGGGGAACTTAAATAATGGAATGCAACATGTTGTCCTTTTTTTTTTCTTCTTTTTTCTGGGTAATACCTAATCTTTGTTTGTTTACTACTTTCATTAGTGAACTACTTTCAAAAGAACGGAAGGACTATTTTTGGGATTTTGTTGGCCATTGGAAGGAATTGGACAAAGGATCTGAATGTCTGACTGCCAAATGTTGTGTTCAGAAGATTGTTGAGGATGTCCACTCACTTCTCAGCGAGCCACTGGCTTCAATTTTCGAGTTTTCTCTTACCCTTAGATCAGCATCGCCGAGATTAGTGCTGCATAGACAGCTCGCAGAGGAGTCTTTATCTTCAGTTCCTTATGCATTGAAGCAAATTCCTGGCAACGGGCCTGTGGAAGAAACTTGCTGCTGGGTGGATACAGGGAGCACATTATTGTTCAGTTCAGCTGATCTACATAAATGGCTAGAGGGATCAGACAAAGGGTAAGCATCTTCATTATCTGTTTGACACTTTGTTTAGGGCTTCAGGCTATAGGCTGGGAAACTCAGAACTTTTGCTGAACAGAGCCATGGACTCCACCGGACAACCTGAACTCTTTGACTTTGACCATGTGTATCCTCGCTCAAATATTACTGCTCCAGTTGCTATATTTTATGGGGCTGTTGGGACAAAATGCTTCAAAGAGCTGCATGTTCATTTGGTAGAAGCTTCAAAGCAGGTAATATACTTTTCTTTGGGTGTATTTCAGGGCATCAGAGGTCCTGAGAAAACAATGAAAGTTGGAAAGTAGAGAGATAAGGTCTTACACAAGGGCATGTTATATCAATGCTCTTTTTTGTTAGAGGGGTACAGTTAACAAACGCTGATATTCTAGCAATCATGCCACATACTCCCTCCGTTCCTAAATATAAGATGTTGTAGCTATTACTCATATTGTCTAAATACCTACTAATATGAGTGAACATATACACTAAAAGTTGTCTAGATACATGTAGACATATGTGAATGTAGAAAAGGGCTTTAACATCTTACATTTAGGAACGGAGGGAGTACTGTTTAGATTGGAGCCCGAGTGTGCCATGCCACACCTTTTTGCTAGGTTTTGCTATAAAGTCTGACATGGCAGTGCTAAAGCTGAATATTTTAGTTGCATGTAGCTTCAGTTGAACCAATGAACTTTGCCAAATACATAAAAGTATCACTTGTATTGGATATTTTGGGTGGCAGCTTTGGTGCATAAACCAAACAGCCCCATAATCACTTATAGCCTATTGCTTCTTGTGGTTTCCGGTCGATAGTACTACTAAGTGGGAGGTCATCTTCCACATGGTAAGAAAACTTGGATGAAATTTAGCCATATTAATAGCAATATTTCTGAACAGTTGAACATATTTTGTTTAATTAACTTGTGTCCTGCATAGTTTCTATCTGTATTAACCTTTTCCTGGACAAGAAGCACATGTTTAACTGTGTGAACTGTGAACAAGGTTGATGCTTGCATATGGTTAAATGTGTCTTATTTCGAATCTTCCTTTATTATATGCCTTTGTAACTCCAAATGACGAAACAGATTTTACCTGATCACAACCACATCTATTCTCCATGAAAACAATTTTAAATGTGTCAAGTTTTCTTGTTATCGTAGCACGCTTTACTTCTTGCTTTTGCCTCTCCAGTTTTACAGTATTAATTACATATCTTTTTCTTGGCTTTAAGCTGTAAATGTCTAATATACAGCATATGTGTTGTATATAGGGAAAAGTCAGATATGCTCTGCGCCCTGTTCTGCCATCTGGATGTCAGGCTTCATCTACCTTTTGTGGTTCCATTGGTGCTGCAGATGCAGTCACTTTGAGTGGTTATGGGGTGGAACTCGCCCTAAAAAACATGGAATACAAGGCCATGGATGACACTGCTATAAAGAAGGGTAACTCTACTAGGTGTTCTATTTGCACCAGAGCATGCACTCATCACCACTCAGCTCTTAATAAATATTTTATTATGTAATTTTCAAGTAATCAGCTATATCCCATTGAAAATGAGCAAGTGAAAAACCTTGTGCACGCATCTTTCTATATGAGACATGGGTTGTAAGTGTAACTACACCCCGCTATAAGATTTATTTTTCCATATATGCTCGCACATAGAAAGGACTGAGCATGTCCAAAAACAATGCATACTACCTAAAGAAAAGTAATACTCCCTCCATATCGAAATATAAGATGTTTTAGCGTTTTTTAGACAAGACGTATCTAGACATGTTTTAGTGTGTAGATTCATATGCATCTTACACTAAAACATGTCTAGGCACGTGTTGTTTAGGAAACGTTAAAACATCTTACATTTCGATATAGAGGGAGTACTTCTTAGGTGGTCTTAGTACTTCATACCACGGGTACATACTCCACGCTGCACTGTAACTCCATATTTTCAGAACTGGCATGTGGGAGTAGCTACACCTGGTTGTTGGGAAAATGTTTTGTACATGTGTATATATTCCAAAAACCTATTGACGCTTATTATGTTCTTGCAGGTGTTGCTCTGGAAGATCCTAAAACCGAGGACCTCAGTCAAGAAGTGAGAGGATTCATATTTTCCAAGATTCTGGTTCGTTCAGTTCAGTCATAACAATAACTATGGTGACTATTTATTGCATAGATAGGGAAGTATTCATTTTCCCCTTGTCTATCGTTCTCTAGGAACACAAGCCAGAGCTAAATGCCGAGATAATGGCCTTTAGGGATTCTCTGTTGTCATCAACAGTATCCGACACACTTGAAGTCTGGGAACTCAAAGGTATTGGCCATAGTTTTGTGATTCTATTTGTCTTACAAGAGTTATAACTGCGCATTATGTGATGGTATAGAAGCACCTCTTTTATTTCTGTTCTGCTCCACGCTACAGACTTGGGTCATCAGACAGCACAAAGGATCCTTCATGCATCAGATCCTTTACAGTCAATGCAGGAAATCAATCAAAATTTCCCCAGTATAGTGTCTTCACTATCGCGTATGAAGGTAGATGTTCTATCTGGAGCTCCCTTTATATGTTCAGCTATGCACATAAGTAATGCCAACAAAATATGTTAATGCGAGTTTATAAATATTTTATTTCAAGATGTTCATACAAACTCCTTCACCGTTTCACATGCAGATCATTAACAACAATATTTTGATTGTACAGCTTGACGATTCCATCAAAGATGAAATTATAGCAAATCAGCGGATGGTGCCACCTGGCAAATCATTAATGGCTTTGAACGGTGCTTTGATTAATATTGAGGACCTTGATCTCTACCTGTATGTTTCACTATACTTCCTGGATAACTATGTTCTGATTATTTACTTTGTTATGCAAACTAATTTACTTCTTATGTTAGCCCAAAGTGGACTTTAATCGGTGTATCCTATAACAACTAGCAGCTAACTATTCTCTGCTACTTGCCATTAGAAACTGTGCACCAGAAGATGCATGCTCGCAAGTGACAACATCAAATTTATAATGAAAGAAAATTCCGCAAATAATAGTTTGTTGGAACTTTTCAAAGCTACATGGCAAGAAAAATGTCATCTTTTCTGCCAAAGCATGCATTACACCGCCTGTCCATACATATTCTCTCATTAAGCTCGGGCATTACACCACTTGTCCACTGTAAACGCACACTCACCGAACCAAAAAGTAAGAACAAACAGGCGACCATTCAATGGGAAATAATTTTAGCGAGAAAATCATAACATAAGATATGCGTTTTAATTCTGTAAATTCTTGGAAGCATATGAAGATCATTATGAATAGGTGTTTTGCTAGTTGGGATTGCTCTTCGCTTATGAAGGACAAATGGATTTGCCAGGTTCTGCAGTGGGGTTGGCATAAACGCATAACAGTTCTTACAGTTGGAGCAGATCAACTTGGCATCCATTTCATATTTGTTTCTTCACTTGTCTTTTTCTTTCCCCTCAGTTTCTTCTGTTTTTTAACTCTGCATTCTCGTTGAAAAAACTATGCATTCCTTTTTTTTGTGTGCCGCCTTTTGTGCTTTACCTGACATAAATTCACCAACAATTTTTTTTTGTTAAGACACTTGTCAGTTTTGCTGTCTGACCTTTAAATATATCATATACGACTAGAAAAAAATAGATATTTAATTATGGCTTATCTGGCAGGTTAATGGACATGGTCCGCGAAGAGTTATCTCTGGCTGATCAGTTCATCCGATTAAAGGTGAATTTCATTTAAGTGCTATTGAATGTGTGTAATTGGCTAGTCTTTTCTATATCGAGAGAATTTCTTTGGTGCTTGTTATCTAGATATTTTGAAGTCTTAGTAATGGAGAACACATCAACACCTACCTATATATTCTTAGAGAAACTGGCTGAATCTGGCAAACCTGATCATATTTTGACATATCAAGCCATCACATAAATGCTTAGTAGAAATGCAGAATGAGATTATTGGGTCATATTACAGCCAACTCCATTGCTCATTCTAGAAACCTTATACCACAATACTATAGCGTTGCTTGTTTATATACTATATTAGCTTTTTCATATCATAGCTTACGACATTTGATTCTGACTTGATGTGCCTTCATATCCTTAATTTGGCTAATTTTGGTGGTACGTCAAGCCCAGTAATTATCTTGGAGCTTGAACATTCAATAGTAGTATAGTGCAATGCACGTCTAAAAGGCCACCAGAGCATTTTTGTTCCGCAGTTAGGATGTATGGATTATTTCTGAGTTATTCGATTAACATTTTCGTTTCAGCATTTGTACTTTTATGACCAATATTGTGAAAATGCTAATGCATTCAATGTTTATAACGTTTGTTAATGTACGTCTAAAAGGTCTTCATAGCATTTTTGTTCCACAGTTAGGATGTTCGTTTCAACATTTGTACTTTTATGACTCATATTGTGAATGCTAATACATTCAACGTTTAGAATGTTTGGTATTTATGCTCGGAATTACCATGTTATAAATCAATATAATCACAGTATTTTTCCTGAAAAAAAAATATAATCATGGTATCTATTTAATAATAAATTAATGTGCCATATCTCTATTCTTAACATGTGATTACCTGATTCCTGTTTTTCTCGTTCCATATGACTATGTACTTTCTTACCAATTGACGAGTCATTTTGCACATGTTGTCAAATGACTACCAGTTGCCTCAAAGTGCTGTCCACAAGGTCCTGTCAGCAGCACCACCAGCAGAATCGAATTCATTCCGTGTTGACTTCCGGGGTTCCCATGTTCACTATCTTAATAACTTGGAGGAAGATGCCTTGTATCAAAGGTGGAGAAGCAACCTCAATGAGGTTTGTTCAATTACCTTTCTTACCAACATTAGTGAACGAAGATTGTCATTTGAATGTTGCTTTCCTTTGGCAAGTCAAATGACAACTCAAATCTCTTATTTTCATGGCTTTAGGGGCATAAGGTAATCGAGTGTATGTTTTTTAGTTACTGTCAATAAAATATCTTAACTGACAATGTCTCCAATAGTATTGCCGTGTTCTGATGCCATGGTTTCACTTATCATCATTTGTTTTCTTTATTGGTTGATATTGGTCTGTACAGTATCTTCCACAAATTTTAGTTTGCTCTATCATCTGTGAATTAGTTCATTGACTATCCTTATTGCATATCTATATCTAACATTTAATGGTTGTCTCTTCTTTTTTACTTCTTTCTTTATAGCTGTTGATGCCAGTATACCCTGGTCAGATGCGCTACATCCGTAAAAATTTATTCCACGCTGTTTATGTGTTCGATCCTGCTTCAGCCTGTGGTGCAGAGGCTAGTTTCTTGCTTACCTTTTTTCAACATGTGTTTGTTTTTCTCCACTTTTTATGCAGTACTCATTGTTGATGGTGTTTCTCGTTTCACTTAATCTTTACAGACCATTGACATGATCCTGTCTCTGCACCAAGATAATGTTCCTGTAAGGTTTGGTATCATAATGTACTCTTCAAGACTCATCAATGTTATTGAAGAAACTGATGGATCTAAAAGCGAGGAGGACACTTCTACTTTGGTAATTGAGTTTTCAGTATTGCATTACTGTAGTTTCTTAGGAGCTCTTTGATTTGATATATAGAACATCGAACTGATTTTACATCATTACTACCTAAGCGTAGGACCTTTTTACCTCGCTCTTTTCCAGCCCTTGTCATTTACTAGTGCTTCTTAGGTACGTGGAATAATAAAAACACATAGTTATACTCAGTTCCATTTTATCATCACGATGTCCATCCTTCATGGTAAGAAATTTTTGTATCATACAATATTGGAACAACATTAGTATGGTCTTCCAGCTGCACATAGACTCTTTTCTTGCACATAGACGACACAGCTTAGGGGATTGGAAGTAGAACATTGGTTCAGGAGGACAAACGAGGAGGATAATAATTACTCTCTCCGATCCATAAAAAGTGTCGCTCACTTAGTACAAAGTTTGTGCTAGCTTAGTACAAAATGAGCGACACTTTTTATGGATCGGAGGGAGTAATAACCTATTATCTTATTGATTGAGTAAATCTATTACATGCTAGTCCTTTTAAGTGCAGAAGCTAAGAGCATGGCCCTGAATGTATAACTAGAAATCTGCGTAATACGCCCTTTATCCTATAATATGGTATAGCACAATTCTGCTCCGGATGTTCTTTCTTGCACTGGATTAAGACTATATAATTGCATTGCTTAGTTGCTCCTGTTATATTGTGATTTAATTTTCTAAAACTCGCACTCTAAATGATGTCGAACTGTCAGATGCGCCCTCTGCTAATGTTTTTCCACTTTTACAGATAATGAGGCTTTTCTTGTACATCAAGGAGACATACTCGACACAGTTGGCATTCCAATTCCTAAGCGAGGTGAGTGTAATTGCCAAATTTGATTCTTCAGGAAATTTTGCAATGGATGATTGAATTATGTTCTGGCATCGCTTCTTAAAAACTAGAATATAAGGGCATTAGGTAGGGTCATGTTGGATATTCTAGTTGTTCCAACCTATACTGTCTGTAGATGTTCTAAGTTTTATAAAGCTGTAGTCAAGTGATAATTTTCTTGCTCAGATACATAGTTCGAGGAATGGTGGCGATGACTACAGTGAAGATCCTGTGGAAGCTCATCATGTGGAAGAAGCATTTGTTGATTCCTTACTGTAAGCATATTCATTAAAAAATATATATTGCTGGATCTAATGCCCAAATAGAATCAGTGTAGTTTCCTTATGTAGCTTATATTTGTAATGCACAGGTCAGGTGCTAAATCTCACCCCCAGGATGTGCTGCTGAAGTTGCAAAAAGAGAACTTGTACAAGCAAGAGGCCGAAGAAATTTCTCGTTTTGTTCACAAACTCGGATTGTATAAGCTCCAGTGTTGTTTATTGATGAATGGACTTGTTCATGAATCAAATGAGGTAACAATTCGCTATCCAACTTAAAAGTTCTTAAAAACGGGAGAAGCATCAAGTCTCCATAATATTTGTTATTTGAGTTGAAGAACAACAAACTTATCTCTCTATACATTTGATAATGTTTCTTCTACCAGCAGTAAGTTCAATATTACTGAGGAAATTACATAAAAACTGCTAAAAAAAATAGATAGTAGCTAATATGGTGCCATTTTTCTACTCTTATATCCCGAAGGAAGCAACAATGAATGCTATGAACGATGAGCTTCCTAGGATACAAGAACAAGTCTACTATGGCCATATCCAGTCCCATACAGACGTTTTGGAGAAATTTTTGTCGGAAAGTAGTTACAAGCGGTACAATCCATCAGTAAGTACGGAAATTTCTGAAAATTAATGGCAGGATTGGCTCTTGATCCATTTAATAATGTTATATTTTACCCTCAGATTACTGGAAAGAGCACAGAGAAGAAGAGATTTGTCTCATTATTTGCATCGTATCATCAAGAAGATTCTGTACTTCATGACATTAACTACTTACATTCTCATGGAAGTATGCTTCCTACTATATTTCCCTATATCTTGTTATCCATCATCAAAGATCGCTGGTGTTAAAATATAGTTCTTAAATCTGTCTGCAGCTACAGATGATGTGAAACCTGTAACTCATCTATTTGCTGTTGATCTTTCTTCGAAGACTGGGACAAAGTTGCTCCATGAGGCCATACGTTACCTGGTAGATGCAACGATTGCTTAACATGCCTATTATAATATGCTCTTTACATTGTTTTCTCTTGATAACGTCCTGCTCTTCAACACGATACAGATGGATGGGCCTAACAGAGCTCGTGTTGGTCTACTACTATATGCCCGCAGTGATAGTATTTCTACTATTTTATTGAAGGATATCATTGATAAAACCATTTCGTCTTTTAGGTTTGCTCCTCTCTCTTTCTCTCTCTCTTTCCGCACCAGCAGAGATTCAGAGTGGTGCAGCCCTATGGCTTTTCTTTCCTGTCACCATTTTGGTAGATCAAGCTTTGTCTGATCTTGTGACTTATGTCTTGTTCTAGCAACACGGAAAAGGCACTGAACTTCCTACATGGGCTCTGCATGGTGGCCTCTTCTGCAGTTGGTGATAGCATTAGCACTATAACGGACAAGGTCTATAGCTTAGCTGCCGAATCTGCCTTGCCTGTAGATGATTATAAGCCGTGGCTTAAAAGTTTTTCTGCGGATACAGTTCTCAAAGGGATTGATAAGGTCAGAATCTGAGGCCTGAGCTTTCTTGCCCCCCATGTGAAATTCTCTCTCTAAATTGTTAGTATGTGTACTTGTATAGTTTAACTTTTATAAGTGACTTTGAAACTTGGCATACATAAGGGCTGGAACTGAGCTGGGTTCAGGCATACCCTAGCAAGACTTGACTTTTCCCTTGTTCGTTTGATAGCAGTTTTTAGAGTTTGCTGATTTGATAGCTCAGTTTATATTGTTTGGCTGGATGGGCATAACAACTGTAGAAATTCCAGAAGCTCTAGCCATCATGTCTCAGTCTAGCTTGGCCAATATAGTAATATTGTGCTTGGTTTAGCTTCAGAGCCCCTAGAAGCTGCAATATTTATGTACTTGTAGGTTGTACGGTCTTTTTTTGGAGGAAGCTTGAGCTGAAGTTGGGCCTAGTATTAGGTCAATTTCTGTAGCTGAGACCAAATTCTGGTATTTTATCTCTCCCAATCCTGTTTACCTAGCATGCTCTCAGGACTTGTGACAAGCATACTTCACTATGGCACTACCTGCTTCTTGCCTGTTGCCTACTGGCTCACACTCCTTGTTCAAGACTAGTTTAGCCTTTCAAGCCAAAACCGGTGTTTAAATTCCTTCTGTTTTTGGCAAAACAGTATGGGTAATCTTACTGTAAGTAAACCCTATTTAACTTGCTGACCTCATGCCATTTTTGGGCAAAAAAACTGACTCGTGAGTCTTTCTTATGTTTAACTTTCAAGTCAGTGTGTCAATTTCGAATCAAATTTGCTCAGAAAGATATTATACATATTTCTTTGATTGTGCAGTTGTCAGACTTCTTGTTTGGGCAATTGGGGCTTGAATTCGGTAGCAATGCTGTGATCACCAATGGACGGGTAAGTTTTATGTTTCCTTCATTTCTCTCTTCATGTCCAAACTGGTTCCATTGTTTTTTGTTATTTGGGTGTCTTGCAAATACTCCCTCTGTCTCAGTGCAAGTCCTTCAGGACATTGTCATGGTCTCCAACGTGACACTTTGACCATCACATTTTTTTTAGTGTTGCTTCAAATGAAAACAGTTCTGAGAAAGCAGAAAACGAATCTTGATGGTAAACAGCAGGTTGTAGCCCAACTGAGCATATTAAATAAGGAAAAAAGAATAATAAAAAACGATTGTACATTACGGAAGTATGTATTTTATGATGGATCTTGTACTGTCAATTCGATGTTGTCAGTGCTGCTACTTATTTTCATATGTATAGCTAATCCTAACAATGTTTGGCAGAGATATTAAAAAAACTATTGTACAAATGATACCAATTATTTGTGGCTGTAAGGTTATTCCACCTTATTCCTAAGCAGCTCTGTAGTTCATGACTGTTATTCCTACATTGCAGATTTTTGTTGTGGGTGAAGGCGACTCGTTTTTAGCCGATGATTTAGGTCTCCTTGAGTCTATGGAGTACGAGTTACGAACAAAATACATACATGAAATAATTGAAGAGGTTGAATGGGCAGGTGTTGACCCTGATTACCTGACAAGGTAAGATATATCATGTAGTAGCTGCAGTGGCTTTTCTACAGGGGTTTAATTAGTTACACTTGAATGCTTTGTAGTGTGAGGTACATGGAGGTACATATTTTTACCAGCACCTTTACATGTTACTTTTTATGAATATATATGATGAACTCTGGATAAGTCATATTCCACAAATTTTCCCTTCCCACTTCCCTTTCTGCGCCAGTTTTGAGGTGACAGCTAAATAGGGATCTTGAAAGTTATGTGTCGAAAGGAGTATTATTATCCGGAATGATTAGAATAAAATATAGTTCTAAGACTTTCCACTTTTGAAAAATCCTAAGCGATGTTCCCTCTTTTCAGCAAATTCTACAGTGATATTACCATGTTGGTTTCCTCATCAATGTCTGTCCGTGAAAGACCACCTGAAAGAGCCCATTTTGAAATTTTAAACGCGGAACACAGGTAAACTACCTCTTCTTCTGCATGGATAAACATTCGGCTCTAATATATGTTATCATGCAGTACTAGGCATGTTCATATCGTGTTCATTAATCAGCACTATAATCGACCCTTTGTTGGCTACATACACAAAGCGATCACTCAATAGGCTCAAACGCATGTTGCTTTCCTGTTTAGTTAAGCACAAATCTCATGCACTGAGTTATAACTTGAACCTAGATAAAATTTAGAGTATTCTTGGATTTATACAGTTTGATCTCATTTCCTTCTCTATCTTACAGTGCAATTAAACTGAATATTATGAATTCGAGCATTCACATTGATGCTGTCATTGATCCACTAAGTCCTGCTGGGCAAAAACTTTCTCCACTTCTACGCATACTCTGGAGACAGATTCAGCCCAGCATGAGAATTGTCCTTAATCCGATTGTATGTATCTTTTATCCCTATCCTTATGATTCTGCATCCAAAATTAGTTGAATTCTGTATCTGTTTAGGTTTTGTTTTGAAGTTCTAAATAGCCAGCCAGAGAAATAGAAACCAGTTAGCATATGATTCTGCATCTAAAAAACTAAAATTAATTGAAGTCTTATAACTATATTGTATTATAGTCACTTAACTGGCCCAGTTGTGCCAATGTTAGGTTATGCACCATTAATAGTCCAGAGGCTCATCTCTTATCTTGAGCTTGTTAAAGTATATATGTGGATAGCCCACCTTCTCTCCATTAGTTTGACTTTCGGTTCTACTGATTATTGCATGAAACTTAATATGGTATCACAGCAGAGGTCTTGGGTTCAAATCTTGGCTTTCACAGCTCAATAAAAAAATGCTCTTGCCCTCCTTCTGTCCACATATAAGCATGATATTCTATTCACATGTAGGGATTGCCCACCTTCTCTCTATCAGTTCAGACTAATGGTTCTACTGGTTGGTGCATGAAACTTAATAGAGCTATTAACAAAATCTTTTGTTCGTACTTACAACCAGTTCATTAAGTTCAACAACTGGAGCATTTTAAATGACGTCACCAGCTTGAAAATTGCTGGCATAATTTATTTACGATTCTCAATATTTTTCATTTTTCATTAGTTCCGCAATCTCATTGAGTAAGACCGATAAGTGAGTTACATGTAATATTATTGCTTCAGTGACATGCATTAGTGGACCCAATAATGTTTTATAGCCCGGGAAAACTGTTAAATCAAAGGTTTAATAAAGTGCTAATTCGTTGTGAACTACAAATGAATATAGGGCCTGTTTGGTTTATGGTCCTAGCTCGCTTTACCAAAAAATCGGTCATGCCAAACATCCTTGTGCTTGTTTGGTTTGTTGCCAATTTTTTGGCTGCCTATGCACCACTCGTTGTTGTCTTCACAGATTCCAGCCAAAATTTTGGCCAACCCACGGCGGCAGAATCCTGCGCCAAAAAATTGGCTAGCCAATTTTGGTCGGGCTACGGTGGGCACAATCCAAACGTACCCATACACTGTGCTGGCCGGCCAGAAGCCCGGGCAGCTGCCAGGTAGTAGGGGCGCTGGCCACCACTGGTGACATGCCTCAACTCTAGCAACAAAATAGTGTAGTTCACTAAAATATGCATCTGTAGTGACTATAGTTCTGTAAAAAAATGCTTTTGTTCTATCAATTATTTGTGCATCTTGACTTTGAGTAAACTATGCTCAGTTGTTCATCTCCATGAGCAATTTTTTCATGATTTGTCTACCCTATATAGATAGTAAGAACTTAAGATGCATTTTATACCTATCTCTTTGAAATTGAAGTCTATCATTCGAGAGAGTATGGCGTATTGTATCGAAGATGATGTGTAGGTGGATCATGTCTGAGTTGCAGTAGCTGCAACACTACCTATTTAGTGCTAACATTTTAAATTATTTTCAGAGCTCCCTTGCAGATCTTCCTTTAAAGAACTACTACAGATTTGTTCTTCCGTCGATGGTAAGACCATACATATTTTACTGGCTTGCACATTCCCACTGCTTAAAATAATGCTTGCCCATTTCATGTGCAGGATGATTTTAGCAGTACAGATTATTCTGTACATGGACCTAAAGCTTTCTTCTCAAATATGCCACTATCTAAAACACTTACAATGAACATCGATGTTCCTGAACCATGGCTTGTCGAGCCTGTCGTTGCCATGTAAGCTAGTCAAAGTAGTAAGCACATATCAGAAGTTATTTTATATTTAAGTATCATTACTTTAGTGTGGTTGTTTTTCTGTGTGTCAGACACGATTTGGATAACATCCTTTTGGAGAATCTCGGGGATGATAGAACATTGCAGGCGGTATTTGAACTTGAATCGCTCCTCCTTACAGGTACGATTATGTCGTAATCATCTCTTTGGTTGACGTAGATTACTGAGTGAATATAATTGGGTTTTCAGGTCATTGCATGGAGAAAGATCGAGAACCTCCCCGTGGACTGCAGTTTATCCTTGGCACCAAACAAAGACCGCACTTGGTAGACACACTTGTCATGGCCAACTTGGGTTACTGGCAGATGAAAGTCTCCCCAGGGGTGTGGTACCTACAACTCGCTCCTGGGCGCAGTGCTGATTTGTACGAGTTACCTTCGAAACTCATTGCCATTGATAGCTTGAGGGGCAAACTTATACACATTGAAGTGCAAAAGAAAAAGGGCAAGGAACGCGAGGACTTACTTAATGCTGCTGATGACAACCATTTCCAGGAAAAGACGGTAATGTTATTATTAATTTAGTTGTTAACATATCAATTCTAAACATCATTTATTCTAAATGTTTTTTAATGCAGGATAACAAAGGCTGGAATACCAACCTTTTGAAATGGGCTTCTAGTTTCATTAGTGGCGATGCATCATTAAAAAAGAAATCCGAGAAAAACACTGTTAGTATTTCTTCTGTCGGGTATTTAATTCCACTGAATGTTACTGCAGACAGGGTATAGCAAAGAAAAACGAAAAATCAAGTTTGATCGCCCAAATTTGCATGATTTTCTTTCTGGAGTGCTTCCAATACTTACAGGAATTTTTAATGGAGAATTACTCTAGTGTTATCTGTGGAAGAACTTTGCAAAGGAATGTCTAGATCAGCTTATCACAATTGTGGTGATTTTTTTTTGTATGTTAAAGTGTGATGATTCCTTGGGAAACAACACACAACTGTTAAAGACGAGACAGATTCAGAAAAATATAGATTATGTTAGCTCATTCAGGTTTACTCAAAAGGAAATTTGTTAGGCAGTTTGACAATCTAGAACACTTGGAATACTGAACTTTGTTAGGCAGTTCGACAATCTGTTTGATGAAAGATATCATTGAATTGTTACAGTTACACCTTTGCCCTTGTTGTTGCTGATGAGATATTTCCTTTAATCTGTATTTCTATTTTCCGAGTATAAAAGTTACAGGCTAGTGTCATGCATGCTTGTATCTCGTGTTACTGATTATACTCCACATTTGGTGCTCAGAGATAACCCAACAGTTTTGCTTTGCACCTCTATTCAGGCCCATAAGGATGCAAGACAAGGGGAGACAATTAACATTTTTTCTGTTGCTTCTGGGCATCTGTAAGTTTCCATTTCGAGCACTCTTTAGCTATGTTGTGTAAATATGAATAGCACTCTCTGTGTAGGTCGATGCTGTTCACCGTTAGTTATCGTTTATATTGTGCTGGCAAGGGAGACAGTTAACATATGCGATTCAGCCTAAAAGTCATGTTCTGAGTTAGTTGCTAGCACTGTTAACTTCTTGCTTAGAGTAGTTACTGGCATTATTAGATCTCGCACTCTAGTCTTATTTTGCTGGAACAAAATCGAGCTACACATCATACAGCATATTACTCCTGAAAGAATGTCATACAGAGAAATTTTGAATTGAGTATGATTTAGCTTTAAATTTCCTGTTGCAGGTACGAGCGTTTCCTCAAAATTATGATCTTGAGTGTTTTAAAGAACACTCATAGGCCAGTGAAATTTTGGTTCATAAAGAACTATCTATCTCCACAATTTAAGGTAGATGAGCGGCTTTTGAGTTGATTGATTAATGAGCAGATCTTAGGTGTCTCTGTTGTTGTCTAACCAGTAATCCTGCCAGGACGTCATACCCTACATGGCCCAGGAATATGGATTCGAGTATGAGCTTATCACGTACAAATGGCCAACGTGGCTGCACAAACAGAAAGAGAAGCAACGGATTATATGGGCGTATAAAATTTTGTTTTTGGATGTCATATTTCCACTTTCCCTGAGGAAGGTACTTTTCTCTACTTATAATCCTGCTTCATGGTCTTCAATAGTCGAAGAAATTCTAGTCTCATTGTCTTCTAATGATATTGTTTCTCTGATACTTTCAAATAGGTTATTTTTGTGGATGCTGATCAAATTGTGAGAACAGACATGGGAGAGCTGTATGACATGGATCTGAAGGGCCGTCCCCTTGCGTATACTCCATTCTGCGATAACAACAAGGATATGGATGGCTACCGATTCTGGAAACAAGTTAGTCACCAACTTAGCACAAACCATACCACTGATGTAGATCAAAGTATTTATGTTAACTTAAAAATGAATATGCTTATTTTGTTTTTTCCCTCTTTGGTGAAAGGGTTTCTGGAAAGATCATCTGCGTGGAAGGCCATACCATATCAGGTGGGTGACCTATTACCTGAAGTACGCTCTAATTCATTATTGCTTTTATTGTGTAAATGATTGTTGTTGTTTCAGTGCTCTTTATGTTGTTGATTTGGCCAAATTTCGACAAACCGCTGCTGGGGATAATCTACGGGTTGTCTACGAAACACTCAGCAAGGACCCCAATAGTCTATCAAATCTTGATCAGGTACATATATTTGACCCCCTTAAGCATAATGTTTGGTGGAACTTTCTGGTCAAATATAATGTTTGGTGGACCTGACGGGTACTGCATGATCAGTGGCTGTAGCCTGCAGACCAAGGTTAAAGTTGCTGATGACGCTAATGAACTGAATGTCTTTGGAAGGCCCAAACTGTTGGGAAAGATACTATTTGAATTCAAACATGATTTCACACAATATATATGTTGTATACGAAAATCATTAAAAAAGAAAAAAATATATTTGATTTGAAAGTTAAAAAGCTGTACACTGTACAGCATGGCACAGCACGAATCACTTCTTTCTATTCACAAAAGGTCAAAAAGCTCAAAAACTTCCATAGCAGGTGCAATCGTTTTTTGAGTGTCGACCTCTACCATTTTCAGTTTGCCATCGGATTTAGCTAGTTTCTGTTTCTGGCAGTAAAATCCTGCACCTAGAATCAGGCTCCAGAGTGCAAATATCATAAAAGTGAACATGAGTGCAATGCTTACTTGTAGTACTTTTACCCAGGATCTCCCGAATTATGCTCAACATACTGTGCCCATATTCTCACTCCCTCAAGAATGGCTATGGTGTGAATCTTGGTGTGGAAATGCCACGAAAGCAAGAGCAAAGACCATTGATCTCTGCAACAATCCAATGACAAAGGAACCAAAGCTTCAGGTAACATTGTGATTTGTCACAATCCCTTCCCTATTGCAGTCTAGTACTACTATTTTTTTTAGCTAATCACAAGGGTTTACTCTCGCTCTAGGGTGCTAAAAGGATAGTTCCAGAGTGGGTTGATTTCGACGGTGAAGCAAGGCAATTCACCGCACGAATCTTGGGGGAGGATGTAGAGATTGCTGAGCCCACTACCCCACCCTCCGATGCACCGAAGCTTGATGATAAAGACTTGAGCCAAGATGTGAAAGATGAGCTGTGAGCAACCATTGTAACCTTAGTTTGGTCATCTTCAAAGCAAGACTATACTGCTCTGATGCCCCTGCAGAAAACATAGTCGGTGCACAGGATAACAAAGTGCAGTTACCATAGCAACTGTAAACGCATTATACCAGGAGCACATTGGTCATTGTCCCAGAAAAGCTGTCACCATCATTCGATGCACGGCAACACAGAGCAATTTTGTACACCCTAAATTTGTAGGGCCAACTTGCCTGAAAAAGGTTGATGGATCTAGACATCTAGTATCTAGGTGGTAGATGTGGAGAAAGTTTCTGCCGGAAACATTGTAACTATGAACAGTTCTATATGCTCAAGGATGTTGGTAGTTCTATAAAATTTGTTGGAATCTATTAGTATTTGCAAAATAACAGCAAACTGACAGCCATTCTCCCCAGAATCCTGGTGGGTTTCAATCTTAATAAAAGGCATATAGATTTGTAGATTTCATCAACCAGGAGAAGCATATGAACATTAAACATTGAATTGGCAGGTTCATCATCAAATAGACTTTCAGAGCATTTCTAAAGAATCCGCAGGTTAAGATGAACATTCTTACATTAGCCTGGTCCCTGGTTTAATACAGTCATACATGGGAGGTGTCAGATAGCAACATGCTAGCACTTTGTATCTGTCAAATCCATGGTACTCCTACTAAAACCTGAAACACGCATAGGCCAAGCTGGGCATGGTTCCATCTTCAAGCTAGTGCCACTCCATGCCCCCGAGGGTGATGGATCCCATGCCTTCCCACATGTCTTCTGTCCAACCGACCTCCTCGCCGTCGACGCCCTCCTGCTCGCCCTGCCACAACCCGCCCCCGCTCGCGTCTGACAACCAAAACCACCACGCAGCTCAGCTCAGCTCAGCTCAATGGCACCATTTACTCGATTCAGAACGCATTGGCGAGAGATCTTACAGTGGTTGTACATGCCATTGTCGCCCTGGCCACGACCGGCGGGCCTCCCGTGCCTTGCCCTCCTCGTGGACGGCGGCGGCCTCGGCTTCGGGTCGTCGCCGAGCACCACCACGTGTCTGCCGTTGCTGCTCTTCCGCCCGTCGTCGCCTAGTAGAGAGAGATGGGATCAGAATCGTGTCACAACTCGCAGACCAGTAGCATGATGTGAGCGAGGAAGGAGAAGAGGCGCACGCACCGAGGGGGCTCTTCCGTTTCCTCGACTCCCGGCCGCGCCCCCCTGCCGCGATGTCCTCCACGTCGAGCCGGACGCTGCTGCCGCTTCCGCCGTCGTCGTCCGCGTCACCCCCAGCCTCCGCGGAGCATTCTGCTCTCGCCGCTGGGGGTGACGAGCCGTTGAACCGCCTGAACACCGCCGCGTTCATTGCGCTCGTGCCGCCGGCCTCGCCGCCCCCGTTCTTCGAGGAGGAGCCCACCGACGAGAACGCGCAAGCCTTCTCCTGCCAGATAACGGAACCGAATCACATCTTGCCGGGTCGTCTCCATCAACAGCGGAGAAAGGGGGGAAAATAAGCGCAGATCGATTTGTACCTTGATGGTCTTGTTGGTGACTCTGACGATCTCCCGCTTCGGTGGTGCCGGGGGGGACTTCGGAATCTCGTCCTCATCCTCCGGCGGCGGCAGCGGCGAGAGGTTCAGATCCCCATCGGCAACTCTGAACGATCCAAAATCGAGGGTCACAACACTAGAGATCCAAGATGGGGCAAACTTTGGGGAAGAAAAGATTCTTTGGTGGTTTATTACTCCTCTACCTGGGCTTGAAGAGGAAAGATTGCAGGGTGGTTTGGCCGCGGGACGATCGGATTCTGCTCTGGTAAGCCTTCTGATTCTGCTTCCTCATTCTGTCTGCCACAACTTTTCGCGCTCTTTCGGTCTTTCCCTTTGAGCCCTTTCCCCTCTACTCCATTCTCCGCTCAAATTCCTTGGCGCCAAAGGTCTTTAAAATGCAAGCCTCCCGCCAGAAAATTTGGGGACAAATCTCAAGCCACAAATGCGTTGCGAGAGGCCATTATTACCAGTTAAGCCTAACACCACATGACGCGGCGACGATTACTCATCATATTCTAGATCTTAAGACACCAGTTCGATGCAAAATCGCAAGATAGTATTAGCATTTGTCGGCAGGAAAATTATTACAAGTTCAAAACTGAAGCTCCATCGGTGGTCTCCTACTTTTGGTTCAGGATCCTGCGGTACAGCCAGAGGATGAACAGAAGCTGCGCCATGGAGACGACCAGGAGGACGACCACCAACACTGGGCCGATGCTCCACGTGCTCCCAGAGCTGTGCTTCTTCCCATGGCGGTGACGACGGCGTGATGCCATCTTACGGTAGTGCTGCATCGAGCTCTGGAACCGAGCTCGCAGGGTGTCTGTGTCGGTGTCGGCCCAAATGGCAGTGTACACCTTTGGTGCCTGATGCGGGTCCTCGGCCTTGACATCGATGGAGAAATGTGCATTGTCATCAACATGGAGGTTGGTGGGCTGCCTCTTAAACATGGTGGCTTCTGCTTTCATGCTTGCTTCGGTGGTACCAATGATGCAAGACGGGGTGCACGTGAGCCACCCCTGTGGATTACTGTTCTTTGATGCTTCAGTAGATGGATGCTCCACTGATTCAACCTTCCATTTGGCCGAGGTTTTGCTTGCTATGCCAGGATTTTTCTTGATGGATGCGCCTATGCCATCACCTGGATCTGCGGAACTAGCTTCTTGCTTCTTCGGCTTGCGCCAGACTAAACTTGCAGGCAATCTGCAAGGCTCTGAATCACATGTGGTATCAGTAACACTGATTGCTTTAGATTCTTCATGGTTTGCTTTTGGATTGGCTGGCAAACTGATGCTCTTGCCCTCCATATGACCACCAATGGCGTCAACAGCACTACTAGTAGGATCTTTGGCAGTGTTGGGAACTTCTTTTCCTTCACTAGATAACCGTTGTTCGCCATGGCCCAGTGTTCGACAAGATATACTTACTGTGTGATGACCTTGAAGGATTAAGCTGCTATCATAAGTGCCAGCAGATTTTTGTGCAACCTCTCCATCTGGTGGAATTTCTGGCATTGTTGTTTCATTTGTACTGGCAGTTGCAGAAGTTACTACCTCGCTTATCTTGTCGACACGATCATCTTTTCCGATGTTGAATGTTACTCTCCTGGAGCGAGCCTTGATAGCAGGTAAAAAAATTCCAGTTTTATCATCGCCCAATTCTTTAGTGTCAATGTTAACTACTTGTGTTTGCACCTTACTACCAGTGTCATGAACCTTCCTGGGCTGTTTACCGACATCAGCAAAGTTATGACCAACAGAAGTACCTCCAGCGGTGCCAGCATCAGTAGGAACATCCTTTCCGATCTTTGACCCTTGCCTGGTAAGGACTGAAGTGATGGCATCAGGACCAGTTTCATGAGGGATAACTTTTGATAACAAACCTATATCAATATCGCAAATTCGATCATCAGTAACAACAGAATGCAGTTTCTCCACCCGTGCATGGGCTTTAGTTGGATGAGCAGGAAACAGCACAACTGAATCTGCATCTTCCCCAGCTTCACCGTCTTCAGGGATACCTTCTGCCAGCTTATGCATGCGACGTCGGCTATTCCTCTGCACGGACCTTTGTGTGTTCCTATGGGTCGTATCGTCTTCAGTCCTGATAGCTCCCTTTTTCACTGCTTTCGAGTCAAATAAGCCGCTGATTCCCAGATAGCCAGTACCTGAAGCTGAAACCAGAACATCTTGATTGACATTCGTGTTTTCTGCCGACACATCATCAACATTATCAGAATCAACAGTTTTTCTTTCCATGTCAAGGTTGGGTTGAGCATTCACATTGCTCTCAAAGATGTAAGGGCTCTTGGTATAGTATACATAACTGGAACCGATCGTCGACCCGTGTACTTGTACAATGTCCTTGATCAGGGGCCAGTCTGGGCCATCAACCAGGCACCTTTTCAGCAGCTTGATCGAGCTGGTGACATCCAGCGATCCCAGATTTGCTGCAAGAGGCCTGATCCATCTTGGAATCTCCTGCAATTGATGATCAAAGATGTGCACGGCTTGCAGCCTGTCGACGTTCTCCACAATCTGCAGCACTGGGCAGTGCGATATGCTAAGGTCCTGAAGGGAAGGCATGCTCGATATCTTCTTCAGATTGGGGGTGTTCCAAACGCTTAATTCCCTCAATGCAGCCATGTCCTCCACAGCCCTGAGGCTCGCCATGTCCACTATGCGCAGCTCCATCAGGGATCTGAGGCCACCAGGCAGGCATCGCAGCTCGGGGCAGCTCTCTAACTGCATCGCCTGCAAAGACGGCAATGCCCCTGTCTCGATCTCCATCCATCTCTGGAGCTTATGCAACCCTTGCAAGTGCAGGTTCTGGAGCTTTGGAAAAGGTACCTGCTGGTGATTGCATGCGCCCATGACCTCTGCATCAATGAACTTGAGAGCTGAAGAATCGGCAATGTACAAGGATCTCAGCTCTGGCAGCTGACCTAGTGGTGGCAGGGGGAGGTTGCACCCGATGATGTCGAGGCGGCGGAGATTCGGAAGCAAGATCCCTGAAAGCCATGTCGGGAATTTTGCCCCAAAATAGTTGGCAATCTTGAGGGATTCCAGGCATTCTGGAGGGTTCAGCTCTTGGAAAACAGCCTCAATCTTCCCGATCACCGTTGGTGTCTGCAACAGATTGACAGTGTCGTTGCATGATAGCGCGAGATCCCTAAGGCTTGTCTTGCCAGCGAGTGCTGCCTCAGCTGCGTCGGCCGGACCGGCAGCTTTCTCTAGCTTCTGTACATGGAGTGTCCTCAGCTGGTTCAAATGCTTGAGCTCAGACAGAGGCCACTCTTGTGTGGCGCGCGCTTCTGTGCTTGTGAGGGCGAAGCACCGGAGCGACGTGAGGCTTGTCAGCTGCCCTATCCTGAACGCACCAGCGTTGATCACCGTTCCAGCAAGATCAAGGTCTCTGAGTCCTGTCAGAAGCTCTATGCTCTTGGGCAGAGCATGCAGTGACTTGCAGTCTCTCAGCAGCAAGAACTTGAGGCTCCACAGGTTGCCGATGGACGCCGGAACTGCCTGTATCCTTGTCCGGGACAGGTCCAGGAACCTGAGGTGAACTATATTCCCCAAAGTCTCTGGAACGAGCTCAATCGCTGTTTCACTCAGGTCTAGGACTCTCAGATGATGCATCCTGTGGAAGATGTCTCCTGCAGTTGCCAGTGGGTTCCTGGGAAGCAGCAGTGTTCTTATCCCATCTGATTTCAGAATCCTATCAGGTATTGCAGACATGTTTCTTCCTGGAAGTGAGACGCGCCTTGGCGTGACGGAGTCCTCGCTGTCGTGGAGCAGCCGCTGGGCATCGCCTGTGAAGCCCTCGCCCCGCGAGAGCAGCTGCGCCAGAGCATGCAGCATTTCATGCATCGTGCATCTCTCCGTGATGCCGTGCACGCCTTCCTCCGTCGTCTGGAGAAGGTTCCTACCGACAAGCTCATCGTAGTACTCCTCGGCTACCTCCTCGACGGTGGCGCCGCTCCTGGCCTTCACGAAGCGTTCGGCTATCCACTGCTGCACGAGCACTCGCCTGTCCATGGGGAAGCCTGGGGGGAACAGCGAGCAGTACAGGAAGCATTGCTGCAGGTGGGAAGGCAGGTCGTGGTAGCACAGGTATAGTGGCTTCATGTCGTCATCCGGCAGCACCTTCACTGACCATGCCCGGCTCCTGCGAACCTCTTCCCACTCGACAGCGCTGGCCTCCCGTGTCCGCAGCACGCCAGCGATGGCCTCGATGGCTAGCGGGATGCCTCGGCACTTCTCGATGAGGCTCTCACCGACGCCCTTCAGTTGGCCGGCGTCGATCTCGTCGTCAGCCACGCACACCGCCACGCGGAGTAGCAGCCAGCCGTCATCGGGGTTCAGCCTATTCACCTGGTGGACGTGGCTGGCGCCCATCTCCCGGGCGATGCTGCCGTGCCGCGTGGTGACCAGCACCTTGCTGCCGCGGCCGGCGCCCTCAAGTGGATTCCGCAACACATCCTCCCACACCCCGCCGTAGAACACGTCGTCGACCACGAGCAAGAACCTCTTGTTTGCCACCAGGCCGGTCAGCATTGCTTTGAGGTCGGCGGTGCTCTTGCCGCCTGTGGCGTCGCCGCCGATGGCGTCAATGACCTGCGAGAGCAGACCGGTTTCGGTGTATCCCCTGCAGATGCGAATCCATGACCTTGTCTGGAAGCTGCAGCGCACCCTCGCGCTTTCGTACACCGCCTTCGCGAGAGTGGTCTTGCCAATGCCGTCGGGCCCGATGATGGCCACGACCTCACATGCGGCTTGCCCCTGCGTCTGCGTCAGCCGATGAACGAGCAAGCGTGCGTCGTCCTCGATCCTTGTGCCGACGATGTCGGGGTCAGTTGCCTGGCTATTCCGGCGCCTGAGCACCGTCCGCGTATGGACGGGGTGATCAGCGGCGTTAAGCTGCAGCCGGCGCTGCTCCTTGGAAATCGCCTGCAGCTTCTTGTTCAGGTTCTTCAGGTCGGTGGCGATTTCACTGCGGCGTGGCTCGCCGTCGTCGTCGCAGCAGGAGGAGAGCAGCCTAGGCAGTGCCGCCTGCAGGTACGACATAGACGAGCAGAAACTAATTAAACCAACCTGCAACGAAATGCAAATACACAGTTCCGTTCCAAGTCAGAAGTAGCAATCTCGCCTGCTGCTTCTGCTGCTGCGGTATCCTGCCCCGGTGCCGGCGCACCGCGACCCTGAACCGGTCGACGGCGCCGTTGGACTCGTACGTCGTGGCGCGGACCATGGCTAGCCACCCGGCGGCGGCCTCGTCCCCACGCTTTTCCCGCTCCTGAGCGTCGCCAAGCGCCGCGGCCACTTTCTCCAGTCTCTCCGCCAGCTTCCTCGCCGCCGTCGCCACGCCCAGCTCCAGTGTCACCTCTTCCTCCGCCAGGCAGCGCCACCGCGCCGCGGTGTCCGGCACAAACGCGCCGAGCTCCACGGCCATGTCAATCCCCTCCGATAACGATCGATATGGTCTCGCCCAGAGGATTGATTCGTTTTTATTTTCTATCTATGGAATTGTTGATTTGTTGTTTGGTAGAGGAGGATCAACTACGATTTTATATTTCTCTAGGCAACCAAGTCAACTAGGGAAGAATAATTCAGAATGTAATTACGTCCCGGACATCGCGTCATGATGAGCATGCACTTGCTGCTGAATTGGTCTGGCCTTCCATGATCAGGAGCATGTATTAGGGAATGGTATCCATATTAAGAATTATAGACCTTGAGTTCGTATCGAATATGTCTATGTACGATGCTTTACAAGTTAAATATACATGGAAACCATGATTTTTAATGTGTTTTTCTTTTTCTTCTTGGTCAACTGGGAATTAATCTAGAACTCGAGCTTGGATTGCATCGTGAGTCATGGGTCGTGGTTGGGTTACAACTGAGATTTCCTAATTGCGCATTTGGTTGCAACTGAAATTTTATTACTTGCACATGGTTTACAACTCACGACTTGCAATTTTTTTCGAAATGGGGAAAACTCCCCCGGACTCTGCACGAAATGATGCATATGGTTTTTTTATTAAATTTATTATAGTTCAAAGTGGAGGATAACTTACAACTCAGCTATCACAAATGGGCGATACAAAGATCAACCATCTAAAAAGGATCGATCATCAACATGAGATCCTGCGATCAAACCGCCGGCCGCACGCCGCACTCGTTGAATATATCATGCACAACCGTCAGCCGGTTGCACCTAGAAGCCATGTCCTGCCGCCGCTTGTCCTCTGGTTGGAGACAGGATCACATACGGCTTGTCCTCTGGTTGGAGACAGGATCACATACGGATCTAACTGGTATCCAAAGGTATAACATGCATACAAAAAGAAGCTCTCGGTTAGTTAAAAATTACATCATTCCGAGTATTCCATATAGCCCAAAGTAGAGCACAGAACCCAACTTGAATATGAACTTTATCATGTTTAGCAACACCATTTAGACAATTCCCAGACAAATTGATAATTCTTTTGGGAGGTTGTAAGTTAAGTTAAAAGTCATATAGACTGTGTGCAGGCGGCAGTAAAAACAAATGATTTAATTGATCCATCTTTATCCTTTGTTAAAAGAACTTTTCTATGAAGAAACCATATGAATGTCTTAATTTTCGGTGGTACCTTCATCTTCCATATATACTTTTTAAGAAAGCGAGTTTGATTGCAGGATCGTTCATAAAGTCTAGGTACATGGACTTCACTGGAAATTGTCCTGAATTAGTTAAATCCCAAACAAAAATATCGTGTTCATTTGTTAGGTTAACGTACATCAATCGTTCCACAAGATGTATATAGCTGGTGATCCCAATTGTTACCTATCAAAACCCGTCTAAAAGTACATTGCCAACAAGAACTTGTTTCCGATGTGCAATGTTAAATGTTATAGAGATACGTATATTGTTGGGCGAGGGACTTGTCCCCAAGCCAAACAGCTTCCCAAAATCTCGTTCCCGATCCATTACCAACCTTAAAAAGAACCCCTAGCAAAAAAAAACTCATCTTTTACCTTCATGAGTCCTCTTCAGAAGGGTGAGTCTCTGGACTTGGAAGTGACTTGAGAAAGAGTTTTGGATTGAATATGTTTATTACGTAGCAGCTCTTGCCATAAGAAGGATAATAAAAACATAGATAGACTCATGATGACATAATTTATTAGAGAAGACGGCCTCCATAAGAAAGCAACTTCCCCACCCAACTATTCAGTTTTACCTCAAACCTATCTTTCACCGGCTTCCATTCACCATTCCATGGCTTTCTATGATGGATAGGAATCCGTAAATATTTTGTGGAGAGGGTTCCAAGTTCACAACCTAACATAGTTCTATATTGATCCTGTACTAAGCAGAAGAGTTCACTTTTATGGAAGTTAATTTTTAAACCTAAAAGTTGTTCGAAGATGCAAACAATGAGCTTCATATTAAGTGACTTTTGTAGATTATGATCCATAAAAATTATCGTATCATCCGCATATTGCAAAATAGAGACTCCGCTATCAACCAAGTGAGGTATAAGGCCAACTGCTTGTCCATCCTTTTTGGCCCGATTAATCAAGATTTTTTAGGATATCAGCAAAAATGATGAGGATATCCCTAGTACATTGCCACTTAAACAAGATGAAGTGAGACTTGGACCTATGACAAGGTCAAGGACCAAGCTACTAGAACAACAGGTGAATTCACTCCTTATAGATTATGATGTTTGTGATAGTGAGAATTTTATAATGCCTAAGTCTATGCATTTATGTATGATCAGGTTTATTGATAACACAAACATGATGGTGGAAAACAACCAAGAGGAGCTGGAAAACAACATGGAGATGCTGGAAAACAAGATTACAAGTAGTGAAAAAAAATATCATGGTGAAAACAAACATACAAGATGGTGAAAACAAGACTGCCATGGTGAATACAAGTGTGTAAAAAACAATTACTAGCTTGTTATTCCACACTTAGAGAGAAGGAAAACAAGAGGAGGGCGCCCCATTGAATATCAATGCGCCATATAGAAATCCTACTATGAGTAGGTATGGTTTGTATACCATATTTGGCCGCACCCCCTAAAGTGGGTCGGTTTGTATCCTCTCTTAGAGTCCAAGTAGGAGTCCTAGTCCAAGAGGGATAGGTGCTTGCGCAAGGGATCCCTTGTGGCTGCACCCCTACCCCTTATATACTCCCCTCCTGCGGGTTGTGGAGGTAGAACCAGTTTAAACCAAAGAAAACCCTAGCCTCTAGATTGTATTGCTGCTAAGCATTCATCTTGAAGTTTACCATTGCAAAGTTGTGTGATATCTTGTTATTCCATTTGGAATAGGGGGATACAGGACCACTTGGGATCTTTGATTACTTGTGCAAGAGTGTGTAGTTGAGAATATCCAAAGGGCTTGATTGTTGTTGCATCTGGCAACAGGGATCATCCAAGTGAGAGGTCACAGTGTAGCACTAGTTATCACAAAATCCAGAAAATCCACAAAAAGGAGAGGAGCTCAACGAGAAGATCGGTCCACCCTATATCATCTTGGTATCAGATTCTCGGGTTTAATCGGTGAGCAAATTTATCCATAGTCTAGTTGTTTTTATTTCCTATCCAGAAAAAGCTATACAAAAATATTAGGTTTAGAATTTGCCATAGCCTAGATCAACGCCAAATTGCTACTCAAATTGTTGTTTCTGGTTGATTTGTGTTCCTGTTTTTCTGTTTTTAGTTTTCATCTATTAGGGTTAGGGTTCATATAGTTCTTATTTTCTGTTTCTATATCGAAAATCTCCACACACACAAAATAGTTGCTGCCGTGTGCTCTACCTCTCGGGAATCAAGACCTACAGCTTGCCTGGGCGAGTTGATTTTGTTCTCGAGTTGTTGCTTGCTGTGCGAAAAAATTCCATCACAAAAACCCTCGGGTTCCTAGTTCAAATCTGTTTTCTACCGCGGCACAGAATTGCCCAAATCGCTACCGTGCAGCCTCTTCTAGCTGTAGTCGGACTCCTGCCGCGGGTCGTTTTCGGCTCGTTTCTCTACCGCCGCTGCCGTGCGCGCGTCTCACCTAGCCCCGATCGGATTCGTTGCGCGCCCATAAAATCATCGCCGCGCGCCAACCCGCAACCCACCCGCAGCACACACCGCAACACGCGCGCTCTGCCGTGAGATCTCTGTCGGGCATAGCTTTTTGCTCGTTTTCGCTGTCGTACGGCACAAAACTGCCTGTTTCTCTGCCGTGAGCCAATATTGCTCATTTTTCTTAGTTTTTCATTTGTTTTTCTCCTGTTTATCTCTAGGGTTCTGTTCTGATCTTTGATAAGCCATAGCTACATCCATTCTACGGCAATATTTAGGTACCCAAAACCCAAAGACTAGCTGTTTTATTGCTCTAACAGGCTGCTCAATTTGATCAATTTCTGTCCACTTTTCTGTTTTCCATTAATTGTTGCTCCTAGTTGATTCAAACGCCATTGAAAAAATCAAAAAAAAAAGAGAAAAGAGAAAAAGTATAAAAAAATAGAAAGAGAGAAAAATCAAGAAGAGGCCGAGACATACTATCACTAGTGGAAGCTTACCATATTGGATATTTTTGTGGACATTTGAGCAATCTTGTGCCTGTTTTCATAGAGTATTTGCTAGTGTCTTTCTAGTGCTTGCAATATCTCTTCCATATAATTGCTAAGCCACATTTGTCTCCCAGTGTGAGTGTAGTGTTTTTCATCACATTAGACCGTAGATACGTCGAAAACGTATCTCCTTTTCCGAACACTTTTCTTATTGTTTTCCTCTAAACTTGTGTGTTTTGAATACAACTAACTTGGACTAACGCTGTTTTCAGCAGAATTACCTTGGCGTCTTGTTTTTGTGCAGAAAAATCAACTTTCGGGAAAATGCCCAGAAAAGAGCCCATTGATGTTTTCACCCCGGAAGACCCCGGGAGCCAGAAGGGGGCCAGGAGAGGGGCCACAGGTGGCTACACCCTCCCCCTGGCGCGGGTCCCCCTAGGCCGCGCCACCTAGGGGTGTGGGCCCCCTAGAGCCTCCCTCAGACTCCCCTTTCGACTAAAAGTAGCCTCCAACCCTAAAACCCGAGGGGGTCTTTCATATTCCACAGAAACACAACAGAGCGTCGCCGCCGTCCCGAACCTCGATTCGGGGATCAGAAGTTCCTGTTCTGGCACCCTGCCAGGACGTGGAAGTGGAGCAGATCATCGCCATCGTCATCACCAACGCCTCTCCATCGACCATCCATGTTTCCCCCATCCATGTGTGAGTAATTCCCCGTTGTAGGCTGAAGGGGATGGTAGGGATTGGATGAGATCGTTCATGTAATAATGCTGTGATTGTTAGGGCATAGTGCCTAGTGTCCTCTATTAGTGATATTGACATTGTTGCAACTTGTTATGCTTAATACTTGCCACTTTGGGCCCGAGTGCCATGATCTCAGATCTGAACATGTTATTGAATCACGATGATAATTATTGTTTCTCGATCATACCTGCAAGTTGTTTACACATATTGTTGTCCGGAACCCGAGGCCCCGAAGTGACGGAAATTGGGACAACCGGAGAGGATGGCTGCGATGTGAGGATCACATGTGTTCACGGAGTGTTAATGCTTTGCTCCGGTGTTCTATTAAAAGGAACACCTCAATTACCAGTAGTTCCCTTGAGGGCCCGCTGAAAACGGGCTGGTAGGACAAAAGATGTTGTGCAAGTTCTCATTGCGAGCACGTACGACTATTTACAGAACACATGCCTATGGTTACTTAGTGCTTGGATGCTTTATCTTATTTATGTGCAATGCCCCTGACATTATCATTATTATAACTTTCTTATCCATGCAACGCCCGTTCATCCATCCCCATGCCTATAGTATTTAATCCCTCTGTTTACTTCAAACACTATTGTTGCTGCTGTTTTCATTCCACTGTTGCTATTATTTCACTACAGTTGTTACCATAAAACTGTTATTACTGATAAACCACTGCGAACAAAAGTACTTTTAGGTGCAGGTGAATTGACAACTCACTTGTTAAGGCTCACAAATATTCTTTGGCTCCCCTTGTGTCGAATCAATAAATTTGGGTTTTACTTCCCTCGAAGACTGTTGCGATCCCCTATACTTGTGGGTCATCAAGACTATTTTCTGGCGCCGTTGCCGGGGAGCATAGTTTTATTTGCAAGCTCACCGGAGAGTATTATTATCTACTGATATCATTCATCATGGGTAAGTCTCGTGATGGAAATTTTCTTATATTACCATCTACTACAAGAAGAGGTACAACTCTGAACACCTCTGTTGCTCCTGATTCACCGTCTGTTATGAGTAAGCTGCTTACACCACCACATGCAACACATGCTACTTCTGCTGAATCTGAAAATGCTTCTGATACTTTTGATGATGCTTCTACTGTGCTTGATGAGAGTGGTTCTCTTGGTCCTTTCTTAGATGCTACTATTGCTAAAGCTAAAAATATTGCAAACACTGAAACTCCTGATAAAAATCCTGTTACTCCTGCTTTTTCACCTGAGTTTAGAGAGAACCCTAGTGATGATTTAGATGATGCTTATATTGAACTGAGTGATGATCTTATTGAACAAATACATGCTAGAAGGATAAAGATGCTGCTATACGTCTTATGGAAAGTCGTGCTCTTAGATATAAATTATCTCCTGATGCTAAGTTTGCCACTTATCCTATTAATATTAGGGACAAGGATTATGATTTCTCTTTTGATTTATCTTATATATTTATTGTTGAGAAAGAACCTTTTTGTGGAACTGAAAATGAAAGTGCTATGAAACATATGAATGAGCTCTTCTCTTTGAGTAGTTTATTCTCTGATGATCTTAAGAAACGTAGCTACTTTGTTGCTAAAATATTTCCTTCTCATTAAAGGATGAAGCTAAAACTTGGTTTAACAATTTGTCTCCTGGATATATTGATAGCTCTATTGGTTTGGTTAATGCTTTCTTTCAGAAATATTTTCCTGCTAGTGCTCAACACGTTGCTTTACAAAATATATTTAATTACAAGCAATTGGAAGAAGAGAAATTGCATGTATCTTGGGCAAGGTTTTTTTTCTTTAGTAAGGGCTACAACTGTGCATGAGCTAGAAGATAATAAACTTCTTGATATATTCTATAATGGACTAACTGTTGAATCTAGGACATACCTGGATAGTTTTGCTGGTTGTGTTTTCAGGCAAAGAACTCCAGAAGAAGCTGAGGAATTAATGGCTAAAATAAGCCAAAATCATGATGATTGGACTATGGTTGAGCCTGAGTCGACTCCTACTCCAGTACCTACACCAACACCAACACCAACACCCAAGAAGAGGGGAATGATTGAATTAAATGATGAAGTGATGAGAGACGCCAAGAAATATCTTAAAGAGAGGGGTATTAAATCTGAAGATGTGAAGAATCTTCCACCTATAGAAGAATTACGTAAGCCAATCCCTCACTCACCATCCATTGAGGTACACTCTCTCCAACATTTTGATAGTAGATATATTCCCTATAGAAAACCTCCTGATCAATGCTTAGATGAATTTGATAATTATGTCATTAAGCAAAATAATTTTAATATGAGAGTGCAAAATCACCTTATGGAAAACTCTAAAGATATTAATGATTTGCATGGTATTATAGAAAGAACCTATAATGATGTTAAAATGCTTGTTAAACATTTTCAAATGGTTCAAACTCAAATAGATCAACTTTCTAAAGTGCAAAAAGATTTGATAGTTAATGCTTCTAAAGAAAAACATGCTTATGAGATAAGAACTAGAAGTGGTATTGCTACACAAGATCCTTTATATCCTGAGAGACATCCTAAAAGAATTGAACAAGATTCTCAGCAAACTAATAATGATGTTATTCCTACTAAGAAGAAAAAGAAGAAGAAACATAAAACTGCTCTAAAATCGTCTGAACTTGCTAAAGATCCTAATAGTATATCTATCTCTGATGCTGAAACTGAAAGTGGTAATGAAAAGAATGATGCTTCTGATAAAGAAGAACCTGTAGCTGAAAAGCAAACTAAAACTACAAAGTATAAAAAGGAAGATTTCATTGCTAATAAACATGGTAACGAGAGAGAACCTTGGGTATAAAAACTAATGCCTTTTCCTAATAAGAAACATAATATCCAAGGAAGAAGAACACTATAACAAGTTTTGTGAATGTTTGAAACCTTTGTTCTTGCAAATTCGTTTAACTGATGCTATTAAATTGCCTCCTTATGCAAAATATATGAAAGATATTGTCTCTAACAAAAGGAAGATTCCTAATGAGGAAATCTCCACTATTCTTGCTAATTACTCTTTTAATGGCAAGGTTCCTGAGAAGCTTGGATATCCTGGTATACCTACTATTCCCTGTTCTATTAAAAATAATTATGTTAGAACTGCTTTGTGTGATCTGGGAGCTGGACTTAGTGTCATGCCTTTTACTCTCTATAAAAGACTCCTCCTAGAAAAATTGATACCAACTGATATATCTTTGCAAATGGCTGATAAGTCTACTGCTATTCCTGTGGGTATATGTGAGAATGTTCCTGTTCAAGTTGCTAATAATTGTCTGATATTAACTGACTTTGTTGTGTTGGAAATGCATGACGATGATAATATGTCTATTATTCTTGGAAGACATTTTCTTAATACTGTAGGGGCTATTATTGATTGCAATCAAGGAAAAGATAATTTTAATGTTAATCATAAAGAGCACACTGTTTATTTTCCCAAGGATATTGATAGAAAATATGGTCTAAATTCCATTGAAAATGTTGAGACCATCAAGATTGGAGAATTTTATTGTCCTATTCCAAAGCCACCAAAAGAATATGAAATTATTATGATCGGGACTATGCCTATCAAGGTTGAGGTAACATAATTATTTAGTGAGAAACAAAGTTTTGTTTCATATAAAATTATTTTGGTAGCAAGACTTGATCACCCTTGTTAACAAAATGATTTTAAATCAAATGGACAATGTTTTCACCTTCCCCATATTGTTTTCACCATGTTTACTTCTGTTATCACATTATTACTTGAGTGCAATCATGTTTTCCACCATCCTTATGCATGTTTTCCTGATGTTTTCACTCTGATTACTGAGGTTATGCATGTTTTCACCACCCATACTTTTGTTTTCACCACTACCACCTTTGTTTTATTTGATTATTCTTTCACTGGAGTGTCTTAGAACCTCTGTAGTTCTGGTTTTGGTTTTGTTTTCCACGTTTTCACTTTCGTTTTCCCTTTTTATTAATTATTAAAATTCTGGAAATACCTCAAAAGTAAAGTTTCCCGAAAAATTCCAGAAAAATTATAATAAAATTTTACGTCAAAAATGAGGCAGAAAGCCACCTGGGAGACCTCAGGGGGGCCCACCAGGCAGGCACACCCCAGGGTGGCGCGACCAGCCCCCTGACCCTCCACTTACTCTCTCCACCGCCAAAGTCTTCTCTCTCACCCCCAAAGCTGAAAACATTTCCTGGATCCCGTGTTCTTGGTGTTCTCCCTCTGGATTTTCGATCTCCTTCTTCAGCCCATCATTTTTGCTGAGTTTTGGTGTGTTTGATCTCCGGTATGTGACTCCTCCGATGATCCAAGTAGAATTTTGTTTAGTGAATTATTTCTCGAGTATTTTGGTACTATAGGTGACAGCTTATGTGAGTTTTCTTGCTTGATTTGAGTAGAAATAATATAGTTTTGATGTATGTTTAGCTCTCATATAAGTCCCTATGGTAGTTTCCACCTTATAGTTGCTTGAAATTAATTTTTGTGATGATTGTTGAAAAAATTCAGAGATGGATAGTTACAACTTTGGTGAGATATTTAGGAGTGATGCTCCTAGAAGGACAAGGCCATCACGCTCGTCTACTTCAGCAAGGACATCATATAATGAAGACGTTATTGCGTCAACTATTGATGATGCAGAAGATGACGGTATCATTCATCCATCTAGCTTTCCTTGCCATACATTTTTAAGAAGTGCAAGTCTTTTATTTAATTTTCTTATGCTTATTGAGAGAGTTGGTCTCACCAACTTTATGGAGGATGAAATCCCTTAGTATGCCACGCTCAAAAAAGCTTTTGTTAAGAGCTTTAAATTTCAGAACACTCAATATGGTCCAACTGTTGCATTCAAGTTATATAGTAGTCTTGTTTCTTTGTCCTCGGTGGAATTTTGTGCTATTATAGGTATCAACGCCACCGGGACGGCAAGCAGGATTCAAGATAGACCAGCAGACCTCCAGGGGATCTACCGAGAGATCACCAACGATGATGGTCGCTCATCCCAGCGTTGGAAGATAAGGAACATTCAACTTCCTGCTCTTAGATACTTTACTTACTATATTGGTACTAGTATTCTTGATAGGGAGAACACTAGTAACGTTTCTAGTTATCACCTTGCTTTCATTGATGCTGCACTGAACCATAGCACAAAGTATAACCTTGGTGCACTTGTTGCACGCCGCCTTGCTGCTGCTGGGCCTATTTTTTGTGGCATTATTGCTACATGTGTCGCAACTGCTTTGCATGTTTCCATTGATCCTAATGATGAAATAATTTCTCCACATAGACTTAACCTTGCTGCTATGAAATCCCATCAGTTTTTCACTTCCAACTCTACTAATGAACATTTAATTTATAGAGTTTTATATATGGATGGAGAAGAGCGGAAAGTTACTTTGCCGCAACCTATTTTATTTAAGATTGACAGGTCACCATGGTCGCTCTCCAAGGAGTAGGTAGACGATCATCTGAGTACCATAGAGTTTTACCGGCAGCAGGAGAGACAAGACGCGCCTCCCGAGGACCACAACACGCAGTACACCGGCGCATCCTCGAGCACACATCAGGAGGAGGCTTCCTCCTCGGCGTATTACGGGGCGGCATCTCTTGGGCCCCTTGGTGATTGATCTCCATTTAGGCCAAAGGCCTAAGTTTGGGGGGAGGTATACCGACATCACACTTATTTATATATCATGTTCGGTCAGTTATTTGTATATCCATGTTTATCATTTCTTTCTTTTCTCTTTGTTTCTTTCGTTTGTTTTCGTTTTCTTTCGCTTCTTTTGTTTTTATTGTTTTGTTATCGCTTTCCAAAACACAAAATGACCAAAAATATTTCTGTTGTTTCTCTCTATTTGTTTCTTTAGTTGGTTTGTTTTATTCTTTTAGTTGCAGTTTAATATTCAAAAACCCAAAAATATTTTGTTTGGTTTGTTTGTTTGCTTTCTTTTGCTCTTGTTTCATTTTGAAAACCCAAAAAGATTTTTGCTTTATTTGCTTTCTCTCTTTTTGTTCGTGCTTTAATTGAAAAACCCAAAAATATTTGTTGTTCTTCTTTGGTTTTGTAAAGTTTGTTGCAGAGTTCAACATTCGTCCGTGATTCCATTGGAGCTTGGTTTTCATTATATATTATTCGAGCCGCAAGTGAAGAGCAATAATGACGATATACGGCAATTCAAGTTGTGGTGAGAGGCTGGTATGAATTCTATTTGCTTTCATTTTTGTACATATATCTATCTATGTGAGCATGCTTAGTTTGTTCGTATAAGATATATGTGACTTAATGGCTGCTTAATAGTTCATGCTCTCTCATGTTTTGTTCCAATTTATTGATAGTAAATGACTTGTCATATAAATATTTGTTCGCATTGTTCTATTCATAGAAGGGTATGATATTGTGGTAGCCTCCTCTGATTGTTTCATTTGAATCGACTTGGCACATGCTCACGCATGCTAAGAATGAAAGCAAAAAGTCAATAAGCCTCGATGATTTATTTTGCCTCAGAGTTCTAGTATCAATTTTATGCCCCAGTTAATTTTACTTTGTCGCAAACATGATTATGATAGTTGTTGCTCTCTTGATTGTCGCTCCCTGTCTATTTCTAGCCTTCGCCTGTACTGAGTATGAGCTCTACTCGTGCATCCAAATCCCTGAAAACCAAAGTTTGCCAAATGTGTCCACCATACCTACCTATATGTGGTATTTAACCGCCACTCCAAGTAAATTGCTCATGTGTTACCTTTAAAACCCGCTAAAAATTATTCCTGTTTTGTATCCTTGTTTTAGCTCATGAGGACGTGAATAGAGAATCTTTATCTCACTTGTTGATTGGATTTCACATCCTGGACTAGTGGATTCATCCGCTTATACAAATGATACAAGAGATGACAACAGGGTGCCCAGCCCCAAATTAATACACACAAATTCTCTTCACTCTTTTTGCCCCTGATTTATCAGTCAAAGCATAATTGTGTAAACAAAAGAGAAAGAGGGATGACCTTCTACCCAGATGTGTCCTTCACATGGGAGCCGCTCTTGTGAATCCAGTTGACTTGTGACGTACTGTATTGTCTGTTTACCATTTGTTGACATAAGCATACACCTCTCTCAAAATGTTTTCGATACCTCTGTTTAATAAAATAAAAAGCTCTAGCACATGAGTGATCCATGCTTCCCTCTGCGAAGGGCCTTTCGTTTACTTTTATGTTGAGTCTCCGCCATATTCTTTGAGCACTTTCTTGAGAGCATAATTATCATTCTTAGTGTAATGTGTTTGTCCCAAAGTACGGTTGATTCTGGTATAGCTTTGATACTTGCATCTTTGATACCTTTACTTCTTGTCTTCCCTTGAACTTCAGAGGTGCCCTGGCATTTATGTTTTGCCCCACATTTAAGGGCAAGCGAGATACCACTTTGTCAGATCCTATTATGAATATTTCAATCTTGCAAATAGTTATGCTTCATGTTGTTTATTATTAATATGTTGTTATCTCTTCATAGTTTGCATAGCTATTAAGTGACAATATCCTACATGTATCTTATCATGAGCATAATTAAGAATTTGATCACATAGTGAGTATATTTACATCATATGAAACAAATGTGTTCGTAAAAGTCTTTTATCGCACTCAGTTGTCACTCAATTGCTTGAGGACAAGCAATAAGCTAAGCTTGGGGGGAGTTGATACGTCGAAAACATATTGTCAAACCCCGGACCCAGGGATATACATACTGTTATGTGCTCCTAGCCATGGACTCACAAGGGCTTCAGGGTTACCAACCCCGGCCGCAACAAACAACGGCAGGCAGACCGGATTCATCGGCACGTAGTCCGGATCCCCGATCTACTACTCCTTGTATCCATGCTAGTCATAACCAATTATGCATACCCAAGCGTCCACGAGTCGGATGAAACTGAAGGAAGGGGACCAAAGTTATACAGAGTTGCTATGTGTCCAGAAAGTGCAACAACAATCGAGGGTTACTGGGGTTACCTCGCCCCAGGCCGAATCACATCGGCAGGCGGGCTCGGACATGGATCATCGGCTCCACAACCCCTCGACTGCGACAACTATGCATGCATAGCCAAACATGTATATCAATGAGATCGAAACCAACAACCGATCAAAGCAACACTCTAGACATGGAAATTGTATTAAACAGGTGTTACTAGAGTATAACTTACAAGCAGAGGTCACACGACCCAACATTACATCAGACAACGGAAAGCAAATTATGTTGCTAACCAACAAGAACCAAAAAGTCCTAAGAGGCCGCAACATAAGGCGAAGTCCCAGCCCATAGATTCCAGGCTGCTACCTGGGAACCCCAAACTACTCGTCGATGTCCAGGTCGAAACACCACCGAACTGAGGAACTCCACCTGAACCAAGTTGAAGCAAACATGAGTACGGGAGGTACTCAACAAGACTTAGTTAACCTATTATATATATGCTTCTTTTAGAAAGAGTTATGAAGGTTATTTTGCGTAAAGCCATCTTTGTTTTCCAAACTGAGGAAGGGGTAGCACGTCTCATGGAGTATTTTGAAAACAGATGAGAAAGCTACTCAACTACTGATATCATCATCTTTTCATTCCACCGAACAATTTCAGCACCTCGTGCTCCAAAGATCACCACCTCAAGTTGTTCCGGTAACTCATGCTACAAGGTAACCCCTCTCGGCATCTCCGAGGAGGCATCCTTCATTCGTTATCAACAAGTTTTAGTCATTCTATTTAAGTTGTCTATGATCACAGAATCCGTCACCAAGTCGTCCTTAACCGCGGACACGGCTTTTCGAAAAGATTTAACCCTGCAGGGGTGTACAACTTTAACCACACGTACCAACCAACTCTTAATGCCAGACGTTAGCCCTATTCCGGGAAGTGCCGGCAGATGGAGGTTGACCACGACCTTTCCCTTGCTTCGCCTATTCCATGAGTCGCTCCGAGTAGAGATGGTCCGCCAATAGGGAGTGGCCATCTCCTGTCGGGTCTCTAACGTTGTGAGCGGTGCTTCAACTACTGTCTCGCCACAGGCTGTTACACCGCCACATCCTAGTTTTGCAAACGTTTTTAATATCCCGGCAAATCCAAATGGAACTCCCGAACTAGGCAACTCATGGAACAAACTAGGCAAGTTGAGACCGAGGGGAATCTAAGCCCCGTGTGGATGCGTCTTGGCTCGAAGACGAGAACTCGCTCCTAGGGGCATGAACGAGACAACCACCACAGACCCTCTGTGGTCTCGTCATCCACACCTTTAAATAATGTTAAACAAGATATCTTCACTTTCCACAACATCCTATCATACTAGATTCATTCGCAACTCTGATTCATCAACCGGATGGAGCAGAGATAACAAGCATGTATGACTAAGCATAGCATATTTAAGGCTTTGGCGATGAACACAAGCAAACCTATAGCTGCTAGGAGTAGTGGATCAGGATATCTAGGCTATGCATGATATAGGATATCTCTTCGGGGTCGCGTTCTACCGATCAGAAGCAAAACACCGAAAGAGAAACAACAATCAAACATGGCATCGATGCAATGTGCAATATGTATGCATGAGCAAGTTAATGCACTGAAAGAATCCCTAAACATGTTCTTTGGGTTGCTAGGGTTCATATGGCAATTATGCATTTTTACTGAAATTAGCCCGAAATAGTCCCGGAGGGGGTTTCGGGCGGTTTTGAAAGTGAGTACAATTTTAAAAGCTCAAATGGGTTTGAAAACACCATAAATAGATTGCATTTGTCATTTTGAACAATTTGGTAAATAACTTTTAATTTTCTAATTTTAGTGAATAAAAACTTATTTTTCCATTTTTAAATGAATTAAACAACATTAAATAATGTCCAAAAATAAAGGTTGTCAAACATGTACGAAAGTGACATAAACATATAGAGTATATTTTTCTGAACATTTCTATACCTTATTGATTTAGCCCACCCAACTCCACCAAGTGCACCGATGACAAGATCACGCGCAAAGGCCATCCATGATAAGGTGAACTTGCTCCTCTCGCTTCATACTTTCGGTCACGTGGAGGATGGTGCGCTACCTCATGGTTCCTCACTTTGCGTGCTCAGGTTCAAACCCACCACGGAGGCCCCGGAAAGTACCCAAGACGATGCGCAAGAAGATACGAAGAAGGGCGGTGAAGACGGCGTCGGATTCGGAGTCCCGGAGGAGAAGTTGGGGGGAAATACCCCTCCCCGGCCTCAGGAACCGGCCAGGCCGGCCTCCTCCACCCCCAGGCCGGGCACCCAACAGAGGGGGCCGGCCTCCTCCCCCCCAAGGCCGGACCCCCTCCAGAGAGGGCCGGCCTCCAGGCCGGCCTCCCTCTCTCCCCCCTCGGACCCCCTCCAGGCCGGCCCCTGCGCCCACCACGGCCCCAGGCCGGCGTGCGCCTGGAGGCGCCTCCCTGCCCCCACCCCGGCCTCATGGCCGGCCAGGCCGGGCCCCCAGGCCGGCGTGGGCCAAAATGCACACAAATGACTCGATTTCGCCCCCGTTTTCTCCTGCTTCGACCCCCGGCTATATAAGGATGACCCCGAGCTAGATCTAGGGTTTTAGAGTTGAATTTAGAACATTTGGAGCTCAGCTCTCTTGTATCCCTCTTTGAGGAACTACTCCTCCGGTGTGTACCGAGGAACGTATCAAGACTACTCCTCCGACTTCGTCGAGGATCGTATCAAGGCACATCCCAACTACTTGTCCTCTCCCTATCGGGTTTCAGTCAAGAGTTGTCCAATCTTCCTCTCGTTATCTTGAGGTTCTATTGGCGTAGTGGTACCGGCTATGGGTGTGAGACGGTTTGTATCAAGGTGAGTTCTGTTGGATCGATTGTTCCGTAGGCGGCCCTCGGGGCTTAGTTGACGGGAGGTTGGATCTTTTGGTTCTTGCGATTTATCCCGATTTGTGTGTTGCCCCGCGTTTCCCCACGATCCCCCTCGATTCCCCATCTCGTGTTCTTCGTTCGTTCTTCATCGATTCATGAAGATCGGGCCAATCTAGGAGTCCAACTCTATATCATATGGTATCCAGAGCTAGATTGACAGGAATCCGACACCCCATCCCCTCCCCTACCACCAATGTTTCTTCTATCCACCATAAATTCGAAAATTTCACAAAAATAGCCACAAAGGGATTTCGACCGATCTGTTGATTCATTGATTTTTTTCGTGGTTTTGCTTCACAGATTTGTTGCCAAATACCATTCCCCATCTTTCCATTCAGCCACTTTTCCCAAATTCGCCCAAAAAATTTCTTGATTTTGAAGGAATTTCGAATTTGAGCCAAAATCACAGAAAATCTCAGCTCTTCGATTTCCCGACAGATTTTGAAACTTGTTTTTCTTTGTCATTTTTATCCGAATTGAGTGCAACAAAGTGCTACGCGACGCCCACGACATCACCTACGCTTCCACATCAACGGATCGCCACAACATTGAAGGGTTCGTTGCATAGAAAACAAAAATTTTCCTACGCGAGAGATACCCGAAAGGCCAAGATCTAATCTAGGAGACGAAGTGTAACGGGCAACAAGAGGGTTAAGGAGAACACATACCCTCGAAGACTCAAAGTGGTACGAGATCAAATCTCGTTGTTGGCGTAGTCGTACTCACACCGATGCCGATAGCGAGAAGATGGCACCGCAATCCGGCGGTGCATCCGTGATCGGTCACACGTACGGTTGATGACGACCTCCGTTCCCTCGTTCCAGCAGGGCGCGGAAGTAGAGGATCCCTCGGAACTCCAGCAGCACGACGACATGGTGGTGGTGAAGAATCCCACGGTCAGGGCTTCGCCAAGCCGGAGACCATGAAATGGAGCAGCGGGTGGAGGGAAAGGGAAGTGGCAAAGTGTGTGGAGGAGGGAGAGCTCTCACCCTCCTTTTATAGGAGAGGGGGGAGGCAGCCCAAGGGGGGTGCGGCCAGCCCCATGGTGTGCCCCCACCTCTTCCCTCATGATGTGAGTGGACACTCCACTCACACCCACTCATTTTCCTTTAAACCCCACTTAGAAAATCCAAGAGTTTTTCTTTAATAAATCAATAAAACATTTTTATTTCTTTATTTCAGCATTTGTTAATTCTATTAACAAACATTTGCATAAAGCACCTCGAATCATTTGTTAATTCTATTAACAACCATTCGACGAAAAACCCCTTGAACTATTTCAATTTTCCCCGAAACAATTTCGGTGCTGCCCAAAATATTCTTCGATATTCCGTATCCTCTCAAACGATTCATCGAACCTTAAGTGTGTCACCCTACGGTTCGCGAATAAGATAGACATGATCGAGACTCCTCTCCGATCAATAATCAACAGCGGGATCTGGAGATCCGTGATGACTCCTATATATTCAACGATGACTCTCGTGATCGTGTGAACCAACAACGTCGTGAACTATTCCCTTTGTCTCGCGATATTTTACTTGTCCGAGATTCGATCATTGGTATCAACCATACCTTGTTCAATCTCGTTACCGACAAGTACTCTTTTCTCGTTCCCGTGATATAACATCCTTTGTGATCATATCACGTGCTTGCAAGCGGTTTCGATGTGATATCACCGAGAGGGCCCAGAGTATATCTCTCCGTCATTTGGATGGACAAATCCCACTCTTGATCCATGATCCTCAACTAATACTTTCCGAATACTTAACGACACCTTTATAATCACCCTATTACGGTGTGACGTTTGATGCCATCAAAGCACCCTTCCGGTATCAGCGATTGACATGATCTCATGGTCTAAGGAATAAGTTACTTCGTCTGTTTGATATAACAATGTAAACTAAATGACTTGATCGCATTGCTATATTCTCTTTGGGTATATGTTCATCACATCATTCTTCTAATGACATGACCCCGTTATTAATAACATCCAATGTTCATGATCAGGAAACCTTGATCATCTATTAATCAACGAGCTAGTTAAAAGAGAGGCTTTACTAGGAACCATTGTTTGTTTATTAAGCACACATGTATCAATGTTTCCGGTTAATACAATTCTAGCATGAGAAATAAACATTCATCATAAACAAGGAATAAGATAATAACCATTTTATTATTGCCTCTCGGGCATATTCCCTTCAGTCTCCCACTTGCACTAGAGTCAATAATCTCGTCTGTAAGCACTTAACACATATGGCGTACCAGTGTTATTACCATGCTTCGCATGCGGTAAACATCATCAAAAAGATCTGAACTGTTCAGGTCCTATTGTATTTGCATGTCCTTTGCGTCTACACGCATCACTCATTCTCTAAATGAGATGGCTTTGTATATATATGGTCAATTGGTGAAAACTTAATTCCTCAGCCTAAACTGATGTCACTAACATTGTGAAAATGTAGCTTCATAGTGTTAGCATTCTTGGAAACTCACCAAGTTCCGGTGATACCTTAATTCCTCAGCTTAAACTGATGTTACTAACATTGTGAAAATGTAGCTTCATAGTTGCAGCATTCTTGGAAATTCACCAAGTTCAATAAAGAACTCCTTGACACAAAATACGCTTATAATCAGTTGTTAACACAACGATATACTTTAGCCTTTGTTGTAGTATCTGTCACAATATTTTAATTTTGAAACTCTTTCAAATCCAGCATGGAACTTTCTTCCATCCTATTGTGCTACCCTTCATCACATATTTTAATTGAGATAAAATTACTTGAATAAATGACAAGACTATTAGTGTAACATATTACAACTATTATTTTGTCATTACTATATAGGAAAACATATCCTTAGCATTTCTAAAATGACACAAGGATCTCTCCCACTGTTGTCTAATCATCATATGAATTATCCTACTATAACATTTTATAGCATAGGACTCATCTGGTTGTGTACATAGCATGGAAACATGACTTAGAAATCTCAATTTCAATGATGCTCATCATGTGTCAAAACACATGAATCTTGCTCAATTATTTTCCATGTGACAAGAACTCCTTCTCATCAATTTTATATTGACTTACTTCAATATTTCATCTATGTAATTTGGCTTCAATCATATCAGGCGCTTCAATCCATCTTTTATAAATATCGATGCCCAATATCTTCTAAGCCTTTCATCAATATGAAATCGAAAATATTAACCGTGTTAATTTAAAATACATATTTTCCAATCAACCATATGTCATCTACATAAAGTATTGGAAATATGTCATAGCGCTCCCACTTAATTTCTTGTAACTCTACAAGCATCTTTATCATTCATGATGGAATCAAACTCTTTTGATAACTTCATTAAGCTAAAGATTTCAACTTCGCTATGCTCACTTCAACCATTGAAGTGTGCATGCCTTTATAGCAACCTTTTGAATTTTACAAAACTCTCAGACTGTGTCAAGTACACATCCTTGATCAAACTTCCTCGAGAGGAGTGTTGGTTTTGTTATTCAACTGCCATATCATAATATGTAACTTTTTGCTAGAACTATCCGCAAAGACTAAAGCATTACTACGGAAGATCGAAATCTTGTAGTAGTCAACTCTTTGAACTTCGTCGAAAAACAACTTTTCGATAAGTATCCATGTCTTTGTCGCTATATAGACCCTTTTTCTATCGTTAGGCATCATGCCTATTGAAAGGACTACCAAGTCACATACTTGATATTCATACAAGGATACTATGGCGGATATAATGACTCATAGTCAATTTTACTAAGCCAGGGCCCATCATTTGCTTCCTTTATAAGGTCCAGGTCCTTTGTTGTCAAAACAACACTTTACACTTAAACCACAAGTTGTTCTAAGTACAAAGTTTTTGGACTTTTCTGGTACAGTTCGCAAACTCATTTGAAGTTTCTACAACATTTGTAGTGTCTTCTACTTAGTCAAAATAGTAAACCCCGGAACAACTTCTAGTGATGCGCTACTCTTGACATGATAACGAAGATTCTCTAATCTCGTTGAGTTTGTACTGTGCTCCCACTCACTTGTTTCGCAAGAACTACTTTCTCGAGAAATCAACCCTTTCTGACAAACAACATTTGTCTTTTGGTTCGGTGATAGGAGAAATACCCAATGTTTTATTTAGGATAACCTTATAAACAAATATTTATCCTATTTTGGTTGTAAACATTTTACACATGCTATGCATACCAAAACTTAAGAAAGTGACAATTCGGGTCACTACCCAAACCATATCTTATATGTTGTCAATTTCAGCGGATCATGATGGTGCTCTTTTCAGTGGAAAAACGGTTGTCACTAATGTATAAACTACAAAATTATAATGGCAATTTTATTAATCTTACCATGTCAAACAAGGTTTGATTTTTGTCTCTCGAACACTCCAAACTAATGTGGGGTAATTCGAGTAATATAAGTTGTAGAACAATTCTGCAACTTCTCAGATGTTTTGCTAAACTTGTAACTCAAAATTTATTCTTTATGATCCAATCATAAATACTTGATTATCTTGTTACATTGATTTTAACTTCATATTAACAACCTTTTGAACCAATTCAAAATGTCAAACTCTGTTCCCTTTAAATAGATATACTCACATATCTACTTTAATCATCGACAGAATTTTATGAAGGAAAAATTAATCCACCATACATGACTACACATAATGGACTATATACATCAATATGTATAATCTCCACTAAATTAGTCGTCCATTCTACTTTGGCCTAAGAACGGAATTCTAGTCATCTTTTGGAAGAGGTCTCACAAGCGTCAATAAAATGACTCCGGAAGTCCATCAATATGGAATTCCTTCATGTTTTCCTTTCCGATATGAACTAAAATGGTGGTGTCGCAATTTAAGTGAAAATCTTCAACGTCTTGCAACGTTTAGCATTTAGTCTTATAGATGTTTACTTTACCAACATGATTTATATTAACATATCCATCAATTATGGAATATGATCATAGTTTGAACAATCTCATTTGTTCTCACAACAGACTAGAACAAAATAAAAAATTATTAAGTTCTTCAAATAAATCTTGACTGGTTGGTTCGATACGACAATGAACACAATAACACTTTATTTATGTTCTTGTCATAATCGATTCCACATCTATTACTAGTTCCTTTTAGGCCCTGGTATTTCTTGCATTGCGTTGCTTTGTATGACAACTCATACCAACCAATGTGGTATCAAAATACCCAAAAATACTTTGTTAACTAGTAATATATCTATAACTTGTATATCAAGCATATACTCCTGAGCTGGACTTTTCCAGTTATCTTCTTTTCTGCCATATATCTATTTGTAATTCTATTTTCAATATTCCCTTTCCTTTATAGAAGAATCATTCAACATCAAACAATGCTAGTCTTACTAGCTCATTTTCTTTGGCGTGTTAGTCATATACTATCACCCATTGAGTCATACTTTGAGTTTGATTGTTCTACTAATATCACCATATTAATAATATTCTTCTAGATTCCACTCTTAGCAATTTCCAAGTAAGGTAAACTATTTTACCCATACTTCTAATCCATCCTATCATAACAATTTTATGATTAAGCTACTATAGCTCGAAGGAAGGAATTTATAGGATAATTTTTAGCGCCCAACTTCTTGGAATATTCAAACGCCTAGCGTCTCCAATCATTGCATATATTCAGATAATATAAGCAAACATTGTCACGCTAAATTTGCATATATTCAGATAATATAAGCAAACATTGTCACGCTAAATTATACTCAGTCATGTTGCTACAAATAAGTTTCTAGATATCAATATATCTTTCACTTGATTTTTTCTGAAAACAACTCTTTTCAGTTCCAAAATCACCTTGATCAACAAAACATTCTTTTGAAGATAAAGTAATACAGAAGCAACCATGACTCTGGATTCTAAGTAGGAATTATTTGCTCTCTAGAATAATCAATCATTAACCATATGGAGCTAGGTAGGAAATACCAAAAAATCTACAATAGGACTCAATTTTAAATATCACTAATACGGTACCAATCTTAAATGGTATTTACCAGATCATAACAGTTATATCTCAATTAACAATCTAAGTGTAAGGTAATTATAGATGCCAATGAATACTACAATTTGTGCAAATTCACTTTGATTTGTTGTTCATGATAAATAAGTTCAAGTTAATTCAAAAAAATTAAACCATGAACTCCCACTCAAAAACAACATCCCTCTTAGTCGTCTTTAGTGATTACACGAACCAAATTCACTACACCAAAACCGATCATCACGTGAGATGATGTAGCTTCAAAGGCGAACATCTACATGTTCATCATATCATCCATATGACTCATGCTTTACCTTTCGGTTACGTGTTCCGAGGCCATGTCTGTACATGCTAGGCTCGCCAAGTAGAACCGTAGTATTGCGTGTGTTTCAAGGCCATGTCTGTACATGCTAGGCTTGAAAACACCCGTTGTATGCGAACGTTGAGTCTATCACACCCGATCATCACGTGGTGTCTCGAAACGACGAACTTTCTTAACGGTGCATACTTAAGGAAGAACACATTATTATCTTGATATTAAGTGAGAGGGATCATCTTATAATGCTACCGTCGCTATCTAAGCAAAACAAGATGCATAAAAGTATTAACATCACATACATCACATGTAAGGATAACGTGATATGATATGGTCCTCCTTGCACTTGATCTCCATCAAGTGCATTATGGTATGATCTCAATCATTCCACCGGCGTGGTACCAAGTACCATGGCACCCCAATCTTGATTGTCCATCAATAAGAAGACAAACATATGGATACCTTCCGGTATATCAATAATTTACAAAATAGATCATCTCATAATCAAATTTGTAATATTGACCATATCACATCACATGCCCAGCAAAAACTAGTTAGACGCCTCTAAATTATTTTTGCATATTTTACGTGGCTTAGGGCTTTCGATGATAGAACCGTTCATACCTACGAACATCAACCACAACGTTGATAAACACATTTTTAACAACCCTTCATAGATTAGATCTTAACTATAGTAGGAGAAACACACACCCGCAAGCCACTTATGCAATACAAGTTGCATGTCAGTTGTGGAACAAGTCTCATGTACGTGGACATGTAAGGTTAGTCCGGGCCGCTTCATCCCACTATGCCACTAAGATCATAAAATAATCAAGGAGGTAATAACATGATCATCAACGCCCACATACACCTATGTGTTCTACCCGTACAAAACATCTACGCATAGATTCGGCTCTGATACCACTGAAGGGTTCGTTGCATAGAAAACAAAAAATTTCCTACGCGAGAGATACCCGAAAGGCCAAGATCTAATCTAGGAGACGAAGTGTAACGGGCAACAAGAGGGTTAAGGAGAACACATACCCTCGAAGACTCAAAGTGGTACGAGATCAAATCTCGTTGTTGGCGTAGTCGTACTCACACCGATGCCGATAGCGAGAAGATGGCACCGCAATCCGGCGGTGCATCCGTGATCGGTCACACGTACGGTTGATGACGACCTCCGTTCCCTCGTTCCAGCGGGGCGCGGAAGTAGAGGATTCCTCGGAACTCCAGCAGCACGACGACATGGTGGTGGTGAAGAATCCCACGGTCAGGGCTTCGCCAAGCCGGAGACCATGAAATGGAGCAGCGGGTGGAGGGAAAGGGAAGTGGCAAAGTGTGTGGAGGAGGGAGAGCTCTCACCCTCCTTTTATAGGAGAGGGGGGAGGCAGCCCAAGGGGGGTGCGGCCAGCCCCATGGTGTGCCCCCACCTCTTCCCTCATGATGTGAGTGGACACTCCACTCACACCCACTCATTTTCCTTTAAACCCCACTTAGAAAATCCAAGAGTTTTTCTTTAATAAATCAATAAAACATTTTTATTTCTTTATTTCAGCATTTGTTAATTCTATTAACAAACATTTGCATAAAGCACCTCGAATCATTTGTTAATTCTATTAACAACCATTCGATGAAAAACCCCTTGAACTATTTCAATTTTCCCCGAAACAATTTCGGTGCTGCCCAAAATATTCTTCGATATTCCGTATCCTCTCAAACGATTCATCGAACCTTAAGTGTGTCACCCTACGGTTCGCGAATAAGATAGACATGATCGAGACTCCTCTCCGATCAATAATCAACAGCGGGATCTGGAGATCCGTGATGACTCCTATATATTCAACGATGACTCTCGTGATCGTGTGAACCAACAACGTCGTGAACTATTCCCTTTGTCTCGCGATATTTTACTTGTCCGAGATTCGATCATTGGTATCAACCATACCTTGTTCAATCTCGTTACCGACAAGTACTCTTTTCTCGTTCCCGTGATATAACATCCTTTGTGATCATATCACGTGCTTGCAAGCGGTTTCGATGTGATATCACCGAGAGGGCCCAGAGTATATCTCTCCGTCATTTGGATGGACAAATCCCACTCTTGATCCATGATCCTCAACTAATACTTTCCGAATACTTAACGACACCTTTATAATCACCCTGTTACGGTGTGACATTTGATGCCATCAAAGCACCCTTCCGGTATCAGCGATTGACATGATCTCATGGTCTAAGGAATAAGTTACTTCGTCTGTTTGATATAACAATGTAAACTAAATGACTTGATCGCATTGCTATATTCTCTTTGGGTATATGTTCATCACATCATTCTTCTAATGACATGACCCCGTTATTAATAACATCCAATGTTCATGATCAGGAAACCTTGATCATCTATTAATCAACGAGCTAGTTAAAAGAGAGGCTTTACTAGGAACCATTGTTTGTTTATTAAGCACACATGTATCAATGTTTCCGGTTAATACAATTCTAGCATGAGAAATAAACATTCATCATAAACAAGGAATAAGATAATAACCATTTTATTATTGCCTCTCGGGCATATTCCCTTCAAACATCGACTCCCCCACTGCCGCAAGTCCGTGATCATCAATAAGAGAGGTATAACTTGCTTCCGCTTGAACCATCCCACCCCATTGTGTTACTTACCTATTCGGACTAGTTCTTTTTACACCGCTTGGCATCGCATTTGTGGCATCAAGAGTGCGAGGTTAGCGCTTGTGAGAGATTAGCTACGAGTAGGCATTGGCACTTTGGAATCCATCAAAAAGAGAAAATAAAAAAAAAGAGTAAAAGAGAAAATAGAAAAAGAAGCAAAAGGATCGGTGCCAATTGCTTTCCATTGTAGGAACGTGTAGCATTGCGTCGCAAAAGAGAAAGAGTGACCGATTGCCACAGTGCGAATCTTGTTGCCCTTTCAAATTTGCGGTTTGAGCTAGCGTCCTCCTTGAGTTAGTGTGGCATTGAGCATTAGTCTACGTTAGGTCCATTTCGGTCTTCGCTCGTCCATTGGTCGCACTAACCCCATTTTTCCCTTGCGTGTGTGTGTTCCACCATATTTCCATCCTATAGGTTTGGTTTTTGTGCTAACTTTTCTTTGAATCTTTTCCACGATTGACAACAAACTTTTCTTCGGTTTTGTCGATTTTCCTCGCCACTTTCCTAACCTATTTGCCTTCCATATAAAGTGTGTGTGTTGTCGTTTGCGGTTTCTTTCGATCTTTTTGGATTCGCTCTTGACATACCGCCCTACACCTAGGCTCGTCCACTAGCCTCAATACGACCAAGAAAGGTAACGTTGGGTAAGTGAGGCGTCCATTTCTTCAATATCACCCTTGTGTGTGTTTTTGAGATGGCTAGGGAAGGAGTATTCACAAGTCCGAGCTCGGAAGACGAAGGCAATCCATTCTACAACGACAATGCTTACGCCAACTTCGTCACCCACAATGACCACTTTCAACTCCGTGAACTCGTCAAGGATGGTTTCAACGCTATGAGCGTCGACTCCAAGAGCAAGAGGCTCGATTGAATGATCAAATGGCGCGCATCAACATCAACTTGGCTAATCTTGCCAATCGCCGTCATTCATCATCGTCCTCAAGGTCTCGTCGCTCAAGCCACCGCAATCAAGATCCTCACCAACCTCGTCGCCATGATTGCCATGATCGCCACAACGTGGAGGAGGGTGGACAACCTCAACAACCACCACCACCTCCTCCACAACCTCAACAACCTCCGCGACGAAATTGGTATGAGGATAGCTCGCCATCACCACCACCTCGACATCGCCAAGGCCGTGGTGACCCTCTTCAACAACCGCAACGCCCGGACCTTCGACAACACCATCATCCTCCACCTCCACTAGGCCACGCTCAAGACTATGGCCACAATGATTTCGTGGAAGATGCTCGTCAACATCGAAGGCCACCTAGGCGCCATGCGCGTACCAACAACAATGACCGCCAAGAACATGATCATCCTCAACACCCTCGAGATGAACAAGTGCTTCCGCAACACCCTCGCCAAGAACAAGAACGTCCTCGACAACAACACAATGGCCATGATGATAGTGAACGCCGTGAAGATAGGCTCCGTCACCACCAACAACCACCACCGAATGACCACCGGCGTCATCCTCCCCATCATGATCGCCACCGCCAAGACAATGAGGATGACCAATATGATGATTCACCTCCCATTTATGATGAAGATCCCCATGAGCGCCAACATGAGCGTCCCCATCGTCCACAAGAGGACAACAACATGAGTGCTCTTCGTTTCAATGTCCCCAAGTTCAATGGTGATAATGATCCCAAAGACTATCTTGCTTGGGCTCTCAAAGTTGACAAGATCTTCGGCATTCACAACTTCACCGACAAGAAGATGGTTGCTCTAGCATCTTTGGAATTCGAAGGCTATGCACTCTTATGGTGGGATCGTCTACAAGCCGAATGAGTCCGCAATCGCATTGCTCCTATTGCCACTTGGAATGAGATGAAGCAATTCATGCATGCTAGATTCGTTCCTCCTCACTACAAGCGTGACCTCTTCAAGAAGCTCCAAGAACTTCGTCAAGGTGTGAAGTCCGTTGATGAGTATTACAAGGAAATGGAAACATCCTTGATTCGAGCTCATGTGATAGAATCTCAAGAGCAAACAATGGCCCGCTTCCTCAATGGCCTCAACTATCCTATAAGGAAGATCATCGAGTATCAACCGTATGACAACATTGTGGCCCTTGTCCACCAAGCTCTCAAGGCGGAACGCCAAATTACGGAAGATCTCAAGTATAACAAGCAAAAGGCTTTCTTCAACTCAAGACCGTCATCCTCATCTCCAATGACACAAGTTCCTCCTCCAAATACCACCAAGAGCAACACTCGAGCCTCTAGTGCTCCCAACAAGTCTTCCCAACCATTCAAGAAGCAAGTGCCTCCCACCTCATCCTCAAGTGCTCCTCAAGTCAAGTCAAGCACTATTACTTGCTTCAAGTGTGGTGGTAGTGGACACAAGTCCTTTGAATGTTCCAACAAGATGATCATGATTGTCAACCAAGACGGTGAACATGATTCTATGAGCGAAGGCGAATACTATGCCTTGCATCAAGTTGCTCTCAACTCTTTGGACGTGCCCAACGATGATGAAGAAAGTGTGTATTGCGATGAGGACAAGAATCCATCGCTAGTGGTAACAAGAGTCCTCACTACTTCTCCTCAAGATGAGCATGATCAACGGTGCAATCTCTTTCAAACTAGAGCCGGTATTGATGGCAAGTCAATCAAGGTCATCATCAATGGTGGAAGTTGCCACAACTTGGCTAGCAAAGAGTTTTGCGACAAACTCAAATTACCTTACAAGCAACATCCTCATCCATACCATGTCCAATGGCTTAGTGACTCCGGCACCTTCAAGATTCAACACATGGTCTCCGTGAATTTCAAGATTGGTCCCTATGAAGACACGGTAGATTGTGACGTTGTTCCTATGACCGTGTGTCATCTTCTTCTTGGTCGACCTTGGCAATACGACAAGAGTGCTATCCATGATGGGTGTACAAATCACTATAGCTTCAAGTGGAATAACAAGACATTTTTGCTTCGTCCCATGGCTCCTAGCCAAGTGATCGCCGACAACGCCAAGACTCTTGCACGTAAACAAGAAGAGCTCAAGTCTCGTGAGATGAGTGGTGAGAGAGTGATTCACCTAAACGAGAGTGAGAGCCACAAGCCAAACATGAGTGGAAAAATTCCGAGTGTTGCCAAAGGCCTTGCCTTACTTGCCACCAAAAGAGAGATGCGAGAGCTACGAGATGACCTAACCATACTTCACTTTGTCCTATTGTGCAAAGGGGAAGCACTTGAAACTAACGACATGACAAATCTTCCTCCATCCTTGTTGGCTTTGTTGCAGGAATTGGAAGCCTTCCTCCTCTACGAGGAATCGAGCACCGCATTGACCTCATTCCGGGCGCGCCCCTTCCAAACCGCGCTCCTTACCGCACCAACCCCGAGGAGACTAAGGAGATTGAGCGCCAAATCCAAGAACTACTAGAAAAAGGTTTTATTCGCGAATCCCTTAGCCCTTGTGCCGTGCCGGTTATCCTTGTTCCAAAGCAAGATTCTACTTCCCGCATGTGTATGGATTGTCGCCCTATCAATGGTATCATCGTTAGATATAGACATCCTATTCCTAGGCTCGATGACATGCTTGATGAATTGAGTGGTGCTACTATCTTTTCCAAAATTGATCTTAATAGTGGTCACCATCAAATTCGTATGAGTATAGGTGATGAATGGAAAACGGCTTTCAAAACAAAACTTGGTTTGTATGAATGGCTTGTTATGCCCTTTGGTCTTTCGAATGCCCCATCTACCTTGATGCGTCTCATGAATGAAGTTCTACGTCCTTTCACTGGCAAATTTGTTGTGGTTTACTTCGACGACATTCTCATTTATAGCAAGTCTTTGGAAGATCACCTTGATCATGTTTCACAAGTATTGTTGGCTCTTCGCAACGCAAAACTTTTCGCCAATCTTTCCAAATGCAATTTTTGCACCAACAAGCTTGTTTTCTTGGGTTTTGTGATCTCTTCCAATGGTATTGAAGTAGATAACAAGAAGATTGAGGCAATTAGGAATTGGCCCAACCCTACCTCCGTGGGTGAGATAAGGCGCTTTCATGGCCTTGCCGGTTTCTATCGCCGCTTTGTCAAAGATTTTTCAACTATTGCTTTCCCTTTGAATGAACTTACCAAAAAGAATGTACCTTTTGTTTGGGGCAATGGGCAACAAAAAGCTTTCGACACACTTAAGAAATGCTTAACCGAAGCTCCTTTGCTTGTCTTACCGGATTTTGAGAAAACTTTTGAGATTGAATGTGATGCTAGTGGTATAGGAATTGGCGGCGTTCTCATGCAAAACGGACGCCCCGTTGCTTACCATAGTGAAAAACTTGATGGCGCTAAACTAAATTACCCAATCTATGATAAGGAACTTTTTGCTTTGGTTAGAGTGCTAGAAGTTTGGCAACACTACCTTTGGCCGAAAGAATTTGTCATTCATTCCGATCACGAATCATTGAAATACTTGAAAAGCCAAACCAATTTGAACAAGAGGCATGCTAAGTGGGTAGAATTCATTGAATTTTTTCCTTATGTCATTAAGTACAAGAAAGGTAAAGAGAATGTGGTAGCCGATGCCTTGTCTAGGAAAGAGTGCCTTCTTACACGTCTTGACATCAATGTGATTGGTTTGGATGAGATCAAAGACTTATATGCTTCTGATACTTTCTTTGGTCCTATCTTTGAGAAATGCTTGCCTAACCGAGGTTTTGATGATTACTATCTTCACAAAGGTTTCTTGTTTAAGGCTAACAAATTGTGTATCCCCGAGTCCTCTCTTCGTTTGTTGTTATTGAAGGAATCACATGAAGGAGGTCTCATGGGACACTTTGGACGCGACAAGACCTATGCCATGCTCTCCACCAACTACTATTGGCCCAAGATGAAGCATCAAGTTGAGAGACACGTCAAGAGATGTTCTACATGCCTCCGAGCTAAGTCTTCCAACCCCCATGGTCTTTACATGCCATTACCTATCCCACATGCACATTGGAGTGATATTAGCATGGATTTTGTGTTAGGCCTCCCACGAACTAAAACCAACATGGATTCAATCTTTGTAGTCGTGGATCATTTCTCTAAGATGGCACATTTCATTCCTTGCAACCGAACCGATGATGCTTCACATGTTTATACTTTGGTTTTCAGGGAAATTGTGCGTTTACATGGTGTACCTACTTCCATTGTCTCGGACCGCGACGTCAAGTTCACCTCATACTTCTGGAAGATGTTGATGGCCAAGCTCGGCGTCAAGCTACTCTTCTCCACCGCCTATCACCCACAAACGGATGGACACACCGAGGTCGTCAACCGCACACTCTCTTCACTACTTCGAGCATTGATCAAGCCCAACTTGAAGAATTGGGAGGAATGCATCCCACACGCCGAGTTCGCCTACAATCGTGCTCTCCATCAAGCTACCAAGAAGAGTCCCTTCGAGATCGTCTACGGCTTCAACCCCAACACCGCCCTCGACATACTTCCTTTGCCTCTACGGAGCAAGCAAACATGGACATCGACAAGCGCACCGACTACATCAAGAAGCTACACGACTCCACAAGAGCTACGCTTGAGAAGCATTCCGAGCATCGAGCCTCTATCATGAACAAGAACAAGAAACCCATGGTGTTCCAAGAAGGTGACTTCGTGTGGCTACACTTGCGCAAGGACCGTTTCCCCGAAGAGCGCAACTCCAAGCTCAAGCCAAGAGGCGACGGGCCCTTCAAGGTCATCAAACGCATCAACAACAACGCCTACAAGCTCGATTTACCGCAATCAAAGTACCTCGTCCACAACTCCTTCAATGTCAAAGACATGTCTCCCTTCCATGGATACCCAAGTGATGAAGACGACGCCGAGTCGAGGTCGACACTTTTTCAAGGGGGGGGGGGAGATGATGTAGCCCACCCAACTCCACCAAGTGCACCGATGACAAGATCACGCGCAAAGGCCATCCATGATAAGGTGAACTCGCTCCTCTCGCTTCATACTTTCGGTCACGTGGAGGATGGTGCGCTACCTCATGGTTCCACACTTTGCGTGCTCAGGTTCAAACCCACCACGGAGGCCCCGGAAAGTACTCAAGACGATGCGCAAGAAGATACAAAGAAGGGCGGGGAAGACGGCCTCGGATTCAGAGTCCCGGAGGAGAAGTTGGGGGAAAATACCCCTTCCTGGCCTCAGGAACCGGCCAGGCCGGTCTCCTCCACCCCCAGGCCGGGCACCCAACAGAGGGGGCCGGCCTCCACCTCGGCCTCGGGCCGGCCTCCTCCCCCCCCCAAGGCCGGACCCCCTCCAGAGCGGGCCGGCCTCCCTCTCTCCTCCCTCGGCCCCAGGCCGGCCCCCCCTCCAGGCCGGCCCCTGCGCCCACCACGGCCCCAGGCCGGCGTGCGCATGGAGGCGCCTCCCTTCCCCCAGGCCGGCGTGGGCCAAAATGCACGCAAATGACTCGATTTCGCCCCCGTTTTCGCCTGCTTCGGTCCCCGGCTATATAAGGACGACCCCGAGCTAGATCTAGGGTTTTAGAGTTGAATTTAGAACATTTGGAGCTCAGCTCTCTTGTATCCCTCTTTGAGGAACTACTCCTCCGGTGTGTACCGAGGAACGTATCAAGGCTACTCCTCCGACTTCGTCGAGGATCGTATCAAGGCACATCCCAACTACTTGTCCTCTCCCTATCGGGTTTCAGTCAAGAGTTGTCCAATCTTCCTCTCGTTATCTTGAGGTTCTATTGGCGTAGTGATACCGGCTACGGGTGTGAGACGGTTTGTATCAAGGTGAGTTCAGTTGGATCGATTGTTCCGTAGGCCGCCCTCGGGGCTTAGTTGACGGGAGGTTGGATCTTTTGGTTCTTGCGATTTATCCCGATTTGTGTGTTGCCCCGCGTTTCCCCACGATCCCCCTCGATTCCCCATCTCATGTTCTTACCGTTCTTCGTGTTCTTCGTTCGTTCTTCGTCGATTCGTGAAGATCGGGCAAATCTAGGAGTCCAACTCCATATCACTTATTTTTATTTTTCTGAGGTATAAAACAATAGTTATTAATTTATTAGAAATAAACATTTTTCTGGAATTAAGAAAAAACTGGATTATGAGGTCATCATGACATCAAGCTGACATCACACTTAGACAAACTTCTCTGTTGAACTCAAATTCGAATGAATTGCTGCGAATTTCTCTGAATCGAAGGTACCACAACGCAGAGGAGACTATGGCGAATCTGTGGGTGGTGGCGGCTTGGACCAAAAGGTCATGGGATGGCCGGCGGCGACCATACCGCGGCGGCGGAGAAAGTCCCACGGTGACAGCCGTCTACAGGAAGGGAGGAAGCAGGGCGAGGGCATGGGAATGTTCATGAGCTCACCGTGATGCTGTTGATGTGGTCAGACGAGGTTGAGGCGGCCGGAATAAGCGGCAACGAGCGCGGCGGCCGGCGGCCGGACTCGGGGAAGATGGGGTCGATTCCGGCGGTTCGAGTCACATCTGCTCGATTCCTTCGCACATCGAGGAGAGGAGAGGATGACAGAGCTGAAGGTGAAAACGGCAGGGCTCGACATGGCATGTACCGGCGGCGCCATGGAGGTTAACCGGAGCTAGGGTTTCGGGTTCGATAAGCATAAGGAACAGAGAGAGAGGGGTGGTTCGAATGGGAGAGAGGAAGAGGACCACGGCTCTCTCGAGTCCTATCCGCAGAGGAAGGCCAACCAGGAAGTGGCAGTGGGCGGCAGCGGCATTGACACGCAGGTGTGGCCTTCTGTCCGGTGAGGAAGAAGAAAGGAAATAAAAGATTTTTCACAAAACCCCCTGGAAGTTTTTGGGAAATGCAGAGAAGCCCTTTTCCATAGAAAACAGAACATAAAACCTTGTTTTCATGTCCTTTTTGCAAGAAATAAAATTGGCAAAAAAAAAAACTTTTTGGAAAGCTTATAAAATTTCCAACCTAACCATAACTTGGTTTCCCAAAATTGAAAATATTTTGTAAACAATTTTTGGGTGATCACTTTAAGTTATTTTTATGCCAGTTTCATTTAAATTCAAAAATTTAAATTGTTTCAAAAATTCTTTCATGCATGAATGACATGAACACAACACAACAAACCCTATTGTAGCAAAACAGGGATGTTACACATATCTCGTTTTCCGAACACTTTTCTTATTGTTTTCCTCTAAACTTGTGTGTTTTGAATACAACTAACACGGACTAACGATGTTTTCAGCAGAATTACCTTGGTGTTTTGTTTTTGTGCAGAAAAAACGACTTTCGGGAAAATGCCCAGAAAAGAGCCCATTGATGTTTTTACCCCGGAAGACCCCGGGAGCCAGAAGGGGCCAGGAGATGGGCCACAAGGTGGCCACACCCCCCGGCGCAGGTCCCCCTAGGCCGCGCCACCTAGGGGTGTGGGCCCCAGAGCCCCCTCGGACTCCCCTTTCGACTACAAGTAGCCTCCAACCCTAAAACCCGAGGGGGTTCATTATATTCCACAGAAACACAACAGAGCACCGCCGCCGTTCCGAACGTCGATTCGGGGATCATAAGTTCCTGTTCTCGCACCCTGCCGGGACGGGGAAGTGGAGGAGATCATCGCCGTCGTCATCACCAACGCCTCTCCATCGACCATCCATGTTTCCCCCATCCATGTGTGAGTAATTCCCCGCTGTAGGATGAAGGGGATGGTATGGATTGGATGAGGTCGTTCATGTAATAATGCCGTGATTGTTAGGGCATAGTGCCTAGTTTCCTCTATTAGTGCTATTGACATTGTTGCAACTTGTTATGCTTAATGCTTGCCACTTTGGGCCCGAGTGACATGATCTCAGATCTGAACATATTATTGAATCACGATGATAATTATTGTTTGTTGATCATACCTGCAAGTTGTTTACACATATTGTTGTTCGGAACCCGAGGCCCCGAAGTGACAGAAATTGGGACAACCGGAGGGGATGGCTGCGATGTGAGGATCACATGTGTTCAGGAGTGTTAATGCTTTGCTCTGGTGTTCTATTAAAAGGAACACCTTAATTACCAGTAGTTCCCTTGAGACCCCACTGAAAACGGGCTGGTAGGACAAAACATGGTGTGCAAGTTCTCATTGCGAGCACGTACGACTATTTACGGAACACATGCCTATGGTTACTTAGTGCTTGGATGCTTTATCTTATTTATATGCAATGCCCCTGACATGATCATTATTAGAAATTTCTTATCCATGGAACGCCCGTTCATCCATCCCCATGACTACAGTATTTAATCCCGTTGTTTACTTCAAACACTACTGCTGCTGCTGTTTTCATTCCACTGCTGCTATTATTTCACTACTGCTCTTACCATAAAACTGTTATTACTGATAAACCACTGCGAACAAAAGTACTTTTAGGTGCAGGTGAATTGAGAACTCACTTGTTAAGGCTCACAAATATTCTTTGGCTCCCCTTGGGCCGAATCAATAAATTTGGGTTTTACTTCCCTCGAAGACTGTTGCGGTCCCCTATACTTGTGGGTCATCAACAATGCATTGGAGTTGTTATTTGGTGTTTTTAGGATTCCCAACCAAGCCCCACCAAATACCCTGTTTGGTGATAGTTAATAGATCGGTTATTATCTTCTCACACTTAGAACATTATTCATTGCTCCTTGTTGGCAAGTCAATCCTATTCACTTTGGAACAGTAAGTGAAGCCATCTTTGCTTGGTTTTGAGTGAGTTGTGAGAGGCACCACAACCCATTGATTATTTTTGTACTAACAGATTAATCATGAGTTCTCCTAGTGATGTTGATGTGTAGGCAAAGAAGAAACCCGAGGACTTGGTGCAATGGAATGAATATGAAGCACTAAGAGATACTATGTACAAGAGGATTGCTACTAAAATAGACAAAAATGATGATACATTGAGGCAAGAAATAACTACTCTTGATTTGAAGATAGAGGCTGTTGCAACACAAGAATCTGTTGATGCTATACAAGAGACTTTGAGAACTTTGACACAACAAATGACAAATTTATCAGCTCTAGTGGAACAAATACAACAAAGACCTCAAGCTATTTCTCCTATTGATGATGGGAGAGGCAATGTAAATGGAGGCCGTGGAGGTTATGCAAGAAGATTTACTTTGGAAAATAGTAGAGAGGACGATGGCTTGGGAAAACCAAAATTCTCTGTACCTAGTCTTGCTTGTGATTTTGAGGATGTGGAAGAATACTTGATGTGGGAGCTGAAAATTGAGAAATTATGGAGACTACATGAGTACCCCGAGGAGAGGAAGGTTAAGCTTGCATCTTCTGGTTTTGATGGCTATGCTCTCTTGTGGTGGGATGGCATTACAAGATTGAGGGAAGAACAAGAACAACCAGAAGTTACTACATGGAGAGAGATGAAACAATTGCTAAGAGAAAGATTTGTTCCAAGGAATTATATTAGAACTCTCTATGACAAGCTACAACAATTGAAGCAAGGTACCAAATCTGTGTATACTTATTACAAGGAGATGGAATTGATCCTTCAAAGGGCTCGGGTTAGAGAAGAACCAGTGAAAACTATGCAAATATTCTTGTCAGGATTGCAATTCAAAATTAAGAGCATTGTGAGGCATGTTCAATATAACAATAATTGTTGCATCAAGCAAGGGAAGCTGAGAAGAGGCTAAATGAGGAGGTACAAGTTAGTGCTACGAGGAGTTTCTCATCTCAAAAATCTGTTTTCACACCACCTACACCTCTAATTGCTGCAACCCGTGGGAATACAAGTGCTAAACCCGAGACAAATACTTCAGGTGCAAGGAAAACAACAACACTAGCTTTGGGTTCTAGTAGTGCTACACCTCCCACACGAAATAGAGACATGACATGCCATACATGTGGAGGAAAAGGGCACTTTAAGAGAGATTTCCCCAACAAGAAAATCATGATTATCAATGCTGATGATGAGCATGAGACTAGAGATGATGCTGATCCTAATGAGGAGGATACATATGATGAAGATGGTCCTGTTGATGCTTATGCTAAAAATTATAAAACCATTGTTTGCACACAAGCTTTGAGTATTGTTCCTAGTTATGGGAGCCAAAGATGCAATCTATTTCAAACCAAGGCAATTGTTGCTCCTCAAATGGCTTGCAAGGTGATCATTGATGGAGGAAACTGCAGAAATCTAGCAAGCAAGGAGTTATGTGCAAAGCTAAGCTCGAGATATATTCCACACCCACACCCATATCATATTCAATGGCTGAATGACAAAGAAGAAATCAGGGTATGCCAAATTGTGAGAGTGGAATTTCAGATTGGACCATATAAAGATACAATTGAGTGTGATGTGGTCCCATGTCAGTTTGTCACCTATTACTTGGAAGACCTTGGCAATTCGACATGAAGGTTACACACAATGGGAGAGCAAACACATACCAATTGAATTGGAATAATAAGGATATTATCTTGAGGCCTATGACACCACAACAGATTGTGAATGAGTCTAGATAGAAATTTGAAGTGAATCTAGAGAAAGAGAGTGAGAGAGATGAGAAGAGTGAAAACACAAATTCTGTGGGTGAAAACAAACCTAGGCCGAGTGGTAAAAGTAAGGGAGTGAGCCTTTTAACAATGTTAGCCACCAAAGAAGACTTGAGAGAGTTTGGAGAGGATCCTAGTTTAGTACCTATAGTGCTCATGCACAAGGGGGGATTTTAGTTTCTAATGACATGACTCCTCTTTCTATTGGTGTTTCTAATGTTTTGCAGGAGTTTGATGATGTTTTTCCAGAAGAAGTACCCTCAGGGATGCCACCATTGAGAGGGATTGAACACCAAATTGATTTAATTCCTAGATCATCATTACCAAACCGAGCTCCCTATAGGACAAATCCCCAAGAGACAAAGGAAATTCAGAAACAAGTACAAGAGCTTCTTGACAAAGGTTATATTCGAATAAGCCTATCTCCTTGTGTTGTTCCTGTTATTTTAGTTCCTAATAAAGATGGTACTTGGCGCATGTGTTTAGATTGTAGAGCAATTAACAACATCACTATTCGTTATCGTCATCCTATACCACGTTTGGAAGACATGTTAGATGAATTAAGTGGTGCTGTTGTTTTCTCTAAATTGATTTGCGTAGTGGTTATCATCAAATTAGGATGAAAGAGGGGATGAATGGAAAACAACCTTTAAAACAAAATTGGTTTATATGAGTGGTTAGTAATGCCTATTGGATTAACTAATGCACCTAGTACTTTCATGAGATTAATGAACCATGTTTTGAGAGATTTTATTGGCAAATTTGTGGTGGTTTACTTTGATGATATTCTCATATATAGCCACAATGAACATGAACACATTGATCATATTAGACAAGTTTTGCATGTGCTAAGAGAAAATAAATTGTATGGAAATTTAGAGAAGTGCACTTTTTTGCAAAGATAAGGTCATATTTCTTGGATATGTTGTTTCTAAACATGGTATTGAAGTGGATCGATCTAAAATTGAAGCAACTAAAAATTTGCCAATTCCCATGAATGTGAGTCAAGTAAGAAGTTTTAATGGACTAGCTGGATTTTATAGAACATTTGTGAGAGACTTCAGTACTATTCTGCCCCTTTGAATGATTTGACTAAGAAAGGTGTAAATTTCGAGTGGGGGTTGCTCAAGATATTGCTTTTGATACTTTGAAGAATAAGTTGATTTCCGCCCCATTATTGATGCTACCAAATTTTAATAGACAATTTGAAATTGAATGTGATGCTAGTGGCATAGGTATTGGAGGTGTGCTAATGTAAGATAAGAAACCAATTGCTCATTTTTCTGAGAAGTTACATGGAGCTCAACTGAATTATTCTGGCTATGATAAAAAATTGTATGCACTTGTTAGAGTTCTTGAAGTTTGGAAACATTATTTGTGGCCAAAAGAATTTATTATACATTCTGATCATGAGGCATTAAAAAATTTAAGAGCCAATCCAATCTTAATAAGAGACATGCTAAATGGGTAGAATTCATTGAATCTTTCCCATACATTATTAAACATAAGAAAGGATTAGATAATGTGGTTGCTGATGCTTTGTGTAGGAAAAATATGTTACTCACTAAATTGGATGTTCAAGTTTCGGGTTTGGAAGAATTAAAACCACTATATGCTGAAGATAAAGAATTTTCTACACCTTATGCTAAATGTTCTAATGTGAAGGCTTGGGATAAGTATCATATACATGATGGATTTTTGTTTAGAGCTAACAAAATGTGTATTACCGAGTGTTCTTTGTGTTTGATGTTATTGCAGGAATCTCATAGTGGTGGATTAATGGTACACTTTGGACGTGAGAAAACATTGCTTATGTTGGCTGAAATTTTTTATTGGGCACATATGAGAAGAGATGTTTATTGATTTGTGCAAAGGTGCATCACTTGCAATAAGTTCAAATCAAAATTAAAGCCCCGCGGTTTGTATACTCCATTACCTGCACCAACTACACCATGGGAAGATATAAGTATGGATTTTGTGCTAGGTTTACCAAGGTCTAAAAGGGGGCATGATTCTCTATTTGTGGTAGTGGATAGATTCTCTAAAATATCACACTTTATAGCTTACCACAAGAGCGACGATGTGTCGCATATTGCTAATCTGTTTTTCAGGGACATAGTGAGATTACATGGAGTACCAAGGACTATTGTTTCTGATAGAGATGTGAAGTTTATGAGTTAGTTTTGGAAGACAATATGGGGAAAACTAGGAACAAAGTTGCTATTTTCATCAACATGTCACCCCCAAACAGATGGACAAACAGAGGTGGTTAATAGAACACTGTCAACACTATTGAGAACCATGATCAAGAAAAATTTGAGGGAGTGGGAGGATTGTTTGCCACATGTGGAATTTGCATATAATAGAGTTGTGCATTCAACTACTCAGCTTTTCCCATTTGAGGTGGTCTATGGATTCAAACCCATTACACCACTTGATTTTCTACCACTTCCTATACAAGAGAGAACAAATATGGAGGCATCAAAGATAGCTGATTTTGTGAAGAAGATACATGAGAAGACAAAGGATGCTATAGAGAAGAAAGGGAAATATGTTGGTCAAAGAATAAATAAGAAGAGAAAGGAGGTTCTATTTCAAGAAGGAGACTTGGTGTGGGTACACTTTCGAAAGGACATATTTCCTAAGCTCAGAAAATCCAAATCATTGCCTCGAGGTGTTGGTCCCTACAAAGTGATTGCCAAGATTAATGATAATGCTTACAAGATAGATCTTCCAATTGATGAGTTTGGAGTGAGTAATTCCTTCAATGTTGCTGATTTGACACCATATCATGGAGATGACCTTGATGCGTCGAGGTCGGTGCCTTTTCAAGAGGGGGAGGATGATGATGACATCCCTAGTACATTGCCACTTAAACAAGATGAAGTGAGACTTGGACCTATGACAAGGTCAAGGACCAAGCTACTAGAACAACAGGTCAATTCACTCCTTATAGATTATGATGTTTGTGATAGTGAGAATTTTATACTGCCTAAGTCTATGCATTTATGTATGATCAGGTTTATTGATAACACAAACATGATGGTGGAAAACAACCAATAGGAGCTGGAAAACAACATGGAGATGCTGGAAAACAAGATTACAAGTGGTGAAAACAAATATACCATGGTGAAAACAAGCATGCAAGATGGTGAAAACAAGACTACCGTGGTGAAAACAAATGTGCAAGATGGTGAAAACAATCATACAAGTGTGGAAAACAATTACTAGCTTGTTATTCCACACTTAGAGAGAAGGAAACAAGAGGAGGGCGCCCCATTGAATATCAATGCGCCATATAGAAATCCTACTATGAGTAGGTATGGTTTGTATACCATATTTGGCCGCACCCCCTAAAGTGGATCGGTTTGTATCCTCTCTTAGAGTCCAAGTAGGAGTCCTAGTCCAAGAGGGATAGTTGCTTGCGCAAGGGAGCCCTTGTGGCTGCACCCCTCCCCCTTATATACTCCCCTCCTGCGAGTTGTGGAGGTAGAACCAGTATAAACCAAAGAAAACCCTAGCCTCTAGATTGTATTGCTGCTAAGCATTCATCTTGAAGTTTACCATTGCAAAGTTGCATGATATCTTGTTATTCCATTGGGAATAGGGGGATACAGGACCACTTGTGATCTTTGATTACTTGTGCAAGAGTGTGTAGTTGAGAATACCCAAAGGGCTTGATTGTTGTTGCATCTGGCAACAGGGGTCATCCAAGTGAGAGGTCTCAGTGTAGCACTAGTTATCACAAAATCCAGAAAATCCACAAAAAGATAGAGGATCTCAACGAGAAGATCGGGCCACCATATATCAAAAATATTGAAAAGTAATGGAGAGAGTGGGTCACCTTGTCACAATACCTTGTGGGTCTTAACACGAACACCCACACTCTCTTTATGTGTGTACTTCCACTAGGACTTCTGTGACTAGTGTTAGTAAAACACCGATAACTTTTTCATACGGTGTCCGTTTTAGATCATTGACCACTCAAACTGGTTGGGCTGATAAGACAAATCTACTAAAACTACCGGTTACACGGGTAACAAATCGATGTGCCCTCCGGCGTGGTGGTGCTTCCCATTGCCGCTGTCATCTGGTTGAGGATGGCCGAGCGCTCCGCCATGTACCACGCCTTCACTTGCGGGTCCATCGCCGTCGGGTCAGCGCCAATCACAATGGTGAGGTCCGTGTTCCGCTTCTTCGCCGCGACGTTCGTCTTGAGGAGCTCGAGCTTGGCCGTCTGCTTCTCAATGAGCTCGTCCCACATAGACTTTGTCTGGAGCTCTCTCAGGGTGGCGTGGGTTTTGGCGTCACAGATGCAGTAGATCAGCGCCTGGAGGCGCTCTGCTATGGGCGCCGAGTCCTTCACCGCCTTGGCCTACTTGTTGCCGATCGGACGCTCCTCGACGGCGTCTGGCGGCGCGTCTGGGTTGTAGACGCAATTGTTCTTGACGAGGGACAACCGTACCTATTTCCACTTATGGCACGTCTCGATCCGGGTGAACACATGAAGAAACCTTAATTCGCCGTCGTTGTTGTCATGGCGGTACAGCTCCAACACCCCGAGCATCTGCACAAAGATCGACACCGATCGGTGAAAGGACGGAGAAAGACCGGCGCCGATCGGCGAAAGACACAGCGAGATTTGGGCATACCTGGCGGTCGATGCTGGCGCCGCTCTCTGGGTGGGCCTGGACCTCCTCCTGTATGTCATGCCATTTGTTGCAGGCCTGCTGGATCGTCGCCCAATGGTTGGCCATCGCCTTTTCGCCGCGGTCCATGTGTATGCCTTTGAACTGGATGTTGACCAGATTGCGCTCGTCGAACGCCGTCTTGACCCTTCGTCAGTAGTTGTCGATGTTCTGGTTGGCGCCGGTGATTGGGTCGATGTTGACGGTCTTTCATGCTTCGGCAAGACAGTCGTCTTCCTTCGTCGATCACTTGATACGTGGCTCTTCTGATGGCTTGGCGTTCTCCCGGCGCTTGTGTTTCCCCTTGGCGGCCACCTGCGACATCTCTGATGCCTCCAGCTCTTCCACCTCCTTCCAACATCATCGAGGTCGAGGTCGTCCCCTTCGCCTGGTTCTTCCTGCGAGTCAACCTGCGTGAAGAACCGGGAGATGAGGCGACGGCCGCCGAGCCGGAGGCAATGATGTCGTCCATCTCGGCGTCCGTGGCGCTGAACTGCGGCGCCGAACTTGAGCTGGCACCGAAGGCCATAGGACCATGGCGCAAAACTTGAGCTGGAACGAATGGGGAGTGGGCGTACGAGGCTGGGGAGTAGCCCTAGGGGACGTTGAGGTCGGCAGTGAACACGGACGCGGATAGAGGGGCGCGTGACGCGGGGTAGTGCTGGAAGGCGGTGTTGGGGTTGAAGCCGCCGAGAGGATCACCATCGACATAGTCCGGCGATGGGGAGTACCTCCACACCTGCGGCGAGAAGCCGGCCGCCGGCGATGCGACGCTCGGCGGGCTTCCCCACGCCCCGTGCAGGTACGGGCTTGACACCGACTGGGCGGGTTGCTGGGGGAGTGGAGGAGTAAGCTGGCGCGCTGCCGCATTCCTCGCCATGATGGCGCAGGACTCCTCCTCTTCCGACGAGGCTGCGTCCCTGAGCTTCTTGGCTTCCGCCCTGCACCGCCTGTCATCGGAGAAGGTTGTCCTGCGATCCAGGTCGGCTTTCCACTCGGCGTTCGTCATCCCGGGCGGCCTCGGCAACAACCTCCTCGTCCTCCTCGCCTTCGGCTTCTCATCCTCTCAAGCGACGCGTTGCTGCTTGTACTTTTTCGGTGGCATGGCGGGCGTTGGAGATCTATGGAGGGAAGAAAAGGTGGGAGCTGGGAGGGGAAGGAGATAGTTGGGCGCGGTGGACGGAAAACGGGGGAATGTCGCAAAAACAGGGCACGCCCACCGATAGGGCGGACCCTGTGGGGCTCGTGGGCAGGGGTGGGCATTCGGTTCTTTCGGCCTTTTCAGTTCGGTTTTTCGGGTCTCTTAATAATTCGGTTTCTAGAAAATGACACCCAAATTAACCTATTATTTTTTAGGAACCGACAATTTGGTTCTTCAAAAGTTTTGTTCGGTTTTCGGTTTAAACCGAATTGACCGAGATTGTAGCATGTAGAAAATTCAAATCAAGGATTGGATAGCAAAACTGAGTGGATAGAGTGTGGTTGCATGGGGCTGTTGTGAAAATACTTGGCAGCGCGTTGCGCTAGCACACCCAAGATGGTCTGACGTTCATAATTAGCCCGCTAGGATGGCGCAGTCAAGCTCAGCCCGCGAGAATGGAATTGCGGAGCGTCGACAGGACGACACGCATGTGTGAACCTAGTGTTGTGGCAGCTAGTGTTACATGACATGTGGATGAGTACGTCTTTGTTGTGAAATTTAATTGGAGTTGCATATAAGAGAAAGCAATAAATAGGATTTTATAGGATTTGGGTGAAATCGTGTTGGCAATGTTAGATATTTTTAATGGGATAATTTATTTATTATCTTATATATATATATATATATATATATATATATATATATATATATCAACATGGTCTCGAAATATTTGATTGCATGATGAATCGGTCCTTTCTGTCAGTTCGGTTTACATGGACTACAAACCGATATAATTTCGGTTTTCTAAAGTTGGAAACCGATTTATGGACCGAAAACCGAATTAACATTATATTTCGGTTTGTTCGGTACGGTCTCGGCTCGGGTTCGGTTTCTCCGTTTTTTATGCCCACCCCTACTCGTGGGAAAAAAACTACACGAGCGACTTTTTCATCGGGACCGTGACTAGACTCGGGTGATTTGGGTGCGTCTAGTAATGATGCTGAGGGCATGTACAACGGGATGATGTCAGCCTTCTCTTAACGTTGCCACGTGAGATTTTTGCTTAGTTGGAGGAGACAGAATTAAGAGAAAGAAGTTTGACTTCTCTTACCTAAGCGATGATCTCTTAGAAAATAAGAGAAGTCTATTCTCTCCATTGTACAATATGTCTTCTCTTAGACACACAATTTTCTACCAAAAATAATTAATTCTCATTAATTGTTAGGGATGGCAATAAGAGATAATTTCAAGGAAATGTCCTGGAAGGCATATCATGATCATAGAAGGAAGGCCAAGCGGCCAAAGTTACATCGCGGTCAGGCACAGACGCCGAGCGCGCACCCACGCTGTCGAACAACTACAAGACAACCCAACGCTTACTACTCGCGGCACTTCCACCGCTTCGCCTCTAAAAGGCCACCTCTAAACAGCCCAGCCGATCTCCATGCCTCGGCCACCACACTGATGGCTCGAAGCACCACAACCGGGGAGGGGTGGCGTTGTTGAAGACAACGTCATTCCATTGACACCAAAGGGTCCAACAGACTAGCGTGACAACCGTCCAAAGGTTTCGCCTGTCCTGCCGACCCCCTTGCCTCGTGGCCACCCACTAACAATAAGAGATAATGCATTGTATAAATTATATGTTTATCTACTCTAACATGGATAGATAAGGACATCTCCTACGAGCCTGCTCAATTGCCCCGTACATGCCAGATTTGAGCAGTCCGGGCCAAAACCAGGCCCCTACGGGGCTGCCTAACCCTCGCCTTGGTCCGTTTTTTGTCTGTGGCTGCTCAAACCCAGACCAAATTTGGTCCAGAATTGAGCAGCCCGCGGACAGAAAACGGACGCGCGCCCGCGGCCCCGTCACCGCTCGGTCAAAGCGCGTGGCCCGCCGGTCAGTGACCGTGGTGACGGCTGGCCTCCCCCACCGTCCTATTTAATGGGACCCGCCGCCACGCGTTCATCTCCACGCTCTCCAGTCCCCACTCCCAGCCCCCACTCTCCCCCAGCTCGTCGGCGAGTAGCAAACCCTAGCCACCCCTTCGGCAAGGCCAAGCACGACCACGAGGCCGGTAGCTCCCGCCGCGCCATTCCCGCACCCCCTCCACCACCACCACCGCAGACGCGGGCCGCCCGGGCGCATACGGAGCTCCCACCGCCTCCTCCCGCACCCGCTTGCTCCGCCCCGTTCCGCATCGCGCCGCCGCGCGTCCGCGACCGACCTTACCTCAACAAGAGGAAGTGCCAATGGTACTGGGACAACGCGATCCCAGTACCATGGTCCGACGTGGACCTACCGGACGGGTGGCACCTCAACCGGGACCGCATCCTGGTGCCGCCGGTCCCCAGGGGCGGCCTGGATTGGGAGGTGGAGATCCACCGGCGGCGCGACGAGCTGCCGCCGGACCTGCGCGGCCATCCCGCGTTCGCCGTGAACAGTCCCCACTGGGACACATGGTTCACGGACGAACACGATCTGCGCCGCCGCTCCTTCTTCGAGGCACGCCAGGCGAGCGGCGCGGCCCAGTACCCTTCGCATTGGCGACCCCGCGCCAGTCAAGGAGGAGCCACTGGAGGATCCCCCAGTGGTACGAGGAGGAGGATGACGATGAGGAGGGGGCCATGCCCCAGCCCAGCAAGGAGCTGGAGCTGGCCATGGCCATCGAGGCCTTTGCCCGGGAGGCCGAGGAAGCGGCCGCGGCGGAGGCGCGGGCCGTGGCCGAGGCAGTGGCGGCTGCCGAGGAGGCGGCCGAGGAGGCGGAGGCCAGGGCCGTGGCGGCCATGCGCGCACCGCCCGCGGCGTACGCCTACGAGGAGGAGGCCGACAAGGAGGAGCGCGACGAGAACCAGCCATGCGAGTCGTGGTTCTTGCCCCTCGTCGGCATGCAGTGGCAGTGGACAGGGCCACCGCCGGAGCTGCCTGAGGCGGCGCCACTCCCCGTCACGCAGCCACCCACCCCTCCGGAGGCCTTCGCGCTGCCCGTCCACCTTGTCGACGACCCGAAGGACATCATCCTGGAGTAGGATGCTCCGGGGATCCTCCGGCCGCCACGCGGCCACTGGCCAGTTAGTTTAATTTAGGTTTTTTGTTTGTTTTAATATTGTAAAAACTATGGGTGTTGGGGGGATGATAACCCGGCAGGCCCATGCCTGGGACGAGACCCAGCCAAAGGGGATCTACACGAGACCTTGCGCTGTGATGCTGGGCCAGGTGTTATTAATGGGCCAGTTATCGTGTTGATGACCCAGCCCAAGGGAAGAGAAGTTCTAGAAGGCCCGAGAGGCGGTGTAAAGCCGTGGAGTCAAAGACTTGGGGATACGAAGAGTAGTTTAGGGTTACAAGAGGACTCCGAGTACGGCTCTAGCGTTATCTTGTAGTTCTCCTGGCATAGATCAGGGAGACTAAGGGATTTCGAGTGAAAACCCTAGATTCAGGATATACGAGAGTGGGTATTTGTAAACCCTAGATTTGGAGTCTCGGTGACATTGCAGCCCGAACCTCTAGATCGATAGTTAATAAGATCCTAGATGGAAGTAAGCTATTATCTCCTATGGAGAGGCTGAACCAGGATAATCCTTGTGTCCAATTCGAGCTGAACCCTCTCCCAAATACCAGAGTCGATTTGCCCCAAACTAAGTTACCCCTGGTAACGTCTGCCGTGACTATCCCACGACAGTTGGAGCCCACCGTGGGGCCTATGTCCAAAGGTGTTTATATCATGGGAGAAGCTCTCGAAAGCATGAAGAACCTTGTTGTCGGCGAGATCGTCACAAACCCCGAAGGAGAGAATATCGTCGACGATTCTGGCTGGGGGCCAGAGTCGGATTTGCTGGAAACCGGATCTGTCGTCACGATCGTCCGCGTCAACGTCTTCGTGGGTATGGTACGTACGTCGGGTTTAATTGCTGACAATAATGAGTATTATTCTATGTCAGGGGCCGCCACTCGCGTTCAGTCGGACGGTGAAGAGTAGGTAGACACGGCAGAACCGGAGGAAGCACCCACCACGAAGAGGGAACAACCGGAGGATCCGGCATGGACCCCACGTGGACGGGTTAACGAAGACGACGATACCAAATCTATCTTGCAGCTGCTCGAAGATTGGTATGAGGAGGATAGCTGCGAGGAAGAAGAGTATGAGTCTTCACCAGGCATTGCGCGCCGAGTCACGGTTTACACAGCCCCTGCGATAAATCTAGACCATGGTGATGCGACATTAGCTGCGGCTGGTGCGGCGCAAGCACTGGCCCAACAACAGATGCCGGTTAATGGAGACGCGGCCGGAGCCCGGGTCGATGGTGAGCAAACATCTGTTAGCGAAACATGCGAAACTGCTCATCACAGGAACATGTTCAGATTTAGGACGAACTGAACAGCCGATGCGGGAACATCACATCCACCAAATCCGGCTCTATTCAGCAACAACTTGATCTTGGATCCCACGGTGTTGGCCACGGTGATAACCCCGGAGAACGCAGCAGCCCGTGCCAGAGACCTGGATGTAGCCCGCCGAGCGTCAGAACAACAAAGGAGAGATGTAGAGGCCGAGAAATTGCAGATGGCCGCGCGTCAGCGTCAGTTGGATGAGTTAGAAGATAGTATACAGGCACAAACGACTAGAGCATATAATCAGAGGCATCATACGAGACTTCCAGCGACAGGCGGAGCCCTACAGCCAGCCGCATTGTTTGTCACACCTCAGGATCAGCCGATCCCGATTGTGAACCCAGGAACCGGGTATGCAGGAGCGACGCTCGGAGGACAGCCGGCAAACGTACCGACTGGGTCACCTATGCTACCCGTTGGGGTGCCTGGGGGCAATAATGTGCAGCCACAGCCATCACGATTCCATACCCCACCGGGTCACTTCAACAACCCTATGGACAACGTGTATGCCGCAACTTTAGCGCTCGACCGTATTCCATTGGGAGAATCGCCTCAAGCGATAGAGACCCGACGGGCTATAGAGATTTTACGCACCGCAGTGGCACAACATGACAATTACCCGGACAACAGGAGCGGGATGCATGGGATGCCATATATCAGTCGGCAGGAAGGCAATACGAGGAACATTCAGTCGGCATCAGCACGAAGGAGGGCAGAGCAGCAGCAAATGCCGCCTCCTCCACTCAGGCCAGCGGCTCCAGCGGTTTCAGCGGCACAGGCTATTGTGGATAGTTCCCGGGCAAGGCGTGCGTCCGGGTCTGCAGTACGAGGTCCGGTAATTGGCGCGCCTCCCGCTGCGGTAGCCGAGGTTTCACACGTGTCGAGAGTAAGGCCAGTACTGACAAACTTAGCCGGACCCAAATGTTTATCAGACGCTATCAGGGCCGAGCTTTATCCGGACAAGTTCAAGGAGCCGGGTAAAGTTGTCAACTACGAGCCGACCATGGATCATGAGACCTGGTTAAGCAGTTACGAGATGGCTATGTCTATTCACAACGCTTCAGAAAAGCTCCAAGCCAAGTTCATGTATCTCATGATGTCCGAAGAGCAGCTAAATTATGGTTCAATAACTTTCCTGAGAAATCTATCAGTTCATGGAGCAATCTCAAGTCGGCTTTCGTCAAGCACTTTCATGGAACTTGCAGGAAATTATACATGATCGATGACTTGGATCGGTGCGTGCAGAGAAAAGGAGAGTCGGCACGCAGCTGGGTGCGCCGAGTTATGGAAATACTCCACTCTTCCACTGATATCCAGCCCAAGGATGCAATACAAGCTATGGCGAAGACATGCAGATATACACCCTTGGTGCAAAAATTAGTACGCATGAAATCCAGCAGGCATGTTTCGGAAATTACTATGGGAGAGTTGATGGACGCATGCAACACGCATGCCTCCACTGACACCATAGAAGAAGATATCGAGGAAAAAAGGGGGAAATCTAGTGCGAACAATAGTGGAAGAACCGGAAATGGGACCGCGCCGAATAATAATGGAGGTGGCAATGGTGGTAATGGAAATAATCAGCATAAACATCCATATGAGGGAAGCTCCGAGTTAGTCGCCAGCGCTGAAGCCGGGTATGCAAGACCCAGAGCGGATGGAAACTTTAACGGAGGAAATAATTATCAGGGACCACCACTGCCGGCTAATCACATAGAGGCCTTTAAGATGCCATGCCCGCGCCATAGCAGGAATGGCAGGCCGGCTAATTATTCATTGGAGTAATGTGTGGATTTGAAGAGGTGGAAAAAATGAAGAAATACAGAAGGCTCTGCAGGGTGCAGGCCGGGGAGGAGGACCGGGTCTGGGTGGAAACCCGGGCAACGGACCAACCCCGCAGGCAATGCAGGAGCTGGCAATCCGGGTCATAACCAGGGTGGGGCAGGTGGTTTTCAGGCTAACCCAAAGCAGTTAGGGCGGTATCATGTCCACACCACTGGGACCTCCAAAAGGGAGAGGAAGATACTCAAACGAGCTGTAAACTCGGTTTCCTCGGGTGTTCGAAGATACCTGAGATGGTCAGATCAGGAAGTAACATGGAGTAGGAGGGATCACCCGGAAGCAATAGAACATCCGGGTGTGTTAGCTTTGGTGGTAGCGCCGCAGGTCAATGGCTACGAGCTAAAGAAGGTTCTGATGGATGGCGGGAGTAGTATCAATATCCTATACTGGGAGACCTTTTTACGTATGGGGCTCAAGGAGTCTCAGCTGCAGAAAAGCTCCACAGTCTTCCATGGAATCGTGCCAGGACAGTCGGCCTGCCCTGAGGGAAAGATAACACTAAAGGTTGCTTTTGGAGAATCCAAGGATAATTACAGAGTGGAGTGGCTCACATTCGAGGTGGTGAAGTTGCGGAGTCCTTATCATGCACTGTTTGGAAGGCCGGCTTACGCCAAATTCATGGCAAGGCCGTGTTACGTGTACTTACAGCTGAAGATTCCGGGTCCTAAACGAACCATCACTATACATGGGAACAGGGCTGTGGCAGCAGAGTGTGATGAGGGAGATGCGGCACTTGCAGAACAAGCTTGTGCAAAGGAGGAACTCAGATATTACAGGTCTCAGGTAGACCCGAAAGATCGAACCGCTCTGAAGAAACCAAATACTGAAGATGAGAGAGCTAAGTTCAAGGCAGCCCAAGACACAAAGATGGTGGCTTTCATTGAGGGCGACTCTTCCAAGCAGTTTGCCATAGGTTCAAACCTGGATAGCAAGGAGGAAGGCGCACTTATCGAGTTTATTCATGAGAATCAGGATGTTTTTGCTTGGACACCCAGCGTTGCCGGGTATCCCGACTGAACTTGCTGAGCACAGCTTACACGTTGATCCCAAGTCCCGGCCAGTGAAGCAGGGTTTGAGGAAAATGAATGAGGAAAGAAGAAAAGCTATAGGAGCAGAGGTAGCCCGGCTCTTGGCGGCCGGCTTTATCATGGAGGTTTTCCACCCCCAGTGATTGGCAAACCCGGTTTTAGTGCTGAAAAAGAATAACGAGTGGAGAATGTGTATATATTACACGGTCCTCAACAAGCATTGTCCAAAAGATCCGTTTGCCCTTCCAAGGATAGACCAGATCATAGATGCGTGGCAGGAAGTGACCTGCTATGTTTTCTGGATGCCTATTCCGGGTATCATCAGATAAAGCTCAAAGAGGAGGATTGGGAGAAGACGTCATTCATAACCCCTTTTGGAGCCTTTTGTTACAAAACCATGACCTTTGGATTGAAAAACGCTGGCGCAACATATCAGCGGTGCATTCAGAAGTGTTTCGAGGATCAGATTGGGTGCAATGTCCATGCTTACGTTGATGACGTGGTGATCAAAACAAGGAACGCAGAAACATTCATTGACGACCTGAAAGAGACATTCAAAAACCTGAGGAGATATCAAATGAAGCTCAACCCAACAAAATGTGTATTCGGAGTTCCTGTGGGGAAATTACTCGGTTTCATCGTTTCTAAGCGGGGAATCGAGGCTAACCCAGAGAAGATCAAAGCTATTCAGAGCCTAAAAAAGCCAGAGGAATTGAAACATGTCCAGAAACTTACAGGATGCGTGGCGGCACTGAGCCGGTTTATATCTCGGCTCGGAGAAAAAGCAATACCCTTATACCGACTCTTGAAGAAAACATACAAATTCGTATGGGATCAAGAGGCGGATGAGGCGTTCGAAGATCTGAAGAAGCAGTTATCTGAAGCACCGGTTCTGGCAGCACCGGGTCCCAAAGGGCCCATGTTGTTATATGTTGCGGCCGGGCCTCGGGCAGTTAGTGCAGCAGTCGTGGTTGAGCGCAAAGAGGATGGGAAGGATTACCCGGTGCAACGGCCGGTTTATTATGTAAGCGAGGTCTTATCAGAAGCAAAGCAGCGGTACCCGCATTGGCAGAAACTGGTTTTTGGGGTATTCATGGCCAGTCGGAAATTGAAGCCGTATTTTCAAGAACACCCCATTACTGTGGTAAGTTCCATACCCATGGCAGATATCATAAGAAATTCGGATGCTACAGGAAGGGTAGCCAAATGGGCCATCGAGATGGGTGATTATCATATCAATTATGAGCCCCGGTCTGCAATCAAGTCTCAGGCGCTGGTTGATTTTGTTAATGATTGGACTCAGACAAGCGTACCCTTGTTGGTGCCAAATTCAGAGTCCTGGGTTATGCATTTCGACGGTTCCAAGCAGTACGAAGGATCAGGAGCTGGTGTTGTGCTCACATCGCCAAAAGGGAGATAAGTTACGTTACGTCTTGCAAATTCACTTTGATTGCTCTAACAACGTAGCTGAGTACGAGGCCTTGTTACATGGCTTGCGTGTAGCAAAGGAGATGAACATTAAGCGTATAATGTGCTACGGAGACTCGGATCTTGTTGTACAGCAGGTCTCAGGAACATGGGACAGGAAGGATGCGATAATGGCAGCATACCGGAGAGAGGTGGACAAAGTTGCCGGGTCTTTCTCAGGATACCAGGTGGAGCACATTGACCGGCGAAAGAACGAGGCTGCGGACGCGCTGTCGAGACTCGGCTCCCGTCGAGAGCCGGTTCCGCCTAATGTTTTCTTGGATGAGTTATGGCGGCCTTCCGTTAAAACCGAGTCAGAAGAAGAAATAGCTCACCAAGACCGGGATTTGGAGTTTGTGGCCGTGGTGCGCGCTATTCCAGAGTTGACTGAGCCGTTCTTGGCGTTTCTATTACGGGGCGAGCTACCACAGCAGGAAGTCGTAGCCCGAAAAATCCAGAGACGGGCAAAAGGTTATTCCATCATTGGTGGTGAGCTTTACAAGAGAAGTGCTACAGGCGTCTTTTTACGCTGCGTAGCTCCAGAGGAAGGCCAGCAGATATTGAAGGAAATTCATGAAGGTGATTGCGGACACCATGCCTCCACAAGATCCCTTGTGGCCAAGGCATATCGGCATGGTTTCTTTTGGCTGACAGCTTTGGCAGATGCAGAACGTTTGGTTGCAAGGTGTGATGGATGCCAGAGGTATGCTCGGCAAATCCATGTACCGGCTATGGAGCTGCGGACAATCCCATTGACCTGGCCATTTGCGGTTTGGGGTATGGATATGGTAGGCCCTCTCCATATGTCTTCGTGCAAAAAGACTCATTTATTGGTAGTCGTGGATAAGTTCACAAAGTGGGTTGAGGTTATGCCAGTGACGAACTGTGAGGCGGCCACAGCTGTGAAATTCTTGAAGAAGATCATATATCGGTTTGGATACCCCCACAACATAATAACAGACAATGGAACCAACATGTCCTTAGGAGAGATGGAAAAGTTTTGCGGAAACAATGGCATTCGACTTGACGTAGCCTCGGTAGCCCATCCGCAAGACAATGGTCAGGTGGAGAGAGCAAAGCAAGAGCTACTACGTGGGTTAAAACCACGACTGCGAGTCGCGTGTCTCAGAGCTGCTGGAGCATGGGTGGAGGAGTTACCTTCTGTTGTCTAGGGAATCAATACTACCCCTAACAGGTCTACTCAGATGACCCCGTTTTTTATGGTTTATGGTGTAGAGGCGGTTCTCCCAAGCGATATTATCCATGATTCGCCAAGAGTGTCGGCTTATGTTGAGATAGAGAATGAGAAGACCCGGCAAGATGTTGTGGATATGTTAGAAGAGCACAAGGAACAGGCCTTGGAGCGGTCCGCAATATATCAGCATGATCTACGGCGATACCATAGCCGCCGGGTCAAGACGCGTGTTTTTCAAGAAGGAGACCTGGTGCTACGTTTGGCGCAATCCAAGGAAGGAAAACACAAGTTGTCTCCTCCATGGGAGGGTCCGTTCATTATAAGCCGGAATCTACACAATGGTTCGTATTATCTGGTGGATGCAAGGGAAGATTCGGATTATGTGAATGACACTGCTCATTCCACCTCCTCCATGCAAGAGCGTGAACGACCATGGAACGTGGCTCAGCTACGTCCTTACTACACTTAGCATAGGCTCAGTTTGCAAATTGTATTTCACGATGTAACAGGCAACATGTTTCAGACGCACTCTTTTCCTATCCAGGGTATCTAAGGGGACTGGAGGGTTTTGAATGAGGCGGACTGCTGACCTAACCTTTTCACATCAATAAAGAGATCGTTAAATAATGATAGTCATTATGTTCTTTGAATTTTGTCAATTTCTTGCATACTTTTCTATAGTTAAATCATGCCATGTATTTACTGGTGAGTTATTTTAGTTAAATATGATTTCGTGAGTATAATTTGCACATCTTTTCCTTTCCAGCACCCAAGCTATCTGTAAGCCGGTAGAGCAGAAGTCCTACTGTTGCATTGTACATATATTTAGGCCTTGGGGGCTGATTGCTTGAATAGCACAGTTGTACACTAAGACCCGGCCATGATGCCAATCGGTTGTGGGGACTGATTACTTGTAATAAGTACAGTTACAATCTCATAACACGGACAATAGAGCCAAACTTTTCTTGACCTCTTTCGTTCAAGCTTGATGTAACTCGCACCAAAATGGCGTGTTTGCTAGCCTATAAATCTAATCAGTCATGATGCCCATGGGGACTTGCCTGACCCTGTTTTTACTAGAGTTATAACAACATTGAAAATCCATGCGAAAACCGGCTTATAACCAAAATGGTCAAAAGGGTCATCTAAACCATAAGTTACGCAGGGCAAAGGCAACAGCCGGAAGCTCATCGCATATTGCGCGTAACTTGAAAATGTATAAGTATATAACAGCCAAAATTTGGGACTTTGGGACTTGAGAAACAAAAATTCTCAACCTAAGATGCCTAAGACCTAGAATCCGGGTCTTGGGGACTTGTGAGAAATTCTTCACAATTTTAAAGTCAAGACTCGACATCTTTCTCTCAAAGCATATAATAGATGAAGCTGTGCCAAAATGAGTTTGTAACGCGCATCTTAAAGCGACAACCAGAAGGGTCATCGAAACCACAGGAGTTTAAATGTATTACAAACCATAGGAATAGTATCAAAAGTGCACAGGCGCACTATCAAATAACAAGTGTAAACGGAATATTACAATGCCTATTGGCCAAATGATTGTTGCTGATAAAAACGAGAATATTACTCGGCTGCCGTAGCCGAGTCATCACGAGTGGTCCGGGCAGTCGGGTCTTCGGTATTCTCCTCTGTTGCTTTCTCTGTCTCAATGTCCGGGTCAACCACGGAATCAGCGCGAGCTAGAGGAGGAACAGCCGGAGTCGATGAAGTTGGCACAGAAACGGCCTCGGCCTTTTTCTTGGCGACCTCTTCCTTGTATCGAGCAAATATATCAAAAGGAGCAGGGAATTCGGAGGGCACCGACTTATCCTCAGCATCATATGGGGGGGTAAGCTTGTTTACGTCGAGATTTTTGGCAATCAAGCTGGCCGAGTGACGGATCTAAGCATTGATGGCCTTGAGGTCTTTTCCCGTGAATTTAGAACCATCAGTATTAAATTCAGGAAACCCATTCACAAGCGTTGCTGGCTCAATCTTGGGATAATAGGCTTTAGCCAGTGCAAGGCCGCGTATCACTCCAACCCGGCAGACTGAGCGCTTCCAGATATCAATCCAGGCAGGGATTGTCGAGTACGCTTCAATAATTTGTGTTACACCGGCGTAGGTACCGGTCCACTTCACAGCTTCAAGAGTCCATTTTGTCCCTGCCGAAAATTGTCGGATGATAGTCTTGAGTATTTTCAGCTTTTTGAGATCATCATGTTCCCCAACAACTTCACCCGGACCTGAAGTACAAAAAGAGAAGTAAGATAGTGAGATCCGGGTCAAAAACATTTTAAAACGGGAAATCCGAGAAATACAAGGCGATAGTCGGAAATTTAGATGTGCATTACCTATGATGGAGTTATAAGTCTCGGCAATGAAAGTTGAGAGTTTCTTCACAACCTCTTCAGCGGCGTGGAGTCTCTTCTTATACTTCTTGCACTGTTTGGAGAGCTCCTTGACGTTGGCCTCTAGGTCTTCACGGAGTTTTATTTCAGCTTGCAGGAGTTCATTGGTCTTTGCCAAGAGTTCATCAGTCCGGGTAATGTAAGTCTGATAAAGACAAAGAAACATCAGTCGGCAATGAGCTCAAAAGCTATGTTTGCAAGTTCCAAGTGGCTGTGGACAGTTCACTTGGAACTTGGGGACTAGGATGTTCTCAAGTTGCATAAGAAAGACTATATAGTTGCAAAGTACCGAATAACTGTTGACAGTTCATTCGGAACTTGGGGACTAGGACGAGTATATAAATATAGTACTAGTTAAACTAACCTGATGCTCAGCTGCCAGAGACTCGACAATCTCCCCCTCAATTGCCTTCAGGGAGCGATACTCCTTCAACAGTTTTTCAAACTCATGGCCATTGAGAGTCGGCCTGGAAGAGCTAGCTTTCTGATCAGCCGGTGGTGGGGTTGCCTCTTGCTTCCCTGTGCCGACTCTGGTTGTTGCAGTATTTGGAGTAGGAGCGGCCCTTTGCGTCCCAAGATATTCAACATCGGGATCAGCCGACTGATGCGCGGGAGGAGACCCGGTCCTTGGGTTGGCCGTGTTAGCCGGCTCTTGCTCTTCAGTAGGTGGAGGATTGGCAGCGCTCTCCGGGTCTTCCGCCGTTGGATCGTCGACAGGGGTCTCAACCGGGTCGCTGAGTGTGACCTTAGCCCTGAAGGAAGAAAAGGAAAAGTGTTAGTGGTTTATAAAAGTAAAACCTGCAAAGTATAAGGTATCGTCAAGCAAGGTATGAAAATTACCCGGTATTCACAACAAAGTCACTGGGGAGATCATTGCTAGACCCGGAGGACACTGATAAAGAATTGGAAAGTGAGACTCGGAGTTGTCCGGCTAATGGATGATTTGGAGATGGATATTTTCGAGGAGTGCAGTCAGGATAAGTTGAAGGAGTACCGGCTCGGCGAGCAGGCGACAGAGAGATCCCGGGGTTGAGGGCCTCGTCACCCGGAGAAGTCTGGGTTGCCCGTCGCTTGGGTGGAGGAGATGTGGCCTTCATAGACGATACAGTGGTTACATATTCATTAAGTTTGCACATTCCGTCATATGTGTACGGCTCTGTGGCCACGGAGGAGTATGGCACCTTGAATGTGACCCCCCTGGGCTTCCTTTTCTTGCTTAACCCGGCTTCAGTTTGCTCGGGCTCGCTCTCTTCCATTTCAGAATCGGCCTTGTCAGCCGGTGCTGGTAATTGTGGTGTATTGTCAGGGACAAAGGTGAGAGGAGAATCTTGGTATAGTAAATCGATAAAACATTTGTTCAGTAACTCGGAATTACCTTCTTCACTGTCACTCGGTTCGTCATCTTCCGAGTTTTCAGAGGGGGGAGGGGTGACAATCTTCCACCATTCGTCAGATTCCTGGGTAAAAAGCAGCAGAGATAAAAGTTAGTATATGTGAGCTAGAAAAATTAATCGGTACAAAAGGGATTAGCCGGTTCTTACTGGTGGAGCCGGGTTTGAGCGCGAGAAGGGGGAAAGTCCAGAAATGCTCTTGATAGTATCCATCTTCTCAGCCAGGAAATTTTTCATAACCTTGTTGGCGTTTGCGGCCGGGTATGACTTCTCCGAGTATCGGAGAGAGTCGGTCAGATGGCCCGAGTATTCGCAGAGCAGCCTTGGGCGGATGCTATTGGGCTGGATCCTACAGCTGATCCAGGTTTTGATCAAGTTTAACCCACACAGACCGTGGGCAGCAAAGACGGCTAACTTGTGAAGGAGTGGTTGAATAGATTGTCTGTCGGTTTCTGGAGCGAAAGCGCTTAAGTTATTTCTAAGAGAAAGGGTTTCAGTGGAAAACCCCGGCAAGGGCTTTTCGCCGGGTCTGGATGTGTCCTTGCAATAAAAGAAGGTTTTCTGCCAGTGCTTCACGTGGGAATGAAGGCTGAGAGTCGGTATGAATGATTTGTTGCGTCTCTGGATGGACACGCCCCCACAGACAAGGAGGGGTCCATCCGTGTTTTCACGACAAGGCTTGCATTAGAAAAGTTCCAGGAACGAAGCAAGGTTCGGGGCGGTGCAAAGATAAGCTTCGCAGAGAACAATGAAGTGGCAAGTGTTTAAAATCGAGTTTGGGCCTATATCAAAGACCCGGAGCTTATAATGATGGAGAACTTCACGAAAGAAAGGATGACCCGGGGGCGGAAACCCCGGGTCACATACTCAAGAAAGATGACAACTTCACCTGATTGGGGTGAAGGCCGGCTCTCCTCCTCGGGCGCTCTCCAGGAGATCTCACCGAGGGGGAAGGACCCCAGACTCGGCCAACTCTTCTAGTTTTTCGAGAGTGACGGTCGACTTAGCCCAGTTGGCTGAAATGGATTGACCCGACTTCTGCTTCAAGGCCGCAGCCTTGCCCTTGGACTTGGGAGCGGATTTGGGTGCCATTGAAAAAGATCTAGAGGGGATTGAAAATTAAAAACAAAGCAAGGAAAAAATTAAGTCGAAAGGCGCGAAGAACACGAACTCAAGATCTAAAGGTGAAAACCTAGATCTAGAAATGCTTACCGGAGAACGACGGTGGAGTGAGGTCCGGTGAGCGCGGCGTGGAGCGGCGGCCCGGTTCTAGAGGGTGATGGCGGCGCGCGTGCGGGTTCGTGTTCGAGCTTTAAGCTCGAGGTCCGGGCTCCAATGGCGCGGCGGGATCTTGAAGGTGAAGCCCGGCGAGCGCAGCGGCGCGGAACGGTGGCGCGGAGCGATGGCCCGGCTGTCGAGGTCAACAGGGCGCGCGGAGTCCGGTGGCTCAAGCTTTGAGCTCGGGCCCTTGGGCTCCAATGGTGTGCTTGGAGGAAGGAGAAGAAGAGGAAGTGCGGTGGCGTTTGGGGTTAGGGTTTTTCCTGGGGCCCAATATTTATAGGCGCAGTGAAACCCTAGAATGCCAAACGGTAAAATGGAGAGATTTGCGGAAAGATAAACTTGGACCGTTGATTACGGGAATGAGATCTTGGGAAGTTATTATCAGGAAGCCGAGTTACAGATGACCGCCAAAAGAGCCGGACTCAAAATTCTTACTCGGACTTGCTTGTGAAGGATATGAAAGTCGGGTTATGGAATGTACGTCTTAAGAATTGATCCAAGAGACGATATTCGTCTAGTGTGATAGCAGGGTTATTATATGGACCGCCGAAAGAGCCGGCCTGGCTATAGTTAAAGCAATTTAACCCGTGGCATTGTTTGTGTAAATGTTTATTGTTTTGCAGGGAATAGCATGCGCTTCATGGTTGGCTCAAGGGTTTGAAGCTATAAGGAAAGCGCGCCAACCAAGATGCCCAAGCTATTCTGGGGACTACTGTTGGGGGGATGATAACCCGGCAGGCCCATGCCTGGGACGAGACCCGGCCAAAGGGGATCTACACGAGACCTTGCGTTGTGATGCTGGGCCAGGTGTTATTAATGGGCCAGTGATCGTGTTGATGAACCGGCCCAAGGGAAGAGAAGTTCTAGAAGGCCCAAGAGGCGGTGTAAAGCCGTGGAGTCCAAGACTTGGGGATACGAAGAGTAGTTTAGGGTTACAAGAGGACTCCGAGTAGGGCTCTAGCGGTATCTTGTAAGGAAAGCCAGGAAACCGGGTGTTATATAAACCGGTTCTCCTGGCATAGATCAGGGAGACTAAGGGATTTCGAGTGAAAACCCTAGATTCAGGATATACGAGAGTTGGTATTTGTAAACCCTAGATTTGGAGTCTCGGTGACATTGCAGCCCGAACCTCTAGATCGATAGTTAATAAGATCCTAGCTGGAAGTAAGCTATTATCTCCTATTGAGAGGCTGAACCAGGATAATCCTTGTGTCCAATTCGAGCTGAACCCTCTCCCAAACACCAGAGTCGATTTGCCCCAAACTAAGTTACCCCTGGTAACGTCTGCCGTGACTATCCTTCGACAATGGGCCCTTTTGGGCCCCTACCATATCTATGGAATGTCCGCTTTTGGAATGAGCAGCCCCGTAGGAAGCACCTGGCCCCGTCCCTGTCCGCGCACACTGCTCAAAAAGACAAAATCCGGACAAATTGGGTCCGGATTTGAGCAGGCCCGTAGGAGATGTCCTAAGAGAAGGCGTGACTTGTACGGGTGCTTCTCCTTCGCGCCCGGGCGTCGCCCTGCCACGGTTTCGCCCAAGGAATGCTCTATTGGGCCCATTCTGAGGTGGCCCATTTACGTGAGTTCATGATTCCTTTGTTCCAAACCGTGCACCCAAGCGATTGAATCGCTGCACATTTTCTGTCCGCACGTGGGCCTCGTAGTGTTAGAAGTGGATCTACGTTTCCTTGTTTGTACATAGGTGTACACGGTGAGAAATATAAGTTGGTGTACATGTTTGCTAACTTTCGATGTGGGACTAAAAAAGCTGACCTACATGCTAGCGTGCAACCAAAGAATCTGGAGGTGGACCATGTATACGCAGGGAGACACACGCACGTGCGCTGCTGCCGTTGCATGTCTATGCTGCTGCACTACCAGAGTCATCCTTATGATCAAACTAGGGTTGGCAGGAACGATACCCTCTCCGAGGGATTGGGTACGTGTTAATATAGGGTGGGAATAGCCCCCACCGTGGCGTAGATAGAGGTATACGTACGGGGTGGTGTACTACACCATATCCATACATATACGGGTACAATATATTGACTAACACCCCCCTTAATCTTTACCTGTGGACAGGTTGAGATTACTCTTAAATTTGTCTAGACTTTTAACAGGGAGAGCTTTAGTAAATCCATCAGCAATCTGATCCTTACTAGAGAAGAATTGAATATCCAGCTTCTGATCTGCAACTCTTTCTCGAACAAAGTGGAAATCAATCTCAATATGTTTAGTACGTGCATGAAATATGGGATTAGCAGACACGTATGTAGCTCCAAGGTTATCACACCATAAACATGGTTTTTGTTGTAGTTTTACCCCAAGTTTTCCAAGAAGGGCCTCAACCCATATCAGCTCAGCAGTGGAATTAGCAAGTGCTTTGTATTCAGCCTCTGTACTTGAATGTGAAACTGTAGCTTGTTTTCTGGCACTCCATGAAACAAGGTTTGGTCCAACAAAGATGGCAAAACCACCCTTTGAATAATTAATTCCATCTCCTTGTAGTAGGCATCAACTGTCTTGGTTCCTTGCTTCAATTGCTGCAATTTGTCATAGAGAGTTCTAATATAATTCTTGGGAACAAATCTTTCTCTCAACAATTGCTTCATCTCTCTCCATGTGTTCACCTCCTCCTCTTCTTTTTCTTCTCTATCTTTTGTAATGCCATCCCACCACAAAAGAGCATAGCCATCAAAGGAAGAAGATGCAAGGTTCACTTTCCTCTCCTCGGGATAGTCATGGAGTCTCCACAATTTCTCAATTTTAAGCTCCCACATCAAGTACTCTTCCACATCTTCAGAATCACAAGCAAGACTAGGGATAGAGAATTTAGGTTTTCCCAAGCCATCATTCTCTCTATTATTTTCCAATGGTAATCTTCTTGCCAAATCTCCACGGCCTCCATTATTATTTCCTCTCCCATCGTCAATTTGAGCAATAGCTTGAGGTGCTTGTTGAAGTTGTTGCACTAGATTTGTGATGGTAGCCATTTGTTGAGTCAATTTCCTCAAAGTGCCCTTAATCTCATCAACAGAATCTTGAGAGGCACAAGCTTCTATCTTCAAATCAAGTGTATTCAAATCCTCCCTCAATTGATCATCACTTTTCTCAACCACATAAGCAATCCTTTTGTACATATGATCTCTTAAAGCCTCATACTCATTCCATTGGACAGTATCCTCGGGTTTCTTCTTTGCCTGCACATCAACATCACTAGAAGAACTCATGATTAACTTGTTAGTAACAAAATAATCAATGGGTTTGTGGTGCCTCTCTCAACTCACTCAAAACCAAGCAAAGATGGCTTCACTTGATGTTCCAAGAGAGAAAAAGATCAACTTACCAACAAGGAGCAATGATCAATGTGCTTTGGTGTGAGAAGAGAATAATCCGAGCTATCAAGTATCACAATGCAAACATGGTTTTTGGTGGGGCTTGGTTGGGAATCCTAACAACACCAAAATAACAACTCCAATGCACTGCTTAATGTGATAAAAAGTTCTATGGAAAACACACTCACACTTGGAGACAAATATGGCTTAGCAAATATATGGTAGAGATTTTGCAAGCACTTAGAAAGATACTAGCAAATACTCAATGAAACAGGCACAAGATTGCTCAATTTGTCCACAAATTATCCAATATGAAAATGCTTCCACTAGTGATAGTAGCACGGCCTGTTTTGAATTTTTCTCTCTTTTCTATTTTTTTTTATACTTTTTGCTTTTTCTCTATTTTTTTTTGATTTTTTCAATAGCCTTTGAATCAACTAGGAGCAAGTAATTAAATGGAAAACAACTAATGGACAGAAATTTGAGCAGCCTGTAGAGCAATTAAACAGCTAGTCTTTGGGTTATGGAACCTAATATGGCTGTAGAAAGGCTTGTGTCTAAGGCTAAACAAAGTTTCAGATGATGACCTAGTGATAAACAGGGACGTGACAAAAGAAAACTAACAGAACAGCAGCAAAAATTCACTCACGGCAGCTAATTCGACCCACGGCAGAAAAATCTGCGTTTTGGTACCGTACGGCAGCGATTTGGATCGAAAAACGCTCACGGCAGAGCTTCACGGCAGGAGCTGCTAGCGGTGTGGTGGATCGGTGGTGTGTGTTGCGGTGGAAGTGCGCGGTAAGGGTTTTGACAGCACTGGTAACGCGAATCCGATACCGAGTCGAAAGCGCGTGCACTAGTGGCGGCAGCGGCGGCAGAGTTTTCGCGTGATTTTGCACCCACGGCAGAGCGAATCCGAGCAGGCCTAGGAGACCGAGTTCGGCTAGGATTTTCGGGCACTGGTAAGGCGATTTTGACACCGATGGTGGGTTTGGTAAGCGTGGAGCGGTACGGGTGGGTGGGTGTGTGCGGTAGCGATTTGGTGGAGTGTTTGATTAGGGTATGGATCGGATTTGAATCCGAATATGGCTAGAACACCCGTGGCTATATGGAAGTGGAATTTCGAGATCGAGATCAACTCACACAAGGCAAGCTGTAGGTCTAAAATCTCGAGATGAACACACACACGGCAACACTATTTTTGTGAGTTTTTTGATATAGATGATAACAAGATAAAAAGTGGAACCCTAAAAACAGAAAAACAGATACGCAAATCAACAAGAAACAGCAATTAGAGTAGCAATTTGGTGTTGATCTAGTCTCTGGCAAAACTAACCTAATTTTTTTTTTGGCTTTTTCTGGATAGGAATAAAAATAACTAAAAGTAAAGATAACTTTGCTCACCGAGTAAACCTGAGAATCTGATACCAAGATGATATGGGGTGGCCCGATCTTCTCAATGAGCTTCTCTCTCTTTTTTTGTATTTTCTGATATATTGGATAACTAGTGCTACACTGAGACCTCTCACTCAGCTGACCCCTGTTGCCAGATGCAACAACAATCAAGCTCTTTGGATATTCTCAACTACACACTCTTGCACAAGTAATCAAAGATCACAAGTGGTCCTGTATCCCCCTATTCCCAGATGGAATAACAAGATATCACGCAACTTTGCAATTGGTAAACTTCAAGATGAATGCTTAATAAGCAATACAATCTAGAGGCTAGGGTTGTTGGTTTTTGGTTTAAACTTGTTCTATCTAATCCACACGCAGGTGGGGGACATATATAGGTGGAGGGGTGCGGCCACAAGGGGGCCTTGCGCAAGCAACCCTCTCCCTACTAGGACTAGGACTCCTACTAGGACTAGGAGTCCAACTATGACTCAAAGGAAGGTACAAACCGACCCAATTAAGTGGGATGCGGCCACAATTGGTATACAAACCAAACCTACTAGTATTAGGACTCATTATGGCGCATAGATGTCCTTTGTGGGCGCCCTCCTCTTGCTTGTTCATCAATGAGTGTGGAAATAACATATTTGGAATGTTTTCCACACTAAGTGCATTTGACCTTGTGGAGGCACCATCCCCTTGTCATCATATCATTTGTTATTGGTTGTTTTCATCATGCTAGTACTTGATTTCCATCTCCTCTTCTAGCCCATCTTCATCCATGTGTATCTCCTCTCCATGATCTCCATTCATGCTTGTGTTATCAATAAACCTGAGAATACATAAATGCATAGACTTAGGTAGTATAAACTTCTCATAATCAAGAATAGCATAATCAATAAGGATTGAATTCACCTGTTGTTCTAGTAGCTTGGTCCTTGATCTTGTCATTGGTCCAAGTCTCACTTCATCTTGTTTAGGTGGCAATGTACTAGGGATGTCCTCATCATCCTCCCCCCCTTGAAAAGCCTTGATGTCCACATCAAGGTTGTCTCCATGATATGGTGTCAAATCAGCAACATTGAAGGAATTACTCACTCCAAACTCATCAATTGGTAGATCTATCTTGTAAGCATTGTCATTTATTTTTGCAATCACTTTGTAAGGACCAGCACCTCTTGGCAATAATTTTGATTTCCTTAGCTTAGGGAACCTATCCTTTCGAAAGTGTACCCATACCAAATCTCCCTCTTGAAAAATCACTTCCTTTCTCTTTTGATTCCTCCTTTGAGCAACATCCTTCCCTTTCTTCTCTATAGCATCCATAGTTTTCTCATGTATCTTTTTCACAAAATCATCCCTCTTGGATGCATCCATGTTAATTCTCTCTTGAATAGGAAGTGGTAATAAATCAAGTGGTGTAGTAGGCCGAAATCCATATACCACCTCAAAAGGACATAGTTGAGTAGTTGAATGCACAGCTCTATTGTAGGCAAACTCCACATGTGGCAAACAATCTTCCCACTCCTTCAAATTCTTCATGATCATAGTTCTCAACAATGTGGACAAAGTTCTATTCACCACCTCGGTTTGTCCATCTGTTTGAGGGTGACATGTTGTAGAAAACAACAATTTGGTTCCAAGCTTCCCCCATAATGTTTTCCAAAAGTAACTCATGAATTTCACATCTCTATCTGAAACAATTGTTTTTGGTACTCCATGTAGTCTTACTATCTCCTTGAAAAATAGTGTAGCAATGTGGGAAGCATCATCACTTTTGTGGCAAGCAATGAAGTGTGACATCTTGGAAAATCTATCCACCACCACAAAAATTGAGTCATGTCCCCTCTTTGTCCTTGGCAAGCCTAATACAAAATCCATACTTATATCTTCCCATGGTGTAGTTGGTGTTGGCAATGGAGTATATAATCCATGGGGCTTCAATTTGGACTTGGCTTTATTGCATGTAATACACCTTTGCACAAACCTATAGACATCTCTCCTCATATGTGCCCAATAAAAATTTTCAGCCAACATAAGCAATGTTTTCTCTCGTCCAAAGTGACCCATCAATCCACCACTATGAGATTCCTGTAATAACATCAAACGCAAAGAACACTCGGGAATACATAGTTTGTTAGCTCTAAACAAAAATCCATCATGTATATGATACTTATCCCAAGCCTTCACATTAGAACATTTACTATAGGGTGTAGAAAATTCTCTATCTTGAGCATATAGTGGCTTTAATTCTTGCAAACCCGAAACTTGAACATCCAATTTAGTGAGTAGCATATTTTTCCTAGACAAAGCATCAGCTACCACATTATCTAATCCTTTCTTGTGTTTAATAATGTATGGAAAAGATTCAATAAATTCTACCCATTTAGCATGTCTCTTATTAAGATTGGATTGATTCTTTAAAAATTTCAATGCCTCATGATCAGAATGTATAATAAATTCCTTTGGCCACAAATAATGTTTCCAAACCTCAAGGACTCTAACAAGTGCATACAATTCTTTATCATAGACAGAATAATTCAATTGTGCTCCATGTAATTTTTCAGAAAAATAAGCAATTGGTTTTTTATCTTGCATTAACACTCCTCCAATACCTATACCACTAGCATCACATTCAATTTCAAATTGTTTATTAAAATTTGGTAGCATAAATAATGGAGCCGAAATCAACTTATTTTTCAAAGTATCAAAAGCAATATCTTGAGCAACCCCCCACTCGAAATTTACACCTTTCTTAGTCAAATCATTTAAAGGGGCAGCAATAGTACTAAAATCTTTCACAAATCTCCTATAAAATCCAGCTAGTCCATTAAAACTTCTTACTTGACTCACATTCATGGGAATTGGCCAATTTTTAATTGCTTCAATTTTAGATTCATCAACTTCTATCCCATGTTTAGAGACAACATAACCAAGAAATATGACCTTATCTTTGCAAAAAGTGCACTTCTCTAAATTTCCATACAATTTATTTTCTCTTAGCACATGCAAGACTTGTCTAATATGATCAATGTGTTCATGTTCATTGTGGCTATATATGAGAATATCATCAAAGTAAACAACCACAAACTTGCCAATAAAATCTCTCAAAACATGGTTCATTAATCTCATGAAAGTACTAGGTGCATTAGTTAATCCAAAAGGCATTACTAACCACTCATATAAACCAAATTTTGTTTTAAAGGCTGTTTTCCACTCATCCCCTTCTTTCATTCTTATTTGATGGTAACCACTACGCAAATCAATTTTAGAGAAAACAGCACTACCACTTAATTCATCTAACATGTCTTCCAAACGTGGTATAGGATGACGATAACGAATAGTGATATTGTTAATTGCTCTACAATCTACACACATGCGCCAAGTACCATCTTTTTTAGGAACTAATATGACAGGAACAGCACAAGGAGATAAGCTTATTCGGATGTAACCTTTATCAAGAAGATCTTGTACTTGTTTCTGAATTTCCTTTGTCTCTTGGGGATTTGTCCTATAGGGAGCTCGGTTTGGTAATGAAGATCCAGGAATTAAATCAATTTGATGCTCTATCCCTCTCAATGGTGGCAATCCCGAGGGCACTTCTTCTGGAAAAACATCATCAAATTCCTGCAAAACATTAGAAACACCAATAGAAAGAGGAGTCATGTCATTAGAAACCAAAATTTCCCCCTTGTGCATAAGCACTATAGGTAGTAGGCTAGGATCACTCTCAAACTCTTTCGAATCCTCTTTGGTGTCTAACATTGTCAAAAGGCTCACTCCCTTACTTTTACCACTCGGCCTAGGTTTGTTTTCCCCCATGGAAGTATTGTTTTCACTCATATTTTCCCTCTCACTCTCCTTCTCAACATTCACTTCCACTTTTTGCCTTGATTCATTCACTATTTGTTGGGGTGTCATAGGCCTCAATATGATGTCCTTATTGTTCCAATTCAATTGGTAAGTGTTTGCTCTCCCATTGTGTAGCACCTTTCTATCAAATTGCCATGGCCTTCCAAGTAATAGGTGGCAAACCGACATAGGAACAACATCACACTCAATAGTATCCTTGTATGGTCCAATTTGGAACTCCACTCTCACAATTTGGCATACCTTTATTTCCTCTCTCTCATTGAGCCATTGGATATAATATGGATGTGGGTGTGGAATATATCTCAATCTCAACTTTGCACATAACTCCTTGCTTGCTAAATTTCTGCAACTCCCTCCATCAATGATCACCTTGCAAGCCATATTGGGACCAACAATTGCCTTGGTTTGAAATAAATTGCATCTTTGGCTCTCATCATTGCTAGGAACAATACTCAAGGCTTTGGTGCAAACAATAGTTGGATAATTTGTAGCATAGGCATCAATAGGACCATCATCATCATCATATGCATCCTCCTCATTGGGATCAACATCATCTCCAGTCTCATACTCATCATTAGCATTGAGGAGCATAATTTTCTTGTTTGGGCAATCCCTTTTAAAGTGACCTTTTCCTCCACAAGTATGGCAAGTCATGTCTCTATTCCTTGTAGGAGGTGTAGCACCACTAGAACCCGAAGTAGAAGGAGTAATTTTCTTGGAACTTGTTGAGTTTGGCTCGGGTTTGGAACTAGGAGTCCCACGGGTAGTAGTTGTTGGAGGTGTAGGTGATGAAAAATTTGATTTCTGTGAAGGGAAACTCCTCCTTGCACTCACTTGTAGCTCTTCTTGCAATCTCTTTTCAGCCTCCCTTGCTTGATGAAGTAATTCACTCATATTGTTGTAAGGAACATGCCTCACAATGCTTTTCACTTTGAATTGTAATCCACTTAAGAACCTTTGCATTGTTTGTTCAGGAGCCTCTCTAATCCGAGCCCTTTGAATAATTAATTCCATCTCCTTGTAGTAGGCATCAACTGTCTTGGTTCCTTGCTTCAATTGCTGCAATTTGTCATAGAGAGTTCTAATATAATTCTTGGGAACAAATCTTTCTCTCAACAATTGCTTCATCTCTCTCCATGTGTTCACCTCCTCCTCTTCTTTTTCTTCTCTATCTTTTGTAATGCCATCCCACCACAAAAGAGCATAGCCATCAAAGGAAGAAGATGCAAGGTTCACTTTCCTCTCCTCGGGATAGTCATGGAGTCTCCACAATTTCTCAATTTTAAGCTCCCACATCAAGTACTCTTCCACATCTTCAGAATCACAAGCAAGACTAGGGATAGAGAATTTAGGTTTTCCCAAGCCATCATTCTCTCTATTATTTTCCAATGGTAATCTTCTTGCCAAATCTCCACGGCCTCCATTATTATTTCCTCTCCCATCGTCAATTTGAGCAATAGCTTGAGGTGCTTGTTGAAGTTGTTGCACTAGATTTGTGATGGTAGCCATTTGTTGAGTCAATTTCCTCAAAGTGCCCTTAATCTCATCAACAGAATCTTGAGAGGCACAAGCTTCTATCTTCAAATCAAGTGTATTCAAATCCTCCCTCAATTGATCATCACTTTTCTCAACCACATAAGCAATCCTTTTGTACATATGATCTCTTAAAGCCTCATACTCATTCCATTGGACAGTATCCTCGGGTTTCTTCTTTGCCTGCACATCAACATCACTAGAAGAACTCATGATTAACTTGTTAGTAACAAAATAATCAATGGGTTTGTGGTGCCTCTCTCAACTCACTCAAAACCAAGCAAAGATGGCTTCACTTGATGTTCCAAGAGAGAAAAAGATCAACTTACCAACAAGGAGCAATGATCAATGTGCTTTGGTGTGAGAAGAGAATAATCCGAGCTATCAAGTATCACAATGCAAACATGGTTTTTGGTGGGGCTTGGTTGGGAATCCTAACAACACCAAAATAACAACTCCAATGCACTGCTTAATGTGATAAAAAGTTCTATGGAAAACACACTCACACTTGGAGACAAATATGGCTTAGCAAATATATGGTAGAGATTTTGCAAGCACTTAGAAAGATACTAGCAAATACTCAATGAAACAGGCACAAGATTGCTCAATTTGTCCACAAATTATCCAATATGAAAATGCTTCCACTAGTGATAGTAGCACGGCCTGTTTTGAATTTTTCTCTCTTTTCTATTTTTTTTTATACTTTTTGCTTTTTCTCTATTTTTTTTTGATTTTTTCAATAGCCTTTGAATCAACTAGGAGCAAGTAATTAAATGGAAAACAACTAATGGACAGAAATTTGAGCAGCCTGTAGAGCAATTAAACAGCTAGTCTTTGGGTTATGGAACCTAATATGGCTGTAGAAAGGCTTGTGTCTAAGGCTAAACAAAGTTTCAGATGATGACCTAGTGATAAACAGGGACGTGACAAAAGAAAACTAACAGAACAGCAGCAAAAATTCACTCACGGCAGCTAATTCGACCCACGGCAGAAAAATCTGCGTTTTGGTACCGTACGGCAGCGATTTGGATCGAAAAACGCTCACGGCAGAGCTTCACGGCAGGAGCTGCTAGCGGTGTGGTGGATCGGTGGTGTGTGTTGCGGTGGAAGTGCGCGGTAAGGGTTTTGACAGCACTGGTAACGCGAATCCGATACCGAGTCGAAAGCGCGTGCACTAGTGGCGGCAGCGGCGGCAGAGTTTTCGCGTGATTTTGCACCCACGGCAGAGCGAATCCGAGCAGGCCTAGGAGACCGAGTTCGGCTAGGATTTTCGGGCACTGGTAAGGCGATTTTGACACCGATGGTGGGTTTGGTAAGCGTGGAGCGGTACGGGTGGGTGGGTGTGTGCGGTAGCGATTTGGTGGAGTGTTTGATTAGGGTATGGATCGGATTTGAATCCGAATATGGCTAGAACACCCGTGGCTATATGGAAGTGGAATTTCGAGATCGAGATCAACTCACACAAGGCAAGCTGTAGGTCTAAAATCTCGAGATGAACACACACACGGCAACACTATTTTTGTGAGTTTTTTGATATAGATGATAACAAGATAAAAAGTGGAACCCTAAAAACAGAAAAACAGATACGCAAATCAACAAGAAACAGCAATTAGAGTAGCAATTTGGTGTTGATCTAGTCTCTGGCAAAACTAACCTAATTTTTTTTTTGGCTTTTTCTGGATAGGAATAAAAATAACTAAAAGTAAAGATAACTTTGCTCACCGAGTAAACCTGAGAATCTGATACCAAGATGATATGGGGTGGCCCGATCTTCTCAATGAGCTTCTCTCTCTTTTTTTGTATTTTCTGATATATTGGATAACTAGTGCTACACTGAGACCTCTCACTCAGCTGACCCCTGTTGCCAGATGCAACAACAATCAAGCTCTTTGGATATTCTCAACTACACACTCTTGCACAAGTAATCAAAGATCACAAGTGGTCCTGTATCCCCCTATTCCCAGATGGAATAACAAGATATCACGCAACTTTGCAATTGGTAAACTTCAAGATGAATGCTTAATAAGCAATACAATCTAGAGGCTAGGGTTGTTGGTTTTTGGTTTAAACTTGTTCTATCTAATCCACACGCAGGTGGGGGACATATATAGGTGGAGGGGTGCGGCCACAAGGGGGCCTTGCGCAAGCAACCCTCTCCCTACTAGGACTAGGACTCCTACTAGGACTAGGAGTCCAACTATGACTCAAAGGAAGGTACAAACCGACCCAATTAAGTGGGATGCGGCCACAATTGGTATACAAACCAAACCTACTAGTATTAGGACTCATTATGGCGCATAGATGTCCTTTGTGGGCGCCCTCCTCTTGCTTGTTCATCAATGAGTGTGGAAATAACATATTTGGAATGTTTTCCACACTAAGTGCATTTGACCTTGTGGAGGCACCATCCCCTTGTCATCATATCATTTGTTATTGGTTGTTTTCATCATGCTAGTACTTGATTTCCATCTCCTCTTCTAGCCCATCTTCATCCATGTGTATCTCCTCTCCATGATCTCCATTCATGCTTGTGTTATCAATAAACCTGAGAATACATAAATGCATAGACTTAGGTAGTATAAACTTCTCATAATCAAGAATAGCATAATCAATAAGGATTGAATTCACCTGTTGTTCTAGTAGCTTGGTCCTTGATCTTGTCATTGGTCCAAGTCTCACTTCATCTTGTTTAGGTGGCAATGTACTAGGGATGTCCTCATCAGTAACAAAGAATCCTCTTAACAAATGTCCAATGAGTGGTGGTGGGAGCATGCAGGAATTGACATACTTTATTAACTGAAAAGGACAGATCTGGCCTTGTGAGGGTGAGGTATTGCAAGGCCCCAACAGTACTGCGATATTTTGTACTATCTTCAGGACCTAGAGGAGACCCCTCCAAAAGAGACAATTTATCATCAGGAGAAAGTGGTGTAGAAAAACCTTTGCAACCACGCATACCAGCTTTATCAAGAAGTTCAGTGGCATATATCTCTTGAGTCAATAATAAACCATTGGTCAAATGTTTAACTTCAATACCGAAAAACAAGTGTAAAGTACCAAGGTCTTTGATGGCAAAGTTGTCATTGAGGTCTTTAAGCAATGCAGAAATAGCTTGATCAGATGAACTAGTAACAATGATATCATCAACATAAACCAGGACATAAACTGTGATACCTGACTGATTATAAAGAAACAGAGAGGTATCAGCCTTGGAGGGAATGAAACCAAGATCATGCAGTTTGGAGCTAAGACGAGAGAACCAGGCTCGAGGGGCCTGTTTCAAACCATATAGAGCTTTGTCCAATCTGCAAACATAACAGGAGTATCAGGGTGCGCAAAACCAGGTGGTTGTTTCATATAAACCTCCTCTGCCAGAACACCATGTAAAAACGCGTTCTTGACATCTAGCCGCCGTAGACTCCATCCCCTGGAAACAGAGACAGAGAGAACAGTACGAACTGAGGCTGCTTTGACAACAGGACTAAAAGTGGCTTCATAGTCGATACCATAACGTTGCTTGAATCCTTTTGCACCTAAGCGAGCCTTATACCTGTGAATAGAACCATCTGCACGTTTTTTGATACGATAAACCCATTTGCAGTCAATTATATTTCTGTGAGAGCTAGGAGGAACTAGGTGCCATGTTTTATTCTGTAGAAGTGCATCATATTCTTCCTGCATAGCAGCACGCCATTTGGGATCATCAAGAGCCTGAGACAGAGATTTTGGTTCACCTGTGGCGGCAAGCAAACCATAGTGGATCTTGTGATCCTTCATATGATAGGTTAGTGTGCCATCAGTATATGCTTTCGGGTGTTTGATACCTTTTTATAAACGGGTGCGAACAGATGGTGTAGGCTGAGCTGCACAATCAGATGCCGCAGAAGATCCCGCAGCAGCGAGCTCGGTCGCAGCACCCGGACGCGCCACAGAAGATCCTGTCGGCACCTGGGAGGCACGATGGTCCACACCAATGGGAGCTGGCCAGCTGGTGTCGTTGTCGGCAGGCGGCGCGTGCGGCGAGGCAGGAGGCAGCGGGGGCCGACAACGCGTGGGAGTCAGTGCATGGGGTGGGGCAGACACGCGTGGCCCGGTGGCCCTCTCCGCAGGGACGCATGCAGGTGTCGGAGACGTGGCGCCTGGGGAGTGGCGTGGGGCGCGTGACGGGGGGGACTGCGGGGAGACAGTGGTCTCGGGATCCAGCCCGTCAGGCGTATCAGCCAGGAGATCGCCCTCGGGATCAGAGAGCTCCTGATCCGAGGCAGCAGGCGAATCTCCTGTTTTCTCCTTTTCCGAATTTTCAGATTCGGATATTTCTTCATTTTCAGCTCCGTTTTGGCTCAAATTTTCACCATGCGCTTGATCTGAAAGAATATTAGAGTCTTGGGCAGCAGGAGCTGTAGGCATAGAATCATTAGTGGCAACAATAGGTATGATAGGTAAAGTCATAAAGGTATCAACATTTGCATCTCCATTGGTATTTTGTGTGGAATTTTGTGGAAGAAGAAGTATATCATTGCGAAGTCTAGAACCAGCATTTGGATGAAGGGTGGCAAAAGGGAAAACATGCTCATCAAAAACAACATCTCTCGAGATGTAGACACGTCCGGTCTTTGGGTCTAAACACTTAATACCCTTGTGACGAGGGCTATAACCAAGGAACACACATTGTGTGGATCGAAAAGACAATTTCCTTTTGTTATAAGGACACAAATTAGGCCAGCAAGCACGTCCAAAAATACGAAGAGAGTCATGGTTGGGCTTTATATGCAAGAGGCGTTCAACAGGAGTATCAAAATCTATAACTTTGCTAGGAAGCAAGTTAATAAGAAAAGTGGCAGTTAGGAATGCCTCATCCGAGAATTTAAGTGGCATAGAAGCATTAGCAAGTAAAGAGAGCCCAACTTCTACAATATGACAATGTTTTCTTTCAGCTGAACCATTTTGTTGATGAGCATGTGGACAAGAAACATGGTGTGTGATGCCAATTTTTTGAAACAAACCATGCAACTTCTCATATTCACCACCCCAATCAGTTTGCATTGTAATGATCTTTCTATTAAATTTTCTTTCAACAAGTGTTTGAAAATTAAGGAAAACTTGATAAACCTCAGATCTATTCTTGAGCAAATAAATCTATGTAAATTTACTGAAATCATCTATAAAGCTTACATAATATGCATGCTTGCCAACAGAGGCAGGAGCAGGACCCCATACATCAGAAAACACTTGTTCTAAAGGAATAGTAGACACACTAGTGGAAACTGGGTATGGTAGTTGGTGGCTTTTAGCTAACTGGCAAGAATCACATATGTAGGGGTTTATTTCAGGAGAGAAATATTATTTTTCCTAAGCACTTGTTGAACAATAAAAGACGAGGGATGGCCTAAACGACGATGCCATGTAGATGAAGATGTATTTATTGTGGTGAGAGCTTGCTTGGAGGATCCAGTGGAAGTGGACACGAGGGGATAGAGACCATCACGGCACGGGCCCTTAAACAGAGTTCTTCTTGTTTCCTGATCCTTGATCAAAAAGAAATGTGGATGGAATTCAATAAACACATTGTTATCAAGGGTTAATTTGTGTACTGAAAGGAGATTCATGGATGCACTAGGAACATGAAGAACATTTTTAAGATGCAAGGAAACATTAGGAGTATGCAATGTTGAAGTACCAATGTGACTTATTTTCATACTGTTACCATTTGCCGTGTGAACACAATCGTGTCCATGATACTTGTTGCACGTCGTTAGCTTGTTCAATTCTCCAGTGATGTGATGTGTTGCCCCCGTGTCAGAGTACCAGTTGGTGTCAACGCCATATGATGCCACATTTGCATTCTTCTTGTGATCACGATATCCTTTCTCATCATCAGAGTCATCACCTCGACGCCACCAGCAATTGCCTGCGGAGTGGCCGTGTATCTTGCATATTTGGCATGTTATGTCTTCATATGGCGTAGGGGCACGCTTGCGCCAGGTACGGCGTCGGTCACCGTGACCACCACCATCACGGCGACCTCCATCTTGCAGGCGCCATCCACCGTCACGACGCGGCCCACCATCATCACGATGGTCACGACGGTCGCCGTCGTCACGTCTGTCGCGCCGATCACCGTAATCGCGGCGATCTCCCTCCTGGCGCCGATCGCGGTGATCATAGTCACCGTGGTCACCGAGGTGATCACGTCTGTCGTCATGGCGCCGGTAGTCCTGGTCGCGGCGATCTGGAGATGGACCACGGTAGTCACCGCGGCCACGGTTATCACCATGACCATCTCCTCGACCGTGACGTGCTGCGTTGGCCGAACTCATGAAGTCTCCATCTTGGCCGGTGGCAGCGAGCATCTTCTGGCGCATGTCGTGGGAGTTGAGTTTCCCGAAGAGACCGGACAGGGTTGTACCGGGGTTGGCATTAACGGAGGAGACCAGAGAGTTATAGGAGGCGTCAAGTCCGTTGAGGATGTATCCGACGAGCTCGTCGTCGTCAATGGTTTTTCCGGCAGCAGCGAGCTCTGATTTGAACCCCTTCATCTTCGTGAAGAACTGCGTCATGATCATCTCTTGTTTCTTCGTCGTGTTGAGAGCAGTTCGGAGGTGCTGCACCCACGATCGGGATTGCGAGGCGAACATGTCCGTTATGGCTGCCCAAATCTCGGCCGCTGTATTCAACCCGAGCACATGCGCAAGCACATCCGGGGATAGTGAGTTCACAAGGTAACTCACCACGGCCTGATCGCGTTCGAGCTAGGCGAGGAACGCCGGGTTGTCGACGGTTATCTTCTTCTTCGGATCATCAGTATCGTCAACCTACAGTTTTTCGGCCGGTGCGGCATCAATGCCGTCGAGCAGACAAGGACCCGCGCACCGCGCAGGGTCGGGAGCACGAGCGCCTTCCAGAAGAGGAAGTTGTCCTGCGTGAGCTTTTGGGACGGGGGAGACCCCAATCCGGCCGAGGCAGTGCTTGATGAAGACGCCGTGGGAATGGAGGAAGCTCTAGGGTTTTGGTTTTGGTGTAGATTGGTTTTTGGTATTGCGGCGGTAGGTCTTGGCAGAGAGTCGCTCTGATACCATATGATCGAACTAGGGTTGGCAGGAAGTATACCCTCTCCGAGGGATCGGGTACGTGTTAATATAGGGTGGGAATAGCCCCAACCGTGGCGTACATAGAGGTATACGTACGGGGTGGTGTACTACACCATACCCATACGTATACGGGTACAATATATTGACTAACAATCCTTTTTTTTCTCCGGCTAGCTTGCTTAGCTCGATCCGTGTACATGCATGAGCATTTATCAGGTGTTGTACTTGTAACTACCGCTCACGGAATATACTCCCACCGTCTCATATTAATTGTCACAAGGTTTGATAAAAGTGGATGTATCCAGACATATTTTAGTGTTACATACATCCACTTTTGTCCAACTTTGAGACAATTAATTTGAGACGAAGGGAGTACTTGCACGTAAGTCGTAAGCACAAAAATATCTCAAAAAATCCGGATAGAGTAAAAAGAAAAGGAGCAATAAGAACACGATTTTAAACCAAAACGCCTATTCCAATAAAGATTTTTGAAAAAAAACTTATTAAACAAGGACTAAATAAACAAGTAATAACTCAAATAAAAAATATAAAACCTTTTTTTTTGTTTTTCGCCAACTAAAAGGAACAAAAAAAAATTGGGTCACGTATAAACAAAATTGACACCAAGCGAAACATAATTTAGAGCCTGGAGACCACTAAAAGAATTTGTTCCCAGTGAGCAAAAAACTGGAAAAATAGGAAAAACAAATACCGACAACGAAACAAATTACAAATACATGTGAAAACGAAATTTATCAACCAAGAAAAAAATTAGTAACCATGCATATTTTGACCCAATGGAACACAATTATAGTAACCAACAAAAAGAACCACTACAAAAAAAATTGTGAACATAATTTAAATCTTGTGGAATAAAAAAATTCAGAGTATTAATGGAACTGATTTTTGTACAACAAGATGAACAATATATCTATATGAAGGAATAAAGTAATTTTACACATGGGGACAAAAATAATACACCACGGAGAACTAAAAGTACATACATGGACAAAATTTGGTGAAACTAATTGTGTAGAGTAAACGGAACAAATCACTCGAAACAAATGGACGAAGGAACAAATAGCTTCATCGATATAGTAACAAAAAGCAAAAGGAAGGAGTAACAACATTTTAGACCGATCGGAACAAAGTTTTAAGAGGCGGAGAACAAAAAACTTGTGAAAACTAAGGGAACACAATGTTGCTCCTTGGAACAAAATTTTAGTAGCCATGGAAAAATCGCATATAAGATGGAAAAACATTTTGGACTGAACATAACAGAACAAATTTTTAAGATACGAGGAACAAGAAAAAGTTGAGAACGCCAAGGGAACAAAAAAATTCTCCGTGGAAGAAATTTTTGTAGATGTGGAACCAAAATAAGAAAAGGGAGGAACACCATTTTGCGCCGAGTGGAATTCTTAACGCGTCAGGAACAAAAATATTGTGAAAATTAAAATTTTATCTGTGGAACAAAAATCAAGAAAACAATAGATCCTCATATGTAGGAACAAAAAACTATATAAAGAGATGAACATACTTCCATGAACATAGGAACAAAATCTCGGAATAAAAGGTAGGAACAAAAAGGTCCATTGACACAGGAACATACAAAAACGAGGAACAAAGTTAGGAACAAAAATCTTCATAGAGATAGGAACAAAATCTCGGAACAAAAGTTACAAACAAAAATTCCGCATATATAGGAACAAAAAAACTCTATGGAGAGAGGAACAAAATTGCACGAACATAAGAACAAAAGCTCTAAATAAAAAGGTAGGAACAAAAATCTCCATTGACATCGGAACAATTTTTCGGAACAAAAGCAAGGAACAAAGTTAGGAACAAAATCTGGAAACAAATACTTGGAACAAAATCTACGAAAAAAATCTAGTAACAAAAATGCTAGGAAAAAATCTATAAACAAAATCTTAGAACAAAAATGCTAGGAACAAAATGTTAGGAACAAAATCTAGTTACAAAATTGATTGGAAGAAAATATAAGAATAAATGTTTGGAACAAAAAAAATGCTTGGAACAAAATCTAGAAACAAATGCTTGGAGCAAATTCTTGGAACAAAAATCAAGGAACAAATGGTTGGAACAAAATCTAGAAACAAAATGTTTGGAACAAAAATCTAGGAATAGATGGTAGAAATAAAACCTAGGAACAAATGATTGGAACAACTGCTTGGAACAAAAAATCTAGAAACAAATGCTAGGAGCAAAATCTAGAAAAAAAAATGTTTGGAACAAATGGTTGGAACAGAATGCTTGAAACAAAAATGCTAGGAACAAAATCTTGAAACAAAAGCAAGGAATAAAGTTAGGAACAAAATCTTGGAACAAAAGCAAGGAATAAAGTTAGGAACAAAATATAGAAACAAATGCTTGAAACAGAATCTAGAAAAAAAAATCTTGGAACAAAATATAGAAACAAATGCTAGGAACAAAATCTAGGAACAAAAATGCTTTGTTCCTTGCTCCATGGAACAAAAATTTTAAAAGGCGAGGAACAAAAAAGTGGCAAAAATTCATGGAACATAATTTTGCTCCATGAAACATAATTTTAGTAGATGTGGAACAAAACAAATATAAGGAGAAACCATATTTTGCGTTGAGCGGAACAAAGTTTTAAGGTGCGAGGAACAAAAAGATCAGGATAACCGAAAGGAACACAAAAATTCTCCGTGGAACATAAAGCATATAAAAGAAGGAATAACATTTTGGACCAAGTAGAACACATTTTTTAGACCTAGCGGAACAAAGTTTTAAGAGGTGAGTAACAAAAGTTATGAAAATAAAGGAAGCACAAATTTCGCTCCGTGAAACAAAAATCTAGTAGTCGAAACGGGTATTTTAAGCTCAATAGAACTAAGTGAAACAAAACTTTACCACTCATCAAAATTGGTCCCCGCTCAAGAGGATCACTCTTTTTAGAAAACAAAAAAAAAAGCCGCCTCACAAGGGAAAAAAGATATTAAAATAAAAACGAAACACAAAAGAAAGAAAAAAGAAGGAAAAATGAAGACAGCCATGGAAAATTAAAAAAAAAGGAACGAAGCACACCAAAACAAAAAGAAAAAGAAAATAGAAACCCCAACTTGACGTGGACTTTTTTTTAGATGGACTTGACGTGGACTTTTTTTTAGATGGACTTGACGTGGACTGCTTTCCTTTGATTGTTGGTAGAAAAAAGAAAGAAGCATGGAAGAAACTAGCATACACGATCGGTGAACCTGACTAGGAAGCTGTCTCAGGAACGGAACCGACTCGCTATAGGGACAACATTAGCGAACCAGCAATACACGCTAAACGGGCCAAGCCCACGTACCTATTCCTTTAGCGAAACGAGAACCACCGATCGGTCGGGATTCCCGACTTGTACTGCCCTGAGAAGGAGCGATAGGAGACGTGCCTCCGCGTCAGCCTTGTCTCGACACGATGCCCAACACGGCGCCGACCCACAACGTCGGCATGCCAGCCCGTGACGAGAGGCGTACGTGGCGACGCCACTGCGCCGCAACGTGGACAGAAGCGTGCGCGCATGGCCGACCTGCCGGCCCCAGTTCCCCTACGCACTACTAGTACATTTCCTATAGCAAGGATTTTTTTTTCGACAGTTACAGCAAGGATCTTCTTTGACGGGGAATGCGACCATCCAGAAACAAATTGCGATAATAGTTTCAAGCCCGCTCTAAGATAAGTCGTCCCATAATATATTTGCGTAAACATACCAGAAAGTTTCAACGAAAACATTGGCTGTCAAAATCATGAGACTAACCTCTAGTCTAGAGAATGGAAAAAAGGGTAAACAAAGATGCATGGAGTGGTCGCACCGGTGGCGATACCTAAAGCCTAAACTGACGACATATGTAATGTAAGCAAAGCATCTGAAGCATGTCGGCTGTCGTATCTTGAGGGTTAATTTGATGCCGTTTGGGTCTCTAAGAACTAAAGCTGAGGCTAGTTAGACTTTTTTTTTTTCTTGGGTGTGTGTTCATCAATATACAAAAGAGAGAACTGTTGAATATAGATATGGCAGCGAGGCGCACAGGCAAGATGAATATTGTTTTCAATGCAGCAAAATCTTCCTTTCAGATATGTGACATGTTTAGTGCATATATGTAAACGCACATTTACACATGGCTAAGAGCATATCCAATCCCATGTACTCCTTCTTTCATGAAATACTTTGACTCTCAAATGCATATTAGAATTTTTTTGTCCAAGTACACTTATTTTTAAGAGTCAACTAACTATTTTAGAACGGAGGGAGTAACACAAAACATGCAACCTATTGAGATTGCAAACCGGAATGACTTCCCGTATTGTTTCGTCCGCCGTCATTTGCTTCCGGGGATGCTCCACTGCCGTATGATAATGGTATACTGCATATTCTACTCACATTGTATTTTATTGAACGCATCATGTATGTTGTAAACTCCATATGTCATGTTTAAAATAAACATATTTTTAAATGTCAAAAAATTATAGAAAAAAGTTATGGTTAATCTTGGTATCCACGCGCTAGCGCGCGCAGTTTTTTTTTTCTCGAAAAAATGACATTTTATTTGGTATGTGCAAAAACAAATGCCATGGGAAAAGTTTGTTTTCTAACAACGAAAATTTTCTTTTTTGTGGAAGAAAAATAAAAGGTTATTTTTTCGCAAAAACTTGTGTCGCTTTGAACATTTTAAATCACATTTAAAATGTGTCTTTTAAAAAAAGCTCTCGGGGTAACACATGTAAATAGAAAAAAGTTTTTGCCTAGCGGAAAATATACATAAACATGGTAAAAAAAAACCCGGATCATCAATTTGTCATAATCAACCTTAATTAACACCAGAGACAGACTTACTCAAGAACAACTATTATTGTATATGGTGTTGTCAGAGTAACGAATTTTATAGATACGCAAAAATTAGTAAACATAAAGTAAACTGATATTGAGTCATTCAAATGAGTTCTTTCATAGCACATGAGTGTACTTCGTATTATTATATGGCATTTTATTAGAAAATGCAGAAAAATAATAATAATGACGAATTTGCTTTATGAAACAAATACTTGCAGCATGATCCTATTCATAAACATAAGGAGTAAAGTCTATTTCAAACCTTAAGCTCATAGGACCAGTGGAGATGGAACATTGAACTCCCAATTCTTGAAATCAGCCCATTATAGTTACTGATCCCGTTAAAATCTCAGCTCTGTAATAGCTTAGACCGGTTTGGAACACCCGAAAATGACGATCTAGACTAGATACTCGCTATTGTTAGTGACAACGAGATCCACATGTCATATCTATATTATCTCCTTCAATGTCTCATCCACACACAAAGGTTGCGATACAAGACCCGCCACATAACCTCGTGTCCGAACTTGTCATAAAGTTACCTGGATTTGGTATGTGCTCCTTCAATGTCTCATCCGTCCACAAAGGATGCGATACCAGACCCACCACATAACCTCGTGTCCGAACTTGTCATAAAGTTACCTGGATTTGGTATGTGCTGCTTCAATGTCTCGTCCGACCACAAAGATTGCGATACTAGACCCGCCACATACCCTCGTGTCCGAACTTGTCATAAAGTTATCTGGATTTGGTATGTGTCAGGCTTCGCGACTCGGGCTAGAAGTCATTTGTGAAGCTTTCTATGGTTTGGATGGATAAGAAAATACTAGCTGATGAGGCGAGTAACGAGTTCACAAGGTGCATCTCATCGTTGGGCAGGGCCTTGGATGATCTTGCAACCAACGACAGCTCGGATGGCGGGACCCTTGCACAAAGCATTTCAGATTGGCGCACATATCAAACTAGGCCTGGTCAAGGAGCTCATGCGTTGGTACCGGCGGCTAGACATGATCATGCGGTGTAAATTCATTTGTACTGAATTGTGTAAGATTCTTCTGTTTTATCATGACGACCCTCTTTATTTCATCTAAAACTCATCCTATATTAATACTTATAACCTCTTACAGTTCAATGGATTATATAATTAGAGGTTTAACCAGGATAGTTAGCACATGACCATCTACCCCATTTAGGGACACTTGTTTTGGCCTTCTCTAGAGACTTCTAAGAGAACTTCCTTCCCACCAGCTTCTCCACAAGGCCAAATCTCAAATTTGTTGTGCCTTCTAATCTAGTTTGGGTCTAACTAGTTTAGAAACGAAAACCAATTTGGGGTTCGGACTTTTGGGGAAGCGGGTCGGGAGGAGCTTCTCCCAGAAGCACCTAGAGAAACATATAAGAAGTTTCCCTTACAAAATAATCACGGAAACTGAAGATCAGAGACAAAAAGTAAGTCAAAGCATATCAAAAAACAAATCAGGAATGGTTTGGCCTCGAGCGTAACTCGGGCTAATTCTTGTTTTCTTTCGTAAACATATCATCTTCATCTATACCAATTAGAAAGTATGAGCTCTGTACCAATCTGTTCATAATAATTAATGTACTTTTATCATTGTTCCTTAATGATTTTGGAAAATATTACTAGTCACTCATATACATATAGAGTCTCCATCGCCTATAATATCCTCAATTTTATATTTAATCAATATTTTATTTATTGTCCAGCTAGTTTTCTTATTTTCACATCGTTTATGTTCTTACTGTTAATATGTGCATCTTATGTGAAGTTTATGACTAAATTCTTTTTGTACTTAGAGAACCTCCCCGGATACTCCCGAACGGCACCCAATGGCCCATTGGGGTCCGGACACCAAAATCACCCACAACGGCACCCTAAAAGGGCCCAACACATCAAATTTCTCTCTGCCATCCCGAGAAGACTGTCCAAACTTGGGGGCCTACCTGGGGGCGCTGGACATTGTCTGGGCAGCCCATCTAACAGGCGGAGCCAAATCGTCATAGGCACACCCCGAGCAGGCATGACTTATAGCACCGGTCAGCGTGCAATAATGGTGCACTTTGCTGGTTTTCAAGGTGACGTGACGGCCTCCTGCAGCATATCAAGCATTTACGTCGGCGACGTGATGTTTCGCAGCCACACGGCCGATGTTGCGTCTTCCCAACGCCAAACATTTACGCCGGTGCACCGCGTACGACCTGCCCGACCGAGGATAAAAGGCCTCCCTAGTCGCGTCTTCGTGCACATCCCCGCTCGCCTCCCATTCGCTTCCCCGCCTCCCCGACACACTCCAATGGAGAACAACTGGGAAGCCAACAGCAGCAGCCGCACCGTCAACCTGGAGGGCGTGCGGGAGCTCCCTCGTTATGGGCTCCTCGCACCTCCAGAATGCCACCTGCCCAAGTTGTGGCGGGTTTCCATCGGCGGCCTCCCCGTGCCGTGAAGGGAATATGTCCGAGAGGCAATAATAAAGTGTTTATTATCTTATTCCTTTTTTATGATAAATGTTTATTTCTCATGTTAGAACTGTATTAACCGGAAACGTTGATACATGTGTTTCTAATAAACAAACTAGAGTTCCTAGTAACACCTCTCGTTTAACTAGTTTGTTAATTAACTGATGATCAATGTTTCCTCATCATGAACATTGGATGTTGTTAATAACGCGGTCATGTCATTGGTAGAATGATGTGATGAACATCAACCCAAAGTGAATATAGCAATGTGATCAAGTCATTAAGTTACATTGTTATATCAAACATACGAAGTAACTCTAATCCTTAGACCATGAGATCATGTCAATCACTAATACCGAAAGAGTGCTTTGATGTCATCAAATGTCACACCATAACAAGGTGACTACAAAGGTGTCGTTGGGTATTCGGAAAGTATTAATTGAGGCTCATGGATCAAAAGTGAGATTTGTCAATCCAAATGACAGAGAGATATACTCTACGCCCTCTCGGTGATATCATATCGACACCACTTGCAAGCATGTGACTAGGTCACAAGGATGTCATATCACGGAACAAGTAAAATAATACTTGTCGATAACGAGATTGAACTAGGTAGGGCTGATACCAATGATCGGATCTCGGACAAGTAAAATATCGCGAGACAAAGGGAATTGGTTACGACGTTTATGGTTCACACGATCACTAGATTAATCGTTGAATGTGTAGGAGTCATTACGGATCTCCAGGTCCCGCTGTTGACTATTGATCGGAGAGGTGTCTCGATCATGTCTACATTACTCACGAACCGTAGGGTGACACACTTAAGGTTCAATGACGCGTTTGAGTGGATATGGAATATCGGAGAAAAGTTTGGACAACACCGAAATTGTTTCGGGTAATTTTGAAATAGTTCAAGGGGATTTTGGTCAAATGTTTGTTAATAGATTTGACAACTAACTCAAGGGGTTATGTGTTACTGTTTGGAATTAACAAACATTAAAATAATAAATAAAATTGTGTTATTTATTTATTAAAGAAAATCCTTGGGATTTTGAGTGGGAATTAATGGAATAATGAGTGGGTTGAGTGGAGACTCCACTCACATGATGAGGGAGATGTGGAGACACCCAAAAATTCGTGGCTGCCTTCCCCTTATATAAGGAGGGGTGGGAGCTCCCTCTCTCTCACACACACACTTGTGTCATCTCTTCCTCCCTCCTCTCGCTATTCCATCATTTGTTCGTGCGCTTGGGGAAGCCCTGAGCAATGTTTTCTTCACCACACCACGCCCATCGTGTTGTTGGAGATTTCGATGGATCTTCTACTTCCGCTGCCCCGCTGGATCGAGGGAACGGAGGTCGTCATCAAACTGTACGTGTGACCGAGTGCGAAAGAGTTGTCGGATTGCAGCGCTCTTCTCCGCGATCTTGAGATTGATGTGAGTACGACTACATCACCAACGAGATTCGATCGTGTAACACTTTGTGTGTTTGCATGTATGTTCTCCTTAAGACTTTCTCTATGCCCGTTGCTTACATCTTCTAGATTAGATCTTGACCCCTTGGATGTCTCTCGCGTAGGAAACATTTTTTTCCTATGCAACAAACCCTTCAGTGGTGTCAGAGCCGGATCTATGCGTAGATGTTTTGTACGGGTAGGACACATAGGTGTATGTGAGCGTTGTTGATCATGTTATTGCCTCCTTGAGTGTTTTATGATCTTAGTGGCATAGTAGGATGAAGCTGCCATAAACAAACTTTACGTGTACTTTATACGCGAGACCTGTCTCACTTGTGGCTAAGGGGGTGTTATGTTTCTTCTACTATAGTTAAGATGTAATCGACAAAGGGTTGTTAAAAATATGTTTATCAACGTTGTGGTTCATGTTTGTAGGTATGAACGGTTCTATCTTCGAAAGCCTTAAGCCACGTAAAATATGCAAAAATAAATTAGAGACGTCTAACTTGTTTTTGCAGGGCATGTGATGTGATATGGTCAATGTTACAAATTTAATGTATGAGATGATCTCTTTTGTAAATTATTGGCATACCAGTAGGAGCCATATGGTTGTCTTATTATTTATGGTCTGCGTGTTGTATATCATATCCATGTGATATGTTGTAATTTTTATGGACAATCAAGATGGTGGTGCCATGGACCTTGGTGCCACTCCGGTGGAATGATGAAGATCATACCGTGATGCACAAGATGGAGATCAAGTGCAAGAAGGACCATATCATATCACATTATTCATGCATGTGATGTTAATTCTTTTTATGCATCTTATTTTTCTTAGATCGCAACGGTAGCATTATAAGATGATCCCTCTCACTTAATATCAAGATAATAATGCGTTCTTCCTTAGTATGCACCGTAAAGAAAGTTCGTCGTTTCGAGAAACCACGTGATGATCGGGTGTGACAGACTCAACGTTCGCATACAACGGGTGCTGACGAGCCTAGCATGTACATACATGGACTCGGAACACACACAACACTACGGTTCTACTTGGCGAACCTAGCATGTACAAACATGGCCCCAGAACACGTAACCGAAAGGTAAAGCATGAGTCATATGGATGATATGATGAACATGTCGATGTTTTCCTTTGCACCTACATCATCTCACGTGATGATCGGTTTTGGTGTAGTGAATTTGGTTTGTGTAATCACTAAAACGACTAGAGGGATGTTGTTTTTGAGTGGGAGTTCACGTAGTAATTTGAATTAACTTGAACTTATTTTATCATGAACAACCAATCAAAGTGAATTTGCATAAATTGTAGTATTTATTGGCATCCACAAAAAACCTTACACTTAGATTGTTAATTGCGATATAACTGTTATGATCTGATAAAACCATTTAAGATTGGTACCATATTTGTGAAATTTAAAATTGAGTCCTATTATAGATTTTCGGTATAACCTACCTAGCTCCATATGATTAATGATTGATTAATCTAGAGAGCAAATAATTCCTACTTACAATCCAGTGTCATGATTGCTTCCATAATACTTTATCTTCAAAAGAATATTTTGTTGATCAAGATGATTTAGGAACTGAAAAGAATTGTTTTCAGAAACAATTAAGTGAAAGATATATTGATATCTAGAAACTTATTTGTGGCAACATGACTGAGTATAATTTAGCGTGACAACGTGTGCTTATATTATTTGAATATATGCAATGATTGAAGACGTTAGGCGTATGAATATTCTAAGAAGTTGGGCGCTAAAAATTATCCTCTAAATTTCTTCCTTCGAGCTATAGTAGCTTCATCACAAAATTGTTATGATGGTATGGATTAAAAGTATGGATAAAATCGTTTACCTTGCTTGGAGATTGCTAAGAGTGGAATCCAAAAGAATGTTATTAATATGGTGATATTAGTAGAACATTCAAACCCAAAGTATGACTCAATGGGTGATAGTATATGACTAACACGCCAAGGAAAATGTGTTAGTACGACTAGAATTGTTTGATGTTGAATGATTCTTCCGTAAAGAAAAGGGAAGATTCAAAATAGAATTACAAAAAGGTATATGACAGAAAAGAAGATAACTGGAAAAGTCCATCTCAGGAGTATATGCTTGATATAAAAGTTATAGATGTATTACTAGTTAACAAAGTATTTTTGGCTATTTTCATACCAGATTGGTTGATATGAGTTGTCATACAAAGCAACACAATGAAAGAAATACAAAGGTCTAAAAGGAACTAGTTGTAGATGTGTGATCGATCATGGCAAGAACAGGAATAAAGTGTTATTGTGTTCATTGGCGTATCGAACCAAACATTCAAGATTTATTCTAACAGCTTAATAAGTTGTTATTTTGTTCCGGTCTTTTATGAGAACAAATAAGATTGTTCAAACTATGCCCATATTCCATAATTGATGGATGTGTTAATATAAATCGTGTTTGTAAAGTGAACATCTATACGACTAAATGTTAAACGTTGCAAGACGTAAAAGAATTTCACTTAAATTGTGATACCACTATTTTAGTTCATATCGGAAAGGAAAACATGAAAGAAACTCCATGTTAATGGACTTCCGGAGTCATTTTGTTTTTGAATAAATTGACGCTTGTGGGATCTCTTCCAAAAGATGACTAGAATTCCGTTCATAGGACAAAATAGAAGGGACGACTAATTTAGTAGAGATTATACATATTGATATATATATATATATATATATATATATATATAGTCCATTATATATAGTCGTGTGTGGTGGATTAGTTTTTCCTTCATAAAATTCCGTCGCTGATTTGAGTAGATATATGAGTATATCTATTTAAAGAGAACGGAGTTTGACATATTTGAATTTGTTCAAACTATTGTTAGTATGAAGTAAAAATCATCATAACAAGATAATCAAGTATTTACGATTGGATCGTAAAGGATAAAGTTTGATTTATAAGTTTAACAAAACATTTGAAGAGTTTCAGAAATTTTCTACAATTTATCCTTCTCGAATACCCCACATAAGTATGGTGTGTTCGAGAGACATAATCAAACCTTGTTGAACATGGTAAGATAAATAAAATATCATTATATTTTTTTAGTTTATACATTAAAGACTATCTCTTTTTGCACTAAAAAAGCGCTATCATGATTCGTTGAAATTGACACGATATAAGTTATGGCTTGGGTAGTGACCCGAATTTTCTTTTTCTTAAATTTTGGTATGCATAGCATGTGTAAAATGTTTACAACCAAAATATGATAAATATGTGTTTATAAGGTTATCCCAAAGAAACCATTGGGTATCTCTCCTATCAGCGAACCAAAGACAAATGTTGTTTGTCAGAAATGGTTGATTTCTCGAGAAAGTAGTTTTTGCGAAAGAAGTGAGTGGGAGGACACTACAAACTCATCGATATTAGAGAATCTTCGTTAACATGTCAAGAGTAGCGCAGCACTGGAAGTTGTTCTAGGGTTTCCTATTTTGACTAAGTAGAAGACACTACAAGTGTTGTAGATACTTCGAATGAATTTGCGAACTAAACCACAAAAGTCCTAAAACTTTGTACTTAGATCAACTTGTGGTTTGAGAGTGAAATGTTGTTTTGACAACAAAGGACCTGGAACTTATAAAGGAAAAAATGATGGGCCCTGAGTTCGTAAAAATTGGCTATGAGTCATTATATCCGTGATAATATCCCTATATGAATATCAAGTATGTGACTTGGTAGTCCTTTCGATATGAATGATGCCTAATGATAGCAAACGGGTCTATATAGCAACAAAGACATGGATATTTACATACTTTGAAAGTTACACTTGTCGAAAAATGTTTTCGACGAAGTTCAAAGAGTTGACTACTACGCGATTTTGATCTTCCGTAGTGATGCTTTAGTCTTTGCGAATAGTTCTAGAAAAAGTTGAACATGTCGGATTTTTTTATCAAGTTTACCACATGCAAAGTATGGTAATAACACTGTAACGTCATATGTGTTAATTGCTTACAGACTAGATTATTGACTCTAGTGCAAGTGGGATACTTGAGGGAGTATTCCCGAGAGGTAATAATAAAGTGTTTATTATCTTATTCCTTGTTTATGCTAAATGTTTATTTCTCATGCTAGAATTGTATTAACTGGAAACGTTGATACATGTGTGTCTAATAAACAAACCAGAGTTTATAGTAACGCCTCTTGTTTCACTAGCTTGTTGATTAACTGCTGATCAAGATTTTTCCTGATCATGAACATTGGATGTTGTTATTAACGGGATCATGCCATTGGTAGAATGATGTGATGAACATAGACCCAAAGTTAATAGAGCAATGCGATCAAGTAATTAAGTTACATTTTTATATCAAACATACGAAGTAACCCTAATCCTTAGACCATGAGATCATGTCAATCAACTAACACCGAAAGAGTGCTTTGATGTCATCAAACGTCAAATCGTAACATGGTGACTATAAAGGTATCGTTGGGTATTCGGAAAGTATTAGTTGAGCCTCATGGATCAAGAGTGGGATTTGTCCATCCAAACTACGGAGAGATATACTCTGGGCCCTCTCGGTGATATCACATCGACAACGCTTGCAAGCATGTAACTAGGTCATAAGGATGCCATATCACAGAACGAGTAAAAGAGTACTTGTCGGTAACGAGATTGAACTAGGTATGGTTGATACCAATGATCGGATCTCGGAAAAGTAAAATATTGCGAGACAAAGGGAATTGGTTACGACGTTTATGGTTCACACGATCACTAGATTCATCGTTGAATGTGTACGAGTCATTACGGATCTCCAGGTCCCGCTGTTGACTATTGACCGGAGAGGTATCTCGATCATGTGTACATTACTCATGAACCATAGGGTGACACACTTAAGGTTCGATGACGCGTTTGAGTGGATACAGAATATCGGAGAAAAGTTTGGACAACACCAATTGTTTCGGGTAATTTTGAAATAGTTCAAGGGGATTTTGGTCAAATGGTTGTTAATATATTTGACAACTAACTCAAGGGGTTATGTGTTAATGTTTGTTAATGGAATTAACAAATATTAAAATAAATATATAAAATTATGTTATTTATTTATTAAAGAAAACCCTTGGGATTTAGAGTGGGAATTAATGGAAGAATGAGTGGGTTGAGTGGAGACACCCAAAAATTCGTGGCTGCCTTCCCCTCCTATATAAGGAGGGGTGGGATCTCCCTCTCTCTCTCACACACACACACACTTGTGTCATCTCTTTCTCCCTCCTCCCGCTGTTCCACCATTTGTTCGTGCGCTCGGCGAAGCCGTGAGCTTGTTGGAGATTCCGGTGGATCCTCTATTTCTGTTGTTCAGCTGGATCGAGGGAATGGAGGTCGTCATCAGGATGTACGTGTGACCGAGTGCGGAAGTGCTGCTGGATTGTAGCGCTATTCTTTGCGGTCTTGAGATCGATGTGAGTACGACTACATCACCACGAGATTCGATCTCGTAACACTTTGTGTCTTCGAGGATATATTCTCGTTAAGACTTTTTCTATGCATGTTGCTTACATTTCCTAGATTAGATCTTGGCCCTTTGGATGTCTCTCGCGTAGGATTTTTTTTGTTTTCTATGCAACGGAAACTTCATGCCGGCCAATCCTCGCGATGGGGGAGGAGATCCAGTGCGACATCGCGCGTGGCTGGAGCTGGACGACACGGGAGGAGTGCGCCTACCCCGACAACGGCGAGGACGACTGGCATGCCTGGCTCGCCCGCTTCCAGGCAGAGCACCAGGTCGTTATCGACACCATGAACGCGAGTGTCGACGTTCTCCAGCAAGGCCAGTACAACGCGGTCGGGTGAAGCAGGTGGTGGGATGGCACCGGCCACACCGTTGCGTCCGCAATCGCGTCGGCTCGCCAGCACACCACAGGGAGCAACATCCCGCCACGGCTAATGCCAATCCGTCCTGCCAACCCTCATGCGCCATCGGTCGTTTGGCAGGAGCACCGCGACGCTCCACTCTGCGAAGCACCTCAAGGCGGTCCGGTCATCCGCGAGCGTGGTAGCCCGGTCATCTACGACACCCCTTGCCGTTGCCCTTCCCCAGCTTGCTGCCACCCTTCCACTCTCGACCGCCCTGCCTTCCCCACCACGAGGCCTCCTCTTCTTCCGTCGCTGCCGCGAGGAGCCGCAATGACGCGTCGCCAGGGATGTGACACTCGAAGCTCCTGATGGCTACTCCGTGACGTCGTCGCTGCACAAACAATACAACGGCAAACCCCCGGCCTCCTCTCAGCGATTGCCGACTCCATGGTGATGTTGGAGGAGGACATGCCGGGCTACACAAACGACATCACCTCTTTCATTGTCGAGGCCTCCTCCTCGACTGGGTGCGCGAGGCCTCCCGATGGCGCCTCCTATAGCCCTGCGCCCCTTGACACCGCCTCCACCAGGCGTGTCGCCTCCTCTTCGAGCATGGTGCTCCTTGATGACGACTTGGACGAATTCAACTGGAGCAGCAGCAACAAGGAGTTGTCAGCTAGGGTTAGGATTTAGGTCAGCCACCGTTATTTTTCCAGTAAAAATATGTAATTTGACTTCAAAATTTAAATAAAAAACAAATCATTGTTAAATTTTTGTGTTCGGATTTATTTTTGATTTATTTTGTTTGGGGCGTTGCTGTGGGCATTACCCATCGCCGCGGACATATGTTCTGCACTCAAAGAGGCCACAATTGGGGGTGCCAGACACAAATTAAATGAGTACCAATGGTGGAAATTCTCACCGGTGCCCCCAATAGAGCGTCCGACGCTTGTTGCCGGCGCATATACTATTGGGGGAGACGGCACGCGTTGCGCCCAATTGGGACCGTCGCGTCCCACCGACGCGTCCTAATAGATAGTGAAAAAAAACTCAAGTAAAATTTGACAAAAAAACGGCGGATTTCATTCATAATTGCGATTTATTGTAAATATAACGGTCGAAATTTAAACTAAAACAACTAAAGGAAAGCGCCCGAGAACATTGCCACTAGCTCGGCATGCTCTCTGCGCCAGTTCGACGTCCCGCAGTCCCCGTCATCGTTGTCGTCGCCGTCGTCCTTGTCGCGTCGCTGCTCTTCCGGCTCGTCCTTCACCTCGACCTTGACGGTGGCGACCTTGTTCTTGGCGTCATCGTCTGGGACGTAGATGATGTTGTTCGCCCAGCGTGCTAGCAGGAGGACCACGCCTCCGCCACGGCGGCCGGCGCCGCGAGCATGATGTTGAAGGAGATGGACATGACCGTCGCTAGGTCCAGCTCATACTGGGCGTCGAGCTCTGCCTGGGTGCGTGGTGGCGGCGGTGATGATCCACAAGTATATGGAATCGCAACAGTCTTCGAGGGAAATAAAACCCAAATTTATTGATTCGACACAAGGGGAGCCAAAGAATATTTGTAAGCCTTAACAAGTGAGTTGTCAATTCATCTGCACCTGAAAGTACTTTTGTTCGCAGTGGTTTATCAGTAGTAACAGATTTATAGTAGCAGCAGTAGTGACATAACAGCAGTAGTGGAATGAAAACAGTAGCATTATTGTTTGAAGTAAACAACGGGATTAAATACTGTAGACATAGAGATGGATGAACGGGCGTTGCATGGATAAGATAGTTCATATAATGATCAAGTCATTGGCATTGCAGATAAATATGATAAAGCATCCAAGCACTAAGTAACCACATGCATGTATTCCATAAATAGTCGTACGTGCTCGCAATGAGAACTTGCACAACATCTTTTGTACTAACAGCCCGTTTTCAACGGGGCTTCAAGGGAACTATGGTAATTAAGGTGTTCTTTTTAATAGAACACCGGAGAAAAGCATCAACACTCCATGAACACATGTGATCCTCAGATCACAGCCATCCCCTTCGGTTGTCCCAATTTCTGTCACTTCGGGGCCTCGGGTTCCGGACAACGATATGTGTAAACAACTTGCAGGTATGATCAAGAAAACAATAATTATCATCGTGATTCATTAACATATTCAGATCTGAGATCATGGCACTCGGTCCCAAAGTGGCAAGCATTAAGCATAACAAGTTGCAACAATGTCAATAACACTAATAGAGGATACTAGGCACTATGCCCTAACAATCACGACATTATTACATGAACGATCTCATCCAATCCCTACCATCCCCTTCAGCCTACAGCGGGGAATTACTCACACATGGATGGGGGAAACATGGATGGTCGATGGAGAGGCGTTGGTGATGACGATGGCGATGATCTCCTCCAATTCCCCGTCCCGGCAGGGTGCCAGAACAGGATCCCCGAATCGAGGTTCGGGATGGCGGCGGCGCTCTGTTGTGTTTCTGTGGAATATGACGAACCCCCTCGGGTTTTAGGGTTTGAGGCTACTTGTAGTTGAAAGGGGAGTCTGAGAGGGGCTCTAGGTGGCCCACACCCTATGTTGGCGCGGGCCAAGGGGGCGCCAGGGGTGTGTGCCCACCTTGTGGCTCTTCTCCTGGCCCCCTTCTAGCTTCCGGGGTATTCAAAAGTGAAAACACCAATGGGGTCTTTTCTGGGTAATTTTCCAAAAGTTGATTTTTCTGCACAAAAACAAGAGACCAAAGTAATTCTGCTGAAAACAACGTTAGTCCGTGTTAGTTGTATTCAAAACACACAAGTTTAGAGGAAAACAATAAGAAAAGTGTTCAGAAAAGGAGATACGTTTTCGACGTATCAACTCCCCCCAGGCTTAGCTTATTGCTTGTCCTCAAGCAATTCAATGACAACTGAGTGTGATAAAAGACTTTTACGAACACATTTGTTTCATATGATGTAAACATACTCACTATATGATCAAATACTTAATTATGCTCATGATAAGATACATGCAAGATATTGTTACTTAATAGCTATGCAAACCATGAAGAGATAAGAACATATTAATAATAAACAGCATGACACATAACTATTTGCAAGATTGAAGTATTCATAATAGGATCTGATAAAGTGATATCTCACTTTCCCTTAAGTGTGGGGCAACACATAAATGCCAGGGCACCTCTGAAGTTTAAGGGAAGACTAGAAGTAAAGATATCAAAGATACAAGTATCAAAGTTATACCACAATCAACCGTACTTTGGGACAAACACATCACACTAAGAATGACCATTGTGCTCTCAAGAAAGTGCTCAAAGAATATGGCGGAGAATCAACATAAAAGTAAAAGAAAGGCCCTTCGCAGAGGGAAGCATGGATCACTCATGTGCTAGACCTTTTTTACTTTATTAAACAGAGGTATTGAAAACATTTTGAGAGAGGTGTATGCTTATGTCAACGAATGGTAAACAGACAATACAGTACATCACAAGCCAACTGGATTCACAAGAGCGGCTCCCATGTGAAGGACGCATCTGGGTAGAAGGTCATCCCTTTTTCTCTTTTGTTTATACAATTATGCTTTGACTGATAAATCAGGGGCAAAAAGAGTGAAGAGATTTTGTGTATTAATTTACGGCTGGGTATCCCGCTGCCAGCTCTTCTATCATTTGGATAAGCGGATGAAGCCACTAGTCCAGGGTTTGAAATCCAATAAATAAGTGAGATAAGGATTCTCTATTTACGTCCTCATGAGTTAAAACAGGGGCACAAAACAGGAATAATTTTTTAGCAGGTTTTAAAGATAGCACATGAGCAATTTACTTGGAGTGGCGGTTAAATACCACATATAGGTAGGTATGGTGGACACATTTGGCAAACTTTGGTTTTAGTGAGTTGGATGCACGAGTAGAGCTCATACTCAGTACAGGTGGAGGCTAGCAATAGACAGGGAGCGACAATCAAGAGAGCAACAACTATCATAATCATGTTTGCGACAAAGTAAAATTAACCGAGGCATAAAATTGATACTAGAACTCTGAGGCAAAATAAATCATCGAGGCTTATTGATTTTTGTTTCCAGTCTTAGCATGCGTGAGCATGTGCCAAGTCGATTCAAATGAAACAGTCAGAAGAGGCTACCACAATATCATACCCTTCTACAAATAGAACAATGCGAACAAATATTTATATGACAGGTCATTTAACATTAATAAATTGGAACAAAACATGAGAGAGCATGAACTATTAAGCAGCCATTAAGTCACATATATCTTATACGGACAAACTAAGCATGCTCACATAGATGGATATATGTACAAAAAAAAATCAAATAGAATTCATACCAGTCTCTCACCACAACTTGAATTGTCTTAGATCGTCATTATTTCTCTTCACTTGTGGCTCGAATAATATATAATGAAAACCAAGATCCAATGGAGTCACGGACGACTGTTGAACTTTGCAGCAAACTTTACAAAACCAAAGAAGAACAACAAATATTTTTGGGTTTTTCATGTAAAGCACGAACAGAAAGAGAACAAGCAAACAAAAACAAAATATTTTTGGAGTTTTGAATATTAAACTGCAACTTAAAGAATAAAGCAAACCAAATAGAGAAACTAAAGAAGCAAACAAAGAGAAACAACAAGAATATTTTTGGTCTTTTTGTGTTTTGGAAAACAAAAACAAAACAATAAAAACAAAAGAAGTGAAAGAAACAAAAACAAACAAAAGAAAAGAAAACATGGATATACAAAGAACCGACCGAAACATGATATATAAATGAGTGTGATGTCGGTATACCTCCCCCCAAGCTTAGACTTTTGGCCTAAGTGGAGACCAATCAAAGCGCGGGAAATATCCCCACTGAGGTGGGTCGTCCCTCGCGTGGTCGTACTCGAGCGCCCAAGAAGAAGATGAAGCAGCTGGTGCATAGTCATAACCGGGGTGCTAGTATGGAATCCCCGTGGCGTCGTAGGGCTGGACCAATCACCATCGTCCCCCTCGTCGGCATCCTCCCCTTGTTGGGGATGATGCTCAAGGTATGTGTCCAGCTCACTCTCAGAAAGCTCCCATCCTTGCCTGTTATTAAGATTAAACAAAAGAGGTGCAGGCAAAAGGACTTCCCTAACAGATTTAACAACTCTCCAACCGGATCCTTTGGAGAAAGTTAATTTAAAATATAAATTATGTAAGTGAGCATGGGTAGAAAGAAAATTATGTTGAACCATGGAAACAAGATTAAGCCTCTCTATAGGAAACTACAAGTCTAGAGGGTATGGCTCCAAACCATGCAAAGATAGCAAGCGCGAGGCAATAAGACCTCCACAAACTCCGCCCTTCTCACGGTTATGTGAGAGACGGTAGGCAATCAAATCGCCAAAAAGACCTATCACATCTTAAGGCAGCTGCAATAAACGCCAAATCATAGACAGATAGCTTGCTGGCAGTTTTTCTAGCTAACACACATTTAGAAATAAAGTAGGCAAAGTATCAAATGCTAGGGAGTTGAATTTTACCAGTCTCCTCTGTGAAGCTTCTGCCTTGGCAAATCTCTCCATATAAATCCAGTAGTGGTTTGGGCTGCCCACTTATCTTCTCACAAGACCCCCACTCGGGTACCTTAATAGCTGCACAAAAAACACTAAAAGGCAAGCTCACGGCTTTATTGTAAATTTTATAATGGACCATTGGGTTAGTTGGGGACCATTTAAAATGAAAATCCTGCACTACAGACATAGTTAGTTTCACATATTGGATGGGCTCATCCTGAATGAAACGGTCCAAGCCTGAATTATGCACAAGGGTGTTAAAATCCTGCGAAATTTCCTTAATCCTCATGAATTCCTGACACAGATAGATTTATGGGAACACCCTCTCTTCACGGTGCATGAGCATGACCTCATGCAACTCCAACTCATGCTGGTTTAGTTGATAAGCATTGTGCTCCATCTCTAAAAAATTTCAACAATCATCATAAAAATTAATTTCAAGCAACTATAAGGTGGAGACTACCATAGGGACTTATATGAGAGCTAAACATACATCAAAACTACATTATTTCTACTCAAATCAAGCATGAAAACTCACATAAGCTGTCACCTACTATGGCAAAATACTCAAGAAATACTTCACTAAACAAAATTCTACTTGGATCATCGGAGGAGCCACATGCCGGAGATCAAACACACAAAAAAACAGCACAAATGACGGGCTGAAGAAGGAAATCGAAAATCCAGAGGAAGAACACCAAGAACACGGGATCCATGAAATGTTTTCAGTTTGGCAGGTGAGAGAGGAGACTTGGGCAGTGTAGAGAGTAAGTGGGGGGCAGGGGGCTCCACACCATGTGCTGGCGCCACCAGGGGCTGGCCGCGCCACCCTGGGGTGTGCCTGACTGGTGGGTCCCCCTGGGGTCTCCCAGGTAGCTTTATGCCTCATTTTTTACGTAAAAATTTATTATAATTTTTCTGGAATTTTTCGAGAAACTTTATTTTTTAGGTATTTCCAGAATTTTAATAATTATTAAAAACCGGGAACACGAAAGTGAAAACATGGGGAAAAAACCAAAACCAGTAATACATAGGTTCTATGACACTTTAATGGAAGAAAATCGAAGGAAAACAAAGGTGGTAGTGATGAAAACAAAAGTATGGGTGGTGAAAACATGCATAAACTAAGTAATCAGGGTGAAAACATCAGGAAAACATGCATAAGGATGGTGGAAAACATGATTGTACTGAAGTAGCAATGTAATAACAGAAGTAAACATGGTGAAAACAATAATGGAGAAGGTGAAAACATAGTGAAAACATTGCCCACTTTGTTTAAAATCATTTTGTTAACAAGGGTGATCAAGTCTTGCTACCAAAATAATTTCATATGAAACAAAACTTTGTTTCTCACTAAATACTCATGTTACCTCAACCTTGATAGACATAGTCCCAATCATAATAATTTCATATTCTTTGGGTGGCTTTGGAATAGGAAAATAAAATTCTCCAATCTTGATGGTCTCAATATTTTCAATGGAATTTAGACCATATTTTCTATCAATCTTCTTGGGAAAATAAACAGTGTGCTCTTTATCATTAACATTAAAAGTAAATTTTCTTTGATTCCAATCAATAACAGCCCCTGCAGTATTAAGAAAAGGTCTTCCAAGAATAATCGACATTTTATCATCTTCAGGCATTTCTAACAGAACAAAGTCAGTTAATATCAGACAATTATTAGCAACTTGAACAGGAACATCCTCACATATACCCACAGGAATAGCAGTAGACTTATCAGCCATTTGCAAACATATATCAGTTGGTATCAATGTTTCTAGGAGGAGTCTTTTACAGAGAGTAAAAGGCATGACGCTAACTCAAGTTCCCAAATCACACAAAGCAGTTCTAACATAATTATTTTTAATAGAACATGGAATAGTTGGTATACCAGGATATCCAAGCTTCTCGGGAACCTTGCCATTAAAAGAGTAATTAGCAAGCAGAGTGGAGATTTCCTCATTAGGAATCATCCTTTTGTTAGAGACAATATCTTTCATATATTTTGCATAAGGAAGCAATTTAATAGCACCAGTTAAAGGAATTTGCAAGAATAAAGGTTTCATCCATTCACAAAACTTGTTATAGTGTTCTTCCTCCTTAGATTTATGTTTCTTATTAGGAAAAGGCATTGGTTTTTGTACCCAACGTTCTCTCTCATTACCATGTTTATTAGCAATGAAATCTTTCTTAGTATACTTTGCAGTTTTAGTTTGCTTTTCAGGTTCAGCTACAGGTTCTTCTTTATCAGAAGCATCATTCTTTTCATTACCACTTTCAGTTTCAGCATCAGAGATAGATATACTATTAGGATCTTTAGCCAGTTCAGAGGATTCTACAGCAAGTTTATGTTTCTTCTTGTTTTTCTTCTTAGTATGAATAACATTATCACTAGTTTGCTGAGAATCTTGTTCAATTCTTTTAGGATGTCCCTCAGGATATAAAGGATCTTTTGTAGCAATACCACTTATAGTTCTTATTTCATAAGCATGTTTTTCTTTACAAGCATTAACTAGCAAATCTTTTTGCATTTTAGCAAGTTGATCAATTTGAGTTTGAACCATTTGAAAATGTTTAACAAGCATTTTAACATCATTAGAGGTTCTTTCTATAATACCATGCAAATTATCAATAGCTCTATAGTTTTCCATAAGGTGATTTTGCACTCTCGTATTAAAATTATCTTGCTGAATAACATAATTATCAAATTCATCTAAACATTGATCAGGAGGTTTATTATAGGGAATATCTCTACTATCAAAATATTGGAGAGAGTGTACCTCAATGTTGGATGAGTGAGGGATTGGCTTACATAATTCTTCTATAGGTGGAAGATTCTTCACATCTTCAGATTTAATACCCCTCTCTTTAAGAGATTTCTTGGCTTCTCTCATCACTTCATCATTTAATTCAATCATTCCCCTCTTCTTGGGTGTTGGTGTTTGTGTTGATACTGGAGTAGGAGTCGGCTCAGGCTCAACCATAGTCCAATCATCATGATTTTGGCTTATTTTAGCCATTAATTCCTCAGCTTCTTCTGGAGTTCTTTGCCTGAAAACACAACCAACACAACTATCCAGGTATGTCCTAGATTCAACAGTTAGTCCATTGTAAAATATATCAAGAAGTTTATTATCTTGTAGCTTATGTCTAGGTGTAGCCCTAACTAAAGAACAAAACCTTGCCCAAGATACACGCAATTTCTCTTCTTCTAATTGCATGAAATTAAATATATTTTGTAGAGCAGCATGTTGAGCACTAGCAGGAAAATATTTCTGAAAGAAAGCATTAACCAAACCAATAGGACTATCAATAGATCCAGGAGAGAAATTGTTAAACCAAATTTTAGCTTCATCTTTTAACGAGAAAGGGAATATTTTAGTAACAAAATAACTACGTTCTTAAGATCATCAGAGAACAAACTACTCAAAGAGGAGAGCTCATTCATATGTTTGATAGCACTTTCATTTTCAGTACCACAAAAAGGTTCTTTCTCAACAATAGATATATAAGATAAATCCAGAGAGAAATCATAATCCTTATCCCTAATATTAATGGGAGAAGTGGCAAACTTAGCATCAGGAGATAATTTATATTTAACAACACGACTTTCAATAAGACTCATAACAACATGTTTATCCTTCATAGCATATATTTCATCAATAAGATCATCATTAATATCAATATAGGAATCATCAAAATCATCATTAGGATTCTCTATAAGCTCAGGTGAAACAAATGGAGTAACATGATTTTTACCAGGAGTTTCAGTGTTTGCAATATTTTTAGCTTTAGCAATAGTAGCATCTAAGAAAGGACCGACAAAACCACTCTCATCAAGCACAGTAGAAGCATCATCAAAAGTATCATAAGTATTTCCAGATTCAGCAGAAGTAGCATGTGTATGTGGTGGTGTAAGCAGCTTACTCATAACAGATGGTGAATCAAGAGCAACAGAGGTGCTCAGAGTTGTACCTCTTCTTGTAGTGGATGGTAATTGTCATGGGATAATCACGGCAGACGTTACCAGGGGTAACTTATCATGGGGTAAATCGACTCTGGTGTTTGGGAGAGGGTTTAGCTCAAGGGAAACCATGGTGATATGCGATGTGGTAGCCGGCAATCAAGTCGCCGAGTCTCCGATCTGAATATATTATCTCAACTCTCGTGTTACAAAGTATACTCGAATATATTGTGTTCGTATGATTGTGTCTAACCTAACCCTAGGGGCCGGCTTATATAATATCCGGACCCCCTGGCTTACCATCCAAGGCATACTCGGAGTCCTACCCGGACACTGCTTACAAACCCTAAGTTTCCCTATCGGAACCCACAAACCGGGTTACGGGGCCTACACTCTTGGGCCTTCTAGAAACTCCTTTTCCCTAAGCCGGATCTTCCGGGGCGCCCTTTGGGCCGAGTTACACCTTGGTGTTAGCCTACCCGGTTATCATCCCTCCATCAGTAGTCCCCAGAATAGCTTGGGCTTCACGGGATCCTCCTCGAAGCGCATGCTATTCCCTGCAAAATAACAAACAAACAAGTTCATAGAGACCGGGTTAGGTTGCTTTGATAAACAGCTAGGCCTAACTCCACTGGTGGTCCATATAATAACCCGGTTCTCTCCGAATTCATCTTCATCTTCCCGGGTCAACATTCCGAGGAAAACATAGAAGACCCGGCTCATTTCGTTCGCTAATTAGCCCGGATATCACGGGAATGATTTACTTCCTATCCTTTCCGGATATCGCGCACGGGTACTTAACGCATATCCCAAAATTTCCGGGCGGGTATCCCTCCCTCCCGAAATTTTTGGCTCCCGCTTGCCCGTCTAGGTTTCCCCACCCGTGCTTATAAATACAAGCCCAAGGGGGTAACCCTAAACTCAACGTTCCATTTCTCCGCTGTCTCCTTCCTCTCCGGTGCTCTCTCACTCGAGCTCGCAGCCGCGCCGCCACGGAGCCCACGGACGCGCCGCCGGAACCGAGCCGCCGCCATCTGCGAGCTGCCCACCGGAAGATCCAAAGGGGCACCACAACTGTGTCATCTGCCGCCGCCGTGCTCTCCTTCAATCCACACCAGTAAGCCTTCTTCCTCCATTAATTTTAAATTCAAATTTTTTGCTCGAGCGAGATTGGATCTAGGTCCGCCCGTAGGTTATTTCCTTACTCCGCACTGATTTAGATTGCTCAACTCTATTCTTGCTTGTCTAATTTCTCAATGGTAGGTCCAATAACATCCTCCTGTCACTCGTAGCCACTAATTTCTCCGCAAAATTCTCTGCAAATTTTCCAATCTAGGTGTAACCTGTCAAGAGTTTCCCTAGTTGTTCTTCGATACCCGGATAATCCACTATTTCCGAATCTTTCATTTACTCTCTAGTTAACCAGATAATCAACCCTCTTTCATAATTGCTCACTGATACTCGGATAACCCGTAATTTCCGTACTGCTTGTTGATACTCGGATAACTCGTAGTTTCCATAACTGCTCGTTGATACTCGGATGACCTGTAGTTTCCGGGTCTCAGTTACTCATGTTTTGCACTCTTTTATCCCCTGTTTTGTAGGCCGCACACATGGCTCCCAAGAACAAGGGAAAACAGCCGGCCAAAGCTAGGCCGACTCAAGCTATTTCCGCCAACTGGGCTAAGTCCACCGTGACCCAGGCCAAGCTGGAGGAGCTTGCCGAGTCAGGCGTCCTTCCTCCTCAAAAGGAGATCCACTGGCGTGTTCCGGGCGATGAAACCCGGCCATCTCCTGGTCCAAATGAGGTAATATGTTTTGTAGAACACGTGATCCGGGGATTTCGTCCCCCGGGTCACTCTTTTTTCCGCGAAGTCCTCAGCCACTACGGCCTCCGAGTCTTCGACATAGGGCCTAACTCTATGTTGAACATAACTCACTTCATAGTCCTCTGTGAATCCTACCTGTGCACCCCCCCGAACCTTGCTTTATTTATTGAACTATTCCAATGCAAACCATGCCGCGAAAGCGGTGACGGGGCCCTCTTGGCATGCGGCGGAGTTTCTATCCAACGGCGAAAGAATTCGCCAATGCCGACTTTGAGCCTTAAATCCCACGTTAAGCATTGGCAAAAATCCTTTTTCTACTGCCGGGACATCTCCCCACCCGGCGAAAAGAAACTGCCGGGTTACCCTGAGGGGCTCCTCGATCTTTCTGATACCTTTAATGCCTTCGCCTCTGAGTCGGACAGAGAGTCCATCCAGCCCCACCTAGCCAAGATAGCCGTCCTTTCCGCCCAGGGTCTCCTTGGGCTTAATTTGGTTAAGACTTGGGTAGATTTCCGGATTCAGCCCAACTCCATTCGTCCCAAATTGATGTGCGAGTACTCGGGGCATGTCACGGATGCGCTCCGTTATTCTTCAAGGAATTACCCGGCTGGTGTACAAACAAAATCATCAAAAGTTTCCTGACTGAGAAGGTGGACGTGATCAAGAATATAGCCGGCTTAGAGCCGTATACCCGAGATAACCCGGCCCCTGCGGTAAGACCCGGCACTTATTCTTTTAATCTTGGTACTTTTACTTGATACAATTACTAACTCTCACTTTTATGCCTTTACCTCAGGCTGATAGCGCTTTTTGGAACATCAAGACTCTCCCCGCCTCCGAGAACCCGGAAGAGGAAGAAGAGCCGGCAGACACCGATGAAGGTATAATCCGGGTTACAATCATACGAACTTCTGTTACTTTGCTTTCCCATATTTTCTCTTTTTCCGACTATGCATTTTTGCCTTTCATGGATGGAGGATAGGGAGACCCGGAGGAGACCGATAGCGACAAGAGCGAGGCCGAGCCGGAAGTTGAAGTCGGGGCCAAGAGGAAACCCCGAGGGGTCGTGTTCAAGGTTCCCTACTCCTCCATGTCCTCCAAACCCTATTCTTTTGCTAATATGCGTGAGCTTAACCAACAACTATCCAACTCACCAAACTTGAAGGATCCGCCTCCAGCCAAGCGCAGGGTAACCCGGAATTCCCCGGGTGAGGATCCCCTCAACCCGGGTATCCCCACGTCCCCAGTTCGCCGCTCGGTACCTCCCAATCCTGTCTTTTCGATTCACTCAAAAGATATCCTTCTCCCAATCACCCTTTCCGCGGAAAACTCCGAGTCTCACTTTCTCAATCTCTTTCAGCCTCGTCTGGGTCTAGCAACGAGCTTCCGCCAGACTTCGTGGTGAATGTCGGGTAAGTTACATTTCTTGCTACCTGATACACTGGCTCTTTCGATAACTTTTACTCATTAGCACTAACCATCTCTTTTACTTGCCTTAGTGCCCAGGTCACGATCAGCGACCCGGACGACGTGGACATGGATAACCCGGCGATGGAGAAGCCGACTGATGATATGGATGCCGCGACTGGCGGTGCTGAGGAAGATCAAGGACAAGACCCACTGGCAGATCCGGCCAGGCAGGAAACCGGGTCTCCCAAGCCGTCAGATGAACCTGAGGACGACGACGTCGAGGTCCTAGGCACAAGGATGGGCACTCCCGATCCCGACACCCAGACCACCCGGGTATCACCTCCAAAGCCGGAAAAGACTCCTCCTCCAAGCAACCCAGCTGTCGGCTCTTCTGGTACCAAACCTGAGGATATGAGCTTTGCCCAGATGCTAGACGCTCTTCACACCTTGAGAGATGATGAAGAAAACATCCTCGAAGCTTTAATAGCCAAACACGAGGTAAATCCGACTAATATTGCCTGTATATATGTCTAGTCCCCAAGTTCCGAGTGAACTTATTGATAATTTGCTTGGAACTTTCATAACATATCCGACTGATAGTTCGTTTTTATCCGACTAACCCTTCCTTGTGTTTCCACGCAGGCATACGTGGCCCACTCCGAGAAAGTGCTGGCCAAAACCACCAAACTTCTCGAGGTGGAGACGAAGCTGCGCGAGGCGGTTGAAGCTGATGCCAAGAAGACAGAGAAAATTGCAAGAAAGTATAGAAAGAGAGCTCATGCTGCGGAGGACGAACTGACCAAGCTATCAGTCCAAATTGCCGATACTCATCGTGCCTTGATTGGTAATACTTCCCGACTTTCTAATAGTAACCCGGATTTTCCACTCTGATAACTACTCGGAATTCCTTGCTTAAACCTTTATATTTTCTGCAGGGCCGGATGACGAGACTCCAGAAGAAGATGACATAGCTAAGCTGAAGATGATAAACAGCACAATCCAGCAACTCTGTGCCGGGACCAAATGGATTCTCCAATCTTTGAAGTGCCCGGGCACTGGACATGGTGGCTTGAACACGCTCCTTGACGAGTGCTCTACCATCCCCGAGTGGATCGAGCACTGGAAACGCTCATCATGCCGGGTTGGAGTGACCCGGGGGCTCGCTCTGGCTAAGGCGTATTTTCCCAAACTGGAGCCGGCAAAGCTCACTGGCGGGTTTCCAGAATTCAACCATGATGGGTCCAAGTTTTCAGCCAAGAACTACAAGACCATCCAAAAAGAAGTTCGTCACTCGGCCAGTCTTATTGCCGATAGTCTGGATGTCAGTCAGATTGTTCCACCATATGACGCTGACGATAAGGCAGTTAAGTCGGATCTTCCAAAGCCGTATGACATGCTGGCACGGTGGAAGGCGGAGGCTGCTCAGGCGAGGGAGGAAGCCGCGAAGAAGAAGGCCGAGGACGACACTGCGCCCACTACCTCCACGCCGATTGTTCCTCCTCCCGCGCGCGCCGGCACTGCTGCTGACCCGGGTGCCGCTGCCGCAAAGACTGCTGAAGAACAAGTCAAGGACCAAGACCCGGCTGCCAAGGGCAAGGGCAAGATGGACGACTCGACCCAGGAGGCCGAGTGAACTTTTTATCAGCAACCGTGTCAAACACTTTATTCGGCCAATGGGCCTTTTTAAAACAATTATTCTTTTGATAGTGCGCCTGTGCACTTTATGATACTAATATCCTGGTTTGTAATACGTTTTAAAACCTTAATATCTTTCATGGCCCTTCTGGCCTTTGCGTGAATTTGATATTTCTTAACTTCGAGCTTTTTTCATTCCTGATTTTCCGACTTTCTGCTATGGTTCCTTTTGTGAGACTCGGTTTCCGGGTCTCGTGGGTTTTGACTAGTGGATTTTTTTCTAAGTCCCTAAATCCCCAAGACTCGGATTTTTGGGTTTTTGAGCTGAATAGCTATATAATTTGTTTTCTTTTTTCAAATTCCCAAGTCCCCAAGGCCCGAAATTCCGAGTCTAGGGTGTTGGGTCTTTCGAAAGGAACAAATTGTTTCTACTAAGCCCAAAACCTAGAGCCGTTTCACATAGGCTTTGAAGTTATGCTTAATATACTTTGAGTTTCCGGCTATTAACCTTGTACTCTGCATAACTTGTGGTTTAGATGACCCTTTTGACCTTCTTCTACTATAAGCCGGCTTTCGCGTTGATAATCAATGTTGCTACAGTTGTATGAAGACAGGGTCAGGCAAGTCCCATTGGGCATCATGACTGATTGTAATCATACTCTAGCAAAGCATGCCACATTAGTGCGAGTCATATCAAGCTTAAGTAAGAAAGGTCAAGAAAGTTTGGCTCCTTTGTCCGGTTATAAGCTTGCAGCCGTACTTATTACAAGTAATCGGCCCTTATAACTCAATGGCATCGTGGCCGGGTCTTTGAGTTTGCAACTGTGCTACTCAAGCAATCAGCCCCCAAGACCTAGATATATGCATTTTACTAGAGAAACTAATATACTAAGAACAATAAATAGTACTTACCTGGAAGAAAAAAATGAAAACATAACGGAAATATAAAAAAACTTGATAAAAAATGCACACAAAAAAGGAACAATATATCGTTTAACCATCTCTTTATTGATATGAGAAAAGTTAGGTCAGCAAGCCGCCTCATTAAAAACCCTCCAGTCCCCTTAGGTACCCTGGATAGGAAAAGAGTGCGTCTGAAACCTGCTGCCTGTTACATCGTGTAATTCCACTTGTGAATCTAGCCTATACTAGGAATAGTAGGGACGCAGCTGAGCCACGTTCCATGGTCTTTCTCTTTCTTGCATAGATGAAGTGGTATGAGCGGTGTCATTAACCGTAGCCGACTCTTCCCTTGCATCTATCAAGTAATACGATCCATTGTGTAGATTCCGGCTTATGATGAACGGTCCTTCCCATGGTGGGGATAGCTTGTGTTTTCCTTCCTTTGACTGTACTAGGCGAAGAACCAGGTCTCCTTCCTGGAAGACCCGGGTTTTGACTCTCCGGCTGTGATATCTCCTCAGGTCCTGCTGGTATATGGCTGATCTCTCCAAAGCTTGTTCCCTGTGTTCTTCTAGCATATCCACGGCGTCCTGCCGGGTCTTCTCGTTCTCCACCTTGACGTAAGCTGACACTCGAGGCGAGTCGTGAATGATATCACTCGGCAACACCGCCTCTGCACCATAAACCATGAAAAACGGTGTCATCTGTGTAGACCTGTTAGGTGTGGTGTTAATTCCCCAAACCACTGAAGGTAACTCCTCAACTCATGCTCCAGCACCTCTGATGCATGGGACTCGTAGCCGTGGCTTTAATCCACGAAGTAACTCCTGATTTGCCCTTTCCACTTGTCCATTAGCTTGTGGATGGGCTACTGAGGCTATGTCAAGCCGGATTCCATTGTTCCCACAGAATTTCTCCATCTCACCTAAGGACATGTTAGTTCCACTGTCCGTAATTATGCTGTGAGGGTACCCAAACCGATAGATAATCCTTTTCAGGAACTTGACTGTCGTGATTGCTTCACAATTGGTAACTGGCATAACTTCAACCCACTTGGTAAATTTATCGATAGCCACCAAGAGATGTGTCTTTTTGCAAGGTGACATGTGAAAGGGACCAACCATGTCCATACCCCAAACGGCGAACGGCCAGGTTAAAGGAATTGTTTGCAACTCCATAGCCGGCACATGGATTTGGCGGGCATATCTTTGACATCCATCGCACCTTGCCACCAAGCGTTCCGCGTCTGCTAGGGCTGTGAGCCAAAAGAAACCGTGCCTATATGCTTTGGCCACAAGGGACCTTGTGGATTCGTAATGCCCACAGTCGCCTTCGTGGATCTCTTTGAGAATTTGCCGGCCTTCTTCTGGTGCCACACAGCGCAAAAATACTCCTGCAGCACTCCTTTTATATAACTCCCCATTGATGATGGAATAACCTTTTGCTCGCCTCAGAATTTGCCTTGCTAGTACCTCTTGCTGTGGTAACTCGCCCTGCGATAGGTAAGCCAGAAACGGCTCTGTCCACTCGGGAACAGTGCGTATTGTGGCCACGAGCTCCAAATCCGGGTCTTGGTTAGCCACCTCTTCCCCAGACTCGGTTTTGACTGATGGTCGCCATAGCTCGTCCAGAAAGACATTGGGTGGAACCGGCTCTCTGCGCGAGCCGAGTCTGGCGAGTGCATCTGCTGCCTCGTTCTTTCTTCTATCTATATGCTCCACCTCATACCCGGAAAAACACCCGGCAACCCTGTCCACCTCTCTGCGGTATGCTGCCATAGTTGCATCTTTTCTATCCCAAGTTCCCGAGACCTGCTGTACCACAAGGTCCGAATCTCCATAACATCGTATCCTCTTAATGTTCATCTCCTTGGCTATCTTCAATCCATGCAATAATGCCTCATATTCGGCCACGTTGTTGGAACAATCAAAGTGAATCTGCAACACGTAGCTCAACTTGTCTCCTTTGGGTGATGTGAGCACCACTCCAGCTCCTGATCCCTCGTATTGCTTGGAATCATCAAAGTGCATTATCCAAGACTCGGAACTTGGAGTCATTGTGGGCATGCCTGTGTGAGTCCAATCATTAATGAAGTCAACTAGAGCTTGATATTTGATTGCTGACCTAGGCTCGTAGTTGATGTGATAATCTCCCATCTCGATCGCCCACTTCGCTATTCTACCTGTTGCATCCGAGTTTCTGATGATATCCGACATTGGTATAGAGCTCACCGCTGTTATGGGGTGTTCCTGAAAATACGGCTTCAATTTCCGGCTGGCCATGAAGACCCCGAAAACTAGCTTCTGCCAATGTGGGTAGCGCTGCTTTGCTTCTGATAATACCTCGCTGATATAATAAACCGGCCTCTGAACCGGGTGATCTTTCCCATCCTCCTTGCGCTCAACAACAACCACTGCGCTAACCGCCCGGGGTCCGGCTGCAACGTACAATAACATGGGCTCTTTAGGACCCGGGGCTGCTAGGACTGGTGCCTCAGATAGCTGCTTCTTTAGTGCCTCGAACGCCTCATCCGCCTCTTGGTCCCAAATGAATTTATCAGATTTCCTCAAGAGCCGGTACAAGGGTATTGCCTTCTCTCCAAGTCTTGATATAAACCGGCTCAGCGCTGCTACACACCCTGTAAGCTTCTGAACATGCTTCAGGTTTTCCGGCCTTTTCAGACTCTGGATAGCTTTGATTTTATCTGGATTTGCCTCAATCCCTCTCTCTGAAACGATAAAGCCGAGTAACTTCCCTGCTGGAACTCCAAACACACACTTTGTCGGGTTAAGTTTCATCTGGTATCTTCTCAGGTTCTTGAATGTTTCCTTTAGATCGTCAATAAATGTCTCCGCTTTTCTGGTCTTGATCACCACATCATCCACATAAGCATGAACGTTGCGTCCGATTTGGTCCTCAAAGCACTTCTGAATACACCGTTCATAGGTTGCGCCAGCGTTCTTCAATCCAAAAGTCATGGTCTTGTAACAAAAGGCCCCAAAAGGGGTTATGAACGACGTTTTCTCCCAGTCCTCCTTCTTGAGCTTGATCTGGTGATACCCGGAATATGCATCCAGGAAACATAATAGGTCACTTCCAGCCACTGCGTCTATGATCTGATCTATCCTCGGAAGGGCAAACGGATCCTTTGGGCAATGCTTGTTGAGACTCGTATAATCAACGCACATCCTCCACTCGTTAGTCTTTTTCATCACGAGAACCGGATTTGCCAACCAATCCGGGTGAAATACTTCCATGATAAAGCCGGCTGTTAATGGCCGGGCAATTTCTTCCCCTATAGCCCTTCTTCTTTCCTCATTCATTTTTCTCAGGCCCTGCTTCACGGGCCTAGACTTGGGATCAACGTGCAAGCTATGTTCCGCTAACTCTGTAGGAATACCCGGCATATCGCTGGGCGTCCAAGCAAAAACATCTTGGTTTGAACGAATAAACTCCACGAGTGCTTTTTCCTGCTCATTGTCCAGGTTAGATCCTATGGCAAATTGCTTGGAGGGATCACCTTCGACAAAGGCCACCATCTTGGTGTCCTGTGCTGCCTTGAATTTCGCTCTCTCATCCTCCGTATTCGGCCTTTTTAACGCTGTTCTGTCATCCGGGTCTACTTGAGACCGATAATACTTGAGCTCCTCCTTTCTACACGCTTGTTCCGCCATTGCCGCGTCTCCTTCGTCACACTCAGCCGCTATATCCCGGCTCCCATGTATGGTGATGGTCTGCTTAGGACCCGGGATTTTTAGCTGTAGGTACACGTAACACGGCTTGGCCATGAACTTGGCGTAGGCCGGCCTCCCAAATAGCGCGTGATAAGGGCTGCGTAATTTTACCACTTCGAACGTGAGTCACTCCACCCGGAAATTATCCTTTGATTCTCCAAAAGCAACCTCCAAGGTAATCTTTCCTTCAGGGCACGCCGAGTGATCCGGCACGATCCCGTGAAAAACTGTTGAACTTTTCTGTAGCTGAGACTCCTTGAGACCCATACGTAAGAAAGTTTCCCAATATAGGATGTTGATGCTGCTTCCGCCGTCCATTAAGACCTTTTTCAGCTCATAACCATTAACCTGTGGCGCAACCACCAATGATAGGACTCCCGGGTGTTCTATCCTTTCCGGGTGATCTCTTCTCCTCCATGTTACATCTTGCTCCGACCACCTCAGGTATCTCGGGACAGCCGAGGAAACCGAGTTTACTGCCTTCTTCAATATCTTTCTATCCTTGTTAGAAGTTCCTGTGGTGTGAACGTGATACTGGCCCAATTGCTTGGGGTTGGCTTGGAAACCTCCAGCTCCTCCCTGATTGTTACCCGGATTTCCAACTCCTGGGTTGCCTGCTGGGGGTGGGCCGTTGCCCGGGTTTCCGCCCGGACCCGGTCCTCCTCCCCGGCCTGCACCTCGCATAGCCTTGTTTACTTCCTCGTTCTTCCATCTCTGCAAATCCACACACTGCTCCAATAAGTGGTTAGCCGGCCTTCCGTTCCTGCTGTGTTTCGGGCACGCCATTCTGAAGATATCCCAGTTATTACCCGGCCTTGGTGACCCTTGATAGTTTCCTCCGTTATGATTACCTCCGTTGAAATTTCCTTCTGCTCTGGGTCTCGAAGACCCGGCTTCCGTGCTGGCGACGAACTCGGAATTCCCATCGAACGGGCGCTTGTTCTGGTTGTTCCCATTGTTACCTCCATGGTTACCCGGCGTAGATCCATTGCCGGTTCTTCCATTATTACCCGTATTTGCTTTTGCTTTCTTGTCATCAACATCCTCTTCCGTGGTATCCGTAGCAGCGTGTTTATTGCACGCATCCATTAGCTCTCCCATCGTAACCTCTGAAGCGTTCCGACTTGATTTCATGCGAGTTAGCTTTTGCACTAAAGGTGTATACTTGCACGTCTTTGCCATAGCTTGTAACGCGTCCTTCGGCTGAATATCCGTGGACGAGTGAAGTATCTCCATAACCCGGCGCACCCAGCTGCGCGCCGATTCTCCCTTCTTCTGGACACACCGTTCTAGGTCATCAATAGTAAACAACTTCCTGCACGTTCCATGAAAGTGCTTGATAAACGCAGTTTTCAACTCACCCCACGACTTGATAGATCCTTCTGGTAAATTGTTGAACCATAACTTTGCTGCTCCTTCTGACATCATTAAGTACATGAACTTGGCTTGAAGATTTCCAGATGCGTTGCGAATTGACATGGCCATCTCATAACTGCTCAACCATGTTTCTGGATCCATAGTCGGCTCATAATTCACTACTTTACCCGGTTCCTTGAATTTATCCGGGTAAGGCTCAGCCCTGATGTTATCCGACAGACACTTGGGCCCAGCGAGATTAGTCGGTACTGGCCTCACCCGGGAAACATGCGATCCTGCGCGGGGGTACGGCTGGACATGGCGCTGCTGCTGGTCCGTGCACCACAGACCCGGCCGCGGCTCGCCTGGCTCTGGAACTATCCACAATAGCTTGTGCTGCTGATGCTGCTGGTACTGCCTGAACACGGGGAGGAGGCGGCATTTGCTGCTGCTCTGCCCTCCGTCGCGCTGAGCTTGTTTGAATGTTGCCGGTATTGCCATGCTGCCGGCTGATATATGGCGTCCCATGCATTCCACTCCTATTATCCGGGTAATTAACTTGCTGTGCCACTGCTGTGCGCAATAGATCTATCGCCCGCCGGGTCTCCTCCGCATGGGGTGACTCTCTTATGGGGATTTGATTCAATGCGATTGTTGCAGCGTATACATTGTCCATGGGGTTGTTGAAGTGCCCTCGCGGCGTGCAAAATCGTGATGGTGGTGGTGGTGGTGCTGTGTTGCCAACAACAACCCCAGTCTGTAATGTCGCCTGGGGTCGAGACCCGGGCTGTATGTTTGCCGGCTGTCCTCCTCCGGTCGCGGGCTGATGTACAGTTTCTTGATTTGCGGCCAGGTTTGGCTGATCCTGGGGTGTGGCGAACAGCGCAGCCGGGTTTAAAACTCCACCCGTGGCTGGTAACCTTGTTTGGTATCTCTGATGCATCCTAGTTGATTCGACCCGGAGCCGGTTCTCCAACGCTTCCAGCTCGCGTCGGCGCGTGGCTACCCCTTGCTTCTCTGCTTCCACATCCCTTCTTTGTTGCTCCAGCGCGCGACGTGCTACCTCCAGGTCCCTGGAACGCGCCGCGGCGTTTTCCGGGGTTATCACAGTAGCTAACACTGTTGGGTCCAAGACCATATTGTTACTGAACAGGGCCGGGTGTTGTGGATTCGAAGGACCCGCCCCTGGCGTCCTATTAGCCAGGAACCCAAACATGTTTGCCTGTAATTCGCTATCCGCCGCCCGGCTGGTGACTGAGGCCGACTCTCCGTCAACCCGGGTCAGAACCGGATTTCCGTCAGCCGGATTTTGCTGCTGGGCCAGCGCTCGCGCCGCTCCGACTGCGGCCGTAGTCACGTCCCCTTGATTGAGATTGGTTGCAGGGGCCGTGTAGACCGCGACCTGGCGCGCGATGCCTGGTGAAGACTCGTATTCCTCCTCATCACAGCTATCTTCCTCGTACCGGTCCTCCAGCAGGTGCAAGATAGACTCGGTATCATCTTCTCTCATGACCCGGCCACGCGGGGTCCATGCCGGCTCCTCCGGCTGTTCCCTCTTCGTGGTGGGCTCTTCTATCGGATCCACCGTCCCGACCGATTCTTCTCCGTCCGACTGAACGTGGGTGGCCGCTCCTGACACAGAATCAAATCCAAAATCGTCAGGGATTGAACCGGACGTACGTACCATGCCGATGAAGACGTTGACCCGGCCGATAGTCACGACAGATCCGGATTCGAGTAGGTCCGACTCTGGCCCCCAGCCAAAATCGTCCACCATCTTCTCTCCGTCGGGGTTGGTGTAGATCTCGCCGATGACAAGGTTCTTTATGTTCTCCCGAGCTTCTCCCGTGATGTAAACACCCTTGGACGTAGGCCCCACGGTGGGCGCCAACTGTCGTGGGATAATCACGGCAGACGTTACCAGGGGTAACTTATCATGGGGTAAATCGACTCTGGTATTTGGGAGAGGTTTTAGCTCAAGGGAAACCATGGTGATATGCGATCTGGTAGCCGGCAATCAAGTCGCCGAGTCTCCGATCTGAATATATTATCTCAACTCTCGTGTTACAAAGGATACTCGAATATCTTGTGTTCGTATGATTGTGTCTAATCTAACCCTAGGGGCCGGCTTATATAATATCCGGACCCCCTGGCTTACCATCCAAGGCATACTCGGAGTCCTACCCGGACACTGCTTACAAACCCAAAGTTTCCCTATCGGAACCCACAAACCGGGTTACGGGGCCTACACTCTTGGGCCTTCTAGAAACTCCTTTTCCCTAAGCCGGATCTTGTGCAGCGCCCTTTGGGCCGAGTTACACCTTGGTGTTAGCCTACCGGGTTATCATCCCTCCATCAGTAATATAGGAAACTTTCCATCACGAGTCTTACCCATGATGAATGATGGCAGTAGATAATAATACTCTTCGGTGAGCTCGCAAATAAAGCTATTCTCCCCGGCAACGGAGCCAGAAAATAGTCTTGATGACCCACAAGTATAGGGGATCGCAACAGTCTCCGAGGGAAGTAAAACCCAAATTTATTGATTCGACACAAGGGGAGCCGAATAACATTTGTGAGCCTTAACAAGTGAGTTGTCAATTCACCTGCACCTGAAAGTACTTTTGTTCGCAGTGGTTTATCAGTAGTAACAGTTTTATAGTAGCAGCAATAGTGAAATAATAGCAGTAGCGGAATGAAAAAAGCAGCAGTAGTGTTTGAAGTAAACAACGGGATTAAATACTGTAGGCATAGGGATGGATGAACGGGCGTTGCATGGATAAGATAGTTCATATAATGATCAAGTCATGGGCATTGAAGATAAATATGACAAAGCATCCAAGCACTAAGTAACCATAGGCATGTGTTCCATAAATAGTCATACGTGCTCGCAATGAGAACTTGCACAACATCTTTTGTCCTACCAGCCCGTTTTCAGCGGGGCCTCAAGGGAACTACTGGTAATTAATGTGTTCCTTTTAATAGAACACCGGAGCAAAGCATTAACACTCCGTGAACACATGTGATCCTCACATCACAGCCATCCCCTCCGGTTGTCTCAATTTTTGTCACTTCGGGGCCTCGGGTTCCGGACAACGATATGTGTAAACAACTTGCAGGTATGATCAAGAAACAATAATTATCATCGTTATTCAATAACATGTTCAGATCTGAGATCATTGCACTTGGGCCCAAAGTGGCAAGCATTAAGCATAACAAGTTGCAACAATGTCAATAGCACTAATAGAGGATACTAGGCACTATGCCCTAACAATCACGACATTATTACATGAACGATCTCATCCAATCCCTACCACCCCCTTCAGCCTACAACGGGAAATTACTCACACATGGATGGGGAAAATATGGATGGTCGATGGAGAGGCGTTGGTGATGACGATGGCGATGATCTCCTCCAATTCCCGTCCCGGCAGGGTGCCATAACAGGAACTTCTGATCCCTGAATCGAGGTTCGGGATGGCGGCGACGCTCTGTTGTGTTTCTGTGGAATATGACAACCCCCCTCGGGTTTTAGGGTTGGAGGCTACTTGTAGTCGAAAGGGGAGTCCAAGAGGGGCTCTGGGGGGCCCACACCCTATGCTGGCGCGACCAAGGGGGGCGCCAGGGGGGTGTGGGCACCCTGTGGCTCTTCTCCTGGCCCCCTTCTGGCTCCCGGGGTCTTCCGGAGTGAAAACACCAATGGGGTCTTTTCTGGGCAATTTCCCGAAAGTTGTTTTTTCTGCACAAAAAGAAGACATCAAAATAATTCTGCTGAAAACAGCGTTAGTCCATGTTAGTTGTATTCAAAACACACAAATTTAGAGGAAAACAATAAGAAAAGTGTTCGGAAAAGGAGATACGTTTTTGACGTATCAGGCGGCGCGTCCCGCTCCTCCTTCACGGTGGCGGCATCGCGTCCTTATCCTCCGCGAGCGCTCACCGCTGCGAGGATGAGGGCTCGTGGATGACGATGCCCTGCGACGGTGCCACCTCCCTTTTGACACGCAATAGGGACAACGCTGGCGCCGCCCCGCCCTCCCTCTTGACGCTCCCTGAGCTGGAGGAGGAGCCCCACGAGGAAGAAGACCGTGAAGCCGTGATCTGCGAGCCAGGGCGACACAGGGCACCAGCTGTGTCCAGCGCGACGGCGGGTTGAACCCGTACTCGTGGATGACGTCGTCGATGGTGCGGACGGTACACCATCTCCACCGCGCATTGACGTAAATCTAGTCGGCGCATCATTGACTGCCTCCTCCCGGACATGCGTGAGGATAGCAGTCCAGAGATTGGTGTCCTCGCCGTAGTTCAGAGCGTCCCGCTCCTCTGGCGTCAGGTTGTGGCGGCGCTCGCGGACGAGAGTGCGGAACCGCTCTGACGTTTTCGGAGAGCGACGAGATGACGTAGCCTAACTGGCTTATCCCCCAGCTGTCGCCGATGTGAGGCGCACCCCGGGCGACACGGGGATGTGGTTGCGCGAGAAGAAGGCGGCCTCCGTGAAGGGTTTCGTAGAAATAAGAAAAAAATTGTTAACAACGATAACCGAAATAGCAAAGATCTATTACTATGTAGATATGAAGTAACGGAGGAATACAATATTCATACCTTTAAAAACCGTAAGCGTCGACGATCAACAGATTTGTTTCGATGACGATGCGTTGATGAATACATACGTTGACGACCTCAAGTTTGTGTAGTCAAAGGAGCAACACCTACTAGTGCTACAATAGGGCAACACCTCGGAGTTTTACACACATATGGTGTAAACGATGACTTCCGGGCTCCGGTCCAGCAAAACAGCGGAAGTTGGAGACTTGGACCGAAGATGCCACAACACGGCGGTGTGTGTATGGTGTAGAGAATATCGACTCGTGCGCAGATTCAAAATGGGAACCACGAGATAAGGGGAGAGAGAGAAATTGATGTGCTTTGGGAGGAGGGATGCCTCCCTATTTAAAGGAGGAGGAAGATGGGCAAGCTCATTGGTTTAGCCATGTGTGACTAATCCCACATCGCTAATGCGGCCAAGGGAGGAAAACTGCACCCCTAATGTGCACTAAAAGCCCATGCGGCTAGCTCCCTTTTCCCCTAATAGGTATCTTTTGCCACTAAGGTCTATTTAGGCACAAATAGATTTAAAAATTAAATACAAATATTTTAATTATTAATTACACTAATTAATAATAAATACATATTATTTAACTTATTCTAGCATCGAAACACGTTTTGTTGCCCTTTGATCTCTGTTGGATAAATTCCGAAATTATTCCGGCTCTTTTCTGTCTTATTTCTCTACGATTTCAAATCAATCCCAACGTCGAATACCCTTAAGTGTGACACCCTACGGTCCGGGATCACTCCAGACATGATCGAGATTCCTCCGATCAATGACCAACAACGGGATTTGGAAACCCGTGATGGCCCCTGTGCAATCCACGATTATCTTCGTCGCGTGAACATTAAACGTCAAGTTCCCACTCCTTTTGCCATGCGATACTTAGTTTGTCTGGGACTCAATTTTTGGTATCTCCAAACCTAGTTCCATGTCGTTACCGATAAACACATCTACTTGTTCCCGTGATATTGCATCTCTGTGATCTAGTCACATGCTTGCAAGGTTTACTTGATGCAACATCACTGAGTGGGCCTAGAGTATCTATCCATCACCTAGATTGGCAAATTCCGCTCTCTATGCATACGTGTCTATGTATCTCTTTGGAAACCTGATATACATCTTTATGATCACCCAGTTACATTGTGACGGTGGACGCAATCAGGACAATCTTGAAAACAATGATTAAATATGATCTAACGGTTAGAGATTTGAGTACTACGTTTTCCGTGTTATCACAATGTTGAACTATGTGATTAGATCTCAATGTGATATTACATATTGGATGTGTCCATCATATCATTCCTCCAATATCATGATTCTATTCTCAATGACATAAATGTCCATGATCCGAAAATCTTGACCATCGGTTGCCCAATGGACTAGTTTAATAGAGGCCACTAGAGACTTTGTTTGTTTCATACCACACGTGTATTATTATTTCCGCTTTAATACATTTATAGCACCTTTATTATTTGCCTCTAGGGCATAACTCGTTCACTCCGGCCTCGTGAGACAACTTTTGAACCCGCCGCCGCCGATGCCTCCGACCTCGTGGTTGTGCGTCATTGCGCTAGTGACCGAGCGAGCGAGAGAGGGAAGATGCAAAGGAGAAGAGGCGAGAGAGAAGGCTGATGCGACAGGACGACCAAAGGATGACCTTTATAGCGGTTGCGGGGCGGCGAGGGGTCGCATCCATTTACTCTGGTGCCGGTTCCCGAGGCCGCCATTACTCCGACGATGTGCGTGGGAAGACAAGGCGCGACTGGACGCGACGCGGCGATGCCAGTAGAACCGGCGCGCCATTAAAACGCGGAGACCGGCCCTCCATCGCTGCACTAAACGCGAATGTGTCGCTGCCAGTGCAACCCCGCCCGTCAGGATCCGACGTGGCACGCGTTGCCGCTGTTGCGGCACGCCGGATAACGACCCAACAAACGGGGCCAAACCGGGTTGCCAGATGCGGGGTTGGGCTCATCCAACAACTTTACCGCTATTGGGTCACTCCGTGAGGAGTATTACGTGACGGCGCAGCGATAGACCTATTGGGTCGCTATTTGAGATTCTCTTAGTTTATGTTAGTAAAGACGTCCCTTAGAGCATCTCCAGTCGCGCCCCTAGTAGGCGTCCGGAACGGCCCTTTGGGGGCTCGTCCGGACGGCGCGACGCCGGCGGGGGCGTGGCCCACTCGTACCCCCAATAAGAGCCCCCCAAACAAAACAAAAAAAGGCCCCAAATTTTTAAACGACGATTTCATTCAAATTTTTAGAATATATTACAAAATTTGTATGAAATTTAAACTAAAATATGAAAATTAAACTAAAACGGCATGCTCACTAGTTGAACACGTCGTAGTCGCTGTCGCTGCTGTCGTCGCTCCAGTCGTCCTCGTCGTCGCGGCCCCGGTGTCTCGGCCCTGCCTCGTAGTCGTTGGCCGCCGGTGGGTCGAGGTCGATCAGCCGCGCCCTAGTCATCGCCGCCGTGTCGGCGACAGACCACGCGCGCGCCGCCGTGAGGGGCAGTGCGGGCGGCGTGTTGTATGACTCTTCGTACGCCGCCCGGACGCCCTCCGGGTCGTCCTCCGTCGCCAACGCCGCCTGGAGCGTCTGGAGCTGCTCGTAGAGGGTGAGGGGGCGCCCCAACCCGACTCCTTCTTGGGCGCACGAAGCCCGGGCTCCGGCTTGGGCACGAGGAGGGCGGCGCAGGGCAACGACGGGCGGACTGGGCGCCGCTCCCGCCCCTGTTGTGGAGGCCGCCGGAGCGTCGTGTCGAGACGTCAGGGCGTGGGCACAGGTGCGGCGGCGTGAACGTTCGCTGCTCCGTCTTGGGGACGCGCAGAGGCGGGTTGGAGCACCGCGAGGATCCGCCGACGGAGGAGGAGGAGGAGCGCGAGACGAAGGAGGATGGAGTCGCCGTCGGTCGTCTGAGGTCCCAGACGGTAGGCATAGGCCAGGAGAGGCAGCCGACGGCTATGTGGGCGAGGACGACATCGAAGGTGAAGCCCTCCTGGGCCCATAAGGCGTTCCGCCCCGTACTTGTTGCGCTCGTGAGCGGGCGGCACTGGCCCGGGGCCGTCCCAGCGGTTCTAGCGCTCCTCGTGGATGTGCTTGAACTCGCGCTCGTAGCGCGCCGTGTTCGCCGGATCCCAGGCGGGGTCGGCGCGCTGATCCGGCGTCAGCTTGTTGTAGAAGTGGGCGAGCACCTCGGAGTTCCACGAGGGGTCGCTCACCTTGGGCGCGTCCGGGTTGGGGACACCGACGCGCCCTATGGTGAGCCCGTGCCCGACGCGCATGTCTGGCGGGCACGGGTACCTGGCGGCGAAGAGCGCGCGCGCCTGTTTCTTGAGAAGGGAACGGCCGGGGAAGCCATTGGCGGCGAGGGGGTTCATGTGCGCGGCGAAGTGAGAGGCAGAGGGCGGCGAGGAAAGTAGCAGAGGGCGGCGAGGAGAGTGTGCGGCGCAGAGCGACGGGACGACATTTTATACCCGGCGCGGTAGGCCAAAATGCTGCCCACATTAACTCCGGCGGCCGCGTGGGCGACGCGACTGGCCGAAACGACGGCTCGCTGCAGCCCCTGCGTTTTCTACACCGCCTCGGGGGAAGACGAAGACCGGGCGCCGCTTTGACTGCGCGCCCGTCTCACTGACGAGCGGGCCCGCGGACGCCACGCGATCGTTTCTTCTCTTCCGACGCCCCCACGGGAGCCCCTACGCGGCGGGGTTAGGCTGGGCTTCCGGACGAAAACTAGGGGCGCGTCCGGACGAGAGAGCCCATTGGGGGGCGCGAGTGGGCGCGCTCGGGGCCCGTCCGGACGGGAAGAGGTCTTGGGAGGGCGTTTGGGGTGCCACCGGAGATGATCTTACACGTGTGCAATCGCTAGTTCATCTACAAATAACAAAGAAGGAGCGGATACTCTAGAAAAACCTGTTGAAATTGCTACTCCACCCCGTAAAGCGCACACCGGCGAGTACATACGTAGCCACCTTCGTTCTTTCCTCCCCTCTCAAAAGGTTCAGCCTCCCCTCCTCATCATCTTCCTCGCAGCTGCGCTGCTCCACACCACACCCCGCGAGGCCGCGAACACAACTCAGCACCAGCAGCAGTCAAAAGCACGTTGACGAGCGAGCACGCGCGCAAATTTCCGTTCGGTGGACTTCGCTTCGATCCGACTAGGTCCAGTCCAACGAGCTCGCGACGGTTTCGCGGCTGCACCGGATCGGTCCAGAAAGGACGGCCGTCGCCGGCGGCGGATCGAGGTGCAGAGTCTCTACGAGAAGCGCCGCCGGGGGCTCGGATCCACGCGCTAGGAGGAGCTCATGCGGCGGCCTATCACCTGTGGATCTCCTGGTTTCGTCGCAGCCTCCGGTTCGAGCCTCCGATAGGCGGTGGGGCGCGTGACGGATCGGGTGGGGGTGAGGAGGTAGAGGTTGTGGCATTGGTAGGGTGAGCGGAGATGGTGAGCGGCCACCTATTCCACAGCCGTAAGAACTCCTGGCCGCCGGAGGAGTACGTGGCCCGGACCGCACTGCAACTGGTGAGACGAGCTCTCGTCTCGATCGCGAAGAATTTATCTTCATCCGGTCATTTGGTACTTCGTTTGGGCCGTGTTGCTGCGTGGCACCGGTGTGGTGTACTGAATGTTATCGCGGTGCTGTAATTTTTGCAGTTGGACTTGGACGGTGGGGCACCGCCGGAGCAGGCATGGCGGCGGCGGCTGAACAGTCACGCCAACATACTCAAGGAATTTAGCGTCACCTTCATGGAAGCAATGAAGATGGTATGTTGTAGGGATTGAGTTCCATGCCTCTGGTTATTACGGCGTTTGTTTCCTGTCACTAGTTCGAATTGTTGCTCTAGTTGCTAATTTCTGCCTTCCAATGCCAAAATTTCAGATGACCCTTGGGGTGAGGCTTTGGTCATATGTACGTGAGGAGGCTTCCCATGGAAGGGTAATACTGTCTAGTCTTGCACATATTCATGTCAAACACCTATCTGGTATTTGTAGTCGAAAGGGTGTATGGTGACCCGGGGTTTGCTTTTGTGCCTGCAGAAAGCTCCAATTGATCCATTCACAAGAGAGAGCTGTAAGCCGTCAGCTTCACAGGGTGTGCCGCTCGGAGGGATGGGGTATGACTTCCTGACTGATGTCTCTCTTTAATCTCGCATCGTGGATGCTTTAGATTTTGATCAGTACATTGCTTTCACAGGAGTGGTAGCATTTCAAGAGGATTCAGGGGAGAGTTCAAGAATTGGCATATCATTCCTGGTTTGTGTGAGAATTCGCCGGTCATGGAGAACCAGTTTTCTGTAATGCTTTCATCTTATCTACTGTTGCCAGCTTAATAACCTTTCAGTTTATTATTCCTCGTCGAAAAGATTAAGTCGGATGATAATGTTCGTGGTAACACTGTATCTGAATGTATTTATTTTGAGTTTTGAGTGCATCAATACCCAGAGCGCTTCTTCAAGGAGATCTTATAATGCCCACACATGATCAGATTATCATATTTTCTTCGTTTCACTAAATATCGTTCAAAAGGATCGTTTGCATATTTGTACTTGTGTTGTTGGTACTGTGCTCAACTGGGGAATTGGATGGTGTTAGCAGTTATGCGGGATTATTATTGAGAGATGATGACTTTACCTTGCCATGTATTTCAGTGCTTGTACATAGCCATCATTTCCTTATTGGAGCTGAAAAGGCAACACTTTCCTTTTTGCTGTTGTTAGCAAATTCTTGTCAATCCCTGTATATCATCTTCTTCTTGGCATGTATTCAGCCATTTACCTTAGACTCCTTAGTGCTATTTTTTTTCAATATATTTGTACTTTTATTTATTTCACAAGTGTGTTTTGAGGCTTGAGATATTCCTAAATATTATGTTTTTTCAGATATTTGTGTCACGAGATGGTGGGAACAAAAAATACTCATCGGTATTGGCTCCTGGACATCACGAAGGTTTAAAGTAAGTACTTAACCTGGTTTATTTAATTCGAGCTCACTAGTTCTGAGCAAAGTATCGTTTCGCAGTCTTCTATCTTACAATAGTTGCAGCTTCAGCATGTCTAATTTTTTTTTGCGCTTTTTAAGAGTCCAGACTGATTTTTTTTACAATATTTAATTCAATGTCATTCACAATCACTTTCTAGCTAAGCCACCGTATATGAATGTCTTCTGCTGTATCTTTTTGTATCTATTCTTCTGGTTTGCCTTGCCTCTTTTCTTCATTTCCTTAATCATTTTGGAATGTATTTGTGTAGAACAACTTGTATAATTTCCATCAGTTGGTTGCATTTATTTTTGTATAATCTGTCATTCAAGAACAATACCACGTAAAAAATGTAAATAAAAATTTCGAGTTTGTGATACAATCTGGTTTTACAAAATTATCATATTGGAGCAGCATGGCTCTCCCTGCATTAAACGAACCTCCGCCATTTTATCATCACCAAGAAAGTACACTTTGTTGATGGCTTGATGCCCTCTGTGATTTCAGGAAATATAGCGACTCTGGTATTTCATCATGGGACTGGAACCTGAGTGGTCAGCATTCGACCTATCATGCATTGTTCCCTAGGGCCTGGACTGTTTACGATGGTATGGCACTGGAGCTGTTGGTGTGCAGCTTGCATCTTACAAATTTGTACCAAAAAATCTCATTGGGAAGTTTGTTTACCAATGCACTGTGGTACTTAGGTGTACTGTTGCCAAGCCAGCTTATGTGTTGATTGTAGAATATACTCCCCTGTTTGCTATTATAAATGTGATAATAAGATTTCTCGTTCCGCTGAGAGACATGTTCAAACTGAAGATTATGAAATTCGCTATGATGCAGGTGAACCAGATCCTGACCTCAAAATCTCATGTCGCCAGATATCACCATTCATTCCTCATGATTACAAAGATAGCAGTCTTCCGGCATCTGTATTTGTGTACACTGTAAGTGATTTACTCAGTGTACTCGTCCTAAGCTGGTAACTGCTGTAGATGTATTTTCATAGCCTCTTACTTTCTATCTCCCAATGCAACATTTATTACAACGGCAATTCAAGACAAGCTATTTCTTTGGCAATAGATTTCGATATGGTAACGTTCACATTGAATATCACTTTCATCACAGGGTCAATGTCAATGTTTGAGAACATAGTAGATGCAAAAGCATCTCCAGTTACAGCTGTAGTTTAAAAAAAATTGGGATATCACATCACGTAGAATTAAATGAGTATTTCAGTGGTATTGGGTATATGAATTCCAGTTGAGTTTCTTCACATATATTTTACGCATGAACATGTTCTTGAACAGATTAACCTTTTTGATCAAGTATAGTAACTTGACCAATTTTTTTCTTGATGATTATAGCTGGTGAACACTGGAAGGGACCGTGCAAAAGTCAGCCTGCTGATGACATGGGCGGTAAGATACCTTTTTTTTTGTTGTGCTTTAACTTTATGGCTCAGATCACTTTTGATGCGCCGTGTTCCAGTTTTTTATCTGTTACCTTCAGTAATGCAGCCGTAGCATCAAACTAGCAGAAACTTCTTTTAGTATGAAAGCTGGTGGGCATCTCCAGTTGTGACTGCCATTCCTTACATTCTGGTACTTCTTGATAAATATTGTCATAATATTCTGTTCCTGAGGTTCAGGATCAGCAGTGTTTGATGTTCATTTAAAACTAAGTTTGTGTGCGAGGCAGCTAATTTGTAGAGTTTGGTGTGGATGCACAGATAGATAGCTGGTCTTATAGCTGCTACTAGTAAAGAAATAAAAGAAATATTGTCAAGTTGGGACTTTGCGAAAGTCTAATCCTGATGTAGATGGATAGATAACTATTTGACATAGCTTCTATCATTAAAAAAAAGAATGAAAAGACTATTCTGGAGATACGATTGTGCAGAAGGCAGACCCCCATTTACATTTAAATTATTCTTTGACCATCAATTGTTGTATAGAATTAGGAGTATGCAAAAGTCAGATGCATTTTTATTGACATTTCTGCTTAAACACAGAATTCAATTGGAGGTTTTTCTCATCATTCGGGAGGCCACTTCAATGAGCCCTTCATGTAAGTACATCTGCTGATATACTCTTTGTATGTCTATCAATCCTTCAATGAACATTGGTACTCAGGCTTGATCTCATTATGTTTTCAGTGGGGATGATGGAGTTTCAGGAGTGCTTCTGCATCACAAGTGAGTTTCAATCCCTCTGCTTTAAATGATATCCCAACTTTATAATTTTTTATGTACATCTACAAGCTTACAAGATGGTATATGTTGCAGAACAGCAAAGGATAATCCTCCAGTTACTTTTGCTATTGCTGCCTGTGAAACTCAGAATGTGAACGTGACAGTCTTGCCTGTTTTTGGCCTTTCTGGAGAAAGGCATGTTTCGGCGAAGGAAATGTGGGATACAATGTCAAAGGTAGTTGCTGATACCTTTATCTTTCAACAATTTAGTCTAGTTGTTTTTTCGTACCAGTTTTCCCTCGACGTGTTCTCTTATGAAGCATTTTTATGTTTCTGTATCAAGCTAATTTTTTTTTTTTTTTTTTTTTTTTTTTTGTATATTCTCTTCCATTTTTCGACATTATTCCACAGGATGGCAACTTCAGTCGGGAAAATTTCAATGCTGGTTCTAGTATGCCTTCTTGTTCAGGGGAGACACTTTGTGCAGCTGTCACTGCATCTACTTGGGTGGAGCCACATGGTAGGTGTACTGTTGCGTTTGCTTTGGCTTGGTCCTCACCTAAAGTGAAGTTTCAGAAGGGGTGCACATACAACAGGTTAGTGTTCTCTTGCTTCAATAAAATGGGTAACACTTTTGTCGATTCTATATTGCTGGCCGTCTATTCTACTTATGAAACAATAATTACGTCATGATCAAATGCTTCATTTGAACAACACATGGGGCTCTCTGTTTAGTTGTATGTTTGCATTGGCCATTGGACGCAACACGTCTTCCCTTTCTTGGTTTTATGGGATTGCAGAAGGGAATGCATAGAATTCATTTGTACGGTGGTACCTAACAAGTCAATTTGTTAATTTAGTATGTACGACTAACTGTTAATATGCTGTAATGCCTACTAATCATGATGAGAGAACTCATATATGTTTTCTCATGTTACAGGAGGTACACTGAATTTTATGGAACTTCTGAAAGATCGTCATCTATTAATTTGGTACATGATGCATTAACAAGTATGCTTCTGTCACTTCCCAGACTTGCTAAATTTGTATCTATTCAAGCTCAGTGTAGCAATTAAACAGGTGTAGTTATCTAGCATACATTGAGAACAAAACTGTTGTAGTGTTTATGTGGTAGGCGCAATATTTGTCCTCATGTTTTGGGTTACTTATCAATATTCATTTATGCTTTCTGATCTATGCTGTTGTATGGTACTTTATCGCTTTTGCAGAATATAGACTTTGGGAAGAAGAGATCGAGAAGTGGCAAGATCCCATACTCAAGGATGACAAACTTCCAGAGTGGTAAACTTTCTTTCTTATCCATCTATATTTATTATCATTGGCTTGTCAACCACCTCTAAAGCATGATCCGGTGCAACTTTGTAACTTGCTTAGTTATTTACAAAATGGGATCAAGTCAGGACATTGTGTGTTATTTGCATCTTGTCTATGTCATGAAAAGGCACATATTCCCGTAATTCTTGTGCTCAGCTGTAAAAGCACCTATATCGCAACTAAGAGGTAGTAAGTTAAGTACCAGATATGTCTTTATCATTTCTCTGTTGTGCTGGGCATCAGCATGTGACCATTCCACCTTAGTCTGTTACCATGGTGATTCATGTATTTCATTCTATGTAAGCTGCTTCCAATTCATGTAGCAATCTGATCCCTTCATGGGTTTCTTGATGCATGGGTTGAACATAAGAATGTTATTTGACCATAGGTGCTCTATACTTCCACCTCCCATTATGTATTTTTTGTTTATCCTTTAGAAAATGTTGTTCATGTCTTGACTTCCTCTTAAACAAAGAACTAAATCTTGACTAGTGAACTTCTTATCCGCAGGTACAAGTTCACCCTTTTTAATGAGCTTTACTTTCTGGTAGCTGGAGGGACTGTTTGGACAGGTAATGCCGTATCATGATTTTCTATGTATTTGTGCATAGTGTATGAACTGGATTGCATGAGGATAATTTCCTCTTACTTTTCAGTTGCAGTATTCCTTTTATTCTCAAAGTTATGTTCCGATAACCTCAGTTCCGGTTTAGCATCCACTCTGATCCTTCCATGTGCCCATCCTTAATGTGCTTTTCTCTTTTTGATCCTGTAGATGGTCAACCTCCAGCGATTGAGGGAAAAACAAGCCCTGGTTGTAACCAACAGAAACATTCGAAAAAGGGAACTAAATCGGAATCAGTTAAAGATAACCATATCAAGCCAGCTGCAGAGCAAGTCTCTACTGGAGATGACCTGCCTAGTGGCGAAGAGCGTAATGTGTCAATGTATGCTGCAGTTCATGGATCACAGATGCCTGAACAAACCAATGGACAACCAATTCCTTACCTAATTTCCAAGGATGGCCCTGAAAATGTTGGTAAATTCTTGTACCTGGAGGGAGTGGAGTACATCATGTGGAATACATATGATGTGCATTTCTATGCTTCTTTTGCTCTCCTTGATTTGTTCCCCAAAATAGAGCTGAGTATTCAACGTGATTTTGCTGATGCTGTTCTGTATGAAGATCGGCGGAGAGTCAAATTTTTGGCCGATGGTACCTCAGGTATCCGGAAAGTCAAAGGCGCTGTTCCTCATGACCTAGGAACACACGATCCATGGCATGAAATGAATGCCTACAACATACATGATACAAGCAAATGGAAAGATCTAAATCCCAAGTTTGTACTCCAGGTATACAGAGACTTTGCTGCTACCGGTGATATGGTATTTGGTAGAGATGTCTGGCCTGCAGTCTGTGCAGCGATGGACTACATGGATCAGTTTGATCGAGATGGTGATGGTATGATTGAGAATGATGGATTTCCTGATCAAACCTATGATGCTTGGACTGTTCACGGAATTAGTGCGTACTGTGGTTGCCTCTGGCTTGCTGCACTTCAAGCTGCAGCTACAATGGCTCATCGCCTTGGGGATCGTCCATACGCTGAAAAGTACAAACTGAAGTTCATGAAAGCTAAAGCAGTATACGAGGCAAAGTTATGGAATGGATCTTATTTCAACTATGACAGTGGTATGAGCAGCAATAGCCGATCCATCCAGGCTGATCAGCTTGCAGGACAGTGGTACGCCGCATCATCAGGCTTGCCTCCAATTTTTGATGAGCACAAAATAAGAAGTGCTCTTCAGAAGATATTTGAGTTCAATGTTATGAAGGTAAAAGGAGGACGGATGGGAGCTGTAAATGGTATGACTCCCAAGGGAAAGGTGGATGAGACATGCATGCAATCTCGGGAAATCTGGACAGGTGTTACATACGGTGTTGCAGCAAACATGCTGCTCCATGGAATGGAGCATCAAGGTTTTATCACTGCGGAAGGAATATTTCTAGCCGGATGGTCAGAGGATGGATACGGGTAAGCTCTGCCTTTCACGTTGTAAGCAGTCTACCTTGCGGTGATGCAATCATCTTGATTTAGCTCTGGCAATATCACTTTTAGTACTAAATTTATACCATGCAAATAGCTCCTGTCAGTTCACTTAAGAGCAGATATCGTATACTGTGTTTCTACTGTTTGCTTTGTGCTGCTATCCATAATCATTGTAGTGCTGATGGCTGTTACTTTGTACCCTGCAATTTGCAACATCAATGTGCCTGCCAAGCGGAATGTTGTTCTGAACATAGATTATTTGGTACTGCAGGTATTGGTTCCAAACACCAGAAGGATGGACCACAGATGGGCATTACAGGTCGCTGATATACATGCGGCCTCTTGCTATTTGGGCAATGCAGTGGGCATTGTCACCCCCAAAGGCGATTCTCGAGGCACCCAAGGTAAATCTGATGGACAGAATACACGTATCGCCTCAAGCGGCACGAGCAGCCAGCGAGAAAGGCGTTCGAAAGATCGCCCCTGATAATAGATGTATCCCCAGCTCCACGTTCCAGTGCGAATGCTAATCGTGGGAAGAAGGTAACATGAAACAACTGATGTTCTTTTTATCGGCTTTTCCTTGGCCCCCTCCAAGTCGAGCGGGGTTCAGGGGTTTTCCTTTAATCCGAGGCCTTGCCCCCCTCCCTCCAAGTCGAGCGGGGTTCAGGGGTTTTCCTTTAATCCGAGGCCTTGCCCCCCTCCAAGTCCAGTGCGGTTCAGGCGTTTTCCTTCAGTCAAAGGGAACAACTATGCAACAGTTAATCTGGCAGCTCCAAAGAGCTCTTGTTGTATCATTGTACAGTTAACTGTTAACTCACGTCTTACAGAAGTTTGTACACTGTTTGTATTCGACATCTGGGCTTCCCTCTGTTTAGTTACTTTCCCAGTACAGTAAACACGAATGAACTGCGGTCTTGAAATTTTTGCTGCGTAACCTCACTCTTTTCATTAACCCCAACATTGAATAAAAATCTTACAAAAGGTTCCCCTAAAAAAAGCTTGTGGCTGCCACTCACGCAACTAGAGCTGTTGATGGTGACTACGTGAACTTGGAGTATGAAAGCTTTGGTACTCCTCCAGTCCGGGAGTATGAGGCATGGTTGATATTTTACTTCAAATTATTCCTAGTGCGATCCAAAATTAGAGACTATAGTAGATTACTTAAATATTTCAATTTATTCGTTGTGTATAATTCAAATTTTATGCATCTTCTGAAAAAGTTGAGAACATGTTCTTGTATTCTTGTGGGCGGCCATACATGCTTCCCATTCATTCGTGCGTGCCAGATGTCCCTTCTCCCTTTGTCGTACACAAAATCATGTTGTGCAAAATTACACAACAAATTGTGACATGCCACAATGTCCGGTCCTATATCATTCCAGCTCCATAAGCATAGTCTTTACAAAATATCGTTCACAGGGGACAATATCGGCAAGATAGTATTTCATGGTGTAGTCATGGCCAGAACATCCCATCACAAAGTATTTGAATATCGAAGAGCGCTAAAACACATTGATTCATTATGGGAACCAGACATGCCAAATCTGTAAGTTTCTTAACGCCACTGTTTCAAGTATGATTGTGACCCACGTGAACTTGTTGGACATTTTTTTTCCAATGCATGCAATTGAGTGAACCAAGCATATCCCAAACACTTCCTTTTGCTCTCGGAAGTGTGGGGGACTATGGTTACTGGCACTACGAAGCCACACCGCAACGGGGTGCAATCCATCATCATTCTTGTATGCTGGAATCTGCGGAAGGAACGGAATAGCCGTGTTTTCAAAGAGAAGCCAAGCACCCTTGCTCGTGTTTTCGTGGTTGTTTGCGAGGAAGCAAAGGATTGGGCCAATGCGGGTGCCAAGAAGCTTAGCCGTCTGATCTGGGAATCTCCTTGATCACATCTTCCTTCCTAGTTTTTAGACCCCAATTCTAGTTCTTTTCGGTTCCTTTTTGTTTTCTCCTTAGTCTTTGGGCCAGCTATGTAAATATTCTACCTTCTAATAAATCGAAAAGCCAGCAGTTGCTGGATCTTTCAAAAAAAAGCATATCCCAAACACTTCCTTTTGCTCCGATGGTCATTAACTTTTCAGTGTTCTCAACATTAGGCTTTATCAGATATTCCAGTCCAAACACTTTCACCACTCCCATCCGAAGACATTCGCATCTTTACCATATGCAAGCACACTCAAAGCCGCCGTGCATTTCTACATAGGAGAGAAGGAAAGTTGTCAACAACAATATTTTCTCTACGTGAAGTAGGTATCAAATCCGCCACTTCTTACTCTATGCGTGTGAACAACCTTGAGATCATCTGAAGCGACGCTGAAAAAAAATCTCTCGTCGAAGACCTGAGCAGACTTGAAGTAGTCGTTGTAGATATCCAATGAGCCCTTGATCCTATCACGGGCCACAACTATCCTCATTCTCCATTTATTTAAGAAAACTCATCATCGCCATTATGTCCGAGTCTTCATCGCAGTCGATCTCGTAATCATCCTTATCATCGATAAACTCTTTGTATATGAACTAATCTACCGATGGGACTCGTAGCATAGAAAACAAAAAATTTCCTACGAGATGCATATGAAAAACTAAGATCTAATCTACAAGAACCAAGATCCAATCTAGGAGATGCTAGCAACGAGAGGGAGAGTGTTAGATCTGATCTACGCACCCTCGAAGAACGTGCACATTGAACGTAGCTCGGTGTAGTCGTATTATGTCGATGACTCCTTCCCGTGATCCAGCCGATCAACACCACAGCGAACGGTGCCTCCGAGATGTGCACACGTACGACACAATAACGTCTCCTCCATGATCCAGGAAGTGCAGCGGAAAGGTGGATGTGATCAATTCTAGCAGCACGACGGCATGGTGGTGGAGGTATGGTGGAATTCCGACAGGGTTTCGCCAAGCGTTTGCGGGAGAGAGGAGCAGCTGGGCGGCTAGGTTTTCAGGTGGAGCCCTTGGTGCGCCTCCCCCCTCTTTATATAGGAAGGGAGTGAGGGGTGCGGCCATGAAGCCCCTCCTAGGACCAGCGCCGAGAAGGGGACTTGTGGGGGAAACTTGCCCCCGAAGTTCCCCCCTAGGTTTTTTTTTTGGCCCCCACCCTTTCTTAGGCGCATGGGCCAAGTGGGGTTGGTGCGACCAGCCCTTGTAGGCCTGCTATATCCCCTCTAGCCCATGTGACCCCTCCCGGCTCGTGGGGCCCACTGGTGGGACCCCTAGAACCTTCCTGGTACTCTAGCGAAAAAACCCCGAACTTTTTTCGAAACCCAGAAAATGACTTACCTTATATGAAACTTTATCTACGGACTATTTTGGACCTCCTCGTGATATCCCAGATCACATCTGATACCCCGAACAAATTTTTCTCACTGTCAAAATATCCCTGTTCTATCCTAGCGTTACCACACATTAAGTGGGTGACCCCGCAGGTTTCGGAACATGCAGACACTCCGATCAATAATCATCAGCATGACCTGGATGTCCGTGATGACTCCCACATTTTCAAGGAGATCTTTATAGGTTGAACCACTATCATAATCTTTATTTTGTTTCCTTTGTCTCATGATATTTTACTTACCCGAGATTCGATCATCGATATCACCATACCTAGTTCAATATCGTCCGATAGGTATACTTTACTCATTCTGTAACACACATTCTCTATGACCGACTCGTTAGTCACGTGCTTGTAAGCGTTACCGAATGTGCGTCACCGACTGGGCCCAGATTATATTTCTCTGTCACATGGAGGGACAAATCCCAATCTTGATACATGCAACTCAACAGTTACTTTCTGAGATACATGTAAGACACATTTATGATCACCCTGTTACGAAGTGACGGTTGATGTCCCTAAAGAATTCTTCTGGTACCCAGGAGTAACATTATATCATGGTTTAAGAAGCAGAATACTTGAAAGTAAAAGACATTACGATTTAAACTATGTGACACAATCAATTGCTATGTTTAGGTTGGGTCTGTCCACCACGTCATTCTACAGTGACATGACCTTTTTATTAGTCGACAAATCATGTCCATGGTTAGGAAACCGTAATCATCCATTAATCAACGAGCTAGTCTAGTAGAGACTTACTAGGGACACATTATTGTTTATTAAACCACACATGTATTATGTTTTCAGTTAATACAATTCTAGCATGGAGTATAAAAATTTATCATGAACATGGAAATATTATAATAACCTTACTTTATTATTGCCTGTAGGGCATATTTCCAACAGTCTCCTATTTGCACTAGAGTCAATAATCTACTTTACACTGGTAAAATCTGACGCACATGGTCTTTTGGTGTTGATCATGTTTTTCTCGTGGAAGAGCTTTAGTCAACGAGTCTAGAATATTCATATCCTTGTGAACTTTGCAAATCTTAATGTCTCCTTCTTGAACACTTTCACGAAGTTGATGAAAACGACGTTTGATATGTTTGGCGCTCTAGTGAGACCTTAGATCCTTTGGTAGAGCTATGGCACTAGTGTTGTGAAAGTGGATTTCCATAGGGTCCAATGCACTTGGAACCACACAAAGTTCAATAACGAACCCCTTTAGCCAAATCCTTTCCATTGCCGCTTCCGAAGCAGCCATATATTCCGACTCCATTACAGACACTGCAACTACACTCTGCTTGGAACTCCTCCAGCTAACTGTTGCACCATTCAAAATAAAGACATATCCTGATTGAGATTTTGAGCCATCTAGATCAGTGTTGAAAATAGCATCAACGTAACCCCTTACGACGAGTTCAACACTACCTCCATAGACAAGAAACATGTCCTTAGTTCTCTTCACATACTTAAGGATATTCTTAATTGGTGTCCATTGTTCCTTGATGGTGCACGGGATGCACTCGTTGGAAAACCCCAAGAGGAAGGTATGAAGAGCACATCAGCAAGTTTTCCCTCAGAAAGAAACCAAGGTTGAATCGACCAGTAGGAGAAAAAAATCACTTCTGAAGGTTGAAGACATCTGATGTTGGCAGGGCGCACTACTGGTTCAGCAGCAACGTGGAATCTACACAATACAATCAAAGTACTTTGCCCCAACGAAACAGTGAGGTTGTCAATCTCACCGGTTTTGCTAACACAAAGGATTAGATGTATAGTGTGGAAAATAGTACTTGTTTGCAGTAAATGAAAAGAGAACAATGATGGTAGTGAATGAGAGGAAAGCAGTAATTGCAGTAGGAAAATAATGGTTGAAGTGGTTGTATTATTAGTGTAAAGAAATGGACCGGGGTCCATGGTTCACTAGTGGTGTCTCTCCAAATCAGATAGATAACATGCTGGGTAAAAAAATTACAGCTGGGCAATTGATAAATATAAAGGCTGATACGTAGTGCATATGCATGCCATGATGGTTACTATGTGATTCATGCGGGCATTACAACATAATTCATAGACCTTTATCCAACCGCATCTATGACTACTAATTCACCCTCAGAGCGTCATCCAGTCAAACCTCGGGTATTAAGTTACAAGCAACAGATAATTGCATTAAGAAAAGTGTGTGTCGAGTCATCGTAGTAAGGATCATGGACGGGGGTGCCATAAGATTACTGGTAGAACCGCGGGGGTGTGTGTGTGTGTGGGGGGGGGGGAGGTGACGTGGAAGAGGTGGAAACGAGAACACGAGTTTTATCCAGGTTCGGTACGTCGCACCTAGGCGGTGTTCCTACTCCTGCAATCTCACTAAAATCAGGGCGGAAGCCTGAAGTATATAGAGTACAGTTGTGAGTATGGTTTCGCTAACTCGGCTAGGATGAACTTCTCGACGAGTTGGCTTCTAGCTAAGTTGTGATATGTTGTTGTTCCTTGCTCCCGTCCGGCTTTATATAGATAGCCGAACTAGGGCTTACAGGGGAAACATAGAAGACTACGGAAAGCATCTAACTTGGAAAGTAAAGGGTCCAGCTTCTTCTCCAAGTCGTACCACACCAGGTCCGTATTCCGGGTTTTTCTAGAATCCGGCTTCCTGCGCGTCAGCTTACTGGGCCGCCCAATGGACTCTGTTCCATTGCCTGTGGGCCACCCTAGTAATCCGGTCTTCGGCCCATGCCGGATATACCCCTCTTTGGCAATATCCGACAGTATCCCCCAAGAAGGACTAAGACTTCATTTTGCCTTCCCTCGTGGATGTGTATCTTCTTCAAAAATGTCGGCATTTTGTTTTGATTCTTCTTTTAAAAAAAACCTTTAATGCCAAAATCGGATTTACCGAAATCCAACATTTCTTCCACGGCGGAGAAGGAAACTGTGATGCAAGTGGTGAAATCTTGCTTACGTCACGAACGTCTGGGTTCAGTAAAAAGACAGAAACCATATCTCTGACAGATTCTCGCGCGAGAAACGAGGAGATAGCCATTATCAACCCGTCCCCTCGTTTCCCAGGTTTTCCGGCGAAACACGCGTCAACCATCCAACGGCTAAAAGAGACGTTGGGACGAATCTTGACACAAACATGGCTATAAATAACTGCCTCGGTCTTTCCGTTTTCTTTTTCCGTATTCTCTTCCACCTCGAAACCTCTAGAGCCCACTTCGCACCGCACATCTTTGAGTGAGAGAGCGAAGAAACGCACGAACGCACATCCTCACCGGAGAATGGAAAGATCGGCGGGCGGTGCTCTATTTCACGGTCGCGCCACCAGATTATGGCAACCGGAAGCCCCACGCGCTCGTCCGAGATCCCCGTCGACCATGACTCCGCCATGGACGCGTCGACCTCTCTGCTCCCTTGGTTCCACCGTGCCCCAGTAGGGGCGCGCCGGTGACCACCGAGAGCGCACCGGCGGGCGGTGATTCTGTCCCCGTTGCCGGAATCCCATCGCCGTTGTCCGCCATCGTGCCTCCTCCTTCTCCCGTCCTCGACACTAAATAAGAAGAATCTTCCGCCCGCGGTGGTGAAACCGCGGCGGTCGCCACTGCCACCGGCGGCGAAGACGAAGAAGGCGACTCGGGGAACTGGAGCCAGTGCAACATGGCACTGGCTTTACTCGGCGCTCTGGAGAAGGACGGCATAATCGCCAAGGACAAATGGCGAATGGACAATGAAGAGTCAGGACCGTCTCCGAAAGACGGGGAAAGGGTCATTTTGGCCTCCCCTCTCATCCGAGGTATGGGATTTCCGCCTTCTGCCTTCTTCCTCCAAATTCTCGACCATTATGGGGTTCAACCCCACAACTTGCCACCCAACTCCATCTTGTACATAGTCGGCTTCTAGGCCCTCTTTGAGGGGTATATTGGGATAGAACCCCGCTTAGATTTCTTTAAGTATTGCTTTAATGTTAAACGCAATACTTCCGACGGTATCCTTCCGACTTGCGGGACCATCTCCTTCAATCTTCGTAGGTTTAGAGAGGAATGGTTCCCGAAGATTAAAACTTCCGAGTCCGTCAAATTCTGGACAGACTCGTTTTTCTACCATTCGGATGTTTCCTATCCTAGAAAGGAGACGGGAATTCCACCATTCGTCAATTCCGCTGCCACACCCAAAGACAACTGGGCGTTGGAAGCGGTCCAGGTTCTTCCTCCAGACCTGATTAGAATTAAAAGGCAAATCTACCGGCATGGATACAGTTCTATGCTGCTTCGGAAGGAGGATTCAGCCTCTTTCTCACCTCGGTGGCCGACTTCTTTGCGAATATTCCGGCCCTGATTATACAATGAGGGTGACAAAGACGGCTTTGTCGAAGAAGGAATTTAAGAAACGCGTCAACCATTTGGTAGCATCTCGTGATCAGTACGAGGAAAGTCTCCAAATGTACAACGCGCAAAACCCCGCTCCCAAGGTATGCTTTCATTTTACGCCTTTTGGGAAGTTTTTCGAACCTTGCCTTTCTCGGATGTTTTTCACTAATCCGGATTTACTTCTTTACAACTTCTTGATCTTACAGAAGATCGGCTTGCCACTGATGCTAAACTGGCGGAGCTCAAAACCCGCAAAACGCAAGAAGATCTCTTCGACCCACGAAGTGATCGACCTTGACGGAGTTTCCTTCACCACCTCCAGGTAAGACCTGGATTTTTTTCTTTTGTATTCTTTTAACTTTTGCATACTTTTCTTTCTCGGATTTTTGATCTCATTTTCTCCTTCTTCTTTCTTTTTTCAGCCTTGCTTCTGTCCCTTTGAAGGGAAGGGGTAAGAAGAAACTTAAGGTTGTTGCCCTTAGGGGGCCTAAGCCACCCCCTGCAGCTGCCCCGGATATTCCAGTGGCAGCTGGTGAAGAAAATTTGGCTGCCCGGGAAGAATTCAATTATCCTCTTCAGTCCAGCCAACCCGATGCGCCCGACACGGACGCGCAGGAAAGGGCGGAACTTGAAGAAGGCGGACCTTCAACACTTCCAAAGGCTGATCCAATTCCGACTTTTGATGTGTTAAGGTAAAAAAAGAGGCCTGCTTTTATGAACTCACATACATTCATCCATGGGAAAAAAGTATTTCGCCCGAGCCCTCTTGATTTGTCCCTGGCCAAAAGGCGGATTGCTTGTCCAGAATAATTACGTCTTCTCACCTCAGCAGGTCCTCCAAGACAGAATCCACCATATGGGGATTACCTCTCGGAATACGCCAAGGAATTCATGGACCTGCTAGGTGGTTTGAAAAAGATGAGACAGATATTATCTCTAGCCCCCAAGTATTAATACAAAAGCATACTTTTTTGTGTCAATACTTTTCATTTTTGCCTGCTTGTTTTTTTTAAATCTTTTCCTTTGTTTGCTTTTCAGCAAACTACCGGAACAATAAACGTGGAAGTTTTTGAGAAGCTGACCATCAAGAACCAAGAGGTGAAATCCCTTCTTGGTATTCTGAACGAGAAGGACTCGGAAATGTCCGATATTCAGAAGCAACTGAAGGAGACTGCTGGTAGGCATTCTTTTTTCTTTCCTTGGTTTTGATTCTGAACTTTCAGATTTTTCCCTAAGGAATTTTCTGAGTTATAATCCTTTGCCTGTTTTTCTTCATAGCCTCTTTGGCCAAGGCCAAACAAATTGCTGAGGATGCTGGCAATGCCGAGAACCTCCGCAAGAAGAACTCTGAGCTTTACAAGATGACTGTAAAGCTTCAGAAGGACCTGGAGGAGAGCCAATCGGCTTTGGGTTTGTCCGAGTCTCGGGCTTCCTCGCAAGCCGAGAAAGGCCGGAGGACCATCCAATACCTCGAGACAACCCTTCATCAACGCCTTGAGGAAGGCGCTGAGATGGACAAGATTTGTCACACACCAATTTTAGCACACTTGTTTTCACACAAGGAATCCAATTGGTGGAGCCAACAAAACCTTTTATGGCCCTTGTGTAATCCATCATGTTGTACTTGAGCTATGACTATCTATGCAAGCAAGCATTTTTATTTAAAAGCAAACCACTTGTTTTCTGAGGTTTTGATCCTTTTGAATTCTTTTCTGTTATTGCAATCCTTGGTACCCTAACTCAAAACCCATGTGGCAATGTTGAAAACAACTTAAATTTGAATGTTGAGTCAAGTGGAACTAATAAAACAAAATAATCAAAGTGAAATCACAAAATTTCTCAAATAAAAACAAGCTTGAAAAACAAGCCTAATAAGGGTTTTGCACCCTTGTTTTTCATAATATAAAAGTCCACATTGTGAGATTTTAAGTCATCAATGTGATCTTGAATATGTATACTACATTTTGGATGACTTAGTTGAGAAATTGGAATCAGAAAAACAATGTTTTGCTTGATGTTTTTATGCTAAGAAATAAGGCAGAAAAGTGCCCTTTTGGAAAACAGTGCAAACAAACCAACCATCCCTTTTTCCACTCATTTTTCACCAAGCATATGTTACTCAAATTTAAATCTTTTTGCTGTTTTGAAAAGTACTAAAGATGTTTAACAGAACCATGCTTGGAAAACAAAATTTAAATAATTTTAAAAGCCTGAAAAACAACCCAACTTTCAGCTAACCCTTCTGTTTTTCTTAACACTTAGAAGAATTTCAGTAACTGAAATTTTAACTGAATTTTGGATTCAGAAACAGTGAACTTGGGCCTTTTTCAAATGCTTATATCTTTTAGCTCAGTAATTCTTTTTGAGCACGGATTGGGGCTTCTAGAAGCTGGCCCCAACCACTCTCTGCTCTGCACATCAACTTGCATCGAGTTTGACTTATGGGAGAGAGAGGGAGGTAACTTCAGGGAGGAGAGAAACGGGAGGGAAGGGATGGGCGCCTGACAGGCTGCGCCTTATCCCGAGCCACAGTGGCGTTCTCCCGTGCAATCCGCGCCCTGGCACGATGCAAGTGGTCGTCGAGCACACCTGGGCGAGTTGGAACCTCCCACGGGCCCGGAGAGAGCACCCTGGCCGTGCCAGAGCGTGCACGAGCTCGCCGCGGGCGCACGGACACGCCCGAGCATGCACCACCGTCGCCAGCTCTATATAAACCGCCCCCAAGCCTCCAAACCAGTGCACCATCTCCCCCTCGACTCACTATCACTCCCCAGACCCAGCCATGCTCCCGAGCTGCTCGCAGTAGCGTGAATCGCCGGATTTCTTCCGCGGCCACCGTGGCAGCCCGAGGAGAAATACACCCTCCACAGACCACCGCAGCCTCCACCACTACCCTAGACGAACTCCCCCACCTCCGTAACCCCACCCTAAGCCACACCACCTCCCCTCGTTTGCAGAGAAGCCGAGAACCTCGTCGGAGCCGCCGCGGCACCCGAACACGTCACCGTCGATTGGAGTGGATCCGCGCCGTTGCTGCTGTACCTCTACACTGCATCGACCACGCGAGACTTCCCCGACCACTTCCCTTGGCCCTGCACCCCCCTAGGTGAGCCTCGCTCGTCTCTCGCCGCCGGTTTCCGTGAACCTCGCCGGAGAAGAAATAGAACAGGGAGAGACAGAGGAGGTTGGCTGTGCGCCGTAGATCTCTGGATCTGCGGCCACGCTTAAACTGCGAAGCGGTACGCCCGTTCCCGCGCGTCGCGGAAGTGAGGCGGGCCACCGAGCGCAGTTGGGCCGCGCCCCTGGCGTTGACCAACCCACTGCGCTGGTTTTTATTTCTTTTTCAATCTATTCAGGATCTGGCTGTTTACTTTAATCGAAAATGAAAATGTTAAACTCAACTATAAAATGTGCAAAAATTCACAGAGGTACCTGAACGAAATCTTGAACGATGACAGCAAGCAGATCTGGATTTGGATGAACGATGAACAAATGAAAAATCATGAACTGAGGACTGTCAGTGAGAATGTTTAGGGCATAACTTTTTGATGGAATGTCTAAAATGAGCAAACTAAAATTCCTAGAGTAGATCTTGACTGGATCTACCAGTAGGGCTTGACCTCACCCCAAGGAGAGCTACCATTTTGAAATGGTATCCATTTTGGTAAAACACCAGTAGCATGTTCCATGAATTTTAAGATTTTTTTATAACATCTTTGGATGCAAATCCAATTGGATCTGTTAGATATTAGGTAGATCTATGTTTCCCTAGATTGGTGTAAATTTTTGAGCTCTAGAATTAATTTGGTGACAGATCTAAGAAAATGCATGTTTCTGGTAAAAATAAAGTGAATAGTTTGATTTTGTAAATCATTGTGTGATTATGCCAATCTGTTTTCTAGCATGTATAAGTGGTATGTTGAGTGTTCTTAGATGGTTTTACTCACAGAGATCCCTTGACAAAAATCCATGCATGTTTAGTATTTGTTTGAGTATTAAAATGAGCATAGTAGAAATCTCTAGTTTCATTTCATGAAATACTTGTGTTGGAATGTTTTGCTAGATTTTTATCCTAGTTATAGGAATGTTTTTACTTGGATCCAGTACCATTTTGGTACTATTATTTACTTGTTTCATCCTCTGTAAGCTACTTTGAATCTTTTAGGAATGCATGCATAGGTTTGATTATTATTGTTAGTATTAATGGTTTGCACTAGAATGGCTAGTTGCATTTTTGCACTATGGATTTATTTGGTTTGCACAAGATGGACCAGAGGCATAACACCTCTCAAATGGCATGGAAAACCTAGTGGAACACCCACTGGTTCCATACCATTTGGTTGAAAAACAAACTAGCTCAACTATCGTAGTTGTGGTAGTAGTAGTGCATAATATTACTACTATTGATGCATGTTTGTGTGGGATATTTTTAGGAGCTTGTATATTATTCTTATGAGTGTTTTACTTGCTGTATGTTGTGTTTGAGTCAATTTTTTGGTTGGTAAGGTTCTGATAGGATGCTTTACTTTTCCTTTACGACGATAGAAAACGAAGAGGACATAGTCGGGACAGGCGGGTACTACTACCATTCCTGTTGCGAGCAAGACCCGGATCCTCAGTACCTCCAAGGCAAGCCATCCTTAAAGCTCGCTGTTATATTCCCAATACCTTTATGCATTCAAATACTTCTGAAGTTTTCAAAACTTGTTTGCTAAAACTATTTTATTGAGTGAATACTATTACTACTACTCTATATATATTATATACCACTTGCCATTAGTCAACTTGGTGTTACCAAGCCCTTAGCCACCATAAGGTATTTATATACCGTCTTAAACAATAATCTTGAGTCCCTAAGTGGACCACTTTAAAATGTGCTTTTGCAAAACAGAGATAGTTCTACAAGGAGATGATGGTGGAAAGGCGGGACCTTGTTCACCGAAGGAAAAACTGTGAAGGTGTTTTCAAACGTTTACAAAAGGCACATACCCTAGTCTTCGCTGGACAACCAAGATGTACTGCCACTCTACCCCTATATGGGTATGGGGCCTATCTAGATGCTTGAACTTGTTAGTGTATGTTTTATTCCAAAATGCTATAGAGGAGCTGATTCTCTGAACCGAAGTGTCGCCAGGAGGGAGAAACGGGACATACACAGTGTGGGATTTATTTTCCCTCCGGATGCGACAGTTGGGCCTCCTGACTAGGCAAGGCGGGACCTGATGCCGGGGAGACAACCCACCTGAAGGAATAAGCATATACTAGCTTGTGTCAGAGTGGACAGTTAGGATCAACTCTCTGGTGCTTGCATATCGCTGTGTCGATCCATGGGTGGTCCATGGCAGAGTTTTGGATATAGTGGAATGTGTACCACCTCTGCAGAGTAAAACTATTCAGAATAGCCGAGCCCTCGGATATGGGCAGTTGAAAGGCCATGTAGCTAGTATTGTGCTGAGTTTTCAAAAGATGTTTTCAAAACAGAAGTGGTGTACCCGGAGGGTACCAATGAAGTTTGGACATGTTGTTCCAAGAAGTTTTGCAAAGAAAAACTTCCTTTTGTAAAACAAGTTTCCAAAACCTCTTGTACATGCGATATCGACAAGAGAAAGAAAACTATATTATTTTCTTCTAAAGTATCTTCTTCAACAAAGATACAGATAAATATGACTGCAACTATGATGTCATCTTACATGAACATCATTGGTAGCAAGCCCTATGTATGGCCTACCTATCTATCATATAAGCATGATGCATTTGTAAGTGTATAAAGGATGTCTTGTTGAGTACATTCAAACGTACTCATTTAGTTTCGCCCCTGGTATATACTTGCCAGACTTTGAGGAGGTACCACCTGAGGAGGAACACGAGGAGGAGTACTATTCCGACGACTACGCGAACTAGGCCCGGCTCCCGGTCAGCAGCCTGTTGGTGAAAGCTTGACATGGGCTATCTACGTTTATCTTCCGCTGTTTAAATGTTGTAAGGCTTTGCCTGCCCTGCGTGGCAGTGAATAAAGACTTGGTCATGTGACCATTGGCTTATAAGACTGCTTTTATTCGTGTAATGGATATTGTATCTGTGTACCACTTTCGTATGTTGTTCACGACTGATCTTCCTGGGATATCGACTCTTGTACATGCGATATCAACAAGAGAAAGAAAACTATATTATTTTCTTCTAAAGTATCTTCTTCAACAAAGATACAGATAAATATGACTGCAACTATGATGTCATCTTACATGAACATCATTGGTAGCAAGCCCTATGTATGGCCTACCTATCTATCATATAAGCATGATGCATTTGTAAGTGTATAAAGGATGTCTTGTTGAGTACATTCAAACGTACTCATTTGGTTTCGCCCCTGGTATATACTTGCCAGACTTTGAGGAGGTACCACCTGAGGAGGAACACGAGGAGGAGTACTATTCCGACGACTACGCGAACTAGGCCCGGCTCCCGGTCAGCAGCCTGTTGGTGAAAGCTTGACATGGGCTATCTACGTTTATCTTCCGCTGTTTAAATGTTGTAAGGCTTTGCCTGCCCTGCGTGGCAATGAATAAAGACTTGGTCATGTGACCATTGGCTTGTAAGACTGCTTTTATTCGTGTAATGGATATTGTATCTGTGTACCACTTTCGTATGTTGTTCACGACTGATCTTCCTGGGATCGTGAATGTATGCATATGAGGGGTTCTGAACCTTCCGGTTTGGGGCCTCTACAAAGTTGGTATCAGAGCTATCCTGACCCTAGGAGCCCTTAGTTAGCATGGATGTCAACTAGTACTATATATATATAATATACTCAAGTGATAATTTTTTTGAAAGATTCTTACACCCATCTTCCCTATTTTCTCAAACTATACTTACATTAAGATTACATCATGTTCGACCTTAAAATTTTGCACGCTTGGACACTAACTCAACCTTACTTAAAATTTGGTGTAGATGGATGCCGAGTACACGGAGGCTTGCCAGTTAGGACTGGCCAGGGACTTCCCTTTCCGCTTCGAGCGGCGACTCGTAGCGATGACCGAGCTACTCGACCGCCCCGTTCCTGAGCTTCGGGGAGGGGTGATCACTGGGTCCCCCATAGAGGGGGAATGGTTGGTGGAGTGTGTGATACGCCCTCCACTGACTACTCCTACGGCGGAGGCGTTCTTCATCGCCACCGTAGAGCGCTCCTGGCAGGAGGGAGCAGTACGCGTGATCCAGGAGGCCATAGCGCGCCTGGCACACCTTCGAGACTACCGTTTCATAGGGACTGCCTATGAGTTCCTCGGGAGGAGGGACGAGACCGGCACACCTATGGCCGTGTCTCAGGACGTGACGGGGCTTGGCACACACCAGGACGATATGGAGATCCTACTCCACCGCACCCAGCGTCGTCTTGACGACATGGGTATCTTGCAGCGTACCACCGCCTCCGAGTGCCGTCTCCTCTGTACCCATCTGGGGCAGACGATGCTCGACTTAGAGACCGCAACTGCGCGATCCCGTGCCTTGGAGAGGCAGTTACGGACCACCCGCCGGGCCCGTGACCGTCTCCACGCCAAGGTGGGATCCCTTGGGCAACGCAACCCTGCGTGACCGCCTGAGGACCGCCAGGGAGGAACTGGCCACTCGAGACTCCACACTCAAGGGTTTAGAGGAGGAGAACTCCGAGCTCCGCAGGGAGAACGAGGACCTCCTCGTTGACGACGACATCCAGTCCGACGCAGAGGGCATGGATGTGAGCGCGCAGAGCTTGCAGGAGGACGACGACGCCGTTGAGGAGGAGGACCCAGAGGAGCTCCTCTTCGACGTCGACAGCTTTTAGCTAGTGGTAGCACCTCTTAGCTATAGAGTAGTGCTAGCTAGATGTACGCCGACCCCATAAGGCGAATCCCCCGATGTAGCTCTGAGGAGCGTAGTTGTGGTAGATGTCTGTTTTGAGTGTTGTGCTATGTATGAACCTTATGCTTTTAGTATGATGTAGTCTTTATGTGCTATGAACTTGATGAATCGTTTCAACCCCCCTCGAAGAACAAATCACCAAAGCAAATTAAAATCACCCATCATAACCTACACTCCTTTTTATTGCTAAAAAAGATTTACCATGCCTAAAAACAAAACCTTAAGTCTTGCAGCATAGAGTTACACATGTCTCAATAAACAGCATGGCGCCACGTCGGGAACCACCGCCACCACCCCCACCGACCGTGGAGGCACTGCTGACACTTTTGATGGAGGACCGTCAGGCCACTCGAGCCGAGAGTGCCGCCACAGTTGCTGCCCTGCAGCAGTTGGCCACTGCCAGCGCCAATAACAACAACCATAGCGATGACAACGGAAATGGCGGGCGATCAAAGCTAAAGGTGTTTCAGCAGATGAACCTTCCGGTGTTCACAAATATTGTGGAACCCCTGGACGCTGACGACTGGCTTCGCACCATCGCCAACGATCTGAAGGTGGCAGGAGTCGACGAAGGTGACAAGGTGCTCTTTGCTACCCACTTTCTGGCTGGGCCAGCAAGGACTTGGTGGGAGACCACCTGCGACACCGTCGCTCCTAACTATGTGTTCACCTGGGAGGACTTCTGCGTCCGTTTCCGCAAGTATCACATCCCACAGGGAGTGATGAGCATCATGAAGGACAAGTTCCTGAAGCTGAAACAGGGAGGCATGTCTGTGTCCAAATACTGGGAAGAGTTTACTCTGCTAGCCCGGTATGCACCAGATGAGGTCAATACTGAAGCCAAGAAGAAGGAAAGGTTTTTGAATGGACTGCACGATGAGTTGCAGTGTACCCTTGTGGTCATCCCTTTTGAAGATCTGGAATCACTTGCAGATGCCGCGATGATGATGGAACACAAGAGACAGAATGTCTTTGAGAACCATAAGAGGAAGATGCAGTTCCAAGGAGGACCAAGTGCACCCAGAAACCGCCCAACCCCTTATACCAGGCCGCCAACCCACAGGGCGCATACCTTTGCGCCAAGGAACCACCATAACAACCCTAGCCACAACCACAACCACCACAACAGCCACAACAACCACCACCACAACAACAACAACCGTGTGACATACACACCCAAGCCTGGGGGCAGTGGAAATGGGAATGGGAATGGAAACAAACCCAACCATGCTGCCAAGCCAACCCAAGGCACCAAACCTAGCCTAACTTGTTTCACCTGTGGCAAGGAAGGACATTTTGCACGGGAGTGCCCAACCAAGATGGCTGCATCAACCCAGAACAATGCTACCAAGATGACTCATGCCTCAGCACCCAGGAAGCAGACTAGGACCAAGGGGTATCTGAATCACGTCACTGCTGAGGAAGTTCAGGATGCGCCAGGCATGGTGATGGGTACGTTTCCTGCTAACTCTGTACCTGCTGCAGTATTGTTTGATTCGGGTGCATCACATTCCTTTGTTACCAAGACTTTTGCTGAGAGAAGTGGTATGAAACATACCCGTATGCACCAACCCATGTTAGTCCAAATACCTGGAACCAGTACCCAAGCCAACCTTGTTTGCAATGAGGTACCCCTGGACATACAAGGGAAAACTTTTCATGCCAACCTCATAGTGCTGGGATCCCAAGGGATAGAGGTGGTACTAGGCATGAATTGGGTGACCAAGTACCAAGGTGTGATTGATTGCACCGGAAAATCCATATCATTGACTGCCAGTGATGGGGAAAGAGTTGCCTTCGCCGCAACCAAGTCAAGGTCCGAGACCCACTGCCACACTGGTATAGCCACACCTGCACTTGAGGAAGTTCCGGTAGTATGTGAATACCCGGATGTGTTTCCTGATGAACTACCCGGTATGCCGCCTGATCGGGATATCGAGTTTGTGATTGAGTTGATACCCGGTACCGGACCTATAGCACAGAAACCGTACCGGATGAACCCGAAGGAGCTTGATGAGTTGAAGAAGCAGCTGGAAGACATGTTAAGGAAAGGTCTGATTCGCCCTAGTGCATCACCATGGGGATCACCTGTCATTTTTGTGGACAAGCGGGACGGTTCCTCACGTCTATGTGTGGATTACCGTAAGTTGAATGATGTTACCATCAAGAACAAGTACCCGCTGCCCAAAATAGAAGACCTGTTTGACCAGCTAAATGGGGCAAGAATCTTCTCAAAGATCGATCTTCGTACTGGTTATCATCAGTTGAAGGTTCGTGAGACTGATATTCCAAAGACCGCCTTCACCACACGTTACGGGTTGTATGAGTACACCGTAATGTCGTTCGGTCTAACCAATGCCCCCGCCTACTTCATGAATCTTATGAATAAGGTTTTCATGGAATGCTCGGACAAGTTTGTCGTGGTCTTCATTGACGACATTCTTATTTACTCCAAGAGCGAAGCCGAACACGAAGAACATCTGAGGATTGTCCTCGGAACACTTCGACAACACCAACTGTATGCTAAGTTCAGCAAGTGCCAATTCTGGCTGAAGGAAGTTGGATTTCTTGGACATGTAGTATCCGGAGGTGGAATCTCTGTTGACCCTGCTCTGGTTCAGTCTGTCGCTAATCGGGCTGCCCCGACCAATCAGACTGAAGTCAGATCTTTTCTGGGATTAGCCGGATATTATCGTAAGTTTGTTCAAGGATTTTCCAGTATAGCCAGACCACTCACATAGTTGCTCAAGAAATATAGCAAGTTCGTTTGGAAGGACAAATGTGCTGAGAGTTTTCAAGAGCTGAAGAATCGATTGGTGTCAGCCCCGGTACTCATCATGCCGGATGTCTCCAAGAGTTTCGATGTGTATTGTGATGCTTCTAAGCTTGGACTTAGGAACGTTCTCATGCAAGAAGGAAAGGTCATCTCATTCATCTCACGCCAGTTGAGACCTCATGAGATGAATTATCCTACCCATGATTTAGAGCTTGCTGCTGTGGTGCATGCTCTCAAATCATGGCGACATTTCCTTATCGGAAAAAGGTGTGAAATCTATACGGATCATAAGAGTTTGAAGTATATCTTCACACAGCGTGAACTCAATATGAGGCAACGCCGTTCGATTGAACTCATCAAAGATTATGATCTCAGTATCCACTATCACCCTGGAAAGGCAAATGTTGTTGCGGACGCTCTTAGTCGAGAGCCGGTCTCTCTGAATTCCATGATCCAGATCAGACAACCGGAGTTGTGGAAAGAACTTGACCAGCTTGGTATCGAGGTGGTCAGCTATGGCATGTTGGAAGCCATGGATGTTCAACCGACTCTAGTTGATCAAATCAAGGAAGCCCAGAAGGGCCAGAAGAGCATTGAAGGAATAAAAACCCACATGGAGAAAGAAGAAGTTGCCGGTTTTACCATTGATTCTGATGGAGTCTTATGGTATAAAGAACGCATTTGTGTTCCGGCTGAATCAGAGTTGAAGCAAACCATCATGACCGAGGCTCATGACACTTTGTACTCTATTCACCCTGGAGGAACCAAGATGTATCAAGATTTGAGGGAAAGGTTTTGGTGGCACGGAATGAAGCGGGATATTGCCTCGTTTATAGCCAAGTGCCATATTTGTCAGCAAGTGAAGGCTGGACATCAGCGTCCCGCTGGCTTGTTACAGCCACTACAAGTTCCTGTTTGGAAATGGGATGAAGTTGGGATGGACTTTATTACTGGATTGCCGCGATCCAGTAGGGGAAATGATTCGATATGGGTAGTCGTTGACAGGCTCACCAAAGTTGCACACTTTATTCCTGTCAAGAACACATATCGGGGAGACCAGCTTGCTGATCTCTATATTTCTCGCATAGTCAGCCTACACGGAGTTCCCAGCAGGATTGTGTCAGATCGAGGATCACAGTTCACATCTCGATTCTGGAAAAAGTTGCACGAAGCTTTGGGAACCAAGCTAGCCTTTAGCACAACCTATCATGCACAGACTGATGGACAGACCGAGCGTGTGAACCAAATCTTGGAAGACATGCTCTGTGCTTGTGTTTTGTCCTATGGAGTTAAATGGGAGGACTGTCTGCCGTTCGCGGAGTTCTCCTACAATAAAAACTATCAGTCAAGCCTACAGATGGCACTGTTTGAAGCACTTTACGGTCGTAAATGCCGTACCCCTCTGAACTAGACTGAAACAGGAGACAGTCAAATCTTTGGAGTTGATACTCTAAAGGCTCCAGAAGAGCAAGTGCATTTAATCCGTGACCGTCTTAAAGCCGCACAATCACACCAGAAGAGTTATGCGGACACAAAGCGTCGCGATGTCTCTTTCACTATGGGAGATTTCGTGTACCTTCATGTCACGCCACTCAAAGGGATGCAGCGTTTCCACGTCAAAGGAAAGCTTGCACCCCGATATATTGGCCCATTTAAGATCCTAGCCCGTCGAGGAGAGGTATCTTATCAACTGGAGCTACCCAAAGAGCTGTCAGCCTTTCACGATGTTTTTCACGTATCACTGCTCCGGAAGTGTCTTCAAGTACCTGAGCAGAACCTCACTTACGAAGACATTGACTTCAAGACCATTGACCTCAACGATGATTTGACCTAACGTGATCGACCCCTGCGGATACTTGAGGAGAATGTTCGTGCTACCAGGAGGAATGCTTTCAAGTTCCTTAAGATTCAGTGGACGAATCATTCTGAGGAGGAAGCAACCTGGGAGCGTGAAGATTTTATCAGAAAAGAATTCCCTGGTTTCCTCAAAGACTAAACCCGCGAATCTCGGGACGAGATTCTTTTAAGGGGGGGAGGTCTGTCACACCCCAATTTTAGCACACTTGTTTTCACACAAGGAATCCAATTGTTGGAGCCAACAAAAACTTTTATGGCCCTTGTGTAATCCATCATGTTGTACTTGAGCTATGACTATCTATGCAAGCAAGCATTTTTATTTAAAATCAAACCACTTGTTTTCTGAGGTTCTGATCCTTTTGAATTCTTTTCTGTTTTTCAATCCTTGGTACCCTAACTCAAAACCCATGTGGCAATGTTGAAAACAACTTACATTTGAATTTTGAGTCAAGTGGAACTAATAAAACAAAATAATCAAAGTGAAATCACAAAATTTCTCAAATAAAAACAAGCTTGAAAAACAAGCCTAATAAGGGTTTTGCACCCTTGTTTTTCATAATATAAAAGTCCACACTGTGAGATTTTAAGTCATCAATTTGATCTTGAATATGTATACTACATTTTGGATGACTTAGTTGAGAAATTGGAATCACAAAAACAATGTTTTGCTTGATGGTTTTATGCTAAGAAATAAGGCAGAAAAGTGCCCTTTTGGAAAACAGTGCAAACAAACCAACCAGCCCTTTTTCCACTCATTTTTCACCAAGCATATGTTACTCAAATTTAAATCTTTTTGCTGTTTTGAAAAGTTCTAAAGATGTTTAACAGAACCATGCTTGGAAAACAAAATTTAAATAATTTTAAAAGCCTGAAAAACAACCCAACTTTCAGCTAACCCTTCTGTTTTTCTTAACACTTAGAAGAATTTCAGTAACTGAAATTTTAACTGAATTTTGGATTCAGAAACAGTGAACTCGAGCCTTTTTCAAATGCTTATATATTTTAGCTCAGTAATTCTTTTTGAGCACGGATTGGGGCTTCTAGAAGCTGGCCCCAACCACTCTCTGCTCTGCACATCAACTTGCATCGAGTTTGACTTATGGGAGAGAGAGGGAGGTAACTTCAGGGAGGAGAGAAACTGGAGGGAAGGGATGGGCGCCTGACAGGCTGCGCCCTATCCCGAGCCACAGTGGCTTTCTCCCGTGCAATCCGCGCCCTGGCACGATGCAAGTGGTCGTCGAGCACACCTGGGCGAGTTGGAACCTCCCACGGGCCCGGAGAGAGCACCCCTGGCCGTGCCAGAGCGTGCACGAGCTCGCCGCGGGCGCACGGACACGCCCGAGCATGCACCACTGTCGCCAGCTCTATATAAACCTCCCCCGAGCCTCCAAACCAGTGCACCATCTCCCCCTCGACTCACTATCACTCCTCAGACCCAGCCATGCTCCCGATCTGCTCGCAGTAGCGTGAATCGCCGGATTTCTTCCGCGGCCACCGCGGCAACACGAGGAGAAATACACCCTCCACAGACCACCGCAGCCTCCACCACTACCCTAGACGAACTCCCCCACCTCCGTAACCCCACCCTAAGCCACACCACCTCCCCTCGTTTGCAGAGAAGCCGAGAACCTCGTCGGAGCCGCCGCGGCACCCGAACACGTCACCGTCGATTGGAGTGGATCCGCGCCGTTGCTGCTGTACCTCTACACTGCATCGACCACGCGAGACTTCCCCGACCACTTCCCTTGGCCCTGCACCCCCCCTAGGTGAGCCTCGCTCGTCTCTCGCCGCCGGTTTCCGTGAACCTCGCCGGAGAAGAAATAGAATAGGGAGAGAGAGAGGAGGTTGGCTGTGCGCCGTAGATCTCTGGATCTGCGGCCACGCTTAAACCGCAAAGCGGTACGCCCGTTCCCGCGCGTCGCGGAAGCGAGGCGGGCCACCGAGCGCAGTTGGGCCGCGCCCCTGGCGTTGACCAGCCCACTGCGCTGGTTTTTATTTCTTTTTCAATCTATTCAGGATCTGGCTGTTTACTTTAATCGAAAATGAAAATGTTAAACTCAACTATAAAATGTGCAAAAATTCACAGAGGTACCTGAACGAAATCTTGAACGATGACAGCAAGCAGATCTGGATTTGGATGAACGATGAACAAATGAAAAATCATGAACTGAGGACTGTCAGTGAGAATGTTTAGGGCATAACTTTTTGATGGAATGTCTAAAATGAGCAAACTAAAATTCCTAGAGTAGATCTTGACTAGATCTACCAGTAGGTCTTGACCTCACCCCAAGGAGAGCTACCATTTTGAAATGGTATCCATTTTGGTAAAACACCAGTAGCATGTTCCATGAATTTTAGGATTTTTTTATAACACCTTTGGATGCAAATCCAATTGGATCTGTTATATATTCGGTAGGTCTATGTGTCCCTAGATTGGTGTAAATTTTTGATCTCTAGAATTAATTTGGTGACAGATCTAAAAAATGCATGTTTCTGGTAAAAATAAAGTGAATAGTTTGATTTTGTAAATCATTGTGTGATTATGCCAATCTGTTTTCTAGCATGTATAAGTGGTATGTTGAGTGTTCTTAGATGGTTTTAATCACAGAGAGCCCTTGACAAAAATCCATGCATGTTTAGTATTTGTTTGAGTATTAAAATGAGCATAGTAGAAATCTCTAGTTTCATTTCATGAAATACTTGTGTTGGAATGTTTTTCTAGACTTTTATCCTAGTTATAGGAATGTTTTTACTTGGATCCAGTACCATTTTGGTACTGTTATTTACTTGTTTCATCCTCTGTAAGCTACTTTGAATCTTTTGGGAATGCATGCATAGGTTTGATTATTATTGTTAGTATTAATGGTTTGCACTAGAATGGCTAGTTGCATTTTTGCACTATGGATTTATTTGGTTTGCACAAGATGGACCAGAGGCATAACACCTCTCAAATGGCATGGAAAACCTAGTGGAACACCCACTGGTTCCATACCATTTGGTTGAAAAACAAACTAGCTCAACTATCGTAGTTGTGGTAGTAGTAGTGCATAATATTACTACTATTGATGCATGTTTGTGTGGGATATTTTTAGGAGCTTGTATATTATTCTTATGAGTGTTTTGCTTGCTGTATGTTGTGTTTGAGTCAATTTGTTGGTTGGTAAGGTTCTGATAGGATGCTTTACTTTTCCTTTACGACGATAGAAAACGAAGAGAACATAGTCGGGACAGGCGGGTACTACTACCATTCCTGTTGCGAGCAAGACCCGGATCCTCAGTACCTAGGCAAGCCATCCTTAAAGCTTGCTGTTATATTCCCAATACCTTTATGCATTCAAATACTTCTGAAGTTTTCAAAACTTGTTTGCTAAAACTATTTTATTGAGTGAATACTATTACTACTACTCTATATATATTATATACCACTTGCCATTAGTCAACTTGGTGTTACCAAGCCCTTAGCCACCATAAGGTATTTATATACCGTCTTAAACAATAATCTTGAGTCCCTAAGTGGACCACTTTAAAATGTGCTTTTGCAAAACAGAGATAGTTCTACAAGGAGATGATGGTGGAAAGGCGGGACCTTGTTCACCGAAGGAAAAACTGTGAAGGTGTTTTCAAACGTTTACAAAAGTCACATACCCTAGTCTTCGCTGGACAACCAAGATGTACTGCCACTCTACCCCTATATGGGTATGGGGCCTATCTAGATGCTTGAACTTGTTAGTGTATGTTTTATTCCAAAATGCTATAGAGGAGCTGATTCTCTGAACCGAAGTGTCGCCAGGAGGGAGAAACGGGACATACACAGTGTGGGATTAATTTTCCCTCCGGATGCGACAGCTGGGCCTCCTGACTAGGCAAGGCGGGACCTGATGCCGGGGAGACAACCCACCTGAAGGAATAAGCATATACTAGCTTGTGTCAGATTGGACAATTAGGATCAACTCTCTGGTGCTTGCATATCGCTGTGTCGATCCATGGGTGGTCCATGGCAGAGTTTTGGATCTAGTGGAATGTGTACCACCTCTGCAGAGTAAAACTATTCAGAATAGCCGAGCCCTCGGATATAGGCAGTTGAAAGGCCATGTAGGTAGTATTGTGCTGAAATTTCAAAAGATGTTTTCAAAACAGAAGTGGTGTACCCGGAGGGTACCAATGAAGTTTGGACATGTTGTTCCAAGAAGTTTTGCAAAGAAAAACTTCCTTTTGTAAAACAAGTTTCCAAAACCTCTTGTACATGCGATATCGACAAGAGAAAGAAAACTATATTATTTTCTTCTAAAGTATCTTCTTCAACAAAGATACAGATAAATATGACTGCAACTATGATGTCATCTTACATGAACATCATTGGTAGCAAGCCCTATGTATGGCCTACCTATCTACCATATAAGCATGATGCATTTGTAAGTGTATAAAGGATGTCTTGTTGAGTACATTCAAACGTACTCATTTGGTTTCGCCCCTGGTATATACTTGCCAGACTTTGAGGAGGTACCACCTGAGGAGGAACACGAGGAGGAGTACTATTCCGACGACTACGCGAACTAGGCCCGGCTCCCGGTCAGCAGCCTGTTGGTGAAAGCTTGACATGGGCTATCTACGTTTATCTTCCGCTGTTTAGATGTTGTAAGGCTTTGCCTGCCCTGCGTGGCAGTGAATAAAGACTTGGTCATGTGACCATTGGCTTGTAAGACTGCTTTTATTCGTGTAATGGATATTGTATCTGTGTACCACTTTCGTATGTTGTTCACGACTGATCTTCCTGGGATCGTGAATGTATGCATATGAGGGGTTCTGAACCTTCCGGTTTGGGGCCTCTACAAGATTCTTGGTAAGATTCTGAACTTTTACCAAGTTTTTCTTTCACTTTGCATAATGCATTCTTTTTTCCCTCTGTTTGTCTAATCTCTTCTGATTTTTCATTAACAGAGGGGAATCCTATTATTACTCGGATTGATCGCATCTGGGATTTCGGCATGTTCTTCACCGAGATGAAAAATGCCGAAATGTTGCTTATTAATAAGTGCATTACAGAAAAAGCTCGCGAATTCTCGGAAGCCAGCAAGCTCCTGGAAGCTTTTGCGGAGGTGGCAAACCAACGCGAAACTTGGCTTCAGTCCGCCGCCCGTGGTGGTGTACGCATGGCCTTAGGGCTAATGAGAATTCATTACACCACCACCAAGTCTTGGTGCATCGCCATCGTTGTTCCGCAAGGATACACCAAGACGCAAAGGGCGGAAATATTCCAGTCTATCAAGGGGCATGCCTCCAAGATAGCTCGGACGGTCTATACCTCAAAATTCTACCCGGAGGAAGAAATACCAGCAACTCCGGGCAATCTGAGTGATAGCGACGAGGACGACAAGGAGGAGTTCGTGGATTCCGACCGATCTGTGAAGCCATTAGCCAAATAGAGTGCATTACTATTATTACAATGTAAAACTCATCTGCAATGCATTCTATCTTTTGTATGAAAAAGTTTCTATCCTTTGCAGCAAAATTTAAGCTTTGCAAGTTTTGCAAAGTTTTAATTCCCTTTCCTCTGAGTTCTCTGGTTTGTATGCTTTAACTTTCCTTAGTGCTAAAGTGATTCCAAAAGTATGCAATCTTCACGCCAAGTGACCGGGTTAAGAAACCAATCAGTAGAAACTCGGAATCATGGATTATACTTTGGCACTTTACTTACTAAATCAAGTGAACCAACACAACAAACAATCAGATAATACTTAGGAACAATAAGGAATGGAAAAGTATGAACTCCAGGCACACATGCACAGTCTGGGGTTCTGTAGCCTCCTCGGGCTAGAGTAGAATCCAGCATTGAAACCTTCATCTATTGGGCATAGGGTGGATGGGATAAAGTAAATTCCACCACGGAATCACATTGTTTCTGCTGTTAAACTGATAAAAACATTAGCATATCCAATCGGTAAAACGCAGACACTTACCAGATGATTCTGTGCCGGTATATATGATCCGTTGTCGAGGAAGCGTCCGACATTTTCGTCGAATTCCAGGCTTCCGACAGTGATTGTGCTACCGATTCCGCCGAGTATTCCTGCTCGGAACGTAACTCCCGACGCCGCTGGTCCCACGGTGGGCGCCAAATGTCGAGTCATCGTAGTAAGGATCAAGGACGGGGGTGCCATAAGCCTACTGGTAGAACCCGGGGGGGGGGGGGGGGCGGGGGGCGTGGAAGAGCTAGAAACGAGAATACGAGTTTTACCCAGGTTCGGTACGTCGCAACTAGGCGGCGTTCCTACTCCTGCAATCTCACTAAAATCAGGACGGAAGCCTGAAGTATACAGAGTATAATTGTTAGTATGGTTTCGCTAACTCGGTGAGGATGAACTTCTCGGCGAGTTGGCTTCTAGCTAACTTGTGATCTGTTGTTGTTCCTTGCTCCCGTACGGCTTTATATAGATAGCCGGACTACGGCTTACAGGGGAAACCTAGAAGACTACGGAAAGCATCTAACTTGGAAAAGTAAGAAATCTGGCTTCTCCTCTAAGTCGTACCACGCCTGGGCCATGTTCCGGATTCTTCTAGAATCCGGCTTCTCCTCCAAGTCGTACCACGCCTGGGCCATGTTCTGGATTCTTCTAGAATTCGGCTTCCTGCGCGTCAGCTTACTAGGCCACCCAATGGACTCTGTTCCATTACATGTGGGCCACCCTGGTAATCCGGCCTTCGGCCAATGCCGGATATACCCCTCTTTGGCATATATCCAACAACGTGTAATGTAAACATCATTGTTTTCTCCCTAATGGCAACAACACATCCCCCACCCGTTACGTTTCTGTCACTTGAGCGTGAGTGAAAGGGAGGCATGAACCCACTATCGAGCATAAATACTCCCTTTTGGAGTTACAAGCATCAACTTGGCCAAAGCATCTAATAGTAACAGAGAGCATGCAAGATCATAAATAACATAAACATGATAGATTGATAATCATTGGACATAGCATTCAATATTCATTGGATCCCACCAAACACAACATGTAGCATTACAATAAAATGAACTTGATCATGTTAGGCAGCTCACAAGATCAAAACATGAGGCATAAAGAGGAGAGAACAACCATCTAGCTACTGCTATGGACCCGTAGTCCAAAGTTGAACTACTCACGCATCACTCCGGAGGAAGGCATGGTGATGAAGAGCCCTCCGGTGATGATCCCCCCTCCCGACAGGGTGCCGGGGAGAGCTTTAGAACCCTCCCAAAGTAGGGTTGACGATGACGGCGGCTACAAAACTTTTGGTGAAAAAAGGCTCGGCTATTTAGGGTTAACACGTGGAGGAGCTTAAATAGGCGAGAGGAGTGGTAGCCCACTCAAGCCAATCTCAAATCGATCTATACTCCAATGGGACCACACCACCTAGTCGCGTGACCAGGGGGGCGCCGCCCCATGGCGTGGGACCTCCAGGCCCCCCCTCCGGACTCCATGTACGTGACAGATTTCTAAGACCATGTGATTTTGTTTCGTCTAATTCGGAGAATATTTCTAGAACAACTTTTCTGAAACAAAAAACAACAGAAAACATGAACTGGCTCTGTCGCATCTTGTCAATAGGTTAGTCCCAGGAAATCCATAAAAAAAGACATAAAGTGTATAGGAAACATGTATCATATGACATGAAAACAACATGAAACATCATAAATTATAGATACGTTTGAGACGTATCAAGCATCCCCAAGCTTAGTTGCTACTCGTCCTCGAGTAGGTAAAAAGATAAAAACAAATAATTTCTGAGGTGACATCCTACCAACATAAACTTTTTTCATCTATATTGTAAAAGCATAAGCAAGCTGAGATCATAGTACTTTAAACATATGCATGATAGATATAATTCTAACAATGAAACTTAGCAATCACTTTGCATCATGGAAAGTAACACAAATAAAAGATCATGAATAATAATGCACTTGAAAGTTATACGTTTGTTTCGAGCATAAAGAAAACATAGGAAAGTGATATTTCCCTTCTCCTTAAAAGTGGGGCAAAACATAAATGCCAGGACACCTTCAAAGTTCAAGTGGATGACTAGAACAAATAATTTGAGAGCAAGTAATAATACATCATGAATAAATCAATAATAATCTTTGGGACTGATGCACATTAAACTCAGAATGGAAACTACGCTCTCTTAATTGTGCATAAAGTTTGAAGATAGAGACTCAACATAAAAGTAAAAGAAAGGCTCTTCACAGAGGGAAGCAGGGATTAACTCATGTGCTAGAGTTTTTTTATTTTATTAAACAGAGGTATTGAAAACATTTTTTTTAGAGAAGTGTATGCTTATGTCAAAAAATGGTAATATAGTTCTTATCATCTTCCATCCTAAACAAGTTGAGAGCGGTTCTGAATTATTTATATTGGGCACTTATAGCAGGCACTTTATATAGTATGACACTCCTCCCCGCCTTGCTTTCGCAAACCATGGCTAACTGAATCCTCGGGTGCCTTCCAACAATCTCATACCATGGAGGAGTGCCAATTTAATTTTATAATGGTATAACCAGATCTTTGCAAAATTAATTAGTATGGAAGACAACAAACCCATATACTACTTCCTCATGAGCTAAAACAAGAACACAAAAAAAGAATAATTTTGGAAGTTTAAAGGTAGCAGATGAGAAATTTACTTTGGAGTGGCGGTTAAATACCACATGTCGGTAGGTATGGTGGACACATTTTACAAACTTTGGTTTTTGGGAGTTGGATGCACGAGTAGAGCTCATACTCGGTACAGGTGGATGCTAGCAAAAGACTGGGAGCGACAAATTAAGAGAGCAATAATGGCCATAATCATGCATAGCGACAAAAACATTATTAATCAAAGCATAAATGGTATTACAAGTAAAAAACTAAATGATCATAGAGGCTATAGGTGACTGGTTCGTAGTCATAAACATTATGTAAGCATGAGACAAGTCAACCAAATAAAGCATTCGACGGAGAATACCAAAAAATTATGCTTCAATGTGATAAAAACAATTCATGATTCTTTCAATGGCACATTAAGCACTCTCAGCTATTTGAGACAAGTCATGCTAGAATAATAACTACTAAGCATAGAATTAAAATAACATCCAACATGACATGATAAAGTCTAGCCACAGTCTATACGAGCTTCTTTTTGGAACGTTATAAGCACGAAAATTGTACTAATGCTTTCCAACACCAATCATTTTATACTAAACAAAAACTCTCCAAAAGATATAGCAATTAAACAAGAGAGTAATACTACTACTCTACTAGAACTAACATCTCTGAATAAGAGATGCATGAAAAACAGGAGCTAAAAGGATTTGCAGTAGCTAGAAGAAAAACTAAGAATATGAGCATGATAGAAAACGAGTATTTATATGAAAAAGTGGAGCGTGTATCTCTCCCACACAAGAATGCTGGGTTCCAACTATGTTTATTGCAGTAAGGAAAATGAAAGGAAAAAAAAAACAGACGCTCCAAGTAAAGTGCATATGATGTGACCGAATAAAAATATAATTTCACTAGAAGTGACCTGATAAGTTGCATATGAAGAAGGGTATGCCTTGGGAATCCCCAAGCTTAGAAACTTGATTCTTCTTTGGATTTGCCGGGATGAACCATGGGGGAATCCCCAAACTTTGTCTTTTCACTCTTCATGATCACATTATATCACCCTCTTCTCTTGACCCTTGAAAACTTCCTTCACACCAAACTCAAAGTAATTCTCATTGGAGGGTTAGTGCACAATCAAAAACTCACATGTTCTCCATGGACACAAGCATTATTAATACCTTTTAAACATTAGCTACAGCCACTGATGTTTTGTAGAGAAAAGAAATCCACTCAATATAGTAAAAATATAGAATGCAAGTAAAAAGGCAGAATCTATCAAAACCAGAATAGTTTGTAAATCCGATTTTTTCAGGACACTTAAATTGCTCGTCGGAAAATTTAAAACTAGAATTTTTTTGGAAATAGCTGAGGATTAGGCACAAAAAATTTCAGATCATTTTGATATTTCTATGAATTTATACGAATTCAACAGTGGATAGTAGAAATTAGTTTCCTGCGCAGAAATCCAAATCTAACTTCAACTTTCACTAGAGACTTTACTTGGCACAATAAATGTGAGGAAATAAAGATACAAAGGAGTTTCTACAGAATTAAACACCATGTATCGTTCCCACATTTAATTAATGTAAGAACATATGTGTTAGTGTGCTAGTCCCTGGATCAAATGCTAGCACCACAGTACAAAATGAAATATCATGCAAATGCATCAAATTCTATTACATCGCATGATCCAGTCTTTACAAAATAGTAATACAACTTGCAGTCTTAGAAGACTAGCAGAAAACAAAGAAATACAACGGAAAACATAGTACAACATTGATCCCATCTTCTTCATGTGCCACAGGCAAAACATGTTGGCGATAGTCTCGAGATCCTAAACGAAGTCCTCACTCGTCTCGAGAATCATCTGCAGGATGGAATATGGAGCCACAAGGGAGTCAATAAAATTTAATGTATTGGAAAGTAACACTATGGTGGATATAAATGGAAAGAGTAATACTACATGCTTATTTTGCTAAGTGGAGTTTTGGCTAAGTTTGCATAAAGCTAGTTTTCTCCTATCTCTTTATAAATCAAATTTTTGTTCTGCTAAGTTTGGGATTCACTGGTAAAACCCCAGTGACCCTGTGACAATACATGGTAAAACCCCAGGATGTCAAGAGACATTTCCGGTAAAACCCCGGGATGTCCCTACCTATGATTACAAGTTTTACATTAAAAAAGGTGATGTGATTCTTGTTTCCATCCTTGTCCAGCTGCTCATAGTTGTCCATAACCGGGGACACGGCTAAGATCTTAGTTTGTTGACTCTGTAGAGTTTGTGCACTTTCACCTTTCGACTCAAATCAGCCCAAAAATCCTATACACCCTGAGTGCATTAAGGAAAGGAGAAGATTGAGACGAGATCTTTCAGAAGAAATTCTAGCACCGTTTGGCTTACCCGTTCCACCTATAATTATTCTACATCTTCTTGTAAGCCTGGTGATTTTATTCAACTTAGTTGATCAAGACAAAGCCCATATGACTAAACGCTGCACATGAAGAAATGTAAACTTGGGGAACATCATAATCACTTTATTCCTGGGTGGCATTCCTCAAGTGAACAACTCACTTATTACCCCTCAGGAGACACTCAACTCTTGTCATCCATACAACCAAATCCACCCAGGTGGTTCATTGAAGTTTATACTTTTAATGCTTCCACATCATGAAGTAAAACAATTTTTGTAGCAAGGCTAAGCATCTACTAAGTACCAAGGCTTCAAACTAACAAGGTATAAGGATGGCTACACACTACTAGGATATTGCATAGCATAATATACAGAGTAAAATTTCCTATCATGCATACTACTCAAAATCAACTAATGCATATAGAAAATAATGGGTAGTTGAATGGTGTGTTACTTGCCTTGTTGAAGTTGGTGCAGAATTCACACTCTCTTCACAAAATATCGTTTCTCTCTGTACAATCTATTCAATGAAAACACAATAACAAAATTAACAAGCATCCTAGCAATCAAACACACAAGTGGAGAAAACAAAAGAGCAAATAACATAACAAAGGGGTTGTACCAAGTTGGCTAGGACAAGGTCAAGATTTGAGTTCAATACTTGTTAATGAAATTCCAAGGGTTTACTTGGGATGGACTAGGTTGAGTTTGATTGGATCTAACTTTATTGTAAACATACTTGTCGAGGAAGTTCCAAGAGTTCACTAAGGGTGATATACTATTTCAACTAAAGTAACACATAATAATGTGTAGCACTTAGTCATTTTCATCAAGACATTTGAGTGATCTAGGTTAGTCTTTACATTTTGGGTTAGGGTAGGTCTAGGTTCAACTAACTTCATAACAATGGATATAATAAGTTAAAGTCTTTGGATTTTCCATTTGGGTCAATGGTTGGACAAAACAACTTCTTATTCTTCAACTTGTTTGGATTACTCCAAGTCTTCACATGCTTGTCATCTTGAAGATCATCGTCATGCTTCTATTGTAGACTTGTTCCTTGGATGGATTCTTCTCTTGGTCTTGATAGATTTTTCATGGATTTCTCACTAGTTGGTCCAAGGTAGGATGAGCACACAATACTACTAAGTCAAATTAGAAGAGGAAGGAAATAAGAGAGATAGAAGGAATAAGGGGGTTGGTCTTATTCTTGAGCCCTTCATGAATTGGCACTTCCTTGAGTTTCTTCTAGTTGTGGAGTCCAAGTATTTTCTTCAAAATTTCTTCAATGATCTTCCTTGTAGCTCTTCATGTTGCCACCAAGTTGATAATGAAGTTTTCTTCTTGTGCTTGAGTCTTGATCTCCATTTTGCTGACTTGGTGAATTCTTGAAGCAAGAATGGGGGAGTGGAGGAGTAGATAGAAAACTAAGGTTCACTACTTGGTATTATATGTGATTGACAGAAACTAAGGACTTGGTCTTGGCTCTCAATTGGCCATAACATCAAAGAATGAAAGATGGAAACAAATTCTAAGACATGGTAAAAAGGATGAATCACTATGTTGGGTTTTTGGTCAAAATACATGGTCATGGTCCAAGGGTATCCAAAATGGTTGGGCAAAGATGTCTCTGGTTCAAGGTTACCAACTGGAGCAAAATTGCAAAAGGAACTATATGGGAAATATTTATAGAATTAAATCTATGTAAAAAATACTCAAATATACCACTTAATTATAAATCCAATTTTAACCTATCCGGAAAATTATTTTGGAGCAGAGGATATGGAATTACATATCCTAAGGTTTCCAAAAATATTTTATTTGCAATTTTTGAATTTGTAGAATTTGAATTATGCCAAAATTCATCAAACAATCATATTTAAGTTTGAACCTATTTAAGTTTGTAAAATTTGAATTTGAACAGTGCTAAAAGATTCTACAGATCTAGGGGATTTCAAAAAGTCCAAGTTTGTTCAATTTGGATTTATGGATGAAAAGTTATGATGAATCGAAGTTGCAGGGGCTAAACTGTAAAACTGTCAATTAAATCCAGCGGGAGAAAATTTGAATTAAAGCGCTGGCTATGTGGCCGATCCTAATTGGGTGCTGCTGTTGACTAGGCTGCTGACCGTGCATGCTGACTGGGCACTGACGTGGATAAGTCACTAGATCTGGTTTGTTAGATCCAGATCTAATGGCGGCATACCCCTTCGCCTAGGATCTAGTCCTACGCGTTGATTCTAGATCTAACGGCCAGAGGAGAGAGGAGGGTGGCTTACCGGAGTTTCCGCCGGAGAATGGTGGCGCGGGCGCTTGGGATCTTCACGCCGGCGACGTCTCGGTTGTCCTCAGGCTTGGAGAAGGTGACGACGAGGGTCTACACAGCTCGGGGAGCACGTTGGTGACAATGCCGTGCACCCTGGTGGTCCTAGTAAACCACGGCGTGCGGCCGGAGACGGCGCAACCCTAGCATGCCCTGGTCGTGGACAGGGCGGTGGTTTCTCTGGGCCAAAAATTCGAACGAGGGGGGTCAGAGGGTGCGCCAGGTTCTGGGGAGTTCGGAGGGACAGAAAGGGGCGGCGCTCGGTCATTACCTTCGCCGAAATCGGGCAGAGACGGCGGCGGCTATGCGGACTCCGACGAGAAATTTCTTCGGTGTGGTGGCGAGGTGCGGAAAGAGGGGAGAGGGGTTTTGGAGAGGGGCTCGGGGTCCTTAACTAGGGCTGAAGAGGGGAAGGAGTCGCGGCCTTAATTTCTTGTAATGGCGCGGCAAAAATTTCGTCCGAAACCGTCGGGAGTTTCCTCTCCGAGGAAGAAGACAGTGACATTAGTGGTGACATCATTGGGGGCCCACCTGTCAGTCATAGAGAGAGAAAGTGCTGGGCCGCGCGCGCTGAGCTGCTGCTGGGCCATGGGCCTCTGTGTGTTGCTCGTGTGCGAGAGAGAGGTGGGGTAGAGGATTTGGGCTAGGCGCTGCTGGTCTGCTTCTCTTTTTTCTTTGTTCTTCTTTCTTTCCCTTTTGTTTTTCCTTAAAAAAATCACAACTATTGTTTTATAAAAGCAAATTTGCTCAAATTTGTTTATAAAGTTTTATAAGAATAAACCCTTTAATTTGAAAACATTTATTTGCTATTTTAAACATCATTAAAATTTTGTATTTTTAAAACGGGATTAAATCACTAATAGCAAATATTGTTATCTCCAAATTAGCCATATGATAGAAATATAGCCAAAAAAATATTGAGTGACCTATACGTTTGAAAACATTGCTTACCATGTTATTTTCCTACAAGGAAAGATTCTGTCAAAACCTTTTATTACTTAATACTTGACTTAGTAATTGAAAAGTGATGTAGTTGAATTTGGTTTGGAGAAATTTTATAGAGAAAATAACTAAAGATGATTTACTACCAATTGATAGAAGATGAAAACAAAAATATAAAATAGCTTGTTTATGTAAAACTATTTTATATCCTCAAGGTTTTCAAAAGGGGAAATTAGTATCTTTGCATAATTATTTGTATTGAGTTTTTGGGTTTTTTAGAAAACAGAGGTATTTGGATTATAAAATTCCAGTAGCATTTGAAAACAATCAATACAACCTTTTGTGTTTGAGTTTTATTTGTCTTTGGTGGATTGCTTTAATAGAAAACAAAAAGTTTCAAATTTTTGTGATTTTTGAACTTTCCAAAAATCAGGGATGTTACAGACTACCACCCTTAAAAGAAATCTGGCTAGAAAGAAAGGTTAGGTTTGGGTAAATGGGTTCCAGAACAACTCAGTGGGCTACCACCCTTAAAAGAAACTTTTGTGGGTAGTCTAAAACTCTTGTCTAACTGGTTGCTGGTTTTACTATATCTTCAGCAGGAGTCATACTTCATTATCCATAGTATTCTTGCATGGAAAATATCAACTCCTTGTTGGTATTGGTGTCTTGAATCCAAGTATATAACCTCTAGGATTCCATGGGTTAATATTATCGTCCAATAGGATGTTTGCATACATATAGCTTGGAGTGTGTGGTTTAACTCAAGATGGCTTGAGTAGAACTTTCCCTCATGGTAGAGTTACAAATCAACAGAATTCTGTTGAAGTACCTCTAACACTGAGGGGTCACTCTTTGGGTCAATCAAAAGACCAAGTTGAGAGGATTTCACAACATCATCTCATTTATTATAATGGAAACATATTTTCTCAAGCATTCATTGTATTTCATTACATTGGAAGCTCTTAAGGTACATTTGTTTCTAAAGTAAAACTTTGCATAAGACTCAATATTGGACAGATAGTTCTCGATGCTCAACATGTCTTCTTGATGTTTTGTCCTGCTTATAGCTTCATGCTTCTCATACTATTCTAACTTTGGGTTTTGGTGGCATGTTCCTACTTTCTGGGCATTTGCTTGAATAATGTCCCATGTTTTTGCACTTGTAACATTATATATGGCCGAGGTCCTTCTTTTCAATGCAATCGTCCGTGAAGTGTCCGGTCTCTCTACAACGATGGCAAAATACCATAGACATGTCCCTCTTCCCTTTTATTGGTATGTTCTTGGCCATCATATATTCATATTGTTGTCCAGTATACTCAACTATGTTGGTTGAAGGTCTCGGTTTCTTGTTGGGACAATTCCTAGATAAATGTCCATCTTCTTCACAAGAATAGCAATTCTTAGTGGGGTGTTTGGATGAATATGGATGTGGTGTAGTCTTGGCTCTAGTATTCATCTTTACATGGTACATCTGAATAGTATCCAACTTGCGTTTTCCCTTCACTTCTAGTTTTCCTAAGTTCTCTTGGAGTGCACTAAGCATTCCCACTTTGGTTTGTTGTCCAACTTGTTGTACCATGGGGTAAAGTGGACATTGTGTTGGAACATGTGTTGTTCCTTTACACAGAAAGCAAGTAACTTGAGTGAATTATCCTTTAGTTGAGTTGTTTGCATCACTATGGGGCCACTCAGAAGGACATTCCTTGGAATAGTGTCCTATCTCTCCACAAGCTTTGCAGGCTTTTAGTGTTGACATTAATTCTTCTTCTGTCTCATGGTTATCTCTAGATATCAAGGGTTGATTGTTTTCACTATTGGCCAAGTTTTGGGACATCATCTTCACTATATGTGATTGAGTATCCAACACTTGTTGCATTCCTGGTGTTAAGTCGATATTGGGGTTGCTTGCTTGGTTCTGGGTCATCAGTTGTATCGGCTGAGTTTGAGCTTCTAGTAGCATCTGCATTGCTATTGAGTTCTCAGGGTTGTTGGCATTCTGGCTAGGCATATGTTTTATGGTTTTAGGAAAGAGGAGTAGAGATTAGAAACATAACTAAAGGAGGTTCCTATCCAAACACAATAGATCAATGATCACACCAAACAACATGTTTTTTTAGAAAACTCTAATATTGGCATACCACGGTCATTGGTATGATCAATATACTAACACGTTAACGTTGTTCTAACAAATTAACTAGATTGGTGGCCACATTTATATCTTCTTGAGTTCTCATCAGATTCTTCTCTCAATGTCTTGAGGCGTTCTTGATTGTTGTGAAGTCTATGTTTTTCTTCAAGTTCTTCAATAATCTTGAGTGTAGGTCTTCATGTGGTGACAACACTTCTTGCACTTCATGGTATGGTCATCTAGAACGAGAGAAGATATTTTTGAAGGTGAATAATAGATGAGATGATATGAGAGAGATTAAGATGAGATGCTTGTTTCTAGACAGTTTGAACATAGAAAATTTTCAATCCCAGGGTGATCAATGGGTTGGATATTCACTATAGTGAGAAGGACATGCACCCGCAAGTCAATCAGGGAATAGGTCTCGTGTCCGTGGACACGTAATGTTTGTCCGTGCCGCTTCATCTCACTATGCTACTAGGATGCAAAATACTCTACGGAGATAATAACAAGATCAAAAATGGCTTCCAAACCTAAGGGTCTCGAATCCTATAGGCAACACACTACTCTGATACCATTTTGTAGTGTTCCACATTTAAATAATGTAAGAACATCTGTGTTAGTGTGCTAGTCCCTGGATCAATTGCTAGCACCACAGTACAAAATAAAATATCATGCAAATGCATCAAATTCTATTGCATCGCATGATCCAGTCTTTACAAAATAGTAATACAACTTGCATAGTCTTAGAAGACTAGCAGAAAAAAAATACAACGGAAAACATATAACATCATTGAGCCCATATTCTTCATGTGCCACAGGCAAAACATGTTGGCGATAGTCTCGAAATCTTAAACGAAGTCCTCACTCGTCTTCAGAATCATCTGCAGGATGGAATATGCAGCCACAAGGGATTAAATACAATTTAATGTATTGGCAAGTAACACTATGTGGATATAAATGGTAAGACTAATACTACATGCTTATTTGGCTGAGTGGAGTTTTGGCTAAGTTTGCATAAATCTAGTTTCTCCTATCTCTTTATAAATCAAATTTTTGTTCTGCTAAGTTTGGGATTCACTGATAGAACCCTAGTGACCCTGTGACAACACACGGTAAAACCCCGACATGTCAAGAGACATTTCCGGTAAAATCCCGGGATGTCCCTACCTATGATTACAAGTTCTACATTCGAAAAGGTGATGTCGTTCTTCTTTCCATCCTTGTTCAGCTGCTTATAGTTGTCCATAACCGGGGACACGGCTAAGATCTTAGTTTGTTGACTCTGCAGAGTTTGTGCACTTTCACCTTCAGACTCAAATCATCCCAAACATCCTATACACCTTGAGTGCATTAAGTAAAGGAGAAGATTGAGACTAGATCTTTCAGAAGAAATTGTGCCACCGTTTGGCTTACCCGTTCCACCTATAATTATGCTACATCTGCTTGTAAGCCTGGTGAGTTCATTCAACTTAGTTGATCAAGGCAGAGCACATATGACTAATGGCTGCACTGAAAGGAATCTAAACTTGGGGAACATCATAATCACTTTGTTCCTGGGTGGCATTCCTCAAGTGAACAACTCAGGTATTACCCCTGAGGAGACACTCAACTCTTATCATCCATACAACCAAATCCACCCAGGTGGTTCATTGAAGTTTATACTTTTAATTCTTCGACATCATCAAGTAAAACACTTTATTTAGCAAGGATAAGCATCCACTAAGTACCAAGGCTTCAAAATAACAAGGTATAAGGATGATTACACACTACTAGGATATAGCATAGCATAATATAACATAGTAAAATTTACTATCATGCATACTACTCAAAATCAACTAATGCATATAGAAAACAATGGGTAGTTGAATGGTGTGTTACTTGCCTTGTTGAAGTTGGTGCAGAATTCACACTCTCTTCACAAAAGATCGTTTCTCTCTGTACAATCTATTCAATGAAAACACAATAACAAAATGAACAAGCATCCTAGCAATCAAACACATAAGTGGAGAAAACAAAAGAGCAAATAACATAATAAAGGGGTTGTACCAAGTTGGCTAAGACACGGTCAAGATTTCAGTTCAATACTTGTTAAGGAAATTCCAAGGGTTTACGTGGGATGGACTAGGTTGAGTTTGATGTGATCTAACTTTATTATAAGCATACTTGTCGAGGAAGTTCCAATAGTTCACTAAGGGTGATCTACTATTTCAACTAAAGTAACACATAATAATGTGTAACACTTAGTCATTTTCATCAAGACATTTGTGTGATCTAAGTTAGTCTTTACATTTTGGGTTAGGGTAGGTCTAGGTTCAACTAACTTCATAACAATGGATATATCAAGGTAAAGTCTTGGGATTTTCCATTTGGGTCAATGGTGGACAAAACAACTTGTTATTATTCAACTTGTGTGGATTACTCCAAGTCTTCACATGCTTGTCATCTTGAAGATCATCTTCATGCTTCAATTGTAGACTTGTTCCTTGGATGGATTATTCTATTGGTCTTGATAGATTTTTCATGGCTTTCTCGCTAGTTGGTCCAAGGTAGGATGAGCACAAAATACTACTAAGTCAAATTAGAAGAGGAAGCAAAAAAGAGAGATATAAGGAGAAAGGGGGTTGGCCTTCTTCTTGATCCCTTCATGAATTTGGAATTCCTTGAGTTGCTTCTAGTTGTGGAGTCCAAGTATTTTCTTCAAAATATCTTCAATGATCTTCCTTGTAGATCTTCATGTTGCTACCAAGTTGATAATGAAGTTTTCTTCTTGTGCTTGAGTCTTGATCTCCATTTTGCTCAATTGGTGAATTCTTGAAACAAGAATGGGGGAGTGGAGGAGTACATAGAAAACTAAGGTTCACTACTTGGTATTATATGTATTGACACAAACTAAGGACTTGGTCTTGGCTCTCAATTGGCCATAACATCAAAGAATTAAAGATGGAAACAAATTCTAAGACATGGTAAAAAGGATGAATCACTATATTGGTTTTTTTTATCAAAACACATGGTCATGGTCCAAGGGTATCCAAAATGGTTGGGCAAAGATGTCTCTCGTTCAAGGTTAGCAAATGGAGCAAGATTGCAAAAGGAACTATATGGAAAATATTTATAGAATTAAATCTATGTCAAAAATACTCAAATATACCACTTAATTCTAAATACAATTTTAACTTGTTCAAAAAATTATTTTGGAGCAGAGGATATGAAAGTACAAATCCTAAGGTTTCCAAAAATATTTTATTTGCAATTTTTGGCTTTGCAGAATTTGAATTATGCCAAAATTCATCAAACAATCATACTTAAGTTTGAAGCTATTTAAGTTTGTCAAATTTGAATTTCAACAATGCTAGAATATTCTACAGGGATTTCAAAAAGTCCAAGTTTGTTCAATTTGGATTTATGAATGAAAAGTTATGATGAATTGAAGTTGCATGGACTAAACTGTAAAACTGCCAATTAAATCCAGCGCTAGAAAATTTGAATTAAAGCGCTGGCTACGTGGCAGATCCTGATTGGCTGCTGCTGTTGACTGGGCTGCTGACCATGCATGCTAACTGGGCGCTGACGTGGATAAGTCACTGGATCTGGATCGTTAGATCCAGATCTAACGACGACATACCCCTTTGCCTAGGATCTAATCCTACGCGTTGATTCTAGATCTAACGGCAAGAGGAGTGAGAAGGGTGGCTTACCGGAGTTTCCGCCACAGAATGGCAGCGCGGTGGCGTGGGCGCTCGGGATCTTCACGCTGGTGACGTCTCGGTTGTCCTCGGGCTCGGGGAAGGTGGCGACGAGGGTCTGCGCAGCGCGGGGAGCACGTTGGTGACGATGACGTGCACCCTGGTGGTCCTAGTCAACCACTTCCTGCGGCCGGAGACGGTGCAACTCTGGTACGCCCCGGTCATGGACGACGCGGTGGTTTCTCTGCGCCAAAAATTCGAACGAGGGGGTCAGAGGGTGCGCCAGGTCCTGGGGAGTTCAGAGGGACACAAAGGGGCGACGCTCGGTCATTACCTTCCCCGGAAACGGGGGGAGACGGCCGCGGCTATGCGGAATCCGACGAGGTATTTCTTCGGTGTGGTGGCGAGATGCGGAGAGAGGGGAGAGGGGTTTTGGAGAGGGGCTCGGGGGCCTTAAGTAGGGCTGAAGAGGGGAAGGAGTCGCGGCCTTAATGGCTCGTAATGGCGCGGCGAAAATTTCGTCTGAAACCGTCGGGGGTTTCCTCTCCGAGAAAGAAGATGGTGACATCAGCGGTGACATCATTGGGGGCCCCACCTGTCAGCCATAGAGAGAGAGAAAGGGCTGGGCCGCGCGCGCTGAGCTGCTGCTGGGCCATGGGCCTCTGTGTGTTGCTTGTGTGCGAGAGAGAGAGGTGGGGTAGAGGATTTGGGCTGGGCGCTGCTGGCCTACTTCTCTTTTTTTTTTGTTCTGTTTTCTTTCCCTTTTGTTTTTCCTTAATAAAATCACAACTATTGTATTATAAAAGCAAATGTGCTCAAATTTGTTTCTAAAGTTTTATAAAAATAAACCCTTTTAATTTAAAACATTTATGTGTTGTTTTAAGCATCATTAAAATTTTGTATTTTCAAAATGGGATTAAACCACTAATAGCAAATATTGTTATCTCCAAATTAGCCATATAATAGAAATATAGCCATAAAAATATTGAATGACCTATACATTTGAAAGCATTGCTTACCATGTTATTTTCCTACAAGGAAAGATTTTGTCAAAACCTTTTATTACTTAATACTTGACTTAGTAATTGAAAAGTGATGTAGTTGAATTTTGTTTTGGAGAAATTTTATAGATAAAATAACTAAAGATGATTTACTACCAATTGATAGAAAATGAAAACAAAAATATAAAACAACTTGTTTATGTAAAACTAATTTATATCCTCAAGGTTTGCAAAATGGGCAATTAGTATCTTTGCATAATTATTTGTTTTGAGTTTTTGGGTTTTTAGAAAACAGAGGTATTTTGATTATAAAATTAGTCGTCAACCCATGCATCCGCACGGGCTAGACAATATTCTATGGTTGTATATTAGTTGAGCTTTCTATTAACACTTGTTTCATGTTATATTTGATCCAAAAAAATTAAAGACACATGCCTATTCCGTTAAAATAAGATGAACTAATCTATAATCTATAAATAGGAGCAACCCACTAAGTTCATTTCTCTCAACATGCAAGGTGTACACATCAGCAATCATCTTATTGGTCCATGTCATGCTTAGTCAGTTTTAGTTTTAGTTGTTTCCTGTCTATTTGTGCCCCAGTTTGGTCGCCGAAGAAACAGCCTCTTTTCCATTTACTCCTAATTAATGGTCACAGGGATCCATGCGACTAACTACGTGAGCTCAAAGAACAAAGGAAAACAAACGTAGCGTATATGCTAGGGAAAGCCACTGGGTACCCAACATCACCCGTTAGCTACTCTTCTTCTTGGCCTATCCATTCTTATTCCCTGCCTATCCGTCTCCTCCTTTGGAATAATAATTTTCATCCGCTCCTTGCAGAAGAAACGGAGGTAGCATTGATGTAGTAGAAACAGCTAACGGAAGCAGTCGTCCTCGCCTTTATAAACAGCGCGCTCCATTCCCATGGCCCTCCTCCATCACAACAGGACGCGCATGTTCACATTTGCATCGACACACCGACCTCAAACTCTCAAATCTGGTGGAAGGTGAGCTGTCCCTTGCCTCTTATAGGATATCGAGTTTTGTTTTCCATTATTTTGATTCCGTCGGATTCAGATCCCCCGCACCATCATGTTCTGAATGTTTTGTTCTTCATTTAAGTCATGCAACAAGTTTTGGTATGCATGTCCCACTATTACCCAAATCCGAATTGTATTTGTACCTTATGAACATACACTCTTCACTTTGATTCCATACATTTATAAAAGCAAGTGTATTTGGTAGCTACGTGTGTTGAGTTTAACCTGTGTTGAGTTTATTGACTTCACGCAGGAACACGCTTTGGGTTCACTATAGTTTTCAATTAACTGCACTACTTCTTTGTAGGAGGCAGACCTCTACGGCTCTACCACAGCAGGTTTAGGTACCGTAATCAGTTCGTCCATCGTGTTCTTACACCCAGCAGCTTTACCACCGTTGATTTATGACTTATGAAAAGACTTTTCTGTTAAGTCGAATACTTGAGGAGGATTAACCCAGCAGCTTTACCACTGTTGATTTATAACTTATGAAAAGACTTTTCTATTAAGTCGAATACTTGAGGAGGATTACTAATGCTTGATGGTTTGGTGCATATATATGTTTTCGGTTTCCTTTTTGTTAGCACGTACATGGGGAGTATCTAAAATTTGGGTATCCAAAACCTAACTATTAGCTATGCATGGATTGGGAGAATTTGACATGATGTACCTACAATTTTAAATTAATTTTATCTTCACTTGGCAAGATCAGATATGTAGTGCTTTTTTTTTACAACGAGATATGCAGTAGTGCTTCGTCTTTGGTTATTTTGTTCAACAATTCCAAATCAGTTTCTTTATAATTTTTTATGCACCTGGGTATAATTTAACATGGAGATGAACCGTTAAAGTATTAGTAGCGTATTGTCTTCAGTCCAGATCATTGATACAGATAATTCAAGCTCAAGCATCCAACTGATTCTGATTCATCAAACACTTCAAAACGGTACATGGGACCTATTTTTCACTCCATGTCTTCAGGTCAATGGAAGATAAAGCTATATCACGTTGTTTTCTCCTTTTCAATGTCCCCGGGACGATATATTTGTCATACAATACCCAATACTGATAAGTAAGCTTTTATTTTGTTAATCCTTTTAGATGGAAAGTTTGTGGAGCAAACGACTATTATTACCATAATGTCCCGCTGCAACGCGCGGGGTGTCATCTAGTAGTACATATAGATGCGTACTCTATTTTTTCCTTAAAATATTACATAAATTTCTTATTTTTATGTTGCACAGAAAAAAATTGTTGTTCGTCATTTTAATCTAAAATTTAATATTTTAGATCCATATCAGATAAAGTTATTTTGGATAGGGAACCCACCAAATAGTTCTTACGGAACTGAAATCGCACCAACCATACATGTCATCACTTCAGTAGACAGGGAATGATGTAGAAATTACTTGATAATGAGAATATGGATCACCATTAGTGTCAGAAGTACTTAACTGGAGAGCAACCAAGATAGGAATAGCTAAGAAAAAAGGGATAAGATTAGTCAATTGCAAAAATAATCAGCTCTATCGTGCAATCAAGCCGTGAGTACAGCCTAGAAAAATATAGCAAGATCAATTAGCAACCGCTCCAAATATTCAGTGACAACGGCAAATGTTTTGCAATCGATCAAACTTAATTTTTTTTTTCTACACAGTGCAAACCACGTCACATCCGCACGCAACTAGTTATCCATGTAGCCAATTCTATCGTGGCATCTGAATTTACCAATGGCTCGCCAAATTTCTTGTACGGCATACCAGTTCCCATACCAGGTGGTAAAATCCTGAGTCCGCCACTGAGTATTACCTAGCAGTCTGCATAGTTGTATGAGTCAACTGCAAAAATAAAAATATATAAAAGTATTCTAAAGAAAAAAATCATTGTTGACATTCTAATTAAATTGATAATACAAATTTTAAATTGTCAATACAAATTTATTATGAGAATAGCAAAGTCACGGTCAAACACATTCTAATTGACAGCTGTAATGGAAAAAAAAAGCAGTGAGCAGAATTATTTAGTCGGCTATTGAAAAGTAAGGATTTTATATTCAAATAGCAAATATGCCCGTGCGTTGCAACGGGAATAAGAAAAATCTATGTCACCGAGCACATAAAGTTGTCGTTGACATGGCGGTGCGCCGGCCTCCAGGTTATATGACGTTGACGCAACGATCTTTGATCGATGTTGCATGAATAGTTTCAATCCTAAAAGAGGGCTCTAGTTTCAATCTTATATTAATATAAAAATTCCCGTGCGTTGCTGTGGGTTGACTTTTACTGAATATACATATGTTTTGACTATCTCATATAACCCAACACTCATTTATCCCACAACTTCTATTGCCTTCACATTTGCGCGGTCCTTATGTCCCATAATAACTATCGACCAGTGGTGGCTACTTCGCTGCTATAGTTGGTAACCATAACCGATGTGGCCACCGCCGACCAGCATCAGCTCCTTGAAATCTACAATTAGTGCACGATAGCCAATGTGGCAAGTACCGACCGCCGGCGGCTTCTTCACGTCCGCTGCTGTAAACGATCAAGCCTGTGCTTTGCTACGAACTATAGTTTCTTTTGTTTGGTACATAATTACAATTTCTTTTGGAGCTATATGGCTTGAATAATATTAAAATATTTCCAGTACAATTTCCCATCAATTTGAGTCGCTTAGTCCAAATACAACATAATCAAGGTATTCTCGAAAATAAAAAATGGTGTATTTATTTTTGTTGCCAAGTAGCTTTTTTATATAGTGCTCAAAGACTGAACATAACTATTTTCTTAACAACGACATGGTCAAATGGCTGGTACTCCCTCCGGAATTGTCTTCGCAATAGGAGATCGTCATCATAGCAAAGATTCGGGCTTTCACCCAGGCGACCCGGTCGGTGGCCCCCCCACCCCTTGCCGCTCTTGAGAGTCCCCCGTGGTGCTCCGTCGAGAGCCTCTCCCGCCGCCGGCGTTCGCGCTGGTTGGTGTCGAGATGGGCTAGGGTGGCTCCCCTCCGTGTATAGAGTAGGGATCTGTAGAAGTAGTGGTAGTTCTAGGTCTCCCTGTATGGTGTCGTTGTGGAGTAGCTCCCCGGTCCTCTGCAGCCAAGGATGGGGGACCTCGAAGCTTTGCTCCGTTTCTGCGGCGGCGTGGTGGCGCGCGGCGACACAAGCGGTGGTCAAGGTGGAGAGCATCTCCGAAAATAAGGCCTGCATCGGCAGCGTCGCCGGCGAGAAGGCGGGCATCTCGCTGGATTGGTTGAATCCGTCCCCTCTTCATGCTCTCGGGTTGAGAAGGAGAAGGATGGGGTTGGACCTCTGCCTCAATAAGCCCGATCTACCTGCACTGCTTCATCGTCATCTTCTCCGCTCGCATCCCCAGGTCCGTGGCAGGCTCTCTGGGTGTGATAGTGAGTTGTTTTCATCGAGACGGCGTGGTGGTGCTTGCACCAGTCCGGTGAGCTTGAAGGACGCCTTTCTCTCTTCTTGGGATGCCATGGTGGAATTGCAGGAGGAGGAGGATGGGAGGATGGAGGGCGATCTGGGGTGGTGTTCGAGCCCAAGAACCTGCGTTTGGAGCTTCTCGGCGGTTATCCGTGATGGATCTCCGTTATCCATGGCCATCAGATGGCCAATCAAGCCGAAGATCGGCGTCTCAACCTCCCTTGTGAGGCTCTACTGGAATGAGCTTGCTGATGGAGTTGCTGGGATGGAGGCAAGTGGCTTGATCCCCGTCGAAGTCCTCGGCTGCAGCGGGCTTGTTCGTCGCTCCGCAGTGGTGAAGAAGAAGGCCCCGATTGCTTTTCCAGATTTGTCGGCAGGGGCCTTTTTACAAATGTTGAGGACCTATTTGTTCTTTTCTTATTTCCTGAGGTCCTTTCTAGTTTCATTTACATCCACTGTTTGATTGTAATGAAGGTTCTGCCCCTTCGGGGCGCTCATTGTACAAAAAAAAATCATAGCAAAGATTCTAGTACAACCATTTCTCTGTTCTTATCGTTTCTATTTTCTACTCTCCCTTGGCTGCTTGTCTTTCCTCTTGGCACAACCCAAGTACAACGACCCATGGAAATCAACAAGAAAGAATGATCATGAGGTAGTAGGGGCCAGATCCTAGGCTAGCTCCATTAGTTTAGAATGCCGCTGTGATTGTATGGCTGCATTATTTCCCCAGTCACGTTGGTAGCAAACGACAACTGGTCTCCACAACATAGGTTACGGTGACAGATAATCTCTTCCGGTGCGAGAGAGCTGGTAGCTAGGATGCCAGTTCCGCTTCCATCAGTCTTCACCAACATAGAGCTGAGCTCCAATACTCAAAGAAGGCAACAAATGCAGCCGCGCCGGTGCCGCTTAGCCTGAACCTTCGGAAGTATCTGCCCCAATGGGAAACGTGCAAGCTCCGACTCATACCTCAGCCAATCCGGAGTTGGGTGGATGTCAGTTTAGAGGTCCAACGTGTCTTCCCCTTCGCCAGTGCCAGCATCCCCTCCCCTTCTCTGCACCTCACAACTTTTCCTCCTCCCTTCCTCAAATTTCCTCCATCCGTCCCTCTCTCTCCCCGGCACCGGCGAGGATCTATCGGATCGGGGGCGAATCGGGGAGGAAAGACCCGACGGCGGCATCCCCTGTGCCTCCCTGCTACGAGAGGAGCAGCTACAACGGCGGACGGCAGCCATGATCTTCCTGGCTGATGAAGAAGCGATGAACATGGACTGGGAAGGTCGCGCGTGTGTAGCACAGTAGCGGTGGAAACGGCGGCAAGAGGCGGACATTAGAAGCCGGTGGCGGCAGAGTTAGCTCCAAGCCACGCGTGTGGTCCCTGCGAGAAAGGGGAATCGGGATGGAGGCGTTCTAAAGAATCCAGTAGGCAGGGAGCAAACCGGGTTTTTTCACTAATCGGTGGCAGTGGTGGGTCATTGTTATGAACTCTAGGGGTATTTCGGTAAAATTATGTTGGACGAAAATTTTGGCAGAAACCTTAATGACTTTATTATTAGGTAAAGATAAGATATCAAGACTACAAAAGAAATATAAAAATATTAAGAAGCAGGGATTAATAGAGTACACTTTCAACCATTTAAATTTAGCAAACCATCTGATTTGTGTTAGCTATTTGATCATAATGCGTAAACGCATGGTCAGAACTTTAAGAACGATGCAAATAACAATATACGGAGTGAAGCGATGAGTGAAATCAGGATAGAGATACCCACGTGCATGTCAGAGTGAAGCTAGCTTCAGCCCAATGGGTTGGGTTGCATGCAACCAGATGGAAAATATAACTGAAGATAGATGATATGGACCTGAGCATACGGAGAAGTACAGGAATACTGAGGGAAGAAATAAAAAATCATCTTTGAAATCTGTTTACTCACCGTGCCCATGATTTTCCATGCATCTTATCTTAAGCACACCACCAAGGCATAGATCCATTTTTTCCCTTGTGGGAGACCGATATGCATCAAATAGGATAATAGATTAATTACCGTCAAGGCCTCATGGGTTGGCAAGAGAAGATCTAGTTTGGAGTATCCATCCGTTAAACCCGGAAATAAAAATAGATTAATTATATCCATGAAGCGAGATTCATACTCATGGGCGTAGACACACATCATGATGATCGGCGGCGGCAGCTAAGCGAAAGAAACCTAGAAGACACAGAGGTAATACAGTTATTTTTTTTGGCAGAACGCACGCAGCTGTGATATTGTTCCTTTTGTCAGGATGGACTGTCACGCGGCCTGAGGAGATTTTTACCGAACCCTACCTCTCATGTGAGCATATTCAAAAGGTGAGTCGTGCAACTCCCGACTTCTTGAGCCACGTCTGCAACTTGATCGGACGACACCGGGTACATCGCTCGAGAATCGCATGGACAGAATAAGGACTCGTGCACTTGTGGGACACTTAAGCGTAGGAAAAAACACTTAGCGAACCTTTAATCCTAACCATGGAATTTACATCTTACGGCCATTCTACGCGTTTTCTACAGGATTATCGTGGGAGCTCGTATGGTGCATCCAATTAGTAAATATAAGATTCCGTAGTATTTGAAAACAATCAATACAACCTTTGTGTTTGAGTTTTATTTGTCTTTGGTGGATTGCTTTAATAGAAAACAAAAAGTTACAAATTTTTGTGATTTTTGAACTTTCCAAAAATCAGGGATGTTACAGACAACCACCCTTAATAGAAATCTCGTCCCGAGATTTGGGAAGGCTAGAAAGAAAGGTTAGGTTTGGGTAAATGGGTTCCAGAACAATTGGGTGGGCTACCACCCTTAAAAGAAACTTTTGTGGGTAGTCTAAAACTCTTGTCTAACTGGTTGCTGGTTTTACTATATCTTCAGCAGGAGTCATACTTCATTATCCATAGTATTCTTGCATGGAAAATATCAACTCCTTGTTGGTATTGGTGTCTTGAATCCAAGTATATAACCTTTAGGATTCCATGGGTTAATATTATCGTCCAATAGGATGTTTGCATACATATATCTTGGAGTGTGTGGTTTAACTCAAGATGGCTTGAGTAGAACTTTCCCTCATGGTAGAGTTACAAACCAACAAAATTATGTTGAACTACCTTTGACACTGAGGGGTCACTCTTTGGGTCAATCAAAAGACCAACTTGAGAGTATTTCACAACATCATCTCATTTATTAGAATGGAAACATATTTTATCAAGCATTCATTGTATTTCATTACACCGGAAGCATCTTAAGGTACATTTGTTTCTAAAGTAAAACATTGCATAAGACTCAATATTGGACAGATAGTTCTTGATGCTCAACATGTCTTCTTGAAGTTTTGGCCTCCTTATAGCTTCATGCTTCTCAGACTATTCTAACTTTGGGTTTTGGTGGCATGTTCCTCCTTTCTGGGCATTTGCTTGAACAATGTCCCATGTTTTTGCACTTGCAACATTGTATATGGCTGAGGTCCTTCTTTTCAATGCAATCGTCCGTGAAGTGTCCGGTCTCTCTACAACGATGGCAAAATACCATAGATATGTTCCTTTTCCCTTTCATTGGTATGGTCTTGGCCATCATATCTTCATACTGCTGTCTAGTATACTCAACTATGTTGGTTGAAGGTCTGGGTTTCTTGTTGGGATAATTCCTAGATAAATGTCCATCTTCTTCACAACAATAGCAATTCTTGGTGGGTTGTTTGGATGAATATGGATGTGGTGTAGTCTTGGCTTGAGTATTCATCTTGACATGGTCCATCTGAATAGTATCCAGCTTGCGTTTTCCCTTCACTTCTTGTTTTCCTAAGTTCTCTTGGAGTGCACTAAGCACTCCCACTTTGGCTTGTTGTCCAACTTGTTGTACCATGGGGTAAAGTGGATATTGTGTTGGAACATGTGTTGTTCCTTCACACAGAAAGCAAGTAACTTGAGTGAAGTATCCTTCAGTTGAGTTGTTTGCATCACTATGGGGCCACTCATCAGGACATTCCTTGGAATAGTGTCATATATCTCCATAAGCTTTGCAGGCTTTAAGTGTTGACCTTAATTATTCTTTTGTCTCCTGGTTATCTCTAACTATCAAGGGTTGATTGTTTTCACTATTGGCCAAGTTTGGGGACATCATCTTCACTATCTGTGATTGAGTATCCAACACTTGTTGCATTCCTGGTGTTAACTTCATATTGGGGTTGCTTGCTTGGTTCTGGGTCATGAGTTGTATCGGCTGAGTTTGAGCTTCTAGTAGCATCTGCATTGCTATTGAGTTCTCAGGGTTGTTGGCATTCTATCTAGACATCTATTTGAGGGTTCTAGGAAAGAGGAGTAGAGATTAGAAACATAACTAGAGGATGTTCCTATCCAAACACAACAGATCAAGGAAAATCATCTTGCAAACAACACATAACAAACATATAGCAACCCAATGATCACACCAAAGAACATCAATAGCAAGGCTATCAACTTGGTGGTATCAATTCTAACTTGAATGGTATTCAAAGTTTTGCTTTCTTTAACATCAATAGGTTCCTATCAACATCTTTTTCCCACCTAGCATGCAATTCAACTAACATCCTAACATTGTCATCAATTCTATTTTGAATGGTATTCAAAGTTTTCCTTTCTTTAACATCATGAGGCATAACCTTTATTTTAAGAAGATCAACATCAAGAGCAAGGCTATCAACTTTAAAAGCAAGAACATCAATTTTGCCAAACTTTTCCTCAACAGATTCGTTAAAAGTAGTTTGTGTACTAATAAAATTCTTAAGCATGTTTTCAAGATCAGAGGGTACACTTCTATTGTTGTTGTAGGAATTACCATAAGAATTGACATAACCATTACTATTATTAGAAGGATATGGCCTATAATTATTGCTACCAAAATTATTCCTATAAGCATTGTTTTTGAAATTGTTGTTTTTAATGAAGTTCATGTGAATATGCTCTTCTCGAGCAACCAAAGAGGCTAAAGGAACATTGTTTGGATCAACATAAGTTTTACCATTAACAAGCACAGACAAAATAACATCAAGCCTATCACTCAAGGAAGAGGTTTCTTCAACAGAATTTACCTTGTTACCTGGTGCAGCTCTCTCAGTGTGCCATTCAGAATAATTTATCATCGTATCATCAAGAAGCTGTGTTGTAGAGCCCAAAGTGATGGACATAAAGGTTCCTCTAGCAGATGAATCTAGAAGGTTTCTTGAAGAAAAATTCAGACATGCATAAAAGGTTTGGATGATCATCAAAGTAGTCAGTCCATGAGTGGGACAATTCTTTACTAAAGATTTGATTCTTTCCCAAGCTTTAGAAACATGCTCATTATCAAGTTGCTTAAAACTCATAATGCTACTTCTTAAGGATATAATCTTAGCAGGAGGATGCTATTTTCCAATGAACGCATCTTTACATTTAGTCCATGAATCAATACTATTTCTAGGCAAAGTGATGTAGCCCACCCAACTCCACAGAGTGCACCGATGACAAGATCACGCGCAAAGGCCATCAAAGATAAGGTGAACTCGCTCCTCTCATCCTATGCTTTCGGTCATGTGGAGAATGGTGCGCTACCTCATGGCGCAACGCTGTGTGTGCTCAGGTTCAAGTCCACCAAGGGTGCCCAAGAAGACGCGGAAGGCGAACGAGCAAGACCAGCACAAGGAGACGAAGCCGGGAAGCTCCAGGCGGCGGAACCTCCGGTGTTCCCACCGGAGCCTCCGCTCCCCGCTCACCACCGGAACCTCCGGTGTGGCCTCCGCCCAAAAGCCCTTCGGGAGGAAAGTGGCGGAGCTACCACCGGATCCACCACCGGAACCCAGGCGGAACCTCCGGGAACCCCACCGGAGCCTCCGCTCCACGACTCGCCACCGGAGCCTCCGGTGCTGCCTGCGCGCGGAACCCCATCGGGTGGGTGACCACGGAGCCACCACCGGACCCCACCGGAGCCTCCGCTCCATCCACCGGAACCTCCGGTGGAAACCACCGGAGCCTCCGCTACTGTGCGGACTGCGTGACACTTGCGGGCCTTGAGGCCTTGTTTCTTATCCTCCCACCTACCCCCTTTGGCACTAGACTATATATAGTCACCCCCATTCTCAGATCTAGGGTTAGAGTTGAATTTAGAACATTTGGAGCTCAGCTCTCTTGTATCCCTCTTTGAGGAACCATCCCTCCGACATCGTCGAGGATTGTATCAAGGCACATCCAAATACTTGATCTCTCCCTTTGGGTTTCTATCAAGTACTTGACCAATCTTCCTCTCGATTATCTTGAGGTTCTATTGGCGTAGTGGACCGGCTACGGGTGTAAAGCGGTTTCAATCAAGGTGAGCTCAGTTGAATCGATCGTTCCGTAGGCGGCCCTCGGGGTTAGTTGACGGAAGATTTGGGGTTCTTCGGTTCTTACTAGTTATCCTTGTGTTTGTTTGCCTTGCCCTCGATTCCCCCCTCGTTTCCCCCTCGTGTGTTCATCGAGTTCTTCGTGTTCTTCGTGTTCTCCGTCGATTCGTGAAGATCGGGCCAATCTAGGAGTAACCCTCCGCATCATCTGGTATCCAGAGCTAGATTGACACGAATCCGACACCCATACCCCTCCCCATCCACCAATTTTTCTTTTTCCACCAAGAATTTCGAAAATCCTCAAAAAATAGCCAAAAGGGAATTTGACCGATCTGTTGACTCGTTGCGTTTTTCGTGGTTTTTCTTCAGAGATTAGTTGCCAAACACCTTTCCACATCTTTCCATTCAGCCAATTTTTCCAATTTCGCCCAAAATTTTTCTTGATTTTGTGGGAATTTCGAATTTGAGCCAAAAACTCAGAAAATTTCAGCTCTTCGATTCTCCGGCAGATTTTGGAACTTGTGTTTCTTTGTCGTTTGTGATCCAAATTGAGTGCAACGAGTTGCTACGCGACGCCCACGACATCACCTACGCTTCCACATCATCGGATCGCCACGACATCGACTTCCCCACGGCCGCAAGTCCGTGATCATCAAAATAAGAGAGGTATAACTTGCTTCCGCTTGCACCACCCCATCCCATTGTGTTACTTACCTATCGGACTAGTTCTTTTTACACCGCTTGGCATCGCATTTGTGGCATCGAGAGTGCGAAGTTAGCGCTTGTGAGAGATTAGCTACCGAGTAGGCATTGGCACTTTGGAATCCATCAAAAAGAGAAAATCAAAAAAAAAAAAGAGAAAAAGAGAAAATAGAAAAAGAAGCAAAAGGATCGGTGCCAATTGCTTTCCATTGTAGGAACGTGTAGCATTGCGTCGCAAAAGAGAAAGAGTGACCGATTGCCACGGTGCGAATCTTGTTGCCTTTTCAACTTTGCGGTTTGAGCTAGCGTCCTCCTTGTGTTAGTGTGGCATTGAGCATTAGTCTACGTTAGGGCCATTTCGTTCTTCGCTCGTCCATTGGTCGCACTAACCCCATTTTTCCCTTGCGTGTGTGTGTTCCACCATATTTCCATCCTATAGGTTTGGTTTTTGTGCTAACTTTTTCTTTGAATTTTCTCCACGATTGACAACAAACTTTTCTTCGGTTTTGGTCGATTTTTCCTCGCCACTTTCCTAACCTATTTGCCTTCCATATAAAGTGTGTGTGTTGCCGTTTGCGGTTTCTTTCGATCTTTTGGTTTCGCTCTTGACATACCGCCCTACACCTAGGCTCGTCCACTAGCCTCAATACGACCAAAAAGGTAACGTTGGGTAAGTGAGGCGTCCATTTCTTCAATATCACCCTTGTGTGTGTTTTTGAGATGGCTAGGGAAGGAGTATTCACAAGTCCTAGCTCGGAAGACGAAGGCAACCCATTCTACAACGACAATGATTACGCCAACTTCGTCACCCACAATGACCACTTTCAACTCCGCGAACTCGTCAAGGACGGGTTGCAACGCTATGAGCGTCGACTCCAAGAGCAAGAGGCTCGAATGAATGATCAAATGACGCGCATCAACATCAACTTGGCCAATCTTGCCAATCGCCGTCATTCATCATCATCCTCAAGGTCTCGCCGCTCAAGCCACCGCAATCAAGATCCTCACCAACCTCGTCGCCATGATCGCCATGATCGCCACAACGTGGAGGAGGGTGGACAACCTCAACAAGCACCACCACCTCCTCCACAACATCAACAACCTCCGCGACGCAATCGGTATGAGGATAGCTCGCCATCACCACCACCTCGACATCGCCAAGGCCGTGGTGACCCTCTTCAACAACCGCAACGCCCGGACCTTCGACAACACCATCATCCTCCACCTCCACAAGGCCACGCTCAAGACTATGGCCACAACGATTTCGTGGAAGATGCTCGTCAACATCGAAGGCCACCAAGGCGCCATGCGCGTCCCAACAACAATGACCGCCAAGAACATGATCATCCTCAACAACCTCTCCAAGAACAAGAACGTCCTCAACAACATCACAATGGCCATGATGATAGTGAACGTCGTGAAGCTAGGCTCCGTCACCACCAACCACCACCACCTAATGACCACCGGCGTCATCCTCCCCATCATGATCGCCACCGCCAAGACAATGAGGATGATCCCTATGATGATTCACCTCCCATGTATGATGAAGACCCCCATGAGCGCCAACATGCGCGCCTCCATCGTCCGCAAGAGGACAACAACATGAGTGCTCTTCGTTTCAATGTCCCCAAGTTCAATGGTGAGAATGATCCCGAAGACTATCTTGCTTGGGCTCTCAAGGTTGACAAGATCTTCGGCATTCACAACTTCACCGACAAGAAGATGGTTGCTCTAGCATCTTTGGAATTCGAAGGCTATGCACTCTTATGGTGGGATCGTCTACAAGCCGAACGAGTCCGCAATCGCGTTGCTCCTATTGCCACTTGGAATGAGATGAAGCAATTCATGCATGCTCGATTCGTTCCTCCTCACTACAAGCGTGACCTCTTCAAGAAGCTTCAAGAACTTCGTCAAGGTGTGAAGTCCGTTGATGAGTACTACAAGGAAATGGAGACATCTTTGATCCGCGCTCATGTGATAGAATCTCAAGAGCAAACAATGGCCCGCTTCCTCAATGGCCTCAACTATCCTATAAGGAAGATTGTCGAGTATCAACCGTATGACAACATTGTGGCCCTTGTCCACCAAGCTCTTAAGGCGGAACGTCAAATTGCGGAAGATCTCAAATATAGCAAGCAAAAGGCTTTCTTCAACTCAAGACCATCATCCTCTACTCCAATGACACAAGCTCCTCCTCCAACTACCACCAAGAGCAACCCGCGAGCCTCTAGTGCTCCCAACAAGTCTTCCCAACAATTCAAGAAGCAAGCTACTCCAACCTCATCCTCAAGTGCTCCTCAAGTCAAGTCAAGCACTATTACTTGCTTCAAGTGTGGTGGTAGTGGACACAAGTCCTTTGAATGCTCCAACAAGATGATCATGATTGTCAACCAAGATGGTGAACGTGACTCTATGAGCGAAGGCGAATACTATGCCTTGCATCAAGTTGCTCTCAACCCTTTGGACGTCTCCAACGATGATGAAGAAAGTGTGTATTGCGATGAGGACAAGAACCCATCCCTAGTGGTCACAAGAGTCCTCACTTCTTCTCCTCAAGATGAGCAAGATCAACGGTGCAATCTCTTTCAAACAAGAGCCGGTATTGATGGCAAGTCAATCAAGGTCATCATCGACGGTGGAAGTTGTCACAACTTAGCTCGCAAAGAACTTTGCGACAAGCTCAAATTGCCTTACAAGCAACACCCTCACCCATACCATGTCCAATGGCTTAGTGACTCCGGCACCTTCAAGATTCAACACATGGTCTCCGTGACTTTCAAGATTGGTCCTTATGAAGACACGGTAGATTGTGACGTTGTTCCTATGACCGTGTGTCATCTTCTTCTTGGCCGACCGTGGCAATACGACAAGAGTGCTATCCATGATGGGCGTACCAATCACTATAGCTTCAAGTGGAACAACAAGACATTCGTTCTTCGTCCCATGTCTCCTAGCCAAGTGATCGCCGACAACGCCAAGACTCTTGCACGTCGACAAGAAGAGCTCAAATCTCGTGAGATGAGTGGTGAGAGAGTGATCCACCAAAAAGTGAGTGAGAGCCACAAGCCAAATATGAGTGGAAAAATTACGAGTGATGCCAAAGGCTTTGCCTTACTTGCCACCAAAAGAGAGATGCGAGCGCTAAGAGAGGACCCAACCATACTTCACTTTGTCCTATTGTGCAAAGGGGAAGCGCTTGAAACTAACGACATGACAAATCTACCTCCCTCTTTGTTGCCTTTGTTGCAGGAATTTGAAGACGTTTTTCCCGATGAGCTCCCTCCGGGCCTTCCTCCCCTTCGAGGAATCGAGCACCGTATTGACCTCATTCCGGGTGCGCCCCTTCCAAACCGCGCTCCTTACCGCACCAATCCCGAGGAGACTAAGGAGATTGAGCGCCAAATCCAAGAGCTACTCGAAAAAGGTTTTATTCGCGAATCCCTTAGCCCTTGTGCCGTGCCGGTTATCCTTGTTCCAAAGCAAGATTCTACTTCCCGCATGTGTATGGATTGTCGCCCTATCAATGCTATCACCGTTAGATATAGACATCCTATTCCTAGGCTCGATGACATGCTTGATGAATTGAGTGGTGCTACTATCTTTTCAAAAATTGATCTTAAAAGTGGTTACCATCAAATTCGTATGAGTATAGGTGATGAATGGAAAACGGCTTTCAAAACAAAACTTGGTTTGTATGAATGGCTTGTTATGCCCTTTGGTCTTTCGAATGCCCCATCTACCTTCATGCGTCTCATGAATGAAGTTCTACGTCCTTTCATTGGCAAATTTGTTGTGGTTTACTTCGACGATATTCTCATTTATAGCAAATCTTTGGAAGATCACCTTGATCATGTTTCACAAGTATTGTTGGCTCTTCGCAATGCAAAACTTTTCGCCAATCTTTCCAAATGCAATTTTTGCACCAACAAGCTTGTTTTCTTGGGTTTTGTGATCTCGTCCAATGGTATTGAAGTAGATAACAAGAAGATTGAGGCAATTAGGAATTGGCCCAACCCTACTTCCGTGGGTGAGATAAGGCGCTTTCATGGCCTTGCCGGTTTCTATCGCCGCTTTGTCAAAGATTTTTCAACTATTGCTTGCCCTTTGAATGAACTTACCAAAAAGAATGTCCCTTTTGTTTGGGGCAATACGCAACAAAAAGCTTTCGACACACTTAAGAAATGCCTAACCGAAGCCCCTTTGCTTGTCTTACCGGATTTCGAGAAAACTTTTGAGATTGAATGTGATGCTAGTGGTATAGGAATTGGTGGCGTTCTCATGCAAAACGGACGCCCCGTTGCTTACCATAGTGAAAAACTTGATGGTGCTAAACTCAATTACCCCATCTATGATAAGGAACTCTTTGCTTTGGTTAGAGTGCTAGAAGTTTGGCAACACTACCTTTGGCCAAAAGAATTTGTCATTCATTCCGATCACGAATCATTGAAATACTTGAAAAGCCAAACCAATTTGAACAAACGGCATGCTAAGTGGGTTGAATTCATTGAATCTTTTCCTTATGTCATTAAGTACAAGAAAGGTAAAGAGAATGTGGTAGCCGATGCCTTGTCTAGGAAAGAATGCCTTCTTACACGTCTTGACATCAATGTGATTGGTTTGGATGAAATCAAAGACTTATATGCTTCCGATGCTTTCTTTGGTCCTATATTTGAGAAGTGCTTGCCTAACCGAGGTTTCGATGATTTCTATCTTCACAAAGGTTTCTTGTTTAAGGCTAACAAATTGTGTATCCCCGAGTCTTCTCTTCGCTTGTTGTTATTGAAGGAATCACATGAAGGAGGCCTCATGGGACACTTTGGACGCGACAAGACCTATGCCATGCTCTCCACCAACTACTATTGGCCCAAGATGAAGCACCACGTTGAGAGACACGTCAAGAGATGTTCCACATGCCTCCGAGCTAAGTCCACTTCCAACCCTCATGGTCTTTACATGCCATTACCTATCCCACATGAACCTTGGAGTGATATTAGCATGGACTTTGTGTTAGGCCTTCCACGAACTAAAACCAACATGGATTCAATCTTTGTAGTTGTGGATCGTTTCTCTAAGATGGCACATTTCATTCCTTGTACCCGAACCGACGATGCTTCACATGTTGCTACTTTGTTTTTCAGGGAAATTGTGCGTTTACATGGTGTACCTACTTCAATTGTCTCGGACCGCGACGTCAAGTTCACCTCCTACTTTTGGAAGACATTGATGGCCAAGCTCGGCGTCAAGCTACTATTCTCCACCGCCTATCACCCACAAACGGATGGACAAACCGAGGTCGTCAACCGCACAATCTCTTCACTACTTCGAGCATTGATCAAGCCCAACTTGAAGAATTGGGAGGAATGCATCCCACACGCCGAGTTCGCCTACAACCGTGCTCTCCATCAAGCTACCAAGAAGAGCCCCTTCGAGATCGTCTACGGCTTCAACCCCAACACCGCCCTTGACATACTCCCTTTGCCTCTACGCGAGCGAGCAAACATGGACATCGACAAGCGCACCGACTACATCAAGAAGCTACACGACTCCACACGGGCTACGCTTGAGAAGCATTCAGAGCACCGAGCCTCTATCATGAACAAGAACAAGAAACCCATGGTGTTCCAAGAAGGTGACCTCGTGTGGCTACACTTGCGCAAGGACCGGTTCCCCGACGAGCGCAACTCCAAGCTCAAGCCAAGAGGTGACGGTCCCTTCAAGGTCATCAAGCGCATTAACAACAACGCCTACAAGCTCGACTTACCGCAATCCAAGTACCTCGTCCACAACTCCTTCAATGTCAAGGACCTCTCTCCCTTCCATGGATACCCAAGTGATGAAGACGACGCCGAGTCGAGGTCGACTCTTTTTCAAGGGGGGGGAGATGATGTAGCCCACCCAACTCCACAGAGTGCACCGATGACAAGATCACGCGCAAAGGCCATCAAAGATAAGGTGAACTCGCTCCTCTCATCCTATGCTTTCGGTCATGTGGAGAATGGTGCGCTACCTCATGGCGCAACGCTGTGTGTGCTCAGGTTCAAGTCCACCAAGGGTGCCCAAGAAGACGCGGAAGGCGAACGAGCAAGACCAGCACAAGGAGACGAAGCCGGGAAGCTCCAGGCGGCGGAACCTCCGGTGTTCCCACCGGAGCCTCCGCTCCCCGCTCACCACCGGAACCTCCGGTGTGGCCTCCGCCCAAAAGCCCTTCGGGAGGAAAGTGGCGGAGCTACCACCGGATCCACCACCGGAACCCAGGCGGAACCTCCGGGAACCCCACCGGAGCCTCCGCTCCACGACTCGCCACCGGAGCCTCCGGTGCTGCCTGCGCGCGGAACCCCATCGGGTGGGTGACCACGGAGCCACCACCGGACCCCACCGGAGCCTCCGCTCCATCCACCGGAACCTCCGGTGGAAACCACCGGAGCCTCCGCTACTGTGCGGACTGCGTGACACTTGCGGGCCTTGAGGCCTTGTTTCTTATCCTCCCACCTACCCCCTTTGGCACTAGACTATATATAGTCACCCCCATTCTCAGATCTAGGGTTAGAGTTGAATTTAGAACATTTGGAGCTCAGCTCTCTTGTATCCCTCTTTGAGGAACCATCCCTCCGACATCGTCGAGGATTGTATCAAGGCACATCCAAATACTTGATCTCTCCCTTTGGGTTTCTATCAAGTACTTGACCAATCTTCCTCTCGATTATCTTGAGGTTCTATTGGCGTAGTGGACCGGCTACGGGTGTAAAGCGGTTTCAATCAAGGTGAGCTCAGTTGAATCGATCGTTCCGTAGGCGGCCCTCGGGGTTAGTTGACGGAAGATTTGGGGTTCTTCGGTTCTTACTAGTTATCCTTGTGTTTGTTTGCCTTGCCCTCGATTCCCCCCTCGTTTCCCCCTCGTGTGTTCATCGAGTTCTTCGTGTTCTTCGTGTTCTCCGTCGATTCGTGAAGATCGGGCCAATCTAGGAGTAACCCTCCGCATCACAAAGCTAGCAACCATTCTTTAGCTCTTCCTCTCAAAGAGAAAGCAAAAAAATCCAGTTTAATAATATCTCCATCTACATCCTTATATTTTTTGCATCTCACGGATTTCAACAAAATTATTAAGATGGGCAGCAGCATCATTAGTACTAACACCAGAAAATTGCTCTCTCATAACAGGATTTAACAGGGCATGCTTAATCTCATAACAATAAGCAGTAGGAGCAGGTAGAGCAATAGGTTGTGCTAATAAAATCATTGTTGTTTGTGCTAGTGAAGTCACACAACTTAGTGTTCTCGAGAGTACTCTTTTTAACAAGATTAAAAAGAGTATAAAAATAACAACTAGAATAAGATTTTTGTTTTGTTTGTGTTTTTATATAGAGAAACAAACAAGATAAAATAAAATAAAATAAGCAAAACAAAAACAAAGTAAAGAGACTGGAGGTGAGAGACTCCCCTTGCAGAAATCCTCTTCCTCCCCGGCAACGGCGCCAGAAAATCTTGACGGTGCACGGGCTGCACTCGTTGGGAAACCCCAAGAGGAAGGTATGAAGAGCATAGCAGCAAGTTTTCCCTCAGAAAGAAACCAAGGTTGAATCGACCAGTAGGAGAAAGAAATCACTTCTGAAGGTTGAAGACAACTGATGTTGGCAGGGCGCACTATCGGTTCAGTAGCAACGTGGAATCTACACAACACAATCAAAGTACTTTGCCCCAAAGAAACAGTGAGGTTGTCAATCTCACTGGTTTTGTTAGCACAAAGGATTAGATGTATAGTGTGGAAAATAGTACTTGTTTGCAGTAAATAAAAAGAGAACAATGATGGCAGTGAGTGAGAGGAAAGCAGTAACTGCAATAGGAAAAAAGTGGTTGCAGTGGTTGTATTATCAGTATAAAGAAATGGACTGGGGTCCATAGTTCATTAGTGGTGTCTCTCCAAAACATATAGATAACATGCTGGGTAAGAAAATTACAGCTGGGCAAAGGCTGCACCGTAGTGCATACGCATGACATCAAAGACTTCTTAAACATCAAAAGACCCACGTATCTAAAAGATGTCCAAAGACTGACGGGTTCAGCAGCCGCCGTAAGCAGGTTTATAAGCCGGCTTGGTGATAAAGCTCTGCCATTATACAAATTGTTGAACAAATCCGACAAATTTAAATGGACAGAAGAGGCGGACAAAGCTTTAACCCAGTTAAAAGAAACTTTGATGAAAGCTCCAGTTTTGGCATCGCCAAAAGATGAAGAACCCATTTTACTGTATCTTACAGCAACTAACAGGGTTATCAGTGTAGTGATAATCATGGAAAGACGCAAGGATGAACAAAGCATACCAAATCAGTATCCGGTTTACTACATCAGCGAGGTATTCTCTGAATCAAAACAAAGGTATCCACATTATCAAAAACTGGCATATGGCGTGTTTTTCGCATCTCGGAAACTCCGCCATTATTTCCAAGGACATTCCATAATAGTGGTAACCAAAGCACCACTAGGGGTTATCATCAACAATGCAAAGCAACATGCCGAGTTGCTAAATCGAGCATTGAACTAGCTGTGTTTGACATTAAGTACCAACCGAGGACGACAATCAAATCCGAGGTTTTGGCATATTTTATCGCCGATTGGACATAAGCAATGGAAAACACACCAATACCGAAATCAGAATATTGGATCATGCATTTTGATGGATCCAAAATGAAAGAAGGCGCTGGAGCTGGTGTAGTGCTAAAATCTCCAAAAGGTGACATTATGGAGTATGTATTACAAATACACTTCAACGCCAGCAACAATGTGGCAGAGTACGAAGCATTGCTTCATGGCTTGCATATTGCAAAGGAGATTGACATCAAGTGTATACTATGCTATGGTGACTCGGATTTGGTGCAGCATCAGCTAAACCAAACATGTAATGCGAAAAGCCCCATCATGACCGAGTATCAGAGAACAGTTGACGAGTTCGCCATTTGCTTCCTAGAATTTGAAGTACTTCATATCAAAAGGGAAGAAAATTGGAACGTGGATACTCTAGCCTGCATGGGCTCAGAAAGTGTGAAAACTCTACCACCTGGTGTGTTCGTCCAACATTTACATGAACCATCAATAAAAGGTGGAGATGTTGACTATCCTCTAGTTTCCGAGTCAATAGAAGTTCTGCTTGTTAACCCGGATTGGACAATTCCATACTTAAACTTATTAGTTGATCAGAAGTTTCCGGATGGAGCAGATGAAGTCTTGCAAAGGCAGATACAACGCCGATGCAAAGGATACACGGTAATCAATGGTTGCCTGTATAAACGCAGTACTACCAGAATTTTTCAGTGATGTATTTCGCCAGAAGAAGGACGAGAAATTTTGCAAGAAATTCACGCAGGGGATTCCGGACATCATGCTCAATCAAAAAGCATAGTTAAAAAAGCATTTCGTGCAGAGTTTTTCTGGCTCACAGCCAAGACAGACGCAGAACACATAGTTAACACTTGTGTCGGATGTCAGTATTATGCCAAGCAGATGAATATGTCAGCTCAAGCACTCAAAACTAACCCCATAACATGGCCATTCTCGGTCTGGGGGCTACATATGATGGGACACTTCAAAACTGCAAGAGGCAGACTTACACATCTACTCGTTGCAGTGGATAAGTATTCCAAGTGGGTGGAAGCAATACCCATCAGAAAACTTGACGGTATAACCGCCAGAAATTTCGTCATTGACATAGTCATGCGATACGGCGTTCTACATAGCATAATCACGGATAACGGGACAAATTTCTCCATTAGAGAGTTGGCAAAATATTGCCGACAAACGGGACTCCGCCTAGATCTAGCATCTGTGGCTCACCCACAATCAAATGGACAGGTTGAGCGAATGAATAGTTCAATACTGCAAGGAATACGCCCAAGACTCGAATCTCCTCTCCATAGAGAAGCTGGAGCATGGGTAGAAGAACTACCTTTCGTGCTTTGGAGTATTCGAACGACGCCAAATAGATCAACTGGACAAACACCTTTTTTCTTGGTTTATGGTGCAGAAGCAATGCTTCCCATGGACATGATCCATGATAGCCCAAGAGTGCAAGCATACGATGACTCGGATGCCGAAAACGCACGACAGGATGCGGTCGATCTCTTAGAAGAAGAACGAGACCTTGTGTTACAAAGATCCGCCATTTATCATCAAGGTTTACGACGGTATCATTGTCAGAAAGTCAAACACTGATCTTGTAAAGTAGGTGGTTGGGTGCTAAGATTGGTACAGGACAGAAAATACAAGTTAGCCCCGATCTGGGAAGGACCATTTGTCATTAGAAAGGCTATGAAAAATGGAGCTTATTACCTTGTAGATATCCGAGACACGGAGGATGACCCAAAAAATCCGAATCGCAAGAGAAAAGGAAACATAGATGTAGAACTTGGAGACACAAATAGGCCCTGGAGCATCCAGCAGTTACGTCCCTTCTACACTTAGTTCAAATTCTATGTAAATATCTTTGAGATCATGAAATAAAGTTGTCAGAATTCATGCATTTTGTTTTGTCTTGTCATTTTCTTTCAAAGCATAAGTCCGTCTTATCTATTTCCCAATGATTTTTCAAAATGTTAACCTGAATTTTGCCTGCGTGCTCGGTGTTAAAAAACTGAATGCTTTTGTAGCCTAAAGAGGCTTAAGAAACCCAGATTGTGCCTACGTGCCTAAGTTTCATACTTTTCCAAAATTCTTTATTTCCTAAGTAATATCTGATTGTTTGTGTGCTGGGTCACTGGAATTAGTAAGTAAAAGTGCCTATGTATAATCCATGATTCCGAGTTTTGACTGATAGGTCTGAACCGAGTCACTCGGCGTGAAGATTACATACTTTTGAGCCACTTCAAACACTAAGGAAAGTTAAGGAAAACAAGCCAGAGAACTTAGAAGGGAAAGGAATGAAAAACTTGCGAAGACTAAAATTTTACTGCAAAAGGACAAAATACTTGTTTATACAAAAGATAGATAGCATTACAAAGTGATATTACATTGAAGAATAGCAATTCTTTCTATTATATCGAATTGCTACGCAGGAATCATATGGCGTCTTCATAGTCGGCATCATCATCGTCGTCGTCACTGTCGCTTAGGTTCTCCGGAGTTGTCAGAATTTCTTCCTCCGGGTAGAACGTGGAGGTTGACACCATCCGAGCTATCTTGGAGGCATGCCCCTTGACAGACTCGAAGATATCGGCCCTCTGATCTTCCGTGTATCCTTGAGGGTCACCGGTAGCAACGCGCCAGGATTTCGCGGTGGTGTAATGTAAGGACCCCAGACCGGCAGTCTGAAACCCTACGTATGCATACATTCACGATCCCAGAAAGATCAGTCGTGAACAACATACACAGTTGGCACACAGAAATACATCATCCATTACACGAATACATAAAGGTATTACATAAAAGAACACATGATCAAGTTTAACGCAACTGCCACACGGGGCAGGCAACTTATCAAACACAGCGGAAGACAATTAAAACACAACGTAGTTGAGCCCAAGTCACGCCTTAACCTACAGGCTGCTGACCCGGAGACGATCCTAGTTCGCAAAGCCGTCAACTCCGTACTTCTCTTCATAGATCTCCTTCGGAGACTCCTTCTCCAAATCTGATAAGTAGATACCAGGGGCGAAACCATAATGAGTACATTTGAATGTACTCAGCAAGACATCCATCATGTCACTTACCAACATGCAAATATGCTTATATGGTGGAATAGGTAGGCTATAAATAGGGTTCACTATCAATGGTGTTCATATAAGATGACACCACAGTTGCAGTCAGGTTAATCTGTATCTTCGTTGAAGAAGATACTTCAGAAGAAAAATAATATAGTTTTATTTCTCTTGTAGATATCGCATGTACAAGAGGTTTTGTAAAACTTTGTTAAAGAATATTTTCTCTTTGCAAAACTTCTTGGAATCAGCTTCCAGAATTCTTGCTTAGAGTAGAAAATGTTTTCTTTGCAAAACATTTTGTTTTGTATAACATCATCTGGCTTTTCATCATCGACGATACCTCCACGGTATAAGTTTCCATTCTTTTCCGAACTTCACAAGTTCAACACTTCCTTTCCAAAGATTCCCTTTCAAAAACTTCCTTTTTAAAAACATTGACACAATGCTAGCTACATGGCCATTCAACTGTCCATATCCGAGGACGCGGCTTCTTCGAAAAAGTTGTACTCTGCAGAGGTGTACACATCCACCAGATCCAGTACACCTCCCGTGAACAATCACGGACTGTAACAACAGTATGTAAACATCAGGTATCTGATCATAACCATCCACTATGTTCAAGCTAGAATATGCCTATCTCTCAGTTGGGTTTTACCACATCCCCGGCACCGAGCTAATCCCCGCCAAGCCAGGATGTCTCAACTGATGCATCCGGAGGGAAAATTAATCCCACACTTTATATGCCTCAACATTGGGAGTTTTGACGACATTCGGTTCGAGGGTACGACGCCCCTTATAGCAAGTGAGATAGCACACACTAATAAGAACAAACTTCAAGTTAAGCCCCGTGCCCATGTTAGGGTAGGGTGGCAGTACGGTAAGGTTGTCCGGCGAAGACTAGGTTATGTGTCATTTTTGAAAACACCACCTTCTCAAAAATGACCACTTCCACATTCCTCCGGAGAACAAGGATCCGCCTTTTCTCCGTTTTTTTCCGTAAAGCCTTTGTTTCGTAGAATCACAATTTTAGGGTGTCCACTTAGGGACTAGTATATTTGATGGTATTAAATACCATATGGTGGCCTATGGGCTTGGTATTACCAAGTTTAACTACTGGCATAATAGTAACCTATATACTAGTATAGTAGTAATAGCCACATCAAAAATAGTTTTGATAATCAAGTTTTTGTAAAACTTCAGAGGTAAAACATGCATGATATTTAATGGTAAGTATTGTATCAGCAAGCAATCAGGATGCTTGCCTGGTATCTCTTTGTGTCCCTGGTTGTTGGAGTGACTGGAACTTGAAACAGAGCTTCACGACACTTCCTTCCTCTTCGCTTTCTAACGCCGTAAAAAAGAGAATAAAGGACACACATTCAGAACCAAACAAGACAAACAAGGCTACAAGTAATACATACAGCAAGCAATCAAGAAGTACCACCCAAGTTCTCAATTTTTCCCTTAAGAAAAATTGGCATAAAAACTATAGTTGAAAAGTCTGCTTTTTTCTAGTGTTTATGTATGGCCAATTCAATGATTTTTAGTTAAGAACACCATGGACCAGTGGGGTAGAGCACATGTTACTAGACAGTAGGGTGTCACATAAAACACATTTTTATGTCTAAAAACTCCCCCAACAATCTCTATGGCTAGCACATATAATTTGCTAAAATATTCAAGTGGTGAAAAAGGTTCATGACAACAAGTCAAACCTATTTTTCCACCATGAGGCAAACATACCAGTGGGTGTTCCACTAAAAAGAAAATGCTCACCCAGAGGTTAATAAGCCTCTGGTCACTTTTATAAAAGTGCTCCAAACAAACAATCTAGCATCCAAAAACTCCTACTCATACTAGTAGAAAATTTAGGAAAAATACTAGACTAGTTTAGGCTACACTAGTTAATTTTATGCACAAGTGTGCAAGCTAGCAGAGGCAAAATACTCCTCTAACCAGTACCATAAATGCTACTGGATTCCACAAAATAACATAAAAAACATAGCTAGGAAACAAGGAAAAACTATGCTTAAAATGCTACACATGTGAGGAGATTAATTCCTAGTCATCCAAGTGTTATTCATGCTTTTATGCTACTTAAGAGGAAACCTATCAGAGGTGAAAACCCTAAGATAATAATGCCACAAGGACATTCCATCCTCTGGTTTCCACACCAAAGATTCATATTTTTCCCTAAGGGAAAACAAGACAAAAAGCATACATGAATATCCTAGTGTGAAATCTAGTCCTTAAGCATTTCTATTTTAAACCTATTTCAAAAACAAGCACCAAGTATCTAGAGGTTCTATAACCAAAATAACAGTACCTAAATGGTACTAGTTTCATGAGAATTAATCTAGCAATAAGCCTAAAAAGCATTTAAAGATCTACTCAAAACATATATAGAAGAAACACATCTAGTGTGGGGAAAATAATGTTTCCACCAAAAATGCAATGAAACCAGTGGGTGTTCCACTAGCATAACAAAGCATTAAGAGGTCACAATGCCTCTGGTCCATTTGCTAAATATTAACAAAAAACTAAACTAGCATCTAGTGCATTAACAATACTAGCAGAAAATAATAGGGTGCTTAAATAAGCAAGGCACTGCTACTCATGTTATTGTTTTCACACAAGTGAAAACTTTAGGGGTCAAGTACTCATAACAAACTTATCAAAATGCTACTGGACCTATGGATACAACCCAAAAATATGTGGTCACAAAACCACAAATGATTATGTCAAAATTCCACACATGAGGGAATTTTTCCATAACCATTCTCATAGTAATGATTAAGCTAATAATGCTTTTCTACCAATTCCAATGCAAGATAGCAGAGGTGATACTAACAAAATATAAGTATCAAAAGGGTGCTGTATCTAATATTCTCAACACAACAATCCAAGTGTTTGCACATAATTTATCACTCAAAAATACTATGCAAAATATTAACTAGAGATAAACATATGATATTAATATAAATCATAATTCTTCTCCACTCAAGTCCACACATTCTAACATGCTAAAATAGTTAAGTAACACTTATAAAACAAGTTCACACAACTTTTACATGCTAGAAAACAATAATGCAACACAAAAATATAATCACAACAATTAATTAGCTAAAATGCCAAAATGGCAGAAATATGCAAAACAAGGATCTGTCCACCAAATTTTCTAGGATGCTCTAAAAATTAAACCCTTCTAGGTTTGGATAGCCCTAAACATATACAAGACCATCCAGTTGAGTTTGCATCAAAATTCATCTTTAATTAATTTATAAAAATCACCAAAGTTCTCTCTGGTGTTTTACCAAATTGCATGCCATTTCAAAAATACAATGAATTTGGAAACGAGGTTAAATGCTACTGTTAGGAAATTTCAAGGGCTTTCCAATGCAATTGGCCTCACTTCATTCTGAGTTGTAAAATAAAAATGGTGCTCATTTTGGTGTTTCTGGTACCTGTTGCCAAATCATTTTTAATTTCAAAATTATTCATCCAAATGTAGATCTACAAGTTGGAGGTGGTTTAGAATTAGTTGAGGTACCACTGTGAATTTTGGTTTGATAAAATTCATCTTTTAGGTTGCCTTTTAGGCTCAAAAGTAACTATACAAGTTTCTGTGAAATTAAAATTGAAAAACAACTGCTGCTGGGCCAGATCTACCATTTGGGCCGGCCAGATCCATTCCTCACCGCGAGGGATTTCAGCTAAGGACGCTGACTAGCGGGCCGTCCTGCCACGCGGGCAGCCACGCGGCAAGCGCGGGCTCCACCCGCCAGTTTGACCAGCGTCCACGCGCGCGGGGTCAAAGGAGACGATGACGCGAGCACGACGTCGCGGTGACCTCACCCGCCGGCGGCAACGACTCCGGCGAGCTCGTATACGTTGAAATCGGCGACCATTTCGCAAAATAAAGACATCTACGCAACGCTCACGATGAGGGGAACCAAGCGGGAGCGATCTCGTTTCCCGGGAACGGCCGGAAAGAGGGCGGCGACGGCGCGCGGCGGCGGCTGGACCGCACGCACGGCACGGGGATGATGTAGAGGCCTAGGGAGAGGGGAAAGCGGTCGGGGAGGTTCCCCTGCTCACCTTGAGTGCGATGGAGGGCTCGGCTAGGGCGGGGAAGACTCGAGGGAGCGGCAATGTCTCGCCGGAGTCGCGTCGGGCTCGGGGAAGAATGAGATGGCGCGGGGTCCTCGCGGCGCTTCGGCCCGATTCGTTTTGCACCGAGCACAACCACAACCAGGCGAAGACGATGGAGCCAACGGCGAGCGGCGGCGAGCTCCTCAGTGGCCAAATCGACGACGAGCTCCATTGCTAGGGTTTCGGGTTCAGATATTTTTAGGAGAGAGAGAGGGAGCTCGTGGGGTGAGAGAGGGAGCAGGTAGAGAGGTGCACAGAGGGGTTTTAAACTACTAGAAGCCTTCTACTCGAAGGCAAAGGAAGCATGGGCAGCCATGCCCTCCATTTCGTCATCTACAGGAAGAAGAAGATGACCATGTGACTCAGCTTACATTTAAGTCCCTGGAAAATTACAAGTAGGTCCCTGTACTCTCTGAAAATGGATGTTTTCCCTAAGCAAACAAAGTCAAAATTTGAAATCCTTTTGCCCAAAATTCTTATTAGTTAAGATACACAACATATGTGAAAATTGGCTCATTTGCCTAAACTTGATAATTCAAAGTTGTTCAAATTTGAATTCTTACATAAATGGACATTGAATTTATTTGACTACTTAGGAGCTTCCAAAAATGATAATTTTTGGCACACATTCCTTATTTGATGTGTTCCTTATGTGGTAGAAAATTCAAGTCATTTTGAGTTACTTTATAGAACAAACTTGTTCAAATTTCAAAAAGGTGCTGTCAAGAAAACAGGGGTTTTTGGCAACTTAAATTATTCAAAAACTTGTGCCCTTTTGGTTTTCATCCTTATTTATGATATAGAGCATGTGGTATTTATTTCATGGCATTTGGAAAAAGTTTGTAGAACAAACTTGTTCAAAATCCCAAATGTTGCTGTGGAGAAAATTCATGTTTTCAGGACTTTAATGGATTCAAATTTTGGTCTCCTCTTGTGTGTGTTCCTTATTTGATATAAGGAAGCAATGGTATGAATTTCAAATCATTTTAAGAAGGTTTCCAATAGTAACTTGTTTTAGTTTTTCTGTTTCTGGAAATATTGGAATTTCTATTTAATAAAGCACTTGGCTTTTCTTTAGCAATGCTTTGCCAAAATATTTATGTGACTAGAGATAGCAAGTAAATGCTCTCTAATACTATTGTTTTTAATCTTCCAAGGTTGGAAAAACATTTGATAATATTTTGGTGAAGCATTTAAGAATGCCTCTTTTTCTGATCATCCTTTATGGAAATTTATTAAGTGTTTTCCTCTTTCTTAATTTAGGCCTTGTAATAATATTCAACAAGTATTGGATTCATAAGATAGTTTTGTAAAACTCTTTGATCAATATTTACTTGAGAAAATATTGCCAAAGTCATTGGAACAATATGTTGAATATTTTTATCATTGGAACAATATGTTGAATATTTTTAGTTTACTGCTTTGCTATCCTTTTTAAGTTTGCAAGTTTATATAATTAGTTTGTTTGGTTGCACTTAAACAACCACAAACAAACACAACCAAGGTTTATTAGTAAAGCAATTAGCAAAACAACTGTGTTAACAGGTATTCCAAAATTGGGATGTGACAGGTCTTCCCCCCTTAAAAAGAATCTCGTCCCCGAGATTCACAAGCGAGGACTAAGGGAGGGCCAACAAACACCATGTTAGTGTTGGAGTGAAGGTGCTTCCCCCCTTTGACTTTTCTTGGGAGGAGAGGTTCTTCCCTAAATTAGCGAATTCATTTTAAAAAAATACACCAGTACTGTGTTAGGTCCAAAAATTTTGTTTCCTAGTTTGACCTTGGGTCTTGGACGATTTAGAAACAAACAAAATTAGGGTTAGTGCAGAACTAACTGGAAATGTACCGTCAATTATTTCATGAGTGTCTAGCTAAATCCCACATATTACATACCACATATGGAGTGGTCTACCACTCTCATAACAAGGTATATAAGAAGCTAAAAATATAGCTTGTGGGTGCAAGAGGTTAGGTTGCTAAGGTAAAACAAACAGACAGAATAATACCCATGGCAGTGGGCATTACTCACCACAAGCAACTATCACTTAATGTGCTCATGATTTTAGTTGGATGTTTTAGTTTCATAAGATACTCTTAAGCACAATCATAACACAAGTATAAACTCATGCTAAGATAAAACATTTAAACAAAATCCAATAAGCAAGCAAACAACACCACAGATGAATAGACTAATAATTCACTAGGTTATTGTTTATTAGAGGTTTTGGAATCCATCAATCATGAACAATTAGCAAACAACCAGTAGCTAAAAACCAATGAATTCAATCATAAAGATACTCTAAAACACCATCTTTACACAAGATGAAACTCCTATTTCACAGGCATAAAAAGAAACAGGACTGCACAAATAACACACTAGTTATGAAAAAAAAATCTACACCAGCATGCTATAAGAGATAATCATATCCTATAACCATAGAACATGAAGCTCAATAATTCATGGCATGATAACCGAAGTAATAACTTCCTAAACATGCTATATCAACACATATTCTCATAAAATAAAATGAGGGTAGTACTAGAGCAAAAATCACCATTTTCTAGTGGTGAAACTAGTTTCACTCTAGAGAAGCAAACAATGCTATCATGATGTTTAAACTTAAACAAGAAAGTCATGAATATAAGTGTACCTAATAACAGTACACAAAACTTACACATGATAGTAAGCATCAACATCAAAACAATCCCATGATACAACTATTAAACATGCAGAAATTTCTTCTAGCGATTTCTTTTTTCTTAAACAATTACTAGCAAACAAGCAAGGTATAACTCACACCACCAGTAGCTATGCAATTAGTGAAAAGTTATCTAAACCTTTTCAAAAATCCATACACTCAATTTAAAATCATTCACAAACAATCTACCAATCAAGAGGAATTTATTTTATTTGCGAACAATTTAAATTTTAGCACACGATAGTGAAACATTTCTTAGCATGATACCCCTAAGTAATATTATGCTAACAAAAGGATCACACATAAACATATTAGTATTTACTAATAAGAAATAAACTTCTCACTTTCATAGGTGAAAAGAAACAATTATATTTTCCATGGTGGAAAATAGAAATCAACCACATAGTGAAACATGCTATTTCCACACATGTGTATGGTTGGGGATTTTCATCCTCAAGCCAAAAGGAAATGGGACCAGTGGGCTATGGCCCACTAATACCAAGTAAAAATAGGTACTAAACCTCTGATTACTCATGAAAAACTTTGCATACCGGATAAAAATATAATGCTATTTAATCTAGTGAAACAATACTAGTGCATATTGATAGCAATGCTCACACATGCTTTACTATTAAGAGACATGCAAGCTAATATAGGTACAAGCATCAAAATAACAGTACCTAAATGTTACTTGACTAAAAGAACACATAGCACAAAAATCTACTAAGAGAGTATACACAGATCTAGCTCTCACAAAAATTCCAAATAATAAAAACTGGAAAAATAGCAATTGTCACTCATGCTTTGCTATAAGATCACATGCGATTTAATGAAGATAAAAGCATATAAATAACAGTACCAAAATGGTACTGGATCTATAATAACCATAACAAAATCTAGGTACAACAAATCTACAAGGATTTGCCCACTCAACAATCCAAATAATAAAACTAGAAGGTAACAAATGCTATTTCATTTTTATTCGAGTTTTCCAATCATGCACACACTTTCTAGGGTAGATTTATTGTAATAAAACAACATAATAACAAGTCCTAACAAGTCCATATAAGTTAGGAAGCAAGATTGAATAAAACACAAATTTATTTCAATCAAGAGCACACAAAGAAATAACAACAGGAAAACTGCTGTTTTCCAGATCTATTATAAACCTTCCATCGTTCACTTTATTTCTAAACCCCGAATCTCATAGTACCTACAATGTATATTAAGATTTGGTTTTCCAAGTTAGATACACATGATATCCTATTGACTAGTAAACGAATAGGTCATCAACTTATTTTCTCGTGACTTCTCCTTTTTAACCAACTAGATTAAAAAGTGTCGTAAGTCACTTAATTTCTTGTTTTAGAAAGAGTTGTCAGTATTTCACATGCTTTGGTTAGGTGTCAACCTAAGATTATACCAAACATGTTAGTCTTGTTAGCTTTCTATTTAATCATGTTTGTCCGACAAGATACGACTAGCGTCATACGTCGAATATTTAATTGTGCTCTTTTGATTGGCTTTTGAGGGGGTTGCGCATCATGGCATGTGAAAACTTCTTTCGCACCTTTCTCCAGAGGAGGGAGGTATATAACTTTTAAAAGGGGATTTCTATTGTTTGGTCTTTTAAAAGGGAACATAAAAAGATGCGACATTTAGTCAACCGGGTAAAAAGAGTCTTTTGCAAACAGACAAAACATAGAGGTTTTGGTCAGTTGTGGTTGGTGCATTCACGCCTTTTCTTCTTTGAGGGGTTGTCGTTGTTGGAGCCTTATATGTTGGAGGGCATCACTGGTAGCAACGCTATCAGCTCGTGTGGCTCGATGGTCCTCTATTATTAGGCACAACGGTGCTTTCATTAATTGTGGGGGAGATGGTGGTGGTTCACGACGGGTCGCATTATGAAGCGAAAACAAGTCTAAGTCTAAGCAACAAATTCTTGTTTTTGAATGCTCTACAAACATTTTTGCTTGCAAAAATTTAACACGAGGCGATTCAAAAACAAGAGCGGGGCAAGCACAAATCTGTAAATTTTGAGCACCCCACAAACATAAAGAAGCCTAGATGAACCAAATTCTACACCACACAACAGCACAAAGTCCTACAGACACACATAAGCAAGCCAAAACACACAAACAAGGCTCCATTGGGGCTACGTCTGGGGAGGCGACTCATGGAGTTATCGCTAAATTACTCCAAACTAGACTAACCCACAATCCTAGAAGTGGCTGAAGAACTATATCTACTTCTGACCATCATCACTATAGAGTCATGCAATTATTTTGGTCTTCTCGGGACATCGGCAAGTATACAAGATAATAGAAGTAAAGTTTTTGAATAAACTTTTAACTTAGAGAGGTAAAACTACGCAACAATCTGTTTTTGAAACCCCAACTATTTTCTGGACAGAAAACTTCAAATACGAGAGATGTTTCAAAAACAGAGCGGAGCAGTTGCAAACAAGTAAGAAATAAACTCTTAACCGAGAGAGATACCAACTCTATAAGGCCCGCCCTTCGAACCACTGTTCAAGGACGCCCTTGATATGCATTTAGAATCTTTTGAAAAGATCAGAAGGAGGGGAAAATATACTAAAATTCCCTTAGATAAAATAATGTAGATATAAATAGGTTTTTACTCAAAAATACTTTTCTTTCCTATCTGACGTCCATGCTAACTAAGGTCTCCTAAGGTCAGGATGGCTCTGATACCAACTCTGTAAGGACCCCAGACCGGCAGTCTGAAACCCTACGTATGCATACATTCACGATCCCAGAAAGATCAGTCGTGAACAACATACACAGTTGGCACACAGAAATACATCATCCATTACACGAATACATAAAGGTATTACATAAAAGAACACATGATCAAGTTTAACGCAACTGCCACACGGGGCAGGCAACTTATCAAACACAGCGGAAGATAATTAAAACACAACGTAGTTGAGCCCAAGTCACGCCTTAACCTACAGGCTGCTGACCCGGAGACGATCCTAGTTCGCAAAGCCGTCAACTCCGTACTTCTCTTCATAGATCTCTTTCGGAGACTCCTTCTCCAAATCTGATAAGTAGATACCAGGGGCGAAACCATAATGAGTACATTTGAATGTACTCAGCAAGACATCCATCATGTCACTTACCAACATGCAAATATGCTTATATGGTGGAATAGGTAGGCTATAAATAGGGTTCACTATCAATGGTGTTCATATAAGATGACACCACAGTTGCAGTCAGTTTAATCTGTATCTTCGTTGAAGAAGATACTTCAGAAGAAAAATAATATAGTTTTATTTCTCTTGTAGATATCGCATGTACAAGAGGTTTTGTAAAACTTTGTTAAAGAATATTTTCTCTTTGCAAAACTTCTTGGAATCAGCTTCCAGAATTCTTGCTTAGAGTAGAAAATGTTTTCTTTGCAAAACATTTTGTTTTGTATAACATCATCTGGCTTTTCATCATCGACGATACCTCCACGGTATAAGTTTCCATTCTTTTCCGAACTTCACAAGTTCAACACTTCCTTTCCAAAGATTCCCTTTCAAAAACTTCCTTTTTAAAAACATTGACACAATGCTAGCTACATGGCCATTCAACTGTCCATATCCGAGGACGCGGCTTCTTCGAAAAAGTTGTACTCTGCAGAGGTGTACACATCCACCAGATCCAGTACACCTCCCGTGAACAATCACGGACTGTAACAACAGTATGTAAACATCAGGTATCTGATCATAACCATCCACTATGTTCAAGCTAGAATATGCCTATCTCTCAGTTGGGTTTTACCACATCCCCGGCACCGAGCTAATCCCCGCCAAGCCAGGATGTCTCAACTGATGCATCCGGAGGGAAAATTAATCCCACACTTTATATGCCTCAACATTGGGAGTTTTGACGACATTCGGTTCGAGGGTACGACGCCCCTTATAGCAAGTGAGATAGCACACACTAATAAGAACAAACTTCAAGTTAAGCCCCGTGCCCATGTTAGGGTAGGGTGGCAGTACGGTAAAGGTTGTCCGGCGAAGACTAGGTTATGTGTCATTTTTGAAAACACCACCTTCTCAAAAATGACCACTTCCACATTCCTCCGGAGAACAAGGATCCGCCTTTTCTCCGTTTTTTTCCGTAAAGCCTTTGTTTCGTAGAATCACAATTTTAGGGTGTCCACTTAGGGACTAGTATATTTGATGGTATTAAATACCATATGGTGGCCTATGGGCTTGGTATTACCAAGTTTAACTACTGGCATAATAGTAACCTATATACTAGTATAGTAGTAATAGCCACATCAAAAATAGTTTTGATAATCAAGTTTTTGTAAAACTTCAGAGGTAAAACATGCATGATATTTAATGGTAAGTATTGTATCAGCAAGCAATCAGGATGCTTGCCTGGTATCTCTTTGTGTCCCTGGTTGTTGGAGTGACTGGAACTTGAAACAGAGCTTCACGACACTTCCTTCCTCTTCGCTTTCTAACGCCGTAAAAAAGAGAATAAAGGACACACATTCAGAACCAAACAAGACAAACAAGGCTACAAGTAATACATACAGCAAGCAATCAAGAAGTACCACCCAAGTTCTCAATTTTTCCCTTAAGAAAAATTGGCATAAAAACTATAGTTGAAAAGTCTGCTTTTTTCTAGTGTTTATGTATGGCCAATTCAATGATTTTTAGTTAAGAACACCATGGACCAGTGGGGTAGAGCACATGTTACTAGACAGTAGGGTGTCACATAAAACACATTTTTATGTCTAAAAACTCCCCCAACAATCTCTATGGCTAGCACATATAATTTGCTAAAATATTCAAGTGGTGAAAAAGGTTCATGACAACAAGTCAAACCTATTTTTCCACCATGAGGCAAACATACCAGTGGGTGTTCCACTAAAAAGAAAATGCTCACCCAGAGGTTAATAAGCCTCTGGTCACTTTTATAAAAGTGCTCCAAACAAACAATCTAGCATCCAAAAACTCCTACTCATACTAGTAGAAAATTTAGGAAAAATACTAGACTAGTTTAGGCTACACTAGTTAATTTTATGCACAAGTGTGCAAGCTAGCAGAGGCAAAATACTCCTCTAACCAGTACCATAAATGCTACTGGATTCCACAAAATAACATAAAAAACATAGCTAGGAAACAAGGAAAAACTATGCTTAAAATGCTACACATGTGAGGAGATTAATTCCTAGTCATCCAAGTGTTATTCATGCTTTTATGCTACTTAAGAGGAAACCTATCAGAGGTGAAAACCCTAAGATAATAATGCCACAAGGACATTCCATCCTCTGGTTTCCACACCAAAGATTCATATTTTTCCCTAAGGGAAAACAAGACAAAAAGCATACATGAATATCCTAGTGTGAAATCTAGTCCTTAAGCATTTCTATTTTAAACCTATTTCAAAAACAAGCACCAAGTATCTAGAGGTTCTATAACCAAAATAACAGTACCTAAATGGTACTAGTTTCATGAGAATTAATCTAGCAATAAGCCTAAAAAGCATTTAAAGATCTACTCAAAACATATATAGAAGAAACACATCTAGTGTGGGGAAAATAATGTTTCCACCAAAAATGCAATGAAACCAGTGGGTGTTCCACTAGCATAACAAAGCATTAAGAGGTCACAATGCCTCTGGTCCATTTGCTAAATATTAACAAAAAACTAAACTAGCATCTAGTGCATTAACAATACTAGCAGAAAATAATAGGGTGCTTAAATAAGCAAGGCACTGCTACTCATGTTATTGTTTTCACACAAGTGAAAACTTTAGGGGTCAAGTACTCATAACAAACTTATCAAAATGCTACTGGACCTATGGATACAACCCAAAAATATGTGGTCACAAAACCACAAATGATTATGTCAAAATTCCACACATGAGGGAATTTTTCCATAACCATTCTCATAGTAATGATTAAGCTAATAATGCTTTTCTACCAATTCCAATGCAAGATAGCAGAGGTGATACTAACAAAATATAAGTATCAAAAGGGTGCTGTATCTAATATTCTCAACACAACAATCCAAGTGTTTGCACATAATTTATCACTCAAAAATACTATGCAAAATATTAACTAGAGATAAACATATGATATTAATATAAATCATAATTCTTCTCCACTCAAGTCCACACATTCTAACATGCTAAAATAGTTAAGTAACACTTATAAAACAAGTTCACACAACTTTTACATGCTAGAAAACAATAATGCAACACAAAAATATAATCACAACAATTAATTAGCTAAAATGCCAAAATGGCAGAAATATGCAAAACAAGGATCTGTCCACCAAATTTTCTAGGATGCTCTAAAAATTAAACCCTTCTAGGTTTGGATAGCCCTAAACATATACAAGACCATCCAGTTGAGTTTGCATCAAAATTCATCTTTAATTAATTTATAAAAATCACCAAAGTTCTCTCTGGTGTTTTACCAAATTGCATGCCATTTCAAAAATACAATGAATTTGGAAACTAGGTTAAATGCTACTGTTAGGAAATTCCAAGGGCTTTCCAATGCAATTGGCCTCACTTCATTCTGAGTTGTAAAATAAAAATGGTGCTCATTTTGGTGTTTCTGGTACCTGTTGCCAAATCATTTTTAATTTCAAAATTATTCATCCAAATGTAGATCTACAAGTTGGAGGTGGTTTAGAATTAGTTGAGGTACCACTGTGAATTTTGGTTTGATAAAATTCATCTTTTAGGTTGCCTTTTAGGCTCAAAAGTAACTATACAAGTTTCTGTGAAATTAAAATTGAAAAACAACTGCTGCTGGGCCAGATCTACCATTTGGGCCGGCCAGATCCATTCCTCACCGCGAGGGATTTCAGCTAAGGACGCTGACTAGCGGGCCGTCCTGCCACGCGGGCAGCCACGCGGCAAGCGCGGGCTCCACCCGCCAGTTTGACCAGCGTCCACGCGCGCGGGGTCAAAGGAGACGATGACGCGAGCACGACGTCGCGGTGACCTCACCCGCCGGCGGCAACGACTCCGGCGAGCTCGTATACGTTGAAATCGGCGACCATTTCGCAAAATAAAGACATCTACGCAACGCTCACGATGAGGGGAACCAAGCGGGAGCGATCTCGTTTCCCGGGAACGGCCGGAAAGAGGGCGGCGACGGCGCGCGGCGGCGGCCGGACCGCACGCACGGCACGGGGATGATGTAGAGGCCTAGGGAGAGGGGAAAGCGGTCGGGGAGGTTCCCCTGCTCACCTTGAGTGCGATGGAGGGCTCGGCTAGGGCGGGGAAGACTCGAGGGAGCGGCAATGTCTCGCCGGAGTCGCGTCGGGCTCGGGGAAGAATGAGATGGCGCGGGGTCCTCGCGGCGCTTCGGCCCGATTCGTTTTGCACCGAGCACAACCACAACCAGGCGAAGACGATGGAGCCAACGGCGAGCGGCGGCGAGCTCCTCAGTGGCCAAATCGACGACGAGCTCCATTGCTAGGGTTTCGGGTTCAGATATTTTTAGGAGAGAGAGAGGGAGCTCGTGGGGTGAGAGAGGGAGCAGGTAGAGAGGTGCACAGAGGGGTTTTAAACTACTAGAAGCCTTCTACTCGAAGGCAAAGGAAGCATGGGCAGCCATGCCCTCCATTTCGTCATCTACAGGAAGAAGAAGATGACCATGTGACTCAGCTTACATTTAAGTCCCTGGAAAATTACAAGTAGGTCCCTGTACTCTCTGAAAATGGATGTTTTCCCTAAGCAAACAAAGTCAAAATTTGAAATCCTTTTGCCCAAAATTCTTATTAGTTAAGATACACAACATATGTGAAAATTGGCTCATTTTCCTAAACTTGATAATTCAAAGTTGTTCAAATTTGAATTCTTACATAAATGGACATTGAATTTATTTGACTACTTAGGAGCTTCCAAAAATGATAATTTTTGGCACACATTCCTTATTTGCTGTGTTCCTTATGTGGTAGAAAATTCAAGTCATTTTGAGTTACTTTATAGAACAAACTTGTTCAAATTTCAAAAAGGTGCTGTCAAGAAAACAGGGGATTTTGGCAACTTAAATTATTCAAAAACTTGTGCCCTTTTGGTTTTCATCCTTATTTATGATATAGAGCATGTGGTATTTATTTCATGGCATTTGGAAAAAGTTTGTAGAACAAACTTGTTCAAAATCCCAAATGTTGCTGTGGAGAAAATTCATGTTTTCAGGACTTTAATGGATTCAAATTTTGGTCTCCTCTTGTGTGTGTTCCTTATTTGATATAAGGAAGCAATGGTATGAATTTCAAATCATTTTAAGAAGGTTTCCAATAGTAACTTGTTTTAGTTTTTCTGTTTCTGGAAATATTGGAATTTCTATTTAATAAAGCACTTGGCTTTTCTTTAGCAATGCTTTGCCAAAATATTTATGTGACTAGAGATAGCAAGTAAATGCTCTCTAATACTATTGTTTTTAATCTTCCAAGGTTGGAAAAACATTTGATAATATTTTGGTGAAGCATTTAAGAATGCCTCTTTTTCTGATCATCCTTTATGGAAATTTATTAAGTGTTTTCCTCTTTCTTAATTTAGGCCTTGTAATAATATTCAACAAGTATTGGATTCATAAGATAGTTTTGTAAAACTCTTTGATCAATATTTACTTGAGAAAATATTGCCAAAGTCATTGGAACAATATGTTGAATATTTTTATCATTGGAACAATATGTTGAATATTTTTAGTTTACTGCTTTGCTATCCTTTTTAAGTTTGCAAGTTTATATAATTAGTTTGTTTGGTTGCACTTAAACAACCACAAACAAACACAACCAAGGTTTATTAGTAAAGCAATTAGCAAAACAACTGTGTTAACAGGTATTCCAAAATTGGGATGTGACATGTAATGCATGCACATCAGCCCAAGGGCCACGCGCACACCACTTCGGGAAGCACAGCGGAGCCATGACTCCCTCTGGTTCGCCACCTCCTTGATAGCCGCTGGAAGTTTGCTAACTTCCGAGAAATCACCAGTTTTGTCGGGGATGCACTTGTTAACAAGTATCAATCCGATAGTCTTGAGGTCGGAAATGATTTTCCCGAAAGCCCGAATTCTATCGATCCGGGTAAGCAAGGGATTTCCTTCTGTTGAAAAAACCAACAATGGTTAGAAAGACACAAAAGGAGAAAAGTGAAGCGTACTGATCAAAGTATAAGGAAAAACTTGATAAAAGAATGAAAACTTACCGATAATTTTGTCCATTTCAACGCCTCTTCAACGCGTTGATTGAGAGCATTCTCTAAGTCCCGGATAGTCGCTGCATCTTTCTCAGCTTGAGAAGTAGCGCGGGACTCGGCTATTCTGACACCCAGTTGGCTGGCCTCCAGGTCTTTCTGGAGCTTTACAGTCATCTTGTAAAGCTCCGAGTTTTCCTTTCAGAGGGTATTGGTGTTGCCAGAATCTTCAGCAATCTGTTTGGCCTTAGCCAAAGAAGCTGAAAATAATGAAAATTGAAGAGTTCAAAACTCGGAAAAAGACTTAGAAGGAATTCAGGAAGCAGCAGAAAGACATTTACCCGCTGTATCCTTCAGCTGCTGCTGAACTGCGGCAAGTTCCGAATCTTTGTCATTAAGAATACCAAGAAGAGATTTTACTTCCCGGCTCTTAATGGTAAGCTTTGAGGAAACCTCCACGTTTATGTTCTCGGCAGTTTGCTGAATAGTATACAAGTGAAAAGTTTGATTAGAAGACAACAAGAAGGCAAAAGAGAAAAAGTATTAAGGCAAAAAATATTACTGTCTTAATACTTGGGGGCTAGAGATATTTACCTGGCTCCTCCTTTGCAAGCCTGCGACATTCTCGGAGAATTGCTTAGCGTATTCTACGAAGGTAATTCCCACATGGTGGAGGCCTTCTTGCAAGACCTAGCGAGGCGAGACTACGTAATTATTCCTAACAATAAGTCCACCTTTTGGCCAAGGACGGATTAAAGGAGCTCGAGAAGAGTACTTCTTTGCCCATGGATGAATGTATATGCGTTCGTCGAAGCATGATTCTTGCTTTACCTTGAACTATTTCTCGAAAGTTGGCATTGCTTCCGCTTCAGGAACATTTGAAGGCCCGCCTTGTTCGGGTTCCACCCTTTCCCTCGCATCCGTTTTGGGTGCAATGGGCTGGCTGGTCTGTAGGGGATTCGTCCTCCCGTGCAGCCAAGTTTTCTTCTCCGGCCACCACGGGAGTGTCCGGGGGAGTGGCGGGAGACGACTTTGCTCCTCTGTGGGCAGTAGCCTTATGCTTCTTTCGGCCTTTTCCCTTCAAAGTAGTAGGGGCAAGGCTAGAAAAGGAAAAGGAAAAATCCGAGAATGAGATTCCGAGAGAAAAGAGTATGCAAGAAAATGCATGCAAATATAAAAATTCTGGATTTTACCTCAAAGTGGCGACGACTACTCCCTAAAGTTCAATGACTTCCTAATTGGCGGAAGGCTTCTTGCGTTTCCGCCCTCCCGACTAAATGTTGGCTCGCAGAGAAGCCAACTCGTCGTCAGTGGCAAGCTCACTTTTACCAAGTTCAAGGTGCTGAAAAAGAAACAAACCAAATTCCGGATTAGTATAAAAACATCTGAGAAAGGATAAAACCTGAAAATTTCCCCAAGTGAAAAAATAACATACCTTTGGGAGCAGGGTTCTTCGCGTAGTACATCTCCCGGCTCTCCTCGTAATGATCACGAGTAGAGACAAGATGGTTGACGCGTTTTTTGAATTCTTTCTTGGTCAAGGCGCTCTTCGTCGCCCTCATCGCATCGTTCGGGCCCGTGTATTCACACATGAGCCGTGTTCCATGATAATCCAGGGGCTGGATCCGCCTTCCGAACCAGCATATGATTGTATCCATGCCGGTTAACGTAGGGGTGGAAGAGACGAGTTTCGCAATTTGCCTCTTGATCCTCATCGGGTCTGGAGGCAAAACCTGGACCGCGTCCAACGCCCAATTGTCTTGGGGCGTGGCCGCGAAATTGACAAAAGGAAGAATGCATGTTTCCTTTCCAAGAAACGGTACATCCGCGTGATAAAAGAACGAGCCTGTCCATAATTTTGACGGACTCGGAAGTTTTGATCTTGGGGCACCAATCCTCCCTATTTCTATGGAGGTTAAAGGATATGGTTCCACAAGTAGGAAGTATGCCTTTGGAAGTATTGTGTTTAACATTAAAGCAATATTGGAAGAAGTCCAGGCGGGGTTCTATCGCTAGATAACCCTCAAACAGGGCCTGGAATCCGGCTAAGTACAAGATGGAGTTTGGTGGCAGATTGTGTGGTTGGATCTTGTAATGATCTAAGATTTGACAGAAAACGCGGAAGGTGGAAATCCCATACCTCGATTGATATGAGAAGCCAGGAGAATGCGTTCGCCAGATAGCGGAGACGGCACGGAGTCTTCCTCTTTCACCCGCCAGTTTTCCTTTATCACGAAGCCGTTCTTCTCCATTCCCGAGAGAAGGCATGGAACCACGTTATAGTGGCTCCGAATCCCGGCATTATCTTATCCTTCGTCTTCGCCTCCGGCGGTGGCGGAAGCGACGAAATACTATCTGCCGCAAGAAGCACCTTTCTCCTCTGTAGGCTCGGAGAATGGAGCAGGGGGAGGAGGAGGAGTAACCGACGGCGGCAGCATGTCTCCGGTCGCGGGAGGCGGATCCTTGCCCGTCGGCTCGCTGGCGGCCCCCTCCGGCGCGCCCGCAGCAGCGCTCGGCGGAGAATCGAAGAGGGAGTCTAGGTCGTTGATAATGTATTCGATCTCCACGGTGGCGCTCGCCGAGTCAGAAGCACGGGGGGCTCTCCGGTGACCATTTTCTGGCGGCGCGGTCGCGAATGAGTCCCTTTGATGGTTTTTCCAGGGAAGAGCTCGGGGTCTTGGTCTCTACGTTCTCTCGAGCTCAGGCTCTCGGTGCTAAGGGATGGTGTTTTGTGTGCTCGAGGAGGAAGCTGGAAGCGGAAGGAAAAAACGGATCCCTCGAGGTGACTATTTATAGCCAGGAACACACGGAGATTAGCTCCAATGGCGCTAATTTAGCCATTGGATGCACGACGCGTGTAACGCCCGAAATTTCCGGGAAATGAGAAGACGGGGTGATTATTTCTATCTCTTTGTTTCCCGCGAGAATCTGTCAGAGGATACGTTTTTAGGTTTTGGCTGAACCCAAACGTCCGTGACATCGCAGAATTTCATCGCTGATGTCATGAGTTTCCTTCTCCACGAAGGCTCGTGGGAGAAAAGCCGGATTCCAAAAAATCCGAGTTTGCCATTGAGAAATTGTGCTAAAGGAAGAATGAAGACAAAAAATCCGACATTCCTGAAAAAGAATACAAATCTGCAAAGAACGGCAAAAACGGAGTCTTAATCCTTCTTGGGGGCTACTATGGGATATATGCCAACTAAGGGTGTATCTGGCAGATGGCCGAAGGCTGGGTTACCAGGGTGGCCCGCAGGTAATGGGTCGAAGGTCCATTGGGCGGCCCAGTAAGCTGATGCGCAAGAACCCGGACCATGACCCAAAGTGGTGCGGGTTGGAGGAGAAGACAGATTACTTACTTTCCAAGTTAGATACTTTTTGTAGTCTTCTAGGTTTCCTTTCTATAAGCCCTAATACAGCTATCTATATAAAGCCGGACGGGAGAGAAGAACAGGAAAAGACAATTATCTAGAAGCCAACTCGCTGAGAAGTTGATCCTCACCGAGTTAGCGAAACCATACTCACATTGTACTCTGTATACTTCGGGCTTCAGCCTTGATTTAGTGAGATTGCAGGAGTAAAAACGCTGCCTTAGTTGCGACGTACCGAACATGGGTAAAAATCGATGTTCTCATTACAGTAATTCCACGTTCTCCCCACGACTCTACCAGTAGTCTCATGGCACCCCCGTCTAGGAACTCTTCTACGATGTCTCGACAAAACCTATAGTTACTATGCCACAATTTTCTAATACTCAAGAAATGCTAGAAAACAACTATGCCTACCCTAATCATTCCAAGCATCTCTCACTATACTAAACTTATTCTAACATGCTAGCTATGCAAGAAAACATCAAAGCAACAAAGAGTAACACATTTCAACATGCTAGAAAACATAACTCCATTACGAAAATATTTAGTACTAAATATTCACACAAGAATAAATAATAATAGAAAAGTGCAAAAAGTAGTTGTGCACACCAAAATTATTCTATAGCTCTAAACATTATACCAAGCTAGTATTTGGTAGATATAAGCATACAAAATCTCATCCAATTTGATTCTCCTAAAAAATCATTACCAAAAATTCTACAAAAATCCTAGAAGGGCTCTGTGGTCATTTACCAATATGCATGTCATTTTATATAGGAATCTCTCTTGCAAAAAAAAGGCCAAGTGCTATGGGTAGGTATCACTGAGGGCTATCCAAAACAATTGAGTTTGCAAGCTTTGGACTCTTGTTTTTAAAGTTATACCAAAATTGGTGAAACAGATAGGTTCTGCCAAAATAAACATTTCTACAAAAATGAAAGTCAAAAAGTAAAACTACCACTTTGATACGGTTAAGAATTTATTAGGCTACCAGCATGATTTTTTGATTTGGAAAAAAATTCCTTTTTACTTTTTTCCTAATCACAGAAGAAAACTGGCGCGGGCCAGATCTACAGAAGCGTGGCCTAACTAGAGCAAATCACAGCCCATGGGCACGCGCGTGCATGCTGCACCGTGCGGGAACGGGCGCGTTCAAAGGGCACCGTTGATCTGCGGATCAACGGCCCCTAGGCCTTCTTCTTCCTCTCTCTCTCTCTCTCTCTCTCTCTCTCTCCTCGCGGATCCACTAGAAACGGGAAGGTGGCGCAGCTCACCTAGGGGTGACGAGGAGCGGTGGCGAGGTGTCAGGTTGGGTGCTGGGTGTCGAGGCAGTGCAAGCGCGCAAGTAGTGGCATCAGCAACGACCACAAAATCGACGACGAGGCGAGCTCCCACTGCAGCGATGTGGACGACGGCGGTGCTCCTCCAAGCGCACGGGCACGGGATGATGTCAGGGAGGTGTGCACGGGGTAGGGGAGTGAGGCTAGGTCCAAATGGTAAGCTACCAGGGGACGGGACGGCGGGAATCTCGTAGTGAAGCACACGGTGGCCGGAGGCTTTCTCCATTTTGCGGCGCGCACAGAGGGCACGAGCGGAGGAGTGGAGCGGCTAGGGACACGCGGTGGAGTGGGGTGGAGCTGCTGGCAAGGTGGGAGGGCGAGGCGTGACTTATAGCCGTGGGGCATGGGGTGGTGTCCTCGGGTGTCCACGGACGTGCACGACAGGGCCCCGGGCGGCGTCGTGGCGTCGTGCAAACACTTCCCTAGTGCTAGGGTGGGAAGGCAATGGTGCTAGGCGGTGATGGGGAGCTGGGCACGGCGGCGTCATAGCTACAGTGGTCGTGCACTGTGTGCTCCTCCTGTGTCCCCCTCCTGTCTCCTCTCTCTGTCCCCCTCTCTTTTCCCTCTTCTCTCTCACTCTTTAGTCAACAAGGAAGAGCATCCAAGGCATCAATTCAAAGTGTATACATAGGGGAATAGATTAGGCAAAATCTCACCAATTCATTTGAACAAAAATCAATCAAAAACAATCACCCAACATCTGTCAAAAATAAGTTTTGGAAAAGTTCAGAAAAGAACTTAGCCAAATTTTCTAAGTGTTGAAATCATACAGAAACATGGAAATGTCCAAGCTTGTTTAAAATAGTAAATGAATTAAAAAATGTGAAATTTCAAGTTGGATTTTGTTAAACATTCTATGAATATCCATAATCACATTCTTAATATTTTTGAGAATGTGCAAGTCTATGAAAACAAGTGGGAAAAATGCCATCTTTCTGTTTTTCTCTGTTTTAGAAAACAACTACTTTTCTCTGTTATTTTCTTGTCTCAAAAATTAACATGCAACCATATGTTTTCAAACTTCATAATTCAAACTAAGGTCATGGAATTTTAGTCCACATACCAAAGAACAGTTATAAGCCATGAAACCATAAAATTGGGTATTCCAACTTATTGAAAACAAGAGTTAAAAACAGGTAAGTGGCTAATTTTTCAGGGACAAACTTTGATAAAAAAATTAAAAGAAAACATCCATAATTCAAATGGCATTTTTTTCTTGGATTCAAAAAATCTAAAAGTTAATGTCAAGATGAAAACAAGCATGATCCAAGTCTTGGGTAAAAATTTCCTTAGGGTAACATATGGAAAACAAGATAGAAACATTTATCACTCAGGGAAAAACAATAGGGTGAGTTTAAAACAAAAGTAATTCTTGAAAATGTTTGGATGGTTTGCAACACACAACTTGTGAAACCTAGCGAAACATCAATCTAATTTTTTTTGTTTGCCCAAAAATTTGGGTTCCAGTGTTACTACATAGTGGCAGAAATTGGGGTGTGACAGATCTTCCCCCCTTAAAATGAATCTCGTCCCCGAGATTCGCAAGCAAGCACAAAAGAGAGTGTGGTCAAACAAGAGTGTTAGAACTTCAGTCTTTGACCCCAATTCCTTGGTGGTTGGTATAATTGAAAACACAGGTGCCTCCCCCCTTTGACTTTCCTTATCAAAACTGTCGGTAAGTTAGTTTTCAAAAGGGTTTGGGTGCCATGTTCTAAACCTTGAACTCATTGTACCTCATATCCGAAGTAATCATTCATGGGTTACTCTTTAGATGGCGATCTTACTAATTCCCAATCCCATATCTCTGATAGGGCTACCACTATCAACTAGTTTTCTAGAACCATCAGTGGGATACCAGGCTTCGATTATCAATCCACCATCATCTCCTTTGGGCATAAATTCTCTCATCATTCTATAGTTCAATCTATCGGATATCCACCAAACTTCTTAAGCGTGAACTTTCCATTCCCTCTCACCATAATCTCCGGGTGGTCCACTAACCTTTTCTGGATTCAGAATCTCCCCCTTAAAATTGCATGTCTCATATCATTTTACTCCCTCAAATTGTTGTTTGCTTCACAATAATATAGCCTATTGCTAAACCAAGAATCCAACCATCATGTACCCATATTATAAGGAATCTGACCCACTTCTTGACCACATCCATAACATGTTTCAAAAACCTATGGGTTCTGATCTCATCATAAAAGCTAAGTTATTCTCCTAAGAACAATCTCAACAGAGCGTGACAAGCTCCAAAATTATGCGTCCAAGAATATCCAGCTATTGCCTCCAAATCATAATGATTTGTCTAGAATCCGAAAATCATTCTTTTATGTCCACCAATTGACTTTCCTACTTATCACAATCCAACATGACCTTTTTACTAAAATTGATACTCCTTAAAAAAAATCCAGTAGGAGGGTTACTTGTCCAAAGCATTTTCCTCTGTATTCCAATACCATAAATTCTCCTTAACATACTTGCTCATAACCAATCCAACTTCATTATTCCAGCAAGTGCTTCCTAAAAATCCAATAACTTACACCTAAATTTCTAAACCTTCACCCCTTTCCTCAAGTGTTACACATTTTAGCTCCAGATAACTACCAGAAGTTTGGGGTCCACAACTGGTTAGCCCCGCAGTATACATACCATAATATATCCTCTGTCCAAACTCATGTTGAGACGCGTAGAGATAAACAAAAACTTTTCCTACGCGATGCTTCCAAGATCTAGCCGAGGTAGAAGGCCACGATGATTACCACTAGACGCGCGGTTGCGGATTATCGATGAAGCGCGTCGGGGCAGTGCAGTCCATGATCCGATCCAGCCGATCCGATCCCGCGAACGTCGAAGTGCTGAACGTATAGCACCTCTGCCGGTATCCACACGTACGAGGAGGAGCTCCGACGGCAGACTGCTAGGTCTGGTGCGACGGCTGGACTGAGTGGGGCTAGGGTTCCCAACGCATGGGAGAGTGGACTAACGTGCCCGATGGGCAACCTGCGCCCCTCTTTATATAGCGTATTGTAATGGGCTTCACAACACTTGTGGTCCATTCCCTCTGTGAGTCCGACTCACAAAACCAGTCCATTTCCGGTTCGGGTCCAACCCGACCAATACTTGCTCCCGCTCTTAAGTGTGCGACCCTGCAGGCCCATGGCGACTTGGACACGATTGGAGTCCAACTCCCAATCGATCAATCGGTAGCGGATCCTAGCAGAACGTGCCGACTCCCAAGTACCATTGAGTCATGACGACATACCTTTCAATGTGATATTCATCTTAGTCCCTTTTGCCTCACGATATACCTTGTCGAGCTATAGGCGATTTATCGTCATCCCTTAAATAGCTCAACTCTCTTCTCGATCTGTGACATGTGATTCATCTGACTAACTCTTAGTCAACCGACACAGTTAACACTTAACTGAGTCGCGCATGGCCATGCTTCCTGAATCATATCACTCGAGAGGGCCCAGAGAATATCTCTCCATTCGGAGGGGCAAAATCCCATCTTTATTATCCACATCACGCAGCTTGCTTCTCATTCGACCCGAACTCTGCCTTTATAGTTGCCTTGTCACAAAACAACGTTTGACAGAACCTAAGTCGGTGATCCACAACTCAGATTGTGTGACAACCTCGGGTCTAAGGATTACATTGATTGAGACATGCAAATGACGACTTGATCGTTGTATCTCAATGTGGGTCAGTCCGACTTGCTAAACTCTTTAGCCAAGTCCGTGAACGTTGGAATGGCATCACCATGCCCATGACAAGTGGAACCGTGTCATTAACCAACACTCACATTAGTCTAGGGTGTGTGTCCAACACAACCTTAATGACCAAGGACAATTAATATGAACAACATGAATATATAGTTCCACAATCGAATCACATATTCAATGACATATATCAGATGTTCAAACCAAAGGACAACTTAATAACTTTATGAATACATTGGGAATTACATCATCGATGATTGCCTCTAGGGCATATTCCCAACAACTTAATGATTCACAACCCACCGCAATCTTTCACCTTTACTCTAAACTGCAAATTTAACTCCACCAAACTCATACACCAAGTTTTGGTTTCCAAAGATAGATACACAAGAGATCTTATTGTCTAGAAAAACCATAGCTTAAAACTACGATATTCTCTTCAACTTCTGTTTTTTGCCAACTAGCTTTAAGACATCCTACGGCACCTTTCTCCTTGGTTTAGAAAAAAATCGTTAGTAGTTTTTCAAAGCTTTGTTACGTGTTATTCTAAAGTTAGATATAGTACGTTAGTGCTGTTAGTTTTAAAGGTACCTTCTCTAGTCCGACGGGACACGAATAACATCTCATCACGTCGCATTTTGTTGATTATGCAACGAAAAAAAAGCTAGGGCTGGCACAGGTTTATCCTGAAACGTACCAATAACTATGACATGAGCCTCCTAGCGGTATCTTGATCGAGATGTTCCTTCTCCAAACTCTTTCGCTTCTTCTGGGTTGGACCCTGGGTCTCCTGGGCCGTATCAGGATGAGCTAGAACACGATTCTTTTGGGGACAATCACCAGCGAAGTTCCCTTCCTTCCCACAAGTAAAACATCCTGTGGTTTTAGGTCTGATATTTACACGCTTCCTTGAGGGTGGTGGCCTCGCAGGTGATAGGTCCTAGGTGTACTCGGTTGTCCTTGTGTCACCATCTTCCTTTTGCAACCCTCACCAGCAAGCAGGCGTTGGTGTTCCTTCATAAGGGCAACATTATTATCAGCATTGACAGTGCCAAGCTGAGTCAAGTGTTGCAGGGCAGCAAGGGTGGCCTTGCGGTCTGCATGAGCGGCTTCATGGTCTTCCATTATCAGTGCAAAGAGTTGTGCAACTGTTGGCTCAGGTGGTGGGATTAAATCACTGGCCATACTGAAGAAAAGGGATATAAGACAAGAGTAGATAAAAAGGGTGGTTTTGTTTTTTTGTAAAATGAGAATGAAACCGGCTCATAAGAGAGACGAAAACGGCAGGAAATCACAATAGGAATGAGAAGGCTCAACGAAAAAAATCACAATAACATTCATAGACCATTATACACACAGAGTAGAGTTTACCATCAATCATGACACAACTTAAGTTTCACACAGCACAAGCATAGGTCTTACAATGCATCTAACATGCACATAGTTCTCAAAAGATCCACAAAACACAAACAAGCGTCTCGGGTGGAGTCATCACCACCTCCTAATAACCCGCAGACAAAGCTAAGTGCTCGAGGATGATCGTAGCTCCTCCTCCAACTCTCCAACTCTGGTCTTGCTGGCTGCAAACTAAAACTGAAGGTCTCTCACTTGTGCATGAAGGTTGAAGTCAACATACTTCAATGTCTTCTTCTGTGCCACGAGACTGCGCTTAGTAGCCACAGAAACTCTCAGGTCCTTATTCATATTGGATATCTCCCTTCATTGGAGGTCGTACTCCTGCCTGAGACTATCAAGTCCAATCTGAGTATTGTGTAGTTGTCCCTCCATGTGCTGAAAATGACGAGAAAAGACAAAATCTTCTGAGCAGTGATACGTCATAAACGTATCCTTAATTTCTGATGTTCCATGTTGTTTTCATGTTGTTTCCTACATGTTTTCTATACACTTTATGTCTGGAAGAGGCCCGGAGGGGGGCCACAGGGGGCACACCATAGGGTGACGCGGCCCTTGGCCGCGCCATGGGGTGGTGTGGGGCTTTGCCCTTTCGCCTATTTATACCCCCCAATACGTCAACCCTAAAAATATACCACTTCGTCTCGATAAACACTCGAGGCCGCCGTCATCATCATCCCGAGATCGGGAGGTTTCTTGATCTCTCCCCGGCACCCTGCCGGGAGGGGAATTCATCACCGGAGGGGTCTACACCACCATGCCTCCTCCCAAGTGATGCGTGAGTAGTTCTCCTTGGACTACGGGTCCATAGCAGTATCTAGATAGTTGTCTTCTCCACTTTGTACCTCATGTTTAGATCTCGTGAGCTGCCCTACATGATCTAGATCATCTTTATGTAATGCTACATGTTGTGTTTGCTGGGATCTGATGAATGTTGAATGCTATGTGTTCTGATTATCAATCTATCATGTTATCTTCATGCATATGCTATTTATGATCTTGCATGCTCTCCATTATTAGTAGATGCTCTGGCCAAGTAGAAGTTAGTAACTCTTAGAGGGAGTATTTATGCTCGATAGTGGGTCCATGCCTCCTTTGCATCTGTGCTCGAGTGACAGAAACGTGAAAAATGGAGGATGTGTTGTTTCCATTAGGGATAAAACAAAGGTGTTTACCTAGTTTACATTGTTTACATTACACACTTTGCTTACTGCGAAAATCTGTTGCTTGCAACTTAATACCCAACGTTTGTTCGGATGATATTGGGAGGGTGGATTATTAGACATAGATGCAGTTGGATGACGGTCTATGCATTTTGTTGTAATGCCCGCATGAATCACATAGTAATCTTTATGTCTTGCATATGCAATATGGTGCAGCCTTCATTTCTGTCGATTGCCTAGCTGTAATTTGTTCACCACACATGTTATTTATCTTTCACGGAGAGATACCACTAGTGAACTGTGGACCCCGGACCATTTTCTCATTCTGATAATACACGCACTACTTCCACTGCTTTCATACTGTTTTCCACACCATACGTTTAACCTCTTTGTGTTCAGCAAAACCGGTGAAATTGACAACCTCGCTGCTTCACTGGGGCAACGTGATTTGATTGTGTTGTGTAGGTTCCATGTTGCTTCTGAACCGGTAGTGCGCCCTGCCATCTCATCTTCTCAACCTTCTGAAGTTACTCCTTCCTCCTACTGGTCGATTCAACCTTGGTTTCTTTCTGAGGGAAAACTTGCTGTTGCACTCTTCATACTTTCCTCTTGGGGTCTCTCAACGAACATGTGTTCGCACGCATCAAGCATATTTTCTGGCGCCGTTGCCGGGGAGGAAGAGAATTTCTTCAAGGGGAGTCTCTCACTTCTAGTCTCTTTACATTGTTTTAGTTTTGCTTAGTTTATTTTATTTTTTCTTGTTTGCTACTCTTTATCAAAAACACAAAAAATTAGTTCTTATTCTAGTTGTTATTTTTTCTTTATCATGCTTGCTATCAATGTTTGATGCCTTTGAAACTAGATCTTATTGTCAAGGTGGGTTCACGGATGAACAACAAAAATATTTTAAGGAACACCGCTTGTCACAAAAAGGAATACACTTATGGGAGCAAATTAATAAATTGCATGCCTATGCTACAAACTTGTGCTCCACTTATAATGTTACTTATTGCTTTGATAAGTCTTTTTGCTGTAGGAGGTATAGACATATCCCTTTTCAATGTGAGTATAATGATGATGTTAACATATCTTCTTATGTCAAGGGAAATTATGACTTTGATGATGTGGAACAAATTGAGGAATTTATTGATTGGAAGTGTGCATTTGAAATTGACTATTTGCTTGAAAGTGTTGATGATGCACCTTATATATATGATATTTATGATATACTTGAATATTTATTTGATAATTACAAGGATTGAAATTACTACATACTTCAATATCTTAATCAATTCTCTCCCCCCAAGGGAGAGACTAATGCCTTGCAGGAACCTATGGAAGAAGAAACTGCTGAATCTGGAAGCTCATTGGATTAAAAACAGGAGGAGAGTGATGATCAAGAGGTGGAAGAATGGAGCTACCCATGTATACCTCCCAATGAGAGTAACTCTTTAACTCATACATTATTTGATGAATGTGATGATCCTATTGATTCTTTTGAAAGATCCCTTTTTGATGAAATTGATACTTGCTATACTTGTGACCTTTATAATACTATGAATGAAACTTGTGAGAATGATATTGCTACTGTTATTTGTGATGATCCATGCTACTTTGATAAATCCTATGATAGTCCTCTGTTTATTCCAACTATTGATATGCATGATAATGAGGAAGTTTGTTTAGAAAATTTATATGATAATGCTCTAGATGATGGTCCTATGCTACTTGATGTTATAAATTATAATTCTAATGAAAATGGGATTGATATTATTAGTCCCATACCTTTTATGAGTGCTCAATCATCTCGTTTTGATATTGCTAAAAGTGGGGGAAAAGAGGAGCTGATTTTAAATTTTGATTCCACTATTTTTTAGCTTGATATGAATTGTGTGCTTTTAGACCATGACAAACATGCTTTATGTGATAATTATGTTGTTGAGTTTGTTCATGATGCTACTGAAAATTATTACGAGAGAGGAAAATATGGTTGTATGAATTTTCATGTTAGTAAAACACCTCTCTTTTTGTTGAAAGTTTTGAAGTAACTCTTGTTCTCCCTTCCCATGATTTCTAGTTTGATATTCTAGGATTTAATTCTTTACAAGATTCCTATGCATAGGAAGTGGGTTAGACTTAAATTTGTTTCATAATTGCTACTTGATGCTCTCTTTTTCTTTAATTCATATTTCTTATGTGACCATCTTCTTCACTTGAAAATACGTGATTCCACTTTTCTGGGCCTAGCTAAAAGGCGTTAAAGAAAAGTACTTTTTGGTAGATAAACCATGTTTTTATTTTTGATTTGTTTTTCTCTGTTTTCTTTGAGTCAGGGGGTTGTATAATTATTAATCAACTCCTTTGTATATTTATTTTCATGTTTTAGTTGTGCCAAGTAAAGTTTCTGACGAGAGTTGGAGATGGTTTTGGATTTCTGCGCATGAAACAGATTTCTTTTGTCCATCGTAAAAAAATTGTATAATTCAAAGGAAAATCAGAATGACCTGAAACTTTTTGTGCTTATTCCTCCAATAATTCCGCATCTTTTTCATTCTTTAAGTTTTTTGATCTGAGCAACGTAAGTGCCCCGAAACAATTCGCCTTTACAGACTGTTCTAGTTTTGACAGATTCTGCCATTTTTCTTGCATTTGCTCTTTTATAATGTGGAGTGGGTTTCTTTGCTTCACGAAACAGAAGTGTATGTAGCTAATGTTTAAAAGTATAAATAGCACTTGTGCCCATACAGAAACCATGGATTTTTTATGGTTGCATTAACCCTCTAATGCGAATTACTCTTTGAGTGTGCAGTGAAGGAAGTTTTCAAGGGTCAAAAGAAGAGGGTGATATATGTGATCAAGAAGAGTGAAAGGTCAAAGCTTGGGGATGCCCCGTGGTTCATTCAAGAATATTTTAAGAATACTCAAGTATCTAAGCTTGAGGATTCCCAAGGCATCCCCTTCTTCATCAACAATCTATCAGGTCACTTCCAGTGTAACTATATTTTTATTCGGTCACATCATATGAAGTTTACTTGGAGCGCCTTTTTGTTTTTATTTTGTATTCATCTATTTTCCTTGCTTAAATAATATATTTGGACCCTAGCATTCCTTGTTTGGGACAGAGACACGCTCCTATTTTTCGTTTGAATACTCGTTATGCTCGTATTCTTAGTTTTTCTTCTAGCTGCTGCAAAAATTCATGTTTAGCTTTTGTTTTCTTTGCATCTCTTATTCAGAGCTGTTAGTTTTAGTAGTGTTGTGTGAGCACTCTCATGTTTTCTTTCTATAGCATTTAGAGAGTTTTTGTTAAAGCATATTTTGTATGGTGCTTGTTGGGAAAAGAAACTGTTGCTTGTAGTAGAATTTATAACGGTGCAGTAGAAGTTTGTATAGACTGTGGCTAGACTTTTTCATATCATGCTAGATGTTATTTTAATTCTAAAGCCCAGTGGTTATTTAGTAGCATGATTAGTCTCAAATAACTGAGAGTGTTTAATGTGCCATTGAAATAATCATGAGTTGTTCTTGTCATATTGAAACATAAATTTGTGGTGTTCTCCTTTGAATGTTTTATTTGGTTGACTTGGCGCATGCTCACACCATGTTTATGACTATGAAACAGTCACTTATAGCCTATATGATCATTTAGTTTTTGAACTTGTGTTACCACTTATGCTTTGATTAATGATGTTTATATCTCTATGCATGATTATGGCTCTTATGCTATCTTTATTTGTCGCTCCCAGTCTTTTGCTAGCCTCCACATGTACCGAGTATGTGCTCTACTAGTGCATCCAACTCCCCAAAACCCAAGTATGACAAATGTGTCCACCATACCTACCTACATGGGGTATTTAACCGCCACTCCAAAGTAAATTGCTCATGTGTTACCTTTAAAACTTTCAAAATTACTCATGTTTTGTGCTCCTATTTTAGCTCATGAGGACGTCAATAGAGAATCTTTATCTCACTTGTTGATTGGACTTTCACACACTAGACTTGTCGAATCTCTGACTCTACAAACCCCTTAGGTGACCCTATTGGGTTTCGACTAGGAGAACTCATGAGCGCTGGTGGAATCGTCGGCTAGACAGGGGGCGAGATTTACCCAGGTTCGGGGCCCTCGTAGAGGTAAAACCCTTACTCCTGCCTCTGTCGATCTGTATTAGTCGAATAGATCGGTTACAATGGTGATGGCTCGAGTCGAGAGTATGATCTCAAACTCAAGGTTTTGGTGTTGCGGTGTTGCTTGGCCCTCTACCGGTGGTTCTCCTGGCCTTATATAGGTGGCCAGGTCTCAAACCTTACCCGGAGAGGACTCGAATTCTAACCCTAGGTCGGTTACAAGTTTCCAAACTTAACCCGCAAGCTAGTGCGGGTGGGCTTCACGTAGGCCTTCTAGAGTACTCCAAGGGCTCCTCTTCTTGGGCCTTAACCTTGGGCCCGAGATGGGGTGTCCTTACCCGCAGGGTCCAGGATCCATGCCTTCGTCAGTAGCCCCCGAGCGTTTGCTCGAGTGGGTTTTTTTCCAGTCGAGTAGACGGTCGAATCTTGGCCTTTTTTCCTGCGGTTAACCAGCTTGGTTGTTTTCCTGTTTAGAGGGCGTGTACCCTGTATTATAAGCCTTCATACTCGAGTATCGAGCAAAGCAAGTGACTGCTTTTATGGCTTTTTTATCGCAGAAGGATGCGGCGCAGCAGTTTGGCACTCCCGAGAGATCAGGGCCAATTAATTGCGACTAGGGCAAAAACATTTCTGGCCTACACGGATTCGAGACCTCCGACTCGAACCCGGTAAGGTGATTGTTGCGACTGGGCCGTTGTGGTCTTATCGAGTCGAACTTAACCTATGGGGGTACCCGGCGCGTCCGCTAGGATTTTTCTTCGTGTTGTTGACACGGAATCATACCGGAGGATGCAGCTTTTGAGTGCGATTCCAGGCCCTCAAGAGAGATCTTTCGGGTCTTACCTTCATATTCGAAGAATATTGGCATCCGGATGTGCCTAGTCGGCTGAACAATCCAGGTTTTTGCGCCCATATGAAAGAGTTTCCATGTTTGGGATGCTGCACCCATACGAAAGAGCTTTCGTGTGTAGGGTATCTTTCTCTTGTTTAAAGAAATTTTGTTTCTTTGCTTATGAAAGAATTGTTTCTATTCGAAGGAATTTTGTTCATACGAAGTTATTTTCGTGTTTGAACTTTCCATTCGAAACTTTTCTGTCTTGATGATGCGCTCTATGACGTCATGGCGCACTTTTTTTCTCCCGATGGGACGTGACGGAATGCGAGCAGATAGGGCTGGCCCACCTGGTCAGCTTTTTGACCGGGAAACGAGACGTCGTTCCCGGTTTTTACGCAAACCGCGCAGTAAATGCGCACGATCTTCTGTTGAGATCGTGGCAGGAAACAGCGTTCACCGCCTCTTCGTTTCATCTTCACACGTGGTGGCAGCGATGAGCGACACGTGGAGCATCGAGTGGCCAGGATTGATTCGCTCCGTGTATAAGTACGGGTGTTTGCGCTGCGGTAAAACTTTCCCAGCATCCATCTCAAATCCATCTTCTTCCTTGCGCTCGTCTTCTTCCTCGCGCTCGAGCTCGTGCTGTCAGTCATGGCTGGAGGCAAAAGACGTGGCGCCACCATCTCCGCATCCGGGGAAGCTTCCGTGCAAACTGTGCCGCGCTCGGGCGACTGGCGCTCGCCCAACACCACCGCGAAGAGCATCAAGGAGATGCAGCGGGAGGGGCTGCTGCCGGCGGAGTCCGAGAAGCGGGTGCGCCTCGGAAGGAAGGAAGAGGTACCCAATCCGCAAGCAAACGAGCGCGTGGTCTTCGCGGACCACGTGTCTCGCGGTCTTTCCTTTCCCCTCCATCCATTTCTTGTCGGGTTGTTGTATGTCAATGGCATACAGCTTCACGATCTTCCTCCGAACGCGGTGCAGCACATATCGTGCTTCATCGTGTTCTGCGAATGCTTCCTTGGCATTCGCCCACATTGGGCGCTCTGGAAGGCCCTCTTCAAAGTCCGGATCTTCCGCGAGAAGTCGCGGGTAGACTCCGAGCCCGGCGAGCCGCTACGTACGGGTGGCTTTGGGATCCAAGCAAGATCGGAGACCAGCTACTTCAGCATGTACTTCATCGACTCCGCGCAGGGCTGGAGGAGAAAATGGTTCTACGTCATCGACAACAGCTCGGGTGGGATCGTAGAATTCCACCCGTTCGCTGTTTTGAAGAGACGAAAGTCCTGGTCGCACAAGTTGTCAGCCGAAGAAGCCCAGGTCGTCGCGCCGCTACTCGCAAGAGTGACAGCCCTCCGTGATCAAACTGCTGGAGTTGTACTCAACGGGCTGCACCTGGCGAGTACCTTTCTGAAGCGCAGGATCCAACCCTTGCAGCTCAGGCCTTCCACGATGTGGGAGTATCAAGGCTCTGAGGATCCTAGCCGAGTGGGTCGCGAAGAGCTTTCGAACGTCGAGTTCGAAAAGAAGATCGCGACTATCACTAGCCTGAAGGTGGGAGAAAAATTCCCCGAGTGCACAGTCGCGGCCTTTGACGCGTCGAAGCCTCCGCCAGCCGCGGTGAGTTTATTCTTCTTCCCTTCTTTTATTTTCTTTATTTCCTTGCTTGTTCTGAATTTCAGTCGATTGAATTTTCCTTTGCGTTCCTCTGTCTTCTTTCATAGAGTTTGTCCATGGCCACCTGCTACCCTCCTGTATCTGGGGCGGAGGCCTCAGAGTTATTGGCGAGTAACTTGGATGTCCCAGCCGACACCAGTGTCACCGACGCTTCTTCGAGCTCCGACCAAGATTCTTCGGATGACGCAGGAGACTCGGGTGGCGATCGTTATAAACGTCGTCGGGTAGAAGGCGATGAGGCCACTTCTAAGGACAACTCCTTGGAAGAGTCGTCCGGGAAGGAGCCCATCCACGCTACTCCTCTGCAAACGTGCGTCCCTTCTTCCTCATTCCCAGTTATCCAGACCGCATGGAATGCGGATATGCTGGATGAGGATAAAGACGATGAGTAAGTTTTTCTCCTCGTTCTTAGTCGAACGTTTTTCCTTTGCATCTGTGTTGACGCTTTGTGATGGAGGGATACTAACCCGGTAGGCCAACTCCAAGGCATAACCCGGCCCAAAGAACGCTGCGCAAGATCCGGCTAAGGGTAAAGAAACTTCTGGAAGGCCCAAGTTTGTAGGCCTCGTAACCCGGATTGTGGGTTACGGTAAAGGAAAGTTAGAGTTTGTATGCGGTGTCCGGGTAGGATTCAGGGTGCGTCTTGGAGAGTAAGCCAGGGGGTACAGGTGCTTTATAAACCAACCCCTAGGCCTAGTTGAGAGAGATCTAAGAACCCTAACAGTACCGCTTGATATCGAGCATCCAGTGTATACGAGAGATCGAGTTAATATAATAAGATCGGAGACTCGGCGACTTGATTGCCGGCTACCAGATCGAGTTCCATCATGTTTTCCTCTGAGCTAAACCCTCTCCCAAACGCCTGTGTCGTCTTGCCCCAAGATCAGTTACCCCCGGTAACGTCTGCCGTGGTTATCCCACGACAGTTGGCGCCCACCGTGGGGCTTGCGTCCAAAGGTGTTTACATCACGGGAGAAGCTCGGAAGAACATGGAGAATCTTGTCGTCGGCGAGATCTACATAGACCACAAAGGAGAAAAGACGGTGGACGATTCCGGCTGGGGGCCAGAGTCGGATCACCTCGAATCCGGATCCGTCGTGACAATCGGCCGGATCAGCGTCTTCATCGGTATGGTATGTACTTCCGGTTCGATCCCTGACAATTTTGGATCTGATTCTGTGTCAGGGGAGGCCACTTATATCCAATCAGATGAAGAAGAATCAGTTGGAATGACATATCCGACAGAAGAACCCATCGCGAAGTGGGAACAGCCGGAGGAACCGGCATGGACCCAGCGACCGGGTCGAAAGAGAGGATGATACCGAATCCATCCAGGACTGCTGGAAAACCGGTATGCGGAGAATAACAGCGAAGGGGAACAGCATGAATTCGCGTCAAGCATCATACGCCGAGTCGCGGTTTACACGGCTCCCGCGACCAATCTCAACCAAGAGACCGTAACCGCGGCCGCGGCCGGGTCAGCACAAGCATTAACCCGGCAGCAGGGGCCGGCTAACGGGAACACGGTTTTGGCCCAGGTTGACGGAGAGTCGGCATCGGTTACCAGTCAAGCGCCAGAAAACGAGCTACACGCGAACACGTTCGGATTCCTAGCAAACCGGACACCAGGAGCAGGCCCTTCCAATCCACAACACCCGGCCTTGTTCAACAACAATCTGATCCTAGATCCGACGGTTCTTGCCACAGTTATCACTCCAGAGAACGCGGCGGAACGTGTTAGGGATTTGGACGTAGCCCGTCGTGCATTGGAGCAGCAGAGAAGGCAAGTAGAAGCAGAAAGGCAAGGGATGGCCACACGGCAACGCGAGCTGGATGCACTGGAAACTCGGCTCCGAGAGGAAACGACTAGAATACATCAAAGGCACCAAACTAGATTACCAGCATTGGGAGGAGTCATAAACCCGGCCGCACTATTTATCACGCCTCAGGATCAGCCGATTCCAGCGGCAAATCAAGGAACCGCCCCTCAGCCGACAACCGGAGGAGTACAACCGGTAGATACGCAGGCCGGATTACCTGCACCACAGACTGGAGTTACTGCCGGCAATACTGTACCACCGCCACGACCACCACCACCATCGCGTTTTCGCACACCAGCGGGTCATTACAACAATCCCATGGACAACCTGTACGCGGCAACGCTTGCACTAAATCAAATCCCCGTGAGAGAGTCACCCCACGCAGAGGAGACCCGGCGGGCGATAGATATGCTGCGCACCGCGGTGGCGCAACAGGTTAATTACCCGGATCACAGAAGTGGAATGCATGGGACGCCATATGTCAGCCAACAACTAGGTAACGCTGGAAACATCCAAACAAGTTCGGCACGGTGGAGGGAAGAGCAGCAGCAAATGCCGCCTCCTCCACACATTCAGGCAGTACCAGCAGCATCAGCAGCACAGGCCATCGTGAATAGTTCCAGAGCCAGGAGAGCCGTGGCCGGGTCTGCGGCACATGGGCCACCAGCGGTACCGCATCCAGCTGTACCCCCTGCAGGATCACATGTTTCCCGAGTAAGACCAGCTTCAACCATTCTTGCAGGGCCTAAGTGTCTTTCGGATAGCATCAGAGCTAAACCTTACCCGGAAAAGTTCAAAGAACCGGGTAAAGTGGTGAATTATGAGCCGACTATGGATCCGGAAACATGGTTGAGCAGCTATGAGATGGCCATGTCGATTCGCAATGCGTCCGAGAATCTTCAAGCCAAATTCATGTATCTAATGATGTCAGAGGGAGCAGCAAAGTTATGGTTCGCCAATCTACCGGAAGGATCTATTAAGTCATGGGAAGAATTGAAAACTGCGTTTATCAAGCACTTTCACGGGACGTGTAGAAAGTTATTCACTATTGACGACTTAGAGCGATGTGTTCAGAAGAAGGGAGAATCGGCGCGCAGCTGGGTCCGCCGGGTTATGGAAATTCTTCATTCATCTACGGATATTCAGCCCAAGGATGCGCTGCAAGCTATGGCAAAGACCTGCAAGTACACACCTTTAGTACAAAAGTTAACTCGCATGAAATCTAGTCGGAATGCTTCGGAGGTTACAATGGGAGAATTGATGGATGCATGCAACAAACATGCCGCAACGGACACTACGGAAGAGGAAACTGATGATAAAAAAGCAAAAGCAAACACAAGTAGTAACGGAAGAACCGGCAACGGATCAGCGCCGGGTAACAACAGCCAGAACAAGCGTCCGTTTGAAGGAGGCTCCGAGTTTGTCGCCAATACTGAAGCTGGATCTTCCAGACCCAGGGCAGAAGGAAATTTCAATGCTGGAAGTCACAATGGAGGAAACTATCAAGGGCCACCAAGGCCGAGTAATAATTGGGACATATTCAGAATGGCATGCCCGAAGCACAGCAGGAACGGTAGGCCAGCTAACCACTCCTTGGAGCAGTGCGCCGACCTACAGAGATGGAAGAATGAGGAAGTGAACAGAGCCATGCGAGGTGCAGGACGGGGAGGAGGACCGGGTCCAGGTGGAAACCTGGGCAACGGCCCACCCCCAGCCGGTAACCTGGCAGCTGGAAATCAAGGTAATAACCAAGGGGGAGCAGGAGGTTTCCAGGCTAACCCCAAACAGTTGGGTCAATATCACGTGCATACCACAGGAGGTTCTAACAAGGACAAAAAGATACTGAAGCAAGCGGTCAATTCAGTTTCTTCGGCTGTCCCGAGATACCTGAGATGGTCAGAACAGGATGTAACATGGAGCAGAAGGGACCACCCGGAAAGAGTAGAACACCCGGGAGTCTTAGCATTAGTAGTCGCACCGCAGGTCAATGGGTATGAGCTGAAAAAGGTTTTGATGGACGGTGGAAGTAGCATCAATATACTGTATTGGGAAACCTTCTTACGCATGGGCCTCAAGGAGTCTCAGCTACAAAAAAGCTCAAAAAAATTTCATGGGATAGTGCTGGGTCATTCAGCATGCCCCGAGGGAAAAATCGCATTGGAGGTAGCTTTTGGGGAATCAAAGGATAACTATCGAGTTGAGTGGCTCACTTTTGAGGTGGTCAAATTGCGCAGTCCTTACCACGCGTTATTCGGAAGGCCGGCTTATGCCAAATTCATGGTTAGGCCGTGTTACGTGTATTTACAGCTAAAAATCCCGGGTCCTAAGAAGACCATTACCGTACATGGAAATCGAGATATAGCAGCTGAATGCGATGAAGGAGATGCAGCAATGGCCGAGCAAGCCTGTAGAAAGGAGGAACTCAAGCATTACCGGTCTCAAGCATACCCGGAGGACAGAACCACATCAAAAAGGCCGAGTACTGAAGGCGAAAGAGCAAAGTCACAGGCAGCACAAGATGCTAAGATGGTGGCTTCTATCAAGGATGATTCTCCCAAACAATCTGCCATAGGAGAAGAAATTGCACGGCCGCTCACAATCAGCCGCGTTATGGAAACACCTCACCCGGGTTGGCTAGTAAACCCGGTACTCATCATGAAAAAGTCCAGCAAATGGAGAATGTGTATCGGTCACGTCAGCCCGGGACCGGTTCCCAAGAAGAACTAAACAATGTAACGGGCAGCAGGTTTCAGACGCGCTCTTTTCCTACCCAGGGTACCTAAGGGGACTGGAAGGTTTTTAATGAGGCGGCCTGCTGATCCAAACTTTCTCGTATCAATAAAGAGATGGTTATCAAGTCCTATTTTGTTACGATCTTTACTTCAGTTACAGGTTAGTAGTATCCACTGCTACCAATACATCAGTATCATTGAATATGTTGAATATATATAGGTCTCGGGGGCTGATTGCTTAAATAGCACGGCCACAAACCCAAAGACCCGGCCTTGATGCCTATGAGTTATAAGGGCCGATTACTCGCAAACGAGTACGGCTGCAATCTTATAACCGGACAAAGGAGCCAAATTTTCTTGACTTTTCTTACTTAAGCTCGATGTGACTCGCACTAAAGTGGCATGATTTGCTCGCTTACGATTACAATCAGCCATGAAGCCCAATGGGACTTGCCTGACCATGTTTTCGTATAGATGTAACAACATGGTATCCACGCGAAAGCCGGCTTACAGTACAAGATAGTCAAAAGGGTCATCTAAACCACAAGTTATGCAGAGTACAAGGCTAATAGCTGGAAACTCAACGTTTATCAAGCATAACTTCATTATCTGTATGAAATAATTCCGGGTTTTGGCTTAGCAACAACAAGTTTGTTCTCTTCGAAAAGACCACACACCACAGACTCGGATATTCGGGCCTTGGGGACTGTGGGTTTCGAAGCAGGATCAAGTTATTTCGTTGCTAAGCTCGAAAGACCCCAATGTCTGAGTCGTGGGGACTTGGGGACTTAAAGAAAAGTCCACCTGTCAAAACTCACGATACTCGGAAATAAAGAGGGGAATAAAAAGAAATGAAAAGAAAGTTGGATTATCAGGAATAAGATAGACAAGTATCAAGTTCATCAAAAAGCCTAGAAAGGCACGAAGTGCATCACAGAATCAAAGTGCGTTACAAGTTGCGACACCAGTATCAAGGGTGCACAGGCGCACCGTCAAAAGAATACTTGTTTCGAATAAAAGTATCAGATGATCGAAGTATTTCGATGGCATCTGCCTATTCGACTTCCTGAGTAGGGTCCACATCTTTGCCCTTGGCCTCCGGGTCTTGCTCCTGGACTTGCTCTTTGGCTCTATCGGCATCATCACCCAGATTCTTCGAGGCAGGACGGACAGGCGGAAGAACAGCTGGTGTAGAGGTGGTTGGCCCTGATCCTAACTCGGCCTCTCTCTTTGCAGTTTCTTCCCTCTTCCTGGCCGAGTCAGCAGCCCATTTCTCCAAAATATCAAAGGGCGGGGGTGCGTCCTCTGTAACGATTTTGCCTTCAGCATCGTATGCGCTCATAATTGTGTTCAGATCCATACTATCGGCCAAAGTGGTGGCCGAGTGACGCACTGCGGACTGTATGGCCTTGAAGTCCTTGGGTGTAAACTTGGAACCATCTGCCTTGAATTCTGGAAACCCGGATATTACCTTTGCCGGATCAAGCTTCGGAAAATAAGCTTTAGCCAGGGTAAAGGCTCGGGTCATACCAATCTGGCATGTTGAGCGTTTCCAGATTTCAATCCAGGCAGGCACAGTGGAGCAGGCTTGGATGAGATTTTCTTCACCCGGATATGCCTCAGTAGGCCACTTCACGGCATCCAGTGTAAACTTCATGCCGGCAAAGAAAGTCCGGAGCACAGTCTTTAAGGTTCTAGCCTTTGCAATGGCATCCTCCTCTGGGGCCGCAAGGTTGGCACCTGCAGTTGAAACAAAGGAAGAACGTATCAGTAATCCCGAGTATCATGTAATAAAGTAAAGGCATGAAGTCAGTCGGCAGCAAAAACTTACTAAGCAAGATGCGATAGGTATCGGCAACTTGGTCCGATAATTTCTTCAGTGCGGTTTGAGCAGTAGTGCACTTCTTCTTGTATTTAGAAACATCCTTCTTCAAGGTTTCCACGTCAGCCTCAAGGGCTTCTCTACGCTTCACCTCCGCAAGAAGAAGTTGTTCGGTCTTGAGCAAAACTTCGTCAGACCGGGTCATCTGTGCCTGTAAAGAACAAGGGGCACAAGTATCAGTCGGGTATCATGGCAAGCCGACTATTGTATAAAGTACCAAGCATAACTTCAACAAAGTTATGCTCGGAACTTGGGGACTAAGTGTATACTGTGAGATATCAAGTGTTGTTACCTGGTGCTCGGCGGCCATGCGCTCCAGAATATTGCTCTCTGAGGTCTTCATACTGAGGAGAGCGCTCATCAGTTCATCAAAGGTATCATTACCCGTATTAGAGGACCCGGGGCCTTGGAACCTCGGAGAAGGAGTTTTCTTCTTAGCAGAAGGCGGCATCTGGGTCATTCGAATGTCGGAATCTGATGCTCCCTCTCCCGCACCCAAAGTTGCAGTTTTTCCCTTCTTGCTTGCATGAGAGGCTATCGGATACTCGGCTTCTTGTCTGGCCGGGTTTATTGGTGACGCTTGTTCTTCGCCGCTAGACGCGGCTGTTGTCTTATCAGCCAGGTTCCCCTTACCTGGGTCATCGGTCTCCATATCCTCTTGGTCGCTAATAACGACCGTGGCCCTATAGATAGTATGAGTGAGCAGTTAGTGTACAATCAGGAAAGGATGATGAAAATGTGATAAGAACATCATGAAAGGAATTTTACCCGGTATTCACCGCAAAGTACGAAGGGAATTCGCTGCTGGACCCGGGTGAAACTGAAAAGTATCAAGCAAGATTTCATAAGGGAATGGTTCAGGAAGATTGTTTCGTCCGAGAAAGGATAGGGTAAATACCAGCGCGCCGAGTCGGAGACAATGAAATACCCGGGTTAAGAGCGTCATCACCCGGGTAATTTCGAGTCGCTCTGCGCTTGGTCATGGGCGACTCCTTCAAATATGGCCAGTGGAATAGCGTCAAGTTAGCTCATGTATATCATCAAAGGAATACGAATTGAATGCAAGGAGGCGATATGAAACCTTGAGGGCGGCCCCTCGGGGTTTTCTCTTAGATCCGACTTTGACTGTCGGTTCCACCTCCTCCTCATCACTGGCGGATTCTACTTTGCCGTCAGTCTCTTCTCCTTTGTCCTTGTCCTCTGACTCTGGAAGTTATCAAGGTCACAGTTGGAAAATGAAGAACGGGACACGATGAACCCGAGGGAATTACGTGAAGTTCGAAACGTACCTTCATCTGAGTTAATGCCATCCTCTTGCTCCTCTGGGTTTTCGGAGTTAGGAGGAGTTTCAATCTTCCAAAAGGGATCATCAGCCTGGGAGGAAGGTATAAGAATAAGGGTTATTAGTCATATCAAGTGGAACGTGTGAAAGAAAGAGTATGAAAACCGAGTCTTTACCTTGGGGGCTGGGTTCTCACGAGTGAAGGGTTCTAACCCGGCTATGTTCCGGATTACCTCCATCTTCTCTGTCAAGAATCTCTTGATAGTTTTGTTGGTATCTCCGGCTGCAAAGCTGTGGGTGGAGTACCGGAGCGAGTCCGTAGCGTGCCCTGAATACTCGCACATTAACTTAGTGCGGATGGAGTTGGGTTGGATCCGGAAATCGACCCAAGTTTTCACCAGGTTAAGCCCAATGAGACCTTGGGCCGACAGAACAGAGATTTTGGCTAGTAAAGGCCGGATGGCCTCCCTGTCCGAGTCAGGGGCAAAGGCATTAAAAGACTCGGAGATATCAAGAAGGCCCTCCGAGTAACCCGACAGTTTCTTTTGGCCGGGTGGGGAGGTGTCTCGGCAATAGAAGTACGAGAGTTGCCAGTGTTTGACGTGGGAGTTGAGGGTGAGGGGTGGCATCAGAGAATTCCTGCGGCGCTGGATAGAAACCCCGCCGCAAGCGAGAAGTGCCCTGTCACCGCTTTCGCGGCACGGTTTGCACTGGAAAAGCTCGACAAAAAGAGCCAAACTTGGCGGAGTGCACAAGTATGACTCGGAGAGAACGATGAATTGGGAGATATTTAATACGGAATTAGGCCCTATGTCAAAAATGCGAAGGCCATAATGGCTTAGAATATCACGGAAGAAAGGGTGACCCGGAGGACGGAAGCCCCGGGTCACGTGTTCCACAAAACATATTACCTCGTCCTTCGCCGGGGTAGGCCGGGTCTCGTTGCCCGGCACCCTCCAGTGGATTTCCTTTTGAGGGGGTAGAACCCCTAACTCGGCCAGTTCTTCTAACTTGGCCTTGGTGACCGAAGATCGCGCCCAGTTGGCGGATATGGAATTGGTGGTCTTGGCCTTGGCTGGTGTTTTTCCCTGCTTTTTGGGAGCCATGTGATCGACCTGCAAAGCACAAGGTAGAAGGATACAAGGAATAAGACTCAGAAACCATGAACTGGCCGAGTATTGGTGAGTGGCATCGAGACAATATGGAAGTTACATACTATCCGGGTGTCATTCCGTGGAGCAAGGTTCAAGCTATCCGGGTATCAAGCATCATTATAAAAATCATGAAGGCTTATGCATTGAAAGAATGTTCGAGGGTGATAGATGGTTACACAGGTACCTATTACGAATAAAGGGAGTCGGAAAAGAGAAGATTTTCCGGATGATAGAGGTAAGGGCGGAAAAATTGGGCGGCCCGAGCCCAGGCTAGAGATTCCATTTCTGGATTTATGGCAAAATTAGCAGCTATGGGGGGTAGGGGAGTAAAGTAAAGTTAGTATCCAATCCATTGGATGAACTAGAGTGAGTACAAGTAACTTAATTCGGCATGACCGGGAAAATGACCGGCGGGTTGACCTAGATCTAATCTGAAGAAAATCAAGAAATTGCGGAGGCCAGTTAACGGGTATGGGAGGCTTACTGGAGGAGATCGAAGCGAAGCTCGACGGAGGCAAATAGCGCAAGTTTGGTGCCCCTTTGCGATTCCCGACGGGCCGGTTGGGGGTTTGGCGGCGGACCTTAGCGGCGGTGCAGAGCGCGCTGTGGCGGAGCGTAGCCGGCGGCCGATAGGCTCCGGTGATGCGCGCGGGGTTTCCGTGGTGGCGCTCTGTGAGCTTAAGCACGGAGAAAGAAAGGAAGAGGAATGGGGGGAAGTGAGCCGTTGGGGTTAGGGTTACCCCTACGAGCATATTTATAATGGTTCGGGTGGATAAGTTTGGTTCCACGAGCGGGAGCCGGGGATTACGGAGTAACGGCTATCTGTTTGAGTTTTGCGAAATACGCTTCAGGTATTGAGCGAGGTATCTGGGCAAAAAAGAGAAAGAGATCCACTCCGTGAAACCAGGGTCAATTATCGAGTAAAAGTATAGAATCTTGACGTTTTTATCAGGGTTTTGACTCGGAAATCTGAGCAGTGTGTTTGGAGGAAAGCCGGGTTACTATATGGCTACCATGGAGTTAGGCCTAGCTATCTATCAAAGCACCTTAACCCGGCCTCCATACACTTGTGTGTTTGATATCTTTGCAGGGAATAGCAAGCGCTTCAAGGAAGGATCCGTAAAGCCCAAGCTATTCTGGGGACTACTGATGGAGGGATACTAACCCGGTAGGCCAACTCCAAGGCATAACCCGGCCCAAAGGACGCTGCGCAAGATCCGGCTAAGGGTAAAGAAACTTCTGGAAGGCCCAAGTTTGTAGGCCTCGTAACCCGGATTGTGGGTTACGGTAAAGGAAAGTTAGAGTTTGTATGCGGTGTCCGGGTAGGATTCAGGGTGCGCCTTGGAGAGTAAGCCAGGGGGGTACAGGTGCTTTATAAACCAACCCCTAGGCCTAGTTGAGAGAGATCTAAGAACCCTAACAGTACCGCTTGATATCGAGCATCCAGTGTATACGAGAGATCGAGTTAATATAATAAGACCGGAGACTCGGCGACTTGATTGCCGGCTACCAGATCGAGTTCCATCATGTTTTCCTCTGAGCTAAACCCTCTCCCAAACGCCTGTGTCATCTTGCCCCAAGATCAGTTACCCCCGGTAACGTCTGCCGTGGTTATCCCACGACACTTTGTCTTTTGTCGCATCCTGCAAACCATTAGTCCTCGCAGGTACGCCTCTTCTCTTCCTCCCGAAAGGAAGAGTAAGGCAGGAGCTGCGGATGAGGCTCCCACTGCAGGCACCGTCCAGAATTCGCCCAGCGTAGCCCCCAAGGCGGCGACTATGGAACATGAAACTCCCAGTTTAGCTGCCGGGGCTTCAGCTTCAAAGGAGGTGTCGGGTAGCTCCGCAGATCCCCTCTCCCGTGCCAAGGGCCAGGTAAATTCTGTTACTTGTCTTTAATTTGTTTATCGGGTGCACGACAGTGCTCCCGATGGGAGTAGCCCCCGAGGCTGTGGTCGATCACATGTGATCGGCTACAGGCTCAAAAACTGTCTTTTCCTTCTTCTTTATTTTATCGGGTGCACGGCAGTGCTCCCGATGGGAGTAGCCCCCGAGGCTGTAGTCGATTGATTGTAATCGGGTACAGGCTCCAATTCTTCTCTTCTAATTTTTCTATCTCTGAATTTCTTGCAGTCGCTCATTGATTCCCTTGCGGCGATTGGGCGCCGTGTTGTCCTTGCCGAATCTGACTGTTCGTTCCTTCGAGCGGAGCGCAGTCGACTCACTTCTGAAAACGAGCTTCTTCGAAGTAAGCTCAGCCCCCTTTCTTTTTCTGTTTGCACCTTTCCCATTAGTTCTTCGATTCTAATAGATATTTTCATGGAGCTCAACTTGAGTTTTCGAAGACCGCGAAGGACGATGCTTCTACTCGGGCAATAGCTCTGGAGGCTGAGCTGGCGGCTGTTCGCCAAGATTTGGAATCCTCCCGCATGTCTTCGGCTGACCTCGAAGGGAAAATTTCTTCTGCCCAAGAGGCCTTGAAGAAGTTGGAGACGGTCAGCACCAAGGCGGATGATGATCTTGTCGATTTTATCCGTCCCCTTGCCGGGCGCTTTGCGGGTGAGTTATTTTGGGTTTATAATTTGTTTTCTGTTGTCTTGATTTTGATGCTCTTCTTCTTTGTAGGTATTCTTGGTGTTCCTCTGGAGCTTCCAGGGATCCAACGGGTGGACGCACTGACAGATTCCCTCGCCCAGCTCAGGAGGCATGCCGAAGGGATTTGCTCCTTGGTTGGCAACGCCACTCAAGTGTTGACGCAGCTGCATGGTTGCCTTCTTGTCAATGCTTCCTCTCCATCCGCGCTAGGTGACCTGCTGAAGATCTTCTCGGGGAGCAATCTCCTGGATGCCTACGCGGTTGCTCAGTCGGAGTCTGCGGCGAGGACGGCCATCCAGTTCGCGTTGGCGCATGGAGTTAGCGGCTTGGAGGAGGCTTATTCGGATCTCCCAGTCGACCCCTCCACGGGCAAAAAGGTACGGCTTTCTCGTTTTGGCGAGCCAGCCGCCATCCTTGCTCGGAAGCTGTCTGAGCTGTTTGCTCGATTTAAAGGAGGGACGACTGCTGCGAGTGGGAGCACCACTGTAGCTTCTTAGGCTTGTATTTCTTTTGCTTTACCAGTTCGATTGTAATGAACGTTGGGATGTATTCCCGTATTTTCATTGTCTTTAATCGAGGTGTTCTTCTGAAAATGCTTCTTGCAATTGTTTGTCTTCTCCCGATGGGAGTAGTCCCCGAGAACCTGTTGAATAGGTGGTGAATGTATCTCGAGTAGGGCACCTTATTCCTTTAATCTTCTTTTTGATCTTCAGGTAACCGAGGTGGTTGCAGAACCCTCAATTGGGCCTGCTGCCCGAACTGATCCACTTGTTGCCGCTGTTGGGACTTTAGCGGGTCTCCGTGATCGTGTAGCCGATGGTGAGCGCAAGCTGAAAGTGTTGCGTGGGGTAGCCGATGTGGCGAAGTCCAAGCAAAAACTGGCGACTGAACGCGAGCAGTTTGTGATGGACGAGTTGGCTTCCCTTGCTAGGGAACTATTGTGTAAGTAATACAGCCCCCAGGTCTTCTTTGTCTTGTTTCCTTATCTGATCACTCATATTTGCTCTTCAGTTGTTAAACCGGATGATAGGGAGGAAAAACAGTGGGTAGAAAACCACATTCTTCAAGAAGCTGGCAGCTCAAGGCCTCATGCGAATAATTTTTGGTCTGATCGCAGCCGAGGTTTTGTGTTAGCTACTTTGAAGTTCCGTGTCTCCCAGGTAAAAGTTCTCGTGAGTTCTTTTCACGAGGTCTTGATCGCGATGAACGCTGCATTCTACCCGCTTGAAAGGGGTCCTGAAGACTGGAGCTATCTCCTTGGGCTCTTCGGGCAAGAGGGAGAAATTCGCGAGTGCGTGCGCAACCAGATGACTTGCGGCGCGGTGGTGGATCTCTCCTTTGTCCGAATATGGCATCCTGAAGTAAATTTTAACTCCTTAGCTAGGCTCCCAGATGGCCCAATCGATGATATTTCTCTGCATTACGATGTTGTTCGTCCTGCAGCGGAGAAAATCATTCGACTGACATCTGAGGAAGTAGATAGAGTGTTGGCGACTGAGAATGCTTATCGCCATGATTGATCGTTGAATGTGGACATTCTGTGATGCTGTATAGTTTGTAAAAACTGTTGTAAGGTGTGTAACCTTGTGTGTATAAATTTTCTTGTGATGCTTAGTTGTAGGCGTAGCCCCCATGTGTTTATGGGGTGTGTACCTGTAACTATTTAGCATGTAAGAAGAAATAATCTTTGAGTAAATATGGTTGAGAAACCATGTATTTTATTGCTATGACTGAGAAGTCATGTATTCGGGCTACAGGAGTGGCTAGTATAGCCTTATTTGTTGTGAGAACATGTAAATCTAGGGATAAAATTTGCGGAGGTGTGCGATATTCCAAGGGTTGGAATAGATTCCTCCAGTCGATGGATTCTTCAGCCTGTAAGCTCCACCTGGGATGACTTCGTTTATGATGAAGGGTCCTTCCCATGGTGGCTCGAGCTTGTGTCCTTCCTTCTGCTTGAGTCGTAGCACTAGATCTCCAACCGCGAATGCTCTGTGGCGTATACGGCGACTATGATAGTTTCGCAGTGATTGTTGATATACTGCGGATCTTGCGAGTGCTATATCGCGCATCTCATCGAGTGCATCCATATCTTCCGCGAGTGCCCTGTTTGAGGTTTCTTCGCTGTAAGCCACAACTCGTGGGGCGCTGAACCGAACATCCTCGGGAAGGACTGCCTCTGCCCCGTATACCATGAAAAATAGCGTGTAGTTTGTGGATCGGTTTGGAGTCGTGCGAAGGCTCCATAGCACGGAGGGTAACTCTTCGGCCCAATGTCCTGCTGCTGGATGTAGACGATCGAGTAGACGTTTCTTGATTCCAGCTAAAACTAGGCTGTTGGATCTTTCGACTTGCCCGTTTGTTTGCGGGTGGGCAACTGAATCAAACTTGAAGTTGATGCCCTTTTCCTCGCAGAACTGTTGTGTTTCTTTTGCCGTGAAATTTGTGCCATTGTCTGTAATGATGTCGTGTGGTACCCCGAATCTGCATACGATGGAGTCGAGGACCTTGACTGCGCATTGGGCACTAGCCGAAGTTACTGGCATGGCCTCGATCCATTTGGTAAATTTCTCGACTGCGACCAGCAAGTGTGTATATCCACCTGGTGTGGACTTGCGTAATGGTCCTACCATGTCTAGCCCCCATTGCGCAAAGGGCCAGGCGATGGGTATCATGTGTAGTTCCGTAGCAGGAGCATGTGGTCTTGGCGCGAATCGCTGGCAAGCATCGCATCGTTCGACTAGCTCCTTTGCGTCGGTGGCTGCTGTGAGACAATAGAATCCCGCTCGGAAGGCTTTTCCCACGATTGCTTTCCAGCTAGCGTGATGCCCGCAATCTCCTTGGTGGATGTCCTGGAGTAACTGTCTGCCATCCTCGGGTGCGATACAGCGCTGAAGTATACCTGAGATGCTTTGCTTGTATAATTCTCTGTTGATTACCCGAAAGGATTTGCTGCGTCTGACTATCTGTCGAGCCTCACGAGGATCTGTCGGGAGCTGTTTGGTGGTCAGGTAGTCGAGATATTTCTGCGTCCAGATTGGCTCGACCAGAAAAACCTGTCGTGAAATGTTATGAATAAGCTCGATGATGGCGACCTGCAGGCTGACCTCTGTTTCTTGTGTTGTGGGTGTTCCTGCAGCTTTTTTGACTTTGACGGAGCGCTTGGTCATCCTTTCGAAATATATTCCTGGCGGTATGGGTGTGTTTGTAGAACCCATGTTTGCCAATTTATCTGCTTCTTCATTACTGGATCTCGCAATGTGCTTCAGCTCGCATCCCTTGAAGTTTCCTTTGAGTAGGTTGTACATGTCGCGATATGCGACCATGTTTTCGGCAACTGCGTCGCATTCCTTCATTGTTTGCTGTACGATGAGATTGGAGTCGCCGTAGATCATTAGATGGGTGGCTCCACAGGCGACTGCCATTTTCATCCCATGTAACAGAGCTTCATATTCTGCGTCATTGTTTGATGCCGGATCATCGGGTGGAAAATCCAACCGTAGGACGTATTGCAGCTTGTCTCCCCTAGGCGATATGAGGACAATTCCAGCTCCTGCTCCTTCGTTTCGTTTGGACCCGTCAAAGTACATTATCCAGTTGCTCGTGTACTCAGGCGGTCCTGGCGTTTGTAGCTCTGTCCACTCGCTTAGGAATTCCACGAGTACCTGGGATTTGACTGCGTTGCGTCCTGCATAAGTGATGTCCCAGGCGCCCAACTCGATGCTCCATTTGGCTATTCTTCCGGATGCCATGGGGTTGTTCATGATTGTCCCGAGTGACGCATCATTAACCACTGTGATGGCGTGTTCCTGGAAGTAGTGCTTGAGCTTTCGGGCTGTAAGAACAACTCCGTATGCGAGCTTCTGGTAATGAGGATATCGTTGCTTGCATGGCGAGAGCACTTCGCTAATGTAATAGATTGGTCGCTGAACTCCGTATGCTTTGCCCTCCTCAAGTCGTTCGACTACGATTGCTGTGCTGATGACCTGGTTTATGGCGGCTAGGTACAAGTAGAGTGGCTCCCTTTCTTGCGGTGTTGCAAGGACTCGGCTACTTTGCAATGATCGCTTTAATTCCGCGAATGCTTGCTTAGCTTCTGGTGTCCACTCGAATTTGTCCGTCTTCTTCAGCAGCTTGTAGAAGGGTAACGCTTGCTCTCCCAATCGTGCGATGAACCTGCTCAGGGCGGCTAGTCGCCCTGCGAGCTGTTGGACTCCGCGTAGATTGGTTGGCTCCTTCATTGTCAAGATTGCTTGTATTTTCTCTGGGTTAGCTTCGATGCCTCTGGCGGATACCAGGTACCCGAGAAGTTTCCCCGCTGGAACGCCGAAGACACATTTTGTCGGATTGAGCTTGATCCTGTATGCGTTGAGGGCGTCGAATGTTTCTCTAATATCCTCGAGGAGCGTGCTCTCAACTCGAGTTTTGATGACTATGTCGTCAACGTACACTTGCACGTTCTTGCCAATGAGCTTGGCGAGGCATTTTTGCATGCAGCGCTGGTATGTTGCGCCTGCGTTCTTTAGCCCGAAGGGCATTGTCGTGTAGCAGTATACACCGTGTGGTGTGATGAATGCTGTCTTTTCTTCGTCCTCCCGTTTCATCTGGATCTGATTATATCCCGAATAGACGTCCAGGAAAGAGAGGCGTTGACAGCCTGCCGTAGAGTCCACGATCTGGTCGATTCGCGGGAGGGGGAAGTTATCCTTGGGACAGTGCTTGTTTAACGACGTGTAGTCGATGCATACCCGAAGGATGTCCGTGTTCTTTTTGGGGACTAGCATCGGGTTCACTAACCAAGTGGATATCTTGATCTCCCTAATAAATTTTGCTGCTAGCAATCTGTTTACTTCCTCTCCAAGCGCCTTCTGCTTGGGTTCTGAAAATCGTCGAGTAGTTTGTTTGATGGGTTTGGCATCTGGAAAGACTTCGAGTGAGTGCTCGGCAAACTCCCTGGGTATTCCTGGCATATCTGATGGCTGCCAGGCGAAAATTTCCCAGTACTCACGGAGGAGTTCGACGAGCGCGCTTTCCTATGCTTGCGGAAGTGTGGTGGAGACCATTGCTGTCTTCGCGGAATCTGTCGGGTGCACTTGATTCTTTCGGGTGTCACTGTTAGCACTGAATTCCAGTTCAGGCGCGTTTTTCTTCGTGAGAGGCATCACGGAGTGATCCGTGGTTTTTTCCAGCTCTTGAAGCTCTTCTTGCATCCCGAAAGATTTTGCGATCTCATTGAATTCAATGTCGCACTTGTTGGATTTCTGAAAGTCTCCGTCGATGGTGATTACGCCATATTCTCCAGGTAATTTGAGCTTTAGGTAGGCGTAATGCGGTACTGCCATGAATCTGGCGAACGCTGTTCGACCAAGAATGGCGTGGTACTGCGAAGGCCAATCGACGACTTCGAAGTCGAGGAATTCTCTTCTGTAGTTCCTCTTAGTGCCCAGTACAACTTCTAGGTTGATTGTTCCGAGTGGACGGATTGCCTTTCCTGGAACTATCCCGTGGAAGGACGTTTCTGATTCCTGGAGGCCGTCCAAGTTCCTGTTCATCCGACGGAGTGTATCCGCGTAGATAATGTTGATGCCACTGCCGCCATCCATGAATACGCGGGCCAAGTCATAGTTGCCAATTTGTGCTTGGATGACAAGGGCGGCGTGTCCTGGTCGATAGACTCGTGGCGGGTGGTCCTTCATCGAGAATGTTATTGGCTGGTCTGCCATCTTCAGGTATTCTGTTTTTGTTGGCGGTGTCTGCACAACCATACACAATTGCCTCATGTTAGTCTTTTGAGCTCTGCGGGATGGACATACCTTCTGGATCATCGCGAGTTGCCCTGCTGGATTCGGGTACGCGTTGGCCCCGGAGTTTTGTGCTGGTGGTGCAGGTAGCGCAACTAATGCCATGTTTGGATTTGCTGGTGGAGGTGGGGGTTGTGGCGGTTGGAATCCTTGGTGGCCTCCTCCTGGAAGCGGTGGGTAATTTTGCGTGTTTGCGGATCTTTTTCTGGCGAGTGCTTCTGAGATATCGATAAACTTTCGACAATCCTTAAGAAGGTGTGTTGCCTTTGTTTTGCTCGTGCGCTTATCTGTAAATAGATGTAGCGAGCAGTATCCATCGAGGTCTTCCTCGGGTGATTTTTCTTCAGCCTTTGGTCTCCTCTCGCGATTCCCGCGGCGACCGAAGTCGCGGCTTCGCGTGAATTCCGCTGCTACCAACTCCTCTCTGTCCTCGTGATCGTAATATTTTCTCCTCTTCCTCCGTCCATGACGGTCTTCATCATGCGCAGGTGATGATGCTCTCTCATTGCGCACCGCATCTTCTCCGTTAGCCCATTTTTCGGCTATGTTCATCAGCTCCCCAATAGTTTTGGGTGCGTCTCTACCCAGTTCTTCTCTGAAAGTCGTTCTTCGGGCGCCTTTTGCGAAGGCTTCAATCGCTACTTCTTCTGAGATAGTTCCTGCGGTATTCCTGAGCGTAGTCCATCGCTGGATGTACTCGCGGGTGGATTCGCCACTTTTCTGCTTGCACGCTCGCAGTTCTTCAATGGTGGCTGGCCTCTTGTAAGTCGACTGGAAATTTTTACAAAAATCGCGGTGCAAGTCATCCCACGATGCGTAGCAAGATTTTGGTCTTCTTTCCAGCCAACTGCGGGCCGCGCCAGTGAGATGCAAATTGAGGTATTGCATAGCCGTGTTTTTGTTCCCACGTTGGCATTTTACTGCCGTGAGGTAATCGCTTAGCCATTGAGAGGGCTCGAGTGAGCCGTCATACTTCGTCACTTCCGTGCTAAGCTTGAATCTTTTGGGTAGAGGTGCCTCACGGATACTGCGGGCAAAGCAGAGAGCGCCGCAGGTTTCGTCATCCGAGGAGCCGGACGAAGAGCGCTCGCGATATCGCGAAGCCCTTGCCTTATCCACCCTTTTTTTGAGGGAGATCTGATCGCGCGTCGTGTTCTGGCCGGTCGCGGTCGGCATCCTTCCTTGGTTCCTTGCTTCGCTTTCGCGAGCGGCTGCTATGATGCCGCGAGCTTTTGTCTCTCGGACTGCCTTCGCTGCTGCTTCGACTGTCATCGCGGAGCCGTGCTTCTTTTCCTCGGCCACGACGTGGTGACCTGTCCCTTCTTGGCGAAGAACTCCTACGTTTGCGGGATGCTTCCCTATCCTTCTCTTTCTCCTTCTCCTGTTCCTTCTCCAGCTGCTCTGCGGCTTTCTTTCGATCATAGGCGGCGAGCCTTGCGGCTGCCAGCCCTAATCCCTTGCGTACTTGTTTATACTGCTCCGCCCGAGGGTCACTTTCCGTCGGTTGGTTCATCTGCATGTAAGTTGCTGCGCTAGAACCGCGGCAGCAGGAGTTTGCGGGTAGACATTGCCATCGTCATCGACTCGCATGAGAGAAGGAGTGATCGATCTGCTGGTTCCGGCTAGGGACTCGTTGTTCCTGGATGTAGATGCGTGCCCCTTCCTCGCGGGTCGGGTTCCGACCGAGGGTGTTATGGACAGCCCGGCTCGCCTTTGGCTCGACTCATCCGCCGCTCTTCTTCGGCAGGCCAGATCTATCCGAGCGTCTTTGATGGTCGTGGCTGCTCTCACTAGGTGATAGTGGTAGGCAACCATGTCTTCGTGTGAAGCCCCGGCTGTGGGTGGCTTGCTTGTTCGCATAGCCTCCTTTGCTCGGTTCCAAGATTCCCGTGAGACGCCGATTATGTTGCGCTCTGTCGCGCTGTGTTCCGTTTCCGAGGCTTGTTCCGATCCTGCCATGCAGACTTGATCCAGTCGGGGCTCGTGCGTCCTAGGCGTAGGTCGGAAGTTTCTTTGAATTCTTGATGGTTCCTCTGTCGAGAGGGTATGATAGTCGTTGGCGTTGAAGCAGATGGACTCGCCGCTTTTCTCCAGATGACGGCGCGAGTCGACAGCTCCAGATTCAGTTTCCGATTCATCCGAGAAGTGGAGGATCCCGTTCCTGTTGGTCATGAATTTTAGGCTCCCGAACGTCAAGGTGACGCTTTTCTCCAGATCCTCGAATACCGGGCGCGACTCCGGCGAGTGAGGTGTGACCACGACAGATCCGATCCGTATAGGATTGTTCGGAGCCGTAGTCGATGGTTTCCAACGGGAGTGGGTTGTCGATGAAGCCGAAGATGCCGGTGATCCAGCGCCCGTTGTCCCCACGGTCGGCGCCAATTGTCGAATCTCTGACTCTACAAATCCCTTAGGTGACCCTATCGGGTTTCGACTAGGAGAACTCATGAGCGCTGGTGGAATCGTCGGCTAGACAGGGGGCGAGATTTACCCAGGTTCGGGGCCCTCGTAGAGGTAAAACCCTTACTCCTGCCTCTGTCGATATGTATTAGTCGAATAGATCGGTTACAATGGTGATGGCTCGAGTCGAGAGTATGATCTCAAACTCAAGGTTTTGGTGTTGCGGTGTTGCTTGGCCCTCTACCGGTGGTTCTCCTGGCCTTATATAGGTGGACAGGTCTCAAACCTTACCCGGAGAGGACTTGAATTCTAACCCTAGGTCGGTTACAAGTTTCCAAACTTAACCCGCAAGCTAGTGCGGGTGGGCTTCACGTAGGCCTTCTAGAGTACTCCAAGGGCTCCTCTTCTTGGGCCTTAACCTTGGGCCCGAGATGGGGTGTCCTTACCCGCAGGGTCCAGGATCCATGCCTTCGTCAAGACTAGTGGCTTCATCCGCTTATCCAATGATAGAAGAGCTGGCAGCGGGGTGCCCAGTCCCAATTAATAACAAAAAATTCTCTTCACTATTTTTGCCCCTGATTTATCAGTCAAAGCATAATTGTGTAAACAAAACAGAAAGAGGGATCACCTTCTACCCAGATGCGTCCTTCTATGGGAGCCGCTCTTGTGAAGTCTAGTTGGCTTGTGACGTACTGTATTTTCTGTTTACCATTCGTTGACATAAGCATACGCCTCTCTAAAAATAGACACTCCTCCATGATATATGATTGGTTGCACGCACCCGAGGATTCGGTTAGCCATGGTTTGTATGATTTGGTTGGGAGAAGTGTCAAACTTTAATACCTCTGTTTAATAAAATAAAAGCTCTAGGACATGAGTTGAACCCTGCTTCCCTCTACGAAGGGCCTTTCTTTTACTTTTATGTTGAGTCTCCATCTTCTAACCTTATGCACAATTGAGAGAGCATAGTTGCCATTATGAGTTTTATGTGCGCTGGTCCCAGAAACATTATTAATTGATTCATGATGTGTTATTGATTTTTCTCTAATTTTTTTTTTAGTCTTCCTCATGAACTTTGAAGGTGTCCTGGCATTTATGTTTTGCCCCATTCTTAAGGACTAGAGAAATATCACTTTACCATGTTGTCTCTATGCTTGAAACAAAAGTTTATCTTTCGTTGAATTGTTATTCATGATCTTTTATTTGTGTTACTTCTCATGATGCATGGTGATTGCTATGCTTTATTGTTAAAGTTCTATTAATCATACTTGTGTTGAAGTTCTATGATCTCAGCTTACATATGCTTTTACATTTTTTATGATCAAGTTTATGTTGGTAGCATGTCACCTAATAAATTATGTGTTTTTAGCGTTTACCTACTCGAGGACGAGTAGGAACTAAGCTTGGGGATGTTGATACGTCATAAACGTATCCTTAATTTCTAATGTTCCATGTTGTTTTCATGTTGTTTCCTACATGTTTGCTATACACTTCATGTCATTTTTATCGATTTTTCGGACTAACCTATTCACAAGATATAAGAGAGCCAGTTCCCTGTTTTCTGATGTTTTTAATTTCAGAAAAAGTTGATCTGGAAATATTCTCGGAATTGGAAAATTCAAAGTCCGGAGGTCCAAGAATTCCCGAAGGTTCCATGGAGTCCCAAAGAGGCCCAGAGGGGGGCCACACCATAGGGCGGAGCGCCCCCTGGCCACGCCATGGTGTGATGTGGGGCCCAGGCCTCCACCTCCTTTACCCCTTCGCCTATTTATACCCTCCTATACGTCAACCCTAAAAATATACCACTTCGTCCCGAGAAAACACCCGAGGCCGCCGTCATCTTCAACCTGAGATCGGGAGGGTTCTAGAGCTCTCCTCGGCACCCTGCCGGGAGGGGTCCTCCGAAGTGATGCGAGAGTAGTTCATCCCGGGACTACGGGTCCATAGAAGTAGCTAGATGGTCGTATTCTCCACTTTGTACCTCATGTTTAGATCTCGTGAGATGCCCTACATGATCTAGATCATCTTTATGTAATGCTACATGTTGTGTTTGCTGGGATCTGATGAATGTTGAATGCTATGTATTCTGATTATCAATCTATCATGTTATCTTCATGCATATGTTATTTATGATCTTGCATGCTCTCCGTTATTAGTAGATGCTCTGGCCAAGTAGATGTTAGTAACTCTTAGAGGGAGTATTTATGCTCAATAGTGGGTCCATGCCTCCTTTGCATCTGTGCTCGAGTGACAGAAACGTGACAAATGGAGGATGTGTTGTTGCCATTAGGGAGAAAACAACGGTGTTTACCTAGTTTACATTGTTTACATTACACACTTTTCTTACTGCGAAAATCTATTGCTTGCAACTTAATACCCAATGTTTGTTCGGATGATATTGGGAGGGTGGATTATTAGAAAAAGATGCAGTTGGATGACGGTCTATGTATTTTGTTGTAATGCCCGCATGAATCACATAGTAATCTTTATGTCTTGCATATGCACTATGGTGCAGCCTTCATTTCTGTCAATTGCCCATCTATGATTTGTTCACAACACATGTTATTTATCTTTCACGGAGAGACACCACTAGTGAACTGTGGACCCCGGTCCATTTTATCATTCTGATACTACACACACTGCTTCCACTGCTTTCACACTGCTTTCATACTGTTTTCCTACTGTTTTCCACACCATACGTTTAACCTCTTTGTGTTTAGCAAAAGCGCTGAGATTGACAACCTCACTGCTTTGTTGGGGAAAAGTGATTTAATTGTGTTGTGTAGGTTCCACGTTGCTTCTGAACCGGTAAAGCGCCCTGCCATCTCAGCTGCTTCAACCTTCTGAAGTTACTCCTTCCTCCTACTAGTCGATTCAACCTTGGTTTCTTTCTGAGGGAAAACTTGTTGCTGCACTCTTCATACCTTCCTCTTGGGGTCTCCCAACAAACGTTTGTTCATACGCATCAGTCACCTACTGGCATGTCATCCTCATCGCGCCTACCATAATATCTATAGGGAGTGCCCTCGAACTTGCGGCTGAAAAAGTTCACGAGCTTTGGAATAGTCAGTTGCATCACTCTAAGGATACCATCCTTCCAACTGTTCTCCCTCACTTCATAAGTGATCTCCGGGGTCAACGGTGCTAACAAAGGGGCACAATGGTACAGACCACCAACCAGGACAACTCACATCCCTCATGGTGAATCTGAGCCCCCTTCAACTTTGGTGCCGGACGACCAATATGACGGGCCATCTTGAACAAATCCTCCTCAAAACGGCGGTAGCAAGGTGCATGCGTACCAAGCCGGAAGGACTTGGTGAAGACAACTGCCATCTACACAAAAATTTTAAGTATAGCTTAAGTTAGGTAACAATGTGAAAAATTTTAAGGTGCAAAAACGTAACTTAGTATAAGTAGAGTTTTAAGAACACAGAGGTGATGAGATATATAGAATATTTTGGTACTTAATCATCTTGGTAACTTAGTTTCATAAATTAACTTTTCAGAGTACTTGCTAATGTCCATGCTAACTAAGGTCTCCTAAGGTCAGGATAGCTCTGATACCAACTATGTAGATCCCCTAGACCAACAGTCTAAGGACCCCCGATATGCATACATTCACGATCCCAGATCACACTAGTCGTGAACAACATATCAAGTTGGCATACATATTACATCATCCATTATAGGAATACATAAAGGTTTTACAAAAGATGGTCACATGACCAAGTCCAACACAACTGCCACGCAAGGCAGGCAACCTAGCAAACACAGCAGAAGGAAAAACAACACACAACACGGTAGAGCCCAAGTCATGCCTTAACCTACAGGCTGTTGACCAGGAGACAATCCTAGTTCGCATGGCCATTAGTGCAGTACTCCTCCTCGTAGAACTCCTCCTGAGGCTGCTCATCGAAGTCTGGCAAGTAGATACCAGGGACAAAACCAGTATGAGTACATTTGAATGTACTCTGCAAGACATCCTTTATGAATCTTGTAGAATGCAAGTATGCGTATATAGTGGAGTGGGTAGGCTATACATAGGGCTCACTGCCCATGATGAATGGAAGATACACCATGGTTGATTTTGACATCTCTATATCTTTGTTGAAGAAGATGCTTGAAAAGAAAATAATAAGGTTTCTCTTGTAGATATTGCATCTCCAAGAGGTTTTGTAAGACTTTGTTAGGAAAGAAAGTTTATATTTGCAAAACTTCTTGTAAAACAACTTCCGGCTTTTCTTCATCCGTACCTCACAGCTACAAGGTTCACCTTTACAATACCTCACCGTTACTAATCCCTTTTCAAAAATATCCTTTTTGAAAACCTTGACACAATGCTAGCTACATGGCCATTCAACTGTCCATATCCGAGGACACGGCTATTCCGAATAGTTTTACTCTGCAGAGGTGTACACAATCCACAAGATCCAGAATATCTGTCGTGAACAACCATGGACTGTCTCTGGCAATATGCAAACATCAGATAACTCCTAACCTTCCACTATGATCAAGCTAGTATATGACTATCTCTTCAATTGGGTTTGTTCTCCCCGGCATCATGTCCCACACCTCCATGACAGGAGATCCAAGTGCTGCGGACGGAGGAAAAATTAATCGCACACTTTGCAAGCAAACTTATACTAGAGCAATCACTCAAAATGTTATCGAGAAAACTACCACACAACCACACATGGCATAAAAGCTATTACTAGAAAGCTTATGGTTGGGGCGCCATAACCCACATCCTAAATGTCATGGGTTGAGTGGGTGTACCACTCTCATACCAAGACATTGAAGAAGCTGAAATAGCCTTAGTCACAAGGGTGAGACTACTAAAGTAATAACAAGCACCAAAAGCAATACCCATGCCAGTGGGTATTAACAATAATCCAAGAAAGCATCAACTAGATAAGTTTACCCCTAACCCCAGGAATAGGTAACTAAACAAATCAAGTCACCACAATAGCACTGGTACAATACTCATGATAAAGTAATCACTCGGAATATTGTAAATAACAAATCAACCACAGATAAGCAAGGTAGTTACTGACTATGCTTAGATCCACATAGAGACTAAAGAATTAATAATTTACAAATGTAACTAAGAAAACCAGTGGCTCAAACATTGGTAAACAAATCATGGCACACTATAAAACACACCAACCATAAAGGAAGAATACTGCTAGAAAATAGGATAATAATAGGGGTTTACTAATAGCATACTAGTATGAACGATTACTACACAAGCATGCCTAAGAAGTAGTGTTTCACAAACAACACCACTTGCAAATAAAAGAGTCATGTCATAATATCAGTAGTGAAAACATGCTAAGCTTGCTAGGCTAAACATACACCCTACACATGCTAGTAGATAACTATACTAAGCTAATTCTATAAGAACTACTATTCTCACAATAACAACTAGAAGGGTAGGTATCACTGAGGGATATCCAAAAAAGTTGAGTTTGCAAGATTTGGATTCTTATTTTAGAAGTTATACTAAAAGTGGAGAAATAGATAGGTTCAGCCAAAATAAATATTTCTACAAAAATGAAAGTCAAAAAGTAAAACTACCACTTGGATACGGTTAGGAATTTATTAGGCTACTAGCATGATTTTTGGTTTGGACAAAAATGACTTTTTACTATTTTCCTAAGGCCAAATCTATGCACTTCTTATGCCTATTTTCAAAAAAAAATAAAAATCACAGAAGAAAACTCGCGCGGGCCAGATCTACTGAGGCGCGACCCAACTAGAGCGAATCATGGCCAGCGGGCACGCGCGCGTGCTGCGCCACACGGAAACGTGCACGTTCAAAGGGCACCATTGATCTGCGGATCAACGGCCCCTGGGCCTTCTTCTCCTCTCCCCTCTCTCTCTCTCTCTCTCTCTCTCTCTCTCTCCTCGCGGATAAACCGGAAACGTCAAGGTGACGCAGCTCTCCTAGGGGCGACGAGGAGCGGTGGCGCGGTGTTGGGGTGGGTGCTGGGTGTCGAGACAGTGCATGCGCGCGAGTAGGGGCAGCAGCAACGACCACATCGGCGACGGCGAGGCGAGCTCCCACGGGGGCGATGTGGACGGCGGCGGCGCTCCTGCAAGCGCACGGGCACGGGATAATGTCAGGGAGGTGTGCATAGGGTAGGGGACTGAGGCTAGGGCCAAAAGACGTGCTACCAGGGACGGGACAGCGGCGATCTCGCAGTGAAGCACACGGTGGCCGGCGGCTTTCTTCACTTTGCGGCGCGCACAGAGGGCACGCGGGGAGGAGAGGAGCGGCTGGGGGCACGCGGTGGAGTGGGGTGGAGCTCCTGGCGAGGTGGGAGGGCGAGGTGTGGCTTATAGCCATGGGGCATGGATTGGTGTCCTCGGGTGTCCACGGACGTGCACGACAGGGCCCCGGGCGGCGTCGTGCAAACACTTCCCTAGTGCTAGGGTGGGCAGGCACTGGTGCTAGGCGGCGATGGGGAGCTGGGCACGGCGGCGGCATGGCCACAGTGGCCGTGCACTGTGGGCTGTCCCCCCGTGTCCCCCTCATGTCTCCTCTCTCAGTCCCCCTCTCTTTCCCCTCTTCTCTCTCACTCTCTACTCGACAAGGAAGAGCATCCAAGGCATCAATTCGAAGTGGATACATAGGAGAATATATTACGCAAAGTCTCGCCAATACATTTGAACAAAAATTAACCAAAAACAATAATTCAACATCTGTCAAAAATAAGTTTCACAAAAGTTCAGAAAAGGACTTAGCCAAATTTTGGAAGTGTTGAAATCAGACAGAAACATGGAAATGTCCAAGCTTCTTTAAAATAGTAAATGAATTCAAAATGTGAAATTTCAAGTTGGACTTTGTTAAACATGCTATGAATATCCATAATCACATTTTTAATTTTTTTTGAGAACGTGCAAGTCTATGAAAACAAGTGGGAAAAATGCCATCTTTCTGTTTTTCTCTATTTTCAAAAACAACAAGTTTTCTCTGTTATTTTCTTGTCTCAAAAACAAACATGCAACAATATGTTTTCAAACTTAATAATTCAAACTAAGGTCATGGATTTGTAGTCCACATACTAGAGAACAATTATAAGCCATGAAAACATAAAATTGGGTATTCCAACTTATTGAAAACAAGAATTAAAAACAGGTAAGTGGCCAATTTTAAGGGACAAACTTTGATAGAAAAATTAAAATAAAACCTCCATAATTCAAATGGAATTTTGTTTTCTTAAATTCAACAAAGCTAAAATTTTATGTCAAGATGAAAACAAGCATGATCCAAGTCTTGGGTAAAAATTTCCTTAGGGTAACATATGGAAAACAAGATAGAAACATTTATCACTCAGGGAAAAACCATAGGGTGAGTTTAAAAGAAAAGCATTTCTTGAAAATGCTTGGATGGTTTGCAACACACAACTTGTGCAACCTAGCAAAACATAAATCTAAAAAGTTTTTGTTGGCCCAAAAATTTGGGTTCCACTGTTACTACAGAGTGGCAGAAATTGGGGTGTGATGGTTTAGTTCTTGAGGACATGGGAGAAGTTATGATGTTAGTAGTGGAATTTTGTTGAATTAATATCTAGTAGTTTGATATTTAAGTTGTGGTTCTATTTTTCTAGTGGTGTCATGTGAACGTCGACTACATGATACTTCACATATATGGGCCTAGGAGGATACATTGTGTATTTGGCTACTAATTGTGGGGTTGCCGGAGTGAAAGAAACCTAAACCCCCACGTTAGGAAATCAATGCACGGGGGAGTGTAGGATCCCGGAGTTTTAAGCATGTGGTTAGATTTATCTTAATTACTTTCTTGTATTTGCGGATGCTTACGAGGGGTATAATCACAAGTATGTATTAGTCCTAGTTGGGCGGTGCATTAGCATAGGTTCACCCACACAACACTTATCAAACCAATAAATATTAATCAACCGTATGAAGCAAAAGCACTTGACAAAGTTCCCATGTGTCCTCGAGAACGTTTGGTAATCATAAGTAGAACAACTGGCTTGTCCTTTGCTCTCAAAAGGATTGGGCCACTCGCTGCAATTATATTTACTGCCTTTTATTTACTCTCACTTTATTTATCTGCTATATCAAAAACCACCAAAAACTTGTTTGCTAGTGTTTACAATGAACCCTCTATCCAACCTCTGCTCCTCGTTGGGTTCGACACTCTTATTTATCGAAAGTACTACGATATACCGCCTATACTTGTGGGTCATCACCTCTTAGTATCACCGATGACATATCGTCTGGCCAGACACAATGTGATTTTATCACAGGGTAATCGGGGATATGGATGAGAAAAGAGAACAATATCGGTAAACGAGTTATTCGTGTTATGATCAAAGAGTTTGATCAGACTAGATGTCACAGTCTCACCTCGTGATATCGTTGGTATTGTGAAGTTAAGAGAATAAGTGTAATGAGTAACTTATAAGGTTCCCTCATTCTTCGGGAACACACAGGAGCCATCATGCGCGTCCACGGTCCCGCTATTGGTTATTGTTCAGTAAGTGTCCGAACATGTGTGTGTGTGTGTGTGTGTATTATCGAGTCTTTAGGGTCACATGCTTAAGTCGTGCCAACCTATTATTGAGAGAAATACTATGTTGTTATTGGTTTTATGAATGTTCTATGCCGTTACGATATCACGGAAACAAGTCCGATATCAATCAGAGTGGTTTCAGGGAAATTACTATAAGAGAGAAATTATGTCGATGTTAGTATAATTTATATGAGAAGTTACAGAGGACATGAGATCTCCCGGGATGTTAGAAATGAGTTTCTAACATCGTTAGATGATATCGATGATTTTATCTATAGGGATAACGGGGTTCCGAAAGAGTTATGGGGGGCTTTTGTTATATGGAAGCAGTGCCGGAGGGGGCCATATTCCCCCTACGGGAAAAACCTAATTTTAGGGAATGCCATGTGGGGGCCATGGTCTCACAAAGTGCACGAGGTTTCTGTGGGAATTTTCCTAAATTTATTTGATAAATAAACGAGAGGGGAAAAAAGAAAAAAAAGGAGAGGTGGGATTGGACTCCACAAGGAGTACAATCCGAAATCTCCTAGGAGGGTGGTGCGGCCAAGGGAGGGGATAGGGAAACCGACCCCCTCTTTGGCAGGTGCTCTCCTAGCTCCCACTATATAATCCCCACCCCCTTCTCTTTGGAAAACACATCAATTGAGCATTTTGGCCTTTTCTCTCTCCCTCTCTCATAGAATTAGAGATATAATTAGAGGGCATCTAGAATTAGAGCCTCTAATTAGAGGACTAATTAAAGAATCTCCAATTGAATTAGAGACTCTAGTTAAAAACATGTCTAATTGAATTAGAGACTCTTCTAATCGGGGTTTAGAGTTATACTCTATCGATTAGATTTAGCTCTAATTAATTTTTCTCTCTAATGTGTTGAGAACTTGCAGTTTCGTAATAGCTCTAATCACAGTTGATTAGAGCTACCAACTAGCAATGCTGGAAGGTTGTCTCTCTTCGTCGGTGCCGAGTCCTGGACGGCGGAGCGCTGACGGGTTGACATGAGCATACACATGCACACCATAAGAGGGATTACACATGTGATCCTTGAGGAGGGAAGACTTAGCGGCATCCTTCCAATTAGGACTAGTTGTGATGATCTACGATTGTTCAGAACTCTTCTACGACTACATCAAATCCGCTGCCCGGTGAGTCATTATCCCGATCCTCGCATGTATGGGCATGCCTCGTTATCTTCATAGTGATCTTGGCGGACTACGTAGGGCAAATTTTATAAATTCTGCATCGTAGACCAGCACGCTGGCTCGTGGTCTTTGGCGGCGGGTGCAAGGCCACCCCAACCACAAAATGGCATGCGGCCGCGCCGCCCGCCACCTCTCCGTGCATGCGGGGCTTCTCATGGACGAGCATGACCCGCTCAGCTTCCGACGGGGTTCCTGGTGGTGGCGGTGGTGGTGGTGGTGGTGGTGGTGGGGGGGGGGGGCGCAATGATAATCCGGTCCCGTGCGGCGCCGACGTGGTTGCTGAGCAGCCACATGGCGGCGGGAGAAAAGCCGACAAGAATGATTCGACGTGAGTCTGCTCTAATCGCTCGTCGGAGCTAAACCTACGGTACAACGATGAGGAATTGCAGCGGAGGCGGAGAGGGGTGGATGAGGGTTCGATCTAGAAACGCGTCGGCACCCCCTTCATATAGCGGTCGGTGGGGAGAAACCTACGGGCCACCGAGAACGCTTTTCAGGCCGGACGACGTTTACGGGATCAGTTCTGGCCAAAAATTGGTGTGGAGCCCGTAAACCCGCTGAAAGTTCAGTTCTGGGCTCTTTTTAGTCGCTGCTAGAGTTGCTCTAAGAGTCCGCTCCATTTCCTCTCTCCAAAATTTACGGTCGTTATAACCCGTATTCCCTCTCGCCAAAATTCACTCTCGTTATAGCCCGTATTCATATTTGATATAAGCCGTATATATGAAAGAGCACTATCGTTGTGAAGCGTGAACTTGCTGTACCTTAAAAAGAAACTTGCGATACCTTATGTTTTCGAGATTTCCTTGTTTTCTACTCCCTCCGTTCCATATTAGATGACTTTGAATTGGATGTATCTAGACATATTTTAGTGCTAGATACATCCATTCCAAAGTAATCTAATATGGAACAGAGGGAGTACAACTGTAAACCTGAACGTGTACTTTTTTTGGGAATCCTGAACGGCTGAACCTGTACCTCTTTCTTTTTTAGGGATATACAGGTTGCCACGATCTCATTGACCACAGAGCTGAATTTCCCTCCAGACCGTGTATAAGGGCATCTCCAGTCGCCCCCATGCGGCCTTTTTAGCGCCGGAAGCGGCGAATAGCGCCGTTTCCTCACCACTCGGCCCCCCAGAAGCCCAAATAGTGCCGTTTCGGCGCTATTTCGCGCCGCGGCACCCAGGCGAAACCCAACCCGCTGGGTTCGGCCTGGGGGGCGAAACTGCGCGGTCGCGCGCGCGGGCCATCTCTGTCAGTGACCCGACGAAAAAGCGCGCGAACAGAATCCACCGCCCGTGACCTTCTTCTCGGCGCCCGCCCCGTCAAAGGCTGCCGGAGTAATGGCATGGCGGCCGGCCAGTGCATGTGCCCCAGTCAAAGGCTGCCGGATTAATGGCGGGGGCGGCAGCGGTGACACGCGCGGCGCAGCGACTGGCCCGCCAGGCTATAAAAAGGGTGCTCGCCCCTCGTCGTCCGCCCATTCTCGCCTCCTCCTCCTCGTCGTTCCCCGATTCTAGCCTCCTCCTTCTCGCCCCCTCGCCGCGCCTAGCAACGATGGACCGCCTCTGGGATGCATGGCCCGAGAGCGACGACGAGGGACAGCAGGAAGTGGCGCCGGAGCAGCAGCCGACGCAGGGAGCAGCGGCGCCCGAGCAGCCGCCTGTCCAGGCAGAGCTCGCGCCCGAGCAGGAGGCGGCGCAGGCTGCCCGGCGCTGGAGGAGGGAGCGGAGGCTGCAGCCAATATGGCCGGAGCAGCACGCCGCCCTGTACTCCATCTAGACCGTTCGGGCGTCTCTGGAGACGCACCAGAGGGAAGAGGGGGAGCGTGAGGTGCGCCGGCAGCTGGCCGAGAACGCTGCATCGGCCGAGCAGCAGGCGATCATCGCGCAGTACGAGACCGACCTACGGCAGGTGGCGCTGCGGAGCGAGCGGCGCACCCGCCAGCCCTCCGGGCAGGCGCAGCTGCACCGGCTGCGGGTGCAAGGCCGGGCGGAGCGGCACCGGCTCGCCGCGGCGAAGGATGACGGCGAAGCTGGTCCCTCCAACCGGCTCGCCGCGGCGAAGGAAGACGACCACGCCTAGGATAGTCGTCGCTGTTTTAGTTTTACTTCTCGCTGTTTTAGTTTAAATTCGCGTCGAATTGTACGAAATTTGCCTAAATTCAATAAAATGCGTCTAGTTTCAAATCGTGTTTTTTTTGGGCCGAACCTTGGGCTCGGGGAGCGACTGGGAAGTCTGCCCCCCAGGTTCCAGATTAGCGCCGTTTGGCGCCGCGGCGGCCCCAAAACGGCGGCGTTTTGGGCCCTGGGGGCGCGCAACGACTGAGATGCCCTAAGCTCAAGGCAGTCCAATGCCACCCTCAGGCCTCATTTGGTAACGGGGAAAAGCCCGGGATCCCGGCTTTTTCCCCGGGCGAAAAGTCCCCGGATGAATCCGGCCCGGGGAGCCCTACCAGCCCATTTGGTAGCTAGCTCGCTCGCTCGCTCTCGCCGGCTAGCTAGGCGGCGCTCGTTGGCAGGGACCCGGCCGCTCCTCCGCCTACGCCCCCTCCGTCGCCGGGACAGGCCACAAAGGTGCGATCTCCTTTACTTCCCCCCGCCCCTCCTCCGCTCCGTTACTTTCCCTGCCGGAGAGACCGGCCTCTTTCGCTCCGATCTGTCTACGGTGACGGATCTCCCTCGCCTCCGTCTGGCCGGACGGTTCTTCTTTTGTTGTCGTGCTGCTGTCTATCGGGGGACTCGCGGGTGCGGCCAGGGATGAAGCAGATGGTGGATGCACTCGAGCAGCTGCAAGACGCCAAGGACACAGTGGGAGTGGGTGCGGGGTTGCAGGGGAAGGCAGGCGCATTTTTGCGAGCTCGATTCCAGATTGGGCGACCGCCGGATTCGATTTCTACTCGTTTGATTTGGTTAGGCTAGACCATGCAGCCGCTGGGTATGATTCGATTAGGCTAGAGCGTGTGTCGACGCGGGGAGCCGGCCGTGCGATTCAGCCTACTTGCGCTTGTTCATGTTCCAAGTCAACTCCTTGGATGCACTTCTGGCTGCAATTTCTGTCCATCTAATGCCAGACTTTGCGCGGCAGCAGCGTTGGTCTTCTGTCCTGTGTCAATTTTTTTTTGACCCTTCCTGTCTGTCAGTTTCTTCTATGTAGCAGTGTACATCGATTTGCACAATACAAGATGATTTGGTATGCAGCAGCCACGCCTTGTCACACATATCACCCATGTTTCTAACTCTGCTACCTCTCCCTGCCATGATAGCCTAACCTTGTACTCCTATCTACTACTTACTGGTAATTAATTAGTTGAGTTAGGCTGCAAGACGCCAAGGAAACACGCATCGAAGTAAAGTTGATCTCTTAAAGTTGTTGTTTAGTTAACCGGTTCTGAATAATTGTCGGGAACTTTGGCGCTTCCTGGACTGCTTCGTTCATCATTGGGTCTTCAGGATTCAGATTTACATGCATCACAGACATACATTTTATTCACTAGATTCCTTGAGATTCTAAGAAAAGAATGTGATAATCCTGGTTTCACTTTGATTAATTTGATGCTTAACCACTGTTTTATAATAGATGCAAATCTGATGCTAGCTATGTTGGGAGGATCACTGTCTTTTCTTATGAGGAATAGATGATGTACTTCCTGTGCGTTGATAATGAAACTGCTTGATTATATTGTGCACTCCAACTCTGATTATTATTACAAAATTTGATGATGTTCTTCTGTTTTTACTGTTCGTGTGTTGTCGGTTTAGCTACAGCTGTATATTACTGTGAGATTTCTGTCACTCAAGTTCAGTTGTCTCATGGATAGAAAACAGCTCCATGTTTTGCCTCAGAACATTGAATAGTGCAAAACCTGGTAGTACTGATCATTGTTGCCTGGGAGCTGCTAGCATGCTATCGCATAGTGTAGCCAGAGTATCAGTTAGAAATGACCAAGCCCACTAATTTAAGTGAAAAAAACAGAATCGTGGGTTGTCATTAGCATTTAAATGCTTAACCTTCGGTTGCATGTGAGTATGGTTTAGGACAGTGAGAGATGCATGCTTGCCAATCCATGAACTTCCTGTTTCCGTATCGGAGTCGCCTTAGAACTTCCTGTTTCCTTCTGTAATATATTTACGTATGCATTCATTCATAATCTTCGTTTGAATTATTTCTGTAATATGATGTCTTATTAAACTTTCCAGGTTTTTAAATTACTTCTGAATTAATACAATTGATATTTGAGTTACTTTTCTCAGAAAAGAAAATTATCTGTGAATTTTTTGTATTTGTGGAATTGATAGAATAGCAAAAGATTCTGTGCCTGGGCTTCCTCCTCCCCCGACCCCCCTGTGCTACCAAATGGAAACAGGGAACAGGGGCATATTCCCCCATCGGGGAGGGGAAACCATGTGCAGTTAAAAATTCCCGAGGTGCTGTTTCTTCCCTGGGTGTATTACCCACTGCGTCCAAATGAGCCCTCAGACGTGAGATTTGTAGGTCCGATGCTAGAGTCAAGGCCTTGCGGCATGCCATCGCCTCAACCCTCAAGTACTGTAGGATCAGTAATCCGTTGAAATGGTCCCAGACAATCACCGTTGGAAGAGCGACAAACAACAGCTATCTCCCCTTTGGCATGTCTTCTTCACCGCAGCATCTACATTGGTTTTCGCTAGCCCTTCTGGTTTGTTGTTGTTTCCGGCACAAGAGCCCAAACGCTGCGCCTCATTGCGCACTCGGGCGCGTGGGTGCTGGCTCAGCAGATGGGCCACTAGCCAGCCCACTAGCGACATAGCCTTATACGTCGCGGCCGGTTCCTTTCCTGTCTGGAATTCGCTGGACTGCGCCTGCGCCGCCAACCCCCTCCCCGCGGTCGCCGCCACCGCCCGGCCGCGCTGCTACGACGTGTCGGACGTCGCAATCTCGTTGATCCCCCACCTCAACGGATTTCACTCCCTCCCGCCGGACTCCCCCTTTCGTCACCGCCGAACAGTGCTGCTCCATCACGTGGGAAGGTCGTCACTGCCGCCGCTTTCTCCTTCCATTACAACGTGAGTGCCCGGCGCCCTGGTTTCTCGGCTCCTCTCCATTCAGTTGGTGGGAGCTTCATAGCAATAGATCCGATTTGAGCCCGGAGATCCATGATGTAGTGTAGTGCTGTAGTTTATTTTCCAAAAGAAATGGTGCTTTAGCTACTAAAGCCTAAATTCACATGCTCCAACCACTGTTCAAAATATCATCCGATATGCTGATTTATCTCTTATCGGGTGGTGACCGATAAGATAAATGAATATCGGCGGAGTTTATCATTCGGGCAATTTGATCGGTCTTACAAGCGATTTATCGGTCTATATGCCGATAAATTGGTCGATATATCAATTTTCCATCACTGGAACATGTGATTAATGACATCCATCATAGAATTTTTAGTATTATTGAACACAATATATCTATGCATCATAATTTAGAAATTTAAGTGCCGATATGATATATTTTTAAAGCATATTTTAGATGTTTTAGTGCTACAATTAGGGATTTACAAGAAAAATGACCGATAAATAGTCGACCGATAAAATCGATTTATCGGCCGATAAGCCGGTATATCTCTTATCATGGGCCGACCGATAAGTTAACGATAAGCGATATTTATCTCCAACTATATGCTAGCTTTATTTTTTTGTTTTCCTCTAATAGTTAATAAATTACATGTCGATTTGTTATCATAATTCTGAAAAATGTAGGCTGAACATTAATGGCCGATGATTTTGTTAGCAGGGGTATAATATTAGACATTGATTTTTGAACTAGTTTCCTGTATAAAAATTCGAGTGGTTAAAAAGCCAATATAGTGATGCATTTCTGATTTCTGCAGCCAAGGTGTTCCAATGGCTTCAGGTGCACATGGTATCATGTTCCGGCGTCTTTTCAAAACACTCACTGTAAGCCCAGCAGTGGCATCTGGTATGACCAGCCAGCATTACCAGCTTCAACAGCGCGCACCTGTGAGTGGCACATCCAAAGGCAAGGCTAAGCTCAAAGCTGGCATGCCTTTGAAGCGTAATGTCATAGCAAAGAAGGGGGCTGCGCCTTCTGGTGGCGGTGGTGCTGGCCGTGGTCGGCGTGAGGCCATTGAGCGTATCACTCAGATAGCAGATTCTTGTCTGAAGTCGCCTACTCCTCTACGGCACCTGTCCCCTAAGGAGCGTCTTCGTGAGGCAAAACGTGAGGAGCTTGGGCTCGTCTCAAAGGACCGGCAACGTGAACTTGATCTAGCCAAGGCTAAAGCCAAGTCCAAAGGTGCCAGTGGAGGTGGTGATGACCGTGTTCTGATGGGTCCTCCAGGCCTTGACTATATCAGTCTAGGTCTTGTAGACGAGGAGGCCATCCCTGATTATGAGCTGACTGTTGAAGATGGTCGTCGTCTTGCCAAAGAATACAGCCGTGTGCTAATGCGACGGCACCGTGCACGTCAAACTGCAGAATCAGCGCTTTTGAGGCTCAAGAAGGAGGCCATTGCTGCCCTCCCTGAGAAGTTGCAAGCCGCTGCTATGGTTCCTGACATGACTCCATTCCCTGCAACCCGCTACATGGCAACACTCACGCCACCGATTGAAGGCTATATCGAGAAGGTGCGAGACGCTGCCAAAAAGTATTCTGTGAAGGAGAAACTTCGCTGAGTTCGATTCAAGGGAGGAAAGAGTCTCCAGTTAAGGTGCCGAGAGAGTTTATGACACTTTCCTTATGCTGCATTCTTGGTCGTCTAGTTTTGCTGACATTGTGCAATTCTTTGCATCAGATAATCAAGATTCTGGTAATAAACTGTAACAGTTTTGCTTTGCAAGACCCTGCCATGTTATTTTGACTCGAAAGTTTCTACTTCAGTTTTGCTGTGTAGTGCATCTTGATACCCTCTTCTTTAAATAAAGGCAGGGAAAGTATCCTGCTTCTAGATGATGCTTATACTTGATGTATCCTGCCTAGATTACTAGAGAAATGACGTGTCCAGGGCTACATAAGTCGTACTCCCGCCGTTCCTGTTTATAAACAGAAAGCTGTGCGACGCATCCATTATTCCACTCTTTTCCCCCATACTAGCCCATAGCAAGCAGAAAGCTCCGGTTCCACTATCAAATGCGTCGCATCCATTTGTCGGCGGACAGAAATCAATGCGCCCGGCCGGTTGATCCGAACAACCCGTCGCGCAACGGCCAGACGTGCACCGGTAGCAGACGTGGGTACGCAACATTCATACCGTGACAGATGGTCCGATCCACAGGTCCAGCCGCCACGATGTTGCCTACAACCCTCTGTTCAGAATTCCCGGAATCACGCATGGGCCGTAAATCCATTTCCCTCTTTCAAAGCAAGCACGAGATGCTGCATTGCTTTTATGCATATCATCCCAGAACATGATCAGTTTATCGTATGGAAAACGTTGTGGATCAACCGGGGGATCCCGAGTCGTATCCTCCTCCTTCTCAACGCGCCACGCGTCCTCTCGTGGTTGAAGAAAAAGGAACGGAAGCACATCCACGCACGCATCCTATCGCTTTCCCCTTCCTTCTATCCATTCGTTTCCTCAACCACCATCAGGCTCTCAAGAGCGCCGTCGCCTCCCACACGCAGGCCCTATGGATCCCGTCGCACCGGCTCTCCGCCCCAGAGTACGCCGACGAGCGGCGGCCATGCTCGCGGTGGCTCGCTCTTCTCTTCCTCGCGTCCTCGCCGTCCACATGCCCTCCTCCGCCGTTCCTGATGAGGACATCCCTAGCTTTCCACCTATTGTTGAACATGAAGATCCTCCTATCAAAGCTAATGAAGTTAGAATTGGTCCAATGACAAGATCAAGAACCAAGCTATTACAACAACAGGTGAATTCACTCCTACTTGAATATAATGTTGATAATTGTGAGAGCTTTATACTACCTAAATCTTTGCATTTATGTATTCTTAGGTTTGTTGATAACACAAACATGAATGGAGATCATGGAGAGGAGCTACACAAGGATGAGCATGGACTTCAAGAGGAGATGGAAAACAAGTGCTAGCATGGTGAAAACAACAAATAACAATTGTTATCATGATAAGGGGATGGTGCCTCCACAAGATCAAATGCACCAAGTGTGGAAAACAATCCAATTATGTTATTCCACACTCATACATGAACAAGGCAAGAGGAGGGCGCCCACAAGGAGCATCAATGCGCCATATACAAGACCTAGTTCAATTAGGATTGGTTTGTATACCAATTTGGCCGCACCCCTTGTGTGGGGGTCGGTTTGTATCTATTTTGGTGTCCTAGTAGGAGTCCTAGTCCAATTAGGTTAGGTGCTTGCGCAAGGGGAGCCTTGTGGCCGCACCCCCCCTCTTATATACCCCTTGGGGCGCATAGGAGAGGGTAGACTACGTTAAAACATAAACCCTAGACCTCTAGATTGAAACTGCTTGTAAGCCTTTCATCTGGAAGTTCATCTGCAAACTTTACGTGATACCTGCTGTTCCACTGGGAATAAGACGGTACAGAACCACTTGTAGTCGGTGGATTACTTGTGCAAGAGTGTGGAGTTGAGAATATCCATTGGGTTGCTATCTTTTGCATTGGCATCAGGGATCAGCCGGAGAGTTCTTAGTGGCGCACTAGTTATCAATTCAGAAGTTATCTGTGAGTTCACTGAGAAGATTGGGCCACCCCTTATCATCTTGGTATCAGATTTACAGGTTGCCTCGGTGAGCTATCAAATTTCCCTTTAGATTTGAGTGTTTTTCATACCTATCCAGAAAATTGCCCCACAAAAATAGTTCTAGTCATTGCCATAGCCTAGATATCACCTTAGTTTCATTACTTTTGCTGTCATTGTGTTAGATTTTGTGTTGCTTTTTCTCTTTTTAGTTTTCATCTTTTCGGCTAGGGTTAGGGTTCTTTGTTCCCCTGGTCGAATTTCTATCAAAAAAACCACAAAAATAGCCGCTGCCATCCATCAAATCCACCCCCAATCCGATTCCACCTAGTGCTCCTGCCGCGGTACCAAACATACCAAAAACGCTGCCGCCACCCTTCCCTACTCGCACTCGGACACCACCCAACCCATCGCTTTCCACCCCACCGCAGCTCCCCCCTAGTAGCTATCGGATTCACCCACCTCACGGATACAAATACCCCCCCGAGCCACGCAACACTACGCACCACAACCCACCCGCACACCCTTACGGCCACGGCACAAGTTTGCTGCCCCCGCTGCCGCGCCCACGTAACAACAGCCGCGCCAAAAATCACCGTAACACCGTTACCAATCCGTGTAACGCGCGCGCCTGCTCTGCCGCGGCACGGAATTGACTCGTTTTGCTGCCGTACAGCTCTGCCGCGGTACGAAATTGCCTGTTTTCTCTGCCGTGATCCTGTGAGCTGCTGTGTGTTCTGCCGCGGTACAAAAACTTGCGTTTTCTCTGCCGTACGCTCTGCCGTGAGTTCAAAAACGCCTGTTTTGCTGCCGTGAGTCTCAAGTGCTGCCGTGAGTTGTTCTAAGTCATTTTTCCACTAGATTTCTTTTGTGCTCTCTTTTATTTCCTGTTTTTCATCTCTAGGACCATCACCTCCATACCTTGTGAACCTTAGCCACAGCCTTTCTACAGCATTCAAATAGGAACTTTCCCACAAGTATAGCTATTTTGTGCTCTGACAGGCTGCTCATATTTCATCACCACCATTGTGTTCACTTGTGTTTGGTTTATTGTTGCTCCTAGCTTAGTGTAAGGCCATTGAAAAATTCAAAAAAAATAGAAAAAGCAAACAGTATAAAAAAAAAAAAAAAAGAGAAAAGAGAAAAGAGAAAGTGCAAAAAGGGCCATATCATTGCTATTGTTTACTAGTTGAGCTTGCCATTGTGACACTTGGGTTTTCTTTGAGCAATCTTGTGCCTGTCAATAAGAGCCTAGCTAGTGACTTTCTAGTGCATTGCAAAACTCATCCATATATTGCATTGCCACATTTGTCTCCATTGTGTGAGTTTCCTTGGGTCTTTTATATCTTCACTAAGACAGCAAATAGGATTGTTACTTTGGTGATTGTTAGGTATCCATACCAAGCCCCACTAAATAACCTTGTTTGCTTTTGTGAGAGTTAAAAACCTGGGTATTCTCTTCTTCACACCAAAGTACTTTAATTGCCTCTACTTGTGGTAAGTATCTCTATTCACTTTGGAGTGGTAAGATATCCTATTGTCTTGCTAGATTTTTGAGTGAGTTGTGAGAGGCACCACAACCTATACTTGTTTCTATTACACTAACCTACTAATGGATCTTTCTAGTGGTGATCTTGTGCAGCAAAAGAAGGACCATAAGGAGGGAGTTAATTGGAGAGAGTATGAGGCTCTTAGAGATGTTTTGGCAAAGGAGATATTGGACAATCATAATGGACTCAAACAATTTGTTCAAGATGCATGTGATCCCTTATATGAGGCTCTCCAAGCTATGGAGACCAAGATGGAGGCCACACACAAATTGGCCGAGACTAATGGAGGGGAAGTGAGATCAATTCATGATTCTATTGCTCAAATGACTACTACCCTTGCTGGACTTCAAACCATGATTCAAACAAGAATGCCTCTTATTGATGATGACAATGCTAGTGTCCATAGTGATGCTAATAATGGAGTGGAAGCTATTGGTGCAAGAAATCATGTTCATGGCCGAAATAGAGAGGAAAGAGGCCTAGGAGGATATAATGGCCGAAACCAAAATTTTGGAGAAAGAAGAATGCCAAACAATGTGGTGCAAGCTAATCCTAGAGAAGATGGTTTGAGTAAGCCTAAATTTTCTATTCCATCATTTAGCTTTGATAATATGGATGTGGAAGAATACTTGCTATGGGAGTTGAAGATGGAAAAATTATGGAGAATGCATGAGTACAATGAGGATAGAAAGATCAAATTGGCTTCAAGTGAGTTTGATGGTTATGCTCTTAGATGGTGGGATGAGCTTTTGAGGAAGAGACAAGAAGATGGAGAATTGCCCATTGTCACTTGGAACAACATGAAGAGGATTATGAGAGATAGATTTGTTCCACCCAATTACATAAGGCAACAATTTGATCAATTGCAACAATTGAGGCAAGGAACTATGAGTGTTGATGCTTATTATCAAGAGATGGAGCTAATTATGCAAAGGGCACGTGTGAGAGAACAATTGGAGCAAACAATGCAAAGATTCCTTTCGGGTTTGAACTACAAAATTAAAGGCATTGTGAGGCATCATCAATACCAAAATATCCATGAGCTATTACACCATGCAAGGGAGGCCGAAGCACATATCCTTGAGGAGGCAAAAATTACTAATAGAACAAGGGCTAGATTTCCTATGAGATCATCTTCTATGCCTAGTGCACCTCCTCCACCACCACCATCTTCAAGTTTTCGAGGTGCTTCTTCTTCTAAACCCGAGCCTAGTTCTTCAATTGCAAAGAAACCATCACAACCAAGTGTGAGTACCACGGGTTCAAGTGCTTCTACATCAAGAACAAGAGATATTTCATGTCACACATGTGGAGGAAAAGGGCACTTTAAGAGGGATTGTCCAAATACAAAAGTGATGGTGATCAATGAGAACAATGAGTATGAGACAGGTGATGATGTTGATCCTAATGATATTGATGATGATGATGGCTATTTGAGTGATTCTCCTTTGGATGCTTATGCTACTACTATGCCATCTATTGTTTGCACCCAAAATTCTTTGAGTGTGGTGCCTACTCCTGAACATCAAAGGTGCAATTTGTTCCAAACCAAAGCTATTATTGGTCCTAACATGGCTTGCAAAGTCATTATTGATGGAGGAAGTTGCAGAAATTTGGCTAGCAAAGATCTATGTGCAAAGCTCAACTTGAAATATATACCACATCCTTCTCCTTATCATATCCAATGGTTGAGTAGCACGGGACAAATGAAGGTTTCTTATATGGTGAGAGTGGAGTTCCAAATTGGACCTTACAAAGATATTATTGAGTTTGATGTGGTGCCCATGACAGTTTGTCACTTATTATTGGGAAGACCTTGGCAATTTGATAGAAGTGTGAAGCATGAAGGAAGAGCAAATACTTATGAGCTATATCATCATGGGAAGACTATTATTTTGAGGCCTATGACTCCACAACAAATTCTACAAGAGTCCCAATCCAAAATTGAGAGGAAAGTGGAAAAAGAAAGAGAGAGGGATGAGGGAACACCACAAATACAAGCCATGGGGAGTGATAGTAAACCCAATTCGAGTGGTAAAAAGAGAGAGAACCTATTATGCATGTTAGCCACTAAAGAGGATTTGAGGGAATTTAAGGATGATCCTACACTAGTCCCTATTGTGCTTATTCACAAGGGAGAGATTTTGGTTTCTAATGACATGACCCCTATTCCTCTTGGTGTTTCTAATGTTTTACAGGACTTTGAGGATGTTTTTCCACAAGATGTGCCCTCGGGATTGCCACCATTGAGAGGAATTGAACATCAAATTGATTTGATTCCGGGAGCATCTCTTCCAAACCGAGCCCCTTATAGAACCAATCCACAAGAAACAAAGGAGATCCAAAAGCAAGTACAAGAACTATTGGACAAAGGTTATATTCGGGTTAGTCTTTCTCCTTGTGCCGTTCCCGTTATTTTGGTTCCTAAGAAAGATGGTACTTGGCGCATGTGTGTAGATTGTAGAGCAATTAATAACATCACTATTCGTTATCGTCATCCTATACCACGTTTAGATGACATGTTAGATGAATTAAGTGGTGCTACTCTTTTCTCAAAAATTGATTTGCGTAGTGGATACCATCAAATAAGAATGAAAGAGGGAGATGAATGGAAAACTGCTTTTAAGACAAAATTTGGTTTATATGAGTGGTTAGTAATGCCCTTTGGTTTAACTAATGCACCTAGTACTTTCATGAGATTAATGAACCATATTTTGAGAGACTTTATTGGTAGATTTGTGGTAGTTTATTTTGATGATATTCTTATATATAGCCACAATGAACATGACCACATGGATCATATTAGACAAGTTTTGCAAGTGCTAAGAAATAATAAATTGTATGGTAATCTTGAGAAGTGCACTTTTTGCAAAGATAAAGTAATATTTCTTGGTTATGTTGTTTCTAAGCATGGAATTGAAGTTGATCAATCTAAAATTGAAGCTATTCGAAATTGGCCAATTCCAACTAATGTGAGTCAAGTTAGAAGTTTTAATGGGCTTGCTAGTTTCTATAGAAGATTTGTGCCTAATTTTAGTACAATTGCTGCCCCTTTGAATGATCTAACTAAGAAAGGTGTTAATTTTGAATGGGGTGTTTCACAAGATATTGCTTTTGATACTTTGAAAGAGAAATTGATTTCGGCCCCATTGCTTATGCTTCCAAATTTTGATAAACAATTTGAGATTGAATGTGATGCTAGTGGCATAGGTATTGGAGGTGTGCTCATGCAAGAAAAGAAACCTATTGCCTATTTTTCTGAAAAATTGAATGGTGCACAATTGAATTATTCTGTTTATGATAAAGAATTATATGCACTTGTGAGAGTTTTAGAAGTATGGAAACATTATTTATGGCCTAAAGAATTTATTATTCATAGTGATCATGAAGCATTGAAATTTCTAAAGTGCCAAAGTAATTTGAATAAGAGACATGCTAAGTGGGTTGAATTCATTGAATCTTTTCCATACATTATAAAACATAAAAAGGGATTGGATAATGTAGTTGCTGATGCTTTGTCAAGGAAAAATATGTTACTCTCAAATTTAGAAATCAAGGTTTCGGGTTTGGAGGGTATTAGAGATTTATATGATGAAGATAATGAATTTTCCATGCCATTTAATAAATGTGTTAACACTAAAGCATGGGACAAATTTCATATACATGATGGGTACTTGTTTAGAGCTAACAAATTGTGTATTCCCGAGTGTTCTTTGCGTTTATTTTTGATCCAGGAATCTCATAGTGGAGGATTGATGGGACACTTTGGAAGAGAGAAAACATTGTTGATGTTAGCAGAAAATTTCTATTGGGCACATATGAGAAGAGATGTCTATAGATTGGTGCAAAGATGTATTACTTGCAACAAATCCAAATCAAAATTGAAGCCCCATGGATTATATACACCATTGCCATCACCAAGTACACCATGGGAAGATATTAGTATGGATTTCGTGTTGGGATTGCCAAGAACAAAAAGAGGACATGATTCTATCTTTGTGGTTGTGGATAGATTTTCAAAGATGGCTCACTTTATTTCATGCCACAAGAGTGATGATGCTTCTCACATTGCCAATTTGTTCTTTAGAGAGATTGTGAGATTACATGGAGTTCCAAGGACTATAGTTTCAGATAGAGATGTCAAGTTCATGAGTTACTTTTGGAAAACACTTTGGGGTAAGCTTGGCACCAAGTTATTATTTTCTACTACTTGCCACCCCCAAACTGATGGACAAACCGAAGTGGTTAATAGAACATTGTCCACATTGCTAAGAGGTATGATCAAAAAGAATTTGAAGGAGTGGGAGGAGTGTTTGCCACATGTGGAATTTGCTTACAATAGAGCTGTGCATTCAACTACTCAATTATGTCCTTTTGAGGTGGTGTATGGTTTCAAGCCAATTACTCCTCTTGATTTATTACCACTTCCTTTACATGAGAGAGTTAATATGGAGGCTTCAAAGAGGGCTGATTTTGTGAAGAAGATTCATGAGAAAACAAAAGAAGCAATTGAGAAGAAAGGAAAACATGTGGCTGAAAGAGTAAACAAGAAAAGAAAGGAACTTATATTTCGGCCAGGAGATATGGTTTGGGTACACTTCAGAAAGGATAGATTTCCAACATTGAGAAAGTCCAAGTTGATGCCTAGAGGAGCTGGTCCTTACAAAGTTATTTCAAGGATCAATGATAATGCATACAAGATTGACCTCCCAATTGATGAGTTTGGTGTTAGTAATTCTTTTAATGTGGCTGATTTGACACCTTACCATGGAGATGATTTAGCATCGAGGTCGATGCCTTTTCAAGAGGGGGAGGATGATGAGGACATCCCTAGCTTTCCACCTATTGTTGAACATGAAGATCCTCCTATCAAAGCTAATGAAGTTAGAATTGGTCCAATGACAAGATCAAGAACCAAGCTATTACAACAACAGGTGAATTCACTCCTACTTGAATATAATGTTGATAATTGTGAGAGCTTTATACTACCTAAATCTTTGCATTTATGTATTCTTAGGTTTGTTGATAACACAAACATGAATGGAGATCATGGAGAGGAGCTACACAAGGATGAGCATGGACTTCAAGAGGAGATGGAAAACAAGTGCTAGCATGGTGAAAACAACAAATAACAATTGTTATCATGATAAGGGGATGGTGCCTCCACAAGATCAAATGCACCAAGTGTGGAAAACAATCCAATTATGTTATTCCACACTCATACATGAACAAGGCAAGAGGAGGGCGCCCACAAGGAGCATCAATGCGCCATATACAAGACCTAGTTCAATTAGGATTGGTTTGTATACCAATTTGGCCGCACCCCTTGTGTGGGGGTCGGTTTGTATCTATTTTGGTGTCCTAGTAGGAGTCCTAGTCCAATTAGGTTAGGTGCTTGCGCAAGGGGAGCCTTGTGGCCGCACCCCCCCTCTTATATACCCCTTGGGGCGCATAGGAGAGGGTAGACTACGTTAAAACATAAACCCTAGACCTCTAGATTGAAACTGCTTGTAAGCCTTTCATCTGGAAGTTCATCTGCAAACTTTACGTGATACCTGCTGTTCCACTGGGAATAAGACGGTACAGAACCACTTGTAGTCGGTGGATTACTTGTGCAAGAGTGTGGAGTTGAGAATATCCATTGGGTTGCTATCTTTTGCATTGGCATCAGGGATCAGCCGGAGAGTTCTTAGTGGCGCACTAGTTATCAATTCAGAAGTTATCTGTGAGTTCACTGAGAAGATTGGGCCACCCCTTATCAGTTCCCGAGGAGGACGCGCCGCCCGGTCGTGCGCGGTCACCCTCTCCTCACGCGCCCGGTCATGCGCGCGACGGCGCCCATCTCTCTCCCTGATCCTCCTCCGCCGAGCTAGTCGCCATCAACTCCGGCCTCGCGCGTCCTCCTGCCATCCTCTCATGTTGCTCGCCATGGCGGCGCCACATGTTGCGGCAGCCAGGGTGCTGAGATGGCCCCTATCCGCCGGAGGCCGGAGGGAATCGGCGCAGGTTGAGCTGCTGGGCGTGCGAGTAAGAAGAGCATTTTTTCTTATTTTTTTGCTACACCGCGGAGCCATTTTTTGTAAGCTTTAATGCAATTTTTTCTCGTTTTTAGGCAAATCGAAAAACTCGTTGTAGCAAAATTCTTCTCCAAATTTCTTGATCTGGTGCAAAATTGAGATGAGCAATTTTGCTTATTTTTTTGCTACACTGCGGAGCAATTTTTTGTAAACTTTTATAGCAATTTTTTCTTGTTTTGAGCAAATCGACAAACTGGTTGTAGCAAATTTCTTCTGCAATTTTCTTGATCTGGTGCAAATTGAGCTGCTGGGCATGCGAGTCAAATGAGCATTTTTTTTCTTTTTTTTGCTACACTGCTGATGGTCAAGAACAAACACTAGGATGCTCCATAGGGCCAAGCTTTGTAGCAACCGACGGCAATCGGCCAACGGCGATGCTCCATAGGGCCAACAGTGGTGCTACCGACGATGAGCGGTTCTCTAGCGTGGCAGCGTGCGCCAGCTGCTGCTGGAGATGGGGACCGGGCGGAGCTCGCCGGCTTCTGTGGAAGACAGGGGCGGGGCAGAGTGCGTTGATCGATGCCGGAGATGGGGACGGGACGGAGCACTAAAGGAGCAGGGACAGCGCGGCGCCGCTGTCAGAGATGGGGGGCGGAGGTAGCGCGTGGGGGGAGGGGGGCGAGTTTTGTGAGTGCGGTTGAGTGGGTTCAGGAGCATGATCAACGGTTCTCGTGACGCGCATCGTACAGCTGCGGACCCTGTGGATCGGGGGATTTGATCCCCGGGGAACGCTCAGCATCATCCTTATCGTATGCATGATTGGCGAGGAGACCATCGATACGGGTGGGTGAGCTGGCTTTGCGTTGCTTATGCACATGCTCGCTTGGTCCTGTACGTATTAAACGGCAATAGAGCCTCAAATGGACTATGTCCCCTGCGTTGCGTCTAGAGCGTGATAATGACGGGAGAATATGCTTGGATTACGCGCCCAAGTGAAACCAACGATCATGCATTGATCGCGGTCGTCATACAGACAGCCGAGTAGAGAGGGCAATCGATGCTGCCCAAGTGAAACCAACGATCATGCATTGATCGCGGTCGTGGTAGAGACAGCCGAGTAGAGAGGGCAATCGATGCTGCCAGACTGCCGGTGCTGTTCCTTGTGAGACCACAAACATACCGTGTCGCCGCCACACGGCCGCACGTCTCGGCGGGTCCACACTCCAGCAAGAGGAGATCCGGACGGACGGCGACGCCTACCAGTCCTGAGAAATTGTTGTCTAGTTTTAGGCCCTCTCGGAAAACATGGTAACTAAAAACGCAAAATTAACAATAACCGTTGGATCAAAATACCATGACACAAACTATGCAAAAAAAAAAAGTGCGAGTACTATTTAAACTAGTACTCCCTCCGTCCGGAATTAAGTGTCACAAAGTTTGACAAAAGTGGATGTATCTAGAGTAATACAAAATCCTATGATCCACGTGTATATCTATATTTGACGCTAAAACCGAAAAAGACTTATCGCCCCGCTTTGTAAATAAAGCAACGACCGAACCGAGTTCATACAACAAAGTCATCAGCATAAAGGAGAGAAAAAGACAGTAGCTCGCTGGGGGGCAGCACAGGTAAGCCCAAAGATCCAAAAAACGAGAAAAAGGAAAAGGCAAACGATAATCTATCTTCATCAGCGCAAAACCATTCGTGCATGAGGGAGTGTAGGTCACCTAGAGTTTATTGCTACTTTAGATTTATTTCTTAATTACTTTCTTATAGTTGCAGATGCTGGCAAGTAGTGTAATCGTAAGTGTGTATTTTTCTTGGATAGGACGGTGCACTAGTACCGACACAATACTTATCAAAACGATGAAAATTAATCAATGGAATATGATGAAAGTAACTTGATTAATCCTCCCGGCTGTCCTCAGGAACGTTTTAGTCATCATAAGAAACACCACTGGCTTTTCATTTGTGCTAAAAAGTATTAGCCACCTTCAACGAATTTACTTTCTTGATTTTATTTACTTGCACTTTATTTATTTATTTGTTACCACGCCACCCCTCAGAAAACTGTCTCTTAGTACCTGCAGTGAAACCTTGATCAAAACCACTTGTCAACTCCTTGTTGAGTTCGACACTCTTACATATCGGAATGACTATGATAGATCCCCTATACTTGTGGATTATCAGCGGTACCTTGATGCCCATGATGACTCCCACATATTCAGCGAAGATGTTTAGTGGTTGAAACACTATGCACTATTAGGAAATAGCTTATAGATGTACCTATACTAATCACGTGCATCCAAATAGTGAGCCACCAGTATGGTGCCAGGGGGTGGGGCAAATTACTGGTGGCGTATAGTTTTGGTTGTGCGCCACGAGTAAATACTTAGTCGTAGCGCACAACAAAAACTGTGCACCACCGATAACTTGCCCCCCTTTTGCAGCTATGATGCAAGTTACTGGTGGCGCATATGTTTGATTGTGTGCCACCACTAATTTTATTACTGGTGGTGCACAAATAAGGCTGTGCTCCATGGGTAACGTGGATAGGGTATAATTATTCGTGCTGGTCTCCTTTCTTCCCCTTCCATTCGAGATGAAATCCATACACCACAAACACGCTCTCTCTCTCCTACTCACCATTGTCTCCGTCGATCCTGGAGGAGCCCGACCACCAAGGCGTCACTGTCGTCGTCCCCTACTCCCCCCCTCGAGTGTCGCCGTCCAGGAGGATCCTAGCCCCGAGGCCCACGACGCCACCCACGCACCCCGTCTCACCGCCTCGTCGACCACGTCGTTGTCCAGGTCCGGTTTGACCAGATCCCTCCTTCCATGTCCCCCCTACTGGTAGCTAGTATCCTATAGTGTGGCTTGACATGCTTTTAGGGTTGAATGATCCTCCATTTTGGCTGGCTGTTACCCTGATGGCGATAATTCATTGTGCTGATTTGCTAATTCTGTAGTTCTGACCTGTAATTTTTTTAGTACTATGTCATGTGATTCACTAATTTGGTGATGAAGAGGATATTAAATCTGAAATTGTCGTGGTGGTGTCACGGCAGATGCCATGGGATGGCTAAAGATGTGGGAACGAAGGACGCTGGAGGTGCTCGGGGAGGGATCACGCGACGAGTAGCCGCGTGAGGTACGAAGTAAACACTGCAAACAACACGATCTACCCAGGTTCAGGGCCCTCGTGAGGAGGTAAAACCCCTACTCCTGCCTTTCTTTGTGTATTCTGGTGTCTCACCGAGTAGCCACAGTACAATGTTCTTGCTACCGAGTAGCCACTCTCCTCTCTAGATGATGAACTAGGTCAAGAACTTAGGGTTTCCAGTGTCCCAGCATGCAATCTAGGTCAAGATGTGTTCGATCCTCACGCAGGAGGCGGCGGGGCACCTTATATACATGGTGCCCAGCCGGATACGTCCAAACATGGACAAGTGTCGACATAGTGTGCACATCGTCCTTCTTCCGGGTTCCCGCTGACAGCTTTGGTTCCTAATCTTGGCTGCATCTGGAAAGTCATTGGGCAAAACAAGGGGACAGACTGGTATCACTGTACCTAAACACAGAGTAGGCCCCCCTTATCCTGCCACGGCCTGCTTCCATGCTGTCACTGTCAGGCAGGCCGGTCCCAGATGAACAGTAGTTCGAATAGTGCCAAGTACGGACCCAGGATACGCGGGATCCTGTGTCAGAACGGCTCCTTTGACTTTCTGGCCCGAGTAGGTTCCCGCCAATTGTTCCCGCCAATTGTACTCGGGCCAACTCTTCTACTCGAATGTAGAGAACTTGAATAATTCTTCCTTCTGGTCCTCTTGAGGTCAGACCGAGTAGCAGTCAACTGGGTAGCAAAATACCGGGTAGGCGGCTACTCGACCAAACCCTTCTTCTGTAAGTCGCCTTTACCATTTGCCTTTACCCTACTCGGGGGTAACCCCCCGACAGCAGTCCCCGAAGCTGGTTGAGTCTTGCGAACTCGTTCACTAGGCTCTGCCAGCTTGACACCAACTTTTGCAACATATCCCTTGGACCTCAAGATGCCGAGTAAATAACTTCCGAGTAGCTCTCTGAATAGTACCTTAAGTTTCCTCTCCTCCGCGTAGCAGATGACTTCTACTCTGCGACCGAGTAAAAAGACTTGGGGAATTTTCTTGAATTGAGCCTCTGCAGCGCAGAGCACGATCCAGCCCTTCGAACAGCAACTGAACACGTGTCAAGCATCCAGGCCCCCGTCGTCTCGTTGCCCAGGGCACGACGTGCCACGCGCCTGGTTTCCAGGCAGTGGGCCCACCACTCGCCACGTCCCATCAAGAGTAATAATAGGCCACGATCTGGTGGTGGGATCAATTGCGGCCGTTACGCGCGCATCCCGCGCTTGTGTGCGTTTCCAGCCGGCCACAGATCCCACCACACGCCACGATCGATCCCACTTCCCCGATGGTAACGGTAGCCTGAGGCGAGGGTATAAATACCCCCGCCGGTAACTTCCTTTTCCCCTCCCTCGCACTTTTCCTCTTTCATCTCTCTGTCCTTCTCCGCCGCCGAGCTCTCCGCCGCCGCGCAATCTTTTGCGCCGCCGCGAATCCAATCCAGCCAATCAAATCCTTCCGATTCTTTCCACCCCTCCTACTCGCAACCATGTCTCGCGCCGGCTGGGCTGGCTCGCACGTCACCGCCGAGGACTGCGCCTGGCTTGTGAACACTAGGAGGGTTCCTCCTGGTGTTCAATGCCGGCCATCTAGGGGCGAGCTCGTGCCTGCCCCGGAGGAGGGCGAGCACGTTGTGTTCTTGGCGCACTTCGAGCGCGGCTTCGGCCTGCCGGCCTCCGACTTCCTCCGCTGCTTCCTCGACCACTTCGGCCTCCAAATGCATCACCTGCCACCTAATGTCGTCGTCTTCCTCGCCTACCACGCCGTGGTGTGCGAGGCCTTCCTCGGCGTCCATCCAACAACGGACACCTGGCTCAAGTATTTCCACCTCCGCCAGCAGACCACCGGGAAGAAGGAAGGCGCGGGTGTGCCACGGGCAACTGACACCGGCTGCGCCATGATGGTGCAGCGGTCGGGGACCAATCACCCCCGTATCAAGGGGTTGGAGTCCGTCCGGATGTGGCAGAAGACGTTCCTCTACGTCAAGAACATCCCCGCCACCGAAGGAGGACAGGTAACTGATGGAATCAATCTTCCCGCTTGGAGCCTCCGTGCTCCCACCGGGAAGAATTGGAAGGAGAAGCCCTCCAATGACCTCAACGCGAAGGAGATTGAGGCGCGGCTCGGCGCTCTAATCGACGAGGGCCTCAAGAGCGACGATCCTGTGGCGTGCTGGATCAAGAGACGGGTTCTGCCTCTGCAAGAACGCTGCCATCTGATGTGCTACATGGGAGGCCCCCGTGACTGCACCAGGACGACCACCATCGAGCTCGACAACGCAGATGTTCCTGAGCACCTGAGGGCCATCCTGACAACGAGCCTCGCCAAGCATTGGCAGTATGGGTTCGTCCCATTCAGCCGTACAAAGCCGATTCCGCGGGTACGTTCTTCTTTCCCTGCTTTCTGTATAGGGATTCCGAGTAGAAAACTTCCTCTTCTCGCCGCGACTAGCAATCATAGTCTGTACCGAGTAGAGTACTTAGTAGAATTGTATAGGCTTAGTGTGCTTTGTGCCTGCACGCCTTTCCGAGTAGAACATTCGGTAAAATTACTTAGGCTTAGTGTGCTTTGTGTTTGCACGCCTATCCGAGTAGGATACCATCCTGCTACTCGGCTAACTGGTGACACTTCTCCGCTCTTCAGGTCCTCAATCGCCAGCTTATGGAGAGCTGTGAACGTTTTGAAGGCAACTGGTTTCCTGACCGAGAGGAGGACGACAAGGCCTCTTTTGAGACCGCTGACCAGATCAACCTCCCTCGTTCCCCTACCATGGAGAAGCAGCACGCGGAAACGTCTCTCCGCGACTGGCCTGAGGACGAATTTGAAGGTAACTGCGCACTTGCTTTGCTTGTTCACGAGAAGCACCAATCCACTGTTTGTTGTTTCTGATTTGCTCCTCTTCTTTTCCTGAATCCGCAGATGATGTTGATGAAGAGAACGAGGATGAGGACGAAGACGAGAACGAGAACGAGGGCGATAAAGCTCTTGTCGTCAACCCTCTTTCTGTCGCCGCCCCTGCCACCCGCAAGCGGACAGGCAGCGGCGCCCACGAGCCTCCCGCCAAGAAACAGAAACCGGCCGAGAAGAAGAAGACGACCAAGACGGTCGTGAAGAGACCAAGGCGAAAGCTCGCCTCCACCATCGTGTAAGTTTCTTCTCTGTCGTCTCCCTTCTCGTACTATGTTATTTTCCCCAATCCTCTTCTAATTTCCGAATTTCTTTTTCTCTGCAGACCTCCCATGGACGCGAACGCTGCTCTCGCGCCCGACCAGGCTAAGAAGCCAGCAGCGCCACTTATCAACCTCGACGATGACGAGGATAACACCGCCAATGCACAGAGCACTGATGCTCAAGGAGCAAATTCGGAAAAGCAGTCCCGTGCGGAGTCAGCAGCACAGGACACTGCCGCCCACCAGGAGAGACCCCCTTCTCCTCCGGCCAACACTGCCGAGGAGACTCAAGACGAAGAGATGCAGGATAACACCGCCCTCGAGCGGCCAGAGGCTGAACAGGAGCAGCCAACCACAGACGCTGCAGGCCAAGTGACTCCCGCTGCCGAACAGCGGGTGGAAGATGCCACCATGACAGATGCCACCCTGACAGATCACTACCCACTGAGTGATGCGCAAACAGGCGCCGCACCGAGTAGCGCCCAGCCGACTGGCGCACCGGATAGCGCGCCCCTGGCGCCGCCAACTGACCAAGCCAGGCAACAAGCCCTAGATGCTTTGAAGGAGGAGGTCGAGAAGAGGGCAGCCGAGAAAGAAGCTGCCGAGAAGACAGAGGCTGAGAAGAAGGCAACCGAGGCTCAGAAGTCCGAGAAGCCAACCTCCGGGAAACCGCCTGCCCAGAAAGAGACAGCCAAGAAGAAAGCTGCCGACAAGCCGCCGTCGACATCAGCTGACCAGTCCAAGCAGCTTGTTATCCGCAACCCAAGTGCGGTTCCTGCCGCTGCTAACATAGCTGATCAGCCCCTCTACCTGGATTATATGGTGAAGGTCAGCCAACAGCGCCAGATTGGCCTTTCCGTCGAGGACCGGAAGATTGCTCTCACGAAAGGAAGGAAGGCCGTGGCGACGGACTCCAGGCCCCCGGCCCCCGTCTCCATTGCTTCTCGGGGAGCTCAAGATCAGGCGATATCATCCCAGAGCCTCGAGCAGGTACTCGACTTGGTTGGTTTCATCGATGCCAAGTGGGACAGCAAGCTTCTCGGCACAGAGAAATGGCACGGCCTTGGCCTGGGCGACATCGATCATATGCGGGTCGACTGGAACAAGGTGGACTTGGGCTACAAACCCATGACCGTCTCCTCCAGCACCTCTACTCTTGCTGCCAAGATGTTTGTGCACCGCAAGAATGCAGAAGATTTCGAGCAGTCTTACGCGGTAAGTCTTAACTTGTCCTCTCCGAGTAGCATTTTTCTTCTCTCCTATCCGTCTTCATTTTCCTTTACCCTCACCCAGTCCCCGAGATTCTGGTCGAGTAGGCGGATGCTCTCCCGAGTAGCCGCCTTCTCGGGTTGAATCTTCACTTCTCTGTCTAACTTGTTTTCTTTTCGCTTCTCAGGATAGCGTTCTGAAGCGTACCAGTCTGCATCGCCAGCTTCTCTGGAATCATGCTATCGCCAGGAGGCGAATTGCTGCACTGGAAAGAGAAAAAGCAGCTGCGGAGGCAGCCGGTAAGGATGCTAAGGATAGCACTCTGAAACTGTCTGAGGTGGAAGGTATGCTCCTAGCCGCGCGGTTCTTGCGTTTTTTGTTTACGCCCGCTTCTGCTTTCTTGCGCTAACCTTTTCTACTCTGCAGGGAAGCTAAAGGCCCTGGCTGACGAGCACGAGAACTGTCGCACCTTTGTTGCGAATGCCGAGAGCACCATCAAGAAGCTTGAAGGTAAACCTCCGTCTACTCGGTTTGCCCTTGTGTCTGTTTCCTTTGATTCTTTGCTAACCGTGCTTTGCTCTTTTCAGAAGATCATAAATTGTTTGTTGAAGAACACCAAGACTGCGTCAAACCTGAAGAAGTGCAGCAGCGGCTGTCCGACCAGGCCGTTGAGCTGCTGAAGGACCACACTACAGAGATGGAGCAGCTGCAACTCCAGCTGCAGAAAGCCCTCCAAGATGCTCTCGACCTTGGTGCCGAGAGGGACAGAGTTATCGCCGAGAAGGCCAAGGCTGAGACAACTTTCAATGCCAAGATCAAAGCCCTCGAGCAGGAGTGCGAAACGCTAAAAAAATCCAATGCTGGGTACTTCACTCAGTTGGACGGACTTCGCTTGCTCGAGGAGAAGCACATTTCCAATGAGGAGGAGTGGAAAATCCAGTTGCAGCAGCTGCGCCACGAGCTTCACAGTAAGTCTCCTTTTTTCTGCATGTTTTCTTCTCGGTCCTGCCTCTTCTCGGTTCCCATGACTGAATTTCTCCCTTGCTTTTGTGCAGAAATCTTCCCTGATCTCGTGTCCGCTTGCGCGCCAGCTTTGGCCAAAGCTCGAGCAGCTCGCCTTGAGAAGGGCGAGGCCTCGGACACCAGAGCCGAGATCGAGGACAGCCTGCTGGTGATGAAAGGGCACTTCGAACGCCTAGCCGGCGTGGGCACCGACTTGGTGCGCGTCGGCTTCGCGCTCCACAAGCTGTTCTGGCCTGAAGATTCCGCGCCGACAACGATTGATGGCCTTGCTCTGAAGCTGCAGAATGTTAAGGCCGAGCTGAAGAAATGGCGCGCCTCGGGAGCCCGGGCGGGTGCTGACTTGATGCTTCTCTGCATCGCTTCCTGGTACGAGAATCTGAACATGGATATCATCCGCGGGAAGCGCAACAATTCCAAGTGGGAGACAGACCCCAGCTGCGTGGCCATGCGCAAGCTGATCGCGTACGAAGTCGCGGAGTGCGCTTAGACGGACGTCTTCATCGACGGCCTCCCCGAGCCCGACACCGAAGTGGAGGAGGACGAGGAGGCGGATGAAGACACAGAGTCCGACTTGGACGGCTTCTTCGATTCGCCTAGAGGCAAGGCCGGGAAGGGGAAGAATGTCGCCGTCGCGAGTAGCGATGAGGAGGCCGAGCACATCGACACCGCCGCACTCGGATTCGGCACCTCATCAGGAGCTGCTCTTGACGACACGGTATTCACCCCTGGCCAAACCTCTGGTGCTTCCTCAGCCCCAGGGCCTATCTCGGTGGCCACGGCTACTTCTGACCAGGTAGCCACCGAGCGCGACGTCGAGATGGAAGAGTCCGCCACCGTCCAGTCGGAGGCAGAGGCAACAAAGACCACCACAGAAGATGCAGCAGCCAAGGCCAGCGCCGACAACACTGCCTCCTCCACATGATTTTACCTGCACACTTCTTACTTGAACACTTATCAGATCCCCGGGATGCCGGGAGCATATGTATCAGACTTATTTATGCTTTTCTTGCTACTCAATTTTATTTCCACCTGTTATCTTTAATTTAATCATTTTGAGCAGCCCTGGCTCAATGCCGGGTTGCGTTTCCATGCGAGTCCCCGAGTTGCGTTTCTTATTGACCCTCTCTTTTCATCTCTGCTCTACCCGCAACTTGTTGCTTTTTTGGTATTCGAGTCACAAGAGTCAAAGAGCAGAGCTGCAAATACTTAGCCACTAGAAACAATCATAGTAACGCAGCCCACCACTTAGCCGAAAAGACGAAACAGAGAACAAAAGTAACAAACACTCTACTCGGTTCCTGCACTTTTTCTTCCTTAGCGATTTTCGTGTGCTCATTGACCTTTTGCTTGTTCTCATGCTTGCCATGAAGCCGGGTTTCGGACAGCAGCAGAGTCGAGGAGTTGGCATATAGGTTTAGACACAGTACTCAATACGCTTATGAGTTCTGAAGTGAAGCAACCGAATAGACAAAAGGTAAAGCCGAGTAAAAACACTTGGAGCAATTTTGGACGAGGGCAGTCCCCGAGAATAATTTCAGATTGCAGAGTAGAATTTCAACTCGGATAAGAGGGTACATACACATCTTTGCTTACGAATGAAAAGGACGGAGTAGAGCTACATTCCAAGGGCGCTTGGTTTCCTCTCCAGCTTTATCAGCCCTGTTCGCCTGTGGTGGGCGCACATCTACAAGATAGTAAGCATCGTTGTGCAGCGCTTTGCTCACAATGAAAGGCCCTTCCCATGGAGGAGACAACTTGTGCATCCCGGCTGTGCGCTGCACAAGCCTAAGGACCATGTCTCCTTCTCGGAAAACCCTTGGGTTCACCTTTCGGCTATGATAACGCCGCAGGTTTTGCTGGTAGATAGCCGAACGTGACAGAGTCAGCTCTCTTGCTTCTTCAAGCAGGTCAACGTCGTCTTCTCGAGCTTCTCTCGCCTCCACCTCGGTGTAGAGGGCTACTCGGGGGGAGTCATGCTCTAAGTCTATTGGCAACACGGCCTCAGCCCCGTATACCAAGAAGAATGGCGTGTAGCCGGTTGACCGGTTAGGGGTAGTCCTTAGACTCCACAACACCGCTGGCAACTCGTCTAACCAACACCCAGGTGTTTTCAGCAGCGGCTCCATCAGCCTTGGCTTGATGCCTGCCAGTACCATACCATTTGCTCTTTCAACTTGTCCATTGGAAGCAGGGTGCGCGACTGACGCAACGTCTAGTCGGATATGCTTATCTCTGCAGAACCGCACCATTGCTCCCTCAGCGAAGTTTGTGCCATTGTCGGTGATGATACTGTGCGGGTAGCCATATCTCAGGATTACATCCTTCACGAATTTCACAGCTGTGGCCCCATCACACCTCCGAATAGGTTTCACTTCAATCCATTTGGTGAACTTGTCCACCATGACCAGGATGTGAGTCATGTTGCCTCTAGCCGGCTGGAAAGGCCCAACCATGTCCAAACACCAAACAGCAAATGGCCAGGTGATAGGAATTGTTTTCAACTCGGAAGCAGGCATGTGAATCTTACTTGCGAACATCTGGCAGCCTGTGCACTTCCTCACGATATCCTCAGCCTGCTGTAGTGCTGTGAGCCAATAGAATCCATGCCGGAAAGCTTTCTGGACCAGCGCCCGAGAAGAGGCATGGTGCCCGCATTCTCCTTGGTGTATCTCTATCAGGATCTCTTCTCCTTCTGCTGGATCCACACAACGTTGCAGCACGCCAGTGGCACTCCTCTTGTGCAGCACATCTCGGACAATAGTGTAGCCCTTGGATCTTCTCTGAATCTGCCTTGCCGTCACCTCGTCTTCAGGTAGGGTGCCGTCCCTTAGAAAGGATAATATGGGCATAGCCCAACTCAGTGTCTCCCGTGCGGGAAACATTGGTTCGTCCAGTTCCATTGGGACAGGCTCTTGTGGTTGCTCAGGAGGAGTGGGAGCGCTTCTTTGTAACCCAGATCGATTGGCGAGAACTTCTTCAATGAATGCAACAGCCTCCAGGTTAAGGGCGGCAGTCCCCGAGTAAGGAGTGGCAGTCCCCGAGCGTGGAGTGGCAGTCCCCGAGTAGGGAACGGCAGTCCCTGAGTAAGGAGTAGCAGTCCCCGAGTAGGGAACGGCAGTCCCCGAGTAGGGAGTGGCAGTCCCCGAGTAGAGGACGGCAGTCCCCGGGTTTCCTGCAGCACTCTCCCAGTCAACCTCCATGGGATCAGATTCCTCACTCGGCAGAGAAGGAACGAATATAGACTCCGAGTTGGGAGAAGGCTTGATGGATGGCTTCCTCAAATGCTCCAAGGCGATTCCCGCCGGGATGGATTGCCGAGAAGATCCCAACTTGGATAACTCGTCTGCTGCTTCGTTCTCTGCTCGGTGAATGTGCTGGAACTCACAACCTTCGAAGAACCCAGTCATAGACTGCACCAGGAAGCGATACGATGCCATGTTGGCATCCAAAGCATCCCAAGTGCCCGAGACTTGCTGCACCACCAGATCTGAATCACCATAGCATATGATGTGCTGCACGCCAACCTCCTTTGCTACTCGCAAACCATGCACCACTGCCTCGTACTCTGCAACATTGTTGGACGCCTTGAAATGAATCTGCAGCACATACTTGAGTTGATCTCGCTTGGGTGACGTAAGCACAACACCAGCACCAAGGCCTTCTTTCACCTTTGAGCCATCAAAGTGCATCTTCCAGTAATTGGAAACCGGAGCAGGAGGTTCATACTGCACCTCGGCCCAGTCCACAAGAAATTCCGCCATGATCTGAGACTTGATGGCGTCTCTTCTCGCATACGCGGGAGCATACGCGGCTAGCTCAATCGCCCACTTGGCTACTCTGCCACTCGCCTCCTTGTTGCCCATGATATCCGAGATGGGAGCTGAGCTCACAACTGTGATAGGGTGCTCCTGGAAATAATGCTTCAGCTTCCTGGCGCCCAGGTACACGCCGTAGGTCATCTTCTGGTAATGCGGGTAGTTTTGCTTTGAACTGGACAGCACTTCACTGAGATAATATACTGGGCGCTGCACACTCTTGCCTTCTTCTTCTCGTTCCACCACAATCACCATGCTGACTACTCGGTTAGTCGCAGCAATGTACAGCAGCATTGGTTCCTTGGGTAGCGGACTAGCCAAGATGGGAGCACTAGCCAGCATTGCTTTCAGCTCATTGAATGCCACATCCGCTTGCGGAGTCCAGACAAACTTGTCACTTTTCTTCATCAGTTGGTACAGAGGCAGGGCCTTCTCGCCCATTCGACCCAGAAAACGGCTCAGAGATGCCAAACAACCTGTGAACTTCTGCACATCTTTCAATGATCTCGGTAAAGACATGCTCTCAATGGCTTTTATCTTAGAAGGATTGGCTTCAATGCCCCGACTAGAAACCAGAAAACCGAGTAGCTTTCCAGCCGGTACACCAAAGGTGCACTTACTCGGATTCAGTTTCATTTTGTACTTGCGTAGGTTAGCAAAGGTTTCCTCCAGGTCGGCAAGCAGAGTATGTGTTTTATTCGTTTTGATGACAATGTCATCTACGTACACCTGCACATTCTTGCCGAGCTGGTCGTGCAAGCATTTCTGCATGCATCTCTGATAGGTTGCACCCGCATTCCTCAAGCCAAAACACATGACACGATAGCAATAAGCCCCGTACGGGGTAATGAAAGCAGTCTTTATTTGATCAGCAGGGTTGAGTGCAATCTGGTGAAAACCAGAGTAGGCATCTATGAAAGACAGCAGTTCACAACCAGCAGTGGAATCGATCACCTGATCGATGCGAGGTAGCGGGAAAGGATCCTTGGGGCATGCCTTGTTCAAGTCGGTGTAGTCGACACACATGCGCCACGCAGTGGCAGCCTTGGGATCCTCCTTCTTCTTCTCGACCATGACCGGGTTAGCTAGCCAATCCGGATGCAGCACCTCCATGATGAAATTGCTTATCAGTAACTTGGTGATCTGGTCACCAATGGCCTTCCTTCTCTCATCTCCGAAGCGGCGCATAGCCTGCTTCACTGGTTTGGCGTCAGGACGCACATGTAAAGAGTGCTCAACCAACTCCCTCGGGACTCCTGGTAGATCTTCATTGGACCAGGCGAATACATCCCGATTCTCACGGAGGAAGTGGATGAGCTCGCTTTCCTATTTCTCCGCCAACCCGGAGCCAATGATGGCTACGCGGTCGGGGAACTCGGGGTCGACCTGGACCTTCTTTGTCTCCTTGGCAGCTTGGAAAGCAGTACCATGCTGGGTACTCGGCACACCTTGTGCACCAGCTTGTGCAGACTGAGCCATGGCCACTACCTCGTACATCTTCTTCTTCTCGGCAGCGATCACCATTGACTCCGCCAACTGGGAGCTAGCAGAGGCACATTCCATGGACTTCTTGTAATCTCCAGAGATGGTGATGATGCCATTGGGACCAGGGATCTTCATCTTCAGATATGCCACATGTGTAGAGGCCATGAACTTGCTCAGAGCAGGCCTGCCGAGTAGAGCATGATAGGGGCTCTGATGATCCACCACCTCAAACTGCAGGCGCTCTGTGCGGCAGTTCTCCCGGGTACCGAATAGCACATCGATCCACACTCGGCCAATCGGGTTGCACGAGATCCCGGGCACAATGCCATGGAAAGTGGTCTTGCTAGGCAGCATCATGTTCTCGGCCAGGCCAAGCTTCTCAAGTGTGTCCTTGTACACAATGTTGATGCTGCTGCCGTTGTCGATTAGCACCTTGCTGAACCTCACATTCTTCTCGGGGCCCAGGAAGGTAGGATCCAGCACCAAGGCATAGCTACCCGGATTGGGCATCACCTTGGGATGATCTGCTCGGGTCCACCTGATCTCCTGGTCACACCAATACATGTAGTGAGGGACAGCAGGAATCACTGCATTGACCTCCATGGCCCGCCTGTGCTGTGATTGCTTGTCGACTGGCTCAGAAGTGAAGATCATGTAGCTCTCATGGTGCTCTTGGTACTGATTGGAGCCTCCGCCCCCATTGTTGCCGTTGTTGTTGTTGCCCTGGTAGTTGTTGTTGTTGCCTCTGTTGTTGTTGTTGCGGTTGTAGTTGTTGTTGTTGTTGTTGCGGTATCTCTCATTGTTGAAGTCCTGGTTGGCTCCTAAAGCCACTTGGTTCACATTCTCTCTTCTCGGGTACACTGGCGGCCGAGCTGCGGGTGCGCGAGTAGGCTGCACATTGGCATTGGCTGCTGGCAGGGGAGGAGGAGGAGGCAAGCCATCACTCTTGATCGCCTCCCACCACTCGCACTGCCGAGTAGTGTGGTTAGCAGGCCTCGAGGGGTGGTGAGTGTGAAAACTGCATGGGCCATCCTTCATGTCATCAAAGACAAACTTCTTCGGCTGCTCGGAATTCCCGCTACCCGGCTGAGAGGTGCGAAATGGCTTTTTGTTGCCTTGGCCCTGGTTCTGGTTTTGCCCGTAGGCTCCAGCAGGTTTCTGCCTCTGGCTGCCACCAGCTCCAACAGTCACTGCATTCACCTCTTCGGGATCATACCGATTATCTACTCGGCGCTTGTTGCGGAACTCGTTGCGCTTGCTGTTGCTGAAGTTTCTTCTCGGCTCAGAGGAGTCCATCAGTGGCTGAGTAGGATCACCGAGTGCGTACTGATCCGCAATCTTGATGGTCTCCGCCAGAGTGTTCGGCATCTCCCTCTGCAATCTCTGCCACAACATACTGCCATGCGTGCATCCCTGCGCAAACCAAGTGATGGCCTGTGCTTCATTCACACCCTCACAGGTGTTCCTCAATGTGCTCCACCGAGTAAGATACTCGCGGTCTGTCTCGTCTTCTCGCTGCCTGCAAGCTGATAGCTGCTGTGGCCTATTCGGCCTCTTGTATGTGCTCGTGAAGTTGCTGATGAAGGCATCCGAGAAATCCAGCCAGCAGTTAATACTGTTCTTGGGCAAGTTGTTGAGCCAAGTACGGGCTGGACCCTCTAGCATCTGTGGAACATAGCGCACAGCCCATCTTCTGTTGCCATTCGCGATATGGACCGCGGTGACATAGTCATTGAGCCAATCTTCAGGCTTGGTGCTGCCATTGTAGCTCTTGGTGCCTCTTGCAAGCTGGAAGTTCTTCACGGACGGCTCGTTCATGATGCGCGGGCCAAAGCACTCGGGGCCAGGAGGACCCGTGCTCTCCAGCCGCGCCGACAAGCTGATCCGGTCCAACTGATGCCTCGCATCTCCAGGCGCCAGCACGCGCTCACCAACACGGTCATGAATATCATAGCCAGCCATCTCCATAGCCGAGTAGCCATCATCATACCTGTCCACCTGCACAGCTGCAGGCTGCTCCACCGGGTTGGCGACTGGTGCCACTGCGCGCGGCTGCTGCCTCTGCCGAGTAGGCTGAGCTGCGGGTTGCCGAGAAGGACCTGGACGAGCAGCTTCTCGGGCACGGCTTTGAGCTTGATGGGCTTGAGAGCCTGCTCTTGCAGCGTTGTGTTCCTGCCCGGGCTGCTGCGGCACAGCGAGCTGTTTCGCGGCAGCAGCCGGGTCATACACCTGCATTTGCCTATCTCTGCCCGAACGACCGCTGCGGCTCTTCTCGCGGCTGGGATGCGGAGACGAGGCCTGATCGTTAGATCTAGCCGCGTGCGAGTGAACCACCTGCGAAGCCCCAGCACCCGGGTTGGCCTTCCGGAACTCCTCGTTCTGCCTAGCAGCCTCCAACACCAACTCGTTGAGCCTTTCCTGCTGCCTAAGACGCGCATCGCCATCCAGGCGAGGCAACTCGGCAGCTACAGCCTCTGCAGCTCTAAGTGTCTTGGCGGGTGTGCTGTACCTTGGCCTTGTGAAGGTGTTCGCGGTGGCGGACTGAGCGGGAACCTCCGCGACCGTTGCCATCTCGACACCCAAGTTGCGCCGCGTAGCGCCTACTCTGCTAGGCCTCCTGGCGACTGGCGTGAAGCCGTGAGCCTTGTTGTACTCGAGCTGATCTAGACTCAGCTCAAGCCTGATCTTGTCCAACTCCGCCTGCTCGGCAAGCAGCTCCTGGCGCTGCCGCTCGAGCTGCTCCCTCACGGCTAGGAGCTCGATGTCGGTGGGAGTGGGCATGCCAGGTCGCGTAGCTGACGCGGGAATGACCGTAGACGTGGAAGGCGGCAAGTTGCTCTCCTTCTCGTAGGGCCGGTGAACCCTGCCACCAGCCGGTGCATCAATCTCCTCGACGACGGCCGCAGCGCCAGTAGCGGCTGCGCCAGTGTTTGCCGCCAAGCCCGTCACCATCACCTCAGCGCAGTTCGCAGAGCGGCACGCGGGCTTTCCGCGTGCAGCGATCACCGCGGGAGGATCCTCCGCGTCATGCACCAGCTCGGGGTACGCGTGGTTGGCGATGGTGGCGACGTAGACAAGGTGAGAGCCGAAGGAGATCACCGAGCCGCCCTCCGGCATGGCCCTGCCGCCGAAATCGCCGGCGTTGTCGGTGACGAAGTCGAAGGAGCCGAATCTGTGGACAAGGCCACAGACCACACGCTCCGCTGAAGAAGATCCCGTCCGAACAGAAACTCCAGCCAGCGCCGCTGGTTGCCCCACGGTGGGCGCCAACTGTCGTGGTGGTGTCACGGCAGATGCCATGGGATGGCTAAAGATGTGGGAACGAAGGACGCTGGAGGTGCTCAGGGAGGGATCACGCGACGAGTAGCCGCGTGAGGTACGAAGTAAACACTGCAAACAACACGATCTACCCAGGTTCAGGGCCCTCGTGAGGAGGTAAAACCCCTACTCCTGCCTTTCTTTGTGTATTCTGGTGTCTCACCGAGTAGCCACAGTACAATGTTCTTGCTACCGAGTAGCCACTCTCCTCTCTAGATGATGAACTAGGTCAAGAACTTAGGGTTTCCAGTGTCCCAGCATGCAATCTAGGTCAAGATGTGTTCGATCCTCACGCAGGAGGCGGCGGGGCACCTTATATACATGGTGCCCAGCCGGATACGTCCAAACATGGACAAGTGTCGACATAGTGTGCACATCGTCCTTCTTCCGGGTTCCCGCTGACAGCTTTGGTTCCTAATCTTGGCTGCATCTGGAAAGTCGTTGGGCAAAACAAGGGGACAGACTGGTATCACTGTACCTAAACACAGAGTAGGCCCCCCTTATCCTGCCACGGCCTGCTTCCATGCTGTCACTGTCAGGCAGGCCGGTCCCAGATGAACAGTAGTTCGAATAGTGCCAAGTACGGACCCAGGATACGCGGGATCCTGTGTCAGAACGGCTCCTTTGACTTTCTGGCCCGAGTAGGTTCCCGCCAGTTGTTCCCGCCAATTGTACTCGGGCCAACTCTTCTACTCGAATATAGAGAACTTGAATAATTCTTCCTTCTCGTCCTCTTGAGGTCAGACCGAGTAGCAGTCAACCGGGTAGCAAAATACCGGGTAGGCGGCTACTCGACCAAACCCTTCTTCTGTAAGTCGCCTTTACCACTTGCCTTTACCCTACTCGGGGGTAACCCCCCGACAGAAATGTATGTCATGAGTTGCCGCAAAGCCACTAAATCTGATTCATGTGCTTGTACTACATTTGAGTGAATTGGCAAAGCCGATGATTTTAACAATGCCATGGTAAAGGCAAGGAGATTGTCTATAATACATTGTAGTGTATACAATCTGAGTGTTTGTATTAGTACATGGTCTTGCAGGTACTCTTTTTGCCTTGTTTTGCATGGCAATGATATATCAGGATTTTATTACACTTGTTTCCATGGTTCCATCTATTTCTAGCTGGATAGTGAAGGGAATATGCCCGAGAGGTAATAATAAAGTGGCTATTTTCTTATTCCATGTTTATGATAAATGTTTATTTCTAATGCTATAATTGTATTAATAGGAAACGTTAATACATCTGTGTCTGATAAACAAAACAAGAGTTTCTAGTAAAGCCTCTCGTTTAAACTACCCCAATGCTCTAGTGCTAAGATTATGCTCATTGTCCTCATAATTATCTATATAGACGAACTCTCTAGTGCTAAAATTATGCTCATAGTCCTCATAATTATCTTGCTAGCTATTTTGAGGTAATGCTCTTGGGGAGCTAACAACCTTATTTGGTGTGCCTTCTAGCTCTCAAATTCAATTTTAAAATTATGGCACACATCTAGGGGAGCTAGTCAATCTTGCAAATCTTAATTCTATATTTTTATTGCAAATTCGTGTGTTGTCATCATCAAAAAGGGGGATATTGAAAGGACATTTGTCCCCTAATCTTATTTTAGTGTTTGATTACAACACTCGGAAGATGTAACCATATGCTTAAAGTATAATTTAGGAATATATGAGATGCTGCAAATGGTTGAAATGATCCCTCAAAATGCAAATGGAAGAAAGAGAAGACAATAAGATAAAAAGGAAAATGGGAGTCTGCCTAACCGGTCTGGCCGGGCTCTAGGCCGGGCATCAACTCCTCAGGCTGTTCCTAAAAGTTCATAGGAGGAAAAGCACCGTCGAGATACCATATTTCAGAAGATCAGAAGAAGAAGGGGGGCATCTGGGGTTCCTAAAAGTTCATAGGAGGAACCCAGCCAGAAGGAGAGCCGGAGGGGGGGCACCAGCGGCCCACACCTAGGGGTGGCGCCCCCCCAGCCGCGCCACCTAGGGGTGTGGCCACCCTGGCCCACCTCCGGGGGTCATCTTTGGCGTGCCTGGCCCCGAGGGATCCCTAAGACTCATTCCATCTTTGAAGAATTATTCCACCGCCGCCGCAGGGCGGAAAACACCCGAGAGAGAAAAGCTCTCTGGCAGGGAGAAATCTGCTGGGGAAATTCCTCTCCGGAGAGGGGAAATCACCGCCATCGTCACCGTCATCACTCTGGGCGTCATCAAGATCGTCATCATCATCATCATCACCACCAGCACCATCGCCCTCATCATCCACCTTCTTCCCGCTGTAACAATTAGGGGCCTCTATCGTTGTTTTGCATTAGATCTCTCTCCCGATGTGGATTTCTTGTTAGTAGTTGATGCTTGTGAGATTTATCGGTGTTTGCACTTTATGAACAGATTGTTATCATCCATTATATCACCTCTGATCATGATCTATATGATGTGTTGTGAGTAGTTCGTGTTGTTCTTGAGGACATGGGAGAAGTCAAGTTGTTAGTAGTGAAGTAAAGTTGAATAATATTTAATGTTTGATTTTTAAATTGTGGTGTTATTCTTCTAGTGGTGTCATGTGAACGTCGACTACATGATACTTCACCATTTATGGGCCTAGGGGAATGCATCGTGTATTTGGCTACTAATTGTGGGGTTGCAGGAGTGATAGAAACCTAAACCCCCTTTAGGAAACCATTACACGAGGGAACGTAGGATCCCGAAGTTTAAAGCTGTGGTTAGATTTATTTCTTAATTAGTTTTCTTATAGTTGCAGATGCTTGAAGGGGTATAATCACAACTATGTATTAGTCTTGGATGGGACAGTACATTAGCATAGGTTCACCCACATAACACTTATCAAAACACCGAACATTATTCAGCTGCATGGAACAAAAGCACTTGACAGAAACCTACCGTGTGTCATCGAGAACGTTTGTTAATCATAAGTAAACTCACCGGCTTGTCCTGCTGAAGAAAGGATTGGGCCACTTGCTGCAATTATTATTACTGCATTTTATTTACTCGCACTTTATTTATCTGCAATATCAAAAACCCCTACAAATCTATTTTCCAGTATTTACAGTTATTCCTTCATCGAAACTGCTTGTCAACACATTCTGCTCCTCGTTGGGTTCGACACTCTTATTTATCGAAAGTACTATGATACACCCCCTATACTTGTGGGTCATCAGTCTTCATCTTCTAACTTTATGCACAATTATGAGAGCATAATTGTCATTCTGAGTATAATGTGCATCAGTCCCAAAATTATTATTGATTGATTCATGATATGTTATTACTTGTTTATAGTCACCACTTGAATTTTGATGGTGTTCTCACATTTATGTTGGTCCCTTTTTAAGGACAAGCGTAATACCACCAGGTGGCCACACCATAGGGCGATGCGACCCCCCGGCTCTGCCACCACATGGTGTGGGCCCCTCGGGCACCCACCCACATCGCCCTTTCGCCTATATATTGCCCCAGACTCAAAAACACTAAATCAATCAGTTTTCATCCAGAAAAAATCCATAGCTCCGTCGCCATCGAAGATAAGTTTCGGGGAACAGAAATCTCTGTTCCGGCACCCTGCCGGGACGAGGAATTGCCCCTGGAGTCATCTCCATCGACTCCACTGCCATCTTTATCGCCGTTTTGACTCCCATGATGAGGAGGGAGTAGTTCTCCCCCGAGGCTGCGGGCTCTACCGGTAGATATGTGTTTTATTTCTCCCCCCATGGTGTGATCTTTATGTGATCATGAGTTTTGTAATCTAGTTAGAAGAGAAGGTGGACGGCCTGATTCTTGAATCAGGTTACAAAGCTCACAATTTTGTCATCCTCTCTGTTCGAGCCTATCCGTCACCCCTACATGATTTTATAGGACAACCAAGAGCATAATATACACATGGGATGAGTCCAAGGCTTCCAAACATTTTATAGGCACGATGGAAGTGGTGGTGTGACCCATTTTATAGGCCGAAGACAAGGACTGGACATTTAAAAAGAAGACTTATAAAACCACAACAAAATGCCATTAATTAAGTAATTGTATGCTTAAACCCATGGATACAAACAAGAATATCAAGGTCACAAGTACATTGTTGAGGACAAAAAGAAACTACTACATGGAGATTTCAAATAGACGTACAAAACAACAAAAATAAAGCCGCACTATCTCGGGCACTGAAAGTGTAACAAGGCGCTGCTCCATGAAATTAAAGAATTGTGATTAAGCTATAGTAGATATATGTCTGGAAATGAATACTCAGCTTAAAACTCTAGCTTGTTCTTGGTCTTCTCCTCGTACTATAAAAATCAAGAGGGTATACTGCGTAGTACAGTAATAAAGTGATGATGATGATGTAAATGCATTTGTTGGATAGGACAGGATGGGATGGATCACAAAACAGTACTCATGTCCTTGACGAAGCCGTACTTCTCCATGAAGGGGTTCCTGATCTCCTTGGGCGGGTACTCGTGGATGCAGTCCTTCCAGACGCCGGCGTCGGCGATGTCGGACCTCTCGACCGTCCAGACGCAGCTGTTGCACTTGAAGCCGGCGCCGAAGGTGAGCATGAGGACGCGGTCTCCCTTGTTGAGACGCCTCTTGGCCTCCATGTAGGAGAGCACGTACCAGACGCTGCTGGCGGAGGTGTTGCCGAAGCGGTGGAGCGTCATGCGGGACGGCTCGATGTCGGTCTCCGTGAGGGTGAGCCCCTTGCCGACGCCGTCGATGACGGCGGCGCCGCCGGTGTGCACGCAGAAGTGGTCGACCCCGGCCTTCATGCGGATGGTGAGCGCCCCGGAGGAGCGCTTCTTGGTGTTGGCGCCGCGCGCGAAGAGGCGCGCGGAGAGCGTGGCGTAGGCGAGGCGGAGGAGCTCCGGCAGCGGGAGCACGCGGGGCGCGAGCACGCGGAGGTTCTTGACGAAGGCGTGCACGGCGGCGCGGGGCAGCTCCTTGCCGAGGTGGAAGCCGGGGCGGCCGGCGTCGTCCTCCATCTGGAGCGCGCAGTTGTAGGCCTCGTGGGAGGCGCCGGTGTGGGTGCGGACGACGTGGCGGAGACGGAGCTTGGCGTGGGGGCGCAGCGTGGGGGAGTTGGTGAGGAAGTAGGCGCAGCCGCCGGAGCGGAAGAGGCAGTTCCCGAGCAGGAAGGAGCGCTTGTTCCCCGGGTACCAGTTGGGCGCGATGGACTCGGACGTCATCACCAGCGCCACCTTGTTCGCGTGCGTCCTGTGCGTCATTCTCCATTGTTAGGTCAAACCATGCATGTCATCATCCAAGGAACCCTAGAGAATTCGACACCGATATATGGTGCATCGGCTAAACGATCATTCAGTGTGCACGCTCCATTTCCATTTCCACGCTAGGTTTCGTTCTCTCGATGGAGTACATCACCTTGGCTGGAGTTTTGCTCACTCTCAAATCTGGAAAAGGCACATTGGCATGGACAGTACACAGACGGCGCTGCCTTGAGCTGCTGAAGGCTGCCGTGCCATTAACTGCTCCGCTTCCTTCCGGCTATGGCGAGACATGGAAAGAAGGATGATATGATAGGAGGTCCACGTCGACATATTTACGCACCGCCTGCTGCTGCTCGTACTACTACTAAAGGCGAGTCAGACTTGGCGAGCAGACATTGAAGCGAGGCAGGACAAGCTATAGTGCACTGTACGTTCTAGTAGCGGTAGGTTAGCTGGCTAACATGCAGTGCTGGTGCCTACACGCTGATGCAGGCAGGGACTGGTTACTTCGCCAACTCCCTCACATTTATTCCATCTTTGACACGCAGGAGCGGAGATTACACACACTTAATTTCATTACTCCCTAAGTTAGTGTAAAATGAGAAGGAGTACATGACTTGGTCTAGCGATGATGGATATGGTCATATGGGACTATGGAGAAAGTTCGATCCACACTACTTTTGGGAGGCAGACGAGACGAGTGGTTACGAAATTTATGGCTGGCAGTTTCGTATTAATAGCAATGGTACCGTTGTACTGCAGAGTGTACTACGGTTGTGTCTGCTCTTGCGATCAGTTTTGGTCAGCTTGTTAGTAAAATTAGACATTTCATCAACCAAAAACATATTTTACCACTACTCTAATGGGTTATATGTAGTTTGACCAATATAATAAGTTGAAAGATGTGTAAAACCTATCAACATTTATCTTACAACTATTGGTTATCTTAAAACTATTGGAGATGACTTATTGTAAGTTCAACAGTATACCGATTGAAATATACGTACTACTACTTATGTGGTAAGGAGTTAGGGACTCCTACATAGCGAGAGCATGCACAATGGGCGTGTACTGGGCGCTATTGCTAGCTTCTTGTTGGTGGCACTAGGCAGCTTCACATCGTCTCCAGGTGCACGACGTGGAGGTTTTTTCGTGGCCACGTGATGCATGGCTACATTTCACAGTTCTCCCGGCCGGATAAGCGGGAGAACACGTACGCGAAACATCTAACAACAACTCTCATTTACCTCAGCTAGCAGCTAGCTGTAATCGATCCAACACTTGTACTGCACATAAAATTGATCATGCATGGTCCAGACTAGATGGATGAGCATGCAACAAATTGATTGCATTGCCAGCTAGGGGCCACTTGCGCCCACCTTTAGGCTTTTGCTTGTCAGAACATTAAACTGCTGCATTACACTAGTCGTACGTGCTTCTCAACACTACGGATCCGGCGCCGAGGGTTCAATTCTACTGCTCGGTCGTTTAATCCTGGCCCCTTGAATCATCGTATACCATAGCCGTTGGAGAACTATTTCCCCCAACAGAGGAAATAAGAGAGGAGATCAGGGGGAGGAGCGGCACAGCACCTGAAGAAGTTGTTGGCGAGGTCGAGCGCGATGAGCGTGGCGCTGCATCCCATGCCGGTCAGGTTGAACACCTTCACGTCCTCCCGTAGCCCGTAGCGGCGCACCACCCTCGCCGACAGCGACGGCGCCGGGGAGAACATGGACACGTTGATCACAAGCAGGTCCACGTCCTCCGGCCGGATGCCCAGTCCTCCCGGCGCCGCCGACCGGGCGAAGAGCTCGTCGAGCACGGCGTGGAAGGTCTCGTCCATCTCCTCCATGCCCTCGGCCACGCGGTCGGGGCTCGCCTCACCTCCCGCGATGATGTTGCGCGGGCCGTACGTCTCCTCGCCGATGCCGGAGTTCACGATCACCTTGAGCAGGAACTTGTACTCCTCCAGCCCCAGCAGCTTGTTCCGCTGGATGATCTCCCCGCACAGGTCCGTGGGGAGCTTCCGGTCGTCCGTCCCCTTGTAGCACACGTAGTCCAGCAGGTAGCACCGCCGCCGTCGTGCGCGCGCCACCAGCAGCCGCGCCAGCGTCACTGCCGACAAGGCCAGCAGCGTTAGCGTCACCATCGTCGCCAACTCCATCTTGATTCACCAACCACCTAAGCTAGGAAATGGCAATGAGATTGGTTCCCACACATGGAGATGGAGGCCACAGCCAGGAGATGCGGCGGTCTTTTCACTTGTAACTTCTGAGTGCTTGCTCACCTCGAGCTAGCTGGAGCTCTTTCTCTTTATCTCCAACTCTAATGGACTGACAAGGTAGCTACCCAGTAGTGTGGACTCTGTAGTAGGGTTGGTGAGGATGGGAGGAGATTAATGGAGAGCTTCAGAGCAAGGAGAGGAGGTGGCTGGTGAGGTTTTATAGCGAGAGAGATGCTCACGAGTAGCTTCTTCAGATTTCCGGCCTATTCCATTTTACAAATTCGGTTACATTTTAATGCAAAACACTATTCACCAACCGACTATAGCTACAGTCGGACGGACGTGCGCGTCCGCCAGAGAGCTCCTCTCTCAGCTCCTTCTTCCCAGGCTGCCTATTGCCATGCTAGGCATGAGCATCCTGTCGGTTGTGGAATTTTTTTTTTAGTAATAGCACGCATTATTAAATAATTTGAGAAATAGTATATGCTGTCGGCGCCGGCCGTGTTGAAAGAGCCAAGTTTCGGCAGGTGTTGCCCGCGCCGGAAGAAGCTTTCGGCAGCGCTCTTGCCGAAAGGTGTTGCCCGTGCCCAAAAAGCCAAAAAAGCTTTCGGCAACGCCCTTGCCGAAAGGTCGTGGATAAGTGCTCGACGCACCACATTTCTTCTCCCCTGCCTCTCTTTCTTCTTGCTCGCACGCAGCTGCTGGTTCTTTGCTTGTTCTTCCTTCTTCTTCACACAAAGGTTCAATCCGCTCTTTCGCGCGGTGGATCTTTCAACCGCGGTGGACGTGGTACTGGCAATGGAGGCTACAACAATTCCAGTAATCCCCCCGCCAACTTTCAAGGGGGATTCAATGGCAACAATGGCCCGGATCGGTTCAATGGAAACGATGGCTATGGAGGTAATTCGAGCTTTGGAAATTTTAACAACTTTGAGACTAGGAGTTCTAGTGGTGCTGGGGTCAGAGGTTCAATGATAACAATGTGGATTACAACAGAGGCGATTGGCAAGGGGATAATTTTGGTATACCAATAATTTCAGTAACAATAATGGCAATTTTTTGGCTAGAATCAGAATTTTGGCAATGACCAAGATGGATCTCTGCCTCAAGGAAGATTCAACGCAGGCTCAGGTTTTAATTCCAATGTGCAGAGGCATAACAATAATAACAACAGATTTCTAGGGAGATTCAATGGTCGTGGGACTGGTGTTCGGAATAACAGCAATGGCATAGAAAGAGGTGCTTTGACAGGGTTAGCTAATAGCCGGGCTGCTAGGGCTATCGTGATGGCTAAGGCAAGGGCCAGTTCGGCTAGTATTAATAGCCAGACAGAGGATTTACCTGGTGTTCAACCTGATGCTGCTCAAGTTACCGCGGCGGCTTCAAATTTGATTCCTATTGCGCACCAGATGGTTGCAGGGACTGTCGATGAGGTTGTCGGTCAAGACAAAAGCAAGAAAATTGGCAAATGCTTTCGGTGTAGCTTTGCTGGTCATGTGTTGGCCGATTGCACAACGTTTCTATGTGATTATTGTGAAGGAACGGGTCATGTTGATGATGACCGTCACCTTCTCAAGATGACAAAACCTCATGTGATTGTATATGGTCATGCTCACGATGATCTGACCTTTTATGAGGCTGTGTTGACAGAGAACTACCGCCCCAAAAATGAAAACACCCGGATGGGTTCTATCTCGGTGGTGGGTGGAGAGCTTAGTATTCCTCAGATTACACGTCAGTTGCAGCGAGTTATCCCAGTTGAGCAATTCACATGGGAGTTGCTACATGTTGGACATAATATTTTTAAGGTGCAATTACCCTCGAAAGCCGAATTGGACAGGCTCAAGAATTTTGGACCTTTTCGTGTACCTGGCTCTAATATTGAGTTGATATTGGATTCTTGGCACACAAAAGAGAAACCTTCTATTATGCTCCCTAAGTGTTGCATTAGGATGACTGGTATCCCACCGCAACATAAAGGAGATTTCTTGGCTATGTGGATCTTAGGGACGCTCTTTGGCAAACCTTTCAAAGTGGATATGAAGTACACTAGAGAGCACGGGGTTCTTGGGATCTTCGTTGGTTGTGTTGATCGCACTAAGATTCCTAAGCAGTTACCGATTTTTATTAAAGATGGTTTTTATTACCTTTCTTTTGAGAGGGAAAAGGAGGCACCGGAACAGGACCTGGACATGATTTCTGATCATAATGATGATGATAAGGGTAGAGATGGTGACAAGGAGGAGGATAATCTGGACAAGGATATGGATGTTTCTAATATCCCTGTTCCATCTGTACAAAATCAGACGGTAGCCGGGGGTACTTACCAAAATTCTCGTCAGTCTGATTCCCACCAAGGTGGTACCAAACGTGTTGCAGGGCTCTCCTTTTCCCCTCAAGTTAGGAAATCAATGGAAGTGTCCAGGAAAGTTCTCAATGGGGAACCTACCTCACCATTGGACTTACCAAACATTGATGGTTCTTTTTCGGCAGTACAGCGGATTCTTACCACGGAAAAGGAGGCTTTACTTCAAGGAAAACAAATCGTGGAGAGGACTGGAGTCTCTGCTATTAATAAGGTATTTGCATTAGAAGCATTGGCTTCTTATAAATCACCTGAGTCTAATAATCGTGTGCTTAATTTAATTTCTCATCCGTCATTTTCATCTGGTAATATTCCTTCTTCCAATGATCTGTAATTCCATTGTCTAGGCAGCCCAATGGAAAATGTCCACGGGGCAACTAGCTCGGTTGAGTCTGTGACGGCAGAAAACGGTGTCGTTTTGGCTGCCCGGCAGAAGGGAGAGGTGCAGTCCACAACACTCAAGGCAGGGAAGCAGTCGCGGCAGCTTTCTTCTGCCCCTCTCCTATTTCGTCTCCACGGCAGAAGAAAGGGGGATTTTCTGCCGTGACGGCAGAAGATAGTGTTGTTCTTGTGCCGCGACAGAGAGAAGGCTGTCAAGAGGAACTGTTCTCTCCCGCTTTGAATGGAAAACAACAGAGTTCGATACCATTGCCGAAGTCGTTGATGGATTATGTGCCGATACAAGTGTTGATCCCATCTATGGAGAAGAAAACTGGTTTTGCGGGAAATACCTCCCTGATCAAGCACAAGGAAGGAGATATGTGATCTAACCTTGGTGGCAGTGATGATCTCAAGAGTAAGTCACATATGTTTTTATTGTCAGATACAGTATTAAATTCCAAACCCGATTTGCAGGGCAGAATTTCTTTTAATGATTCAGAGGCTATAATTGCGTATGGTGGTATTACAGATCCATCCATGTCCGGAGTGCGCTCTAGTCCTCGTATCTGATCTCAACATAATGCAGATGCTACTCAATTGGAGCGGGCATCGGTGTTGGCTCAGCGTCGATCAGACATCTACTCACCAGGTATGAAAGTAAATAGAAATTGTCTTTTAATTCAATTCCTAATGAGGAGATAACTGCCAGGGTGTCTAGGATAGGAGTTGTGTTAGGGGCTTCTGCTTCTCAAATTGAGGACTCGGTTAATACAATTAAGAAAGTGGAGGAAGAAAGGGCCATTTCTTACCTTAGTAATACTTTATCCTCATTGGTGGATGGAGATACGCAAAGCTTAGTAATTAAAAATGCTTCCAATTTGTCTGAGGACCTTGGTAACGAAGATAATGAGCTTCTTACAGACCATATGGGTCTGTGTACCGAGAATAACATTAAGAAGAACACTAGAAAAGCTAAGGGAGGCACTGGCCTAACTGTAAAAAGACGGAGCGCTAGAATACAAAAGATTAATAATAAGTCTCAATGAAAGGAATGATTTGGAACAATGATGGGTTTGGTGATACTGCTAGGCACTTTTCGGTTCAAGAATCAGTGAGTGATTTAAACTTTAGTTTTGTAGCAGCTTTGAGACAGGAAGATCTCATTTTTCGGTTCATTTTCTGAAACTATTAGCCGGGGGTAAAGATTATATGTGGTATTGTCTTCCTCCTAGGGGTCGTTCTGGGGGAATTCTGGTGGGTTTTGATAAAAATGAGTTTATGGTTCAAGATGTTGTAGCGGGTGATTTTTGTATCAAGCTTCAATTAAAGAACAAATTAGATGCTTTTTCATGGTCTTTAGTTGTGGTTTATGGGCGGCATAGGACAACCTAAAACCAGACTTTTTAGCTGAGTTAGTCAGAGTCTGTGAAAATGAGGATATACCTTTGCTTTTAGGAGGGGATTTTAACATTATAAGACCAAAGAGGAGAAAAACAATTGACAATTTCAATGCGCGCTGGCCATTCATCTTTAATGCAATCATCGAGAGACTAAATTTGAAAGATCATGAACTTTCTGGTAGGCAATACACTTGGGCCAGTAGACGGCCTATTCCCACTTTTGAATAGTTGGACATATTTTTGGCTAGTATCGAGTGGGAATAGAAGTATCCCCTTGTGTCACTACATGCATTGGCACGTACTGGTTCTGATCATACTCCGCTTGTTATTGACTCTGGTCAACCAGCTCACCTGGGTAATATTTCACACTTCTCATTTGAGCTCTCCTGGCTTTCTAAGGAAGGTTTTTACAATTTGGTTGATCGGTAGTGGGCCTCGTGTGATGATGGCTGCTCTCCAATTGAAAGTTGTCAAATCCAAATTAGGCACTTGTGCCAATTTCTCAGAGGGTGGGCAAAAAACTTAAGTGGAGAATATAAAACAAAAAAGATAAACTACTCCTTATTGATGAGTTGGATGTTAAGGCAGAGACCACACCTCTATCTGTAGAGGAGGTGGCTGCGAAGAAGCAAGCAGATGAATGCATTGCTAAGCTCCGACATGACGAGGAGGCCAAATGGGCACAGAGAGCTAAAGTTAAGTATGTCCAAGAAGGAGGAGAAAATACTCGATATTTCTATTTGATTTCAAATGGAAAATGCCGAAAAAGAGGATTTTCCAGCTAGAACAAGATGAGGGAACTATTCTTGAAGAGGAGAATCTTAAGACTCTCATCACAAATTTTTATACAAAATTTTTTGGGCCATCCGAGTGTAGTAACGTGTCGTTGGATGAGTCTGTTACTCAAGATATATCTTGGGTTTCTAACAAGGAGAACGAGATACTAACGTCTCACTTTACTGAAAATGAGGAGTTTGATGCTATTTCTAAAATGGAGCATAACAAGGCTCCGGGACCAGATGGGTTCCCAGTAGAGTTTTATCAAAGGTGTTGGCCTATTGTTAAAAAAGATCTTATGGCGATGTTCAACCAGTTACAGGATGGTGATCTTCCGTTGTATAGGTTGAATTTCGGTGTTATCACGCTATTGCCTAAGAAAGAAAATGCTTCAAGAATAGAGCAATATAGACCCATTTGTCTCCTAAATATCAGTTTCAAAATTTTCACTAAAGTGGGTACAAATAGAGTGACATCTATTGCTCAAAAAATCATTCGGCCTAGCCAGACGGCTTTTATCCCGGGCAGGAATATTCTTGAAGGAGTGGTGATTCTCCACGAGACTATTCATGAGCTGCAGTCCAAAAAGATGGATGGGGTTCTTTATAAAATTGATTTTGAAAAGGCTTTCGACAAGGTAAATTAAGATTTTCTTCAGCAGGTGCTGCGGATGAAAGGCTTTAACTCAAAGTGGTGTGATTGGGTTGCATGTTTTGTGCAAGGGGGTAGTGTTGGGATTCGGGTTAATGATGACATTGGTCATTATTTTCAAACATTAAAAGGGCTAAGGCAGGGGGATCCGATGTCCCCAATTTTGTTTAATCTGGTAGCCGATATGGTGGTTGTTCTTATTGAGCGAGCTAAGGATTATGGTCGGGTAGGGAGCCTAGTTCCACATCTGGTAGAGGGAGGAATATCAATTCTTCAATGCGCCGATGATATAATATTGTTTCTAGAACATGATTTAGACACGGCGGTTAATATGAAACTTATATTTGCTATTTTTGAACAACTCTCCAGTCTCAAGATTAACTTTCACAAGAGCGAAAAAAAATTTTCGGTGCAGCAGTGGATTACAAAGAGGACTAGCCTAACATTTTTGGTTGTGAGGTGGGTTCTCTTCCTTTTAAATACCCGGGGATACCTATTCACTATAGGAAACTTCTACTTAGAGAGTGGAAGATGGTTGAGGATCGTTTCGAGAGGAAACTAGCTTCTTGGGTTGGTAAACTTTTTTCCTATGGAGATAGATTAGTGTTGATTAATTCTGTCCTTACTAGCCTGCCTATGTTTCTCCTATCCTTTTTCGAAATTCCAGTGGGAGTTAGAAAGAGGCTAGATTTTTTTCGGAGTAGGTTCTTTTGGCAGAGTGACCAGAAAAAGAGGAAGTATAGGCTTACAAGATGGAATATTATTTGCAGGCCCAAAGATCATGGGGGTTAGGTATTGAACTTTTAGAAAATAAAAACAAATGTTTACTAAGAAAATGGCTTTTTAAGTTACTAAATGAGAAAGGAGTGTGGCAGGAACTCTTGACAAACAAATACCTATGTGGTAAGACTATTGCTCAAATTAAAACTAAACCCACTGACTCCCCTTTTTGGCGTGGGATCATGTCGGTTCGTCATGATTTTTTTAACCGTGGAAAGTTTATCGTTGGTGATGGCCAAGGAACTCGGTTTTGGGAAGATAGGTGGCTAGGGGACAGGCCTTTGGCGCATATTTACCCCAACCTTTTTAATATTGTTCGCAATAAGAATGTTCTTGTTGCTGACGTTCTTTTGAATGCCCCACCTATCAACATTCAGTTCAGAAGGAACCTTCTCGGTACTAAATGGACTGAATGGCTGCGGCTAGTGGAACAACTTATGTCGGTCTCACTGTCAACCGAAAAGGATGTATTTTCGTGGAACTTGACCGCGAATGGATCTTTCTCGGTGAAATCCATGTATACCGATATTATGCACGAGCATACTCTTTTCCTTCATACTTATTTGTGGAGAATGAAAATACCTTAAAGCTTAAGATTTTTATGTGGTTTGTTAATAGAAAGGTAATCCTAACAAAGGACAATTTAGTTAGACGAAATTGGGTGGGATCTAAACAATATGTTTTTTGCACCCATGATGAATCTGTCGAGCATTTATTCATATCTTGTCCTTTTGCGTGTAAAATCTGGAGATTGCTTCAGTTCACTTTCAATGTACCGCCCCCAACAAGTTTAGATAATATGTTTGGCTCTTGGCTCATGGGTTTACATAAGATAGTTAGAAAACGTATTCGTATTAGTGTTTGTGCGTTTGTTTGGGCTATCTGAACGTGCAGGAATAATGTTGTTTTTAACAAGGTGAAACACACTCAGTTTTTACAGGTTGTCCACAAGGCTACTTACTGAATTACTACGTGGTCACTTCTTCTCAAGCAAGACCAGCGACCATTCATGGAAGCTGGATGTCACCGTTTAATGGCGGTGGTCCGTGCCATCCTCTCATCAAATGGGTGACAGCATGATAGACATATCTGAGAGGCTTAGTGTGAGCAACTTGAGCTCCCTTTTTCTAGAGTGGCTGGACTGTAGCCGGCCTGGAATGCGTTTTTTTGTTATATTTTCCTTTTCGAACTTTGTTCCCTTTTCAATAAAATGTCGTGTGCATCACTCCGATGCAGAGGCAGGGGATACCCATTTCTAAAAAATAAAAAAATAAAAAATCCTGCCCAGAAAAATAGCTAGACATTACTAGAAAATAGGAAAAAAAAGCAGAGAAGGGTGAGGTTATCCTCTATCTGCTGATGGGATAGTTTGTTGTGGAGATGTTTACGTGTGTGGAGTTGGAGCAATGGTTGATAGTGGTGGTGTGTGTTGGTGTGGTGCTGCATCAGTGGTGTTGGTGTTGGAAGATTGAAGACGACGGTAGCAGAGGCAATCGCACGCGTCAAGGGTAAACCCTAATCACGAGATTTTGTTAGGCTAAATGTTAATATTGTTTACATGAGCGTATATACATTTTGTATATTAGCGTACATAAATTTTTCCGTTATACTATGCAGTCGGTATCGTATTTTAAGTGTTTGATATATTTTAGTTGGTCGTTATATTTTAGGTGTTCATTATACTAAGTTATAATAAGATATATCTCGCGTATAGTATTCGATGATATAAAAAAATTATTTAGGAAATGGAAGTGGTCAGTGTTGTTCTGTACTATGGAGCTGGAGCTGATTATGTCCGTGTCACTGATTTAGGGGTTGATCTGGATGAATTTCAAAATATGGAGATTCTGTTGACTGAGCCACATGAAGTGAAAATAAGCGATGTGCAGTATTTATTTACGGTTAATTTTGGGTTTAATCCCAATATTTGGACTGTTATTATTCAGTCGTTGTGGACCAAATCCCGTACAATTTTTTTTGGAAGTTGTTGATTGATAAATCATTTAATATAATTGCTATGCTTAGTGTGCGACTCGATTCTAAAATCATTGCTTAAATCGGAAACCCGCACAAAAGATGACTCCACTTATAGACATTAAGGATATAAGCTTTAGTTAATGTAATAAAGATACCTATTGGCATTTCCAAAATTCCAACTGCGTCGAATGTGATGCATGCTGGTTCCGAAGATGCTTGCTTAATAGGCTTAGCGCCCTCAACTAAGAGAATTGGAATTCAATAGGAATTGAGTTGTTGTTATGGTAAGTTAACATGGTTCAGTATAATTAAGTGAATTAAGTGATTTTATAGTAGAGGCATATCCAGAATGTGCTTGATAGACACAATTTTTTCATGAAAATAAAGATATTCAATTTGACTGGACTTAAGACTTTATTAAGTTTTCTCAGAAAGAAAGTGAATGTTTAGAAATACATCTAATCTAAGAGTTCATAAGATACCTGGGACTGCTTCAAGCTATAGCAGATGGGACTAAGCTACTTTTGAAAGAAGATATCGGACAAACCGGTGGTAGTCTCGGCTAGCATCATGCAAGCGTCGAGGGAGTTAACCGGAAGTCCTACTTATGTTTGTTCCGAAGCAGAATAGTTTGGAACAAAGTGACGGCGGTTTTCAGCATGGCAAGAGTAGTCAGGCAACTGGTGCAGAAACTGTTGATCTGTTTGGCTCTGTGTCGGACAATCCTGATCACTATGAACCAACATTAAGTTGTAATTCAACATGAGTTGCTGAAATTGGGGAGGTTGATGGAGATGAGTACGATGGAACAATGCAGGGAGTGGTGTTGGAAGAAGACGAGGATGGACTTGAAAAAGATCTTGATTCCGAGGAAGATGGTTTTGATGAAGAGATGAAGATCATGAGGAAGATGTGGCTATTCCTTAATCTTGGAATCAGGACAAGTCTAACGTCACGAGTGTGCACGATAACCATGAATCTTCCTGGGAGTACCACTTGAATAATATTGAAATCGGGGCTGAGTACAGTACGAAGCAACAAGTAAGTGAAGTCGTGATTCTGTGGGCATTGTCGACGCAGAGGGTTTTCCACACAGACGTATCAAATATTTTTTTTGACTATGAGCTATGTTAATATTAATTGTCCGGCTATGGTGCACGCTTACGTGCCAAAGTATGGCCTGGCATGGCAGGTGTCGGATGTTGTACCACACACATGTGAAATTTCAAGTATGGTGAATGGTCATCTAAATCTAACTTCCACTCTCCTTGCACGTCTCTTGTTCAGTGAGATAGTTGAGAAAAAGGACATGGTGGCGAAGCACATCCAGAGAACAGTGAAGGCTAGATGGGGTATCGACATTAAGTATGGTAAAGCCTGGAGAGCTAAGCAGGGGGCTATAGAGGAGAGGTTTGAGACTTTTTATGACTCATATGATAATGTTGTCCGTCTTGTTAGCATACTGAAGGAGAGGAATCCTGTCACATACGCCAATGTCTTGTTACGGAAGTTAAATACAGTGCCCAAGTTTGCTATATTTCATCGACTGTTCTTCTCGTTCGATATATGCATTGAAGCTTTTAACCACTGTTGTCTGGTGATGTGCGTGGATGGCACGTTCCTCACAGGGAAGCATAAGGGGCAGATCCTGACCGCAATAGGTGTGGACGAGAACCAACAAATCGTGCCAATTGCATTTGCCTTTGTAGAGGGTGAGAATTATGACTGTTGGTTATGATTTTTCAGTCATTTAAAATTGTCAGTTGTGCTAGATAGGCCAAACGTATGCATTCTTTATGACAGACATCCTAGTATGCTGAAGGCTATCAAAGAATTGCAGCAAACTGCTGCCGACGAACCAGTACCATGGCCCGACATGCAGAGCAGATGGTGTATGCGTCATCTCGGCGCTAACTTTTATTCATGCTTTAAGAGTAAGCGTCAGATGAATCTGTTTAAAATACTATGCAATCAGAATCAGGAGAAGAAGTATCAGTTTTCATGGGATAGGCTAACTGAATTCACAAACAAGCAAGTGGAGGAGACGAAAAAGGCTCAAGCCGTAGCTACACAGGTGTCTATGGCACAAGTTGTTGCAGCACCTTAGTCATGATTGTCTACTCGCCGAGGGTAGACAATAGATTAGTTCCATGGGAGGAACTCCTTATTAGTCATATTCTACTCGTTGAGTTGGATGAGGTATTACGTAGGAAACCATGGCCAATTAGCCCTCCCCCCCAGAAATATGTAAGAACTTCCGAGGATGCAGGAAAGGTGGAAAATGAAGAAATTATGACTGCATGGTACCGACGCTATTGTGAAAAGAATCCTCTTTCATGGGTGGATGAGAGCGAGGACGAAGATGATGTCTTCATGGCGAGCGTCATGCGTAAGAGAGGTGCATCATCGACGACTGCTGGCACGGGTAAGAGAGGTGAATCGTCGACGACAGCTAAATCTTTAGCTTCGTACGATGACGATGACTTCATATAGTTAGATTATCTTACTACTCAGTGTAATTTTAAATTTATGCCGTACCCTTTTATTTTAAGATTTAGGGTTGTCTGTATGATGTATCTTTATTTCAATCGTACCTTAATTTGGAAAAGTTTGTTTCAAAAATAAATAATTAGCTTAAAACGGCACAACATGACTGCAACAAATTCTGTGGGAAATAACAACCGCAAAAATAGGAGCTAGCAAGGGAAAAAAATGAGGAAAAAATATAGCACCTTTCGGCACTGCCCCTGCCGAAATAGGCTGTCAGTGGGGCCATTACGCGACAGAGCCCGGTGCCATCCAGGTTTCAGCACTGCCTCGCCAAAAGAACCTTTCGGCGGCGCCCACGCTGAAAGCTCCTGGTTTTGGCAAGGCCCAGGACGACGGCGTTCTATTTTTCTAATACCCCTTTTCGAATACCTCAAATTTGCATGCTATTTTTCGAATAATTTTTTTAAAAAGTATTATTTTAAAAAAAAATCATCGGTTGTGCGCCTCCACCAGAGAGCTCCTCTTTCAGCTTGTTCACGCCCTCCTCTCTCCTCGACCTCTGGCGATAAGGGCCGAATCGGGCCGCCCCTGCATCCCTCCTCACGATCTAGCCACACATCGCCTCTTAGAGCACCGGTCCTCCTAGGAAGGGCGGCCTCGAAGCCATGGCGGCATGAGCGGAGGTGAATAGAAGGTTGGCTCCACCGACTGGGTAGACCTCTTTTGGGGATGAGGATGGAGGATTTGGGTAAATCGGCCACAACCTGGAGAGCTTGCCATGGATGCCATGGAAGCGCTTTGGCGAGCTCCCCACATGCCACCGGACCTGCAGAAGATGATTACCACGAGCGGATTTCGCTAGGGTTCGCCCGATCTGACCGCGAAGAGTCTCCAATGTAACGGGTTCCTGTCCGACGAGCCCAAATAGGCCATGGCAGTGTTTTCATGGTCGTTGACGAAGGTTTTTTCTGTGTTTTCTTGTCGATCTTGCATATAGTTTTGTATTTTGACACTATATGTAAGTATGAAAAAATTGCTACAATAACTTGTGTGTATATGCTAGAGAGAGATTTCACGAATGTTTTATATATGTTGCTATAATGCTGAACGAGTCGGATACACATGTTGGATATATTTTCTTTTACAAACGACGTTCAGTTCAAAATTTTATGTTGTCAACAGGGATTTCTTGCATTGATTGATGATTTCTGCTACATTTGACAAGTCCAAAATGTTACAATTCTTTTTACATGTCGCCAATTTTTTTTACATATTCAGTTAATTTTCCTACATAAGCTACATGCACACAAAAAATATGTTTTTGTTGGCTTTTTTGTTACACCGATCCGACTGTCGAGACATCGTAGTAGAATTCATAGACAGGGGTGCCATGAGACTACCGATAGAGATTGTGGGGGACGTGGTCGTATGATGAACAATGACACCAGGGTTTTACCTAGGTTCGGTACGTCGCAACTAGGCGGCGTTCCTACTCCTGCAATCTCACTAAATTAGGGCTGAAGTCTGAAGTATACAAAGTACAATGTGAGTTGGGTTTAGCTACTCGACCATGATCAACCTCTCGGCGCGTTAGCTTCTAGCTTATTTCTCTATGTTTCTTATCTCCCGTCCGGCTTTATATAATAGCCTAGTTAGGGCTTACAGAAAAGGAAACCTAGAATACTACGGTAAGTTCTAATTTGGAAGGCAAGAATCCGCCTTCTACTCCAAGCCGTACCACGTGGGCTATGGTCCGGGTTCTTCTAGAATCCGGCTTTTGCGCGTCAGGTTACTGGGCCACCTAATGGACCGTAATCCATTACCATTCAGGCCACCCTGGTAATCCGGCACTTTAGGACATCATCTGATATACCCCTAATTGGTATATATCCGACAGTATCCCCAAGAAGGATTAAGACTCGGAATCGCCGTCTTTCATCAAATTGCATTCTTTCCGAGAAATTTCGGCTCTTCGTCTTGATTGTTATTTTCCTTCAAATCATGCTTTAACACGAAACTCGGATTTCGGAAATCCGGCTTTTTCTTCCCCTAGCCTTCAAATCATGCTTTAACAAATAACTTCCTATGTCAGCGATGAAATCGTGCTGACGTCAGGGACGTTTGGGTTTTCGTGCGTGAAACCCTCAAACGTATCTCTGACATATTCTCAAGGGAAACGAGGAGATAGCCATAATCACTTGTCGATTCTTTTCCCGGAATTGCCGGCGAGTGACACGCGTTGATCATCCAACGGTCAAAAGTGCCGTTAGCGCGCATCATAAAGGATTTCCGGCTATAAATAGCCCATTCATCCCCTCCAGCAAACCTTCCGTTCCCCTCTCACTTTCCCGCTCAAGCGCCATAGCCCTCGAGCCTTAGTCCAGTGAGAACGAAACAGAGCCCGTGCTCGCGCAAGCGCCCTTCCCAAACTTCACGTCGGAGAGCTCAAGGTCCTCGTCTCGCCGCTGCGGAATGGACTCACCTCGCGCGTCTGTAGCATCCCAACTTTTAATAAAGATGGAATACCTGTGTTATTGTGCTAGTCCCTGGATCAATTGCTAGCACCAGAGTACAAAATGAAATATCATGCAAATGCATCAAATTCTATTACATCGCATGATCCAGTCTTTACAAAATAGTATTACAACTTGCATAGTCTTAGAAGACTAGCAGAAAACAAAGTATTACAGCGGAAAACATAGAACAACATTGAGCCCATCTTCTTCATGTGCCACAGGCAAAACATGTTGGCGATAGTCTCGAGATCCTAAACGAAATCCTCACTCGTCTTGAGAATCATCTGCAATATGGAATATGCAGCCACAAGGGAGTCAATACAATTTAATGTATTGGCAAGTAACACTATGGTGGGTATAAATGGCAAGACTAATACTACATGCTTATTTGGCTGAGTGGAGTTTAGGCTAAGTTTGCATAAAGCCAGTTTTGTCCTATCTCTTTTGTAAAACAAACTTTTATTTTCAAAGGGGTGGCAACATTGGATTAAGATCCAAGCACCACAATACTCTTCACTTGGTCAAAATTTTACTTATTGAAATTGATGATGAGATTCTTCCGTCAATCCTTATCCAGCTGCTCATAGTTGTCCATAACCGGGGACACGGCTAAGATCTTAGTTTGTTGACTCTGCAGAGGTTGTGCACTTTCACCCTTTGTCTTCAATTAGCCCAAACATCCTATACACCCGGAGTGCATCATGGAAAGGAGAGAATTGAGACGAGATCTTTCAGAAGAAGAAGTCCAAACCCACCGGCAAGACCCGTTCCACCTATAATTTTGCTACATCTGCTTGTCAAGCCTGGGCTGAACCCTCACAACTTAATTGATCAAGACAGAGCCCATATTGTCAAAAGGCTGCACGGGAAGCTACTAGATTTAGAGGGACATAGTAATCTCTTTGTTCCTGGGTGGCCATCCTCAAGTGACAACCTCAAGTGGAATAACCCTTGGATAAGGGCCCTGAGGAAACACTCAACATAACCCAGTCTTACCACTTCCACCCAGGTGGTTCATTCATTAGTTATACTTAGGATTTTTCCTCAACATCTAGTAAAACAATTTGTAACATTGCATAGCACCTAGTAAATTCTAAGGCTATCAAAATAACAAGGTAAAAGGGATGGCTACACACTACTAGGATAATAGCATAGCATAGTATAACTTAGTAAAATTTCCTATCATGCATACTACTCAAAATCAACTAATGCATATAGAAAATAATGGGTAGTTTATGATGTGTTACTTGCCTTGTTGAAATTGGTGAAGATATCACACTCTCTTCACAAAAGATCGTTGCTCTCCGTACAATCTATTCATTGAAAACACAATAACAAAATAAACAAGCATCCTAGCAATCAAACACATAGGTGGGGAAAGCAAACATAGCAAATGTCATAACAGAGGGGTTGGACTAAGTTGGCTAGGACAAGGTCAAAGTTTGAGTTTTGAAAGATTCATTTCATAATGGTTCAACACATTGTTAAGGAGTTTTCCAAAGGTTTACTTGGAAAGGACTAGGTTGAGTTTGATGTTATATAACTTTATTATAACCATACTTGTCGAGGAAGTTCCAAGAGTTCACTGAGAATAAACATATTACTTTTTCAACTAAAGTAATACCTGCAAGCACTTGGTCATATTCACCTTCAAAAATAATTAAGTGACTATGTTAGTATTTTCCATTGTGGTTAGGGTAGGTCTACTAACTTCATCATCAAAGGGAAAATATTACTAAGTCTTGGGTTTTCCATTTGGGTCAATGGTTGGACAAAAACAACTTGTTATTCTTCAACTTGTGTGAATTGCTTCTAGACCTCATGTGATTGCCTTCTTGAAGATCATCATCATGCCATCTAAGTTGTTTCCTTCCTTGGTGTGGTGCTTCTCTTGGTCTTGATAGTCTTCATGGTTTTCACTTCACCAATTGGTTTGGGTATTTGATGGGTACAAATACTACTAAGTAAAATTGAAAGAAAATTTAAGAAGAAGGATAGAAAGAGAGAGGGAGATGCTTTCTTCTGGATTTCTTCACACTTGTACTTCCTTGAGTTTCCTCTAGTGATGGAGTCTTTTCTTCAAAATTTCTTCATTGATCCTCCTTGTATTCTCTTCATGTTGCCACCAAGTTGAAAGTGAAGAGCCTTCTATTGCTTGAGTCTTGTTTTTCATTTGCTAACTTGATGATTTCTTGAAGCAAGAATAGGGGAATGGAGAAGTAGATAGAATACTAGGGTGCTAGTGTTTGAGGTTCACTACTTGGTAATTTTAGGGACTTGGTCTTGGGTCCAAAATAGACATAACATCAAGGAAAAACAGTTGAAAACAATTCCTAAGACATGGTAAAGATGGATGAATCACTAGGTTGGGTTTTTGGTCAAAAACATATGGCCATGGTCCAAGGATGTCCAAAATGGTTGGGCAAGGTTGTTTCTGGTTCAAGGTTATCAAATGGAACAGTTTTGCAAAAGGAACTATATTGAAATTATTTATAGAAATTAATCTATGTCAAAAATACTCAAATAGACAACTAAATTCTAAATTCAATTTTAATTTGTTCATTTATTATTTTGGGACAGAGTATATGAAAGTACACATCCTAAGGTTTCCAAATATATTTTATTTGCAATTTTTGGATTTGTAGAATTTGAATTATGCCAAATTTCATCAAACAAGCATATTTGAATTTGAACAATTTTAACTTTGTCAAATTTGAATTTGGCCAGTGCCAAAAGTTTCTAGATGTCAAGGGCTTTTCAAAAAGTCCAAGATTGCTAAATTTGGCTAAGTGGTTGAAAAGATATGATGATTTGAAGTTGCAGGGACTTTTCTGCAAATCTGTCAAAAATTCTACCGGGAGAAAAATTTGAATAAAAGGGATGGCCACGTGTCTGATCCTGATTGGATGCTACTGCTGACTGGACGCTGACTGGACGCTGACTGGGCTGTGCTGACTGGGTTAAGTGATTGGATCTGGGACGTTAGATCCAGATCCAACGGTGGCATACCCCTTCGTTAAGTGATCTGTTTGGGACCGCGCGATCAAGATCTAACGGCGAAGATTTGAAGAGAGGGAGCTAGGGTTACCTCCCGCCGGATTTCTTCGCCGGAAATGGAGTGGGCGGTGGCGCTGGCCTCGGGCGTCCACGACGGCGACGTTCCAGGGGGTTCCGAGGCCTAGGGAGGCGACGACGGGGTCTAGCACGGCTCGGGGAAGACTGTGGAGGCGATGGCGGGCTCGGGGATTCTCTCCTGCGACGGTGACTCACGGTCGGAGCTGCGCGGTCTCCGGCGAGATGCAGAACCACACGGCTGCGGCGATTCCCTGCACACAAACATACGGGAAAGGCATCAAGTGATGCACAAGCGCAAGGGGAATCGATGAGACCAGGAAACGACAGCGGGGACCTCGTGTACCAGCCGTAACCGGCGAAGATCAACGGCGGGTCAGAGCTTCTCCGGCGAGGAATTTCATCGGATTGGGGGCAGGAAATGGAATGCTTCAACAGAGGAAAAGGGAGAGCGGAGGTGCGACTAAATAAAGGTGGCCTCATTGCAATTAATGGTGGTTTAACACTCCTGCAATCAAGCGCAAAAATTTCGGGAAGAAACGGGCAGGTTCTGTTTTCTGAACGTTGAAGATGACGTGATGTCATCGCTGACATCATCATTTTTTTTTCTTTTTCCTGTTTTATCATTTATTTTATATCTTCTGTTTAAATAGTCCAATTAACATGAAACAAAATTCTAAATTCATATTATTTAAAATACTTTCTAACAGTACCATTTTTGTAAACTTTTAAACACATTTTTATTTTTGAAATTGGAATTTTGAAAATTCCCTAATAGTAACTTAATGTGATTTTTAATTTAGAAAAATTATAAAATACAATTATTAGTCAAATATAATTTCAGTGGCTTTATAAAGATCAAATACTATTTTCCAAAACCATTTCAATTAGTTTTCATCTCTTTTATGTTTTGAAAATATAATTAATTCACTAATAGTACTTAATACAATTTTTAAAATATAAAAATAATAAAATGAGGTTTTTGATTAAATAAAATTTTAGAGACATTATACATGTCAAATACTATTTTTAGATGTCATTTTGAAACCATTTTCATATTTTATAATTTTAACATATCAGTGATTTACTAATAGTAACTTAATTCCATTTTAAAATTTAGAAAATTATAAATTGATGTTATTGTCTAAATAAAAATCTCAGAGACATTTTACAAGTCATATATTATTTTTGGAAATCCATTTTTAAACCACTTCCACATTTTATAATTTTAGGAGTTGAAGGATCTACTAATAGTAACTTAATGGTATTTAATTAGTTCATATCAATTAATTAATATTGTTGATCAATAAAATTTAGAATAAAGCCACAAGTCATAATATTGTTTTCAAAACCTTTTGTTATGTTATTATCAAAGCATTGCATTTTATTTTCACACCTTTATGTTTAAAACTTGGAATAACAACTAAAGGTTAATATTAATAATTTTATTCTCCTCAAATACCTTTGAGGCTTAGAACTTTATTAAGGGTTATAAATAATTGAGTAATGTTGCCATAAACTATTTTCAAAGTAATATTACTTGTTTTCATAAACAATTTATTTCTATAGCACTATATTATTTTGTTGATTGACATAACACTCGGAAAACAAGGATCCAACTTATATCTATTTTGGGGTTTTCAATAATAGTGAAACCCTTTTTAGAGATAAGAAGAAAAATATTAGAGATAACAATTCTCTAGTTTTTATATATCAAAAATATTTTCAAGATCATAATTGGGTTGAAAACATGTTTGGTGTAAGGGTTTGCTTAAGAAGAATTATTTTATTTATGTAGGAATATTTATTTTGAAATGACTTTAGGGTTTATGGAATAGAGGTATATTGGATTTTCATTTCCAAAACATTAGAACATGCATTGTTTTCTTTTGTTTCTTGCATCTCATTTGGTTTTTGGTGACTATCTAAACATGAAAACAAAAAGTTTCAAATTTTAGTGATTTTTGGACTTTCCAAAAATCAGGGATGTTACAGCGTCCCAGGAACACTCCATCGCCGCGGAAATTGACGACATCATTAACATAATGGACCTATTGGTGGATTCGCCGATCCGCGCCACCGACGACGCGCCGGAGAAAACTTCCGGCGGTCAGGCCTGTGAGGATCTGCATCTCGCGGCCGATAACCCGGCCGCGTCGTCTTCTACGCCGCCTCCGCCTCCAGCTCCCGAAACGGCGGAGGAAAAGCTCACTCTCGTTGGAGAGGAGCTCGCCACGGCCGCCGCCGCCAGAGCCAAAGACAAAGGCGAAACTTCCGGCAATTGGAGCCGGAGCTGCATTCCCTCCTTCCTTCTTCCGACAATGGAGAAGGAAGGGTTGATTGCGAAGGGAAAATGGCGGCATGAAGAAGAAGAGTCCGAGCCTTCACCCAGAGCCGGGGAACGAGTCCTTATTACCTCACACATTGCTAGAGGTATGGGAATCCCACCTTCCGCCTTTTTCCTCGAAATCCTAAGACATTACAATATCCAACCCCACAACCTTCCACCAAATCCTATTCTCTATCTGGCCGGCTTCCAGGCCCTTTTTGAAGGGTATTTAGGAATAGCGCCTAGATTAGATTTCTGGCAATATTGCTTTGGAATTAAGCGAAACCCCTCAGAGGGCGCTCTTCCAACCTGCGGAACCATATCTTTCACCCCGCGTAGATTCAGGGAAGATTGGTTCCCGAAAATAAAAACATCGAAATCCGTCAAATTCTGGACGGGTTCCTTCTTTTATCATGAAGACATCCCATTTTCAGGAAAGGAAACCGGGGTTCCACCTTTTGTCAACGCCACCGCTATTCCTCAAGATAACTGGACTGCAAAAGCGGTGCAGACTTTGCCGGACGATTTGATGAAAATCAAACGGCGCATCGCCAAGCTAACTTCGTCAAAACCTCCTCTTACCGGTACCGACACAGTTTTGTGTTGGTTCGGAAGTCGCATCCAACCTCTTGACCATCGAACCCGGCTTCTTTGCGAATACAAGGGTCCGGAAGACAAAATGAGGGGAACGGATAAGGCTTTCGCGAAACAGGACTTCAAGAAGTGGGTCAATGAGCTGGTTGCTACCCTTGACCAATATGAAGAAAGACGAGAAATGTATCACAAAGGGAATAAGATTCCAAAGGTATGTTTTCTCTTTGGACAACCTTCTCGGATTTTCGTCTTTCTCTGTTTCCTTAACTTAGTCGGATATTTTTCCATAGTTCGATGACCTCTCGAAAAAAGATCTTGCAACTGACGCCGAACTTGACGAATTGCACGCCAAGTTTTACGGTGGTCGGAAGCGCAAGAGGACAACAACCACTGAAGAGGTGGTGGATCTTGACGGGGTTCCCGTCGTTACATCCAGGTAATTCTCTGGTTTTTTTGTACCTTTGCCTGCTTTTTATTGCATAAGTTGGTTTGGTTTCTCAGAATATTGATTTCTCGGGTTGTCTTCTTCTTCCTTCCCCTTTCAGCCTTGCTCCAACTTCTTTGAAGTCAAGGAAGCTGAAGAAGCATAAGGCCACTGTCGGCAAGGGAACGCCATCTCCTGCGGCAGCTCCCCCTACCCTAGTTACTCTTGGGGGAGAAGATCAGTCTGCAAGGCCGGAGGAGTACCCATTGCCGACTAGCCAGCCCACTGCATCCGAGACGGATGCGAGGGAAAGGGTGGAACCGGATATGGGTGGTCCTTCTCGTATACCTGAGGAGGAGCCTATTCCCACGTTTAACAGAGAATTCAAGGTAAAGGAGGAACCCTTCGACGAACTCGGATATATTCGCCCAGGGGCTGAGAAGTTCTTCGCTCCTGCTCCTCTGATCCGTCCTTGGCTGCAAGGCGGACTATTTGTAAGGAATAACTTTGTATTTTCACCTCGGCAGGTCATCCAGGACGGCCTTCACCATGTTGGGATTCTTTTTGCAGAGTATGCAAAAGAATTCAATGAAAACTTGTCAGATTTGCAACAAATGAGCCAGGTAATACCTCTAGCCCCCAAGCAATAAGTCAAATGCATGCTTTTGCCTTAATGCTTTTTACGCTTTTATGCTTGTTCTTAACTTTAGCATTTTTTATCTCTTTCCCGTGTTTCAGCAAGCCACTGAAAACATAAACCTGGAAGTTTTAAACAAACTTACCATCAAGAACAAGGAGGTGAAATCCCTTCTTTCGATTCTTGAGGGTAAGGAGGCGGAACTGGCATCCGCTCAGCATCAGCTGAAGGAATCAGCAGGTAAGAAATTTCTTTCTTCCAGTTGTGTAGATTTTTTCTAAGTATTTTTCCGAGTTTTCTAACTCGTCTTTTTTACTTGCTTTTCAGCTTCTTTGGCGAAAGCCAAACAAATAGCTGAAGATGCCGGCAATGCCGAGAACCTGCGTCGGGAAAACCTACATCTTCATAAGCTCAATATGAAGTTGCAGCAGGACCTGGAGGCCAGCCAATTGGCCATTGGCATTGCCGAGTCCAACGCCTCCAGCCAAGCAGCCAAGGACAAGGACACCATCCAAGACTTGGAGAATGCCTTGAACCACCGCTTGGAGGAAGGCGCCGAGATGGACAAAATTCTCGGTAAGTACTTTACCTTTTACTGGATTTCCCGTGTTTACATCTTTCTCTGTTTTTTGCTAACACTTTCTGTGTTTTACTGAAACAGGAGATAGCCCCCAACTTACTTGGATTGAGAAAATCCGAGCTTTTGGGAAGGTGTTCACCGCAATCAAGGTTGCGGGGATGTTGCTAGTCAACAAATGCCTTCCCGCCAGGACTGGGGAGTTCTCGGAAGTTGCAAAACTTTCGGAAGCTATGGTGGAGGTGGCGGAGTCCAGGGAGTCCGTCCTACGCTCCGCGGCGCGTGGTGGTGCGCACATGGCTCTAGGGCTCATGCGCATGCACTACCCTGACGCCAAATCTTGGCGTGTGGGGTCCGACATCCCGCAAGGATACACGGAGGCGCAGCGGGCTAGCATCTTTGAAGCCATCAAAGGTCACACCACCAAGATCGCCACCATGGTCAACATCTCCACCTTCTACCCGGAGAAAACCATTCCAGATATTCCCGAGGAATCCAGCAGTGAAGACGACTCGGATGCCTGAAGGGAAATGCCTTGTCCTGGGTAGAAGATAGGAAATATAAGCATTACTGATCTTACAATGTAAACTTATTGTAAAGCTTTCTATTCCTTTGTGTAAACAAGTACTCCGCTTTTGCAGCAATATTTATTAAGTCTTTTGCAAGTTTTTTGGGTTTATATTCCTTTATCTTCTAAGTTCTCTAGTTTATATGCTTTAACTGTCCTTAGTGTTTGAAATGGCTCGATAGTATTTTAATCTTCATGCCAAGTGACTGGGTATAACCAATCAGTCGAAACTCGGAAACATGGATCATACTAAAGGAATTTTTACTTACTAGCTCCAACGACCCAGCATAAAAGAAATCAGATAATACTTAGAAAACAGTAAGGAATTTTTTGAATGAAACTCAGGCACGCAGGCACAATCTGGGTTTCCTTAAGCCATTTTAGGCTGAAAATCGTTCAGTTTTTTAACACCGAGCACGCAGGCACAATTCGGGTTAACATTGAGTATTTTGAAAGATCATTGGGAAATAGATAAGACGGAATTATGTTTTAAAATATAATAAACATGTAAAAAACACAGATGTATGAATTCCGACAACTTTATTTCATGGTCTCAAAGATGTTTACATAGAAATTGAACTAAATATAGAAGGGACATAACTGCTGGATGCTCCAGGGTCTTTTGGTTTCCCCTAGTTCTCCATCTATCTTTCTCTTTCTTTTGCGATTCGGCTTTTCGGGACCATCTTCCGTGTCTCGGATATCTACAATTTTTCATAGCTTTGCTGATGACGAATGGTCCTTCCCAAACTGGAGCTAATTTGTGGTTTCTTTATTGTAGCAATCTTAGCACTAGGTCACCTTCTTTAAAAGAATGATGCCTGATTTTCCGACTATGGTAACATCGTAAACCTTGATGATAAATGGCAGATCTTTGAAGCACAAGTTCTCGTTCTTCCTCTAAGAGATCGACGGTATCCTGTCGTGCGCTTTCGGCATCCGAGTCATCGAAAGCCTGCACTCTTGGGCTATCATGGATCATGTCCGTTGGAAGGACTGCTTCCGCGCCGTAAACTAGGAAAAACAGGGTTTGCCCTGTTCACCTGTTTGGTGTCGTTCGAATACTCCAAAGCACAGAGGATAACTCTTCCACCCATGCTCCAGCTGCTCTATGAAGAGGAGATTCGAGTCTTGGGTGTATTCCTTGCAAGATTGAACTATTCATTCTTTCAACCTGCCCATTGGATTGTGGGTGTGCCATAGATGCAAGATCTAGGTGTATTCCCATTTGTCGGCAATACTTTGCCAACTCTCCAATAGAGAAATTTGTCCCGTTGTCGGTTATTATGCTGTGTGGAACGCCGTATCTCATGACTACGTCAATGATGAAATTTCTGGCTGTTACACCGTCAAGCTTTTTGATGGGTTTTGCCTCCACCCACTTGGTATACTTATCCACTTCAACGAGTAGATGTGTAAGTCCACCTCTTGCAGTTTTGAATGGTCCCACCATATCTAGCCCCCAGACCGCAAACGGCCATGTAATATGGATAGTTTTGAGTGCTTGGGTTGGCATATTCGTCTGCTTGGCGTAATACTGACATCCGGCACATGTATTGACTATGTGTTCGGCATCTGTCTTGGCTGTTGGCCAGAAAAACCATGCGCGGAATGCTTTCTTAACTATGCTTTTTGATTGAGCATGATGTCCGCAATCTCCAGCATGGATTTCTTGCAGAATTTCTCGGCCTTCTTCTGGCGAAATACATCGCAGAAAAATTCCAGTAGTGCTGCGTTTATACAGGGAACCATTGATTACCGTGTATCCTTTGCATCGACGTTTTATTTGTATTTGCAAGACCTCGTCTGCTCCATCCGGGTACTTCTGATCTACTAAGAAGTTTAGGTATGGAATTGTCCAATCCGGGTTAACGAGCAAGACTTCGATTGACTCAGAAACTAGAGGATAGTCGACATCTCCACCTTTTATGGATGGTTCGTGCAAATGCTAGAAAAACACACCTGGTTGCAGGGTTTTCACTCTTTCCGAGCCCATGCGGGCTAATGCATCCACGTTCCAATTTTCTTCCCTTTTGACGTGAAGTACTTCAAATCCCAGGAAGCAAATTGCAAACTCGTCAACCGTTCTCCGATATTCGGCCATGATGGGGCTTTTAGCGTCCCATGTTTGGTTAAGCTGATGTTGTACCAAATTTGAGTCACCATAGCATAAGATGCGTTTGACACCTATTTCTTTTGCAATATGCAAGCCATGAAGCAAAGCTTCGTATTCTGCCACATTATTGCTGGCGTTGAAGTGTATTTGTAATACATACTCCATTGTATCTCACTTGGGGGATTTTAGGACTACACCAGCTCCAGCGCCTTCCTTCATCTTGGATCCATCAAAGTGCATAACCCAGTATTCCGACTCCGGCATTGGTGTGTTTTCCATTGCTTCTGTCCAATCAGCGACGAAATCTGCCAACACCTGGGATTTTATTGCCGTCCGGGGTTGGTACTTAATGTCGAACGCAGCTAACTCAATGCCTCATTTGGCTACTCGGCCTGTTGCGCCCGCATTGTTGATTATATCCCCTAGTGGTGCTTTGCATACCACTATTATGGAATGTCCTTGGAAGTAATGGCGGAGTTTTCGAGATGCGAAAAATAAGCCATATGCCCATTTTCGATAGTGCGGGTATCGTTGCTTGGACTCGAAAAAAACTTCACTTACGTAATACACTGGATGTTGATCTGGTATGATTTGCTCGCCTTCCCGTCTTTCCACAACTATCACCGCACTAATAACAATGTTTGTTGCTGTGAGGTACATTAACATGGGTTCTTCGTCTTTTGGGGATGCCAAAATCGGAGCTTGCATCAAGGTTTCTTTTAACTGGGTTAACGCTTTTCCGCCTCTTCTGTCCATTCAAATTTGTCGGATTTCTTCAACAATTTGTATAATGGCAGAGCTTTGTCTCCTAGCCGGCTTATAAACCTGCTGATGGCAGCTGCAGAACCCGTCAATCTTTGTACATCTTTTAAGCACGTAGGCCTTGAGATGTTTAGGATTGCCTTGATCTTTTCCAGGTTTACCTCTATTCCTCTGTGAGAAACGATGAAACCCAGAAGTTTTCCTGAGTGAACCCTGAATACGCACTTTAATGGATTTAACTTCATTTTATAAGTGCGCAAATTTTTGAAGATTTCTCGCAAATCTTCAAGGAGCGTGTCTTTTTCCTTGGAAACGACGGCAATATCATCCACAGAAACGTGAACATTTTTGCCAATCGGACTATGCAAACATCGTTGCATGCAACGCTGGTAGGTTGCACCTGCGTTCTTCAGGCCAAAAGGCATGGTTATATAGTAGTATGTTCCATATGGAGTTATGAAGGAGGTTTTAATTTGGTCTTCTTCCTTCATGCGTATTTGATGATACCCGGAATAAGCGTCCAAAAAGCATAAAAGCTCAGAGCCAGCAGTGGCATCTATTATTTGATCGATTCGTGGTAACGCGAACCTATCTTTTGGACACAATTTGTTCGAGCCGGTGTAATCTATACACATCCTAAGAGCAGTACTATCTTTCTTCGGGACCAATACTGGGTTTGCAGACCATTCAGTATGTATAACTTCCCGGATAAAATCAGCTGCTAATAGCCGGATAATTTCCTTGCCAATAGCCTTCCGTCTTCTTCCGTCAAATCGACGGAGACCTTGTTTGACGGGTTTAGATCCTGGAATTACCTTGATTTGGTGCTCAGCAAGTTCCCTGGGTACGCCTGGCATGTCCGCTGGACACCACGCGAAAATGTCACAGTTCTCACGGAGGAACTTGATGAGCTCGCTTTCCTATTTGTCGGTCATGCTAGTTCCCACTACGACAAAATTTGTCGGATCTTTGGGATCTAGGATGACCTGTCTTGTATTATCGGAAGATTTGAAGCTGTCTGTCGGCTTCCGGCTTTCTTTTCCTGCCGGCATTTCTGTCGGTGATACTTCTTTTGCCAGCTCCGTCAGTTCCCCCTTTGCTATCACTTTTTCTGCACAAAGGGCATTTTCTTTTTCCAGCTCGTTTGCCAATTTGAAGTCTCCATTTATGGTGATTACTCCTCCTTTTGGCCCTGGCATCTTTAGCTTGTTATAGATATAACATGATCTTGCCATGAATTTGGCGAAAGCTGGACGTCCGAGTATTGCGTGATACACGCTTTCGAACGGCACAACCTCGAAGCATACTTTTTCCTGCCGGAAATGTTCTTTCTCTCCGAAGGTTACATCTTGGGAAATTTCTCGTAGCGATCGTGCTTGCCTACCAGGGACGATGCCGTGAAAACGTATGTTGCTATGTTGAGCTGGGTCTCGAAGATTCGCAGATGCTTCAATGTATCCAGGTACATTATGTTAATGCTTGATCCTCCATCCATCAGCACTCTTTTTAGCCTAGTGTTTTGAACAATAGGACTTACAACTAGAGCTTGTGTGCCGGGTTCTGGGATATTTCCGGGATGATCAGACTGATCCCAGGTAATTGGTGTATTTGAGTACTTCAATAATTTCGGGGTTGGTGGGACAACCGCGTTTATTTCTCGAAGTGTTCTCTTTGCCACCTTTTCTGATGGAGTTGCCAGGAAAGTTAGGTTGTATTCTCCTTCAACTCTCGGAAACTTAGGCCCGCCTTTTCGCTGTTGTTCCTTGATTTTTTCGTCAGTGTCTGATTCACTGTCTTCTTTTTCAGCTTCTGGCTTTTTCTTGGAGAATTTCCTCTTGGAATTTTTCCCCTTGCTTCCGGATCCTGCACTGCCTTTCATATGCTTGTTGAGCCGGCATTGTGTGTTCGTCCGGGTGGGTTTCCCAAACTGCAAATGGTGGACACAGTTTTCCGACATTATTCTTTCCCACTCTTCTTTTGTGTAGTTGATCGGTTCTGTGCTCCGTCCTTTCCATTTTCTCCCATTTTCTCTTCCAAAGGCTATGTTAACTTCTTTGGGTTTTTGTTGTGCTTCTGGAGTTGCTTTTTTCTAAGGACGAGGGGTCTTTTTGGCTTGAATCAAAGTGTCGATATTTCCACCTCTCGCTGTGATGTCGTCTTAGGCCGCTTCGTGCTCATTTGCGGTTGTAAGCATAGATCTGAGATCTTTGTGCTTTTTTGTAACATCCCAGTGTTTGGGAGGTTATAAGGATCAAAATATAATATGTGCATTTGCAAAGCATGCATCTAAAAGTACGGGAAATTTTGGCGCAGAAGTTTAAACGAATCGAAGTGACCAAAGTTCCACTTGAGTTGATGAAATAGGTCTAGTTGATCTAGTCAAGGGTACATTTTGAATGATCTTTATAACATAGTATCTTTACAAACCAAATCACATGATTACACAAATCATAATTGGTTGTGACCAAGAAAAACTCTCAAATTCTTAACCACAAGTTTTTAGATGACTTGGGATAATTCACTAGGTATCTAGAACTCAAAGAGGGGTGAGTATCCAAATCACATAACTAATGATCACACTTCCACAAGATAATAATGCACAACTTCATCATCTCATCAACAGAGATGTTATCTCCTATAAAACAACATATTTCTAAATTATTTAGTAATTATTAAGTAATCCAATACAATTAAATACAAAGGTTCAATAGAAAACAAATGATACCCACAAGTCTTAACTCAAAAACCACCAGTGGGAAATGACATAATAATTGTATTAACACATTTATCGAATATGTACATATCTGCATTACGTTTACAAAATAAGAGTATAAAGTAAAATCAAGACACCTGAGAAAAACAACTAACAACTCTGACTTAAATCATTAAACCCCAATAGGCTTCACATGCTCATTGTTTTAATCATCTTATACAAGTGAGCATATGAAATCTCAACACATCAATGAGCCATTTGATCAACTTACTATTAAGTCATCATTCCATAAGCATTCCACATATTTACCTAAATCAATATTCAAAAACTAAAGTATCTCTGGATACAAGTAATGAATAACCACAAGATATAACCTCTACTAGAGGAATTGGATTGAAAGCTAAATAAAACCAATCATGTATGAGATAAGTATCTATCTTATGGGAAGCAAAACAAGAAATGTATGGAAGGATAATAAAAGCATGAATTAAATCTTAATCTAGATGTTGTTATTTTGGCCAGACCAATGTATCTTTTTTCCCCAATCTCCTCCAAGATATTCCGCAAGAGAAGAAACCACAAAACAGGAGGAACTACCACATGAAGATCCCCAAGAAGATTATTTAGAGTGTGCTTGAAGTGCTACGCTAGTCTTCTATAAGAGTACTTGGAAACTCTTATATCTTGATATGATCTTATTAACTCTCTGGAAAGAGTGTGATACGCCAATGTTAGTGTTATATAGAAGTAGTTTGATAACAAGACAAGCTACCTTGTTAACTGATCACTTTTGTATACTCAAACAATTGAGTATCATTCACAAACAAACAGAAGGTTGAATAACTGTAACATCCCAAGTATGAAAACTCCCATTTAGAATGTTTTATTTCTTGTTAAATTATGTTTTGCATCATGACATCATCATTGCATTTGATTTGGCATTTGTTTTCCATTTGTTTTCATCTGTTTTCCTTTGCTTTCCCATTTGAATTTCAAACAATATTCAAATGTGTTGTTTCATACTTGCTCTGTTACAATTTTCAAATAAAAATATTCAAATAAAAACAGTCATTTGTTTCCATTAAAATAGAGAGCTCAAACCATTAACTTGTTCCTTTTAATAATTCACTTATTTCAAATTCAATTAAAATTCCAAACAGCAACCATTTGAAATTTATGAAACTTACAAAACACATCAATCACTTGTTTTCAAATAAACTTGAATTTAAAAAACCTTTAAGTTGCTTAAGTTCAATTATTCAATTAATATTGAATTCAATCAAATTCAAACAAATTTGCAAACAGCAACATAGTTTCAAATTTTTGGAAAACAAAAGTTGGTATTATGGTGCTGTTACAAATTTAATCAATACAAATTTTTCCTAATTTTTTCTAACCCAAAAACCCTACCTTTTTCTCCTTTTTCTTTTCAGCAAAAAAAAAAGAAACAGAATCAAAAATTTTAAAAAGAAAACGGCTGGGGAAGGCAGAGTGGGCCAAGCCCAGCCCACCTAACCCCAGCACACACGCGCGCAGCGGCCCGAAGGGCCCTTCTTCTTTCTCCGTACGGCTGGCGTCAGCAGACGCCAGCGCGCACGCAGCTGAGGAGCTCCACCTGCTCCCCACCTTTCCCCTCTCCTATATCTACCCATCGCGGCCACCAAACCCTAGCCCTAGGTCCCTACTCCTCCCTGCCGCCGCCAGCCATCGTCTCCTTTCCTTCCTCCTCTCCATTTTCTTCCGGCGTTTCGGGGGTGGAAGAACTGCAGGGGAGCTCGCCATCGACAAGCCGCCATGGATCACCTCCGTCCACGCTAGGGACACGCAAGCCACCGCCAGGACGTCTACTTCCTCTATAGCAGCAGCAGCAGGACCCAGGGGCCTTTGATCGACGACGACGAGCTCGACGCCGCCGCAGCTTTTCTGAAAAATTCCACCGCGCCGTCGACACCGTCCACCTCGTCTCTCTCTCTCGCCTCCGACAACCCCACGGTGAGCCACCGCAGCGCCCCAGGCCTCTCTACAGCACTCTCGCTTCCTGTGCGCGCGCGCCCGTTTCTGAATTTCCGGCAGCTGTCGCCACCGTGCCGCCATGGCTGCAATCGTTGGCGTTTCCGTGAGCGTTTAGACCATCCAAGCACACGAGCACGCTCACCTAGCTACTGTACGCGCACGCACCTGTCCAGCGCCGCCAGATCTTGGTCACCGCGACGGGCAGCACCACCGTTCCCTCCGCCGTCGTCAGGTTCAGTCGAAAGACTGAAACTTTTCTTCAGTTTCGTCAGTTAGAAGCAGTAGCACCTCAAAACCCCACGCTCGCTTCACTGTCAACAAACGAATCCATACCGTACTGGTTGCATCCAACGGTGCGCAGCCGCGCGTCGCGGGTTCGATCCCCCCCGTGCGCAGAATAAACCCAACTTTTTGCGCTATGCCACTCATGCACGCTGGCCCCACCTGCCATAGGCAGTGGTGGCCACGCAGGCAGCCACGCGCGCGCCAGCTGGGCACTGGCCCACAGGCCAGTCACCCAGGGGTCTATGTGCCGCGTAGAAAACGTTCTCAGGGGCTATTCTGTGAATTCTTTTTCGCAGTTACGCCCCTGGACCAAATCTAACTGTTTTAAAATTACTGTTTAGTCCCTGTTTTAAAAATACAAATAACTTTTGAATTACAACTTCAAATAAAATAAATAAAATATGTATACTGAACCAAATTTAATTCTCTACCTATTTAAAGCATTTGTTTTCTGTTTTGAACATTTCAAATTGTTTCAACATTCAAATTCAAACAACTCCTTTTAAATTTGGTTAATTTCATAACTAATTCAAACTTAATTCAAATAACACAAATAAAATATGTTTTCCATGCTAAATTGAACCAACTTTTCAAATATAAACTTTATTTTCTGTTTTGAATAATTAAAATTAGTTAAATAATTTAAACCTTGTTTAAATCATTTAAAATTGCTAAATTCATAACTTGCTCAAATTAAATTATTTTTGAACTTATAAAATATGTTTTCAAACCAGAAAAGTATAAACTTTTCAATTATGAAATTGGTTTACTGTTTTGAGCAAATAAAAATTCAAATAAATTCATACTTGAATTAAATTCATTTAAATATTGTTTAAACTTGTTTAATTCGTAATTAATTTATTCTATTTCCTTTTTCAATAAATGAAACATGTATTCCACCTAAAATTTTGTGTACTTTCCAAATATGAACTTTGTTATTTATTTTGGACAATTTAAATTGGTGAAAACAACAAATGCTTGTGTGACACCTTTAAGAAACCAAAATTCCAAAACTTAATAAATAAATTCCAAACTTGGTAAACTTCATTTCAAATTGATTCTATTGTTGTTTTCTTTTTGTTTTCCTCATCCATGCATCATGCTAATCCACTTTCACCTATTGGTTAGTTGTAGAACAATTATTTCAACCCTAACTCATGGGTTTTCCTTATGCAATCCAAATTGCATGTGGGCCCATTTAATTATGTTATGTTACCATGTCAACTACTTTATTTTGATGCATCAATTAAATGGTCATGCATCATCCCATGATTGTGCACTATGCCATGTTATTGATTGTTTGTCTCTCTGCGTTGTTTGTTTGCTTCTTCTCGAATAGACGACGACGTTGAGACAGACGATACTTACGACACCCCTTCAGAGGATCTAGCTCAGTACCAGGCTGCTGAGTTTGCAGGTAAGTATTCACTCACATGAACCATTGTGTTCCTTTCCACATTGGCTACCGATACTTTCCGTTGTCTATTTCTGCTAGCCTTATGAATCGTTGCTTCTGTTCCGAACCTATCACATGTTATCCTTTAACCCTGATATAGCCTCACCTCCACACCTATAACCCCTTTGCTTGTTGCCCGTGCCTTACTAGCATGCTTAGGGTTGTTTCTGCTCGAGTCTGTTGCCCGTTACTTTCTGTTATCATATTACTTATGTTCTGGGGCTCGATGTTAAACAACAACCTGTTAATATTTGAGGTAATGCTAATTTGATGATAAGCCACCGGCAGGAGGCCCGGCGTGGTTTTGAGGCCTGCTAGTGTCGACCCTTATTAGGAAAAGGGTCTTGTCTACTGATCCATGATGAGCGCACTAACCGCATGTGGGAAGCGTGTATGGGCGCCCCCCTCAATTTGATTCGATTCGCATCTCGTCCAAATCGCCACACTTAGTTCGGGCTTTCCATTTGATGCACGCATATGCAGGTACGAACCCGAGGCCAGGGTGGAACTTTTGTAGTCGGCATTTAGGGCGGCATGGTCTTAGAGTGCTATGAGGGTCCCCCTTTTCTTCGTGGGGGCTCGATTAGCCGCGCACGCACATCACGTGGTTCTTTGGGCTTGATGCGAAGAAGAGTTGAGTTGTGTTGAGTGCCCCGCTTGGTGGGAGGCATTCCATCTGGCGGGTTATTCTTACGTGTACGGCCAAATTGGTGCACCCCTGCAGGGATAAATCTTCTCGAGAAGCCGTGTTTTCCGCGGTTATGGATGACTTGGTGAAAGTACTGGCTAACAAGTACTTAGAACAACTTACACCTAACTAATGATAACTTGACTAGTAATAGTCTTATTGACACAATAACTTGAACCATCATTAATCCAACTGTGTGAGTTATCCTCGGATTGCTTCTTTGGATAAGGGCGAGATCCAGGATGGGTTTGTTTGGAGTTAGTTGTAGTTGGTTACGATAAGCTATCTTATCTCCTTTCTGTTAGCCGGAAGTTGTAGCATGTATCTGTAGTTGGTTAGTGCAGCCCGCTGCCGCATCTTTTGTATCACCCTTTTCTTCCGTTGAACCCAAAGCATATGTGCTTGGTGTTGACGGGTACACTATGGTATCTTGTGAGTCTTCTTGCTTGCAGTACGTTTATGTACTGACCCCTTTGGGGCTGTGGTTTCCACAGACTACGCTTACGAGGATCCCCGTGATGGCTACTACGTGGAGTTTGACGAGGCTGCTGACGAGTAGATAGCGGACCCGGGCAGGATCCGAGACTTCGTGGATGGGCTCCGTCTTTTCGTTTCCGGCCTCTTAGGCCTATTTGGATCTTGTCTGTACTCAGACACTTTGGATGCTTCCGCTGTGATGTAATGATGAATTGTTGGGACATGTGTCCTCTGGATGATTGTATTTGCTATCTCTGCTCTAGTGAGAGCTATTCGCAACTTATTTCTATTTATTTGTGTCTTAGAGATCTGTTGTGATATCACTTGTTTAAATGCCGTTGACGTACCATGTGTGTATGTTATGAAGTACGTCAATGGAAGTAGCTGGATTTCTATGGGATGGTTTGCGCAGACGATGAATAGCAAGAGAATGGTTGTCACACGTTTACGTGTTGGCCTACTCATATTGAGATGCGGGTGCCGGTATGCCCCGTAAGCCATTTCTCTACTGTTTAGCGGACTGTGAGTATCCTCTAGAAGTCCGGGTGCGACAATAACCTAGTACATCTCATCCTCTTGGATATGAAAAGTAATTTAGGGACAAGCCTTGCAAACTTGTCAACGGATTCTTCTTATATGCTTAAGGCTAATTGATGTCATTACACAAACTCCCATATTTTTATAATCATCTAAGTAAAATATTTTCTTGGAAACACTGGTTGTTTTCACCAGAAGGGTGAGATAGTTGAAGATGGAATCCGTGAGTTGATCTTCCTTGCAAATGACAAAGGCAGTACCAGAAGACTAGTAGCAATTAGAGAGCAGAACATCAAGCAACAGATACCACCAAAATCAACACTGCCTCAGTAAGGGATCATAAGTAATTATCCAGTGAATCATTAGGATATAATAGAGATCCAATAACCTCTATCAAACTCATCCGAGATGATGAACTCATAGTAATATGTAAAATCCTAGGTTTTTCAAAACTATTAAACTATCATGCATAAATATTATCATAACATAGTCACACAAAAGCACATTTAAAAAAAAATTAAGCATCACTAAACAAAAACCCTATGGGTTTTACCTCTAAAAATAATCCTATATTTTGGCTCCATGCAAATCCACCTATTTTGAATCTTAATTTGATTTTTCAAAAGTCACCAAAACATTCTAAAAGTTTAAAACCTTACAATCTAATTATTCTACCAATTCATCAAATTTTAGTTGACCCATTCATTTAATTGTTTGGGGTTTCCCTTAGTGTAATAAAAGAAAACAGAAAAGAAATGAAACAGAACAAAAAAAAGGGGAAGAGACTCGGCCGGCCCAGTCCCCTTTCCCCCTGTCTCTCTCTCGCGCAGCGGCCCATGGGCCGAGCCCCTACCTACCACGCGCGCGCCAGGCAATCCAGCCCGCTTCCCTCACTCTCTCTCACTGCCGTGTGGGCCCAGGTGACGCCGCGCCCGCGTCACGCTGATGCTCACCCCCAACCTCCTCCCGTTTTCGCCGGAGAACAACCGCGCACTCCCCCACGATCGCCACCTTGCCTCTCGGCTGTTTCTTCGCAGCCGAGAACGCCCCGATAAAGCCCCTACCCCCCGCTCTCTTCCTCCCCAAGCACCTCCCGAAACCGCGCCCCAAGGCTGCCGCGATCGCACGCCGGAGTTGCTCATCGCCGACGCCGTCCTCGTCCACTACCGACCGGAGTAAGAGGTCCTCGACCCTGTTACAACTTCAATCGTCATCTCCTCCCCCTTGCGCACCCTTTGACTCCCTCTGCGGGATTTTTCCGGCCGCAGAACAGCCGCGCCGTCCACGCCGGAGACCACCGGAGTCCGCCTCATCTCCGTTCGCCTCGAGTCGTCCCTCGCGGAAGCGCGAACCCGCGCAGCAACTCCCATCGCCTCTGCTGCCGTGAGCTGCATCTCTTCGTGACCTCCACCGAGCCCAAGACCCCTGCCACACCGTCACCGGCGAGTCCCCGAGGCCAGCGCCGCCGCGACCCCTTTTTCCGGTCGTTCAGCCGCCAGGTGAGCTCCACCCCCGTCCCCTTCCGTCCGATCTAATCTCAACGGTCGGATCCTTCGCCGTTAACCGATACGCCCCGCGGTCAGCGCGCGCACGCCGAGCCAATCACGCACTGCCACTTGGCTACTGAGTCAGCACCAGTCAGCGCGTCCCCCCTCGTTTAAATAGTTTAAATCCATTTTCAAAAACAGAAACTTCTGTCTCACTGTAAATTCAATAGAAAAATAAATATAGGTCCAAAAATGGTGAGACTTGAACCAATAGAAAGCTAATCAAGTTCTCTGCCAGAATATAGAAAAATATTAGGTGGTCTCTGTATAAAATTTGGGAGTAGTTTTTAAATTGCCAAAACCACTCATAAACACCATTTAATGCATAGTTTGAGTTTTACAATCCCATTTTTTGTAAATTTGTAGTCTCTGGATTCCTTAGAACTTGTAGAACGCCATGGGACCAGAGAAAACCAAATTTTTATCGTGCACACACTTTCTATTTCAAATTTAGTCAAATCAGTAATCTGCTCATAATTCAAATTATAAAATCTATTTTTGAGTAAAACCAATTGGGTCGCCTTGGTATTAATACTCTCTGTCCAGAGAGACCAATGACCAAATTTTACAGAAACTGAAAAGTGTGTTTAAAATTCAATTAACCCAAAGATCTATAAAAGGACTACTAAATTAGAGTAAATAAACTATTGTAATGGAATAAAACTCAACCAGAGCCTTGTATCAACCAAATAAACCTCATAATATGCCAAACCCACTCCAACACTACAATCAACATGTGTAAAACAAATCTTGCATTCATGCATGCATACATGTTTATGTTTGTTTGTTTGAGTAGTTTGTTTATGTTTGTGTTGTTATTGCTTGTTTAGATTGTGGAGAAGATCAATACAACTTTTGTGACTGTTGTAGTTGTTTTGGGTGCTGCTACCAAGGCAAGTGATGCTCATGTCCCACTTTTTGTTGCATTAGAGTTTTCAGTAGTGTGCATGATAGGTGATATTATTATTTTCCAAGTATATGCTATGCTCAGAACACCTAGTAGGTGTGAGTTTGTTTGTTTGTTGTTTGTTTGATGATTGTGCATGGGTAGAAATTTATTTCCCACTAGGCCCATCTTCCAATCTCATTTCTCCTCTATTCTTAAAACCCCAGATGCCTCCACGACCAGATCCAACCCAAGAAGCATTGCAGTAGATGCTGTCAGCCCAAGCTCAGTTGATGCAGATGATACTCAGTTCATGCAACACAACAACAACAGCAACAACAACAACAACAACAACAACAACAACAACAACAACAACAACAACAACAACAACAACAACAACAACAAAAACCCTCCACCACCACCGCCTCAAGTGGATAGGCTTACCAGATTCCTCAGGCTTAGGCCCAACAAGTTCTCCACTGCTACAGAGTCCATGGTGGCTGACGACTGGCTCCGTTCAGTTAGCAAGGACTTGGTGCCTTGCGAGTGCAGCGATGCGGCAAAGGTCAGGTTCACCGCACATCTACTGGAGGGACCAGCTGCAATGTGGTGGGAAACTTTCCAAGTCACTCATCCCGTGGAAGGTCTGGACTGGGACACATTCAGAGCTGGCTTTCGTAATGCCCACATCTCATCAGGCATTATGAACCTGAACAGAGATGAGTTCCGCACTCTGAAGCAAGGTGGAAGAACCCTGAAGGAATACATGGATGATTTATGTGCACTGTCCAGATATGCCCCTGAGGACATTGATACTGATGCCAAGAGGAAGGAGAAATTTCTGAGTGGACTCAAGGGAGAACTGAAGATACCAATATCTGTGGCATATGCTCCAAACTACCAGACACTGCTTGACCAGGCCATCACCCTAGACAACAACATCAACAAGGAGGAGAACCGCAAGAGGAAGTTTGGGAATGGCAAGAACCACACTGAAACATCTCACAAGAGGCATCACTCTTCTGAGAATAGTGGAGGCTATAGTGGTCACAAGCATGGAGGTCACTTCAACAGGAACAATGGCCACACATTCAATGGTGGGTACAGAGGCCATAGCTCCAATGGACATTACAACGGTAATCACAACGGCCATCGTAATGGACATCATAATGGAAACAATGGACATCATCACTCAAACTCCAATGGAAAAAGGTACGTGTCTGATGTCACGTGCTTCAAGTGCAAGAAGAAGGGACACTATGCTGATCAATGCACTGAACCAAAGGCCATTGAAGCTCCTAAGCCCAATCCATTCCAGAAGGGACAAGTGAATCACCTTGACGTTGAAGAGGTGATGAATGAACCTAATGCTGTGATGGGTACGTTTCCACTCAACTCCTTTACAACATTAGTTTTATTTTATACTGGAGCATCGCATTCATTCATATGAAAGGAATTTGTGGATAAAAATAAAATACCCACCAAATCAATAGGAAAAATATTCCAAGTGAGTTCCTGATGCATGTAAAATGCATAGATGAATTTTGCATATTTTCACATGGTTTTCTATTACATATTGCATCATATAAGGGTATAATTCAATGTTTTATAGTATTTTGGGGTTAAATTGCAAAGTCCCCCAACTTTTATGGAATTAACCCTGCCTGTCAGAAACCCCGTTTTCTATATTTTTGACGTTTCAGGGGGCAAACTTCCGCGAAATCACCTGAAAATCTGCGGGGGTCATTTTCTTGGAAGGAGAAGACTTGCGGGCGAAGGATCCACGATAATTGGGCAAGGAGGCCCAAAAGAGGACCCTCCACGCGGCCAGATTCCTTGGCCGCGTGAGAGGCCCCCTTTTGGCCCCTGTGGCCCCAATTCCTTCCATCTTCGACTTACCGACTCCGTCTTGACCTAAAACCGACTATAAAAAGGGTCCCCCGTACCCTTACGGAGAAGAGCACCGCCGAAACACCGAAACACCGAAACAGAGACCAGAAGTTCCAGATTGGAGGGGGAAAACTCCGGCGGGGCGCCGCCGGTGTGACCTCCTACCCCTCCAACGTCATCTCCATCGACATCTCCATGAAGAGGGAGTAGTCCACCCCAGGGCTATGGGTTTGTGGAAGTAGCACTTGTATCTCTCTCTCTCTATGTGCTTCACTAATTAGATCCGTATGAGCTGCCTCACATGATTACGGGCACCGTTGTAACTCGTATGTGGTGGATCTTTTCTATGAGTTATTGAATCTGAGATTGCAATTGTTTCTCTTGAGTTATTTGAGTAGATGTATCTTATGTACCCCGTTCTTATTTGCTAGCTTTGATCAATCTAGTTCTTGAGAGCGTGTGTGGGGTGATGGGTGCATTAGTTGGAGTAACGCGGGGTGGCTAGTGCTATGAAAGTGACAGAAGTTCAGCGATCCACTTAGGTTTTGTTAAACCTTTCTTAGTTACCTCACTAGGGATAAAAAGGAGTACATTGTTACCGGGGATTTGAAGTGACACTAATCAATCTCCATGACTAGATATAGCAAGTTTTTACTTCAACTTCATGTCACATTGCTTAAAGCTATATTCTGGTTTTTCCTTAATTATCGAGGTGTTATGATTTATTTCGCATCTTGGTGGAGTATAAGAGGGATCAATATGACCGTAGAGATCTCTATGCTAGGACGTGATACCCATATGAAAGTACTCAATGTTAAACATGTTATTGTAATCTCACATGTAATTCTTTATGTCCACCGTCTACCACTTTATTTGAGAGAATGCAAGTGTGAAACCATGAACCCCGGTCCTATTTTAAATATAAGAAAACACTCTAGTTACTTTGTTGCAATTTACTTTTACTTGCACTTTACTTTACTTGCATCTCCAATTCGAATTTACATTATCTCCATCACCACTTGCATCACAAAAATACAAAAACAATCCATTGCATATTTATTTTCTCATTTGCATTTAGTAGTAGATTTAATTATTGCACATTTACTTTCAGTTTTGCATTGAAATTTAGTAGTTTCACACCTTGTGATTGACAACCACTTGGTGAGGTTGAGGGCACAAAACTCTCTATTTGTTTGCAGGATCCTGGAGGAAGCTTGGAAGACAAATGTTGAAATACTGGCTCCCCAAGAGTTCGATATAAACCCTCGAGTCACCCTCATTGGGAAGAAGGCTTGCCACTAGCTATACACTCTGCACTTGGAGTCTCAACCTAGCCATCAGTTCCCCAGGTGGTGAGATGTCTGTTAGTACTAAGTGTGGGGTATTAATCCTAGAGATTGGGACTCATAAATTTCCAACCCACTTAGTAATCCTACCGCCGCAAGGACTAGATGTTATCTTGGGTATGGATTGGATGACTACCTATGGAGGAGTCATAGACTGTGTCAATAGATCAATCACACTATCAACCCCAGAGGGAAAGAGAATCAGGTACAAACCCCACTTGGAACCTAAGGATATTAGTCTAAACTATCTTAAGGGGGTTAGCATAAACCATCTTAAGGAGGTTAGCCTAGACCAAGTGTCTGTGGTGAGGGAATACCCAGATGTATTCCCAGATGAGTTACCAGGAGTGCCACCGGATAGAGATGTGGAATTTCTGATTGATCTGCTTCCGGGCACAGGCCCAATAGCAAAGAGACCTTACCCTATGTCCACTGATGAACTGAAAGAACTCAAAAAGCAACTTGAAGAGCAGTTAGGTAAAGGTTTCATAAGAGAAAGTTCGTCCCCTTGGGGAGCACCAGTTCTGTTTGTGGAGAAGAAGGACAAAAGTCAGCGTTTGGTTATGGACTATCGTTCGTTGAACGAGGTGACAATCAAGAACAAATACCCACTACCTAGAATCAATGACTTGTTTGATCAGTTGGAAGGAGCTAGTGTGTTTTCCAAGATCGACCTACGGTCTGGATATTTCCAACTCAAGATTAGGGAACATGATATTCCCAAGACTGCTTTTGTCACTAGATATGGTTCATATGAATATACGGTGATGCCCTTTGGCTTAACCAATGCCCCATCATACTTCATGAATATGATGAACAAGGTGTTCATGGAATTCCTCGATAAGTTTGTCGTAGTCTTCATTGACGACATACTAATATACTCCAAGAGTGTTAAGGAACACGAGAAACAGCTTCGTCTGATAATGGAGAAGCTGAGAGAACACAAGCTTTATGCCAAGTTTAGCAAGTGTGAGTTCTGGCTGGGTGAAGTAGGATTTCTAGGACACATTGTGTCTAAGGAAGGAATTGCAGTAGACCCCTCAAAGGTTACTTCTATAACAAAATGGGAACCACCCAAGAATGTAGGAGAGATCCGTAGCTTCTTAGGCTTGGCTGGTTACTATAGGAGATTCATTGAAAATTTCTCCAAGATTGCCAAACCAATGACTGAGCTATTGAAGAAGGAGAAGAAGTATGAATGGACTGAAACCTGTGATACTAGCTTTCAAGAGTTGAACAAGAGATTAGTGTCTGCACCTGTTTTGTGTTTGCCTGATCTGGAGAAGGAATTCCAAGTTTACTGTGACGCTTCACGTCAAGGATTAGGAAGTGTACTCATGAAGGAGGTAGAGTTGCATCTTATGCTTCAAGGCAACTTAAGAAACATGAAGTCAATTACCCCACACATGATCTTGAACTGGCTTCAGTGGTTCATGCCTTGAAGACATGGAGACACTATTTAATGGGGAAACGTTGTGAAGTTTTCACTGATCACAAGAGTTTGAAGTACATCTTCACTCAGAAGGATTTGAACATGAGACAAAGGAGATGGTTGGAACTCATCAAGGACTATGATCTGAGTCTGCAATACCATCCTGGCAAGGCTAATGTAGTGGCTGATGCTTTGAGCCGTAAGGTTTATGTAAATTGTCTCTCAACCGAAATGATACCCCAAGATCTATGTAAAGCCCTCCAAGACCTAAGTTTGGAAGTGGTACCTGAAGGATTTGTAACGTCACTAGTGGTTCAACCAACCCTGATGGATAGAATCCGTAAAAGTCAGGAAGGAGATAAGGAAATAGAGGCAATCAAGAAAACCTTGAAAGAAGCACTAAGTGAAGGAAAGACCACAGAATTCAGAGAGGATGAGCAGGGAACTATTTGGTTCGAGAAACGTATCTATGTACCCAATGACCCTGAGTTGAGAAAACTGATTTTCCAAGAAGCCCATGAGTCACCTTATTCCATTCACCCTGGTAACACCAAAATGTACATGGATTTGAAGGAAAGATTTTGGTGGAACAATCTGAAGAGAGATATTGCATAATACATAGCCAAATGTGATGTTTGTAATAAGGTAAAGGCTGTGCACCAGAAACCAGCAGGATTGTTGCAACCATTGAGGGTTCCAGACTGGAAATGGGACCAAATTGGTATGGACTTTATCACTGGATTACCCCGAACCAAATCAGGGTATGATTCAATTTGGGTAGTAGTTGATCGTTTGACAAAGATAGCTCACTTTGTGCCTGTAAAGACCACATATACTAGTGCAAAATTGGCTGATATCTTATATGAAGAAAATTGTCTGTCTTCATTGTGTACCCAAGAGTATTGTGTCTGACAGAGGTACCCAATTTACCTCACACTTCTGGAAGCAACTGCATGAATCATTAGGAACCAGATTAGAGTTCAGTACATCATTTCACCCTCAGACAGATGGCCAAACTGAGAGAGTAAACCAGATTCTGGAGGATATGTTAAGAGATTGTGTCCTAGACTATGGATCTAGTTGGGATGATAACTTGCCGTATGCAGAATTCTCTTATAACAATAGTTATCAAGCTAGTATTGAGATGGCACCGTTTGAAGCCCTGTATGGAAAGAAATGTACCACACCCCTTTTGTGGAGTGGTTTAGGAGAAAGAAGTTTCTTTGGTCCTGACATCATTCAAGAGGCCAAAGAGAAAGTTAGATTAATCAAGGATAGATTGAATATAGCACAGTCAAGACAGAAAAGCTATGCTGACAACAAGCGTAGAGATGTTTCTTATGAAACAGGAGATAGAGTCTACTTGAGAGTATCACCCCTTAGAGGTGTGAAGAGATTTGGAATCAAAGGAAAACTAGCGCCACGATTCATAGGACCATTCAAAGTGATGTCTCGCAAAGGATAGGTAGCATATGAATTGGAATTACCAGAAGTACTTTCAGCAGTACAAAATGTGTTCCATGTCAGTCAGCTGAAGAAATGCCATCCTGAGATGTCAGAAACTCCCTTGAGTGATACAGTACCCCTAGGAGAGGTACAAATAGAAAGTGACCTGACTTATGAGGAGAAACCCATCAAATCCTGGAAAGAGCTGAGAGGAATACCCGTACCAAGAGCATCAAATTTTGCAAAGTTCAGTGGAATCACCACACCGAGGAAGAAGCAACCTGGGAACGGGAAGAAGACCTCAGAGAAGATCACCCTCACCTATTTGCTAGCCTTTCCGAAGCCCGAGGACGTGCTTCATCTTAAGGGGGTTAGTCTATAACATCCTAGGTTTTTCAAAACTATTAAACTATCATGCATACATATTATCATAACATAGTCACACAAAAGCACATTTAAAAAAAATTAAGCATCACTAAACAAAAACCCTATGGGTTTTACCTCTAAAAATAATCCTATATTTTGGCTCCATGCAAATCCACCTATTTTGAATCTTAATTTGATTTTTCAAAAGTCACCAAAACATTCTAAAAGTTTAAAACCTTACAATCTAATTATTCTACCAAACCATCAAATTTTGGTTGACCCATTCATTTAATTGTTTGGGGTTTCCCTTAGTCTAATAAAAGAAAAGATAAAAGAAATGAAACAGAACAAAAAAAAGGGGGAAGAGACTCGGCCGGCCCAGTCCCCTTTCCCCTTGTGTCTCTCTCGCGCAGCAGCCCATGGACCCAGCCCCTACCTACCGCGCGCGCGCCAGGAAATCCAGCCCGCTTCCCTCACTCTCTCTCACTGCCGTGTGGGCCCGCGTCACGCTGACGCTCACCCCCAACCTCCTCCCGTTTTCGCCGGAGAACAACCGCGCACTCCCCCACGATCGCCACCTCGCCTCTCGCCTGTTTCTTCGCAGTCGAGAACGCCCCGATAAAGCCCCTATCCCCCGCTCTCTTCCTCCCCTAGCACCTCCTGAAACCGCACCCCAAGGCTGCCGCGATCGCACGCCGGAGTTGCTCATCGCCGACGCCGTCCTCGTCCACTACCGGCCAGAGTAAGAGGTCCTCGACCCCGTTACGACTTCAATCGTCATCTCCTCCCCCTTGCGCACCCTATGACTCCCTCTGCGGGATTTTTCCGGACGCAGAACAGCCGCGCCGTCCACGCCGGAGACCACCAGAGTCCGCCTCGAGTCGTCCCTCGCGGAAGCGCGAGCCCGCGCAGCAACTCCCATCGCCTCTGCTGCCACGAGCTGCATCTCTTCGTGACCTCCACCGAGCCCAAGACCCCTGCCACACCGTCAGCGGCGAGTCCCCGAGGCCAGCGCCGCCGCGACCCCTTTTTCCGGTCGTTCAGCCGCCAGGTGAGCTCCACCCCCGTCCCCTTCCGTCCGATCTAATCTCAACGGTCGGATCCTTCGTCGTTGACCGGTACGCCCCGCGGTCACCTCGCGCACGCCGAGCCAATCACGCGCTGCCACTTGGCTACTGAGTCAGCACCAGTCAGCGCCTCCCCCTTCGTTTAAATAGTTTAAATCCATTTTAAAAAATAGAAACTTCTGTCTCACTGTAAATTCAATAGAAAAATAAATATAGGTCCAAAAATGGTGAGACTTGAACCAATAGAAAGCTAATAAAATTCTCTGCCCGAATAAAAAAAAATTAGGTGGTCTCTGTATAAAATTTGGGAGTAGTTTTTAAATTGCCAAAACCACTCATAAACACCATTTAATGCATAGTTTGAGTTTTACAATCCCAATTTTGTAAATTTGTAGTCTCTGGATTCCTTAGAACTTGTAGAACACCATGGGACCAGAGAAAACCAAATTTGTATCGTGCACACACTTTCTATTTCAAATTTAGTCAAATTAGTAATCTGCTCATAATTCAAATTATAAAATCTATTTTTGAGTAAAACCAATTGAGTCACCTTGGTATTAATACTCTCTGTCCAGAGAGACCAATGACCAAATTTTACAGAAACTAAAAAGTGTGTTTAAAATTCAATTAACCCAAAGATCTATAAAAGGACTACTAAATTAGAGTAAATAAACTATTGTAATGGAATAAAACTCAACCAGAGCCTTGTATCAACCAAATAAACCTCATAATATGCCAAACCCACTCCAACACTACAACCAACATGTGTAAAACAAATCTTGCATTCATGCATGCATACATGTATATGTTTGTTTGTTTGAGTAGTGTGTTTATGTTTGTGTTGTTATTGCTTGTTTAGATTGTGGAGAAGATCAATACAACTTTTGTGACTATTGTAGTTGTGATGGGTGCTGCTACCAAGGCAAGTGATGCTCATGTCCCAATTTTTGTTGCATTAGAGTTTTCAGTAGTGTGCATGATAGGTGATATTATTATTTTCCAAGCATATGCTATGCTCAGAACACCTAGTAGTGTGTAGCCAACCTGAAACCCCTGCTAGGTACTAGTTTAGCTATACCATAACAATATCACAACTGCTGCTGCTATTTATTGGGTTGTGATACTTTGAAAATTGAAAATTAACAACCCAATGAAACACCTGGGTGGATTGGTAATTGCTTGGATTACGTTGAGTGGCTACTCAGGGCCATGTCTGTGGTGGTTGTCACCTGGGTAACCACTCCCAGGGCCATGGATGTGGTGGTTGTCACCTGAGGGTACACTTGTGGATTGCCACCCAGGACTAAAGAGATCTGTAGGTCTTCCATGTTTAGTTAGCTTCCAGTGCAGCCTTGAGGTAATATGGGCTCTGCCAAGATTAAGTAAGTTGTGGGGGTTCATCCTGTTGTATGACATGGGGTGGTAGAATTTTAGGAGCGTCGAGTCATGCTGGTATGGTTGAATCCCTCTTCCCAAAGATCTTGTCTCATTTTTCTCTCGGGGAAAATGAGTCTCAAGGTGAAAGTGCACAACCTCTGCAGAGTTTAAAGACTAAGATCTTAGCCGCGTCCCCGGTTATGGGCCAGTTGAGCACATGGTGTGTCTACCGCTCCGTGCTACCTTTTCAAACCTCATGGTGTGTCTACCCATGATGATTTTCAAACTTCATGGTGTGTCTACCCATGATGACTTTATCAAACTTCATGGTGTGTCTACCCATGATGCCTTTACCAAACTACATGGTGTGTCTACCCATGTTGGTTTTCAAAGATTTTTCAATGATTTATCAAATATAGGACAAAACTGGCTTTATGTGAATAGCCCAGACTCCACCAGCCAAATATCATGTAGCTAGATATTCCTCAAAACTGCCACTATACAAGTGTCACTTGCCAGTACATTGTTTGTACTGACTTCCTCCCCTATGGGGGCTGCATATTCCAACGTGCAGTTCAATCAGATGATGAGTAACTATTTAGGATCTCGAGTCTACATCCCAACATGTCTGCCTGTGGCGCATGAAGAGAAGGAGACTCATTGAAGATTGTTTCTGTTGTATTACTTTGAACTCTGTTATTTGGGGCTAGTCCATGTTGACTATGCCAATTGTAAGACTATTTTATTTTGTATCCAATGGATCATACGTTGTAGATTGATGCTATTGCAATGAATATTTCATTTTGTCATGTGTATGCTATCAGAGATCCCGGGAATAGCAGGTACACAGGTATTCTACCTTTGTAAAAAGGTAGGGTGCTACATAATATCTTTAATGGAAACAATTATCAAGTATGAAATAATGACCAGCTAATTCATCCACATGTCTTGATATGTGGAGGTTAATTGTAACAGGCTAATACCTTGTTTTCCATAACCTTTTCATATGTAAGACTAACAGATGATACCAGATATTCATCTAAATATAACCATGCAAACGATTACATGTCCTAAAATAACATGAGATAATATCCACATTTGGAAACTGGTGGAAAACAAACAAATAGGTTCCAAAGACACACCTGTTTTCCACTTGATAAAGAACCTAATTTCTCAAATAAAGCTTACACCCATCTAAGTAAAATGTCTACTAAAATTGCTAAGAGTTTTAAGTCTGAAAATAACATAGTATATAAAAAGAAAATAATTCCATTCATTAACCAACACCATTTGGTTTGATATGGAATAAAATTCCCTATTGATGATTTTCATTACAGTGTATACAAACATTACCTAGTAGTGATACCAAATTACCTTCTATAAGAGATTGTATCCAATATGATCCATTTATAACATACCACTTGGTGAACCATATGTGTGGTGTGTGAATATAATATTCATGCCTAAAATAAATTTTTAGACATTTAATAAATTAAATAGAGTGAAAACAATAAAATCACTTAATCTAGCACCCTAAATAAAAAAAATACAAATATTCTTCAAATTCACCAAAATAAAACATGGTGAGATGTAAAATTTGATGAGGAATTAAAATATATTTTTTGTTAAATTTTCTGTTCACAAGAAGACCCTGAAAACAAGGTTTTATTCTAAGTTTTAAAGCCAAAAGGACCTCTTTGTAATAAATGAATTAGTTCTAGGGGGTTTTCTTGAAAATGATTAAAATCATTCTTCTTCAACCTCTGGCGAGAAGGCCAGAGGCGTGCGACCGCCTCCGACGCCGTGTCACCTCCTCCTCGCCGCCGTTCCGTGGGTATAAAGCCCCAAGAGACGTCTATATCTCTCCTCTACCTCCTCACTCGCTCGCAATCCCTCTCTCTGTTCCTCTTTTGGAAGAAAACCCTAACCCTAACCCGTACGGACCTCCGCCGTCACCGTCGATTCTGACCACCCCGGGACGAGCTGAGGCCACTATCAGGTGCTTCATGATCCCCTCTACCTCCTCGATGAACCTCGCAAGCCGGGATGGCGGGAGACCGGAGAATTCGGCCATTCCCTTTCTCTCTGCCGCCGGCGACCGCGGCCGATTCCCGTTGATTCCGGGCTCCATTTGCTTCATCGACCTCTCCCTCGAGCTCCTGGTATTCCGGTGAGCATGCTCGTTTCCTCGGCTCGCTTTATCGTGCACTCTGGCTCGCTATCACCGAAGCACCGCCACCGCCGCTGCATGCGCTCGCCGCTGTTGATGCTCCGGTGACCATATGGTCAAGCCGCAGCCACCCCTAAGTTCGCAATGAACTCCTCTAGCCAATGGAACACACCACACACACCAATTTGCACTCAAACGCCCGAATTGAATCCATCTGTGAGAATTCGAGTTCATGTGATATCATCATGACATCACAGTGACGTCATTAGTCATTTTTATTTTATTTTTACTTAAAAACTAAATATGACAGGTGGGACCCACCTGTCATTTTAAAATTGGCCGAAAATCAAATAAAATTAATAAACCAATAACTTTAAATTATTAATCTGAAAAATATAACTAATATACGAAATTAATTAGAAAATATAATCTAAATGATTATCAACTTTTTAAAACTATTTGATAAAGTTTAAAAATTAATATTTTCTTTAATTAAACTAAATTATTTAAAATTGAGGAAAATAAGAAATAATTCATGAAATGAGAAAAATACAAGTTATATACCAAAATGCTCCAAATGACAAATACAATGCATCTATGGTGTTTTCATAGTCATTTGACCAAGTTGTTATGTGTGCTATATTTGCCTACTCATTTAATTCATTTAAAAATTAATAAATTAATATCTTATTCAAATATTTTCAGAATACTTCAAATGAAATACCAAATTAAAGAGAAAAACATTCTCAACTCAAATATGTCAAACACAAAACATTTTGTCTAACTTCTAAACTTGTTTCTAAAGGTATAATGGAATTCTACAATACTCCATTATAACCGGCAATAAATATCTTAATATCATTTTCCTTATTAATAAAACCCTCATGTTTTCACAACTACTAAACCTATCATCACATGGCAATAGCAAGTTATGTGATGATAGAATTGGTTGTGTTAGTAACTCATTTTCCATTCAACCCTTTGACATAAGCTCTACACTTTAAAATAAAAAATAAAATGTGTTATGTTTTTAATAGTTGTTTTCCATGTGTTGTTGTTTTGTTATCTAATCAAGTAATAAACACTTCTACCTAAACATGATAACAATTGTTTGCTAAGTAAAAGTGAAACACATGTAAGTCTAAAAGAACTAATAACCACATCACCACAAGTAATGAAACATTTCACCTAAAGCCTGTGTGATTTAGATATCGTGTCAAACGTGGCTTACAATTGTAAGCTGGGGTGTTTTCCAGGGTAATTCATGATGCATCTCATTACTATGCATGTATCATCTTGCCAATGTTTTCTGTAGTCCTTACCAGGACTACTTTGCTATCTTTCATATGTCGGAATTGTCTACGCGACCCTCGAACCCCGAAGACATTGATTATTATGGTTATTTGAATCTCAGGCAAGTTCATCCCTTGCTCATATCCTTTGCAGTACTTCATAGCAAACTAATTGCAAAAACTCTACCGTATTACCACCTAGTCTCAAAATAATGCATGATCCTATTTTTATAATAATATGACTAATTGAATGACTACCCGAGTGGCAGTGTTCTGTTTGATGGGCGGATGGGACCATGGTAAGATGAATAGGTCAAAGTAAGGTTCCATCTGCATGGGAAAGTATTACCTAGGATTAATCACAACTGCTGTCAGGATTCTTGCGCCGTAAATTCGTGTTAACCATGGGTCTTCTATGGGGCGAGTAAGTCAGCCGTGATCTTTTCTCGTTCGCATGTCAACGGGCTGCCAGAGACGTACGATGTAGGTTCTGCGGGACTACATGCACATGGGTGGGAGCCCTTACGTCCCACGGACTCTGGGGTCTATGAGTGTCTGCCAGGGGCACGTAGATCTCCATCGTGAGGGGTGGAATCAGGCGTTCAACCTGCTGGTGGAAATGGGTGGGTATGCGTTCTGCGGAGAAGCACAGTTTGGCTTGGACCAACAACCGGGCCCCACACCTGAGTGGGAGTGGACAGAAATGTACACCTAGTTGTGCAACATGGTCTTGGTCGTCCATGGGTAAAGTAACGCACCTCTGCAGAGTGTAAAAGGATGTGACATGTTACCCCTCGTTCCGGGAAGGAGCTGCGAACGCCGCAGGAAAGGCAACTCCATGAATTTCTAGTCCTGTGAAGATCTGGCGGGCATAGTCTTCAGAATTAAAAGCAACCTCTTGAAGAAAGATTTACAAAAACCTTGCATTAGCTTATGACTCTTTTGAGTCTAAAGTTGTAGTTAGTGCATAAAACTATCCCCTATATATCATGAACTTGCTGAGTAACGCTCGTTACTCATTCGTTCCCGTTTGACCCCCCTGCTTAGAGTTGAAGCCTGATGGAGGTTGTCATCGTTAAGCATCATCATCGACAGCGCTGATGGAGGAGAAGCTATCAAGGTGAAGGTGGAGTCCATTCTTGGACTTAGTTGTATCAAGCCATAGATTAGGGCTAACATCAGCCATAGTGGATTTAGTTCTGAGCTAGAGTTCTTCTCCAGCTTGGATCTTTGAATTGCTTCTTCTGATGTTTCATTTGTAAGAGATCTTCTTTGATTCTTCAAAGAGATTCTCGAGATTTTGTAATGAAGTTTGTATCCTATAGTTTTTCCTAGACCCGTTGTGTTTCTGTTGTACTACTCTGAGGGATGTAATATTCACAGGTAAGTCCTTCTGTGAGTATTATGTCATTGACTTGCGCAGTACATATGCAGTGGTGTGTTGGGTCACCACAGATGGTATCAGAGCGAAGCGACCTTAGGTTTAAAACCTTTTAGGAGATCTGTAGGTTGGTAAAGATTATAGGAAGCCATCTTATCTAAACCACATTTCCTAAAACTATGATGATCATTCACTTGAGAATGATATAATCATACTTGTATAGAACTGATCTTACTCAACCTGAGTAAATGTACTTATCTATTTTCTGTATACCTAGGTATGAATAGTTAGAAGTTTGGAATGTATCAGTTTTATCGAGAACAAGAGTTGTGACATAGTCACAGATGATTAAGTCAAAGTGATGATTACCCCTCTCTATGAGCGAATAGGATGGAGTGGAACATGGTACAGAGTAAGCATAGGAGTCATCAAGAAGGCATATTTGAGAATCATGAAGAGTCATTAGACCATGGTAACTATGGGATATATATCATATCCTTTGTTATCAAGTCTAGAGGTGAACCAGTATACTGTAGTATAGTATAGAATTAGGAGAAGACATAAGCAGGGATGGAAGCTACATTACTAATCCTAAGGTGATCAACAACATGAAGGATCAACATATGCCATGAGAAGTCTAGCGTAATCAAGATGAAGGACTTTAGTTGACATGGTACTTAGTCCTATAGGGAACCAAGTTAGACAACAACTACTATAGGACCAATTTGTCTTGGTATACTCCATTGTAGTAAGGCATGCAATTGGAGTAATTACCAAGGTAAAAAGTGGTGATGTAGACTAGGATTATAAGGTACTATATACCTACTTCTAGTGTATAGCATTTAAGAGCCTTGGTACTTGAGATGTCTTACTCTAAGTACTTTTATTTCATGGGCTTTTGATGCATGAGCGATAACTGCATTTGGGATTTATTGGATCTTATTTGGATCTTATTTGGATCTTTGATTGACTAGATCTATACATGAAGATTGAACTTGATGTGCAAATGCATGTGCAAACACTGAGTTCTATCTTGATTTTACTGGTCTAGAGGGTATAGGATTAGTATGAGAGCGGTCTGAGTTATCAGCGGATGGAAGCAACCACCAAAGCTCTGGAAGACCAAGAAGTCAAGAAGGCAGAAGTCAAATGAAGTCACTGATGGGAATGGACCACATTCCACATCTTGTTTGGAGTTGGAGATATACTCCATCAAAACATGGAGATATACTACAAGTGATGCCAAGATGAAAACATGAGTAGTTGTATCCTAGAAAGAAATATGTAGAAGTCCAAACCCAAAGATATAGAAGGACCATAGGAACTAACCAGTGGAATAGGTTATAGTCACCTATAGGAAAGAGTTAAAACTCAAGGAAACTCGAAGCTATTTTCACTAATAATTGAGTCTTAGTCAATGTACACTATGTTGTACAACTTTCTTTGAGCAGTATTCCTCTTGAGACCATTAGATTGAACCAAATGGAAGTCTAACGAGAGACAATACCCATTGTACTTGATGGAGGGATGATAACCCGGTATGCTAACACCAAGGTGTAATTCGGCCCAAAGGACGCTGCACAAGACCCGGCTTAGGAAAAAGGAGCTTCTAGAAGGCCCAGGAGTGTAGGCCTCGTAACCCGGATTGTGGGTTCCGATAAGGAAGTTTAGGGTTTGTAAGCAGTGTCCGGGTAGGATTCCGAGCACGCCTTGGATAGTAAGCTAGGGGGTCCGGGTACTATATAAGCCGGCCCCTAGGGTTAGATTAGAAAAGATTACGAGATATCGAGTATCCATTGTAACACGAAAGTTGAGATAATATATTCAGATCGGAGACTCGACGACTTGATTGCCGGCTACCAGATCGCATATCACCATGGTTTCCCTTGAGCTAAACCCTCTCCCAAACACCAGAGTCGATTTGCCCCAAGACAAGTTACCCCCGGTAACGTCTGCCGTGATTATCCTACGACAGTTGGCGCCCACCGTGGGGCCTACGTCCAAGGGTGTTTACATCACGGGAGAAGCTCGGGAGAACATGAAGAACCCCGTCGTCGGCGAGATCTACATCAACCCTGAAGGAGAGAAGATGGTGGACGATTTTGGCTGGGGGCCAGAGTCGGATCTGCTCGAATCCGGATCTGTCGTCACAATCGACCGGGTCAACGTCTTCGTCGGCATGGTATGTGCGTTCGGTTCAATCCCTGACGATTTTGGATTTGATTCTGTGTCAGGAGAGGCCACCCACGTTCAGTCGGACGGAGAAGAGTCGGTCGGGACGGTTGACCCGATAGAAGAACCCACCACGAAGAGGGAACAGCCGGAGGAGCCGGCATGGACCCCGCGTGGCCGGGTCATAAGATAAGATGATACCGAGTCTATCTTGCACCTGCTGGAGGACCGGTACGAGGAAGATAGCTGCGATGAGGAGGAGTATGAGTCTTCGCCAAGCATTGCGCATCAGGTCGCGGTCTACACGGCCCCTGCAACCAATCTCAATCAGGGGAACGCGACTACGGCCGCGGTCGGAGCGGCGCAAGCATTGGCCCAGCAGCAAAATCCGGCTGACGGAAATCCGGTCCTGACCCGGGTTGACGGAGAGTCGGTTTCAGTCACCAGCCGAGCGGCGGATAGTGAGCTGCAGGCAAATATGTTTGGGTTCCTCGCTAACAGGACGCCAGGGGCGGGTCCTTCGAATCCGCAACACCCGGCCCTGTTCAGTAACAATATTGTCTTGGACCCAACAGTGTTAGCTACTGTGATAACCCCGGAAAACGCCGCAACGCGTGCCAGGGACTTGGAGGTAGCACGCCGCGCACTGGAGCAACAAAGAAGGGATGTGGAAGCAGAAAAGCAAGGGGTAGCCACGCGTCAACGCGAACTGGACGCGCTGGAAAACCGGCTCCGGGCTGAGACAAGCAGGGTGCACCAGAGTTACCAGACAAGATTACCGGCGATGGGTGGAGTCATAAACCCTAACGCACTATTCATTACACCCCAGGATCAGCCGATTCCGGTTGTGAATCAGGAAACTGTGCATCAGCCGGCAACTGGAGCAGGACAGCCGGCAAACGTGCAGGCCGGGTTACCCACATTACAGACCGGGGTCACTGTCGGCAACACAGCACCACCACCACCACCATCACGATTTCGTACGCCGCCAGGTCACTTCAATAACCCCATGGATAACGTATATGCCGCAACATTAGCATTGAATCAGATCCCCGTAAGAGAGTCATCCCATGCGGAGCAGACCCGACGGGCGATCGATTTGTTGCATACGGCAGTGGCTCAGCAGGTTAATTACCCAGATAATAGGAGTGGAATGCATGGAACACCTTATATCAGCCAGCAACATGGCAATGCCGGCAATATGCAAACAAGTTCAGCGCGACGGAGGGCAGAGCAGCAGCAAATGCCGCCTCCTCCCCGCGTGCAAGCAGCACCAGCAGTATCAGCAGCACAAGCTATTGTGGATAGTTCCAGAGCTAGGAGAGCCGCAGCCGGGTCTGCGGTGCACGGAGCAGCAGTAGCGCCACGTCCAGCCGTACCCCCCGCAGGATCGCATGTTTCCCGGGTGAGGCCAGTACCGACTAATCTCGCTGGGCCCAAGTGTCCGACGGATAACATCAGGGCTGAGCCTTACCCGGATAAATTCAAGGAACCGGGTAAAGTAGTGAACTATGAGCCGACTATGGATCCAGAAACATGGTTGAGCAGTTGTGAGATGGCTATGTTGATTCGCAACGCGTCTGAAAACCTTCAAGCCAAGTTCATGTATTTAATGATGTCGGAAGGAGCAGCAAAGTTGTGGTTCAACAATTTACCGGAAGGATCTATCAAGTCGTGGGGTGAGTTGAAAACTGCGTTTATCAAGCACTTTCACGGAACATGCAGGAAGTTGTTTACTATCGACGATCTAGAACGGTGTGTGCAAAAGAAGGGAGAGTCGGCGCGCAGCTGGGTGCGCCGGGTTATGGAGATATTGCATTCATCTACAGATATTCAGCCGAAGGACGCGTTGCAGGCTATGGCCAAGACATGCAAGTATACGCCTTTAGTGCAGAAATTAACTCGCATGAAATCCAGTCGGAATGCTTCAGAGGTTACAATGGGAGAACTAATGGATGCGTGCAACAAACACGCTGCAACGGATACCACGGAAGAGGACGCTGATGACAAGAAAGCAAAAGCAAATACAGTCAATAATGGAAGAACCGGCAATGGATCTACGCCGGGTAACCATGGAGGTAACAATGGGAACAACCAGAACAAGCGCCCGTTCGAGGGGAATTCCGAGTTTGTCGCCAGCACAGAAGCCGGGTCTTCAAGGCCCAGGGCAGAAGGAAATTTCAACGCAGGAAATCATAACGGAGGAAATTATCAAGGGCCACCAAGGCCGGGTAACAACTGGGATATCTTCAGAATGGCGTGCCCGAAACACAGCAGGAACGGAAGACCGGCTAACCACTCATTGGAGCAATGTGCGGATTTGCAGAGATGGAAGAACGAGGAAGTGAACAAGGCTATGCGAGGTGCAGGCCGGGGAGGAGGACCGGGTCCGGCTGGAAACCCGGGCAACGGCCCACCCCCAGCAGGTAACCCGGGAGTTGGGAATCCGGGTAATAACCAGGGAGGAGCTGGAGGTTTCCAAGCCAACCCCAAGCAATTGGGCCAATACCACGTTCACACCACAGGAACTTCTAACAAGGATAGAAAGATACTAAAGAAGGCAGTAAACTCGGTTTCCTCGGCTATCCCGAGATACCTGAGGTGGTCCGAGCAAGATGTAACATGGAGGAGAAGAGATCACCCGGAAAGAATAGAACACCCGGGAGTCCTAGCATTGGTGGTTGCGCCACAGGTTAATGGTTATGAGCTGAAAAAGGTCTTAATGGACGGTGGAAGCAGCATCAACATCCTATATTGGGAAACTTTCTTACGCATGGGTCTCAAGGAGTCCCAGCTACAGAAAAGTTCAACAGTTTTTCACGGGATCGTGCCGGGTCACTCAGCGTGCCCTGAAGGAAAGATTACCTTGGAGGTTGCTTTTGGAGAATCAAAGGATAATTTCCGGGTGGAGTGGCTCACGTTCGAAGTGGTGAAGTTGCGCAGTCCTTATCACGCGCTATTTGGGAGGCCGGCTTACACCAAGTTCATGGCCAGGCCGTGTTACGTGTACCTACAGCTAAAAATCCCGGGTCCTAAGCAGACCATCACCATACATGGGAGCCGGGATATAGCGGCTGAGTGTGACGAAGGAGATGCGGAAATGGCAGAACAAGCCTGTAGAAAGGAGGAGCTTAAGTATTACCGGTCTCAAGTAGACCCGGATGACAGGACAGCGCTGAAGAGGCCAAACACTGAGGATGAGAGAGCAAAATTCAAAGCAGCGCAAGATACCAAGATGGTGGCCTTCGTCGAAGGTGATCCCTCCAAGCAATTTGCCATAGGATCTAACTTGGACGATGAGCAGGAAAAAGCACTTGTGGAGTTTATTCGTTCAAATCAGGACGTGTTCGCTTGGACGCCTAGCGATATGCCAGGTATCCCTACAGAGCTGGCAGAGCACAGTTTGCACGTTGATCCCAAGTCCAGGCCCGTGAAGCAGGGACTGAGAAAGATGAATGAGGAAAGAAGAAGAGCTATAGGAGAAGAAATCGCTCGGCTGTTGACAGCCGACTTTATCATGGAAGTATTTCACCCGGAGTGGTTGGCAAATCCGGTTCTCGTGATGAAAAAGACTAATGAGTGGAGGATGTGCATTGATTATACGAGTCTCAACAAGCATTTCCCAAAGGATCCGTTTGCACTCCCAAGGATAGATCAGATCATAGACGTAGTGGCTGGAAGTGACCTACTATGCTTCCTGGATGCATATTCCGGGTATCATCAGATCAAGCTCAAGAAGGAAGACTGGGAGAAAACATCGTTCGTAACCCCTTTTGGGGCCTTTTGTTACAAAACCATGACTTTTGGATTGAAGAACGCCGGCGCAACCTATCAGCGGTGCATTCAGAAGTGCTTTGAGGAACAAATTGGATGCAACGTTCATGCTTACGTGGATGACGTGGTGATCAAGACCAGAAAAGCAGAGACATTTATTGATGATCTGAAGGAAACATTCAAGAACCTGAGAAGATACCAGATGAAACTTAACCCGACAAAGTGTGTATTTGGAGTCCCAGCAGGGAAGTTACTCGGTTTTATTGTTTCAGAGAGAGGGATTGAAGCAAACCCGGATAAAATCAAAGCTATCCAGAGTCTGAAAAAGCCGGAAAACCTGAAGCATGTTCAGAAGCTTACGGGGTGCGTAGCAGCGCTGAGCCGGTTTATATCAAGACTCGGAGAGAAGGCAATATCCTTGTACCGGCTCTTGAGGAAATCTGATAAATTCGTTTGGGACCAAGAGGCGGATGAGCCGTTCGAGGCACTAAAGAAGCAGCTATCTGAGGCACCAGTCCTAGCAGCCCCGGGTCCTAAAGAGCCCATGTTACTATACGTTGCAGCGGGGCCCTGGGCGGTTAGCGCAGTGGTTGTCGTTGAGCGCAAGGAGGATGGAAAGGATCACCCGGATCAGAGGCCGGTTTATTATGTCAGCGAGGTGTTATCAGAAGCAAAGGAGCGCTACCCACATTGGCAGAAGCTGGTTTTCGGGGTCTTCATGGCCAGCCGGAAATTGAAGCCGTATTTTCAGGAACACCCCATAACAGTGGTTAGCTCTATACCAATGTCGGATATCATCAGAAACTAGGATGCAACAGGTAGAATAGCCAAGTGGGCGATTGAGATGGGAGATTATCACATCAACTACGAGCCCAGGTCAGCAATCAAATCTCAAGCTCTAGTTGACTTCATTAATGATTGGACTCACACAGGCATGCCCACAATGACTCCAAGTTCCGAGTCTTGGATAATGCACTTTGATGGTTCCAAGCAATACGAGGGATCAGGAGCTGGAGTGGTGCTCACATCACCCAAAGGAGACAAGTTGAGCTACGTGTTGCAGATTCACTTTGATTGTTCCAACAACGTGGCCGAGTATGAGGCATTATTGCATGGATTGAAGATAGCCAAGGAGATGAACATTAAGAGGATACGGTGCTATGGAGATTCGGACCTTGTGGTACAGCAGGTCTCGGGAACTTGGGATAGAAAAGATGCAACTATGGCAGCATACCGCAGAGAGGTGGACAGGGTTGCCGGGTGTTTTTCCGGGTATGAGGTGGAGCATGTAGATAGAAGAAAAAACAAGGCAGCAGATGCACTCGCCAGACTCGGCTCGCGCAGAGAGCCGGTTCCACCCAGTGTGTTCCTGGACGAGCTATGGCGGCCATCAGTTAAAACCGAGTCTGAGGAGGAAGTGGCTAACAAAGACCCGGATTTGGAGCTCGTCGCCACAATACGCATTGTTCCCGAGTGGACAGATCCGTTTCTGGCTTACCTATCACGGGGCGAGTTACCACAAGAAGAGGTATTAGCAAGGCAAATTCTGAGGCGAGCGAAAGGTTATTCCATCATCAATGGGGAGTTATATAAAAGGAGCGCTGCAGGAGTATTTTTGCGCTGCGTGGCACCAGAAGAAGGTCGGCAAATCCTGAAAGAAATCCACGATGGCGACTGTGGGCATCACGCATCCACAAGGTCCCTCGTGGCCAAAGCATACAAGCACGGTTTCTTCTGGCTCACAGCCTTAGCAGATGTGGAACGCTTGGTGGCAAGGTGCGATGGATGTCAAAGGTATGCCCGCCAAATCCATGTGCCGGCTATGGAGTTGCAAACAATTCCTTTGACCTGGCCGTTTGCCGTTTGGGGTATGGACATGGTTGGCCCTTTTCACATGTCACCTTGCAAAAATACACATCTCTTGGTGGCTATCGATAAATTTACCAAGTGGTTTAAAGTTATGCCAGTTACTAATTGTGAAGCGATTACGGCAGTTAAGTTCCTGAAAAGGATTATCTACCGGTTCGGGTATCCTCACGGTATAATTACCGACAATGGAACCAACATGTCCCTTGGCGAGATGGAGAAATGATGTGGTAATAACGGAATCCGGCTTGATATAGCTTCCGTAGCTCATCCACAAGCCAATGGACAAGTGGAGAGGGCAAATCAGGAGTTACTTCGTGGATTAAAGCCACGATTGCGAGTCCCATGTATCAGAGCTGTTGGCGCATGGGTTGAGGAGTTACCTTCAGTGGTTTGGGGTATCAACACTACACCTAACAGATCTACTCAGATGACACCGTTTTTCATGGTTTATGGTGCAGAAGCGGTGCTGCCGAGTGATATCATCCATGACTCGCCTCGAGTATCGGCTTACGTTGAGGGGGAGAACGAGAAGACCCGGCAGGACGCCGTGGATATGTTAGAAGAACACAGGGAACAAGCTTTGGAGAGATCAGCCATATACCAGCAGGACCTGAGGAGGTATCATAGCCGGAGAGTAAAAACCCGGGTCTTCCAGGAAGGAGACCTGGTTCTGCGCCTGGTACAGTCAAAGGAAGGAAAACACAAGTTATCCCCGCCATGGGAGGGACCGTTCATCATAAGTCGGAATCTGCACAATGGATCATATTACTTGGTAGATGCAAGGGAAGAGTCGGCTACTGTTAATGACACCGCTCGTACCACTTCATCTATGCAAGAAAGAGAAAGACCATGGAACGTAGCTCAGCTGCGTCCCTACTATGCCTAGTTTAGGCTATATTCCCAAGTGGAATTACACGATGTAACAGGCAGCAGGTTTCAGACGCACTCTTTTCCTATCCAGGGTACCTAAGGGGACTGGAGGGTTTTTAATGAGGCGGCTTGCTGACCTAACTTTTTTCATATCAATAAAGAGATGGTTAAACAATCTATTGTTCCTTTTTTTGTGCGTTTCTTATCAAGTTTTTCTATTTCTGTTATGTTCTTATTTTTCTTGCAGGTAAGTATTATTCATTGCTTTTAGTATATTAGTTTTTTCTAGTAAATTGCATATATATAGGTCCTGGGGGCTGATTGCTTGAATAGCACAGTTGCAAACTCAAAGACCCGGCCACGATGCCAATGAGTTATAAGGGCCGATTACTTGTAATAGGTACGGCTGCAAGCTTATAACCGGACAAAGGAGCCAAACTTTCTTGACTTTTCTTGCTTAAGCTTGATGTGACTCGCACTAAGTGGCATGCTTTGCTAGCGTACGATTACAATCAGTCATGATGCCCAATGGGACTTGCCTGACCCTGTCTTCGTACAGCTGTAGCAACATTGATTATCCACGTGAAAGCCGGCTTACAGTAGAAGAAGGTCAAAAGGGTCATCTAAACCACAAGTTATGCAGAGTACAAGGTTAATAGCCGGAAACTCAAGGTATATCAAGCATAACTTCAAAACCTATGTGAAACGGCTCTAGGTTTTGGGCTTAGCATGTAACAATTTGTTCCTTTTGAAAGACCCAACACCTCAGACTCGGAATTTCGGGCCTTGGGGACTTGGGAATTTGAAAACAGAAACAAATTATCTAGCTATTCAACTTAAAAACCCAAAAATCCGAGTCTTGGGGACTTAAAAAAAAGCCCACTCATCAAAACCAATGAGACCCGGAAACCGAGTCTCACAAAAGGAACCATAACAGAAAGTCAGAAAATCAAGGATGAAAAAGCTCAAAGATAAGAAATATCAAATTCAAGCAAAAGGCCAGAAGGTCCACGAGATATATTAAGGTTTTAAACGTATTACAAGCCACGACAGTAGTATCATAAAGTGCACAGGCGCACTATCAAAAGAATAATTGTTTTAAAGGCCATTGGCCGAACAAACTGCTTGAGATGGTTGTGGATGAAGGTTTACTCGGCCTCCTGAGTCGGGTTTACAGCCTTGCCCTTGTCTTCCGGGTCTTGGTCCTGGTTTCGCTCCTTAGGGGCCTTCCCAGCGTCGTCGCCCGGATCGGCGGCGTTAGGACGAACAGGCGGGCGGACAACCGGAGTAGAGGTGGTAGGCGCAGACTCAAGCTCGGCTTTCCTCTTTGCAGCCTCCTCCTTTCTCTTGGCCGACTCTGCGTTCCACTTCTCCAGGATATCAAAGGGCAAGGGCATATCTTCCTTCACAGTTTTATCCTCGGCGTCGTATGGAGTTACAAATCTATTCAGGTCCAGAGAATCGGCAAGAGTAGTTGCCGAGTGACGCACCTCGGTCTGTACAGCTTTGAAGTCCTTGGCGGCGAACCTGGAGCCATCGGCCTTGAACTCTGGAAACCCGGCCACCAGCTTTGCCGGCTCAAGCTTTGGAAAGTAAGCTTTAGCCAGCATAAGACCCCGGGTCATCCCAACCCGGCATGCCGAGTGTTTCCAGAGCTCAATCCATGCGGGGACAGTGGAGCACGCATGGATCAGGGTTTCCATACCCGGATATTCTTCAGTCGGCCACTGTATGGTGTCTAGGATCCATTTAGTGCCGGCGCAGAATCTCCGGAGCACAGTCTTTAAATTTTTTACCTTCTGGATATCATCTTCTTCTAGGGGCGCAAGGCTAGAGCCTACAATGTAAACAACAAAGGTTACATCAAAACATTCCGGGTATCATGGATCAAGAAAAAACCGAGTCACGAACCAGCAAGTAACAATATCTCACCAAGTAGGACACGATAAGTGTCGGCAACTTGGGCTGATAATTTCTTCAGCGCAGCCTGAACAGTGGTGTACTTCTTCTTGTACTTCGCGACATCCTTGTTAAGCGTTTCCACCTCAGCCTCAAGCGCCTCTCGCAGCTTTACCTCAGTCTCCAGGAGTTGATTGGTCTTGGCCAAAATTTCCTCGGACCGGGCCATTTGTGCCTATAAGGGACGGAAAGATAAAGGTTAGTCGGATATCATAATAACCCAAGTATTAAAGAGGTAGTACCAAGTACAACTTCGACAAGTTATACTCGGAACTTGGGGACTAGATGGATACTATGAAATACCAGTCAGTATTACCTGATGTTCAGCAGCCATGCGCTCCAACATATTGTTCTCTGTGGTCTTCAGGGTGAGGAGGGCGCTCATCATCTGGTCGAAGGAATGATTACCCAGGTTGGAAGACCCGGGATCCTGGTTACTCGGAGACCGAGTTCTTTCCTTGGCAGGGGAAGGCACCCGAGTCGCTCGAGTGTCGGAGTTCAGCTCGCCTCCCCCTGTGCCCATGATTGTGACCTCTTCGTCCTCATGCGCGTGCGAGGCTATCGGATACTCGGCTTCTCGATCAGCCGGGTTCTTCGGTGGCACTTGCTGCTCTCCTCGCCGCCAGCCGCAGCCATCACGTCATCAACCGGATTCTCTTTGCCCGGGTCATCAGTTTCCATGTCATCCTGGTCACTGGTAGTGACCTTGGCCCTGAGAATGGTACGAGTAAGCAGTTAGTATGTAACTAGAGAAAATTATGGATGAGTATTAGAACAGCAAGAGAAGAACCTTACCCGGAGTTCACCATGAAGTCTGAGGGGAATTCGCTGCTAGACCCGGAAGAAGCTGATAAAGATTGAGAAAGTGAGACGCGGAGTCGTCCCGCTAAGGGGTGATTGGGAGAAGGAAATCTCTGATACTCGGGATGAGGTTGAGAAGTACCGGCGCGCCGAGCCGGAGATGGTGGGATACCCGGGTTGAGCGTGGCGTCACCCGGAGTGTTCCGGGTCACCCTGCGCTTGATCATGGGTGGTTCCTTCAAGTATGGCTAGTCGGATAATTTACGGTTTAGCTCGCACATATTAGTGAAGGTGTATGGTTTGGAGGCAAGGGAGCGATATGGAACCTTAAAGACAACCCCTCGGGGTTTTCTCTTAGCTCCGACCTCGATGACCGGTTCAACTTCACTCTCGTCACTCTGTGTTTCCACCCCGTCTTCCGGGTCTTCTTTTTCTTCCTTATCCTCCAGCCCTGAGAGTCACCAATGAATATAGTCGGAAAAACGGGAAGTGTGGAGAAACAAGTTAGTAGAAATTGGGTTGGGTAAAACCTGGAATGTACCTTCCTCCGAGTCAGCTGCCTCTTCATCTTCTTCCGGGTCTCCGGAGGAAGGGGAGGTCTCAACGTTCCAGAAAGCGCTATCAGCCTGAGATGAAGGCGTAAAAGTAAGAGTTAGTGATTGTATCAAGTGTAAGTGCAAGAATGAAAGTGAAAGTATAAGTGCCGGATCTTACCGCGGGAGCCGGATTCTCGCGTGTATATGGATCTAATCCGGCTATGTTCAGGATCACGTCCAACTTCTCCGTCAAGAAACCCTTGATGGTCTTGTTAGTGTCACCGGCCGGGTAATTCTTTGAGGAATAGCGGAGCGCGTCCGTGACGTGCCCCGAGTAGTCGCACATCAGCTTTGCGCGAATGGAGTTGGGCTGGATCCGGAAGTCCACCCATGTCTTAACCAAGTTAAGCCCAAGGAGGCCTTGGGCAGAAAGAACGGCTATTTTGGCTAGAAGGGGCTGGATGGCTTCCCTGTCCGATTCAGGGGCGAAAGCATTGAAAGTGTCGGAAAGATCTAAGAGACCGTCCGAGTAACCCGGAAATTTCCTCTCGCCGGGTGGGGAGGTGTCCCGGCAATAAAAGAAAGATTGCTGCCAGTGCTTGACATGCGAGTTAAGACTGAGAGTCGGCATGGGTGAATTTTTACGGCGCTGGATAGAAACCCCGCCGCAGGCCAAGAGGGCCCCGTCACCGCTTTCGCGGCACGGTTTGCATTGGAAAAGTTCGATAAATAAAGCCAGATTTGGCGGGATGCATAAGTAAGATTCGCAAAGGACTATGAAATGGGTTATGTTCAACATAGAGTTAGGCCCTATGTCGAATACCCAGAGGCCGTAATGGCTGAGGACTTCACGGAAAAAAGAGTGACCCGGGGGGCGAAACCCCCGGATCACGTGCTCAACGAAGCATATTACCTCGTCGGGATTGGGGGTAGGCCGGGTCTCAACACCCGGTACCCTCCAATGGATCTCCTTCTGAGGAGGGAGAACGCCTGACTCGGCAAGCTCCTCTAGCTTGGCCAGGGTCACGGAGGACCGCGCCCAATTGGCGGATATGGATTGGGTTGACCTTGCCTTGGCCGGCTGTTTGCCCTTGTGTTTTGGAGCCATTTGCTCAGTCTGCAAAATACAAGGCAAAGAGTACGAAACATTAAGACTCGGGAATTATGAGTTATCCGAGTATCAACAAGTAGTATCAGTAAGAAGCATAGAAACTGTGAGTTATCCGACTATCAACGAACAGTTATGGAAATTATCAGTAATCCTAGTATCAGTGAGCCATTATGAGAAGGAGTTGATTGTCTGGGTAACTATTGAAAACAGGAGATTCGGAAATAGAGCATTGTCCGGGTATCAAGGAACAACTGCGGAAATTTTGATGGACTACATTTAGATTGGAAAATTTCCAGAGAGATTCGCGGAGAAATTTGTGATTGCAAGTAATAGGAGAGTGTAATTAGACCTATATTGGGCGATCAAGCAAGCTAGTATGGAGTTGAGCGATTTAATTCGGCATGGAGCAAGAAAGTGGTCCGCGGGCGGACCTAGATCCAATCTAGCTCGAGCAAAGGATTTGAAGAGAAATTCATGGTGGAAGGAATCTTACCGGCGTTGCCTGGAGCAGGGCGCGGCAGTGGCAAACGACGCAACCGCGGTGGCCTGCAGGATCTCCCGGCGGGCAGCTTGCGGGCGCGGTGGCGGAGCTTGACGGCGGAGCGGCGCGAGCGGAGGCGGGGCGTAGACGACGGCTCACTTCCGGCTGCACTCCGGTGGGCTCCGTGGCGGCGCAACGGCAGGCTCGAGCAAGGGGGCGTTACTAGAGGTTGAAGGTGAGATGGGTGAGAAAGGAGAAGAAATGAGGCGTTAGGCTTAGGTCACCCCCCACAACCCTTATTTATAGATACGGGTGGGGAAAACCTAGGCCGGCGAGCGGGAACCAAAAATTTCGGGATAAGGGATATCCTCCCGGATTTGTTGGGATAGGCAGTTAAGTGCCTGTGCGTGATATCCGGAAATTATGAGAGCAAATCATTCCCGCGATATCTGGGCTAACTAACGGACGAAATGAGCCGGGTCTTCTATATTTTCTTCGGAGTGTTGACCGGAAAAGTAAAGATGGATTCAGAGAAAGCCGGGTTATTATATGGACCACCAATGGAGTTAGGCCTAGCTGTTTATTAAAGCAACCTAACCCGGCCTCTATGAACTTGTATGTTTGTTATTTTTGCAGGGAATAGCGTGCGCTTCAAGGAGGATCCCGTGAAGCCCAAGCTATTCTGGGGACTACTGATGGAGGGATGATAACCCGGTATGCTAATACCAAGGTGTAATTCGGCCCAAAGGACGCTGCACAAGACCCGGCTTAGGGAAAAGGAGCTTCTAGAAGGCCCAGGAGTGTAGGCCTCGTAACCCGGATTGTGGGTTCCGATAAGGAAGTTTAGGGTTTGTAAGCAGTGTCCGGGTAGGATTCCGAGCATGCCTTGGATAGTAAGCTAGGGGGTCCGGGTACTATATAACCCGGACCCTAGGGTTAGATTAGAAAAGATTACGAGATATCGAGTATCCATTGTAACACGAAAGTTGAGATAATATATTCAGATCGGAGACTCGACGACTTGATTGCCGGCTACCAGATCGCATATCACCATGGTTTCCCTTGAGCTAAACCCTGTCCCAAACACCAGAGTCGATTTGCCCCAAGACAAGTTACCCCCGGTAACGTCTGCCGTGATTATCCCACGACAGTACTAAAAGAATCTTATTGGTTATTCATCACCTGGTGGATATACCAAATGTTCTTCAGAAAGTTGTGAGAGATAAGAAACCATACCTATTCATCGGAGAATGAAACTTGGTATCCACAATGTGGTGAAAATACCACATGCTCTTCGTGAGACCATTAGGAAGGCCTAGTAGCAAAACAGAGCTGTTATAACAACAAGCAAAGTATTCGATCATATTGCAAGACAGTGGAAGGTAAGCAATCAAGACAAGAGGATACACATGCCAAGGTCAACACACGGAAACAGTTGTCAAGAATCAACGGTCTACATAAGTTCTCTCTACTTATCTTTACGTGAGAGAGGTTGAACTTCAGGACGAAGTTCTTGTTAAGGGGGAGATACTGTAACATCCCAGTGTTTGGGAGGTTTTAAGGATCAAAATATAATATGTGCATTTGAAAAGCATGCATCTAAAAGTACGCGAAATTTTGGCGCGAAAGTTTAAACGAATCAAAGTGACCAAAGTTCCACTTGACTTGATGAAATAGGTCTAGTTCATCTAGTCAAGGGTACATTTGGAATGATCTTTATAACATAGTATATTTACAAACCAAATCAAATGATTACACAAACCATAATTGGTTGTGACCAAGACAAACTCTTAACAATCTTAACCACAAGTTTTTAGATGACTTGGGATAATTCACTAGGTATCTAGAACTCAAAGAGGGGTGAGTATCCAAATCACATAACTAATGATCACACTTCCACAAGATAATAATGCACAACTTCATCATCTCATCAACAGAGATGTTATCTCCTATAAAACAACATCTTTCTAAATTATTTAGTAATTATTAAGTAATCCATTACAAGTAAATACAAAGGTTCAATAGAAAAAAATCATACCCACAAGTCTTAACTCAAAAACCACCAGTGGGAAATGACATAATAATTATATTAACACATTTATCGAATATGTACATATCTCATCAACTATAAAAGAGGTATCTTAAAGAAGAAATAAATCTTCTTAAACTACTGTTACACCTTGATCATCACATAACATATTTCCAAACCTATACATCTGCATTATGTTTACAAAATAAGAGTATAAAGTAAAATCAAGACACCTGAGAAAAACAACTAACAACTCTGACTTAAATCATTAAACCCCAATAGCCTTCACATGCTCATTGTTTTAATCATCTTATACAAGTGAACATATGAAATCTCAACACATCTATGAGCCATTTGATCAACTTACTATTAAGTCATCATTCCATAAGCATTCCAAATCTTTACCTAAATCAATATTCAAAAACTAAAGTATCTCTGGATACAAGTAATGAATAACCACTAGATATAACCTCTATTAGAGGAATTGGATTGAAAGCTAAATAAAACCAATCATGTATGAGATAAATATCTATCTTATGGGAAGCAAACAAGAAATGTATGGAAGGATAATAAAAGCATGAATTAAATCTTAATCTAGATCTTGCTATTTTGGCGATACCAATGTATCTTGTTTCCCCAATCTCCTCCATGATATTCTGCAAGAGAAGAAACCACAAGACAGGAGGAACTACCACATGAAGATCCCCAAGAAGATTATTTAGAGTGTGCTGCAACTCTAATCTTCTATAAGAGTACTTGGAAACTCTTATATCTTCATATGATCTTATTAACTCTCTCGAAAGAGTGTGATACTCCAATGTTAGTGTTATATAGAAGTAGTTTGATAACAAGACAAGCTACCTTGTTAACAGATCACTTTTGTATACTCAAACAATTGAGTGCCATTCACAAACAAACAGAAGGTTGAATAACCTAGTACATCTCAGCCTCTTGGATATGAAAAGTAATTTGGGGACAAGCCTTGCAAACTTGTCAACAAATTCTTCTTATATGCTTAAGGCTAATTGATGTCATTAAACAACTCCCATATTTTTATAATCATCTAAGTAATATATTTTCTTGGAAACACTAGTTGTTTTCACCACAAGGGTGAGATAGTTGCAGATGGAATCCATGAGTTGATCTTCATTGCAAATGACAAAGGCAGTACCAGAAGACTAGTAGCAATTAGAGAGCAGAACATCAAGCAACAGAAGACCACCATAATCAACACTGCCTCAGTAAGGGATCATAAGTAATTATCCAGTGAATCATTAGGATATAATAGAGACCCAATAACCTCTGTCAAACTCATCAGAGATGATGAACTCATAGTAATATCTTTAATGGAAACAATTATCAAGTATGAAATAATAACCAGCTAATTCATCCACATGTCTTGATATGTGGAGGTTAATGGTAACGGGCTAATACCTTGTTTTCCATAACCTTTTCATATGTAAGACTAACAGATGATAACAGATATTCATCTAAATATAACCATGCAAATGATTACATGTCCTAAAATAACATGAGATAATATCCACACTTGGAAACTGGTGGAAAACAAACAAATAGGTTCCGAAGACACACATGTTTTCCACTTGATAAAGAACCTAATTTCTCAAATAAAGCTTACACCTACCTAAGTAAAATGTCTACTAAAATTGCTAAGCGTTTTAAGTCTGAAAATAACATAGTATATTAAAATAAAATAAGTCCATTCATTAACCAACACCATTTGGTTTGATATGGAATAAAATTCCCTATTGATGATTTTCATTACAGTGTATACAAACATTACCTACTAGTGATACCAAATTACCTTCTATAAGAGATTGTATCCAATATGATCCATTTATAACATACCACTTGGTGAACCATAAGTGCGGTATGTGAATATAATATTCATGCCTAAAATAATTTTTTAGACATTTAATAAATTAAATAGAGTGAAAACAATAAAATCACTTAATCTAGCACACTAAATAAAAAATACAAATATTCTTCAAATTCCCAAAAATAAAACATGGTGAGATGTAAAATTTGATGAGGAATTCAAATATATTTTTTGTTAAATTTTCTGTATACAAGAAGGCCCTGAAAACAAGGTTTTATTCTCAGTTTTAAAGCCAAAAGGACCTCTTTGTAATAAATGAATTAGTTCTAGGGGGTTTTCTTGAAAATGATTAAAATCATTCTTCTTCAACCTCTGGCCAGAAGGCCAGAGGCGTGCGACCGCCTCCGACGCCGTGCCACCTCCTCCTCGTCGCCATTCCGTGGGTATAAAGCCCCAAGAGACGTCTGCATCTCTCCTCTACCTCCTCACTCGCTCGCAATCCCTCTCTCTGTTCCTCTTTTGGAAGAAAACCCTAACCCGTACGGACCTCCGCCGTCGCCGTCGATTCCGACTACCCCGGGACGAGCTGAGGACACCATCAGGTCCGCCATGATCCCCTCTACCTCCTTGATGAACCTCGCAAGGCGGGATGGCGGGAGGCCGGAGAATTCGTCCATTCCCTTTCTCTCTGCCGCCGGCGACCGCGGCCAATTCCTATTGATTCCTGGCTCTGTTTGCTTCATCGACCTCTCCCTTGAGCTCCTGGGGTTCCGGTGAGCACGCTCGTTTCCTCGGCTCGCTTTATCATGCACTCTGGCTCGCTATCACCGAAGCACCGCCGCCGCCACATCAGCTCGCCGACGTTGATGCTCCGGCGACCATATGGTCAAGCCGCAACCACCCCTAAGTTCGCAATGAACTCCTCTAGCCAATGGAACACACCACACACACCAATTTGCACTCAAACGCCTGAATTGAATCCATCTGTGAGAATTCGAGTTCATGTGATATCATCATGACATCACAGTGACGTCATTAGTCATTTTTATTTTATTTTTACTTAAAAACTAAATATGACAGGTGGGACCCACCTGTCATTTTAAACTTGGCAAATAATCAAATAAAATTAATAAACCAATAACTTTAATTCTATTAATCAGAAAAATATAACCAATATACGAAATTGATTAGAAAACTATAATCTAAATATTATCAACTTTAAAAAAATATTTGATAAAGTTTAAAATTTAATATTTTCTTTAATTAAACTAAATCATTTAAAATTGAGAAAAATAAGAAATAATTCATAAAATCAGAAAAATACAAGTTATATACCAAAATGCTCCAAATGACAAATACAATGCATCTATGATGTTTTCATAGTCATTTGACCAAGTTTTTATGTGTGCTATATTTGCCTACTCATTTAATTCATTTAAAAAATTAATATCTTATTCAAATATTTTCAGAATACTTCAAATGAAATACCAAATTAAAGAGAAAAACATTCTCAACTCAAATATGTCAAACACAAAACATTTTGTCCAACTTATAAACTTGTTTCTAAAGGTATAATGGAATTCTATAATACTCCATTATAACCGGCAATAACTATCTTAATATAATTTTCCTTATTAATAAAACCCTCATGTTTTCACATCTACTAAACCTATCATCACATGGCAATAGCAAGTTATGTGATGATAGAATTGGTTGTGTTAGTTACTCATTTTCCATTCAACCCTTTGACATAAGCTCTACACTTTAAAATATAAAACAAAATATATTTGTTATCTTTTTAATAGTTGTTTTCCATGTGTTGTTGTTTTGTTATCTAATCAAGTAATAAACACTTATACCTAAACATGATAACAATTGTTTGCTAAGTAAAAGTGAAACACATGTAAGTCTAAAAGAACTAATAACCACACCATCACAAGTAATGAAACATTTTGTTGGAATGCGTAGAGACAAACAAAACTTTTTCCTACGCGGTACTTCCAAGATCTAACCGAGGTAGAAGGCCACGATGATTACCACTAGACGTGCGGTTGCGGATTATCGATGAAGCATGTCGATGCAGTGGAGTCCCACGATCCGATCCAGCCGATCCAATCCCGCGAACGTTGAAGTGCTGAACGTACAACACATGTGCCGGTATCCACACGTACGAGGAGGAGCTCCGACGGCGGACTGCTAGGTCCGGTGCGACGGCTGGACTAAGTGGGGCTAGGGTTCCCAACGCATGGGAGTGGAGTAACGTGCCCGCTGGGTAACCTGCGCCCCTCTTTATATAGCGAGTGGTAGTGGGCTTGGCCCATTCCCTCTGTGAGTCCGACTCACAAAACCCAGTCCATTTCCGGTTTGGGTCCAACCCAACCAATACATTTTCTCCCGCTCTTAAGTGTGCGACCCTACAGACTCATGGCGACTTGGACACGATTGGAGTCCGACTCCCAATCGATCAATCGGTAACGGCTCCTAGCAGAACGTGCCGACTCCCAAGTCCCATTGAGTCATGACGACATATCTTCCAATGTGACTTTCATCTTAGTCCCTTTTGCCTCACGATATACCTTGTCGAACTATAGGCGATTTATCGTCATCCCTTAATAGCTCAACTCTCTTCTCGGTCCGTGATATATGATTCATCTGACTAAGTCTTAGTCAATAGACCCAGTCAACACTTAACTGAGTCACGCATGGCCATGCTTCTGGAATCATATCACTCGAGGGGGCCCAGAGAATATCTCTCCATTCGAAGGGGCAAAATCCCATCTTGATTATCCACATCATGTAGCTTGCTTCTCATTCGACCCGAACTCTGCCTTTATAACTGCCTTGTCATGGAACAGCGTTTGATAGAACCTAAGTCAGTGATCCACAACTCGTATTGTGCGACAATCTCAGGTCTAAGGATTACATTGATTGAGACATGCAAATGACGACTTGCTCGTTGCATCTCAATATGGGTCAGTCCGACTTGCTAAACTCTTTATCCAAGTCTGTGAACGTTGGAATGGCATCGCCATGCCCATGACAAGTGGAACCGAGTCATCAGCCAACACTCACATTAGTCTAGGGTGTGTGTCCAGCACAACCTTGATGACCAAGGACAATTTAGTATGAACAACATGAATACATAGTTCCACAATCGAATCACATATTCAATGACATATATGAGATGTTCAAAACAAGGACGACTTAATGACTTTATGAATACATTGGGAATTACATCATACATGATTGACTCTAGGGCATATTCCCAACAGTCTCCCACTTGCACTAGAGTCAATCATCCTGGCATCATATGCCTAGGCGTCGAATGCCCATACCTCTCGTGTGCGCCTCATGCTTTGGCTGTGGTAGCGCCTTTTTCAACGGATCTGCAATGTTTGCATCCGTGTGTACTTTGCATAACTTGATATCACCTTGTTCGACAAACTGGCGAATGAGGTGGTAACGCATGAGTATATGTTTGTTCTTCTGGTGTTGTCTAGGTTCCTTGGCTTGTGTGATAGCACCACTGTTGTCACAATATACGTCCAAAGGATTGGACGCGCCCTGAACCACACCAAGATCTATGAGGAGATTCCTAATCCAAACAGCTTCCTTTGCAGCCTCCGAGGCAGCAATATACTCAGCCTCTGTTGTAGATGCAGACACGGTATCTTGCTTGGAACTCCTCTAGCTCATAGCCCCTCCGTTCATTACGAACACATATCCAGATTGCGAACGAGAATCATCTGAGTCAGTGAGATAACTCGCATCCGTGTAACCCTTTACACTGAATTCCTCATCACCTTCATAAACTAGGAACATTGCTTTAGTCCTTCTCAAGTACTTAAGGATGTTTGTAACCGTTGTCCAGTGGGCTTCGCCAGGGTCAGCCTGGTATCTGCTCGTTACACTTAGATCATAGGAAACATCTGGCCTAGTACAAATCATGGCATACATGATGGATCCGATTGCCGAAGCATACGGGATCACACTCATCCGACTTCGCTCATAAGTCGTCGAAGGACACTGAGTCTTGCTAAGTTTTATACCATGGGACATCGGTAAGAATCCCTTCTTAGACTCTTCCATTTTGAATTTCTTCAAAACTTTGTCCAGATATGTACTCTGACTCAATCCAATGAGCCGCCTTGATCTATCTCTATAGATCCTGATTCCTAATATGTAAGTCGCCTCACCCAAATCCTTCATTGAGAAACTCCTTTCCAATGATTCTTTGGTTTCTTGCAACATCATGACATCATTTCCCATCAGTAATATGTCATCCACATATAAGATTAGAAAATTTAATTTACTCCCACTAAACTTCTTGTATAAACAAGAATCATAATCGCTCTTGATGAAGCCAAACGATTTGACTACCTCATCAAAGCGAATGTTCCAACTCCGAGATGCTTGCTTCAACCCATAAATGGATTTCTGAAGTTTGCATACCTTGTCAGCATTAGCCGGATCGACAAAACCTTCGGGTTGTATCATATACACATCCTCAGTTAAATTTCCATTAAGTAAACCCGTCTTGACATCCATCTGCCATATCTCATAGTCGAAATAGGCTGCTATGGCTAACATGATCCGAACTGATTTAAGCATCGCTACTGGCGAGAAGGTCTCGTCATAGTCAACTCCTTGAACCTGTCGAAACCCCTTCGCGACAAGTCGTGCTTTATAGACAGAAATATTTCCATCCATATCAGTTTTCTTCTTAAAAACCCATTTGCACTCGACGGGTCTTGCACCGTCAGGCGGATCAACCAAATTCCAAACTTGATTTTCATCCATGGACTTTAACTCGGATCTCATGGCTCCAAGCCATGACTCGGAATCAGATCCCACCATCGCTTCCGAATAAGTTGCCGGCTCATTACTGTCTAACAGTAAAACATCACGAACATTTTGTAATCTGGCAGATCTCCATGGTTCAGGTGTTGTTATCGGTGTACGTACCACGACGGGCTCAACCTCAAAGGCCCTTGCCGACTCGCCCCTAGACGGTTCCTCTCGAATTTCTTCAAGTTTCACTGTGCTCCCACTGACTCCCCGATTGAGAAACTCTTTCTCAAGGAAGACACCATTCCGAGCGACAAACACTTTGCCCTCTTCCCGGTTGTAGAAGTAGTACCCCAAGGTTTCCCTCGGATACCCCACGAAAATACACTTATCCGACTTGGGCGTGAGCTTGTCCGACTGAAGTCGCTTGACAAATGATTCACAACCCCAAATCTTAAGAAAAGACAAACTTGGCCTCTTGCCAGTCCACATCTCATGCGGTGTCTTCTCTACTGATTTTGATGGTACTCTGTTTAGTGTGAACGCTGCAATTTCTAGACAATAACCCCAACATGATAAAGGTAGATCTGCCTAACTCATCATTGATCGTACCATGTCCAACAAGCTTCGATTTCTCCGTTCCTATACACCGTTTCTCTGCGGTGTACCCGGCGGAGTGAGTTGAGGAACTATTCCAGAGCTCTTTAGATGGTCATCAAACTCATATCTCATGTACTCGCCTCCACGGTCCGACCGTGGAAACTTTATTTTCTTGCCGAGTTGATTTTGTACCTCACTCTGGAATTCCTTGAATTTCTCAAAGGCTTTCGACTTGTGTTTCATTAAATAGATATATCCATACCTACTCAAATCATCAGTGAAGGTAATGAAGTACTCATAACCACCTCTGGATGTCGTGCTCATTGGACCATATAAATCACTATGTATTAATTCCAACAAGTCGAACGCCCTTTCACAACTCCTTGCAAAAGGTGTCTTGGTCATTTTGCCTAGTAGGCATGATTCGCATGTCTCGAATGACTCTAAGTCGAACGAAGTTAGAAGTCCATCATCATGGAGCTTCTTCATGCGCTTCCAACTTATATGACCAAGCCGACAGTGCCAAAAGTAAGTCATATTCAGATCATTTGGTTTCAACCTTTTAACATTTATGTTATAGACCGATTCACTATCAAGATTCAAAATAAATAACCCGTCCTGAACAGGTGCAAAGCCATGAAACATATCTTTCAAATATAAAGAACAACCATTATTCTTAATATTCGACTCATAACCTTGTCTCATCAAACATGAGGCGGAAATAATGTTTCGACTAAGCACTGGAACATAATAACAATTATTCAGCTCCATTAAAAATCCTGAAGGTAAATGAAGTTGCATCGTGCCGACTTCCAACGCAGCGACTCTCGCCTTGTTGCCGACCCGAATATCAACCTCTCCTCTTGCCATGCTCCTAGTTATTACCAGTCCCTGTAACGAGTTGCATATGTGAATAACTGATCCGGTATCATATACCCAAGAACTGTTAGGTGCATCAGCCAGATAAATGTCTATAACATTGCACACAAACGTACCTGAGTTGGAAGTCACACCTCCACAATTGGCTCTGTCAGCCAAATACTTGGTGCAGTTCCTCTTCCAGTGGCCATCCTGCTTGCAATAGAAGCAATTGGCTCCGGCTGTAGGAGAAAGCTTAGTCTTTGAGGAAGCGCTCTGGACAGGGCCATGGGCGTTGCCTCCTGACTTATCCTTCTTCTTCTTAGTCCAAGAACTCTTCTTGAACTTAGCCTTATTCTGCACCATCAACACTTGACTGGCGCCTTTCTTGATATCAGCCTCTGCCGTTTTGAGCATCACATGTAATTCAGTGATCTTCTTATCCATACCATGCATGTGGTAGTTCGAAATGAACGGACCATACGCACTAGGAAAAGAGTTCAGAATTATATCAGTAGTGAACTCTTCATTAATTGGGAAGCCCAGCCGATCCAGAGACTGCACGTAACCAGTCATCTTGATTACATGCGGACTCAGTGGATCACCGTCTTTAAGCTTACAGCCCAGCAAAGCTTGAGAGACTTGATACCTCTCGGTTTTTGCCTGAGCCTGGAACATACTTTTGAGGATTTTGATCATATCGTAGGCCTCAACATTCTCGAACTGCTGCTGCAAGTCTGGTCCCATGTGTGCAAGCATAAGACAGCTAATTTCCGTAGACTCATCTCTAGTCTTACGGTAGGCATTCATGACAGCGACAGTCGCATCATCATCAGGCTCTTCTGGAAGTGGAGTTTCTAGAACATGTTCTTTCTTGTCATGCTTGAGGACTATCCTCAGGTTACGGTACCAGTTTGTGAAATTAGTTCCATTAAGCTTATCTTTCTATAGGATTGACCTCAACGCAAAAGTGGACAACTGAGGAAGGTTGCTAGGTGCCATTGATCTACAACAGAAAATATGCAAAACACTTAAGACATGTATTCATAAAAGAGCAGGCATATTAAACATTTTAATACTTATGCTCCCACTAGAACCAGCACCCCTCCGATGGTTGCTAAGTGATTCAAGATCCTAAATAAGCAAGCCGACTAGTGAGCTTCAGCATCACCGCTAGCCGTCAAGTGATCTAGGTAGGCAACACCTTGCCAATCGTATCCAATACGACTCCTGTTAGTTGGGTGGCATCACATGCCCCGGCTCCCAACCTATCTCGCCCCGAGCCCCACAACCGTTGTGATGGACTCGTCTAGATTACCAAGTGCTTCCGCTGTAAGAGTCCGACTCAAACCCACCTAATCGGAAAGAATTGGTAGCACCTCAATTGCATGAGCCCACTACCAAGAATGTCCGACTTGTGATGGTGCAGCACTGGCGGGGCGACCGACTAGACCTTCTTTGAGGGATTAAAATCTACCAACTATCTAAATAGAGGTAAATAGAGACATAACAATAACACAAATAAAGCAATTATAATGTGAAATGGTATGGCTCTCTTTATGGTGATCTCCATCTTCACAAAGCTTGTAAGTCGACTCGTGCCAACTCTTGTCACGTGCCATCTTACTCCATGTAGCCGACTTGTACATCGACTTGCATGTCACCGGGTTCTCCAACAAGCTACACTAGCTAGTAAATCAAAGATTACATAGAGAATCCGACACGCAGGCCGGTATACAATAAAATGACAGCACCTAGGCTCCAGCCGGCTGACAAAAACATGATACGCAGAACATGTATGGATTACACACATCACATGCACATAAGCCATACCATTCAAAACTTCCTGCAAAAACAAGTTATGCATACACGCGATATCTACCGGCGTTGTGAAACTCGTAACGACATCTAAGGCGCTACGACAGGGCGAAGCCGGCGCCCGACGATTTTGGAAAACGCGGATCTCATCTGTATTCCGAACATGGATTTCTTCATCGGATAAAATGATTTTACCCAAATCTGATCCATATTCCAATTTGATCAAACTCTTTGATCTTCGATCACCGCAACTGGCTATTTGTGTCACGGTATATTCCGATGGCGGAAACCGACCGGTAGGGGTAAGTTGTTCCACGACCTTAGCAGTATGATCACGGAAACCTGATCATCCATTAATCCCGAGTACGATTGATCCAATCAACCTTGTACAAAAACCGATCTATCTCATAGAACGACCACCAAAACAGCAATTAGATCACATCTAACGCTAACTACATATCACATATGTGCGGATCTCGGGCCTAAAATCAGAAGCTACCGCTCTGATACCACTGTTGGAACGCGTAGAGATAAACAAAACTTTTTCCTACGCGGTACTTCCAAGATCTAGCCGAGGTAGAAGGCCACGATGATTACCACTAGACGCGCGATTGCGGATTATCGATGAAGCACGTCGATGCAGTGGAGTCCCACGATCCGATCGAGCCGATCCAATCCCGTGAACGTTGAAGTGCTGAACGTACAGCACCTCTGCCGGTATCCACACGTACGAGGAGGAGCTCCGACGGCGGACTGCTAGGTCCGGTGCGACGGCTGGACTAAGTGGGGATAGGGTTCCCAACGCATGGGAGTGGAGTAACGTGCCCGCTGGGCAACCTGCGCCCCTCTTTATATAGCGAGTGGTAGTGGGCTTCACAACGCTTGTGGCCCATTCCCTCTGTGAGTCCGACTCACAAAACCCAGTCCATTTTCGGTTCGGGTCCAACCCAACCAATACATTTGCTCCCTCTCTTAAGTGTGCGACCCTGCAGGCTCATGGCGACTTGGACACGATTGGATTCCGACTCCCAATCGATCAATCGGTAGCGGCTCCTAGCAGAACGTGCGGACTCCCAAGTCCCATTGAGTCATGACGACATACCTTCCAATGTGACTTTCATCTTAGTCCCTTTTTCCTCACGATATACCTTGTCGAACTATAGGCGATTTATCGTCATCCCTTAATAGCTCAACACTCTTCTCGGTCCGTGATATATGATTCATCTGACTAACTCTTAGTCAATAGACCCAGTTATGGAACAGCGTTTGATAGAACCTAAGTCAGTGATCCACAACTCGTATTGTGCGACAATCTCTGGTCTAAGGATTATATTGATTGAGACATGCAAATAACGACTTGCTCGTTGCATCTCAATATGGGTCAGTCCGACTTGCTAAACTCTTTAGCCAAGTCTGTGAACGTTGGAATGGCGTCGCCATGCCCATGACAATTGGAACCGATTCATCAGCCAACACTCACATTAGTCTAGGGTGTGTGTCTAGCACAACCTTGATGACCAAGGACAATTTAGTATGAACAACATGAATACATAGTTCCACAATCGAATCACATATTCAATGACATATATGAGATGTTCAAAACAAGGACGACTTGATGACTTTATGAATACATTGGGAATTACATCATACATGATTGCCTCTCGGGAATATTCCCAACACATTTCACCTAAAACCTGTGTGATTTAGATATCGTATCAAACGTGGCTTACACTTGTAAGCTGGGGTGTTTTCCAGGGTAATTCACGATGCATCTCATTACTATGCATGTATCATCTTGCCAATGTTTTCTGTAGTCCTTACTGGGACTACTTTGCTATGTTTCAGATGTCGGAATTGTCTACGCGACCCTTGAACCCCGAAGACATTGATTATTATGGTTATTTCAATCTCAGGCAAGGTCATCCCTTGCTCATATCCTTTGCAGTACTTCATAGCAAACTAATTGCAAAAACTCTATCATATTACCACCTAGTCTCAAAAGAATGCATGATCCTATTTTTTTAATAATATGACTAATTGAATGACTACCCGAGTGGTAGTGTTCTGTTTGGTGGGCGGATGGGACCATGGTAAGATGAATAGGTCAAAGGAAGGTTCCATCTACAAGGGAAAGTATTACCTAGGATTAATCACAACTGCCGTCAGGATTCTTGCATCGTAAATTCGCGTTAACCATGGGTCTTCTATGGGGGGAGTAAGTCAGCCGTGATCTTTTCTCGTTCGCATGTCAACGGGCTGCGAGAGACGTACGCTGTAGGTTCTGCGAGACTACATGCACATGGGTGGGAGCTCTTACGTCCCACGGACTCTGGGGTCTATGAGTGTCTGCCAGGGGCGCGTAGATCTCCATCGTGAGGGGTGGAATCAGGCGTTCAACCTGCTGGTGGAAATGGGTGGGCATGCGTTGTGCGGAGAAGCACGGTTTGGCTTGGACCAACAACCGGGCCCCACACCTGAGTGGGAGTGGACAGGAATGTACACCTGATTGTGCAACATGGTCTTGGTCGTCCATGGGTAAAGTAACGCACCTCTGCATAGTGTAAAAGGATGTGACATGTTACTCCTTGTTCCGGGAAGGAGCTGTGAACGCCGCAGGAAAGGCAACTCCATGAAGTTCTAATCCTGTGAAGATCTGGCGGGCATAGTCTTCAGAATTAAAAGCAACCTCTTAAAGAAAGATTTACAAAAACCTTGCATTAGCTTATGACTCTTTTGAGTCTAAAGCTGTAGTTAGTGCATCAAACTATCCCCTATATATCATGAACTTGCTGAGTAACGCTCGTTACTCATTCGTTCCCATTTTACCCCCTGCTTAGAGTTGAAGCCTTATGGAGGTCGTCATCATGAAGCATCGTCATCGACAGCGCTGATGGAGCTGAAGCTATCAAGGTAAAGGTGGAGTCCATTCTTGGACTTAGTTGTATCAAGCCATAGATTAGGGCTAACATCAGCCATAGTGGATTTAGTTCTGAGCTAGAGTTCTTCTCCAGCTTGGATCTTCGAATTGCTTCTTCTGATGTTTCATTTGTAAGAGATCTTCTTTGATTCTTCAAAGAGATTCTCAAGATTTTGTAATGAAGTTTGTATCCTATAGTTTTGCCTGGACCCGTTGTGTTTCTGTTGTACTACTCTGAGGGATGTAATATTCACAGGTAAGTCCTTCTGTGAGTATTATGTCATTGACTTGCGCACTACACATGCAGTGGTGTGTTGGGTCACCACATTTTTGGAACCGATCGTGAACGGTACAAGTACGGGTTTTAAACCGTTGACGAAAGCATGCATTGCTTGTACGTCAGTTACTCCAGAGCAGCTGTTTTTCATTGCAGTCCACCTTGAGATAAAGTCCACATATGTCTCATCTTCAAACTGGGTGCAGCGGTTTAACTGGTTGATGCTGTTGGGGCGTTTGTAGGTTCCCCAAAAATGCTGAGTAAATACTCTAGCCATATCATCCCAGCTATCGACAGTTCTTGACGGAAGCCCATTGATCCAATCTCTGGCTCCATCCAGTAACATAAGGGGGAGGAATTTTACTGCCTCTAGGTCTGTCCCATTGTTAATCTGGACGGCTGTGTAATAGTCTGAGAGCCAGATATCCGGGTTTGTACTGCCGGTATATTTTTTATATGTTGGACCAACTTTGGCGAAGCCAGAATGTAGAGTTATTCTTCGGATCCTGTCAGTGAAACACTTAGGTCCGAAGTATAGATCATCCCTTTCCGCTCTGTCAATGTGTGCGGAGTATCTACCGGCTGAATGGATAGAATGGGATCTGCTCCTTTCTTTTCCATTGTTGCGCGAACGCGCTCTTCCGGGATTGTCTCTATTTCCTCCGTTATCGTGCCCTTTGGGATAAGGTGGAGTTCTACTCCTGTGTCTTTCCTTATTCCTAGGTTGTGTACGGGATCTCTCACGCATGTGAGGAATATCTTGTCTTCCGGCTTTTTCAGCAGGGCGTCTTGGAGCCGGCATTGCTTTTCCGTCCTTCTGGTTTTGTTCTTCCCGATCTCGGGGATTAATTCCATCTTTCGGCAGATGGGATCCGGTTCTGGACGTTGCATCCTTGTTATCGGGCTTTTTCTTGTCCTTTCTCGGATCTTCTTTCTTCTCTTTTGAATTACTTGAAAATCTCCAGGTTCTTCAGGTCCAGGTGCTCCAGCGGCACAAGTGGCTATTTTGCATAGGGCTGAGTTGTCGTGCAACTTCCCTGATCTTGCTTGGCCTCGCTGTTGCTGTTGCAATGCCTTTCCTAAGAAAGCATACACACCATGAAGTTTTTCGCCATTGGAGTACATTTCATTGTTGAGGATGGCGAACGCAGCTTCCGCGTTTTCTGCTGCGGTTTTGTATATAGGTTCGCCCCTGGCATCTGTGCCGTCTACTTGCTTTTGCCAGGCCGGGTTTTGAAACCTTTCCTTTGGCGGCAGTACTTCCGGTCTTGCGATTCCGGGTAACCGCGTAGGTTTAATATCAGATCTATTCCTTCTCTCGTGCTCCTCAATTTCTTCCTGCTTTAACTTAATGTCAGCTTGGGTTTTTTGGAGATGTTCCCGAGTTCGGAATAGATGTGTTGTTGCCTTTGGAGAGCTTGTCTCCTGGCTTCGAGCACTTCAGGGGGTTCGTAGGGTCCCACTGGTGTTTGAAGTAGATCCTGTTCGTCATGTTCTGACATTGGCAGAACAGTGATTTCCTTCGCTTTCTTCTCCGCAGGCTTGACTCCGCTTCCTCCTCCTGCTTCCAGGTTTTCGTTGGCTGGATTAGCCAATTTTTTTCTTCCGGAGCTTGTACTGGAGTTTCTTGGAAGCTTTGTGTTTTTTCTTGGAAGACGGAGGTTTTTTACCAGGTTCTTCCTCTGTCAATTTCTTGACATCCGGGTATGTTGGAATGGCTTCCCCATCCGCTCTTTCCTCATCTGGCGGAGGTGTTCTAGGGCTTTCCTGACTTTTGGCATCCGTGTTTTCAGCCGGTTTTGCCATCAGTACTTCATGGAATCCCTCTTGGAAGGATTTGACCTTTCTTTCGAAAGCATCTACATCTTCGTCTTTGGAATCGAACTGGTCCGATCCGGGTTCCGACTCTAATCTCGCCCCAATGGCAGCTAACACAGAGTCGGCTTCCGAGTTCGTCGTCAGATTGACGGATGTCGGATCTTCCACCTCTATTGTGTGATTTTTGTTTTCTACCTCTTCCACGGGATTGTTTTCATCCGTGTTTTCGGCGATCTCGGATTGCACCATACCAATAAAGTGAGATTCAGCAGAGTATCAGCAATCTGAGTAAAATCCGGCGTCATAGTCTTCTTTGACTGGGTATAGGGCGGGTGGGATAAATTTGCTCCCACCACAGAATCCCATTGCCTCTGCATTTAATCCGATAAAGATGTTTTCAGATCCAATCGGTAAAACGCAGTCACTTACCAGATGATTCCGTGCTGGCATGTATGATCCGTTGTCGAGGAAGCGCCCGACATCGTTATCGAATTCTAGACTTCCGACAGTTATGGTACTGCCAATTCCGCCGAGTATCCCCGATCGAAACATAACGCCTGACGTCGTTTGCCCCACGGTGGGCGCTAACTGTCGAGACATCGTAGTAGAATTCATAGACGGGGGTGCCATGAGACTACCGATAGAGATTATGGGGGACGTGGTCGTATGATGAACAATGACACCAGGGTTTTACCCAGGTTCGGTACGTCGCAACTAGGCGGCGTTACTACTCCTGCAATCTCACTAAATCAGGGTTGAAGCCTGAAGTATACAAATTACAATGTGAGTTGGGTTTAGCTACTCGACAAGGATCAACCTCTCGGCGAGTTAGGTTCTAGCTTATTTCTCTATGTTTCTTATCTCCCGTCCGGCTTTATATAATAGCCGGGTTAGGGCTTACAGAAAAGGAAACCTAGAAGACTATGGTAAGTTCTAACTTGGAAGGCAAGAATCTGCCTTCTACTCCAAGCCGTACCACGTGGGCTATGGTCCGGGTTCTTCTAGAATCCGGCTTCTACGCATCAGCTTACTGGGCCGCCTAATGGACCGTAATCCATTACCATTCAGGCCACCCTGGTAATCCGGCACTTTAGGACACCATCTGATATACCCCTAATTGGTATATATCCGACACCGACCTAGATTTTTCTACGATATTACATATATTTTGAAAATATGTCACGCATGATTTTTTTTGCTATATTGATCCGACGCACGAGAGTGATCCCCTTAAATAGATCGCACAATGCACGAGACGGTTATAGGTAAGTATTCCTACAACCGACACACGCCTAGTGCATGCCCATTTTTATTCGTACTTTAATCACATCTGCTTTGGTGTTTAAGCAGGGCAATGTAGTATGATTTTCGTTTTGATAATAGAAGTTTTGGAAATGTGGTTTGCTACTCTAGAGGCGTTTTAGGAAGAAAACACACTTTTTATATGTTAGAGTTTATATGTTAGGTTCTTTTTCAACTAAGGAGGATGTTTTTTCTCTGTCATTAATAAAAAATAAGTGAGTTACACCATTAATTAACGAAAACCCGAGCAAAAATTAAAAACATGTGTCTTCCGAGTAAATGGCTCTATAAATTATTGCATGAAGATGGTGTTTGGCATGATCTATGAACGAATAAATATTTGGTGATAAGGGGTGACCCAATCTTCTCAGTGAACTCACAGATAACTTCAATATGATAACTAGTGCGCCACTAAGAACTCTCCCGGCTGATCCTGATGCCAATGCAAAAGATAGAAACCGCAAGGATATTCTCAACTCCACACTCTTGCATAAGTAATCCACCGACTACAAGTGGTCTTGTACCTTCTTATTCCCAGTGGAACAGCAGGTAACACGTAAAGTTTGCAGATGAACTTTCAGATGAAGGTTTACAAGCTGTTTCAATCTAGAGGTCTAGGGTTTATGATTTAACGTAGTCTAACCCCTAATAATGCGAATTACAAGCCTTATGAGGGCTGCTGGATGTCCAACCTAGTGTTGGGGTAGAAATCAAACAAATCTCTAAGTTTCCTAACTTGACAGGACTCTATTTGGAAACTGGCAGAAAATGAGTCGTGCATTGTTTCGGTCACCACGTCTTTTACGAGTCGAATCGGTGCGTGGGGCCAAATCCATTGAAAAGCCCTTCAAAATTCCTTTTCAGATTGTGCTCATTTGCTTTATTTGGAGTCCGTATGAAGAGTCCACGCTCGTTTTAAATTCGGGACTTCTGCCAGTCCGAACCGAATATCCTTTCCTTGATGCCTCCACTTCCTCCCTCGCCTCCCTCATGCTTGCCATCCTCTTCAACCAGCTCCATTGCTTCGCTAATGCTTGTGTTATCAATAACCCTGCTAATACATAAATGCATAGACTTAGGCTGGTGCCAATGCATCACTCGTTATAGCCTCGCCACGTCAGATTTTATCCTCACTCTCATCCCACTCTCACCCCACGGTGCCAGTGCACGGGCTGTAGCCCCGCTCTCGCCTCCCTCTCGCCCCACGGTGCCAATGCGCTCTCGCCCGCCTATCGCCTCCCTATCGCCCCCTCTCGCCTCCAACGCGGGCGGTAGCGGGGCGGTAGAGGGCGCTACCGCCGGGCGGTGGATCCGTCGCCCGCCGCTACCGTCTCGCCTGCCTCTCGCCTCGCCACGGGCGCTATCGCCCCTCCTATCGCCCCCATTAGCACCAGCCTTAGGTAGTATAACATTTTTATAAACACAAACATTATTTATTATTAGGAAAGAATTCACCTTATCATGAACATCAGTGAGGCTCAATATTTCCTTCCAGTTCACACATGCACACTCATCAAATGTCCCTATTATATCCTCATCATCCTCCCTTTCTTCAAGACAAGACGTCCTCACCTTGTGGTAAGTTGAAAGTGGAAGAAACAAAAAGAACAACGTGTATGCACAATACAAATATCTATAATGGGGTGCATTGGTTGTTAGCAGCTCATAATTTTTTTCACATGACATGTCACCACGAAATTGGCATGAAAACATCACATAAATGTCATAGCATGTCATAAAATAGCAATCATAATTGCAAATACAAGTGAAGCTCATAAAATCATGATCAAAAGGAGAAACACTTATGTATAAATTCTTATTGTTTAGTATCAAACTAAGTGTTTTCACAGAAGATTTATGATCAAAATTGGTGGTAGTAAAGTCAAAACAATCCAAACAAATTAACTCATTAGATAGTGGATACCATGCTTCAGCTGTGCTACTCTGATATGTATAACAAAGTAATGGCCGAATAGTAGTACACATAATTTTCTGCTCATGTTTAGTATAATCATCATGTAAATTGCAACTCATTTTGCAAATATAAGTGAAGTATAAATCAGTAGCATATGTACTTATCAAGTTTTGTTGTAAATCAAACATATGTGTAGAATCATGCTTATATTTATCAAATTGTACACAATCCAAACGAGGTAACACAATGTTTCATTCAGCAATTTTATCATAAGTAATACATATGTGATCCACCATAAAAATTCCATTCATGTTATAGTCACCAACCAAATTAAAAGTGAAGCAAGTAGCATGGATGCTAGAATTGATATGTGAAATTTCAGCAATCCTATTCATAGCACATTGCACAACAATTGGTTCAAGTAACGTGATGGAATACACAATATTAATAGGTGATATTTTAGCAAGCACTTCTTTATGTGTAATCAAGACCACATGATCAAAATTCGAAATATTCAAAATATCACATGATGGTGGACTATATGTGACTATCAACTCAGAAGAATTAACTAGCCCATTAGTAGACTCACAAAAAATTGTACTTGTAAGTGGTAGCTCGAAATCAGTACCAATGTCAATGACATCCTCCTCAGAAATAGTAGTCACTGATTCATCTCTCTCAAGTGTTGATGCAGGTTGTACTATTGATGGCTCCCTTTCTTCAAGAGTAACCGGTATATCACAAGAAATAATACTAGGCATAATGGTATGCCCCTCCAATGGATGTGATGATGGTGGTGGTGCAGGTTGTACTATAGGCTCCCTTTCTTCAAAAGCAACTTGCACATCACAAGACACAACACTAGGAGTAGACATAGTTACATTAGTAGAAACAGCCTCATAGGTCTTCTCAACCTCGACCAATCTCATAACCAATGGTTGATGTCTAATTCTTTTAAATTTTGTAGGACATGCATGTATTATCCAATCTCTCTTATTATTCCAAAAGAATTGTAAATCAGGATAATGGCTATCAAAATTAACCTTATAGCTATTGCACCAAGTTTCACTCAACAAAAGGTGACAGGAATTAAATGCTCTAGGAAGCACATTACACCTAATGTGGACTGTATGATCATGAATGGTTAACGGAATCCAAGTAGCATGAGTAATGTGAAGTGTAGCATCATTAGTTTTTAACATAAATGAACTGCGAGTTGCAGAAGATATCAACTGTAATGCTTCAACAAGCTCAATACTAAGAAAATTGAACCGTGTACCCTTATCAAGGGTAATAGCAACAGTGCTACCATTGATGTCTCCTGTGAAGTGGAACAAATTTGCTGCAGGTATTCCACTAGACTCCTCCTCCCAGAAAGTATCACTGCACATAGAATAACTACAAAACACCATTGATTAACTTGTTAGTAACAAAATAACAATGGAATGTGGTGTTCTCTCACAACTCACTCAAAACTAGCAAGACAATTGAGTACCTTACCGTTCCAAAGTGAATAGAAATGCTTACCAACAAGTAGTGGCAACTAATATGCTTTGATGTGAAGAAGAGAATACCCAGGGTGTTAACAATCACATGACAAACAAGGTATATGGTGGGGCTTGGTATGGATACCTAACAATCACCAAAGTAACAAGTCCTATTTGTTGTTTTGTGATGATACAAAAATACCCAAGGAAACTCACACAATAATGGAGACAAATGTGGCAAAGCAAATATATGGATGAGATTTTGCAATGCACTAGAAAGTAACTAGCTAGGCTCTTAATTGACAGGCACAAAATTGCTCAGTGAAAAACCAAGTGTCACAATGGCAAGCTCCACTAGTAAACAATAGTATCAACTCGGCCTCTTTGCAATTTCTGTTTTGTCTTTTCTCTTTTTTTTTTATACTTTTACTCTTTTTCTATTAATTTTTTTGTATTTTTCCAATGGCCTTAAACACAACTAGGAGTAATATAAACCAATGATGAAGTGAACACAATGGTGGTGATGAAAATGAGCAACCTGTCAGAGCACAAAAATAGCTATACTTGTGGGCAAGTTCCTATTGATATGCTATAGAAAGGATGTGGCTAAGTTCACAAGGGATGGATATATTGTTCCTAATGATAAAAAAACAGGAAATAATAAGAAAAATCTAAGCGAAAATGAAGTTTGTAGCTCACAGCAGAAATTTTCAGCTCACGACAGCAAAAACGGCTCAATTCCCTGCCACGGCAGCGCGCGCACGTGCGATACAACAGTTGGCAAGCACGTTACAGCGGAAAAACAGGTGCGCGGATGTTACGTGGACGGCAGCAGAGGTGGAAGCGCGCGGCAGCGTTTCGGGGAGAAGTCTGTCACGGCAGCGCGCGGTGGTGAATTTGGTAAGGGTGATACGGGTGCGGGTGGGTGTTTTGTAAGCGCGCGACGGGGGGGAATCCGACTCCGATTAGAGCTAGGTGCGCGGTAGCGAACGGAACGGCGGCAGCGGTTTGGTGATATTTCCTGCCGCGGTAGGATTTCGAGTAGGGCTCGGATTATGCTAGGAAAACACACCCGAAAGCTATTTTTTGTTGTTTTTTATATGAACTCGACCAGGGGAACAAGAACCCTAACCCTAGCCGAAAATAACAAAACTAAAAAGACAAAAAGGAACACAAAATCAAACACAAAAACAGCACTAGTAATTGAAACTAAGGTGATTATCTAAATCTATGGCACGAACTAAACTATTTTTGTGGGGCAATTTTCTGGATAGGTAATAAAAACACTCAAACTAAAGGGAAATTTGATAGCTCACCGAGGCAACCTGTAAATCTGATACCAAGATGATAAGGGGTGGCCCAATCTTCTGAGTGAACTCACAGATAACTTCAATATGATAACTAGTGCGCCACTAAGAACTCTCTCGGCTGATCCCTGATGGCAATGCAAAAGGTAGCAACCCCAAGGATATTCTCAACTCCACACTCTTGCACAAGTAATCCACCGACTACAAGTGGTCCTGTACCTTCTTATTCCCAGTGGAACAACAGGTAACACGTAAAGTTTGCAGATGAACTTTCGGATGAAGGCTTACAAGATGTTTCAATCTAGAGGTCTAGGGTTTATGATTTAACGTAGTCTAACCCCTAATAATGCGAATTACAAGCCTTATAAGGGCTGCTGGACGTCCAACCTAGTGTTGGGGTCGAAATCAAACAAATCTCTAAGTTTCCTAACTTGACAGGACTCTATTTGGAAACTGGCAGAAAATAAGTCGTGCATTGTTTCGTTCACCACGTCTTGTACGAGACGAATCGGTGCGTGGGGCCGGATCCATTGAAAAGCCCTTCAAAATTCCTTCCAGTTCACACATGCACACTCATCAAATGTCCCTTTTATATCCTCATCATTTGGGGGGACAAAACGTTGTCCCAGGCCAAGCCTACAGACTTACCGTTTTGGAAAGAGATTATGAGGGTTAAACATGAGTTCTTTTCCCGTGGCTTGTTCATGTTAGGTGATTGGAATCAGACGAGATTTTAGGAGGATACTTGGCTAGGTGATGAACCCTTATCACAACAATATCCAGCCCTATATAACATTATTGTGCATAAACATGTCACAGTGGCAAGCGTGCTATCCCATAACCCGCTTAATATTCATCTTAGAAAATCTATCATGGGAGCTAGAAGAGATAATTGGCTGCGTTTGGTAGAGAGACTTATAGGGGTATCACTATCATATCAAATGAGAAAGACTATTTTCGTTGGGGGCTAACACTGGATGGAGTGTGTACGGTTAGATCCCTTTGTGCGGATATGCTCCATGGATCAACAAGATATCTGCGTAAATACTTGTGGAAACTAAAAATCCCGCTTAAAATATTATTTTTCTTATGGTTTCTTAATCGAAAGGTAATTCTAACCAAAGATAACTTAATTAAAAGGCGATGCATTGGCTGTAAGAAATGTGTGTTTTATGACAAGGATGAGTCCGTGGAACATCTTTTTATGTTTTGTAAGTTTGCTAGAGATATTTGAAGGCTTAGACACTTTACTTTTAATATTTATCCTCCTACTATCATACCGAACATGGCTGGTAGTTAGCTTAATGGGATTGATAGGAAACGAAGGCGCGTATTCGTATTGGCGTGTCTCTTTTCTTTGGGCAATATGGACCTCTCGTAATGATGTTGTTTTTAACAACAAAAAAAGGAGTTGTTCGTTTTCTGCAGACGGTAAACAAGGCGCTATATTCTATCCACATGTGATTCTTTCTGCGAGGACTTATAGATACATGCTGTGCTCGACTGATGACGATCATTTATGCTATCTACAGCCGAGTGAGTGGCTTATTTCTATAAGGATAGATTTCTAGAGCCATGATTTTCGAGTGGTTAATTTTTGTAGCCACCGTATGTGATTCGTGAGCTCTAAACCATACACTTATTTTTGATACACTTTGGTTTTAGTAAATGACCAGCTGTGTGTGCAGATGTTAGGGCCTAACGGTTTCCATTTCTGAAAAAGAAAAAGAAAAACTTTAGAGACGCTGTCTAGTCAATTGATTAACCGGCTTGTGAGGTCTATCACAATCATAATGTAAACAAGCATAAAGAGCGAGGACCACTATTTGACAAGCACAAGCGTTCCAGCTATGGACAGCGTGCCAATTTTGATTGCTAAGCTGCACTGGAATGAGGAAACTGCGATAGACTGGCCGATGTTTTGAGAAAATTAGTCCTCAATCTCGAAGCCTCTCCGCAAACAAGCGCAGGCTGAAAGTCTGAGTTAGAAGCAAGTGTCCCAGTGAAGGCGCCACATCGTTGGCTAACTAAAAGACAGAGAGAGCCGACGAAGACAGAAGAATCCTCGCACCTTGCTAGTATGAATCACCTCATTTAATTAGCACGATTTTTCCTGTATCCGCCATTGCTGCTGACGCGTCAGCATAAACTCTAGGACAAACAACTTGAGCTGGCAAATTAAGTAGCAGGATGAGAAGGTAGTATAAGAAACATGGTGGCCAGTGGCATTTGGCAGCGATCAGCTCGGAATGGATGGATGAGTGAATGAATCAATCATATACACGTACTGTAGTATGCTAGCGGTTGAACCACAATACGGTCGGTCACGGTTAAGGCGCATGTGGCGGTTAAGCTAATGCCTCTGTAGTAGTTAATCCTTTTGTCGATCCGTACGTGATTGAAGAATGCTTCCATTGATGCACGTCCATGCTTCACCATCACCCACCCATGCAAATATGCTCTGTTCCTGTTGCTAACCAACCACTTGCGCTGTTGCGCCGCTGCTTCTGCTGGCGCCATTAACTGCGGATTGGATCGTTATACACGATAGCTATGCTTTGTGGGCACGCCAGCCGTCGATCCACAGCTGGGGAATCCAGCAATGGCTGATTGGTTTCCTTGAAAGGGTTTCATCATTGAATCGGTCTTTCTTTCAACAATTGTTTAAATTCTCTGAGCAACGGCTGTATATGGGGAAAGCTCTGAACACGTCTTATCGCGACTGTCGTTCCCCTTGTGGCACAACACTCTGGACACGTCTTTAATTTCTCATTATCACGCTTTCAAACACATTTTGCATGTATTATTCCACTTAGAACAACATTTTAGCTGAAAGAATTGTAAGTGAACGGCCGTTGTGAACATACATACCATCGAGGTTGTCTTCCGCTGATAGCGCGCGAGTCTCGCCATGCCATGCCATCAATTAGTGCCACCAAAAACGAGCTGATCGATCAGGACATCTGGTGATTGCCATGAAGGCGCGGATCGGGCTGCCTTTGGGACAGCGATCGATGTGGATGGAAAATCAGATCATCATCATTCTATAGAGGAAAACCAAGTTAGTAGCACGAAAAATGCCACGACTAAGAGCATGTCTAACAGACCCCCTAAGTTTTTACCCCCTAAAACGCGTGTAGAGGGCCCTGTATACATATTTCGCCGGCCAAAAACTCGTGCGAGCTAGCAGACCCCCTACCCCCACCCCGTAAAACAGAATATTCTGTTTTACGGGGTGGGGGTAGGGGGTCTGCTAGCTCGCACGAGCTTTTGGACCCTCACAAAACAGGGTTTTGGACATTTTGCATATCCATGACTTGGGCTACCCTCATGGCAGCTGATATTTTGAGAGTATGGACAGAGTTTTCTTTGTATAGAAATAACAACAGCAATTAAAATTCAGATATGAAGAGGCATCCCTGATACCCGTGTTAGAACAGAGCAAACCAACACTAAAACGAAGAAAACAGATATTGCTGCTGTATTAAGGTGTTGAAGAAGCAAAGACAGGACCAAAGGTTACCAACAAAAATTTTGTTGGTAACCTTTGGTCCTGTCTTTGCTTCTTCAACACATTCATACAGCAGCAATATCTGTTTTCTTCATTTTAGTGTTGGTTTGATCTCTTCTATAACACGGGCATGAGGGATGCCTCTTTATATCTGAATTTTAATTGCTATTTCTAGACAAAGAAAACTCTGCCCATACTCTCAAAAGATCTTGATGCGGAAGATGTACTGCATCATCTCCATGTCGTCGTCGCTCAGCAGCTCGTCGAGGTCCGGCGAAATCGAAGAGGAACACGGTCCGGCGAGTACTCACCGTGGGGAGGCGGCGGAGATGCGCACGGCGCGGCTAGTCGAGGGGCGCCGAGGTCCGCTGGGGGTCCGGCGGGTGTGCGGCGGTGTCCGGCGGGGTGCGGCGCCTCGGAGGCGACCGGATCTACGCGGCGGCGGCTGGCGGCGGCTGGCGGCGGGGCGAATGACTTCACCCTCTTGGCGGTAGCAGTAGTGGTCGCCGCCGCCGCCGCCGTCGCTACCGCAGGCCCCGGCGGTGTGTCGAAGAAAAGCTTCGGGATCCTCTTCCTCTTCATCGGCATGGTGGCGGAGATGATGGCCGCGACATCGGCGGAGATGATGACCTCAGACATGGGTGGCGCGTCGTCGGCGGTCGGAGGAGCTTGCGAGGAGTCCATGGCGGCGAGATCTGGCGACGCGGTGGCCGGGGAGGGCGAGGAGGCGGATTTCCGGCGGCGGCGGCGGCGGTTGGGAGGTTCGCGCGCAGTTGGGGAAAAGGTGAGGGGTTGGCCCTGTACATCTCCTCCCGACCCGCACATGTAGGGGTCGACGGGCCGCCCCCTACCCAAACTTGTAAAAAATCGTCCGGGGTGGTCCATTTACGGGATCTGCTAGATGGCCGGGTAGAGCCCAAACCCGTATATCAGCGGTTATTATACGGGTTTGGGCCATTTAGGGGGTCTGTTAGACATGCTCTAACACCTTTGAAAAGGGGAAACTAAAGCTTGTGAAAAAGGTCACCATAAATAACACAGCTTTCGACAGGCGGATACTTAATTAGTCGATTCCGGCACAGCACGTACGTTACCAGTCACGCTCGAACTTGATCGCATATTCACGTGGCATGCTGAAGATCCGGGAGAACAAGATCTTGTGGAGTTTCATTTCAACTGATCGATGCCAAGGACGCAACTATTCATACGTATGCTCAAGTTGGAAGCAACACTCAAGTGCTACAGAATCTTGCTTTTGTTAGATGAAACAGCTAGTACATCAACAAGTTGGTGCCCATTATGATTTATGAGCCTTAGTAGCAGCAGTTGCTATGACCTAATAGGGTTTAATCGCTGCATGCTTGACTATGTAATTTAAACCTCGTTTGGCCTTGATTAAAGGAGAAGTGATGATTGCATCCAATAAATTGGACAGCTCCGTGAATAGCTCATATGGGTCCTTGGGGTGCAAGACGTAGAACACTCCAAAACGAGTTTTTTTTGCGGTTCACACCACATGTTGGCACATTTCTTTTGCACAAAACCTCAACCATAATTTGCACATAACACAAAAAACATTTAATTACATCGTGTGACAACTAATTAGCCTGTTTGGCACACCATTGAAAGATATGTGGCAGCCACCTTAACATAAGTAGCTTTCTTTTAGATATCTGACCAATTTCTTTTATCTTAGAAACTACTCCCTCCATACCAAAATATAAGATGTTTTAGCGTTTTTAGACAACATGTATCTAGACATGTTTTAATGTATAAATTCATGTGCATCTTACACTAAAACATGTCTAGATGCGTGTTATCTAGAAAATGTTAAAACATCTTACATTTCGATATAGGGAGTGATTAATACAAGCTGAATTCATGGGAGATGGCCGAAAAAATTGATAGATTCTTGCTGCATATGCAAGGTGGCTCACTTGTAACATTTCTAATCAGTTGTCATACCGTAATTATATGCTTTTGTGTTATGTGCAAATTATTACACAAACGATTTGGTGTTTTCTATTAAAAAAATATGGTTTTGTATAAAAAAAAGCCCACAATGAGGCTAGTCACAATGGAGAGTAACATGCACTAGTAACATACACGTTTTTTTAGACTATACCTCCCTAGTGGGAATTAACATTATGTAGTGTTATATTAATTAGCCTATAGACTCATTGTGCATTGGAATGTGTAATGTTACGGTAACATAGCTAGTTACCACCCTCATCTCTCTCCTTATTAAATATGTGCCACATCCGTTTTTTTACCTACGTGGCACTAATGTTACTAGCTATGTTATTCCCACTGTGGTCAGCCTAAGTGATGCAAAGTGCGAAAAACCCTGTCGGGTAGACCTCCCATCCTCGGGGCAGGCCGAGTTTTGGCGGTGCTTTCAAAAGGCCGAACAGAAACACTAAAGCGTGGGCTTGTCTTGGCCTGCAATCGTAGCTCGGCCTGGCCCACAACTTTAGAAAGCTAAGGATAGATTTATGTCCTGTTACTCTGAGATCCGCTCTATTTCAAGGAGTCCTTCATTTGAGAAAAGGTGACCACTCCACACAAAATATAATATATAATGCGGGTCTGATATTATATTATGCTCCCTCAGTATCAAATTGTAAGATGTTGTATAGGAAAAGTTAAAACATCTTACATTTTAATACGGAGGTACATCCCTTAGAATGTTTTGTCGTAGCTATCGCATAATGTGTTGGTCCGTTTGATCAACGGCTTAAACATGCACATGCAAGAAATAAAGTATATTACCAATTCGGACTATCTAGAAAGAGTAGTTCGTTGGCAGCTTGACCAGATCATAGAACCAAATATCCCATGTATTTGCGCATAGAGGCCCAAAAATATCGTTAATTTTTTAATAAAGGGCATTTTTTATTGTTCAAGCATCACGAAGATACAGAGTAATTTACACCTGGCCTCTACATAGTAGGATGCAGACGACAAATAATCCATCAAATGAAAAATGAGATCGAGGATTACAGGGATCAAAGAGAGCTTGTAGATCGTCTAAGAAACTAGAGGGTCAAGACGAAAATCATGTTGTCACCCATGTGGGAGAAAAAAGATCTTCGCCGCATTCTCCAATCGTGCGGACACCTCCCTAAATAGGAAATCCACGTCATAGCAATGACTATAAACATAGCATGCGTGTACACCGGTACATAACCTACTTACCATTTAAAACATTTTTTTCTACATAGCCAAAGCGATCATATTATGGTACGAGTTTCCATCCTAAAAAGAACTTTGTACTTGTGATCGAAAGCATGTAGCCAGTTGCTAAAAATATTTGCAACACTACCTGGTGGGTATAAACTAAAAGCTACGACCAACGAATTTACGTTAAAGAATAAGTGTTATAGTGTCTTATCATGCTGGAAAAAAAAGCATGTTGTCTAGAATAAAAACGTGAAAACCACCCATACTCAAAATCTTCTTCTAGGATATAGAAAAACAAGGATCTCGTACCATACATTTGCAGCTTGGAGCGTGAGTGTTTTCCGTGTATACAGAAATGTAAAATCATTGGCGGGAGAGAAATTTCACATTACAAGACGGTCGAAGGAGGAAAGAGGAGGCGGCGCTCGCGGCAGTGGTGGATATTACAACAAGGAAACCAGAAGACTCGGTTTCAGAGTCAAACTTTGCATACTGACTAGGAGGCTCGATTCCTGGCGTGAATTGTCGAGGATATGACTACATCCAGGACGCCCTAGATTTAGCAATTCTATAGGGCAATTTGAACGTGGTCACATGCATGTGCTAATTAGGGGACCACTAATTGCATGCGTTGGATCTTTGGCCCGCATGGTCACGTCACCCCGCATTAAATATGAAATTCGAAAATTCAAAATGTTTTTTTCCGATTTCATCGTTGAACTAGTGGCATCGAGAACTTCGAAACTAGATCACATGTTGACATATTCCGACGATATTTTTTTGACCCAAAAGTTACCACCCATTAACACGAGTTACCAAGCAATAGTATGTAAGTTATCATCCAATTAACGATTAATTTTTGGCACATCCACTTTTGGTTGTTCTTTTTTATTTTTTCCGAGTTTTGAAGTTACTGGCTAATTTAATAAGTGAGTTGCCACTTTGGGACGATAATTGTGTCATGTACAAGTGGATAACTATACACTAAAATACATGTGCAACTCCATAAGTATTAGGGTGATAACTTTGTCAATTTGATGACGGCAAGTATACCTCAAAAACAGATGGATAACTCTATAGTTACTAGGTGTGTAACTATTATTTAGAGGGCAGGGTAATGATCTCGATCTTATGGTATATAACTATATCATGAACACGTGGGTAACTCCATAAATATAATGTGGTTACATCCACCATTGGTATCATAGTGTGAGTAACTCTATCAGTACTGGGTAGGTAACTTTTACCCAGAGAGTATTGGTAACTACATCGATTTCGTAGTGGATAACTATAACATGGACACATGGGTAACTCTACTAGTACTAGGTGGTGATGTGGGGTAAACCACGGGGAGTGGCCCGATCTAACGATGGACCCAAAGGGAAAGGCAAGAACACGAAGAACAAGTAAACGATAACTAGTGCGAACTAAAAGATTTGATCCCCGGCGACTAAACCCACGGCCGCCTCCAGAAACCAACCAACTCGGACTCGCCTTAATTGGAACAAATTCATCCCTGCGACTGGTCCACCACACCAATAGATCCCCAAGTGTCAGTTGGGAAAGATTGGAAGAACACAGACTGAATCCCAAGGGGAAAGGACGGAAATTATGTAGTAGTCTTGATACGGTACAAATACAAGAGTAATTTGGGTAGCCTTGATACGGTTCTAGTAACCTAGAAGTAGACTCACACGAGGGAAAAGAGAAAACGCTCACAAGTTACTACATCATCCTCTAACCCTAGATCCGAAGGGGGAGGTACTATTTATAGGAGGTGGGCAAAGGAGTAACTTACAAGGAGAGTGGAGGTCTTTTTCTGCGCGCAGGTAGGGGCGCCGGATGGTCCGGAGTTTCAAACGCACGATCATCTAGCGGCTGGAGCTGGTTTGGCTGCAAGCACTAGCGTGCTGTTTTCCGAGGCACCAGAAAATCCGATGCATTCTGCCAGACGATCCGGCGGCATCGAGGGGCCTGTAGCCAAGGACGAGAAGGGCCGCACCTGTTTCGGTATGTAACGACACGCATCCGGTGGCCTGGAGGACTCCGGACGATCCGGCGTGGTTGTCGCCGGATGGACCGGTAGGCGGGAGGAAATCTGCCCTATAGGGGGCGCACTTGCGCCGATATCTACCGGTAGGCTTCCGGCAGCCTCGGGTACGCCGGACAATCCGGCAGGTTGGAACTGGACGATCCGGCGACCCCAGGAGACCTTTTTTTTCTCATTTTCTTCTTTTTCTTTTACAGCCACTTGGCGATCTTCTTGGCCATCCTTGCACCTTCTTGGAGCCCTATTGGAGGGGTGTAGCTGAGCACACATAGGATGTTTTTATGAGGTAGCACACAATTCACCAGTCATCGAATTCATAGAGAGATAAGAGTGACGCCACCTTTTATTGCATAGCCTTTGCGTGTGCTCTCGTCATGGGTCCACTAGGTGTCGTATGGGGACTTTGTGGAATAGGATCGGCTGCATCATCCCCCCGCCCCTTGCGGAAAGGTCGTCCTCTACTCGTGATCATCGTCATTACTTGGACTTCCATGGAAGAGAGATAGGTTTTTGACGCTGAAGGATTTGTATACGAGGTACTTTGATTGAGGCATGTCGAGCTTGTATGCATTGTCGTTGATGCGCTTAAGTATCTTGAGGGGACCATCACCTCTTGGCTTGAGATTGGAGTTGCGCTCCTATGAAAAGTGATCTTTGCGGAAATGTAGCCAAACAAGGTCTCCTTTGTTAAACACCATGGCCTTCTTGTTCTTATTCATTTTTTTGGCATGGTGCTTGTAGTTCTTCTCAAGTGTAGCTCGTGTGGACTCATGAAGTTTCTTGATGTAGTCGACGCGTTTGTCGAAACCCATGTTTACTTGTTCGCTGAGAGGCAATGCTAGGATGTCAAGAGTGGTGTTGAGATTCAATCCATAGACGATCTCGAATGGGATCCACTTTGTAGCTTGATGAAGGGCTCTATTGTAGGTGAACTTGGCATAAGGGATGCACTCTTCCCAATTCCTGAGGTTCGACTTGATCAATGCTCGGAGGGGCATAGACAGAATGTGATTTATCACTTCCGTTTGGCCATCAGTTTGCGGGTGGTAGGCGGTGGAGAAGATTAACTTGGCTCCTATCTTGGCCATCAATTTCTTACAAAAGTATGAGGTGAACTTCATAACTCGATCCAACACAATTGTCTTAGGCACACCGTGTAGACGAACGATCTCCCTGAAAAACAGATTTGCAACATATGAAGCATCATCCGTTCTATTGCATGGAATGAAATGAGCCATCTTGGAGAAGAGATCAACAACTAAAAAGATAGACTCGATATACATTTTTTGTGCGTGCTAGTCCTAACATGAAATCCATGCTAATATCACTCCAAGGGAGGTATTGTGTAGGCAATGGCATGTAAGAACCATGACAATTGGAAGTATATTTGGCTCGGAGACATGTTGGACATCACTTGACAAGTCGTTCCACTTGGTGCCTCATCTTAGGCCAATAGTAGTTTGTGGATAGCATGGCGTAGGTATTATATCTCCCAAAGTGTCCCATGAGGCCTTGATACGTCATAAACGTATCCTTAATTTCTTATGTTCCATGTTGTTTTCATTTTGTTTCCTACATGTTTGCTATACACTTTATGTCATTTTTATCGATTTTCTAGACTAACCTATTGACAAGATGCCACAGAGCCAGTTTCCTATTTTCTATTGTTTTTAGTTTCAGAAAAGTTGTTCTGGAAATATTCTCGTAATTGGAAAATTCGAAGTCCGGAGGTCCTAGAATTCCCGAAGGTTCCACGGAGTCCCAAAGAGGCCCGGGGGGGCCACACCATAGGGCGGTGCGCCCCCTGGCCGCGCCATGATGTGGTGTGGGCCCTCCATGCCTCCACCGTCTTTGCCCTTTCGCCTATTTATACCCCCCGATACGTCAACCCTAAAAATATACCACTTTGTCCCGAGAAACACCCGAGGCCGCCGTCATCGTCATCCCGAGATTGGGACGGTTCTGGAGCTCTCCCCGGCACCCTGCCGGGAGGGAAATTCATCACCGGGCGGGTCTACACCACCATGCCCTCCTCCGAAGTGATGCGTGAGTAGTTCATGCCTGGACTACGGGTCCATAGAAGTAGCTAGTTGTTTGTCTTATCCACTTTGTACCTCATGGTTAGATCTCGTGAGCTGCCTTACATGATCGAGATCATATTTATGTAATGCTACATGTTGTGTTTGCTGGGATCTGATGAATGTTGAATGCTATGTCTTATGATTATTAATCTATCATGTTATCTTCATGCATATGTTATTTATGATCTTGGATGCTCTCTGTTATTAGTAGATTCTCTGGCCAAGTAGATGCTAGTAACTCCAAGAGAGAGTATTTATGCTCGATAGTGGGTTCGTGCCTCCTTTGCATATGTGCTCGAGTGACAGAAATGTGACGAATGGAGGATGTGATATTGCCATTAGGGAGAAAACAACGGTGTTTGCCTAGTTTACATTGTTTACATTACACACTTTGATTATTGCGATAATCTATTGCTTGCAACTTAATACCCAACGTTTGTTTGGATGATATTCAGATGGTGGATTATTAGACATAGATGCCACTTGGATGACGGTCATAGTAATCTTTATGTCTTGCATATGCACTACGGTGCAGCCTTCATTTCTGTCAATTCCCAGCTGTAATTTGTTCACCACACATGTTATTTATCTTTCACGGAGAGACACCACTAGTGAACTGTGGACCCCGGTCCATTTTCTCATACTGATAATACACACTGCTTCTACTGTTTTAACACTGCTTCCACTGCTTTCATATTGTTCTCATATTGTTTTCTACACCATACGTTTAACCTCTTTGCTCAGCAAAACCGATGAGATTGACAACCTCGCTGTTTCGTTGGGGCAAAGTGATTTGATTTTTTCGTGTAGGTTCCACGTTGCTGCTGAACCGGTAGTGCGCCCTGTCACCTCGGCTGCATCAACCTTTAGAGATTGCTTGTCCTCCTACTGGTCGATTCAACCTTGGTTTCTTTTTTGAGGGAAAACTTGTCGCTGCACTCTTCACAACCTTTCTCTTGGGGTTTACCAACATCGTCCATCAGGCCTCCTTCATGTGATTCCTTCGATAACAATAAACGAAGAGAGGACTCAGGAACACACAATTTGTTTGCTTTAAGAAAGTATCCTTGGTGCGAGTATAAGTCTTTGAATCCTCTATTTGGCAAGGACTTTTCAAAGATAGGACTAAAGATACCATCAGAAGAGTACAAAGATTTTATGATATGGGGTGGCCCGATCTTCTCTTGTGGGCAACACGAATTTTGGTGAATGATATGATAGCAAGTGCTACACTGAAAACTCTCCTTGGACAATCCATGTTGCCAATGCAACAACAATCAATACCTTTGGATATTCTCAACTACACGCTCTTGCACAAAGTAGCCACTGACTACGAAGTGGTCATGTATCTCCTTATTTCCAGTGGAACAGAAGATAACACACAGAATTTCCAAAGGGGTATACTTCAAGATGAATGCTTTAAGCAATACAATCTTGAGGTTCTGGGGTTTATTTTTAACATAGTCTAAGCTCTCAACTCGCATGTTGGAGGTACTTATTAGGGGAGGGGTGCGGCCACGATCCTCTTGTGCAAGAACGAGCCTACCCTGACTCGGATTGGACTCAATTGTCTATTAGACTCGAATTGGACTTCTAGGGATACAAACTGACCCAACTTGGGTTCAGCCAATTAGGACACGTAGGTCCTTGGGCCTAATAATAATTATGGCCCATGCTATGGCGCAGAAATAATGCATTGGGAACCATTCTCTCTTTGTTTTCCAACATCTCATGTTTTTTTTCTAGCTTGTAAACCTTGTTTTCTAGGAGGGAAACATTGTTTTCCTCAAGTATCTTCTTGTTTTCCAACTACTCCTTCTTGTTTTCCAGCATCTCTGTCTTGTTTTCCAGCTCCTCCATCTTGGTTTCCAGCTCCTCTTGATGTTCTTCTCCATCCATGTTTGTGTTATCAATAACCCTAATCATACAAAAAAAAAACGTAGACTTAGGCAGTATAAAATTCTCATAATCACAGACATCATATTCAATTATGAGTGAGTTCACGTGTTGTTCTAATAACTTGGTTCTTGATCTTGTCATTGGTCCAATTCTCACTCCATTATTTTTATCTTGAGCAGCAACATCATCATGTGTAATATTTGGTGAAGAGCTAGGGATGTCCTCATCATTTTATCTCATCCAAACCAAACACATTTATCTCAGTACGAGTAAGAAGGCATTCCATGCGGGATAATGCATCCGCAAAAACATTTTCTTCGCCCTTTTTGTATTTGATGACATAAGGAAAATATTAAATAGATACTACCCACTTAGCATGTCTTTTGTTTAAATTATCTTGACTCTTCAAATATTTCGGTGATTCATGATCGGAATGAATCACAAATTATTTTGGCCAAATATAGTGTTGCCAAACTTCCAAAACTCAAACCAATGTGAAAAGCTCTTTGTCATAAATGGGATAGTTGAGTCTAGCACCATCTAGTTTCTCCGGAGTCATAAATGGGATCTGCCAGATTCTTAGTCGACTGGATATAATCCACCGCTATCACTCCGGAGTTTCTTAAATGTCTGACAACTTTTAATCTCATTTTTATGTGCTTTGTGGACTGTGCATTGTCCTTTGAACTCTTCACCTTGACAATTATTGTTTGATTGTCACAGTTCATAAGGATAGCCGGTACTGGCTTTTCAACCACAGGCAAGTCCATCAAAAGATCTCGAAGCCATCCTGCTTCGACACTAGACGTGTCTAATGCTGTTAATTCTGCTGCCATTGTCGGTCTCGTTAAGATCGTTTGCTTGCAAGACTTCAAGTACCGAAGGATATCCACTGTAGTGAAGTCCATGGTTCATGGTACCTTTCAGATAGCGCATAATTCTTTCTACAGCATGCCAATGCACATCACCCGGATTGGAAACAAACTGGCTTAATTTGCACACAACAAACATGATGCCAGGCCTCGTAGCGCTCGCTAGGTACATGAGTGAACCAATTACTTGAGAGTACCTCAGCTGATCCTTAGTTGTGCCTTCGAACTTTCGAATCCGCACACTAGGATCATATCGTGTTGGAGAAATTTTGCAGTCCGAATATCCAAAACGACTCAAAATCTTCTCAACATAATGGGATTGCAGAAGTGTAATCCCACCCTCATTGTCTCTCAATAGCTTGATGTTCAAGATAACATCAGCCACACCAAGATCTTTCATCTCAAAGTTCTGGGATAGAAACGACTTAACCTCATTGATTACTTTGAGGTTGGTCCCAAATATCAGTATGTCATCAACATACAAACACAATATAACTCCTTCGCCCCCACCATGGCGATAGTATACACATTTGTCAGCTTCATTAACAACAAAGCCAACAGATGTTAAAGTTGTATTGAACTTCTCATGCCATTGCTTAGGTGCTTGTTTCAGCCCATATAAAGATTTCATTAACTTGCACACATTTCCTTCTTGACCATCTATCACAAAGCCATCTGGCTGTTGCATATAGATTTCCTCGTCTAGCTCACCATTTAGGAAAGCCGTCTTAACATCCATCTGATGGACGAGAAGACCATGTGAGGCCGCCAACGAGAGTAATACTCGAATGGTAGTCAGTCTGGCCACAGGTGAATAAGTATCGAAGAAATCTTCATCTTCTTTCTGGGAATAACTCTTGGCCACAAGTCTAGCCTTGTACTTTTCAAACGTACCATTGGGCCTAAGCTTCTTTTTGAACACCCACTTACATCCTAATGGTTTATAGCCATAAGGACATTCAGTGATCTCCCACGTTCCATTAGCCATGATGGAATCCATCTCGCTACGGACCGCTTCTCTCCAGTATTCAGCATCTGGAGATGCATAAGCTTCTGAAATAGAAGTGGGAGTATCACCCACAAGGTACACAAGGAAGTCATCACCAAAAGACTTTGCAGTCCTCTGTCTCTTGCCCATACCAAGGGTTTCCTCGTCATCCTTCTCGGGATTTTCGTCATGTGTTTGTTCATAATATTTCATAGGAATGGCAGGCTCAGGAGTCTCCTCTGATTCATGTCTATAAGTGCTTTGCATATCTCTCATAGGAAAAATATCCTCAAAGAATGTAGCATCTTTAGAATCCATAATTGTACCGACCTTCACGTCAGGTACCTCAGATTTCACTACTAGAAATCTATAGCCAACGCTATTCTTAGCGTAGCCCAAATTAACGCAATCCACGGTCTTTGGTCCAAGTTTACGCTTTTTGGGATCGGCACATTGACTTTCGCTAAACAACCCCAAGTACGTAAGTACGAGAGTGTTGTTTTTATCTTCTCCCATTGCTCATAGGGAGTGATATCATTATCTTTCGTCGAAACTTTATTCAGGACATGACATGATGTCAATATAGCCTCCCCCACCATGCCTTGGATAAACCCGATGTATCTAACATGGCGTTAACCAAATCTGTTAGAGTACGGTTTTTCCGTTCGGCAACCCCATTTGACTGAGGTGAATAAGGAGGCGTCCTCTCTTGAATAATACCATGTTCCGCACAGAAAGAATCAAACTCATTAGAGAAATACTCTCCACCATGATCTGACCGGATTCGTTTAATTTTATTTTCAAGTTGATTCTCAACTTCTGCCTTATAGATTTTAAAGTAGTGTAGAGCCTCATCTTTAGTGTTTAACAGATATACATAGCAATACCTAGTGGAATCGTCTATTAACGTCATGAAGTATCTCTTTCCACCTTTAGTTAACACACCATTCATCTCACAGAGATCAGAATGTATAAGGTCTATGGCGCCAAGTGTCTCTCCTCCGCAGCCTTGTGGGGCTTACGAGGTTGCTTTGCTAGCACACACGAATAGCACTTAGAACCTTTAGCTAAAGTAAAACTTGGAATTAAATTTAATTTTGCTAACCGCGTCATGCAACTGAAACCAACGTGACAAAGACGTGAATACCAAACTTCTGTTTCATCAACACACGAATGAATATTGTTCACGACTTTATTACAGAAATCAACGAGGGAAAAGCGGAACAGACCTCCGCACTCATACCCTTTTCCAACAAACAGTCCATATTTCGTTACAACTACTTTATTAGACTCAAAAACCAACTTAAACCCTTCTCTACATAGAAGGGAGCCACTAACGAGATTCTTCTTGATGGCTTGGAAATGCTGCACATTCTTGAGCTGCACGATCCTTCCCGAAGTAAACTTCAGATCGACCATGCCAACACCAAGTACAGAAACACTTGCGACGTCCCCATCAATACGGACTCGTTCCTTGTGACCTGATAAGAAGAAAACAATAAGATGTCAGCACACACATGAATATTTGCACATGTGTCAATCCACCAATCAGTAGACTGACAAACTGAAAATACAGTAAGCAAATTACCATATCGAGATGCCCTATTCTCATTGTTGCTCACAATCATGTTGACAACCTTGAAATTTTGTCCTGGCTTCTTGTACTTGTTTGGGTACTTCACAGCTCAGTGTTCTAGTGAACCACAAGTGAAGCATCCATCTTTCTTCTTATCCTTCTTGAAGGTCTTCTTAGCCTTCTTCTTGAAGTCGGTATTCTGCTGCCAGTCCTCGCCTTGTTCTTGTGGGAGTTGTAGTTCTTCTGTACCATATTGGCCGCAGAAGTCCCTTCGTTCCCTTTTCCATGTGAGTCTTTTGCCCTCGAATTCTGCTCAACACTCAGATGGCCGATGACATCCTCTACTAAGAATTCACGCCTCTGATGTTTCATAGTAGTGACAAAATTCCTCCAGGAATTAGGCAGTTTGGCGATTATGCATCCTGCGACATACTTGTCCGGTAGCACGCACTTGAGAATTTCAAACTCCTTAGCGATGCACTGTATCTCATGAGCCTGCTCCAATACAGAACGGTTTTTGACCATTATGTAGTCATGAAACTGCTCTATACTGTACATCTTGCAGCCAGCATCGGTTGCGCCGAATTTGGATTCGAGCGCCTCCCATAAGTCCTTGGCAACCCGCGTATGTAAATAAACTTATCTCCGATCACGCTTAGAACGCATCCAACAAAGACGACGGTGGCATCCCTAAATGCCTTCTACTGTTCAGGAGTAATCCTTCCCGTGGGAGTGACAACGGCGACCCAGAACACGTTCATGGTCGTGGGCCATAAGATTGTTTTGGTCTGCCAATGCTTAAAGTACGTCCCCGTAAACGGGTCCGGTTTCAGTGCAGTAGCAAAAACATGAATCGAAAATTGCCTACACATATTAGGTTTTTGGATTGTTAAGAATTTAGGTAATTTACAAATTAAATTAATCCAAGTATAAACCATGAACATGACGTAAACATACTGATAATTAACCATGTTCCTGCATACTAGATTGATAGTAGATACATCTACGCAAACTCCGGTCGCATCCGCGGTGCCGCTCGCCAAGCGAAAGACCGGCTTCGGCCCCATCATCGCCGGATGGAAGCAGTCTCCATCACCGTCACCGCGCCCGTCGCCGCACCCGACGCCTGCGTGGTTCGTCGAAGGTGACCCCCTGGGCGGTTTCAACCCCAACCTCACCTTCCCATACCATCCGCCGACGATGTACGGCGCATCGCCGGGCTACGCAGCTTCCTCGTCCCACCGCCGTGCGATCATGGCCGGGTTGCAGACCCAGGACAGCAGCTACATGGATGAGATCATCGTCGCCGGCTCGATGGCGGCGGCGGCGAGCCCGGGCTTCCTCGAGCAAAGCGTGGAGTTTTTCGCGCAGGGCGGCGGTGACTACGGCGAAGGCTGCTCTAGCGGCACGCAGGCGACGGAGGTGCAGGGCGGCGCTGAGGAGATCGACAAGACGCCGCTAGCACCAGAGGGAGCAGATCCGGCCGAGGACGGCCGAAAGCGTCGTGGTCCTGGCCGTCCCCGCAAGGAACCCAAGGCAGCTCCCTCGTCCCCCGTCGAGCCTCGCATCAAGTGGACGCACAGGGAGGATGTCCTCCTCGCCGAGGCGTGGAAGACAATCAGCATGGACCCCATCGTCGGCGCCAACCAGCACATCGACAACTACTGGAAGCGGGTGAAGACTGCGTACGACGAGCGCCGGATGATCGACCCCGACTTCGCCTCATGCGTCACCGACCGCGGCCAGAAGGCCATGGCGAACCATTGGGAGAACATCCAGGCCGCCTGCAACAAGTGGCACGGCATCCAGGAGGAGGTCGCGATGAGGCCGAAGAGCGGCGCCAACCGCGAGATGGAGCTCGTCCGGATGCTCGAGGTGTACAAGAACGACGAGGGCTCCGACTTCAAGTTCCTCCACGTTTTCGTCGTCATCGAGGGGTGCGAGAAGTGGGCGGAGGTGCGTTGGTCGATCGGCAAGGGCAACGAGTACGTCCCCGACGCTGTGGCTGCCTGTGCGTCCGAAGGACGACCGCCGATGGGCCACAAGAAAGCCAAGTTGGCAAGGGACGGCGTGCCGGCAGCAGCAAAGCTCCAGGCGTCCATCGAGACCTGCATCGCCGACGCCCAGACCCAGGCCGGCAAAAGGGAGGAGATCGCCAAGCAGAGATGGGCGGCGCTCATGGCCAACTCCCAGGTCAAGATCGACCTACTCAGGACTGGCACCGCGGCGAAGAAGAGGAACAACGACCTCGCCTTCCTCACGGGGGGCGACCCGGCCGCGATGACCCCCGAGGTGAGAGCTTGGTTCCTGGCGCAGTGCACTCTCATCCTGAGCGACATCAGCCCGGCTCCGGCCCCGACTACGTCGTCGGACGGCACGAGCTACGCAACTGCGCCGCCGAGCACGCACATCGACCTGGAGGATGCCGCGCCCGTCGTCGACAAGCACGCCGAGCCCGTCGTCGACCTGGAGAATTCCGCGCCCGTCGTCGACAAGGATGCCGCGCCCGCCGTCGACCTGGAAGATTCATCTCCCGTCGTCGACCTGGAGGATGCTGCGCCGAGCTCGGCGCCTGCTCCGACCCCGGCCGACGCCTCTGCCTGATCGCCCACCTATGCCCACGCCGCGCGCCCGACTGTGCTTCGATCGAGACTATTTGATCGTCCAACTGTGGCGTTTTTTGTAGTATGTTTGCCCAAACTATGGCTGCTGTGATCGCCGAACTCGGGCTCTATTTTGGGGCGGGAAGAGGAACTTTCAAAATATTATCGCCGTTCTGTTATCTGGGTCGCCGAACGGCTGGTAAAATAACCCCCCCCCCCCCCCCCCCCCCCCGGTTTTTATGCGGGGCGCCAAACTGAAACCTAGGGGGGCAAACGGCTGGAGATGCACTTAGAGATTAAATAGAAATTGACTAATGGGCTAAAATGAATCTATATAGGGAGCACGGCTAGGTCGCGCGATGGAATAAAGGAAAGAGATAAGGAAAGAGGACGGGGAAGAAACTAGACGGGAATAAGCCTGGTGGTGGTGTGCTGTCGTGTGTTGTGCGTGGGCCAGCTTGGACACGCCGCGCTCCAGACGGGGGCTGCCTGACGTTCCGCACCCCCGAGGATTCATAGCGTTTTCCTTAAAATAAAGGGCTCCTTGGAGCCCGGTGTCAAAACAATACACTCGAACAGCGACTATAATTCTTATCCGCTGCTTATATTTCTTTTGTGAGCGCCACAGATGGATAGGCATGTTTGGTTCCTAGCCAGATTTTGCCACAATTTTATTTCTATGTTGTGGCATCCCAACAAAAGTGTGGTGAAGAAATTGGCACTAGTGTGGCAAGTTGTGGCAAAACTACGTGTCTATGACAGTAAGACATGCTGCTAACAAAGTGCGGTATGCCACAGTTATGGCAGTGAAACAAAACACTTGTGGCAAAGTTTGGCAATGTGTGGTTATGAACTAAACATGTCCTACATACTTGGAGACTCAATGCAAGTGAATACTCAGAATTTTGTAACCTGCGAAATTCATGTGAATTCGTTGTAGTCAGTTCCTCATTCCTCAAACAGAGATGAACCTTCTTTCTCAGGCAAAAACAAAAGGGAGCAACGCATATCCCTATTTTCAAGTTATACCTCATAGGCTCCTAGCAATTAACAGATCACTGAATTTTGACCCGTTTCTACAACAACATTGTTAGACCGACTCACCAAGTCTAGAAACACAAATACAGCAAGATCTCCAAGGCAAAAATATCTGTCTGGAAGAGATTATCAGGAACAGAAATACAGTGGGGACATGATCATCTCTTGGAGGTGCACCTCTGGGTGCATTGAAAAATCAACGAAATCTCAAGGGCTAACCGCTCGTCGTAGATATCATAGAATGGATGTGACCCGGACAGAGTGGTCTGCAGAACCGGTAACATAGATTGGCAGCGTGGGATGCCAGTCCACACTTGTTACAGGTCCACTATGAGGAAGTGTTCTCAGCCCACTTTCGTGGCCTTGCACCTGAAAGGAAATAGTTGATTGATACGTATGCTCTACTTTGGCAAAACGAACTTGGGAGCGGATCATGTGGAAACCTGGTATATCGGGGCCCGGACCAAACCCGACGTAACAAGGAGCCTCTTGCCGTTAGAATCCAATGCTACCTCATGCATGCGTTTGCTAAAGCTCTCTGTGTTGCAAAACCTGGTCACAGAAGACTAGAAATAAGCAAGGAATGCTTCACAGTTGCGTAATACGCCAAACATCGTATACCATGCAGTTCTGGCAAAATACAAGTTCAATCATGTAGAACATTCAAGTAATCTAGCAGTTTGTGTGCACGACAAATACCACTAGCCGGACTGCCTATATGTAGCTTACTCCTGCGCAAATAACAAGATTTTTTTTTTCAGATCTTCACCTAGTACCAAGAAATCTACCATGAAACAGATATCTGAGGCTCTGCATTCGTACGGGATAGCTCAAGCGCATTAGGAAGAAAACAGAGAAAAAAACTAATTATCACTTCTGTGTCCTAATAATTTCTAAATTCGGTGCTAGTGTTCCACAGATCTCATACATAGGAAGGGCTTCGGAGGAATACTTGTGGGTTGACAAATAGTTTGCTGTGTTAAGTCTGTATGCCATACCAAAATTCAGAGGAATGCATTAGCATCAAGATCTTGCTACGAAATAATTGTTTTGCCTGAAACTAAATAGTTGAAAACTGAACCATGTGTACTCACACACATTATCAGACTAGCACCTCTTTGGAATGGCTACAAAATTATTTTACATACTGCAAGAGTGGATATACATGGCAAACAGATTTATCATATATGCAGACTTGACATTTTATACACTCTTCATTACTCCAATAAGTGGAACCGCGGGAATGAGGAGAACGTATCAAAGCAACACTAGTTGTCATTTGAAATTCAGTAATGATTCACCAAACGTCAAATACTCTTACCTACTGCAATCTCTTGACCAAAGAATCTGACCTTGATTGTGCAAGCTCCACTCAAATATCTAAAGATCATACAGTAAACATTAGATACAATACAACCATGCAGGCTAGCCAAAGATTATGGAGCATATACTTGAATATGAAAATCAATTCATACAAGTGTGGAGTGAAAATTAAACTATAAAAATGTTATAGCTGTTATTTTACTTAAACCTGATTAAGTATTCAAATGTAAAATATTGTAAACTCATAGGGTCCAATGCTACATATGGTTCATAGTTCATAGTACTACCATTGTGTCCTATACTTACAGATATACATTAACATAGTTACTTGCAATTACACAGTAAAAGAGGCTAATATACCTTTCCATCTGAACCTAAACTGAAGATACTTGTTTCAGCTGGCCCAAAAAGAACTGAGCTGACAGGAGAATCATGGGCGGGCCATCCAGTGATTTGAAGACCAGCAGACATGTCTATGTGCAGTCAAGGGAATACTATGAGCTCCAACAAGCATAAAAGACAAATGGTATCTCATAGAAACAACGTAACCAAGTGCCCTCAAGCAATAAGTGATGTCAAATATCAAGTCAAAGGGACATAATAAAGATGGTGAAGGAATATTGCACTATAAGGATACCAAACATGTGAATCATTCCATCTGTTGCAGAGGCTGCCAAGATCTTCCCATTGTGATTGAAGCAAACAGAAGTAATAGCAGGCGGATCCTCGCCAAGAGGGAGGACTGTCTTCACAATAGAAGAAAAGAATATATCAGAAAGGTCACCGGCTAGAGTCTTCACAATAGAATCTCATAGGTTCAAGATAAGGGGATGAAATAAAAATCAGTACCAGAGGCTTCCATGTTTTCATATGCCATACTGTCAAGGAAGCAAATCCTGTTCTGTCAAATATAGTTGATCCATGCCTGAAAAGTAAGTTAAGCTGAAAATAAGACAGTTTAGTTGCAAGTACAATAAGACAATGGTATTAGTGAAGTATTATTTATATAGTTTAAATGATATGTGAAAAAGGAGAAAATGGCAATGCTGCTGTCAGAAAACAAAAAAAAGTAACAGTTCATTTATGTATGAGAAAGAAGCTGAAAGCTTGCAGTAACTGACAACATATTTCTTATGACGTATGAGATCCAAATTTACCGTCTTGACGCAGCTGCAGAGACGAACACAGGGTCTACAGGGCTACATTTCAAATCAAGCACACTGCAAGAAATTGAAAAGCTTCGTCAGCATGGCTCTAATTTTGAGCACAGAAAAAACAGGTGATAACTTCTAACCTTGGGAAATCTTTGGATGTACTCAGGTCACAAACAACTCTCTTTGCATCAGCATTCCAAGCTTTAATACCTCCATTAGCTGTGCCTATGAGCAGCTATTGTCAAGAGAAATAGACGATAAAATAAAAATCTCAAATATGTTCTTCAAAGGTGAAATGAAGTGTAAAAACTAATGTGATACAGTTCAAATATTTAATAGACATACCAAGCGGTCAGATCTGCATTCCCAAGAAAGTGTGCTGACTTCAGCCCCACAGTATATAGTGGCATTTTTAGATGATGGTGTTGACGAGTCATATGTCCAGATTCTTTATAAGAGTTCAAAAATCAATGCGTCAAAATCTAGAAATTTCAGTTAGGCAAACAACAGAGATAGCAAAATTACCTCACTGTGCCATCAGTCGATGAACTAGCAATATTTGTTCCAGAAGCAGAAAATCGACAGCTACTTATTGAACTGTTATGGCCTAAAAATGTTTCCTGTTAGCAGGTTTAATTAGTCATATAGGAAACCCTGAAAATGGATGATTACTAGGGATAAACTATAGCTTACCTGAAAACCTACTTTCACTTCAGGAAAGTCCTCCTCTGTCACTAAAATCTGCTCATTATCTGCAAGAAAAGAAACATAATATACTTCAAGGTTTCCATATAGAAGACGGATATAATGTTGTAAATAGGGGCTTATGGCACAAGCATTGAAGACAATCAATATTGAAAATTATGTTTGGTGATTGGGATCAATGCTGGAAAGCAATGGTATATTGTTGAGGATGGTAGCCACAGAATCAAAGCAGGGTGGATAAGTGGCGACAAGCATCTGGCATCCTATCTGACATGAAGGTCCCTCAAAAGCTATAAGGTAAGTTCTATAGGACGGCAATCAGACCTGTGATGCTATATGGAGCAAAATGTTGGCCACTAGAAGACAGCACATCCAACAAATGAGTGTCAAGAGATGTGCATGCTAAGGTAGATGTCTGGCCATACAAGAAAGGACCGAATCAGGAACGAGGTAATATGGGATAGGGTAGGTGTGGCAGTGATCGATGAGAAGCTTGTCCAACACCAACTAAGGTGGTTTGGGCATATCCAACGGAGGTCTCCTGAAGCATCGGTGGATAGTAGGATTCTAAGGGGTGGCAAAAATGCTAAGAGGCAGGGGGCAACCAAAGTTGACATGGGAGGAGGCAGTAAAAAGGGACTTGGGGGATTGGATGCACCTATAGATCTGAAACTTGATAGGATTGCATAGAAATCAGTAATCCATGTGCCTGAACCGTAATTTACTTTTCTTGTACTCCCTCCGTCTCATATTAATTGTCTTAAAGTTGGACAAAAGTGGATGTATCTAGACATATTTTAGTGTTAGATACATCCATTTTTGTCCAACTTTGAGAGAATTAATTTGGGACGGATGGAGTACTTTGATTTTTTTTTTTTCTCGCTTTGGTTGCCACAGGTTATTGTTGGGTTTCATCTCTAGCCTACCCCAACTTGCTTGGGACAAAAGTCTTTGTTGCTGTATGTTCGTTGATGCATAAAAGTAATTCAATGTATGGTAATATTGGAAATACATGGTGGAGAAGAGAGTTCCACATTTAATGGAAGTAAAAAAGAAAAGGTAAGAACTAGATCATTAGTTACCTCACAAACAAACAGTAATGAATTATACATACAGCATCAGAAAACTTGAGAGTCTCAAGAAACATATGCCATGAATAAAATAGCTAGTAAAAAGAGCCAACCTGCATTGCTCATCTGAGAAGATCCAAGTAATTTTCCGTCTCTTGTAGAAGATTTCGCTGAACTCGGAGTCTGTAAGTCAAGACCCTGTACAGTTCTACTTGAAGTTGAGGATTCTTCATAGACTCCTGAGATATTGTGTCCCTCAAGAGAGGATGTAGTAGTCCTGAGTAAATTTGTGTGCCCGAAATCAGCACTACTATCATTCCTGTATTTATCAGTTGAGAAATATTTAGCAGACTTCCTATGGCGCTTGAAACTTTTGTCAGTCCTAGCAGTCACATTTTACTTAATTCTCTAGCATCTAAATTGGTATGCTATGTAAACTAATGGTAAAGGAAACTAAGAACACTTGATCCACATAATTTTTCGCAAACAGATGATAGCTGAAGGATCCATATACTAATTACAAAGGCCTTGTGTAGATAGATGAGGAATATTGCAGTGCAAAGAGCATAGCTTTACCTTTTCAACAAAGATAGTTCATCTTCCTTCACCTCTAACAACGCTTGTAGCTCTGACAATTTGTTATTCAGCTGTTTTATGTCACTCTTGAGGCATTTGATAGTATTCTTTTCAGTGCTAATCTTCATAAGAGCTGGGATTCGTGGAAACCTTAAGGATAAAACAGTGTTGAAGAAAACTATAATATATAGCTTGACTATCGACAAGAACAATCGTAAAATTATAACTCAGGTAAGGATTTCACATGTATTATGAAAGATGAAAAACACCCTGCTAACTTGACGAGTAGAACTAATAAGATACTGCAAAAGGATATGAGTACCACTGAATACCCCACTCAAAAAGTTCCGAAACGAAAGAACCAAGGTGTCTGACCATTCTTTGGAGAAATACATACGGAATTGTGGATCCAAGCCTGGGTTTTTAATATACGGTATAGCTGCATAGTATTATTGAGATCAACAAAGCATAAGTACAATGCAGACACAGTTGGGAACAGGGTATTAGAATGCTAAGAAGACGTACCAAACCATGCTAGCCAATCTTCACGCTTTTGCATCAGATAGTTGCCACTTGCACTGAAGAATTCAACAACTTTTTCTTGCCTTCCAGATTTCAAAGCATTTACGACGTAATACCGTAGTATTGATTGCTCCAGTTTGACGACCGTCGAGTAATGCACTGTGTCCGTAGGTGAAGTGAAACATTGCTTAAAAAAGCTAAAGATGCTTAGCAGTCTATCCAGTTGGTACTTCGGTATATACACTGAGAACACCAAATCTAGGATCTTGTCTACTTCAAAATTCCTGCCAATCTCAGTAGACAATTCTGCCTCGTAAGCTTGCAGCGTATTGGTTAAACCCCTGAACACGAGAAACTCTCTCACGAGTTCTTCGGCATACTGCACGTTCTCCATTTCTGCCCAGTGATATTGTAAATTGTAAGAAATAACAATTAAGAGCACAAAACTGTAAGCAGAGAAAATACGCGCGACAACAATGATTCTACCTTAGTATCTGAAGAAGGTTGATTCCCCTCAATAAAGCATATGGTCTCAGACAATGTCAAGAAGGGCGGATCTAGATGGTGTTCCGGGTGTACAGCGGCACGCCCATAAATTGAACAGGCTAATGGGGCTAACTAATCACTGGATGAAAACACGCTCACACCTCAAAACCGAATGGTCAAAGATTTGCGGACGGGGCGGAGACAGCAGGAACGCGATGTCGCGACGAGGAACGGCGATGGCGGCAACGCGCGTGAGAGGTGGAGGTAGTTGGGAGCGGGCAGGAGCGTGGGGCGAGATTGGGGCGTCGGCGGTGACGGTATGCCGCGGCAGTACGGCACGGTGGCCTGGTACACTGCAGCTGTAGGGCAGTCGGGATTTGGTAGGTCAAGACTCGGGAGGAAGAGCAGCTGGGCAACGAGAAAGTTCAGGAAAGAGGAGCATAATTTGGTGAAATTTTACATTCCTAACGTTTTGTGGCAAACCATTTCACATAATGATCCAGAATTAAAAAACCTGCAGCATAAGAGCAGAGCCCTTAAACCCTAAAATCTGTAAAAATAACTGATTTTTTTACAGTTTTGAGCGAAAAAATGCGTAGACTAGACCTCTTTAACCCTTAAACCCTTCAAAAAATTTAGAGTCTCAACCTGGGAATCCCGTTTCAAACTGTAAATTTGAGGGTTGGGGGCAAACCCTCCCCCAACCTGTACTCCACGAAACCCTCGCGCTGGAGGGAGTTTTCAGCTCCCGTCCCCGCCCCCGCGCCGCCTCCGGCCCTCCCCGCGCCGCCCCGCCGTCGGCGGCCACCGTCCGCCCCTGCCCGGCCCCGCCTCGCCCGCCCCGCGCCCGACCCCGCCTCTCCCCGTCGCCGCCGCCCGCCTCCGCCCCGCCTCGCCTGCCCCCGCCCCCGCCCCCGGTCGTCCTCGCCCCGCCGTCCCCGCCCGCGCCGCCGACAAAGTCATGGACAATGAGTACTCAATGGGGTACTATCTCACCGATGGCATTTATCCCGAATGGGCAACTCTTGTGAAGTCCATCAAGGAGAAAAATGGGATGCCCTTAACCAGAAAAGAGGTTCATTTCACAAGGGCACAAGAGGCAGCCCGCAAGGATATTGAGAGAGCTTTCGATGTCTTGCAAGCAAGGTTTGCCATAGTTCGGGGTCTGGCTCGGTTTTGGGACAGGAAAACATTGGTGAACATCATGAAGTGTTGTGTGATTCTACACAACATGATCCTAGAGGATGAGAGGGGGTTAGACTTGCCTTGTTTCTATGACAATGTTGGTACACATGTGCAACCGGAAAGAAACCCTTCTCGTGTACAAGTTTTTCTTCAAGCACATCGCGACATTGAAGATGCAGCCACTCGTGGTCAGCTCCGTGATGATCTAGTAGAGCACCAGTGGCAGTTGAATGGGCAGCGCCGTGGCGCATGATCTATCTTTCTTCTATTTGTTTCGAACAATTATTGTTGTATGATCCAACATTTTTGTAATAATTTGAATGATTATTGTTTTATGTGCTTCAATGTACTATTCGGTGTTGTAATAATAAGTACAATGATTATTGTTTTATGTGAAATGTGATGATATTTGTGATATGTGAAATGATAATATGTGATGAAAGATGTGATATGTCATATGGCAGTTTTAAAGGTTGGGTTGAGGAAAATACTAGAACCCTCAAATCCAACCCTTATAACGGAAAATTATGTTTTAAGGGTTGCATTTGAGGGTTCTAGTATTTTTCCCTGTTTTTCAATCCGTAAAAGTGCACAAGAAGGGCCATTCACAACCCTCAAAACTGCTATAAGGGTTTGAGGGTACTACTAGAGTTGCTCTAACACCCCGCCCCTAGGGCGTCACGCGGTCACGCCTACTGCTTAACACCCTGCACCGAGCGAGGCCTCAGCACATAGGGCTAAGTTGAACGGCGCAAATGGCGGCGTTGTACCGATCCGCATAACGCGTTGGTCTGAGGCGTTATACAACTGAAAAGATGCGTGCTGTCCCACTCTGTTACCCACTCCACTTCTTCTTCCTCTAACTTGATAGCTTGTGCCCCTCCCTCTCATAGCCATTTCTTCATTTCCCCTCCAAGCCCTCCAAATCGAAGGGTTTTCTCCATGGAATTCATTTACTCTTGAGTTTCCAAGTGTCGGTGTATCGAGGAACTAGGCACGGCGTGAGGTGCCATACCCCGGAGTAGAAAGTGAGGGCTAAACGCAAGGGAAAGTGTTGGTGGCAGGTTGCACAAGGATTTACTCAGTTACTCAGGTTCAGTTTAACTGGTGGCGGCCCCTACTTTCTGCAAATTTCACTATGAAGGCAAATGTCTGGTATAGAGTACAATGAGTTCGACCCCTTAGAGTTCCTCCCGTCTGGATTTATATAGATATGCGGACTGGGCTTACAAGATCAGATTCCAGCCGTACATCTAGCTAACCTAACTATCGATGGTTGCGGTGTCTGGCTCCTTCTCCAAGTCAGAGTCCTCATGGGCCTCCGCCTTCTTACACGCCGGATCTCCGTCTTATGCATCGGCCTTCTGGGGTGCCCTACAAGGCCTCCTGCCTTGTAACCACGTGGGGCACCCTGACACTCCGGCTTTAGGGCTATGTCGGATAGTACCCTATCTGACATAACCCCAATAGTAGCCCCCGGAGAGGTCTGAGTTCCCTCGTCAATGTCGTCTGTCTTTGTCGAATCAAGGTGGTTCTTGAGCTCAAATCTTTCCCTGAAGAATTGAGTGGCATTCGTCTTTGACAACATTAAGACGTAAGCAGTTCCAGTCCTTAAGCCGGAAATGTTCAAATCCATCTTCTTGGAGGAATCTTTGCGAAGTGGCCGCTGTCAGATGCGCTAGCCTCTATCCATAGTGTGTGGGCCCGGCAGTTTGAACGCCGCACGAAAACCGGAAGGAAATCGGCTCACTACGCTTTTCACGAGCGTAAATCTAGGCGTCGTGGAGACAACGCACGATCACCGCAGTAACTTCACACCGTGTGGCGCTCATCCGGCACGTCTCCAACGGGCGGCACGAATCGTCGGGCACGCGATATAAGGCATTTTTACCTCTCCTCTCCCCTCACTTCTACCATTCCAAATCCACCGCGCCTACTTCTCTCCCAGAGCTCCTCGAGCACTCGGTGCTAACTCTGGCGAGGGAACACAGCGCGCACATAGTCGCACCACCGGCCATCTCCATGGAATCCAAAGAGAGTGCGGTGCAGATGCCCTCGAACACCGATGCAGCAGCGACTGAGAATCTCGCCTTCACGCCACTTTCTCCCACGGCGGATACCATTCTTGACGATGGCGGTTTCGCGGTGGTGGTGACCTCCCACGACACCACAACCACAGCTTCGACTCGCGCCGCCCCTTCCGTGCTTAGCATGGGCGACAATGCGACCCAGAGGGCTACGAGGCCTTCGCTACCTCTGTCGGTGCCAACTTCAGCCACACGCGGAGGCGGAGGTGGAGACGGTCGGCAGGGAGGTCTAATGACCCACAAGTGTAGGGAATCGCAACAATCTTCGCGGGTAAATATAGCCCAGTTTATTTATTTGGCGCAAGGGAGACAAAGAATATTTATAAGCCTTAACAACTGAGTTGTCAATTCAGCTGCACCTGAAAAGTATATTGCTTCACACAATTTATTAGCAGTAACGGTGATATAATGGCAGCAGTGGTTTAATAGTAAGAGTAGCAGTAAAACAGTAGTAGTAATAGTAACAGCGAATGTAAACGGATAAAGTATCAGTGCTAAAAATATTGTAGGCATAGGGATGGATGTACGAGCGTTGCATGAATGAGATTAACCATGTAATAGAGGTAAGAAAGGGCAGCACAAATATATAAGAGAGTATCCAAGTCACAAACTATCATAGGCGTGTCTCCCTAGAATTGTCGTACGTGATTGCAATAAGAACTTGCACGACATATGTTGTCCTACCATCCCTTTGCCGAGGGGCCAAAAAGTAACTAATGATAATTAAGGTACTTGTTCTACCATGCACCGGAGCAAAGCATTAACATATGGTGGAAACATGTAATCCTCGAACTAGAGTCCATTCCCTCCGATATCCCAACCATGTCACCTTGGGGTCTCGAGTTCCGGACAATAATAGGTGTATAAAGCTACTAGATATGATCCAAAACAACAATTATAATCGTGAAAACACTACTTATTCAGATCTGAAATCATGGCACTCGGGCCCTAAGTGACAAGCATTAAGCACTCCAAGTTGCAACAACGACAATAAACAACAATACTGGATACTAGGCATCAAGCTCTAACAATCTCGTGATCTATTACATGACTAATCTGATCCAATCCCTACCATCCCCTCTACCTATAACAGGGAATTACTCACACATCGAAGGGGGAATAATGGAGGGTTGATGGAGAGGTGATGGAGATGACGATGGCGATGATCTCCCTCCAATCCTTGTCGCAGGGTGTCAGAACAGGAACTTCTATCTCCCGAACTAGGGTTTCGGGTGTCGGTGGAGCTGCGGATCGTTTTCGGGAAAATCCTTTGGGGGTTCTCAGTTTTAGGGACGAAGGCACCTTTAGCCAAAGGGCACCCTGGGGTGGTCCCAGTCACCTAGGGGCCCCCAGGCGCGTCCAAAGGGGGTGTGGCTGGTGAAAGTAAAGTATAGGCACCTAGAGGGGGTGAATAGGTGCTACGACCAATTTTAATTTTTCTTTAACAATTAGGCTTGACACAAAGGTAAATTATCTATAGGATGCAACTAGGGTAAATTTACCTATATGACAAGTCAAGCACGATAATAATACAAGCAAGTGTAAAGGAGGAAGGGAACGAGGTAACCGATATGAAGCACACGAAGACATGATGTATTCCCGAGTTCCTCCTTGTTAAGGAAGTACGTCTCGTTAGAGGGGTGTGAGCTCTCCACAAAGGCCTACTCAACGCCACAAAGGCCTCACCCTATTCTCCGATGAACCCCGCCACAAAGGCCTAGTCCACCTTCCACTATTGATCCCCTTTGAGGCGGGAATCGAGTCCTTTACAAACAAGTTTGGGGCACGCACCCACAACCAAATTGGGGGCTCCCAACAATCTCAAATCACCAACAAGTAGCAAGATGTCTAGGTTCTCCACAAGAGGAAACCCTAGGCTAGATCCCTCAAGCTAGAGAGGGGGAAATGAAGAACGGCTCGGTGAAGATATAGATCGGGGCCTTCTCCTTCAATCCTCCAAGTATCAACAAGTTTGGGTGGAGGGATTGGGAGAAATCTAACTTTAGAGGCTCAATAAATGCTTGTATTTAATGCTGGAGCGAGCAACCTCTTGGGGAAGAAGGGGATGGGGTATTTATAGCCCCTCCCCAAACTAGTCATTTGACCCTTTTTCGTGCCTAGCGGTACTACCGCTGGGGCCAGCGGTACTACCGCTACCTGGCAACGTGAGCGGTACTTGGGAGTCCCAGACACAGGGCATGAGCGGTACCACCGCCAAAGTATCGTGGTACTCCAGCAGCGGTACTACCGCGAGTGCACACTGGTCCTACCGCTGGCCACAACTTCGAATTAAATCGAAGTGGATGGCGGTAGTACAAGGTCACTACCGCCCTAGTACCGTAAACGTTACCGTGAAAAAATCCTTGCCAGCGGTACAAGGGCCGGTACCGAGGGCGGTACTACCGCTTCCTGGAGGCAGCGGTACTACCGCCAGTCAGTAGCGGTACTGCCGTTGAGCAAGGTTTTGCTCGAAGATCAATATGACCACAGCGGTACTACCGCTGCAGTACCGCTGAAAACAGTACGCATTTTCATACTGGCGGTACTTCTGGCGGTGCTGGGCGTGGTACTACCGCTTGCTGTGCAGAGCGGTACTACCACTGTCGAGCCCGGTACTACCGCTGGATCAAATTGATCTTGGTGGCTTTGTCTTGGAATTCTCTTCACCTTTTTGCGTCTAGTTGATATGTCCTGAAATACTTTGACGCACTGTTAGATGCTTAGTAGTGTTGTTATCAACTCCAAAACCTAAGAGAGATCAAAGATGCAAAATGCACTTTCAATCTCCCCCCTTTTTGGAGATTGATGACAACACCACTAAGAGAGGTACAAAGAATTTTGGACGAGCACTTCGAGAGAGAGTGATGCATCAAGAAAATTTAGCTTAATGAGGCAAACTTTGTTCTCTTTTAGAATGTGTGCTAGCCCTAACTCTTTGAGACCTAGCAGGGATACAAAAGATATGATAATATGAATGCTTGCTTAACGAAAAACGATAAACCATAAAATCCAAATCCATAACATCAAATGGTTCAACCACACAAACTTAACACCAAATGGTTCAACACACAAGCACACACCACACAAAGTTTGACAAAACGAACACAACGCAAGAAAATGAAGCGATCCTAAATAGAACTCTCTCCCCCTTTGGCATCAAGGCATCAAAAAGGGAAGAGGCGATGCTAACGTCCCTGGAGGTCACTCGCCGGGGCTAGAGGCACTAGCAGGGCTGCCGAGACCACGCTCATCCTCAGTGTTCACATCTTCGACCTCATCGTCGGTATCACCACGAGTCCAAGGCTTATGAGAAGTAGTAGCATCATCTAGAAGATCTGGATCAATCCATGCATTGCCTTGCTTTGACTTTCACTCCCTGGAAGTAGTGATCATGTTCTTAGACCCTGGAATAACAGGCACCCCCATATGGGCAAACCTGTCACGAGTGAGCTGCCTCTCCAACTTGCTATGCACATGAGCACGATATGCCTTGTCCTCCATATCAAGTTGGCGACAGAAAACCTTCTTCAAGGTTGAGGACATCCACCTACGAAAGCTATTCTTCTGAGCTCTCCCCTCCATCTCGAAATCTGAGTCACTCGAGCCATCAGTGTCCGGACCAGGATCCTCCGGACCTAGCAAAGGAGTGGCATGCTTCTTGACACGAAGATCCTTGATGGAATGAGTAGTAAGTTCTTGGTCATTATCCAAGAGAGCATGCGCCAAGTGGTGGATATGAGCTTGAAAACCAAGGCAGCAAACACGGGCACCCTCCTCCTCATCACACAGTTGTACATCTCGTTCCAGAGAATGTCCATCACATCTAGCCTTAGGACATCACAACGACGCCTATGAGTGTATACCATCAAGTCAATGAGTGATCCATGGATTTGATCAAAGTTACCAACCCGAGGAGCCGAGGTGTTCCTGAAAATCCTGTGGAGAATGTCATAAACAGGTAGCAGGTTCTTGGACTGACCAACCACAGCACGTCCAGGTATATAGAGATCATACATCTTAGTGGGAGCCATGGACTTCTCCGGATAAGGAACCCGGAAGAAGGTATTGTGAAAAGCAGCATATGGAATCTCCCCATAGTCCTGCAGACCCAGAATAGTAGCAAACTGACTCCAAGAAGAAGAAAACTTCTGATTCTTGGTCATCCAGGTGATCTTCCTCTCGTCGGTGTGGAAATAGAGCGTGGAAAAGAACTGGCCCACGAGATGCTCATCATAATCTTCATTTATCTCAATGAAGTCCAGAAGCCCAAATTCCTCACAAATTCCCAATGCCTCACCAAAATAATCCATCTTTGACCTCATGAAGGAAACATTGATGGAAAACTGAGTGACTACCTTATTTTTGTTGAGTGGGTACTCCTCATAGAATATCCTTTCCTGAAAACGAGTCCAGAAGCACTCGTTTGCTCTAGATTCCCTTGGCTTCTTATAGGGATTGGTCCTCCTTTCCTTACGAAACTGATCATCTGACATGTTGACAATTGACTTGTCACGGGCTGCTTTTGATTTCATGATCACTGATCTCTGCCTCCGAGTCAAGTTCCCTTGTGGCATAATCTCAGGGGCTTCATCTTCCTCGGGGTTCTTACGGCCTCTCTTAGCCGCACGCTTGCGACCTCCACCCTTAGAGCCACTAGCACCTGCTCCTAAGAAAGCATAGGAGGATAGCAAAAGATAAGAAAACTTCAATCAAAAGGATCTTCGAGAAGAAATCACACTAGAACTAGAAGTGTTCAGGCTCCAGGAGGCGGTAGTACCGCATGGGGGCCATGGTAGTACCGCTATTCCCAGCGGTTCCAGCCATAGCGGTAGTACCGTTGGTGCCAATGGTAGTACCGCTGCTGGCGGATTCTTCCATGGCACCCAAGGGAACTACCGAATCCAACAAGAGCCAAAAAAAGCACCAACAGTTCTAAAGGGATTTCATCTACTAGGGAGCACAACGAACTACTCCTAGACTAGGAGATCTCTAGAACCTTAGGAATCATCATCTCACAAGATTTCTCGAGGGAGAGAGATAGGAAGGGTTACCGGAGCTCATCCTCATTAAGGAGGAGTTGGGAGCGGTCCCCGGGCGTTCTCCGGTGTGATTGGAGTGCTCAATCACCGGAGAGAGCCCTACCCGACGGACGGAAGACTTGGCGGTGGCTGGATCCAAAGTGGGGAGGAGATGAGGGAGAGGATAGGTTATGAGGGTAACCCCCTCCTACCAGATCCGTTTTAATCCCCACGGATTTTTGCCGCAACAGTAGTACCGCTGCGCTCAGCGGTAGTACTGCTCACCTGGAACTACCTAGGCCAAGGGGTAGTACCGCTGCGGGGTCTGTGCTGGGCACGAACTCCAGCAGCGGTAGTACCGCGCATAGCCACCGGTAGTAACGTGTGCTGGGTACTACTGTCAGTTACAGCGGTAGTACCGCTCGTAACTGGCGGTAGTACCGATGGCCAGGTCTTCATTCCACCAAGAGATAAAAAAGATTGAAATTTTCAGAACGGAAATGTCTAAGGGAGGAATTGTTCGGGGCTTGGGATTAGAACACAAACTGTGATGGTACTACACACTCCAACTTTTGCAAGAAAACACAAAAAACAAGTAAGGAAAAGAGGGAGTGTGATTCCCAAACCAACACCGACACACAAAAACACAAAAGAGAGAGAAGGCAAAAAAAAGACAACGAAAATATCACATAAAAACCAAACAAGAACCAACTCTTCAACAAGGAAGAGGTTGGTGGCCTAAGCAACCATGTAAGAGATTGTGGTATGTTACCGCGAATATATATCTTGGGTACATTGCCAATTCTCGACATTGAAGCTCACAATTCAACATTAGAAAAAGAGAGATCACAATGAATATTTGCTTTGGGCATAATGGGGGGAGGGAGAACCCAATGTGTTAGGATAACACCCCCCCTATGTCCATGCCTACACCTAAACCCAAACACGTTTCATCTATAGGGGTGTGTGCAAGATCCTCAAGTCAAACTCCTAGAATCAATGACATTTAGTTCATTACTCAAGAACATGAATCTTGCATCGTCAAGTGGCTTCGTGAAGATATCCGCAAGTTTGTCCTTGGTGGGCACATAAGATAGAGCAATACCCCATCTTGCCACATGGTCTCGGATGAAATGATGGCGAATCTCAATATGCTTCGTTCTTGTATGTTGCACGGGGTTGTAGGCGATCTTGATGGCACTTTCATTGTCACACAAAAGAGGCACCTTATCCAAATGAACGTCATATTCCTTGAGAGTTTGCCTCATCCATAGCAATTGAGTGCAAGCACTTGCGGCGGCTACATACTCGGCTTCGGCGGTGGAGAGAGATATGCAATTTTGCTTCTTGGAAGACCAACTCACCAAAGACCTACCAAGAAATTGGAAAGCCCCGGAAGTAGACTTCCTATCATCTTGATCACCCGCCCAATCGGAATCCGTGTAGCCCTTGAGAGAAAATTGTGCCCCCTTTGGGTACCACAAACCAAACCTTGGGGTATGAAAGAAATACCGAAAGATCCTATGGACCGCCATTAAATGGATTTCCTTAGGGGCCGCTTGATACCTTGCACACACACCTACACTCAAAACAATATCGGGCATAGATGCACAAAGGTAAAGCAAATAACCAATCATAGAACGATACAACTTTTGGTTCACATCTTTACCCTTTGGGTTACGTGATAGGTGGCACTTGACTTGCATAGGAGATGGCTTGATCTTTGCATTTTGGAAGTTGAACCTGTTGATCATGTCTTGGGTATACTTGGCTTGAGAAATGAAAGTCCCACGGGCCAATTGCTTGATCTCGAAACCAAGGAAAATTTTAAGCTCCCACATCATAGACATCTCGAACCTGTCAGTCATAAGCTTTGTGAACTCATTATTGAAAGCTTGGTTAGTTGAGCCAAAGATGATATCGTCCACATATAGTTGGCATATGAAAAGATCTCCCTTTACTCTCTTGGTGAAGAGAGTGGGGTCGATCTTCCCAACTTCAAAACCACGGTCATCCAACAACTCTCTAAGGTGCTCATACCAAGCACGTGGTGCTTGTTTAATACCATAGAGCGCCTTGTCGAGTTTGTAGACATGGTTAGGAAAGTTGAGATTCTCGAACCCCGGAGGTTGCTTAACATATACCTCCTGTTTTAGTGGACCATTCAAGAAAGCACTTTTACATCCATTTGTTGCAATTTGAATTTATGCGAAGATGCATAAGCAAGAAGGATACGGATGGACTCAGGCGAGCCACGGGAGCATAGGTTTCATCAAATTCAATGACTTCAACTTGGGTGTAACCTTGAGCTACCAATCTTTCCTTGTTCCTTATAACAATGCCATGCTCATCTTGCTTGTTCTTGAATATCCACTTAGTGCCAATAACATTGTGGCAATCTTTGGGCTTCTCAACCAATCTCCAAACCTTGTTACGCTCAAAGTTATTGAGCTCATCATGCATAGCTTCAACCCAATCGGAGTCCTCAAGAGCTTCAAACATTTTCTTTGGTTCCACCATAGATATGTGAGCTTGATGCTCACTAAAATGTGCCAATTTCCTTCTTGTGGATCTTCTAGCTTGAATATCTTCCAAGACCTTGTTGTCTTGGGCATCAATATGCTTCAAAGCTCTTCTTATCCTTTTAGCACGACGGGCTTAGATATCCTCATTATTGCGAGGAGGGATCACTTGATCATGTTGATCATTTGGGTCCCTGTCTTGACCAACTTGACCTTGATCATCATCATCATCATCACTAGCTTCAACTTGAGGAGAGGATGATGAGGATGGTTGATCTTGGCCTTGACCTTGACTAGCATGAATGATAGGAGTGGTTGCATCTTGCGTAGTGACTTGGTCAATAAGAGGAGGGTCTTCAACATGTTCTTGGTTAGGTGCACCACTTGGCTCCTTGGCTTGTTCTTCTATTATAGAGGAGGGATCCACTTGAGTAGAGCATAGTCCTTCTCGAGTCGCCATAAGGTGTCCCTCGATGGGGCGGAAAAATCCCACACCCATCCTTCCTATGGCTTCTTGAGGCATTTCAACATCTACATTAGAAACATGAAATTGCGCCACTTGGGAGCCATCATTTTCCTCGAAAACCACAGTACAAGTGTCGTGGGATAATCACGGCAGATGTTACCGGGGGTAACTGATCTTGGGGCAAGTCGACACAGGTATTCGGGAGATGGTTTAGCTCGAAGGAAGACATGGCGAAAAGCGATCTAAGAACCGGAAAATAACTCGCCGGATCTCAATATGAATTATGCTGGATACTCGATAACAGGTGTTACAACTATGACTTGAATCTCTCGCAAACTAAACCTAGGGGCCGGTTTATAAAGCACCCGTACACCCCTAACTTGCCCTCCAAGGCACATCTTGAGTCCTACTCGAACTCCACATACAAACCCTAACTTCCCTTACCGCAGCCCATAATCCGGGTTACAAATCTTACAAGCCTTTGGGCCTTCCGATAATCTCTTTACCCCAAGCCGGATATCACTCAGCACACCTCGGGCCGGATTATATCTTGAAGTGGGCCTACCGGGTTACTGTCCCCCCATCAGTAGTCCCCAGGATAGCGCGGGTTTCACGGATTCATCCTTGAAGCTCTCGCTATTCCCTGAAAAAGATATGAAACACCCAAGTTTATGGGGACCGAGTTAAATTGCTTCGATAGATGGTTAGGCGCAGCTCCATGGCGGCCATATGATGACTCGATTCCCCCCTGAATGCCTAACACGCCTTTCCAAATCTGAACCCCAAAATGCCAAAATTCTACTCACGATACCGGTCCCAGATATCCCGGGGTAGGTTAAACTTCCTCCGCCAACGAAACATCTCACTCCATTCCGGGCGCGCGCACCACCAAATCCGCACGGATAATTACTGTCCCGTAACTTCCGGTTTTCCAGTCGCGGGGGTGAGCCCACCACCTTCCTTATAAATATCAATCGAGAGTAACCCTAAGCCTTTCACCTCACCTCATCAGACCCTTTCTCCTCGCTCCCTCGCAGCTTCCGCCGCCGGAGCTTACGCACACTACAACAGATAAGACCATTGCCGGCCGCACTCGACCTCGAGCCATCCCGCGCCACCATCGCGCATTGTCGTCGCACCTTCGTTTCTCTCATCGAGGGCGGGGGAACAATACTCAAGCCGCACCTCGCATCTCCCTCATTTCGGACATCAATCTCTTCGGTAAGCCTCTCTCAATCGTCCAATTGAACCTTGCAATCTTTTCAATTTGACTTGGATCGGATCTGGATCAACCCGTAAATTATCTTTCCGGCATCGTCAAATCAAGCCTCTTCGGTAGTCCTCAGCTCCTTTAAGCACCTGATGCATAGTCGCAATTCATCCCCGCACCTTTTTCAACCGCCAACTATATATAAGATCGCTCGCAAGCCTTTTGACCTAGATCCGTTCCACCTTGTTTTTTCCGCTTGTCCCATTAACATCCGAGAAACCTTCTTTTTCCAGCTATTTTCTTCGCAATAAAAGTATGGGCAACCATCCATGTTCGCCCAACCCACCTCCATACGTAAGTAATTAACAATTTACTCAACCTCATCTGTAACCCGGAAAATCCTCCACACTTAACCTCGTAGCACATTATCCGGGTATTATTTTAGCCTTCGCATTGTCTCGATATTCCCAAACTCGGATAATCTGATATTCCGAATCTTTACTCCCTACATCTCTTGTCCCTTGCAGGTTAACTCCATGGCTCCGAAAAGACAGGGAAGGCACCCGGCTTCGACCAAGACCCCTCAAACCACTTCTGCCAACTGGGGTCGGTCTTCAACGACGAAGGCCAAGCTGGAAGGAATGGCCGAATTAGGAATTCTTCCCTCTCAAAAGGAGATACATTGGAGAGCTCCTGACGATGAGACCCGTCCTACTCCTGCCGGAAATGAGGTAATCTGTTTTACCGAGCACGTGACCCGGGGATTCCGTCCTCCGGGTCACCCTTTCTTCCGGGAAATCTTAAGCCACTACGGCCTCCGGGTGTTCGACATAGGGCCTAACTCTATGTTGAATATCACCCACTTCATAGTCTTGTCCGAATCTTACTTATGCATTCCACCAAGCCTGGATCTTTTTATTGAGTTATTCCAATGCGAGCTATGTCGCGAGAGCAATGACGGAGCTCTTCTTACCTGTGGCGGGGTATCCATCCAGCGCCGCAAGCACTCACTAATGCCACCTCTTAACTTGAACTCCCACGTCAACAACTGGCAACTATCTTTCTTCTATTGCCATGACACTTCTCCAGATGGTGAGAGGAAATTGCCGGGTTACTCGGAGAGCCTCTTTGAACCCTCCGAGTCTTTTAGCGCTTTTGCACCCGAGCCTGATAGGGAAGCCATTCAGCCCCTTTTGGCCAAACTAGCAGCCCTATCAGCCCATGGCCTTATTGGGCTTAATCTAATAAAGACTTGGGTAGATTTCCGGGTTCAGCCCAACTCCATCCGTTCGAAGTTGCTACACGAGTACTCGGGTCACATCACGGACTCCCTCCGCTACTCCACCAAGAACTTCCCTGCTGGCAACACCAACAAGACCATCAAGGGTTTCCTGATGGAGAGGCTAGATGTTATAAAGAACGCTACCGGGTTACCCCCGTTTACTCGGGAGAATCCCGCTCCAGCGGTAAGATCTGACCCCCTTTTTCTTGTTTCAGCACTCTTACCCGCTATAGTCTCTAATCACTACCTGCATTTACTTGTTCACAGGCTGACGATCCCTTCTGGAAGGTCGAGAACTCTCCTCCCTCCCAAGACCCCGAAGGGGAAAACGAGTCCATTGATGACGACGAGGGTACTCTTTCATGACCTTTTACATCTGCCTTTCATCTGTGCCACCTTTCTTACCACTCGTCCTTTCTTATCTGATACTTACTCGGCTTTCAGGGTCAGAGGACGAAGAGGAGGAAGAAGAAAATGACCCGGAAGCCACCGAATCTGACCAAGAACCCCTAGTTGGAAACAAAAGGAAAGCTAGAGGGGTAGTTGAAAAGGTTCCCTTCTCTTCCATGTCTTGTGCGCCTTACTCCTTTGCCACTATGCGTGAACTTAATGTGCGATTATCACATTCATCCTTCTTGAAGGACCCTCTCCCGACTAAACGCAGGGTGACCCGGAGTTCTCCGGGGGATGATCCCCTTAACCCGGGTATCTCCACCTCACCCGCTCGTCGAGCCAGCACCCCTCCAGCTCAACCTTCCCAATCTCCTCAACGTCATCCATCTCCTAGTCATCCACTCGCCGGGCAATTTCGCGTACCGCAACCGGTGCTTTTACCAACGTCATCCGCCTCCAGCTGCGAGCTTCCCCCGGACTATGCTGTGAATACCGGGTAAACTACCTTTGCTTACATTCCCTCGTACTTGTTATCTTTCTTTTTTCCATACATTCCACTAATCAATGTCTCCTTTTCTCCTTTCAGCGCCACAGTTACGCTGAGTGACCCGGATATTCCTGAAGCAGAAAGGCAGGGGGAGGAGAAGCCGAGTAATAACATGGACATTGAGGTTGAGGACGAGGCCGAGGACGGAAACAAAGAAGACCCTTTTAAGGACCCACCTCCACCAAAAACTGCATCACCCCAGCCCTCTGAGGAGGTGGATGAAGATATCATTTTGGAGACCAAGTCGAGTTCTCCTAACCCGGACACTCAAACGGTCCGGGTTTCGACCCCCAGACCCGGAGCAACCTTTCAACAGGAAGACCAATCTTCCGGCCCTTCTCGACTTCGCCCTGAAGACATGACCTTTGCGCAAATGCTAGATGCCCTCCATACCTTGAAGGGTGATGAAGAAAACATACTGGACGCCTTAATAACCAAGCACGAGGTAATCCCGAGTAATACCAATTGTTTCCACACGTAGTCCCCAAGTTCCGAGTAAATTACTAAGTAACTTGCTTGGAACTTTTGTATAGTGTTTCTGGCTAATCCCTCTTCATGCTTCCTTACAGGACTATGTTTCACAGTTGGAGAAGAAACTGGCCAAGTCCACCAAGCGTATTGAAAAAGAAACGGCCCTTCGTGAAGCTGCGGAGACTGAAGCTCGCAGGTGCCAAAAAATGACGAAAAGGTACAGGAAAAGGGCTCACAAGGCTAAGGACAAACTGACAACACTTTCCGTGCAAATTGCCGACGTTTATCGCACCGCGACCGGTAAGATTTTTAAATTTCACCTTTTCTATGACCCGGATTTCTTTGATATGAACCACTGTGCTTGCTTACTTATTATCTTTGCTCCTTTTACCCCTTTAGCAGGCCCAAGTGATGCTGCCCCCGAAGAAGATGACGCTGCTAAGCTAAAAACCATCAAAAACACTCTTCGCCAACTTTGCGGCGGAGTTAGCTGGATACTTGATGAGTTGCGACTGCCGGATGTCAAGCCAGATAATATGAAGAGATTACTGGAATTCTGCTCCACGATCCCCGAGTGGATTTGGCACTGGAAACGGTCCTCCTGCCGATTTGGGGTAACCCGGGGGCTCGCATTGGCTAAAGCCTACGCCCCCAAGCTACAACTGGCCAAACTTATGAGTGGATTTCCGGAGTTCAACTTGGATGGGTCCAAGTTTTTGCCAAAGGACTTAAAGGCTATTCAGAAAGAAGTCCGCCATCCGGCTAGCGTTATCGCTGACAGCTTAGAGATTGATGAGATTCTCCCTGCTTATGATGCTAATGACAAGGTTGTCAAGGCGAACCGCCCCCAGCCGTTCGATATGCTTGCCCGTTGGAGGGAGGAGGCGCTCAGGATAAGGGACGAAGCTGCCAAGAAGGCCGATGCCGACTCTGCTCCTGCAGCTTCGCAACCCGGAACTGCTACTAATCCGAGTGGCGCCGCCACCACCAGCGGCAACAAGGGCAAGGCCAAGATGGATCCTGCAGCTTGAAGTAATGAATATCGCCTGTCATTCCTTATGCGTTAGTCGGCAAAGCGTCGTCAAAACAGCTTTATTACTTGGTTTAAGCGGAGCGCCTGTGCTCTTTTGATACTTTGGGGTTTTTGTAATATTTTTGCTTATACTCCCGATGCACTTTGCGCCCCTTCGGGCTTTTGATTAATGTGTCTTTGCACCCGCTTGTTCTTGATACCCACTTACTTTATTCTTGATACCTTGTACCTTTACCTCCCCTTTTTTTTATGCTTTCCTTGGCGAGACCCAACCTCCGGGTTTCGTTGACATCTGGGGAATGGGCTTTCACCCGGATCCCTAAGCCCCCAAGACCCGGATGCATGGCTCGTTGGAATTTTATCGGCTGGATTACGCTGTTTCTTCTTCAGAGCTCCCAAGTCCCCCAGCCCGGGTTTCCACGTCTGGGACACGTGATTGTTTCTTTTCAAGGAAACGAATTGCCTGTCGCTAAATGCCCAAGACTTCAGGACAGCTTTTTTATGACGTTTGAAGTTATGCTTGATAATCGTTGAGTTTCCGGCTGCTAGCCTTATACTCTGCATGACTTGTGGTTTAGATGACCCTTTCAACTACCTTGTACTATAAGCCGGCTTCCGCGTGGATACCATGTTGTTACATTAATACGAAAACGGGGTCAAGCAAGTCCCGTTTGGGTCTCATGACCGACATTAATCGTAAGCGAACGAATCATGCCACTTTGTTGCGAGTCACATCGAGCTTAAGTAAGAATAGCCGAGAAATTTGGACTTCTTTGTCCGGTTATAAGATTGTAGCCGCACTCGTTTTTTCGAGTGACGGCCCCTATAACTCATTGGCATCAAGGCCGGGTCTTTTTTGAGTTTGCAGCTGTGCTTATGGGAGCAACCAGCCCTCAAGACCTAAATATGCACACCGTATAAATGACAATTGCCTCTTTTCCTGATAACCTCCTTTTTATTTGATATGAGAAAATTTGGTCAGCAAGCCGCCTCATTAAAAACCCATCCAGTCCCCAAGGGTGCCCCGGATAGGAAAAGAGTGCGTCTGAAACCTGCTGCCTGTTACATCGTTTTCTGCTAAGTATAGTACGGACGTAGCTGAGCCACGTTCCATGGTCTATCTCTCTCTTGCATAGGTGCAGTAGTGTGAGCAGTGTCGTTGATTGTGGCCGATTCTTCTCTTGCATCTATCAAGTAATATGACCCATTATGCAGACTCCGTCTTACGATGAAAGGTCCTTCCCATGGTGGCGACAGTTTGTGCTTTCCCTCGTTTGTCTGAACCAAGCGCAGGACCAAGTCTCCCTCCTGGAAGACCCGGCTTTTCACCCGCCGGCTATGATATCTTCGCAAGTCCTGCTGATATATGGCTGATCTTTCCAAGGCTTGCTCCCTTTGTTCTTCTAACATATCCACGGCGTCTTGCCGGGTTTTCTCGTTCTCTACTTCCACATAAGCTGTCACTCTTGGTGAATCATGAATGATGTCGCTTGGTAATACCGCTTCTGCGCCGTAGACCATGAAGAAAGGTGTCATCTGGGTGGATCGGTTGGGTGTAGTGTTAATACCCCAGACCACGGAAGGAAGTTCTTCAACCCATGCCCCAGCGGCCCTGATACAAGGAACCCTTAGTCTTGGCTTCAATCCACGAAGTAGCTCTTGGTTCGCCCTCTCCACTTGCCCGTTGGCTTGCGGATGTGCTACTGATGCTACATCAAGCCTGATTCCATTGCTGCCACAAAAATTTTCCATCTCTCCAAGGGACATGTTGGTTCCATTGTCGGTAATTATGCTGTGGGGGTATCCGAACCGGTATATAATTCTTTTCAGGAACTTGACTGCTGTGGCCGCTTCGCAATTGGTGACCGGCATAACCTCCACCCATTTGGTAAACTTATCAACAGCCACTAAAAGGTGCGTCTTCTTGCAAGGTGACATATGGAAGGGGCCAACCATGTCCATACCCCAAACAGCGAATGGCCAAGTTAATGGAATGGTCCGTAACTCCATAGCCGGCACATGAGTTTGGCGAGCGTACCTTTGACATCCGTCGCACCTTGCCACTATCCGTTCCGCGTCTGCTAGAGCTGTGAGCCAGAAGAACCCATGTCGATAGGCCTTGGCCACAAGGGACCTTGTGGACGCATGATGCCCGCAATCACCTTCATGGATCTCCTTAAGAATCTGTCGGCCTTCCTCTGGTGTCACACAGCGCAAAAAGACTCCTGCCGCACTTCTCTTGTACAACTCTCCATTGATAATAGCGTATCCTTTTGCCCGCCTCACGATTTGTCTTGCTAGTACCTCCTGTTCTGGTAGTTCGCCCCGTGATAAGTATGCCAGATATGGCTCCGTCCACTCGGGGACATCGCGTATTGTAGCCACGAGCTCCACGTCCGGGTCTCGATTTGCTAATTCTTCTTCAGACTCGGATTTAACTGACGGTCGCCATAGCTCGTCCACGAAAACATTAGGTGGAACCGGCTCCCTGCGCGAGCCGAGTCTGGCGAGTGCGTCCGCCGCCTCGTTCTTTCTTCTGTCTATGTGCTCCACTTCATACCCGGAAAAACACCCGGCAACCCTATCAACCTCCCTGCGGTACGCTGCCATAGTGGCGTCCTTCCTGTCCCAGGTTCCTGATACCTGCTGCACCACGAGATCCGAATCTCCAAAGCATCGTATCCTTCTAATGTTCATCTCCTTGGCTACCTTCAAGCCATGCAACAGAGCCTCATACTCGGCCACGTTGTTTGAGCAATCAAAGTGAATCTGCAGCACGTAACTTAGTTTATCCCCCTTTGGCGATGTCAGCACCACTCCGGCTCCTGACCCCTCGTACTGCTTTGATCCATCGAAGTGCATGGTCCATGACTCGGAACTTGGAACTGCGGTAACCATTCCAGTGTGCGTCCAGTCGTTAACGAAATCAACCAAGGCCTGGGACTTGATTGCCGATCTGGGCTCGTAGCTGATATGATAATCTCCCATCTCTATTGCCCATTTGGCTATTCTGCCCGTTGCATCCGAGTTTCTGATGATATCCGACATTGGTATTGAACTAACCACTGTTATGGGATGTTCTTGGAAATATGGCTTCAACTTCCGGCTGGCCATAAAGACCCCAAACACCAATTTTTGCCAATGCGGGTAACGCTGCTTCGCTTCCGATAACACCTCACTGACATAGTAAACCGGCCTCTGGACCGGGTAACCTTTCCCATCTTCTTTGCGTTCCACGACAACTACTGCGCTGACGGCTCGGGGACCGGCTGCCACGTATAATAACATAGGCTCTTTAGGACCCGGCGCCGCTAGTACTGGCGCTTCAGATAACTGCTTCTTTAGTGCTTCAAACGCCTCATCTGCCTCCTGATCCCATACGAACTTATCTGATTTCCGCAAAAGCCGGTACAAGGGTATTGCCTTTTCTCCAAGCCTGGATATGAACCGGCTCAGGGCTGCCACGCAGCCCGTGAGCTTTTGGACGTGCTTCAAATTTTCCGGTTTCTTCAAATTCTGGATGGCCTTGATTTTATCCGGGTTTGCCTCAATTCCTCTCTCGGAGACTATAAAGCCAAGTAACTTCCCGGCCGGGACTCCGAATACACACTTCGTTGGGTTAAGCTTCATCTGATACCTCCTCAGGTTTTTAAACGTTTCTTTTAAATCATCAATAAATGTTTCTGCTTTCCGGGTCTTAATAACCACATCATCCACATACGCGTGCACGTTACGCCCAATTTGATCCTCGAAGCACTTCTGAATACACCGCTGGTAAGTTGCGCCCGCATTTTTCAATCCAAACGTCATGGTTTTGTAGCAGAAGGCCCCAAAAGGGGTTATAAATGACGTTTTTTCCCAATCCTCCCTTTTGAGTTTAATCTGGTGGTATCCCGAATATGCGTCCAAGAAACATAGCAAGTCGCTTCCGGCTACCGCGTCTATGATTTGGTCTATCCTTGGCAGCGCGAACGGATCCTTTGGGCAATGCTTGTTGAGGCTCGTGAAATCGATGCACATCCTCCATTCATTTGTCTTTTTCATCACTAGAACCGGATTCGCTAACCAGTCCGGGTGAAATACTTCCATGATAAAGCCTGCGGTTAATAGTCGTGCGATTTCCTCACCTATAGCTCTTCTCCTTTCCTCGTTCATTTTTCTCAAACCTTGCTTCACAGGCCTGGCCCTGGGATCCACATGCAAACTGTGCTCTGCCAACTCGGTGGGGATACCCGGCATGTCGCTGGGTGTCCAGGCGAACACATCCGCATTTGAGCGTATAAACTCCACTAGGGCCTTTTCTTGCGCGTCTTCCAAATTGGATCCTATAGTGAACTGCTTGGTGGGGTCTCCTTCCACAAAATCTACTTTCTTGGTGTCTTGAGCCGCCTTAAATTTTACTCTTTCGTCTTCAGAATCTGGTCTTCTCAATGCCGTGCCATCTTCCGGATCCACCTGAGACCGGTAATATTTAAGCTCTTCCTTTCTGCAGGCTTGCTCGGCCATCACCGAATCTCCCTCATCACACTCTGCTGCTATATCCCGGTTTCCATGGATAGTGATGGTCTGCTTGGGGCCTGGAATCTTTAACTGCAAGTATACATAGCACGGCCTAGCCATGAATCTAGCATAAGCTGGTCTCCCGAACAATGCGTGGTAAGGACTGTGCAACCGGACCACCTCAAACGTGAGCCATTCTACCCGATAGTTATCTACCGACTCTCCGAAGGCTACTTCCAATGTAATTTTTCCTTCGGGGCGCGCCGAATGACCCGGCACGATTCCATGAAAAACCGTCGAACTTTTCTGTAGCTGAGATTCTTTGAGGTTCATGCGCAAGAAGGTTTCCCAATATAGGATGTTGATGCTGCTCCCTCCGTCCATCAATACCTTTCTCAATTCATAACCATTGACCTGTGGCGAGACTACTAACGCCAGGGTTCCAGGGTGCTCTATTCCTTCCGGATGATCCCTTCTGCTCCATGTTACCTCTTGCTCTGCCCATCTCAAGTACCCCGGAGTGGCCGAGGAAACTGAATTCTCTGTCTGTTTTAACGCCTTTTTGTCCCTGTTGGAAGTCCCTGTAACATGCACATGATATTGTCCTTTTAAATTGAGCGTACGTACCATACCGATGAAGATACTGATTTGTCCAATCGATACCGCGGATCCGGATTCGAGGTGCTCCGGCTCCAACTCCCACCCGGAATTGTCCACTATCCTTTTTCCTTCGTCATCAGAGTAGATCTCGCCGACAACAAAGTTCTTCATGTTCTTCCGAGCTTCTCCCGTGATGTAAACACCTTTGGACGCAGGCCCCACGGTGGGCGCCAACTGTCGTGGGATAATCACGTCAGATGTTACCGGGGGTAACTGATCTTGGGGCAAGTCGACACAGGTATTCGGGAGATGGTTTAGCTCGAAGGAAGACATGGCGAAAAGCGATCTAAGAACCGGAAAATAACTCGCCGGATCTCAATATGAATTATGCTGGATACTCGATAACAGGTGTTACAACTATGACTTGAATCTCTCGCAAACTAAACCTAGGGGCCGGTTTATAAAGCACCCGTACACCCCTAACTTGCCCTCCAAGGCACATCTTGAGTCCTACTCGAACTCCACATACAAACCCTAACTTCCCTTACCGCAGCCCATAATCCGGGTTACAAATCTTACAAGCCTTTGGGTTACTGTCCCCCCATCAACAAGATTCTATGACAATCCGCGAGGCTTTGTCAAAGACTCTATAAGTGTGGGATTCGGCACCGTAACCAAAAAATATACCCTCAATAGTTTTGGATTGAAATTTAGACAACCTAACACCCTTGATCAAATAAAAGCACTTACAACCGAATACACGGAAGTAGGAGACGTTGGGCTTGTTGCTGGTGAGGATCTCATAAGGAGTCTTGTCCAAGCCCTTGCAGATGTAGAGGCGGCTGGAGGAGTGGCATGCGGTGGATATGGCCTCGGCCCATAAATATTGGGGAGAAGAATACTCTGCCAACATGGTCCTTGCCACATCCAAGAGAGTGCGGTTCTTCCTTTCGGCAACACCATTTTGTTGAGGAGTGTAAGTGGCGGAGTATTGATGACGATAGCCTTCTTCACTAAGGAATTCATTCAAAGTGTAGTTCTTGAACTCCGAACCATCATCACTCCTAATAGCCATGATTTGCACATTGTGTTGACGTTGCAGTTTGTTGGAGAAGTCGATGATGGTTTGTTGAGTTTCACTTTTGCACTTGAAGAAATAAACCCAAGTGTATCTTGAATAATCATCGACAATCACCAAGCAGTACTTCTTGCCTCCAAGACTTGCCTCGAGCACGGCACCAAAGAGATCAACATGGAGGAGCTCCAAGATCCTCTTTGATGAAATAATAGTCTTGGCCTTGTGCGAGATATCATGCATCTTTCCTTCAACACACGACCTACAAACGCGATCTTTGGAAAAAGAAACATTTTCTTTTAGTCCGACAATAAGGCCACCTTTGTGAAGACTTTGCAAAGTTCTCATGTTGACATGGGATAAGCGGCGATGCCACAACCATCCCACATACGCCTTTCCAAAAATACACATTGATTGAGAGTTGGTAGACTTCGAAAAGTCCACCATGAACAACTCATTTTCAACATGTCCCACGTAAGCGACGTCAAGAGTTTTGCTCCTCAAAAGGACCACAATATCTTCATCAAAAAAGACGGAGAAACCCATCTTTCCAAGAGAGCGGACGGAAAGTAAATTGAAACCAAGGGATTCGACAAGCATGACGTTCACGATAATGATATCGGGAGCAATCACAACCTTCCCGAACCCCGATACCTTAGACGAGGACGAGTCTCCATAAGTGACGGTTGCTTGTATATCATTTGGGCGCAACTCCGTCACAAGTTCTTTGCTTCCGGTCATATGAATAGTGCATCCACTATCAATTATCCATTTAGACCCACCGGAAGCATAGTCCTGCAAGTGATCATTGACTAGAGTTAGGACCCGAGGAGGGTCCCTTCATGTTAGCAACAAGGGTCTTTGGAACCCAAATGGTATAGTCAATGTAACCCTTAATAGGACCAACATATTTAGCTTGCACAACACCATAATAATCAACATATAAGAAATGGTGTGGACTGTTAGTTCCCGCGGAGATGCTACGAGTAGTGTTGTCCCTTATGACACTACTACTCGAAGCAACGTTGCTTGCTTGTACGGGAGTGCTACGAGTAGTGTTGTCCCTAATGACAATACCACTCGAGACACCATTGTTGGCCTTATTCTTGTTCTTCTTCTTCTTCTTCTTCTTGGCAACATCGCCAACTCTTTGCTTGCCCACTTGTGGCCTTGGAGCACTCAATTGTGGTCTAGAAACAACCAGATGAGGACTAGGGGCCACCACTTGTGGGGTAGAGACCACAACCTTCTCAACTTGAGGGCCTTTGCCCTTGAGCCTTGCAATCTCATCCTTCAACCTAGCATTTTCCTCAATAATATTTGCATGATCACAAGAAGAAGTACAGGTGCTAGGGTTGTTAAGTTGATTAAGTTGAGTTTGAAGTTTTTCATGCAACTCTTTGAGAGAAGAATGTTGACTCTCCAAAGCCTTGTGACCCTCGGTTAGTTTTTCAAACTCCTCGGTTAGTTTACCATGACCAACACCAAACTCAACCTTATCATTTTTTAGCCTTTTTATATTTAGCAATTGCAAGATCACGTTCCTTAGTGATATTAGAAACAAGTTCATTATGAGTTTTTTCAATAGATTCAAGTTCCTCCTCAAGAGAAACTCTACCATCATGCTCTTCCTCAAGAGTCATAGTGAGGGATGCAATTTCATCCGCATCCCTTCTTTCAACCTCACCTTTCTTCTCAAGAGCTTCTTGGGCATCTCCCAATTGGCTCATGAGATGTTCGAAGTACTTCTTGGTCTCCCCTTGCATGTTAGACATAAAACGTTCCAAGGAGAGCATTTCATCTTCTACTCTAAGACTAGCTAGATTTTCTAGTTCACTTGGGGTGTTAGAGTTTGGAGAAGTTGATACCTCCGAGGCCTTAGCCATGAAGCACTTGGCATTTGGGTGAGGATGATTTTCATTGGGGGATTCAAAGAGAGATGAAGACGATGGAGTAGAGGAAATAGCTAGAGCGGCCACTTCACTAGTGGTTTCTTCTTCTTCATCACTCCCGGAATCATATTCCTCTTGAGTCACTAGCACAAACTTGGTGGGAGATTTCTTGTTGAAAGGTTTCTTCTTGAAATGAGGTTTCTTGTACTCAACCTTGGACTTGTCCTTGCGAACGAGCTTGCCACCATGGTGTTCTCTATTTTCATAGGGACACTCCACAATGAAGTGGTGCTTATCTTGGCAATTGAAGCATGACCTCACTTTTTGAGCCCCATCATTGCCATAGAGAGACTTGGTCTTCTCCTCAACAAATTTCTTGTCCTTGGGAGGATTCCTCCAAAACTTTTGCACAGTGAGAGCAATGATATCCTTGAGCACGGGATCATACTCTTGATCCTTCAATGGAGCCAACGCCTCATTGCCTTCTTCTTCATACTCAACCTCTTGTGACACAACCTTGGCCTTCAAAGCAACCGATGCCCCTTTGTGCATTCATATGGATCTAGCACAGTTGAAAAGAGCATTCTTGGTTTGCACTTGATAGGAGCACATTTCTTGCATGACTTGAGTTGAGTTCATAGTAGGGAAGTCATCTCTTCCTTGAATGCTCTTCAAGTCCGCCCCCTCAAATGGCATGAGGGGAATCATGTACTTCCTTTTGATCCAAGCATCATCAATGTACTAGCAAATATACACGTGCGTTGCTATGGCTTGATTACATAATTTTTAGCCCATACAAATTTTATTTACCAAATGAACAAAAGTGTATATATAAAGTCTCATATGTTTTCCTCGTCTTTTTAAGAATCTTGTTATAAAATTAATGGCAAAAAATCTCCAGAGCTCAAAGAGAATAAGGAATAACATATTATAGTAGGAAACAACATTTATTTCTTGATGCTTACATCCAAATTAATTAAATGGGTATAAATAACTAATATTCTCTTCCTATAATAAAAATGATCAATTTCATGTATGGCTCATATACATTGTCAAACTAATTCAGTTAGTAAAGATGAAACCAAACGGAGGGAAGACAATAGCTAAGGGGACTCTTCATTCTGAACTATACTTCAGTTGACACAACACCAATCTATTGGAAAACTCACATTTGGTAACATGTAGAAAACATGATCATATTGTAGGATATATAGATAGAGGTAATACTATGATTATTAAAGCAACCATCTAAATTTTATTTGTGTTCGTGCATTCCTACGGGTTGCTCATTTTGTACTACTTATGTCAACTTGGGGAGTTCTCAAAACAAAATTGCATCTTCAGCTTGCCCTATCATTCCGGCGGACACTCCAAAATTGCATCTTCAGCCTGCCCTATCATTTTGATGGACACTCGAATTCTCACTCTCCAAATTTTGTAAGGGTAAACACACTATTTTATTCATGCTTACAAAACCACAACACTGTGAAATTATTTTAGCAACGATATCAATCTTATTTCACATAAAACACATGTTTAACCAAGAAAAAGCTGACGCAATGGGTATGCCTATTGGTATGTCTTATTTTTTTTCTCACAAGACAAATTTGAGTTCCACTTAAAAAGCAGAATAATTTCATGATTACATACACATGCTGATAGCTTATGTACATTGTCCAAAAATACTTTGAAACAATCTCATTTTAAATTAACCACAATAACGGGAGGATTGGCATGTTAAATTGTATTTGAACCTCAGTGTAACACACTGAATTTCGTTAATTCACCCATTTTAAAACATGAGTACTCGTACAGATTGGTGATTACACCTTGTTCCATCACGGAGTAAATTTTTTTTTTATCCAGGCACATATCTTGAACGCAAGTACATTTGTTTACAACCATCTTCTCCAATTTTGGATCGCTATTACACTTATTTGCAAAGATAAAAAAATTCTACAAAATCTATATTGTGCATAATACGGGATCCAAAATAGTAAAAACTAAAGAGTTGTGAACAAACATGAATAATGAATTACCTCATGTAATCCAAACAGCTCCCAGGTGCTAATTCAGTTCAGCAACAGTGTGCTGAGGTATCAAGGTGCGTACTTATTAAAAAAAATCGTGCGCTCCGTACAGGTTTGCTCTGTATTTTCTGTTTTGTAGTTTGCTCTGTATTCAGCAAAGGGTGGCCCGATTTTCTTCCTGAACTTGTATGTGCTTTTACTGCTTGTGACGGCTAGCTCTACTATGCTAATACTCTATTCATGTACAGTTTATAGAACAAGAACAATCCATCGGTAATCAGCCAACTGAAAGTTGTTGAGGCTGGGGACCACGGCGGAGAAAAAATCCCCATGCGGAAGAACTGAACTCAACAAAAAAAAAAGAACCAAAACTCATCATCTTCACGCTCCATTTCCTCCTTGGTGATTCGGAACCTAGAGGGCTTGTGGGAGGCCTGAGTAAGCACAACATGATGTTCCAGCCCGACGCATGGTGTGGAATCCCGACGAACGCACCGGTGGCATTCCTGGTTTACCGGATGCGGCATGGCAAAAATAAAAAAAGCATTACCGGATGCGGACCTATCAATCTGGCTGAGACGCAGTGGCCCATGTGCAGTGGATGGGCGCCTCCGGCTTATCCCACGGCAAGAACTCGCCAGGGACGCAGGCTACCAGGGCGTTAGGAGGCCTATAGACGAATTGAGATTGTATGTTGGGGCGGTGCAGAAAAGCACAATTGGGGCGGCAGACACAGCGAGTATCGTCCTTGTCCTCCATGGCACAAAGGCCCGAATTTGCTTCTGTCGTTGGCCTTCTCTGTCGCGATGCCGCCATGGTCGTCCATGAAAATATCTCCCGAGCGCCTGATTGGACAGGAAACTTACGAGCTTCTCTGATCGATGATCGATTGATTCCCCTATTATTTATGTCGTACACGGTGTGGAGTCCTATTTGTCTAGGAATAGGATAGCAGGTTTTTTCTTCCGAGAAACACAAAGGACATACCACCGGACGGACGTACCAAGCCGCAAAATTAGGGGCATAGATTTCACGTACCGATGGCGGGGTAGGTAATTTATGTCTAATTTTAGGGGCAGTTTCAATTACCTACCAAACCAAACCAAACCAAACCAAGGAAGCCTTAACGCCTTTATTATTATATATATATATATATATAATATATATATAGGTATAGATATAGACTTGGCACCAACATTAGTGAATGCGGTGGAAAGTGTCTTGAGCCTTCGGTACCTGTCTTCGTGGTTCTCTCCATCATGCATATAGAACCCTTCGGCCTCATTGGTTAAGGCATCATATATATTCCTTTGCATGCTCTCATTGCCCACAAACATGACGATAAGAGCGTCTCATGTTTCCTTGGCGGTGGAATATTGTTGAAGATGCGACATGTGGTTAGGACCCACGGCTTGTTGAATAATTGACAAGACGGTGTAGTTGAGTTGACAATCTACGACTTCTCTTCTTGTTAGGTTCTTGGGGTCATGAGGTTTGTATCCATCACGAGTGACTCTCCAAAGCTTTATACAAGAAGAGTTTAAGTGAGTCTCCATATAATATTGCCATTCACGAAAAGAAAATGCATCAATTTTAGGTGGATCTCCCCTAGGGATTATATGAGGATGTGGGACAGGAGGATTGGGAGAATAACTTCCGGGAACGGAGTGAAATTCGCCATCTCCTTCCGTACCCTTCTTTGTGGAGTTTTCGGCGGAAGCATTTTTAGATGGTTCACCATCTACCCCTTTCTTGGCGCCCTCCGGAGGAACTTCCGGAGGAGATGAGCCGGTGACCTCCGGTCCTTTGGCTTTCAAGAGTTCCATCAATACTTGACGTAACTCATCGATTTTGGTGTCTATGGATGAGGTCAATGAATTTTTCAACTCATTGAGATCATTCATGGACACCGCCGCCGCGGAACCTTCAGTATCCAATTCTTCACCCATACTTAAACTCTTAGGTGGTTAAGCCCGATAGAAGAGCCGAGGCTCTGATACCAATTGAAAGTAAAGTATAGGCACCTAGAGGAGGGTGAATAGGTGCTAGGACCAATTTTAATTCTTCTTTAACAATTAGGCTTGACACAAAGGTAAATTCTCTATAGGATGCAACTAGGGTGAATTTACCTATATGACAAGAAAAGCACAATAATAATACAATCAAGAGTAAAGGAGGAAGGGAACGAGGTAACCGATATGAAGCACACGGAGACACGGTGTATTCCCGAGTTCCTCCTTGTTAAGGGAGTACGTCTCGTTGGAGGGGTGTGAGCTCGCCACAAAGGCCTCACTCTATTCTCCGATGAATCCCGCCACAAAGGCCTAGTCCACCTTCCACTATTGATCCCCTTTGAGGCGGGAAGCGAGTCCTTTACAAACAAGTTTGGGGAACACACCCACAACCAAATTGGGGGCTCCCAACAATCTCAAATCACCAAAAAGTAGCAAGATGCCTAGGTTCTCCACAATAGGAAACCTTAGTCTAGATCCCTCAAGCTAGAGAGGGGGAAATGAAGAACGACTCGGTGAAGATGTAGATCGGGGCCTTCTCCTTCAATCCTCCAAGTATCAACAAGTTTGGGTGGAGGGATTGGGAGAAATCTAACTTTGGAGGCTCAATAACTGCTTGTCTTTAATGCTGGAGCGAGCAACCTCTTGGGGAAGAAGTGGATGGGGTATTTATAGCCCGCTCCCCAAACTAGACGTTTGACCCTTTTTCGTGCCTAGCGGTACTACCGCTGGGGCCAGCGGTACTACCGCTACCTGGCAACGTGAGCGATACCTGGGAGTCCCAGGCACAGAGCGCGAGCGGTACCACCGCCAAAGTACCGTGGTACTCCAGCAGCGGTACTACCGCGAGTGCACACTGGTACTACCGCTGGCCACAACTTCGAACTAAATCGAAGTGGTTGGCGGTAGTACTAGGTCACTACCGCCCTAGTACCGTAAACATTACCGTGAGAAAATCCTTGCCAGCGGTACAAGGGCCGGTACTGAGGGCGGTACTACCGCTTCCTGGAGGCAGCGGTACTACCGCCAGTCAGTAGCGGTACTACCGTTGAGCAAGGTTTTGCTCGAAGATCAATATGACCACAGTGGTGCTACCGAGCCAGTACCGCTGCAATACCGCTGAAAATAGTACGCATTTTCATACTGGTGGTACTTCTGGCGGTACTGGGCGCGTACTACCGCTTGCTGTGCAGAGCGATACTACCGCTGTCGAGCCCGGTACTACCGCTGGATCAAATTGATCTTGGTGGCTTTGTCTTGGAATTCTCTTCACCTTTTTGCGTCTAGTTGATATTTCCTAAAATACTTTGACGCAATGTTAGATGCTTAGTAGTGTTGTTATCAACTCCAAAACCTAAGAGAGATCAAAGATGAAAAATGCACTTTCAGCTGGCACCCCCCTAGGAGCCCAGTGCCCCCCTTCCAGCTGTCCTTCGGGCTTCAGGAGTCTTCCGAGGAAAATAAATTTTGGATTTTTTCTGGAATTTTCTGAGGAAATTGAATTTATGCACAAAACTAGACACCAAGGGTAATTCTGCTAAAAACAACGTTACTCGGTGTTAGTTTGATCCAAATCATGCAAATGTGAGGGAAAACGACAAGAAAAGTTTTTTTTGAAGATTGTACCGTAGGGAAAAATCCCTACGGTTAGATTTTCAAAATTATGTGGGGCAAACAGAATGCCACCAAAGTTACAAATGTGTTACATAAGGTAGATCAAGGAGGTAAAAAATAAAGGCTACAATACATTATGTGACAAGGTTTCTAACCCAAGCAATGAGGGGTTCCCTAAGAGAGGCTTTCACTCTATACTGGTGCAACAGGATATCAGAAGAAAACCTAATATGCCAACTCAAATATGAAGCCTCCTTGGATTGGAAGATCAGATCATTCCTAGTCTTCCATATATTCCATGTAGCACAAGCAAAAATCTCCAGAAAACAGGGCCCGCGAAAGTGCAACCTAGCCAAAGTAATCCTATCCATAATGGTCTTGTTGAGATCCCAATGAATGCCTAGAGCAATCCAACAATCCCTGGCAAAGCTACATTCAAAGAACAGATGACTAGTAGATTCATATGTGTTGCTGTCACATAAAACACAGGAATACCCCTCAGGTAGATGCCAGTGTCTGCGGCTTAATAGATCTCTGGTGTTCAGTCGATCATTGAAAAGGAGCCACATGAACACCTTCAGTTTAGGGAGGCATCGGGTAGCCCAAATATCCTTGATAAGGTGATGACAATGGATATTATTAAAGAGGAATTTATAAAATCGTGCAGAGCTGTAATGTCCATTGCCCCAGCAATATTGAACCTGATCATGACTAGAATGGTCCAGATCAATTTGTTCGATAATCTGTGATAAGTCCAGATATTCCTCATATGCTTGCACAGATAATGGCAGAGCAAATGAATCTTGTAAATTATGTGAACTGCATATCTGTGCCACAGAGGAATCCTCATTAAGTACAAATGAGTATAGTCGAGGCCAACGATCACAGAGTAAAGTATTCCCCTGCCAAAAATCCTTCCAGAAGAGAGTATTACATCCATTTCCAATATTGAAACGAGCAATACTTCGATATAAAGGTATAAGCTTGAAGATATCCCTCCACCAGAAAGAACCCTTAACATCTTGAGCATGTGGTGGAGAGTGATCATATAGATTCCAAATAAGTCTGACCCAAGGTGTATCATAATGATTATAGAACTTGTGTAAGTATTTGATCAGGAGTGCATTATTTTGGAGCTCAAGATTCATGATACCAAGACCCCCATGTTTTTTGGGCTTACAGACCATCTCCCAGGCAGCTAAAGACCGAGGTGTAGCAGATCCTCCCTCTTTGGCCCATAGACAGTGACGTCGTATACGATCAAAGGAGCGAATAATGGTTTTAGGCAGCTTAATGGAGCCTAAAAAATGTGTTGGAAGGGATGATAGGACTGATTGTATCAGTACCAAACGCCCACCATAATCCAGATATCTGGAGCAGGCATTCAATCTTCTCTCCATACGATCAGCAAGAGGGGCAAGATCAGCAATGGTGGGTCTGGTGGTACCAAGGGGTAGGCCCAAGTAAGTGAATGGCATAACACCAGTAGAACATCCAAAGATATTGGCCAGTGCCGACAGTTGTTCTTGAGTGATGTTTAGGGGCATGATGCAAGATTTGGAGTAGTTAACTGACAGACCCGTGGCCTTTTCAAAAACAGTAAGAAGCTCCTTAAGTATAGATAGTTGTCTGGAACAAGCCTGTGTGATCAGTAAAGTATCATCAGCGTATTGCACAATAGGAAAAGCAGCCTCTGGAATAGGAAGTGGTGCAGTAAGCTCCCCCTCATGCATCAATCTATTGACCATGGACTGAAGAAGATCAGCACCTTCCACAAAAAGAATGGGTGAGAGAGGATCGCCTTGACGAACCCCTCTCTTACAGGCAAATTTTTTGCCAGGGACTCCATTAAGCAAAACCGCAGAAGTACCAGTACTGAAGATAGACCGAATCCAACCCATCCATCTGTCATCAAATCCACTGGCCATGAGTATTCTCGAGATGGCATCATGTTCAATAACATCAAATGCTTTACTGAAATCCAGCTTGATAATAACTGCCTCGGTTCCAGATGCCTTGACCTGATGAATGTATTCATATGCCCAAGCAATGCAATCCTGAATGTTGCGATTTTTAAGAAATCCATATTGGTTCTGGTGAACAATAGATAAAATGTGCTCTTGAAGTCGATTATCTAGAATCTTAGTCAAAAGTTTGAAGGAGGAGTTGAGTAAAGAAATGGGCCTGTAGTCATTAGCTTGACTAGGAGCAGGGATCTTTGGTATCATAGTAAGGAAAGCGTCGTTGATACTCTGTAAATTAACAGTACCATGCCAAAAATCATCAAATAAATTATAGTAATCCTCTTTAATAATATGCCAGCAGCTCTTGATAAACTGCCCGTTGAAACCATCTGGTCCAGGAGCCTTATCAATAGGCAAGGATCTAACCATAGCATCAATATCGTCACGAGCGAAAGGGCGGGAAAGGCATTCCAACCCCTCATGACGTGGGAGGTAACGAGAAAACTCGAAATCGTTATCAATTCCCACCGTAATCCCCATACGTGCTTGAAATGTGCTGCGAAGCAGTGCTGCCTTCTCATGATGATCAAAAGTAACGGAACCATCTTCCCGTTCAAGTGATGCAATATTGTTAGCACGATAACTGACGGTGGCCATAGAATGAAAGAATGATGTGTTCTCACTGCCAAACGACAAGAAAAGTGGTTGGAAAAGTAGATATGTTTGTAACGTATCAAATCCCCAAGCTTAGCTTATTGCTTGTCCTCAAGCAATTCAGTTGACAAACTGGACGCGATAAAGAAAACTTTGACAAACATTTTTCAATTCATATGGTGTGCATAATACTATTCCATGATTAGTATTTAACAAGTACACGAAAATTTCTATAAGGATAATAAAGCTCACAAACTCATTCTAGATCAAGAAAAGTGAACAAATAGCCAGGTTTAAACAATATGAAATTATAACATCAACTAGGTTGCAATGATCATAATAAAGCATGGTAAGATGGTATCCCGCTTGCCTTAATTGTGTAGCAAAACATAAATGCCAGGTCACCTCCAAAGTTTAAGTGGTGACTAGATATAATAATTTTAGGAGAAACAATATTGTAAACATGCATTAGACAATAATATTCTGGGACAATGCACATTATACTCAAAATGATAATCATGCTCTCCTAGATGGTGCAAAAAGTGAGAAGGTGGAGACTCAGCATAAAGTAAAATAAAGGCCCTCGTAGAGGGAATCAGGAATTACTCATGTGCTAAAACTTTTTATTTAATAAAGCATAGGTATTGACAATATAATTTTGAGAGAGGTGTATGTCTATGTCAACTAATGGTAATGAAAAATTTATCATAACTCATGTCAAGCAAAGTTGTTAGACTTTTGAGATCGGTTTCCATTAGCATTTTTTTCTTTTGGTTGGCACCCCCCCCCCCCCGCCCGCCTTTCCTTTCACAAACCAAGGCTAGCCGTATCCACGGGTACCCACTAACATTCATCAAACCATGGGGAAGTGACTTTTTTATTATTTGAGTTTATATTATTTGGCACCAGCTCTCTGCAAATTTAGATGGGCACAGATTCCATACTCATCGGCTGAAACAAGAGAGAAGAACTTTGTTTGACATAAACCATGATAAACTTTAAACTACTTCCTCATGAGCTAAAACATGAACATAAAACAAGTTTAATAATTCTGAAAGTTTTAAAGGTAGAACACGAGCAATTTACTTGGAGTGGCGATGAAATACCACATATAGGTAGGTATGGTGGACACATTGGAAAACTTTGATTTTTGGAAGTTCGATGCACGGGCAGAGCTAATACTCGGTACAATGTGAAGGCTATTAATAGACGAGGACCGACCAACTAGGAGAGCAACAACTGTCATAATCATGCATTGCGACAAATCAGCATTGAATAAAGCATGGATGTAATATTAAAAACCTGAAAATAAGAGATCATCGAGGCTTAAATTGACTTTCTTTATAGTCTTACATGCGTGAACATGTGCCAAGTCGATCCAAATAAGTTCTTCAGAGGAGAATACCATCAAACTATATTGTCTTATGAACAAAACAACACATGTGACATTCTAATAACACATCGAACACTCCTGGTCATTTGAGACTAGTCATAAGAAAGAATGAACTATTAAAGAAATATTGTACATACAACTATCTATCATGACAAACTAATATAAGATCATGCGAATAAACATATGTACAAAAATGAATAGAACAGAGTTCATGCCAGCTTTCTAATCTCGTCCACTTCATCATATATCGTTATTATTGCTTTGCCACTTGCACAACCGGATGATATGAAAATAAAAATAAACCACAAGCGCCACCCTAGACATGAGCTGAACTTCCCCCAAGCTTAGCCTTTTGGCCAAGTGGTAGTACGGATCCCACGGGTTCCATCCTGATGACTGATGTTGCTGATGCATGTACTCGTACTGATGGTATGGTGTGAGATGCATATCGCATGTCGTATGCTGCAGCGAGAGTCCGTCCATTGAAGGCGCCTCAGATGAAAATCCTCCCTCGTGATAAAACAAGGATGGGTCCTCCATGTACGCGAGGGAGGATGGCCTCGCGGGCTCCTCCTTGTGCCGTGCGCCTCCTCCTGGGTAGCGGAGTTCAAACTGAACGCCGGCCTGAGGTACTCGTCCAATATATCCTCGGAGATGGACCATCTGTTCCTGTAAACATCAAACAAAGAAGGCGCCGGCAGGTTAACATAGCGGTGTTTAATATCACCCGCCTCAAATAAAAGTTTATATTTAAAGTCACCATAAGCGCTCTTGGATTTAAAGAAACCATGCAACAATAAAGCAGTAAAATCCAACCTACGAGGGGGCAACAGTTCATCATCAGGATATAGAGGCACAACAGTTTGAGCAAAGAAAATACGCGAGGCAATAATTCCTCCAAAATAAGGTCCTCTACTAGCATTGCTAACAATGCCTCTAGAAATTTGCGCACCAACACTAAAAGAATAATCTCTATCAATAGCAGTGAGCACGATGGCAAGATCAGGACTAGGAGTGGTACTGGTATTTTCTCTAGCAAGGACTCCTTTAGAGAGATAGTACGCAAAATACCTGACCGCGAGATGTTGAATGCAGGAAGTCTTACTATATTGTTTAGCCTTCTTACGTTGAAAACAGAGTCTCGAATATAAAATCCTGGAGTTCATAGGAATCCGTTATCTTCCATAGTAGTCTTGATTTGATACTCCAATAGTCCTGCAAAAAATCATCAAGATACGTACTTCTCTTTCGATTGTATAGACAAAATTCCACATGTGGGTTAACACCATCATAAAAACTCAAAATTTTGCACAAATATATAAGTGAGCCTTCTATATTGGTCCACTTATTTTTTCGTGAAGTCCAGCAAACCTGCATTAGAAACCAGTTCATAGAACGACTCGTGAGTGCCCAAGGCTAGTAGAAGATCATCGCAAGGATATGAGGATGCTCGAACATCCTTCGTTCCGTCAAAGTTCAATAAGAGTAAATCTGCAATGTCTTCATCAAGGGGTGGTAATTCATTTGGTGTGCTCTTGAAGGATTTAATAAGCCAGCCCCTTGCTCTCCTCATACTTCTATTCTGAAATTTTTAGCAAGCCGGATAAAAGTTAAGTTTGAAGATAAATGTTAAAGGAAACCACTCTTGCAACCTTAGGGGAACTAGTACATGCATCAAAACAATTTAAATACACTCAAAACAAGCATGCAAGCTCAAATAACCAGTCACCTAGTACAACAAAATACTCAAGATATACAACTCCAATCAAAAATCTATAAGTGTAGGCGGAGGAGTCACATATCAGAGAAGAGATGTATCAAATTTCAGCATAAATGGTGGGCTAATTGAGGAGATCGAAGAAATCCAAGGAAGAATAGCAAGAACTCAAAATTTTCCTAGAGCAATGGTGTTTCTCGGGAGAGAGAAAGAATGGGGAGAAAGCACTCAAGTGGTGGGGCCTTGGGGCCTCCAAGTGCCTCCTGGGCGCAGCCTAGGGGGTGGTCGCACCTACTGCCCCCTAGGGTGACAAGTGGGTCCCTCTGGGTTACCCTAGGTGCCACTTTCTTACCTCTTTTGCGTAAAAGTTTAATATAAATTTTCTGAAACTTTTCGCGAAATTTTAATTTTGGGCAATTCCAAAATTTCAATGAATGAATATAACGCAGAAAAGTGTTTACAAAATGATGGAAAACAAATGCAAAACTAATTCTACAGAAGTTCTAAGACATGCTACAGTGCAGATGGCAAGAGGAAACATGAGAAAACAGACGAAAACAAGATTGGGCACGATGAAAATATGTGAAAACAAGATGGCAAAGGTGGAAAACAAAGTAGAAACAAGAGAAAACAAGGATAAAACAGGGGAAAACAAGTGAAATCATAGTTTCATTCATTCAAAATCAATTTGTTAACAAGGTTGATCAAGTCTTGTCACCAAACCAATTTTATATGAAATAAAACTTTGCACTTCACTATAACAACCATGTTACCTCAATTTTGATAGGCATGGTCTCAATCATAATAGTTTCATATTCTTTTGTGGCACTGGAATGGGACAATAGAATTATCCAATATTGATGGTCTCAATATTTTCATTAAGTTTAGACCATATTTCTTATCAATCTTCTTTGGAAAATAAACACTATGTTCTTTATCATTGACACTGAAAGTGACATTCCCTTTATTAGAATCAATAACAGCTCCTACAGTGTTAAGAAAAGGTCTTCCAAGAATAATAGACATATTTTCATCCTTAGGGATTTCGAACACAACAAAGTCAGTTAATATTAAACAATTAGCAACCTGTACAGGGACATCCTCACAAATGCCAATAGGAATAGCAGTAGATTTATCAGCCATTTGCAAAGAGATGTCGGTGGGAATCAATTTATCTAAATAGAGTCTCTTATAAAGAGAGAAAGGCATAACACTAACTCTGGCACCAAGATCACATGAAGCACTTCTCACATAATTATTTTTTATAGAGCAAGGAATGGTAGGAATACCGGGGTCTCCCAGCTTCTTAGGAACTTTACCATTGAAGGAATAATTAGCAAGCATAGTAGAAATTTCCTCATCAGGAATTTTCCTCTTATTAGTAACAATATCTTCCATATGCTTGGAATAAGGAGGCAACATAATAGCACCAGCCAAAGGAATTTGCAAGAAGAGAGGTTTCATCCACTCACAAAATTTATCATCATGTTCTTCTTCTTTACCTTTGAGAGATTTTCTAGGAAAAGGCATAGGTATTTGTATCCAAGGTTCTGTTTCTTTACCATGCTTCCTAGCAGTAAAACCTTCTTTATCATAATTTTTGTTCTTAGGAGGATTTTCAGGTTCTACTTCACTTTCTTCTTTATTGGAAGCATCATTCTTATCATTATCATGCTCATTACCACTTTCAGTTTCGGCATCAGAAATAGATATACTATTAGGATCTTTATCAAGTTATTTATTAGCATCATTACTAATATCATTAGCCTCTCTAATTCTTTTATGTTTCTTCTTGGTTTTCTTTTTAGGAGAGATAACAACATTTTCATCTATCAATTGAGAATCTTGTTCAAGCCTTTTTGGGTGTCCCTCGGGATAAAGAGGATCCTGAGTGAAAGAACAACCTCTAGTTTTAACACTACAAGCTTGTTCTTTAATTTTACCATACATTTCAGCAAATAAATCTTTTTGCACTTTAGTAAGTTGCTCTAATTGAGTATGAATCATTTCAAAGTGTTTAACAAGACCTTTAACATCATTAACAGTTCTTCCTAAAGTGGCATGCAATTTTTTGATACAAAGAGAATCTTCAGTCAATTGATTTTGCACTTGAGCATTAAAATGGGTTTGTTTAACAATAAAATCATCAAATTTATCTAAGCATTGTTCAGGAGGTTTATCACAGGGAATATTGCTAGCATTAAATTTGTAAAGAGAATGTACCTCTACCATAGGAGGGTGAGTGGTAGGCTCATATAGAGTTTCAATTGGAGGTATATTCTTCACATCTTCAAATTTAATACCATTTTCTTTAATAGATTTCTTTTCTTCCTGCATGTCTTCGAGATTAAGGAGAAGAACTCATCTCTTCTTGGGTGTAGGTTCAGGAATATCCCAATCATCATGGTTTTTGGCTATATTACCCAATAATTCTTCAGCTTCATCTACAGTTCTCTCCCTCAAAATACAACCAACACATCTATCCAGGTATGTCCTAGATTCAGTGGTTAGCCCATTACAAAATATATCAATAAGATCATTCTTAGGTATACTATGACCAGGCCTACCCTTGAGAGTAGAATAAAACCTCTCCCAAGCTTTAGGAAGTTTCTCATCCTCTAATTGGTTGAAGTTAAATTCTTTTGTAAAGCAGCATGTTGCATATGAGGAGGAAAATATTTCTCGCAAAAGACACGAGTCAAACATTGAGGAGTTTTAATGCAAACATAAGGCAAATTATCATACCACACTTTAGCATCCCCTTTTAATGAGAAAGGGAACAACTTAATAACATAATAGCCTCTTATCAAATTCTCATCAGAAAATAACATGCCAATCTCAAACAATTTAGTCAAGTGGGCTATGACATCATTATTTTCTATAACATCAAAGGGTTCAGTTTCAACCATAGGAATAAGTGGAAAATCAACAGAGAAATCAAACTTCTCATCTTTAGTGTCCACAGAAGATTTAGCAAATTCATGATCAAGAGTAAAACTTGTTTTTATGGAATGTTTCTCAAGCAGCTTCTTAAAGGTCTTAGGATCAGGAGCAGTTTCATAACTCATATATTCTTTAAAGAGGTCATAATAAAGTGTATAGGTTTCCTCTAAATAATCACTCATATTATTATCAAGATCAGGTCGTTTAGGTGATTGGTCAGGTGTAGATAACAGTTTATCAAAAATTTCGGCAGTTCAATTTCTTTAGCTCTAGCAATTTGTGTGTACAAAAAGGAACCTAGAGAACCAGAGGTATCAAGCACAGTAGAAGCATTATAAAATTTATCAGACTCATGAGTAAAAGCACGCGAAGCATGTGATAGGGTAACAAGCTTACTTAAACATAAGGTAAATCAAGAGCAACAACGGTGTTCAGAGTTGTACCTTTCCTTGTGTTGGAAGGCAATATTGGAACCTTAGGATCTTAGTCTTTCCCGTGATGGATAATAAATTGCAGTGAACAATATAATTCTCAAGTGAGCTTATCAATAAAGTTATGCTCCCCTGCAACGACGCCAGAAAATAGTCTTGATGACCCACAAGCGTAGGGGATCGCAACAATCTTCGAGGGTAAATATAGCCCAATTTATTGATTCGACACAAGGGGAGTCAAAGAATATATATGAGCCTTAACAACTGAGTTGTCAATTCAGCTGCACCTGAAAATTATCTTGCTTCACACAATTTATTAGTAGTAACGGTGATATGATGGTAGCAGTGGTTTAATATTAACAGTAGCAGTAAAATAGTATTAGCAATAGTAAAAGTGAATGTAAACGGATTAAGTAGTAGTGCTAAAAACACCAATTACAACCAAACCCCTTTTTTCCACAAATTTCATACCACCCATACTACCAACACCCAAACCCACCGCCAAACCAACAATTCCCTTACAATCCATACGCACCCCCAGATCCTCCCTTCCCTTACCACCCCCGTCACCACCTCCCCACCATCAACAACTTACACACCATGAACGACCACATCAAGAACCACAACCTCAACAAAACTCCCATGAGCCACACCTCCGTGCACCACACGTCGAACTCCCGGTCTTTACATGAGAAAATCCATGAGCTTGGATTCTTGAATGTGATAGCATATTCACTTTGGTCAACATTCCAACTGAAAAAAAAGTGCGTTGGGGCCTTGTTCATATCCGTGGACCGACGAAAACCTGGATCAGCAGTGCCGGTGTCAACCTACAAAACCACACTTGGGCTAGTCTCTGTCAGGTTCTTCTAGAACGATTTCCTCATATGCAAACCACCGACTCCATGAACCAGTTGCAGCATATGAAACAAATTTCCAGTGTCAACATATATACTTAGGCATATGAACCCTGGATGACTACAATCAAAAGGGAAAGGCCCTACCTTCCTCGGGACTTCTTCGTGGATCGATTTATGAGCGGTCTGAAAGAGAACATTAAACACACAGTCCAATGTCAAAATCCCTCCAACCTTCTCTCGTCATACTGGTTTGCACGCCAATATGAGAAAGCCTACCTCTCTACAGTTATTTGCAGAGCAGGACCCCAACAGGTAAATCAACACCCAAGGCAAATCCAGCCCCGTGAAGCACGTCCCGTTATCAGACCAAGACCACCTCGCAAATGCTGGTGCTGTCCACAAAATTGGTCTGTGGAACATAAATGCCCCCCCAATGCAGAGAGCCCTCCATGCCATTGAAATGCAAGAGGACCCAGCTCAAGAACAAGAAATGCTACAGTTAGTCCTCCAAGCAGAGCGGCAAAGAAACATGCAAGAACAGGAAGCACTAGCAGCTCCAGAGGCCAATGACATTGCAATGCCTATATCCACCTCAGCTTACACAGGAACACCTAGTGGCGACACAATCTCCCTACTCCTTCAGTTCAAAGGCTTAACATTTGTGGCATTGGCTGATACCGGTAGCACAAACACCTTTATGGACTACAATTTTGCAATTCAGCACAATATTACAATGACTCCAGCCAAGGCAAGACAAGTAACTGTGGCAGGAGGAGGCACCTTGACCTCATCAGCCATTGCTATGAATTGCTCCTTTAAGATCCAAGGCCATGAATTTAAAGCCAATTTCTGAATACTGGAGCTGCAAGGGTCTGATACAATTCTGGGCGTCAATTGGTTCAATAGCTACAATCCAATTACATTTGATTTCATGCACAAAACTCTGGCTATTAGACATCAAGACACACAAATCACCTTCAGCGATCACCTCTTGCCAGCTGCTAACCTGCTCATCAGCAGTGAAGAATGTTCCAAGTTAATTGAACATGGTGCAATAGGATATATACTGATTGAACCACAAGAAAAGTCAAGCTCTTAGGACACCACAAACCAGCTACCCACAGGATCTCTTTCAAGCACCTGAAGGTCTCCCCCCTCAAGAGCAGCAAACCATACCATACCACTTCTCCCTGGGGACAAACCTCCTAACATCCGACCTTACAGGGTGTCCCATAGTCAAAAGAATATTGTGGAGCAGCTAGTGAAACAAATGCTCAAAAATGAAGAAATTAGGCCAAGTACAAGCCCTTTCTCCTCTCGAACAATACTGGTCCGTAAGAAGGACAAATCTTGGTGCCTCTGCATTGACTATCGTAGTCTAAATGATCTCACAGTCAAAAACAAATTCCCAGTTCCAGTGATAGAAGATCCGCTGGATGAATTGTATGGAGCCCACATCTTCTCCAAGCTGGATTTACACTCAAGATACCATCAAATCAAGATGCATGAACCTTACATTCTTAAGACAACTTTCTTTACCCACCTAGGCCATTACGAGTACTTGGTGATGCCGTTTGGCCTGAGCAATGCGCCAGCTACCTTTTAAGAACTCATGAACTCAATATTTGGAAATTTCATCAGGAAATTTGTCTTAGTATTCTTCGATGACATTTTGATCTATAGCAAAACAATGATCGAACATACCAAGCATCTGACACTGGTTCTCCAAGTCCTCCAAACTCACCAGCTGAAGGCTAAATTGAGCAAATGCACTTTTGGGAAATCTCAGGTGGAATACCTTGGACACATCATTTCGGGCTCAGGGGTAGCTACCTATCCAACCAAGATACAAGCAATCCTGGACTGGCAACAACCTCCTAATATCAAGAAACTAAGAGGTTTCTTGGGGCTCACCGATTATTATCGACGATTCATCAAAGACTACTCCCTCATCTGTCAACCTCTCTTCGCAGCACTCAAAAAAGATGCATTCCAATGGGGAGAGGCACAAGAACAAGCTTTCGAGCAACTAAAAGGAGCAATGACAAGACCCCCAGTTCTAGGGCTGACAAACTTCTCTCAACCTTTTATTCTGGAAACTGACGCCTGCGCAACATGCATTGGAGCAGTATTGATGCATCACAACAGACCATTGGCTTTTCTCAGTCAGAGTTTAGGTCCTAAGAATAGCTCTACCTCCATCTATGAAAAGGAAGCACTAGCAATCTTCCAAGCCTTGAAAAAATGGTGCCATTACTTCTTAAGTAACAAGGTGATCATCAAAACAGATCAACAAAGCCTCAAATATCTCAATAGTCAGGGACTCCTCGAGGGTATTCAACACAAACTGATGCTCAAACTCTTGGAATTTGATTACATCATAGAGTACAAGAAGGGTCAGCGTAGCAGATGCACTCTCTCAAAAATTCCAAGACAATGAACCTGATAAATGCCTACCACTTCACAGGCCATACCAACCTGGGCAATAGATATTGCTACCTCTTATGACAATGATCCAAAGTGCACTGCCTTGCTCCAAGAATTGGCTGTATATGCTAACAACCACAAAAATTTCTCTCTGGAATACGGGATCTTGAGATACAAAGGATGGATTTATGTGGGCAAAAATACAGTCATCAAAGTTAAATTGTTCCAGGAATTTCACTCATCGATCTTCGGGGGACACTCAGGCAACGGGTGACTTACCATGGACTAAAAAAATTGTTCTACTGGCCTCAGTTCAAATCCTTCATTGCCCAACAAATAGTTGAATGCCCAATCTGTCAGATATCTAAAACTGATCATACTCCCTATCCAGGTTTTCTCAACCCCCAGCCCATTCCCAAGATGAAGTGGTCCGAGATAAGCCTTGATTTCGTGGAAGGTCTGCCCAAGTCTAAAGGCAAGAATGTCATCCTCGTGGTGGTTGACAGATTAACAAAATATGCCCATTTCCTCCCTCTGTCACACCCATATACAGCAAAAACAGTGGCAGATTTGATCATTGATAACATAGTTAAACTACATGGCCCTCCATCAGTGATTGTCAGCGACAAAGATCGTATCTTCACTAGCAGCCTATGGAAGGAAGTGTTCGCGACACTCGAAGTATCACTACATTTCAGCTCAGTATACCATCCCGAGTCCGACGGACAGACTGAACGAGTCAATCAATGTGTGGAACAATATTTGCGATGCATGGCCTTTTAGGAGCCCCAAAAGTGGTGCCAGTGGTTACCAGCAGCAGAACTGTGGTACAACTACTCATACCACACAAGTATCAAAATGTCACCATTCGAAGCTCTCTATGAATACTCACCACCCCTGATTCAAGAAATCTCCATACCTTGCAATGTGTCAGAGGAGGTACAAGTCACATTGGAAGAAAAGGACCGCATGATCAAGACCCTGCAACAGAACATGGCCCAAGCACAACAGCGAATGAAAAAATTCGCAGACCAACATCGGACAGAGCGTGAATTCCAGGAGGGTGAACTAGTATACGTGAAGATGCAGCCTTATCGCGAGACAACACTGGGCCTGAGGAACTCGCTGAAGCTCATTTCCAAATGGTACGAACCTTTTCCAATACTCAAACGGGTAGGAAAAGTAGCCTACCAGCTACAACTTCCTGCAGGGACCCAACTACACGATGTTTTCTACGTCAACCAGCTGAACAAACACTTGGGGCGATCAGCTATGCCTAATACCAAACTATCTCTACTCACTCTAGATGGAAAGTTAAAGACATCTCCTCTTGCGATACTTCAACGCCGTCAAATTCCTCGTTCTGCAAAAGACTACGACGTGCCAGTACCACGATGGCTCATCCAGTGGGAGAACATGACTCCCGAAGAGGCTACCTGGGAAGACGCAACATACATCCAGGCCACCTTCAAGAACTTCAAGCCCTGAGGTCTTGTCTCAAGGAGGGGGCATTGTCAGGACCCAAGCACAACACAAGCCATAGAAACCTACGGCCCAAATGCCCCGATGACCTCTTCCCAGGATCGGACGGTATCAACCGGATCATCTAGATATTTTCGTAACCTTCGATTCAGTGTTGTAAACGTTATGAGCTGTAAACGCAACTAAAGCTTGAGCCTACCTTTTGATATAAAGGGTAGGTGGGTGGCTGGGAGGATCAAGCTATCAAAAAGCCATTTTTATCTGTCTTACTTCCTCGTGCCTAGGCTTAGGGTAAAGTAGTTCTGAGCCACCGGGCTCCCTCTTCCGTACCCTCTCATTGTTGCGGGATCCTTGGGTCCTGACAGACGGGGTTATTTTCCACGAAACATACAAAGAGGTGTCGTCACCTCGAAAGTCTAATCTAGGGCTTCTGCAGCACTGTTCTGGCACCCTGCTGGAGAGGGGAATCGTCATCGCATGCCTCTACATCGCCATGATCGCCTCTAGACAGGTGCGTGATTAGTTCATCTCGGGACTACGGGTCCATATCGGTAACTAGATGGTTGTTCTCTCCCCCATGCCTCTATGTGTAGAGTCTCGTGAGCTGTCTCACATGATCGAGACCACCGTTATGTAATTGTGCATGTTGTGTTTTCTGGGATCCGATGAACCATGAGTTTATGATTATTTTATTCATGTAAATCTTAGATGCTTCACTTATATTCGTAGAGAGTTTTAATCTTGTCTTGCAATGCTCTTCGTTGTTTATGATTACCTTGGCCACATAGTTGTTTTCACATGCAAGAAAGGGTTTATATGCTAGATGGTAGGTTCATGCCTCCCTTACATCTGGGCTCGAGTGACAGAAACGTGAAGGATGGGGGATGTGCTGTTGCTACTAGGGAGAAAACAACAAAGATCTTGTCTATGTACGATGACCACTCCTTACATTACATATTGTTCTTAATGCATTTGTCTGTTGCACACAAAGCAATCACTTCGTTGATGCAAGTTAATACCAGAGAGGTTTGATGGATAGCTTTCTTGAGGTGGACTTTTAGATATGAATGCATGCTGGATAGTGGTCCATATGCCTTGACGTAATGCCTAAAATGTTAGAAACTATGAACTATATCCTGTCATAATAGTATTGTCACACGTTCATGATTTGTCAATTGCCCTGCTGTAATTTGTTTACCCAGCATGTTTTCTTTTCTTTGGAGAGACTCCATTAGTTAACCTATGCCACCCGGTCCTATTTTCCTTATAAGTGCAACCTTCTTTCAAGCACTTCCATAATTGTTTCCTGGTTGTTCCGTTTTTACTTTTATTGCTTCTCAAGACTCTATATGTTTAATTCTCTAGTTTTCAGCAAGACCAGAAGATTGACAACCTTCTCGGAAAGTTGGGAACAAGAGAGAGTTTGTGTTTGTGTGCAGGTTCCACGCTTGTTGACGCGCCAGACAATAAGCAACCTTCTTCAAGACTACAAAGTCTTACTGGTTCGAGAACCCTAGTTCCCTAATTGGGGGAAAATTTCCGCTGGACTACATCATACCTTCCGCCTGGGGTCTTCCAACGAGCATGTGATCACGTCAGCATTGATGACCCACAAGTATAGGGGGTGTACCGTAGTACTTTTGATAAATAAGGGTGTCGAATCCAACGAGGACCAGAAGGTGTTGACAAGCAGGTTGGATAGAGAATTCACAGTAAACACTAGCAAATAGGTTTTTGGTGGTTTTTGATATAGCACATAAATAAAGTGCGAGTAAATATAATTGCAGCGAGTGGCCCAATCCTTTTGAGAGAAAAGGACAAGCCGGTTGGTCTATTTATGATTACCAAACGTTCTCGAGGACACATGGGAATTTCGTCTTTCGTTTCATACGGTTGATTAATATTTATTGTTTTGATAGGTGTTGTGTGGGTGAACCTATGCTAATGCACCGCCCAACTAGGACTAATACATACTTGTGATTATACCCCTCGTAAGCATCCGCAAATACAAGAAAGTATTTAAGATAAATCTAACAACAACCTTAAAACTCTAGGATCCTACACTCCCCGTGCATCGGTTTCCTAACGGGGGTTTTGGTTTCTATCAGGCCGGCAACCCCACAATTAGTAGCCAAATACACAATGCATCCTCCTAGGCCCATAAAGGTGAAGTGTCATGTAGTCGACGTTCACATGACACCACTAGAAGAATAACACCACAACTTAAATATCAAACCACTAGATATTACTTCAACATAATTCCACTACTAACATCATGACTTCTCCCATGTCCTAAAAAACTAAACGAACTACTCGCAAGACATCATATGGATCATAATCAGAGGTGATATAAGTAAGAATAATAATCTGGTCATAAAGTGTAAACACCGATAAATCTCACAAGCATCAACTACTAACAAGTAATCCACACCGGGAGAGACATATAGTGAAGAACAACGATAAAGACCCCTAATTGTTACATCCGGATGAAGGTGGACCGTGAGGGTGATGGTGGTGGTGGTGATGATGATGACGATCTTGATGATGCCCGGAGCGATGACTGTGACGATGGCGATGATTCCCCCTCTCAAGGGAGGTATTTCCCCGATAGATTTCTCCCTGTCGGAGAGCTTTTCTCTCTTTGTTGTTTTCCGCCCCGAGGCGGCGGCGGAATATTTCCTCGATGATGTTTCGTAGCCGCACAATCTGTCTACCGAGGACCAAGCAATTACAACATGACGACGACACTAAGATTTGTTAACGCAGTTCGGCGAACTTGCCTACATCCGCGGGGCATGACTACGGGCGCACCTCCCCATTGATACCGCTGCACCGACCGCCTTGGTTGCCGGCACAAGCCGCCGGCTCCCCTTGCGCGCCTGCTGCCATCAAGTCGTCATAGGTTACACATGTGGTGCCCCCCTCATTATATGAGAGGCCAAGTCTACTAGTGTCCGACTCAAACACTACCCGTATCTAACCACACCTATTACAACTCCTAGTCCAAACGTAACCTAACGCGTACACTATATACGACACAAAATACAACAAACTCCACCTTGGCGAATATACTCCGCCACCTTGAATCCGTCAATGTGTCAAACCTCCATGTACTCCGGACTTAAGTTGTCTTCCATGAGCTACACTGCTACTCCCAGACTCCACGTGGCTTCACCTGCAACCATAGTTCCTTCTTCCTGTTCAACACCATCACATACCGACCACTGGTCTACGTGAAAGAGTTTCAACTTGAAGGAATTTCACCGTCTCCCTTTAGACACACCTTGAGTCAAATTCGCAGTTGTCTCATCCTTTTCTTGGACAGTCTTCTACATGTCATGCAGCTATAGCACCCCGTCTTCCTCTGTATCTTGTCAACCTGCACTTTTCTATGTGCACTGAACATCACAGAATATACGACCATGTACTCTTCAAACTTTCGACATTGTAGACTTTCCAACACTTTCTCAGCTTCCCCATGGCTGACCCATGTCTATCACCTGACGTCAATCTCCATAGACCTAGTCACCAACTTGAATTCGATACTCGTCAACACTGCTTCAGAACCCTTTGCACACATGTCAAACCTCATGTTCGACCGCCCGTTCCCTAGCCTTTCGTTGTGTCCCGTGCTTACCACACACCTCGCTGCTCGTACCACGTCGAGCATCCGCAATATTGGCCAAGATGTCCATGGTTGCTAACCCACACCACCAGTCATACCTGGCCGGTGTCGAGTTCCACCTATCTCTCGAACCCTGACGTCCAGTACGACCAACATGCTTCTCGCCTTCCCGTTGACTAGGCTTCGACTCTCTGATATCTTACGTTTTAGCCCCTCCATCAGCCGAGTGGAATCGTTAGACTCCAACTCCACCTTCAACATGACTCTATGGTAGCTGATCAGTCCACCCCACGCCCTGCCGACCTCAAGATATTGCATGTGCACCATCTTGAATCAACTCCGCGCCATCGCATGTCGAAACACGCCACAGAATTCAGACACCATCAGCCGTCACGCTCCTACGTCGTCATCGCCGATCTTCACCGTGTTCTGTCCTGACCGACTTCCCGTCGATTCATCAGACTGTCCAGTCCAACCCAGTCGAACGCATCCGGCTGCAACCATGATCCACCTTGCACCTAGTACACCCGCTATATTGTCGTGCACTATCTGACACGTTGCATATGCATGATCTTTTCACGGCAGCTATGAAATTCTCCGCTACCCAACAACGTTGTCATTACAAAGATGCCATATCGATGACAGTCCGTGTACAAACAGAAACCCTAAAAAGACATAGCCTGGTAGCCTTTCCGTGTGTCCAAATTAAAAAATCAAACTGACTGATTATTACCGACTAGTCAAAGACCAATCCAAAACACACACATGGCTCCTTTGCATTTTCTTTTCTTTTGTTCCAACACATGCACGCACGCTACCGATTCATCATATGGCCAACACCCTTAGCCTGTCGGTCTCGTGATGTTGACACACCTGGCCTTTTCTGCTTGGACCTGTACCACCTGAAGCCCCCTGGACAGCCTTTTCATGTGTGTTGCTCTCGTAGCAATTTCCTTGCGCTGCCGCTCGTACCGATTCGCCGAGATCGGTTCGAGTCTTCTTTTTCTTTAACTAATCTCATCGCATGCATATTCCTCCGCCACGGTGTACCTGGGCACGTCTCGCGCTGGATCGTCCTACCCTCCTGCTGCACACCCGAAACATGGCTACGCCGCCCCCACCTGAAACGGTCGACCTATCGATAGGCCAAACGCGTGCTGCACGTTCGGTAGCGAATAGTCCGTCTCGCACACAACATGGTCCTGGTCAATCCAATCTTGCCGAGATGCCGAACAACAACGCATCTACATGTTAGCAATCTGTTGTTTCCGATTGCTTCCATCCGACGCTTGCCGATCCCCGATCTGCGTCAGTGTCGTTTTCTCTAGATCAGCAATCTGCGGCCTCCAATCCTCGCTCTGATACCACTTGTTACAATTCGTAGGCGCACAATCTGTCTACCAAGGACCAAGCAATCACAGCATGATGACGACACCGAGATTTGTTAACGCAGTTCGGTGAACTCGCCTACACCTACGGGGCATGACTACGAGCGCACCTCCCCATTGATACCGTTGCACCGGCCGCCTTGGTCGCCGGCACAAGCCGCCGGCTCCCCTTGCGCGCCTGCTGCTATCAAATCGTCATAGGTTACACGTGCGGTGCCCCCCTCATTATATGAGAGGCCAAGTCTACTAGTGTCCGACTCGAACACTACCCGTATCTATCCACACCTATTACAACTCCTAGTCCAAACGTAACCTAATACGTACACTATATTCGACACGTAACCTAACGAGTACAGCTTAGGGTTCCTTGGGGTCAAGTACGCGAAAGGAGGCGACCATAGGTGGGCCGGTGTGGCTGCACCACCTGGCGGCGCGGCCAGGGGCGCCACCCCATGGTGTGGCCCTCCTGTTCCCCCCTCCAGCTCTCCTCGTGGATAGCTACCTCTTCTGTACTTCTAAGACATCCCCGATTCTCTACTTCTTCTTCTGATCTTCTGAAATAGGGTATCCTGACGGTGCTTTTTCCATCAGATTTCTGGTCCCGGTGTTTATTCTCCAAAAATTATGAAACATGCAAAATAAGATGAAATAACATAAGTAATGCATCATAACATGAAATATATCGATAAATAACGGAAAATAACAATATAAAATAGTGATGCAAAATGGACGTATCAACTCCCCCAAGCTTAGACCTCGCTTGTCCCCAAGCAAAACTGAACTGAGTAAACATGACCACAGTTTTATGGAGTGAGGTGTCAATAAATAAAATATGGACAAGAGGCATCACATTTATCAAAGCACAAGTCATTTTAGACAACAACTTCCTATTTTATAATAAAACTTGATACAAGTAGAGGGAATCACAATAAAGGTGCAAAAAGGAAACCATAATTGTGAGGGAAAACTTCGTTCTTGGTCAGAGAACAATTAAAAGTGTACTTATCTTTCGACCAGAGTCTTTATATTAGAGCTTATTTGCAAAGTTTATCAGGCTCAATTATAACAATCTCTTTGCAGTCATTGATAACTTTGAAAGTGGTATTCAATCAAATAAAAACATTTGTACTGGACAAGGAAGAATAAATGACATGATTAGTAGATCAACATATAGATGGATGGATCACAACAACTCAAATGCTTGCTTAAGACAGAAAGGAGTAGATTTACTGACTCAAAATAAAGGTAAAAGATAGGCCCTTCGCAGAGGGAAGCAGTGATTAACTCATGTTCTAGAGCTTTTTATTTGATAAGTAGAGTCATTAAGATAGGCCCTTTGCAGAGGTATGTTTATGTCAACGAATGGCTAACAGAAAATACAATATGTCACAAGACAACTAGACTTCGCAAGAGCGGCTCCCATTTAAGGTCGCAACTGGTATAGAAGGTCATCCTTGTTTCTCTTTTGTTTACACAATTATGCTTTGACTAATAAACCAGGGGCAAAATAGTAAAGAGAATTTGTATTATTAAGTTTGGGGCTAGGCATCCCGCTGCCAGCTCTTCTATCATTTTGATAAGTGGATGAAGCCACTAGTCCAGGTGTGTAAAGTCCAATCAACAAGTGAGATAAAGATTCTCTATTTGCGTCCTCATGAGCTAAAACAGGGGCACAAAACATGTGTAACTTTGAAGGTTTAAAGGTAGCACACAAGCAATTTACTTAGAGTGGTGGTTAAATACCACATATAGGTAGGTATGGTGGACACAAATGGCATGGTTTTGGGGCTCAAGGTTTGGATGCACGAGAAACATTCCCTCTCAGTACATGTTTTTGGCTAGCAAGGCTGGGTAGCAAGCATAAGAGTTGAGGGAAAACAAACAAATATACATATGATAAAACCAATCATGCAATCTTGCTTGGAGGTACAAACAATCTTATTTGAGAATACTAAGCTTATGAGCCAACAAGAAAGAAAGATAATGGAATAATATATCTACATGCAACTCCCTCTTTTCTACTTAAGTCTCAACGTTTCGTTGCTAATGACCAATGCTAAGTTTGCCAAAACCAACTCGATTAACTTGATGCTCCAATATTCATACCAATACTAATAATAAGATCAACCATATAACAAAAATTGCAAACTAAACTAAAGTGTAGAAAGTAAATGATGAACCTTCTCATTAATATTCCATTACGACAACTCAAACCAAGGGACACAAGGATAACCAACTAAAGAGTGATACTTCCATACTGCAAACCATCTTATATGATATTTTCTCTACTCATGATATGACTCTACTAAAAGGTAAAAAAGGTGGAAGATAAAGGTGTGATACCGCGACACTCCCCCAAGCTTGGAACAAGCCAAGGGGATGCCAATACCAATGACGAATTAATTCTTCGGTGGTGGTGAATCCTCCTCAATGAGCTTATCAACTGATTTCTTCAAATCTTCAATTGCGAACATGATCATACACATCATATCTGCTTGTCAAACGGTGAATCCCAACTATCAAGATTTTCCTTAGATCGAGAGCTTTCTTCATCTGCACGGTTAGAACGATCCATATCCCAGCAAGAAGGCAACTTTGCCTCGGGTACTTTTTTAGATTGATGTTCATGAATGAAGGTATGGAAAGGTTTTTTGATACTTGGAAGTGGTATCCCTGGGGCTATGCAGTAACGTTGGACCTTCCCTCCAGTGCTCATTCGTGCTCCTTGCTTGAACTTTAAGGGTTTTGCTACTACTCCAATACTTGCGACGGTAGCGCGTGGGAGCACGCGCGAGTCTTCTTCTACATCTCCTTCAGTTCCACTATCGATCTCCTCCTCCAGCTTCGGGTCTTGGAGATCATCTTCCTTCGACCCCTTCCCCTTGCTGTTGTTGGCGGAGACCATGGTGCTTCTAAAACTGAAAACAGATCCTGACAAAAACAGGTCGAAACAGAAACACGACGATAAAACGATATACGAACCTCGGGGGGTCCGGGGGATTATATAGCAAAAACATACGTAACAGAAGGAAAGTGCAAGTCGAAAACGAGCCGGATAGGGCCTCCAGTGTGCCCACACCATAGGGTGGTGCGGCCAGGGGTGGTGCTGCGCCAGCAGGTGGTGTGGTGCCCCTGAGCACCATCTCCCGCCCTTCTTAGGCTCGATATTTTTTATATTTTCCATATATGAATAATTTATAACTTGGATATTAATACACAAACTTTTTCTTAACAGAACTGTTACCTATTTGAAAACGGACTTTGTAGATTCAGGAATCTTCCCTCTAATAAACTTCTCCGGAGTCATTACTTGAATAATATCAACATCTTCATCATAAGAGTCCCCGGAAATATAATGTTCGAGTCTTTGCCCATTTACCACTTGTCGGGATCTTCAATCTTCAAGAGGTAAATTTCCTGGAATTTGCGAGTGGTGCTGCTTTCCTTCTTCTTTGTCCTTAGCGTGTTTATCTTGCTTTTCAGACGAGGCCACCTGCACCAGCACCGAGAGGGCCGAAGCTCATGATCGAGTGAAAGGCCTCGAGAAGGAGCTAGATTCCACTCGGAAGGATGCCACTGATCAGCTCGTGAGGTCTCGGGAGGCCCTGAAGAAGCTGGAGGAGGAAGGCCAGTCTCATGATAATGAGCTGTGTGGCATCCTTCCCCCTGGAGCTAAGGCTCTATCTGGTATGCCACTCGCCAACTTTTGATGTTGTGCATTCTTAAGTTTCTTTTCTTCTCATAATTTTTTTTGTATTTTGTAGATGCGCTTAGAGTTGCCCTGGCAATCCCTAGTCAAGTCAGGGTTGACGCTCTGACAGATATCTGCCACCAGCTGCAAGGGCACCGAGTGAAGGCCTCTTCTGCCATCCGTGACTCTTTGCAAGTTTGTCTTTGCTGCATCAGCGGTTGTTCGTGGGGAAGCCAACTCCTTCGATGCTGGAAGGCCTTCTTGAGGCTTTCCTTGGCGAGGGAGATCCTTTTCACGAGTTGCTCTTGTTCAGACCGAGTGTGGTGCAAAGACGCCTATTAGTTTGCTTTGGTGAATAATGTCCAGGGCGATCTGGAGAAGGTGTACTCGGAGCCTCCCAAGGATGAAAGGGGGAAAAAGGTAGTGATTATACCTTTTTCTGACCACTCTGAGAAGCTAGCCAGGATGTTGTCAGAAATAGTGTCCAGCGGTCGTAGCGCGAAACCTTTTGTGAGCGAGGTTGTTTCTAGAAAATCTGCGGTTCCGTAGGGTAGATAGCATTCTTGCTTTTGCTTGCTGGTCTTGTAATGAATTTTATGTGTGTGCTTGAAATACTCTGTGCTTTCTTTCCAAATGTTGGAGTTTGAAGTGTTTGGTTACTCTTTACTTTTGCTTCGTGTTCTCCCGATGGGAGTAGCCCCCTGGCACTCGAAAGGATTTGTTGGCGCGGTTGTCGAGTGATTTCTAGCCGTGTGACTCAACAGTTTGAATATCTTCCTTCTTTTTGGTTGTCGAATCTGTCCCTGGATCCGCGAGTGCCCTTAAGCCTCCCGCCGTACCCCCTTCTGTCTCACGTAGAGGGGCCAGAACGGCAGTTCCGTTTTTCCCCCAGCGGGGCTATGGTTTCTTTGGAGAGGGGGCTCCGGATCGTCTGAATGCCACCAAATCCCATGGTATACCATACCATGTGTGTTAGAGTGTGGAATGGGTCTTGTATGCCCAAGATTCCCTCGCTCTCTCTGTGTTAGGGCTTCACCGGCGTCAGATTCTCTCTGGCGGGTTCCAGGACTACTTAGAGGCCGAAACTCCCGGATCTGACGGAACTGGGGAATCTTGCCAAGAGGTGGGACCTACCATTTTCTTGGGTGTTCCTTGGGCCTAACCTAATACAACCAAACAGTTGGTTCCACTTTGCTACCCCCTTCCGCCTAACGTAGAGGGGCCAGAACGGTAGTTCCGTCTTTTCCCCCAGCGGGGCTATGGTTTCTCTAGAGAGGGGCCTCCGGATCGTCTGAATGCCACCAAATACACCATGGTATGCCATAACATGTGTGTTATAGTGTGTCATGGGTCTTGGATGTCAATATTCCCTCTCTCTCTCTGTTAGGGCTTCACCAGCGTCGGATTCTCTCTGGCGGGTTCCAGGACTACTTAGAGCCCGAAACTCCCGAAACTGACGAAACTCGAGGAATCTTGCCAACAGGTGGGACCAACCATTTTCTTGGGTGTTCCTTGGGCCTATCCTAACAAAAAAAAGCAATCGGTTCCACTTTTCTACCCTTTTCTGGCTCACGTAGAGGGGTCAGAACGGTAGTTCCGTCTTTTTTCCTAGCGGGGCTATGGCTTCTCTGGAGAGGGGCCTCCGGATCGACTGAATGCCACCAAATCCCATGTTATTCCATACCATGTGTTTTATAGTGTGTCATAGGTCTTGGATGGACAATATTCTCTTTCTCTCTATGTTAGGGCTTCACCGGCGTCGGATTCTCTCTGCGGGTTCCAGGATTACTTAGAGCCCGAAACTCCCGGAACTGACGGAACTAGGGGAATCTTGCCAAACGGTGGGCCCAACCATTGTCTTGGGTTTTCCTTGGGCCTAACCTAACACACCAAAGCAATTGGTTCCACTTTTGTACCCCCTACCGGCTCACGTAGAGGGGCCAGAACGACAGTTCCGTCTTTTTCCCCATCGGGGCTATGGTTTCTCCGGAGAGGGGGCTCCGGATCGTCTGAATGCCACCAAATCCCATGGTATGCCATACCATGTGTGTTAGAGTGTGGAATGGGTCTTGGATGCCAAAGATTCCCTTGCTCCCAGTGTTAGGGATTCACGCGCGTCAGATACTCTCTGGCGAGTTTGAGGACTACTTAGAACCCGAAACTCCCGGATCTGACAGAACTGGGGGAATCTTGCCAAGAGGTAGGACCTACCATTGTCTTGGGTGTTCATTGGGCCTAACCTAACACAAACAAGCAATTGGTTCCAATTTTCTACCCCCTTATGGCTCACATAGAGGGGCCAGAACGACAGTTTCGTCTTTTTCCCCAGCGGGGCTATGGTTTTTCCGGAGAGGGGGCTCCGGATCATCCGAATTCCACCAAATCCTAGAGTTTTCCATACCATGTGAGTTATAGTGTGTAATGGGTCTTGGATTCCCAATATTCCCTCAATCTTTGTGTTAGGGCGCGCTTCACCGGCGTCGGATTCTCTTCGCATGTTCGAGGACTACTTAGAGCCCGAAACTCTCGGATCTGACGAAACTGGGGAAATCTTTCCAAGAGGTGGGAGCTACCATTTTCTTGGGTGTTCCTTGGGCCTAACCTAACAAAACCAAGAAATTGGTTCCAATTTTCTACCCCCTTCCGGCTCACGTAGAGGGGTCAGAACGGCAGTTCCGGCTTTTCCCCCATCGGGGTTATGGTTTCTTTGGAGGGGGCTCCGGATCGTCTGAATGCCACAAAATCCCATGGTATGCCATACCGTGTGTGTTAGAGTGTGGCATGAGTCTTGGACGCCCAAGATTCTCTCACTATCTTTGTTATGGCTTCACTGGCGTTAGATTCTCTCTAGCGGGCTCTAGGAGTATACTCAGAGCCCGAAACTCCCGGATATGACAAAACGGGGGAAATATTGCCAAGAGGTGGGACCTACCATTGTCTTGGGTGTTCCTTGGTCCTAACCTAACACAACCAAGCAATTAGTTCCACTTTTCTACCCCTTCCGGCTCATGTAGAGGGTCCAGAACTGCAGTTATGTCCTTTTTCTCCTGCGGGCATAAGGTTTCTCCGGAGAGGGGCTCAAGAGCGTCTGAATCCCACCCAAGCCTAGGGTATGCCATACCATGTGTGTTAGAGTGTGGCATGGGTCAACAAATCAATGTTTGGCAAGTGGGGGCTTTGGCGTGTCGGAATCCTACATAAGCCATGGTGGAGCCCTAATAATATACTTATAAATGTGTGGTGATAGGTGGGGAGGGCCAATATCCTACTCATAGGTGTGACCGGTTTCACCGACATCTCATAGGAAGCTTATGCATTACTTACGAGGGAACCATCGATGCTCCCCTTCAGGCGAACTGGAGGGAATCTTATTACAAGTAGATCTAGATTTGGGTTATCCATGTAACTATGGCCTAACTTAACAGAACCAAGCAAAAAAGAACATGGGTCTACCCCCTTCCGACACCGGTGATAGGTGTAGACAAAAAAGTTGATTAGCACCCAATGGCTAGCAAAGTTTAAGCCACCTATCAACATGTAGTAGTATTCCATATAATTGACCCTTTCCAGGATTTTAGGTTAAATACTTTCAGGATTTCTTCACAATCTTTAGTACTAAATAATTGCATAAATGCTCAATTTTGAAAGCCACCCATCAGCATCAGACGGCTAGCAAAGTTTCCCGCAGTTCTGCCAAAATTTCGCATCGCTCCAAAGAATTCGCGCCAGGACAGCCCGCCCAAATTTTTTCGTGCAAGGATATTTTACTTCTCAGCCCTCCCGCACACAACTGGCAACCTTTAGTCTGGAGGGAATTTCTGTAATCGTTCCAAAACCCTGCCTTACCCCCTCGATCGGCCCTCTCGCCGAAAGAGAAATCCACTACTTCGAAATATCCACTCCCCCTTGTCCTCCCAAAACCGATCCTCTATTCCCCCGGTCTCACACCTCTCCGTATAGCTCGCTTGCTAGAACTCCCTCGTCGCCATTGAGATCGCCCTCCAGATCTGCCACATCACCGGCCTTTTCGCCATATAGATCCGCCACCTCGCCGTTGTGCTCGCCTGTCTGCCACATCGTCTCCAACCTCGCCGTACCTTATCTTCCACCTCGCCGTCGTGCTCGCCGGCCAGCCACCTCGATGCAGTGTTCGCCGGTCAGCCACCTCGCCACCAACCTCGCCGTACGTCTAGATCTGCCACCTCGTCTCCAACCTCGCCGCAACATCACCGTCAATGTCTGCAAGCACGCTGAAACGAGTGAAGATTGAAGGCGAGAAATGCAGCAAGACAGAAGGCCCTAAAGCCGCAAACAACTATTCTTCTAAATTGCTTGTCTATTTAATTGTATGTTTGATGCTTCCTTATTATCTTGTGTATGTTCGATAGAGTTAATCTTTCTAAATTGGTTGTATGTTTAATCGTATGTTTGATGCTTCATTATTATCCTAATTATACTGCTAATGTTTGATTCAATAAATCTCTCTAAACGGTTTCTTGTAACGGAAATAGGAAGGGGGACTTCTTACTTGGTAAAACTTTGCTCATTTGCAGCAATCTAGCTTGTATACTACGTATTAGGTTTAAGGTCACTTTACTTGTGATCCTATCAGTCTTCGTTAGGATCAGAATTTATACTACTTGCACTGGATTGTTCTTACAAGATGAGTGCCTTAATTTTGGATGATGTATTAGTATCTTATGAAGTGTTATATTTGTAGTTTACTTTTAGTTCTTTATTCATGTTAGGATCGCCACTACACCCCATCGAAGAAGAGCGTGCCAGAACTAGCATGGAAAACAATGCAAAGATGCATGAACTGGGCGTAAAGCCAGCAAATTTTATTTCATGTCCTACTGTATCCCCCAAAAGACCAAGAAGCAAGACTTTGGATCTCAGTACATGCCTGTGTATGATGTTGAAGAGGAATCATATGCCACTGAAGGAGACGTGTCATATCAATCACTATCCAGCGTGGATAATGAGCTGCAGGTTATTCCCTAACCCGGTAGCTCAATATTCTTTTATGGTATCGCAACAACAAGGGTGCGACTTTCTTATCTCGTGTTGAACTGTTTGATCAATGTGGCGCCATATATTTTGTGCTACTTCCTCTATTCCATACTATAAGACGTTTTGTCAAGCTAATTAAGGCCGTGAAATCCTCTTATAATAATTAAGGCTGTCATTGTCATCTCAACAAGGTTTCCATCTATCTTCCTCACATGCTAGACACCTGTTATTCCATCTATGCTTCTCATCTGCTAGTTCATTACACACAGTTGATTGATTATAATCTGCTAGTTTTCTTCTATTTTTTCGTACATGCTTGTCATCTGCTATTTTCATCTATCTTCCTCGTATGCTTGACAGCTGCTATTTAATCTATGATTCTCATCTGCTAGTTCATTACACACACCGTTATTTGACTATAATTTTCTAGTTTTCATCAATTTTTTGTACATGCTTGTCATCTGCTAGTTTCATCTATGTTCTGTACATTCTTGTCATATGTTGTTTTCATCTATTTTCTTTGCATGCTTGATAGGCAAGCAAGAAAAGGATGATGTCTCGATCTGCTTCAGAGGATGAGGATGAGGATGATAGTGAAGTTGTCATGCTGAAGAGTGGAAAGCATACTTTCTCAAAGAAGGTCCGTGTGGAATCAAGTCTTTCAAAGCCTGAGCTTGAACCGCAACTTGATGTGAATGTGCGCAGAACAATTGCTGATATGAGGATGGCGAAAACTGAATCCGAGCAACTGAGGCTGAAGTTTGTAGTTGATATGGAAGACATTCATAAGCAACAAGCTACGCTAAAGAAATCTCAACTATAAGGAGTTGCCCTACTTGAGATGCTGGCTGAGCAGATGCGTGGTCCTTGAAACTGTGGTTCTGTATGTTGGTTTGATATTCTGTGAGAAAAACTAAGTATTTGATGCTTGTTATGTGGTTTGCTTTTCTGTCTGTGTGCAATTGGCAATTATAACGATGATGTAACCACCCAAATAGCACCAAAACCAACATCATTGTAACATAACGTAAAAGTCCGTCAAGGAAAATACCGACACATGGCGATGCCCAGCCCACGTGTCCTACTATGAGTGAGCGATTAGACGACGTAAATATAACGTCCCCGACATGGTGATGACATCACCCAAATCCGAGACGGGAAAAAACGTCATGGAAAAGACGTTGCGTGGCACCATTTGGTTGGTGCACGTGCCACGAGTTTAGCGACGGAAAAAAACGTTGATGGGTAGCCCGCGACGAGCAGATTTCGTCCCAGAAAAAGGCGACGTGGCGCTATTTTGTTTCCATGTGGCATATTTTGATTGGTCCACATGGTTTCGCCTAATTGGTCGAGACTCGTGTCAGAAAAAAACGTCACTGGGTAGCCCGGGACGAACATATTTCGTCCCAGAAGAAGGCAACGTGGCACCATTTTGTTTCCATGTGGCATATTTCGATTGGTCCACATGGTTTTGCCTCATTGGTCAAGACTCGTGACGTAAAAAAACGTTCCCACGTTTGCCACGTCAGCTGATTACGATAACGACCATTAGAACCTCGTTTGCCACGTGTCGCCTCATAGCAACGAAATAAAAATGTTGTTGCTTATTGTGCCTAGTCCGGACGGCCCAACTGGTCGCAACGATTTGCTGAATGTTGCGGATAGCCTTGACGGTTTTAGGTTCATATAAACGTCGCAGACTCGTCCCTGACAGTCGATCCCCTTAGCGACAGTTTGGAGCTCATCCGCAACGTTATTGAAATGTCCCAGACTGCGCGGAATTTGGTAGTGCCAGTAACAAAGTGATTATGATGTTCCCCAAGTTTAGATTGCTTCAAGTGTAGCCTTTAGTCATATGGGCTCTATCTTGATCAACTAAGTCGAATGAACTCACCAGGCTTACAAGCAGATGTAGCATAATTATAGGTGGAACAGATAAGCCAAATGGTGGTGGAATTTCTTCTGAAAGATCTCGTCTCAATATTCTCCTTTCCTTAATGCACTCAGGTTGTATAGGATGTTTGGCCTGATTTGAGTCTGAAGGTGAAAGTGCACAAACTCTGCAGAGTCAACAAACTAAGATTTTAGCCGTGTTCTCGGTTATGGACAACATCGAGTAGCGGGACAAGGATGGATGGAAGAATCACATCACAATTTTGAATAAGTAAAATTTTGACCAAGTGAACATTAGTTGTGGTGCTTGGATTTCAATCCAATGATGCCACCCTTTGAAAAGGAAAGTTTTTTTTACAAAAGAGATAGGAGAAAACTGACTTTATGCAAAACTTAGTCAAAACTCCACTCATCCAAATAAGCATGTAGTATTAGTCTTGCCATTTATATCCACCATAATGTTACTTGCCAATACATTAAATTGTATTGACCCCCTTGTGGCTGCATATTCCATCCTGCAGATGATTCTGAAGACGAGTGAGAATTTCGTTTAGGATCTCGAGTCCAACACCAACATGTTTTGCCTGTGGCACATGAAGAAGATGGGCTTAATGTTGTACTATGTTTTCCGCTGTATTTCTTTGTTTTTCTGCTAGTCTTCTAAGACTATGAAAGTTGTAATATTATTTTGTAAAGACTGGATCATGCGATGTAATAGAATTTGGTGCATTTGCATGATATTTAACTTTGTACTATGGTGCTAGCAATTGATCTAGGGACTAGTACAATAACACATATGTTCTTACATTACTTAAATGTGGGAACCCTACACAACAAGGCAACACTCATCCTAGGTTTGAGTTGCTTCCTCAACAACCTATGCAAGGTTGGTGGAATGTTCATCCCCAAGTTCTTTCTTGGACGGACGGAGAAAGACTCACAGATGGGTCATATACCGGACCTCATGCGGGAGGTGGCAAACACTCAAGATGAAGCCATGCACTCAATTGTCAGAGGTTGTGCAAATACCACCTTGGCCCTAATGGTGTGAAATCACACATCCATTGGGAGACCCCAAGAGGAAGGTGTGATGTAGTCTAGCAGCAAATTTACCCTAGTTAAGGAACCATGGTGATAAATCTAGTAGGACTTCTAAGTCTCTCAATAGGTTGCTTGTTTTTTGGCGCTTCAACAAGCGTGGACCTACACACAAACACAATATCTTGCTCCCAACTTTCCGAGAAGGTTGTCAATATTTCCATCTTGCTGAAAACTAGAGAATTAATTGTATCGAATGGTTGGAGATGATTAAATGAAAACGGAATAGGGAGCGAGTGATGATGAAAAGCAAGTAACAAGGTTGTAATAAATGAATAAAATAGGACCGGAGGCCATCTTTTCACTAGTGGTGTCTCTCCTAAGTCCTAAAAACAATAAAGATGTTGGGTAAACAAACTACATCTGGGCAATTGACAAATCATGAACGTATTATGAAGAGATATACTTCATGGGTTCTAATATTGTAAGCATCACATCAAGATAAATAGACCGCAATTGGACATAATCTATTACTAACAATTCACCTTGAGACAGCTATCCAGCAAATCTCGCCAGTATTAAGTTGCAGCAATGAAGTGCTTGCTTGTGCGGAACAGACAAATGCATTAAGAACAATAAATAATGTAAGCAATAATTCCCACCCGTAGATAAGAACACCGTTGTTTTCTCCCTAGTGGCAACAACACATCCCTCTCCCACACGTTTTTGTCACTCGGGCGCAGGTTAAAGGAGGCATGAACCCACTATCTAGCATGTAAACCCTCTCTTGGAGATGCATACAATAACTTGGCCAAGGAAATCATACACACCAGAGAGCATTGCAAGACAATATTAAAACTCTCTAAAGATATAAGTGAAGCATCTCAATATGACATGAAAAAAATAATCATAATCTCATGGTTTATCGGATCCCAGCAAACATAACATGTAGCAATTACATAACGGTGATCTTGATCATGTAGGGAAGCTCACAAGATCTAAACATGGTGGCACAAAATGGAGAGAACACCATCTAGCTACTACTATGGACCCGTAGTCCCGGTCTGAACTATTCACATATCTGTCCGGAGGCAATCATGGCGATATAGAGGCCTCCGGTGATGACCCCCTCTCCGACAGGGTGCCGGAGCAGGACTCCAGAAGCCCTAGATTGGAATTTTGAGATGACAACGCCTTTGTATCTATTTCATGAAAATTTCTCTGTCCCCGACGTTTTTAGGGTTAAAGGAAATTTATAGGTTAAGAGGCGATGGGAGGCGGTGGCTAGGGCCATGAGCCGACCCCACGGCGCGGTCTAGTGGGGGGCGCCTGGCACCCCTCTGGTGGCCCCAGGGCTCCCTTCCGGCTCTCATTTGGACTCTGTCTTCGTTCCGGGCAAGAAATAATCTCCATAATTTTTCAGGACATTTTACGAATATTTTCTTTAGAGCTTTTCTGAAACATAAAAACAACAGAAAACATGAACTGGCTTTGGGCATCTTATTAATAGGTTAGTCCATGAAATCATCCAAAAAACATGTAGAAAACATGGAAAAACATAAAGAAAACAAGCACGAGCATAAAAAATTATAGATATGTTTGGGATGTATCAACATCCCCAAGCTTAACTCCTTCTCGTCCTCAAGTAGGTAGGTGAGAACAAAATAATTTTTGAGGTGACATGAAGCCAACACAATTTTGTTCAATCATTATGTAAAAGCATTGTAAGCTGAGATCAAAGCACTTTAACAAAGGCATGGTAAATGTTATTTGAACAGTGAAATCTTCGCAACTAATGTTGCACATGAAATATAGTACAAATAAATGAAAATGAGCAATAATTCATTGAAATTGATACATTTGTTCTATCATAATAAAAAACATGATAAAGTGGTATCCCGCCTGTCCTTCGTGGAATAGCAAAACATAGATGATAGGACACCTTCAAAGTTCAAGTAGTGACTAGATACAAATAATTTTAGACAAGCAATACCATAATCATATTCCTAATAATAATAAATTTTGGGACTATTTATACTTAGAATAACAACTATACTCTCTTAATTGGGGAATAGAGTAAAAAGGTGAAGACTCATCCTATATCTAAAATAAAGGCCCTTCGCAGACGGAAGCATGGATTACTCATGTGCTAGAGATTTTTATTTTATAAACAGAGCATATTGAAAATATAATTTTGAGAGAGGTGTATGTCTATGTCAATGAATGGTAATAAATGTTTTACTATCTTTCATGTAATGGCTTCTAAGAGCGGCTCCCATTGAGGAACGATATCATTCCTTTTCTCCTTTGTTTACACAAGTTATGTTTGAACTGATTTCTCAGGAACAAAATGTGAGGAGATTAATTGTTATTGTTGTAAATTATCTTTTATGGGTTGGGCACCTGTTTGCCGGCTCTTTTTTGCAGTATTAGGGACAAGCACATTATGCATGCAATTCAAGAGGTGAAGCCACCAACATGAAGAAATAATAAAGCATTTAATACTCTCTCATGAGCTAAAACAGGAACACAAAACAAGGTTTAATAATTTTGAAAGTTTTAAAGGCAGCACACGAGCAATTTACTTGGAATGACTATAAAATACCATGCATAGGTAGGTATGGTGCACATTAAATAACTTTGATTTAAGGGAGTTGGATGAACGAGTAGATCTCATACTTTGTAAGGTAAAGGCTAGCAAGATAATAGGAGCGACCAATTAAGAGAGCAATAATGGCCATAATCATGCATAGCGACAAGACATCATTGATCAAAACATAAAGTGATATTACGAGTCTAAAACTAAAAGATCATCAAGGATAAAGGCGACTTTTTAATAGTCATAACATGGTGTGAGTATGCGCCAAGTCAATCCAAATAAATCTTCAAAGGAGAATACAACAATAACATGCTTAATTATGATCAAGAACAACACATGATTTAATTTCAATAGCACATTAAGCACTCTCAATTATTTAAGACTAGTAATGATGCATCATAAATTACTAATCACATAATTAAAATAATATCTAACATGACATGTCAAAGCCTAGTCACAGTCTAAACAAGGTTCCTTTGCACCACTATAGGCATGAAATATTTTTCTCCCAACAAAACACCAACCAACTTATTTGAAAAAACTCTCTTAACAAGTATTAAATAAAGAACATAGAGATAATAATATCTAAATATAGCAAATTAACAAGCTCTGGACAAAATAAGCAAGGAAAACAAGAGCTAAAAACACCAGTAGCAAAAATTAAACACTCACAAAGAAATAAGAGTGGAAACTAGAGTGTTCTAAAAAATAGAATGGAGTGTATTTCTCTCCAACAAATAATGCTAGGATCCAAACATTTATGACTATAAAGAAAAAAAACAAAACTGAAAGCAAAATAAAATGACGCTCCAAGAGTAACACATAGTATGTAAATCAATAAAAATATAGTGTCCTGAAAGGTGACCTGATAATTTTGTTGATGAAGAAGAGGATGCCTTGGGCATCCCCAAGTTTTGAAGCTTGTACTTATTGGATATTTTTTGGGGTGACATGGGAATCCCCAAGCTTGAGCTTTTTTCCATCCTTCATCTTCTCATATCATCCTCCTCTCCTTATATTTGAAAACTTATCCACACAAAACTTCGCACAATCTTCATTAGCGGGGTTATTGCATCAAATAAATAAATCTACTTGGTTAATTTTCAACACAAGACAAACACACAATTTACAAATTAGCTATTTTCACAACTTCTTTTAAATATCTCCCCCTTAAGCGAACACAAAAATAAAAGATTAAGACGCAAATGCAAACAGAGGCAGAAATCTGTCAAAACAGAACTATCTATAAAGATGAATTTTCTCGAGGCACTTCCATAGATCAAATTAAAAAAGTGGTAAACTAATGGAAGTTAGATATCAACTTGGGGCAGGTTCCCATTTGTTTTTAGAATTTTCTCGCACTCTGGCTGAGAGATACGAGTTTTTTGGTGAAGCATAAAAAATCTAGACAGACAACAACAAATTGCACTTCCTTTCAAATAGGGGTTACTCTCGACACAAAAATGTAATAAAAGTATAAGGAGTTGTTGATACAGAGGTAACAACTTGCAAGAACCAAATCAAACAAAATAAAAATATACCGAAAACAAGGTGGGTTGCCTTTCACAAGCGCTTTTCTTTAACGCCTTTTAGCTCCGTAACTCCGTAAACAAAGTTTTTAGAACAAAATTCTTGTCTTCTCCTCTCTCCATACTATCTAGTTTAAGAAATATTTTTTTTAATATGGGATTGAGATTTACAAATCTAGCTTCTATAATAGAAACTAGAGAAGCCACAGTAGTTTCATAGTTATGGACGAATTCAACTACAGATTTTTCATCGAGGTCAAGAAGAATATTAACATGATTAAAGAATTCTTCAATGTTATTTCTTCTGATAATAAAACCACTTCCTACTTCCATATCCTTCATAGAAAATTTAGGAACAAACGTGTAACAAGGTAACAAAGAAAATTTAAGTGAAGGTATAAGGAAACTAACGAATCAAGTAAAAGACTAGAAACTAGAAAACTAATTTTTTGGATTCTTGATATAAGATAAACAAAGATGATTAAAAGTGAACTAAGCAAGGACAAAAAAAGAGAGAGAAAATGGCAGTGTGTAACCCCCCTAGCTGAAAGCTTAAAGTCCCCGACAACGACGCAGGAAATATATCTGTTGACGAGGGACTTCTTGCTTATGATGAAATTGAAATCCCTGGCAACCGCGCCAGAAATATAGCTTGATGGCGGGGAGACCCCAAAAGGAAGGTATGCTGTACTGACCAGCAGAAAATTTCCCCCAGTTAAGGAATCGGGGTGATCAATCCAGTAGGACTTCAAAGTATCTCAGTAGGTTGCTTATTGTCTAGCATTTCAACATGCGTGGACATGCACACAAACACAAACTCTTTCTTGCTCTCAACTTTCTGAGAAGGTTGTCAATCTTCCCATCTTGCTGAAAACTAGAGAATTAATTGTATTGAATGGTTGGAGATGATTAAATAAAAATGGAACAACGAGCAAGTGATGATGAAAATCAAGTAAACGAGGTTGTAATCAATGAGAAAAATAGGACCGGGGGCCATAGTTGCACTAGTGGTGTCTCTCCTAAGAACAATAAACATGCTGGGTAAACAAATTACAGCTGGGCAATTGAAAAATCATGAACATATAATAATACTATTATGACGACATATAGTTCATGGGTTCTAATACTGTAGGCATTACGTCAATATAAATAGACTGCCATCCAAAAACATCTGTCACTAAAAGTCCACCTTGAGACAACTATCCAGCAAATCTCGCTCGCATTAAGTTGCAGCAACGAAGTGATTGTTTGTGTGCAACATATAAATACATTAAGAACAATATATTATGTAAGCAATAATTCCCATCCGTAGACAAGAACATCGTTGTTTTCTCCCTAGCGGCAACAACACATCCCCTCCCACACGTTTCTGTCACACGGGTGCAGGTTAAAGGAGGCATGAACCCACTATCTAGCATATAAAACCTCTCTTGGAGATGCATACAATAACCTGGCCAATGAAACCATAAAAACCGGAGAGCATTGCAAGACAAGATTAAAACTCTCTAAAGATATAAGTGAAGCATCTAAATATGACATGAACAAAATAATCATAATCTCATTGTTTATCGGATCCCAACAAACACAACAGGTAGCAATATCATAACGGTGATCTTGATCATGTAGGGCAGCTCACAAGATCTAAACATGGTGGCACAAAGTGGATATAACACCATCTAGGTACTGCTATGGACCCGTAGTCCTGAGATGAACTACTCACATGTATGTCCGGAGGCAATCATCGTGATGTAGAGGCCTTCGGTGACAATCCCCCTCTCCGGTAGGGTGCCGGAGCAGGACTGAGTAAGCCCTAGATTGGACTTTTGAGGTGACGGCGCCTCTGTATCCGTTTCATGGAAAATTTCTCCGCCCCCGACTTTTTAAGGGTTAAAGGCAAATTATAGGTGAAGAGGTGACGAGAGGCGGTGGCTAGGGCCATGAGGCGACCCCACATCGCGGCCTAGGGGGTGCCTAGCACCCCTCTTGTGGCCCCAGGGATCCTTTCTGGCTCTGCTTTGGACTCCTTCGTTCCGGGATGGAAATATCTCCATGGTTTTCAGGACATTTGGCGAATATTTTCTTTAGGACTTTCTGAAACATAAAAACAGGGGAGAACATGAACTAGCTCTGAGAATCTTGTTAATAGGTTAGTCCATGAAATCATTCAAAAAATGAAGGAAAATATGGAAGAACATAAATAAAACAAGCATGCAGCATAAAAGTTATAGATACGTTTGAGGCGTATCAGGCCCTCATGCTGGAACACTACCACACTTCTAAGCTTGCATGCCTTGCTTCCGAGATGCCTTCCTCCTGCAGCCCCGCCAAACAAAAAGAAATCTTCTCCGAGGTTGCTGGCTATGCCACCCGTATTGCCGAAATGGCAAAGATGGATGCACATTTTGACGCACTGGAGTGCCCGCCTATTCCGGATAACTTCTTCGATGAAGGGAGAACTTACGAGGATAAGGAAGACAAGGAAGACGTCAGTCAGTCTTAGACTTCTGCAATGTAAAGTTTAAAATTAGCGTTAATCTATACGGCGGCAAAGTCTTTGTGTCGAATGTAACGTGTCAAAGAACATCTTTTGAATTCGACTACTTGTGCGAAAAACTTGCAAATTTATGTAATATATAAGTGGATGCTTTTACCCATCTTTAAATTCTCTGGCTTATGCGTCTTAGCTTTTCCCAGAGTTAGAAAAACCATTAGCAAGAATTTCACACGCTGGGTGGCAGGGTAACATGACCAATCCGCCTTATCCCAAAAACGTGAGACGAGTTTTGGTGCCTGAACACACAATTTGGTGAGCCAACACAGAGGCAGTCAGATATAATACTAACAGGTGAATAAGGAAATACTTAACCTACTTGTTCTCGTCCGTAGACGGATATCATATTTTTAACCACAAGCACTTTTGTGCAATTTCGGGTTAGCATTGGAAAAAATTGAAAGATTGTAAGGAAATAGAAAAGATTTTACAAGAACTCATGAGTTTAGAAAAATCCGACTTTATCTCACGATCTCAATAATATTTACAATTGAATTGCATTAAGAGTAAAAGGGACATACTCAATCTATACTCTAGGTACGTTTCATCTCTTCTAGTTTGACGTCTATCCTTTTCCTCTTGCGTTTATTTGTTAAGTCATGGATATCCACAAGGTTGTATGACCCGTTGTCCCGGGGGGTACCATGGTATATCCCATGATTGTTGGGCTAGGTTTTAGTACGGAGATGAGTAGTAGTGGACTACTAGGGTTGACAAGACTCAATGGGAACGATTTACCCAGGTTTAGGGCCGTTCAGGAAGGTAAACCCCTACTTCATGCATGTATCTTTATTCTGGTGAGTATGGTCTCGGTTACAATGATCTTCTCCTGTGTGTTCTCTCCTATATTACGTGTATTTTCTATGATACCCTCTCGGCCTTTATATAGGAGGCAGGGTCTCGGGAGTATACGCCTCCAATGATAGGCCCGGGTCTTGATCCTTTCGTGGACCTTCTGGAAGGTTCCTGTACTTGGGCTGCACCTGGTATACTCACCATGGGGGTCCATTGGGCATCCCCACGCCAGTAGCCCCCAAGAGCTTGGTGGTCTCGAAGATTTGACCAAGGACTTAGATTACCCGCATCATCTGATACTCGACTAAAGTACCTGCAAAGAGTTTACACATGACTCAAAAATTTATCAGGTCCATCGGTGGTTCGATGAACGACAGGTGTTCTGCGGGAATGAAGGGACGCAACTTAGCATGCTTGGCTGACCCGATAGTTTAGGGCCAATTAATCCCACTCGGGAGAACACATAGCTAACTATCTCAAACCCGGGTCCCCAGTCCCTAGCCTGGAGATACCTGATGTAATCCAACTTGAGCCATGGAGGCCTTATCAAGTTGAATTCCAGTTTCAGTCTATGTTACCCAACGCGTCCGTCAGGATTTTCTTCATGCCGTAGGAACGAAAATAACTAGATGGTGCAACAGTCGTGCAACCCCTAGGCCGGCGAATCAGTTTCGCAGGTCTTACTTTCATGTTGTAAGCGCACATCCAGATATATAACACATGTGATGCGAACTGGGGACATATGCTTACTAAGACTCAAGTCTCGGCCACTAAGCGTCGAGGAATATTTCTACTCGCACGGGTTTACCTTTGCGAGTTAGCTCAGACTCTAGTTTTTTTTTGAAAATGAATTGTAAACTAAAGAATAAATGTTCACTCGCAAGAATCTTACCCGTAGGATAGTCATGCATGACGTCATAAAATGTTTTTTCTGTAATCTGTCAGCTGATGGGACTCAACGGCTAGGGTCTCCCACTTGCCAGTGAACGACGTATGCGATAACAGCTTGACTGGATTTGACTGTTAAATCCTATGCGAGGATCAAGGAATCCAGCATAACCGCTCCTCGATTCTCACGCATAGCAGGGGAAGTGGCAGTTTGCCTGTTCGTTTCCTTCTTCCACGTGTACGCTCTCGATTTTCTAGGGCCATATCGACGGTCTAGATTCACCGGATGTCGCTATAAAAAGCGGAATAAGGATGTGTATCCCCATCTCATCCTCCGACACCACCTTCTTTTTCTTCCTCGTGTTCATATTCTCGTCATCTTCCTAAGCTTGGGCCCTCTTACCATGGCAAGGCCTCCAAAGGGAGATCCCAAGCCCTGCGGCCATCCTCGCCGGAATCCTCCATCACCGGACACTGCTAGCATGTGGCCTCGAGGCCGCCCTCGAAAATTCCCTGCTTCTTCCGATCTCGGTAGCCTTCGTCCGCTTGGTTGCCCTCCAAGTCGCAATGGGAAGGCTCCTGTGACCACTAGGCGCATCACGCGTCATCCCGTCGGTTTCAGGGGAAAGCTCTCCATCCACTCTACATCCCATAATGCAGAGGCGTGTTCATCCCGCCGCAAGAGCAGCAAACGCTCCATCAATAAGACCGGTGAGCCAACACCTCCACCTCGTCCCGAGCCAGAGGTGGTAATCCCTCTCATGACGGGACGAATGGACGAGGTTCGCTTTCCGCGTCACTTCGACCAGATGATCCCTTATCCTAGGCATCCTTTCTTATGGGTAAGGATGGAGGACTCACCAGCTAGAGTCGAGGTCGCCTCTGTACTCCCTGCTCCATAGTGTGCTGATTCTCATCCTAGGATGGAAAACGTTTGCACACGACAACTTTTTGCGTGCAAGCTATTTCCTTTCCTGCAAGTTCATCGACATCGACGTTCTTTCCTTCAAGGTTTATGACGACAACCTTCTTCGCCGCTGCGGATGGCTAGATGGAGGTTCCGAGGATGACCTCTCTGACGAGGGTAGAAACCATGTGTCAGCTCTGAGGATACTTCAAGATGAAGTTGCGACTCCATCAGCAAGGAGTATTTCTAGGATGAGGTGCACGTCAAGGAGGAAAGCGACGATGACGCTTAAATTTCCTTCCTTGTTTAATATTTCTCCGATGTAATTTCGAGGCCCTATTGTGGCCTCCATATTGTTAAACTTGTTTCCTTCGTAGTGTTGAATTGCCCTGTTGTGGCCTTTATTTCTGCGTGTCTCATCCAATTTTATACCTTATTTTTCTGTCGTGTGCACAACCAGTGCTCCTAGTAGGAGTAGACCCCGAGTCTATGTTCGACTAAGTAGTCAAGCATAGACTCAAGTATTTCCTAACCTATTCGCAGATGTTGTTTGTATCTTCAGTGTGCGATAGCGCTTCAATGGGAGTAGCCCCCGAGTACTCAAGTTGAACTACTCGGTTCCCAACAACTCAGCTGGTCTTCCTTGTTAACCTTTTTGAATAATCAAATACTACAACTGTCGGTAATCATCCAGTTGAACCTTTGCCTCATAGTAGATTTGCAACAAAACCCCAAGCGCTCAATTGCAACTAGTGCCAAAGGTTATCCTTCGAGTATTCTGTTTTGGCACAACACCCAAGTGTTCGGGTGTGACTGTAGCTAGTAATTACCTTGCAAATTTTCACCTATGACAATTTTGATGCACATCCCCCGAGTGTTAGGGTGTTGCTAAGGCTAGGAGTCACCTCCAAAATTTCAGTCTGGACAATTTGGCGGCACAACCCCCAAGATTTCGAGTGTGACTGCGTATAAGAGTCACTCTATAGAATTTATGTTAAAACAATTTTTTTGCACATCCCCCGAGTGTTCAGGCGTGACTTCGGCCAGGAGTTACCATGCAGATTTCACGGTTGCGATCGTACCACTTCGCAACCCCCGAGTATTTAGACTCGGTTGTAGTAACCTAATCCCACCTGCCCAGTTTGCTGTTCAAAGGCATGGATTTTTTTTCATAATATGTGTGAATATGCAGATTCAGTACAGATATGGGTCGATAGCTTTATCGAGATTTCAGAAAACATGTTCTATGCGTAAAAAGGACGTAGCAGAGAGACATTCCACGAGTTATTGTATTGCACACCAGTCTTGAGATCCTTGAGCTTGTAAGCACCCTTCCCTAGAACCTCTGTGATGACAAAAGGTCCTTCCCAAGATGGTGATAGCTTGTGATGACCCACAAATATAGGGGATCGCAACAGTCTTCGAGGGAAGTAAAAAACCCAAATTTATTGATTCGACACAAGGGGAGCCAAAGAGTATTTATAAGACTTAACAACTGAGTTTTCAATTCAGCTGCACCTGAAAGTAGACTTGCTCACAATAGTTTATCAGTGGTAACAGTTTTATAGCAATAGTAGTAAAATTGCAGAAAACAACAGGATTAAAATACTGTAGGCATAGGGATGGATGAACGAGCATGGCAAGGATAAGATAGTTCATATAATAATAATGTGGGCATTGCAGATAAATAATAATAAAGCATCCAAGTTATAGGCAAACCATAGGCATGTGTTCCAATATAGTCATACGTGCTTGCAATGAGAAACTTGCACAACATCTTTTGTCCTACCAGCCCGTTTGCAGCGGGGCCTCAAGGGAAACTACTAGTAATTAAGGTGCTCCTTTTCGTAAAGCACCAGAGCAAAGCATTAACACTTTGTGAACACATGTGATCCTCACATCACAGCCATCCCCTCCGGTTGTCCCTATTTTTATCACTTTGGGGCCTCGGGTTCCGGACAACAATGTGTGTAAACAACTTGCAGATATGATCAAGAAACATAATTATACTCATGAAACAATAACATGTTCAGATATGATATCATGGCACTCGAGCCCTAGTGACAAGCATTAAGCATACCAAGTTACAACAACGGTAGAAAACACTAACAACGGATACTAGGCACTATGCCCTAACAATCTGGCACTATTACATGAACGATATCATCCAATCCCTTCCATCCCTCTCAGCCTACAGCGGGGATTACTCACACATCGATGGGGGAATCATGAATGGTTGATGGAGAAGTGGTGGCAATGACGATGGCGATGATCTCCTTCTAATCCCCACCCCTCTAGGGCGCCAGAACATGAACTTCTGATCCCCGAATTGAGTTTCGAGGTGGCGGCGGCGCTCTGTGGTGTTTTTCTGGAATATGACGAACCCCCTGTTGTTTTAGGGTTATGGGTCATAAGTAGTTGAAAGGCATCCCAAGGGGGTGCCTGGGGCCACCACACCACCTGGCAGCGCGACCTAGGGGGACGCACCCAGGCATGGTGTGGGCCCCTCCTTGCCCTCCTCCGGTTCTCCTTCTGGCTCCGGGGGTCTTCGGGTGAAATAAGGTCGTTGGGATTTTTTTGGGCAATTTCCTGAAAGTCGATTTTTCTGCACAAAAACAAGATACCAGGGTAATTCTGCTGAAAACAGCGTTAGTCCATGTTAGTTGCATCTAAAACTCACAAGTTTAGAGGCAAACAATAGCAAAAGTATTCGGAAAAGGAGATACGTTTTGGACGTATCAACTCCCCCAAGCTTAGCTTATTTCTTGTCCTCAACCAATCCAGTGACAACTGAGTGTGATAAAAGAACTTTTATGAACATATTTGTTTCATATAATGTAAATATACTCACTATATGATCAAGTGCTTAGGCAATTCATAATAAGAAGTATGCAAGATAAAAGTCACCTAGCAGTTATGCAAACCATGAAGAGAAACCAACACACTTTTGATAAACAACTTGAAATATATCAATCCACAGGATTGCAATGCTCATAATAGGGTATGATAAAGTTTACTTGCTTGCGCTTAATAATGGATCAAAACATAAATGCCAGGGCACCTCTGAAGTTCAAGTGAAGACTAGAAGTAAAGATATCAAAGATACATGCATCAAAGTTATATCATAATTAACCGTGTTCTGGGACAAGCACATTACACTAAGAATGACAGCCATGCTCTCAAGAAAGTGCATAAAGTGATAAGGTGAAGACTCAGCATAAAAGTAAAGGAAAGGCCCTTCGCAGAGGGAAGCAGGGATTAACTCACGTGCTAGATCTTTTTATTTTATAAACAGAGGTATTGAAAACATTTTTGTAGAGAGGTGTATGCTTATGTCAACGAATGTGATAATGGGGTTGCCCGATCTTCTCGATGAACTCACACGATAACTTGTGTCTTGCTGAAACCTCTCTGGCTGATCCCTGATGCCAATGCAATAGCTATCAATCCCTTTGGATATTCTCAACTCCACACACTTGCACAATGTAATCAATGACTACGAGTGGTCCTGTATCTACTAATTCCCAATGGAATAGTGGATAGGACGCAGAATTTGCAAGGGTAACTCCACCAAACCAGTGGGGGTAAATTCAGATGAACATGGTTCAATTCTGGAATCTAGGGTTTATGTTTAAACTGGGTCTAACCTTTTCCCACACGTAGATGGCAGCTATATATGAGGGGTTTGGTGCGGCCACAAGGGTGCCTTGCGCAAGCAACAACCCCTCTAGGACTAGGACTCTAATATGGGATACAAACCGACCACTTAAAGGGATTCAGCCAAATATGGCATACAAGCCATGCCTAAATTAATTAGGACTTTCACTATGGCGCATTGATCTTCTATGGGGGGCGCCCTCCGCTTGTTTTCACCCTTGTACATTTGTTTTCACAACTTTCACATTTGTTTTCTCAACTTGCAATGTTGTTTTCACCATGGTACTTTTGTTTTCAACACTTGTAATCTTGTTTTCCATCATCTCCATGTTGTTTTCCAGCAAGTCTTGATGTCTTCCTCCATCCATGTTTGTGTTAAAAATAACCCTGATAATACATAATGCATAGACTTAGGTAGTATAACATTCTTAGAAAGACAAACAACATGTATTACTAGAAAAGAATTCAGCTTATCATGAACAATAGTGTGGCTCAATATTTCCTTCCAACTGAAACATGAATAATCCTCATGGACCCCTATTATATCCATATTAGAATGGTAAACAGACAATACAATAAGTCACAAGCCAACTAGACCTTGCAAGAGAGGCTCCCATTGAAGGATGCATATGGTATAGACGGTCATCTCTCTTCTCTTTTGTTTACACAATTATGCTTTGACTGATAAATCAGAGGCAAAAATAGTTAAGAGAATTTATAGTAACCATTTTTGGGGCTGGGCACCCCGCTACCAGCTCTTCTATCATTTGGATAAGCGGATAAAGCCACTAGTCCAGGTGTGCAAAGTCCAATCAACAAGTGAGATAAAGATTCTCTATTTACGTCCTCATGAGCTAAAACATGGGGCACAAAACAAGAATACATTTTGAAGGTTTTAAAGGTAACGCATGAGAAATTTACTTGGAGTGGTGGTGAAATATCACATATAGGTAGGTATGGTGGACAAGTTTGGAAAACTTCGGTTTTGGGATTCGGATTCACGAGTAGAGATTATACTCAGTACAGGTGAAGGCTAGCAATAGACTGGGAGCGACAATCAAGAGAGCAACAACTGTCATAATCATGCTTGCGACAAAACAAAATTAACGGGGGCATAAAAGTAATAAAAATACTCTGAGGCAAAATAAATCATCCAGGCTTAATTGACTTTTTGTTTTCATTCTTATGCATGCGTGAGTATGTGCCAAGTCGATTCAAGCGAAACATTCAGAGGGAGATACCATTTTTATACCATTCTATGAATAAAATAATGCAAGCAAACATTTACACGGCATGCTATCTAATATTAATAAGTTGGAACTAAACATGAGAGAGTGAACTACTAAGCACCATTAAATAACATACACCTTTCACGAACAAACTAAGCATGTCCACATGGATGCGTATATGTACAAAAATGAAAACAAATAGAGTTCATACCAGCCTCTGACCACAACTTGAACTGTCGTAAATCGTCATTATTGCTCTTCACTCATGTGGATTGAATAATATAGAATGATAGCCAAGCTCCAATGGAGTCACGGAGGACTACTGTACTCTGCAGCAAACTTAACAAAACCAAACAAGAACAATAAATATTTTTGGGTTTTCGAATTTAAAACAAGAACGGAAGGAAAACAACCAAACAAAGCAAATTCTTTTTGGATTTTTGAATATTAAACCAAAACGAGAAAATAAAGCAAACCAACAAAAGAAACTAAAGAAGCAAATAATAGAAACAACAGAAATATTTTTGACTTTTTTTTGTGTTTTGGAAAGCAAGAACAAAACAATAAATCAAAAAGAAACAAAAGGAACGAAAGAAGCGAAAGAAATGAAAACATGGATATACAAAGAACCGACAGAAACATGATATATAGATGAGTCTGATGTCGGTATACCTCCCCCCAAGCTTAGGATTTTGGCCTAAATGGAGATCAATCCCAAGCGGGCCATGAAGTGGCACCCCCATAGTGAGACAAGGATGGGCCATCCTCCGGATATGAGCTCGAGGATGCCCCGGTGTACTGCACGGTGTAGTCCTCGGAAGGCGCATTCTGCCTCATTTGCTGCTTATGGAACTCAATTAAGCGCAGCTGCTCTTCTAGCTCCCCCTTCGAGCGCGACCATGGCATCCTGTCAACTTTGAACAAAACAGGTTGCGGAAAAGTAACTTCCCTTTCATCTCTGTCAGTAAATAAAACTCTATACACTAGATGTTCAACAGTAGAGCTGGCAGTAATAAAATGATGAGCCTTCATGGCAACAAGATCAAGTCTATAAGGAGCTATCAATTCATCGTTGGGAGCAATAGAAAGGCCTAGAGCAGTTACTATACGCGTAGCAATAATGCCCCCATAAATGGGTCCTTCAATAGCTAGGCCGCGAGCAATGAGAGAACCAAGGTTATACTTATCGTTACAGTTAAGTGCATCAGCAAGAAAATCAAGATGATAGTTTGAAATATTGCTAGTGTTCTCCCTACCAAGGACACTAGTAGCAAGATAGTAAGTGAAATATCTGATAGCAGGAAGTTGAATATTCCTTATCTTGCCGCGCTGTGCTATGCGGTCATCATCATTGGTAACGACTCGATAGAGCTCCATCAAATCAGAGGGTCTTTCTTGGATCCTCATTGTTGTCCTAGAGGCGTTGATACCTATAATGCTGCAAAAATTCTCCAAAGACATTGAAAAGGGCTACCATAGATCTTAAATGCAACAGATGGGTCATATTGTGAGTTATGGAATTTAAAACTCTCAACAAAAGTTTTTATCAAAATAGCATATTGGGGACCTTCATCACTCATGTAGTTGGTTAATCCAACCCTATCAATCAGCCACAAGAAGTCATCAAGTATACCTGCGCCACTCAAAAATGTATAGCAAGGGAAGCTAGATGGATTAGCAATCCCATCGTCTCCGCATTATCGATACTTGGTGCAATGAGGTCCTCATTGTCGGATGGTCTCAAAAGATTAGATGAGCGTGAGGGCCTTGTCCTCCTAGGTGCATCACTCTTGAAAATTTCTCCAAAGTTGTAGTTTTCCATTTCTGAAATTTTTAACAATCATCACAAAATTCGATTTCAAGCAACTATATGATGGAAACTACTATAGAGACTTGTAGGAGAGCTAAACATGCATCAAAACTATATTATTTCAACTTAAATCAAGCATGCAAACTCACATAGGCTTTCACCTACTGTACCAAAATACTGAAGAAATACTTCACTAAACAAAATTCTACTTGGATAATCGGAGGAGTCACATATCGGAGAGCAATTGCACCAAATTTCAGCAACAAATGTGCGCTGAGCAAAGATATCGAAAATTCCCGAGGAAGAATAGCAAGAACTCGGGTTCCAGGAAATGTTTTGAGTTTGGGGTGAGAGAGAGGAATCTTTGGCAGGGGAGAGAACTAGTGGAGAGCCAGGAGAGCCCCACACCATGTGCTGCCGCCACCAGGGGGCTGGCCGCGCATCCCTGTGGTGTGCCTGCATGGTGGGCCCCCTAGGGTGTCCCAGGTGCCTCTCTGCCTCATTTTTGATGTAAAAATTTATTATAAATTTTCTGGATTATTTAGAGAAACTTCATTTTCGAGCAATTTCTAGAATTTAATAAATAATTAAAAACCAGAAAAACAAATATAGAAAGGTGGAAAACAAAACCAAAACCAGAACTACAGAGGTTCTAAGACACCCCAATGTGTGAATACCCAGTGAAAACAAAGGTAGAGGTGGTGAAAACAAAATTATAGGTGGTGAAAACATGCATAACCACAATAATCAAGATGAAAACATGACTATGGATGGTGGAAAACAAAATTATACTAAATTATCAAGGTCAGAACATGGTGAAAACATAATGGTGAAGGTGAAAACATAGTGAAAGCATTGTCCTCTTCATTCAAAATCACTTTGTTAACAAGGTTGATCAAGTCTTGTTACCAAAACAATTTTTATATGAAGCAAAACTTTGATTGTGACTAAATAATTATGTTACCTCAACCTTGATAGACATAGTCCCAATCACAATAATTTTATATTATTTTGGTGGCATTAGAATTGGACAATATAATTCTCCAATCTTAATGGTCTCAATAATTTTAATTGAATTTAGACCATATCTTCTATCAATCTTCTTGGGAAAATAAACTGTGTGCTCTTTATCATTAACATTAAAAGTTACTTTCCCTTGATTGGAATCAATAACATCCCCTGCAGTGTTAAGAAAAGGTCTCCCAAGAATAATAGACATATTATCATCTTCAGGCATTTCCAACACAACAAAGTCAGTTAATATCAAACAATTAGTAGTCACTTGAACAAGAACATTCTCACATATACCAACAGGAATAGGAGTAGATTTATCAGCCATTTGCAAAGATATATCAGTGTGTATCAATTTTTCCATAGAGAGCCTCTTATAGAGAGAAAAAGGTATAACACTAACTCCTTCTCCAAAATCACATAAAGCAGCTCTAACATAATTATTTTTAATAGAACAAGGAATAGTGGGAATACCAGGATCTCCAAGCTTCTTTGGAACCTTGCCATTGAAATAGTAATTAGCAAGCATAGTGGAAAGTTCCACATTAGGAATTTTCCTTTTGTTAGAGACAATAACTTTCATATATTTAGAATAAGGAGGCAGTTTAATAGCACCAGTCAAAGGAATTTGCAAAAACAAAGGTTTCATCCATTCACAAAACTTGTTATAATGTTCTTCCTCCTTTGATTTATGATTCTTATTAGGAAAAGGCATTGATTTTTGTACCCAAGGATCTCTTTCATTACCATGTTTATTAACAATGAAATCCTCCTTAGTATACTTTGCATTTTTAGTTTGCTTTTCAGGTTCAGCTACAGTTTCTTCTTTATCATAAGCATCACTTTTATCATTACCACTTTCAGTTTCAGCATCACAGATAGATATACTATTAGGATCTTTAACAGGTTCAGGAGATTCTACACAAGTTTTATGTTTCTTCTTCTTTTTCTTAGAAGTATTACTATTGTTTTTAGGTTGTTGAGAATCTTGTTCAATTCTTTTAGGATGTCCTTCAGTATACAAGGGTTCCTAGTAGAGACACCACTTCTACTAATTATTTCACAAACATGTTTTTTCTCTAGAAGCATTAGCTAGCAAATATTTTTGCAGTTTAGTGAGTTGATAAATTTGAGCTTGAACCATATAAAAATGTTTAACACACATTTTAACATCATTAGAGGTTCTCTCAATAATACATGCAAATTATTAATAGCTCTAGAATTCTCCATTAGATGATTTTGCACTCTCATATTAAAATTATCTTGCTCAACAACATAATTATCAAAATCATCTAAGAATTGATAAGGTGGTTTAGAATAGGGAATATCTCTATTATCAAAATATTGGAGAGAGTGTACCTCAACTGTTGATGGATGAGGAATTGGCTTACATAATTCTTCTATAGGTGGAAGATTCTTCACATCTTCATATTTAATACCCCTCTCTTTAAGAGATTTCTTGGCTTCCCTCATCACTTCATCATTTAATTCAATCATCCCCCTCTTCTTGGGTGTTGGTATTGGCGTTGGCTCTTGTGTAGGTGTAGGCTCAGGTATAGTCCAATCATCATTATTTTTGGCTATTTTAGCCAATAATTCCTCACCTTCTTCTGGAGTTCTTTTCCTGAAAACACAACCAGCACAACTATCCAGATATGTCCTATATTCAATAGTTAGTCCATTATAAAATATATCTAAGAGCTCATTTTTAGGTAATGGATCTCCAGGGCTATCTCTTATTAAAGAACAAAACCTTGACCAAGATTCAGGTAGCTTCTCTCCTTCAATTTGCTTAAAGTTAAAGGTATTCTGCAAAGCAGCATGTTGAGAACTGGCAGGAAAATATTTTTTGAAAGAAAGCATTAGCCAAACCCATAGGACTATTAATAGATCTAGGTGACAAATTGTTAAACCAAGTTTTAGCTTCATCTTTCAAAGAGAAAGGGAAGAATTTGGTAACAAAGTAAGTGCCTATCTTAGTATCATCAGAAAATAAACTACTCAAAGATGAAAGTTCATTCATATGTTCCATAGCACTTTTACTATCAGTACCAAAAAAAGGTTCTTTCTCAACAATAGATATATAATAAATCTAGAGAGAAACCATAATCCTTATCTTTAATGTATATGGGAGATGTAGCAAACTCAACATCATGAGAAGATTTATATTTAATAGCATGTCTTGCAAGAAGACTCTAAAGAGCACTTGCACTAGTACTAGCTTGAACTTTTTCAATAAAGTCATAATTAAGTTCAATATAGGTTTCATCAAGATCATCACTAGGAAATTCTCTAGACTTGGGTGAATTAACAGGTGTACCAACATTTTCAACAGGATTTCAGTGTTTTCAATTTGTTTAGCTCTAGCAATTGTAGCATCTAGGAAAGGACCTAGTGAAGCAGTATCATCAAGCACAGTAGAAGCATCATCAAAAGTATCAGAAGCATTTTCAGACTCAGCAGAAGTAACAATATGTGTAGTATGTGGTGGTGTAAGAATTTTACTCATAACAAACGGTGAATCAAGAGCAACAGAGGTGTTCAGAGTTGTACCTCTCCTTGTAGTCGATGGTAATATAGAGACTTTTCCATCACGAGTTTTACCCATGATGAAAGGCTTGCAACGAACAATATCATGTTCAAGTGAACAAATAAATAAAGCTATGCTCCCCGGCAACGGCGCCAGAAAATAGTCTTGATGACCCACAAGTATAGGGGATCGCAACAGTCTTCGAGGGAAGTCAAAACCCAAATTTATTGATTCGACACAAGGGGAGCCAAAGAATATTTATAAGCCTTAACAACTGAGTTGTCAATTCAGTTGCACCTGAAAATAGACTTGCTCGCAACAGTTTATCAGTGGTAACAGTTTTATAGCAGAAGTAGTAGTAGTATAACAATAGGAGTAAAATAGTAACAAAAGTAGCAACCGCGGAAAACAACGTGATTAAAATATTGTAGGCATGGGGATGGATGAACGGGCGTTGCATGGATAAGATATTTCATATGATAATAATAATAACGTGGGAATTGCAGATAAATAATAATAAAGCATCGAAGTTCTAGGCAAACCGTAGGCATGTGTTCCAATATAGTCATACGTGCTCGCAATGAGAAACTTGCACAACATCTTTTGTCCTACCAGCCCGTTTACAACGGGGCCTCAAGGGAAACTACTATTAATTAAGGTGCTCCTTTTAATAAAGCACCGGAGCAAAGCATTAACACTCCGTGAACACATGTGATCCTCACATCACAGCCATCCCCTCTGGTTGTCCCAATTTCTGTCACTTTGGGCCTCGGGTTCCGGACAACAATGTGTGTAAACAACTTGTAGATATGATCAAGAAACATAATTATACCCATGAAACAATAACATGTTCAGATCTGAGATCATGGCACTTGGGCCCTAGTGACAAGCATTAAGCATAACAAGTTGCAATGACGGTAGAAAACACTAACAACGGATACTAGGCACTATACCCTAACAATCTGGCACTATTACATGAACGATATCATCCAATCCCTTCCATCCCTCTCATCCTACAACGGGGATTACTCACACATGGATGGGGGAATCATGGATGGTTGATGGAAAAGTGGTGGCGATGACGATGTCGATGATCTCCTTCTAATCCCTGTCTCGGCAGGGCGCCAGAACATGAACTTCTCATCCCCGAATTGAGTTTAGAGGTGGTGGCGGCAGCGCTCTGTGGTGTTTTTCTGGAATATGACGAACCCCATGTCATTTTAGAGTTATGGGGCATAAGTAGTCGAAAGGGAAGCCCGAGGGGGTGCCTGGGGCCACCACACCACATGGCGGCACGGCCTAGGGCGGCGCCCAGGCATGGTGTGTGTGACGCCCCGAAATCGGGCACTATGCAGATTTTCAGCATTCCCGCCAAATCCGCATAATAACCGATTCCAGGTTGCCACTTATGATAACATTACAACAGTTCACAAATATTCCACAATTACAACAGAAACAGGTAGATACAAGATGACTCAAACGAGTCCAGGATACAACTGATACAATACAAAGATCCAAATAACAGCGGAAGAAATAACATAACGTCCAGCTACGGACAAGATACAAATTGGACTAAGAGTCCTGAAGATAACCGAGAGCGTCCAATCCCTGCCCAGGCCAAGCCGGAGGGATTCCCAAGCTAACGTCGTCAGACTTCGAACCTGTTGACTGCAATGTTGAATATGCAGCCACGAAAGAGATTCGTGGGTCAGTACGGTTAAGTACTGGCAAGTGGATAAACCATACTCACAAGATACCGGCGTAGCCAGTCATCACAAGATACAAATACTTTGGGATCAACGGAAAGGAACAAATAAGCGACAGCGGGCTGCACTAACCAACTACAGTGGAATACTACAACTTCCGGCTAACAGAAAGAAGATAAGATCGAGTGTTGTAACCAACTGAAAGATAACTTCAAACAAACCCATCCTGGATCTCGCCCCTTATCCGAAGAAGCAATCCGAGGATAACTCACACAGTTGGATTAATGATGGTTCAGATTAGTGTGTCAATAAGCCTATTACTAGTCAAGTTATTAATCATTGGGTGTAAGATTGTTAATCATTAGGTTTAAGTTGTCCTGAGTACTTGTTAGCCAGTACTTTCACCAAGTAATCCATAACCGCAGAAAACACGGCTTCTCGAGAAGATTATCCCTGCAGGGTTGCACCAATTTGGCCGTACACGCAAGAATAACCCGCCAGATGGGAGATCACCCCACCAAGCGAGGTACTCTACACAACTCAACTCTTCTTCGCATCAAGCCCAAAGCACCTTGGGCGCCGGCTAATCGAGCCCAGAAGAAAATGGACCCTCATAGCACTCTAAGAACGTGTCCCCCTATATGCCGACTACAAAAGTTCCACCCGGGTACCAAGGGCTCGCAAGATCATGCATGCAGCAAATGGAAAACCCGAACTAAATGAGGCGATTTGGACGAGATGCGAATCGAGTCAAATTGAGGGGGGCGCCCATACTCGCTTCCCACATGCGGTTAGTGCGCTCATCATGGATCAGTAGACAAGACCCTTTTCCTATTAGGGTCGACACTAGCAGGCCTCAAAACCACAAAGGGCCTCCTGCCGGTGCCTTATCATCAAATTTATTATTAAACAGTAACAGTAGCATGATTGATTGATTAAACATCAAGCCCCCAGAACATAATAGAGTAGTAACAGAAAGTAACGGGTAACAGACTCGAGCAAAACAACCCTAAGCATGATAGTAAGACACGGGCAACAAGCAATGGTTATAGGTATGGAGGTGAGGCAATATCAAGGTTGAGGGATTCATGTGATGGGTTCGTAACAGAAACATCTACTACTAAGGCTAGCAGAAATAGACAACGGAAAGAATCGGTAACAAGTGATGAAAGGCAGCCATTTGGCAGCAAGTGAGTATACTTGCCTGAGATCCCGCAAGGTAGCAGAACTTGTCGTTGCTCACATCATCTCAACGTCCTATCCGGGAAGAAGCAATGAACCTCGAACAAACACCGGATGCAGCAATTACTACTACGTCAAAAGATCCAGCATGATCAAGATATGGATGCATGACAATTTAATGGATGCATAGAAATAAACTAGTTGACATGATAAACAGATTTAAATGGACCCATATGCAATTTGAGTTGCATATGAAAAGCCCATGTATTTTGGTTAGATTATTTGTTTTCCAACTAATCAACAGGTGAAGGTGGATTAGCATGATGCATGGATGAGGAAAACAGCAAAATAACAACAATAGAACCAATTGAAATAAGGTTTAACAAGTTTGGAAATTATTGGTTAAGTGTGGAAGGTTTGGTTACTTAAACATGTCACACAAGCAATTGTTGTTTTCATCAAGTTAAAGTGTTCAAAACAAATAACAAAATTTATATTTGAAAAGAACATCAAATTTTAGTTGGATTACATGTTTCAAATATTGAAATTGGAATTAGGATAATTTAATTATGAATTAAACAATATTAAACAAGTTTTAAATGGATTTAAAAAAAGTTTGAATTTAATTGAACTTTTATTTGTTCAAAACATAAATTCAAATTCACATTTGAAAAGTTTAGACTTTGATGGTTTGAAAACATATTTTGCATGTTCAAAATCATTTTATTTTGAGCAAGTTATGATTTTATCAAATTTAAATGAATTAAACAAGTATTAAATTATTTAGGCAATTTAAATTATTCAAACCAGGAAACAAAAATTATATTTGAAAAGGTTATTCAAAATGGTATGGAAAACATATTTTATTTGCATTTATTGGATTAATAATGAATTAGTTATGGATTTTAGCAAATTGCAATTGAATTATTTGAATTCAAATTTAAATTGCATTTTGAAAATTCAAAACAGAAAACAAATTGCATATTTGAAAAGTTCAGGAAATTTGGAGTGGGATACATATAAAGTTTGTATGATTTGGATTTATAACTTAGAAATTACAGCCATTGAATTCTAGGGTTATTTCTGTAATTAAAACAGGGGCTAGAATGTGAAAGAAAAACAGAAACGGAGGGGCTCGGTGCTAATCAGAGGAATGACAGGGGCCTCGGTGCAATTTCCAGATCCAGATCTGGATCTGGTCCTGCTCACCGGGGCGGCAGCCAGCCACAGCGGCTGACTTGCGGGCCCGAGGCCACGCAACGCTGACTGGCGCGTGTGCGCAGGTGACGGGGCGGAGGGGAGTATGACGGGTGGGGTCAGGCTCGCGGAAAGATTCGCGAAAAAGAGTTACGCGGCCGGGGGATTCGATCCCGGGACGCATTGCTCGCGCGCACGGTCGCAGTACCACTGGGCTGTTCTGTTTTTGGTGTTGGTACAGGCGACTGACGGAAGGTATTGCAATCGCGGGTCGCTTAACTGAATTTCGAACCGATCCGTCCGCTCTCTGAACCTGACGGAACCATGCAGTGGACTCCGGCGAGTCGGGCGACGCTGGCGCTACGGGAAACGTGCGAGTGCACGGTAGAGAGGGAAGGGGAGATGGAGGCGGGGTGGGGCTCATCGTGAGGGCCCGAGCCGCTGAGGTGGCGTGAAGTCGCGGTGGTCGAGGGAGCGGCTGCTGTCGACGCTGTCGACGGACAGTGGCGAGGAGGAAAGTCCGGCGACGGCGCGGCCACCTCGGGGGCTCCCGACAGCGGGCGAGGGGACGGTGAGCCTCAGGGGACCTCCACGTTTCCATTCCCATCACCAGTTGCTCCTCGAGGTGCCCAGGTCGTCGCCGCGGTGAGGAGGCAGGTGGTGGTCTGACGGTGGCTAGGTGGTTGCAGGTTCAGAAGAACAGACAAGCAGAGGGTCCTGGTGGAAGGGATGGAAGCGAGCGGCGCTAGGGTTAGAGGAGAGGGGTAGGCTCTAGGGTTAGCGAGGGGGGGAGGCTAGGTTTTATCGGGGCCTGGAGCTTGGTACGGCAAGCATCTGGAGGGGGAAGGAAACGATCCTGCGGTGGTTTTGGTGCTCGTACAGAAGGGGAGGAAGACGACAGAAAGGACTGGTGGGCCAGAAAGAGGGAAAAAGGGGATGGGCCTTGGGGAAAAATAGGATGGGTGGGCTGCTGTCCTCTCCTTTGCTTTTATTTTATTTTTTCTATTAGTTGATTTTTTTTGTAAAGAATAAAAGGGAGAGAGAGATAGAGAAGGCTTAGGGTTTTCTTTTTAGTTTATAAATAAATTTTGTTATTTTGCAAAACAGCACATAAAAGTAATGTTAATCATTAACTTCAAAATTTAGAAAGTTAATTGATTTCTAATTTGTTATTTGGATTCCAAATAGAGGTTGGGGTGTTTATTTGATAATTTAGATTTTTTTTTATTAAGTTGCAAAACAACAACAACAAGGTAGTTTCAACAACTTGAATTATTAAGGTGATATTAAATGGTTAGGTGATTCTCAAATAGTGTTTGGGTTGGAGTTTTGGGAAAATAAACAAATTGTATTTAATAAGTTCAATCAATTATACAAACATTATTGAATTTAATTGGTTTGCAAAATTTTAATATTTAAACCCATATTGAAATATGATAATTAGGATTGATTTGATTTGAAGTTTTGAATTAGCCATTAGGGTTTTATTAAAAGGAAAATTTTATTAACAAGCAATTTGATCAAAACAACTTCAACCATTGAAAAACAATTGAGTGGTTTAGTTTGCAATTTTGAAATTGGGAAGTTTGAACATGTGGGGAAGTTTTAATTGTGTTTGAATTTTGAGTTGTTTTGAAAAACAGAATGCAATGCTCATGTGATGCATGTGATGCAAGCAAAAAAAGAAAACAAACACTTCCTATTAGGGTACCACCCCAGGTGTTACAGACGACACCACTAACAAGGGATTGCGCCCTCGCAATCCACCTGCTAACCCGGGAGGGGAAAGAAGTTCGACTATCGATTCTTCGTGCTTCCAGTTGATCTCCTCGACACCACTAACAAGGGATTCTTGCTCGGAGTGACGACGATGTTCTTCCACCAGGAATCTTCCGATGATCGAACCTATTAGGTTAAAGGCTCAGAAAACGTCCACCCACGTAGGATCCTAACACTTTGAAAGATTGAGTACGAGAGTAGACTCCAAAACAAATAAGATGGGAGGGGAAATAGAATAGGGATAAGGAGAAAACAAGAATCCTATTGAGATGTTTTTCCAAAATAGTTTAGCAGAAATAGTTTTTGACACTCTAGAAACAACGGCCGTTAGCGAGGTTATCCTACAGGCTTTGCGGACCCGTTGCTTCGATAACCATTCGTATCGAAACAATCTCGGGAATCGGGAACCAAGGCTCTGATACCATTTGTGACGCCCCGAAATCGGGCACTATGCAGATTTTCAGCATTCCCGCCAAATCCGCATAATAACCGATTCCAGGTTGCCACTTATGATAACATTACAACAGTTCACGAATATTCCACAATTACAACAGAAACAGGTAGATACAAGATGACTCAAACGAGTCCAGGATACAACTGATACAATACAAAGATCCAAATAACAGCGGAAGAAATAACATAACGTCCAGCTACGGACAAGATACAAATTGGACTAAGAGTCCTGAAGATAACCGAGAGCGTCCAATCCCTGCCAGGCCAAGCCGGAGGGATTCCCAAGCTAACGTCGTCAGACTTCGAACCTGTTGACTGCAATGTTGAATATGCAGCCACGAAAGAGATTCGTGGGTCAGTACGGTTAAGTACTGGCAAGTGGATAAACCATACTCACAAGATACCGGCGTAGCCAGTCATCACAAGATACAAATACTTTGGGATCAACGGAAAGGAACAAATAAGCGACAGCGTGCTGCACTAACCAACTACAGTGGAATACTACAACTTCCGGCTAACAGAAAGAAGATAAGATCGAGTGTTGTATCCAACTGAAAGATAACTTCAAACAAACCCATCCTGGATCTCGCCCCTTATCCGAAGAAGCAATCCGAGGATAACTCACACAGTTGGATTAATGATGGTTCAGATTAGTGTGTCAATAAGCCTATTACTAGTCAAGTTATTAATCATTGGGTGTAAGATTGTTAATCATTAGGTTTAAGTTGTCCTGAGTACTTGTTAGCCAGTACTTTCACCAAGTAATCCATAACCGCGGAAAACACGGCTTCTCGAGAAGATTATCCCTGCAGGGTTGCACCAATTTGGCCGTACACGCAAGAATAACCCGCCAGATGGGAGATCACCCCACCAAGCGAGGTACTCTACACAACTCAACTCTTCTTCGCATCAAGCCCAAAGCACCTTGGGCGCACGGCTAATCGAGCCCAGAAGAAAATGGACCCTCATAGCACTCTAAGAACGTGTCCCCCTATATGCCGACTACGAAAGTTCCACCCGGGTACCAAGGGCTCGCAAGATCATGCATGCAGCAAATGGAAAACCCGAACTAAATGAGGCGATTTGGACGAGATGCGAATCGAGTCAAATTGAGGGGGGCGCCCATACTCGCTTCCCACATGCGGTTAGTGCGCTCATCATGGATCAGTAGACAAGACCCTTTTCCTATTAGGGTCGACACTAGCAGGCCTCAAAACCACAAAGGGCCTCCTGCTGGTGCCTTATCATCAAATTTATTATTAAACAGTAACAGTAGCATGATTGATTGATTAAACATCGAGCCCCCAGAACATAATAGAGTAGTAACAGAAAGTTACGGGTAACAGACTCGAGCAAAACAACCCTAAGCATGATAGTAAGACACGGGCAACAAGCAATGGTTATAGGTATGGAGGTGAGGCAATATCAAGGTTGAGGGATTCATGTGATGGGTTCGTAACAGAAACATCTACTACTAAGGCTAGCAGAAATAGACAACGGAAAGAATCGGTAACAAGTGATGAAAGGCAGCCATTTGGCAGCAAGTGAGTATACTTGCCTGAGATCCCGCAAGGTAGCAGAACTTGTCGTTGCTCACATCATCTCAACGTCCTATCCGGGAAGAAGCAATGAACCTCGAACAAACACCGGATGCAGCAATTACTACTACGTCAAAAGATCCAGCATGATCAAGATATGGATGCATGACAATTTAATGGATGCATAGAAATAAACTAGTTGACATGATAAACAGATTTAAATGGACCCATATGCAATTTGAGTTGCATATGAAAAGCCCATGTATTTTGGTTAGATTATTTGTTTTCCAACTAATCAACAGGTGAAGGTGGATTAGCATGATGCATGGATGAGGAAAACAGCAAAATAACAACAATAGAACCAATTGAAATAAGGTTTAACAAGTTTGGAAATTATTGGTTAAGTGTGGAAGGTTTGGTTACTTAAACATGTCACACAAGCAATTGTTGTTTTCATCAAGTTAAAGTGTTCAAAACAAATAACAAAATTTATATTTGAAAAGAACATCAAATTTTAGTTGGATTACATGTTTCAAATATTGAAATTGGAATTAGGATAATTTAATTATGAATTAAACAATATTAAACAAGTTTTAAATGGATTTAAAAAAAGTTTGAATTTAATTGAACTTTTATTTGTTCAAAACATAAATTCAAATTCACATTTGAAAAGTTTAGACTTTGATGGTTTGAAAACATATTTTGCATGTTCAAAATCATTTTATTTTGAGCAAGTTATGATTTTATCAAATTTAAATGAATTAAACAAGTATTAAATTATTTAGGCAATTTAAATTATTCAAACCAGGAAACAAAAATTATATTTGAAAAGGTTATTCAAAATGGTATGGAAAACATATTTTATTTGCATTTATTGGATTAATAATGAATTAGTTATGGATTTTAGCAAATTGCAATTGAATTATTTGAATTCAAATTTAAATTGCATTTTGAAAATTCAAAACAGAAAACAAATTGCATATTTGAAAAGTTCAGGAAATTTGGAGTGGGATACATATAAAGTTTGTATGATTTGGATTTATAACTTAGAAATTACAGCCATTGAATTCTAGGGTTATTTCTGTAATTAAAACAGGGGCTAGAATGTGAAAGAAAAACAGAAACGGAGGGGCTCGGTGCTAATCAGAGGAATGACAGGGGCCTCGGTGCAATTTCCAGATCCAGATCTGGATCTGGTCCTGCTCACCGGGGCGGCAGCCAGCCACAGCGGCTGACTTGCGGGCCCGAGGCCACCCAGCGCTGACTGGCGCGTGTGCGCAGGTGACGGGGCAGAGGGGAGTATGACGGGTGGGGTCAGGCTCGCGGAAAGATTCGCGAAAAAGACTTGCGCGGCCGGGGGATTCGATCCCGGGACGCGTTGCTCGCGCGCACGGTCGCAGTACCACTGGGCTGTTCTGTTTTTGGTGTTGGTACAGGCGACTGACGGAAGGTATTGCAATCGCGGGTCGCTTAACTGAATTTCGAACCGATCCGTCCGCTCTCTGAACCTGACGGAACCATGCAGTGGACTCCGGCGAGTCGGGCGACGCTGACGCTACGGGAAACGTGCGAGTGCACGGTATAGAGGGAAGGGGAGATGGAGGCGGGGTGGGGCTCACCGTGAGGGCCCGAGCCGCTGAGGTGGCGTGAAGTCGCGGTGGTCGAGGGAGCGGCTGCTGTCGACGCTGTCGACGGACAGTGGCGAGGAGGAAAGTCCGGCGACGGCGCGGCCACCTCGGGGGCTCCCGGCAGCGGGCGAGGGGACGGTGAGCCTCAGGGGACCTCCACGTTTCCATTCCCATCACCAGTTGCTCCTCGAGGTGCCCAGGTCGTCGCCGCGGTGAGGAGGCAGGTGGTGGTCTGACGGTGGCTAGGTGGTTGCAGGTTCAGAAGAACAGACAAGCAGAGGGTCCTGGTGGAAGGGATGGAAGCGAGCGGCGCCAGGGTTAGAGGAGAGGGGTAGGCTCTAGGGTTAGTGAGGGGGGAGGCTAGGTTTTATCGGGGCCTGGAGCTTGGTACGGCAAGCATCTGGAGGGGGAAGGAAACGATCCTGCGGTGGTTTTGGTGCTCGTACAGAAGGGGAGGAAGACGACAGAAAGGACTGGTGGGCCAGAAAGAGGAAAAAGGGGATGGGCCTTGGGGAAAAAGAGGATGGGTGGGCTGCTGTCCTCTCCTTTGCTTTTTTTTTTCTATTAGTTGATTTTTTTTGTAAAGAATAAAAGGGAGAGAGAGATAGAGAAGGCTTAGGGTTTTCTTTTTAGTTTATAAATAATTTTTGTTATTTTGCAAAACATCACATAAAAGTAATGTTAATCATTAACTTCAAAATTTAGAAAGTTAATTGATTTCTAATTTGTTATTTGGATTCCAAATAGAGGTTGGGGTGTTTATTTGATAATTTAGATTTTTTTTTATTAAGTTGCAAAACAACAACAACAAGGTAGTTTCAACAACTTGAATTATTAAGGTGATATTAAATGGTTAGGTGATTCTCAAATAGTGTTTGGGTTGGAGTTTTGGGAAAATAAACAAATTGTATTTAATAAGTTCAATCAATTATACAAACATTATTGAATTTAATTGGTTTGCAAAATTTTAATATTTAAACCCATATTGAAATATGATAATTAGGATTGATTTGATTTGAAGTTTTGAATTAGCCATTAGGGTTTTATTAAAAGGAAAATTTTATTAACAAGCAATTTGATCGAAACAACTTCAACCATTGAAAAACAATTGAGTGGTTTAGTTTGCAATTTTGAAATTGGGAAGTTTGAACATGTGGGGAAGTTTTAATTGTGTTTGAATTTTGAGTTGTTTTGAAAAACAGAATGCAATGCTCATGTGATGCATGTGATGCAAGCAAAAAAAGAAAACAAACACTTCCTATTAGGGTAACACCCCAGGTGTTACAGTGTGGGCCCCTCCTCGCCCTCCTCTGGGTCTCCTTCTGGCTCCGGGGGTCTTCGGGTGAAATAAGGTCATTGGGATATTTTTTTTGCAGTTTCCTGAAAGTCGATTTTTCTACAAAAAAACAAGACACCAGGGTAATTCTGATGAAAACAGCGTTAGTCCGTGTTAGTTGCATCCAAAATTCACAAGTTTAGAGGCAAACAATAGCAAAAGTGTTCGGAAAAGGAGATACATTTTGGACTTATCAACTTGTCATGACTTCCTACTTCAACCTTAAGACCAGATCACCCACAGTAAAAGTTCTGGTACGCATCCAATGGCTATGGTAGTTTCGCAATCCTTGCTAATACACCCTTGATCATGCGAGTGTTATCTCCCTTGCTTCGTCGAGTGTGTTCACAACGTATTCCAATGTTGTGTTGGCCTGATCCTCTGAGTAAGAGGCGACTCGTGGCGCGTTATGCTGAACTTCCGCGGGTAGAACAACTTCTGTGCCATAAACCATGAAACATGGCATGTACTCGGTTGACATATTGGGTGTTGTTGCAGGCTCCATAACACAGAAAGTAACTCTTCCACCCATTCCCCAGCTGCTCGTTTTAAAGGCGCCAATAGGCGCTTCTTGAGGCCTGATACGTCATAAACGTATCCCTAATTTCTGATGCTCCATGATCATATTATGCCAATTTCTACATGTTTTCTCCCTTACTTATGTCATTTTTATCGATTTTCTGGACTGGCCTATTAACAAGATGCCATAGAGCCAGTTCCCTGTTTTCTCCTGGTTTTTTTAGTTTCAGAAAAGTTGTTCCGGAAATATTCTCGGAATTGGAAAATTCGAAGCCCGGAAGTCCTATTTTCCCTAGAAGCATCCAAAAGACCGAAGAGGAGCCGAAGAGGGGCAGCAGGGGGGCCACACCATAGGGTGGCGCGGCCCCCTGGCTGCGCCAGCTATAGGTGTGGCCCCCTGGAGCGCCACCGCCTTTGCCCTTTCGCCTAGTTAAGCCCCCCGGTGGAAAACCCTAGGCACCTGATCAAAATCCCCGAAAAAGTTCCGCAACCACCGTCACCATCAACCCCAGATCAAGGGGGTTCTGAAGCTATTTCCAGAACCCTGCCGAAGAGGAGATCATCACCGGAGGCTTCTACATCACCATGACTGCCTCCGGAGTGATGCGTGAGTAGTTCATCCTTGGACTACGGGTTCATAGCTGTAGCTAGATGGTTGTCTTCTCCTCATATGCCTCCATATTTAGATCTCGTGAGCTTCCTATCATGATCGAGATTGATCTTATGTAATTCTCCATGATGTGTTTGCTGGGATCCGATGAATATTGACCTTATGCCAAGTTGATTATAGTCTTTATTTGCATATGTTATTTGTGATCTTGCATTCTCTCCGTTGCTAGTGGTTATTCTGGCCAAGTAGTTGCTAGTGACTCCAAGAGGGAGTATTTATGCTCGATAGTGGGTTCATACCTCCTTGTTGCCTTGCTCGAGTGACAGAAACGTGAAGGGGGAGGATGTGTTGTTGCCATTAGGGAGAAAACAGCGGTGAGAGTGTCCGCGTGCATAATCATTGCTTACATTACACACTTTGTTTAATGCAATTATCTGTTGCTTGAAACTTAATACCTGAGGGGGTTCGTATGATAACCTGAGGGTGGATTATTAGTCATAGATGCAGATGGATGTCGGTCTATGTATCTTGTTGTAATGCCCGCACTAAATAGCATAGTAATCTTCATGTCATATTGTGCACTACGGTGCAACCTCTATTTGTCAATTGCCCAGCTGTAATTTGTTCACCCAGCATGCTATCTTTTATGGAGAGACACCACTAGTGAAACTACGAACCCTGACCCATTTTTCCGCACTGTTAAAAAAACCACAACAATTTCCTACTCTCTTTACTTTCTGCAAGCATACACTGTTTTTCCACACTACACATCTAATCTTTGTTTTCAGCAAGATCGGTGAGATTGAAAACCTCAATGTACCATTGGGCCAAAGTATTTTGGTTGTGTTGTGTACAGGTTCCACGTTGTTGCTGACACCGGTGAAGCGCCAGCACCACCGTCAGTGGCATCAACCTTCCAAAGATTCTCTTTCTCCTACTGGATTGATAACCCTGGTTCTTAACTAAGGGGAAAACTCCTACCACTGTGCTCATCATACCCTCCTCTTGGGGTTCCCAACAAAGTGCACCAAGGATTTTTTTTTGGCGCCGTTGCTGGGGAGAAGGAAGTCTTTTGGCAAGGGGAGTCTCTCACTCTCAATCTCTTTATTTTGTTTATTGTCTTGTTTTTATTTCTCTATATCAAAAACACACAAAAAATTAGTTTACTTCATAGCTGTTATTTACTTGCTTTCTTTTATTCTGCTGAAATGAGTTCCTTCGAGAATACCAAGTTGTGTTACTTCACTAGCACAAACAACAATGGTTTTATTTGCACACCTATTGCTCCACCTGCTCCTACTGCTGCTTTCTATGAGATTAAACCTGCTTTATTAAATCTTGTGATGAAAGAACAATTTTCTGGTATTAGTACTGATGATGCTGCTGCCCACCTTAATAATTTTGTTGAACTATGTGAGATGCAAAAATATAATGTGGATGGAGATATTATTAAACTGAAGTTATTTCCTTTCTCTTTGAGAGGAAGAGTTAAAGAATGGTTGCTATCTTTTCCTAGAAATAGTATTGATTCATGGACTAAGTGTAAAGATGCTTTCATTGGAAAATATTATCCTCCTGCTAACATGATATCCCTGAGAAGTGACATAATGAATTTTAAACAATTTGATAATGAACATGTTGCTAAAGCTTGGGAAAGAATGAAAACTATGGTGAAGAATTGTCCCACTCATGGACTGACTACTTGGATGATTATACAAACCTTCTATGCAGGACTGAATTTCTCCTCAAGGCACCTATTGGATTCAACTATTGTATGTACCTTTATGTCCATCACTTTGGGCAATGCAACAAAGCTTCTTGATGATATGATGACAAATTATTCAGAGTGGCACACTGAGAGAGCTCCACAAGGTAAGAAGGTAAATTCTGTTGAGGAAACCTCCTCTTTAAGTGAAAGGCTTGATGCTATTATGTCTATGCTTGTTAATGGTAAAGCTCAAGGTTATCCTAACAATGCTTCTTTAGCCTCTTTGGTTGCTCAAGAAGAGCATGTTGATGTAAACTTTATTAGAAATAATAATTTTAACAACAATGCTTATAGAAATAATTTTTATGGAAACAATTATAAGCCCTATCCTCCTAATAATGGTTATGGTAATTCTTATGGAAACTCCTACAATAATAATAAAAGCTCTACCTCTGATCTTGAAAACATGCTTAAAGAATTTATTAGCACACAAACTGTTTTTAATAAATCTGTTGAGGAAAAGTTTGGTAAAATCGATGTTCTTGCCTCTAAAGTAGATAGCCTTGCTATTGACGTTGATTTTCTAAAACTAAAGGTTTTGACACAAGATGTTAAAACAAAGTAAAACTTTGAATTCCATCCAAGTTCAAATAGACAATAATGTTAGATTGATGGCTGAATTACGTGCTAGATGGGAAAGAGAAGATGAACTGGCTGAAAAGAATAATATTGCTAGAGTTTGAACTATCACAACCACTAGTAAAACTGAAGTTCCAAGTGCTAGTAAACCTCCTACTATCAATGGTAAAGTAGTTGGTGTTAATAAAGTCCCTACTCCTTTGGTGAAACATGCTAAATTGCCTCAAACTGCCGAGATTGCTTCTGATAAAAGTGCTGAAATTTTTAGACATGTGGGAGATATTGGTTCCATTACTTTTGATGATAATAATATTGACTTTGATGATTGCAACATCTCTGAAGTTATTATGTTTCTACAAAGCTTGCTATAAGTCCCAATGCTAGCGCCATGAATATGGCCTTTACTAAACATATTACCAATGCTCTCATGAAAGTTAGGGAAGAAAAGTTGAAACTTGAGACATCTATCCCTAGAAAATTAGATGATGGTTGGGAGCCTATGATTAAGATAAAAGTAAATGATTTTTATTGCAATGCTTTATGTGATCTTGGTGCTAGTATATCTGTTATGCCTCAAAAGCTCTATGATATGCTTGATTTGCCACCGTTAGAACATTGTTATTTGGATGTTCATCTTGCTGATAATGCTAAAAATAAACCTCTTGGTAGAATTGATGATGTTCTTATTATGGTTAATAATAAACTTGACCCTGTTGATTTTGTTGTTTTGAACATTTAATGCAATGCTTCTTGTCCTATTGTTTTGGGAAGACCTTTTCTTAGAACGGTTGGTGCTATTATTGACATGAAAGAGGGGAGTATTAAATATCAACTTCCCCTCAAGAAAGGTTTGGAACACTTTCCGAGAAAGAAGATGAAGCTACCCTTTGACTCTATTATTAGAGGAAAATATGATGTTGATTTTTCTTCACTTGAAAATACTTGAGTTGATTTTCTATGCCTAGCTAAAAGGCGTTAAAGAAAAGCGCTACCGGGAGAAAACCTGTTTTATTTCGCTGTTTTCTTTTGGTTTTCCTTTGTTTTCTTTGGTGTTCTTTGCACCTGGGTGTTTTATATTTCCTTAGAAACCCCTCTGTATCTTTTCTTTTGAGTTTTTGTTGAGCCAAGTAAAGCCACTAGTGGAAAGTTGAGCCTATATTTCGGATTTCTGCGCAGGAAACATATTTCTTCTGTCCACTGTCAATTCCGTTACAAATCACAGAAACTACAAAATTACCTGAGCTTTTTTTCTTCTTAATCCTGAGTTATATACGCAACTTTTCTTAGAAGACCACTTTTTTATTTGAGCAACAGAAGATTTTTGAAAAAATCAATCTTTACCTGCTGTTCTGTTTTTGACAGATTTCTGCCATTTATCGCATTTGCATCTTAATCTCTTTCTTTTGGTGTTCTTTTGAGAAAAATATTTTTAAAAGAATTTGTGACAGTATCTATTGTGTTTTTGAGTGTTAGACTTTTGTTGAAACTGAACCATGTGGATTTATTATTTCGATTGCACTAACGTTGCTAATGAAGATTGTGAGAATTTTGATGTGAAGGAAGTTTTCAAGGGTCAAGAGAAGAGAATGATATGACGTGATCAAGAAGATTGAAAAGCCTAAGCTTGGGGATGCCCCGGTGGTACATACAAGCAAATTCCAAGAAGACTCAAGCGTCTAAGCTTGGGGATGCCCAATGCATCCCCTTCTTCATCAACAAATTATCAGGCCACTTCTAGTGAAACTATATTTTTATTCGGTCGCATCTTATGTGCTTTACTTGGAGCGTATTTTATTTTTGTTTTCAGTTTGCTTTTGCTTTCAGTTTGTTTTTACTTTCATAATAAGCTTGGTTGGACCCCAGCATTAATTTATTGGAGAGTGACACGCTCCACTTTTTCATGAGAATACGTTGTATTCTTAGTCTCTGTTTGGCTGCTGCATTTATTCAGCTCCTGTTTTACATGCATCTCTTATTAGAGCTGTTAGTTTTAGTATTATTATTTTAGTACTCTCATGTTTTCTTGTTGTATCATAAATAGTATTTTTGTTAAAGGATGTTTTGTATGGTGCTTGTTGGGAGAAAGAAAACTGCTGCTTGAAGTAGAATTTATAACAGTGCTAGTAGAAGCTTGCATAGACTGTGGCTAGGACTTTTTCATGCCATGATAAATGTTATTTTAGTTTTAAAGCCTTGTGGTTATTGAGTAGCATGATTATCCTCAAATATCTTAGAGTGTTTAATATGTATTGAGAGATTCATGAGTTGTTCTTGTCATAGTAAAGCATCAATATATGGTATTCTCTTTCGAATGATTTATTTGGTTGACTTGGCGCATGCTCACACCATGTTTATGACTACAACCAGTCACGAATAGCCTCCATGACCACTTAGTTTTTGAACTTGTGATATTTCTTATGTTTTAATTAATGATGCTTATGTCGCTATGCATGATTATGGCTCTTATGCTCTCTTGATTTGTCGCTCCCAGTCTTTTGCTAGCCTCCACCTGTAGTGAGTATGAGCTCTACTCGTGCATCCAAACTCCCTTAAACCAAAGTTTTTCCCATTGTGTCCACCATACCTACCTACATGTGTTATTTAACTGCCATTCTAAAGTAAATTGCTCATGTGTTACCTTTAAAACCTTCAAAATTACTCCTGCTTTATGTTCCTGTTTTTGCTCATGAGGACGTAAATAGAGAATCTTCATATCACTTGTTGATTGGATTTCACACCCTGGACTAGTGGCTTCATCCTCTTATCCAAATGATAGAAGAGCTGGCAGCGGGGTGCCCAGCCCCAAATTAACGCATACAAATTCTCTTCACTATTTTTGCCCCTGATTTATCAGTCAAAGCAAAATTGTGTAAACAAAAGAGAAAGAGGGATGACCTTCTACACCAGTTGCGTCCTTCACCATGGGAGCCGCTCTTGTGAATCCAGCTGACTTGTGACTTACTGTATTTTCTGTTTACCATTCGTTGACATTAGCATACATCTCCCAAAATATAGACACTCCTCCACGGTATGTGATTGTTGGCAGGCACCCGAGGATTCGGTTAGCCATGGTTTGTGAAAGATGGATAGGAGGAGTGTCAAACTTTTAATGCCTCTGTTTAATAAAATAAAAGCTCTAGCACATGAGTGATCCCTGCTTCCCTCTTCGAAGGGCCTTTCTTTTACTTTTATGTTGAGTCTCCATCTTCTAACTTTATGCACAGTTGAGAGAGCATTTTTGCCATTCTAAGTTCTATGTGCATTTGTCCCATAAGAATCAATAATTACTTCATGATGTGATATTATTTGTTCTAGTCTTCCTCTTGAACTTTGAAGGTGTCCTGGCATTTATGTTTTGCCCCACTCTTAAGGACTATCGAAATATCACTTTGCCATGCTTTCTCTATACCTGAAACAAACGTCTACCTTTATTTGCATTATTATTCATGATCCTTTATTTGAGTTACTTTTCGTGATGCAAAGTAATTGCTATGCTTTATTATTAAAGTTTTATTTATCAAGCCTGTGTTTAAAGTTTTATGATATCAGCGTGCATATGCTTTTACATTAGATTGATCAAGTTTGTGTTATTAGCATGTCACCTCAGAAATTATTGTTTTATCGTTTACCTACTCGAGGACGAGTAGGAACTAAGCTTGGGGATGCTTGATACTTCATAAACGTATCCCTAATTTCTGATGCTCCATGATCATATTATGCCAATTGCTACATGTTTCTCCCTTATTTATGTAATTTTTATCAATTATCTAGACTAACCTATTAACAAGATGCCACAGAGCCAGTTCCCTGTTTCTGCTGTTTTTTTAGTTTCAGATAAGTTGTTCTGGAAATATTCTCGGAATTGGAAAATTTGAAGCCCGGCAGTCCTATTTCCCCGGAAGCATCCAAAAGACCGAAGAGGAGCCAAATAGGGGCAGCAGGGGGGCCACACCATAGGTTGGCGCGGCCCCTCCATAGCCGTCGTCATCGTCAACCCCAGATCAGGGGGGTTCTGAAGCTGTTTCCGGCACCCTGCCGGAGAGGAGATCATCACTGGAGGCTTCTACATCACCATGCCTGCCTCCTGAGTGATGCGTGAGTAGTTCATCCTTGGACTACGGGTTCGTAGCTGTAGCTAGATAGTTGACTTCTCCTCATATGCCTCCATTTTTAGATCTTGTGAGCTTCCTATCATGATCGAGATTGATCTTATGTAATTCTCTATGCTGTGTTTGCTGGGATCCGATGAATATTGACCTTATGCCAAGTTCATTATAGTCTTTATTTTCATATGTTATTTGTGATCTTGCATGCTCTCTGTTGCTTGTGGTTATTCTGGCCAAGTAGTTGCTAGTGACTCCAAGAGGGAGTATTTATGCTCGATAGTGGGTTCATGCCTCCTTGTTGCCTCGCTCGAGTGACAGAAACATGAAGGGGGAGGATGTGATGTTGCCATTAGGGAGAAAAAAGCGATGAGAGTTCCCGCATGCATAATCATTGCTTACATTACACACTTTGTTTAATGCAATTATCTGTTGCTTGCAACTTAATACCTGAGGGGGTTCGGATGATAACCTGAGGGTGGATTATTAGTCATAGATGCAGATGGATGTCGCTCTATGTATCTTGTTGTAATGCCCGCACTAAATAGCACAGTAATCTTCATGTCATATTGTGCACTACGGTGCAACCTCTATTTGTCAATTGCCCAGCTGTAATTTGTTCACCCAACATGCTATCTTTTATGGAGAGACACCACTAGTGAAACTACGAACCCCGGTCCATTTTTCCACACTGTTAAACAAACCACAACAATTTTCTGCTCTCTTTACTTTCTTCAAGCATACACTGTTTTTCCACACTATACGTCTAATCTTTGTTTTCAGCAAGACCGGTGAGATTGACAACCTCACTGTACCGTTGGGGCAAAGTATTTTGGTTGTGTTGTGTACAGGTTCCACGTTGTTGCTGACACCGGTGAAGCGCCAGCACCACCGTCAGTGGCATCAGCCTTCTGAAGATTCTCTTTCTCCTACTGGATTGATAACCCTGGTTCTTAACCAAGGGGAAAACTTCTACCGATGTGCTCATCATACCCTGCTCTTGGGGTTCCCAACAAAGTGCATCCAGGCCTCCTGTTACTAATTCGTTTGAATCTTCATGGCACCAAATTTTTTATCCTAAGGGTGTCTACATTGAGTCTTAATCTCGCCATGAAACATTGTTGCTTATGTGTGATGAACCACAAGTATAGGGGGTGTATCGTAGTACTTTCGATAAATAGGAGTGTCGAACCCAACAAGGAGCAGAAGGTGTTGACAAGCAGGTTGGATAGAGGATTCACTATAAACACTAGCAAACGGGTTTTTGGTTGTTTTGGATATAGCAGATAAATAAAGTGCGAGTAAATAAAGTGCAGTAAATAATATTGCATCGAGTGGCCCAATCCTTTTGAGAGAAAAGGACAAGCCGGTTGTATTACTTATGACTACCAAACATTCTCGAGAACACATGGGAATTTCGTCAAGTGCTTTCTCTTCGTTACGGTTGATTAATATCCATTGGTTCATGAAGTGTTGTGTGTATGAACCTATGCTAATGCACCACCCAACTAGGACTAATACATACTTGTGATTATACCCCTCGTAAGCATCCGCAAATACAAGAAAGTAATTAAGATAAACTAACCACAACCTTAAAACTCCGGGATTCTACGCTCCCTCGTGCATTGGTTTCCTAATGGGGGTTTAGGTTTCTGTCACTCCGGCAACCCCACAATTAGTAGCAAAATACACAATGCATCCTCCTAGGCCCATAAAGGTGAAGTATCATGTAGTCGACGTTCACATGACACCACTAGAAGAATAGCACCACAACTTAAATACCGAACCACGAGATATTACTTCAATATAACTTCACTACTAACATCATGACTTCTCCCATGTCCTCAAGAACTAAACAAACTACTCACAAGACATCATATGGATAATAATCAGAGGTGATATAATGGATGATAACAATCTGGTCATAAAGTGCTAACACCGATAAATCTCATAACCATCAACTACTAACAAGTAATCCATACCGGGAGAGATCTAATGTAAAACAACGATCGAGGCCCCTAATTGTTACAGCGGGATGATGGTGGATGATGAGGGTGATGGTGCTGGTGGTGATGATGGTGACAATGACGATATTGATGATGCCCGAAGCGATGACGGTGACGATGGCGATGATTTTACCCTCTTTGGAGAGGAATTTCCCCGGTAGATTTCTCCCTGCCAGAGAGCTTTTCTCTCTCTCGGGTGTTTTCCGCCCCGAGGCGGCGGCGGAATAATTCTTCGATGATGGTCTAGGGCTTAGGGTTCCCTCGGGGTCAAGTACGCGAAAAATATCGACCAGAGGTGGGCCATGGTGGCCACACCACGTGGCGGCGCTCCCCCCTCTGCTTCTAATCTTGTGAAATAGGATATCTCGACGGTGCTTTTTCCATCAGAATTCTGGTCCCGGTGTTTATTCTCCAAAAATTATGAAACATGCAAAATAAGATAAAATAACATAGATGCATCATAAATGAAATATATCGATGAATAACAGAAAATAACAACATAAAACGGTGATGCAAAATGGACGTATCAACTCCCCCCAAGCTTAGACCTCGCGTGTCCCCAAGCGAAACTGAACTCAGTAAACATGACGACATGTTTATGGAGTGAGGTGTCGATAAAAAAAATACGGATAAGAGGCATCACATCTAACAAAGAACAAGTCATTTTAGACAGCAACTTCCTCTCACATAATCAAACTTGAAACAAGTAAAGTAACAATAAAGGTGCAAAAAGTAAATCACAATTGGTAAAGGCAAACTTTGTTCTTGGTCAGAGAACAATTAACAGTGTACTTGTCTTTCGATCAGAGTCTTTATACTAGAGCTATATTGCAGAGTTTATCATGCTCAATTATAACGGTCTCTTTGCAGACATTGGTAACTTTCAAAGTGGTATTCAAGCATATAAAAGCATTTCTAGAAACAAGGAAGAATAAAGACCATGATTGAGTAAATCAACATGTATCTGGATGAATCACACCAACTCAAATGCTTGCTTAAGACGGAAAGAAATAGATTTACTGACTCAACATAAATGTAAAAGATAGGCCCTTCGCAGAGGGAAGCATTGATCACTCATGTGCTAGAGCTTTTATTTTGTAAAACAAAGGTATAAAATGGTTGACACTCCTCCCAACCTTTCTTACATAGACCATGGCTAACCGAATCCTCGGGTGCCTGTTAACAATCACAAACCACGGAGGAGTATCTAATTTTAAGAGGTGTATGTTTATGTCAACAAATGGCAAACATAAAATACAGTACGTCACAAGCCAACTAGACTTCACAAGAGCGGCTCCTATAGAAGGACGCAACTGGTATAGAAGGTCATCCCTCTTTCTCTTTTGTTTACACAATTATGCTTTGACTGATAAATCAGGGGAAAAATCCTTGGGGTTGCTATCTTTTGCATTGGCATCAGGGATCAGCCGGGAGAGTTCTTAGTGGCGCACTAGGTATCATATTGAAGTTATCTGTGAGTTCACTGAGAAGATTGGGCCACCCCTTATCATCCTGGTACCAGATTTACAGGTTGCCTCGGTGAGCTATCAAATTTCCCTTTAGTTTGAGTGTTTTTTTTACTTATCCAGAAAATTGCCCCACAAAAATAGTTAGTTCATTGCCATAGCCCTAGATAATCACCTTAGTTTCATTACTATAGCTGTTTTTGTGTTTGATTTGTGTTCCTTTTTGTCTTTTTTAGATTTCTTTTTTCCGGCTAGGGTTAGGGTTCTTTGTTCCCCTGGTCGAAATCCTATAAAAAAAACACAAAAATATCGAGTTCGGGTGTGTTTTCCTACTTCCAATCCGAGTTGCACTCGCAATCCTACCGCGGCACAAAAACCTACCAGTTTCGCTGCCGCCACCGCCTCCTACTCGAACTCGGAAACCCATCGCATCACGGTTACAAAATCCCGCCCGCGCCCGCACCACTCCTTACCACCGCATCCACCGCGCGCTGCCGCGACAGCGAATCTGCTCGAAACGCTGCCGCGCGCTGCTGTCCACTGCCGCGCCCACGTAACGCCCGCAACTGCTGTTTTCCGCTGTAACGCGCTTACCAACTGCCGTATCGCACGCGCGCGCGCTGCCGTGGCAAGAAATCCAGCCGTTTTTACTTAGTTTTTTCTTTGTTTTTCTTTGTTATTTCCTGTTTTTATCACTAGGACCAATGCATCCATATTTTGTGAACCATAGACACAGCCTTTCTACAACATTTTAATAGGAACTTGCCCACAAGTATAGCTATTTTGTGCTGTGACAGGTTGCTCATTTTTCATCACCACCATTGTGTTCACTTGTTTATTGGTTCATATTGCTCCTAGTTGTGTTTGAGGCCATTAGAAAAATGCAAAAAAAATAGAAAAAGAGTAAAAGTATAAAAAAAAAGAGAAAACAGAAAAACAGAAAAATTGCAAAGAGGCCATATTGATACTATTGTTTACTAGTTGAGCTTGCCATTGTGAAACTTGGTTTTTCATTGAGAAATCTTGTGCCTGTCAATTAAGAGCCTAGCTAGTGACTTTCTAGTGCATTGCAAAATCTCATCCATATATTTTCTTTGCCACATTTGTCTCCATTATTGTGTGAGTTTCCTTGGGTATTTTTTATATCTTCACAAAACAACAAATAGGACTTGTTACTTTGGTGATTGTTAGGTATCCATACCAAGGCCCACTAAATAACCTTGTTTGCTTTTGTGAGAGTTAAAAACCTGGGTATTCTCTTCTTCACATCAAAGTACATTAATTGCCTCTACTTGTGGTAAGTATTTTTATTCACTTTGGAACGGTAAGATAACCTATTGTCTTGCTAGATTTTTGAGTGAGTTGTGAGAGAACACCACAACCTATACTTGTTTCTATTTCACTAACCTACTAATGGATATTTCTAGTGGTGATCTTGTGCAGCAAAAGAAGGACCATAAGGAGGGAGTTAATTGGAGGGAGTATGAGGCTCTAAGGGATGTATTGGCAAAACAAATCAAAGACAATCATAATGAAATCAAGCAATTTGTGCAAGATGCATGTGATCCTTTATATGATGCTCTCCAAGATATGGATAACAAGATGGAGGCCACACATAAATTGGCCGAAACAAACAATGGGGAAGTGAAAACAATCAATGATTCTATTGCTCAATTGGCTACTACCCTTGCTGGTCTTCAAACCATGATTCAAGACAGATTTCCACTTGTTGATGATGATAATGCTAGTGTCCATAGTGATGCTAATAATGGCTTGGAAGCCAATGGAGAGGTGGATAATTTTCATGGCCGTGGAGCTAGAAGAGATAGAGGCCGAGGAGGATATCATGGCCGAGCCACCCATATGGGTGCAAGGAGAGTGCCCCTCAATGTTGTTCCTGAAAATCATAGAGAGGATGATGGTTTGGGTAAGCCCAAATTTTCAATACCATCTTTCAGCTTTGACACTGCTATGGGAACTGAAAATTGAGAAGCTATGGAGATTACATGAGTATACTGAGGATAGAAAAATAAAATTGGCTTCTTCTGAGTTTGATGGATATGCTCTTCGTTGGTGGGATACTACTGTGAGAAAGAGGCAAGAAGATGGTGAATTACCAATTGTCACTTGGAACACCATGAAGAGAGTCATGAGGGATAGATTTGTTCCACCAAATTACATAAGGCAACAATTTGATCAATTGCAACAATTGAGGCAAGGTACTATGACTGTTGATGCTTATTATCAAGAGATGGAATTGATCATGCAAAGGGCACGTGCGAGAGAGCAATTGGAGCAAACAATGCAAAGGTTTCTTTCAGGTTTGAATTATAAAATCAAGGGCATTGTTAGGCATCACCAATATCATGATATGCATGAATTATTACATCATGCTAGGGAGGACGAATCACACATCAATGAGGAGGCTAAAATTACAGCAAGGACAAGGAGTAGATTCCCATTGAGATCATCTACTATACCTAGTACACCACCTCCTCCATCTCTTAGCCGTGGTGTTTCATCATCCAAGGCCGAGCCTAGTGCCTCTATTGCAAAGAAATCAACACAACCAGCTGCAAGTGCCACGAGTTCAAGTGCTTCCACAACAAGAAATAGAGATATTACATGTCATACATGTGGAGGAAAGGGGCACTTCAAGAGGGATTGTCCAAATACAAAGGTGATGATTATCAATGAGAACAATGAGTATGAGACAGGTGATGATGTTGATCCTAATGATAATGATGATGATGATGGTTATTTGAGTGATACTCCATTGGATGCCTATGCTACCACTATGCCATCTATTATTTGCACACAAAAATCATTGAGTGTTATTCCTAGTCCTGGAAATCAAAGGTGCAATTTGTTTCAAACAAAGGCTGTTATTGGTCCTAATATGGCTTGCAAAGTCATTATTGATGGAGGGAGTTGCAGGAATTTGGCCAGCAAAGATCTATGTGCAAAGCTAAATCTGAAATATTTACCACACCCTTGTCCTTATCATATACAATGGTTGAGTAGCTCGGGACAAATGAAGGTGACTCATATGGTGCGTGTGGAATTTCAGATTGGTCCTTATAAGGATACTATTGAGTTTGATGTGGTGCCCATGACAGTTTGCCATTTATTATTGGGAAGACCTTGGCAATTTGATAGAAGTGTTAAGCATGAAGGAAGAGCAAATACTTATGAGTTGCATCATCATGGGAAGACTATTATTTTGAGGCCTATGACTCCACAACAAATTGTAAATGAGTCCCAATCCAAAATTGATGTGAGAGTTGAAAAAGAGAGTGAGAGGGATGAGGGAAAACAAAATTCACAAGCCCTGGGGACTAGTAGTCAACCTATTTCGAGTGGTAAAAATAAAAATAAAAGAGAGAGCCTATTATGCATGTTAGCCACTAAAGAGGATTTGAGGGAATTTAGGGATGATCCTACATTAGTCCGTATTGTGCTTATTCACAAGGCAGAGATTTTGGTTTCTAATGACATGAACCCTATTCCTCTTGGTTTTTCTCATGTGTTGCAGGATTTTGATGATGTTTTTCCAGGAGATATTCCCTCGGGATTGCCACCATTGAGAGGGATTGAGCATCAAATTGATTTAATTCTTGGAGCATCTTTGCCAAACCGAGCCCCTTATACAACCAATCCACAAGAAACAAAGGAGATACAAAGGAAATTACAAGAGCTACTAGATAAAGGTTATATTCGTGTTAGTCTTTCTCCTTGTGCCGTTCCCGTTATTTTGGTTCCTAAGAAAGATGGTACTTGGCGCATGTGTGTAGATTGTAGAGCAATTAATAACATCACTATTCGTTATCGTCATCCTATACCACGTTTAGATGACATGTTAGATGAACTAAGTGGTGCTACTCTTTTCTCTAAAATTGATTTGCGTAGTGGCTATCATCAAATAAGAATGAAAGAGGGAGATGAATGGAAAACTGCATTTAAAACAAAATTTGGTTTATATGAATGGTTAGTGATGCCTTTTGGTTTAACTAATGCACCTAGTACTTTCATGAGACTAATGAACCATATTTTGAGAGATTTTATTGGTAGATTTGTGGTAGTTTATTTTGATGATATTCTCATATATAGCCACAATGAACATGATCATATTAGACAAGTTTTGCAAGTGCTAAGAGAAATAAATTGTATGGTAATCTTGAGAAGTGCACTTTTTGCAAAGATAAGGTCATCTTATTGGGATATGTAGTTTCTAAACATGGGATTGAAGTTGATACATCAAAAATAGAAGCAATTCAAAATTGGCCAATTCCAACTAATGTGAGTCAAGTTAGAAGTTTTAATGGGCTTGCTAGTTTCTATAGAAGATTTGTGCCTAATTTTAGTACTATTGCTGCTCCATTAAATGATCTAACTAAAAAATGAGTTGATTTCGAGTGGGGTGTTGCTCAAGACATTGCTTTTGATACTTTGAAAGAGAAGTTGATTTCAGCCCCACTATTAATGCTACCAAATTTTGATAAACAATTTGAGATTGAGTGTGATGCTAGTGGCATATGTATTGGAGGTGTGTTAATGCAAGAAAACAAACCTATTGCCTATTTTTCTGAAAAATTAAATGGTGCACAATTGAATTATTCTATTTATGCTAAAGAATTATATGCACTTGTGAGAGTTTTAGAGGTGTGGAAACATTATTTATGGCCTAAGGAATTTATTATACATAGTGATCATGAGGCATTAAAATTCTTAAAATGCCAAACAAATTTGAATAAGAGACATGCCAAATGGGTTGAGTTTATTGAATCTTTTCCATACATAATTAAACATAAGAAGGATTGGAAAATATAGTTGCTGATGCTTTGTCAAGAAAAAATATGTTACTCTCAAATTTGGAGATTAAGGCTTCGGATTTGGAGGGTATTAGAGATTTATATGATGAAGATAATGAATTTTCTATGCCATTTAATAAATGTACTAATGTTAAGGCATGGGATAAATTTCATAAACATGATGGATACTTGTTTAGAGCTAACAAATTATGTATTCCCGAGTGTTCTTTGCGTTTGTTCTTAATACAGGAATCTCATAGTGGAGGATTGATGGGACACTTTGGAAGAGAGAAGACATTTATTATGTTGGCTGAAAATTTCTATTGGGCACATATGAGAAGAGATGTGTATAGATTGGTACAAAGATGCATTACTTGCAACAAGTCCAAGTCCAAGTTGAAGCCCCACGGGTTGTACACTCCATTGCCATCACCTAGTACCCCATGGGAGGATATAAGTATGGATTTTGTTTTGGGCTTGCCAAGGACAAAAAGAGGACATGACTCTATCTTTGTGGTTGTGGACAGATTTTCAAAGATGGCTCACTTCATTGCTTGCCACAAGAGTGATGATGCTTCTCACATTGCAAATTTATTCTTTAGAGAAATTGTGAGATTACATGGAGTGCCAAGAACAATTGTTTCAGATAGAGATGTCAAGTTCATGAGTTACTTTTGGAAGACACTATGGGGGAAGCTTGGAACCAAATTATTATTTTCCACTACTTGTCACCCCCAAACTGATGGTTAAACCGAGGTGGTCAATAGGACATTGTGCACATTATTGAGAAGCATGATCAAGAAGAATTTGAAGGAGTGGGAGGAGTGTTTGAATGGAATTTCCATTGTTTAACTTTATCTTTAAAGAGCTTGGCATTTTCATAAGCTTCACATCTCCTTTCATCTAAATGATTCAAATCAAGCATTCTTTTCTTACCAGCAAGTTTAAAATATTTATTTAATTCTTTCAGTGCCCAATAAGCTTTGTGTTCTAATTCTAAAGGCAAGTGACAAGATTTCCCATAAACCATTTTATAGGGAGACATACCCATAGGATTTTTATAAGCAGTTCTATAAGCCCATAAAGCATCATTCAACTTATCTGACCAATTCTTCCTAGATTTATTAACAGTCTTTTACAAGATAGATTTAATTTCTCTATTTGATAATTCTACTTGCCCTCCGGTTTGAGGATGATAAGATGAGGAAATTCTATGATTAACATCATATTTAGCAAGGGTCTTTCGAAAACCACCATGAATAAAATGAGAAACTCCATCAGTCATAAGATATCTAGGCACACCAAACCTAGGGAAAATAACATCTTTAATTTTTTTAAAGAGGTCTCACCATCAACACTTTTTGTAGGTATAGCTTCTAGCCACTTAGTAACATAATAAACAACAACAAGAATATGAGTGTAACCATTCGAAGGAGGAAAAGGACCCATAAAGTCAAATCCCCAACAATCAAAAGGTTCAATAACAAGAGAATAACTCATAGGCATTTCATTACGTCTAGAAATATTGCCTACTCTTTGACATTCATCACAAGATAAAATAAATTTACGTGCAACTTTAAAGAGGGTAGGCCAATAGAAACCTGATTGTAGAACCTTCTGTGCGGTTCTATCTCCAGCGTGATGTCCTCCATAAGCACTACTATGGCACTTCTTCAATATTTCACGTTGTTCATGATCTGGAACACATCTTCTCATAATACCATCTACTCCTTTATATAAATGTGGGCCATCCCAAAAATAATGCCTCAAATCATAGAAGAATTTTCTTCTTTGTTGAGCTGTAAATGTTGGAAGCAAATACTTTGAAACAATAAAGTTAGCATAATCAGCATACCAAGGACTATCCTGGGTTTTACTTTTACTGCAGCCAACTTTTCATTTGGAAAACTATCATTAACAGGAATAGGATCAAAGGTAATGTTTTCCAATCTAGACAAGTTATCAACAACAGGATTTTCAGCACCCTTTCTATCCACGATATGTAAATCAAACTCTTGTAAAAGCAACACCCATCTAATAAGACTAGGCTTAGCATCTTTCTTTTCCATAAGGTACCCAATAGCAGCATGATCGGTATGAATAGTAACCTTTGAGTAAACAATATAAGGCCTAAACTTATCACATGCAAAAACTACAGCTAAGAACTCTTTTTCAGTAGTAGCATAGTTCTTTTGAGCAGCATCAAGAGTCTTACTAGCATAATGATTAACATTCAACTTCTTATCTATGCGCTGTCCAAGAACAACACCTACAGCAAAATCACTAGCATCACACATAATTTCAAAAGGTAAATTCCAATCAGGTGGTTGAACAATAGGAGCAGTGGTTAAAGCCTTCTTTAAAGTTTCAAAAGCTTCCTTACAATCATCATCAAAAACAAATGGTGCATCTTTTTGAAGAAGATTAGTAAGAGGATTTGATATTTTAGAGAAATCTTTAATAAACCTCCTATAAAAACCAGCATGACCAAGAACACTACGAATACCTTTAACATCCCTAGGACAGGGCATTTTATCTATTGCTTCCACTTTAGCCCTGTCAACTTTAATACCTCTTTCAGAAATTTTATGTCCAAGAACAATTCCTTCATTCACCATAAAGTGGCATTTCTCCCAATTAAGAACAAGAATAGTTTCCTCACAGCTCAGCAAAACTTTATCAAGGTTGTGCAAACAATTATCAAAATAAGTTCCATAGACGGAGAAATCGTCCATGAATTCTTCCACAATTTCTTCACAAAAACAATGAAAAATAGAAGACATGCATCTTTGAAAAGTAGCAGGAGCATTACACAAACTAAAAGGCATACGTCTATAAGCGTAAGTACCATAAGGACAAGTAAAGGTTGTTTTCTCTTGATCTTGCTTCCTAACAATAATTTGAGAAAACCCAGAATAACCATCAAGAAAGCAAAAATGAATTTTCTTAGACAACCTCTCTAACATTTTATCAATAAAGGGCAAAGGATAATGATCTTTCTTAGTAACTTTATTAACCTTTCTAAAATCAGTACACATTCTATAACTGTCGAATCTCTGACTCCACAAATCCCTCAGGTGACCCTATCGGGTTTCGACTAGGAGAAGTCATGAGCGCTGGTGAAATCGTCGGCTTGACAGGAGGCGAGATTTACCCAGGTTCGGGGCCCTCGAAGAGGTAAAACCCTTACTCCTGCCTTCTGTTGATCTGTATTGGATGATTAGATCGGTTACAGGTTGCTCGAATCGAGAGTAGATCTCGAGTTCCGAGGCTTTTTGGTCGTGCGGTATTACTTGGTCCTCTCCTTGGGGGCTCTCCTGGCCTTATATAGATGGCCAGGTCTCGAGTTCTACCCGGAGAGGACTCAAACCCTAGCTGGGTCGGTTACAAGTTTCCTAACTTAACCCGCAAGCTGATGCGGGTGGGCTTCACATGGGCCTTCTAGAGTACTCCAAGGGCGCTTCCTCTTGGGCCTTGACCTTGGGCCTGAGAGGGGGTGTCCTTACCCGCAGGGTCCAGGATCCATATCTTCGTCAGTAGCCCCCGAGCGTGTGCTTGACTGGGACTTTTCCAGTCGAGTAGATGGTCAAACCTTCCTTATTTTATGGAGGACCGCCCTGACAGTCATTGTTTTTCAAAGGGTGTGTTCCCTGTATCATGGGTCTTCACGCTCGAGTATCGAGCAATATAAGTGCCTGTTTTTACGGCTTTTTTCACAGAAGGATGTGGCACAGTAGCTTGGCTCTCCCGAGAGATCAGGGCCAATTAATTGCGACTAGGGCAAAAACATTCCTGGCCTACTCAGATTCGAGACCTCCGACTCGAACCCGATAAGGTGATTGTTGCGACTGGGCCGTTGTGGACTTATCGAATCGAACTTAACCTATGGGGGTACCCGGCGCGTCCGCTAGGATTTTTCTTCGTGTTGTTGACACGGAATTATACCGGAGGACGCAGCTTTCGAGTGCGATTCCAGGCCAAAAAGAGAGATCTTTTCGGGTCTTACCTTCATATTCGAAGAATATGGCATCCGGATGTGCCTAGTCGGCTGAACAATCCAGGTTCTTATGATGTAAAATTATCATGTGTAGGAGAGGTAGGTTCTTTCTACCCGATTGATTTGTTTGAGCTCCATACGAAAGAAATTTCGTGCTGGAAGAAAAGCTAAGCCCATATGAAAGAGTTTTCATGTTCGGGATGCTGTGCCCATACGAAAGAGTTTTCGTGTATAGGGTATTTTTCTCTTGTTCGAAGAGGTTTTGCTTTATGAACTGTTCATGGAAAAGTTGCTTTTATCCGAAGGAATTGATATTCGTACGAAGATAATTTCGCGTTTGAACTTCCAACCGAAAAGATCTTGGTTTTGAATGACGAATGCCATGACGTCATGGCGCACTCCTCTTCTCCCGATGGGACGTGACGGAGTGGCAGCAGATGGTGGCCCACCTGGTCAGCTTTTTGACCGGGAAACGAGACGTCGTTCCCGGTTTTTACGCGAGACGCGCAGTAAATGCGCACGATCTTCTGTTAAGACCGTGGCACGAAACAGCGCTGGCCGCCGCTTCGTTTCATCTTCACGCGTGGCGGCCGTGATAGGCGCCACGTAGCGCATCGTACGGCTGAGATCGTCTCGCTCCGTGTATAAATACGGGTGTTAGCGCTACGGTAAAACTTTCCCAGCTCTCTGTCTTCATCTTCTTCCTTGCGCCCACCTTCGTCTTCCTCGCGCTCGAGCTCGTGCTGCAAGCAATGGCTGGCGGAAAAAGACGCGGTGCTGCCGGCTCTGCATCCGGTGAACCTTCTGCGCAACCCGCGCCCCGTGCCGGCGACTGGCGCTCCCCCAACACCACCGCGAAAAGCATCAAGGAGATGCAGCGGGAGGGGTTGCTGCTGGCGGAGACGGAGAAGCGAGTCCGTCTCGGAAAAAAGGAAGAGGTACCCAATCCTCAATCGAACGAGCGAGTGGTCTTTGTGGACCACGTGACTCGAGGCCTTTCTTTTCCCCTTCATCCCTTCTTCCTCGGGTTGCTGTGTGTCTATGGCATACAGCTTCACGATCTTCCCCCGAACGCGGTGCAGCACATTTCGTGCTTCATCGTGTTCTGCGAATGCTATCTCGGCATTCGCCCGCATTGGGCGCTTTGGAAGGCGCTCTTCAAAGTCCGGATCTTCCGCGAGAGATCGCGGGTGGAGTCCGAGCTCGGCGAACCGCTTCGCACGGGCGGCTTCGGGATCCAAGCTCGACGAGAAGGCAACTACTTCAACATGCATTTCGTCGACTCCGCTCAGAGCTGGCGGAAGAGGTGGTTCTACGTCACCGACAACAGCTCGGGTGGGATTGTGGAGTTCCACCCGTTCGCTGTTCTGACAAGGCGAAAGTCCTGGGGGCACAAGATGTCAGCCGAGGAGACTCAGACCGTTGCGCCTTTACTCGCAAGAGTAGCTGCTCTCCGGGATCAGACCGCGGGAGTCATGCTCAACGGGATGCATCTGACGAGCATCTTTTTGAAGCGCAGGATCCAGCCACTTCAACAAAGGCCCTCCGCTATGTGGGAGTATCAAGGCTCAGAGGACCCCAGCCGAGTAAGCCGCGAGGAGCTTTCGAATGTAGAATTCGAGAAGAAAATCGCGGGTATCACTCGACTGAAGGTGGGGGAGAAATTCCCCGATTGCTCAGTTGAAGCCTTCGCCGCTTCAAACCCTCCCCCAGCCGAGGTTAGTTTCTTCCTTTTCGTCTTTGAGTTGTTCCCTTTTTGTTCTGAGTCCTAGTCGATAAGGTTTTTCTCGTCTTCTTCTTGTCTTTGCAGAGCCTAGCTATGGCGGACTGCTACCCGCCAGCTGCGGGGGAGGCTGCCTCAGAGCAAGTGTCGAGTCATCAAGACGGCGCGATTGACACCAGCGTCGCCAACGCCTCTTCGAGTTCAGAACACGATTCTTCGGATGACGTTGAAGACTCGAATGGCGCTCCTACGAAACGTCGTCGGGTAGATGAGGACGAAGCTACTTCCAAGGATAAATCTTTGGAAGCATCGCCCAGTCAAGCTCCTATCCATGCGACTCCACTTCGCTCCCTTGCTCCTTCGCCTTCGTTCCCAGTGATGACGCCCGCTTGGAACGCGGACTTGCTGGATGACGACGAGGATGACGAGTAAGTGCTTCTTCCTTAATCTTGGTCGAACATTTTCCGTGCTTCAATATCGATTGTTTCTATCTTTCGGTGCAGTCTGCAGACGATCAGTCCTCGCAGGTACGCCGCTGCCGTTCCTCCCGAAAAGAGGAATAAGGCAAAGGATGCGGGTGAAACTCCCACCGCGGGCACCGTCCAAAATTCCCCCAGAGCAGCCCCCCGAAGCCGCGACGGTGGTACGTGAAGCCCCCAGCTTTGCCGCCAGGACTTCTGCTTCTAAGGAAGTGACGGATAGCTCCGCGGATCCGCTCTCTCGTGCCACCGGCCAGGTAAACTTCATCTTCTATCTTCAAAAAAATTTTATCGGGTGCACGACAGTGCTCCCGATGGGAGTAGCCCCCGAGGCTGTAGTCCATCGCATGCGATCGGCCACAGGCTCAAAGTCTGGTTTAATTCTTCTTCATGATTTCATTTTTATCGGGTGCACGGCAGTGCTCCCGATGGGAGTAGCCCCCGAGGCTGTAGTCGATTGTAAATAATCGGGTACAGACTCCAATTTAATCCTTTTAACTCTTTCGTCTTCGTGCTTTTGCAGTCGCTTATTGATTCTCTTGCGGCGATTGGTCGCCGCGTCGTTCTCGCCGAGTCGGATTGCGAGTCGCTTCGAGCGGACCGTAGCCGACTTCAGACTGAAAACGTCCTTCTCAAGGGTAAGCTTTATCATCTCCCTGTCTTCAGTATTCCGTACATTCTTGAGTTTTGATAAGCATCTCTTTGCAGCTCGACTTGAATTTGCAGAATCCAAAAAGGTCAAACTCTCTGAGCAGGTAACTGCTCGGGAGGCTGACCTGACGGCCATTCGACAAGAGCTAGAGGCTTCCCGCATGCAATCAGAAGATTTTGGTCGACAGCTTGCGGATGCGCGGAAGTCCTTGAAGGAGTTAGAGAAAGCTGGCAGTAAGGCCGACAACGACATTGTCGGGTTCCTCCGTCCCCTCGCTGAGCGTTTCGCGGGTAAGTGTGTTGGGCTTTTGCGACTTTGATTCTTCATTTCGCTGTACTTTGCTAAGTATTTTTTTCTTCTTTTGCAGGTCTTCTGGATGTTCCTCTAGAGATCCCTGGACTCCAGCGGGTGGATGTGGTAACCGACACACTTACCCAGCTTAAAAGGCACGATGATGGAGTTCTCTCCATGATCAATGATGCTACTCAAGTGCTGGTGCGACTGCACGGTCGCCTCCTCGCCAACGCCACTCCTGCACCCGCGCTAGATGATCTGTTGAAGGTCTTCTCAGAAGGCAAACTTCTGGATGCCTTCGCGGTCGCACAGGCGGAGTCTGGTGCGAAGACCGCGATACAATTTGCTTTGGCGCACGGAGTCGAAGGTTTGGAGGAGGCGTACACATCTCTTCCGGTCGACCCCTCCACGGGCAAAAAGGTACGGCTCTCTCGTTTTGGCGAGCAAGCCGCTATTCTTGCTCGGAAGCTGTCTGAGATTTTTGCTCGACTGCGGGGAGGGGCGACTGCTGCCAGCGGGAGCACCAATGTAGCTTCATAGTTTTTTTCTTTTTTCTCCTTGAATGTAATGAACCTTGGGATGTATTCCCGTACCTTTGTTATCTTTAATCGAAGAATTCATCTTGCAATTCATTCCCTTTGTTTGTGCATTGTCTCCCGATGGGAGTAGCCCCCGAGCGTTTGTCAGATATGCGACTAGAATTGACTCGAGTAGGGCATCTTACTTCTTTCGTTTTATTCTTCCAGGCTACTGGGTTTGCCGCAGAAACTTCGGGTGGATGTGGTACTCCAGTAAATCCACTTGTTGCCGCTGTTGGCACTTTTGCGGGCCTTCGTGATAAGGTCCAGGAGGGTGAGCGCAAGCTAAAAGCTATGCGCGGGATAGCCGATGTGGCGAAGTCCAAGCAGAAATTGGCAGCTGAACGCGAACAATTTCTGATGGATGAGTTGGCTGTAGTCGCAAGGGACTTGCTTTGTAAGTAGTGCAGCCCCCGTGCCTTTTTCTTCCTTGTTTCCTTATCTGACTGAGTGTGTTTTTGCTCTTCAGTCGTTAATCCGGATGACAGGGAAGAAAAGCAGTGGGTAGAAAATCACATCCTTCAAGAGGCTAGTAGCTCCAAACCTCATGCAAACAATTTTTGGTCTGATCGCAGTCGGGGTTTTGTGATGGCCACCTTGAAATTTCGAGTCCTCCAGGCGAGAATTCTCGTGAGTTCTTTTCACGAGGTCTTGGTTGCGATGAACGCTGCATTTTACCCACTTGAAAAGGTCCCGAAGACTGGGGTTATCTTCTCAGTTTGTTTGGACGTGAAGGAGAAGTTCGCGCGTGTGTGCGCAATCAGATGACGTGCAGCGCGGTTGTAGCTCTCTCTTTTGTCCGCATATGGCATCCTGAGATAGATGTTAACTCAGTTGCTCGGCGCCCAGATTATGCAATCAAGGATATCTTGCCGTACTATGATGTTGTACGTCCTGCAGCGGAGAAGATTATCCGAATGACCTCTGAAGAGGTAGATAGAGTTTTGGCGACTGAGAATGCTCAGCGCTTTGACTGATTGCCGGATGTAAATATCCTGTAATCTGTTTATAGTTTGTAAAAAACTGTTGTAAGGTGTATAACCTTGTATTTGATGATGTTTCTTTGTGATGCTTAGTTGTAGGGTAGCCCCCGTGTGTTTTAAGGGGTGTGAACCTGTAACTTGTAGCATGTAAAGAACGAGAAGCTTCGAGTGAATATGATGAAGGAATCATGTCTTTATTGCAATGACTGAGAAGCCATGTATTCGAACTACAGGACTGGCTAGTATAGCCTTATTTTTGTTGTGATAACAAGTAAACCTATGGATAAAATTTGCGGAGGTGTGCAATGTTCCACGGATTGGAGTAGATCCCTCCGGTCGCCGGATTCTTTAGCCTGTAGGCTCCGCCTGGGATGACTTCATGTATAATGAAGGGTCCTTCCCAAGGTGGTTCGAGCTTGTGTCCTTCCTTCTGTTTGAGCCGCAGCACCAGGTCCCCAACCGTGAATGCTCTGTGGCGTATGCGGCGACTGTGATAGTTGCGCAAGGATTGCTGATATACCGCGGATCTTGCGAGTGCGATGTCTCGCATTTCGTCGAGTGCATCCATATCTTCTGCGAGCGCCCTGTTGGAAGTTTCTTTGCTGTAGGCTACAACTCGTGGGGCGCTGAATCGAACGTCCTCGGGAAGGACTGCTTCTGCCCCGTATACCATGAAGAATGGCGTGTACTTCGTTGATCGATTAGGAGTTGTGCGCAGGCTCCAGAGTACGGAGGGTAGCTCTTCCGCCCAATGTCCTGCGGCAGGGTGTAAACGATCGAGTAGTCGCTTCTTGATGCCAGCCGAAACTAAGCCGTTGGATCTTTCGACTTGTCCGTTCGTTTGCGGGTGAGCGACTGAGGCAAACTTGAAATTGATGCCTTTTTCCTCGCAGAACTGTTGTGTCTCCTTTGCTGTGAAATTTGTACCGTTATCTGTAATGATGTCGTGTGGCACACCAAATCTGCATACAATGGAGTCGAGAAACTTGACGGCACATTGGGCGCTTGCTGAGGTTACTGGCATAGCCTCGATCCATTTGGTGAACTTGTCGACTGCGACCAGCAAGTGTGTGTATCCACCTGGTGTGGACTTGCGTAGTGGCCCAACCATATCTAGCCCCCATTGTGCAAAGGGCCAAGCTATTGGTATCATGTGTAATTCCGTAGCAGGGGCGTGTGGCCTTGGTGCGAATCGCTGGCAGGCGTCGCATCGTTCGACCAGGCTTTTTGCATCGTTGGCTGCTGTTAGCCAGTAAAATCCTGCTCGGAAAGCTTTTCCCATTATTGTTCTCCAGCTAGCATGATGTCCGCAATCTCCTTGGTGTATGTCCTGGAGCAATTCCTTGCCATCTTCGGGTGCGATGCAACGCTGAAGTATTCCTGAGATACTTTGCTTGTATAATTCTCCATTGACTACTCGAAAGGACTTGCTACGCCTGATTATCTGTCGAGCCTCACGTGGATCGGCCGGGAGCTTTCTGTTGAGCAGGTAGTCGAGATATTTCTGCGTCCAGACTGGCTCGACCAGGAAAACCTGTCGTGATATATTGTGAATAAACTCGATAAGCGCGACCTGCGGGCTGACCTCTGTTTCTGGCGCTGCTGCAGCTTTCTTCACTTTGACCGATCGCTTGATCATCCGTTCGAAGTATATTCCTGGCGGTATGGGTGTATTCGTGGAACCCATGTTTGCCAGTCTATCTGCTTCTTCGTTGCTAGATCTTGCAATGTGCTTCAGCTCGCAGCCTTTAAAGCTTCCTTCGAGTAGATTGTACATGTCACGATATGCGACCATGTTTTCAGCAATGGCGTCGCATTCTTTCATCGTCTGCTGCACTATGAGATTGGAATCACCGTAGATCATTAATCGGGTAGCTCCACAGGCGATTGCCATCTTCATCCCGTGCAACAGGGCTTCATATTATGCGTCGTTGTTCGAGGCTGGATCGTCTGGTGGAAAGTCCAGTCGCAGGACGTATTGCAGCTTGTCTCCCCGAGGTGAAATAAGAACGATTCCAGCTCCTGCTCCTTCGTTTCTCTTGGATCCATCGAAGTACATTATCCAATTGCTCGTGTACTCGGGTGGTCCGGGCGTTTGTAGCTCTGTCCATTCGCTGAGGAATTCCACGAGTACTTGAGATTTGACTGCTTTTCGTTCTGTATAGGTGATGTCCCAGGCGCCCAACTCGATGCTCCATTTTGCTATTCTTCCGGATGCCATAGGGTTGTTCATGATTGTCCCGAGTGACGCATCATTAACCACTGTAATGGTATGTTCCTGGAAATAATGTTTGAGCTTTCGGGCTGTGAGAACAACTCCATACGCCAGCTTCTGATAATGAGGGTATTGTTGCTTGCATGGCGAGAGCACTTCGCTGATGTAATATATTGGTCGTTGGACTCCGTACGCTTTGCCGTCTTCAGGTCGTTCGACCACGATTGCTGTGCTGATGACCTGGTTTGTAGCGGCTAGGTATAGTAGAAGCGGCTCCCTTTCTTGCGGTGTTGCAAGGACGCGCCTGCTTTGCTATGATCGCTTCAGGTCTGCGAACGCTTGTTTAGCTTCGGGTGTCCACTCGAATTTGTCCGTCTTCTTCAGTAATTTGTAGAAGGGTAACGCTTGCTCTCCCAATCGTGCGATGAACCTGCTTAGGGCGGCTAGTCGTCCTGCGAGCTGCTGGACTCCGCGTAGATTGGTTGGCTCCTTCATAGTCAGGATGGCTTGTATTTTCTCCGGGTTGGCTTCAATGCCTCTGGCGGATACCAGGTACCCGAGGAGTTTTCCTGCAGGGACGCCGAAAACGCATTTGGTCGGATTGAGCTTGATCCGATATGCATTAAGGGCGTCGAATGTTTCTCTGATGTCCTCGAGGAGTGTGTCCTCTACTCGAGTTTTGATGACGATGTCGTCGACGTACACTTGTACGTTTTTGCCAATGAGATTGGCGAGGCATCTTTGCATGCAGCGCTGATATGTTGCGCCTGCGTTCTTCAGCCCGAAGGGCATTGTCGTGTAGCAGTAGACACCGTGGGGTGTGATGAATGCCGTCTTCTCTTCGTCTTCCCTTTTCATTCGGATCTGATTGTATCCCGAATAGGCGTCCAGGAAAGAGAGGCGTTGGCAGCCTGCCGTAGAGTCCACGATCTGGTCGATGCGTGGTAGAGGAAAGTTGTCCTTGGGGCAGTGCTTATTCAGCGATGTGTAGTCGATGCACACCCGAAGGATATCCGTGTTCTTCTTGGGGACCAGCACCGGGTTTGCCAACCAGGTGGATATCTTGATCTCCCTAATAAAGTTGGCGGCTAGCAGTCTGTTTATTTCTTCTCCAAGCGCCTTCTGCTTGGGTTCTGAGAATCGTCGAGTCGTCTGTTTGATGGGTTTGGCATTAGGAAAGACTTCGAGTGAGTGCTCGGCAAACTCCCTGGGTATTCCTGGCATATCTGAAGGCTGCCAGGCAAAAATTTCCCAGTACTCACGGAGGAGTTTGACGAGCGCGCCTTCCTATGCTGGCGAGAGGGTTGTGGAAACCATCGCGGTCTTGGCAGAATCCGTCGGGTGCACTTGGTGTTTGCGGGTGTCGCTGTTGGCGCTGAATTCCAGTTCAGTCGCGTTTTTCTTCGTGAGGGGCATAACGGAGTGGTCCGTGGTTTTTGCCAGCTCTTGAAGTTCTTCTTGCATCCCGAAAGATTTCGCGATCTCATTGAATTCTATGTCACACTTGTCTGACTTCTGGAAGTCTCCGTCGATGGTGATCACACCGTATTCGCCGGGTAGCTTGAGTTTCAGGTACGCGTAATGTGGTACTGCCATGAATCTGGCGAACGCTGTTCGGCCAAGGATGGCGTGGTACTGTGAGGGCCAGTCGACGACTTCGAAGTCCAGGAATTCCCTTCTGTAGTTGCTTGGAGAGCCCAGTACAACTTCTAAGTTGATTGTTCCGAGTGGGCGGATTGCCTTGCCCGGAACTATCCCGTGGAAGGATGTTTCTGATTCCGTTAGGCCGTCCAGTTTCTTGTTCATTCGACGGAGTGTATCCGCGTAGATGATGTTGATGCCACTGCCACCGTCCATGAACACGCGGGCCAGGTCGTAATTTCCGATTTGAGCCTGGATGACGAGGGCGGCGTGTCCTGGTCGATAGACTTGTGGTGGATGGTCTTTCTTCGAGAACGTGATGGGCTGATCTGCCATCTTTAGGTACTCGGTCTTTGTTGGCGGTGTCTGCACTGCCATGCATAGTTTCCTCGTGTTAGTCTTTTGAGCTCTGCGAGAGGGGCATACCTTCTGTATCATCGCGAGTTGTCCTGCCGGGTTCGGGTATGCATTGGCTCCATTGTTTTGTGGTGGTGGCGCAGGTAGTGCGGCTAGCGCCATGTTTGGATTTGCTGGTGGAGGTGGTGGTGGAGGCGGCTGAAATTGTTGTCCTCCTCCTGGCAGCGGCGGGTAGTTTTGCGTGGATGCAAATCTTTTCCTCGCGAGAGCATCCGAGATGTCAAGAAACTTTCGGCAATCCTTGAGAAGGTGTGTTGCCTTAGTTTTGCCCGTGCGCTTATCTGTAAACAGGTGTAGCGAGCAGTATGCATCGAGATCCTCCTCGGGGGATTTTTCTTCTGCCTTTGGTTTCCACTCGCGACTTCCACGGCCACCAGAGTCGCGGTTTCGCGTGAAATTCTGCCGCCACTAATTCCTCTCTGTCCTCGTGGTCGTAGTATTTCCTTCTCTTTCTTCGTCCATGGCGGTCGTCCTCGTGTGCGGGCGACGATGCTCTTTCATTGCGCACCGCGTCTTCTCCGTTAGCCCATTTTTCGGCTATAATCATTAGCTCCCCAATGGTTTTGGGCGCAGCTCTGCCTAGCTCTTCTCGAAACGCGGTTCTTCTCGCCCCTTTGGCGAAGGCCTCAATCGCTACCTCTTCCGAGATGGTTCCTGCGGTGTTCCTGAGTGTGGTCCACCGCTGGATATATTCTCGTGTGGATTCGCCACTCTTCTGTTTGCATGCTCGTAACTCTTCGATTGTGGCTGGCCTCTTGTACGTCGACTGGAAATTTTTGCAGAAATCGCGGTGCAGGTCGTCCCATGATGCGTAGCAAGATTTGGGTCTTCTCTCCAGCCAACTACGGGCCGCGCCTGTAAGATGCAAATTGAGGTATTGCATGGCTGTGTTCTTGTTCCCACGTTGGCATTTTACTGCCGTGAGGTAGTCGCTTAACCACTGGGAGGGCTCGAGTGAGCCGTCGTATTTTGTCACCTCCGTGCTGAGCTTGAACCTCTTGGGTAGAGGTGCTTCACGGATGCTGCGAGCGAAACAGAGTGCTCCACAGGTTTCGTCGTCCGAGGACCTGGATGAGGAGCGCTCGCGATACCGTGAAGCTCTCGCCCTATCCACCTTCTTTTGGGCGAGATCTGATCGCGCGTCGTATTCGGACCGGTCGCGGTCGTTGTCTTTCCTTGGTTCTTTGCTTCGCTTTCTCGAGCGGCTGCTGTGGTGCCGCGAGCTTTTGTCTCTCGGGCTGTCGTCGCTGCTGCTTCGACTATCGCCGCGGCGGCGAGCTTCTTTTCCCCGACCACGTCGTGGCGATTTGTCTTTTCTCGGGGATGAACTTCTATGCATGCGGGGCGTTTCTTTATCCTTGTTCTTCTCATGTCGCTCCTTCTCCAATTCTTCTTCGGTCTTCTTGCGATCGTGAGAAGCGAGCCTTGCGGCCGCCAATCGTAGTCCTTTGCGAATTTGTTTGTACTGTTCCACCCGAGGGTTGCTTTCCGTCGGTTGGTTCATCTGCATGTAAGTTGCTGCGGCTAGGATCGCGGCAGCTGGGGTTTGCGGGTAGACGTTGCCGTCATCGTCGACCCTCATGAAGGAAGACGTGGTCGACCTGTCGGTCGCAGTCACGGATTCGTGGCCCCTTGACGATGTTGCGTGTCCCTTCCTCGCGGGTCGGGTACCAACCGAGGGTGCAAGGGACTGTTCGACTCGCCGCAGGCTTGATTCGTCCGCCGCTCTCCTGCGACGGGCTAGATCTGCCCGGGCTTCTTTGATGTTTGAGGCCGCTCTTACTAGGTGGTAGTGGTAGGCGGTTAGGTCTTCTTGTGAGGCTCCTGCTGCAGGTGGCTGACTCCGCCGCATGGCCTCCTTGGCCCTTTTCCAGGCCTCCCGCGAAACGCCGATTATATCGCGCTCGGTTGCGCTGAATTCGGTTTCTGAGGGCTGTTCCGATCCTGCCATGCAGACTTGGGCCAGTCGTGGCTCGTGCGTCCTAGGCGTAGATCGGAAAGCTTCCCGTACCCGAGATGGTTCCTCTGTCGAGAGGGCGTGATAGTCGACTGTGTTGAAGCGGATGGACTCGCCACTTTTCTCCATAGGGAAACGCGAGTTGACGGCTCCAGACTCAGGTTCAGATTCATCCGAAAAGTGGAGGATCCCGTCTCTGTTTGCCATGAAGTTGAAGCTCCCGAACGTCAGGGTGACGCTCTTCTCCAGGTCCTCGAACACCGGGCGTGATTCCGGCGAGTGAGGCGTGACTATGACGGATCCGATCCGTATAGGATTGTTCGGAGCCGTAGTCGATGGTTTCCAACGGGAGTTGGAAGTCGATGAAGCCGAAGATGCCGGTGATCCAGCGCCCGCGATCCCCACGGTCGGCGCCAATTGTCGAATCTCTGACTCCACAAATCCCTCAGGTGACCCTATCGGGTTTCGACTAGGAGAAGTCATGAGCGCTGGTGAAATCGTCGGCTTGACAGGAGGCGAGATTTACCCAGGTTCGGGGCCCTCGAAGAGGTAAAACCCTTACTCCTGCCTTCTGTTGATCTGTATTGGATGATTAGATCGGTTACAGGTTGCTCGAATCGAGAGTAGATCTCGAGTTCCGAGGCTTTTTGGTCGTGCGGTATTACTTGGTCCTCTCCCTAGCTGGGTCGGTTACAAGTTTCCTAACTTAACCCGCAAGCTGATGCGGGTGGGCTTCACATGGGCCTTCTAGAGTACTCCAAGGGCGCTTCCTCTTGGGCCTTGACCTTGGGCCTGAGAGGGGGTGTCCTTACCCGCAGGGTCCAGGATCCATATCTTCGTCAATAACCAACTACTACTCTTTGTGGAATGAGCTCATTGTTTTCATTATGCACAACCATCATTCCTCCCTTCTTAGGGACACAATGCACAGGGCTCACCCATCTACTATCAGCAATAGGAAAAATAATACCAACATCAAGAATTCTTAATACCTCATTTCTTACCACTTCCTTCATCTTAGGAATTAAATGATGCTGATGTTCAACAACTGGCTTTGCAGCAGGTTCAATATTAATAGCATGCTGACATATAGTAGGAGAAATTCCCTTCAATTCATCCAGAGTATATCCAATAGTTCCACGGTGTTTCTTCCGAATTCCCAATAATCTTCCCTCTTCTTCAGCTGAAAGTTTAGCACTAATAATAACATGATATATTTTCTTATCATCAAGATAAGAATATTTAAGATCATCAAGCAGAGGTTTTAAGTCAAAGACAGGATCCTCGCTGGGTGGTAATGTTGTACCCAAGGCTTCCACACGTAAATTATGTTTCAGTATCACTGGTTGACGAAGAAGAATATCGTCAATCTCATTTCTCTCTTCCATAAAGACATCACTCTCGTGGTCCTCCATATATTGCTGCAAAGCATTGTTAGGAGCAAGAGCAATAGAAGCAAGTTGTTCAACTTTAAAAATTCTCATCAGGAAATTTAGATTCATAAGGTGCTCTAGCAAATTCGGGGAAATTGAACTCATAAGATTTTCCATCAAATTTAGTCAAAATCTTCTCTCCTTTACAATCTATAATAGCACCACAAGTGTTCAAGAAAGGTCTACCAAAAATAATAGGACAAGTTTTGCTAGAAGCCTTACCAAGTACTAGAAAAACAGTGGGATATTTAGTTTTACCACACAAAACTTCCACATCTCTAACAATACCAATTGGAAAAACAGTTTCTCTATTAGCAAGCTGAATAACCACATCAATATCTTGAAGCTCACAAGAACCAATTTCATGCATAATTTCTCTATAAAGCTCATAAGGTATGGCATTAGAACTAGCACCAATATCACACAAACCATAATAGCAATGATCACCAATCTTAACAGAAAGCACATGAACACTAGTTTTCTTAGGTCTATGAGGACGGGAAACAATATCAGAAGCATCCTCACAAAAGACAAGTGTTCATCCTCCACATTTCCACAAACAAGATCTTTCACTATTGCTACATCAGGTTCAACAGTTATTTGTTCATCAGGTTCAATAGATTTCTTATTACTCTTATTAACCACACAAGCCACCATAGAGTTTTCTTTCACCTTAGCAGGGAAAGGCATTTTTCATCATAGGGCTCAGGAACAGCAGGATTAACAACATGCACTTCTATATTACTAGCAGGAACAATATCTTTATAAGGTGCATGGTACTTGTGATAATTCTTTTTAGGAATATCAAGATAGGAGGCAAAATCTTTAAGAAAATTTGCAAATATTTGAGAATCAAGACCACAGACAACACTAACATCATAGAAATCGTTGGTTCCCATAAAAGATTTAATGCATTCATAATCATAATTTATACCTGACTTTCTACCTTTGTCGTTCTCCCATCCTTTAGTGTTCTCTTGAATACGATCAAGAAGATCCCATTTAGCTTCTTCCTTCATACGTGTGAATGATCCAGAACAAGAAGCATCCAATAAATCCTTATGATGAAGAGAAAGCCTTGCATAAAAATTATTGATAACATTATTTCTCGGGAGTTCATGAACGGGACATTTAAGCATTAATAACTTCATTCTCCCCCACGCTTGGGCAATACTCTCTCCATCACGAGGCCAGAAATTATAGATTTGATTCCGGTCTTTATGAATCTCACTAGGAGGATAGAATTTAGAATAAAAGAGAGGGACAATTTCCTCCCATCCAATAGATTCACCATTCTTCAGTAATTTGAACCATTCAGCGGCTCTTCCTTTCAGCGGTAAGGAAAATAATTTCCTTTTAACTTGATCCATTGTAATACTTGCACACTTGAATAACTCGCATAATTCATGTATAAAGAGCAAATGATCACCGGGATGAACAGTTCCATCACTGTAATAGCAGTTATCCATAACACGTCCAACAATTTTCATAAGTATTTTATAAGGATCTAATTCATCAGAAGACGGGTTACCAACTACCCTAGTAGCAACGGTAGAAGTACCCCTAAACATAGAACCAAAAGTATTCTCCATGATAAAATAAAACACCAGACAAATATAAAAACAACACTCACAGTAGAAGTTTCTCCTACCAATTCCACTTACCAATGGCGCTTCACTCCCCGGCAACGGCGACAGAAAATAATCTTGATGACCCACAAGTATAGGGGGTTTATCGTAGTACTTCCGATAAATAAGAGTGTCGAACCCAACGAGGAGCAGAAGGTGTTGACAAGCAGGTTGGAGAGAGGACTCACTTTAAACACTAGCAAACGAGTTTTTGGTTGTTTTGGATATAGCAGATAAATAAAGTGCGAGTAAATAAAGTGCGAATAAATAAAGTGCAGTAAATAATATTACAACGAGTGGCCCAATTCTTTTGAGAGCAAAGGACAAGCCAGTTGTATTACTTATGACTACCAAACGTTCTCGAGGACACATGGGAATTTCGTCAAGTGATTTCGCTTCGTTACGGTTGATTAATATCCATTGGTTCCTGAAGTGTTGTGTGGGTGAACCTATGCTAATGCATCACCCAACTAGGACTAATACATACTTGTGATTATACCCCTCGTAAGCATCCGCAAATACAAGAAAGTAATCAATATAAACTAACGACAATCTTAAAACTCTGGGATTCTACGCTCCCTCATGCATTGGTTTCCTAACAGGGGTTTAGGTTTCTGTCACTCCGGCAACCCCACAATTAGTAGCCAAATACACAATGCATCCTCCTAGGCCCATAAAGGTGAAGTATCATGTAGTCGACGTTCACATGACACCACTAGAAGAATAGCACCACAACTTAAATACCGAACCACGAGATATTACTTCAATATAACTTCACTACTAACATCATGACTTCTCCCATATCCAACTAAACGAACTACTCACAAGACATCATATGGATCATAATCAGAGGTGATATAATGGATGATAATAATCTGGTCATAAAGTGCTAACACCAATAAATCTCACAAGCATCAACTACTAACAAGTAATCCACACCGGGAGAGAGATCTAATGTAAAACAACGATAGAGCTCCCTAATTATTACAACGAGATGACGGTGGATGATGAGGGTGATGGTGCTGGTGGTGATGATGGTGACGATGACGATCTTGATGATGCCCGGAGCAATGACGGTGATGATGGCGATTATTTCCCCTCTCTCGAGAGGAATTTCCCCAACAGATTTCTCCCTGCCAGAGATCTTTTCTCTCTCGGGGTTTTCCGCCCCGAGGTGGCGGCGGAATAATTCTTCGATGATGCTCTGGGGCTTAGGGTTCCCTCGGGGTCAAGTACGCGAAAAATATCGACCAGAGGTGGGCCAGGGTGGCCACACCACGTGGCGGCGCGGCCAAGGGGGCAGGGTGCCACTCCATGGTGTGGGCCCCTGGTGCCCCCCCTCCGGCTGTCCTCGTGGCTGGATCCCTCTTCTGGACTTCTAAGATACCTCCGGTGTCCCCCCCTCTTCTTCTGATCTTCTTAAATAGGGTATCTCTACGGTGCTTTTTCCATCAGAATTCTGGTCCCGGTGTTTATTCTCCAAAAATTATGAAACATGCAAAATAAGATAAAATAACATATGGGATGCATCATAACATGAAATATATCGATGAATAATGGAAAATAACAACATAAAACGGTGATGCAAAATGGACGTATGACGAAGAAATAAGTATAGAGAGAATGGAACTGACTCTTTGTTAAGAGTTATGTTTACCTTATTATATTTGTATGGTTTTTTACTCCATGCTAACTCTTCACATATAAAATCACTTTAAATAGAAAGCCTTGTATGGTCTATATTTTTATGGACTCTAAATGACCCAATAGTCAAATACTTCATTATATTGTTTTGGAAATCCCACTTTGAAACTTCATCATAGATTTTAGTTAGGTAGAAGTACTAGCTATAGGTGTTAAGAACAGTAAAATTGCCAATGTAGAATAATGTTTAAACATCCACGCTTACGTTATATTAACTCTTCTACGAACAATAGGTTGGAGCTTTTTCTTTCTAAGTTTAGGAATAACTACTTCATAGTCACTCCGAGATATTCCAAAGAAAAATGTATCAATGTTGCAACACGAGATGAATGCATAGGGTATAGTTTTTCCATAACCAAATAAATATTAAGCTGGTTATCATATATCCTATAAAAGAAATAATGATCGATCTAAGGTTTCCGACATTATCCTAAAATTATTTTAAGAGTATAAGGGGGTAAATTGGCACCATATGGAATGATATGGGGCAAAAAGATAAGAGCAGATAAATGGAGGCCAGGCTATAGGGAACTCTTTGTTTTTTTAATATCCATATAATTTTGGGGAGAGACGTTTCTGCACCCGAGCTCACCTGCACCTGATAAGTTCGAAAAAAAATAAAAATATGAAAACACTTCAAAAATTCTGAAAAAACAGAGGCAAACATGTACATGTTTTTTGACACCCGTATCCAATTTCAGAAATAAATAACATTTCTTACGCCATGTACAAAAAAAGTCAAATCACTAACAGTGATTTGTCTAGATCTAGATCTTATTCCTGTCGGTGATTTGTCAATTTTGTACGGGGCGCACGAAACGTCATTTCTTTCCGAAATTGGACACACGTGTCCAAAACATTTACATGTTTTTCTTTATTTTTTTTTTGCAGAATTTGTTGAAGTGTTCTTCATATTTTTAAATTTTTTCGGACGTATCATGTCTAGGTGAGCTCGAGTGCTGAAGTGAATTTCATTATGTTTCTTTTGTATTTGGGGCTACACAAAAATAGTCAAATCTTGCAAATTCTATAGGTTGGAATGTGCACTATTCACTATCCTCAAATTCACAAAAAAAATTGCGGCTCATAATACGAAGTATTTCGTATTGAAATTTTGCATGCTTGTAGTATACCTCATTGCCTACTTCCATGATTTTTTATAATTTTTTTAAAACTTTAAAATATGGTTTCCCAAATTTTTAGAAATAAAAGACTCCTTGCATCTCGGCTTTCATTTCGAGTTTCGAGAAAAATACCTCTAGGGATTTTGAGTTGACCAATTTTTTCAGCTTTCTATTAAGTACATCGAATAAGCTCAATGATTTATATATTATGACTACGGAGTTGGGATTTAATTTAATGTCTAAATAATGTCATAGAGAGTGATATCCGATTACATTAAAAAAATATTACAAGATAATCAATAGACATTCAATTTTGAAATTTTACTCTAAATTCTCCAAACGGTAGAATTAGATTACTTAAGAGGGGAAAAAATGTTTCCTAAGAACTTGTTTGACATTGAAGGTGTAAATGGATAGGATAATTTCGCACTGAATTCGATCGATTCATAAACATTCTAAAGAATCAATATCTAGTTTGAACTAATTTGACGGGTAAGTATATCCGATTTCGAAGGTATCCAAAATAGCATATGGATATGGATTATCCGAAAATTAAATAGTATTATCAGATGATTTTAATCCGAATAATACGATTTTTTGTCGAAAGGTCTAAACTATTATAGCACAATTAGTAGTTAATTAGTTATCGGGTTCATCTTTAAAAAAATAACATTCCTCTAATTTGCAACAGGTAATTATCCGCTTCGCTCTAAATCCGATGAAAAAATGATATAGGATATGGTAACGTCAAAATCCGATCCGTTTACATGTCTATTTTGTACCATCTTTTCATTTGATAGAAATAAAATAAATTAAATTACCTTGATGTCATTGTTTAATTCCATTTGGTATAAAAGAAACGACTAAGCTAGAGACATGAATATATACTTCTTATAACACAAAATCCCGCTAACTTTAATTAATATTTCTATCTTAACATGCAATGTAGCCACATAGCTAACCAATTGTCCACATCATCCACTAATATTCATATTTATTGTCTATCGCTACATGCATACATGCAAATCGTTTTTTTTCCTTTAGCCTTCAATTTTTGTACATCTTTCTTTTTTGTTGTTCGATTGATAAAATCGCACTATCCCGCTACATAATTATACAATTAAATCATGTGAAAGTGGAACATCCTAATTAGTTTCCCCAAAGAATGGAATTTTTTTCCGGTCTTGGTTATGATGAAAATCATATAACTGTTATTTAAAAATGGTGTCCTTTTATATGTAACCTATCAAAGTTGTTTTTACAAATGTTATGTCTCAACATGCATGTCATCTTTATGCAAATCATCCACATCATCTGTTTTTCAACACATTGATTTCACCTTATCCATATTAATTCGGTAAAGCCTAACCTTTAAATTTAAAATATACATATATTTTATATCTATTAAATTATTCCATCGACTGTTATGATCAACCAAATCTTACATATTTATATAGGAGACTTCAAGTTCCATGAATTTTATTAGATTTGCTAAGGGATACCCGCTGCATCGCGCGAGGTATCATTCTAGTTAACTTAACATAGTACGACATTATTCGCTGGATTGCCAATTAAAATTATGGTTCCAATCCATGATTCCTGTCACAAAATAATGTCTAACAAACAAGTTCTGAGTGAAATTTATGTTAATCTGATTTTGTTAATTCCGACGGTTAAGTACCCCAAACAATGGCAAATGTCTCCTAGCTCAGGAGGTTAGCTCAGGAGGTTAAATGGATGCCTAAATTCTGATGGGTGTTCACATGGGGAGTACATTGACCAACAGTTAGGGCATCTCCAGCCGTTCGGCCCCCCAGGACGCGAAAACTGTCCCTTTTTTCCGCCGCGGCGCGAAACGACGCAATTCAGAAAGCTGGGGGGGGGCGCGTTTCCCAACCGTGAAACCAAGGTCGCCCCCCAGCCGACGATTCGCCCATATTTGGATAGATAGAGTTTTGGCACACAAATAATTGAAGTTTTGCCACACAAATAAATAGAGTTTTGTCACACAAATAAATAGTTCAACAATTTAAACAAAATAAATAAATTACACTAGTCATCGTCATCGTCCTCAACATTGCCATTCCCCTTTCGCGCCCACAAATGCTGCACCAGGTCATTCTGCAGAGCATGGTGTGTTCCAGCGTGTCGAATCTCCTGTCGCTTGGTGAGGAATTCTGTCCATGATGCCGGCACCTGGTGATCGAGATTGCAGCGCACCAAATGGCCGCTCAACATCCTTCCTGCAAGCCTCCTGGCACTTGGAAAACCAAACTTTTGCGCTTCCTGGGATAGGGTTGGAGATGCTCTTCACAAATGTTGCCCACTTCGGGTAGATGCCATCTGCAAGATAATACCCCTTTGTATACTGGTGTCCATTGATCTCATAGTTCACAGGGGGTCATGGCCTTCGACAAGCTCGGCAAAGACATTCGATCACTGCAAGACATTGATATCGTTGTGACTTCCAGGCATACCAAACAATGAATGCCAAATCCATAGATCGTACGAAGCCACGGCCTCGAGAACCACCGAGCACTCTCCTTACTTTTCCTTGTACATCCCCTGCCAGTCAAATGGGCAGTTCTTCCATGCCCAATGCATACAGTCGATACTGGCAAGCATCCCAGGAAAGCCTCTTGCTTCATTCTCTGCGAGGAGACGAGCAGTGTCTTGCGCATTGGGTGATCGCAGGTATATTGGGCCAAAAACTGCAACCACTGCCCGACAGAACTTGTTTAAGCACTCAAGGGCCGTGGACTCGCTCATGCGCAGGTAGTCATCTTGTGCATCTGCGGGAGCACCGTATGCAAGCAACCTCATGGCTATCATGCACTTCTGAATAGAGGCAAACCCTGTCGTGCTGGTGCAGTCCTTCTTTACCTTGAAGTAGGTGTCGAACTCCCGAATGGCATGCATGATCTTGAGGAAGAGCGTGCGTTTCATCCTGAAACGACGTCGGAACACCTTCTCGTCGTTGGTGGGATCCTCGGCGAAGTAGTCGGAGTAGAGGATGCAGTAGCCCTCGTACCGCTGCATCGGCTTGCTCTTGCGGCGACCAGGCTTCGATCCAGCACGCCGCGGCTGGGCGGCCTAGGCCTGCAAGCCGGCCAGGCAGCTCAGGATCAGCAGGTGTTCCTCGTCGTCGATGGCGGCCTGATATTCCTCGTCGAAGAGCTCGGCGAGCATCTCCTCGGTGTCGGAGTCCATGGCTCGTATAGAACGTCGAACACCTTGCGGGTGCTGGACGCGGTTCGCCGGGCACAACCTCTCCCGCGACGGAGACGCGAGCAAACGGCGGCGACGGTGTGGTGGAGCTAGACCCTGGCAGAAAAACGGCGACCCTGGCAGAAAAACGGCGCTTTTCGAGAAAAACGGCGCTAATTCGCGTTCTAGGGAGCTGGCCGACTGGAGATGCCGTTAAACAAAAACTCCACATATTGACCCCATCGTTCCTCTGCCCGTCTGCACGAAACAACTTCGTGTCACACCATCGAGACGGCGGACATGGAGGTCCCGCCAGGGTCCGGGTTGAAGCGGAAATGCAACCACGACGCCGCCGCCGCGGCGGGCCTACCCGACCCGTCCACCAGCGGCGGTGGCGGCAACAAGCTCCTGGCCGGGTACCTCGCACACGAGTTCCTCGCGCGCGGCACGGTCCTGGGAGAGAGGCGCGGGCCCGGTGGGCCGGACACGGGCTTCGAGGCGAGCCAGGGCCTGGGGCAGGCAGCGAGGTACGAGGCCGTGGCCGCGCTGGTGCAGGGCGGTGGGGCCCGCGTGCCCGGGGTGGTGAACCCGGCGCAGCTCGCGGCCTGGGCGACGGCGAGGTGAGGAGGCCGCGCGCGAGCGCGTTGATGTTTGTAAGTGTAGATAAATCCGTCCTGATCGTCTCGAGTCTGATAGTTAGAGGTTAAGTCGATGATCTAAGTGGTATGTACAATTTGGTGCTAATGATCAGAGAATGATGAGATCTGTAGAAATTATGTTCCAATGATGCCATGTGGTTCTTGCCAGTGTCTGTTCATCAATTATTACTGGATTTTGATCCAGTAATTCCCTACGATTAAATCTTGGAGCACTAGTAGTTTCTTTGGCTCTTAATTCTTCATGTTGATGTACTCCGTAGTAGATTATATTTTGGGTATTAGCAATATTAGAAAGAACGCTCGCAGGATATATTGTTTGTTCATAAACTATTTTAGCAAACATATCATCTGAAAACCTGGGAGAGGCGATCCCGGATCATCCACCACCGCAAGCAAGCAATTGTATTTGATGGTGGTAGAATTAAATCATGAGCTTCCTCTTCTGCATACAAATAATATAGTAGTTATTCTACCCTCGCATAGTGGCGGTGCGCCGCAGCCCATGTCGCTCCATGACCCTCCGCATTGCGAGGGCGGCCGCGTCGCCGGCCTTTGTGGCTCCTGTCGCCATGATGGCTGCAAACTCCAGCTTTATCTGTTCTTGCACCTGGTTCTTTGCCTCCCCGAGGGGGTCCGGACATTCTGATGCCATCTCGCTCGCCTGAGCCACCACCGCTGCTCCAGCTACTGGATCAACAGGTTTTACAGCGGGTGGGATGATAAACCCACTTTCATCTTCCGTTGTCTGGGTCTGAATGCTATTAGGGGAAGGTTCTGTCTGCTTCGCTGTTGCCGGAGTATGTTGAGCCGTGGGTGGAATAATCCCGCTGTCATCATCCGCTGCTTTCTCAGTGCTTGATTTGTCAGCAGAGATTGATCTTGACTGGCTCTTAACGCTCTTCAAGGAAGGTTGTGCCTGCTTCGCTGCTGCTTGAGTAGGTTGTGCCGCTGGTGGGATGATCTCATTGCCATCTTCGGTTTTCTTGTCATCACCTGTTCTGCCGGCATCGATTGATTTCGACTGGATCTGAATGCTATCTGAGGATGGCTGTGTTTGCATCGCTGCTGCCGGAGCAGGTACAAATTGGTACGGCTGGGGAGCAGCTCCAGCTCGCAAGGTTGTCTCGAGCCCCTGAATCATTGGCACTGGAAAATCAAAGAGCAAAGTTTCCATTGGTACAGGACGGTTGCTGCAAAATTCAAATTCTTAACCGGGAACAGCTAGCAAGAGGAAGAAGACTTTACGTATCAAGGCACCAATCGGGCTGTTCATCACTTCTTTTGGCTGGTCGAGGATGTAAGCTGGAACAGTGGAATCAACAAGGAACTTCACCGCCTCATTGCTGAAGTGGTTGCAGTTGTTGCTGAGGATACTGTAGGTCTCCGGAGTGTAGCGCGGGCCAATTTCCAGCAGGAAGTCCTCAAAGACCTCCTTGGCAACATGTGTGATCCCATAATCTTCTACTCGGACAGGGGTCCCGTACGGTGTTCTTGCAGGACGATCTTGCTGGATGCCTCCACCGAAGTAATACTCTTTGCCATACACTACCACACCTGTATGCCTGTGATGATAGGAGGTCATTAGCATCAAGAGTGAAAGTTGTGAAATGTGTAACTTAAGCGCACCAGTGAACGTGATTAGCCGGTAATCTGCAACCACAAATTGGTGAAGAACAGCGGAAACGCTTGAAGTTTCATCTTGTGCAATGTATAGTATTCATAGTTTCTCTGGTGAGGAAATACTACAATGGTTTTCAAGAGAACTAGCGGGTAGGAGTATGATACAAAATGATGCCACCTGATTCTTGTTGGTCTATGCAGAATCAGCAGAGGCAACAAACTTAAGAGTTAGGTAATTTACCATGGAAGAGATGTATGCAAAATAGCGCCAATGCCAAAATTTTAGTGTTTGCAGAGGACAACTATGGTTTCTACGGCTGTGTGCATTTCATGATGCATAGGCCGGGTGTAACGCTTAAAATTATTTAAGTGATAAAGCCCTTTATTAAAAAAAAAACTATAGTTTCTAGCCTGGTGTAGAATAGACATTGTGCAGCCACTATATGTAAGTACTACATGCAACAGAGTCCACTGATGAGTTCTCCCGCTAACGATGAGTAGTTCTAAACCTATTCATCAGCAAGATAAGCATGCGTTGACATGGTGAAAACGGTCTATTGGTTAACCAAAATTTGGTATCAGCAGTCCCGCACTCACACAACCTTGATGCAGCTCTTCGAACATTAATCGTCGTCGCCAGGAAAAAGAAAGACGAACAATAAGTCGAAGATTCATGGATGCTCACCAGATCGCGTCGACAGGCTTGCCGAGGACCGTCGTGGAGAGCTGCCGCGCCATTCCCTGGCTAAGGTCGTAGATATGGAGCTTCACCGGGTACTCTTCCTGCACCCCAAACCATCGATCATCTCATCTCTAACCAAGGAAGCAAAACATTAACTCGGTTGAAACACAGGCACCATGATTGATTCCTACCTCTGCCACCTTCCCCCGAGCTTTGCCACCGAAGCAGCCACCCCACCTGGCAAGAGACAAGGAACAACTTCCATGACAAACATGCAGCGCCAATGGCGAAAAAAGAAGAAACCGAAGAGAGACGAGCAAAGCAAAACCATGGCGGATTGATAAGATACTGATACGATATCGGTTCGTAGTTCTGTACCCAGCAAAGGAAAATCTACTCCGCCGTGGCTTGGCCATGTCTTGGAGGCGTAGTTTCGACGACAAGCAGACGGGGAAAGAAACCTGTCCGAGTAGCTAGCTAACCTGGAAGAAGAGCAAGCAGGTATTCTGAATCGAGGAAGTCAGGATTCTGTACTGGGCATGGACTCTCCTTCAATTTCTTTCTTGCGCAGGAGTATCTCCTCTCCTCCTCTCCTTGCGTTGCGTGGAGTGCAGAGGACTCTGACGGAAATGAGGAGCCAAGCGGAATAATAATAGTATCATAATAATCGAATTAAGTTTTGTTGGAGGCGGACAGGCTGCGGTTGCTTGTTCGTGTTGGTGCAGGAAAGCAAGCAACCAATCAGATCAAACCGTCTGATTCCCGTCTCCAGCAACCTGCTGGTCACGGTCAGGCACAAACAGAAACAAAAACCCTTTGGTAGGAAGCAACTGCCTTTGCACAAATGCCGATTTCTTTTGAATTCTGGACGAGATGACTCGGGGTAAAAATAAAATGCCTTTTAGAGGTTTCAAGTCCTCTGGAATTTGTATTTAAATAGTGGACTTGTTTTTTCACCAGATGTATGAACCACTTGGCCTAATTCCACAGGAATCCACTCATGTAACTTTTTTTATATATATATAATCCCCAAAAGTAATGGACTTGTTTGATCTGTAATCACTTGCCACCTTTTTTTTTCACCAGATGTATGAATCACTTGGCCTAATTCCACAGGAATCCACGCATGTAAATTTTACATAATCCCCGAAAGTAAAACCATCGCAAGCGCCGTGTTCTGTACACGAATTTGAATCCCATCTCCGTTTCTAAAACCCCTCAAATAAATCAAAACAGGGCTCGTCAAAGTCAATGCATGTGATACATCATTGGTTTCACACAAGTTTCTCTCTGTTGGTATTGAAGCGTATCTGCTGGTACAACTGCAGATACATAGTAGGGCTAATTAGAGCGCTCAACTTAAAAATTCAACAGGCTGAGCTCACTTAAGCCCATGGCTTCAACGGCAACAAGACATTAGGAAGTTGCGTCAACAACCACATTGATTGATGATGCCTCAGCGACTTGCAGCTTACATCGATTTGCAAATAATTTGGTCTATGACCCTTATTGTGTACCACATTTTGCTCAGTTGGCCACCTATGCTTTAAATGTCAAACACAAAACTTTCAGCGATATCACCACATAGTCAATGGGGCTTGGCTGAGACTTGAGAAAAGTTGAAGCAGTGGCTGCAGTAAAAGAAATGTTAAGGGATTGCACCACCAAAGATATTGACACACAAACTGGTACTAATCCAAATTCAAAGGCCAGGAAAAATCAACGAAGAATATCCAGCCCAAGGATGGTGGGAGAGATCGATCCATAAGATGGGCCAAACAGCACACTAAAACTTCTGATCAAAGGATACGGTAACAAAATTGTTGGTATAGCATTTTTTCCAGTAAAGCAATTTTTATGTTCGACGACAGCTAATCTGAATACAGGGCTCTTGCTGTTACTTGTTCTCCTTGACAGCAAAAATAAAAAGAATGATACCACAAACAAATTAGATCAATCAAGATATACGCACAACCATCTTGTTCTTCTTTCCAGCAGATAGGAGCAGCACCTTCCCGTCAACTATATCACGCTCCTCGATCAACTTATCCTCACTATCGATCTTCATGTTATTTAAGTACAGACCACCTTGCTTAATAAGCCGCCTAACCGCTGACTTGCTAGCGACCAAACCTGTAGAGGCAGCCAGATCAACAAGGGAAGACTTCAGTACTTGGTCGTACGGCAAAGAGCATGAGGGTACATCATCTGCTATCCCCTCAATTGTTTGTGAGTCCAACTCCGTCTGTGCCCCAGGTCGCAAGGCCTCGGTTGCCTTCAGGGCCTCCTCCAGTCCCTCCTCGCCATGGACGAAGCATGTCACCTCTTCTGCAAGCCTCCTTTGAACGGTGTTTGGCACATAGCCAGGCTTCTTCATCGAGTCTTCCAACTCCTGAATCTCATCCAAGCTCACGAACGTCAGGATTTTCATAAACCGTATGACATCAACATCCGGCACCGTGTAAAAGTACTGATAGAACTTGTACGGGGAGAGCATCTTTGACGACAGCCAAATCGCCCCATCCTCTGACTTCCCAAACTTCGTCCCGTCACTCTTCAGCAAGAGTGGGAACGTCAGACCATTCGCCCCCTCGACCTGGAGAATTTTCCGAATCAAGTCGGTTCCTGCAGTGATGTTTCCCCACTGATCGCTACCCCCAATCTGCACATTGACACCCATGTTCTTGAACATGTACAAGAAGTCGTAGCCCTGGAGAAGCTGGTAGGTGAACTCAGTGTAGCTCATGCCCTCCTCTGAATTGAGCCGCTTCTTCACACTCTCCTTGGCAATCATCGTCCCAATACGCGCAAACTTGCCCACCTCCTTGAGGAAATCAAGCAGCGTGATGTCCTTCCACCAGTCGTAGTTATCCAGGATCACAAATGAACCCACATTCTCCCCCACATAGCCCAGATTATCTGGTAAACCTGGCCGGAACTGGCCAGAGCACGCTCATTTTTACCGGATTGGGCATGATGAAATGGTACAGGGGCGCGGCCGAGGATCTGAGCGACAAGGGACTTGATTGCATCGGAATTGGCGATGACGGCGGCGAGGTCGAGCTCAGGGCGCTCGGCACTCTTTCCGGATGGATCTCCTACGCGGCCAGTGGCGCCGCCGACGAGCGCAACAGCGGTGTGGCCGCAGCGGCGGAACCAGGAGAGCGTCACGAGACCGATGAGGTTGCCGAGGTGCAGACTCTCAGCCGTGGGATCGAAGCCGCAGTATGCCTTGAGCTGCTGCTGCTCCCCTGCAGCCGAAGAAGCGAGAGACTCGGAGGTGGTAGCCTCCACGAGCCCGCGCTCCCGGAGAACGTCCACCACGCTGCGCTGGACGGTCGTGGCTACGGCGTTTGCGGAAGACGCGGCAATGGCGGAGAGGCGGCGGCGGCGGGGGTCGGGGAGGAGGAGCAGGCGGTGCGGGCGGAGGAAGGTTCTGGAAGAGGCGGCCATGGCGGCGGAAGCCATCATGGGGGGAGGAGGCGGAGGTGGGGTTCTGGGTCTCGAGCTGTTGATAGGGCTTGCTGGGTTGACGACGAGTAACCACTCGCCGTACGGGTCCACATGAGCAGCAGCCACGTCCGATCACACTCCTTAGAATTTATGGGCTGTTTGTGGGCCGAGCTGCTGGGCAAACGTAGACTTGATCAGATTACCTCAGATTTGAATTCCCCTTCACCTAAAAAAATGAATTCCTATTCGATTGAATGGAATTTAAACGAATATTTTGGAATTTTGAATCAATCTCCTTCTCGTAACAAAGTATCATTATATTATAGCCGCGGGACTAAAAACTTTGCGATTTTTCCTTGTAGACAACTTCACACTCAATTCTAAAAATTTATATCCACTGGCTCTAGCCATAGAATCAACACAAATTTTCTTAGAATTCTATAGTCTTCAATATTGAAGGATTAAATAGGTCTAAATGAAGATAGGACATTCATGCTTAAACGTCAACGGAAAGAAAACACGAAGCCGCTAGAGGTATATCGACTATCGGTACTCTTTTACAATGAACACACGAGCAAAACTCAAGCCTAAGATTTGTCCTTCTAGACATAAAACGCCTTCCTTAGGTAGAGAACTGGTTTGTGGAATCTCTAGCCGACCCCTTAAAAAGGGATTAGAGGGAAAAAAATCGGTTGGTTTCTCCTCTAAACAGCGCCTAGCCGAACCCTAAAAACGGTAAAGACAGAAAAAAAAAATCTCCAGCTGGTGGTGGTCCCTTATATTTAAGAGTCGTGGTGATGAGGAAATCTCTAGCTCTTCACCAATTCATATACATGATAATGTTGTTGTTCAAGATAATAATAATGGAGTGAGACTTGGTGAAAGTGCACTATGGTCAACTAGAGGGGGGGGGTGAATAGGTTGACTACCAATTTTTCTTTTCTTTTCCTTTTAGTGGGGCTTAGCAAGATAAAGTAAGGTTCTCTAGATGTGCAACTAGGTGAGCAACCTATGTGAACAAAACAATATGCGCAACGGAAGTAAAGCGTAAGGTAGTAAAGCAAACAACAAGTGTAAACAAGGAGACAAGGATATGATTCACCGTAGTTCCTTCTCAAAGAGAAGTACGTCTACGTTGGAGAGGTGGGGAGCCACCTAGGCGCTCCTCAATAGCACGGTTGTGCACACCTTGTTCTCCTTGAGCTTCTCCGGTGAGGGAGATGCTCGTTTCCACTATGAGGTCGACTTGAAGGCGTTGACCAAACCCTTACAAGGACTTGAGGTCACTCCACAAGATGGATGGAGGCTCTCAAGCAATCCGTAGCTTCTTGCAACAAGGTGGAAACTACAAGCACGAGATCTACTAAGGTTTCTAGGCCTCAAGTAGGATTCTAGATCTACTAGGTTGTGGTGGATGGATTTGAGATTCCTTTGGTGGAAGTGTGGATCTAGGTCTCCTCTAGCTCTCCACCAAGTTTGGGAGTGTTTGGGTGGACGGAGTGGGAGATCTAGGTGGTTGAAGCTTTCATTAATGGCTAGGAGAGAGAATGGGAAAAGCTTAGCATTTAAGAGGTAGGGGAAGGGGTGTTTATACCCCTTGCATTTAAGTGGCCGTTGCAGTCCAGTTCCACCGGAGGCTCCGGTGGTTTCACCGGAGGCTCCGGTGGTCTTCTGTTCACTGCGCAGTTGCGCAGTGCCCTAGCTTGTACGCGTTGAAGAACGGCCCGGAGGCTCCGGTGGAAACTGCGGAGGTTCCGCCCACCGGAGGCGCACCGGAGCTTCCGGTGGAACCTCCGTTCTGCGGTAACAGAAGGGTGGTTTAGCGGAGCTACCACCGGACCCTCCACCGGAGCCCATTTGCACTGGACCATGGGGTCCACCGGATGTCCACCGGAGGCTCCGGTGGAACCTCCGCCCTGCGGTAACAGAAGGGCATTTTGGCGGAGGTGCCACCGGAGGCGCACCGGACCCTGCTTGCGCGTGGGCCAAGTGTTTGGCGGATGGCGGAGCCTCCGGTGGAATTGGCGGAGGTTCCGCCCACCGGAGATCCACCGGAGGTTCCGCTGTAGGTTCCGTTCTGCTCCAACAGAGGGATGGTTTGGCGGAGCTACCACCGGACCTCCACCGGAGCCTGAGCGGAGCCTCCGGTGGATTCACCGGAGCCTCCGCTCCTGCAAATTTGGTTCCCTGGCTCCCTTTCACCTAGCACTTTTCATATAGAACAAGCATGTGCCCCATAAACTTAGTGAACCTAATAACCTGGGCATTTTCATTCATTGAACAAACATTAGATCAAATGGTTATGTTGTCATATGATTACCAAAACGGACGATGATCTTTCATTCTCCCCCTTTTTGGTAATTGATGACAACATAACAATTTGCATGATTATGGACACAATATGAACGGAGCTCCCCCTAAAGATGTGCTCCTTTCATATTGAGATCATCTAAGGCATGATATAAAATAGTAATATGACAATGATAGCACATAACACACAAATAATATCACGAGGTTCACACACAAACATAATATAACGAGGTTCACGATAGATACGAATAATGTAAACAAACGAAGTTCCAAATAGTTCAAATAAACTCCCTCAAGAGAAAGATGCAAATCGAGAGAGCTTGAGGAATACCCATGCAAATGCATGTTCCTAATATAAATCTCCCCCCTTTGGCATCAAGATACCAAAAAGAGAGAGACCAAGATGCAAACGTCCCAAATCACTCGGAGGAGGAGGAAGAGGCTTCCGGAGCCGGGGAGGGATCACGGTGGTGAGAGCTAGTGGCTTCGTCTCCTTCTTCCTCGGACCATTCAATGAGCTTGCCCTTGGAGTCCTTTGCTTGCCATGCATCCTAATCTGTAATGCTATCAAGAGCCGGGGATTCAATGGAGAGACCCTCTTCACGGAGACGTTCACGAGATGCTTGAGCCTTTTTGCGGTCCTTGAGTTCCCGATCATAATGTGCTTCCCATTGATGTTGCTCTATTTTCTTGTTCAACCGAAACACTTTCTTGAGAGCCCGTGCCATCCATTTGAAGGCATTGCTAGAGGGAGGAGGTTGAGATGGACCCTCGGCTTCTTCCTCATCAACAATGATGCGAGGCCTAGCCTTGTGCTTGCGGATGGCGGGAGTGGGATGCACAACTGGTTCGGTGTGATCTTTCATGAGAAGCCTCTTTTCCGTGTGAGAGATCCAATGTGCATTATCAAGAGGTTCATTCGGAAACTTCTTATTCCATACGTCAAGGACAATCTTCATGATAAATGGCCCAAAACAAGCATTCTTCCGGTTGGCAACGGCATACCACAACTCATTCCAAATATAATCCAACACATCAAGCTTGCGTGGAGTGTCATCCATCCGGTGTTGGTGAGTAAGGAGCATAAGGTTCTTCAAGAAGCCTTGAATCTCATCCACATTGCCCGCCTTTGGGTTGATGGTCTCGCGATAGATGCGCAACATGATGTCATATGTGGGATAGAGGCCCTTCACAAACCCAACGGCGTATTTCTTCCAATGATAGAGAGGAGTAAGTCCATCCTTGGGAAGTGAGGAGGTGTTAATGATATGAACTCGGAACCATCTGTTTGCAAACGCTTCTCCCTCAGCAAATGGACCAAAATCTGGGTAGCCACCAAGAATGATGCCAACATCTTTCCATGTGATGTCAAGCTTCCTATCCTTAGTCATCCAAATCATATTACGCTCGGTCTCATTGGAGAGATGAACCGTGGCAAGAAACTGACAAACAAGCTCTTCGTCGAAATCTTGTTGAAGAGCAATAATAGGACCAAGACCAAACTTTTGATTCCTTTCCATGTGTCCAACATTAATGGCGTGTTGAGGGACGACATTTTCCTTCGGCTTCCTCATCAAAATCTAATTGAAAATCTGCCCTTGGAAGATGGTGTGAAAACGAGGATCCTTACCCCGGAATTGGGGCATCAAACGATCACGGGCAATCACATATGGGTTCGCGCCCCTTTCCTTCAAGAACATAGCCTCGGACATCTTGGAGGCGGTTGGTGTGGTGTTCCTCCTTGGCAAAGTCTTCTCGGGAGCCGGGAAGTTGCGCTTGCCTTGAGAGCTGTCAAGTTCGGCTTGAACCTCATCCACGGGTGGAGGCTTGCGGCGGCCGGTGGTCTTGTACCGTTGCCCTTTTCCCTTCGAACCGGAAGCATCTAAGAGAGAAAGCAAGAAGAACATGAAGAACTAGTAAAGCTCGAGACGATAAAGCACGCACAAAACCAAGAAACCAATATACTCATGGTGTTAGGGTTGAATAATCTAGGGTTAGGGCAAATGAGTTCCCCTACAACCACAACGATTCAAACCTAACATGCATTTTCTAGGTTGCTAGGGTTTGTACTAGGGAAATTCCACTCCTAAAACTCCAAATCCACAAATCTAGAAGGCTAGAACATGAACTCCTATGCATCTCATCCATCAACTATATGAGAGAGAGAGAGAGAGAGAGCACGTACCAGCTGCATCCATGGTGAAAAAGGAAGGAGGGAAGGATCCCGGGGCGTCCCGAGGCAAGGAGAAGGCCTCCCCGCGGTGGAGCACCCAAATCCGGCGGCGGAGAGCTTGGGGGCGGCGGCGGTTCGTGAGGAAGAAGATGGGGGCGGGTGGGGGAAAATGAGATTGGATCTCACTTACCCCCGCGCGCCCTCAACTTATCCACAGAAATTTTCCGCCGGCGGAGCCTCCGGTGGATTCACCGGAGCCTCCGCTCCCTGTCCCAAAACATTAGGTTTTGGCCCGCTGAGCCACAGGGACCCAGCGGAGCCTCCGGTGGGGTTTCGGTGGACAGGCCCAGCGGAGCCTCCGGTGGTTTCACCGGAGGTTCCGCCCAACTGGAATTTTGGCACGCCAAGATTGGAAAATCACGAGCAATACTATAGAAACAAGGGTTCGGGCAAATGGGGCTTGGGTTGGAAAAACGTTACTGATATACGAGAGACATTACTCGACGGGGTCCGCAAGAAGCAACAAAAAGATAGAAGACCGGACCCGCACGAGTTGTCAAGACGGAGATATGATAGGCGTGAAAGATCCAAAGCACACATAATGGTCGGTGGCCGAGGCCACCATGTTTGAGTGTGTAACTTGGCACCGCGACGATGTATCTTGGGTCCAAAATTACTACTCACAATTAAGCACAATAAGTCACAAATGACTAGATATGCAATGATGATTTATTTTTCGCATAATAGGAGGAGTGCATATTCATGAGTTGAGTAGTGCTCCCCCTATGTCCATGCCTACATCTAAGCCTAATAGCATGCATAATGAGGGTAGATATGCAAGCTTTCAAGTGAAGTTGGAGGAATCTATGACATTTAGTTCATTCCTCAAAGCTCGAAATCTTGGTTCATCAAGGGCCTTCGTGAAGATATCGGCAAGTTGATCCGTTGCGGAGACATATGAGAGATCAATATCACCTTTCTCAACATGATCCCGAATGAAATGATGACGGATCTCAATGTGCTTCGTCTTGGAATGAAGAACCGGGTTGTAGGCGATCTTGATAGCACTCTCATCATCACAAAGAAGAGGCACCTTGTCAAAATGAATACCATAATCCTTCAAGGTTTGCCTCATCCATAGCAATTGGGCACAACAACTTGCCGCGGAGATATACTCGGCCTTGGTGGTAGAGAGAGCAATGCAATTTTGCTTCTTAGAAGACCAACATACCAAGGAGCGGCCAAGGAATTGACAACCCCCGGATGTGGACTTCCTATCCGTCTTCTCTCCCGCATAATCCGCATCCGAGTATCCAATGAGCTGAAAGCTTGAACCCTTGGGGTACCAAAGACCGAAGTTTGGGGTATGAACTAGATATCGAAAGATTCTTTTCACAGCTTCCAAATGACTTTGCCTTGGGGAGGCTTGAAACCTTGCACATTTACCTACGCTATACATGATATCGGGTCTAGATGCACAAAGGTAGAGCAAAGAGCCAATCATAGAGCGGTATACCTTTTGATCTACCTCTTTACCGTCGGGGTCGGGTTTCAAGTCGGTGGTTGTGGACATAGGAGTCTTCATAGGTTTGGCATCATTCATATTAAACCTCTTGAGCATGTCTTGACTGTATTTGGCTTGTTTGATAAAAGTCCCTTCATAATATTGATTGACCTCAAAGCCAAGAAAGAACTCCAACTCTCCCATCATAGACATCTCAAACCTATCGGTCATAAGCTTGCAAAACTCCTAATTGAACAAGGTGTTAGTAGACCCAAAAATGATGTCATCCACATAGAGTTGGCATATGAACAAGTCACCTCCAACCGTCTTGGTAAAGAGGGTGGGATCGATTAAACCAACATTAAACCCGCGATCTACTAGAAACTCTTTAAGGTGCTCATACCACGCACGTGGAGCTTGTTTAAGTCCATAGAGCGCCTTATCAAGTTTATAGACATGATCGGGGTGGTTGGGATCCTCGAAACCCGGAGGTTGCTTGACATATACTAACTCATTAATGGGACCATTAAGGAAAGCACTTTTGACATCCATTTGTTGTAACTTGAAGTTATGATGAGATGCATAAGCAAGTAAGATACGAATGGATTCAAGGCGAGATACGGGGGCAAAAGTTTCACCGAAATCGATACCTTCGACTTGAGAAAAACCTTGGGCCACCAATCTTGCCTTGTTGCGAATGACAATGCCATCTTTGTCTTGCTTGTTCTTGAACACCCATTTGGTGCCAATCACATTTTTGCAATCCTTGGGTCTTGGCACTAATTTCCACACTTTGTTGCGCTCGAAGTTATTGAGTTCATCATGCATGGCTTCAAGCCAATCTTGATCTTCGAGAGCTTCATATACCTTCTTGGGTTCAATGAAGGAGACAAACGCATGAGCCTTGATAAAATCCGCCAATTGCCTTCTAGTGACCACTCTTCCACGAACTTGTCCAAGAATCATGTCCTCCGTATGACCCGCTCGTTCAAGATTCTCTAGCCTTCTCTTTGCTCTACGAGCTAGTATCTCCTCCAAAGATTCCTTGGATATTGATTGAGAATCACCTTCTTCATCGGAGACATGTCCATCTTCATTTCGTACTTGATCAAAGATGGGTGATGAATCACCACTAGGTTGAGCATTCTCAACAATAATAGAATCTTGATCATGATTTAGATGTGTTGCTTGGCCTTGTTCATTATCTTGGCCTTGATAGTTAGCTTGAGGGCTTGGTGCATCTTGTTGGATAGCTTGATCATCAATGGGTGTAGTCAATGGCTCCACTTGAGTGGGGCATAGTCCTTCTCCCTCCGTCATCCGGTAACCCTCAATGGGAATTATTTCACCAATCCCCATTCTTCTTATGACGATGGGAGGAATTTCATCTCCTACAACACCATGATCTATACGCCCCCTTGGGAGCCGTTGTCCTCATCAAACACAACGTCTATAGCTTCTTCAACTTGCCCGGTGGACTTGTTGTAGACTCTATAGGCGTGAGCATTCGTGGCATAGCCAACAAAGATACCCTCATAAGATCTAGTCTCAAATTTTGACAACCGTTTTCCTTTCTTGCGAATGAAGCACTTGCAACCGAAAACCTTGAAATAAGATACATCCGGTTTCTTGCCCGTGAGAATCTCATAGGGAGTCTTGTTCAAGATCTTGCGAAGATAGAGCCGATTGGTAGCATGACAAGCGGTGGAGACGGCTTCGGCCCAAAAGTTATAAGGAGAAGAGAACTCCGCAATCATAGTCCTAGCCGCATCCATCAAAGTCCGGTTCTTTCTCTCCGCAACACCATTTTGTTGAGGGGTATAGGGAGTGGAATATTGATGAGCAATGCCTTCTTCACTAAGAAAACCCTCAACGGTGTAGTTCTTGAACTCCGAGCCATTATCACTCCGAATGGCCAAGATGGTAGCATTGTGTTGGCGCTCCACTAGAGTGATGAACTCGATGACTCTATTTTGAGTCTCACTTTTCCTCTTGAAGAAATACACCCAACAATATCTTGAATAATCATCCACAATCACCAAGCAATACTTCTTTCCTCCGAGGCTATCATAAGATAGTGGTCCAAAGAGATCTAAGTGAATGAGCTCGAGAATTCTTGTGGTGGAGATGGTTGTCTTGGTTGGGTGTTGTTCTCCATGTTGCTTCCCAAAGGTACAAGAGCTACACACACGATCTTTAGCAAACTTAGCTTTGGTTAGTCCTAGAACGTGATTGCCACTTTGGAGGTCGTGTAACATTCTCATATTGGTGTGGGCTAGTCGGCGATGCCAAAGCCATCCCACATCAACTTTAGCCATTAGGCATGTCGCGGCACACGTGTCTTCTTTAGAGAAGTCCACTACATACATGCCGTTCTCGACAAACCCAACAAAGGCTACTTTAAGAGAAGTCTCCCAAGTGACAATCACACTCTCTTTATTGAAGAACGAGGTAAAACCACAATTTGCAAGTTGAAGAACGGACATCAAGTTATAGCCAAGGGACTCAACAAGGAGAACATTCTCAATTGATAAATCATTTGAGATAGCTACCTTGCCTCGTCCCAATACCTTAAGCTCGGACTTGTCACCAATTGTAACGCAATTGAGATGTGGTAGAGGAGGTTCAATATTACTTATTGCGTCATGGCTTCCGGTCATGTGTTGGGATGCACCACTATCCACTGTCCATCTATGTGCTCCGGAAGCGTTTCCCTACAAGAGATCAATTTCTTGATTTAGGTACCCATCCTTCAATGGGTCCTCTTTTGTTAGTCACAAGGGTCTTAGGAACCCAAATAGTCGAATGATAATCATCACCATAAGAAGTACCAACGTATTTAGCATAAACATGTCCATCTCTAGATTTCATAAGAACATAAGATGGGTTATATTTTCCGGCAAAATCATTATGAGTGATGCTCCCCCTAGAGGTATCACCACCCATAATGGCGTTGGTCTCCTTTTCTTCTGGCACCTCACCCTCTTTCACAAAGATAACATTATTGGAGGGAGAGGTGACACTCTTGGATTTCTTCTTTGACTTGGAAACAAAGCCAAGTCCCTCTTTTCCTTTCTTGGCACCTTGAGAGCTTATTGCATCATTGAGAATTCTTTCCTTCCCTACAATGTTAGTTGTAGAAGAAGGGGTAGGCACAATAACAATGCTATTTGATGAAGATGCAACATGCTTATTAGATTGTTGAGCTAGAAGCTTGATTCGAGACTTAGCAAGTTTGTCATGAATTTCTTTAAGAGATTTAAACTCCTTTTTTAGTTTGTCATGCTCCTCGTCAAGTTTTTGGTGAGCTATTCCTAGCTTCAACTCTTCCTCTTCAAATTCTTTAAGTAAAACAAGAGATTTGGCATGTTCTTTCTTAAGCTTGGCAAGAGATTTTCCGTTATCTTTTCTAAGCTTAGAAACACTAATAGCATAAGTCTCTTGTAGACTTGATAGTTTCTCTTCAAGAGAAGCTCTCATGGATCTCTCCTTTTCGAGAGCCTTGACGAGTTCGTCATCATGATTCTCATGGCTACCGCCATGGTTCTCCAAGGTCGTGATGATCTCCTCCTTCTCATCAATGAGAGAGTTGGCATCATCAAGTTGCCTTAGGAGAGCTTTTACTTTTTCTTTAGTTTCACCTTCAAGACTACACAACCAAGATCCTAGGTTCTTGGCCTCCTCATCATCAACAATGTTTTCAACACAATCCAATAATGAGGGAGAGCTAGTGATAGTAGACTTGGAGGTGGAAGATATTACCGCGGTGGCTTTTGCCATGAGACATGTAGGTCGGATCGATGCCTTCTCATTGGGAGATTCGAATAGAGAGACCGATGAAGAGGAAGTCGTAGCTATGGCGACGTGGGCGACACCTACGACTTCATCTTCTCCTTCATCTTCGGAGTAGTATGTTTCCAATGTTGGGCCCTCTTGAACATATAGAGCCCTTGGGACTCTTCTAGCGAGGTTCTTGTTTTTTGGAGATTTGTTCTTGTCCTTGCGAACAAGCTTCCCTTCATTCTCTTCTCGTGGCTCAAAAGTACACTCCTTGATGAAGTGGTTCGCACTCCCACAATTGTAACAAGTCCTTGGCCGCTCCCCTTTCTTCCTAAAGGTCTTTTTCCTTGAGGGTCTAGGGGCACCGGCCTTGTGAGCCTCCCATCTCTTCCAATACCCTTGCACGGCAAGAGCAATACATTTGTGGGCACCCTTGTATGTATCCTCATAGTCCTCCTCATCATCATCATCATCATCATCATCATCCACTTCTTCTATCTTGGCCATGGCCTTAGATTTTAAGGCAAGGTTAGGAGACTTCCCATGGCCTCTTGAGCGAGCAAGAGCATCATCCGCGCTCTTGTGAGACAAAGATATGGCTATGAACTCACTAAGGACACCAATGGAGTTGAGTGAGTTGTAGTCGGATCTTGTTCGAATGCTAGTGGAGATATTCTTCTCAAAAGGAGTTATGGCCTTGACAAATTTCCTCTTGATCCACTCATCGAAGATTTCCTCCTTTCCAAAGTCCCTTAATTGATTGCCAAGGGTGACCACTCTTCTATATAGCTCCTCGGGACTCTCATCTTCATGCATGACAAAGTTCTCGGACTTGTCAAGAGCAACATCGTATTTTGATGATTGGATGCTTGCATTGCCTTGGAACAAGGAATCAAGCTTATACCAAGCTTCCTTGGCGGTCTTGATACCGCGAATGTGTTCAAGATGTTCTCTTGGGAGTGCCTTTTGGATGGTCACAAGAGCGGTCTTGTTGAGTTGAAATTCCACATCCTCTCTTGGAGTCAAGTTGTTCGGATCATGAGGGTGAAATCCATATAGAATGCTTCTCCAGAATGCGGTGCAAGATCCTGAGATGTGAGACTCCATATCGAACTTCCAAGAAGAAAATTCGTTAGTGTTAAGCATGGGAGGAACTCCAACATTAACCATGTGTGGCATAGTGGCAATAGGGTGAATAGAGTCGTAATTGGGAGGTGGTGGAACTTTAGATTGAGACCCCGAACCGTTAGCCGATTGAGACTTGGAGCCCTCGGAGCTCACACCACCCTTAGCCTTTTTATCGGCTTTTGCTTTGGCTTTCGCCTTAGCTAAAGCGATGTTAGCTTCCATCTCGTCGATATCTGGAATGGAATCTTCGTCCGAGCTAACATCGTCGGTAGTGAGAGGTGGTTCCGTGGACTCCTTGGTTTTCCCCATCAGTGCCTCCATCATTTTCTTCATGCTAGACACATCCGAGCTAACACTAGAGCTAACCTTAGATAGTTCGGTTTGGAGAATTCCAACCGTATCTTGTAGGTTAGATATAGTGTCGTCCATTTTGGATATTTTCGCACTAGAACTTCCGGGGGCATTTTCATCGACCATTGTACTCTTGGGAGGTTAAGCCCTTAGTAAGAGCCGAGGCTCTGATACCAATTGAAAGTGCACTATGGTCAACTAGAGGGGGGGGGGGTGAATAGGTTGACTAACAATTTTTCTTTTCTTTTCCTTTTAGTGGGGCTTAGCAAGATAAAGTAAGGTTCTCTAGATGTGCAACTAGGTGAGCAACCTATGTGAACAAAACAATATGCGCAACGGAAGTAAAGCGTAAGGTAGTAAAGCAAATAACAAGTGTAAACAAGGAGACAAGGATATGATTCACCGTAGTTGCTTCTCAAAGAGAAGTACGTCTACGTTGGAGAGGTGGGGAGCCACCTAGGCGCTCCTCAATAGCACGGTTGTGCACACCTTGTTCTCCTTGAGCTTCTCCGGTGAGGGAGATGCTCGTTTCCACTATGAGGTCGACTTGAAGGCGTTGACCAAACCCTTACAAGGACTTGAGGTCACTCCACAAGATGGATGGAGGCTCTCAAGCAATCCGTAGCTTCTTGCAACAAGGTGGAAACTACAAGCACGAGATCTACTAAGGTTTCTAGGCCTCAAGTAGGATTCTAGATCTACTAGGTTGTGGTGGATGGATTTGAGATTCCTTTGGTGGAAGTGTGGATCTAGGTCTCCTCTAGCTCTCCACCAAGTTTGGGAGTGTTTGGGTGGACGGAGTGGGAGATCTAGGTGGTTGAAGCTTTCATTAATGGCTAGGAGAGAGAACGGGAAAAGCTTAGCATTTAAGAGGTAGGGGAAGGGGTATTTATACCCCTTGCATTTAAGTGGCCGTTGCAGTCCTGTTCCACCGGAGGCTCCGGTGGTTTCACCGAAGGCTCCGGTGGTCTTCTGTTCACTGCGCAGTTGCGCAGTGCCCTAGCTTGTACGCGCTGAAGAACGGCCCGGAGGCTCCGGTGGAAACTGCGGAGGTTCCGCCCACCGGAGGCGCACCGGAGCTTCCGGTGGAACCTTCGTTCTGCGGTAACAGAAGGGTGGTTTAGCGGAGCTACCACCGGACCCTCCACCGGAGCCCATTTGCACTGGACCATGGGGTCCACCGGAGGCTCCGGTGGAACCTCCGCCCTGCGGTAACAGAAGGGCATTTTGGCGGAGGTGCCACCGGAGGCGCACCGGACCCTGCTTGCGCGTGGGCCAAGTGTTTGGCGGATGGCGGAGCCTCCGGTGGAATTGGCGGAGGTTCCGCCCACCGGAGATCCACCGGAGGTTCCGCTGTAGATTCCGTTCTGCTCCAACAGAGGGATGGTTTGGCGGAGCTACCACCGGACCTCCACCGGAGCCTGAGCGGAGCCTCCGGTGGATTCACCGGAGCCTCCGCTCCTGCAAATTTGGTTCCCTGGCTCCCTTTCACCTAGCACTTTTCATATAGAACAAGCATGTGCCCCATAAACTTAGTGAACCTAATAACCTGGGCATTTTCATTCATTGAACAAACAGTAGATCAAATGGTTATGTTGTCATATGATTACCAAAACGGACGATGATCTTTCACTTGGACCAATGACAAGATCAAGAACCAAGTTATTAGAACAACAGGTGAACTCACTCTTAATAGAACATGATGTTTGTGCTTATGAGAATTTTATACTACCTAAGTCTATGCATTTATGTATAATCAGGTTTATTGATAACACAAACATGGATGGAGGAGAACATCAAGAGGAGCTGGAAAACAAGATGGAGCTGTTGAAACTTACAAGATGGGAAAACAAACATGTCATGCCAGAAAACAAGCTGAAGCACCTGGAAAACAACAAGTCTAAGGTGGAAAACAAAGAGAGAAGCATGGAGAAATATTCCAGCGTACAGGAGGATGAAGTGGGAACACTTAGGACAGGTCCTTGCGTGTCCCACTTATTTTTAACAAGGACCTGCGAGTCCAATTGGCTGAACCTGAGTTGGGTCAGTTCGTATCCCTAGTTGAGTCCAATTCGAGTCCAATGAACCATAGTAGAGTCCAACCCGAATAGGAGAGGTGGGAGGTACGCCATACCCCTTGGCCACACCCCTCCCTCATATATACTCCCATCCTGCAAGTTGTGGAGTTTATACTACGTTAAAAATAAATCCTAGATTTCATAGATTGAATTTGCTTGTAAGCATTCATCTTGAAGTATTACCCCTATACAAATTATGCGTGTTATCTGTTGTTTCATTAGGAATAAGAGGATACAAGACCACTTCGTAGTCAGTGGCTACTTTGTGCAAGACTGTGTAATTCAGAATATCCAAAGGGATTGATTGATGTTGCATTGGCATCTGGGATTAGCCAAGCAGAGTTTTTAGTGAGACACTAGTTATCATACCATCCACCTAATTTCGAGTAGCTCATAGAGAAGATCGGGCTGCCCCATATCATCTTGGTATCGGATTTACAGGTTTACTCGGTGAGCAAATTTTATCCCCTAGTTTGAATTATTTTTATTCTTATCCAGAAAAAGCCACACAAAAATATTTAGGTTAGATTTGCCAGAGATTATATCAACACCGAATTGCATCTACTAGTTGTTGTTTTTTGTTGATTGTGTTCCTATTTTTCCTTTTTTTTTGTCTTTGTCGAATTATGGTTAGGGTTCATCTTGTAGTTCATCAACATCGAAAATATCCACAAAAATACTTGTTATTCGTGTGTGTTTTCTCGGGAAAATAGCCCTAATAGCTTTTGCTAAGTTGTTTCCTACTCGAGTTTTATATCTAATCCGAAGTGTTACAAGTTTCCCACGTGTATGAGTTTATATTTCATTTTTTTACCGAGATTTGGGTTGTTTTCGAGTTGGTTTTGGAGCAATCCGATTCCTACTCTATTTCCTACCACAACACCATTTTGGAGAATTTCTTGTCGCGCCCTAGCTCTACTCATATAGCGATCTGATCCCTCTGTCGGGCAGCGTTTTGACGTGTTTTCTTCCGCGCGCTATTTCTACTTCTACTCGGAAACGATTTCCTGTCGGGCACCGTTTGGGATAAAATCGTTGCCGCGCCCAACTCGCACCACACACTGCGTGCATTGAGTTGTTTCTGCCGGCCACCGTTTCGGTGAATTTTCTGCCGCGCCCAAAGTGCTACCGCCACGACACAGAATTGTGTTGTTTCCTGCCATGAGTTCTAATAGCTATTTTTCTTAGTTTTTTTTTGTTTTCTTCATGTTTTCTCTAGGTTTTCTCCCTAATCTTTGTGAGCCTTAGCTACAACATTAATAACTAGGAACTACACATAAGACTAGCTGTTTTCTTGCTCTACAAGCCGCTCATTTTGATCATCTCTTGTGTCATATTGTTGTTTTTCATTTACCATTGCTCCTATTTGATACATTGGCCATAGAAAAAGTATAAAAAGAGAGAAAGAAAGAGAAAAGATAAAAATATCAAAGAGGCCAAAATACACTTGTTTTTAATAGTGGAGCTTGAGACATATACTTGGTGAATTTTGGACACTACATTGAGCAATCGTGTGCCTGTTTTCAATTGAGATTTTGCTAGTGTCTTTCTTGTGCTTGCAACAAATTCCTCCATATAGTTGCTAGCCACATTTATCTCCAAGAGTGTGTGTTTGTTTCCTAGTGAAATGTTATATCACATTAGACAGCAAATAGGAGTTGTTATTTTGGTGTTGTTAGGTATTCCAACCAAGCCCCACCATATACCTTGTTTTTATCTTGTGATACTTTACATCCCTAGTTATTCTCTTCTCACCTTTGGTACATTTAGTCATTGCTACTTGGTTGGTAAGTATTTCTATTCACTTTGGAACGGCAAGATACAATTTTATTTGTTGCTTTGAGTGAGTTGTGACAGCACACCACCACATATATTTGTTTTATTTAACTAACATATTAATCATGGACACTTCTAGTGATTTTTATGTGTAGACAAAGAAGAATCCTGAGGATGTTGTGAAGTGGAATGAGTATGAGCCATTGAGAGATGTTTTGAAGAACAGGATGGATAAGTCAGCTGAGGATTTGAGAGGTGATATACAGAGATTGGATTCGAAAATAGATGAGGCTGCTACTCAAGAATTTGTTGATGCTTTGCAAGAATCTGTGACAAATTTGACAAGACAGATTGCTACTCTAGTGCAACAACAAATAGATCCTCAAGGCAATACTAATCCCAATGCTCATGATGATTTTGATCTTGATGGTGGTCGAGGCAATGCACTTCATGGTCGTGGAGGACATGCCCTTGCTAGAAGAGTTCAAGCCCCAGAAAACAATAGGGAAGATGATGGTTTGGGAAACCGAAATTCACTATACCTCCTTTCAATTTTGATACTGCTGATGTGGAGGAATATTTGATGTGGGAATTAAAGATTGAGAAGCTTTGGAGATTGCATGAGTATACTAAGGATAGCAAAATAAAACTTGCATCTTCTAGGTATGATGGCTATGCTCTTTTATGGTGGGATAGTATTACACAAAAGAGGGCATAAGATGGTGATCCAAAAATTGTCACATGGAGAACAATGACGCAAGTTATGAGGGACAGATTTGTGCCAAGGAATTATATTAGAACCCACTATGATTAATTGCAGCAATTGAAGCAAGGTTCCTTGTTAGTGGATGCTTACTTTAGGTGGATGGAGACGATTCTCCAAAGAGCTCGGGTTAGAGAGGAGCCAGAACATACTATACATCGTTTCCTCTCAGGTTTTTAATTCAAAATTAAGAGCATTGTTAGGCACTTGCAATTAATGATATGAATGAGTTGTTACATCATGCAAGAGATGTTGAATCTCAATTGGCCGAAGAGGCAAAGTTGGGTGCTACGAATAGGTTTTCCTCAAGAGAACCAACCATGTCATCACCTCCAGCTCAAAATTCTCAATTTCGTGGTAACAACACTTCCAAACCCGAGACTAGCATTGTTTCCTCTAAAAAAACAGCACAACGAGCAACAAGTTCTAGTGAGTCTACAATGTCTATAGCAAGAAATAGAGATATGAGTTGCCACACATGTGGAGGAAAAGAGCACTTCAAGAGAAATTGTCCTAATAAGAAAATCATGCTTGTTAATGAGGATAATGAGTATGAAACAGGTGACGATGCTGACCAGAATGAGGAGGATCAGGATGATGATGATGGTCCAATTTATGCATATGCTGCACATTACCCATCTATTGTTTGCACACAAAAAGCTTTGAGTGTTATCCCAAGTCCAGAAAATCAGAGGTGCAATTTTTTCCCAAACTAAAGCAATTGTAGGTCCTCAAATGGCTTGCAAAGTTATTATTGATGGAGTGAGTTGCAGAAATTTATGAAGCAAAGATTTATGTGCAAAGCTGAAATTGAGATATATTCCACGCCCTCATCCTTATTATATTCAATGGCTGGGTGACAAAGGAGAGATGAAGATGAGCCATATGGTGAGAGTTGAATTTCAGATTGGACCATACAAGACACCATTGAGTGTGATGTGGTACCAATGTCTGTTTGCCACATGTTATTGGGAAGACCATGGCAGTTTGAAAGGAGTGTTATACATAATGGGAGAGCAAATTCATATCAGTTGAATTGGCATGGGAAGGACATAATTTTGAGGCCTATGACACCACAACAAATTGTAAATGAATATCGTCAGAAAACAGAAGTTAATTTAGAGATGGAGAGTGAGAGAGATGAGATGAGAGAAAACAAAAAATTTGTGGGTGATAATAGCTAAACCAAACCAAGTGGTTAAAATAAAAGTGAGGGAGTGAGCCTATTATGCATGTTAGCTACCAAAGAGGACTTGAGAGAGTTTAGTGAGGATCCCAGTTTAGTACCTATAGTGCTCATGCACAAGGGGGAAATTTAGTTTCTAATGACATGACCCATCTCTCTATTGGTGTTTTCTAATGTGTTGCGAGAGTTTGATGATATTTTTCTAGAGGAGGTACCAACGGGGCTGCCACCGTTGCATGGAATTGAGCATCAAATTGATTTGATACCTGGAGCAACATTGCCAAACCGAGCCCCTTACAGGACCAATCCCCAAGAGACCAAAGAAATTCAGAAACAAGTACAAGAGCTTCTTGATAAAGGGTATATTCACATCAGTCTTAGCCCTTGTGACGTTCCTGTTATAAGGTCTTTCTATATGATCTCAACTTCTATTCCCAAGGTTGTCCATAACAGTGGACACGACTTTTTGGATAAGATTAAACCCTGCAGGGGTGTACTATTTTAATAATCGGTACCGTCCGGCTCCTTGCCTGATCATTATTCCTCGTCCTGGGATGCCGTTAAAGTGGGCGCAGTTACAACCTTTACCTCGCATAAGTCTGACCCAAGGATCATCAATGAGGAAGTCCCGATTGTGCTTCCAACACCCAGGACCACGTACACATCCTAACACGAACACCATCCCCAACATCATATTTTCCATCTTATCACGCACGCGCAAATGGAAAGCTCATACTAGAGGACACTTGGCTACACCGTCAAGAGTTAGTTGGTCGATGGGGATCCCATAGGCCCACCAATGGAAGAACGTTCAGTCTTGGTTCAAGACGAAGAGAACTCGCACCTAGGCGGCAAGAGTGAGGCGAACAAACATCACCTATGATTGCAACTCATCCAAGGCTTTTAGCAATTTAATTAAAGTACCAATTTCTCCACATCATCCGAACATATCCATAATACATCACTATCATAAATGTCTGTTGGACAACTAAGCAAGTAGCTAAGAATGACTAAGCATATATACACTTATATAGTGTATTTGTCCATCACAATAACGCTATGGATATAGGAATGAATAGGTAATGCATCGGGAATTTATGCAACTGGTAAGATACTATAATACTGGAAAAAAATGCATTGGAATCGAATACAGTATTATAGTGGATAAAATACTTGAGAAAAAACATAGGACAACAGAATGCTCAAAAAGGGGATTTACTCTTGCCTTGTTGATGAGACTGGTAGTAGGGATCGTCAAGTTACTCTGGTGGAATCTTGACTTCTTGATCTACAGATGCACAAACAATAGCAGGAAGGAAACAGAATAAATACAAGAATATAAACATGTGCAATGCACACTCATGATGACATTACATTTTAATGCAACTAATAAGTCCTAAACATGATAAATAATTAAATGGAGTCCACAAATATTTAAGACATTATTAAAAGGAAACACCCATATTTATATTAATGAACTCTTCTTTGTTCCAAAAGTATCAGCGCTAAGATATGATTCAAACATGCACGAGGATGATGTTTTCTTTGTTAGGTATTGATTTGATGAAAATTTTGGTATATGGATCACTGTTTATTTTTGGTTAAGTATTTTATGAGTTATGAATTATTTATAATTAAATTCAAATATGTCATTTGGTTGTTTTAATTAAACAGAGGAGTTAAATTATTCACTTGTGCCCAAATAAAATACTAGTGTGTAGAGTTTCTCAAGAATACCATTTTGACATATTAAATACTCAAATTGGATTAAGAGAGCAAAAGTTATGATTTTTCAAAGTTTCATTTCAATTCTGCCATTTTAGTTTTTAATTAATAATTGCCAAGTAAAATATTTACTCACGTGTGAAAATGACATAAATATGTAGAGAATATTTTCCTGAAAATTTGATATCCTATGTGCATAATCTGGAGCATTTTTTTGAATTTTTATGGATTTTACAAGTTTCAATTCAAATTTGTTTCAAATTTTAATTCACAGAAAACTTGGAGGAACGATTTACACTAAGGACGTGGCTACTCACGGTCCCTGACTCGCGGGCCTAGGGCCACGGTGGTACCACGCACGCACACGGGCTCCCACTGCCCAGGTTCGACTAGGTCAGCGCGCGCTCGATGACGGCATGATGTCACTTGCCGGCGGCGACGGATCGAGAGCACACGGCGCTGGCGATTTAGAGCGTCCCCGGCCTAACAGAGACCTCCCCTAGAGTTTAATTGGTGGGGCCAACCTAACGGTGGCGGCTCCACCGACTATTGGTTGCCGGAGCGACGGTGACAAGCATGGGCGCCGGCGGACAGCTACTACCATCGATGTGACGAAGATTGGGGGAAAAGAGGATGGTGAGAAGCACACTCTCACCCACGATGCGTGGATGTGCTCGCTTTCTCCGAAGGAGGGCATAATCGGCGACAATGGCGCGATGGTTGCTCGCCGGGAAGAAGATGAACGACATGGGCGATTGGCGGCGTCGTGGATTGATTCCTTCGTCAGGGAGGTAGAAGACGAAGGCGTGAAGCTCGTGGTGGTCTTCAATCTTTTTCTTGCGCCCTCGGTCGACAATGACGAGCTCAAAAATGGTGGCTAGGGTTTTGGCTCGGGTTGGGAAATTAACGAAAGAGAGGGCCGTAGAAGGATCAGGTGAGGGATAGAGAGGGGGAGGGGCATAGGGCGGCTCTCTCCTTAACATGCAAGGTAGGACGGCTTCATGGGAGCAGTGTAGAGGCACGGCGCTCCGTGATTGCTCTTATTGAGCTACAGTAAGAAGACGACGGATTTCCACAAAAAAAAACCCGCCCAAAAATTGACCTTTTTTCTTTTCTTTTTCTCCCTGATTTCTTGCACAATTTTTTGAGGCATCTACACAGCTCCACAATTCATGAAATTTTGCAAGAAAGTCATTTACAATATAGATAACCTCTCACAAAGTTTTCTGCCCATTTGGAGCATATTTTCTGTAGAAAGATTTTTGAAATTGCTTAAGGCATATTTGGGCTCTTCTATTTATTAAATTTGTGGCATTTATTTTCTTATTCCAAAACTAGTATGGATGCTCCCACCATCATGGAGAAGCAAACCATAAATTATGTTTTGAAATTTTGTAGAGTTTTGAAAGTACTTGACTTCAAATTGGAGTAAGCCAACTTGAATGTCCTTCCTTTTATAAAACATTTGGTGTTATCTTGTAATTTCAAAATTATAATTTAAGCCGTGGAACTTTCTTGACAAATATGAAAGCTCCAAGAATAAATTTGTTTTTCCAATTGAACAAATTCATAGAGTTTGAATTTGGGATTGGATATCTCCTCTTACTTTTTTAGAATTTTGATTTACTTATTTTTAGCAATTTAATATGGATGCTATAATGCATGATGCAAACCCAAAAGTGAAAAATTGTCTCAAATTTTGTCGTACCAAAGTTGGGCTGTTACAGCAAAGAACCTGCAGCACCAAGTGCCATCAAACACCATGACGTGGAGCCTATTGGACCCGTTGTACGTAAAATGCAAGATGAAACCAGGCTGCAATTCGTACGCAGCGGCAAGCTGCCTCCACTGGTCCAGGAACATTTGTCCATGCTTGTCGAAGTGCACCTCTATAGGGACAGCGCCGTTGAGGCAGTGCTCCATTTCCAGCACAAGCTCGACGGATTCCTGGCCGTCAAGATAGCGCGCGAACTTCGCTGGGAGCGTTAACCGCGCTTGTATGCGCTCGTAGAGGATCATGCCGAACTTGTAACCGAAAAGCCTCCGCAATGGAGGTGACCGCGACCAATCGGAAGAGGTGGACGAAGCGTACAATGATAAGGACGATTGCGATGATGATGGTAGTGGGCCACCGCTACCACCGCGTGAACCGCACCCTCCGCAGCCACCTCGGGGAGCTCTCGTCATGATCTACTGTAGTGGGAAGTGGGTGTATTTTGGCGTTGGGAACCGCCCGGGTTATTTTTTATAGATACTAGATAGTGAGACGAGGGGGCGACGTGTCGCTGCCAAGCGGACCCGGGAGGCGAGAGGGTGGGTACGACAAGACGCAGAAGCGTCATCCGCTCGCGTTTGTGTCGACGCATTTCCGTCCCAAATTTAGGCCAAATATGGATGCTCGGGGACCAGATTGACCGCCAGACGCGTCCATTTCCTAAAGGGTCGGTGCGTTGGGCTATTATTTCGCTCTCCGCGGGTAGAATTAGAAGCGCCGAACCAAATGGCTCGGCGCGTTGGAAATGCTCTAAATTTGGGATGGCTAGAGATGCACTCTTAGAGCATCTCTAAGAGACAACGTAAAAGGGGAACCTTTAAAACGAAGATAATGGCCGGGCAAACCCGTTTTAAGGTGGGGAATTTCTTCGCGCAGAACATAAATCATAGATCAAACTGCATAATTTAAAATTTTAATTTTCGTGGGAGATGGATACAATGTAGTTCGTCGAGTTAATCACTCGGATAGCTAGTCGCAGACATAATTTTGCTAAATCTAAACTACGTTAATAACCCTAATTGAGGCCAAAATCAGCTCACAGAAGCCTAGGGTGCGGAGGCGCCATCGCCGGAGCTCGCTTACTCGTCGTCGGAGACGAGGTCGATGACGATGCCCTTCTCCTTCTCCTTCCCGCAGTCCCACTTGGATGTCCTCTCCCTGAAAGCGCGCTCGCCGCCGCGGCCCTGCTCTAGCAGCAGGTCGTCGAGGTCACCAGTGAGGCGTTGGCGCTTCGCTCCTTCTACTTTCTCCCACCCACTGCGCGCTAGCATGGGGGCGGTGATGTCATGTGTGGCCTCCTCGGGGACGTAGTCCTCAGGCCCAATGGCGTCGTAGAAGGCAGCCAGGTTGTACTCCTCGAACTCGTCACCGTCCTCCATCTTCAATGTCGGCCGCGGCGTGTGTGGCGTGCTTGAAGAGCTCCCTGCGCCGGAAGAGTTGCCCGCCTCGAAGCGTGGCGCGCGTGGCGGCGTGCAGAGCCCATGGCGGAGGTCAAACTCCTCCACCTCGGAGCAGAGGAGGGACGGGGTGGGTCAAGACCGTGGTTGGTCCACCGGGGTGCGCTACGCTTCCGCGCAATGTCGGCGAGGACGCAGTGGCGGCACTCCTCCTGCAGATCCGCTCCGAGGTGGTTCATCGTGCTCCTCTGGCGCGGGATCTATGGCTAGAGGCGAATAATGGGATGACCGGCGGCGAGAAATTAGGGACGATTTCACGAGGGGACGGCGGCGAAGGTCAATGGTTGGAACCTTTATTGAGGGTTTCAACTGTGGCGTGGATTTAGTGCGTCCTAAAAAACATTTACAGTTCGGCCCGCGGTTTAGAGATGCTCTTAGAGGTCCGGAGGTGCAACGCTTGGGTCGTCAATCGGAGGAGATTCCTTCAAATGAATGTTGCATACATGCGTATTTTCAATAACATGCCATTGATCAGCATAAGCTGATGCGACGTAAAGCTGTGTGAGATAACAGGCTAGTGGCCCTTGCGCGAAAGATGCATCATTAGGGCGCGAACGTAATCGAGGTTACTTTATCGGTGTATGATGGCATATCCCCACGGGATTCCCTAACCTTGTCACTGCACTCTTTCAGGAGATATTTTCTTACACAAAAATTAGGTTTATGCTTCTAGGGGTGTAAGTGGGCTAAGTGGGTTTGCCCACTTAGAGAGAGGTCTATATGTTTCAGTCAAAATAAACTTGTACTATCTCCGTTTTAAATTAATTGTCTCAAAGTTTGACAAAACTGGATGTATCTATACATAATTTAGTGTTAGATACATCCATTTTTGTCAAACTTTAAGACAGTTAATTTTAGACGGGGATATAAAAAAATGAATGCAAAATGTTTAGATGATGAAAAAACAAAGGGTGCCACGAGGGTTTGTACTTTATTATAGGCCAGCTCCGCAAACGTTCAAACTGACAGACCGGGTCTCTTTTGGAATGCGCTCGAGCTGCTCTCTACCAGATTTTCTAAAATGCCCCACCATAACCCTTTTTTTAATGGGCCACTATATAAAATATTTTCAAATTGAGAAAAACACACACCTGCAGGTTACCTAAGTGCCTTCTATCCGTAATTTTCTTAGGACGGTCCCCTAAAAATATTCACTTAGCCTTTAAATTTATGGAAGAGAGGGGGAACTATAGAGGTCACCCTATGCACGAACTTGTTGGGGATAGGAAGACTCACGCTCTCATTCTCTTCTGGTGAACGCACCCTCGACGATGCGGTCTCCTCGGCGGGTTGTGGCCTCCAAGCCGATGGATTTTCTCCACTACCGCCAACCTATCGCCGTCTGCAAACCTTCTTCCTATGTCACCTGCGCAAGCCTACAACGTCTCGGCTACGTAGTGGCCATCTTCCTCCGCTAACCCACGGACACAGTTGTCGTTGCCTCATGTTCCATCGATGTCGGCACCATCAGAGACAAGATCTACGCGGTAACCATCAAGTAGCTCTTCCGGGCCTCTTCCTCTGCTTTTTGGACCTACCCTTGCCGTCATGCCCCCGCCGACCCACAACCTGTGTGACATGTTTATGGCCAACACAACTTCTGGCATATGGGTTGAAAAAAAAAGTGGGAAAGTTGTTTGAGCCGCGGAAGAGTGGGCTCCGTACGGTAGTTACTATGCAAGACCATTAGAGCATCCATAGTGGGACGCTTATCTAGAGACGTTAGGGATTAAATCCCAGCCGTTTTGTCTAATTTCCGGTAGTTTTTCTAGCACCGATGTCTAAATAGGAGTCCAACACATAAAACAAGGGAAACATTTGAATAGTTAGCTGCCGCGCTTAGATACTAACTGCTTTATTAACGCTCAGGCATTGTGGCTGCTCTTATAAATTGAGTGTTTTAGAACATTTTGGCCTTGTCTGACCTGTTAGTCGTTAGCCAAGATAACCTCTCATAAACCAAGATTCTGTTTGGATGGAGTAATTGTCGTGCGATACCACGGCATATCCCATACTTATTGGCCTAGGATTTCTTAAGGAAAATAAGTGGTGGTGGACTACTAGGCTGCACAGAACGGGGGTGGGGGCAAGATTACCTAGGTTTAGGACCCCTCGGGGAGGTAAAACTCCTACTCATGTCTACTATATTTATTATCCGGCGATTTTGGCTCGACGCAAAGATCTAATCCGGCGCAAGAGTGTCGGATGTGTGTTTTAGGGTTCGCTATGACCCCTTCCCAGCCATTATATAGGAGACTGGGTCTCAGGAGTTCGTACATGAACAGGATTCAATCAGAGTCGGTTTCTAAACTAGCCTTGGCTCGCAAGGCACGCCTTCTTCGAGTTGGCCTCATATCTTTGCTTGTTGATGGTGCTAGTCTACGCTGCAGAATTTAAAATTTTGCCCTACGTAATCTGGCAAGATCACTATGCAGATAACGATGCATACTCATATACGCATGGATCAAGATCAGAACTCGCCAGCCAGCGGAATCGATGTAGTCGTAGAAGAGTTTTGAACAATCGTGGATCCTCACAACTAGGCCTAGTTGCAAGGATGTTGCTAAGCTTCACTCGTGAAGGATTACATGTGCAACCCCCCTTATGGTGTGCACGCGTACGCTCGTGTCAACCCGTCAGCGCTCCGTCGTCTAGGACACGACACCGACGAAGAGAGACAACCTTCTGGTGTTGCTAATTGGTAGCACTAATCGACTACAATTAGAGCTATATGATTCTGAAAGTTTATCAACGCATGAGAGATAACTACTAAGAGCTAGGTCTAATCGGGAGAGGACACGTCAATTAGAGGGGCTCTAATTAGAACCTCTAGAGAGAGAGGGCCTTGAGAGACAATTGCTCATAAAATTATGGTTTAGCTCAAACCTTGGGGTTCCTTTTATAGTTGGAGGGAAGGGGGACTTTCCAAAGGGGAGGAGGATTCCTAGTTGAGCTAGGAGGGGGTTGGCCGCACCATAGAGTTGGCCGCACCCCCGGTTCTAGGTCCAGTCGGATTGGACTCACATATGGGATTCTAACGCCATCTCCTCTCCTTTTTTCCTTTTTTCCTTTTTCCCTTTTCTTTTTTATTTTCCCTTCAAATTAAATTAGGAAAAACGCTGGAAGGTTCCTAGTGCCATGATTGGAGGCCCTAGGGCCCACCTGCCAGCCTCACCAATTGGTGCGGCCATGGGGTGAAACTGCCCCCTCCGGCACTCCCCCTTCTCGGTGTTTTCCCAAACTCTTCCGGAACCCTATGAACCTAATAGATAAAATAATACTCCCTCCATTCCTGAATGTAACACACATAGTTTTTTGGGAAAAGTTCCAACATATATGGTTCATTATGATTTGTGGACAATATTAGCCATCCACAAATGACTTCCAATATGGAACGACATATTGTGTTCAATCTGTGACTAGTATGGACTCTCCTCTCGCGATTTTTCGTAGGATAAAATGTGTCCATCGTATGCCAAATACCCACATCTTAATATTCATGCAGAAAGCGATACGCCTTACATTCAGGAATGGAGGGAGAAGATATTATCTACTGATGTTAGAAACATATTTCTAACATTCTGAGACATATCATGTCCTCTGTTATCCCTCATATAAATTATGTCTAACATCGGCATCATTTCTCCCTTATAGTAACTTCCCCGAAACATTTCTGATCGACACTAGACTTGTTTCTGTGACATCGTAGCGACATCGAACATTCATAAAATCAATAACACCATCTTTATTCTCTCAACAAAAGTTTGGAACGGCTTAAGAGTGTGACCCATAAAGGCTCGATAACACACATACACGTTCTCATGGACGCCCATGATGGCCCCTATGTGTTCACGAAAATCGGCAGAACCTTACAAGTTACTCATTTCACTTATTACCTCAACTTCACGATACCAATGATATCACGAGGTGAGACTATGTGATCTAGTCTGATCAAACTCTTTGATCACAACACATGTAAAACTCATTACCGATAGCGTCCTCTTTTGTCATCCATATCCCTGATGTCCTTGTGATAAATCACACTATGTCTAGCCAGACGATTGGTTGACATCAATGATACTAAGAGGGCCCAGAGCATGTATCTCTCTATCGTCTAGAGGAGTTAAGTACTAGTTTTGAACGATCTCAGTTCCATTACACTTTCTAAATTATACCTAGACATCACCATTATGATCCCCGGTTACAGCAAGACGTTTGTTGACATCCAAAGTATAAATTTTGATCACGCGGGCAGTAGATATTCTCATAGTGTAGAAATTATAGCCAATGCCAACTTTATATGTACTTTGCTAAATATAGTACAATTGTTCAGTCTCCTTTAGCAAGATCATATACTCTGGTCGGTTCAGTAGTATTGTTACCATAACAATAAACTTCTATGTTTTGCTAGACTTTCAACCAAGTCCATGACCAGGATAACGTGATCATCTTACAAAACATAATTTAATCTTAGAGACAAGATTAGGAACTCTTGTTTGTTTATGTGAAGCACCCGCATAAAGATGTTCCTTTGAAACTCATTTTAAGTGTTATAGCGGTTGTAGCATGATGACATAAACTTAATTCTGAACTTTGGAGATCGAATAATAACTGAATATTATTGTCTCTAGGGCATATCTTCAACAGTCTCCCACTTGCACTAGAACCAATTATACTCTAATTAGTGTGATGCCATAACACCTATGGGAATCCGGTGTTACTCACACTATGCATGTGGTTCCTTAGACCATTGTCTTTCACCTTTTGATCTTATAACTTTGTGAAAACGTGTGTTTGGATTTATTGGAAATTAAAATTGTGTGAACCTGGCTCTGTGGCAGTATTAATAATTCAAATGTCTCCAAATGAATTATCATACCATCGTTTGAAACCTTACTAAGTCAAACAAATTTTCTCCAATAACTTGCAATCTACAATGTCTCACATTGTGCTGCAAATATTCATAGCAATATATTGTAGAGTCCGCTCATAATACTCTAATGTTGATATTTATACAATATACAATATTACCAATTGAAGAATCTTAATATAAATTAAAATCAATAGAGATTTGATTTCATAAGTCTACTACAAATACATATGTGAATACATATCACACTATTATTTGTAGCTATACAAAATCCCGCCGAGTCATTTTATACTTTGTAATATCACCATAAAATATTTATGTCAGAAACATCTCACCATTATATTTCTATGTTTTATTACAAACAATTAACTACATGAGAAAAACTTTAATTAAGTCTTTCTCCTTTATACCGGTTTGAGTAAAAAAAATAGCCAACGGAAATCTATAGGTTCTTGTGTGGTTTTTTGTGACAACGAGATTGGTTAAATCACAAAATTATGATTTGATATCAACCCTTTCTATTTCACTCACCAATCATATACGAAGGTCATGTCTATTGCAAAATATCATGTCATGTTTACCTTTGAGACAAAATACTTTATCTCAATATAATTCGAAATTTCTTTCAAAATTAGTCTTAGCACATCCATCATATTCATGTTTATTAAATTCTTTAATCTATATAATAGACCTTGAATTTAATAGTACAATTTCTATCATTTCATTTAAAGCTCTTTTAAATTATTTCATGAGGCAGCTCTCTTTCAATTAGGCCTAGCCAAATTAAAAGAGAATAATCATCGCCCACTAACTTTTAAGTCCCTTCGCTTTATATAATGAAAAAGAAGACATTCTTATTTCATTAATACGACTAACTTAATACAAACACTTGTAATATTTCAGATTACTTCAGTAATACAAAATTAATTACATTTAGTCAATAATTTGCTAATTGATCCAATAACATCACCAAGCAATTGATATGATAAGTTCTCAACTCATCATTATCATGTATTCGTTCTTTATAAAATACTTTTCATCAAGACTAACTTTATGAATATAAAATATTCATATCTATTTTTTCTTGTGAAAATATTCGTGTTTCCGTGATTTAATATCACTTCAATTACGCTTAAGATAAAATATTGGAGTCAACATGAATATCTTCCTTTTTATGGATCTATATGATAATCCAATATCATATATATATATATATATATGAGCACTATTATCTTGTTTGTTTTGTTTTGCACTTCATGGTCATTTTCTCGGATATTTTATGACCACATCACACAGTGAATATTACATCAAATTCCTCACATGAAATTTATTAAGTTTGAACTCTATGTATCTCATACATAAATTCCTGGATAAGGTGATGAATTGGAAACATTTACATGTTTCCCATTTCATTCAAGTATTTCTCCAAATATTCGCAATCTTAACTTAATATAATTTCCACCTCTCTATCTTGATAAGACATTTTTCTCCTTAATCAAGACACTTTGTAGTTTAAAGTGAAAATTTACTACCAAGAAATATATTGGTTTTATGCAAAACCCTTTAATCAATTATGCATCAAAATAAGATCAATATTGATTTATTGCAACTATCATTAAAGTAACTCTAAGTTAATTAATGACAATGTTCCAACCTTAAAAAACAAACAAAATAATTTCCTTTAGTGGGTTGAGAATTATATTTGTTTTGCGCTTTTAATTATTCCTTTAGTGAGTTGAGAATTATTTCATTTGACGCGTTTACTTATCAGACCAAGACAACATTGCTTATATCCTTGTCTCACAAAGATTTCATTATCACAATAATTTTGAGTCTCTCAAAAATTATCATGAGTAATTTTGACTAGTAAAATTTTCTTGGTCAATCATGTTATAATTCTATTAAGTCCTTTCTACTTCAATCAAATTTCTTTTATCTCAATTTTTGATTCAAAATAATCCCACTGAGTTTTATGAAACATTGAAACTTTAATTATTTAATATATTCTACTTCATCAATATGATTAACTTATCACATTGAGCCTTCAATGGAATTAAGTTAATTGAGAAAGCATCCATTGATGTGGTGTGTACCATGGGGAGTGTCCCAATCTCACGAATTGACCAAGAACACGAACAACACAAAGGGAAGAACAAAGAACACAAGGAGGATTCGAGGGTAACAAGTGGTAACCAATAAACATAAAAACCTACCGATCAAACAACCCGTCAACAAACCCCGAGGGTAGCCTATGGATCTCTCGGATCAAGTCGAACTTACTTTGATTGAAACCACTTCACCTTCACGATGGATCCACCGAGCCAATAGAATATGAAGGGTTAGTTGAGAAAGATTGGAAAGTTGCTAGTTGAATTCCAAGGGAAAAGACTAGCTAACTCAAGGAAACTCTTGATACGGTCCAAATCACATGGATGATTGGAGTAGCCCTGATGCGGTTCTAGATATACACTAGTAGTAGCCTCTAAAGAGGAACATAAGGAGGACAGCTCAAGTCTCAAATCATCTCTAACCTATATTTGAAGCCAGGGGGTTCTATTTATAGTCTAGGGGGTAAAAGTGGGGTAGGTGAGCTTTACAAGGGAATGTTCCCCCTTCTCCATGCAGGGAGGCCGGCCTAGGTCGGGCTGGAGGCAGGGCTGGTGCCCGAAGCAGCCGGCTTGGAGGCACTTAGGAAAGTCGGCCTAGGTCGAGCTGGAGGCCGGGCTGGTGGCCGAGCCGGTCGGCCTGAGGCGCAGGGAGGACGACCTAGGCCGGGCTGGACGCTGTGCTCCTAGCTGAGGGAGCCGGCCTGCGTGCAGGGAGGCTGCCCTGGAGGTAGGGCTGGCAGGTTGGAGGCCGGTCATGTGCCCGAGGGAGCCGGCCTAAGCCCGGCTTGGCTGGAATTCCTAGGGAGCTTCTTCTCTCTTTTCTTCTTATTCTTCTTGTTCTTCTTGTCCTTCCTCTTGGCCATCTTCTCGAGCTTCTTTGGCGTCGTCTTGGGGCTCCAATGGGGGATCATACCTGAGAACACATAGGGTCTTTCCATGAGGCAAGACACCATTCACCAAGACATCAAAATCAACGAGAGATAAGAGCAAAGTCACCTTTTGTTGCATAGCCTTTGCGTGTGCTCTCGTCATGGGTTCACTTGGTGTTGTAGATGGTCATCGTGTAATTGTTTGCACTACATCATATCCCCCCTTTGGAGGTAGTCTTCCATGACTCGTGACATCCTCATCACTTGGATATCCATGGAAGGGAGAGAGATCCTTGACATTAAAGGCGTTGTGCACAAGGTACTTTGATTGAGGCATGTCGAGCTTGTATGCTTTGTTGTTGATGTTCTTGAAAGGTCCGGCACCTCGTGGATTCAGCTTGGAGTTGCGTTCTTGTCTAAATCGGTCTTTGCGTAAGTGTAGTCAAACGAGGTCACCTTCTTGGAACACCATGGGTTTCTTGTTCTTGTTCATCATGGCGGCTTGGTGCTTTGAATGCTTCTCAAGTGTAGCTCTATGGACCCATGAAGTTTGTTGATATAGTCGGTGCGCTTGTCAAGGTCCATGTTTACTTGTTCGCGTAGATGCAATGGTAGGATGTCAAGAGCAGTATTGAGATTGAAGCTCTAGACAATCTTGAAGAGGATTCTCTTTGTAGCTTGATGAACGTCCTAGTTGTAGGTGAACTCGGTGTGCGGGATGCGCTCCTCCCAATTATTCAAGTTGGTCTTGATTAATGGCCACAGAAGTGAAGAGAGCGTGCGATTGACCACTTCAGTTTAGCGGTCGATTTGTGGGTGATATGCGGTAGAGAAGAGTAGCTTCACTCCAAGCTTTGCTATCAATGTCTTCCAAAAGTAGTAAGTAAACTTGACATCGTGATCCGATACAATTGTCTTGGGCACACCATGAAGATGATTAATTTTCCTGAAAAACAAAGTTGCAATGTGTGAAGCATCGTATGTTTTATTGCATGGTAAGAAATGTGCCATCTTCGAGAAACCATCAACAACAACAAATGCCGAGTCCATGTGTGTTTTGGTGTGTGGTAGTCCTATGTTTCTAACACAAAATCCATGCTAATTTCACTCTAAGGGAGGTGTGGTGTAGGAAATGGTGTATAAATACCATGAGATTTGGAAGTAGACTTAGCTCGAAGACTGATACGTCCAAAACATATCTCCTTTTCCAAACACTTTTCTTATTTTTTTCTTCTAAACTTGTGAGTTTTGGATACCACTAACACGAACTAACGTTGTTTTCAGCAAAATTACCTTGGTGTCTCGTTTTTGTGCAGAAAAATCAACTTTTGGGAAAATGCCCAGAAAAGATCCCTTCACTCCTAAAACACCAGAAGACCCCGGGAGCCAGAAGGGGGCTAGGAGAGGAGCCAGGAGGAGGCCACACCACCCCCCGGCGCCCCCCTTGGCCGCGCCGCCTAGTGGTGGGGGCCACCCCTGGACCCCTCTCGGACTCCCCATTCGACTACATATGCCCCGTAAACCTAAAACGCGAGGGGGGTTCGTCATATTCCACAAAAACACAACAGAGCACCGCCGCCATCCCGAACCTCGATTCGGAGATCAGAAATTCCTGTTCTGGCGCCCTGCCGGGACGGGGATTCGAAGGATATCATCGCCATCGACACCGCCACCTCTTCTCTATCAACCATCCATGATCCCCCCATCCATGTGTGAGTAAACACCGTTGTAGGCTGAGAGGGATGGAAGGGATTGGATGAGATTGATCATGTAATAATGCCATATTGTTAGGGCATAGTGCCTAGTATCCATTGTTAGTGTTTTCTACCGTTGTTGAAACTTGTTATGCTTAATGCTTGTCACTAGAGCCCGTGTTATGGCTGCTAGGGTTTGAGCGGGAGAGAGAGAGCTGCGAGAGCGCGAGAGAGCCGGCCGTGGGGATCCTTTCCCACGGCCGGGCAAGAGGGAAGGGTTTTCCTTCTTAATTCTTGCTTGATTAGATTGATACATCTCCTCTCCATATATAGAGAGGTTTACTTGACTCCTAAGCAAGACTTACTTGAACCCTAAGCAAACCCTAAGATTAATGGGCCAGGCCCATCACGTACTCTAACACTACACCCCACCTGGACATGCAGCTCGTCCTCGAGCTGCAACCGAACGATGATTCGACCCCACACAAACTGAACGCCTAAAAAACAAGCCTTTTACATCTCGGCCTATTGTATTGACATGAAATAAGCTAACCCGAATGAGACTCCGACTCTTTATTTTTTTGACTCCGAATGATAAGGCGAGAATCCTCCCCGCGCCGAACTTGTGCGTTTGCAGCCCCCTAGATCCCAAGGAAACCATCGGGACCAAGGGAGCCCTCGCGGCGGCCGACGGCGAAATGCAGTGGTGCTATGCGGTGCGCTCTTGTCGGTGACACCATGTCTTCTCCCCGCCGGCTGACTGTCGATGTCGTAGACTTGGAGGTCACCGCCCGTGGGGGAAACCACATGCCCAAGCTTCGCCACGCAGCGGACAAGATCAAGGTCCGTTGCACATCGAAGCGCAACTTGGAGGAGTTGTAGCTGCAAATCACGCATCTCCCGCACATGCCGACGTGCTAGGAGGCCGCGCGCAGCAGCTTGCAGCCTCACCGCGCTGACACGTGGTCTGTAGCGATCCAAGCCGGACGCGCTGACGGCGACGGATGGAACTTGATCGGTTGGATGGGATTGTCATGGGACGGCGGTGGCGCTGCTGGGAACGAGGTCGTCGCAGTCCCGTCGTAGGGCATCCCATGCTGGAACGTGATGATCGGCGCCGTGGTCGCGGCCGAGGGCGGCGGCGGCGGCCCTGCGGGGGTCGGCGCCGGTGTTGTGACCATGGAGGACCCCCCGCGGAATGGCGCACCGTCGGGAGCGGCGTAAGTACCGGCGAAGCGGGAGGGCCCGCCGTACTGTTGGGGTGGCGCCGGTGGTGACTGGATGTGCGGCGACGCCCAAGCTGCCGTATAGATCGGCCCGGAGACGGACATCGGCAGTGGGGGCTGCAGCAGCTTGGCGTCGAGTGGCGGCGACGACAGCAGCCTGGCGTCGAGTGGCTCCGTCCGCTGGAGGAGCACGGCGATGACGTGCTTGATGTTGGAGACCGACTCGGTCAGGTCGCGGAGGCGCGTGGAGTGCTCCTGGATCGAGAGGATGGGGGCGGGCTCCCGAGCCGGCGCGGCCGGGGCTGCAGATGCCGGCGGCGGCGCCATGGTGGTCGGTGCGTCCGACGAGGCGATCGTGGCGGAGGCCGTGGACAGCCCCGAAGACATCACAACCGAGGAATCTGATACCAAATGTTATGGCTGCTAGGGTTTGAGCGGGAGAGAGAGAGCTGCGAGGGCGCGAGAGAGCCGGCCGTGGGCTCCTTTCCCACGGCCGGGCAAGAGGGGAAGAGTTTTCCTTCTTAATTCTTGCTTGATTAGATTGATACATCTCCTCTCCATATATAGAGAGGTTTACTTGACTCCTAAGAAAGACTTACTTGACCCCTAAGCAAACCCTAAGATTAATGGGCCAGGCCCATCACGTACTCTAACACTGTTGGGGTGCCATGATTTCATATCTGAACATGTTATTGTTTCATGCGTATAATTATGTCATTGTGCGGAACCCGAGGCCCCAAAGTGACACAAATTGGGACAACCGGAGGGGATGGTTGTGATGTGAGGATCATGTGTGTTCATGGAGTGTTAATTCTTTGCTTTCGTGCTTTATTAAAAGGAGCACATTAATTACCAGTAGTTTCCCTAGAGGCCCCGCTGCCACGGGATGGTAGGACAAAAGATGTTGTGCAAGTTTCTCATTGCGAGCACGTATGACTATATTGGAACACATGCCTATGGTTTGCCTACATGTTTGATGCTTTATTATTATTATCTACAATGCATGTGTTAGATTATTATGACATGACCTATGTTATCCATGCAACGCCCGTCCATCCATTCCCTCTACGCCTACGGTACTTCCCATACCGATGTTTTCCGCGATTGCTACTACTGTTACTATTTTACTACTGCTGTTATTTTATTTCTACTGCTGCTATAAAAGTTTTACTACTGATAAATTGTTGCGAGAAAGTCTTCTTTCAGGTGCAGCTGAATTGACAACTCAGTTGTTAAGGCATATAAATATTCTTTGGCTCCCGTTGTGTCGAATCAATGGGTTTTACTTCCCTCGAAGACTGTTGCGATCCCCTATACTTGTGGGTCATCAAGGACATTTTGGAGATCACTTGGCAAGGTATTGCACTTGGTTCCACATCTTAGGCCAATAGTAGTTGGTGGATAGCATGGTGTAGGTCTTGTCTCGACCAAAGTGACCCATGAGGTCTCCTTTATGTGATTCCTTCAATAACAACAAGCGAAGAGAGGACTCGACAATGCATAGTTTGTTAGCTTTAAACAAGAAACCTTTATGCAAGTAGAAACCTTGATATCCTCTATTTGGCAAACACTTTTCAAAGATAGGACCAAAGTAAACATCTGAATAGTACAAGTCATTTATTTCATCTAGACCAATCACATATATATCAAGACGTGTAAGAAGGCATTCCTTGCAGGTAAGGCATCCACAACTACATTTTCTTTACCCTTTTTATATTTTATGACATAAGGGAAAGACTCGATAAATTCGACCCACTTAGCATGTCTTTTGTTTAAATTAGCTTGACTCTTCAAATATTTCAATGGTTCATGATCGAAATGAACTACAAATTTAGGCCAATGGTAGTATTGCTAAACTTCCAAAACTCGAACCAAGGCGAAAAGCTCTTTGTCATAAATTGGATAGTTAAGCCTAGCACCATCTAGTTTCTCACTATGGTAAGATCTAGGACGTCCATTTTGCATAAGAACGCCACTGATGCCAATTCCACTAGCATCACATTCAATTTCAAATATCTTTTAAAAATCCGGCAAAACAAGCAAAGGAGCTTCGGTTAAGCGCTTCTTGAGACTGACGAAGGCTTTTTGTTGAGAATTGTCCCAAACAAACAATACATTTTTTCTTTGTAACCTCGTTTAAATGGCACACAATTGTAGAAAAATATTTCACAAAGTGGCGGTATAATCCGGCAAGACCATGGAAACTCCTTATTTCACCCACGAAAGTAGGGTTAGGACAATTTCTAATTGCCTCAACTTTCTTTTCATCGACTTCAATTCCATTGGAGGAAACCACAAAACCCAAGAAAACAAGTTTGTTGGTGCAAAATTGCATTTGGCAAGATTGAAAAAAATGTTTTGCTTTGCGAAGAGCCAACAAGACTTGAGAAATATGTTCAAGGTGGTTCTCCAAAGATTTGCTATGGATGAGAATATCATCAAAATAGACAACCACAAATTTACCAATAAAGACTCGCAAAACCTAATTCATAAGACGCATAAAGGATGAAGGATCATTTGAAAGTCCAAATGGCATAACAAGCCATTCATAGGGTACAAGTTTTGTTTTAAAAGCAGTTTTCCATTCATCAGCTATGCTCATGTGAATTTGATGGTATCCACTTTTAAGATCAATTTTGGAAAAGATAGTGGCACCGCATAATTCATCTAACATATCATGAAGCCTAGATATGGGATGTCTATATCTAACGGTGATAGCATTTATAGGCCTACAATCCATGCACATACGAAGAGTATCATCATGTTTTGGCACAAGTATAATAGGGACGGCACAAGGACTTAGAGACTCACGAATAAAACCTTTGTCGAGGAGTTCTTGTATTTGCTGCTCGATTTCCTTGGTCTCTTCGAGGTTGGTGCGATATGGAGCACGGTTTGGAAGAGGAGCAGCCGGTATGAGGTCGATGTGGTGCTCGATGGAGCACCCGGGTGCTCCTCTTCCAAACCGTGCTTTCATCGGCTTACCTCCTCTTCGAAAGGGAGAGAGATTGTTGATGTTGATTTTTTCGTGACCCGAATGCTTGTACTTTGGAGTTTTGATCTTGTAGTCATTGTCGTTGATGCACTTTTCGAAGGCCATGTATAGGAATGCTGGTATTGGTGTTGGACCAAGTGTGGTGAGGATCTCTAAATTTCCGTGCTTGATGGTTCGAAGAAGAGCTCGATGGTAGGTGTAAAGCCATAGAAGATCTCAAAAGGTGTTTGCTTGGTGGCTCGAGGAAGTGGTTGATTGCAGGTGAACTTGGCGTGTGGGTTGTACTCCTATGTATTGTTCAAGTTGGTGTTGACGTTTAAGAGGTTGATGTGGTGAGTGGAGCCGTGTATGGTAAGAAGTTCATGTGGACGATCATGCTTGACGGGGTCACCATATTTCTGCAAAATAGACAACAAAGATGGAGAGAGACTTAGTAAGTCGTTAGTTTCAATTATCAAAAATGGGTTCTTTCTCTGAACTCTCATCTCACTTTTGGTGTCAATTAAGCTTAAGCCTTTTGGAACACTCATGATTTTCCCACGCATTTTAGGCTTTTGGCTCTCACTCATGTGATTGTGGATTGCTATCTTACCACTCATCTTACTATGTGATTATTCTTGTTGTCGTCGTGCAATGGACTTGGCATTTTCGGCGATGCCTTGGGTTAACATCATGGTATGGAGCATGAACGTCTTATTGTTGTTAGACAAGCTATAGTAATTGGTTCGTCCATCGTGCATTGCTCCCTTATCATATTTCCATGGACGTCCAAGAACAACGTGTCAAATATCATGGGAACTAAATCACATTGGGCGGTGTCTTCATAAGGACCAATCTTGAATTGGACATCCATTTGATGTTTGATCTTGACTTTTTCATTGTCACTTAGCCATTGGACATGATACTAATGAGGGTTCTTTTTTAGTGGCAAGTTTAGCTTCTCGCACAATTCTTTACTAGCAAGACCGTGGAAACTTCCTCAATCAATTATAACCTTGATTAATTTGCCATTGATTCCTGCTCTTGTTTGGAACAAGTTTCACCTTTGATATCTATCATCTCGAGGAGAGGTTATCAACACTCTTACAACCACTAGTGGTGGACCATTCTCCACATCACAATAGACGTCTTCTTGATTTTGATTTTGTGCGTGCAATGGTTTGGTGGCTATTTGGTGTAAGGCATATTATTCGCCTTCACTCATGGAGTCATGCTCATATATCTTTATTCACAATCATCACTTTGTTTTTTTGCACTCAAAATACTTATGGCTACTACCACCACACTTGAAGCATTGGATTGAGCTTGACTTGACATTCGGAGCACTTGCTTGAGTTGTGGAGGTCGTCAGTGTCTTAGGTGTTGGAGGACTTTAGAAATCTAAATAGTTAGTTTTGAAGAGCATTTTAGATTGCTTGGAGGTGAAACCTGTGATATTGGGGACGTCGAGGAAGATAACTCATTGTCAAAGAAGGATTTTTGTTTGGCATATTTGGCATCGTCCCTGACTTGACGCTCTGCCTTGATAGCTTGATGTGCAAGAGCCACTAAGGATTAATAGGGTTGGAACTCCACTATTGTTTTGATTGGGTAGTTGATACGGATATAATAGAGGTCCATGAGGTTTATTCATGCTTGAGTTGGAAAGAAATATTAAGTCTCACTGATGATTATTTTAAGGTGAATTCTTTCCTATTATTAAATATTGTTTGTGATTATAAGAATGTTATACTACCTAAGCTATGTTATTATTTATTTGCAGGGTTATTGTTAACACAAACATGGATGGAGGATGACCTCAAGAGGAGTTGGAAAACAACATGTGGCTGATGGAAAACAAGCTTACAAGTGTTGAAAACAATCAAGCCATGGTGAAAATAGAAGTACAAGTGATGAAAACAATCTTGCAAATGGTGAAAACAATTGTTGCAAGGTTGAAAACAAGGGGATGGTGCCTCCATAGGGTTAAATGCGCCATGATCAAGTCCTAATATAATTAGCAATGGCTTGTATGCCTTATTGGGCCGAACCCCCTAAAGTGGGTCGGTTTGTATCCATGTAAGAGTCCAATTAGGAGTCCTAGTCAAGGGGGAAGGGTTGCTTGCGCAAGGGCACCTTTGTGGCCGCACCTTCTCTCTTATACCCCTTGGTGCGAATTAGATAGGTTAGACTACGATACAACAAAAACCCTAGACTTCTAGATTGTATTGCTTGAAGCATTCATCTTGAATCATCATACCTTTGCAAATCTGAGTGTATTCTGCTGTTCCACTGGGAATAAGGAGAAACAGGACCACTTGTAGTCGGTGGCTACTTGTGGAAGAGTGTGGAGTCTCGAATATCCGAAGGGGTTCAGTGCTGTTGCAATTGGTGACATGGTTTAGCCAAAGGAGAGAGCGAGGTATCGCATTATTTATCAAGTTATCAAAAGAGTTCACTGAGAAGATCGGGTCACCCCATATCAGTAGTTTAGGTCATTTAGGAATCTAACCATTGTTTGCTCTTCGGACTTTACTATGTTGGCTCTCATCATGGAGAATTCCTTTCCTAATAGTATTTGTCAATGGTTCTCATTCCTTGTCTCAACTCTTGGAGCTTTTTGAAGAGGTCACATGTGTAATGAGATGGCACAAATTGCTTATGCATGACTTCCTTCATATCCATCCAAGTTGTGATGGGGCGTACATTTTTTGCAACTCGATGCGCTTGAACTTTATCCAACCACAAGAGGGAATATTCTTCAAATTCAAGAGAGGCGGTGGCTATCATCTTGTCTTTACTATAGTTATGCACTCAGAAGATTTTGTCCAATTTGAGCGCCCAAGATAAGTAAGCTTCGGGGTCACTTGTTCCATAGAACTCAGGAACGTTGAATCTTATAGAGTTCATGTTATCGCCATCATTTTATCGACTTTGGCAGACAATGACTCCATCATCATTGTGATGTTGACAAGAATGTTCATACTGTATTCGCGCTTCTCATTGTTAGCTTCCTTCATGATCATGGCGCTCATGATGATGTCAATGAGGGCGATCTTTCTCTTGGCAGTCATTATGGTGGTGACACGCATTTGTTTGATCTTTAAGGATGTTATCAGTGATGTGTCCTTGGGGGTCTCCTATGTGGGCGAGCACCTTAGTCATATGCACCATATCCATCATCGTAGTTGGGTAGGTATGGTGAAGGATATTGACAAAGATCTTGGTGTCAATGAGGAGGTTGAGGTGGATTCTCACGTCCATGTTGATGTCGATGTTGAGGCAATGGAGGGAAACTATACTCATACCAAGGACCTCAATGTCGAGCAAGCGTTGAAGGAGGTGAGGAATCCTCATGTTCATGCTGTCGATGTCGATCATGTGGTGATGGTGGAGGATCATGCTCTTATATGTTGTTGATCACGATGATGGCCATGGAGGTGAGCATCAACTCTTCTCTTTGATGGCTCGGCCTTGAGGAACTCCTTGATCCATGCGATGATGAAGATGTGCAAGGTCGATTCGCAAGGTGGGAGATATTCGCATTGAGTTGCGCCATTTTCTCATCTAAACGTGATTGTTGTTCATTGAGGCGTCTCTCATAGCGCTCCAAGCCATCAGGCATGGCGTAGTTGAACATGTTCTCCTTGAGAGACGAAGTTGTGGTGGTTGTAGTTGTGGAAGGGATTCCATCATAACCCGAGCTTGCACTTGCGAAATATTTTTCCCTAGACATCTCAAAAGTAAAACAAGTGAAGTATGGAATATGTGTATGTCCTTACCCTCTCTTACATTTTTTGATAGAATTGCATGAAATGGGCTTGCCAAGGAAAAGGATGTGTTGCAAGGGTGTTCGGCTTAATAAAAGAGATCAAAAGAATAACCCCCCCCCCACACACACACACACATACTTATGAGGAGTGCAAAGGTTGGGAAGGTGGGAAGGAAAATTGAATCAAATTCAACTGAAAGTTTATTATTAATTGTCGAAAATAACCACAATGATAAGTTACGAAAGAAAACTAAAACCACTAATACATAAACACGGTGGAAACACACGAAAATGATAAATTAGGTTAGTGTGACCAAAGGACGAGTGACGGCGGCATCACCCTAACATAGACTAATATCGGTGTCACACCAACTCAAGGAGGACGCTAGCTTGATTTCTTATAGGAAAAACCAAAAATATTTTTACTAGAATGCAAACCGGTGACTCTCACTACTTGCTCGCGAAGTTATGCATTCCTACAGGAAGTAAAGCTTGGCGCCACTCTTTCTTTCTCTTTTTTTGATTTTTTTATGCTAATGCCATTGTCGAATCTGTTGCTCGGCAAATCCCTCGGGTGAACCTATAGGGTTTCGAATAGGAGAACCCATGAGCGCTGGTGGCGATCGTCGGCTAGACAGGGGGCACAATTTACCCAGGTTCGGGGCCCTCGTAGAGGTAAAACCCTTACTCCTGCCTCTGTCGATCTGTATTATTGAATAGATCGGTTACAAAGATGATCGCTCAAGTCGAGAGTACAATCTCGAGCTTAAGGATTTGGTGGTGCGGTATTCCTTGTTTCTCTTCCGGTGATTCTCCTGGCCTTATATAGGTGGCCAGGTCTCGAACCCTACCCGGGGAGGACTCGAACTCTAACCCTATGTCGGTTACAAATTTCCTAACTTAACCCGCAAGGCACTGCGGGTGGGCTTCATGTGGGCCTTCTGGAACACTCCAAGGGCTTCCCTTCTTGGGCCTAAACGTCGGGCCTGAGACGGGGTGTCCTTACCCGCAGGGTCTAAGATCCATTCCTTCGTCAGTAGCCCCCGAGCGTTTGCTCGATTGGTATTTTCCAGTCGAGTAGACGGTCAGATTGTTCATCTTTCCTTCGGATAACCAGTATGGTTGTTTTCCTGCTTTAGAGGGTGTGTACCCTGTGTGATGAGCTTTTGTACTCGTGTATCGAGTAATGAAAATGCCTGTCTTTACGGCTGTTATCGCAGAAGGATACGGCGCAGTAGCTTGGCTCTCCCGAGAGATTAGGGCCAATTAATTGCGACTAGGGCAAAAACAGTTCTGGCCTACACAGATTCGAGACCTCCGACTCGAACCCGCTGAGGTGATTGTTGCGACTAGGCCGTGGTGGTCTTACCGAGTCGAACTTAACCTATAAGGGTACCTGGCGCGTCCGCTAGGATTTTTCTTCGTTTTGTTGACACGGAATTATACCGGAGGACGCAGCTTGAGTGCGATTCCAGGCCCTCAAGAGAGATCTTTTGGGTCTTACCTTCATATTCGAAAGAATATGGCATCCACATGTGCCTAGTCGGCTGAACAATCCAGGTTTATGATGTGCAAACATCGTGTGGATGAGTGGCAGGATCTGCCTACTCGTGTAGTTTTGGGTTTGTAGTTCCTTCTTCATACGAAAGAGTTTTCGTGTTAGGAGTTTTCATGCCCATATGAAAGAGTTTTCATGTTTTGGGGTATTGTGCCCATACGAAAGAGTTTTTCGTGTGTAGGATATTTTTCCTGTGAAAGAGGTTTCACGTCATAATTTGTCCATACGAAGTTATTTTCGTGTTTGGATTTTCTGTTCGGAGGAATTTGTCCATACGAAGTTATTTTCGTGTTTGGGCTTTCCATCCGAAAGATTTTTCAGCTTGATGATGCACGCTATGACGTCATGGCGCACTTTTATCCTCCCGATGGGACGTGACGGAGTGAGAGCAGAAGGGATGGCCCACTTTCTCAGCTTTTTGACCGGAAACGAGACGTCGTTTCCGGTTTTTACGCGAACAGCGCAGTAAATGCGCACGATCCTCCGTTAGGATCGTGGCACGAAACAGCATCCGCCGCCCTCTCGTTTCGCCTTCGCACGCGGCGGCCGCGATGGACGTCACGTGGCGTATCGAGTGGCCAGGATCGAGCGGTCCTGCATATAAATACAGACCTTGGTGGAACGGTGAAAACTTCCCAGCCTTTGTCTTCTTTGCTCATCTTCCTCCTCGCGCTCCATCTTCCCTCGCTCTCCAAGCTCGTGCTAGCAACAATGGCGGGCGGCAAGAAACGTGTTGTTGCCTCGTCGTCGAGGGCTTCAGGGGATGCTCCTCCGCCACCCACGCCGCACTCAGGTGATTGGCGTTCGCCCAACACCACGGCCAAGAGTATCAAGGGAATGCAGCGAGACGGACTGCTGCCTCCGGAAGCGGAGAAACGGGTACGCCTCGGCAAGAAAGAGGAGGTACCTAATCCCCGCGCGAATGAACGTGTGATCTTCGCAGATCATGTGTCACGCGGTCTTTCTCTCCCTCTTCACCCTTTCCTCATGGCTCTGCTGTATGTCTACGGCATACAGCTCCATGATCTGCCTCCAAACGCAATGCGGCACATCTCGTGCTTCATTGTTTTTTGCGAGTGCTTTCTGGGCATTCGCCCCCACTGGGGTCTCTGGAAGGCCCTCTTCAAGGTGCGTGTCTTCCGCGAGAAATCGCGGGTGGAGACGGAGCTTGGGGAACCGTTGCGCACCGGCGGCTTCGGGATCCAGGCGAAGTCAGAGAACGGCTACTTCACCATGCACTTCATCGACTCCGCCCAGGGATGAAGGAAGAAATGGTTTTATGTAACCGACAACAGCGCGGGTGGAGTCAACGAATTCCATCCGTTCGCTGTTTTGAAGAAATGGAAGTCCTGGGCGCACAAACTTTCGGCTGAAGAAAACCGAGTCGTCGCTCCCCTACTCGCCAAGGTGGCTGCTCTTCGTGATCAAGCCGCAAGAACTGCGCTGAACGGCCTGCACTTGGCGAGTGTCTTCTTCAAGCGCAGGGTTCAGCCCCTGCAAGATAGGCCATCCGCGATGTGGGAGTACCAGGGCGCTGGGGATCCTAGTCGCGTGAGCCGCGAAGAACTCTCGAGTGCTGAATTCGAGAAGAAGATCGCGGCTATCACCAGTTTAAAGGAAGGCGATACCTTCCCCGACTGCCCGGTAGCCGCTTTTGAGGCATCGAGGCCACTGCCAGCTGAAGTAAGTTTTGAATTTCCCTGTCTTCATTTCTTTTCCTTGTTCTGAGATCTTGTCGACTAAAATTTTCTCTCGTTTTTCTTCTGTCTTTTTCAATAGAGCTTAGCCGTGACTACATGCTACCCGCCAATATCCGGGGAGGATGCCTCGGACTTGCTAGCAAGTAACTTGGACGGCCCAGCCGACACCAGTGTTGCTGACGCCTCCTCGAGCTCCGAGAGTGATTCCTCGGATAGCGTGGAGGATTCGGGTGACGGTCTCCTCCAGCGAAAACGCCGTCGAGTAGAGGGTGACGAGGCCACTTCCAAGGACAATTCCTTGGAGGAATCGCCCGGGAAGGGGCCCCTCATCGTAACTCCGCTGCACTCACTCGCCCCTTCTCCTTCATTCCCAGCAATCCAAACCGCCTGGAATGCGGATATGCTGGACGAGGAGGATGATGACGAGTAAGTTTCTCTTCTCGCTCTTAGTCGAACATTTGCTTTCACATCTTGTTGACGCATTGTCTTCATTGCAGCCTGCAAGCTATCAGCCCTCGCAGGTATGCCTCTTCCCTTCCTCCCGAGAGGAGGAATAAACTGGGAGCTGCGGGTGAGACTCCTACCGCCGACACCGTCCAAAATTCACCGAGTGTAGCCCCCAACGCGGAGACTACGGAATACAGAATTCCTAGTTTTGCTGCTGGGGCTTCGGCTCCGAAGGAGGTGTCGGGCAGATCGACGGATCCCCTCTCCCTCGCTCAAGGCCAGGTAAACTCCGCTACCTGCTTTTTAATGCTTTATCGTCCTTGGATTTGTTATCGGGTGCACGTCAGTGAAGGGGAACGTAGCATAGAAAACAAAAATTTTCCTACGCGAGAGATACCCGAAAGGCCAAGATCTAATCTAGGAAACGAAGTGCAACAGGCAACAAGAGGGTTAAGGAGAACACATACCCTCGAAGACTCAAAGTGGTACGAGATCAAATCTCGTTGTTGGCGTAGTCGTACTCACACCGATCCCGATAGCGTGAAGATGGGCACCGCAATCCGGCGGTGCATCCGTGATCGGTCACACGTACGGTTGATGACGACCTCCGTTCCCTCGTTCCAGCGGGGCGCGGAAGTAGAGGATCCCTCGGAACTCCAGCAGCACGACGGCGTGGTGTGGTGGAGAAAAACATTGCTCAGGGCTTCGCCAAGCGCACGAACAAGTGGTGGAGCAGCGGCAGGAGGGAGGAAGAGATGACACAAGTGTGTGTGTGGGGGAGAGGGAGCTCTCACCCCTCCTTTTATAGGAGGGGATGGCAGCCACGAATTTTTGGCTGCCTCCACCTCTCCCTCATCATGTGAGTGGAGTCTCCACTCAACCCACTCATTCTTCCATGAATTCCCACTCAAAATCCCAAGGGTTTTCTTTAATAAATAAATAAAATAATTTTATTTCTTTATTTTAATATTTGTTAATTCCATTAACAAACATTAACATATTACCCCTTGAGTTAGTTGTTAAATCTATTAACAACCATTTGATAAGAATCCCCTTGAACTATTTCAAAATTACTCGAAACAATTTCGGTGACTATTTCAATATTCCCCGAAACAATTTCGGTGCTGTCCAAACTTTTCTCCGATATTCCGTATCCTCTCAAATGCGTCATCGAACCTTAAGTGTGTCACCCTACGGTTCGCGAATAAGATAGACATGATCGAGATTCCTCTCCGATCAATAATCAACAGCGGGATCTGGAGATCCGTGATGACTCCTATATATTCAACGATGACTCTCGTGATCATGTGAACCAACAACGTCGTGAACTATTCCCTTTGTCTCGCGATATTTTACTTGTCCGAGATTCGATCATTGGTATCAACCATACCTTGTTCAATCTCGTTACCGACAAGTACTCTTTTCTCGTTCCCGTGATATAACATCCTTGTGATCATATCACGTGCTTGCAAGCGGTTTCGATGTGATATCACCGAGAGGGCCCAGAGTATATCTCTCCGTCATTTGGATGGACAAATCCCACTCTTGATCCATGATCCTCAACTAATACTTTCCGAATACTCAACGACACCTTTATAGTCACCCTGTTACGGTGTGACGTTTGATGCCATCAAAGCACTCTTCCTGTATCAGTGATTGACATGATCTCATGGTCTAAGGAATAAGTTACTTCGTGTGTTTGATATAACAATGTAAACTAAATGACTTGATCGCATTGCTATATTCTCTTTGGGTATATGTTCATCACATCATTCTTCTAATGACATGACCCCGTTATTAATAACATCCAATGTTCATGATCAGGAAACCTCGATCATCTATTAATCAACGAGCTAGTTAAAAGAGAGGCTTTACTAGGAACCATTGTTTGTTTATTAAGCACACATGTATCAACGTTTCCGGTTAATACAATTCTAGCATGAGAAATAAACATTCATCATAAACAAGGAATAAGATAATAACCATTTTATTATTGCCTCTCGGGCATATTCCCTTCAGTCTCCCACTTGCACTAGAGTCAATAATCTAGTCTGTAAGCACTTAACACATATGGCGTTCCAGTGTTATTACCATGCTTCGCATGTGGTAAACATTATCAAAAAGATCTGAACTGTTCAGGTCCTATTGTATTTGCATGTTCTTTGCGTCTACACGCATCACTCATTCTCTAATGAGATGGCTTTGTATATATATGGTCAATTTGTGAAAACTTAATTCCTCAGCTTAAACTGATGTCACTAACATTGTGAAAATGTAGCTTCATAGTGTTAGCATTCTTGGAAATTCACCAAGTTCCGGTGGTACCTTAATTCCTCAGCTTAAACTGATGTTACTAACATTGTGAAAATGTAGCTTCATAGTTTCAGCATTCTTGGAAATTCACCAAGTTCAATAAAGAACTACTTGACACAAAATACGCTTATAATCAGTTGTCAACACAACGATATACTTTAGCCTTTGTTGTAGTATCTGTCACAATATTTCAATTTTGAAACTCTTTCAAATCCAGCATGGAACTTTCTTCCATCCTATTGTGCTACCCTTCATCACACATTTTAATTGAGATAAAACTTCTTGAATAAATGACAAGACTATTAGTGTAACATATTACAACTAATATTTTGTCATTACTACATAGGAAAACATATCCTTAGCATTTCTAAAATGACATAAGGATCTCTCCCACTGTTGTCTAATCATCATATGAATTATCCTGCTATAACATATTATAGCATAGGACTCATCTGGTTGTGTACATAGCATGGAAACATGACTTAGAAATCTCAATTTCAATGATGCTCATCATGTGTCAAAACACATGAATCTTGCTCAATTATTTTCCATGTGACAAGAACTCCTTCTTGTCATTTTCATATTGACTTACTTCAATATTTCATCTATGTAATTTGGCTTCAATCATATCAGGTGCGTCAATCCATCTTTTATAGATATCGATGCCCAATATCTTCTAAGCCTTTCATCAATATGAAAATCTTAACCGTGTTAATTTAAAATACATATTTTCCAATCAACCATATGTCATCTACATAAAGTATTGGAAATATGTCATAGCGCTCCCACTTAATTTCTTGTAACTTTACAAGCATCTTTATCGTTCATGATGGAATCAAACTCTTTTGATAACTTCATTAAGGTAAAGATTTCAACTTCGTTATGCTCACTTCAACCATTGAAGTGTGCATACCTTTCTAGCAACCTTTTTGAATTTTACAAAACTCTCAGACTGTGTCAAGTACACATCCTTGATAAAACTTCCTTGAGAGGAGAGTTGGTTTTGTTATTCAACTACCATATCATAATATGTAACTTTGCTAGAACTATCTGCAAAGACTAAGCATCACTACGGAAGATCAAAATCTTGTAGTAGTGAACTCTTTGAACTTCGTCGAAAAGAACTTTTCGATAAGTACAACTTTCAAAGGATGTAAAATCCATGTCTTTGTCGCTATATAGACCCTTTTGCTATCGTTAGGCATCATGCCTATCGAAAGGACTACCAAGTCACATACTTGATATTCATACAAGGATACTATGGCGGATATAATGACTCATAGTCAATTTTACGAAGCCAGGGCCCATCATTTGCTTCCTTTATAAGGTTCAGGTCCTTTTGTTGTCAAAACAACACTTTACACTTAAACCACAAGTTGTTCTAAGTACAAAGTTTTTGGACTTTACTGGTACAGTTCGCAAACTAATTTGAAGTATCTACAACATTTGTAGTGTCTTCTACTTAGTCAAAATAGTAAACCCCGGAACAACTTCCAGTGCTGCGCTACTCTTGACATGATAACGAAGATTCTCTAACCTCGTTGAGTTTGTACTGTGCTCCCACTCACTTGTTTCGCAAGAACTACTTTCTCGAGAAATCAACCCTTTCTGACAAACAACATTTGTCTTTTGGTTCGGTGATAGGAGAAATACCCAATGTTTTATTTGGGATAACCTTATAAACATATATTTATCCTATTTTGGTTGTAAACATTTTACACATGCTATGCATACCAAAACTTAAGAAAGTGACAATTCGGGTCACTACCCAAACCATATCTTATATGTTGTCAATTTCAGCGGATCATGATGGTGCTCTTTTCAGTGGAAAAACGGTTGTCACTAATGTATAAACTACAAATTATAATGGCAATTTTATTAATCTTACCATGTCAAACAGGGTTTGATTTTGTCTTTTGAATACTCCAATCTAATGTGGGGTATTTGAGAAGTATAAGTTGTAGAACAATTCTGCAACTTCTCAGATGTTTTGCTAAACTTGTAACTCAAACTTTATCCTTTATGATCCCATCATAAATACTTGATTATCTTGTTACATTGATTTTAACTTCATATTAACAACCTTTTGAACCAATTCAAAATGTCAAACTCTGTTCCCTTTAAATAGATATACTCACATATCTACTTAAATCATCGACAAAATTTTATGAAGGAAAAATTAATCCACCATACATGACTACACATAATGGACTATATACATCAATATGTATAATCTCCACTAAATTAGTCGTCCATTCTACTTTGGCCTAAGAACGGAATTCTAGTCATCTTTTGGAAGAGGTCTCACAAGCGTCAATTTATTCAAAACAAAATGACTCCGGAAGTCCATCAATATGGAATTCCTTCATGTTTTCCTTTCCGATATGAACTAAAATGGTGGTGCCACAATTTAAGTGAAACTCTTTTACGTCTTGCAACGTTTAGCATTCAGTCTTATAGATGTTTACTTTACCAACATGATTTATATTAACATATCCATCAATTATGGAATATGGTCATCGTTTGAACAATCTCATTTGTTCTCACAAAAGACTAGAACAAAATAACAAATTATTAAGTTCTTCAAATAAATCTTGACTGTTTGGTTCGATACGACAATGAACACAATAACACTTTACTTATGTTCTTGTCATAATCGATTCCACATCTATTACTAGTTCCTTTTAGGCCCTTGCATTGCGTTGCTTTGTATGACAACTCATACCAACCAATGTGGTATCAAAATACCCAAAAATACTTTGTTAACTAGTAATACATCTATAACTTGTATATCAAGCATATACTCCTGAGCTGGACTTTCAGTTATCTTCTTTTTCTGCCATATATCTTTTGTAATTCTATTTTCAATATACCCTTTCCTTTATAGAAGAATCATTCAACATCAAACAATGCTAGTCTTACTAGCTCATTTTCTTTGGCGTGTTAGTCATATACTATCACCCATTGAGTCATACTTTGAGTTTGATTGTTCTACTAATATCACCATATTAATAGTATTCTTCTAGATTCCACTCTTAGCAATCTCCAAGTAAGGTAAATGACTTTAACCATACTTTTAATCCATCCTATCATAACAATTTTATGATTAAGCTACTATAGCTCGAAAGAAGGGATTTAGAGGATAATTTTTAGCGCCCAATTTCTTGGAATATTCAAACGCCTAGCGTATCCAATCATTGCATATATTCAGATAATATAAGCAAACATTGTCACGCTAAATTTGCATATATTCAGATAATATAAGCAAACATTGTCACGCTAAATTATACTCAGTCATGTTGCTACAAATAAGTTTCTAGATATCAATATATCTTTCACTTGATTGTTTCTGAAAACAACTCTTTTCAGTTCCAAAATCACCTTGATCAACAAAACATTCTTTTGAAGATAAAGTAATACGGAAGCAACCATGACTCTGGATTCTAAGTAGGAATTATTTGCTCTCTAGATTAATCAATCATTAACCATATGGAGCTAGGTAGGAAATACCAAAAAATCTACAATAGGACTCAATTTTAAATATCACCAATACGGTACCAATCTTAAATGGTATTTACCAGATCATAACAGTTATATCTCAATTAACAATCTAAGTGTAAGGTAATTATAGATGCCAATGAATACTACAATTTGTGCAAATTCACCTTGATTTGTTGTTCATGATAAATAAGTTCAAGTTAATTCAAAAAATTAAACCATGAACTCCCACTCAAAAACAACATCCCTCTTAGTCGTCTTTAGTGATTACACGAACCAAATTCACTACACCAAAACCGATCATCACGTGAGATGATGTAGCTTCAAAGGCGAACATCGACATGTTCATCATATCATCTATATGACTCATGCTTTACCTTTCGGTTACGTGTTCCGAGGCCATGTCTGTACATGCTAGGCTCGCCAAGTAGAACCGTAGTATTGCGTGTGTTTCAAGGCCATGTCTGTACATGCTAGGCTTGAAAACACCCGTTGTATGCGAACGTTGAGTCTGTCACACCCGATCATCACGTGGTGTCTCGAAACGACGAACTTTCTTAACGGTGCATACTTAAGGAAGAACACATTATTATCTTGATATTAAGTGAGAGGGATCATCTTATAATGCTACCAACGTTATCTAAGCAAAACAAGATGCATAAAAAGGATTAACATCACAGACATCACATGAAAGGATAACGTGATATGATATGGTCCTTCTTGCACTTGATCTCCATCATGTGCATTATGGTATGATCTCAATCATTCCACCGGCGTGGTACCAAGTACCACGGTACCCCAAACATGATTGTCCATCAATAAGAAGACAACCATATGGATACCTTCCGGTATATCAATAATTTACAAAATAGATCATCTCATAATCAAATTTGTAATATTGACCATATCACATCACATGCCCAGCAAAAACTAGTTAGACGCTTCTAATTTATTTTTTTGCATATTTTACGTGGCTTAGGGCTTTCGAGGATAGAACCGTTCATACCTACGAACATCAACCACAACGTTGATAAACACATTTTTAACAACCCTTCATAGATTAGATCTTAACTATAGTAGGAGAAACAGACACCCGCAAGCCACTTATGCAATACAAGTTGCATGTCAGTTGTGGAACAAGTCTCATGTACGTGGACATGTAAGGTTAGTCCGGGCCGCTTCATCCCACTATGCCACTAAGATCATAAAATAGTCAAGGAGGTAATAACATGATCATCAACGCCCACATACACCTATGTGTTCTACCCGTACAAAACATCTACGCATAGATCCGGCTCTGATACCACTGAAGGGGAACGTAGCATAGAAAACAAAAATTTTCCTACGCGAGAGATACCCGAAAGGCCAAGATCTAATCTAGGAAACGAAGTGCAACGGGCAACAAGAGGGTTAAGGAGAACACATACCCTCGAAGACTCAAAGTGGTACGAGATCAAATCTCGTTGTTGGCGTAGTCGTACTCACACCGATCCCGATAGCGAGAAGATGGGCACCGCAATCCGGCGGTGCATCCGTGATCGGTCACACGTACGGTTGATGACGACCTCCGTTCCCTCGTTCCAGCGGGGCGCGGAAGTAGAGGATCCCTCGGAACTCCAGCAGCACGACGGCGTGGTGTGGTGGAGAAAAACATTGCTCAGGGCTTCGCCAAGCGCACGAACAAGTGGTGGAGCAGCGGCAGGAGGGAGGAAGAGATGACACAAGTGTGTGTGTGGGGGAGAGGGAGCTCTCACCCCTCCTTTTATAGGAGGGGATGGCAGCCACGAATTTTTGGCTGCCTCCACCTCTCCCTCATCATGTGAGTGGAGTCTCCACTCAACCCACTCATTCTTCCATGAATTCCCACTCAAAATCCCAAGGGTTTTCTTTAATAAATAAATAAAACAATTTTATTTCTTTATTTTAATATTTGTTAATTCCATTAACAAACATTAACATATTACCCCTTGAGTTAGTTGTTAAATCTATTAACAACCATTTGATAAGAATCCCCTTGAACTATTTCAAAATTACTCGAAACAATTTCGGTGACTATTTCAATATTCCCCGAAACAATTTCGGTGCTGTCCAAACTTTTCTCCGATATTCCGTATCCTCTCAAATGCGTCATCGAACCTTAAGTGTGTCACCCTACGGTTCGCGAATAAGATAGACATGATCGAGATTCCTCTCCGATCAATAATCAACAGCGGGATCTGGAGATCCGTGATGACTCCTATATATTCAACGATGACTCTCGTGATCATGTGAACCAACAACGTCGTGAACTATTCCCTTTGTCTCGCGATATTTTACTTGTCCGAGATTCGATCATTGGTATCAACCATACCTTGTTCAATCTCGTTACCGACAAGTACTCTTTTCTCGTTCCCGTGATATAACATCCTTGTGATCATATCACGTGCTTGCAAGCGGTTTCGATGTGATATCACCGAGAGGGCCCAGAGTATATCTCTCCGTCATTTGGATGGACAAATCCCACTCTTGATCCATGATCCTCAACTAATACTTTCCGAATACTCAACGACACCTTTATAGTCACCCTGTTACGGTGTGACGTTTGATGCCATCAAAGCACTCTTCCTGTATCAGTGATTGACATGATCTCATGGTCTAAGGAATAAGTTACTTCGTGTGTTTGATATAACAATGTAAACTAAATGACTTGATCGCATTGCTATATTCTCTTTGGGTATATGTTCATCACATCATTCTTCTAATGACATGACCCCGTTATTAATAACATCCAATGTTCATGATCAGGAAACCTCGATCATCTATTAATCAACGAGCTAGTTAAAAGAGAGGCTTTACTAGGAACCATTGTTTGTTTATTAAGCACACATGTATCAACGTTTCCGGTTAATACAATTCTAGCATGAGAAATAAACATTCATCATAAACAAGGAATAAGATAATAACCATTTTATTATTGCCTCTCGGGCATATTCCCTTCAGTCAGTGCTCCCGATGGGAGTAGCCCCCGAGGCTATAGTCGATCGCATGCGATCGGCTACAGGCTCAGCGATAGTCTTTTCGTTCTTCTTCTTTTTATCGGGTGCACGGCAGTGCTCCCGATGGGAGTAGCCCCTGTGGCTATACTCGAATGTTTACAATCGAGTATAGGCTCAAATTTCATTCTTCTGATTCTTCTATCTTCATGTTCCTTGCAGTCGCTTATCGACTCCCTTGCGGCGGTTGGTCGCCGTGTTGTTCTCGCTGAGTCGGAATGCGGGATCCTTCGATCGGACTGTGACCGACTCGCCTCAGAGAACGAGCTTCTTCGAAGTAAGTTTACCATCTTCTTTTGTCTTTATTTTTTCACCAATGCTTTGGCTCTAACAACTACTGCTATTTAGCTCAAATTGAGTTTATGAAGACCGAGAAGGCGAATGCCTCCACTCGGGCAACCGCTCAAGAGGCTGAGTTGGCGACTGTTTGACGGGATCTCGAGTCCTCCCGCATGTTGTCGGCTGATCTTGAAGGAAAGCTTGCGGATGCCCAGGATGCTCTGAAAAAATTGGAGGAAGCTGGCACTAAGGCGGATACCGACCTTGTCGACTTCCTTCGTCCCCTTGCCGAGCGCTTTGCGGGTAAGTTACCTTTGTCCTATGATTTGTCTTCTGTCGTGGCGAGTCCTTTGGATCTTAACATTTTCCTTTGTAGGTCTTCTGGGTGTCCCACTGGAGCTTCCTGGGGTCCATCAGGTGGATGCCCTGACGGATTCTTGCGCCCAGCTCAGGAGGCACGCCGAAGGGGTCTGCACCTTGATTGGCGATGCCATTCGGGTGCTGACGCAACTACACGGCCGCCTTCTCGTCAACGCCGTGTCTCCACCCGTGCTGGGCGATCTGCTGAAGATTTTCGCGGAGAGCAATCTCATTGAAGCTTACGCGGTTGCTCAGTCAGAATCTGGGGCGAAGACCGCCATCCAGTTCGCGCTGGCGCACGGAGTCACTGGCTTGGAGGGGGCCTACTCGGAGCTTCCTGTCGATCCTGCTACGGGCAAAAAGGTAGGGCTTCGTCATTTTGGCGAGCCAGCCGGAGTCCTTGCTCGGAAGTTATCCAAGTTGTTTGCCCGTGCTAAGGGAGGGACCACCGCCGCGAGCGGTAGCACAACTGTAGCTCCTTAGTATATTTCTTTTGTACTTCGCTGTGTCGATTGTAATGAACCTTGGGATGTGCTCCCGTATTTTCAATATTTTAATCGAGATGTTCTGCTGAAATGCTTCCCGCGATTGTATGTTTCCTCCCGATGGGAGTAGCCCCCGAGCACCTGTCGAATAGGTGGTTAATACATCTCGAATAGGGCATCTTATTCCTTTAACTTCCTTGTATTTTTCAGGTATCCGGGGTGGCTGCGGAGCCTTCAGGTGGACTCGCTACTCTAGCAAATCCTCTTGTTGGCGCTGTTGGGACCTTGGCAGGTCTCCGTGATCGTGTAGCTGATGGTGAACGCAAGCTAAAAGCGTTGCGTGGGATAGCCGATGTGGCTAAGTCCAACAAAAGCTGGCGACTGAACGCGAGCAGTTTGTGATGGATGAATTGGCGTCTGTTGCCAATGATTTGCTCTGTAAGTAGTTCAGCCCCCAAGTCTTTCTTATCTTGTGCCCTTTTTTGATCATGTATCTTTGCTTTTCAGTTGTTCGGCCGGATGACAGGAATGAGAAACAGTGGGTGGAGAACCACATTTTTCAAGAAGCTGGCAGCTCGAGGCCTCATGCGAATAATTTTTGGTCCGATCGTAGTCGAAGTTTTATGCTTGCCACCTTGAAGTTCCGAGTCATCCAGGTGAAGATACTCGTGAGTTCCTTTCACGAGGTTTTGATTGCAATGAACGCCGCTTTCTATCCGCTGCAAAGGGGTCCTGAAGATTGGAGCCATCTTCTCAGGGTGTTTGGTCGAGAAGGAGAGATTCGCGAGTGTGTTCGCAATCATATGGCTTGCGGCTCGGTGGTGGCTCTCTCTTTCGTCCGATTGTGGCATCCTAAGGTGAATTTCAACTCCATAGCTAGACTTCCTGATGGTCCAGTCATCGATATGTCTCCTCATTATAGGGCTGTTCGACCTGCCGCAGAGGAAATTATTCGATTGACCTCGGATGAGGTTGATCGGGTTTTGGCGGCTGAGAATGCTCATCGTCATGTGTAAATGTAGGATGTATGTATCCTATTGTGCTGTATAGTTTGTAAAAACTGTTGTAAGGTGTTTAACCTTGTGTATATAAATTTTCCTGTAATGCTGAGTTAGGCGTAGCCCCCGTATGTTTTGTGGGGTGTATACATGTTACTTTTGAGCATGTAAGGATGAAGAATCTTCGAGTATCTATGGTTGATAAACCATGTATTTTATTGCAATGACTGAAAAATCATGTGTTTTTCTTTCGAGCTACAAGATGGCTAGTATAGCCTTATTATTGCGAGTAGAATAAATCTAAGGATAGAATTTGCGGAGTTGTGCGACATTCCAAGGATTGGAATAGACGCCTCCAGTCGCCGGGTTCTTCAGTCGATAGGCGCCACCTGGGATAACTTTGTGTATGATGAAGGGTCCTTCCCATGGTGGCTCGAGCTTGTGTCCTTCCTTCTGCTTGAGCCGTAGCACCAGATCTCCTACTGTGAAGGCCCTGTGGCGTATGCGGCAACTGTGATAGTTGCGCAGCGACTGCTGGTATACTGTTGATCCTGCGAGTGCAATATCGTGTATTTCGTCGAGTGCGACCATGTCATCCGCGAGTGCCCTGTTGGAGGTTTCTTCGCTGTAAGCAACAACCCTTGGGGCATTGAACCTAACGTCCTCGGGAAGGACTGCTTCGGCCCCGTAGACCATGAAAAATAGTGTGTAGTTTGTGGATCGGTTTGGATTTGTGCGGAGGCTCCATAGCATGGAGGGTAGCTCTTCTGCCCAATGTCCTGCTGCTGGGTGTAGACGATCGAGTAGACGCTTCTTGATGCCAGCCGAAACGAATCCGTTGGATCTTTCGACTTGGCCGTTGGTTTGCGGATGGGCAACTGAGGCAAATTTGAAGTTGATGCCCTTTTCTTCACAGAACTGCTATGTTTCTTTTGCCGTGAAGTTAGTACCATTGTCTGTAATGATGTCGTGTGGTACTCCAAACCTGCATACGATGGAGTCGAGGAATTTGATGGCGCATTGGGCGCTAGCCGAGGTTACCGGCATGGCTTCAATCCATTTGGTAAATTTGTCAACTGCGACCAGCAAGTGTGTGTATCCACCTGGCGTGGACTTGCGTAGTGGCCCTACCATGTCTAGCCCCCATTGTGCAAAGGGCCAGGCGATGGGTATCATATGCAATTCCGTAGCGGGTGCGTGTGGTTTTGGTGCGAATCGCTGGCAAGCGTTGCACCTGTCGACCAGCTCCTTTGCGTCTCTGGCGGCTGTAAGCCAGTAGAATCCTGCTCGGAAGGCTTTCCCCATGATTGCTTTCCAGCTAGCATGATGTCCACAATCTCCTTGATGGATATCTTGCAATAATTCTTTGTCGTCCTCGGGTGCTATGCATCGTTGCAATATGCCTGAGATGCTTTGCTTATATAGCTCTCCGTTGATCACCCGAAAGGATTTGCTTCGCCTGACTATCTGTCGAGCCTCTCGTGGATCTGCTGGGAGATGTTTCGCGGACAAGTAGTCGAGGTATTTCTGCGTCCAGACTGGCTCGACCAGAAAAACTTGTCGCGAAATATGATGAATGAACTCGATAATAGCAACTTGCGGGCTGACCTCTGTCTCCGATGCTGTGGGTACGTCTGCAGTTTTCTTGATTTTGACTGATCGTCTAGTCATCCGCTCAAAATATATCCCTGGCGGTATGGGTGTATTTGTGGAACCCATGTTTGCCAGCCTGTCTGCTTCTTCGTGGCTGGATCTTGCAATATGCTTCAGCTCGCATCCCTTGAAACTTCCTTCGAGTAGGTCGTACATGTCACGATAAGCGACCATGTTTTCAGCGATGGCGTCGCATTCCTTCATTGTCTGTTGCACGATGAGGTTGGAGTCGTCGTAGATCATTAGTCGGGTGGCTCCACACGCAACTGCCATCTTCATCCCATGCAACAAAGCTTCATATTCTGTGTCGTTGTTTGATGCTGGATCATCAGGTGGAAAATCCAATCGGAGGACGTACTGCAGTTTATCCCCTCTAGGTGATATTATTACGATTCCAGCTCCTGCTCCTTCGTTTCTCTTCGATCCATCGAAGTACATGATCCAATTACTCGTGTATTCTGGCGGGCCGGGCGTTTGTAGCTCTGTCCACTCGCTCAGGAACTCCACGAGTACCTGGGATTTTACTGAATTGCGCCCTGCATAGATGATGTCCCAAGCGCCCAGCTCGATGCTCCATTTTGCTATCCGTCCAGATGCCATTGGGTTGTTCATGATTGTACCGAGTGACGCATCGTTAACAACTGTTATGGTGTGTTCCTGGAAGTAGTGCTTGAGCTTTCGAGCCGTGAGAACAACTCCATAAGAGAGTTCCTGATAGTGAGGGTATCGTTGCTTGCATGGCGAGAGCACTTCACTGATGTAGTAGATTGGTCGTTGGACCCCATATGCCTTACCCTCCTCAGGTCGTTCGAGTACAATTGCCGTGCTGATGACCTGGTTTGTTGCGGCTAGGTATAGGTATAATGGCTCCCTTTCTTGCGGTGTTGCAAGGATTCGCTTGCTTTGCAATGATCGCTTCAGGTCAGCGAATGCCTGCTTAGCTTCTGGTGTCCACTCGAACTTGTCTGTCTTCTTCAGCAGCTTGTAGAAGGGTAATGCTTGCTCGCCCAATCACGCGATAAACCTGCTCAAGGCGGCTAGTCGTCCTGCGAGCTGCTGGACTCCGCGTAGATTGGTTGACTCCTTCATTGTCAAGATTGCTTGTATTTTCTCCGGGTTGGCTTCGATGCCTCTGGCGGATACCAGGTACCCGAGAAGCTTTCCTTCTGGGACGCCGAAGACGCATTTTGTCGGATTGAGCTTGATCCTGTATGCGTTGAGAGCGTCGAATGTTTCTCTAATGTCCTCGAGTACTGTATCCTCTACCCGAGTCTTGATGACGATGTCGTCAACGTACACTTGTACGTTCTTGCCAATGAGCTTGGCGAGGCATTTTTGCATGCAGCGCGGATAGGTCGCACCTGCGTTCTTGAGCCTGAAAGGCATTGTCGTGTAGCAGTACACACCGTGTGGCGTGATGAATGCTGTCTTTTCCTCGTCTTCCTGCTTCATTCGGATCTGATTATATCCCGAGTAGGCGTCCAGGAAGGAGAGGCGTTGACATCCCGCAGTAGAATCCACGATCTGGTCGATTCGCGGGAGGGGAAAATTATCCTTGGGGCAGTGCTTATTTAATGACGTGTAATCAATGCACACTCGAAGGATGTCAGTTTTCTTCTTTGGAACCAGCACCGGGTTTGCTAACCAGGTGGATATCTTGATCTCTCTAATGAATTTTGATGCTAGCAATCTGTTTACTTCTTCTCCGAGCGCTTTCTGCTTGGGTTCTGAAAATCGTCGAGTGGTCTGCTTGATCGGTTTTGCGTCCTTGAAGACTTCGAGTGAGTGCTCGGCGAACTCCCTGGGTATTCCTGGCATATCTGAGGGCTGCCAAGCGAAAATTTCCCAGTACTCACGGAGGAGTTCGACGAGCGCGCTTTCCTATGCTGGCGAGAGGGTAGTCGAGACCATCGCTGTCTTCGCAGAATCCGTCGGGTGCACCTGATGCTTTCGGGTGTCGCTGTTTGTGCTGAACTCCAATTCTGGCGCGTTTTTCTTTGTGAGGGGCATCACGGAGTGGTCCGTGGTCTTTGCCAGCTCCTGCAGTTCTTCTTGCATCCCGAAGGATTTTGCGATCTCGTTGAACTCGATGTCGCATTTGTTGGACTTCTGGAAATCTCCGTCGATGGTGATTACACCATATTCTCCGGGTAGCTTAAGCTTCAGGTACGCGTAATGCGGTACTGCCATGAATCTGGCGAACGCTGTTCGACCAAGAATGGCGTGGTACTGTGAGGGCCAGTCGACTACTTCGAAGTCGAGGAATTCTCTTCTGTAGTTGCGTCGATTGCCCAACACAACCTCTAGGTTAATTGTTCCGAGTGGACGGATCGCCTTTCACGGAACTATCCCGTGGAAGGATGTTTCTGATTCCGCAAGGCCGTCCAGGTTCCTGTTTATCCGGCGGAGCGTATCCGCGTAGATAATGTTGATGCCACTGCCACCATCCATAAATACGCGGGCCAGTTCGTAGTTACCAATCTGTGCTTGGATTACGAGGGAGGCCTGTCCTGGTCGATAGACTCGTGGTGGGTGGTCTTCTATTGAAAATGTGATCGGTTGGTCCGCCATCTTCAGGTATTCGGGCCTTGTTGGCGGGGTCTGCACAACCATGCATAGATGTCTTGTGTTTGTCTTCTGAGCTCTGCGGGACGGGCAGACCTTCTGGATCATTCCTAGTTGTCCTGTCGGGTTCGGGTACGCGTTGGCTCCGGCGTTTTGTGCAGGTGGCGCAGGTAGTGCGGCTAGCGCCATGTTTGGATTTGCTGGTGGAGGTAGGGGTTGTGGCGGCTGGAATCCTTGGTGTCCTGCTCCCGGAAGTGGCGAGTAATTTTGGTTGGCTGCTGATCTACTTTTCTTCGAGAAGGCCTCACTGATTTCGATAAACTTTCGGCAGTCCTTGAGAAGGTGTGTTGCCTTAGTTTTGCCCGTGCGCTTATCTGTAAATAGATGTAGCGAGCAGTACGCATCGAGGTCCTCCTCAGGAGTTTTGGCCTCAGCCTTTGGTCTCCACTCGCGATTTCCACGGCGTCCAGTGTCGCGACTTCGCGTGAATTCCGCTGCTACCATCTCTTCTTGATCCTCGTGATCGTAGTATTTCCTCCTTTTCCTTCGGCCATGGCGATCTTCTTCGGGCGCAGGTGATGACGCTCTCTCATTGCACACTGCGTCTTCTCCATTAGCCCATTTAGGTGCTGCTCGGCCTAATTCTTCTCTGAAAGCAGTTCGTCGGGCGCCTTTTGCGAAGGCTTCTACCGCTACTTCTTCCGAGATGTTTCCTGCGGTGTTCTTGAGCGTGGTCCATCGCTGAATATACTCGCGGGTGGACTCTCCGCTCCTCCATTAGCCCATTTGGGTGCTGCTCGGCCTAATTCTTCTCTGAAAGCAGTTCGTCGGGCGCCTTTTGCGAAGGCTTCTACCGCTACTTCTTCCGAGATGTTTCCTGCGGTGTTCTTGAGCGTGGTCCATCGCTGAATATACTCGCGGGTGGACTCTCCGCTCTTCTGTTTGCAGGCTCGTAGCTCTTCAATGGTTGCTGGTCTTTTGTAGGTGGATTGGAAGTTTTTGCAGAAATCGCGGTGTAGGTCATCCCATGATGCGTAACAAGATCTTGGCCTTGCTTCCAGCCAGCTGCGCGCCGCGCCGACCAAGTGCAGGTTGAGATACTGCATAGCCGTGTTTTTGTTCCCACGTTGGCATTTTACTGCCGTGAGGTAGTCGTTTAGCCACGTCGAAGGCTCGAGTGAACCATCGTATTTCGTGACTTCTGTGCTGAGCTTGAATCTCTTGGGTAGGGGTGCCTCGCGGATGCTGCGAGCGAAACACAGCGTGCCGCAGGTATCGTCATCCGAGGAACTGGACGAGGAGTGCGCGCGGTTCCTCGCAGCTCTTTCCTTGTCCACCTTGTTTTGTGCGATATCTGACCGCGCGTTATATCCTGGCTGGTTGCGATCAGTTTCTTTCCTTGGCTCTTTGCTGCGATTCCACGAGCGGCTGCTATGACGCCGCAAGCTTTTATTTCTCGGCCTACCTTCACTGCTGCTTCGACTATCGCCGCGTCTCCGAGCTTCTTTTCCTCGACCACGGCGAGGTGATTTGTCTCTTCTAGGCGAAGTGCTCATATGCTTGCGTGAAGCCTCTTTTTCTTTTTCCTTCTCCTTTTCTAGCTGTTCGGCGGCCTTCCGGCGGTCATAGGAGGCGAGCCTCGCGGCTTCCAAACCTAGTCCCTTGCGCACCTGCTTGTACTGTTCTGTCCGAGGATCGCTTTCCGTCGGTTGGTTCATCTGCATGTAGTTTGCTGCGGCTAGGACTGCGGCAGCAGGAGTTTGCGGGTAGACGTTTCCGTCTTCATCGACCCGCATCAGAGAAGGTGCGATCGACCTGCTGGCTCCGCCTAAGGACTCGACGTCCATGGATGTTTACGCGTATCCCCTCCTCGCAGGTCGGGTTCCGACCGAGGGTGTTAGGGACAGCTCAGCTCGTCATTGACTTGATTCATCCGCCGCTCTTTTTCGACGGGCCAGATCTATCCGAGCTTCTTTGATCTTTGCGGCCGCTCTCACTAGATGTTAGTGGTAGGTGATCATGTCCTCGTGTGGCGCTTCAGCTGCGGGTGGCTTGCTAGTTCGCATAGCTTCCTTGGCTCGATCCCAGGCTTCCTGCGAAACGCCAATCTCAGCGCGTTCCGCCGCACTGTGTTCTGTTTCCGGGGGTAGTTCCGATCCTGCCATGCAGACTTGAGCCAGTCGTGCCTCGTGCGTCCTAGGCGTAGTACGGAAAGCTTTTCGGACTCGGGAAGGTTCCTCTGTCGAGAGGGCGTGGTAGTCGTTGGTGTTGAAACGGACGGACTCGCCGCTTTTCTCCAGGTAAGGGCGCGAGTCGACGGCTTCTGACTCAGATCTTGATTCCTCAGGGAAGTGGAGGATCCCGTCCCTGTTGGTTACGAACTTCAGGCTTCCGAACGTCAAGGTGACGCTCCTTTCCAAATCGCGGAATACCGGGCGTGATTCCGGCGAGTGAGGGGTGACCACGACAGATCCGATCCGGATCGGATTGGTCGGAGCTGTAGTCAAGGGTTTCCAACGTGAGTTGGTTGTCGATGAAGCCGAAGATGCCGGAGATCCAGCGCCCGCCGTTCCCACAGACGGCGCCAATTGTCGAATCTGTTGCTCGGCAAATCCCTCAGGTGAACCTATAGGGTTTCGACTAGGAGAACCCATGAGCGCTTGTGGCGATCGTCGGCTAGACAAGGGGCACAATTTACCCAGGTTCGGGGCCCTCGTAGAGGTAAAACCCTTACTCCTGCCTCTGTTGATCTGTATTATTGAATAGATCGGTTACAAAGATGATCGCTCAAGTCGAGAGTACAATCTCGAGCTTAAGGCTTTGGTGGTGCGGTATTCCTTGTTTCTCTTCCGGTGGTTCTCCTGGCCTTATATAGGTGGCCAGGTCTCGAACCCTACCCGGGGAGGACTCGAACTCTAACCCTATGTCGGTTACAAATTTCCTAACTTAACCCGCAAGGCACTGCGGGTGGGCTTCATGTGGGCCTTCTGGAACACTCCAAGGGCTTCCCTTCTTGGGCCTTAACGTCGGGCCTGAGATCCATTCCTTCGTCAGCCATGATTCAAGATATCAAGGGACTCTACTCAATATCAAGCTCTCATAAGTGCAAAAACACGCACTATAGGTAACACTAGTTCAATGTCGTGCAATGTAAGTCAACTAGTCCGAATAGGATATGGTCGCGAGAACGAAGAAGGGTTAGCAAGAGGAAGCAAGTTATAAATTTGGTTTTGATGATCTCAGACTTTCGGATCTAGGGGTTTGGATCAATGAGACTCCGGGGTGTTGTCGTAGACGTTGTCGAGGGCTTCACGTAGGAGTTTTAATCACCCCAAAATAGAGAATCACGCCAAAAGAATTTTGCAAAAATTGGAGGGAGCAGCTACATGGTCAGGCGCCGAATGGTCCGGCGATATTTGTGCCCGATCGTCCGGCGGCTCCGGATGGTCCTTGCTAGATCAACCAACGATCCTGATTCCAGATTTTGGAACTTTAAAATCTTCTCCTTCCAATTCGAAAATCCAACGAAATTTGGGGAAATTGAGAAATCTGTTCAAATGGAAACCTAGGAAAGGGTCTTAAGCAACAAAACCATGGATAAAATATATGAAACACTCAATGATTCCATAGATCGGTTAAAATCCCCTTTGAGGATATTTTTGGTGTGATTTTCAAAATTAGGGACGGGAAAGAAAAAAATTGGTGAAAAAGGGCTTGATTGTGGTCAAATTTGTGGCAACCTATGATGCTGATACCATATGATGAGGCGTCATCATCTTGGATAACCCGATCTTCATGAATTTACCGTGGGTGGACGAGGAACATACAAAGAACACCAAGAAGACAAAAACCAAATCGAACCAAGGATAACTAGCAAACCTAACTAACTCGATCTACCGGCAACTCACCTAGATGGTAGCCTCTAGATCTCATGAATCAAGCCATACTTACTCTTGTTGAAACCACTTCACCTTCACTGTGGATCCATCGAGCCAATAGAATCTCAAGGTTTTGTTGAAAAAGATCGGGCAGGCAGTACTAGAATCTCGAGGGGAAAGAGTAGCAATCTCAAGGTATGCCTTGATACAATACAATAGATTCACTAGAGGAGTATCCTTGATATGATCCTTAACACAAATCATAGGAGTATCCTCACAAAAGGGTAAGGGAGCAAAGCCCACAAATCTCAAATTCTTATCTAACCCTAGATCTGAGCCTATGGGGCGGTATTTATAGTACTAGGGCGAATGGGTAGGTGGGAGTAGGTAGATACAATGCCAAAGGACGTTTTCTACGCACATGCAAGCGCGATACGGTCCGACATTTCAGTTGTCGGATGGTGCGATGTAGCCGGATGGGTATTGGCCAGATGGTCCGACACTTCATCTTCTAGGCGTCTAGAGGTCGCCAGATGGTCCGGCATGGGCGCAATGCTTGAACCCTAGGACCGACGGATGGGCGCTGACCGTTACCCACAAGCATCCGACGCGCCATATTATCCGACCATTAGGCGCCGAATCGTCCAGCGTCCAGGAGAAGTGCTGGTGATGTAGGCATTAGGCGCCGGATCGTCCGGTGTAGGGTGCCGGATGGACTGGCGGTGTCCAGACACTGAATGGTCCGGAGATGTGCGCCGGATGGACCGACGGCTAGAGTTTCTAAGCATCTTATCCTCTTTCTCTTCTTCCTTGTCAGCTTCTTGGAGATCTTCTTGGGCATCGTCTTGGTCATCCTCATGGACATTTCCAACACCATGTGGGGGTGCATACCTGAGTACACAAAGGGTATGCACACGAGGTAGCGAACCATTCATCGAATGTGCGATCATGCAAGAATATGAGCAAATTCACCTTATCTCGAAGTGCATGAACTTGGGCTCTTGTAATTGGACCAATTGGTGACGTAGGGATGCTTGGTGGACTTGATTGTGCTGCATCAAGTAGACACAAAGCAAGTTGAAATATTAAAGCCTTTGCTATAAATAGCCATGTTGGCCATTTTGACGATAGTTTGAGAAGCAAAGAAAACGAAGCAAGTTTCAAACATGAAATCATTCCTCGTGGATTCCCATTATGTGTAACAATTTCCAACAAAAAATATAGAACTTGGACTATGATAATGTTTGAAAACAATTCATAAACAACCCCATTATGTATGAACATTCATAGTTTTCAAGCTAAATGACCAAGGTCATTGCAATAATCATGGCATAGTGATACGTCTCCAACGTATCTATAATTTCTGATGCTCCATGATCATATTATGTCAATTGCTACTTGTTTTCTCCCTTATTTATAGCATTTTTATACGTTTTCCGGGACTAACCTATTAACAATATGCCAAGTGCTAGTTCCATGTTTTCTGCTGTTTTTTGTTTCAGAAAAGTTGTTCTGGAAATATTCTCCGAATTGGACCCCACAAAGCCCGAAGTGCCTACTTTCCACGGAAGCATCCAGAACACCGAAGAGGAGTCAAAGACGGGCACCAGGGGGCACACCATAGGGTGGCACGGCCCCCTTTGGCCGCGCCAGCTATGGGTGTGGGGCGCCTGGAGCTCCACCGCCTTTGCCCTTTCGCCTATTTAATCCCCCGAATGGAAAACCCTAGGCATCTGATCAATAATCCCCGAAAAGTTCCGCAGCCGCCGTCACCGTCAACCCTAGATCAAGGGGGTTCTGAAGCTGTGTCCGGCACCCTGTGGGAGAGGAGATCATCACCGGAGGCTTCTACATCACCATGCATGCCTCCGGAGTGATGTGTGAGTAGTTCATCCTTGGACTACGGGTTCGTAGCTGTAGCTAGATGGCTGTCTTCTCCTCATATGCCTCCATGTTTAGATCTCGTGAGCTACCTATCATGATCGAGATTGATCTTATGTAATTCTATATGATGTGTTTGCTGGGATCCGATGAATATTGAACTTATGCCAAGTTGATTATAGTATTTATTTTCATATGCTATTTGTGATCTTGCATGCTTTCTGTTGCTAGTGGTTGCTCTGGCCAAGTAGTTGCAAGTGACTCCAAGAGGGAGTATTTATGCTCTATAGTGGGTTCATGCCTCCTCACCACCTTGCTTGAGTGACAGAAACGTGAAGGGGGAGGATGTGTTGTTGCCATTAGGGAGAAAACAGCGGTGAGAGTGCCCGCGTGCATAATCATTGCTTACATTACACACTTTGTTTAATGCAGTTATCTGTTGCTATGAACCCCGGTCCATGTTAACCTATGAACCCCGGTCCATGTTCCATGATGTTAAACAAACCAGAACAATTTACTGCTTTCTTTACTTACTGCAAGCATACATCATTTTCCACACTATACGTCTAATCTTTGTTTTCAGCAAGACCGGTGAGATTGACAACCTCACTTTACCGTTGGGACAAAGTATTTTGGTTGCGTTGTTGCTGACACCGGTGAAGAGCCAGCACCACCGTCAGTGGAATCAACCTTCCTGAGATCCTCTTCCTCCTACTGGATTGATAACATTGGTTCTTAACTGAGGGAAATTCTTGCCACTTGCTCATCACACCTTCCTCTTGGGGTTTCCAACATGCCATCCATAGCAATCAAAGAACTTCTGGCGCTGTTGCCGGGGAGGAAGAAGTCTTCTTGCAAGGGGAGTCTCTCACTCTCAACCTCTCTATTTTGTTTATTGTCTTGTTTTTATTTTTGTCTTGTTTTTCTTTTCTATATTAAAAAATAATTCTTATTCTAGTTGTTATTTTTTGCTTTATCATGCTTGCTATCAATGTTTGATGTCTTTGAAACTTGATCTTATAGGAAAGGTGGGTTCACAGATAAACAACAAAACTATTATAAGTAACACCGCTTGTCACAAAAAGGGATACACTTATGGGAGCAAATTAATAAATTGCATGACTATGCTAAAAACTTGTGCTCCACCTATAATGTTACTTATTGCTTTGATAAATCTTGCTGATGTAGGAGGTATAAACACCTCCCTTTTTATTGTGATTATAATGATAATGTTATCATATCTTCTTATGTTAAGGGAAATTATGAATTATATGATGTGGAACAAATTCAAGTATTTATTGCTTGGAAGGGTGCATTCGAAATTGCCTATTTGCTTGAAAGTATTGATGATGCACCTTATAAATACGAGATTTATGCTATACTGGAATATTGCTTTGATAATTACAAGGATTGTAATCACTACATAATGGAATATCTTAATAAATGCTCTCAACCTAAGGAAGTAACTGATGTCTTGGAGGAGCCTATGGAAGAAGAAATTGCTGAATCTGGAAGCTCATTGGATAAAAAGAGGAGGAGAGTGATGATCAAGAGGAGGAAGAATGGAGCTACCAATGTCTACCTCCCAATGATAGTAACTCTTTAACTCATACATTATTTGATGAAATTGATACTTGCTATACTTGTGACCTTGATACTACTACGAATGAAACCTGTGAGAATGTTATTGCTACTGTTATTTATGATAATACATGCTACTTGGATAAATCTTATGATAATGCTCTTGATGATGGTCCTATGTTACTTGATGTTATAAATAATAATGATACTGAAAATAGAATTGCTATAATGTGTCCTATACCTTTTAAGAGTGACCAATTATCTTGTTTTGCTATTGCTAAAAGTGGGGGAAAAGAAGAGCTGATTTTAAATTTTGATCCCACTGTTTTTGAGCTTGATATGAATTGTGTGCTTTTAGACCATGACAAACATGCTTTATGTGATAATTATATTGTTGAGTTTGTTCATGATGCTACTGAAAATTATTATGAGAGAGGAAAATATGTTTGTACGAATTTTCATGTTACTAATACACCTATCTTTTTGTTGAAAGTTTTGAAGTTGTTGTTGTTCTACCTTCCCATGATCTCTAGTTTGAGCTTCTTTGAATTATTTCTTCACAAGATTCCTATGAATTGGAAGTGGGTTAGACTTAAATTTGTTTTATACTTGCTTCTTGATGCTCTCTTTTTCTTAATTCATATTTCTTATGTGAGCATCTTTGCCTTTTATGCCTAGCTGAAAGGCGTTAAAGAAAAGCGCTACCGGGAGACAACCCATTTTATTTCGCTGTTTTCAACCCGTTTTCTTTCGTTTTCTTTGGTGCTCTTTGCACCTGGGTGTTTTCTATTTCCTTAGCAACCCCCGCTGTATCTTTTCTTTTGTGTTTTTGTTGAGCCAAGTAAAGCCTCTAGTGGAAAGTTGAGGCTATATTTCGGATTTCTGCTGTCCACTGTTAATTCTGTAAAAAATCGCAGAAAATTCAAAATGACCTGAGTTTATTTGTGCGTAATTCTGAGTTATATACGCAACTTTTCTTCGTTGACCACTTTCTAATTTGATCAACAGAAGATTCTTAAAAAAAAATCGATCTTTGCATGCTGTTCTGTTTTGACAGATTTCTGCCATTTATTGCATTTGCATCTTAATCTCTTTCTTTTGGTGTTCTTTATAGAAAAAGAGTTTTAAAAGAAGTTGTAACAGTATCTAATGTGTTTTTGAGTGTTATACTTGTGTTGAAAATGAACCATGTGAATTTATTATTTCAATTGCACTAATGTTGCTAATGAAGATTGTGAGAAGTTTGGTGTGAAGGAAGTTTTCAAGGGTCAAGAGAAGAGGGTGATATGATGTGATCAAGAAGAGTGAAAAGCCTAAGCTTGGGGATGCCCCGGTGGTACATCCCAGAAAATTCCAAGAAGACTCAAGCGTCTAAGCTTGGGGATTCCCAAGGCATCCCCTTCTTCATCAACAAATTATCAGGTCAATTCTAGTGAAACTATATTTTTATTCGGTCGCCTCTTATGTGCTTTACTTGGAGCGTATTTTATTTTTTGTTTTCAGTTTGTTTTTGTTTTTGCTTTCAGTTTTTTTTTTACTTTTTCAATAATCTTGGTTGGACCCCATCATTCTTTTACTGGAGAGTGACACCCTCCGCTTTTTCATGGGAATACTTTGTATTCTTAATCTCTGTCTAGCTGCTGCATTTATTTAGCTCATGTTTTGCATGCATCTCTTATTAGAGTTGTTAGTTTTAGTAGTGTTATGTGAATACTCTCATGTTTTATTGCTGTATCATAAAGAGTATTTTTGTTAAAGCATGTTTTGTATGGTGCTTGTTGGGAGAAAGAAAACTGCTGCTTGAAGTAGAATTTCTAACAGTACTAGTAGAAGCTTGTATACACTGTGGCTAGAACTTTTTCATGCCATGCTAAATATTATTTTAGTTTTAAAGCCTTGTGGTTATTGAGTAGCATGATTAGCCTCAAATAGCTGAGAGTGTTTAATATGTCTTGAAAGATTCATGAGTTGTTCTTGTCATAGTAAAGCATCAATATATTGTATTCTCTTTCGAATGTTTTATTTGGTTGACTTCGCGCATGCTCACACCATGTTTATGACTAAAAACCAGTCACGAATAGCCTCCATGACCACTTAGTTTTTGAACTTGTGATACTGCTTATGTTTTAATTAATGATGCTTATGTCGCTATGCATGATTATGGCTCTTATGCTCTCTTGATTTGTCACTCCCAGTCTTTTGCTAGCCTCCACCTGTACTGAGTATGAGCTCTACTCGTGCATCCAAACTCCCTTAAACCAAAGTTTTTCCCATTTTGTACACCATACATACCTACATGTGGTATTTAACTGCCATTCCAATTAATTGCTCATGTGTTACCTTTAAAACCTTCAAAATTACTCATGCTTTATGTTCCTGTTTTTGCTCATGAGGACGTCAATAGAGAATCTTTATCTCACTTGTTGATTGGATTTCACACCCTGGACTGGTGGCTTCATCCTCTTATCCAAATAATAGAAGAGCTGGCAGCGGGGTTCCCAACCCCAAATTAATACAAACAAATTATCTTCACTATTTTTTCTCCTAATTTATCAGTCAATGCATAATTGTGTAAACGAAAGAGAAAGAGGGATGACCTTCTACGCCAGTTGCGTCCTTCACCAGGGGAGTTGCTCTTGTGAATCCAGTTGGCTTGTGACATACTGTATTTTCTATTTACCGTTCGTTGACATTAGCATACATCTCCCAAAATATAGACACTCAGTGTCAAAACTTTTAATACCTCCGTTTAATAAAATAAAAGCTCTAGCACATGAGTGATCCCTGCTTCCCTCTGTGAAGGGCCTTTCTTTTACTTTTATGTTGAGTCTCCATCTTCTAACTTTATGCACGGTTCAGAGAGCATTTTTGCCATTCTGAGTTCTATGTGCATTTACCCCATAAACATCAATAATTACTTCATAATGTGATATTATTTGTTCTAGTCTTCTTCATGAACTTTGAAGGTGTCCTGGCATTTATGTTTTGCCCACTCTTAAAGACTAGCGAAATATCACTTTGCCATGCTTTCTCTATACCTGGAACAAACGTTTACCTTTCTTTGCATTATTATTATTCATGGTCCTTTATTTGAGTTACTCTTCGTGATGCAAAGTAATTGTTATGCTTTATTATTAAAGTTCTATTTATCATGTTTGTGTTTGAAGTTCTATGATCTCAGCGTGCATATGCTTTTACATTAGATTGATCAAGTTTATGTTAGTAGCATATCACCTCAGAAATTATTGTTTTATTGTTTACCTACTCGAGGACGAGTAGGAACTAAGCTTGGGGATGCTTGATACGTCTCCAACGTATCTATAATTTCTGATGCTCCATGTCATATTATGTTAATTGCTACTTGTTTTCTCCCTTATTTATAGCATTTTTATACGTTTTCCGGGACTAACCTATTAACAAGATGCCAAGTGTTAGTTCCCTATTTTCTGCTGTTTTTGGTTTCAGAAAAGTTGTTCTAGAAACATTCTCGGAATTGGACCCACAATGCCCGAAGTGCCTATTTTCCCCGGAAGCATCCAGAACAACGAGGAGGAGTCGAAGACGGGAACCAGGGGGCCACAGCATAGGGTGGCGCGGCCCCCCTTGGCCGCGCCAGCCATGGGTGTGTGTCCCTTGGAGCTCTACCGCCTTTGCCCTTTCGCCTATTTAATCCCCCCGGATGGAAAACCCTAGGCACCTGATAAAAAATCCCCGAAAAGTTTTGCAGCCACCGTCACCGTCAACCCTAGATCAGGGGGGTTCTGAAGCTGTTTCCGGCACCCTGCCGGAGAGGAGATCATCACCGGAGGCTTCTACATCACCATGCCTTCCTCCAGAGTGATGTGTGAGTAGTTCATCCTTGCACTACGGGTTCGTAGCTGTAGCTAGATGGTTGTCTTCTCCTCATATGCCTCCATGTTTAGATCTCGTGAGCTGCCTATCATGATCAAGATTGATCTTATGTAATTCTATATGTTGTGTTTGCTGGGATCCGATGAATATTGAACTTATGCCAAGTTGATTATAGTCTTTATTTGCATATGCTATTTGTGATCTTGCATGCTTTCCGTTGCTAGTGGTTGCTCTGGCCAAGTAGTTGCAAGTGACTCCAAGAGGGAGTATTTATGCTCGATAGTGGGTTCATGCCTCCTCACCACCTTGCTCGAGTGACAGAAACGTGAAGGGGGGATGTGTTGTTGCCATTAGGGAGAAAACATCGGTGAGAGTTCCCGCGTGCATAATCATGGCATACATTACACACTTTGTTTAATGCATTTATCTGTTGCTTGCAACTTAAAACCGAAGGGGGTTCGGATGATAACCTGAGGGTGGATTATTAGTCATAGATGTAGATGGATTTTGGTCTATGTATATTGTTGTAATGCCCTGTAACATCCCTGATTTTTGGAAAGTGCAAAAATCACTAAAAATTGAAACTTTTTGCTTTCATGTTATGCAAGTCACCAAAAACCAAATGAGATGCAAGAAACAAAAGGAAACAATACATAACTCAATGGAATACCTCTATTCCATAAACTCTAAACCTTATTCAAATAAATTCTCTTTATTCAATAGATATTATCTTTCCTTAGCCAACCCTATTATACAAAATGTTTTTAACTCAAATATTACTTTGAAAATGTTTTCATGGAATTCAAAACTTGAGGTTTACAAACCCCAATGATATTTTCATCATCATTTTTTTGTTTTATGAACCTGAAAACACTTATGTGACTACAAAATGTTGTATCCAACTTTAAGAGTATTAAATGTTTTTCTTAACATTATGTTCTCCAAATGGTTGTTTTCAAATCCCATCTATTAATAATATTTAATCTATCAAATTATATGATTTATCAAAAATAATTTCAAAGCCCAAAATCAACTAGACCACTTATTAACTACTCTGCGAAGTATTAAGTAACCAAATATTTTCCACCAAACTATTTGGGAAAAAGGGGACTTAGAGAAAACATATTTTCAAATATGATATGCATCTGGTTTTATTTCACCAAATATTCAATTCATTATTTTCTATTTTTGCAAATGGCATAAAGTTGCCATTAGGGTTGCACCCATATTTAAAAAAAATATAAAATATGAAAATGGGATAAAATGACTTTCAAAAATCATATTTGACATGATTAATGTCTCTAAAATTTTATTTAATCAAAAACCTCATTTTATCATTTTTCTAATTAAAATTGACATTAAGAACTATTAGTGAATTAATTATATTTTCAAAAATACAAAAAGTGAAATGTGTTGAAATGTTTATAAAAATGTTCTAAACAGAAAGATATTATTTTTAGAAAAATTTAGAAATTTAAATGGGATCATTTGGATTATTAAATCAAGAGATATTAAAAACAGGAATTAAAAGGGGAAAAAACATTGATGACATGGTCATCTTCCACCCTGGAAACGAACGTTTCTTACCGAATTAATCTCGCGTTGATTCCTCGCGATTAAAGCACCGAATTAAATCCTCGTTTCCACTACATAAATCCCCTGCATCTCCTCTCCATTTACCCTCTCTTGTCCCCTCGAATAGTTTTCGAGATCGCCGTTAATCGCTCGCCGGAGTTCGTCCACCCGCCGCCGTCCTTCCTTGTTTTCCGACACGGTGAGCAAGCGCCAGAGCCCAATACCCCCTCCTTTCGATTCCTCTTATCCTGGAGCCCCTCATAAGACCTTCGATCGATTTGTTCTCTGCAGAAACAACGCTCACCGGAGAGAACCCGAGACGGCCGACGTGGAGCTTCACCACGACGTCGCACGGAGCCCCCGAGAGTTTGCTGTGGTCACCACCAACTTCGCCGTGTTGCACCGCACGTCGACATCACTTCTGTTGGGACGGATCATCGCCGGAGCGTTGCCATCGTTGAATTTCTGCGTCGCCGGCCGCCGCATCAGCCATTTCCGGCCAGCCCCACCGCCTGGTGAGCATCCTCTTCCCCGGATCTATTTCGGGCCCTAGGATCTAAATCCAACCGCTCTCAGTAGATCAATTAGTGAAGAGGTATCCACGAATAGCGTATTGCCAAGTGGTAGCACAGTCAGCTGCGCACGCACTGCTATCTGTCGCCACGCGCAACGACTACCCGGCCCAAGCCCAACGCTTATCCGTCGCACAGCGCGGCAAATAGCCATTTTCGGCCCAGCCTGTCTCTGGAATTAATTTCCGAATAAAATAGAATTGTAATTTTGCAGTTTAGCCCCTGGTTATTAGAAACATCATAACTTTTGATCCACTTATCCAAATTTAGCAAACTTGGACTTTTTGAAATCCCCTAGATCTGTAGAATCTTTTAGAGCTGTTCAAATTAAAATTTGACAAACTTAAATTACTTCAAATTCAAATATGCTTGTTTGATGAATTGTGGCATAATTCAAATTCTACAAATCCAAAAATTGCAAATAAAATATATTTGGAAACCTTAGGATGTGTACTTTCATACCCACAGTCCCAAAATATTTTTTAATAAAATTAAATTTGAATTTAGAATCAAGTTGTCTAACTGAGTATTTTTTTGACATAGATTTAATCCTATCAATATTTTCAATATAGTTTCTTTTGCAAATTTGTTCCATTAGGTAACCTTGAACAAGTGACATCTTTGCCCAACCATTTTGGACACCCTTGGACCATGACCATGTGTTTTTAACCAAAAACCCAACATAGTGATTCATCCATTTTACCATGTCTTAGAAATTGTTTCCATCATCTCTTCTTTGATTTAATGGCTATTTGGAGCCAAGACCAAGTCCCTAAAATGACCAAGTAGTGAACCTAAAACAATAGTACTATTTTTTTCCATCTACTTCTACACTCCCCTATTCTTGCTTCAAGAATTCATCAAGTTAGCAAAAAGGAAATCAAGACTCAAGCACAAGGAGGTACTTCACTTTCAACTTGGTGGCAACAAGTAGAGCTGCAAGGAAGATCATTGAAGAAATTGTAGGGAAGACTTAGACTCCACAGCAACTAGAAGCAACTCAAAAACAGTATAAGTGTATGAAGAAAATCAAGGAGAAGACATCTTCCTCTCTCTTTCTATCCTTTCTATTTCTTTCTTTTAAAATTAACTTAGTGGTTGTGCCTATCCACTTGGACCAACTAGTGAGAAAGCCATGAAGAATTCACCAAGACCAAGAGAAGAATCCATCCAAGGAACAAGACTACAATAGAAGCATGAAGAAGATCCTCAAGAGGACAAGCATGTGAAGACTTGGACCAATCCACACAAGTTGAAGAATAACAAGTTGTTTTGTCCAACCATTGACCCAAATGGAAAATCCCAAGACTATAATCTTGTTATCTCTATTGTATTAGATTTAGTTGAACCTAGACCCACCTTAACCCAAAATGGAAAGACTAAACTAGATCACTCAAATGTTTTGATGAAAACAACTAAGTGTTACACTTTGTTATGTGTTATTTTAGTTGAGAAGTTAGATCACCTTGGTGAACTCTTGGAACTTCCTTGACAAGTATGACCAATTGAGTTTGAATATTTCAAACCCAAGTCTTTACCAACTATAGTCCCTTTTGGAAGACCTTAACCTAATCACAGTAGTTTCCTTAGAAAACTAAATTATTGTGATAAAACTCTTTTGACTAAGTGTGTTGACTGTTATTCTTTGTTTCCTTATTGTTTGTGAAGGTTGTTTATTGTTATTGTTTGACTCATCCAGATTTTACAAAGAGAAACTATCTATTGGTGAAGAGAGTATACCTCTACACCAACTTTAACAAGGCAAGTGACACATCATAAACTACCTATTATTTCCTATATGCATTAGAGATTTTGAGTAGTATGCATGATAGGAAAATCTTTGGTAAAATATTATGCTATGCTATTATCCCAAGTAGTGTGTAGCCATCCTTATTACCTTGATAGTGAAGCAGCCTTAAAAATTTGGTAGTTGATTGCTTAGCTATGCTTGTAGATGAAGTTGATGTGATTGGAAAGTATAACTATGTTTTGAATGATTACCCTAAGGGGTTTATGAAATATTTTTTGGTGGAGTACTAGATACTCACAAGTGTGGCATGGTAGGGGACCATTCACATGGTTGAACCTATGAAAATGTTCACATGAATAGCATGGTAGGAGATCACATTAGTGGTTGTACCTATGAAAATGCTTATTCTCCAGCATGGTAGGGGATCACATTAGTGGTTGTACCTATGAAAATTCTTATACTACAGCATGTTAGGGGATCACATTAGTGGTTGTACCTATGAAAATGCTTATTACCCAGCATGGTAGGGGATCACATTAGTGGTTGTACCTATGAAAATGCTTATACTCCAGCATGGTAGGGGATCACATTAGTGGTTGTACCTATGAAAATGTTGATGACTCTAGCATGGTAGGGGACCACATTAGTGGTTGAACCTATGAATATGCTCTTATGTATGGCATGGTAGGGGACCATTCACATGGTTGGACCTATGAATATATCAACATTTCTGAAGATGACTCTTGGTTCACAAATCTCTATCCAGAGATACCTCTTATGATAAAAAAATGTTTTATGAAAAATATAGGAGAAAACTTGCTTTATGCAAACTTAGCCTAAACTCCACTCAGCCAAATAAGCATGTAGTATTAGTCTTGCCATTTATATCCACCATAATGTTACTTGCCAATACATTAAATTGTATTGACTCCCTTGTGGCTGCATATTCCATATTGCAGATATTTCTGAAGACGAGTGAGGATTTCGTTTAGGATCTCGAGACTATCGCCAACATGTTTTGCCTATGGCACATGAAGAAGATGGGCTCAATGTTGTTCTATGTTTTCCGCTGTAGTTCTTTGTTTTCTGCTAGTCTTCTATGACTATGCAAGTTGTAATCCTATTTTGTAAACACTGGATCATGTGATGTAATAGAATTTGATGCATTTGCATGATATTTCATTTCGTACTGTGGTGCTAGCAATTGATCCAGGGACTAGCACACTAACACAGGTATTCCATCTTTATTAAAAGTTGGGATGCTACATGCCCGCACTAAATATCATAGTAATCATCATGTTATATTGTGCACTACGGTCCAAGCTCTATTTGTCAACTGCCCAGCTGTAATTTGTTCACCCAGCATGCTATCTTTTATGGAGAGACATCACTATTGAACCTATGAACCCCGATCCATTTTCCATACTGTTAAACAAACCACAACAATTTACCGCTTTCTTTACTTACTGCAAGCGTACATCATTTTTCACACTATAAGTCTAATCTTTGTTTTCAGCAAGACCCGTGAGATTGACAACCTCACTGTACCATTGGCACAAAGAATTTTAGTTGTGTTGTGTGCAGGCTCCACGTTGTTGCTGACACCGGTGAAGCCCCAGCACCACCATCAGTGGCATCAACCTTCCTGAGATCCTCTTCCTCCTACTGGATTGATAGCCTTGGTTCTTAACTGAGGGAAATTCTTGCCACTTGCTCATCACACCTTCCTCTTGGGGTTTCCAACACGCCATCCATAGCAATCACATAGCTCATGATTATGTGCCCATATTTTTTTCGTGGTCCCTATGTGCCCATATTTGGAAGATAGATGCATCTTGGAATGACAAGCAATACTTTCAAGGTATTTAAAAAATACCAAAACATTCATTTTCCATTTTCTAAGTGCAATGAATATGGTGAAAAATGTCATTAGTCCATTTTTCACACAAAGTGGACCATATTGGATGGTCGATTTCCTAATATTTTGAAATTTCTCTCTTTAAAGTTACTTTTATCCATTTTAATAAGTTTGATCGACTTCCCAAAATTAATTCAAAATTGAACTAGATGTGACCTAAATTTGTCCTAAAAGTTTAAAACATCATTTAAGATACATAATTAGGATTATATGCAATGTTGTGGTGGTGTCACGACAGATGCCATGAGATGGCTTAAGGTTGGGGCCGATGGACACTGTAGGTATCCGGGAGGGATTGCGCGCTAAGAAGCACGCTCAGGAAACTGAAAACACACTGATATACCCAGGTTCAGGGCCCTCATGAGGAGGTAACACCTCTACTCCTGCTTGTCTGTCTCAATATATGTGGGTAACCGAGTTACAAAGGTGTTCCTCAAGCTCACCTAGCTAGAGGAAGGAGAAGTTGTGTCTCTCACTTTTCTGTCTAAGGGTGGAAGAATGAGCTACTGGGATCGTCCCTCACGCGGGAGGGGTGTGGCCACCTTATATATCGGTGGCCACTGACAGGAAGTACAGAGTTAGGCCAAAGCTACTGTGGCGTATCGCACGCTGTAGAGCACGGCGCTGAAAGTCTCCTTTGCGGCTTGTACTGTGTGTCCTGCCCCCTCACTTAGAGACAAGACATGGCCTCACCCATACCTCTGCACTGTGTCCATGTACGCTCTGTATCACTCGCCTAGTAAGTTCAACCGCACACATGTACTCTTCCGCGATCTTAGGGATACGCCTTCTCCATCGACCTTGGTCCGGGATAACTAGCTCTTCCCCTAACCCGGTTTCTCCACGTATAACTCGGGGGGATATCCACCTGCAGGATAATACACAAAATACCTCATACCGACATCTTTTATGTCGGTCAACATATGCCGGTTGGGCACTTAACCCGGTCAACATTAACTCAGTGTCAACTCCTTGGACACCATTTTACACCAAGCATGACCCTACCTGTCGTGGGATAATCACGGCAGATGTTACCGGGGGTAACTGATCTTGGGGCAAGACGACACAGGTATTTGGGAGAGGGTTTAGCTCAGAGGAAAACATGGTGCAATTCGATCTGGTAGCCGGCAATCGAAGTCGCCGAGTCTCCGACCTTGATATAACAACTCAACTTTGGGATTACACTAGATGCTCGATATCAAGCGCTGTAACTAGGGTTCTTAGATCTCTGTCTAAAACTAGACCTGGGGGTCGGTTTATAAAGCACCCGTACCCCCTGGCTTATTCCCCAAGGCGCACCCTGAATCCTACCCGGACACGGCGCACAAACCCTAGCTTTCCCACAATCCGGGTTGCTGGGCCTACAAACTTGGGCCTCCACAAGCTTCCTTATCCTTAGCCGGATCCTGCGCACCGTCCTTTAGGCCGGGTTACTCCTTGGAGTTTGGCCTACCGGGTTATCATCCCCCCGTCAGTAGTCCCCAGAATAGCCTGGGCTTCATGGATCCTCCTTGAAGCGCTCGCTATTCCCTGCAAAGATATCAAACATACAGGCACATGGAGGCCGGGTTAAGATGCTCTGATATTCAGCTAGGCCTTACTCCACGGCGGCCATGTAGTAACCCGGGTTTTTCCTCCAAACACCTTTAATTTTCCAAGTCTAAACCCTAATAAAAATGCCAAAATTCCATACTCGATAATCGATCCTGATATCACGGGATGGATTTCCTTCCCTCTTTTATCCAGATGCCTTGCTCAATTTTTGGCGCATATCTCGCAGAAACTTAAACAAATAGCCGTTTACCTCCGCAACTCCCGGCCCCCACTCACCGAACCGGGCTTACCCACTCATACTATAAATAAGCTCCTTGGGGGTAACCCGAACCCTAACGGCTCATTTCCCCCCACTCCGCTTTCTTTCTCCTTCTAAGCTCACTCTCACTGAGCGCCACCACGGAAATCCCGCGCGCATCACCGGAGCCCATCGGCCGGAGGCTGCGCTCCGCCACGACTCGCCCCGCGCCGCCGCCAAGATCCGCCAGCGAATCCCCATCCGGCCCGTCAAGAACCGCGAAGGGCCACCAGGCTTGCGCCATCTGCCTCCGCAAAGCCTCACTCAGATCCCCTCCGGTAAACCTCTTGCGTCCATTAATTCGCCCTTGCACTTTTTGATTTCACCTTAGATTGGATCCAAATCGACCTGCCAACGATTCCTCGGCCATGCCGAATTAAGTTGCTAACATTCTTTCCAGCTCGCATAATAGATAAGTTATGGATTCCAATCCATTCTCCTACTACCTGTAAGTACTAATTTCGCCACAAATCCGAAGATAAGATTCCCAATCTGGGCCCGATCCACTCAAAATTTCCGCCTTGGCCTCAATCACCCGGCCGGACTTCCCCTTTTCAGTTCCTTTTATTCGCGTTAAGTGCCTATGCGGCCATCCATCGTCCCCAAAAACCCCTTCAACACTTAGATCCCCATAATTTTCGTCATAATACTTGATACCCGGACAATTTCGAACTTTACTCGGTGAGCTAACACCCGGATTACACGCAATTTTTCATGTCTCAATATTACCCCACCGATACTCGACCGGCTCACAACTTCCGGGTCTTAGTCCTCTTATCCTTTTACTTTGTACTTTGCAGGTCAACCACATGGCTCCCAAAAAGCAGGGGAAAACTCCAACCAAAGCTAAAGCCACCAACTCCATATCCGCCAACTGGGCGCGGTCTACAGTCACCAAATCCAAGTTGGAGGAGCTGGTGGAGCTGGGAGTCCTTCCTCCTCAAGAGGATATCCAATGGAGAGTGCTGGGTAAGGAGACCCGGCCCACCCCGACAAAAGGCGAGGTAATTTGCTTTGTGGAACATGTGACCCGGGGCTTCCGCCCACCGGGTCACCCCTTTTTCCGTGATGTTTTGAATCATTACGGTCTTCGCGTCTTTGATATCGGGCCTAATTCTGTTCTAAACATCTCCCACTTCATAGTCCTTTCCGAATCATACTTGTGCACTTCGCCAAGTCTAGCTCTTTTCATCGAACTTTTTCAATGCAAACCGTGCCGCGAGAGCGGTGACGGGGCGCTTCTCGCTTGCGGCGGGGTTTCCATCCAGCGCCGCAAGAATTCTTTGATGCCACCCCTCACCCTTAATTCCCATGTCAAGCACTGGCAGCTCTCCTACTTTTACTGCCAAGACACCTCCCCACCCGGCCAAAGGAAGCTGCTGGGTTACTTAGAGGGTCTTCTTGACATCTCTGATAAATTTAGTGCCTTTGCCCCTGACTCGGACAGGGAGGCAATTCAACCTCTTTTAGCCAAAATCGCCACTCTCACAGCCCAAGGCCTCATCGGGCTCAACCTGGTGAAGACTTGGGTAGATTTCCGGATTCAACCCAACTCCATCCACACAAAGTTAATGTGCGAGTATTCAGGGCAATCTACAGACCCGCTCCGGTACTCCGACAACATCTTCGCAGCTGGCGATACTCATAAAACCATCAAGGGCTTTCTGACAGAAAATCTCGAGGTAATCCGGAACATATCCGGGTTAGAGCCCTTCACGCTTGAGAACCCAGCCCCCAAGGTGAAAACCCGACTTTGATGCCTTTACCTTTGCTCTTTCCACTCAATGCAGTTAATAACCCTTATACTGACACTTTTCAGGCTGATGATGATTTTTGGAAAACCAACGCCTCCCCTAGCTCCGAAAGTCCAGAGGAGCAAGAAACTGTTAACTCGGACGAAGGTACTCCCCGGATTTTATTTGGTTCCCTTGAACTCACCATAACCCCTTCATTTCCAACCATAACTTTGATGATATCCAGAACAAGAAGATGACGAGGAAGAAAACTCCGATGGTAAAGTAGAATCCGCCAGCGACGAGGAAGAACTGGAGCCGACAGTCAAGGTCGGATCCAAAAGAAAGACTCAAGAGGCCACCTCCAAGGTTTCATATCTCCTCCTCGCATTCAACTCGCATTACTTTAATGATATACTTGAGCTACCTTGACGTTATCCCACTGGCCGCTCTTGAAGGAGTCGCCCGTAACCAAGCGTAGGTCAACTCGAAATCACCCGGGTGATGATGCCCTTAACCCGGGTATTTCATCGACCCCCCCGCGGCGGGCTGGTAATTACCCTATCTTTTCTGGGTCAAAACATTCTCTTTAAACCATTCCCATATGACATCTAACTTGATAATTTCCAGCCTCTCCCGAGTCCAGCGATGGATTTCCTTGTGACTTTGCGGTGAACACCGGGTAGGATCCCCTTCCTGATGTTCCACCATATTTCATCACCCTTTCTTGACTGTGTATTTAGCTGCTCACTGACAACATCTTATAGGGCCACGGTTGTTATCAGCAATCAAGAGGAAATGGGGACCGAGGGCCCGGGTAAGGGGAGCCCGGCTGATAAGACTACAGCCGCGTCCAGCGGCGAAAAACAAGCGTCGCCGCCAAACCCGGACACGCAAGGAGCCGAGTATCCAATTGCTTCCCATGCAAGCAAGAAGAACAAAACCACCGTCTTGGGTGCAGAAGAAGGAGCGTCGGATTCCGACACACAAATGACCCGGGTTCCGCCTCCTACTAAGAAGAAAGCTCCTTCCCGGAATTTCCAAGGCCCCGGGTCTTCTGATACGAGTAAAGACACTTTCGATCAATTGATGGACACTCTCCTCACTATGAAGACTTCGGAGAGCCAGATCTTGGAGCGCATGGCTGTAGAGCACCAGGTAAGGACACTTTGTATCTCATATTGCATACCTAGTCCCCAAGTTCCAAGTATGACTTGCAAAAGTGATGCTTGGTACTTTACGCCATATTCAGCTTTCCATACAATCCAACTAATACTTGCATTCCTTGCTACTTACAGGCACAGATAACCCGGTCTGATGAAACTTTACTGAAGACTGAGCAATTTCTTCTTGCCGAGATGAAACGAAGGGAAATCCTTGAGGATGACATGAAAACCTTGAAGAAGGATGTTTCCAAATACAAGAAGAAGTGCAATGCCGCTCAGACCACACTGAAGAAACTATCGGACCAGGTCTCCGATACTTATCAGATCTTGCTCAGTAAGTTTTTTGCTGTCGATTGGCTTCATGTCTTTGCTTTATTATAACAGACTCGGGATTACTGATACGCTCTTTCTTTTGTTACGACTGCAGGTGCCAACCTTGCGGCCCCAGAGGAAAATGCCATTGTCAAGGCTAGAACCCTCAAGACTGTGCTCCGGACTTTCTTTGCCGGCACAAAATTTATATTGGATGCTGTGAAGTGGCCTACGGAAGTATATCCGGGTGAAGAGAATCTCGTTCAAGCCTGCTCCACTGTGCCTGGCTGGATTGAAATCTGGAAACGCTCATCATGCCGGATTGGAATGACCCGGGCTTTCACTCTGGCCAAGGCTTTCTTTCCAAAGCTTGACCCGGCAAAGGTAACATCCGGGTTTCCCGAATTCAAGGCTGACGGTTCCAAATTTACACCCAAGGATTTCAAAGCCATACAAGCCGCAGTGCGCCCCTCAGCTACCACTTTGGCCGATAGCTTGGATCTAAATACGATTATGAGTGCATACGACGCTGATGGCAAAGTTATTACGGAGGAAGCGCCCCCGCCTTTTGATATCTTGGAGAAGTGGGTTTCTAGCTCGGCCAGGAAGAGGGAGGCGACAGCGAAGAGAGAGGCCGAGTTAGGATCAGGCCCGTCTGCCTCTACACCAGCCGTCCCTCCACCAGTCCGCCCTGATGCAATGAGTCCGGGTAAGGGTGCCGGGAAGGCTAAGCAGCAAACCCAGGACTCAGACCCGGAAGGCCGTACTCAGGAGGCCGAATAGGGCCGTACTATCATAATACCTTGTAATGCTTTGTATTCACACTGTTATGCTTTTGATGGTGCGCCTGTGCACCCCTGATACTGACGCTGTACCTTGTAACGTACTTTTAGTCCGTGATATACTTTGCGGCTTTCCTGGCCTTTTGATAACCGTATTGCTTGCCTATTCTTTGAACTTTTTCTCGATACCCGATTCTCTATTTTGGCTCCCTTCGTAAGACTCGGTTTTCCGAATACCAGGGGCTTTGATACGTGGACTTTTTCTTTAAGTCCCCAAGACTCGGATGGTGAGGTTTTTCGAACTGCGATAGCCAAGTAGTTTGTTTCTGTTTCGAAGTCCCCAGTCCCCAGGACCCAAAGTCCGAGTCATGGGGGTGTGGCCTTTCTCAGAGAACAAATTATTTTTTACCGAGTCGCAAGCCTAAAGCCATTCCGTGTAGATACTGAAGTTATGCTTGATAGTTGTTGAGTTTCCGGCTATTAGCCTTGTACTCTGCATAAACTTGTGGTTTAGATGACCCTTTTGACTATCTTGTACTGTAAGCCGGCTTTCGCGTGGATACCATGTTGTTACATCCATACGAGAACAGTGTCAGACAAGTCCCATTGGGCTTCATGGCTGATTGTAATCGTAAGCGAACGAATCATGCCACTTTAGTGCGAGTCACATCGAGCTTAAGTAAGAAAAGTCAAGAAAATTTGGCTCCTTTGTCCAGTTATAAGATTGCAGCCGTACTCGTTTGCGAATAATCGGCCCTTATAACTTATAGGCATCAAGGCCGGGTCTTTTGGGTTGCTAGCTGGGCTACTTGAGCCGCCAGCCCCCGAGACCTGTATATACTCAACATTCTTAATGATACGGAAATACTGATGCCACGTGGATACTACTTACTTGTAATCAGGCTGTAACGAAATAGGACTTGATAACCATATCTTTATTGCTGCGAGAAAGTTTGGGTCAGCAGGCCGCCTCATTAAAAATCTTCCAGTCCCCTTAGGTACCCTGGGTAGGAAAAGAGCGCGTCTGAAACCTGCTGCCCGTTACATTGTTTAGTTCTTCATGGACACCGGTCCCGAACTGGCGTGACCGGTGCACATTCTCCACACGTTAGACTTTTTCATGACGAGTACCGGGTTTGCTAGCCAACCCGGGTAGGGTGTTTCCATGACATGGCCGGTTGTGAGTGATCGTGCAGCTTCTTCTTCTGTGGCAGATTGTTTGGAGGGGTCATCCTTGACAAAAGCCACCATTTTAGCATCTTGTGTTACCTTCGATTTTGCTCGTTCGCCTTAAGTATTCGACTTTTTTTATGTGGCTCTACCCTCCGGGTCTGCTTGAGACCGGTACTGCTTGAGTTCTTCTTTTCTACAGGCCTGCTCGGCCATTGCTGCATCTCCTTCGTCGCATTCAGCTGCTATGTCTCGATTTCCATGTATGGTAATGGTCTTCTTGGGACCCGGGATTTTTAGCTGTAGATATACGTAACACGGCCTAGCCATGAATTTGGCGTAAGCCGGCCTTCCAAATAACGCGTGATAAGGGCTGCGCAATTTTACTACCTCAAAGGTAAGCCACTCAATTCGATAGTTATCCTTTGACTCTCCAAAGGCTACCTCCAATGCGATTTTTCCCTCGGGGCATGCTCAATGACCCGGCACTATCCCATGAAAAACTGTTGAGCTTTTTTGCAGCTGAGATTCCTTGAGACCCATGCGTAGGAAGGTTTCCCAATACAGTATATTGATGCTGCTTCCACCATCCATTAAAACCTTTTTCAGTTCGTACCCATTGACTTGCGGTGCGACTACTAGTGCCAAGACTCCTGGGTGCTCCACTCTTTCTGGGTGATCCCTTATGCTCCATGTTACCTCCTGTTCTGACCATCTCAAGTACCTCGGGACAGCTAACGAAACTGAGTTGACCGCTTGCTTCAGTATCTTTTTGTCCTTGTTAGAGCCTCCTGTGGTATGCACATGATATTGACCCAATTGTTTGGGGTTAGCCTGGAAACCTCCTGCCCCCCCTTGGTTATTACCTTGATTTCCAGCCGCCGGGTTACCAGCTGGGGGTGGGCCGTTGCCCGGGTTTGCCCCTGGACCCGGTCCTCCTCCCCGTCCTGCACCTCGCATAGCTCTGTGCACTTCCTCATTTTTCCATCTTTGTAAATCGGCGCACTGTTCTAGGGAGTGGTTAGCTGGCCTGCCATTCCTGCTGTGCTTCGGGCATGCCATCCTGAATATGTCCCAATTGTTACCCGGCCTTGGCGGACCTTGATAGTTTCCTCCATTGTGGTTGCCTCCGTTGAAATTTCCTTCTGCTCTGGGCCTCGAAGACCCGGCTTCTGTGTTGGCGACAAACTCGGAGCCTCCTTCGAACGGGCGCTTGTTCTGGCTATTTCCGTTATTACCTGATGCTGATCCATTGCCGGTTCTTCCATTATTGCTTGTGTTTGCTTTTACCTTCTTGTCATCAGCTTCCTCTTCTGTAGTATCTGTCGCAGCGTGTTTGTTGCACGCATCCATCAATTCTCCCATTGTAACTTCCGACGCATTTCGACTGGACTTCATGCGAGTTAACTTTTGCACTAAAGGTATATACTTGCATGTTTTTGCCATGGCCTGTAGTGCATCCTTGGGCTGGATATCCGTGGATGAGTGAAGTATCTCCATAACCCGGCGCACCCAACTACGCGCCGATTCTCCCTTCTTCTGGACGCATCGCTCTAGATCATCAATAGTGAATAATTTCCTGCAGGTCCCATGAAAGTGCTTGACAAACGCGGTCTTCAATTCCTCCCAGGACTTGATCGATCCTTCCGGCAAATTGGTGAACCACAACTTTGCTTCCCCTTCTGACATCATCAGGTACATGAACTTGGCTTGGAGGTTTTCGGACGCGTTGCGAATTGACATTGCCATCTCGTAACTGCTTAGCCATGTTTCGGGATCCATAGTTGGCTCATAATTCACTACTTTCCCTGGCTCTTTGAATTTTTCCGGGTAAGGTTCAGCTCTGATACTGTCCGAGAGACACTTAGGCCCCGCAAGAACGGTTGAAGCCGGCCTTGCTCTAGAAACGTGTGATACCGCGGGGGGCGCGGCTGGGCGCGATGCTGCGGGAAGTCCATGCGCTGCAGACCCGGCCGCGGCCCTCCGAGCCCTAGAACTGTCCACGACGGCCTGTGCTGCTGATGCTGCCTGAACGCGGGGAGGAGGCGGCATTTGTTGCTGCTCTTCCCTCCGCCGCGCTGAACTTGTTTGGATATTCCCTTGCTGTTGACTGACGTATGGCGTCCCGTGCATACCGCTTCTGTGATCCGGATAATTGGCTTGCTGCGCCACCGCAGTGTGCAACAGATCGATGGCTTGCCGAGTCTTCTCTGCATAGGGGCGACTCTCCCACAGGGATTTGATTCAACGCGAGCGTCGCTGCATATACATTGTCCATGGGGTTATTGTAGTGGCCGGCTGGTGTGCGGAATCGTGATGGTGGCGGTGGTGGTAGATCGTTGCCGGTTGTGACTCTAGTTTGTGGTGGGGGTAACCCGGTCCGCTCATTCGCCGGATGTGCCGCTGCTGTCACCTGTTGGGGTGCGGTTCCCTGGTTCACCACTGGTATCGGCTGGTCCTGAGGTGTAACAAATAAATTAGCCGGATTAATAACCCCGCCCATTGCTGGTAACCTGGTGTGGTGCCTTTGATGTATTCTAGACGTTTCCTCTCGGAGCCGAGTTTCCAACGCATCTAGCTCACGCTGTCGCGTGGCCATCCCTTGCCTTTCTGCCTCTACCTGCCTTCTTTGCTGTTCCAGCGCACGACGAGCCACGTCCAGATCCCTGACGCGTTCCGCTGCGTTTTCCGGAGTGATAACCGTTGCGAGAACCGTGGGGTCTAGAATCAGATTATTATCGAATAAGGCCGGGTGGCGCGGGTTCGAAGGACCCGCCCCTGGTGTCCGGTTTTCTAAGAATCCGAACGTATTTGCATGCAACTCTTCATCCGCTGCTCTGCTGGTTACTGATGCCGACTCTCCATCAACCCGGGCCAAGACCGGGTCTCCGTTAGCCGCGCCCTGTTGCTGGGCCACTGCCTGAGCCGCCCCGACTGATGCCGCAGTTGCGTTTCCTTGGTTGAGATTGGCCGCGAGGGCCGCATAGACTGCAACTCGGCGTATGATATCCGGTGTAAATTCATGCTGTTCTTCCTCACCGTTCTCCTCCTCATACCGGTTTTCCAGTAGATCCAGGATAGACCCGGTACCATCTTCTCTTTCGGCCCGGTCGCGTGGGGTCCATGCCAGCTCCTCCGGCTGTTCCCACTCCGCGATGGGTTCTTCTGCCGGATGTGTCGTTCCAATCGATTCTTCATCATCTGATCGGATAGACGCGGCTTTTCCTGGCATAAAATCAGATCCAACGTCGTCAGGGATCGAATTGGAAGCACATACCATACCAATGAAGACGCTGATCCGGCCGATTGTCACGACGGATCCGGATTCGAGGTGATCCGACTCCGGCCCCCAGCCGGAATCGTCCACCATCTTTTCTCCTTCGTGGTCGATGTAGATTTCGCCGATGACAAGATTCTCCATGCCCTTCCGAGCTTCTCCCGTGATGTAAACACCTTTGGACGCAGGCCCCACGGTGGGCGCCAACTGTCGTGGGATAATCACGGCAGATGTTACCGGGGGTAACTGATCTTGGGGCAAGACGACACAGGTATTTGGGAGAGGGTTTAGCTCAGAGGAAAACATGGTGCAATTCGATCTGGTAGCCGGCAATCGAAGTCGCCGAGTCTCCGACCTTGATATAACAACTCAACTTTGGGATTACACTAGATGCTCGATATCAAGCGATGTAACTAGGGTTCTTAGATCTCTGTCTAAAACTAGACCTGGGGGTCGGTTTATAAAGCACCCGTACCCCCTGGCTTATTCCCCAAGGCGCACCGTGGATCCTACCCGGACACGGCGCACAAACCCTAGCTTTCCCACAATCCGGGTTGCTGGGCCTACAAACTTGGGCCTCCACAAGCTTCCTTATCCTTAGCCGGATCCTGCGCACCGTCCTTTAGGCCGGGTTACTCCTTGGAGTTTGGCCTACCGGGTTATCATCCCCCCGTCACTACCCGGGGGTATCCCCCCGACATTAGTCCCTGAACCTGGTATGGTCCAGCAAACCCGAGAGATGGGCCATTGCAGCTTAAACCATAAAGCTCCACAATGCTCAACCTACATACCACTTACGTAGGTTTCAACTTCAATCTCGGAGCTAGTCCACGATCAATGCCAAGAATTCCACCGAATTCCGTCATAACTTGTGCCGGATCACCGTTTTACCGAGTTCCAAACGCTTAGCCATTTCCATTCTTCCCTGGAACCCCACTGTTACAAGGTGGGGTCGCCTCGTTTCCTCCGCGTTGTGGATACACCATGTGGCAGAGAACCTCTACGCACGCCCCCTCGGTCCCCGTGCAAAACTGCTCACGAGCCGAGCGCATGCCACGCCTGGTCGCTGGGACCCACCGGCTGTCAAATCCACACAGTGCACTCAAATGCTCTCTCCGAAATTCACGTGATTAACTGCCCACGATGTGCAGTAACCACCCTTATCGGGTGTTTCCATACATGCAATAATTGCGCCGGTTACCGCATTCGTGGCCGGCGATAGATCCCACGTCCGTTTGGCTCCCCGCAGTATAAATACACGCACGGGGCGTCCTGTCTCCTTTCCTCCGCCATTTCTCAACTTCTCATCTCCTTCTACACCGCATACACGCATAGAGCACAAGGTCGCTCCGCCGCGCACGCTCGCACTCTGTCGCCAAACTTTGGACGCTGTCGTGCCCCAGCGCACCGCGCCGCACCACAACACCGTCATGCCCACCGTCGTCGTCACAGATCTACGCGCGCCCGTCTCCGCCGCCGGACCGCGCATCTCCGTATTCCCCGAGCCCAAGCCCGAGCGCACCATTATCGCGCTCTCCGTCTCCGCCGCCATGCTTTTTCTTCTCCGTCTCGGGTGCATCTCCGGCGAAACGGATCTCCCTGAAGCACCGGAACCACCGCACTTCTCCTCCATGGCCTCGCAGCAACTCGTCACCGTGGAGCAAGAGGAGGAATTTTACGAGGAGGAATCCACGCACTCCGCGTGGGAGGGTTCCCATGTGAAGCTCTCAGACATAACTTGGTTGATCAATACCCGGCGGATCCCGGATGGGGTCGAGTGCCGAGTTCTAGAAGAAGAGATCGTCCCCGAGCCCCAAGCTGGTGAGTACGTTGTCTTCCTTGCTCACTTTGAGCGAGGCTGTGGCCTTCCACTTTCCGAGTTCATGGAGAAATTCTTCAAGAAATTCAGACTCCAACCACACCACCTTCTGGCTAATGCCATACCACCCTTTCTTCTTTCATTTCCTTCTCTGAGGGGTATCTCGGCCTCTGGCCCATTATAAATCTCTGGAGCAAATATTTCAATTACGGAAACAGGTTATCCCGTTTACCGAGAACCCGGATGCTCCAAAACGGATGACCCAGTGTGGGGCCGTTATGGTGGTCCCACGCCGAGGTTCGAGTTCCCCTGGATCCGGGAACTGGAGTCCTGCCGCAAGTGGCTTCGGAGTTTCTTCTACGTCAAAAACACTACTGACACTAATATCATTGGCTTCCAAGATTCAACATTGATCCGCCAGTGTCCATGATGAATTGGTCACACAAACCCCCAGACCAGCATACACGAGGTCAACCTCATCCACCAAGTTCTCCAAGATCTGATCCGAGGTGGGCTCAAGGCGGACGACTTACTCGCCACTTTCGTTAGCCGCCGAGTACTACTGCTTCAGCGCCGGGTTCACAAAATCTGCCACATGAGCGGACCGCGGGATCCCACCCGAATCACCACCATCGAGCTCACCGCGGCGGAGGTGTTCACGCGGGTGAAGACAATAGCGCGGACCCAACTCACTGAAGATTGGGTGTGGGGCCTTGAGCCTTACAGCAGAGCACGTCCGACGCCGGAGGTAAGTATCCCGGACCGCACCGAGATACACCTATGCCAAAATAATTTATATCGACCCTTATATTCCACATCTTATATTTGTAGAAGTTTGGCCACCAGCAGGTTGAGGATGTCATACCCCCTTTCGCTAAATGGGGAGCAAACCGGGCTGAGGATGATGCAGAGGACTTCGACGACGAAGATAATCTACTGATCTCGGACGCCCACCTCGCTGCAGGTGCCGGTAAGTCTCGCGTCTCAGGCTCCATCCGGGACTGGTCCAAGGACGAAGAAGATGATGATGATTGTATTCTTATAGAGGTACTTGATCCTATGCCAATTTCTTACACGTATCCTCTACCATCGGCTTCAGTTGATCTGGACGAGTAGGTCCTTGACGTGCCGCCGGTGGCAATGGCCGGCCCTCCCGAGACGAGGAAGCGAGCCGGGACCTATACCTCGGCTCCTGTCCCCAAGAGGACAAAGAAGAAGCCCGGGAACAAACCGAACAAACGTGCTCGCAAGGGAAAAGTTAGGCCCACTTTAGATGGGTAAGTAACTCCCCCGAGATACATTCTCTCTGCAATTTTCATTATCCACTCTTTTGCCCGACTTAACTCGGTTTCCTCGGTTTTCTTTCTCTTTGCAGCGAGCCTCTAGAAATTGCACACAGTGCACCTTCCGTGTTTACGTCCATGCTGATACCTCCAGTCTTGGCGAACCCGCCTCCAACACTTCCTCCTGTGATCCATCTTCCGTGACCAGGAGGTTATGTCGACCTGGAGCAGGACACTCCGGATGTCCAGCCAATGGATTTGCCGGAAAAGTCTGCTCCCGAAGAAGAAGAAGATCTCGATGCAAGAAACATGAGCACCGAGACACAAAACACTGAGGCTCTGGAAATTTCAGAGCAAGTCCCAGAGCAGCAGCAGCAGCTAGAAGCCCCACCACAGCAATAACCTCCACCACAAGCACAACCACCAACACCGCCTCCGACATAGCAGCCACCCGTGGCCCAGCCAGCACCAACTCCTCTAGCCCATCCGAGAGAAGCCACCGCGTCGTATCAGACAAAGGGTCCAACACAAGATAGCGGAAAGGGGCTGCTAGATGCGCCACGGTAAAAAAAGCCATTACGTCGAAGAAGACCGTGTCGAAGAAGACCAGCACTACCAGGATAACCATCACTCCCGAGACGCAAATAGTTGTGCACCAGGGACTTGGTGTTGCCCAGCCCGACCTGGACGTGGAGCTTGACCACATCAGGTACATTCCCGATACACATGTTGGGAAGTAGTTGGGTCCTCTGGACCATTACTGCATGGATTAGAATCAAGCTGTTGTTGGCGAAGTGACGAGCCCATCTCCTGCCTGGTCAAGTACTCTCGCCCGCAAAATGTACAGTCTGAGGACCGTGGCCAGAGACGCCGAGATAACATCTCGGGTAAGTAGTTTTTTCCTTCTCATACTTTTCCGAGTTTACAACTCTTAGGCTTCGAGATAAATGTACATCCACCTAGTCCTCGAGATTTGGGTCGACTAAATGACACTCGACCGAGTTAAAATTACTCGGCCCGAATCTTCACAACTTTATCACTAATACCGCATCTTTTCAGGTTTTCACTCAGACCCGAGCAAAGCTCTTCTAGAGGCTCCTGTGGGCACACCGGGATCTTGGCGAGCACAATCAGCGCCTGCAAACAGATCTGGGAGGCAAATGTACATTTTTATCACCGAGATATCGTGTATGCTTTGTATTGCATCGATTCATTAACTCATATCTTCTTTTGCCGCACACAGCCATGCTGCAGCATCAATTGATTGACTCAGTAACCAAGATCTTGGCGCTCGAGAGTAAATCATTTTCCTCACTTGTATATTCGATTCATGCATTTTATTGCTTGCTAACCTTGTTATCCTAACGCAGGTGAGCACAAGGCCTTTGTTAAGCAGCACTAGGATTGCCTTACCCTGGCGGAATCAGCACATCAGCTGACTGACTGCGAGACCAAGTTCAAGGATGAACTCCAAGTAGAAAAGGCCGAGGTAACTCGGCTGAAGGCCGAGCTTGCCGAGATTAAGAAGGAGAAGGCCGAGATCGAGAAGACCAAGGCCGAGTTAGCAGAAGCCGCAGCCACCGAGAAGACTCGTCACGAGGAGGAGATCCGACAGCTCAAAGAGAAGTACTCAGAATCCGAGTCTCGCGGCACTTCCCTCCAGACTGAACTGGATTTACTGAAATCCAACGGTGACAAGTGGCTTACAGAAACTCGTGAGGCTCAAAATGGGGCTGAAAAGTGAGTATCTCCCCTCTTCTTTGTTTCTCCCACCTTCATACTCCGGCAGTTGGACTTATCTTGATTAACTTGTACAACTTACTTTGTAGAAACGTTTTCCCACTCTAATGCTGCTGCAGAAAGATCCATCAAGAAGGCCCGAGACACAAGGCTCCAAGATGGGGGCGTTGTGACTGAAGAGATGGCCCACGAAGACCACTTAGTATTACTCATAGCCCGGGTCACCCCACCCAAAGCTGTTGGTTCTGATCTACTGGATGCGGCCATCCAAGTGTACAAAGTTCTCTGGCTGGGTTGCAAGGTCCCAATGGTGATTGCCGAGTTAGCATAGTGGCTCCAAGGCACCGAGAAGCGGCTCCGAGAGTGGTGTTTCTCCTCTGCCCGAGCTGGAGCAGACGAAGTTTTGTGCTTCCTTCTATCCTGGTACGAGGGTGTGGATCTCGAAGTGCTGAAGACTATGCGCATCGGGTCGAAGTAGACCAAGGACAAGGATCACATTGCGCTTCGCAAGGCCGCCGCATAGAGACTCGCATCTTATGCCCAGACTAAGAAATTCATTGAGGCCCCGGAAGGCAAAGATGATGAAGACGTGGAGGAAGATGATCAATCCAGGGAGGAGGAGGAAGACTCGGAGGAAGAGTTTGAAGAAGAGATCGAGGCAGAGACCGACTCGGCTGATAACACCGAGTCCAGATCCACGACCAAGATCGCCACCGAGACACCTACCTCGGCAGGCACCAAGACTGCTCCAACTCCGCCCACCAGCACTTCAAGAAATGATGCTCCTATTGATCCAGATCCTTATGACATGGTTGCCTAGTTTTCACTTAAACACTTCAACTTATTAGATCCCCGGGATACCGGGTGGATATGTAATGAATACATTTATGCCTTTTGCCACTTCTTAAGTTATTTGGAATATTTGAACGAGATTTGCTAAATGTCGGATCGTTCTAGTTTAAGTCCCCGAGTATATTTTCGTGCCCACTTAGCTTTTCATCTCAGCTCTTGCCTACCACTTGTGGTTTATTGACAGCGAGTCACAAGATTTTGAAAACCTAGTTTACAGTACTTACAACTTTGAGAAAAAACATAGAACCATTCCACACTTAGCCGAAAATAAGATAACAGGCTTCTGTCGATTTGCTAGTTCTTTCTTTCCCTAGACGCCTTTCATGTGTAAATTGACCGTTAGCTTGTTCTCTTGCTATCCATGAAGCCGGGTTTTGGACAGCAGCTGAGTCGAAGAGTTGGCTCTTAGGTTTATACACAATACTAGGCCGACACAGGAAATTCCAAGATAGCCAACCGACATACAACAAAAAAAAAATTCACACAAACAGGGTTAGGCAAAGGCAGCCCCTGGTTCCCTCCTCGGGGTGCCGACATTTCATAACTCGGTAGAGAAATACATACATTGCGTCCTTAAGAATGAAAATGACGAAGGAGAGCTACATTCCAGGGGCGTTTAGTTTCTTCTCCGGATCTGTCCATCTTCTTCTTCTCCTGTTCCTGAGCATCTATAAGATAGTATGCATCATTATGGAGAGCCTTGCTCACAATGAATGGTCCTTCCCATAGATGAGAGAGTTTATGCATCCCGGTTGTGCGCCGCACAAGCCTAAGCACCAAATCTCCTTCTTGGATCACCCGAGGATTCACCTTCCGGCTATGATAGCGTATGAGGTTCTGCTGATACACAGCTGATCTAGACAGAGCCAACTCTCGTGCTTCTTTGAGCAAATCGACATCATCTTCTCAGGCTTCTTTAGCCGCTGCCTCTGTATACAGATTCACTCTTGGCGAGTCATGTTCTATGACGGTTGGCAAAGCTGCTTATGCTCCATACACAAGGAAGAATGGCGTGTAGCTAGTGGAGCGATTCGGGGTAGTCCTTAGACTCCACATCAGTGCGGGTAACTCATCCAGCCAATATCCAGGGGTCCGCTGCGGCAGCTCAATCAAGCGAGGTTTTATCCCGGACCGAACCATTCCATTGGCTCTTTCAACTTGCCCATTTGATTCCGGATGTGCGACTGACGCAATGTCCAGTTGGATTCTCTTCTCTTTACAAAACCGAGCAAAAGCTCCCTCAGCAAAGTTGGTTCCATTATCCGAGTTGATACCATGTGGGTAACCATATCTCATAATTATTTCCTTCAGAAATGTCACAGCTGTGTGCCCATCACACTTCCGAATTGGCTTCACCTCTATCCACTTTGTAAACTTGTCCACCATGACTAACATGTGAGTCATGTTACCTCGGGCTGGGTTGAAAGGCCCCACCGTGTCCAAGCATCATACTGCAAATGGCCAGGTGATATGAATTGTCTTGAGTTCTGAAGCTGGCATATGGATCTTGCTGGCATGTCTCTGGCACCCATTGCACTTTCTGACTATATCTTGTGATTGTTGCAAGGCAGTGAGCCAAAAGAACCCATGACGGAATGCTTTCTTCACTAGATCTCTGGAGGATGCATGATGTCCACACTCTCCCTGATGAATATCCTAGAGGATCTCTTGCCCCTCTTATGATTCTACACAACATTGGAGCACGCAGGTGGTACTTCTCTTGTATAACTCTTTGTTGATGATGGTGTAGCCCTTGGACCTTCTCTGTATCTGCCTAGCCAATACTTCAGTACTTGGAAGGGTGCCATCCACCAGGTATGACATTATTGCTTGCGCTCATACTGGTACAGGACGAGAAGCAAAGATAGGCACATCAATCTCCATAGCTTCAACCGACATTGAAGGATCCGGCATAAGGACGAGTCCCCGAGTTCTGCAGAGCAGTCCTCGAGTTAAGGAGAGCAGTCCACGAGTTCTCCCAAGAAGTCCCCGAGTTCTCCAAGACGCACCCCACATCTACCTCCGTCGGGACAGCTTCAGGTTCCGGATTGACCGGGACAAAGATTGGATCGGATTCCGGCGAAGGCTTGATGGACGGCTTCCGAAGATGCTCCAGAGAAATTCCAGCCGGGATAGCTTGCCGAGATGAACCCAATTTGGATAGTATGTCTACAGCCCCATTTTCTGCTTAAGGTATATGGTGAAACTCGAACCCATCAAAGTATCCGGAGATATTCTAGACATGGAACTGATATGACGCCATATTGGCATCCAACGCATCCCAATTAACAGATGCTTGCTGAATCACAAGATCTGAGTCACCGTAGCACACTATTCGGTGAATGCAAATCTCCTTGGCCATTTTCAGTCCATGGAATGGAGCCTCATATTCGGCAACATTGTTAGATGCAGAAAAATGAATTTGCAATACATACTTTAGCTGATCATGCTTGGGTGAGGTAAGTACAACACCTGCACCGAGACCTTCTTTCGCCTTGGAGCCATCAAAATACATCTTCCAGATATTAGATTCCAGCAATGGTGGCTCATACTGCATCTCAGCCCAATCAACCAAAAAAAATGCCAGTACTTGGGATTTGATGGAATCTCTCCTTGCATACATTGGAGTATAAGTAGCTAGCTCAATAGCCCACTTGGCTACCGAGCCACTTGCATCCTTGTTTCCCATGATCTCCGAGATAGGTGCGGTGCTCACTACCGACATTGGATGCTCCTGGAAATAATGCTTGATCTTCTTGGCCGCCATATGTAATCTTCTGATAGTGGGGTTAATTTTGCTTGGAGTTGGAGATCGCCTCACTGAGATAGTATACCGGCCTCTGCATAGATTTTCCTTCCCCTTCTCGTTCTGCCACTACTACCGCACTGACAACTCAGTTGGTAGCTGCAATATAGAGCAACATCGGCTCTGTGGGAAGTGGAGAGGCCAATATTGGGGCAGAACTTAGCATCGTCTTCAGATATCAGAAAGCCGCGTCAGCCTGCGGGGTCTAGCCAAATTTGTCCGTCTTCTTCATCAAATGGTATACGGGAAATGCTTTCTCCCCAATTCTCCCAATGAACCTGCTGAGAGATGCCAGGCACCTAGTGAACCTTTGCACATATTTTAGAGATCTCGGCAGGGACGTGCTTTAAATTGCACTTATCTTGGATGGGTTGGCCTTGATACCTCGGCTAGACACGAGGAAACCGAGTAACTTCCCTGCCGGCACACCAAATGTACACTTGGACGGGTTTACCTTCAACCGGAATTTCCGCAGGTTTGCGAATGTTTCTCGGAGATCATCCAGAAGAGTGCTCTTCTCCTTGGACTTGATGACAATATAATCCACATATGCCAGCACATTTTTGCAAATTTGTTCGTGCAAGCATTTCTGCATGCACCTTTGATAAGTAGCACCGACATTTCTCAAACCAAAGGTCATAACAGGATAGCAATAAGCCCCGTACGTGGTAATAAAACAATCCTTATTTGATCAGTCGAGTTCAAAGGTATCTGGTGAAAACGGGAATAAGCATCTACAAACGACAACAGCTCACACCCAGCCGTGGAATCGATCACCTGATCTATCCGCGGCAACGGAAATGGATCTTTAGGACATGCCTTGTTTATATTTGTGTAATAAATACACATACGCCACACTACGGCCACCATCGGGTCATCCTTCTTCTTCTCTACCAGGACCGGGTTAGCCAACCAGTCCGGGTGCAGCACCTCCATGATAAAGCCACTTGCAAGCAGCCTTGTGATATTGTCACCTATTGTTTTTCTTCTCTCTACAGCGAAGCGTCGCAGAGTCTGCTTCACCGGCTTAGCATCCGGTCTCACATGCAGCGAGTGCTCAACAAACTCCCTTGGAACACCCGGCAGGTCCTGATTCGACCATGCAAAGATGTCCCGATTCTCTCAAAGGAAGTGGATGAGCTCGCTTTCCTATTTGTCCTCCAACCCGGCACCAATGATGGCTACATGCTCGGGGAATCCCGAGACAATCAGCACCTTCTTGATCTCCTTGGAGGCCTAGAATGTGGCGCTCTGGTGCGGGTTAGTCATATTTGGTATCCCGAGTTGAGCAGACTGAGCCAAGGCCACCACCTCATGGATCTTCCTCTTCTCGGCCGCAATGACCAGAGACTCGGCCAACCGAGATCCAGCTGAAGCACACTCCATAGAGCGCTTGTAGTTGCCCTAGATAGTGATAATGCCATTTGGACCTGGAAGCTTCATCTTCAAATAAGCCACATGAGTAAAGGTCATGAACTTGGCCAGTGCTGGCCTGCCGAGTAAGGCATGGTAAGGGCTCTCGAGGTCAACTACCTCGAGCTGCAGGCTCTCAGTGCGGCAGTTATCTTGGGTGCCAAACAACACATCTACCCAGACTTTGCCTATTGGTTCACAAGATACACCCAACACAATACCATGAAATGTAGTCCGGCTGGGCTGAAGCATGTTCTCGATGATGCCCAACTTCACCATAGTATCCCGGTACATGATGTTTATGCTGCTCCCATTATCAATGAGAACCCGGGTGAACTTGACATTTATGTCGGGCCCGATGAATGTCGGATCCAACACCAGGGCATAACCTCCCACATTAGGCATGACCTTGGGATGATCTGGTCGGGACCAAGTGATTTCCTGGTCGGACCAGTACATGAATTTCGACACAACCGACATCATAACATTGGCTTCCATAGCGCGCCTGTGCTAGCTCTGCTTGTCCTCCGGTTCAGTTATGAACACCATGTAGCTCTGATGGTGCTCTTGGTAATCATTTCAGCCTCTGCCACCGGCATTGTTGTTGTAGTTGTTGTTGTCATCGTCGTTGTTGTTGTTGTTTTTTTGTTGTTGTTATTGGCTCCCTGAGCCACTTGGTTCACATTTTCTCGCATCCTCTGATTATCTGCAGGCCTGGGGGGTGCTCTGATAACTTGAGTTCTTGGAGCTGTAAGCGGCAGAGGTGGAGGAGGAGGCAACTGGCCAAAACCCTCGCTCTTGATCCGGTCATACCAACTGCACTATCGGGTTGTGTAATTAGCCGGTCTGCTAGGGTGCTGAGTGTGATAGCTGCACGGCCCATCCCTCATAATCTCAAAGGTGAATCTCTGCTGATCATCCTAGGGCTTGTTCTGATCCACCCATGGCTTCTTGTTACTCTGGTTTTGTCCCCACTGGGGCCTATTGTTCTTCTGGCGCTAACTGTTGCCGGCATCTGGTTGATCCGGATCAACCGCAACAACATGGTTCGAGCCATACCGGAAATCCAGCCTATCATCTCTTCTCTTGCCCCAGAAATCATGGTGATCGTTCCTCCTGGAGGAACCAGGACCATCATTACCGGAATACCTCTTACTCGGCTCAACCGAGGTCAGCAAAGGCTGTGTCGAATCACCCAACGCATACATGTCGGTAATCTTGATTGTCTCGGCCAGAGTATTCGACATTTCCCTCTGCAGCCTCTACCAAAGCATGGTACCATGTCGGCACCCTTGTGCAAACCATGCAATAGCCTGGGACTCTATCACCCCTTCACAAGTGTTCCTCAGAAGACTCCATCTTGTCAAGTACTCTCGGTCAGTCTCATCTTCTCTCTGCCAGCACATGGAGAGTTGTTGAGGACGATTTGGCCTCCGATATGTGCTGGTGAAGTTGCTGATGAAGGTTTCGGAGAAATCCAACCATCAATCAATGCTATTTGCTGGCAAGTTATTCAACCAGATCCGGGCTGGCCCCCCCAACATCTGCGGCACATACCGCATGGCCTAGCGGCTATTGCCACCAGCAATGTGCACAACATTGACATAGTCATTTAACCAATCATCCGGCTTGGTGCTGCCGTCATATGTTCTTGTACCCCGGGCGAGCTGGAACTTCTGGACTGCTGGTTCCCTCATAATCTAGGTTCCAAAGCACAGTGGCCCGGGGGACCTTGCTCCTCCATCCTCTCTGACAGTTAGATCATGTCAAGCTTGTAATGGGCATCATTTGTCGACATCACTCGAGGTCCAGTCGACCAGCGAGTACTCCCTCATCCACCAACTGCTCATATCTCGGATATCCGGCTCTCTCCGTAGCCGAATAGCCATCATCATACCGATTATTCGCTGGAACATTTCCCTCTTACCGAATAGCAAGTCCGGCACCAGGCTGCTGCTGAGCCGAGTTTGGCACCGGATATCAAGATTGGACATTCCGGTTGGGATTATTCCTAGCCGGCTGAACTCACGCTGCACCTTGCCCACCTTGACCGACATTGCCTTGACCTTCATGACCATGAACGACATCGCCCTGTACAGCTAACTGTTTTTTTTTGCATCGGACGGGTGAAAGTGCATGGTTCCCCCATATGTGGTTTTGGTAATTAATGACAATCCTTATGGACTAATGTTTGCATTGAGTTATCTTTGTAGATCTTGTTCATAGGAAATAATGGAGTTCATGTGTTGAACTCTATTAGCTTCCTTGATGGCCATTGTTACATTCAAGGATTTATATGAAGAATGGTCATGGTTTGAGTTGAGCTTATTGCTAGTGTGTCTTGAAGAAAAGGATTAGGTGATCTTTCATTATCTTCTTCAAGACATCATCTTTAGAAGTGAGAAGCAAAGATACAAGGTTGATCAAGCAAGCGATCAACACACAAAGCTACAAGTTGTACCAAGTGGGATTGTGTATCTCATGGTATGGTAAGCAATTGTCAAATATAGCTTTGTGAACTAACCAATGATATGTGTGTGTCGCATCTCTATGTGTGGTTAGGTATCTTTCCATGGGCATGAACCAAAAGGAAGATTTCATATAGCCCATGGTCTATGTCGTCGTCAAGCGGTGTTTGTCATCTAGCTTGACGTGGAAGCTCAAGTGAAGCATCTAGAATATATCCTATGCTTGATGCTTGCCACCCTTTTGGAGATTGTAGCCTTGTGAAGATTTGCCGAAGGGTCTCTCCCATAATGGTGTATGGGGGAGCTAGTCTCTCCCATAATGGTGTATGGGGGAGCAACTTGCAAGTCTTCATCAAGCGGAGTTTGTGCTAGCAAGCGCAATCAAGAAAGAAGATCCAACTTGAGAGAGTCAAGATCGTCATCATCTAGCTCAAGTGGAATGCTCAAGGCAAAGGTATAATCTTGATAGGTTTTCTATTTTACCGGTCTCGTGTCTTTGGGAGACCGGGTTATAGGATAAATAGTCGTACTATCAAGAGGGGCTCTCAAGTGAGTAACTCGATCGAATCGTTATGGAGAGCTCAAACCTTTGCATACCTTGCATATCATCTTTCTTGGTTCTTATTTGGCTTTTGTCTCCTTTGGGTTTTAGTGCTTGTCGTGATCTTCATGACAAGCCTTGGTTTCTCGAAAACGGATTTCGTAAGAAAACTTTGTTGCGTTTTCGGTGGTGAAAATATTCCGTTCGTCTTTGAGAATGTTCCCACACCTTCCATGTGTGGTAACTTATCCATACTTTGAGGTATCAATATTTTCACCTTTTATTTGGATACTCCTTGTTATTATCTTTCCAATGCATTTGGACTCACCTAATTCGGAATTCATTCGCAAAAGTTATGTGAGTTTTCGTGTTGGAAGTTTTACCGGTTGTTCCTTTTAGAGAGGTTAAACCTTTCTATATTTGGTTTTAGTTTCCATTGTTGGGCAGTGATGTTTCTCTGCATGATCTTGTAGAGTTTTTCATTACGAACTCAACGAGCCAAAGATCATCAAAAACGGAGTCCGGACGCAAAAGTTATGAAGTTTCTAGTTGAGCCATTTTTCGGTACTGACATGAACCGGATTATTGGAAACCGGATTTTTCGGGGCATACCGGATATTCCGGTTTCGACGGATTTCAGACCAGTTTTCGCACTGGAGTGAACCGGATTATTTGATCCGGATTATTCACTTCGGACCGGATATTCCGGTCCCAAAATTCCTGCACAACGGCTAGTTCTTGTGGGGACCTATTTAAGGGGGCTTTCTTCCCCATTGGTCCCCAAGTCTTCCAAGCAAGTTTTTCTCCCTCTCCTCCACCATTGTTGACCTTGGAAAGCTTGCCCCTCTCCCAATCCCTCCTATGATTCTTGCATATCTTTGAGGGAGAAGGTAGAGGAGATCTAGATCTACATTTCCACCAATCCATCTTCCTTCTTAGTGAGGGAAACTTAGTAGATCTTGATCTTGGAGTTCTTGGTGTTTCTCCTCCATTGTTCTTCCTCTCTTATTCCCCCATAAGCATTTGTTGCTTTGTTGGAATTTGAGAGTGAAGGATTTGAGCACTTGTGCTCTTGCCATTTGCATCGGTTGCATCGGTTTGCTCTCTCCACGAGGATTCGTGGAAGTTGAAAGTTTGTGAGCTTGTTACTCTTGGGTCTTGGACCCTAGACGACTTGTGGTGTTCTTGGGAGCCTCCAATTGAGTTGTGGATGCGTGCCCCAAGATTGTGGTGACACCGAGAGCCTCCAATTGAGTTGTGGATGCGTGCCTCGGGTTTGAAGGTTGCCTATAGTGGAAGGTGACCTAGGCCTTTGTGGCGGAGTTCATCGGAGAATAGGGTGAGGCCTTTGTGGCATTGAGTAGGCCTTCGTGGTGAGCTCACACCCCTCCAACGAGACGTACTCCCCTTTGTGGGAGGAACTCGGGAATACATCTTCGTCTCCGTGTGCCTCGGTTATTTCTATACCCGAGCTTTTTACTTATGCAATTTACATTGTGATAGCCTTCGAGCTTGAAGTTATATATATTGCTATCACCTTGTTACTTGTCTTGCTTAGCATAAGTTGTTGGTGCATCTCGTTTTCCATAGAATATTTAGGTTGTTTGCTTGTTAATTTAAACACCTAGTTTATTTCCGCATTTAGCAAGCTTTAACCGGGAAAGTTTTATTCGCCTATTCACCCCCCCTCTAGGCGACGTCGTTGTCCGTTCAATTGGTATCAGAGCCTCGTCTCTCTTTATTAGGCTTTACATCCTAGAGAGTACGATGTCGTTTAGAGAAATAGAACATGATTCCGCTTTTGTATTCTATGGTAGAAACTTTGATGTTTGGAAAATTCGCATTCTTAAATTTCTTACGGACATGGGTCCAAAGTATGTTAAGAGAATTGTAGATATGGATTTTCCTCCTCCAAAGGATTCTCAAGATTTATCTTTAGAGGATAAGGAAAACTCTTATCTCGATACTCTTGTATCTAATGGTCTCTTGTGCTTTTTGAGCGATGTAGTCATTGAATCAATCAAGCCTTTTCGGAACGCTCATGAGCTATGGACAAAACTTCAAGATATATATGATGTGTCCAATATTATTGAGGATGATTGTTCTCCATCCACTTCCGGCCGTGATGAGTTCACATCTTTCTCCACTCCACCAACATGTGATTTGTCACAAGGTAATGATATGGTGAGTGGTGATAGAAATTGCATTGTGGATAGTGAATTTGCTATTGACTATACTTCATCTCTATCCCATTGCAATGATCTATCTTTGGACTTAATATCTTCTAGCACTCAAAATTCCATACATGCTAGTGTTGATAGTACTTGCATATCATGTAATAGTTGTTTAACTAAATCTCATGATGATATGCTTCCTATGTCTTGTTTTCATGAAAATAATGCTTCCATTTCCTCTAGTACTTGTGTGGCTAACAATGTAGAGAAATCCCATTTTTTTGTGGAACAAGACATGGACCTTAATGGCTCTTCTAGTATATCTTCATCATCGCCATCCATTTCTCATATGTGCCTTATGGCTAGGGATTCAAAGGTATCACCACCTTTGGAACCCACTACATCTTGTGATGATGAGGATGAGGATATATTTTATGGAGAGTTTGAGGACGAAGACTCTTTAATGGAGAAGGGTGAGTTGGTTCTTCTTGATCTCCCTAAAGGTAGTAAAGCTATCACTCCTTTTAGTGAAATATTGGCTTTTGCTATTTATAGCGCTAAAATCATTGAAAAGAAAGGTGAGATTGAAAGAAGTGATGCCAATGAAAAGGCATCCCTCACTATGTCTCTTGAGGAAGAGTATGAGCTCCGAGTTACTCTTGAGGAGAAACTTGAATCTATCGAGGAGCTCTATAATGAACAAATAGCCTATCTCACTAAAGCACGTGACCATACCAATGCTAAATATAAAGTGCTTAAAAATGAAAAGGTTCAATTTGTTGTTGGCAATGCTAATCTAATTGAGGAAAACTCTAGGTTAAATAATGAGCTTGCCAAGTTATCTTCTTCTATTTCTAATGATGCTTGTGCTACTAACTCCACATCTTGTGAAGCATCTATTTTGAAGGAGAATGTTGAGCTAATGACTAGCAAGTATGGGAAATTGGAAGAAAGTCATGAAAAGCTATCTAGCTCTCATGAGGATCTTCTAGAATCCCATACCAAGCTAAAATTAGCTCTTGAGGCTATCACTACAAAGGTAACATCTTGTGAGCCTCATATGGTTGCTAGCACAATATCTTCTAATAATGCTATATTGACTTGTGCTAGTATTAGTAACTCATCCTCTCATAATGTTTCTACATCTTGTGATGAGTTGCTTTCATTGCCTTGTTGCTCTAACAATGAAGCATCTACTTCCTCTAGCTCTTGTGTTGTTTCTAACCATGTAGAGGAAAATAAAGAGCTCAAGGCCCAAGTCACTTCTTTGAAGAAATACTTGGAAAAGTGTCATGAAGGGAGTTCCACACTTGACAAGATGTTGAGAGTGCGAAGACTTCCCAATGACAAGAGTGGACTTGGATTCAACTCCAATATCAAGAACAAGTCCATTATTGACAAGAAGAAGGGCCAAGAACAAGAAAAAGATTCGGCCAAGATTATTTGCTTCAAGTGCAAGATTTAAGGGCACCATGTTAGATCTTGCCCTTTGAAGAAGAAGCCTCTTAGTGAGAAGCAACTAGGGAAGCGGCCTCTTGTTCAATCTCATGCTCAACCACGAGTTGAACAACGGCCACCTCCTAACAAGACTCAAGCCAATGCTCCTCTTGTTGAGAAGCCTATTGAGAAGAGAGAAAATAGTCGATGTTGCTACCTTTGTCGCAAGAAGGGACATTTTGCTTCTTCATGCACTAATGGTACATTATCCAACCCTATCCTTGTTGATGATGTTTATTCTATTAGGAAGGATAATGTGGGCAATGTGTTTGCCAAGTATGTTGGTACTCCAAGTGGTGTCAAGAAAAGAACCATTTGGGTTGCCAAACCTATTGTGACTAACCTCTTAGGACCCAACTTGGTTGGGTACCAAAAAGCTCAAACTTGATCAATAGGTGGTGATGGAAGGCATTGGAGACTTGGCTATCTCATGAAGAATTAAGGGATCTTCATCATTTATATTTCCACAAGCCAAGTCACTTGGATTATATATATCTCTTACCCAATGTTCCTCCAAGCGGTAACTTGTATTTAAATCTATATTCATTGAAAGTTGCTTGCTCCCTTGCATATGTTAGTTTTGTTTCTAGCATGTGTTTGTATATATTGTGCTTCCTACTTACCTATCTTGAGTAATCTAGTTATGTTTGTTGGTTTGCACTCCATGTGCTTGTGTTCTTTGTGTTGAGCCTTCATTGCTTTTATTGCTTATCTTAGTTGGCTCTTTGGGAGATTAATGGACTATCCCATTTTGGGGGAGTAATATGCTTTGCACTTTACTATCCTAAAATGTGTGTACATGAGGAATACCACTTAGTGTTGATATATCAATATTATCTAGTCTCTATGTGGTATGTCTTTTTCATGAGAAATTCAATTTCTAAATGTCCATTAACTTTCTCTTGTTGGATTTATTTTTGCCTCTTGTTGTTTTCAATGGATTATCACATTATGGGGGAGTAATAATCTATGTGCATATTACAAGCCTAGAAAATGTGAACATTTGAGGTATTGCCACCTAGAGTTGATATTGTTAATTATCTTGTTCCTTTGTGGCATGTTTCTCAAACAAGTTCCATATTTGCTTAAAATATCTTGTGTCTATCTTCTTTGGTATCTTGTTTGTTAGAGAGTTTCTTGTTGCCTTGCTATTCGGTTTTTATTTGAAGACTTCAAGAATCTCTATCTAAGCATGTTTTTTTTCTATCTTTTACCACATGCTTATGTTTTGTGAATATGATTGTGAACAAATATACCACCGAGAAATATCTCCATTCATCTCTTGTCTTTGACAAGTTATAATAATTTGTGGTAAAGTTTCTTGATCATATTTACTTTGGCCATTGCTCTAAAATTTGCCGTATTTCTTGCCAAGGATTTGTTTGGTTCAAACTCCTTTGTGTCTTCCTTGGTCTACTCAAAATTTGTTTTATGCTTTCTTGAGTTAGGAAAAACAATGATCCCATACTTGTGCACTTGTGTTCAAAGTCATATTTCTTTGGGTTGCACTATTCTTGGGGAAGCTATCCTACATCGAGTAGATCACCATTCTTTAAATTGGTATTGCATCTTATTGGTTTTATTTAAACATGACTAGTGTTTGAATAATATATATGGAGAGTAATGATTCCATTGTGTGCATTTGTATTCAAATGCAAGATCATAAATAATGCACTATTATTGGAAGAACTATCCTATATGCGTTTGAACACTTGTTGCCTTTAAATTTGTTTGTTATCCCAATGACTTGTCTCTTTGGAAGACAAACACTTTTCGTCTTGGTACTTTGTGTGCTATCATGAAAAGTGTAGAGGGTTTGTTCACTCTTTTATGTTTTTTTGGTATTCTCTCTATGTTGGTTTCCTCAATCATGTGTTGATTTGGGTTTTGATATATTTTGGACAATTCTCTTTCTTTTCACTCTTGTGAGTGGCTTCTTGGTTTAATTAGTTCTTTGTCCAATTTGTATCTTGTTTTGGTTCTTGAAAGTTTTGTGCATGCATATTTACTATATATATCTTTTGGCATGCTTACTTTCGTTGATCCAATATATAGGATAAACTCCATCAAATCCTAAATGGCTAAGATGTGCATGAAATTCAAATTCATATTAATATGCACATATTTACTTGGAGTTTGTCCTATGTATTGTAGTTGTTCTAACTACTTCGGACCCAATGAGTGTGGGTACCATTTTGTACTTGAATTTTGTTTTTAGGTACAATGGAGATACATTGGTTGCTTGCTTCATTCATAAGGAAGGTGTTCTCACCATGGTATTATAGGATTCAAGCTTCGATGATTATCAAACTCGCATCCTCTTCATCACCAATGTCGTCTCGATAACAAGTATCTATCTCATGCATACATTTCTAGCTTTCAACCTTGTGTAGGTTGCTTCTTTGCATGATTTCCCTTTGTTGCATTTCTTTTGGTTCTTGCAAATGTCTTTTCAAAAACATCTTTATTGCAACCATGAGTAAGCCGGGATGATTACATACTAAGGGGATATTTATAGTCATTTTCATGATTCACCAATCCCGAGTATATTAATCTAGCAACTTCTACTTGAAGTCTCTCATATGCAATATTGATGAATTCTCAAAAACCATTTGAATCTTTTGTGATATGCGTTACCTTTATCGAAGCATTCCAACTATCACTTTTCCCTTGTGATATTTGTGATGCTTTGATGAGTTTTATGTGTTCATCTATATCCCCTTAAGATTAAACTAAGCTTAGTGCTTTGCTTTCAAGCAAAAATCTTATTGGTATATTAATGAACCTCTCTTGGATATCATGTTCTTCACCTTTGTACCTATTTTGTGTGTGCATGTTTCTTTGTGGATATATATCTTTGTGATTGTTGTTCACTTAGAAACTTATACACACGATAATAGTTACATCTTTTATTGATATTCTATCTCTTTAGTGACCACTTTTTATTGCTTTATATTCCTTGGTGGTTCCTAAAGGAACAAGCTTTGCTTTTGTTTTGGTATTCCTTTTGCATCTTAATAAGCTTGTGGACCTATGTGTTTTATCATTTGATGGTTTGTGTGTATGGGAAAGACATGATATGCACTATGTGCCTCCTATATTGAAAGACTATGTTGATGATTCTATCATCCTATTAGTCTCCTAAAAATGTTTTTCCTTGTCACACACATCTATTTCGGTTGAGTAAGTCTTTATTTGTCACTTCTTGATCTTCATTGCTCAACTTTTGTTTGTTTGCAAGTTGCTTTGCTTCATTTCCAATCTATTCGCTTGCACTTGTTTGTGTTCAAAATTATCTAGAAGGGAGTGATGATTCCATGTTGTGCACACTATATAGTAATTCAAATCTAACATTGTGCATGTACCTTGGGGAGTTCCCTATTGATTTTCTAGAACACTTGGTTGATCTTATCAAAATATTGATTTTGGTCAATCGGTTTTTCGGATCCTTTGGTTGGTTGCTTCTTTGTGAAAGTATCCTTCAATTTGATTTTTCTTGTAAATCTTTGGATCCTCAATATAGTTTGATCTCCCTCCATCTATTCATAGATGGAGATATGCACTTGTTTTCACTCATATCATGAGGAATGCATACACTTTGGGGGAGCTCTTACTATATTGGCCTTCTAACCTTTTTGCCCATTTCGGCAATGGATGCCAATGGGGGAGAAGTTTAGAGGGTTTAAGGGAATTTGGTTTATGCTTTAGTTTCGTTCTTAAGCATTTGCCTTTCCATGCTATTGCATCCTTGCTCTTGTTTAGCATGTTTGCTTCATTCATCATATAAACCCTCGTAAAAAGGGATTGTCATCAATTACCAAAATGGGGGAGATTGAAAGTGCATGGTTCCCCCATATGTGGTTTTGGTAATTAATGACAATCCTTATGGACTAATGTTTGCATTGAGTTATCTTTGTAGATCTTGTTCATAGGAAATAATGGAGTTCATGTGTTGAACTCTATTAGCTTCCTTGATGGCCATTGTTACATTCAAGGATTTATATGAAGAATGGTCATGGTTTGAGTTGAGCTTATTGCTAGTGTGTCTTGAAGAAAAGGATTAGGTGATCTTTCATTATCTTCTTCAAGACATCATCTTTAGAAGTGAGAAGCAAAGATACAAGGTTGATCAAGCAAGCGATCAACACACAAAGCTACAAGTTGTACCAAGTGGGATTGTGTATCTCATGGTATGGTAAGCAATTGTCAAATATAGCTTTGTGAACTAACCAATGATATGTGTGTGTCGCATCTCTATGTGTGGTTAGGTATCTTTCCATGGGCATGAACCAAAAGGAAGATTTCATATAGCCCATGGTCTATGTCGTCGTCAAGCGGTGTTTGTCATCTAGCTTGACGTGGAAGCTCAAGTGAAGCATCTAGAATATATCCTATGCTTGATGCTTGCCACCCTTTTGGAGATTGTAGCCTTGTGAAGATTTGCCGAAGGGTCTCTCCCATAATGGTGTATGGGGGAGCTAGTCTCTCCCATAATGGTGTATGGGGGAGCAACTTGCAAGTCTTCATCAAGCGGAGTTTGTGCTAGCAAGCGCAATCAAGAAAGAAGATCCAACTTGAGAGAGTCAAGATCGTCATCATCTAGCTCAAGTGGAATGCTCAAGGCAAAGGTATAATCTTGATAGGTTTTCTATTTTACCGGTCTCGTGTCTTTGGGAGACCGGGTTATAGGATAAATAGTCGTACTATCAAGAGGGGCTCTCAAGTGAGTAACTCGATCGAATCGTTATGGAGAGCTCAAACCTTTGCATACCTTGCATATCATCTTTCTTGGTTCTTATTTGGCTTTTGTCTCCTTTGGGTTTTAGTGCTTGTCGTGATCTTCATGACAAGCCTTGGTTTCTCGAAAACGGATTTCGTAAGAAAACTTTGTTGCGTTTTCGGTGGTGAAAATATTCCGTTCGTCTTTGAGAATGTTCCCACACCTTCCATGTGTGGTAACTTATCCATACTTTGAGGTATCAATATTTTCACCTTTTATTTGGATACTCCTTGTTATTATCTTTCCAATGCATTTGGACTCACCTAATTCGGAATTCATTCGCAAAAGTTATGTGAGTTTTCGTGTTGGAAGTTTTACCGGTTGTTCCTTTTAGAGAGGTTAAACCTTTCTATATTTGGTTTTAGTTTCCATTGTTGGGCAGTGATGTTTCTCTGCATGATCTTGTAGAGTTTTTCATTACGAACTCAACGAGCCAAAGATCATCAAAAACGGAGTCCGGACGCAAAAGTTATGAAGTTTCTAGTTGAGCCATTTTTCGGTACTGACATGAACCGGATTATTGGAAACCGGATTTTTCGGGGCATACCGGATATTCCGGTTTCGACGGATTTCAGACCAGTTTTCGCACTGGAGTGAACCGGATTATTTGATCCGGATTATTCACTTCGGACCGGATATTCCGGTCCCAAAATTCCTGCACAACGGCTAGTTCTTGTGGGGACCTATTTAAGGGGGCTTTCTTCCCCATTGGTCCCCAAGTCTTCCAAGCAAGTTTTTCTCCCTCTCCTCCACCATTGTTGACCTTGGAAAGCTTGCCCCTCTCCCAATCCCTCCTATGATTCTTGCATATCTTTGAGGGAGAAGGTAGAGGAGATCTAGATCTACATTTCCACCAATCCATCTTCCTTCTTAGTGAGGGAAACTTAGTAGATCTTGATCTTGGAGTTCTTGGTGTTTCTCCTCCATTGTTCTTCCTCTCTTATTCCCCCATAAGCATTTGTTGCTTTGTTGGAATTTGAGAGTGAAGGATTTGAGCACTTGTGCTCTTGCCATTTGCATCGGTTGCATCGGTTTGCTCTCTCCACGAGGATTCGTGGAAGTTGAAAGTTTGTGAGCTTGTTACTCTTGGGTCTTGGACCCTAGACGACTTGTGGTGTTCTTGGGAGCCTCCAATTGAGTTGTGGATGCGTGCCCCAAGATTGTGGTGACACCGAGAGCCTCCAATTGAGTTGTGGATGCGTGCCTCGGGTTTGAAGGTTGCCTATAGTGGAAGGTGACCTAGGCCTTTGTGGCGGAGTTCATCGGAGAATAGGGTGAGGCCTTTGTGGCATTGAGTAGGCCTTCGTGGTGAGCTCACACCCCTCCAACGAGACGTACTCCCCTTTGTGGGAGGAACTCGGGAATACATCTTCGTCTCCGTGTGCCTCGGTTATTTCTATACCCGAGCTTTTTACTTATGCAATTTACATTGTGATAGCCTTCGAGCTTGAAGTTATATATATTGCTATCACCTTGTTACTTGTCTTGCTTAGCATAAGTTGTTGGTGCATCTCGTTTTCCATAGAATATTTAGGTTGTTTGCTTGTTAATTTAAACACCTAGTTTATTTCCGCATTTAGCAAGCTTTAACCGGGAAAGTTTTATTCGCCTATTCACCCCCCCTCTAGGCGACGTCGTTGTCCGTTCAACGGGTCATAGACTTGCATCTACTTGTTCTTTCCGGAGTTCACGCTCCATACATATCCTCCGCTGAGATGAGGGGAAGAAGCCTGTCCGCCGAATTTACCACCTCCAGAATGAACCACCTGCGATGTAGCTACACCCGGGTTTGCCTTCCGGAATGTCTCATTTTCTCTGTTAGCCGAACGAACAAGTTCATTAACTCGGTCATGTTTCCTAGTCCTAGCTTCACCGAATAAGTTGGGTAACTCGGTTGCTGCTGCCTCTGCGGCTCTAAGGTTCTTAGCAGGAGAGCTATACTTGGGCTTACCGGCAGAAACAACACTAACAGATCTACTAGTTATAGAATTTGCATCCTTAGCTAACTCGGCATTGAGGGCTCTGCCTCTGTTACGCACATCATCTATGAGACTAGGGTTCTCCCCAACCGGGGTAAAACCATGAGCTTTGTTATACTCACGGAGATCAATCTCGAACTCCTGCCTGACGCAAGACATCTTGTCGGCCTCCCTCAATATGGTCTGCCGCTGCTCCTCCAGGTGAGCCTGCACCAGTGTCAAATCCGTACCGGGAGCCACCGGCACAACCAGCTTCTCGATGATGTCGTGGAAAGGAGCCGGCCTTGGGGTTGCAGTAGAAGGGTCTGCATAATCCGACTGATTCTCGGGCCTCTCCAGTGGCTTGAGCGCCGACCGAGTAGACTTGACACCGTCATCGGTATCATCGGCTGCACCTTTTCCCGCTCCATCAGCAAGCGAGGTCATCATTACCTCCACGCTGTCTGTGAGGCGATCGATACACCGGTAGCGGACCGCGCGGACTGCAAGAGGATCCGCAGTCGCCCGCGTTGTAGATGACGAAGTTGAACGAGTCGAATCTGTGGACAAGGCCACAAACCACGCGCTCGCCCGAAGGAAGGAGGGATCCCGTCCGGATAGAAACCCCAGCCAGCGCTGCTGCTGGCCCCATGGTGGGCGTCAACTGTCGTGGTGGTGTCACAGCAGATGCCATTGGATGGCTTAAGGTTGGGGCCGATGGACACTGTAGGTATCCGGGGAGCGATTGCGTGCTAAGAAGCATGCTCAGGAAACTGCAAACACACCGATATACCCAGTTTCAGGGCCCTCGTTAGGAGGTAACACCCCTACTCCTTCTTGTATGTCTCAATATATGTGGGTAACCGAGTTACAAAGGTGTTCCTTAAGCTCACCTAGCTAAAGGAAGGAGAAGTTGTGTCTCTCTCTTTTCTGTCTAAGGGTGGAATAATGAGCTACTGGGATCGTCCCTCGCGCGGGAGTGGTGTGGCCACCTAATATACTGGTGGTCTCTGAAAGGAAGTCCAGAGTTGGGCCAAAGCTACAGTGGCATATTGCAAGCCGTAGAGCATGATGCCGAATGTCTCCTCTGCGGCTTGTACTGTGTGTCCTGCCCCCTCACTCAGAGACAGGACATGGCCTCGCCCATACCTCTGTACCGTGTCCATGTACGCTCTGTGTCACTCGCCTAGTAAGTTGAACCATGTGCTTGTACTCTTCCGCGATCTCAGGGATACGCCTGCTCCATTAGCGTTGGTCCGGGATAACTAGCTCTTCCCCTAACCCGGTTTCTCCAAGTATAACTCGGATAACCCGGGGAAATATCCACATACTCGTACCGACATCTCTTATGTCGGTCAACATATGCCAGTTGGGAACTTAACCCGGTCAACATTAACTCGGTGTCCACTACTTGGACACCATTTTACACCAAGCATGACCCTACCCGGGGTAACCCCGTGACATGCAACAACAACAATGAAATTTGAAGATTCAACCCTTTGCTTTGACTAGCCCTATTGACTGTTCTGACAATTGTTTGAAAGAAATCAAAGAAGCTGAAGAAAAGTTAAAAGAAAAGGCAATTCTTCCGCATGATTTGTTTTATGTGTACTAGTTGTCATCGAAAATGTAATGGAATGCGAAAACATTTGAATTCTTCAAAAAACCTATCATATAAAATCATTCATGAGTTTTAATCCATATGACTAAGGTCTTGGCAATATTCATGGCATAGTTCATGATAATTTTCCCAGAATTATCACATAGGTGAATCTTGGAATGCCAAACAAATTTGCCAAAGGTAGTTTTCAACTTAAAAAACATTTTTTGTTTTAAGTTTTCCATGACAGTGCAATGAGTATGGTGTAAAATGGTTCCATTCAATTTTCCGCTACATTATGTGCTCCTCGGCATCTCATATTAGATATCTTTGTTGCAGGGTTGGTAGCATAGTAGTGGGCCATTCCGGAAGGCCTTATCGACCACGCACAATTGGTTTTACAAGTGGGCATGTGAACGTCCTTGTTTGTGGGGATATTCTTAGTATCTCTATTAGGACCGGGTCAGCGGCACGAGTCGTAGAGGGGGTCGCCGGCCTGTCGAGACAGTGGTGGGGAGACCATCCTCAGGGTTGGTCCATCTTTACTTCGGCATCTGCTCCTGTGATTGCAGCACGAGAAGGTGGCGAGGGGTGGTGAGATGTCAAGCGATATAGAGAGGAAAGTGACGGTGGTGGTACCTCAATCCATCCAAGATAACAAACGAATAAGAACACTCACGTGCTCACAAAGTGATTCGACAAATAAAGTGTTTTGGTATCATAATTCTAAACCGACAAAGGAGTTTTACTTTAGGGAAAAAGTCATGTTCCTCATAAGGACATGCGCCGGCTTTTCCGCTCCCTCCTACTCAGCACCATGTCTAGCAAAAACTTGAGCTGCTCCCCATGGCTAGCTGCTGCACCTTGCATCGCTGCGCTCCCCTCAAGCTCTGGTCGTCGTGCCCGGCCGAGCAACCGCCAGCGCGTCACCGGCGAGGTTCCCTTTTTTTTTTGCTACAGTAGCATACATATTTTGCTACAATTATTATCCGGATTTAGCATAGTAGTATAAATTGTTTGCTACAGTGTCTCCGACGAGGTTTCCGCCAAAGTCAATTTTTTCTACAATAGTACTTTTTTTTTGCTATAACTGTTTTATGTTTTTGCTATAATACTACTAAGGGTTTGCTACAAAATCTCTGGCGAGTTATACGTTTGACGGATATTTTTTAATTTTTTGTGTGAAAGGAGTTTTTTGCTACAATAACTTAATTTTTTATTTTAATATTTTAATGGTTTTTTTCATATAAAAAGCGGGATTTTGGAAGGATTCCGGGATTTGCTACAATAGTACAAATTTATTTAATGAACCATTTTTTCTCGTAGTAGCAAAACTGGGATTTGAGATTTGATTTAGACACGTTTCAGCTCCTAGATACGGAGAACTTTTTCTGCAAATACTCCGTAGGACGTCCTTTACTTTATGTCCCGATTGAATTGCTATTTATTTTTTTCCTCCGGGCGCGCTTGGCATGTCGTATTTTAGGCAAAATCCAGGTATATTTTCACGGACATCAGTACATCCCGCAAAAAATTCGGCAGCAGCTCTGTAAATGTTACGGCTCCGTAAATGTAAATTCGTGTGATAGCAGTCAAAATATGTGCTCCGACCCTTCAAAGTAACGCGGAGGGAAGAGACAAGCACGTGCGTTGGTATATAAAAAGAGGGATTGTGTTTGTTCGCTGACAAACTTTTGATGGATATATTTTAACATTTTTGTGAAGAGTTTTTTATTCCAAGGTTCAGAAGTCAGGCCTGGATGGCGTGTGCTCAGGCTTGTTCGGAATCCAATGATTCCCGTGCTGCACGCCGCGTGTTCCGATTGTCCTGTCCTCAGATCGGCCGGAGCGCACACGTTTGCAGTTCAAAGTGGACGGCAGGTGAATTCCCCAGACCCCGGCCGCATGCAGGTTGAATTAAACATTGCGAAGGTCGTTCTTAGGAGCATCTCCAACACTTGTACAAAAAAAAAAGGAGCATCTCTAACAGCCGCGCGCCAAATTTTTTAAGATAAAAGACTTAAAGCCTGGTTTTAAATTAAAAAAACCAATCGGCCACACGTTACAAGGTGTTGAGGAAGAACCTCTTACAAAGCAGACAAAAGACAAGCTAATACAAGTGCTACACATCGCCGAGCACCAGATCCCTGCGTAAGACGGCCAGCCTCAGGAGAGACAGAATCGGACCACCGACAAAGGAACACGACAAATGGCACCAAGCTTGACATCAAGAAGGATCGCAGGAGACGAAAGAGTAGAGCCTCCAAGAGAAGCCGCGCAGGAAGAAGAGGTGGATGCCGAGCATCGCAACGACGAGCGGAGACGGCGGCGGCGAGGACCGACCCTTGCGTAAAGCGGCCAGCCACCAAGAGGGGGCAGGATCAGACGGCGCCGCCTTGGGCGCCTCCACCAAGGCGCCGGGGCTCGAGAGCAACTCTTCGGAACGCCGGCTTCGGAAAGGCACCAACTTTACGCGCAAACAGCCATATCGGGGGAGGAGCTCTGCTCCAAGACGGCGCCTCCAAGGAGGTCACGAAGTAGGCGCCGCCACCGCTTGGTCTGGCAAGCACACCAGGGTTTTCACCCGGAGCACCAACATGGGAGGGCGGGGTGCAGCCACGACGTCGCCCACAAGAGGGAAAACGGCGCCCGAGAGCGTCGCCGACGCCGGTACCGACATAGTCCATAAAAGCTTTCGCTCGGCTCAACCCCGACCCACCCCAAGTTATGAGCCGCTCACTCCAAGATTGCCGAAGCGCCTCCAAGTCTGAATCTGGGCGAGGCCGGCACCCCGCCGGACCTCACCAGGGGCTCCCTAAACCGTCCGCCTTGCCGCCCTCATGGCCAAGCGACACAGCCAACACCACCACCACGAGGCTCGCCGACAAGCCTAACGGGCATCCACCACCCAGGGCCGCCGCCCCGTCTTCCAAACTCCCCCGAACTGACACGCTAGAGAGCAACACCATGGGGACCTGCAGAGGGACGACGCCGGCCACCGCACCAACCTACGGTAGCACCGCCACACCTCCATGGCATGGTCTCCAGATCCCCTGATCTGGCTGGCCGCACACATGGGGAGCACGGGCACATGCGGAGAGGGCCAGCAGAGGAGGACAAGGGAAGAGAGACGGAGGCTGCACCCACTGGAGCACCTGCCAACATACCTCTCCCAACCAGATCCGTTCGCGGCCAGATCCGCGCGCGCCCGCACCCCCACGGCCTCGCCGCGGCGCAAGAGGACAGGGCAGCGACGCCACGGAGAACACGGAGGATGAGGACGCCGACACCACCACACTCCAGCCAGGGCCACCCGCCACCTCCCAGTAGTCAGGCTCGGGAGCGCAAGCCCCCGCGAGGAGCACCAGCGCGCGGAGAAAGCCTCGCCGCCACCGTCCTCGAGGACGCGGTCTTGCCCGACGGCCGTCTCAGGTGGCGGCGGAGGCAGGGAAGCAGGGGGAGGAGGCGGCGGCGCTAGGGTTTCGACTGCTCGAGTCGCCCCAGAGAGGAGCGACGCGGGGGCGTTTTTTTTCCTTCGTAGTCGCTAAATTTTATTTTCAACGCCGGAAAGTGCGTTTTGCGCGCGGACGACGATTTTGGTTTAGCGGTCGCACTAAATTCTGGCGTGCGATACCGTTGCTCCAGCAGACGCGCGAGAAACACGAAAATATGATCAACAAATAAAGAAAAAATCGGAAAAATAAAGTTAAACTCGATTTCATTCGATTTCATTTGATTTCATCCAATAGTGCCACTCGATTGCGACTCTAAACTTAAACTTAAACTTAAATTTAAACTTATTTTTACTCCGAGTCGGAGTAGAACTCGGAGTCGTCGGTGTTGGCGCTGTCGGTGTCCGGCCAGTTGGCGTGGCCAACCGCCAGCTCCGCCTCGGCCTGCGCCTTGGCGACGCGTCGCCCCTCCATCTCCTCCCGGCGCTCGGCCGCCGGTTTCGCCTTTTGTGCCGCCGCCGATGCCGACAGCCGTTTGGCGACGACCTTGCGCGTCTGCGCGTCAGGCGCCCGCGCGACGCCGCCGACGGAGTTGGCCTGGGGCGCCATGAAGAGGCCGCACGTGATACCGACCGAAGGAGCGGCGGCGTCGGTGGAGGCGGCAAATCCAGGACTAGGGTTTGCGGCGACGGTGACGAGCGAGGGGTCGCGGAGGTAGGGAGGGGTCGGGGGGAAGTCGGAGCAGCCGTCCATCGCCGTAATTTCGCTGGCGGCGGCGCGGGAGGGGCGAGGGCGGGAGAGAGAGCGGGAGCGGCGGGAGATTTCAACGGCAGTTGGCGGATTCGCGCGCTCTGTGCTCTTCCCCGCGCGCTGGACGAGAGGTTGTAGGAATTGCGCCGACGGAACCGCTTTGGCCCGCGTGCTGGACGAATATCGCGCGCCGAAAAAATATCGTGCGTCCGCTGGAGCTGGCAAAACGACCCCGCGCGCGGCAAATGACCAGTATATCACGCGCGCCGCGTCTTTGCAGCCGCCGTTGGAGATGCTCTTATGGTCGATTATGCCCGCCAAGCCATGGTGAATAAAGAATGGTTTATTTGGTTCTCTCTGCCCATGTCTAGAGAAAAAAAAAAACTTGGCAGTTGAGTGGAAAGAAAAAAAAATGATGATTAGGCTCCACCTAAGATCCATGTGTACACCTTAAACATTGGAGAGTTCTTAAATTGCTATACCACATGTATTGAGCCCAGCTTACGACCTCCATTAAAAATAAGCATTAGAGAAACTTCATCTGCACTCGTTTAATTTGTATTCTAACAACTCTTTTGGTGTTCTTTCTTAGTTAGTTGGGCATGTGTCCGTAAATTTGGTAGCGTCGTGCCAAATGGCAGCTGGATTTTACTGGTTTCTATCTAAAAATTTCTATAAATTTAAGTACATAATTAAAAAATAATTCAATAATTAACATACGAATTGTTCAATAGATATTACAAGGCGTTTAAATTATTTGAATTCGTTAAGTTCATGAAAGTAAATCATCATTGTCAAACTATCTATTAGCTCTGATAGCCCATAAGTGCGCCACAAGATCAGTTTGCAGTTGTTCGTGAGTTATCTCATCACGAACTGCCTGATAAACACAAACAAAATTTATAAAATCGGCAGGCACGCCAGGCTGTGGATCCACAAGAGGAATTTGGAATTCAAACGACTCGTCAAAAACCATTGTCATATCTCGCTCATTCTCGATAATCATGTTATACATGATAATATAAGCGTTCATAATACAACGGTAGAGAAAGGTATCTGATAACAACAAACGGTTCGTCGAGCACACCAAATGCATGCACCACATCTTTCCTCACAACCTCTTATTTCTTAGCAAAATTTTCATTTGCCTCACCAATAGAGTTACGAATTGTCTTCACAAATATCGACCAGTTGAGACCGATGTCATCTGCTAGGTAGTATCATTTCTCATACTCGTGGGTATTGATCCAATACTTGCACTTCGAGCATGGCCTTCGGCAAGTCTCTGAAACACAGGATACCGTTACATCATGTTGATGTCATTATGAGAACAGGCCATATCGAAAAATGAATGCCAAATCAAAATATCGTAATCTTCCACGGTCTCCCTCAAATACAACACTCCATTATACATGATGACTTGATCGATGCATCTCCTTCCAAGTGAATGGGAAATTCTTTCAATGCCAATACATGCAATTGATCCTTGCAATCATCCCATGAAATCATCTTGCTTCTTTTTGTGCCAAGAAACGAGCCGTGTCTGCTGCATCTGGTGCTCTCCGATACTTGTGACCAAACACCTCCACTATTGCCTTGCAAAACAGGAATGTTGCTTCAACGGCGGTTGTCACAGACATTCGGAGATAATATCCCACGAGTCTGCTGGAACTCCATATGCAATACAACATATGGCAGCCGTGCATTTCTGAAAGAATAGAAATCCAAGATGTCCGGCGCAATCCCTCTTCAATTCGAAGTAGTCATCATAATTCCGAGCACCATGCACAATTCGCCTAAACACTTCTATGTTCATTGTAAAATGCCGCAAAATTCATGAGCTTGATTTGTCGGCTCCACCGCAAAATAGTTGTTGTACAGAAGTATGTGTCCAGTTGTTCTGTAATGATTCATGTTCGACTTGCACTTTCCTTGATCCTCCATACTTGGGATTATCTTCCTCCTCCGCGAGTGCCTCTAAAAGAGCGTTCATGATCATCTGATTCTTGTCGTCGTCTGCAAAGGCAACCTCCTCTGCCATCATTTGGCAAAATATGATCTCATCGTCTCTATCCATGCCCTATTGGACAAGAATGAAACATCATCATTACGGAAGCGCTGGTCAATTAACCTTTAGCAAATGGCCGAACACTTTACGTGCGAAGTGGCAGCGAGGAAGAGGCGGATCCGGCTGAATGGCCTACGGCGGCGTCTAACAACGACGGAGACCAGCGGCGATAACTGGGGCACCGTCCTAGGTCGTACGTGCTTGATGACCCATAAGTATAGGGGGTGTATCGTAGTACTTTCGATAAATAAGAGTGTCGAACCCAACGATGAGCAGAAGGTGTAGACAAGCAGGTTGGAGAGAGGATTCACTGTAAACACTAGCAAACAGGTTTTTGGTGGGTTTTGATATAGCAAATAACTAAAGTGCGAGTAAATAAAAGATAGTAAATACAATTGCAGCGAGTGGCCCAATCCTTTTAAGAGCAAAGGACAAGCCGGTTGGTCTAGTTATGATTACCAAACGTTCTCGAGGATACATGGGAATTTCGTCAAGCGCTTTCGTTTCATACAGTTGATTAATATTTATTATTTTGATAGATGTTGTGTGGGTGAACCTATGCTAATGCACCGCTGAACTAGGACTAATACATACTTGTGATTAAACCCCTTGCAAGCATCCGCAAATACAAGAAATAATTAAGATAAATCTAACCATAACCTTAAACTCTGGGATCCTACACACCCTCGTGCATCAATTTCCTAACGGGGGTTTAGGTTTTTGTCACTCCGGCAACCCCACAATTAGTAGCCAAATACACAATGCATCCCTCTAGGACCATAAAGGTGAAGTGTCATATAGTCGACGTTCACATGACACCACTAGAAGAATCACACCACAACTTAAATATCAAATCATTAGATATTATTTCAGCATAATTCCACTATTAACATCTTGACTTCTCTCATGTCCTCAAGAATAAAACGAACTACTCACAAGACATCATATGGATCATAATCAGAGGTGATATAATGATGAATAACAATCTGGTCATAAAGTGCAAACACCGATAAATCTCGTAGGCATCAACTACTAACAAGTAATCCACACCCGGAGAGAGATCTAATGGAAAACAACGATAAAGAACCCTAATTGTTACAGCGATATGAAGATGGACGGTGAGGGTTATGGTGCTGGTGGTGAGGACGATGACGATGATGATCTTGATGATGCCCGAAGCGATGACGGTGACGATGGCGATGATTTCCCCTCTCTGGGGAGGAATTTCCCCAGCAGATTTCTCCCTGCCGAAGAGCTTTTCTCTCTCTGTTGTTTTCCACCCCGAGGAGGCGACGGAATATTTCCTCGAAGGTTCTCTACGGCTTAGGGTTACCTCGGGGTCAAGTACACGAAAGGAGGCGGCCAGAGGTGGGCCAGGGTGGCCACACCACCCCCAAGCGCGGCCAAGGGGGGCGCGCCCCCTAGTGGTGTGGGCCCCTAGTGGCCCTCCCTCCGGGTCTCCTCGTGGCTGGCTCCCTCTTCTGGACTTCTAAGACTCCTCTGATGCCTCTCTTCTTCTTCTGATCTTCTGAAATATGGTATCTTGACGGTGCTTTTTTCCTTCAGATTTCTAGTCCTGGTGATTATTCTCCAATAATTATTAAACATGCAAAATGAGATGAAATAACATAAGTAATGCATTATAATATGAAATATATCGATGAATAACAGAAAATTATAATATAAAATAGTGATGCAAAATGTTACAATATAAAATAGTGATGCAAAATAAACGTATCAGTGCTCAACTTTTACGGTGTGCTGGCGATGATGAGGGTGGCGGGGATGGTGTGAATCGACATCGAGAGGAAAAAACAGAGCGGGAGGAGAGAAAATGACTATTGGACTACGCCACAACGTGTCTATAACGAGTTGGCCTCGCTAGTCGAGTGGGCTGCTCGGACAATGTTTGCCAATCTAGGCAGTCCACAAAGTTTTACGGGTCTTCGGGTGGCGGACAAAAAAATTATAGGTTCAACCCTATGAGGTGTTGTTGTAGATATTTTTGTTTTCGGAGCCAAATAGACCATTGAGCGCCTTTGAGGGTGCCCGTGAATATCTCTTATCTGTTCCATCAACGGCCACATGTACATGCCTACGTATAAATATGTACCTTATACATGCACGCATGCATGTGTCATACGCGCGCATGATCGTTTGGCTCGTAGCGTTCAAGTTTTCAACACATAACACCAATGTTGCTGCTGCATATAGATTCTCCGTGTTGGTTTTGATTAATTTTGATGATGTGGATAAGTGATGTATATATTGTGGACGTGCAGATATAGGTTACGTGGCAAGCAAAAAGCCAAGTGTACCTAGGCTACATATAGCCTGTTTTTTGGAAAAATTGAAAGCAACATTTTAAAGGTTTAGAAAATTCAAAAAATAATTTTAGATGTAAAAGATGATGTATTCTACCAACATAAAAAATATCAACTCGAAACACCTTGTATTTTGAGCCACATAAAAAAGACAAATCTGATAAATTTTGGAGTTTCAATTTTTCGCATCGTTCACTATTTTAGATCCGCATTTGTTGTCATTTTTTTATACATCTAGGATTTTGATAAGGTTGATGATAGAAGGTATGATAACTTGTGTCTTGCAATGACCTCTCTGGCCAATTCCTGATGCCAATGCAACAACAACCAATCCCTTGGATATTCGCAACTACACACACTTGCACGAGCAACCACCGACTAATGGTGATCCTGTATCTACTAATTCCCAATAGAACAGTTGATAGCACGCAAAACTTGCAGTTGTATTACTTCCAGATGAATGCTTCTCGCAATCAACGTTCAAGTTTTCAACACATAACACCATTGTTGCTGCCGCGGATAGATTCTCCGTGTTGGTTTTGATTAACTTTGATGATGTGGATAAGTGATGTATATATGTGTGGACGTGCAGATATAGGGTACGTGGCAAGCAAAAAGCCAAGTGTACCTAGACTACATATAGCCCGTTTTTAAAAAAAATTGAAAGCAACATTTTAAAGGTTTAGAAAATTCTAAAAATAATTTTAGATGTAAAAGATGATGTATTCTACCAACATGAAAAATATAAATTCAAAACACCTTGTATTTTGAGCCACATAAAAAAGACAAATCTGGTAAATTTTAGAGTTTCAATTTTTCGCATCGTTCACTATTTTAGATCTGCATTTTTTGTCATTTTTTTATACATCTAGGATTTTGATAAGGGGTAGCCCAATCTTCTCGATGAACTCACTTGATGATAGAAGGTATGATAACTTGTGTCTTGCAATGAACTCTCTGGCTAATTCCTGATGCCAATGCAACAACAACCAATCCCTTGGATATCCGCAACTACACACACTTGCACGAGCAACCACCGACTAATGGTGATCCTGTATCTACTAATTCCCAATAGAACAGTTGATAGCACGCAAAACTTGCAGTTGTATTACTTCCAGATGAATGCTTCTCGCAATCAAGCAATGGAGGTTCTAGGGTTTATCTTATTCGTAGTCTAACATTCACCACATGTTGGGAATATGCCCTAGATACAATCATGTATGATGTAATTCCCAGTGTTTTCATAAAGTTATTAAGTTGTCCTTGCTTTGAATATTTGATATATATCATTGAATATGTGATTCGATTGTGGAACTATGTATTCATGTTGTTCATACTAAATTGTCCTTGGTCATTAAGGTTGTGTTGGACATGCAATCTAGACTAATGTGAGTGTTGGCTGATGACTCGGTTCCACTTATCATGGGCATGGCGATACCATTCCAACTTTCACACACTCGGCTAAAGAGTTTAGCAAGTCGGAATAACCCATATTGAGATGCAACGAGTAAGTCATTATTTGCATGTCTCAATCAATGTAATCCTTAGACCCGAGGTTGTCGCACAATCGGAGTTTTGAATCACCGACTTAGCTTCTGCCAAATGTTTTTTCGTGACAAGGCAGTTATTGTAACATCCCAGATTTTTGGGAAAGTTCGAAAATCACTAAAATTCGAAACCCTTTGTTTTGTTAATGCAAGCCACCCAAAAATCAAATAAATTTCAAACCTAAAATAACTAATATGACTTTTCCAAGGTATTTGTAATTTCTAATCCAAATAAGGATCTATTTTCTAAACACTCATAGTTGTTTTTAAATAAATAGTTCTGCAAAATAATTCACATTATTTAAAAACAAGAATTATTCCATAGAATTATTTCAAAAAAAAAATTGTTTTCAAAATGTTTATATGAAATTTTAAACTAGAGAATCATAAACCTTAATAATATTTTGATCTTCTTATTTTAAAAGCCCAGACATAAGCATATGCATATGTTAATGTTTTACCAAGGTTTCAAATAATTTAAAATGTTTCAACAGGATTATTTTGTACGAAGATAATATTAATATGTTTTAAATCAATATTATAACATATAGTATTTTCCAAAATTCTGTTAAAGCTGAATTGAAACTATTGTTGAAATAGACACACAAGCCTATTTGTAGTTAAAGTAATATTTAAATTTGTCAAATTATAAATGATTAAAATGTTAACAAACATGTGGTAGTTTAATTTTACAAAACTAGTGCAGTTGAATTTGGTGCTTTTATTCTAAAGACTATTATTAAAAGAAGGAAAATCGGAAAAGGGAAAAAAATATGGGCCGAACTGGCCAGCCCACACGTGAAAGGTTTGTCCATAAAAAAAAAAAGCAATCGGTCAGCATGGAAAAAAAAAGGGGAAAAAAATCGGCCGACCAGCCATCTCAGCTGCACGTAGGGATGTAAACGGATCGGATCGGATCGGATAATGCCCTCTCCGTATCCTTTACCATATTTTTTTGTCGGATACGGAGCGGATCGGATAGTGGTCGGATACGGATGCGGATGCGGATAATATCGGACTACGGATTCGGATCGGAAACAAAGCGGATTCGGACCGAAAACGGGTAAAACTTATCGGATAAATACGTACAAAGGGACATAATGTCACCATGCAAAAAGTAACACTAGAGAGTAGCCAAACATTTAAAATTACACCAAAACAAAGATAGTAATTAAATAGTACTTAAAAATGTCACAAAATGATTGATGATTTGCAATATGAATTTGCATCTAGAAACTAGAAACTTTTGTAGAGATAAATAATAGCTCATCTTTTGAGGAATTTTCGCGGGAAGCAATTTGTAAATTGCGTCAATGAGTTATTTGGTCTATGGGTCATTGGATTAAATGTATATTTAGAACGATAGTGCTATGTTAATCGGATTATCCTAATTGATAAGGACGGATAATCCGCGAATAAGTGCGGATAATCCCTATCCGTCGGATAATAGCAATGCCATATCCGCTACCATATCCGTCGGATATCCGCTTGACCAAAATCCATATCCGTGTCCGTATCCGGCGGATTCCTGTTATTGCACACCATATCCTTAAAAACGGATTCGGATGCGGATTCGGGGCGGAAATTATCCGTACCATTTACATCCCTAGCTGCACGTACACGCTATCCATCGATGGAAAGAAAAAAAAAACAAAAAAAGAAAGGATACGCTGCACGCACGCATGGGCCAACATGGGCCAGCCAGCTATCGTCGCACGCAGGTATCCTGTGATGTGTACGTACGAGTTTGCGTCCTTTTAGTCCCACATCGGTTATTTAGCAAATTCCACACCTCACCTCCCGCTATATAACGAGACCAATAGTCTAGACAAAATCATAAAAATAAATTTAGGTTGAACCATTTATTTTGGTTTGACTAGAATAAAATAATTATTTTTTTGGTGGGATTTCTTATTTTCTTCCCTGCGGCGTTTCTCACACGATGAAGGTACCACGTGAACTATCTTTTGTATGCATATTTGTAAAATACTTGTTTTAGTAGATTTGAGGCCGCGAATTTAGTCACTGTAGTATTAGACTTATTTTCTTAGTATATTTTATTTTAACTTTAGACTAGCGTAATATTTGTCGTATGTACACTGCGCGACGTAAACTAAACAAAAAGACACGCTATAGCCGTAGCCACACGATTTCGATCCTACGACCACAAGTAGATAAGCCAATTATGTCATACCATGTAGTCTACCTATTTTTCCGGACTAATGCTTTTCCCGGACAAATGCCAAGTAGGAAAATTCGTGTGCTAGTTTTACATAAAAACCCTACAACTTAGAACAATCATAACTTTTGAACCGTAAGGCCGAATTTAGCAAACTTGGACTTTTTGAAAAGCTCTTAACCTATAGAATCTTTTAGCATTGTTTAATTTCGAATTTTGACTAGTTAAAATTTATCCAAATTCAAATGAGCCATTTTGAGTAATTTTGACCTAATTTAAACTCAGTAAATAATCTTAATACGATTCCTTCTACAATAATGTTCCATTTAGTAATATTGGACCAGAGAGACCAGTACCTAAACCATATGGAACCTAGTGAACCTATTCTATGTAATCTTGGCCTACAACCCTACTTAGTGTTTAATACCAATTGAATATGATATGCTACTTGTTAATAGCTAATAGCCAATTGTGGTGTGATCATTTGGGTCATGACCAAAACTAAATATATGTTAACCACCTAATATAATAGCAAGTGAACCTGTAATCCATATAGAAAAAAAAAACCTTTTTATTTATAAGTTATGTTGTAACTTTACTAGAACCCTAGTACATAAAACCTTTGTGTGAATCATGTTGATCATGGTTTGCTCTAAAACCTTTAGAACAAAACCTTGTATGCTCATTGTGAGAAAAGACCAACCATTGATCCAAATGGAAAACTCAAAACCCTATCACCATAATTCATTTGCTTGGGATTATGTGATAAACCTAGACCAAACTTAACCAAATGGAAAGCCTAAACCAAAACAATTTAATTCTTTTGTTAATAAAATTAATTGTTCAATCTTAAACACTACTATTACATCCACTCCTTGTGCAATATTAAGTGGTGCGATAGCCTCTTTACTAATCTAAATGAGCTCTTGGAACTTCCTTAACATATAGAAACCACTCAAGTTTGAATCCTTCAAGCCCAAACCTTGTCCATAAAAGACTACTCGTCAACCTAATCATCATAATTCTCTTTGCATATTGAATTATGTGAAAAGCACTGACCTATCAATATCTAACCTAAAGAAATCTTGTTTTGAAAACATTTCCATGCTTGTTTACCTTTGTATGCAGTGTGTTTGTGAGTGACTTGTTGATTTGTATGTATTTGTATTGTTTAGATTGTACGGAGAGGAACGTTCTATTTGTGAAGAGAGTGTGATTCTACACCAAACTTCAAAAAGGCAAGTGACACACATGCACCTACTATTTTACTATATGCATTAGATTTTTATTGTAGTTATGCATGTATAGGAGTTGAGTGTTATCGCTATGCTAGTTATTATTAGAGATTGCTCCACTAACACCCAGGTGGAGTAATCACATGTTACCCCTAGATTGTAGCATCCTTATGGTAGGCAAACATCGTAGTTGTAGATTGCTTAGCCATGCTCTAGTTATCCGTGGATGGGATCATTATCATGTTATGATGGAAATCATTATTTTAATTGCTTATGAAAACAACATGATAATTAATTAACCACTGGGCGGATTGCTAGAGAGTCATCAGAGTACAAAGTTTGGTGGGGACCGCCGCCCAGTATCTTGAGATCATGTTTACTTTCTTTATGTAGTTGTTATTGCGTGCAACCATGTTTCATATTAGTATGGGCTAGACATAGATTGTAGGTTGTGGTGACTCGAACCCAACGTGTCCAGAGATGTAGATTAGTGGTAGGTTGGTCCGGCTCGTGGTGGGTTTGGGGATCTACTTCTTATGATTTATGGCTTGATCTTCTTTCCTTCCGTGGTACTAGTGGTGTATCATGGTGTTTGGGGTCGATTAGGCAACATGGGTAAAGGGCACAAACCTCGCGAGGGTTAAAACTAAGATCTTAGCCGTGTTCCATTGGTTAGGGACAATTCAACAACTAGATGGGAAACATGACATATCTCGTTCATCTTGTTTTTCTTAATTACTAATAATTTGACTATGGGTTATTGGAGAAGTGCCTGATGGTTTTTCAGTGTGCTAATCCAAAGGGTAGGAGCATCTTGCTATCAACCAAGGTGTCCAATTATTTAGGAGCACTTTGCTATCAACCAAAGTGTCCAGAATATGTGCAAAATTACTTTATATCAAAAGGTAGGACAAATGCATTTATGCAAAATAGCCTAGAAACTCCACCAGCCAAATATGCATGTAGTTTAGCACTTGCCATTTATATACCACCATAGTGTCACTTGCCATCATTGCTCAGAATGATCTGACCTCCTTTTGGGGGCTGCATATTCCAACGTGCAGATGGTTCCGATGACGAGTGAGGATTTCGTTAGGGTTCTCGAGTCTACAACCAACATGTTTTGCCTGTGGCACATGAAGAGGATGAGGCTCATTGATGTACTATGTTTTCCGCTGCAGAACTTTGTATTTACGCTAGCCTTGAGCTATGCAAGTTGTAAAACAATTTTGTAAAGTCTGGATCATGCGATATAATAAAGATGTTGACGCATTTGCATGATATTTCATCTTGTACTGTGGTGCTAGCTATTGATCCAGGGACTAGCACAATAACACAGGGGTTCTTGCCTTTATTAAAAGGTGGGAGCGCTACAGATGGTATCAGAGCATTGTGTTGCCTGTAGGATTCGAGACCTAAGTTTGGATTAGAACTAGGAACAAAACCCTAGGGTTGAAAATCTATTTTGTCCAAACTCTCTATAAACACAACTTATCATTCTACTCTTTTCTCGTATCCTCTCATCTATTATTCACCTTCGAAACTTTCTTCTCTTGTTCTAGATAACCATACAATGGAGTGCAAGAAATATTTTTCATATGACATCATTGGATTCAACATGAAGTACTATGAAGAAGACCATTGAAGAACTTAGAGAAGGACTTAGACTTCACAATAATCAGAAACACCTCATGGAAGTGAATGAGGAACTTGAAGAACTCAAGAACATATAGATGAGACCACCAATGTAGTTACTTGGTTGGAACAATGCTATCGTGTTAGTGTATTGATCATACAAATGAGTGTGGTATGACAATACTAGGTTGTTTTCTGAATCAGTTGTTTGATGTGATGATGAATTGTCATGATGTGTTGTGTTGGGTAGGATTCTTCTTTAGTCTCTTTCTAAATCTCTACTCATCCATGCTAAGCCAAACCAAAACCACATACCCATTTACCAACCATAGTGAGCTACCATATGAAGTGTAGCAACAAGAAATACAACGAAGAATGTTATGACTAGTGCCCTATTGAGACGAAATGCATTCAATTGAGGAATTGCCATGGATCTCGAGATTATGTAATTTTTGTGTGAAGGAAGAATCAAATAACTCATCAATTTCATTTCTATCCTAAGGATCAACAAGTGAATCTACAAGTAAGGATAGAAATGTAGAATCAAGAATACATGAGCTATGAAGGTTATGAAGAACTTGCTACACCAGGAGAAGGATAGTGAATATGCTACAACTATCCAGTTAGTGTATTATAGGAGTTAACGAAAAACCTACTAGTTTAAGAACCGATAGTTTAGCTCAGGTCTGTCTTACAGATTGGTCACTTTCTGTTAGACAAGCGAGGATGACCGAGTGTGATGAGGACATCCCTAGCTTTCCACCTATTGTTGAACATGAAGATCCTCCTATCAAAGCTAATGAAGTTAGAATTGGTCCAATGACAAGATCAAGAACCAAGCTATTACAACAACAGGTGAATTCACTCCTACTTGAATATAATGTTGATAATTGTGAGAGCTTTATACTACCTAAATCTTTGCATTTATGTATTCTTAGGTTTGTTGATAACACAAACATGAATGAAGATCATGGAGAGGAGCTACACAAGGATGAGCATGGACTTCAAGAGGAGATGGAAAACAAGTGCTAGCATGGTGAAAACAACAAATAACAATTGTTATCATGATAAGGGGATGGTGCCTCCACAAGATCAAATGCACCAAGTGTGGAAAACAATGTCAATTATGTTATTCCACACTCATACATGAACAAGGCAAGAGGAGGGCGCCCACAAGGAGCATCAATGCGCCATATACAAGACCTAGTTTAATTAGGATTGGTTTGTATACCAATTTGGCCGCACCCCTTGTGTGGGGGTCGGTTTGTATCTATTTTGGTGTCCTAGTAGGAGTCCTAGTCCAATTAGGTTAGGTGCTTGCGCAAGGGGAGCCTTGTGGCCGCACCCCCCCCTCTTATATACCCCTTGGGGCGCATAGGAGAGGGTAGACTACGTTAAAACATAAACCCTAGACCTCTAGATTGAAACTGCTTGTAAGCCTTTCATCTGGAAGTTCATCTGCAAACTTTACGTGATACCTGCTGTTCCACTGGGAATAAGACGGTACAGAACCACTTGTAGTCGGTGGATTACTTGTGCAAGAGTGTGGAGTTGAGAATATCCATTGGGTTGCTATCTTTTGCATTGGCATCAGGGATCAGCCGGAGAGTTCTTAGTGGCGCACTAGTTATCAATTCAGAAGTTATCTGTGAGTTCACTGAGAAGATTGGGCCACCCCTTATCATCTTGGTATCAGATTTACAGGTTGCCTCGGTGAGCTATCATATTTTTCCTTTAGTTTTGAGTGTTTGATTTCCTATCCAGAAAAAGCCCCACAAAAATAGTTCTAGTTTTTGCCTTAGCCTAGATAATTATCTTAGTTTTCAATTCCTAGTGCTGTCTTTGTGTTAGATTTGTGTTGCTTTTTATCTTTTTAGTTTTTCTTGTTTCGGCTAGGTTTAGGGTTTCCTTTCATCTAGTCGAATTTCTATCAAAAAATCACAAAAATATCCGCTGCAGCTTGCCATATAACCATCCAATCCGATTCCACCTAGAGTTCCTACCGCGGCACAGTTTTGGTACTTTTCCTGCCGTACCGCAAACCACCCATCCACTTCCTACCCGCACTCGGAAACCCACCATAACGCGCTTACCAAATCCGCCCCGAACCCCGCAGCGCGCTTACCATCTATACCACCCGCGCGCTGCCGCGACACGGTTTTGCCGCAAAACGCTGCCGCCACCCGCTCGCTACCGTGTTCGACTAGGGCTCGGATTCCACCGTTCGGGCGCTTACAAATCCACCCCCGCGGCCGTCTCACTGCTTACCAGCGCACCCGCAGCGCTCTGCCGCGGCACAGGAATCACCAGTTTTGCTGCCGCGCGCGCTTACTAGCTGCTGTTTCTGCCGCGGTACAAAAAACAGCAGTTTGTGCTGCCGTGAGTCCTGCCGCGATACAAAACTGCGCTGTTTTGCTGCCGTGAGTATTACTAGCTTCCGTGAGTGCTCCAAAGCCACAATTTCACTTAGAATCTTTTGTTTTCTCTTTTATTTTCCTGTTTTCATCACTAGGACCAATATATCCGTACCCTTGTGAACCTTAGCCACAGCCTTTCTACAGCATTATAATAGGAACTTGCCCACAAGTATAGCTATTTTGTGCTCTGACAGGTTGCTCATATTTCATCACCACCATTGTGTTCACTTGTGTTTGGTTACTTATTGCTCCTAGCTTAGTGTAAGGCCATTGAAAAATTCAAAAAAAAATAGAAAAAGCAAAAAGTATAAAAAAAAAAGAGAAAAGAGAAAGTGCAAAAAGGCCATATCATTGCTATTGTTTTACTAGTTGAGCTTGCCATTGTGACACTTGGTTTTTCATTGAGCAATCTTGTGCCTGTCAATTAAGAGCCTAGCTAGTGACTTTCTAGTGCATTGCAAAACTCATCCACATATTGCATTGCCACATTTGTCTCCATATTGTGTGAGTTTCCTTGGGTATTTTATATCTTCACTAAGACAGCAAATAGGATTGTTACTTTGGTGATTGTTAGGTATCCATACCAAGCCCCACTAAATAACCTTGTTTGCTTTTGTGAGAGTTAAAAACCTGGGTATTCTCTTCTTCACACCAAAGTACTTTAATTGTCTCTACTTGTGGTAAGTATCTCTATTCACTTTGGAGTGGTAAGATATCCTATTGTCTTGCTAGATTTTTGAGTGAGTTGTGAGAGGCACCACAACCTATACTTGTTTCTATTACACTAACCTACTAATGGATCTTTCTAGTGGTGATCTTGTGCAGCAAAAGAAGGACCATAAGGAGGGAGTTAATTGGAGAGAGTATGAGGCTCTTAGAGATGTTTTGGCAAAGGAGATATTGGACAATCATAATGGACTCAAACAATTTGTTCAAGATGCATGTGATCCCTTATATGAGGCTCTCCAAGCTATGGAGACCAAGATGGAGGCCACACACAAATTGGCCGAGACTAATGGAGGGGAAGTGAGATCAATCCATGATTCTATTGCTCAAATGACTACTACCCTTGCTGGACTTCAAACCATGATTCAAACAAGAATGCCTCTTATTGATGATGACAATGCTAGTGTCCATAGTGATGCTAATAATGGAGTGGAAGCTATTGGTGCAAGAAATCAAGTTCATGGCCGAAATAGAGAAGAAAGAGGCCTAGGAGGATATAATGGCCGAAACCAAAATTTTGGAGAAAGAAGAATGCCAAACAATGTGGTGCAAGCTAATCCTAGAGAAGATGGTTTGAGTAAGCCTAAATTTTCTATTCCATCATTTAGCTTTGATAATATGGATGTGGAAGAATACTTGCTATGGGAGTTGAAGATGGAAAAACTATGGAGAATGCATGAGTACAATGAGGATAGAAAGATCAAATTGGCTTCAAGTGAGTTTGATGGTTATGCTCTTAGATGGTGGGATGAGCTTTTGAGGAAGAGATAAGAAGATGGAGAATTGCCCATTGTCACTTGGAATAACATGAAGAGGATCATGAGAGATAGATTTGTTCCACCAAATTACATAAGGCAACAATTTGATCAATTGCAACAATTGAGGCAAGGAACTATGAGTGTTGATGCTTATTATCAAGAGATGGAACTAATTATGCAAAGAGCACGTGTAAGAGAACAATTGGAGCAAACAATGCAAAGATTCCTTTCGGGTTTGAACTACAAAATCAAAGGAATTGTGAGGCATCACCAATATCAAAATATCCATGAGCTATTACATCATGCAAGGGAGGCCGAAGCACATATTCTTGAGGAGGCAAAAATTACTAATAGAACAAGGGCTAGATTTCCTATGAGATCATCTTCAATGCCTAGTGCACCTACTCCACCACCACCATCTTCAAGTTTTCGAGGTGCTTCTTCTTCTAAACCCGAGCCTAGTTCTTCAATTGCAAAGAAACCATCACAACCAAGTGTGAGTACCACGGGTTCAAGTGCTTCTACATCAAGAACAAGAGATATTTCATGTCACACATGTGGAGGAAAAGGGCACTTTAAGAGGGATTGTCCAAATACAAAAGTGATGGTGATCAATGAGAACAATGAGTATGAGACAGGTGATGATGTTGATCCTAATGATATTGATGATGATGATGGTTATTTGAGTGATTCTCCTTTGGATGCTTATGCTACTACTATGCCATCTATTGTTTGCACCCAAAATTCCTTGAGTGTGGTGCCTACTCCTGAACATCAAAGGTGCAATTTGTTCCAAACCAAAGCTATTATTGGTCCTAACATGGCTTGCAAAGTCATTATTGATGGAGGAAGTTGCAGAAATTTGGCTAGCAAAGATCTATGTGCAAAGCTCAACTTGAAATATATACCACATCCTTCTCCTTATCATATCCAATGGTTGAGTAGCACGGGACAAATGAAGGTTTCTTATATGGTGAGAGTGGAGTTCCAAATTGGACCTTATAAAGATATTATTTAGTTTGATGTGGTGCCCATGACAGTTTGCCACTTATTATTGGGAAGACCTTGGCAATTTGATAGAAGTGTGAAGCATGAAGGAAGAGCAAATACATATGAGCTATATCATCATGGGAAGACTATTATTTTGAGGCCTATGACTCCACAACAAATTCTACAAGAGTCCCAATCCAAAATTGAGAGGAAAGTGGAAAAAGAAAGAGAGAGGGATGAGGGAACACCAAAACTACAAGCCATGGGGAGTGATAGCAAAACCAATTCGAGTGGTAAAAAGAGAGAGAACCTATTATGCATGTTAGCCACTAAAGAGGATTTGAGGGAATTTAGGGATGATCCTTCACTAGTCCCTATTGTGCTTATTCACAAGGGAGAGATTTTGGTTTCTAATGACATGACCCCTATTCCTCTTGGTGTTTCTAATGTTTTGCAGGATTTTGAGGATGTTTTTCCACAAGATGTGCCCTCGGGATTGCCACCATTGAGAGGAATTGAACATCAAATTGATTTGATCCCGGGAGCATCTCTCCCAAACCGAGCCCCTTATAGAACCAATCCACAAGAAACAAAGGAGATCCAAAAGCAAGTTCAAGAACTATTGGACAAAGGTTATATTCGGGTTAGTCTATCTCCTTGTGCCGTTCCCGTTATTTTGGTTCCTAAGAAAGATGGTACTTGGCGCATGTGTGTAGATTGTAGAGCAATTAATAACATCACTATTCGTTATCGTCATCCTATACCACGTTTAGATGACATGTTAGATGAATTAAGTGGTGCTACTCTTTTCTCTAAAATTGATTTGCGTAGTGGATACCATCAAATAAGAATGAAAGAGGGAGATGAATGGAAAACTGCTTTTAAGACAAAATTTGGTTTATATGAGTGGTTAGTAATGCCCTTTGGTCTAACTAATGCACCTAGTACTTTCATGAGATTAATGAACCATATTTTGAGAGACTTTATTGGTAGATTTGTGGTAGTTTATTTTGATGATATTCTCATATATAGCCACAATGAACATGACCACATGGATCATATTAGACAAGTTTTGCAAGTGCTAAGAAATAATAAATTGTATGGTAATCTTGAGAAGTGCACTTTTTGCAAAGATAAAGTAATATTTCTTGGTTATGTTGTTTCTAAGCATGGAATTGAAGTTGATCAATCTAAAATTGAAGCTATTCGAAATTGGCCAATTCCAACTAATGTGAGTCAAGTTAGAAGTTTTAATGGGCTTGCTAGTTTCTATAGAAGATTTGTGCCTAATTTTAGTACAATTGCTGCCCCTTTGAATGATCTAACTAAGAAAGGTGTTAATTTTGAATGGGGTGTTTCACAAGATATTGCTTTTGATACTTTGAAAGAGAAGTTGATTTCGGCCCCATTGCTTATGCTTCCAAATTTTGATAAACAATTTGAGATTGAATGTGATGCTAGTGGCATAGGTATTGGAGGTGTGCTCATGCAAGAAAAGAAACCTATTGCCTATTTTTCTGAAAAATTGAATGGTGCACAATTGAATTATTCTGTTTATGATAAAGAATTATATGCACTTGTGAGAGTTTTAGAAGTATGGAAACATTATTTATGGCCTAAAGAATTTATTATTCATAGTGATCATGAAGCATTGAAATTTCTAAAGTGCCAAAGTAATTTGAATAAGAGACATGCTAAGTGGGTTGAATTCATTGAATCTTTTCCATACATTATAAAACATAAAAAGGGATTGGATAATGTAGTTGCTGATGCTTTGTCAAGGAAAAATATGTTACTCTCAAATTTAGAAATCAAGGTTTCGGGTTTGGAGGGTATTAGAGATTTATATGATGAAGATAATGAATTTTCCATGCCATTTAATAAATGTGTTAACACTAAAGCATGGGACAAATTTCATATACATGATGGGTACTTGTTTAGAGCTAACAAATTGTGTATTCCCGAGTGTTCTTTGCGTTTATTTTTGATCCAGGAATCTCATAGTGGAGGATTGATGGGACACTTTGGAAGAGAGAAAACATTGTTGATGTTGGCAGAAAATTTCTATTGGGCACATATGAGAAGAGATGTCTATAGATTGGTGCAAAGATGTATTACTTGCAACAAATCCAAATCAAAATTGAAGCCCCATGGATTATATACACCATTGCCATCACCAAGTACACCATGGGAAGATATTAGCATGGATTTCGTGTTGGGATTGCCAAGAACAAAAAGAGGACATGATTCTATCTTTGTGGTTGTGGATAGATTTTCAAAGATGGCTCACTTTATTTCATGCCACAAGAGTGATGATGCTTCTCACATTGCAAATTTGTTCTTTAGAGAGATTGTGAGATTGCATGGAGTTCCAAGGACTATAGTTTCAGATAGAGATGTCAAGTTCATGAGTTACTTTTGGAAAACACTTTGGGGTAAGCTTGGCACCAAGCTATTATTTTCTACTACTTGCCACCCCCAAACTGATGGACAAACCGAGGTGGTTAATAGAACATTGTCCACATTGCTAAGAGGTATGATCAAAAAGAATTTGAAGGAGTGGGAGGAGTGTTTGCCCCATGTGGAATTTGCTTACAATAGAGCTGTGCATTCAACTACTCAATTATGTCCTTTTGAGGTGGTGTATGGTTTCAAGCCAATTACTCCTCTTGATTTATTACCACTTCCTTTACATGAGAGAATTAATATGGAGGCATCAAAGAGGGCTGATTTTGTGAAGAAGATTCATGAGAAAACAAAAGAAGCAATTGAGAAGAAAGGAAAACATGTGGCTGAAAGAGTAAACAAGAAGAGGAAGGAACTTATATTTCGGCCAGGAGATATGGTGTGGGTACATTTCAGAAAAGATAGATTTCCAACATTGAGAAAGTCCAAGTTGATGCCTAGAGGAGCTGGTCCTTACAAAGTTATTTCAAGGATCAATGATAATGCATACAAGATTGACCTCCCAATTGATGAGTTTGGTGTTAGTAATTCTTTTAATGTGGCTGATTTGACACCTTACCATGGAGATGATTTAGCATCGAGGTCGATGCCTTTTCAAGAGGGGGAGGATGATGAGGACATCCCTAGCTTTCCACCTATTGTTGAACATGAAGATCCTCCTATCAAAGCTAATGAAGTTAGAATTGGTCCAATGACAAGATCAAGAACCAAGCTATTACAACAACAGGTGAATTCACTCCTACTTGAATATAATGTTGATAATTGTGAGAGCTTTATACTACCTAAATCTTTGCATTTATGTATTCTTAGGTTTGTTGATAACACAAACATGAATGAAGATCATGGAGAGGAGCTACACAAGGATGAGCATGGACTTCAAGAGGAGATGGAAAACAAGTGCTAGCATGGTGAAAACAACAAATAACAATTGTTATCATGATAAGGGGATGGTGCCTCCACAAGATCAAATGCACCAAGTGTGGAAAACAATGTCAATTATGTTATTCCACACTCATACATGAATAAGGCAAGAGGAGGGCGCCCACAAGGAGCATCAATGCGCCATATACAAGACCTAGTTTAATTAGGATTGGTTTGTATACCAATTTGGCCGCACCCCTTGTGTGGGGGTCGGTTTGTATCTATTTTGGTGTCCTAGTAGGAGTCCTAGTCCAATTAGGTTAGGTGCTTGCGCAAGGGGAGCCTTGTGGCCGCACCCCCCCTCTTATATACCCCTTGGGGCGCATAGGAGAGGGTAGACTACGTTAAAACATAAACCCTAGACCTCTAGATTGAAACTGCTTGTAAGCCTTTCATCTGGAAGTTCATCTGCAAACTTTACGTGATACCTGCTGTTCCACTGGGAATAAGACGGTACAGAACCACTTGTAGTCGATGGATTACTTGTGCAAGAGTGTGGAGTTGAGAATATCCATTGGGTTGCTATCTTTTGCATTGGCATCAGGGATCAGCCGGAGAGTTCTTAGTGGCGCACTAGTTATCAATTCAGAAGTTATCTGTGAGTTCACTGAGAAGATTGGGCCACCCCTTATCAGAGTGTTATCATACGAGATTCACCGGACCAAATACAAAGTAATGAATTAGGTGCGACATGGAGTAGCTACCATGACGACTACTTATTTCATTCTCCTTGCTATGAGGGATGGTAAATCTGAGAGTCATACCTATTAAAGAGACGACGATGTTAAGCCTGAACCATAGAATGGTAGGATATAATTATAACCCTATGTTAGGCAAGTGTTGCTGAATCGTATTAATCTTCGGCGAGGATGAAACCAACCTTGGAGGTAACATGCCATGGAAGATATTGCCCACCATGAGAGTTCCGTTAGAAATAGCATGGTGTTGCATTCAATGAAGAAATTGACAAGATGGAAGCCTACTAAGGACATCTATGAAAAGGATGAGACAAGGTTGTGAAATGCTCTCAACTTAGACATTGGATTGACCCAAAGAGTGACCCCTCAGTATCAAATGAAGTTCAAGAGGCACCAGTTAGTCTACAAGTCGACTACAGAGGAAAGTTCTACTCAAACCATCTGAAGACAAGATAGTAGTATACCCACAAAGTTTCTTTTAAGGGTGGTAGCCCACTTAGTTTCCCTTGGAATCAAGATACACAAACCTATCTTTCTTTCTAGCCTTCCCAAATCTCGGGACGAGATTTCTTTTAAGGGTGGTAGTTTGTAACATCCCAGATTTTTGGGAAAGTTCGAAAATCACTAAAATTCGAAACCCTTTGTTTTGTTAATGCAAGCCACCCAAAAATCAAATAAATTTCAAACCTAAAATAACTAATATGACTTTTCCAAGGTATTTGTAATTTCTAATCCAAATAAGGATCTATTTTCTAAACACTCATAGTTGTTTTTAAATAAATAGTTCTGCAAAATAATTCACATTATTTAAAAACAAGAATTATTCCATAGAATTATTTCAAAAAAAAATTGTTTTCAAAATGTTTATATGAAATTTTAAACTAGAGAATCATAAACCTTAATAATATTTTGATCTTCTTATTTTAAAAGCCCAGACATAAGCATATGCATATGTTAATGTTTTACCAAGGTTTCAAATAATTTAAAATGTTTCAACAGGATTATTTTGTACGAAGATAATATTAATATGTTTTAAATCAATATTATAACATATAGTATTTTCCAAAATTCTGTTAAAGCTGAATTGAAACTATTGTTGAAATAGACACACAAGCCTATTTGTAGTTAAAGTAATATTTAAATTTGTCAAATTATAAATGATTAAAATGTTAACAAACATGTGGTAGTTTAATTTTACAAAACTAGTGCAGTTGAATTTGGTGCTTTTATTCTAAAGACTATTATTAAAAGAAGCAAAATCGGAAAAGGGAAAAAAATATGGGCCGAACTGGCCAGCCCACACGTGAAAGGTTTGTCCATAAAAAAAAAAGCAATCGGTCAGCATGGAAAAAAAAAGGGGAAAAAAATCGGCCGACCAGCCATCTCAGCTGCACGTACACGCTATCCATCGATGGAAAGAAAAAAAAAACAAAAAAAAAGATACGCTGCACGCACGCATGGGCCAACATGGGCCAGCCAGCTATCGTCGCACGCAGGTATCCTGTGATGTGTACGTACGAGTTTGCGTCCTTTTAGTCCCACATCGGTTATTTAGCAAATTCCACACCTCACCTCCCGCTATATAACGAGACCAATAGTCTAGACAAAATCATAAAAATAAATTTAGGTTGAACCATTTATTTTGGTTTGACTAGAATAAAATAATTATTTTTTTGGTGGGATTTCTTATTTTCTTCCCTGCGGCGTTTCTCACACGATGAAGGTACCACGTGAACTATCTTTTGTATGCATATTTGTAAAATACTTGTTTTAGTAGATTTGAGGCCGCGAATTTAGTCACTGTAGTATTAGACTTATTTTCTTAGTATATTTTATTTTAACTTTAGACTAGCGTAATATTTGTCGTATGTACACTGCGCGACGTAAACTAAACAAAAAGACACGCTATAGCCGTAGCCACACGATTTCGATCCTACGACCACAAGTAGATAAGCCAATTATGTCATACCATGTAGTCTACCTATTTTTCCGGACTAATGCTTTTCCCGGACAAATGCCAAGTAGGAAAATTCGTGTGCTAGTTTTACATAAAAACCCTACAACTTAGAACAATCATAACTTTTGAACCGTAAGGCCGAATTTAGCAAACTTGGACTTTTTGAAAAGCTCTTAACCTATAGAATCTTTTAGCATTGTTTAATTTCGAATTTTGACTAGTTAAAATTTATCCAAATTCAAATGAGCCATTTTGAGTAATTTTGACCTAATTTAAACTCAGTAAATAATCTTAATACGATTCCTTCTACAATAATGTTCCATTTAGTAATATTGGACCAGAGAGACCAGTACCTAAACCATATGGAACCTAGTGAACCTATTCTATGTAATCTTGGCCTACAACCCTACTTAGTGTTTAATACCAATTGAATATGATATGCTACTTGTTAATAGCTAATAGTCAATTGTGGTGTGATCATTTGGGTCATGACCAAAACTAAATATATGTTAACCACCTAATATAATAGCAAGTGAACATGTAATCCATATAGAAAAAAAAACCTTTTTATTTATAAGTTATGTTGTAACTTTACTAGAACCCTAGTACATAAAACCTTTGTGTGAATCATGTTGATCATGGTTTGCTCTAAAACCTTTAGAACAAAACCTTGTATGCTCATTGTGAGAAAAGACCAACCATTGATCCAAATGGAAAACTCAAAACCCTATCACCATAATTCATTTGCTTGGGATTATGTGATAAACCTAGACCAAACTTAACCAAATGGAAAGCCTAAACCAAAACAATTTAATTCTTTTGTTAATAAAATTAATTGTTCAATCTTAAACACTACTATTACATCCACTCCTTGTGCAATATTAAGTGGTGCGATAGCCTCTTTACTAATCTAAATGAGCTCTTGGAACTTCCTTAACATATAGAAACCACTCAAGTTTGAATCCTTCAAGCCCAAACCTTGTCCATAAAAGACTACTCGTCAACCTAATCATCATAATTCTCTTTGCATATTGAATTATGTGAAAAGCACTGACCTATCAATATCTAACCTAAAGAAATCTTGTTTTGAAAACATTTCCATGCTTGTTTACCTTTGTATGCAGTGTGTTTGTGAGTGACTTGTTGATTTGTATGTATTTGTATTGTTTAGATTGTACGGAGAGGAACGTTCTATTTGTGAAGAGAGTGTGATTCTACACCAAACTTCAAAAAGGCAAGTGACACACATGCACCTACTATTTTACTATATGCATTAGATTTTTATTGTAGTTATGCATGTATAGGAGTTGAGTGTTATCGCTATGCTAGTTATTATTAGAGATTGCTCCACTAACACCCAGGTGGAGTAATCACATGTTACCCCTAGATTGTAGCATCCTTATGGTAGGCAAACATCGTAGTTGTAGATTGCTTAGCCATGCTCTAGTTATCCGTGGATGGGATCATTATCATGTTATGATGGAAATCATTATTTTAATTGCTTATGAAAACAACATGATAATTAATTAACCACTGGGCGGATTGCTAGAGAGTCATCAGAGTACAAAGTTTGGTGGGGACCGCCGCCCAGTATCTTGAGATCATGTTTACTTTCTTTATGTAGTTGTTATTGCGTGCAACCATGTTTCATATTAGTATGGGCTAGACATAGATTGTAGGTTGTGGTGACTCGAACCCAACGTGTCCAGAGATGTAGATTAGTGGTAGGTTGGTCCGGCTCGTGGTGGGTTTGGGGATCTACTTCTTATGATTTATGGCTTGATCTTCTTTCCTTCCGTGGTACTAGTGGTGTATCATGGTGTTTGGGGTCAATTAGGCAACATGGGTAAAGGGCACAAACCTCGCGAGGGTTAAAACTAAGATCTTAGCCGTGTTCCATTGGTTAGGGACAATTCAACAACTAGATGGGAAACATGACATATCTCGTTCATTTTGTTTTTCTTAATTACTAATAATTTGACTATGGGTTATTGGAGAAGTGCCTGATGGTTTTTCAGTGTGCTAATCCAAAGGGTAGGAGCATCTTGCTATCAACCAAGGTGTCCAATTATTTAGGAGCACTTTGCTATCAACCAAAGTGTCCAGAATATGTGCAAAATTACTTTATATCAAAAGGTAGGACAAATGCATTTATGCAAAATAGCCTAGAAACTCCACCAGCCAAATATGCATGTAGTTTAGCACTTGCCATTTATATACCACCATAGTGTCACTTGCCATCATTGCTCAGAATGATCTGACCTCCTTTTGGGGGCTGCATATTCCAACGTGCAGATGGTTCCGATGACGAGTGAGGATTTCGTTAGGGTTCTCGAGTCTACAACCAACATGTTTTGCCTGTGGCACATGAAGAGGATGAGGCTCATTGATGTACTATGTTTTCCGCTGCAGAACTTTGTATTTACGCTAGCCTTGAGCTATGCAAGTTGTAAAACAATTTTGTAAAGTCTGGATCATGCGATATAATAAAGATGTTGACGCATTTGCATGATATTTCATCTTGTACTGTGGTGCTAGCTATTGATCCAGGGACTAGCACAATAACACAGGGGTTCTTGCCTTTATTAAAAGGTGGGAGCGCTACAGTTATAAAGACAGAGTTTGGGTCAAATGAGAAGCAAACTACATTATATGGATAATCAAGATGGGATTTTGCCCCTCCGACTGGAGAGATATTCTTTGTTCCCTCTCAAGTCATATGATTCCGGAAGCATGGCCATGCGCGGCTCGATTAAGTGTTAACTCGGTCTATTAACTAAGAGTTAGTCGGATGAATCATATATCACAGACCGAGAAGGGAGTTGAGCTATGTAAGGGATAACGATGATTCTCCTATAGTTCAACAAGGTATATCGTGAGGCAAAAGGGACTCAGATGAAAGTCGCATTGGAAGGTATGTCGTCATGACTCTATGGCACTTGGGAGTCGGCACGTTCTGCTAGGAGCCGCTACCGGTTGATCGATTGGGAGTCAGACTCCAATCGTGTCCAAGTCGCCATGAGCATGCGGGGTCGCACACTTAAGAGCGAGATCAAGTATATTGTTCGGGTTGGACCCGAACTAGAAATGGACCGAATTAGTGAGTTGGACTAACGGAGGGAATGAGCCACAAGCGTTGTGGAGCCCACTTCCATTCGCTATATAAAGAGGAGTGCAGGTTGCCCAACGGGCATAAGTTTCCACTCCCATGCGTTGGGAACCCTAGCCCCACTTAGTCCAGTCGCCGCACCGGACCTAGCAGTCCACCTTCGAAGCTCCTCCTCATACGTGTGGATACCGGCAGAGGTGTTGTATGTTCAGCACTTCGACGATCGCGGGATTGGATCGGATCGTGGGACTACACTGCATCGACGTGCTTCTTCGATAATCCGCACCTACGCGCCTAGTGGTAATCCTCGTGGCCTTCTACCTCGGCTAGATCTTGGGGCGCCATGTAGAAAAGTTTTGTTTATCTCTACACGTTCCAACACTACACACATGTGGGAGGTATATATGAGGGAGGGGTGCGGCCACAATGCCATTGCGCAAGCACCACCTGACCCAAACCGACCAGGACTGGATCAACTTAAGTTTGGACTCAAACCTAATTGACACAAATCGTCCCATTAAAGGGTGCAACCATTTTGGACTCGCAGGTCCACTTCTACCCGTAGTAAGACACTCTATTAGAAGCATCAACATGGTGTTGGGCGCCCTCTCTCATCTCCTCTTCACTTGTATACTTGTGGAAAACATCGTCCTCTTCTTTCTCTATGTGCATAGTCTTGTTTTCCACCATGTAGCATTTGCTTTCCACCATGTCATGTTTGTTTTCCAGCAGCTCCTCCTTGTTTTCCCGCTCTTCTTGGTGTCCTCCTCCATCCATGCTTGTGTTACCAACAACCCTGAGTAGACATAAGTGCATGGATTTAGCCAATATAAAGTTCTCATGAAAACAAACATCATATTTAAACAAGAGAGCATTCACGTGCTGTTCTAGTAACTTGGTTCTTGATCTTGTCATTGGACCAATTCTAAATTCACTGGATTTGTTTTGAACAACAACATATTCAATTGGAGAAGGTGTAGAAGAACTAGGGATGTCCTCATCAGATTTTTCTGGATTTTTTTGGAACTTTAAAATATTGTTTTATTTTTTTCTAAATAAAGAGTTGCATGTAGCTCGAGCTACAAAATGTTGCACTCCGTGGCAGGTCTCTGTTGTCATACCCATGTATCATCCTTGCCGCGTGGTGCTAGCACACCTGCGTGGTTGATCCGAGACGCTGAAAATTTCAATATAGATATTATTGGTTGGGAAAATGAGATTTTTTTTCTAGTATTAAATTTGAGTCTTGCTTGTGGTGGTGGAAATCTTCTCCGTTCTATTTGACTTGATTACTGAAGTATTATCTTCTACGTCTAGTTGCTTTTTAACTAATGTTTGGCAGAGAGAAATTACTAGCTTTTTATTTAGAGAGAATTTACTAGTTTTATTAAACTTAGAAATTTTCATCAAGACGATACAATTACTAGAGTCCCAACCGGGATCTGCGTAATTACTATGCACAGAGCTGCATAACATTTCAAATATAGAAAATAGAAACCGGGAAATTGCTAGGTGTATTCCATAATTAAAAAAACAGTTTTAGTTAATCTAAAGAAGATGATTCGGTTCACCATGGGAACCTGTCGAGACATCGTAGTAGAATTCATAGACGGGGGTGCCATGAGACTACCGATAGAGATTGTGGGGGACGTGATCGTATGACGAACAATGACACCAGGGTTTTACCCAGGTTCGGTACGTCGCAACTAGGCGGCGTTCCTACTCCTGCAATCTCACTAAATCAGGGCTGAAGCCTGAAGTATACAAAGTACAATGTGAGTTGGGTTTAGCTACTCGACAAGGATCAACCTCTCGGCAAGTTAGTTTCTAGCTTATTGTCTATCTGTTTCTTATCTCCCGTCCGACTTTATATAATAGTCGGGTTAGGGCTTTCAGAAAAGGAAACCTAGAAGACTACGGTAAGTCCTAACTTGGAAGCCAAGAATCCGCCTTCTACTCCAAGCCGTACCACGTGGGCCGTGATCCGGGTTCTTCTAGAATCCGGCTTCTGTGCGTCAGTTTACTGGACTGCCTAATGGACCGTAGCCCATTACCATTCAGGCCATCCTGGTAATCCGGCACTTTAGGACACCATCTGATATACCTCTAATTGGTACATATCCGACAGAACCAGTAATTTCAAATAGAAAATGCAATGAAAAATGTATGCTATTTGGTAGGATCAGATGGACGAAGGGACAAGAATTATAAAAGAGAAGGACGAAAAAAACTATAACACAATCGGATCAACCTATGCCGCGGGATTAGAAGGATGGTTTGATGGAGGCAACAACAACACACATCAATGATTGTAGCATTGAAAAACTCGTGCCGATGAGGAAGGGCCGTGGCGGCTGCTTGATGTAGCCCGATTCTTTACCCTAAGCACGCCTAGTACTCTAATTGGATCAATGACAAGAGCACGTTCAAAGGCAATAAAAAAAATATGACCTCGCTCCTATCCTTGCATGATTTCGATGTTTCCATGAATGGGTTGCTACCTTAAGCGGATATCCTTTGTGTGCTCAGGTATGAACCCATGAAAGTCCCCAAGGATGGCCAATAAGTTAGATCATAGTGTAGATACCTATAGATGGGAACTCCAAGTGAAAGGTATGATGTAACACGTCAAAAAATCTCACTTGGTGAAGAATCAAGATTTATCGAATTAGTCGAAATACAAATGCTCAGCAAAGTTGAAGTGTTACCTACACATACGATAGAAAACACTTTGTCCCCAATGTTCTAGGAAGGTTGTCAAGCTTCCCGTTTTGCTAAACACAAAGTACTAAATGTATAACCTGAAATATATAAGTAAAAGTAGTTAAAGTAAAAAAAATGGACCAGTAAGGTAGTAATAATGAAAAGTAAGTAAACAATGTTATGATCAATGTAAAAGAATTGACTTTAGATCATAATTTCACTAAGAGGTTAGATGTCTCTCCATAAATAATAAAGCACTTTTAAGTAAAAAAATGCACCTAGGCAATTGATAGAATGGTAAACAACAAATTATGATTATAAGAACGTTCATGTAGGCATTACGTCAAACATATATAGATCGTTACTAAACCGCGTCTATAGCTAATACTCCACTTTGATACCGCTTCTATGCTTGCATCTCTAGGTTGTAAACATCACAAAATTGCCTTAATCACCGTACATAATGTAAGCAATTCATTGTCACAAAAAGACATAAACACCATTGTTCTTCATGCATGACCTCTAACTAATCTGATCCTCGAGCGCCTCATATATTTTCTAGGATCAATGAAGGAGACAAATGGATGATGAGTATCAAAACTTGCCAATTTTCTATGAGTGGTTGCCTTTCCTCGAACATCTTATAGGATCATATATAATGTATGTCCCTGAAGCTCAAGATCTGAGCCTTCATTCTTGATCTAAGAGCAATTGAGTCCTCTAAAGTTTCTAGAGATATGTTTGATGATTTCCTTCATCTTCAGAGTCTTTTCCATCTTGAACGTGTCATTTGACATCATTTTGTGCAGAATCACCACTTGGTTGATCTCTATCAGTAATTGCATCACCTACAACATCATGATCGATGCTCCCCCTTGGGAGCCATTACCCTCGTCATACTTCACTTCTATAACTTATTTAACTTGTCATGTGGAATTGTTGTAAACTCTATGAGCATGAGAGTTTGTGGCATGTATAACCAAGATACCCTCATAATATCTAGTCGTGAATTTGAAAACCGGTCACCTTTTTTTTAGAATAAAGCACTTGCACCGAAAGACCTTAGAGTGAGAATCTCATGTGGAGCTTAGTTCAAGAGATTGCAGAGATACAACCGGTTTGTCGCGGCCTCTCGGTCGGACACCCGGGGAGATGACGACCCCATATGGGTTCGATATAGAGGCATAGAAGATCGCATGGCAATTCAGAAGGAGAAGCCAAGGCACATGATTTACCTAGTTTTAGTCCATCGTGAGTTGTAAAACCCTACGTCGTGCTTGTCTGATTACTGAGTGCAGTAACATGGAAAAACAAAGGTTAGTCGTTGCGCTAAGATCGTGGAAGACAACGGCACCCTTAGACTTGTGTGGTGCTACCATCCCCTTCTCCTAGACATTGCTTGTCCTCATTTTATACAAGCAAAAGGTGGCCACAGTTTGTTTTCTTACACTTCTTAGGAACAATCTAGATCGTCGCTGGTGCTGGCCCATGTGGCACTAAAGGCGTCGTGACTTGTCTTGTTCCTTTTGTCTCCTTTGTGTTTATTAGATGGGTCTAGTGGTTGCGGGCTAGGATTTTAGGGGAAGACCCATCATTATTACCTCTTGCCAGCCTAAGAGTAGGTCATCATGGAGTGGTCTTGTCTGAGCCGATCCTATCCGGGAGCTAGGTTCCAAACATTGTGCGACGCCCATGCCAGGGGATGGAGGTGGCGCTCCTACGCTGGGAGCGCCCGAGGTGGCCTCGGGACGGGGCGAGCGGCCTCGAGACCATGCAGTGTCTCCCCGGGAGAGCGCGAGGCTGCGTTGGGAGGAAGAAATGCTACCAAGATTCTTTTTGTTGGACGTGCAGATCTTCTACAAGAATGGAAGAGTTGGCAACATCATATATCAGGATGTACAAGACAACAAGTTTGATTTCATAAATGAAGTGAACTTTGTCTACGGATGCATGTAGTGCGCCACAAGCGAGTTCCAATCCTCATTATCCATTGACTCGACATGACTTTGTATGGGTACGAAATGATATTTCACATGGTTATCAAAATACTCTTTTTTGAGGATATACCTATGTTGCCAAACTGCTTTCTGAAAAAGTTTTGTAGCATACTTTTTTTTACTCGTGATGAGACATTTATATCCATAGAAAAGCTATCCTAGTGACATGACAGAACATGCATATAATAATTATGATATCTGCAATTTAGCAGCCTTATATACACATTACAGGGATATATAGTATGTACGTACCGCAAGGTCATTGTAATAGCTAGACTGAATCTTAGTGTCCCCCTGCAGTCCTTCTAATGTGAACGCACAAGAAATTCCTCTCAAACGGTCTTGCTGCATCAAGTTGCAAACATTGCAACAATAAGAGTTGAGTCCGCCCTTGTACTTCCTTTTGTAATGACAAGTGGCTGTATGGCACCCGCTTATCGGGGCGAGCTGCTCAGTTGTTTTCCCATGTTTCCTCCCCTTTTTAAAGTATAATATCTTCTTTACCTTCTAGATCAACATATAAGAACTGTTTAGTACATAATGCTGCTATACTACAAAATTAACTCTCGAACAGGAAACATGCTGTCACCCATATTCTAGGTCTGAGTTGACTTTGCGGTGAAGCCAACATCTGTAAGGACGTGTCCTGCTGCATCATTAATTGTGTTCAAAGGAGGAAGTAAGAGTGTGGTCATCGTGCAAACAAATCTAGCCTAAATCAACAAAAGGAAAACATGCATTCAGCGACAATCTTGGTCGGACTTGAGTATGAATCTAACTTAACATATGTAAGGATATATGTATGGTCAAGTTCAGCATCATCATTGGCAGTTTTCAAAGGAGGATTTCAGTGCGTGGTCATCATGCAACCAAACCTAGCCGAAATAAATAAAAAAGGAATACATGCCTTCGGCCGCAATCTCGATCCAATTTGACTCCATAGAAATGTCCACGTCTATAAGGACATGTGTATGGCCAATATTTGTATCACCATTACCTGTATTCAAAGGAGGAATTCAAGGCATCATCATCATGCGACCAAAGCTAGCCTAAATCGAAAAGGAAATATGCATTCATCCTCATTCAGGGTCTAAATAGACTCCGTAGTTGTCGTGGGATTTTCACAGCAAGTGTCCTCATGTGAGAACTAGATTGTGAGGTTATTACTTATGAACAAAGTACCGGAAGGGTTATGGACGAAATGAGAGACTCGAGTTTTCCCATGTTCGGTCCCTCTATGGAGGGTAAAACCTACTCATGCTTCTTTACTATCGATGTTTTAAGGTCTCGATTAAAAGGAGCGATTCTCGCTTCCGATATTTTGAGCGCTATTGCTATGAAATATAACTTAGATTTATACGTCCCAGAAAACCGCCTTATATAGTGGCTGGGTTCCCGGGTTTACACAAGGATCCGGGTCACACCTGAAGTTGGACTCCTAGCGTAATCTGCCATGAGTCCCTTTGCCGATTTATGACAAGGACTGGGTCTTGCCCTGAGGCCAGTTCTAGAATCTTCACCAGGCCTTGTTCCTGGGCTTTGCTCCGTCTTCAGGGTCCCGGGTATTGTCCCTGGGCCGGGTCTTGATCCTTCTGCCAGGTAAACCTGTATCTGGGCCTCCATCCCAGATCTGGTTTCTTCCGTTGTTCTTTGATGAACTTCTCCGGTGAACCAATTCTTCATGTAAACCGACTCCTCGTGTAAACAGGCTCTTGGCCTCTGTACAACACTGGATTAAGAGAAACATAGCTGGGGGACCCCTTAGTCATTCCCCTAACATTAACCCCCAGGTTAGATAAACGCCAAATCTAGATTTTCTCGTTCATGTTAAACTCCTGAAATAAAAACACAAATTCACATAATATAAGGCAAAAAACCAGGTCTCCCACTTTTCCAATTTTGGTGAACCGACCTTTTCCATGGTGAGACTTTTTTATCTTGATATGGACGAAATTATCTTTTCTTTCGCTTGGTCTTCAGTTATCCGTTTAAACCGATCAATTTTATTCAGACAGTTATGTTTGCGAGTTGATCTCCATAATCTCAGGAACTGAACGTTTTCTGATTTTTATCCACGATCCTTTCCGATAATTTTATCATGCAAATCTATTGCATTTAATGCCCTTTATTTCCTTAGTTTGACCTATATCAACATCATAAATATCAAATTTCTGAGGGGCTTTTTTGCGGAAGACCACGGTAACTAGTTCTTTTTCACCCCGCCTATAAATACCGGGGCAGGTGATTCCTAGGGTCATTCCATACACCTTCGCCCCACTTCGTCTTCCTCCTCCAGCGCCTCGCGAGAGCAAGCTTGAAGCTCCTTGCGCCTCCCCCACCAAAGGTATTTCTTCCTCCGCATGTGAAAAAAAATCAATGGATTCAAGCGTGGTCAAACCGACAAAGACAAAGGGAATACAGAGAGTCCAGACACGGTTCCATCTTATGCTAAGAGCAAGAAGGAGATGTTCGTGGAGTGCTGCAAATCTGAGGTGACCCACGAACGGCTTACAAAGATGCAAAAAGGCGCTTTATTACCGAACAACATCGCTTGTCGTGCTCCGGGTGACGAGATCCGGCCCGCTCACGCGGCTGCTGAGGTAATAGTTCTTGCCGATCTTGTAGCCCTAGGTTTCTGGCCACCTGGGTCATCTTTCTTCTGTAGCTTCTTAGATCATTACGGTTTACACCCCAAGATATCCCATCAAATTCAGTCTTGAACGTTAGAAACTTTCAAGTCTTCTACTAAAACTACCTCTAGATAGGGCCCAATCTAGATCTTTTTCTAGAATATTTCTACTGCAAAAAACATCATGAGAGCGCCAAGGCCCACTAATTGTATGTGGTGGTGTTTCCTTCCAAAGGCGCAAAAACTGTATTTTCCCCACCATGTCCTTAGCTAGCCACCTGAAGATGGACTAAGCAGATGAAGAGATATGCTATCAGGCTGCTTTTCACATCAAAACACGATCATAGTTCCTGGACTTTAGTTACTGTGTATGGACCTTGTGGTGTTTTAGAGAGGGACCTTTTTGTTCAATGGCTACATGATATTATTATACATGCTCATGAAAACTGGCTTCTTGTGGGAGATTTCAAATTTATTAGATCAGTTGATAATAGAAATAAACCTAGAGCAAATACGAATGACATATTCATATTTACTGAAATTATTAGCCATCTGGGGTTAATTGAGCTTCCTTTAAAAGGAAGAGTTTCACTTGGTCCAATATGCAAGATCAGCCACTTTTAGAACAATTGGATTGGTTTTTCACCAGCCATATGTGGACCCTCAGTTTCTTTAATTCTTTGGTAATGCCACTTGCTAAATCTACCTCAGATCATGTCCCTTGTGTCATCTCCATTTCCACTACAATTCCAAAAGCACAAATATTTCATTTTGAAAATCATTGGACTCACCAAGCAGGCTTCTTGGACCTGATTGACAAAGTATGGAAATGGCATGTAAGAGCAAATAATATTGCTGCCAAAATAACTGCTAAATTAAAGAATCTTAGGCATGAATTAAAGAGGTGGGCTAGAAACCTATCTCACGTTAAAATTCCTATTTCCAAATGCAATGAAGTAATTTTAATTCTGGACAATCTTGAGGAGGACATCAATTTGAGTAGGCCTGAATTTAATTTCAGAATTATAGTGAAGAACCACCTCAAGAAACTACTCATGTCACAATCTGCTTATTAGAAAAAGAGATGCACCATTAGGTTGGTGTAGTTAGGAGGGGAAACACTAAGTTTTTTCATGCCAAGGCTACTGAAAGATACAGATTTAATACCATAGTTGAGATAAAAAATGAGGAGGGCATCTCTATAGTGGATCATCAACAGAAAGTAGTTACTTTTTCGTCTTGCTTCAAGATGAGAATGGGTGTCTCTATTCCTATTTATCAATCCTTGTCCCTCTTCAATGTTATCTCTCATACTGATAATTTGGATAGTCTTATTGCTCCTTTATCTATTAAAGAAATTGAAGGTGTGATGGAGAATTAAAGATTGATATAGCTCTTGGCCCTGATGACTTCAATAGATAGTTTTTCAAGAAATGTTGGTCAATCCTAAAGGAGGACTTCATCCAGATTTGTAATGATTTCCATTCTAGGCAGGTTTCTTTATAGTGTATCAATGGATCCTATATAACTCTCATTCCTAAAAACAATTCCCCAAAAGCAGTAAATTATTTCAGGCCAATTTCCCTCACTAATACATGTCTTAAGTTTGTTACAAAGTTGATTGCCAACAAGATGCAGCAAATTATCTGTGGCACTGTACATGCAAATCAATATGGCTTCATTAAGGGAAGAACCATTCAAGATTCTCTTTCTTGGTCATTTGAGTTTTCGTTCCAGTGTTAGTAGCCCAAAAGGAAAATAGTGGTGCTTATTGACTTTGAAAAAGCCTTTGATACATTGGATCATGAAGACATTGTTCAGGTTCTGGGAGAAAAGGGTTTCCCTGAGCTTTTCATTGTCTGGGTCAAAGAAATCCTTGTATCAAGATCTTTTTCTGTCTTACTAGTCCTAGATAAGGTTTTTATAGGCAAGAGGGGGCCCAGACAGGGTGATCCCTTATCACCTTTATTCTTTGTGGAAGGTGTTGATTTACTACAGAGCTTGGTGAATAAGGCATATAGAGATGGCTTGATTTCAGTACTTATCCCTGTCAAGACATATTTCCTAATTATTCAGTATGCATATGACACCTTGGTGGTTATGCCTGTTGATGTTGACGTGACCACACGCTCGTTGGGAGACCCCAAGTGGAATGTATGATGTAGCCTAGTGTAAATTTTACCCCAGTATGGAATCAGAGTTTATCGCACCAGTAGGACTTCGTAGTCTTGAAGAAGGTTACTTGTATCAACGGTGACAAAAAGTACTGGTGTGTAGTCGATGAAGCGTGGAACATGCACACAAGCACAAACCCTCTCTTGCCCCAACTTTCAGGAAGGTTGTCAGTCTTCCGACCTTGCTAAAAACAGGAGAATTAAACGTATATAGTCTTGGAAAACAATAAACAAAAAATGGAACAACGAGGAAACAATGATTAAAAGTGCTTAAAAGAAGGTTTACAATGTGAGGAAACTAGTTCTGGAGGACATAGGTACACTAGTGGTGTCTCTCCAAAGAAAACAAACATTCTGGGTGAACAAATTACAGCTGGGCAATTGAAAAATCATGAACGTATAACAATACTATTATGAAAAGATAAAGTTCACGGGTTCTAACATTGTAGGCATTACGTCAAGTCATAGGGACCGCTATCCAACATGCATCCATATCTAAATATCCACCTTAAGAAAGCTATCCAGCAAATCCCTTGGTATTAAGTTGTAGCAACAGAGTGATTGTTATGTGTACAACAGACAGATGCATTAAGAACAATACATAATGTAAGTAGTGGTTCTCATCCGTAGACAAGAGCACCGTTGTTTTCTCCCTAGTGGCAACATCACATCCTCTCCCCCCCAGCATGTTTCTGTCACTCGAGCGCATGCAACAAGGAGGCATGAACCCAATATCTAGCATATAAACCCTCTCTTGGAGGTGAAAAGAACTACGTGGGCAAGGTAGTCATAAACACCGGAGATCATTGCTAGACAAGATTAAAACTCTCTACAAATATAAGTGAAGCATCTTAGATTGACATGAACAAAATAATCATAATCTCATTGTTCATCGGATCCCAGCAAACACAACATGCACAATTAAATAACGGTGGTCTTGATCATCTGAGACATCTCATCAGACACTAAACATGGAGGCATAGGGGAGAGAACAATCATCTAGCTACTTCTATGGACCCGTAGTCCCGAGATGAACTACTCACGCATTTGTCCGCGGATGGTCATGGCGATGTAGAGGCCTCCGGTGACGATCCCTCTCTCTGGAAGGGTGCCGGAGAAGGACTCCAGAAGCCCTAGATTGGACTTTCGAGGTGACAGTTCCTCTCTATATGTTTCATGGAAAATAACTCTGTCAGTGGGATTTTTAGGGTTAGGGGCAATTTATGGGCGAAGAGGTGACTTGAGGCGGTGGCCAGGTCCCCCAGGCTCCCACCAGGCGCGACCAATGGGGGCCGCGCCTGGCACCCTCTTGGTGGGCCCCCTGGCACCCCTCTGGCTCCTCTTTAGACTCCATCTCCGTTCCTGGTAAAACATGATCTCCATGGATTTTCATCCCTTTCAGATAATATTTCCTTCAGAACTTTTCTAAAATAGAAAAACAATAGAAAATAACAACTGGCCTGAGGCATCTTCTTAATAGGTTAATCTATGAAAACATCGGAAAAACGAAGTAAAATGGAAGAAAACATGTAGAAAACAAAAGGTATTGGGTAGAAAACAAGCATGGAGCATAAAAAATTATAGATATGTTTGCAACATATCAGCACCCACAAGCTTAACTCCTGCTCGTCCTCGAGTAGATAAGTGATAAAAAGTAATTTTTGAGGTGACATGAAGCCAACACAAATCTTGATCAACGTTATGTAAAAGCATTGCAAGCTGAGATCAAAGTACTTTAAGAAAGACATGATAAATATTATTTCAATTAATGTAAACTTAGCAACTATGTTGCACATGAAAAGTAATACAAACAAAAGAAAATGAATAATGAAACATTGAAAGTGATACGATTGTTTCAATCATAAAGAAAAAACATAATAAAGTGGTCTCCATCTAGTCCTTCGTGTGGTAGCAAAACATACATGCCATGCCACCTTCAAAGTTTAAATGGTGAGTAGATACAAATAATTTGAGAGCAAGCAATACCACAATCAATAATATTTAAATAATAAATTTTGGGACTATGCACATTATACTCAGAATGACAATTATGCTCTCTTAGTTGGTGCATAAAGTAAGAAGATGAATACTCAACGTAAAAGTAAAAGAAAGGTAATTTTGAGAGAGGTGTATGTCTATGTCAACGAATGGTAATGAAAAACTTATCATAATCCATGTCAAGCAAAGTGTTAAGACTTTTGAGAGCGATTTCCATTAGCTTTATTAGTTGTCTCCCCCCCCCCCCCCCCGCCGACTTTCTTTCGTAAACCAGGGCTAGCCATGTTCACGGGTACCCACCAGCTTTCATGAAATCACGGGAAGTGCCTTTTTATTATATTAATTGGCACCAACTCTCTGCAATTTAGATGAGCACATATTCAATACTAACCAGGTGAAATAAGGAAGACAAAATCTGCTTGACACAAACCATAATAAACTTTAAACTAGTTCCTCCTGAGCTAAAACAGGAACACAAAATATATTAATAATTTTGTAGGCTTTAAAGGTAGCACACGAGAAAAACTTGGAGTGGCGGTTAAATACCACATATGGTGGACACATTAGGTAAAATTTGGTTTTTGGGAGTTTGATGCACGAGTAGATCTCATACTCAGTACAGGTGAAGGCTAGCAAAAGACTAGGAGCGACCAACTAACAGAGCAATAACGGCCATAATCATGCATAACAACAAAATATCATTAATCAAAGCATGAAGTGAACAAGTAAAAAACTAAATGATCATCAAGGCTAAAAGTGACTTTGTTTGTAATCATAACATGGTGTGAGCATGATCCAAGTAAATCCAGATAAAGCATTCAAAGGAGATATACCTCAATACCATGCTACAATATGAGAGAACAACGCATGATTAATTTCAATGACACATTAAGCACTTTTCAAATATTTGAGACTAGTCATTATACATCATAAATAACTAACCGCACAATTAAAATAACATCTAACACGACATACTAAAGCCTATGCCACAGTCAAAACAAGCTTCCTATTGCACCATTATAAGCATGAACCAATTTTATTCTTCTCCAACACCAATCAACTTATTCGAAAAAACTCTGAAAGAAAATAATCATCAAAGACCAGATACCTAATAAAATATAACTGAATTAAGCCAACAAGCTACGAATAAAATTCGAGTGAAACAAGAGCTAAACACAGAACCGGCATAAACTGAACACTTTTTGAACAATAAGAGTGAAAACTAGAGTGTTCTAGGCAATGAAAACAGAACGTGACAATCTCCAAAATAAAAGTGCTAGGATCCAACAAAAACCTACAGCAAGGAAAAAAATAAAACTGAAAGCAAAATAAAATGACGCTCCAAGAATAACACATATCATGTGAAGCAATACAACTATAGTGTTTTGAAAGAAACCTGGTATTTTTGTTGATGAAGAAGAGGATGCCTTGGGCTTCGCCAAGATTTGACGCTTGTACATCTTGATATGTCTTGAGGTGACATGGGCAGTCCCAAGCTTGAGATTTTGTCCATCCTTCATATCATCACATCATACTTCTCTCCCTACACTTGAAAACTTCCTCCACCTAAAACTTCTCACAATCTTCATTAGCAACGTTAGTGTAATCAAAATAATAAATCCACTTGGTTTGGTTTCAACACAAGTCTCACACTCCATTTAAAACATTAGCAACTGCCAAAACTTATTTTAAATATCTTCCCCTCAAAAGAACACAAAAAGAAAGAGATTAAGATGCAAATGCAAATATTGGCAGAAATTTGTCAAAACTGGGTCATGTGTCTATTTTTTTCAAAGCAATCGGACATTCTTGTTGAGAGATATGAATTTTTTGGTGACAGCCCAGAAATCTGTTTCAGAACAACAACTTCCCCAAATCGCACTACCTCTCTATTAGAGGTTACTCTTGGCACAGAAATCAAACACAGAGGATAAGGAGCGGTTTCTTATAGATGTAACAACTTCCAACACACAAAAAGAACAAAATAAAACAGAAGAAAACAAAAGTATAACGAAGGAAAACAAAAGTGGGTTGCCTCCCACAAGAGGTTTTCTTTAACGCCTTTTAGCTAGGCATAAAGAACGAATCAAATAACATCATTCGATTTGAGGAGCTCGAACTCATCATATAGGCATTGGATTTTCCACACACAAGTTTTAGAATCTTCTCACTCTTTTCTTTTAGGTTTACTATTTTCATCAAAGAGATTCTCCGGAACAAACCAAACAAAATTTTCCTCTAATGCCTCAGACATTGCTGAAAGTTTGAATGGTATAGGGATATTAATTTCTTTTTCACATTTAGTTCTTTCCTCATATTATGTTCTGTCATTATCTAAAGTTTTCAAAGTATAATTGATGGCAAGACCATAACCAAGCATCTTATAACGAGCAAAAACTTTTCTAACTTCTATAACAATGTCATTAAATCCAGGAGCAAAGAATTCAACACAAAATCTTTTTCTTTTCTTGGCACCATACTATCAAGTTAAAAAAATTGTTGTATAATAGGATTGAGGTTGAAAAACCTAGCTTCTATCATGGAAACCAAAGAGTCTACATCGGTCTCGTAATTATGGGCAAGTTTTACTACAGGTTTATCATTAAAATCACGAAGCCCATTAACATGGTTAAAGAATTCTTCAATATTGTTTATCCCAATAATGAATCCACTTCCTACTTTTAGATCTTTCATAGAAAATTTAGGAGTAGACAACTTAGCAAAACAGAAACAAACGCTAACATGAAGACTAAAACTAAATAACAAGGCAAATAAAAGACTAGAAACTAGAGAACTATTTTATGGGGGTTTCGATAAAGAGAAAAAAGACTAAACAAAAGTAAACTAAGAAAGAACAAAACAAAAGAAAGAGAGTGGAAGTGTGAGACTCCCCTTGCAGCATGCCAGAAGTCCCCGACAATGGCGCCACAAAAAGCACTTGATGCTGACGTGATCACACACTCGTTGGGAGACCCCAAGCGGAAGGTATAATGTAGTCTAGTATAAATCCCCCCCCCCCAGTATGGAACCAGAGTTTATCGAACATGTAGTACTTCATAGTCTTGAAGAAGATTACTTGTATCAACGGCGCTAGTAAAAGTACTAGTGTGTAGTTGACGAAGCGTGGAACCTGCACACAATCACAAACTCTTTTTTTCCCCAACTTTCCGGAAGGTTGTCAATCTTCCGGTCTTGCTCAAAACAGGAGAGTTAAATGTATAGAGTTTTGGAAAACAATAAAAGTAAAAATGGAACAGTGAGGAAACAATGATTAAAAGTGCTTAAAAGAAGGTTTCAAATATGAGGAAAATAGGACCGGGGGCCATAGGTTCACTAGTGGTGTCTCTCCATCGATTTTCTCGCCTTAGAGGTGAACCTACCGCGCCATGGCTCAACCTCGTGTTAACCCGCCCCATCAGTGGCTCAAGGTCCCTCAGAAGGATCCGGGAGTCACCAAGTGGAACCCCCAATATACTCAACCGGGAAAGAGGAAATCTTACAATTGAAGTTGTCTGCAATCCATGGTTGATCATCCGGGGGAAAACCCAGTTGCACCACCTCACTCTTGTCAACGTTTATTTTGAGGCCCAACATAGCCTCAAAGCAGAGAAGGGGGAACTTGAGATTGAGGATACCAAGATTCGAACCCTCCACCATAATCATCATGTCATCCGCGTAATGGGGGTGGGTCACCCACCTCCCAGGATAAGGTGTCCAATCACACCTGGAATGTGTCTGGCCTCCTTAGCCATGTCAAGGATAGTCGCAAGGGAGTCAACCGCAGGGTTGAAAAGAATCGGGGATATAGGATCCCCCTGTCACACCCCGCGGGAAGATCTAAAATATGGGCCTATCTACCCATTTAAATTAATCATCATGTTGCCCCTCATAACGATCTGCATAATCCAGTAGATGACACAGTTATCAAACCATCATCGTTCAAGGACCTGGCGGAGGAACGCCCCGTCCAGACGATCATAACCTTTCTGAAAATCTAGCTTCAGGAACACACCCTTAAGGTTCCGAACCTTCACTTCATGCACGATCTAATGAAGCTCCAGGATACCATCATGAATATATCGTCCCTTCGTGAAGGCGAACTGATGTGGTGAGTCAACCTCTGCACCACTAGGGCTAATGAAGAGCGGAAACTTTGGCGAAGATACGCACAATGACATTAATCACCATAATTGGCCTAAACTGTTGAATCTCTGTAGCCCCCGCTAACTTGGGGATCATAGTGATCACGCCAAAATCAAGGCGTGACATAACCAGTGTCCCAGTGTAGAATTCTTGGAACATAGGCATAATCACCGCCTGAAGATGTCCCCAAAATCTCTGAAAGAAGGAAATGAGGAGGCCGTCAGGGCCAGGAGCATAATGGTCCGCCTAACCTCCTCTGGCAGGAATGGGAGTGTGAGGTCCGTATTCTCGTTATCTGAGACCAGCGTGTCCAAGCGCCAAAGATCCTGAGCTAACACAATGCCGGATTGTGGTCCTCCCGCGAAAAGCTCGTTGTAGAAGGAGTATACATGGGCAGATAGCTCTTGCGCCTCCTCTAAGAGGCGACCATCCGCCCATAGGCACGGAATCGAGCACTTCCAACGCCTCCCGATCGCAATGGCATGGAAATACGCTGTGTTGGCATCTCCAAACAGCAGCCATTTTTTACGGCTCCACTCGCGCCCAAAGATCTCTTCTCCCTTATAAATTGTCATCGGGGAGGCCTCCGGGGCATATCTCTGGAGCCACTCGTCTGGGGACAAACCCACCAAGTCCAATGCAGAATCAAGTGTCTGAATCTATATCAGAAGTGATTCCTTGTGTCTACGGATGTCCGCCCCCAAATTTTCCCCCCATCCTCGCATAAATTGGCGGATAACCTTGGCACAGTGATGCCAGATATCCACCGCATTATATACCTGAGGCGGGGAAGCCACAGCCTCTGCCCATTTGAGACCCACTGATTCGACAAAGCCTGGCTGGTCCAGCCAGAAGTCCTCGAAGTAGAACCGGTTGGGCCTCGGAGCTACCCCCTCTAGATGATAGAAGGAGGGGTATGGTTGGAGCCCACTCGAGTGAGAGCCCGAAGAGAGAAGAGTGGGAATGCAACTTCTTACTCAACTGATACTAGTACCCGATCCAGAGCGCTCCGGATTGGGTCGACCTGGTTATTAGTCCATGTATATCGGTCTCCCACTCGGTCTATCTCATGAATGCTAGATCCACAATGAAATCATTAAACACCCTCATCCTAGGGAGGTCCACATTATTCGAGCTCTTGTCATCGGGGGAGCGTATAAGGTTAAAGTCCCCCGCCACAACCACTGGTATGGGCCTTCTCTCCACCTTGGACCAGCAGACCTCCTATGATCCGTGGGCCATAGACAATAATCACCTCCCACCGAAGGTTAGATCGTCTATCGGTGAGCGACATGCTCACAAAAAATCCCCCGAGGTCCATATCATCTACCTGAAAGGTATCCTCCTTAGCTCCAAGGAGGATCCCTCCTCAGTGTCCCAAGGCCGGAAACCAGTGCCAAACTTGTGGCGGCTCAGAACCTGTAACTCCGCGATAGAGAAGTCTTTCCTAATCGTTTCTTGCAGGCCTACAATGTCTACATCTTCTCGTCGCATATAATCGGAGAGCTGGAGCCGACGGCCGTCCGCCCCGAACCCTCTCATGTTCGAAATAAATATGGATACACTCATTGATAAACATTGTCGGGGCAGTCCCCATGCGGGGACCGAGGGGGCCCTACCATGGGTCGAGGGCCGAGACATAGCCTTACGGGGCTCCCCCTCTTCCTATCCAACTGGGAGGATGCATTGGGGGCTGCCGCACCCGTAGGCCTAGGAGAACCGTCATTGACAGACCCTGGTGTGACCCGTACAGGTCCAGCAGACGTCGAGAGTTTGAGCCGCTCGTGCTCCACCTGAGCCCGAGATGCCGCCAAGGACCCCTTGTAAATCTCCTTAGATCTAATAGCTTCAATATGCTCAAGTCTGGGGCCACATTCCCCTCTAAAGATCAGGCCATAATCAACCGCAACCTGTGCCAATTGCTCCAATGGGACCAAATTGAGGACCAAGAAACAAGAGCCAGAGGATGGAGAGGAAAAGATTTGGGCAGAGGAGGAGGGGAGAGAGACGTACCGGGCACTAGGCAGTGGATCGCCTGACGGCAAGACGCGACCTCAGCGACCGTCGGCTCGATGACCTCGACTCTGCCCCGACCCATGCAAGACGTGCGTTGCGGAGAGTCGTGACACCAGGTATGAGAGTGGCGGGAAGGATCGTGCCCAGGACACGAGAGCCAGTGCGGGAGTAGCTGGCACGCGACCCGGAGACCCCTGAAGCGGATTAGGAGGAGTCCCTGGCGAGCGTGTGTAACAGACCACACCACGAGAGCAAGGCGAGTCCGGAGCAGCCACCTCCATGCTCACCCCCAGAGTTGGTTGTCTCAACCGAGCCATACCGAGGGGAGGGCAAGCCGTGCAAAGCGTGAGAGACGAGACTCGCAAGGTCCAGGGAGCCCGGGCTCTCACAGAGGTTAGACCGGTACTATGAGAGCGGGAGTCCCAGAGACAGCTGCCAGACGTGGCGGGAGACATCCACCAGAGCCAGCTTGGCCGACACACTCTTGGGAAGAGTGGCCGAAGCTGGGAGAATGGGTCTAGGAGAAGATGCCTGAACCGAGGCAACTGCAGTGGACACCGCACCAATAGGCTAAGAGGCCACCGGCATACGAGCCTTGACTCCGGACATGGGAGCAGCATCACAAGGGCCCGTGTCGGAGTCATCACCCAAGGAGTCATCCCTATCCTCAGAGAAGCTATGGTGGTGCGGGGACGGGGAGCAACGAGAACGAGGAAGCGAGGGCCCCGGCTGATCACCCTCCGCCTCCATCTCCACACTAAGGGGCTTCTCCACCCCATCGAAGTAGAAAAGTGGAAAAGAAACCTCCAGTTTGGAGATATCCGGGACCATCATTCACAGACGTACATGACCATGCCCCGGGAGCGAGGTCTCATCCACCTCCTCCAGGCGGACAACAGCCTGCAAAATCTGATCGACGATGGGCCCAGTCTTCTCCTTAGGAGGGATCACATGGATTCGAACCCAGACGGAGGCACGAGTGGACAACGAGGCCTGGTCGATGGAGGACCGCTCGATGGAGATCTTGAGGTTGCAGCCGGGAAGTGTGGTCGACTCGCCCCATGACAGGGCCTTGAGCAGACCCAGGGAGGGGAACTCCACCGCAGACTCCGAGGTAGCAAGCATCCAGCACAACCACGCTCTTCTTCTTCTTCTTCTTCTTCTTCTTGGGCATCACCATCGCCCCGTTGGCCACCAGAGCACGTGCTTCGTCGAGAGGTGAACGTCTATGACCCTCCCGCCAGTTCCCACCCTCGGCTGCACCGGCGAGCCCTCACGCCAACCTCCCGGGGCAGGAGCCTGAGCCACATCCCAAGCGGCTCCTTGGCGCTAGAGAAGCTACTCCCAAAGAGCAGGTTCCCGAGCAGAGGCACCCGGGAAGACTTCCCGAGGCGGAGAGGAGCGCTGACGACGGGGGCTGTGGGTCGCAACCCCGCGAGCAGGCGACTGGCGCGGCGAGCTCAGACGACCATGCCTCGCCCAGGCCCCCGACGACCGTCTGGAGGATGGCGAGCGAGGCGGCGGTGACCGCCGGGCAGATGAGTGATACGTCTCCAACGTATATATAATTTCTGATGCTCCATGATGATATTATGTCAATTTCTACATATGGGAAGACTTCCCGAGGCGGAGAGGAGCACTGACGACGGGGGCTGTGGGTCGCAACCCCGCGAGCAGGCGACTGGCGCGGCGAGCTCAGACGACCATGCCTCGCCCAGGCCCCCGACGACCGTCTGGAGGATGGCGAGCGAGGCGGCGGTGACCGCCGGGCAGAGGAGTGATACGTCTCCAACGTATCTATAATTTCTGATGCTCCATGATGATATTATGTCAACTGCTACATGTTTTCTCCCTTATTTATGTCATTTTTACACGTTTTCCGGGACTAACCTATTAACAAGATGTCAAGTGCTAGTTCCCTATTTTCTGCTGTTTTTTGTTTCAGAAAAGTTGTTCTGGAATTATTCTCGGAATTGGACCCCACAAAGCCCAAAGTGCCTATTTCCCCGGAAGCATCTAGAAGATCGAAGAGGAGACGAAGAGGGGCATCAGGGGGCCCACACCATAGGGTGGCGCGCCCCCCTGGCCGCGCCAGGGGGTGGTGTGGGCCCCCCAGGGCTCCACCGCCTCTGCCCTTTCTCCTATTTATTCCCCCCTGGTGGAAAACCCTAGATACCTGATCAAATATCCCCGAAAAGTTCCGCAGCCGCCGTCACCGTCAACCCTAGATCAGGAGGGTTCTGAAGCTGTCTCCGGCACCCTGCCGGAGAGGAAATCATCACCGGAGGCCTCTCCATCAACATGCCCGCCTCCGGAATGATGCGTGAGTAGTCCATCCTTGGACTACGGGTCCATAGCAGTAGCTAGATGGTTGTCTCATCCTCTTATGCCTCCATGTTTAGATCTCGTGAGCTGCCTAACATGATCGAGATTGATCTTATGTAACTCTATGTGTTGTGTTTGCTGGGATCCGATGCATATTGAACTTATGCCAAGTTGATTATAGTCTTTATTGCATTTGTTATTTGTGATCTTGCGTGCTTTCCATTGCGAGTGGTTGCTCTGGCCAAGTAGTTGCTAGTGACTCCAAGAGGGAGTATTTATTCTTGATAGTGGGTTCATGCCTCCTCTTCGCCTTGCTCGAGTGAGAGAAATGTGAAGGGGGAGGATGTGTTGTTGCCATTAGGGAGAAAGCAACGGCGAGAGTGCCCGCGTCGCTGACGTCACTTCTACCGTTCCTGACGTCATCATCTTCTTGACATTTTTAAAACGTCGCGATTGGAAATACCGTTACGTCCGTTAATGACGTCATAATAGGTGCGACGTTTATTTTCTCGTCGCGGGTTCAAGCAGTATAGGGTGCCACGTGTCGCTCTCATAATGTTCCACGTATACTCTTATTCTCGACGAAATTATAATGTTGTCCGACGGTGTGACGTTTTAGTTCGTCGTAAGACGTCGCGAATCATGAGCCAGCACGTGTACCAACACGGCATGTCCACGTCGAAACGTTTCTGTGACGTGTTTTTTTCGTCGTGATTTCCATCCAATAAGGTGCCGCCTCATGGACCTACCATATAGTACCACGTGTCCTCGTATTCATAAGCATGGAAAATACTAAATTAGTTTTAAAAGCAAAGCAAACACAACAAATACATAAATTATGAATAAGGTCATAACCTAGTGCACCAACAAAGGCAGTCTAATACAGTTCAACAGACAACAAGCAGTTTCACAAAGGTCTACTCAGTTCCATATCTTGGATGAACTTCAGCCAACATGCCACCAATAAGGGTTTTGTACATTTCTTGACTCTTCTTCATACCTTTGTGTTCCTCCGTCATACGCAACCATTCTTGTTGATGCTTCATCCTATCTACATCAGCTTGTTTCTTGTCCTGCTTCAACTCTTCAACTACAGACTGCGGGTCATGCCTCTGTTTTCTCTCATAATCAAGTTGAAGGTCAAGTTGACACTTTGTTGCTCTTGCACTGGTTGTGACCCCACCTATGGTATTCAGGAACGGAGACTTTAGACGGCCCTTGGTCAGGACGGCAGCGACAGCTTCGGCGGCAGAAAGAGGTTCCTTGACAGCGCCATCTACTGAAGTAGATTCTAGCATCTTCACTTGCATTTCTTCCTATAAAGAATTAAAAAGCTTTAGAAGAAATAGAAGCTGAAGTAGCTTGTAAGGAACACTGATATCATGACAAGCATGTAAGGAACATGTATGAAAAATAGCATGCAACAAGCTTGTACATAACAAAGATGCAAATAGCAGATGACAAGCAATTAAGCACGCATGACAAACTTGTAAGGAACATAAATGAAAAACATCACATGACAGGCATGTAAGTAAACATGGCTGAAAATAGCAGACGACAAGCATGTACAGAACATATATGAAAATATCAGCTCACAAGGATAGATGAACTAGCAGATGATAAGAAAGCAGCATGCATATGCATGAACTATGAGATGAAAAGCATAGGTTAAATAGCTGACTACAGGAGTTTGCATCAAAATTCACAAAGGGAAGCATCAGTACGTATCTAGAAGAATCTATTGAGGTAATTGTTGATCCCGGAGATAAATAGAATTCTGAGGGACTTACAATTTCTCTTTTCACGGGCGAAGAGAATCCACGTGTCTTGCTGTTGTGCTTAGCTTTGAACAATTCAAAGGCATTTTCCCCCATGCCGCAGCAAACCTCGTAGCTACGAGAACCTGTGGCGCTATGGAACTAGACGGCCTGTCTACATTGCCTGGCTTTCATACAAGCCATCTACATAAACGAAGTATGAACTGATTAGACACAGTCCAGGTTACAGAATAGAAACAATGGCAAGGTAGAGTGAACAAAGACAGTACATGTTTCCTGACTGGGGTCCAGTTATCGACTAAGCTGCACCATTCTGCTTCGCTCATGTGTCCAACTGCATCAGGAGGCGTTCGTACAACTCTACTCTTGTCTCTAACGCTGTCAAAAAATTCTCGCTTCAGAATATGGTGTATTTGTCTTGTACAGTTCTTGAGATGCATCAGAAGAGATTGACGAATAACAGGGTCTCTGGGGTTTAGATGAAACTTTGACTGAAACAAAAGAAAGAGCACTTTTCAGTTATATGAACAACAATGGAATGAACTGGAAGGTTGGGTTACAAAACTTACAGACACATGGCCGTGGTAGGACAAAAATATATCTTCCCTTCCCTTGTACTCTTTCCAATGGGGGGAGACAGGGACAATGTGCTTCACAGCTAATGACCACGCGGTAGTATACATGGAAGCAACCTTTGGGTCCACTGGCCTTGTCTTTCTCGGAGGAATAACAATTGTGATCCTATTTCCTTTGGACATGTTTCTTCTTCTCCCAGCCGCACCACAGGAAACAATGTCTTCACATGGGTAATCTAGAGAAATTGTGGCATTGCTAGAGTTAGTATTCTGCACTTTGGATTTCCCTCCACACATGGCCCCTCGTAGAGCATGCAATCTCTGTGATATGTCATCTTGCTCTTCGTTGCAGGCACCTTGCTCCTCGACTTGGGAACCTTGCCCCTCGCCTAGGAATGGTGGCAGCTCGCCTTGCACAGCTGGCAGCTCACCGTAGGGAGGTACCTGCTCGCATTGGGCGGCTACCTCCTCACGGTGGCCAGCCTCCTCCTTCTGTTGGGCAGCTTCCAGCTAGCCATGGGCAAGTGCCCGCTCGCCTTGGGCAGCTTCATGCTGGCCTTGGGGAGCTGCCTCTCGTCTTGGACCACTGGTCGCTTGAATTCGTCATCTGCATACGGATGGACATGGGAAACTGCATGCTCGCGATGGGCCTTGACGCGCTTGCGTTTACAACCACGTCCACCAGGAGCCATCTTAGTCCTACCAGATGTACTCTTGACTTTAATGTTCCTAAGCTGCACGGTTCATATGTACCAAATCAACTAGGATAGTAGCACAAAATACATGGCAGAACAGTAATTAAGCCAACAGTTCCACACAACATAAGTACCTTTATTATTGAGCTATCATACAAGGCATGCCTTATCTAGATGGTGGACATGGTATAAATGGAAATAAATAGCTTACACTATAAGTCTAGAATTGATGATTTATGCGAATAAATGAAAATAAATAGCTCATACATGTTCTTTACAAATAGCCGTATCTTACATTGGGATGTGACAACATAGAGTAAGAAAATCTTAGTGATGTAATTCGTTGTTTGACCATATCATTAATCTAATTTGTGGACCTAAGTATGATAGGATCGTAGGAGAAGTGATCTTAAGCTTTATACAAGCTCGAAAATAAGCAAACTCTGACCAAAGGAACTTGACGGCTACCAGGCCGGCGAGGTGGCAGATCTTGACGGCGACCTGGACGACGTGGTGGCAGATCTTGACAGCGACCTGGACGGCGAGGTATCAAATCTGAACGGCGAGGTGGCAGATCTGGATGGCGTCCTGGACGGCAAGGTGGAAGCCCGGGAAGGCGAGCTGAAAGGCGGGGTGGAAGACCGGGGGCGGCAAGGTGGAAGCCCGGGAAGGCAAGCTGCACGGAGAGGTGGAAGATCGGGGACAGCTAGGTGGAAGCCCGGGAAGGCGAGCTACAGGGCGAGGTGGAAGTCCGGGGCAGAGTAGATGGGGTTTAGGAGGAAAGGGGGATTTCGTACAAGAGGAGGAGGGGAATTCTGGCGAGGGGGCAGATAATAGGGATAGGTTGGAAATTTAGGGCGGCATAGGCGGCAAAGTTTTTGGTCGATAATTTGGGTGGGCGACGCGAAATTTTCTGCGCCCGCCAGATTTTGGTACATTGGCTGGAGAACATTGCTGGCCGTTAGATACATGATGGATGGCCTAAAAAGTTAACCATTGTTGAAATATGTTATTTAAGGATAATGGGAAGACATCTATAAATTACTGACATAATATTACTAATAAGTAAATTACCCTACCATTGTCTTGGGTGTTCCTTGAGCCTAACCTAACACACCCAAACAATTGGTTCCACTTTGCTACCCCCTTTCCGGCTCATGTAGAGGGGCCAAAATGGCAGCTCCGTCTTTTTCCCCAGCGGGGCTATGGTTTCTCCGGAGAGGGGGCTCTAGAACGTCTGAATGCCACCAAAACACATGGTATGTCATAACATGTGTGTTAGAGTGTGGCATGGGTCTTGGATTCCTAAGATTCCCTCACTCTTTGTCCTAGGGTTTCACCGGTGTCGGATTCTCTCTCGTGGGTTCCAGGACTTCTTAATGAGAGCCCGAAACTCCCGGATCTAACGGAACTGCGGGAATCTTGACAAGAGGTGGGTCCTACCATTTGTCTTTGGTATTCCTTGATCCTAACATAACACGACCAAGCAATTGGTTCCACTTTGGTACCCCCTTTCGCCTCACGTAGAGGGGCCAGAATGACAGTTCCATCTTTTTCCCCAGCGGGGCTATGGTTTCTCCGGAGTGGGGGGCTCCGGATCGTCTGAATACCACAAAATCCCATGGTATGCCATACCATATGTTTTAGATTGTGGAATGGGTCTTGGATGCCCAAGATTCCCTCGCTCTCTGTGTTAGGGCTTCACCGGCGTCGGATTCTCTCTAGCGGGTTCCAATACTACTTAGAGCCTGAAACTCCCGGATTTGACGAAACTAGGGGAATCTTGCCAAGAGGTGGACCCTAACATTTTCTTTGGTGTTCATTGGGCCTAACCTAACACAACCAAACACTTGGTTCCACTTTGCTACCCCCTTCCGGCTCACGTAGAGGGGCCAGAACGGTTGTTCCGCCTTTTCCCCCAGCAGGGCTATGGTTTCTCCGGAGGGGGGCTCCGGATCGTATGAATGCCACCATATCCCATCGTATGACATACCATGTGTGTTATAGTGTGTCATGATCTTTGATACCCGAGATTACCTCGGTCTCTTTGTTAGGGCTTCACCGGCGTTGGATTCTCTCTGGCGTGTTCCATGACTACTTAGAGCCTGAAACTCCCGGATCTGACGGAACTGGGGGAATCTTGCCAAGAGGTGGGCCCTGCCATTTTCTTGGGTGTTCCCTGGGCCTAACCTAACACAACCAAGCAGCTAGTTCAATTATCCTACCCCCTTCCGGCAAACGTAGATGGGGCAGAACGACAGTTCTGTCTTTTTCCCCACCGGGGCTATGGTTTTCCGGAGAGGGGGCTCCAGATCGTCTGAATGCCACCAAATCCCATTGCACGTCATACCATGTGTGCTAGAGTGTGGCATGGGTCTTGGATGCCCAGGATTCCCTCGCTCTCTATGTTAGGTTTTCACCGGTGTCAGATTCTCTCTCGCGGGTTCTAGGATTAATTAATGAGAGCCCAAAACTCCCGGGTGTGACGGAACAAGGGGAATCTTTCCAAGAGGTGGTCCCTAGCATTCTCTTGGGTGTTCCTTGGGCCTAACCTAACACAAACAAACAGTTAGTTCCACTTTGCTACCCCGTTCCGGCTCACGTAGATTGGGCAGAACGACAGTTCCGTCTTTTTCCCTAGCGGGGCTATGGTTTCTCCGGAGAGGTGGCTCCAGATCGTCTGAATGCCACCAGATCCCATCGCTTTCCATACCATGTGTGATATAGTGTGGCATGGGTCTTGTATGCCCAAGATTCCATCGCTCTCTGTGCTAGGGTTTCACCAGCGTCGGATTCTCTCTCGCGGGTTCCAGGACTAATTAATGAGAGCCCGAAACTCCCGGGTGTGACGGAACTGGGGGAATCTTGCCAAGAGGTTGGCCCTACAATTCTCTTGGGTGTTCCTTTGGCCTAACCTAACACAACCAAGCATATAGTTCCACTTTGCTACCCCCTTCCGACTCTCGTAGATGGGGAAAAACGATAGTTACGTATTTTTCCCCAGCGGGGCTATGGTTTCTCCGGAGGGGGCTCCAGATCGTCTGAATGTCACTAAATCCCATGGTATACCATACCATGTGTTTTAGAGTATGTCATGGGTCTTGGATGCCCAAGATTCCATCGCTCTCTGTGTTAGGGCTTCACCGGCGTCAAATTCTTTCTAGCGGGTTCCAAGACTACTTAGAGCCTGAAACTCCCGGTTTTGACAAAACTAGGGGAATATTTCCAAGAGGTGGACCCAAACATTTTATTTGGTGTTCCTTGGGCCTAAACTAACACAACCAAACAGTTGGTTCCACTTTGCTACCCCCTTTCGGCTCACGTAGAGGGGCCAGAACGGCAGTTCCGCCTTTTTCCCCAGCGGGGCTATGGTTTCTCCCGAGGGGGCTCCAGATCGTATGAATGCCACCAAATACCATGGTATGACATAACATGTGTGTTAGAGTGTTTCATAGTCTTGGATACCCGAGTTTACTTCGCTCTCTGTGTTAGGGTTTCACCGGTGTCGTATTCTCTCTCGCGGGTTCCAGGACTAATTTATGAGAGCCCGAAACTCCCGGGTGTGACGGAACTGGGGGAATATTGCCAAGAGGTCTGCCCTACCATTCTATTGGGTGTTCCTTGGGCCTAACCTAACACAGCCAAATAGTTAGTTCTACTTTGCTACCCCCTTCCGGCTCACGTAGATGGGGCAGAATGACAGTTCCGTCTTTTCCCCCAGCGGGGCTATGGTTTCTCCGGAGAGGTGGCTCCAGATCGTCTGAATTCCACCAAATCCTATTGCACGCCATACCATGTGTGATATAGTGTGGCATGGGTCTTGTATGACCAAGATTCCCTTGCTCTCCGTGTTAGGGTTTCACCGGTGTCGTATTCTCTCTCGCGGATTCCAGGACTAATTAATGAGAGCCCGAAACTCCCGGGTGTGACGGAACTGTGGGAATCTTGCCAAGAGGTGGGCCCTAAAATTATATTGGGTGTTCCTTGGGCCTAATATAACACAACCAATCATATAGTTACACTTTTCTATCCTCTTCCGACTCTCGTAGATGGGACAGAACGTCAGTTCCGTCTTTTTCCCCATCGGGGCTATGGTTTCTCCGGAGGGGGCTCCGGATCTCGTCTGAATGCCACCAAATCCCATGTTATACCATACCATGTGTTTTAGAGTGTGTCATGGGTCTGGTATTCCCAAGATTCCCTCGCTCTCTGTGTTAGGGCTTCACCGGCGTCGGATTCTCTCTAGCTGGTTCCAGGACTACTTAGAGCCTGAAACTCTCGGATTTGATGGAACTAGGGGAACCTTGCCAAGAGGTGGACCCTAAAATTTTATTTGGTGTTCCTTGGGCATAACCTAACACAACCAAACAGTTGGTTCCACTTTTCTACCCCCTTTCGGCTCACATAGAGGGGCCAGAACGGCAGTTCCGCCTTTTTCCCCAGCGGAGCTATGCATGGTCTCTCCGGAGGGGGGCTCCAGATCGTATGAATGCCAACAAATCCCATGGTATGACATACCATGTGTGTTATAGTGTGTCATGGTCTTGGATACCCGAGATTACCTCGCCCTCTGTGTTAGGGTTTCACCGGTGTCGGATTCTCTCTCGCGGGTTCCAGTACTAATTTATGAGAGCCCAAAACTCCCAGGTGTGACGGAACTGGAGGAATCTTGCCAAGAGGTGTGCCCTACCATTCTCTTGGGTGTTCCTTGGGACTAACTAACACAACCAAGCAGTTAGTTCCACTTTGCTACCCCCTTCCAGCTCATCTAGATGGGCACGACAGTTCCGTCCTTTTCCCCGGCGGGGCTATGGTTTCTCCGGAGAGGTGCTCCAGATCGTTTGAATGCCACCAAATACCATTTGAACGCCATAACATGTGTGATAGAGTGTAGCATGGGTCTTGTATTCCCAAGATCCCCTCGCTCTCTGTGCTAGGGTTTCACCACCGTCGGATTCTCTCTCGCGGGTTCCAGGACTAATTAATGAGAGCCCGAAACTCCCGGGTGTGACGGAACTGGGGGAATCTTGCCAAGAGGTTGGCCCTACAATTCTCTTGGGTGTTCTTTGGGCCTAAACTAACACAACCAAGAAGTTAGTTCCACTTTGCTACCCCCTTCTGACTCTCGTAGATGGGGAAGAACGACAATTACGTCTTTTTCCCCAGCGTGGCTATGGTTTCTCCGGAGGGGGCTCCGGATCGTCTGAATGCCACCAAATCCCATGGTATAACATACAATGTGTGTTATAGTATGTCATGGTTCTTTGATTACCAAGAGTCCCTCGCTCTCTGTGTTAGGGCTTCACCGGCGTCAGATTCTTTCTAGCGGGTTCCAAGACTACTTAGAGCCCGAAACTTCCGGATTTGACGAAACTAGGGGAATATTTCCAAGAGGTGGACCCTAACATTTTCTTTGGTGTTCCTTGGGACTAACCTAACACAACCAAACCGTTGGTTCCACTTTGCTACCACCTTTCGGCTCACGTAGAGGGGCCAGAACGGCATTTCCGCCTTTTTCCCCAGCGGGGTTATGGTTTCTCCGGAGGGGGCTCCGGATCGTATGAATTACACCAAATCCCATGGTGTGATATACCATGTGTGTTAGAGTGTGTCATGGGTCTAGTATGCCCAAGATTTCCTCGCTCTCTGTGTTAGGGTTTCACCGGTGTCGGATTCTCTCTCGCGGGTTCCAGGACTAATTAACGAGAGCCCAAAACTCCCGGGTGTAACGGAACAAGGGGAATATTGCCAAGAGGTGGGCCCTACCATTATCTTGGGTGTTACTTGGGCCTAACATAACACAACCAAACAGTTAGTTCCACTTTGCTACCCCCTTCCGGCTCACGTAGATGGGGCAGAACGACAGTTTCGTCTTTTTTCCCAAGCGGGGCTATGGTTTCTCCGGAGAGGTGGCTCCAGATCGTCTGAATGTCACCAAATCCCATTGCATGCCATACCATGTATGCTAGAGTGTGGCATGGGTCTTGTATGACCAAGATTCCCTCGCTCTCTGTGCTAGGGTTTCACAGGCGTCAGATTCTCTCTCGCGGGTTCCAGGACTAATTAATGAGAGCCCAAAACTCCCGGGTGTGACGGAAATGGGGGAATCTTGCCGATAGGTGGGGCCTACAATTCTATTGTGTGTTCCTTGGGCCTAACCTAACACAACCAAGCAGTTAGTTCCACTTTGCTACCCCCTTCCGACTCTTGTAGATGGGGCAGAACGCCAGTTCTGTCTTTTTCCCCAGCGGGGCTATGGTTTCTTCGAAGGGGCTCCGGATCGTCTGAATGGCACCAAATACCATGGTATACCATACCATGTGTGTTAGATTGTGTCACGGGTCTTGGATGCCCAAGAGTCGCTCGGTCTCTGTGTTAGGGCTGCACCGACGCCAGATTCTTTCTACCAGGTTCCAGGACTACTTAGAGCCCGAAACTCCCGGATTTGACAGAACTAGGGGAATATTGACAAGAGATGGACCCTAACATTTTATTTGGTGTTACTTGGGCCTAACCTAACACAACCAAACATTTGGTTCCACTTTTCTACCCCCTTTCGGCTGATGTAGAGGGGCCAGAATGGTTGTTCCGCCTTTTCCCCCAGCGGGGCTATAGTTTCTCTGGAGGGGGGCTCCGGATCGTATGAATGCAACCATATCCCATCGTATGACATACCATGTGTGTTATAGTGTGTCATGATCTTGGATACCCGAGATTACCTCGATCTCTTTTTTAGGGCTTCACCAGCGTTGGATTCTCTCTGGCGTGTTCCATGACTACTTAGAGCCCGAAACTCCCGGATCTGACGGAACTGGGGGAATCTTGCCAAGAGGTGTGACCTACCATTATTTTGGGTGTCCTTGGGCCTAAATAACACAACCAAACAGTTAGTTCCACTTTGCTACCCCCTTCCAGCTCACGTAGATGGGGCAGAACGACAGTTCCGTCTTTTTCCCCGGTGGGGCTATGGTTTCTAAGGAGAGGTGGCTCCAGATCGTTTGAATGCCACAAAATCACATTTGCACGCCATAACATGTGTGCTATATTGTGTCATGGGTCTTGGATGCCCAAGATTCCCTCGCTCTCTGTGTTAGGGTTTCATCGGTGTTGTATTCTCTCTCGCGGATTCCGGGACTAATTAATGAGAGCCCGAAACTCCCGGGTGTGACGGAACTGGGGAATCTTGCCAAGAGGTGGGCCCTACAATTCTCTTGGTTGTTCCATGGGCATAAACTAACACAACCAAGCAGTTAGTTCCACTTTGCTACCCCCTTCCGACTCACGTAGATGGGGCAGAACGACAGTGCCGCTCCGGACCGTCTGAATGCCACCAAATCCCATGGTTTACCATAACATGTGTGTTAGATTGTGTCATGGGTCTTGGATGCCCAAGAGTCCATCTCTCTCTCTGTGTTAGGGCTTCACCGGTGTCGGATTCTTTCTAGCGGGTCCCAGGACTACTTAGAGCCCAAAACTCCCGGATTTGACGGAACTAGGGGAATCTTGCCAAGAGGTGGACCCTAACATTTTCTTTGGTGTTCCTTGGTCCGAATCTAACACAACCAAATAGTTGGTTCCACTTTTCTACCCCCTTTCGGCTCACGTAGAGGGGCCAGAATGGCAGTTCCGCCTTTTTCCTCAGCGGGGCTATGGTTTCTCCGGAGGGGGGCTCCGGATCATATGAATTCCACCAAATCCCATGGGGTGACATAACATATGTGTTATAGTGTGTCATTGGTCTTGTATGCCCAAAATTTCCCCGCTCTCTGTGTTAGGGTTTCACCGTTGTTGGATTCTCTCTCGCGGGTTCCAGGACTAATTAATGAGAGCCCGAAACTCCCAGATGTGACGGAACAAGGGGAATCTTGCCAATAGGTGGGCCATACTATTCTTTTGGGTTTTCCATGGGCCTAAACTAACACAACCAAAAAGTTATTTCCACTTTTCTACCCCCTTCCGGCTCACGTACATGGGGCAGAACGACAATTCTGTCTTTTTCCCCAGCGAGGCTATGGTTTCTCCGGAGAGGTGGCTCCAGATCTTCTAAAGGCCACCAAATACCATTGCACGCCATACCATGTGTTCTAGAGTTTGGAATGGGTCTTGTATTCCCAAGATTCCCTCGCTCTCTGTGCTAGGGTTTCACCGGCGTTAGATTCTCTCTCGCGGGTTCTAGGACTTATTAATGAGAGCCCGAAACTCCCGGGTGTGACGGAATTGGGGGAATCTTGCCAAGAGGTGGGACCTAAAATTCTCTTGGGTGTTCCTTCGGCCTAACCTAACAACAACCAAGCAGTTAGTTCCACTTTGCTACCCCTTCCAACTCTCGTAGATGGGGCAGAACGACAGTTATGTCTTTTTCCCCATCGGGGCTATGGTTTCTCCGGAGGGGGCTCCGGATCGTATGAATTCCACCAAATACCATGGTATACCATACCATGTGTGTTAGATTGTGTAATGGGTCTTGGATTCCCAAGAAGCCCTCGCTCTCTGTGTTAGGGATTCACCGACGTCAGATTCTTTCTAGCGGGTTCCATGACTACTTAGAGCCCGAAACTCCCGGATTTGACGGAACTAGGGGAATATTCCCAAGAGGTGGACCCTAAAATTTTATTTGGTGTTCCTTGGGCCTAAAATAACACAACCAAACAATTTGTTCCACTTTGCTACCCCTTTCGGCTCACGTAGAGGGGCTAGAACGGCAGTTCTGCCTTTTTCCCCAACGGGGCTATGGTTTCTCCGGAGGGGGGCTCCGGATCGTATGAATGCCACCAAATCCAATGGTATGACATACCATGTGTGTTAGAGTGTGTCATAGTCTTGTATACCCGATATTACCTCGCTCTCTGTGTTAGGGTTTCACTTGTGTCGTATTCTCTATCGCGGGTTCCAAGACTAATTAATGAGAGCCCGAAACTCCCGGGTGTGACGGAACTGGGGGAATCTTACCAAGAGGTGTGACCTACCATTCTCTTGGGTGTTACTTGGCCCTAACCTAACACAACCAAATAGTTAGTTCCACTTTGCTACCCCCTTCTGGCTCACGTAGATGGGGCAGAACGACAGTTTCGTCTTTTCCCCCAGCGGGGTATGGTTTCTCCGGAGAGGTGGCTCCAGATCGTCCGAATGCCACCAAATCGCATTGCACGCCATACCATGTGTTCTAGAGTGTGGAAAGGGTCTTGGATGAACAAGATTCCTCTGTTTAAGGGTTTCACCGGTGTCGTATTCTCTCTCGCGGATTCCAGGACTAATTAATGAGAGCCCGAAACTCCCGGGTGTGACGGAACTGGGAGAATCTTGCTAAGAGGTGGGACCTAAAATTCTCTTGGGTGTTCGTTGGGCCTAAACTAACACAAACAAACAGTTAGTTCCACTTTTCTACCCCTTCCGGCTCATGTAGATGGGGCAGAACGATAGTTCCGTCTTTTTCCCCAACAGGGCTATGGTTTCTCCGTAGAGGTGGCTCCAGATTGTTTGAATGCCACCAAATCCCATTTGCACGCCATACCATGTGTGCTAGAGTGTGGCATGGGTCCTGGATTCCCAATATTCCCTCGCTCTCTGTGTTACGGTTTCACCGGTGTCGTATTCTCTCTCGCGGGTTCCAGGACTGTTTAATGAGAGCCCGAAACTCCCGGGTGTGACGGAACTGGGGTAATATTGCCAAGAGGTGGGCCCTACAGTTCTCTTGGTTGTTCCTTGGTCCTAACCTAACACAACCAAGCAGTTAGTTCCACTTTGCTACCCCCTTCCGACTCTCGTAGATGGGGCAGAATGACAGTTCCGTCTTTTTCCCCATCCGGGCTATGGTTTCTCCGGAGGAGGCTCCGGATCGTCTGAATGCCACCAAATCCCATGGTATACCATAACAGGTGTATTAGAGTGTGTCATGGGTCTGGGATACCCAAGAGTCCCTCGCTCTCTGTGTTAGGGCTTCACCGACGTCAGATTCTCTCTAGCGGGTTATAGGACTACTTAGAGCCCAAAACTCCCGGATTTGACGGAACTAGGGGAATCTTGCCAAGAGTTGGACCCTAAAATTTTCTTTGGTGTTCCTTGTGACTAACATAACACAACCAAACAGTTGGTTCCACTTTGGTACCCCCTTCCGGCTCACGTAGAGGGGCCAGAATGGTAGTTTCGCCTTTTTCCCCAGCGGGCCTATGGTTTCTCTGGAGGGGGCTCTGGATCGTATGAATTCCACCAAATCCCATGGTATTACATACCATGTGTGTTAGAGTGTTTCATGGTCTTGTATACCCGAGGTTACCTCGCTCTCTGTGTTAGGGCTTCACCAGCGTCGGATTCTCTCTAGTGTGTTCCACGACTACTTAGAGCCCGAAACTCCCGGATCTGACGGAGCTGGGGGAATCTTTCCAAGAGGTGGGCCCTACCATTGTATTGGGTGTTCCTTCGGCCTAACCTAACACAACCAAGAAATTGGTTCCACTTTGCTACCCCCTTCCGGCTCATGTAGATGGGGCAGAACGACAATTCTATCTTTTTCCCAGCGGGGCTATGGTTTATCCAGAGAGGGGGCTCCGGATCGTCTGAATGCCACCAAATCCCATTCCCAGCGGGCCTATGGTTTCTCCGGAGAGGTGGCTCCAGATCTTCTGAAAGCCACCAAATCCCATTGCACTCCATACCATGTGTGCTAGAGTGTGGCATGGGTCTTGGATGCCCAATATCCCCTCGCTCTCTGTGTTAGGGTTTCACCGGTGTCGTATTCTCTCTTGCGGGTTCCAGGACTAATTAATGAGATCCCAAAACTCCCGGGTGTGGCAGAACTGGGGGAATCTTTCCAAGAGGTGGGACCTACAATTCTCTTGGGTGTTCCTTGGACCTAACCTAACACAACCAAGCAGTTACTTCCACTTTGCTACCCCCTTCCGGCTCTCCTAAATGGGGCAGAACGACAGTTCCGTCTTTTTCTCCAGCGGGGCTATGGTTTCTCCGGAGGGGGCTCCGGATCGTCTAAATGCCACAAAATCACATGATATACCATACCATGTGTGTTAGAGTGTGCCATGGGTCTGGGATGCACAAGAGTCCCTCGCTCTCTGTTATAGGGCTTCACCGGCGTCGGATTCTCTCTAGTGGGTTCCAGGACTACTTAGAGCCCGAAACTCGCGGATTTGACGGAAGTATGGGAATCTTGCCAAGAGGTGGACCCTAACATTTTATTTGGTGTTCCTTGGGCCTAACCTAACACTACCAAACAGTTGGTTCCACTTTGCTACACCCTTTCAGCTCACGTAGAGGGGCCAGAACGGCAGTTCCGCCTTTTTCTCCAGTGGGGCTATGCATGGTTTTTTCGGAGGGGGGCTCCGGATTGTATGAATGCCACAAAATCCCATGGTATGATATACCATGTGTGTTAGAGTGTGTCATGTGTGTTAGGGCTCCACCAGCGTTAGATTCTCTCTGGCAGGTTCCAGGACTACTTAGAGCCCGACTTCTTTCTCTCTGTGTTTCTCTCTCGAATTTACATGCCCTATTGGCGCGAAACTCCCGGAACGGAGAAACGGGAGGGAATCTTGTGAAGAGTTGGGTCATACCATTGTCTTGGGACTTTCTAGTGTCCATCCTAACACATCCAAGCAAGTAGATAATAATTTATAAAAAAGGAACGATATCACTAAATAATCAACACAATTCAGATAAGCTTGGTTTTCAAAAAATTGAATCTGCATTTTGTCTTTCAAAAAATTTGGGGAAAATGTTTTTATTATGCTAGATCAAACGTATGGAGTATTTTGTGGTTAAGTTATTATTATTCTGTATTAATTGTTTTTCTTTCCATTTCAAATTATTTTTCTTTTCTTTTGTGAAATGTTTTCGGCAACTGGCGCCAGGCCGACCCTTTATTGCGAGGGAGACGCGGCGTCAACCTCTTCGGGAAGGCGCGCCCTTTAATTGCACTCACCTCCCCCTCTCTCTCTTCTAGTCATATCACTCGCTCTATCTCTCTCACCACCTTCCTGAGCTCCCCCTCTCTCCGTCGGCGTATTTTCTTCCGCCGGGACATCGACAGCACCGTGGTGACCATCCTCAGCGGGACACGAAGGCCAGACCTCCTCTTCCTCCCTGGGCAGGCAGGATCTTCATCGGTTTTTTCAGATCACTGCGGCGTCGTACCATCCTCTTCGAGGGCTTTGGCAATGGCGGTAAGATGATATCTAACCCTCTTATCCCTTGTATGTATCGTAGATATGTAGATTGAGCTCGATTTTTCTGCATAGCACGACATGCACGGTAGATCTACATGTTTTTACCGTTCATTTTGCGTCTCTGCTTCGTTGTTTCTCCCATAGACGTGGTTTTTTTCTATGGCTGAAGTTTGGGTTATCCAGCACGCTTAGTTCATCTACTTCCACCATGATTTTGATAGGTTATTGTTTAATTCTGTATCCGATTTGGATGCTTCAGTTAGATTAGGCTTAGATTTGGGTTTTTTTGGGTTCACGGCTTAGATTTGGTATTTTTGCAAGGTTAGTTCAATTTTGGCCAATGATTAACACTTTGGCTAGTGATTTACCGAGGCCAGGTGCTAGGAGTGACTCTACTTGTTGTACTTAGAAATTCTGAGGTCAGATTCTTTTTTTCTGTGCATTTTCCATTGTTCCACCTGTTTTTCTTTTGTGTATCCTAATTTATCAACAAGATGTATGTCCTCCTAGTTATATGGCGATGATTTAAACTAGGCCATGGTAAAGGCAAAGAGAGGGCTACAATACCTTGTAGTGTATACAATTTGAGTATTTGTATTCGTACATGCTATTGGAGTTCTCTTGTTGCCTTTGTTTGCATGCCAATGATATATGAGGCTCGTATTACATTTGTTTCTATTGTTCCACTTTTATTTTCCTTGAATGTCCTCCTTGTTATATGCCGATGATTTAAACTAGGCCATGGTAAAGGAAAACAGAGGGCTACAATACCTTGTAGTGTATACAATTTGAGTATTTGTACTCGTACATGCTATTGAAGTTCTCTTATTGCCTTTGTTTGCATGTCAATGATATATGAGGCTCGTATTACATTCGTTTCTATTGTTCCACTTTTCTTTGCCATGAATGTCCTCCTTGTTATATGCCGATGATTTAAACTAGGCCATGGTAAAGGCAAACAGAGGGCTACAATACCTTGTATTGTATACAATTTGAGTATTTGTATTCGTACATGCTATTGAAGTTCTCTTGTTGCCTTTGTTTGCATGGCAATGATATATGAGGCTCGTATTACATTTGTTTCTATTGTTCCACTTTTCTTTGCCTTGAATGTCCTCCTTGTTATATGCCGATGATTTAAACTAGGACATGGTAAAGGCAAAGAGTGTCTACAATACCTTGTGGTGCATACAATTTGAGTATTTGTATTCGTATATGCTATTGTAGTTACTCATTTTGCCTTGGTTTGCATGGCAATGATATATGAGGCTCGTATTACATTTGTTTCCATTGTTCCACTTTTCTTTGCCTTGAATGTCCTCCTTGTTATATGCCGATGATTTAAACTAGGCCATGGTAAAGGCAAAGAGAGTGTCTACAATACCTTGTAGTGTATACAATTTGAGTATTTGTATTTGTACATGCTATTGTAGTTACGTATTTTTGCCTTGGTTTGCATGGCAATGATATATGAGGCTCGTTTTACATTAGTTTCCATTGTTCCACTTTTCTTTGCCTTGAATGTCCTCCTTGTTATATGCCGATGATTTGAACTAGGCCATGGTAAAGGCAAAGCGAGTGTCTACAATACCTTGTAGTGTATACAATTTGTGTATATGTATTCGTACATGCTATTGTAGTTACTTCTCTTTGCCTTGGTTTGCATGGCAATGATATATGAGGCTCGTTTTACATTAGTTTCCATTGTTCCACTTCTCTTTGACTTGAATGTCCTCCTTGTTATATGCCGATGATTAAACTAGGCCATGGTAAAGGGAAAGAGAGTGTCTATAATACCTTGTAGTGTATACAATTTGAGTATTTGTATTCGTACATGCTATTATAGGCACTTTTTCTGCCCTTGGTTTGCATGGCAATGATATATGAGGCTCGTATTACATTTGTTTCCATTGTTCCACTTTTATTTGCCTTGAATGTCCTCCTTGTTATATGCCGATGATTTAAACTAGGCCATGGTAAAGGCAAACAGAGGGCTACAATACCTTGTAGTGTATACAATTTTAGTATTTGTATTCGTACATGCTATTGATGCTCTCTTGTTGCCTTTGCTTGCATGGCAATGATATATGAGGCTCGTATTACATTTGTTTCCATTGTTCCACTTTTCTTTGCCTTGAATGTCCTCCTTGTTATATGCCGATATTTAAACTAGGCCATGGTAAAGGGAAAGAGAGTGTCTATAATACCTTGTAGCGTATACAATTTGAGTATATGTATTCGTACATGCTATTATAAGCACTCCTTTTGCCCTTGGTTTGCACGGCAATGATATATGAGGCTCGTATTACATTTGTTTCCATTGTTCCAGTTTTCTTTGCCTTGAATGTCCTTATTATATGCCGATGATTTAAACTAGGCCATGATAAAGGCAAAGAGAGTGTCTATAGTACCTTGTAGTGTATACAATTTGAGTATTTGTATTCGTACATGCTATTATAAGCACTCTTTTTTCCCTTGGTTTGCATGCCATGATAAATGCTAGGAGATCAGATACAATACGTGGCAGTGATACAAGGCCACGTCTTGTATTACTTCCTGGTATTGTATTCGTTCTTCTAGCAAGTGTTGGCAATGTGTTTATGAGGCTTGTTTTACATTTTTTTTGCATTGTTCCATATGTGTTTATTCTGACTTCATGTTACAATGAATTCTAGGGATGCCCTTTAGTGCATAATCACCTATGTGTTTATGAGGCTTGTTATCACTTTGCACAATTTATGAGCTGATTTGGTCAATGATGATGACTTTGACACATGTATATTTGGCTGATGCCTCACTGTCTCCACCACATGGCCAATAAAAGTAAGAACCAGACACAAATAGATGTGTCATGTCTTTGCTTTTGCTGGCCCGCCTGGTGTAGCAAAGTTGTGTCTGCTTGCTGTGTCTCTATGTTCCCTGAGGCCAATGAGTACAGAGTTGTGGCTATAGATGTTGTTTTGAATGTGCATGATCCCTTTAAGTCGATGATTAAAATGTGTCACCATATCATTGCAATGAGGGTTCCATACAATCTTGTGCAATGTACAAGCACATTCATTGTGAATTGCTCTTGGTATTGTAGAATTACTTCTTGGATAAACATGGTTGTGCTTTTATTATGAGGCATTACCAGTTGTTCTTAGTTCGGCCCCAGTTTTACATAAATTTCTTCATTAAAGAATTGTTCCTTTTTAGCACCAATCTGCTTATATGCACATTTGAAATTTCTGCTTCTTTTTTGCTTGATTAACAGGGTAGTCCATGCCCTCTATGCAAGAATAATTGCCCAAATGTTGATCCTTCTGCATCCAAATTCGGTGTTGCTGTACAAGAGTGTCACCTCAAGTCAGTGGTAAGAAAACAATTCTTCTTCATACACTTGTATTATGTTTTGTGTTTTTATTACAATATCTAGTTTCCACGTTTGTTTTTATTTCTGATGCATAGGTTGTACCGTGCACTTCTCGGATAGCATTCAACAAGTTAGTAGGCGAGCGTGTGCTGTTTAGTTACCATGGCAGGAAGTACACCTTTCGTGTGTCAAAAGAACAAAGCAAGACCCGTTTGCATGGGACACAACGGGATCGGTTCATCGAGGAAAATAACATCTCCGTGGGAGACATACTAGTGTTTTCCATGATACCAGGGCCCACTATCTACGTTGTTATTATTGGCGACTCCCAAGATGACTCACTTTGCATTTCAAGCAAAGATGACTCAGTTTCAAGCGAAGATGACTCAATTTGCAGCATAGATGGCATTTCTAATGATGAGATGCATGATGAGGATTCTAGCAATTCTGATGATGCGGTCCATGATGAGGATTCTGGCAATTCTGCTGATGAGAGGCATGATGATGCCAACATCGTATATTCCCAATGAGCCAATCTCGACAATCACGAGAAGAACCGCCTGGCCCGCCTTCTACCCCTTGGACCCTATGTTGGGCTTCCTTTTGTGACTCGTTTCACGGTCACAAACTTGCAGCACTATATTATGGTATGTATCTATAAGACGCCCTCCTCTTTTTGCAAGTAAATTTTCAAGAACCATGAGAAGATCTGCTAATATGGTATGTTATCTTTCATGCTTAGAAACTGCCGAAGTTGATAGGGGAACGCGCTGGCTTGGGGAATCATGGCAGGGTTGGCCTATGACTTAGAGCAGAAGAGCATGTCACCACCGTTACTTACAACAAAAAAACGACGACCGCATTATCCTCGACAAGCTGGTGTGGATGGTTTTCGTCCAAGGCAATAATTTTCATAATCGGCAACCTGTTTTGATCATTGTGAGGGAGACCGATGACCCCAGGTTGGAGGCGGTCATTGATATGGTGGTGATATAAAACCGGAACAAATGATAGGCCTTGGGGTGAAGAGACTAGGCTGTTGCTGAGCTTGGCCTATGAACTTCTTATTTTGTCTGGCTGGATTGTAATTTCGTTTGTTTCCTGGACTTGTTAAGGTTTAGTTTGTTTCGTGAACTTATAAGGTATATTATCGCTGGTAGATCCCTCGTGCTAAAACCCGAGTAAAGATCAAATCGCTAATAGGTGCTAAAACCTCGAGTTTAGATCAAATCCCTCGTGCTAGTAGATCGTGCAACTCATCACTGCAGAACTCAACAAAAGCCTGGCAAGCCAATGGTCACTGAACTTCTCGACCTCATCGCTATCGCATAAATACGACCGAGCATGGACCACGGAACCTACCTTCTACGCTGCTGCCACAGCCCCCCGACCTCCCCCCTCACTCCCGGCGCTGATTACTGCACGCCGCCACAGCCCCCGACCTCTCCCTCACTCTCGTCGCTGATCCACCCGATGGCGCCGCGCGTGAGAAGCAGCACCGGCTTCCGAGGTGTGCAGTTGCGGCAGTCCGGGTGCTGGTCCGCAGAGATCACACGCAACGACGTGCGGTGGTGGATGGGCACCTTCGACACGCCCGAGCTCGCCGCCCACACGTTCGACATGGTGGTGTGGCGGTTCGGCCGCCCGCGCACCGAGCTCAACTTCCGGGACGTCGAGAGCAGGGAAGTTGCCGAGTTCCTCACCCCGAATCTGAGGATTGTGACCCGCTAGGAGGAGCAGGACAACCGCCGCGCGTTCGTGCAGATGTGCATCCACCGGGACAACGAGGACACGATGGAGAGGTTCCGCCGTGATCACCCAGATCTGGTACAGGCGCAGTTGCGGCTCGATGATACGTCGAAAACGTATCTCCTTTTCCGAACACTTTTCTTATTTTTTCCCTCTAAACTTGTGTATTTTGGATACAACTAACACAGACTAACGCTGTTTTCAGCAGAATTACTTTGGTGTCTCATTTTTATGCAGAAAAATCAACTTTCGGGAAAATGCCCAGAAAAGAGCCCATTGATGTTTTCACCCCGGAAGACCCCGGGAGCCAGAAGGGGCTAGGAGAGGGGCCAGTGGGTGGCCACTCCCCCCTGGCGCGGGTCCCCCTGGCCGTGCCAGCATAGGGTGTGAGCCCCCTAGGACCCCCCTCGGACTCCCCTTTCGACTACAAGTAGCCTCCAACCCTAAAACCCGAGGGGGTTCGTCATATTACACATAAACACAACAGAGCGCCGCCGCCGTCCCGAACCTCGATTCGGGGATCAGAAGTTCCTGTTCTAGCACCCTGCCGGGACGGGGAAGTGGAGGAGATCATCTCCATCGTCATCACCAACGCCTCTCCATCGACCATCCATGTTTCCCCCATCCATGTGTGAGTAATTCCCCGTTGTAGGCTGAAGGGGATGGTAGGGATTGGATGAGATCGTTCATGTAATAATGTCGTGATTGTTAGGGCATATTGCCTAGTATGCTCTATTAGTGCTATTGACTTATGCTTAATGCTTGCCACTTTGGGCCCGAGTGCCATGATCTCAGATCTGAACATGTTATTGAATCACGATGATAATTATTGTTTCTTGATCATACCTGCAAGTTGTTTACACATACTGTTGTCCGGAACCCGAGGCCCCGAAGTGACAGAAATTGGGACAACCGGAGGGGATGGCTGCGATGTGAGGATCACGTGTATTCACAGAGTGTTAATGCTTTGCTCCGGTGTTCTATTAAAAGGAACACCTTAATTACCAGTAGTTCCCTTGAGGCCCCGCTGAAAACGGGCTGGTAGGACAAAAGATGTTGTGCAAGTTCTCATTGGGAGCACGTACGACTATTTACGGAACACATGCCTATGGTTACTTAGTGCTTGGATGCTTTATCATATTTATCTGCAATGCCCCTGACATGATTATTATTAGAACTTTCTTATCCATGCAACGCCCGTTCATCTGTCCCTATGCCTACAATATTTAATCTGTTGTTTACTTCAAACACTACTGCTGCTGCTGTTTTCATCTCACTGCTGCTATTATTTCACTACTGATGCTACTATAAAACTGTTATTACTGATAAACCACTGCGAACAAAAGTACTTTTAGGTGCAGGTGAATTGACAACTCACTTGTTAATGCTCACAAATATTCTTTGGCTCCCCTTGTGTCGAATCAATAAATTTGGGTTTAACTTCCCTCGAAGACTGTTGCGATCCCCTATACTTGTGGGTCATCAAGACTATTTTCTGGCGCCGTTGCCGGGGAGCGTCGCTTTATTTGCGAGCTCACCGGAGAGTATTATTATCTACTGCCAATCATTCATCATGGGTATGTCTTGTGATGGAAGAGTTCCTATATTACCATCTACTACAAGAAGAGGTACAACTCTGAACACCTCTGTTGCTCTTGATTCACCGTCTGTTATGAGTAAGCTGGTTACACCACCACATGCTACACATGCTACTTCTGCTGAATCTCAAAATGCGTCTGATACTTTTGATGATGCTTCTACTGTGCTTGATGAGAGTGGTTCTCTCGGTCCTTTCTTATATGCTACTATTGCTAAGGCTAAAAATATTGCAAACACTGAAACACCTGATAAAAATCCTGTTACTCCTGCTTTTTCACATGAGTTTAGAGAGAACCCTAGTGATGATTTAGATGATGCCTATATTGAACTGAGTGATGATCTTATTGATGAAATACATGCTATGAAGGATAAAAATGTTGCTATACGTCTTATGGAAAGTCGTGCTATTAGATATAAATTATCTCCTGATGCTAAGTTTGCCACTTCTCCTATTTATATTAGAGATAAGGATTATGAATTCTCTCTTGATTTATCTTATATATCTATTGTTGAGAAAGAGCCTTTTTGTGGAACTGAAAATGAATGTGCTATGAAACATATGAATTAGCTCTCCTTTTTGCGTAGTTTATTATCTGATGATCTTAAGAAACGTATCTACTTTGTTGCTAAAATATTCCCTTTCTCATTAAAGGATGAAGATAAAACTTGGTTTAACAATTTGTCTCCTGGATCTATTGATAGTCCTATTGGTTTGGTTAATGCTTTCTTTCAGAAATATTTTCCTGCTAGTGCTCAACATGCTGCTTTACAAAATATATTTATTACAAGCAACTAGAAGAAGAGAAATTGCCTTTATCTTGGGCAAGGTTCTGTTCTTTAATTAGGGCTACACCTGGGCATAAGCTAGAAGATAATAAACTTCTTGATATATTCTATAATGGACTAACTGTTGAATCTAGGACATACCTGAATAGTTGTGCTGGTTGTGTTTTCAGGCAAAGAACTCCAGAAGAAGCTGAGGAATTAATGGCTAAATAAGAAAAAATCATGATGATTGGACTATGGTTGAGCCTGAGCCGACCCTGACTCCAGTACCTACACCAACACCAACACCCAAGAAGAGGGGAATGGTTGAATTAAATGATGAAGTGATGAGAGAAGCCAAGAAATCTCTTAAAGAGAGGGGTATTAAATCTGAAGATGTGAAGAATCTTCCACCTATAGAAGAATTATGTAAGCCAATCCCTCACTCACCATCCATTGAGGTACACTCTCTCCAATATTTTCATAGTAGAGATATTCCCTATAGAAAACCTCCTAATCAATGCTTAGATGAATTTGATAATTATGTTATTAAGCAAGATAATTTTAATATGAGAGTGCAAAATGACCTTATGGAAAACTCTAAAGCTATTAATGATTTGCATGGTATTATAGAAATAACCTCTAATGATGTTAAAATGCTTGTTAAACATTTTCAAATGGTTCAAACTCAAATTGATCAACTTGCTAAAGTGCAAAAAGATTTGCTAGTTAATGCTGCTAAAGAAAAACATGCTTATGAAATAAGAACTAGAAGTGGTATTGCTACACAAGATCCTTTATATCCTGTGGGACATCCTAAAAGAATTAAACAAGATTCTCAACAAACTAATAATGATATTATTCATACTAAGAAGAAAAAGAAGAAGAAACATAAAACTGCTGTAGATTCCTCTCAACTTGCTAAAGATCCTAATAGTATATCTATCTCTGATGCTGAAACTGAAAGTGGTAATGAAAAGAATGATGTTTCTGATAAAGAAGAACCTGTAGGTGAACCTGAAAAGAAAACTAAAACTACAAAGTATACTAAGGAAGATTTCATTGATAATAAACATGGTAATGATAGAGAACCTTGGGTACAAAAACCAATGCCTTTTCCTAATAATAAACACAATTCTAAGGAAGAAGAACATTATAACAAGTTTTTTGAATGGATGAAACCTTTGTTCTTGCAAATTCCTTTAACTCATGCTACTAAATTGCCTCCTTATGCAAAATATATGAAAGATATTGTCTCTAGCAAAAGGAAGATTCCTAATGAGGAAATTTCCACTATGCTTGCTAATTACTCTTTTAATGTCAAGGTTCCTGAGAAGCTTGGAGACCCTGGTATACCTACTATTCCCTGTTCTATTAAAAATAATTATATTAGAACTGCTTTGTGTGATCTGGGAGCTGGAGTTAGTGTCATGCCTTTTACACTCTATAAAAGACTCCTCCTAGAAAAATTGATACCAACTGGTATATCTTTGCAAATGGATGATAAGTCTACTTCTATTCCTGTGGGTATATGTGAGAATGTTCCTGTTCAAGTTGCTAATAATTGTCTGATATTAACTGACTTTGTTGTGTTGGAAATGCCTGAAGATGATAATATGTCTATTATTCTTGGAAGACCTTTTCTTAATATTGCAGGGGCTGTTATTGATTGCAACCAAGGAAAATTTACTTTTAATGTTAATCATAAAGAGCACACTGTTTATTTTCCCAAGAAGATTGATAGAAAATATGGTCTAAATTCCATTGAAAATGTTGAGACCATCAAGATTGGAGAATTTTATTGTCCTATTCCAAAGCCACCCAAAGAATATGAAATTATTATGATTGGGACTATGCCTATCAAGGTTGAGGTAACATGAGTATTTAGTGAGAAACAAAGTTTTGTTTCATATAAAATTATTTTGGTAGCAAGACTTGATCACCCTTGTTAACAAAATAATTTTAAATGAAATTGGAAGTGTTTTCACTATGTTTTCACCTTCCCCATTATGTTTTCACCCTGTTTACTTCTGTTATCACATTATTACTTGAGTGAAATCATGTTTTACATCATCCTTACGCATGTTTTCCTGATGTTTTCACCCTGTTTACTGAGGTTATGCATGTTTTCACCACCCATACTTTTGTTTTCGCCACTACCACCTTTGTTTTCTTTGGTTATTCTTTCAATCGAGTGTCTTAGAACCTCTGCAGTTCTGGTTTTGGTTTTGTTTTCCACGTTTCCACTTTCGTTTACCCGGTTTTTATTAATTATTAAAATTCTGGAAATACCTCAAAAATAAAGGTTCTCGAAAAATTCCAGAAAAATTATAATAAATTTTACGTCAAAAATGAGGCAGAAAGCCACCTGGGAGACCCCAGGGGGACCCACCAGGCAGGCACACCCTAGGGTGGCGCGGCCTGCCCCTGGTGGCGCCAGCCCTTGGTGTGGGCTCCCCTGGCCCCCCACTAACTCTATCCCGTGCCAAAGTTCCCTCTCTCACCTCCCAAACTCAACACATTTCCTGGAACCTGAGTTCTTGCTGTTCTTCCTCGAAATTTTTCGATCTCTTTGCTCAGCCCATATTTTGTGCTGAAATTTGGTGCATTTGCTCTCTGGTATGTGACTCCTCCGATGATCCAAGTAGAATTTTGTTTAGTAAAGTATTCTTGAGTATTTTGGTACTATAGGTGACAACTTATGTGAGTTTGCATGCTTGATTTGAGTAGAAATAATATAGTTTCGATGTATGTTTAGCTCTCATATAAGTCCCTATGGTAGTCTCCACCTTATAGTTGCTTGAAATTAATTTTCATGATGATTGTTGAAAAATTTCAGAGATGGAGCACAATGCTTATCAACTAAACCAGCATGATTTGGAGGTGCATGAGGTCATGCTCGTGCACCGTGAAGAGAGGGTGTTCCCATCAATCTATCTGTGTCGGGAATTTATGCAAGTTACAGGAATTCTGCAGGATTTTAACACTTAAGTGCATAATGCAGGTTTATAGCGTTTCATTGAGGATGAGCCCATCCAATATGTGAAACTAACTATGTCTGTGGTGCAGGATTCTCGTTTTAAATGGTATCCAACTAACCCCATGGTCCACTATAAGATTTATAATAAAGTTGTGAGCCTACCTTTTAGTGTTTTCTGTGCAGCTATTAAGGTACCTGAGTGGGGGTATTATGAGAAAATAAGTGGGCAGCCCAAACCGCTACTGGATTTATATGGAGAGATTTTCCAAGGTAGAAGCTTCACAGGGGAGAAGGGTAAAATTCGTGAAATTCAACTCCCTAGCATTCGATACTTTGCCTACTTTATTTCTAAATGTGTATTAGCTAGGAAAACTGCCAGCAAGTTATCTGTTTATGATTTAGCGTTTATTGCCGCTGCTTTGAGACACGATAGGTCTTATAACTTTAGCGCTTTGATTGCTTACCGTCTATCACATAACCGTGAGAAGGGCAGAGTTTGTGGGGGTCTTATTGGCTTGCGATTGTTAGCTTTGCATGGTTTGGAGCCACAACATCTAGACTTTCAGTTTCCCATAGAGAAGCTTAATCTTGTTTCCATGGTTTAACATAAGTTTCTTTCTACCCATGCTCACTTATATAATTTATCTTTTGAATTAACTTTCTCTAAACGATCCGGGTGGAGAGTTGTTAAAACTGTTAGAGAAGTACTTTTGCCTGCACCTCGTTTGTTTGATATTAATAACATGCAAGGATGGGAGCTTCCTAAGAGTGACTTGGATACATACCTTGAGAATCTCCCCCAACAAAGGGAGGACGCCGGAGAGGGGGACGATGGTGATTTCGTCCAATCCTATGACGCCACGGGGATTCCATATCAGCACCCCGGTTATGACTATGTGTCGGCTGCTTCATCTTCTTCTTATGCGCCCGAGTACGACCACGCGAGGGATGACCCACCGCAGTGGGGATATTTCCCGCACTTTGATTGATCTCCACTTAGGCCAAAAGCCTAAGCTTGGGGGGAGGTATACCAACATCACACTCATTTATACACCATGTTCGGTTAGTTCTTTGTATATCCATGTTTATCATTTCTTTTGTTTGTTTTCGTTTCTTTCGTTTGTTTTCGTTACCCTTTGTTTCTTTCGCTTGTTTTTGTTTCTCTTTGTTTCTTTCGCTTCTTTTGTTTTTTTTCCGCTTTCCAAAACACAAAAAGACCAAAAATATTTCTTTTGTTTCTCTCTATTTGTTTCTTTATTTGGTTTGCTTTATCTTTTAGTTGCAGCTTAATATTCAAAAACCCAAAAATATTTTTGTTTGATTTGTTTGTTTGCTTTCTTTTGTTCTTGTTTCGTTTTGAAAAACCCAAAAAGATTTTTGCTTGCTCTCTTTTTGTTCGTGCTTTAATTGAAAAACCCAAAAATATTTGTTGTTCTTCTTTGGTTTTGTAAAGTTTGTTGCAGAGTTCAACAGTCGTCTGTGATTCCATTGGAGCTTGGTTTTCATTATATATTATTCGAGCCACAAGTGAAGAGCAATAATGACGATATACGAAAATTCAAGTTGTGGTGAGAGGCTGGTATGAACTCTATTTTCTTTCATTTTTGTACATATATCCATCTATGTGAGCATGCTTAGTTTGTTCGTATAAGATATAGGTGACTTAATGATTGCTTGATAGTTTTTGCTCTCTCATGTTTAGTTCCAATGTATTAATAGTAAATGACTTGTCAAATAAATATTTGTTCGCATTGTTTTATTCATAGAAGGGTATGATATTGTGGTAGCCTCCTCTTACTGTTTCATTTGAATCGACTTGGCACATGCTCACACATGCTAAGACTGAAAACAAAAAGTCAATAAGCCTCGATGATTTATTTTTCCTAAGAGTTCTAGCATCAATTTTATGTCCCAGTTAATTTTACTTTGTCGCAAACATGATTATGATAGTTGTTGCTCTCTTGATTGTCGCTCCCTGTCTATTTGCTAGCCTTCACCTGTACTGAGCATGAGCTCTACTCGTGCATCCAAATGCCTGAAAACCAAAGTTTGCCAAATGTGTCCACCATACCTACCTATATGTGGTATTTAACCGCCACTCCAAGTAAATTGCTCATGTGCTACCTTTAAAACCTGCTACAAATTATTCCTGTTTTGTGCCCCTATTTTGGCTCATGAGGACGTAAATAGACAATCTTCATCTCACTTGTTGATTGGATTTCACACCCTCGACTAGTGGATTCATCCGCTTATCCAAATGATAGAAGAGCTGGCAGCGGGGTGCCGAGCCCCAAATTAATACACACAAATTCTCTTCACTCCTTTTGCCCCTGATTTATCAGTCAAAGCATAATTGTGTAAACAAAAGAGAAAGTGGGATGACCTTCTACACCAGTTGCGTCGTTCACCATGGGAGCCGCTCTTGTGAATCCAGTTGACTTGTGACTTACTGTATTGTTTGTTTACCATTCGTTGACATAAGCATACACCTCTCTCAAAATGTTTTCAATACCTCTGTTTAATAAAATAAAAAGCTCTAGCACATGAGTGATCCATGCTTCCCTCTGCAAAGGGCCTTTCTTTTACTTTTATGTTGAGTCTCCGCCATATTCTCTGAGCACTTTCTTGAGAGCATAATTATCATTCTTAGTGTAATGTGTTTGTCTCAAAGTACGGTTGATTGTGATATTACTTTGATACGTGTATCTTTGATATCTTTACTTCTAGTCTTCCCTTGAACTTCAGAGGTGCCCTGGCATTTATGTTTTGCCCCACACTTAAGGGCAAGCGAGATACCACTTTGTCAGATCCTATTATGAATATTTCAATCTTGCAAATAGTTATGCTTCATGTTGTTTATTATTAATATGTTGTTATCTTCTCATGGTTTGCATAGCTATTAAGTGTCAGTATCTTGCATGTATCTTATCATGAGCATAATTAAGTATTTGATCACTTAGTGAGTATATTTACATCATATGAAACAAATGTGTTCGTAAAAGTCTTTTATCGCACTCAGTTGTCACTGAATTGCTTGAGGACAAGCAATAAGCTAAGCTTGGGGGGAGTTGATACGTCGAAAACGTATCTCCTTTTCCTAACACTTTTCTTATTGTTTTCCTCTAAACTTGTGTGTTTTCGATACAACTAACACGGACTAACGCTGTTTTCAGCAGAATTACTTTGGTGTCTCGTTTTTATGCAGAAAAATCAACTTTCGGGAAAATGCCCAAAAAAGAGCCCATTGATGTTTTCACCCCGGAAGACCCCGGGAGCCAGAAGGGGGCCAGGAGAGGGGCCAGAGGGTGGCTACATCCCCTGGAACGGGTCCCCCTGGCCGCTCCAACATAGGGTGTGGGCCCCCTAGGACCCCCCTCGGACTCCCCTTTCGACTACAAGTAGCCTCCAACCCTAAATCCCGAGGGGGTTCGTCATATTCCACACAAACACAACAGAGTGCCGCCGCCGTCCCGAACCTCGATTCGGGGATCAGAATTTCTTGTTCTGGCACCCTGCAGGGACGGGGAAGTGGAGGAGATCATCTCCATCGTCATCACCAACGCCTCTCCATCGACCATCCATGTTTCCCCCATCCATGTGTGAGTAATTCCCCGTTGTAGGCTGAAGGGGATGGTAGGGATTGGATGAGATCGTTCATGTAATAATGTCGTGATTGTTAGGGCATAGTGCCTAGTATCCTCTATTAGTGCTATTAACATTGTTGCAACTTGTTATGCTTAATTCTTGCCACTTTGGGCCCGAGTGCCATGATCTCAGATCTGAACATGTTATTGAATCACGATGATAATTATTGTTTCTTGATCATACCTGCAAGTTGTTTACACATATTGTTGTCCGGAACCCGAGGCCCCGAAGAGACAGAAATTGGGACAACCGAAGGGGATGGCTGCGATGTGAGGATCACGTGTGTTCACGGAGTGTTAATGCTTTGCTCCGGTGTTCTATTAAAAGGAACACCTTAATTACCAGTAGTTCCCTTGAGGCTCCGCTGAAAACGGGCTGGTAGGGCAAAATATGTTGTGCAAGTTCTCATTGCGAGCACATACGACTATTTACGGAACACATGCCTATGGTTACTTAGTGCTTGGATGCTTTATCATATTTATCTGCAATGACCCTGACATGATCATTATTAGAACTTTCTTATCCATGCAACGTTCGTTCATCCATCCCTATGCCTACAGTATTTAATCCGTTGTTTACTTCAAACACTAATGCTGCTGCTGTTTTCATCTCACTGCTGCTATTATTTCACTACTGCTACTACTATAAAACTGTTATTACTGATAAACCACTAAGAACAAAAGTACTTTCAGGTGCAGGTGAATTGACAAGTCACTTGTTAAGGCTCACAAATATTCTTTGTCTGTCTCCCCTTGTGTCGAATCAATAAATTTGGGTTTTACTTCCCTCGAAGACTGTTGCGATCCCCTATACTTTTGGGTCATCACTCGACGCTCAGAGGGACGCGAAGATGCGAGCTCGTACATCCCGGGGGGATGCTGGCCCCTCCACCATCGTCGTCTCATCGTCGAATGAGGAGATGGATGAAGCATTCTGGGAGAGCCTTATGCAGGACTCCGCTGACGACGAACTTGACGATGCATTTTGGGATGATATGTAGTGTTTTAGCATGTGGGAGATATTGAAAACGTGTCAAAATAATCAAAATTTTGACGTTTTATGTGTTCGTTGAAGTTTCAATATTTCTTCCTTCTTATTTTGGGCTGCAACTGTAGTAGGATAATTATGGGCTACAGAGTGCTATAAGGCCCAATAAAAATGGCCTGGCAGGAGAGGGACCAAGAAAGTGCCATCATGGCCCAAGTCTAGAAACAACCGCTCTTCCACTCACCGCCGTAACCCTGACATGCAACACACCACGCGTTCGTCACGATATTGTGAACGTGAAACGTGTCGCTTTAGTTCTGGCGGCCAGTTATTGCTCCATCGTGCATGCGGCTCCTCCGTTCCACTCCCCCTCCCGGTGTATAAATAGATGCACTCTTCAGTTCATCCTCTATCTGCCTCACCGCCTCTCCTCAAGCGAAAACCCTTTGACATAGTAGCTGCTCGAGCGTTCCTCCAGGCGGCCATGGCTCCACCGGCGAAGCGGTCTGCTGCCCTCATGTAGGTTCCATTTTCGTTCACGTACTTCTGATCCGTTTCTGGATTCCTGTTGATTTCGTCTTCCTTAGATCCTTTTCAGAATTCCTCGTGATTTCATCTTTCTTAGATCCGTTTCCGAATTCCTCGTGATTTCATCTTTCTTAGATCCATTTTGCCTTTTAGATTAACATCAACTTCCTATCATGCAATTATCTACAGGGCACATGAAGCCAAGTAGAGGGTCATCGTCGCCGCTTTGGCGGAGAGGGTAACCATCCTAGAAGCTGAGCTTGAGAAGGCCTTGAAGCTCGCCTACGACAATCTCAAGAAGGCTCGCGATGCCAGGTTGGAGCAGGTGGAGCAGGGCGAAGCTTCCCTCGTAGCGTATCGGAAGTTGATGGGTGATATGTCGAAGATGATGGCCAGAAACCTCAAACTGACCTCGCAGGTTGGGGAACTGAAGATCGGTTTAGCCCTGGCAGAGCAAAAAACTTTGATCGCTCTCCTCGCAGCTGCGAGGCCCAGGCAAGGGAGGATCCAGTGCCATCGGAGGATCCAATGCCGTCGGAGGATCTAGTGCCATCGGAGGAGCTGTCGGCCCCCTACTGATGCTCTTAGCCCCCTACTACTGCCCCCGTGCTTCTGATGTTCTGTTTAGATTGACAATCGTGTTGGTTGTATTGGGTGGTTTCTATTAATATGTAGTTTATGTTTATTTTCTTAAGATAGATAATTCAAGTTCACAATATGGAGAAATAGATGACAGAAGTTTCGATGGATCTAAGTGACAGAAATTAAAAGGGTTACATTAGACTAATGCCGATGCAAAAACATATACAAACAGATAATTTGATTTCACAATATGGACAAATAAATGACAGAAATGAAAAGGGATACATTCGACTAATCTGCGACGTTTTCGTGGAATGAAACACGCCTCCAACTGGGCCTATTGGTCCGGGAACAAAAATCCGCGACGGAAAATATAAGAAACATCGAGATCGACCGCAAAGTCGAGAGCAAATTCCACTTTCCAGCTATCCGCGACGGAAACCACACGATGTTATCAAAATGTTCCGCTCAAAACGTCCCCGATCGCGTGGAATTTGGTAGTGATACATTATTTTCCACACTATACGTCTAATCTTTGTTTTCAGCAAGACCGGTGAGATTGACAACCTCACTGTACCGTTGGGACAAAGTATTTTGATTGTGTTGTGTGCAGGTTCCACGTTGTTGCTGACACCGGTGAGCCATCACTACCGTCAGAGGAATCAACCTTCCGAAGGTCCTCTTTCTCCTATTGGATTGATAACCTTGGTTCTTAACTAAGGGGAATTTCCTACCGCTATGCTCATCACACCCTCCTCTTGGGGTATCCCAACACACAAAATCAAGGAAATTTCTAGCGCCGTTGCCGGGGAGGAAGAAGTCTTCTGGAAAGGGTATTCTCTCATTCTCAACCTCTTTATTTTGCTTATTGTCTTGTTTTTATTTTTGTCTTGTTTTGCTTCTCTTTATCAAAAACACAAAAAAAATTAGTTTACTTTATTGCTGTTATTTATTTGCTTGCTTTGCTAAAATGAGTTCCTCTGAGAATACTAAGTTGTGTGACTTCACTAGCACAAACAACAATGATTTTATTTGCACACCTATGCTCCACCTGCTCCTACTGATGCTTTCTATGAAATTAAAGCTGCTTTATTAAATCTTGTTATCGAAGAGCAATTTTCTGGTGTTAGTACCGATGATGCTGCTGCTCACCTTAATAGTTTTGTTGAACTATGTGAGATGCAAAAATATAAAGATGTGGATGGAGATATTATTAAACTGAAATTATTCCCTTTCTCTTTGAGAGGAAGAGCTAAAGAATGGTTGCTATCTTTGCCTAGAAATAGTATTGATTCATGGACTAAGTGTAAAGATGCTTTCATTGGAAAATATTATCCTCCTGCTAAGATTATATCCCTGAGAAGTGACATAATGAATTTTAGACAATTTGATAATGAACATGTTGCTAAAGCTTGGGAAAGAATGAAAACTATGGTGAAGAATTGTCCCACTCATGGAGTGACTACTTGGATGATTATACAAACCTTTTATGCAGGACTGAATTTCTCCTCAATGAACCTATTGGATTCAGCTGCTGGAGGTACCTTTATGTCCATCACTTTGGGCAATGCAACAAAGCTTCTTGATGATATGATGATAAATTATTCAGAGTGGCACACCGAGAGAGCTCCAGAAGGTAAGAAGGTAAATTATGTTGAGGAAACCTCCTCTTTGAGTGAAAGGCTTGATGCTATTATGTCTATGCTTGTTAATGGTAAAGCTCAAGTTGATCCAAATAATTTTCCTTTAGCCTCTTTGGTTGCTCAATAAGAGCATGTTGATGTGAACTTTATTAGAAATAATAATTTTAACAGCAATGCTTATAGAAATAATTTTGGTGGAAACAATTATAAGCCATATCCTCCTAATAATGGTTATGGTAATTCTTATGGAAATTCCTACAATAATAATAAATGATCTACCTCTAATCTTGAAAACATGCTTAGAGAATTTATTAGCACACAAACTGCTTTTAATAAATCTGTTGAGGAAAAGCTTGGTAAAATAGATGTTCTTGCCTCTAAAGTGGATAGCCTAGCTATTGATGTTGATTTTCTAAAACTGACGGTTTTGCCACATGATGTTAAAGAAAGTAAAACTTTGAATGCCATCCAAGTTCAAAATGATCATAATGTTAGGTTGATGGCTGAATTACGTGCTAGGTGGGAAAGACAAGATCAATTGGCTAGAAACAATAACATTGCTAGAGTTTGCACTATCACAACCACTAGTAAAACTGAAGCTCCAACGGCTAGTAAACCTCCTACTATTAATGGTAAAGTAGTTGGTGTTAACAAAGACTCCACCCCTTCTATGAAACGTGCTAAATTGCCTCAAAGTGCTGAAATTGTTTCTGATAAAAGTGCTAAATTTTTTAGAGATGTGGGAGAGAATGGTCCCATTACTTTTGATGATATTAATATTGATTTTGGTGATTGCAATATCTATGAAGTTATTAAGTTTCTACAAAAGCTTGCTAGAAGTCCCAATGCTAGTTCCATGAATATGGCCTTTACTAAACATATTACCAATGCTCTCATGAAAGTTAGGGAAGAAAAGCTGAAACTTGAGACATCTATCCCTAGGAAATTAGATGATGGTTGGGAGCCTTTCATTAACATAAAAGTAAATGATTTTGATTGCAATGCTTTGTGTGATCTTGGTGCTAGTATCTCTGTTATGCCTCAAAAACTTTATGATATGCTTGATCTTCCACCTTTGGAACACTGTTATTTGGATGTTCATCTTGCTGATAATGCTAAGAAGAAACCTCTTGGTAGAATTGATGATGTTCTTATTATTGTTAACGATAACCTTGTCCCTGTTGATTTTGTTTTTATGAACATCGAATGCAATGCTTCTTGTCCTATTGTTTTGGGAAGACCTTTTCTTAGAACTGTTGGTGTTGTTATTGATATGAAAGAGGGGAGTATTAAATATCAATTCTCGCTCAAGAAAGGTATGGAACACTTTCCTAGAAAGAGGATGAAGATAACTTTTGACTCTATTATTAGAGAAATTTATGATGTTGATGCTTCTTCACTTGAAAATACTTGAGTTGCCTTTTTACGCCTAGCTGAAAGGCGTTAAAAAAGCGCTTCCGGGAGACAACCCGTTTTATTTCGCTGTTTTCAACCCGTTTACCTTTGTTTTTCTTTGCGTTCTTTGCACCTAGGTGTTGTCTATTTCCTTAGAAACCCCGCTGTATCTTTTCTTTTGAGTTTTTGGTTAGCCAACTAAAGCCTCTAGTGGAAAGTTGAGGCTATATTTCGGATTTCTGCGCAGGAAACAGATTTCTACTGTCCACTGTTTATTCCGTATAAAATTATAAAAATTCAAAATGACCTGAGTTGTTTTGTGCATAATCCTGGGAAGTATACGCAACTTTTCTTAGTTGACCACTTTTTTATTTGAGCAACAGAAGATTTTCGAAAAAAAAAATCATCTTTACTTGCTATCCTGTTTTGACAGATTTCTGCCAATAATTGCATTTGCATCTTAATCGCTTTCTTTTGGTGTTCTTTTGAGAAAAAGAGTTTTGAAAAAAGTTGTGACAGTAGCTAATGTGTTTTTGAGTGTTATACTTGGGTTGAAACTGAACCATGTGAATTTATTATTTCGATTGCACTAACGTTGCTAATGAAGATTGTGAGAAGTTTGGTGTGAAGGAAGTTTTCAAGGGTCAAGAGAAGAGGATGATATGATGTGATCAAGAAGAGTGAAAAGACTAAGATTGGGGATGCCCCGGTGGTACATCCCAGAAAATTCCAAGAAGACTCAAGCGTCTAAGCTTGGGGATGCCAAGGCATCCCCTTCTTCATCAACAAATTATCGGGTCACTTCTAGTGAAACTATATTTTTATTCGGTCACATCTTATGTGCTTTACTTGGAGCGTATTTTATTTTTGTTTTAAGTTTGTTTTTGTTTTTGCTTTCAGTTTAATTTTACTTTTTCAATAAGCTTGGTTGGATCCCAGCATTCTTTTATCGGAGAGTGACACGCTCCGCTTTTTCATGGGAATACTTTGTATTCTTAATCTTTGTCTGGCTGCTGCATTTATTTAGCTCCTGTTTTGCATGCATCTCTTATTAGAGATGTTGGTTTTAGTAGTTTTATGTGAGTACTCTCATGTTTGCTTGCTGTAGCATTTAGAGAGTTTTTGTTAAAACATATTGTGTATGGTGCTTGTTGGGAGAAGAAACTTCTATTTAAAGTAGAATTTATACTGGTGCAAGTACAAGCTTGTATAGACTGTTGCTAGAAATTTTTCATGTCGTGCTAAATGTTATTTTAGTTCTAAAGCTTTGTGATGTTGAGTATCATGAATAGCGTCAAATAGCTGAGAGTGTTTAATATGTCATTGAAAGATTCATGAGTTGTTCTTGTCATAAGGAAGCATCAATTTTTGGTATTCTCTTTCGAATGTTTTATTTGGTTGACTTGGCGCATGCTCACACCATGTTTATGACTACAAACCAGTCACGAATATCCTCCATGACCACTTAGTTTTTGAACTATGATACTGCTTATGCTTTAATTAATGATGCTTATGTCGCTATGCATGATTATGGCTCTTATGCTCTCTTGATTTGTCGCTCCCAGTCTTTTGCTACCCTCCACCTGTACTGAGTATGAGCTCTAATCGTGCATCCAACTCCCTTAAACCAAAGTTTTTCCCATTGTTTCCACCATACCTACCTACATGTGGTATTTAACTGCCACTCCAAGTAAATTGCTCATGTGTTACCTTTAAAACCTTCAAAATTAATCCTGCTTTATGTTCCTGTTTTTGTTCATGAGGACGTCAACAGAGAATCTTTATCTCACTTGTTGATTGGATTTCACACCCTGGACTAGTGGCTTCATCCTCTTATCCAAATGATAGAAGAGCTGGCAGCGGGGTTCCCAGCCCCAAATTAATACACACAAAATCTCTTCACTATTTTTGCCCCTGATTTATCAGTCAAAGCATAATTGTGTAAACAAAAGAGAAAGAGGGATGACCTTCTACCCAGATGCGTCCTTCACATGGGAGCCACTCTTGTGAATCCAGTTGGCTTGTGACGTACTGTATTTTCTATTTACCATTCGTTGACATTAGCATACATCTCCCAAAATATAGACATTCCTCCACGGTATGTGATTATTGGAAGGCACCCGAGGATTCGGTTAGCCATGGTTTGTGAAATATGGATGGGAGGAGTGTCAAACTTTTAATACCTATGTTTAATAAAATAAAAGCTCTAACACACGAGTGATCCCTGCTTCCCTCTACGAAGGGCCTTTCTTTTACTTTTATGGTGGGTCTCCATCTTCTAACTTTATGCAAAGTTGAGAGAGCATTTTTGCCATTCTTAGTTCTATGTGCACTGTCCCATGAACATCAATAATTACTTCATGATGTGATATCATTTATTCTTAAATTATTTGCTCTAGTCTTCCTCATAAACTTTGAAGGTGTCCTGGCATTTATGTTTTGCCCCACTCTTAAGGACTAGCAAAATATCACTTTGACATGCTTTCTCTATACCTGAAACAAACGTTTATCTTTCTCTACATTGTTTCTCATGATCCTTTATTTGAGATACTCTTCATGATGAAAAGTTATTGCTTTGCTTTATTATTAAAGTTCTATTTATCATGTTTGTATTTGAAGTTCTATGATCTCAGCTTGCATATGCCTTTACATTTTTATGATCAAGATTATGTTAGTAGCATGTCACCTCAGAAATTATTGTTTTATCGTTTACCTACTCGAGGACGAGTAGGAACTAAGCTTGGGGATGCTTGATACGTCTCCAACGTATCTATAATTTCTGATGCTCCATGATGATATTATGCCAATTGCTACATGTTTTATCCCTTCTTTATGTCATTTTTACACGTTTTCCGGGACTAACTATTAACAAGATGCCAAGTGCCAGTTCCCTGTTTTCTGCTGTTTTTGGTTTCAGAAACTAAGCTTGGGGATGCTTGGGTATGCTTGATACGTCTCCAACGTATCTATAATTTCTGATGCTCCATGACGATATTATGCCAATTGCTACATGTTTTATCCCTTCTTTATGTCATTTTTACACGTTTTCCGGGACTAACTATTAACAAGATGCCAAGTGCCAGTTCCCTGTTTTCTGCTGTTTTTGGTTTCAGAAAAGTTGTTTTGGAAATATTCTCGGAATTGGACCCCACAAAGCCCGAAGTGCCTATTTTCGCGGAAGCATCCAGAAGACCGAAGAGGAGACGAAAAGGGGCATCAGGGGGGCACACCATGGGGTGGCGCGCCCCCCTTGGCCGCGCCAGGGGTGGTGTGGGGCCCCCAGGGCTCCACCGCCTCTGCCCTTTCGCCTATTTATTCCCCCGGATGGAAAACCCTAGATACCTGATCAAATATCCCCAAAAAGTTCCGCAGCCTCCGTCACCGTCAACCCTAGATCAGGGGGGTTCTGAAGGTGTCTCCGGCACCCTGCCGGAGAGGAAATCATCACCGGAGGCCTCTCCATCAACAGGCCCGCCTCCGGAGTGATGCGTGAGTAGTTCATCCTTGGACTACGTGTCCATAGCAGTAGCTAGATGGTTGTCTCCTCCTCTTATGCCTCCATGTTTGGATCTCGTGAGCTTCCTAACATGATCTAGATTGGTCTTATGTAACTCTATGTGATGTGTTTGCTGGGATCCAATGAATATTGAACTTATGCCAAGTTGATTATAGTCTTTATTGCATTTTTTATTTGTGATCTTGCATGCTTTCCATTGCTAGTGGTTGCTCTGGCCAAGTAGTTGCTAGTGACTCCAAGAGGGAGTATTTATGCTTGATAGTGGGTTCATGTCTCCTCTTCGCCTTGCTCGAGTGACAGAACGTGTAGAGGGAAGGATGTGCTATTGCCATTAGGGAGAAAACAACGGTGAGAGTGCCCGCGTGCATAATCATTGCTTACATTACACACTTTGTTTAATGCAGTTATGTGTTTCTTGCAACTTAATACCTAAGGGGGTTCGGATGATAACCTGAGGGTGGATTATTAGTCATAGATGCAGTTGGATTACGGTCTATGTATATTGTTGTAATGCCCGCACTAAATATCATAGTAGTCATCATGTCATGAATGTGCACTACGGTGCAACCTCTATTTGTTAATTGACCAGCTGTAATTTGTTCACCCAACATGCTATCTTTTATGGAAAGACACCACTACTTCCACCTCCCACCTTAACCTAGCCGCCCGCGATCTCCCTTCTCCGGCGTCCAACTCCTTCTTCTGATCCCACCATTAGATCCTACACCATCTCTTCACCCTATGGCGCCAACCATCCCCCTGCATGGATCTGGAAGGTAACCTACTCAGCCTTCAAGGATCTAGATCGGGGACGTGTCAAGTCATATGATGGATCCATTCATCTATGGATCAAGGAGCACAGTCGTGATTGGATCTCCCTCAAGGATACAAAGGGTACATCTTTGGTTGGGAGACACGTTAACCCCGATGAGAGGATTGATCTTGGGTTTGAGGTACGCTTCCCGGATCACACTGCCCTAGTTGGCAATTGCTTGTTTTCCCCTAATGATCATGTGCACGAGTTGCCTATTGGTGCCTCGTTGGATAAGGAGCCATTCAATGTGAAGAATCCACCTGGTTTAATTGGATCTGAAACCCACCAAGGAGTTAATGGGGTTATTCCTGTGGATTCCACGTCCTGCATGTCTACCGAAGATATTTGTGCCTCGGCAGTTTATGATTCTATCTCAATGGGGCTGGATTTTTCACATGGGCTAAAGTTTGCTAGAGAGATTGATAATCTCTTTTCATCCACGGTGCATCCAACTTATTATTCTGGGCATTTTATTATGGTGGTCCCTTTTGCACGTGCATGTTTTGGTCTAACAGAAGATTCTGTTGTAATTGCTTTGGAGGCTGCAATTGGTGGATTTTGTGGCAGTTTAAAAGTATCTCATCTTAATGATAGAACTTTTTCTTTTAATGTTTCCAATAGGCTGGTTGGTTTTCATATCTATAAGCTCAAGAAATTCTCATGTGCTAAATTTAAATGCTCCTTCAACCTTTGGGGAAGAGGGGGGCCACATTGGAAGAGTGAATTTAGATATTGGCAAGATGAATGTAATAAGGAGTGGATTCTAGTTAGTCCAAAAAGAAAGTCCAACTTGACATGGCTGCTTTAAAATTACCTGTTCCAAGGTCTAGTCTCAAATCTCCAAATTCAGTGAGCAAGAAATTAGTTTTCTCGGATTCTATTTGCTATGATGCTTGCAAAGGCTACTCGAATCCCAATACCAAGAATTTGGATATCACTTTTGGATATTTCACTGCCACTCAAGTCTCAGATCAAAATCTATCAATCACTAATAGGTTGGATCACACCGATAGTTCTGCTCTAGAGGACATTGGTCAGCAAGGGCTCAAACCAGTTATTGATGACATGGCTTACCGTTTCTAGAAATGTGCTAGGTGCCTTTCTATGAAACACGACAAAAATAACTGCTCTAATGATATTAGGTGTCGTAATTGTTTTTCCTATGGGCACATTGAAAAAAATTGTTTTGGTAAAAGGAATTCTTCCTTTATTTGGGTGCCTAAAAAATTGCCATCGTGTCCTACCGAGAGAACTCAAGAGCCAGTCGGGGCCGTTCAGAATTCCACCCCCTCCCGACAAGACCTCTTCCACCTGTCGGCAAACCCCTGCCCCAGTCCTAACCAAGCCCTCCTCGGTTACTCCAACAAAAGCCATGGCGACTTTCGAGCTCAATCCGGCGAGATGGGTGCCACAGGGTTTTCAAATCATTGATGGAGGGCCATCGATACTTCCTCGCACTTTCTATACGCCTGCAGTTCCCCCCACCCGAGCTCATGAAGTTTTCTGCATGGCCATTGTTGAACCAAAGCAGTTGCCAGAGGAAGAACAATTCCGGAGGTTGCAGGTTCGTGATTACGTTGAGCAAACCCTGCAGCATGTTTTAGAGGATACACAACCTTGTCTCTTTGGTACTGGTCTTTTTAAGATGCATAGTCCTGCAGCACGTTCTGCTCTGGTACAAAACGGACCCTATGAAATTCAGGAGAATGTTTTTGTTAGATTTGTCAACCATGATAATCGTACACAATTGCACAAATCAGCTATTGGGGCACGTACTGGATGGATTATGCTTCTAGGAGTCCCTTTTGATTTTCGCAATGACAAAGATCTAGCAAATGCAGTGGCTCCTTTTGGGCGTTTTCACCACTGGCATCACCTCGATGGTATCCTTGACAGGACTATGATCTTTGTTACTTTTATTTCACCACAGCTGGTACCTCGGGATATTTTTTTTGGCAATTTCAGTTCATTGGGAGCAGTGAGGGAATCATGGACTGCTCCTTGCTACATTCTGTCTGCTGAATTCGCTGAGGTCCTCCCCCCTGATGAGTATCCGGTGCCGTTTGATGGAAATCCTCACCCTCTACCTGGACACTTGCAGTAGGACCTAGGTAACTTTGTTTTGCCTCAGTACCCTGAACAGGGATGGAACTTACCACCAATGGCAGAAATTCCCCATCAACAGCATGATGATGAGGTGCAGCAGCAAGATTTTGAGGCTGAGCAAGTTGGGGATTGGGATCATCTCCTTCCTTTGCAAGAATCAGACTCTACAGTTATCACTGATTCTAACAACTCTGTTAATCAAAATGTGCTCATTGTCAACATGATGCAGGTTCAGAATGATTTTGCTCCACTGCATGATACTAGTAATATTGCCTGGCCTTGGGTGCATCAAAATTCACATATGTATGGGCCTGTTCTCCCCCCTTCCATGCAATGGGAGAATATTCTTAAGAAATTTGTTCCTGTACAGTTTCTGTCAACTGTTAAGCCAACTGGGTTTTCTCCTAGTCCTTTCTCTTTGATAACCTCTGTCACTGCTCCTTTCAAAGGGAATATTTTCTACTTTACAGCTCACAGAAGGTTCTTCAAGGCTCAGAGAGCTGCTAGAAGATTGTGTTTTGAGACTTATCCTGATAATTATGCTCCTCTCCCAAATGATTTAAGTCAGACCATTGATCTTTCCACTCCTACTACGGCTGACTTAAAATCAAGGAAGAGATGGAAGAGTAAGGTGGACACCCCCTCTGTGGAAACCTCTGTTAGAAGAAGTACCAGGCAAGCTACTTTGCACAATGGTTTCAGACTTGTGGTAATGCAGGACAATCCACAACCCAGGAAGAAGCCAAGATCTGCTAGGCCAGCTGCTGACAGTACTCCAGTAACTCCACATACCCAAATTGATATTCTACAACAAGTTGGAAGGGCCTTGGAGATTGCAGATGAGGACCTCACAGTGGACAAGCTTGATGCTATCCAGGATATTGATAAGGACAAGAAGAAGTAATAATGTTAGGGATTCTCTTTTGTTTTAATGATTTATGTCCATGGAAGCTCCTGTACTTTTGGGATATCACTTTGGAATTATATTTTGTAATGTCACATTTGAATCTGGGCCCTTTTGAGGAATTACTACTGAATTATCCAAGTCATGCTCCCCTGTTCCACTGTTTTCCCGTGTTCCAAATTGTTATTGTAACTGGCTGGTACTATTACATTCTTCCTACTACAATTTCCCCTGTATTTAATGGATAATACAACTTATTTATTATTGCACTGGAATGTCAGGGGACTTAATGACAAAAATAAAAGGTTACTTGTTTACAACAAAATTGAAGAAAGCTAGTGTGTTATTGTTTGCTTACAAGAAACAAAATGTGAAGATTTCGATCACAACTTTATTAGATCCTTTTCTCCAAAGAGATTTGATAAATTTGTTTTCACCCTCTCTGTTGGAGCATCAGGTGGTATTATTGTTCTTTGGAACAGTGCTATTTTTGATGGGGATTTGATTGAGTGCCATAAATCTGCAATTAAATTGTGTTTTACCTCTAAGCATAATCTTACCTCATGGACTGTGGTCACTGTTTATGGCCCTTGCAGAGGTTTAGACAGGGATATTTTTGTCCAATGGCTTCATGATCTGATAATTCCCCCTCATGAAAATTGGCTCCTGGTTGGAGACTTCAATTTTATAAGATCTGTTGATAATAGAAATAAACCTGGAGCTGATATGAATGACATTTTTATTTTCAACGAAGTTATTAGTCACCTTGGACTAATTGAGCTCCCTTTGAAGGGAAGATCTTTTACTTGGTCCAATATGCAAGACCAGCCCCTTCTTGAGCAGCTAGATTGGTTTTTTACTAGCACATGGTGGACACTTAACTACCCAAATACTATGGTTATGCCACTTGCTAAGTCCACTTCTGATCATGTTCCTTGTGTCATCTCCATTTCAACTACCATTCCAAAAGCTCAGTTATTCAGGTTTGAAAACCATTGGATCCATCAGCCAGGATTCATGGATCTTATTGATAGAGTTTGGAAATGGCCAGTGAAGAGAAATAATATTGCTGCTACAATTACTGCAAAACTTAAAAATATCAGGCATGAGCTCAAAAGGTGGGGTAGGAATCTTTCAAGTCTAAAGCTTTTGATTGCCAAATGTAACAAGGTGATACTGATCTTGGATAATTTGGAAGAGGAAAGAATTTTAAGCAGGCCTGAATTCAATTTTAGGAATATTGTCAAAATCCACCTTAATAAGCTACTCCTTTCACAATCTGCCTATTGGAAAAATAGGTGTACCATCAGATGGGTGCAACTAGGTGGTGAGAATACTAAATTTTTTCATGCCAAAGCTACTGAAAGATATAGATTTAATACTATTGCTGAGATAAAAAATGAGGAAGGGATCTCCATGATTGACCATCATCATAAGGCTGCAGCATTCTGGGCATGTTTCAAGAATAGAATGGGTGTTTCCATTATCACTACACAGTCCTTTTCTCTTTCAAATTATATAAAACCTACTGCCAATTTGGAGTGTCTTATTGCTCCCTTCAGCTCCGAGGAAATTGATGGTGTCATGAAGTCTCTAAAAATTGATAGAGCACCAGGGCCTGATGGTTTAAATGGCCCGTCTGTGAAAAAATGTTGGGCTGTCTTAAAAGATGATTTTACTCAATCATGCAATGATTTTCATTCAGGGCATCTCTCCTTGCAGAGTATAAATGATTCATACATCACACTCATCCCAAAGAATAATTCCCCCCAGATAGTTAATGATTTCAGACCAATATCCTTGACTAATACTTGCCTGAAATTTGTGACCAAGCTGATTGCTAATAGAATGCAGAACATTATTTGTGACACTATTCATGAAAACCAATATGGTTTCATAAAGGGTAGAACTATCCAGGATTGTCTTGCATGGTCTTTTGAATTCTTGTTCCAATGCCAGCAATCCAAGAAGAAAATTGTGGTCCTCAAAATTGATTTTGAGAAAGCTTTTGATACTCTGGATCATGATGCTATTATCCAAGTTTTGAGAGCTAAGGGATTTCAAGATTTATTTATTCTTTGGGTCAAGGAAATATTAGCTTCTGGTTCTTCCTCGGTGCTCCTTAATGGGATTCCTGGCAAGAAATTTCTCTGCAAAAGAGGGGTTAGACAGGGGGATCCACTTTCCCCTCTTCTATTTGTTGAAGGTGCTGATTTATTGCAAAGCCTGGTCAATAAAGCATACAATGATGGTTTGATTTCTTCTCCTATTCCAGTTAGAGCAGATTTTCCTATTATACAATATGCTGATGATACCATAGTTGTCATGCCAGCCTGTAAAAAAGATTTGAGTGTGTTGAAAGGAATTTTACAGACATATGCTGCTTTCACAGGATTGAAAGTTAATTTCCACAAATCTTCAATGATACCTCTAAATCTTGAATCTGAGGAAGCCATTGCTCTGGAAGATTTTTTCCAGTGTCAACTTGGGTCTATGCCTTTCACCTATTTAGGTTTCCCATGGGCACTACTAGACCCACTATCAAAGATTTTTCTCCTCTTATTGATAGAGTTGAAAGAAGATTATCTGCAACATCTTCTTTCTTTTCTTATGGTGATAGGTTGGTACTGGTGAATTCTGTTCTTTCCTCACTACCAACTTATTACATGCTCTCCCTGGTTATTCCTGCTGGTGTTATTGAGGTAATTGACAGAGCAAGGAGACACTATTTGTGGAGAAAAAAAGGAAAAGATAAAGTAAATTCTCTTGCAGCTTGGTCTATGGTGTGTAAGCCTAAGAAGAAGGGAGGACTTGGGGTTTCAAATTTGAAAATACAAAATTCTGCTCTACTACTGAAACATCTACATAAATTTTATAACCAGGAGCAAATCCCATGGGTTCAACTTGTTACTGATGCATATTATCATCATTCTGTTCCTCATGCTGTGGTGGAGTCAGGCTCCTTTTGGTGGAAAATATCCTTGCTTTATCTGATGATTATAGAAAGATAACTACTTGTTTTGTTGGAAATGGTTTCACTGCCCTTTTTTGGGAAGATAAGTGGCAGCCTCAACTGCTTAAGATAACTTTTCCAAGATTATTCTCTTTTGCTAAAGATAAGCTCCAGTCTGTCCATGAGTTTTTCTTGCACACTGATTGTCTGCAGAATTTCTTCCTCCCATTGACTACCCAAGCAAATGATGAGCTAATGGTGTTGAGAAAAATGATACATAATTTCAATCTCTAGTCCAATGAGAAAGATCAATGGAGAAGTTCTATTTCACCTGCTAAGTTCTCTCCAAGCTCTGTTTATAAACATAATTTTGCTCAAATTCCTGATGATGTGATATCCTATTTGATTTGGAAGAGCAAATGTCAGTCTAAACATAATTTTTTTGCCTGGTTATTGCTGCATGATAGAATTAACACCAGAGACATGTTGATTCGAAGGCAATGGAATGTTAGTGATTCTTCTGAGTGTGTTCTCTGTTCTGCTCATGAATATGAGGACTGGAGGCATCTATTTTTTAATTGTACTTACAGTACAAGAGTATGGAATTACCTGCAAATTCCTTGGATACCCGGATCTACAAATAATGCACTCAGGTTTGCCAAGAAACATTTCCCTCGTCCCTGTTTTCAGGAAATAGTCATCATAGCCTGCTGGGGCATTTGGAAGCAGAGAAATGGTTGGATTTTCAATAACATCAGACCCAGTTTTAGGGGTTGGAAGGCCCTGTTTGTTCAGGAGGTCACCCTGCTTAAGTATAGGGTGAAGAGAGATATCTCTATTTTTTTGACATCATGGATTGATTCACTCCCTTGATTACCTTGTATATAGTGCACATATTGTAAATAACTTTGTTCTTTTCTATTAATAAATGGGGGACTGTGGGGGATTCCCCCACAGTATTGGTGTCAAAAAAAGAATTTTTGGCGCCGTTGCCGGGGACTTAAAATTCATCATCATCAAGAAGTCTCCCCGTCAAGGCACCATCAAGGCGTAGCAGACACCACCTCAAAAGGCCTAAGCACAAGATGTCCATCGCGCCAAAAGATCCACATGTTCCTCGTTAGTGCTCCAGCGAGCACCTCCGCATCAGAGACAAAGTAGAGATATCTTATTTGTATGCCAGGACGCCGCCACCGCCTCGTCGTACTTTCCATGAAACCCTAATCTAAATATAGTATACCTAATCCCCACCCAACGGTGGCTCTAAGTCGTGGTCTTCAGCGCCCCACAGAGCCACGAAGGACCTCCAATTCAGAGCTGACGGGCGGTATCATAGGCGTGACAACACTCTATCGCGAGGAAATTGCACATAACACCACTTGTCGGGTCATATTTTGTGCAAAGCCACAACCACATATTTCTTTTGCACATAATACCGCATTTTTCCACAATTGTTGCACAAAATACAAAATTCTGAATTATAAACAACTGGTAGCAATTAGTCCAATTGGGCCCACTATCAGCAATGGAAAATGGAACAAATGTGATCTACCACAATAGAACGGAGCGCTCTCCACCACTTCGTCTAGGGAAAAAACTTTATCTTCAATCTCTGACCATTTCAAGTTCCCAACTCAGATCCCATCACGGCTAGGTTTCCTGCCTCCGGTGTGACTCCCCGCGGCAGGAAGGCTCTGTGCCGCCTCATCCCGGTCAAACTATGCACCACACTGCTCCCATCTAGTCCCTCTTCGGCTATTCCCCATGTGGGGCCAGTCCACATTGACGTATGACAGAGAGGACGACCTCACCATCTGCATGCTGCACATCATGTTGCAGCGCCGTGGTGGATGGTCAACGATGCAACACGGCTAGAGAACATGCCCGTCGGAGGGCACCATTCTTCGGAGGGCACCAGGCCACATCGCCAGGTAGCTCCGCGTAGACCTTGGTGAGGTCAATGTCCATGGGCGTAAGGACGCGCCATGGAGGTGTGGCGTAGGTCGTCGCTTCTCTTTCCGATGGAGGCCACACCGAGGCCTGTTACAGATGCATCTGTGCTACAGTGCACGGAAAAGAGGAAGAAGGGGAACTTGAGCAGTTGGGGTCGTCTTTTGGGGTGGGTGGTCGCGTGGACAAGTGCGGTAACATGTCTTTGCACAATAAAGCATACATCGACATGGGGTTTGGGACATGATGCACGAGAGATCTGAGATCGCTCTGATAGATATTATTCAGCAGATGCCTTCGACGCTGACATGACGCACGGTGGTACCCGAGACCGCGGCTCCGAGCGACGATGCGCATGTTTGGCACTTGCTCATACCGGCGGTGAACGACCCACATGGCCTCATAGCTGGTACACGTGACACGCCCTTGCGGTCATCCTGATAGCAGCGCGCTCTAGCATTGCTCGAGACACATGCCTTGTTCCTCTGTTTGTTGGAGCGATGCAGCAAGTAATGAAAAAGGAGAAGTTTTTTGAGGTAATGAAAAAGGAGAAGTTTAAGGGAAATGGGAGTCATGGTCGCTTCCATTTTTGCAAGCGTGCCAAGCATAAAAAACCTTAGGTACCACATGCTAGCATGTTACTTGTGCAGATAGGAGGAGAAACCAAATTTTTTTGTGAGTGCACCAACTTAAAAAAAACACGGTGCCACGTGCTAGCCTGTTATTGGTGCACATGAGAGGAGAAACCACATGCCTCCATTTCCCGCGTGGTTAGATATTGGAGAGATTCTACACGAGGATACCCATTTCTAGGCGACCAACCCTTTGAAGGAAAAGAAATGCATCGACACAGCATTTTAGAGCATCTCCACCCGCGTCCCCCAAAGACTACCCCAAGGCCTTTCCCGTACGGATAAGCCCCAAAACGCCCAGTCGCGTCCCTCAATGGGCCTTCCTGTTCGGACGACCCCCTAGTTCCCGTCCGAAAGCCCAGCCCAACCCCGCCGCTTAGGGGCTCTTGTAGGGGCTCCAGACGGGAAGAAACGGCCGCGTGGCGCCCGCGGCCCCCCCCATCAGTGAGACGGGCGCACAGTCAAAGCGGCGTCCCGGTCTTCGTATTCTCCTAAGGCGGGGCAGAAGCGCAGGGCCGCAACCAGCCGTCGCTTCGGCCAGTCGCGTCGCCCACGCGGCGGGCGCGCCGCTTCCCCACGCGGCCGCCGGAGTAAATGTGTGCGCAGCCCTTTAGCCTGTCGAGCCGGGTATAAATGGAGCCCTCCCAGCGCCGTCCCCGCCACACTACTCCCTCGTCCTCTCCCGTCGTCCCCGCCGTACTACTCGCCTCTCTCCTTCACCACCCGCGCCGATAGATCCCCTCGCCGCTCACTCCTCAAGCACCAGGCGCGCGCCTTCTTCGCTGCCTGGTACCCGTGCCCGCCGGACATGCGCGCCAGGCACGGGTTCACCATCGGGCGCGCCGACGTCCCCATCCTGGACGCGCCCAAGGTGAGTGACGCCTCCTAGGGGTCTGAGGTGCTCGTCCACTACTACGAGAAGCTCACCGACGAGCAGCGCGCCGACCCTGCCTATGACCCAACGAATCCGGCGAGCACGGCACGCTACGAGGCGGCCTTCAAGCGCATCCACGACGAGCGCTGGAACCGATGGGACGGCCCCGGGCCGGCGCCGCCCGCCAACGAGCGCAACAAGTACGGACGCAACGCCTTCTAGACGCAGCGCGACTTCAGCCTCGACTTCGTCATGGCGCACATCGCCACCGGCGACAGGCTGCGCCTCCCGTGGCTGGCCCCCATCGTCTGGGACCCGAGACGACCGACGATGATGCCATCCTCCTCTTTCTCCCGCTCCTCCTCCTTCTCCCCCGACGGGTCCTCGAGCCGCTCCACCCCGACGCTGCACGTGCCCAAGATGGAGCCGCGCATGTCCACGCCGCCGCACCTGGCGCGCGCCTTCTTCGCTGCCTGGTACCCGTGCCCGCCGGACATGCGCGCCAGGCACGGGTTCACCATCGGGCGCGCCGACGTCCCCATCCTGGACGCGCCCAAGGTGAGTGACGCCTCCTAGGGGTCTGAGGTGCTCGTCCACTACTACGAGAAGCTCACCGACGAGCAGCGCGCCGACCCTGCCTATGACCCAACGAATCCGGCGAGCACGGCACGCTACGAGGCGGCCTTCAAGCGCATCCACGACGAGCGCTGGAACCGATGGGACGGCCCCGGGCCGGCGCCGCCCGCCAACGAGCGCAACAAGTACGGACGCAACGCCTTCTAGACGCAGCGCGACTTCAGCCTCGACTTCGTCATGGCGCACATCGCCACCGGCGATAGGCTGCGCCTCCCGTGGCTGGCACCCATCGTCTGGGACCCGAGACGACCGACGATGATGCCATCCTCCTCTTTCTCCCGCTCCTCCTCCTTCTCCCCCGACGGGTCCTCGAGCCGCTCCGCCCCGACGCCGCACGTGCCCAAGATGGAGCCGCGCATGTCCACGCCGCCGCACCTGCGCGTCAAGCAGGAGCCACGCGTGTCGACGCGACGCATTGGCGGCCTGCACATCGGTGGCGGTAGCAGCACCCAGTCAGCCCAGCGCCGCCGCTGCGCGTGCCGAAGCCGAAGCCGGGGACGCTGTCGCTTTACAAGAAGATGTTGGCGCTCCAGGAGGCGTCGGCCACGGAGGACGACCCAGAGGGCGTCAGGCCGGCGTTCCTGGAGTCCTTCAACACCCCGCCGGCTCGGCCCGTCGCGGCGGCGCGCGTGGTCCGTCGTCGACACGGTGGTAATGATTGGCGCACCGGTCATCGACTTGGACCCTCCGGCGGCCAACGACGGCGAGGCGGTGCCGAGCCACTAGAGGGACGACGACAGCGAAAAATTCCTAAAAATTTGAATGAAACCATCGTTTGAATTGAAATGTTATTTTTGGGGGGGCTCCAGTTGGGGCTGCGAGCGAACAGCCGCGCCCCCAACGGCGGCTTCCCGTCTAGACAGCCTCAAAGGGCCTCGCCGATCCGGACGGCAACAAGGGGCGCGAGTGAAGTGTTGGGGCGCGTAGAGATAAACGAAAACTTTTTCCTACGCGGTACTTCCAAGATCTAGCCGAGGTAGAAGGCCACGATGATTACCACTAGACGCGCGGTTGCGGATTATCGGTGAAGCGCGTCGGGGCAGTGCAGTCCCACGATCCGGTCCGGCCGATCCAATCCCTCGAACGTCGAAGTGCTGAACGTACAACACCTCTGCCGGTATCCACACGTACGAGGAGAAGCTCCGACGGCAGACTGCTAGGTCTGGTGCGACGGCTGGACTGAGTGGGGCTAGGGTTCCCAACGCATGGGAGAGTGAACTAACGTACCCGCTGGGCAACCTGCGCCCCTCTTTATATAGCGTATGGTAATGGGCTGCACAACACTTGTGGCCCATTCCCTCTGTGAGTCCGACTCACTAATTCAGTCCATTTCCGGTTCGGGTCCAACCCAACCAATATTTGCTCCCGCTCTTAAGTGTGCGACCCTGCAGGCTCATGGCGACTTGGACACGATTAGAGTCCAACTCTCAATCGATCAATCGGTAGCGGCTCCTAGCAGAACGTGCCGACTCCCAAGTACCATTGAGTCATGACGACATACCTTTCAATGTGATATTCATCTTAGTCCTTTTTGCCTCACGATATACCTTGTCGAACTATAGGCGATTTATCGTCATCCCTTTAATAGTTCAACTCTCTTCTCGATCCGTGATATGTGATTCACCTGACTAACTCTTAGTCAACAGACACAGTTAACACTTAACTGAGTTGCGCATGGCCATGCTTCCTGAATCATATCACTCGAGAGGGCCCAGAGAATATCTCTCCAATCGGAGGGGCAAAATCCCATCTTGATTATCCACATCACGCAGCTTGCTTCTCATTCGACCCGAACTCTGGCTTTATAGTTGCCTTGTCACAGAACAACGTTTGACAGAACCTAAGTCGGTGATCCACAACTCGGATTGTGCGACAATCTCAGGTCTAAGGATTACATTGATTGAGACATGCAAATGACGACTTGATCGTTGCATCTCAATGTGGGTCAGTCCGACTTGCTAAACTCTTTAGCCAAGTCCGTGAACGTTGGAATGGCATCACCATGCCCATGACAAGTGGAACCGTGTCATCAGCCAACACTCACATTAGTCTAGGGTGTGTGTCCAGCACAACCTTAACGACCAAGGACAATTAGTATGAACAACATAAATACATAGTTCCACAATCGAATCACATATTCAATGACATATATCAGATGTTCAAACCAAAGGACAACTTAATAACTTTATGAATACATTGGGAATTACATCATCTATGATTGCCTCTAGGGCATATTCCCAACAGTCTCCCACTTGCACTAGAGTCAATCATCTTGGCATCATATGCCTAGGCATCTAATGCCCATACCTCTCCTGTGCGCCTCATGCTTAGGCTGTGGTAGCGCCTTTGTCAACGGATCTGCAATGTTTGCATCCGTGTGTACTTTGCATAACTTGATATCACCTTGTTCGACAAACTGGCGAATGAGGTGGTACCGCATTAGTATATGTTTGTTCTTCTGGTGTTGTCTAGGTTCCTTGGCCTGTGCGATAGCACCATTGTTGTCACAATATACGTCCAAAGGATTGGACGCGCCCTGAACCACACCAAGATCAATCAGGAGGTTCCTGATCCAAACAGCTTTCTTTGCCGCCTCTGAGGCAGCAATATACTCAGCCTCTGTTGTAGATGCAGACACCGTATCTTGCTTGGAACTCTTCCAGCTCACAGCCCCTCCGTTCATCACGAACACGTATCCAGATTGCGAACGAGAATCATCCGAGTCGGTGAGATAACTCGCATCCGTGTAACCCTTTACACTGAATTCCTCATCACCTCCATAAACTAGGAACATTTCCTTAGTATTTCTCAAATACTTAAGAATGTTTTTAACCGCTGCCCAGTGGGCTTTGCCAGGGTCAGCCTGGTATCTGCTCGTAACACTTAGAGCATAGGAAACATCTGGCCTAGTACAAATCATGGCATACATGATGGATCCGATTGCCGAAGCATACGGAATCACACTCATCTGACTTCGCTCATCAGTCGTCGAAGGACACTGAGTCTTGCTAAGTTTTATGCCATGGGACATCGGTAAGAATCCCTTCTTGGACTCTTCCATTTTGAATTTCTTCAAAACCTTGTCCAGATAAGTACTCTGACTCAATCCAATGAGCCGCCTTGATCTATCTCTATAGATCCTGATTCCTAATATGTAAGTTGCCTCACCCAAATCCTTCATTGAGAAACTCCTTTCCAATGACTCTTTGGTTTCTTGCAACATCATGACATCATTTTCAATCAGTAATATGTCATCCACATATAAGATTAGAAAATTTACTTTGCTCCCACTAAACTTCTTGTATAAACAAGAATCATGATCGCTCTTGATGAAGCCAAACGATTTGACTACCTCATCAAAGCGAATGTTCCAACTCCGAGATGCTTGCTTCAACCCATAAATAGATTTCTGAAGTTTGCATACCTTGTCAGCGTTAGCTGGATCGACAAAACCTTCGGGCTGTATCATATACACGTCCTCAGTTAAATTTCCATTAAGGAAAGCCGTCTTGACATCCATCTGCCATATCTCATAGTCGAAATAGGCTGCTATGGCTAACATGATCCGAATTGATTTAAGCATCGCTACAGGCGAGAATGTCTCGTCGTAGTCAACTCCTTGAACCTGTCGGAACCCCTTCGCGACAAGTCGTGCTTTATAGGCGGAAATATTTCCATCCATATCAATTTTCTTCTTAAAGACCCATTTGCACTCGACGGGTCTTGCACCGTCAGGCAGATCAACCAAATTCCAAACTTGGTTTTCATCCATGGACTTTAACTCGGATCTCATGGCTCCAAGCCATGACTCGGAATCAGATCCCACCATCGCTTCCGAATAAGTTGCCGGCTCGTTACTGTCTAACAGTAAAACATCTCGAGCACTCTGTAATCTGGCAGATCTCCGTGGTTCAGGTGCTGTTACCGGTGTAGGTACCACGACCGGCTCAGCCTCCAAGGCGTTCGCCGACTCGCCCCTAGCCGGTTCCTCTCGAATTTCTTCGAGTTGCACTGTGCTCCCACTGACTTCCCGACTGAGAAACTCTTTCTCAAGGAAGACACCATTCCGAGCGACAAACACTTTGCCCTCTTCCCGGTTGTAGAAGTAGTACCCCAAGGTTTCCCTCGGATACCCCACGAAAATACACTTATCCGACTTGGGCATGAGCTTGTCCGACTGAAGTCGCTTGACAAATGCTTCACAACCCCAAATCTTAAGAAAAGACAAACTTGGCTTTTTGCCCGTCCACATCTCATGTGGTGTCTTCTCTACTGACTTTGATGGTACTCTGTTTAGTGTGAAAGCTGCAGTTTCTAGACAATAACCCCAAAATGATAAAGGTAGATCTGTCCGACTCATCATTGATCGTACCATGTCCAACAAGGTCCGATTTCTCCGTTCCGATACACCGTTTCTCTGCGGTGTACCCGGCGGAGTGAGTTGAGGAACTATTCCACAACTCTTTAGATGGTCATCAAACTCATGGCTCATGTACTCGCCTCCACGGTCCGACCGTAGAAACTTTATTTTCTTGCCGAGTTGATTTTGTACCTCACTCTGGAATTCCTTGAACTTTTCAAAGGCTTCCGACTTGTGTTTCATTAAATAGATATATCCATACCTACTCAAATCATCAGTGAAGGTAATGAAGTACTCATAACCACCTCTAGCTGTCGTGCTCATTGGTCCACATACATCACTATGTATTAGTTCCAACAAGTCGGACGCCCTTTCACAACTCCTTGCAAAAGGTGTCTTGGTCATCTTGCCTAGTAGGCATGATTCGCATGTCTCGAATGACTCTAAGTCAAACAAAGTTAGAAGTCCATCATCATGGAGCTTCTTCATGCGCTTCCAACTTATATGACCAAGCCGACAATGCCAAAAGTAAGTCATATTCAGATCATTTGGTTTCAACCTTTTAACATTTATGTTATAGACCGATTCACTATCAAGATTTAAAATAAATAACCCGTTCTGAACGGGTGCAAAGGCATGAAACATATCTTTCAAATATAAAGAACAACCATTATTCTTAATATTCGACTCATAACCTTGTCTCATCAAACATGAGGCGGAAATAATGTTTCGACTAAGCGCTGGAACATAATAACAATTATTTAGTTCCAAAATAAATCCTGAAGGTAAATGAAGTTGCATCGTGCCGACTTCCAACGCAGCGACTCTCGCCTTGTTGCCGACCCGAATATCAACCTCTCCTCTTGCCACGCTCCTAGTTCTTACCAGCCCCTGCAACGAGTTGCAAATGTGAATGACTGATCCGGTATCATATACCCAAGAACTATTAGGCGCATCAGCAAGATAAATGTCTATAACATTGCACACAAGCGTACCTGAGTTGGAAGTCACACCTCCACTCTTGGCTCTGTCAGCCAAATACTTGGTGCAATTCCTCTTCCAGTGGCCATCTTGCTTGCAGTAGAAGCAATTGGCTCCGACTGTAGGAGAAGGCTTAGTCCTTGAGGGAGCACTCTGGACAGGGCCATGGGCGCTACCTCCTGACTTATCCTTCTTCTTCTTAGTCCAAGAACTCTTCTTGAACTTAGCCTTATTCTGCACCATCAACACTTGACTGGCGCCTTTCTTGAGATCAGCCTCTGCCGTTTTGAGCATCCCATGTAATTCAGTGATACTCTTATCCATACCATGCATATGGTAGTTCGAGATGAACGGACCATACGCACTAGGAAGAGAGTTCAGAATTATATCAGTAGCGAACTCTTCGTTAATGGGGAAGCCCAGCCGATCCAAAGACTGTATGTAACCAATCATCTTGATTACATGCGGACTCAGTGGATCACCGTCTTTCAGCTTACAGCCAAGCAAAGCTTGAGAGACTTGATATCTCTCAGTCTTTGCTTGAGCCTGGAACATACTTTTGAGGCTTTCGATCATATCGTAGGCCTCAACATTCTCGAACTGCTGTTGCAAGTCCGGTTCCATGTGTGCAAGCATAAGACAGCTAATCTCCGTAGACTCATCTCTAGTCTTACGGTAGGCATTTATGACAGCGACAGTCGCATCGTCATCTGGCTCTTCTGGAAGTGGAGTTTCTAGAACATGTTCTTTCTTGTCATGTTTGAGGACTATCCTCAGATTACGATACCAGTTGGTGAAATTAGTTCCATTTAGCTTATCTTTCTCTAAGATTGACCTCAACGCAAACGCGGACAACTGAGGAAGGTTGCTAGGTGCCATTGATCTACAACAGAAAATACGCAAAAACACTTAAGACATGTATTCATAAAAGAGCAGGCATATTAAACGCTTTAATACTTATGCTCCCACTAGAACCAACATCCCTCCGATGGTTGCTAAGTGATTCAAGATCCTAAATAAGCAAGCCGACTAGTGAGCTTTAGCATCACCGCTAGCCGTCAAGTGATCTAGGTAGGCAACACCTTGCCAATCGTATCTCTATACGACTCCTGTTAGTTGGGTGACATCACATGCCCCGGCTCCCAACCTACCTCGCCCCGAGCCCCACAACCGTTGTGATGGACTCGTCTAGATTACCAAGTGCTTCTGCTTGTAAGAGTCCGACTCGAACCCACCTAACCGAAAATAATTGGTAGCACCTCAATTTCATGAGCCCACTACCAAGAATGTCCGACTTGTGATGGTGCAGCACTGGCGGGGCGACCGACTAGACCTTCTTTGAGGGATTTAAAGAATCTACCAACTATCTAAATAGAGGTAAATAGAGACATAACAATAACACAAATAAAACAATTATAATGTGAAATGGTATGGCTCTCTTCATGGTGATCTCCATCTCCACGAAGCTTGTAAGTCGACTCGTGCCAACTCTTGTCATGTGCCATCTTACTCCATGTAGCCGACTTGTACATCGACTTGCATGCCACCGGTTTCTCCAACAAGCTACACTAGCTAGTAAATCAAAATTTACATAGAGAATCCGACACGCAGGCCGGTATACAATAAAATGTCAGCACCTAGGCTCCAGCCGGCTGACAAAAACATGATACGCAGATCATGTATGGATTACACACATCACATGCACATAAGCCATACCATTCACAACTTCCTGCAAAAACAAGTTATGCATAGATACGATATCTACCGGCGTTGTGAACTCGCAACGACATCTAAGGCGCTACGACAGGGCGAAGCCGGCGGTCCCATCTGCATTCCGATCATGGATTTCTTCATCGGATAAAACGATTTTACCCGAATCTGATCCGTATTCCGATTCGACCAAACTCTTTGATCTTCGATCACCGCAACTGGATTTATGTGTCACGGTATACCCCGATGGCGGAAACCGACCGGTAGGGGTAAGTTGTTCCACGACCTTAGCAGTATGATCACGGAAACATGATCATCCATTAACCCCGAGTACGATTGATCCAATCAACCTTGTACAAAACCGATCTATCTCATAGAACGACCACCAAAACAGCAATTAGATCACATCTAACGCTAACTACATATCACATATGTACGGATCTCGGGCCTGATACCAGAAGCTACCGCTCTGATACCACTGTTGGGGCGCGTAGAGATAAACGAAAACTTTTTCCTACGCGGTACTTCCAAGATCTAGCCGAGGTAGAAGGCCATGATGATTACCACTAGACGCGCGGTTGCGGATTATCGGTGAAGCGCGTCGGGGCAGTGCAGTCCCACGATCCGGTCCGGCCGATCCAATCCCTCGAACGTCGAAGTGCTGAACGTACAACACCTCTGCCGGTATCCACACGTACAAGGAGGAGCTCCGACGGCAGACTGCTAGGTCTGGTGCGACGGCTGGACTGAGTGGGGCTAGGGTTCCCAACGCATGGGAGAGTGAACTAACGTACCCGCTGGGCAACCTGCGCCCCTATTTATATAGCGTATGGTAATGGGCTGCACAACACTTGTGGCCCATTCCCTCTGTGAGTCCGACTCACTAATTCAGTCCATTTCCGGTTCGGGTCCAACCCAACCAATATTTGCTCCCGCTCTTAAGTGTGCGACCCTGCAGGCTCATGGCGACTTGGACACGATTAGAGTCCAACTCTCAATCGATCAATCGGTAGCGGCTCCTAGCAGAACGTGCCGACTCCCAAGTACCATTGAGTCATGACGACATACCTTTCAATGTGATATTCATCTTAGTCCTTTTTGCCTCACGATATACCTTGTCGAACTATAGGCGATTTATCGTCATCTCTTTAATAGTTCAACTCTCTTCTCGATCCGTGATATGTGATTCACCTGACTAACTCTTAGTCAACAGACACAGTTAACACTTAACTGAGTTGCGCATGGCCATGCTTCCTGAATCATATCACTCGAGAGGGCCCAGAGAATATCTCTCCAATCGGAGGGGCAAAATCCCATCTTGATTATCCACATCACGCAGCTTGCTTCTCATTCGACCCGAACTCTGGCTTTATAGTTGCCTTGTCACAGAACAACGTTTGACAGAACCTAAGTCGGTGGTCCACAACTCGGATTGTGCGACAATCTCAGGTCTAAGGATTACATTGATTGAGACATGCAAATGACGACTTGATCGTTGCATCTCAATGTGGGTCAGTCCGACTTGCTAAACTCTTTAGCCAAGTCCGTGAACGTTGGAATGACATCACCATGCCCATGACAAGTGGAACCGTGTCATCAGCCAACACTCACATTAGTCTAGGGTGTGTGTCCAGCACAACCTTAACGACCAAGGACAATTAGTATGAACAACATGAATACATAGTTCCACAATCGAATCACATATTCAATGACATATATCAGATGTTCAAACCAAAGGACAACTTAATAAATTTATGAATACATTGGGAATTACATCATCTATGATTGCCTCTAGGGCATATTCCCAACATGAAGATGCTTTTAGTTGACACAAAAGATCTCTCAATACACATGAAAAATTTCCACTTCCTCTATCGGAAAATCCAAAAGATAAATTCCATCACAAAAGGAAATCCAAACAAAAACAAGCGGCCCCCTTCTCTCTTTCTTACCTAAGCCCCCGTCTCTAAATAGCAACACCCACCCATCCCTCCGTCGGCCCCTCCCCTCTACAAGCCCGCCTCCTCTGCTTCTCCCTCGCCCATTATTCCCGGGCTTCCTCGCGGGTACGCGCTCCCCGCTCCGCCTACCAATTTAAGAGCGCCTCTAATCCCCACTCGCTTGAATCCGCTAAGTGCCCACCGCCCAGGGGGCCCAAACCCTAGCTTCGGCAGCGCCGCGCATGGGCAAGTACATGCGCAAGGCCAAGGTCTCCGGCGAGGTGGCCGTCATGGAGGTCACCGCCGCGCCTCTCGGGGTCCGCACCCGCGCGCGCGCGCTCGCGTTGCAGAGGCAGCCGCTGGAGCAGGGGGACTACCTCGAGCTCAGGAGCCGGAAGCTCGAGAAGCTGCCGCCGCCACCGCAGAGGGAGCCGCCGGCCAGGAGGAGGCCCCCCGCGGCTTCCGAACTTGCCACGGCGGAGCTGGCGGAGGCCGAGGCCGACGAGGTGTCCTTCGGGGAGAACGTGCTCGAGCTGGAGCCCGTGGACAGGTGAGCTTCCTTCTCTTGCGCTGGTGATTTCCTTCGGTTTCTTGGGTTCGGTTTTGGGGGTTGGGGGATTATTACCGGGGCTAGGGTTTAGGGGTTTTGTCGTACCGACGGTTTTGTTTGATGTTTCTACGCGGGTTTGAACCGAGAACCTGGGATTTTTACTGCTAGTATTTTGCACTTCTTCTCGGATTATATTTTTTGTCAATTCGTTCTGTTTGATTTGTGCATCGAGCCATTTTCCCGAATATCCTTGTAATGTTTTTCTGTTCTCTTGGGGATTCTTTTTCTGTTCATAGACATTATTTTGCTATTTGGGGTGTTAGATTAATTTTAGTTGTTTATTTCAGTGTTTCTTCTCGTGTTGATTTTTTTTTCTCTCTTGCCAATTTCTTGGCCGCTACTAGTTAATGGTTCAGCTTCTTAAAATTGTTTATAATTAACAAGATTTAATCCAACAACCACCACTTCATACCAGCCTATTTTGGGGAGAAATTTGTGCCAAGCCCCAATTTGTTTGATATAGCCGATTAATTTGCATCTTTTTATATTGTGAAGCCCCACCAGAAATTTTCAGCTGAAGTTGTTGCACCCAAAGCTCAATTGTAACACTTGGTTTCCTCTTAGTGGGGTTTTATCCAGTGACATTGGCCTCCTTTTCCTTAGTGGGAGGGGAAAAGCATCAACCTTTTCCTCTTGTTCTTTCCACCATTCCCCGTGGCCTCTCCCCCCTGTTTTCTTTGCTTGGTTAATGGAGGTGGTAGGGACCTCTCAATCTTTTAGCAATCAGAAGTCCCCTCCTTTTGTAAGAAATTTCTCTCATCCCAAAAGCACCTACATTCCTCAAGGCCTCACTTGATGGGTTCTCTACTACTAGCCTGTCACTTCTTTGGTTTCTGGAAGGTGAGAAAAATGGCATGTCTCGGTAAAATCTCTTCCTGGGCTATGGCCCCAAATTGTCACCATCATTAAATGTTGAAGCGAAAGGAGGGGTCCTCCCATCCCTCCCAGCGAATTCCCAGTACCACAGGTTTATGTGTGACTTTTTACTTCACGAGCTAAGGAAAGTGAGAATATTTTAGGATAATCAACTATAGCTCCTGCTGTTTTTGGGAGAAACATTTTAGCAAAGCTAACAATTGTTTGGTTAACTAGGCATCTTCCCCTTCTAAACCGGTCAAAATCAAAGGGCATTTAGCATTTTAGCTTGCATACCTATGTTAGGATAGCACCATTTGTAGCATCATGCATTGCACCATCAGCCAAAGTACCACGCTGTGGGGGCACTTGTTTGTAAGGGACACAGGGTGTAAGTAAATGAACAAAGTTTAGCAGGCAGGAGGCTGTGCCATCTTTTGTTGTCATCTCTGGTGCGCCATCAGGGCTGCAGGTGCCACAGCTTGGAGGTGTCTTTGTGGGGATGGCACAATCCAAGCGCGCATTTATGAGCCAACTGGGACCTGTTTGCATCTCTCGCCATGGCCTGATGATACTACTTCCTCAATGGATTATGGTCCTGAACAGTAGTGGGTCTGCAATCTTCGCCTCCCCACCATGCATGGCCTAAACAGTACTTCGAGTGTGGATGTGCGTGAATCTGAACAGCGCGTGTCTAAAAATCATCCATGGCCCTCCAAGCATAATAGCCAGGTGCCGAGTCAGTGTGTGCTGTTGGGCCACTGTTGGTGGCCGGCCTAACTTGGGCAGCAGCTTCGGATGCTGCGGCTGGAGTAATGGCTTGCGGGGGTAGAACCTGACCTACTCATGTGACCGAGAGTTTTCTCTAGCCCTTAACCATTTTGTTGTTTCCTATGGCCTTGTGTTTGGATGTGTAGCCCGTTTATGGAATGTGAGGTAGTTAGGTACATTCGTAAGGGGAAAATGCCATGTTTTGCTGGACCTCGGCTATATGTGTCTTTTAACTATATAAAATCCACAAAATTACTAGTGCAATTTTTTTTCCCTTTTTGGGTGTTTTTTCTTAAACTTGACTACATACATGTACGATTTGTGGCTAGCAGGAGTACCCGGGAGACGACGCCCTGCAGCTTGATTAGGACCTCAGAAACGATAAGCACTCCTGGATCCACCACAAGACCGAGCCAGTCGAATTCCCATCGCAGGGTGCAAGCTCCTGTGCGCCATATTATCCCAAGTTCAGCAGAGATGAATGAGTTCTTCTCTGCTGCAGAAGAGACGCAACAGCAAGCCTTCATCGACAAGTACGTGATTGCTCGGTTCTCCTCTTAAATCTATTTTTCAGCTCAAAATGTTCTTCCCAGTGGCGGATATTCAAAACTGTGATGATGCATTACAGCAGCTACATTGATATAAACGGATCGATAATCTTCAGGTACAACTTTGATCCGGTGAACAACTGCCCTCTCCCTGGCCGATACGAATGGGTGAAGCTAGACTGATAGATTCAGGACAAGAGGCGCACCATGTACTACCTCTCCGCTCCCTCCACCTTGGCATCGTGGCAGAGGCGCACACCGTCGTGTTGTTAGCTTTGTTTCTGTTGTAAAAACGTTAGGGTTAGCCTGTAGCCTCAATGGTCTCGTGTGTGTTAACGTACAGAAGCGATGCTGAGTTACATCCTAATCCCTCAACTCCAATGTAACCCATAACAGCTCATTCTGTAATGACCTCCTCTAGGGCCTAGTCTTGTTACCAGTTGTCAGATTAATGTAGTAGAGTTAGATATTGTATCACAGTTTTAACTTGTAATGTGGCCTGCAATGCCATTGGCATCCCAGTGTGTGCTGCGTTGCATTGCATTGCACCTCAAGTGCTGTAATGTTTGTCCATACTTCTGTTCTTGGTATGTGATGAAAAAGCCCTTGATATGCAGTTGCATCTTGCTCAAACTCCAGGATGCCACTCGTTGTGCCATTATTGCTTCTATGCTTTGCATTTGCTATGCTCCATTGCTCATGCTCTCACCTTTTCAGCTGCTGCTACTGCTGCGGCAATACATGAGCCTGGATTCAAACTCGGAGTGTTCTCCAATGTGCCCAACTTTTGTGCATTGTGCTGTGTGTTGCTGCTCTGTGCTTAGTGGGTTATCCTTTCACTGTGTGAGCTGCCAATGCTTTTGACTGTGATGGGTCATTTGGGCATGTTGCACTTGCACGGGCAACCCTCCCACTCTTTTTTCTACTCTACTGGTAAACTGGTAGTGGTAAAACAGGGTCCTTTTTGACAGTGTCTACCGTCTCACCCCCTTTTGGGGTCTGGTCACCAGGGACCTTTCTCTTTTTCACTTGCCATCCTGGACTTTCTTTCTTCCTAGTTGAATGACAGTACTTTCGATTGACCATTACATCATAGTAGTTTAATTTTTGTACTCCGTATTAGAAAAAGGGTAAATAAGTTGACGGTACTGTTGGAGTGCAATCTAAGAGTTAATTTTGTCTACTTTCTAAGATTTTGGCCGGTGGATCCTGTGCATCAGTATCTTTAAGGTTTAGGCTTCAGGGACTGCATATGTTTCCTAAGAAAGTGACAGCAAAACAGCATCCAAGGCCATAGAGCATGTGCTATATATTCTCAAGAACTAGTGATTTGGCGTCCATCCATCTTGTTGTGTTCATGCACTATGTCATCTGCATAATTTACTCCTGTTTATAATCTGAGGCACTACTACATTCGCAGACACCTGATTCTATGTTCTTGAAACACCCTATCAGGTACCTGTCAGCGCTAATTCTGGTTAATACAATAAAATCACTTCCATCAGTTTTCTTCTCTCAGGTAAAATGGTATCCGAATTCATTCAAACCTTGTTGTCATGGCGATGGGACGGTTCATTCTAAGGATGTGCAAGTGAGATCCCACTTACAGCTTGTTTTGGGGTTCTTATTTCATTTTTTTGCTTTTTTTCCTGGTCAAAATTTTGAACTAGAAACCCCAAAATGAGCTATAAGTGGGATCCCACTTAAACATCCCTAGTTCACATCCTGGAAACTGTTCAACTTTTGAAATGTCAAGACTTAAAAAGGTATGTGGGGCTAATCATTAAAATGAAGGCTAATAAATTCCTTGGCAGTGCCTGTCAAGTAAAAAGTAGTACTCCGCAAAGGGAAGAATGGAGTTATCTATTGTTATGCATTAGATAGGAACATAATGCATGTATATTACGTTAAAAAAAGATAAATGCACTACTATTAAGGTAACATTTCTTCGTGATTGATATGCCAATGTTAAGCATATTAATGTTTCTTTTGGAGCAATGAGGTCTCAAGTTCTTACCATGGTTGCTCACGCGGCACTTCCAATGTAGATATGTAATCTTTAAGGGATTGACTATGTCTCAGTTAACTGATTTTTTTTCTTAAGTTTCAGTCAATTCAGAAAAGTGCAACGGTAGTTCAAAAAAAAGTGCAATTACACTTTTCTGAGCAGAAAAGTGCAACTGAACACACTTTTTTTAAACTACGGTTGCACTTTTCTTAAAAGTGACTGAGACTTAAGAAAATCTAATTCGACTGAGATTTAGCAAAACCGAATCTCCAAATTCTAACACTCAGATGAGGGGGTGCTGGTGGACGTTTGTGGTGATGACACAGTTGGAGGTATCCTTTTGGTGCATCAGGAAGTGCAAAAGACAAGGGAGCTAAAAGTTGTAGGGAAATAGTTGGAACTCGCCTCCTATCATGCCCATGTGTGATCTTAAAAGCCTCAACCGTGTAGTACCTGGTTCCTGCATGTCCAGTTGGTCATATCATCGCTCTACTCCGCAAGCCTTCCATTTTCTCGGGCCATGGAAGGTGGATGATGCGCACTGCCCAAGCATGCATCTGTTCGAGCAGTAGAATCATGCAATGAAACCAGGGAGACGCATTGGTTTTCCTTCTTAAATTAGGAGTAGTGATTTTGCTTCACGGCACATCAGATCAGAAGATCCTGATAACCATACCGCGATTGCTGTTGAGTCACCGGCGTGCAGCACGGACGTAATTGCTCCCTTACAGTCGAAGAGTCCTTTTAATCTGCCCAGATTGGTGGCTCTTTTCTGCACAAAACTGAGGAAATAACTTCTCGGTACTTGCTGCTGCTCTTCAGAGGTTTGGAATTAAACCGCGCTACGGACGAATTTAACACAAGCCTGTGCCACCTTCAGAAGCAGCAGCAGCAGGCAGGCTCTGGCAGCATTTACAAGAGGTCCCCTCCTCCAAGGCAGGTGTTAAACAAGTTACTTGTGGCAACCATGAAGCTTTGAATCGCTGGTGGTGTACAGTGTCCATTGCACAGAGAGATCAATCCTTGGTTCTGTGCCTAACTGAATGCTGCAACAGATATGAATCACTCACCAAAGTGCCGAGCTTTGATTTTACCTTTTTACATTCTATTCTATGTGACCTGGTCATGAGAAGAAATAGTAGGACAAAACATACAACAATCTGCTAAATGTTTATTTGGCTCGTGTGTATCTGATCGGCGATTTATATACTAGCTAAGTTGATGCGCCCCCCATGGTGCAGGACCCCCATCCATCTACTTTATTACTCTTACACATAGAAGAAAAAAAGATATTATAGAGAGTAGAATTCCTCGATGTTCAATGCAAAGCTCTGATTTATGACACTTACACAAATTGCAGGATCCTGCAGCTTCCTCCTGCATTCAAAGAACTAAGATATCCTGACAGGGAATGGAAAAAGGCATATTTTGTTAAATGCAAGCAGCAGAATACACCTATGATCTCTCGTTTGAAGAAACCAGTTAAGCATGTACGGTAGCAAAGTAGCACCAACTAGTAGAGGCAATCAAACTACAGATAAATGGGCGGCTAATCATGAAGACCAAAGCAAATCATACCAATCCCTGGTCTCTAGAGCTCTTGTGAAGAATCTGACAAGATCATATTACCCAAGGCCAGAATACATAATCAACATCGCACGGATGCTTCCTTTCCACAAGTGTACAGACGCACATGAAACCAATAATCAAGCTGTCCAGGGGGAAGAGGTGAGATGACATTGCGTGCAGGTGGATGGAGAGGAGAAGCAGGTCCTTGCCCGGGGGATCATGGCCTTCGCCACATAAACAGTGCAAGGCGAGCCATTCTTTGATTTGGTGCATGCGTGCAGTCATCAATGGCACATACGCTGTTGCTTTGTACTGCGCCTACATCATTCATGTACTAGTTTCCTAGAGTAGACTAGACTGGTGCCTACCGGGCGGCGGTACAACCCCAATTCACTGCTCCATTTGCTGCACTGTCTGCCTGTCATATTTGTATCTACACCCACATATCAATCATCTCTTCCCCTCCTGCTCTACTAGTACTAGTATTTGTGGGACACTCCGTATTTGTGAGCGCCCGAGCTCCTCTGCCGAGACTCGAGGACCGAGACGGAGTAGCCCGGGAAGAATCCTTTGTGTGGGTTTCTGTGTGATGAGGCTTCTGCCGGGAGAGCGTCTGCGGCGTCAATTCGCTGCCAGAGAATTTGATTAATCAGTCATCCACACCGAGGATCAGTGGGAGCATCATGCCGCATATGGATTCGGCGTAAACAGGTAGCCCTTTTCCACATTATTTAGACAACTTTTAGTTATATTTTACTCATATTAATATGTATCTAGACAACCTAAACAATAGATACAACATCTTATATTTATGAACGGAAGGAGTACTAGTAGAACAAAGAACACATACGAGCGGTGGCCTACTGGCAATTTTGCGAGACTCGATCTAAAACTCTCGCTCTTACAGCATCTCCACGACACCCATCAAATTCGTGTACGGCATCCCCAATTGAACCCTCTTTGGCGGCGTTGGACATGTGTCCGCGATTTTGGTGGGCGGGTGCCACAGCGGCGTCCCAAACCGGCGATCAATATTTCTACGTTATAAACGCAAACACCTTGTGAATCGGCGATTAAAATTTGCAATTTTATTCAAATTTAAAACTATTTTACATAATTTAAATAAAATTGCAAATGCGGCGCCGCCGCTAACCTAACCCTAACCCTAGCCTACTCGTCGTCGCTGGCGTCGAGCACGGCGACTTTCCCCTTGGAGGAGGCGTCGGCGTGGCTGGAGGAGGGGGCGTAGCGTGCACTGTGGGTGCTGGAGGTGGCCGTGGCCACGCTGCTGCAAACGCCACGGCTGCCGGATGCATCCACTGCGGTGGACTGTATCGTCTGCAGCCAACCTGGCGACTCCTGCTCCAACGTGGACACCGACCTAGCCATGGCAGCGAGGAGGCTGGGGCAGTCACCGTCCATCGGGTCGCGCAACGGCGACGGGAGGCTGTACACCGCCTCGTCGAACTACGGCTCCTCCTTGACGGTGGCACGCGGCTGCGGCTACGGGCGCCGTTGGCGGAGGAAAGGCGTCCCCAAGGTGGAGAGCGCCGGCGGGGAGGGGTGCGGCGACGCCCACCGTCGCAGATGACGATGCCTGGGGCTCCCCGCATGTGCCTCTGCTCGATGGGGGCGCGTCGCGGCGGCGGCAACAGCCGGAGTGGAAGGACGTTCCCCGTCGCGGCGTGCTGCCTCGCGGCGGCGGCAACAGCCGGAGCGGGAGGACGTTCCCCGTCGCGGCGTGCTGCCTCGCGGCTTCGATCGCGCTGGCCACGGTGTGGCTAGTCCGATCCCACCAACGGAGACCTCCCAGGTGTTGGCCATGGTGCTGGCGCAGAAGGCGAGGAGGAGGGGAAGCGATGTGCACGGTGAGGGGGAGGCAAGGCGACGTGCACGGCGAGGCTGGAGGAGGCGATGTGCACGGTGAGGGGGAGGCAAGACGACGTGCACGGCGAGGCTGGAGGAGGCGACTTTCATCCTTGCGGGAGGGCGGCGACGCCGTAAATGCCTCGCGTGGGGAAGGCGCGACGCCAGCACCAGAAGCATTTCGTCGCGCCGCCGGTGTAACTCGCTGGCGTGCTGCAGGCCGACGTCCCGTCGCATTGGGAACTGGCGAGCGGCATTAACGCGCACCGACCGCCTGCACGACGCCTTAACTCACGCCTGGGGCGGTTTGTGTCGCTGACGGGTGGGGCCGCCTGTCGGGTGGGGTGACCGGACAATGTTCGGCGCCCCCAGGCATGCCCCCAAGTTTTTCGGGTGGGCTGGGGGGGCCGGACAGAAACTTGGCGGGTGGACACTATTGGGGGGGGGGGGGGTGCCGCTACGGCGGTTTTTTTTGGTCTGGACCCCCATTGGGCCTTTGGGGGGGCGTTTGGGGGGTGCCGGTGGAGATACTCTTATCTCTTTCACGTTCGTCTCCACATAAAAAATCCAGGGTTCGTCTCCATGTAAAAATTTCCATGTTTTCAAGGGATAGTAGGATAATGTCTCTATGTGATGATTTTTTTAAACAACCGGCTATAGCTTTCCCAGAGCTTCGGAGCTCTGACTAGAGCCTTTATATGCTAAAATGAAGAATAGCCGCTAACAGCCTGACTAAATGGATATAGTCCCGATTTAGCCCCTTAGTCCGTCTATATCCAGTGTAGGAGACTAAAGATTTTGGTTTAAAATTTGTCCGCTCGGCCAATTTCGAAGCACAAATCAACCACTGTTGTTTGTTAAACCGCTGTTGTGAAGTGTTGAGTACAACCCTTGACGATCTGGTTTCAGGACTACTGAATTGTGTCTTGAATAGCTGCTAGTTAAACTCTTAATTAGTCATACATTTTATATGACTATGTTATTACGTTAAGCATATGTGAATAATGCTATATATACGACTATATGTTGTATAAATTTTAATATTTTATCAAAATTGCTATATTGTTATAGCCCGCTATAGCCTTTCGTAGCTCCAGAAATCGTCGGCGCTAAATGCAATAGCCCGTTATTTTAAACTTTGATTTGATGCGAGGAACCCTAGCAACCCGGTGCCGCCCGTGGACCTATCCCAAACCTTCCCTTCTCGCATAAGCCGAGGGGCATGGCTGAGCGTCGGGGCCTCTTGATGCGACTCTCTCTCCCTTGGTGCCTTGGTGGCATGGGGCGGCGAATTCCCATTGGATATTCACGCGAGGGACGGTGGTGGAAAGGGTGCATCGTCTGGTGGTGCTGCCCGCCGGTGGTAGTGTTTTGTATTTTCCGAGCCCACCCGGGCAATCTGGTCTGGGCGGGCCGGCGAGTTTCAGTTTGTGGCTATTGCGGGCATGAAGGCGTCGGGTTTTGACGACAGCTTGGCATCATGGTGGTGTCGACGGCTTCGGATAAAGCTCGTTGTGGTGGTGCCGAGGCTGTTACGACCCGGTTCTTCCGATAATAGGGCATATGATCCGGGGATTGCAATATTTTGCGGCAGGATTGTGGCGATTGCTTCTGCACGGTTGCAGACGACTGGGCTAGCGACGGATTTGGCAGTAGACCGTTCGATGTGATGTCACCTAGTGGGGGTGGGGGGAGTTCGGGTGTTGGAAGTTTGGCGCTCGGGGCCTTCGGTTTTCGATGGCGGTATATGGCGTTCTCTTCCATGACCGCGGAATTCCACAGCCAGCGGCGGTATGAGACGTCCCTTCACTACGAGACTGGGTTCAATTCGACCCAACAGGTGCTAGACACGATGGATTTGGTGGAGGTGTCAAGTCATGCCTAGCCGACGTTGCCGATGCACAACGTCTCATACAGAGGCGTGAAGTCATGCCTGATCGTCAACGCGGAATTTTCTCCTCCGTGATGTCAAGTCATGCATGTTGCAACTCGATCGAAGGTGACACGGCAATGGATGGATGTGTGGCGGTATGGGACGTCATCGACTTCTAATTTATTTTCCAGCGACATCTGGTTAGAGATGAGTCATTGGTCCATCACGTGATGATTGTAGAAGCGTCAATATCGAGTTTGCACACTTCGGTGAAAACAGTTCTGGTAATGTCGACATGCGCTTGCGCAATGTCCTTACTGACAATGGCGGATGGAAGCTCGTATTCGTGGATGGAAGTTACAAGTTCGATATCAGGTTTGACCCATCGTCATCGGTCCATGTGCGATTTTTTCTTCTTGAAGGTTTTGCATGCAAGCCGTCTATATTTTTCTTTGTTTATATCTTCTATGTAGGGTTAGACTTAGACGTAAACTAGTGGAGATACTCTCGCGATGCATACATTTGGCGAAGTCCACTTTGCCTCCTGTCCGTAGAATAATTCAAAAATAAAATTTGATGGATACATCTTCATATTTTATTGTTTTGTGATCTATATAAAAACACAAAAATAACTTGCAAAAAGCATTATTGTAGCACTACAAATTTGGCTTTTTACCTAAGTCATAAAACTACCATTTTTTTCATGAAACGACTTTATGAACATATAAAATGTTAAATTCTATGCACATTTTTTTTTCTAAATCTTTTAACATTTCAAGATACTAGTAGATTGGCACGTGCAATGCACGTCTATGTACACACATATAAATATCATGAAAACGATACGATGGCCGAGCTATATATAGCGATTTAATTTGAAAATTTTCAAAATTTTATTTTGGAGTTCCATAAAAATCTGAAAGAAAAACTCTTTATATATATAATGTTGTTCTCTATCGACGTCTAAAATCTCAAATATAAATAGGTTGTATTCGGGCATTATTTGAACTCTTCAAAATATCCAAATTTTATTGTTTTTGTGTAGTGCGTCATATTTTTTTTATTCAAGGATACGTCATGAAAAGACGTATCGGTTTCATAGAAGAAAGGCCAAGCGGCCAAGATAACGCGTTCGACACAGACGTCGAGGACGCAATCCATCGGAAAGAAATACAAAAAAAGACTACTCGCCAACCCTCCACCTGTTGATGGTAAGTTCTTCCTAAACAATCTAGCTAAGCGCTAAAGCTCGGCCTCCTCCACGATGCCCCTGACGACTGACGCTGAAGAAGGCGTCGCCCCCTCAAAGACGATGTCATTCCGGTGCCTCCACATACTCTAGCAAATGAGCAGGAGAGCCGTCCACCAATCTCGGTCTGCGCCATCTGTCCATTCCAAGGCTGACAGCCAATCACGTAGGCGTGAGTCTGGGTTAAGGGTCCACGCCCCCTTTCCCCAGGGCTGTAGGAAAGTCCTCTAAACCTCTCTTGCTAGAACGAGCGGGTGGTCTATGCTCTCCCCTTGTTGGTCATAAAAGGGGCATACCGGTGGTCTCAGCAGTCCACGCCTTTCAAGGCGATCCGCTGTTCAGCAGCGATCTCTCAGCGCCAGCCAAGCGAAAACTTTGCACTTCCCCGGCGTGATATGAACCATTTAAAATTGAGATTTCTCTACTACTGTTTACATTCGGGATTTCTGTTTGATTTTTTTAAAACGGTAAATATGATTTTAAAATTTCGGTAAAATAAAGGGCTATGTGTAGGCCGGCCTTGATTTTAACTTTCGCAAAAATATGGACTATTATAAATTGCAGCAGCTTTTATTTTAGACCTTTTAACCTAGCTAAGATTAAAATGCAAGCTGAACTTGACTGTATATAAATAAAAAGAAATGTAGCTGAGATTAGACTGGTGAGAAGTCAATACTGGATTTGAACCGGATGTACATGCACGCATAGCAGATCTCCCGCTAGCAAAACGAAGCTAGTTGGTGGGATTGTCTTTGTGCAAGAAAAAAACCTCGCGTGGGTCATATTTGGATCAGGAATTTGTCTCACACCACGATCAAGCTCCTCGCGCGGCATAAGACAGACAGGACTAAAACTCCACCTTGTGCTTTTCTTCGCCAGCAATGCGCAGCTCACCACCAAACACCTAAAAGTAATAAAAGCAAAAATAAAACAACAATTAGAGGGCAGCCAGGCCGACCGGCCCAGCTCCCCTGTCTTGACCCTCCCAGAGGCAATCACCAACTCTACCTTCACCCTCGCTCATCCTCGTTCGTTTGTTGTATCAGGTTTCACATGTTTCTACTTTGCCGTTTTGTAAGGCTATTGGCTGGACGCACCTAATCAGGTTGTAAGGCGGTCGATAAGCACAATAGAACCTTGTAACCTGAGATAAGAAGAAATGTAACCTCACCTGATGGTGATATCAGCACACTACCACATCAAACTCCTTGAGCTAGCAACTCATCTTAGCACCTCGGTCGTGCACCTCGTGTAGCGGGCCAACCTTGCACCCTGTGGGTGTTCGTGTGCCACAAGATGGACATGAACAAGCTCGTGGAGCTCTAGCTCGTTTGAGTATTTCTTCAACCGGCGGAGACGGGCGACGACAGGGCGACAGGGAACACAAGGAGGCATGAACTGCATGGCGTCCCCGCGGAAGCACCTCGGCAAGCACCCGTTGGCCAAACCGGGCGTCGTCCGGCTCGCGGCACGCTCTGCACCTCCGCAAGAACAGACCGGTGCGGCTTGGCTGCTTCTACCACGAGCAAGCGAGTCGGAGACACGGACGGCGACGACCTCAGCGAGCTGCTTATGAACGTGCCCGGCGAGCGAGCTGAGACGGCTGGCGAACGCGGCTTGCTCCGGCTATTCGCTCGAACGGAGTTAGCTGGTCAGATTCTGCTTGCAGCTTGGGCTGCACACGAACTGAGGGTCGTGCGGCGCGCGTCGCACCCTTGCCGGTGGCCACGCTCTGCAGCTCCGCAAGAATAGACCAGGCTGAATCTAGCATGGGCAAGCGAGTCGGAGACAAGGACGGCGACGAGCTCGGCGAGCTGCTGTTGAACGCACCCGGTGAGCGAGCTGAGACGGCCGGTGAACGCCGCCTGCTCTGGCTAACCAATGCGGCTTGGCTGCTTCTAGCACAGGCAAGCGAGTTGGAGACGCGGGTATCGATACTTTAGAAGAACCAAAACTTTTCGGCATGCGTTGGCCCGTTTTAGACCGGCGGCAGGTGCGGAGGTGTACAAGGACGGGGTAGGAAGGGCTGGGACGGGACAGAGAATACCGTGCGTAGGAGACGTAGCGCCGCATGTTGGCGGCGTGGGGTTTGGCACATACGCCGTCGTGAATAGAGTTGTTGTTGGCGTCGTGCACGGAGGCTACTGGCTAGCTAGCAGATCGGTCGCCGGAAAAGATGCACATACACGTTACACGTGCTCCCGTGATGCGTTTTATCAAAAAGAAAAGAGCGAAGCGTTATGTCAACTAAGGGGTGGCAGTTTTCAGTAATTTTTATTTGTCTTGAGTAGCTCAACATTGGAGCAATCTCGTCCTTTGGATCCACGTAGTTTGAGGGCTAGGATCAGTTGTATCTACGAAGTTTGCTCTTTTATAAGTAGTTTAGATGCACAGACAAATATGGATTCACAGCCACCGACAAATATGGGTTTACAGCGAACACGACTAGACAATGTTCAAACGTGTCCACGGATAAATGAGAACCATATTAGCCCAGTCCATTTCGCTAACAGTTCGATCTTGGAAGACATGATTGTGTAGCAAAGCTAAAGGTAGCGGTTGCCAGCTCCTTGGCTCGCACTTTGGACCATGTCAACAACTTCCGCCTGCTTGCAAAGTTGTAAGGATTGATAGAAATCATAGTCGTGTTTGGTAGTCCGCATTATATTTTGCGTGCTGTGGGGTTGCTTCATAGGGCTAGATCGGGTGGAACCGTTCTCAAAACCGTGTTGTGTGTGTCGTTTAAGAGCATGCATTAGAGAATGTGGCGACACGAGGTTAACCGAACAACTTTCTTGTGTACTGCAGTGATGATTACTCCCACCTCTTTCCCATAGGTGATGTTACCTCCTACCACCATACTTGTGATCACCATGACTTGCGACTAGCAAGACGATGACCCAGTCGATGGCGGCGAGGTCGTCGGCAAAATTTGAAGCGTCTAGGTAAGTGCACACGTAGGTTTATTGGAGACATAACACACACCCTGAAAAAGAAAAGAATACAACACACACTACACAGATCTTGAAGAATCATACCATGAACACACAATAAGGATGTTAAAGTTCACTAACATGCACACCACGCTGGCGACCATGAAGTTTATGACAACTACGGACAATGGCGATGGAGTTTCTTGTGTTGTAAACGACAACGGTGGAACACACTGAAGGGTTCGTTGCATAGAAAACAATTTTTTCCTACGCGAAGGACACCCAGAGGGCCAGGATCTAATCTAGAAGATGTAAGAAACGGGCATAGAGAGAGTCTTAAGAAAAACATATCCTCAAAGACTCTAAGAGTTACGAGATTGAATCTCGTTGTTGACGTAGTCGTACTCACGTCGATCTCAAGACCGAGAAGATGTGCACCACAATCCGGCGGTGCCTTCGTGATCGGTCACACATACGGCTTGATGACGACCCCCGTTCCCTCGATCCAGCGGGGCAGCGGAAGTAGAGAATCTCTCGGAACTCCAGCAGCACGACGGCGTGGTGTGATGAAGAATCCCACGGTCAGAGCTTCGCCAAGCAAATAACCATGGAATGGAGCAGCGAGTGGAGAGAAGGGAGGTGGAAGAAGTGTGTGTGTGGAAGAGGGAGCTCTCACCCTCCTTTTATAGGGGAAGGGAGGCAGCCCAAGGGGCGGTGCAGCTAAGCATGGTCCCCCCACCTCTTCCCCTCTTCACGTGAGTGGAAGATCCACTCACACCCACTCATCCTCCCTTAAAATATTTTTATTTCTTTATTGTCGTGGGATAATCACGGCAGATGTTACCGGGGGTAACTGATCTTGGGGCAAGACGACACAGGCGTTTGGGAGAGGGTTTAGCTCAGAGGAAAACATGATGCAACTCGATCTGGTAGCCGGCAATCAAAGTCGCCGAGTCTCCGATCTTGATATGATAACTCAACTCGGGGATTACACTAGATGCTCGATATCAAGCGATATTGCTAGGGTTCTTAGATCTCTCTCCCTAAACTAGACCTAGGGGTCGGTTTATAAAGCACCCGTACCCCCTCGGCCCTAGTCCCCAAGGCGCAGCTTGAATCCTATCCGGACACCGCTTATAAATCCTAACTTTCCTTACCGTAACCCACAATCCGGGTTACGAGGCCTACAAACTTTGGGCCTTCCAGAAGCTTCATTATCCTTAACCAAACTGCGCACCATGTTCCTTGGGCCGGGTTACGCCTTGGAGTTGGCCTACCGGGTTATTATCCCCCCATCAGTAGTCCCCAGAATAGCTTGGGCTTCACAGATCCTCCTTGAAGCGCTCGCTATTCCCTGCAAAGATATCAAACACACAGGCATATGGAGGCCGGGTTAAGATGCTTTGATATTCAGCTAGGCCTTACTCCATGGTGGCCATATAGTAACCCGGGTTTTTCCCCCAAACACTTTGGTTTAATTTCCCAGGTCCAAACCCTAATAAAAATGCCAAGATCCCATACTCGATAACCGATCCTGATATCACGGGGTAGATCTCCTTCCTTCTTTTATCCAAATGCTTTGCTCAATACTTGGCGCATATCTCGCAGAATCCACGTAGATAACCATTACCCCACAATTTCCGGTTTCCGGCCGTTAAGATAGACTCACCCCCACCTTATAAATAGTGCTCAGAGGGTAACCCTAAACCCATCACTCCGCCTCAGCATCCCCTTTCCTTCCTTGCTCCTTACACCCTTGCAACACCACCGCAAGAAGCTCGTGCACGCCATCAAAGCAAGATCGCCGCCGGCCGCGCTCGCCCTCGAGCCATCTCGCGCCGCCGTCAAGCGTCACCGTCGCGCCTTCATTTCTCTCGCCAAGAATTGCGAAGGGGCATTCGAGCCACGCCGCTCGCCGCCGTCGCGCTAGACTCCAATCTCTCCAGTAAGCCTCTTGCAGCCGTTTAATTTAGCCCCGCAATTTTTCAATTCATCCAGGATCGGATCTAGGTCAACCCGTGAGTCGTTCTTCCGATTGCATCAAATTAGATCGATTCGATGCTCGCCAACTCCTTTAACCACCTGTTAGATAGTTACAACTCATCCTCCTACCATTACTAATCACCAAATCTCCTGTAAAATCGCTCGCAAACTTTCCCATCTAGATCCATTCCTCCTCGATTTTCCGCTCATTGCGTTAACATCCGGAAAATCCTCCTTTTCCAGCTATTTTGCTTGCAGTAGACACATGGGCAACCATCCATCTTCCCCAAATGCTTTTCCATACGTAAGTGACCTATAATTTCCACAATTGTACTTAACACCCGGATACCTTGTAATCTCCACTTCATAGCGTGATACCCGGATAATTCTTAGCTTCATACTTTCTTGATACCTTATACTCGGATAATCCAACACTTCCGGGTCTTATTTCCTGTGCCTCTTTTTCTTGTGTTTTGCAGGTTGATCCCATGAAAGACTGTCGAACTTTTCTGTAACTGGGACTCTTTGAGACTACGGATGGCAATGGGGCCCCGAAACCCGCAAACCCGACGGGTACCCGCCTTAAATGGGGAGGGTTTGGTAAAATTTTCGACCCGCCGGGTCTGATGGGGCGGGTATGGGGGTGGCAAACCCGTACCCGCATACCCGCAGACCCGCTCTAAGTCCTAATCATATCCCTAATAATCCTATGCCTAACCACAAGTCCATGAGATATGGACCACAAACCTCACACATCACATGGAAGCGTAGGAATCTAGAATCCCGGAGGCAACACACGTACACACGTGTCTATTCCCATCAACCTCATCCCAATATTCCGTTGTTTTATTTTTCACATGTGCCGGTGTCGCTCTTAAATGGGTACCCGTTGGGGCCCCGAACCCGGCCGGGTCGTGGGTATGGTAAGAAATGAGACCCGATAAGTTAAATGGGGCGGGTATGGGGGGCGCCGACCCGGCCCCGAACCCGGTGGGTGCCATCCGGATTTGAGACTCATCCGTAAGAAGGTTTCCCAATAAAGGATGTTGATGCTACTTCCAGCGTCCATCAGGACCCTCTTCAGTTCGTAACCATTAACCTGTGGAGCAACCGCCAATGCCAAGACTCCTGGACGCTCTACTTTTTCCGGATGATCTCTTCTACTCCACGCTACCTCTTGTTCCGCCCATCTAAGGTATCCCGGCGCGGCCGACGAAACCGAGTTTGCCGCTTGCTTTAATGTCTCCTTGTTCCTGCTAGAAGTTCCTGTAGTAAGCACATGATATTGTCCCTTTAAATCAGGCGTACGTACCATACCGATGAAGATGTTGATCCGGCCGATTGTCACGACGGATCCGGATTCGAGATGATCCGATTCTGGCCCCCAGCCGGAATCGTCCACCGCCTTTTCTCCTTTGTGATCGATGTAGATCTCGCCGACGACAAGATTCTCCATATTCTTCCGAGCTTCTCCCGTGATGTAAACACCTTTGGACGCAGGCCCCACAGTGGGCGCCAACTGTCGTGGGATAATCACGGCAGATGTTACCGGGGGTAACTGATCTTGGGGGAAGACGACACAGGCGTTTGGGAGAGGGTTTAGCTCAGAGGAAAACATGATGCAACTCGATCTGGTAGCCGGCAATCAAAGTCGCCGAGTCTCCGATCTTGATATGATAACTCAACTCGGGGATTACACTAGATGCTTGATATCAAGCGATATTGCTAGGGTTCTTAGATCTCTCTCCCTAAACTAGACCTAGGGGTCGGTTTATAAAGCACCCGTACCCCCTCGGCCCTAGTCCCCAAGGCGCAGCTTGAATCCTATCCGGACACCGCTTATAAATCCTAACTTTCCTTACCGTAACCCACAATCCGGGTTACGAGGCCTACAAACTTTGGGCCTTCCAGAAGCTTCATTATCCTTAACCAAACTGCGCACCATGTTCCTTGGGCCGGGTTACGCCTTCGAGTTGGCCTACCGGGTTATTATCCCCCATCATTTATTTTAATATTTGTCAATTCTATTAACAAAGATTTGCATATAGCACCTCGAATCATTTGTTAATTCTATTCAGAACCATTCGGAAAAAAAAAACTTGAACTATTTCAATTTTATCCGAAACAATTTCGGCGATGTCCAAAATATTCTCCAATATTCCGTGTCCTCTCAAATGCATCATCGAATCTGAAGTGTGTCACCCTACGGTTCGCGAATAATACAGACATGATCGAGACACCTCTCCGATCAATAATCAACAACGGAATCTGGAGATCCATGATGACTTATATATATTCAACGATGAATCTTATGATCGTGTGAACCATCAACGTCGTAAATAATTCCCTTTGTCTCGCGATATTTTACTTGTCCGAGATCCGATCATCGATATCAGCCATACATTGTTCAATCTCGTTACCGACAATTACTCTTTTACTCGTTATGTGATATGACATTCTTGTGACCTAGTCACATGCTTGCAAGCGGTGTCAATGTGATATCACCGAGAGGGCCCAGAGTATATATTTCCGTCATTTTGGATGGACAGATATCACTCTTGATCCATGAGCCTCAACTAACACTTTTCGAATACCTAACGCCACCTTTATAGTAATCCTATTACGGCGTGATGTTTGATGTCATCAAAGTACTCTTTCGGTATTAGTGATTGACATGACCTCATGGGCTAAGGAATAAGGTTACTTCGAATGTAAGATATAACAATATAAACCAAATGACTTGATCGTATTGTTATACTTAATTTGGGTATATGTTCATCACATCATTCTTCTAATGACATGACCCCGTTATTAACAACATCCAATGTTCATGATAAAGAAACCTTGATCATCAGTTAATCAACGAGCTAGTTAAACAAGAGGCGTTACTAGGAACAATTGTTTGTTTATTAAATACACATGTATCAACGTTTCCGATCAATACAATTCTACCATGAGAAATAAACATTTATCATAAACAACAAATGAGATAATAACCACTTTATTATTGCCTCCCGGGCATATTCCCTTCAGTCTCCCACTTGCACTAGAGTCAATAATTTAGTCTGTAAGCACTTAACACATATGGTGTTCCAGTGTTATTACCATGCTTCGCATGTGGCAAAATTCATAAAAAAGATCTGATATGTTCAGGTCGTATTGTATTTGCATGTCTTTGTGTCTACACACATCACTCATTCTCTAATGATATGACTTTGTATATATTTGGTCAACCAGTGAGACCTTAATTCCTCAGTTTAAACTAATGTTACTAATATTGTTAAAATGTAGCTTCATAGTGTCAGCAATCTTGAAAATTCACCAAGTTCCATAAAAAACTCCTTGACAAAAAATACCATATTATTTGTTGTCAATACAACGATATACTTAGCCTTTGTTGTAGTATCCGTCACAATATTTTAATTTTGAAACTCATTCAAATCCAACATGGAACTTTTTTCAGCCTATTGTGCCACCCTTCATAAACATATTTTAATTGAGATAAAAGTATTTGAATAGATGACAAGACTATTAGTGTAACATATTACAACGAATATTTTGTCATTACTACATAGGAAAACATATCCTTAGCATTTCTAAAAAAAGGCATAAGGATCTCTTCCACTGTTGTCTATTCATCATATGAATTATCCTTCTATAACATTCTATAGCACATGACTCATCTGGTTGCATACATAGCATGGAACACATGACTTAGAAATCTCAATTTCAATTATGCTCATCATGTGTCAAAACACTTGAATATTGCTCCATTCTTTTTCATGTGGCAAGAACCCCTTCTTGTCATTTCGATATTGACTTGCTTCAATACTTCATCTATGTAATTTGTCTCAACCATATCAGGCGCTTCAATCCATCTCTTATAGATATCGATGTCCAATATCTTCTAAGCCTTTCATCAATATGAAAGTCTTAACCGTGTTAATTTAAAATACATATTTTCCAATCAACCATATGTCATCTACATAAAGTATAAGATATATGTCTTAGCGCTCCCACTTAATTTCTTGTAACTCTACAAGCATCTTTACCGTTCATGATGGAATCAAACTCTTTTGATAACTTCATTAAGGTAATGATTCCAACTTCGTTATGCTCACTTCAACCATTAAAGTTCGCATACCTTTCCGGCAACCTTTTGAATTTTACAAAACTCTCAGACTGTGTCAAATACACATCCTCGATCGAACTTCCTAGAGAGGAGAGTTGGTTTTGTTATTCAACTGCCATATCATAATATGTAACTTTTGCTAGAACTATCCGCAAAGACTAAAACATCACTATGGAAGATCAAAATCTTGTAGTCTTTGAACTTCGTCGAAAACATCTTTTCGACAAGTACAACTTTCAAAGGATGTAAATATACATGTCTTTGTTTCTATATAGACCCATTTGCTGTCGTTAGGCATCATGCCTTTCGAAAGAACTACCAAGTCACATATTTGATATTCATACAGGGATACTATTGCAGATAGAATGACTCAGTCAATTTTACGAAGTCAGGGCCCATCATTTGCTTCCTTTATAAGTTCTAGGTACTTTGTTGTCAAAACAACACTTCACTTTCAAACTACAAGTTGGTCTAAGTACAAAGTTTTAGGAATTTTGTGGTTCAGTTCGCAAACTCATTCGAAGTATCTACAACACATGTAATGTCTTCTACTTAGTCAAAATAGGAAACCCTAGAACAACTTCTAGTGCTGCTCTACTCTTGACATGATAACGAAGATTCTCTAATCTCGTCGAGTTTGTACTGTCCTCCCAATCACTTGTTTCACAAGAACTAATTTCTCGAGAAATCAACCCTTTCTAACAAACACCATTTTTCTTTGGTTCGGTGATAGGAGAAATACCTAATGGTTTCTTCGGGATAACCTTATAAACATACATCTATCCTATTTTGGTTGTAAACATTTTACACAGGCTATGCATACCAAAATTTAAGAAAAAGTCAATCCGGGTCACTACCCAAGCCATATCTTATATGGTGTCAATTTCAACGGATCATGATGGCGCTCTTTTCAGTGTAAAAGCGGCAGTCACTAATGTATAAACTACAAAAATATAATGACATTTTATTTATCTTACCATGTCCAACAAGGTTTGATTATATCTCTCGGACACTTCATACTTATGTGGGGTATTCGAGAAGGATAAGTTGTAGAACAATTCTACAACTGCTCAGATGTTTCGCTAAACTTGTAACTCAAACTTTATCCTTTATGATCCAATCATAAATTCTTTATTATGTTGTTACGATGATTTTCACTTCATACTAACAATAGTTTGAACAAATTCAAAAATTGTCAAACTCCGTTCTCTTTAAATAGATATACTCATATATCCACTCAAATCATCGATGAAATTTTATTAAGGAAAAATTATTCCACCACACATGACTACACATAATGGACTATATACATCAATATGTATAATCTCCACTAAATTAGTCGTTCATTCTACTTTGGCCCGTGAACATAATTTTAGTCATCTTTTGGAAGAGGTCTCACAAGCGCCAATTTATTCAAAAACAAAATGACTCAAGAATTCCATTAACATGGAGTTCCTTCATGTTTTTCTTTTTGATATGAACTAAAATAGTGGTGTCATAATTTAAGTGAAATTCTTTTACGTCTTGCAATATTTAGCATTTAGTGTTATAGATGCTTACTTTAACAACACGATTTATATTAACTCATCCTTCAATTATGGAATATGGTCATAGTTTGAACAATATCATTTGTTCTCATAAAAGGCCGGAACAAAATAACAACTTATTAAGTTCTTAAAATAAATCTTGAATGTTTGGTTCGATACGATAATGAACCCAATAACCTTTTATTTCTGTTCTTGTCATGATTGATTCCACATCTACTACTAGTTTCTTTTTAGGTCCTTGTATTTCTTGCATTGTGTTGCTTTGTATGACAACTCATACCAACCAATCTGGTACCAAAATACCCATAAATACTTTGTTAACTAGTAATACATCTATAAGTTGTATATCAAGCATATACTCCTGATTTGGACTTTTCCAGTTATTTTCTTATCTGCCATAGACTTTTTTTGTAATTCTATTTTCAATATTCCATTTCCTTTACAGAAGAATCATTCAATATCAAACAATGCTAGTCATACTAGCACATTTTCCTTGGTGTGTTAGTCATATACTATCACCCATTGAGTCATACTTTGAGTTTGATTGTTCTACTAATATCACCATATTAATAGCATTCTTCCAGATTCCACTCTTAGCAATCTCGAAGCAAGGTAAACGATTTTACCCATACTTTTCATCCATACCATCATAACAATTTTGTGATGAAGCTACTATAGCTCGAAGGAAGGAATTTAGAGGATAATATTAGCGCCCAACTTCTTGGAAGATTCAAACGCCAAGTGTCTTCAATCATTGCATATATTCAAATAATATAAGCATACATTGTCACACTAAATTATACTCAGTCATGTTGCCACAAATAAGTTTCTAGATATCAATATATCTTTCACTTGATTGTTTCTGAAAACGATTCTTTTTCAGTTCCTAAATCACCTTGATCAACAAAATATTCTTTTGAAGATAAAGTATTATGGAAGCAAGCATGACACTAGATTCTAAGTATGAATTATTTGCTCTCTAGATCAATCAATCATTAATCATATGTTGCTAGGAAGGAAATACCTAAAATCTCCAATAGGACCCAATTTTAAATTTCACTAAAACGGTACCAATCTTAAATGGTTTTAGCAGATCATAACAATTATATCTCAATTAACAATCTAAGTGTATGGTAGTTTGTGGATGCCAATGAAACTACAATTTATGAAATTTCTTTTTGATTGGTTGTTCATGATAAAATAAGTTCAAGTTAATTCAAAATTACTATGGAAACTCCCACTAAAAAACAATATCCCTCTAGTCGTTTGAGTGATTACATAAACCAAATTCACTACACCAAAACCGATCATCACGTGAGATGTTATAGTTGCAAAGGCGAACATCGACATGTTCATAATATCATCCATATGACTCATGCTTTACCTTTCGGTTACGTGTTCCAAGGACATGTATGTACATGCTAGGCTCGGCAAGTAGAACCGTAGTATTGCGTGTGTTCCAAGGCCATGTCTCTACATGCTAGGCTCGTGAGCACCTGTTGTATGCGAACGTTGTGTCTGTCACACCCGATCATCACGTGGTGTCTAAAAAAAACGAACTTTCTTAACGGTGCATACTAAGGAAGAACACATTATTATCTTGATATTTAGTGGGACGGATCATCTTATAATGCTACCGTCGCGATCTAAGCAAAATAAGATGCATAAAGGGATTAACATCACATGCATGGATAATGTGATATGATATTGTCCTTCTTGCACTTGATCTCCATCTTGTGCATCATGGTATAATCTCCATCATTCCACCAGCGTGGCACCAAGGTCCATAGTGCCTCCATCTTGATTGTCCATCAAAATTACAACATATCACATGGATATGATATACAACACGCATGCCATAAATAATAAGACAACCATATGGATCCTGCCGGTATGTCAATAATTTACAAATGAGATCGTTTCATACATCAAATTCGTAATATTGACAATATCAAATCACATGCCCTGCAAAAATAAGTTAGACATCTCTAATTTATTTTGCATATTTTACGTGGATTAGGGCTTTCGAGGATAGAACCGTTTATACCTACGAACATGAACCACAACGTTCATAAACATATTTTTCACAACCCTTTGTTGATTAGATCTTAACTATCATTGATTAAATCTTAACTATAGTAGGAGAAACATGACACCCGCTGAGCCACTTATGCAATACAAGTTGCATGTCAGTTGTGGGACAAGTCTCATGTGCGTGGACATGTAAAGTTAGTCCGTGCCGCTTCATCCCACTATGCCACTAAGATCATATAACATCCCTGACTTTTGGAGACATTAAAAAATCACAAAAATTTAAAAAAATTTGTTTTCTACTAATGCAAGCCACCAAAACAAATAAAATTCAAACTCAAAACAAATATAAAGTGTTTATATAAATTATTGTGTTTATAAAAACAAGTAAAAGACTTAGAAAAACAAACTTTGCTTTTGGGACATCTCTTTAAATTTTATTAATACCCAATTCAAATTATTTATAAATTTCTATTTAGAAAGTGGCATTAAGTACTACTAAGGTTTTATTTAAATTTTCAATATTAAATATTTAAAACATGTGGAAAACATCACCTAATAGTTTCCTTTATAAAGAGTTTGTTTTTACTAAATTTTAGAATTTTTTTTGAGGTCATTTGGACATGTAAATCATAAGTTATAAAAGAAATGAATAAAGGAAAAGGAAAAAATAAAAGAGAAACAAAAAAAGGGGACGAAGCAAAGCAGCGAGGCCCAATTCCCTGTCTCTCCTATCGAACGCGCGAGCCCACGCAAAACGGACCGTCAGAACCCAGCAAGCAGCCCAGGAGTAGAGACAGAGCAACCCTCGTCCTCTCTCTCCGTTTTTCTCTCACTGACCGGTAGGTCCCACCTGTGATGCGAGCATGATGCGCAGGTGACGTCACCTCTCCTTCTTCCTCCCGTTCAAGAACAGGACTCCGCCTCGGAGAGTTTCTTCCACGCGATTTCGTGTGATTCAAGGCATGAACCCTAGCCCAAGACTACCTATAAATAGCACGCAGAATCCTCTACATTTCCCCTCTATGTTCTCTCGAAGTCGTGCAGCCACGCTCTCGAAATTGCTCGCTGGAGATCGATCTACCCGCCGCCACCTCCTCCTGTTTTCGGCGACACCCCAATTCGTAGCTGCCCCCTTTTGGCCGCTTCCTCCCCCCTCTATGTGGCGCATCTCCCAGACCCCCTATGTCGCTCGCAGAGGCACGAGGACGCGCGGGCGAGCTCGTCGGAACCCGCAACCACCACGACCACGAGATCTGCATGATGCTACCAATCCGGGAAGCGCAAGCCAGCGCCACCGCCGCCATCCTCTTCACCGTGCTCCACTGAGCCGCACCATGCCCTCCCTGCGCTCGGAAACCCCCTGCAGCGCCATCTCCGTAAAAAATCCCTAGCCATCGGCCACTGTTTCGACATTCTCCGGCGGAAACACGCCGCTCGGTGAGCACCCCCTCCCCTTCTCTCCAATCCAGATCTAAAGGCCACGGTTAGATCACTTAACCCTGCAGCCTCATTTGATCCGAGCCGTCCCACCCAATTAGATCCAACGGCTGTCGGCCGCGATCCATGCCGAAAAGGTATCTACCAATCAGAACGCTTCATTTGGGTTCCCTCAGATTGAACTATTTTCTAGTTAAATAGAAAAGCCCCTGTAATTTTGTAGAAAATCCCCCAGCTTAGAACTTCAATAACTTTTGAACCCGTTGGTTAAATTGAATAATTTTGTACTTTTTTAAATCAACACAATACGTAGAACACATTAAACTCAAAGAAATTAAATTTGATACGTGCACACACTTGTTATTTGTATATCTTTGTAAATATTGTTTTGTGAATAACTTTAGATGTATAATTCCAACTTTGACAAAATTTGAATTTTTGAAAAGCCCTGAACATGTAGATTCTGTTAGTAATGGCCAAAATTAAAATTACCTATTTAAAATTGGTTCAAATTTAAATATGCTTGTTCGATGATTTTTGACACAATTTAAATTTTATAATCCCAAAAATCGTAAATAATATATTTTTGTGAACCTTAGGACGTATATTATTAGAACCCACTGTCCAAAATAATAATTGAAACAATTTAATTTTACTTATAGAATTATAATGGTCAATGTGATAATTATAACACATAGCAAATTCTATCGATATGTTCACTATGTCTTCTTTAGCAAATTTGTTATAAGTGCTAATCTTAAGCTATAGAGACCAAGACCTAATCCCTTGGATGCCTTAAAACCATGTCCATGTAGTTTTGTTCTAGTTAGCCCTCTCAGTTGAAAAACCACTAAGTCTGTAGTTCTGAAAACCATGAAGTGCAAAGAAGATGCTCCAATTTTCAACTTGAGATTTTTTTTCCAACATGAAGCAAGAAGAACAATGGAGGACTTAGCTGAGAAAACATACTTCAGAAGCATCTCCAAGAAGTAGAAGCACTCAGAAGAAAATCAAGAGGAACTCCAAGAAGACCAACCCCATCTTTTTCTCTAAGTCTTTCTTCCCTTCCTTTTGTTTTCTCTCCTTAGACTTTGTGGTGTGACTAAGTTAGATCAAGACCATCCCCTAGCTTGTATCCACACCAAAAGTGTTGCAAATTAAATGAAGACACCACACCAAGGAGGAAGCTACAAAGGATCCTGGAGATTTTCCAACATTAATCATGTGAAGACTTAGGATTTGTTTCCAATACTTAGAATTTGTTTTCAAGATGATTAGGATTTTTTTTCCAATACTTAGAATTTGTTTTCCAAGTGAGAGAGTTTTGAAGACTTCAATAAGGAGGTATACAAGAAAGACCTTTTAAGGACATGCATAAAGACTTATACATGAAAATCAACTCAAGGAAGCAAAAGAAGACTTAGAAAACTCAAGACAGAAATAGATTTGACCAAGAATGTTGTGTGTTCTTTTTATCAAGGAAAAAGTCCAAAATGAACCTTGAACTCGTAGACAGTAGCGAAAGTGAACCCTGAATTTCAAATCCCTGAAATTGACACACTGAACTTACAGATCCCGGTCTATTTTGAACCCTGAATCTGTTTGGTGCACCGGGATAGTAACAATCCCCACCGGGATAACTGTGTGGTCTCACTGACAGCGTGGACCTACCTGTCATATCCTTCCTCTTCCCTTATATCTCTAAAATTGGGACTGAAATTCCCCAATTAACCCAACGACGACGACCACCGCTCGGACTAAAATTCGGCACGACGCGCTCGGCTTGTCATCAAGGTCACCAGCGTCCGCAGGCCCCTGCTCCTTCTCGGTTGACATGGAGGAGTGTGTATGTTGCCTCGCTGCAGATGCAGAGGCGCATCGTCCTTACATCAGTGGCGACCTCCATGGTTGGTCAACTGCTCGAGGTGCTTGGTTCCGCACCACTCCCGCCGGGTTCGGAGATTGAAGCCGCTAGTCGCGTACACGCGTTGTCTGGCCTCCTCCTTTCCCCAATCTTATTGCTTACTTTGATCTTCCTGTGGACGACGAGCTCGTAGGCTCTTACCAGAACACCAACAAAGAGATGCTAATGTGTTGATGCTGCCTGCTGCTAGTGCGTGCAAGCAAGACTTTGTTTTTTGCGAAAAAAAATCTTTGATTTGGCTCACAGAATCAAACATTGGATCGAGAGGACGGGTCTGGGGAAGTAGCAGAAGCCAAGAACCCCGTCCGCAGGCCTAGCTCGAAGCCGATGTGGCGAGGTTTCGAACATGGAGAAGGATATGACACATGTGGGTATGTCATGTGGGACCAAGTCAACAAGCCGGGTTTGACCTGCCACATCATCAAAATTCTCAATCAAACAGCTTTAAGGTTTAAAATAGACCGGGATTTAAAAGTTCAGTGTGCTGATTTCAGGGATTGAAAGTTTGAGGTTCGATTTAGCTAAGCCCTACAAGTTTAAGGTTTAATTTTGTAACATCCAAGTATGAAAACCCTTAGTTGTTTTATTTATTTGTTTAATTTATGCAATGCATCATGGCATCATTCTCATTTTTATTTCTGTTTGCATTGTTTTCATAATGAAATTTAAACTTAATCAAACCTTGTTTTCACACTTGTCTGTTACAATCTCTCAAATAAAGATTTGCAATTCCAAAAACATCAATTGCTTCCAATTATTTTCATATTGGATCAACTCTTAATTTGTTGCTTAATTCAATCAATCACTTAATCAATTAATTTCAAATTATTTCCAAACTCAAACCATTTCTCAAATCTTTAATCATTTGAATCCATGAAATTCTCCACTAATTTGAATTCACTAAATCACCTTCAAACCCTAAAGAAAACCCTATTGAAAATACCTTGTTTTTCTACTATTAACTAATATTGGAATCTCATTTAAATTGGTTTAATTTTTAAAACAACAAACAAACAATAAAGTTTTTGAAAACAAAAACTGCCAAAAGGTTGCATTTCAACTAAGAAAATTAACCTATTTTTATACCAAAAAAATTCTCTTTAAACAAAACCTTGTTTTGCTTCCATTTGCTTAACTACAAAAAAAAAAAAACAGAAACAGAAATAAAAAATAAAAGGAGGAGAGGAGAGCAGCGCAACAGCTAAGGCCCAGCCCGTTTATCCCCTTGGGCCCGATAACCCCTCTCCAACGTCGCTTTCGTCCTCCTCCAGGGTGACGTCAAGGCGTACGAGCACGCCTCCGTCGTTGATCCTCCACAGAGCCTTCCGATGGCGCGCCGTACAGCCTCCACCCGCTCCCTTAAAACACCACGGCGTCCACCCCCCGGCCGCAAACCCTAGCTCCACCCCCTAGAGCTCCGCCGCAGCCGCCCACGTTTCCATCTCATCTCCACCACCTCTGTATCTCTGAAACTCTCCGTCACCTCTCTGTTAACCTCCGCCGCTCGCCGTCGCCGATGACTAGCCGCGGGAGCTAGCCACAGGAATGGAAACGCCAAGCTGCCCCGAGGCTCCTCGTCTCCTCGGCCGCTGCTGAGAAGCCCCGTGGACACCGCGCCATCGCCGGCCACCGTCGCCCTCGTCTCTGCTCGACAGAACTCCGACGACCAGAATCGGTCGCTGCTCCTCCTCGCGGTGAGCCTTCTCCTGTCCCTCGCATCTCTCTCCCTCCCTTGTCTCTGCGCCGCACGCATCGCCGGCGTGCAGCGACCGCGAGCACGTCACCGGCGCAGCACCACTGGTTCTTTCGCCGGCGTCGATCTATGTTTCTGTCAGGTTCAGTTAGCGTGTGTGCAAGTTTCAGTTAACCGCGCCTGTTAATTATACCTTGCCTGCGTCCCTATTCGAATCACAACCGCACGCTAGCGCAGATGGCTCGTTCCCTGCGCGCGCGAGCCATCGAGCTGGGTTCGAATCCCCGCGGAGGCGAAAGCCTCCCTTTTTCTCGTTTTCTTCCGCGCGCGGACCTCCCGGGCCCATCCGTCAGCCCCTCCACTGCCACGTACTCACAGTGAGTCCCTGGGCCCCTCTGGCAGCGTGTGTGTAGGGTACCTGCACGGTAACAAACAAATTAAAATCAAATCTGTTTTATTTTCTAATATCTTTAAGTGGGCAGAATAAACACCTAAATTGAAAAGGCAATAACTTTTATTGTATGAATCCAATAATTACAAACTTTATATGTTTTCTGTTCAGAATTTAACAAACTTTCCAAATATCCAATTTGTATTCTGTTTTGGAAACTTCAAATGCATTTAAAATTCAAATCCAAATGTTTCAAATGCAATTTGTAATAATTCATAACTAATTCATACTGTTTTCAAATAGTACAAATAAAATATGTTTTTCACACCATTTTGAATGCTCTATTCAAATATAAATTTTGTTTTCTGGTTTGAACAATTTAAATTGCCCAAACTATTTAAATCTTGTTTAATTCAAATAAAAATTGTTTAAAATTGTTTAATTCATAACTAAATAATCCAAAGTCCAATTTCAAATTGTGAAACATGTAATCCAACTAAAATTTGATAAACTTTTCAAATATAAAATTTGTAAATTGTTTTGCACACTTTAACTTGATGATAACAACATTTATTTGTGTGCCATGTTTAAGTAACCAATTTTCCAAACTAATAAATGATTTCTTAATTGGTTAACTATCATTCTATTTGCATTTAATTTTGTTATCTTATTGTTCCTCATCATGCATGCATCATACTAAGTCACTTACACATGATGCTTAGTGATAGAACAATTAATTCAACTCTAAAGCATGGGCTTCCATATGCAACTTTTGCATATGGAATCCATTTAAACTTGTGTCCCATCTCAACTAGTTTAGTTTGGTGCATCTATTAAACATGACATGCATCATCCAATGTTTGTGCACCTATGCCATGTATTGATTGCCCGTCTTCCTTCGTTGTTGTTTTTGCTTCTTCTCGATTAGACGACGACGTTGGTACCGACGAGCCTTACGACACCACTACTCAGGATCTAGCCCAGTACGAGGCTGAGCTGCCAGGCAAGTTATCACTCACATGAATCATCGAGTTCCTTTCCACACTTGTTGTCGATACTATCTTTTTGTCTACTATTGCTAGCCCTATGTATCGTTGCTTGTTCTACGAACCTATCACATGATACCCCGAACCAATGATACTGCCTCACCTCCATACCTACAGCCTTTGTTTGTGCCTTAGTATTATCTAGCATGCTTAGGGTTGCTTTTACTCGAGTCTGTTGTCGGTTACTACTGTTACTATCTTATTATTTTGTACCGGGGCTCGACTGTTAATCAATCAATCCTGTTAATTGCTAATGGTAATAATAATTTGATGATAAGGCACCGGCAGGAGGCCCATGAGTGGTTTTGGAGCCTGCTAGTGTCGACCCTAATAGGAAAAGGGTCTTGTCTACTGATCCATGATGAGCGCACTACCCGCATTTGGGAAGCGAGTATGGGCGCCCCCCTCAACTTGACCTGATTCGCATCTCGTCCAAATCGCCTCATTTAGTTCGTGTTTTCCATTTGCCGCATGCATGTTTTTGCGAGCCCAGCGCAGGGTGGAACTTTCGTAGTCGGCATATAGGGGGACACGGTCTTAGAGTGCTATGATGGTCCATTTTCTTCTGGGCTTGATTAGCCGTGCGCCCAAGGTTCTTTGGGCTTGATGCGAGGAATGGTCGGTTGTGTTGAGTGCCCCGCTTGGTGGGAGGCATCCCAGCTGGCGGGATATTCATGAGTGTACGGCCAAATTGGTGCAACCCTGCAGGGATAATCTTCTCGAGAAGCCGTGTTTTCCGCGGTTATGGATTACTTGGTGAAAGTACTGGCTAACAAGTACTCAGGACAACTTCAACATAATGATCAATCATGTTTCACCCAATGATTAATAAATTGACTAGTAATAGGTTATTCACACAAATAACTTGATTCATCTTAATCCAACGGTGTGAGTTATCCTCGGATTGCTTCTTTGGATAAGGGGCGAGATCCAGGATGGGTTTGGTTGAAGTTATCTTTCAGTTGGTTACAATCCTCGATCTTATCTTTTCTGTTAGCCGGAGCTTGTAGTTATCTTCTGTAGTTGTTTAGAGCAGCCAGCAGCAACTTTTATATCACCCCTTTCTTCCGTTGATCCCAAGCATCAATGCTTGTGTTGACGGGTAACTCTTTGATGAACTGTGAGTCTTGCTTGCCAGTACTTGGATGTACTGACCCCGTTGGGGCTGTGGTTTACGCAGAGTACGACTACGACTACGATGCTTCCCAGGATGGCTACTTTGTGGAGTTCGACGACGCTGCAGACGAGTAGTTAGCTGGACCAGGGCAGGATCCAGACCTACGTGGATGGGCTTCGCTTTTATTTATTTTCTCCGGCTTCTTAAGCCATGGATTTGTCTGTACTCAGACCCCCTTTGATTGCTTCCGCTGTTGTAATGGATGATATGTTGGGACATGTGTCCTCTGGATGACTGTATTCGATATTTCTGCCTTAGTGAAGGCCAGTTGCACTTATTTCATTCTTTTGTGTCTTAGAGACATTCTGTGTTATCATTCGTACCAAACTGTTGACGTACCGTGCGTGTTTGATTATGAAGTACGTCGACAGTAGTGCCTTTAGGTTCCTAGCGGATAGTTTACTTCGACGGTGGAAGCAGGGCTTGTGTTGTCGCGCATAAGCGCAGGCCTACCAGGAAGCTGGGACGTGGGAGCATGTACGCCCCATAATCCAAGCACCTGACTTCCAGTTCGTGCGAAGAGTATCCTCTAGAAACCCAGGGTGCGACAAATGGTATCAGAGCCTGTCTGCCTGTAGGATCCCTTTTTACTGGTCGCAGTTGAGTCTAGAAACTATTTTGTAGCTATATAGGAAAAATGAAACGTGAGAGTAGGAATTCTGCCATTTTTCTTCTTTCCCCACCCACCCACCCCTTTTCTGGTAAGGAAGTGCAACGTTGTTTTCTGTTCTCACCTAAACTTTCAAGTTAGGATTTCACGTGTTTTGGGTTCTCTGTAGTACCTTAGAACTTTTGGTCTCGTTTTCCCGATGTTGCTTCGATATCATGTTCTTTTCAACATCCTTTTCGTCCATTGAACCTTGTTGTTGTTTTCCACAACATTTTCCTTCTACCGGAGTCTAATCAAAACCTTCCAAATAATCTGCAGATGGGTCTCAGCTACTACCCGCAGGTGGTTCGCATGACTCGCTGTGAGAGCACCGCCGGTTTTCCGGAGTTGCTGAGAGACATGGTTACCTTTCTGGGGTTCCATTGGGCACCAGAGTACCAGGTCTACGAGCACCAGCGAGAGTTTGACCAGACTTGCTACCGGGCTATCGTCTACATTCTGTCGGATGATGGCAGGAGCATTGCACACCAGTACGAGGCAGTAGGGTCCACAGTGGATATGGCAGTGCAGCAGGCAGCGTACGTGAGTATCACCGTTCTCCGTGCTGACTACTGGGGGTTTGCTAAGTCCAGTTTTCGTCACATCCCCCGTGGTTACATCACGGCAGCGGGAGCTCACTTCACTGTCCACCGCGACATGGATACCTACGAGACTGATAGCTCCAGGCTTCAGATCACTGCCCAGTTCGCTAGTCACAGTGATGCCGTTGCTTCCGCACTTTCTCAGGAGTTAGCCTCAGTCAGGGAGCAGCTCCACCTTGCTCTCACTCGTCTGGCGACGTACACCACAGACTTTGTTGGAGACGAGCGCTTCGCACGTGTCGTTCAGCCAGCTGGTCTTCCGTTGCCAGATGCTGGAGGTTACGAGCCGATCAGAGGCCCACTTCTCGACCTCGGAGCTGGCTACACAGGGATTCCCCGCTATGGAGCACAGGGAGAGGACGCTTTCTACTTCACCACACCGAGAGTTGCTCTCAGAGCAGTTCCTATCTACATGGATCGTCGTGATACCTACTTCCGTGGGATTCCTCCTCACCGTATCTCTCGTCGTACTACTCACCGCCGTCCTGCGTGATGAGCATGGGAGTACCGTTGTATCCATTACTAGCTGTGTCTAGTTTATCCTTTCGTTTTCGAACCATGTATTGGTCTGTTGGATATTCTGATGTATTTGAACATGTGATGATGTACCTGTTGGTTATCTATTCATGCGTCGGAATAATCTATCTTTCGGTTACCAAGTCTATCCTTTTCTGTTGTTGTGCTAAAATGAATTTCTGTTCAGGATGCCTCCAACCAGGAACAACCCGCCTCCGCCACCACCAATGGGGGAACTGTTGGCTCAGATGACCCAAGTGGTGACACAGATGGCCCAGATCCAGGCTAACCAGCAACACAACCAGAATGCTCCAAGGGTCACCATCAAGGACTTCCTCAGCTTGGGCCCAAAAGCTTTCGTGACAACACGTGAGCCCCTGGATGCTGATGACTGGATCCGTGACGTAGCAAGAGCTCTGGAGATAGCTCATGTTGCTGAAGAGGATAAGGTCAAGTACGCCACCTACCTACTGAAGGGTCAGGCAGCTACTTGGTGGGAGAACTACCAGGCCATGAGGGCTGGCTTTCCTATCAACTGGGGATGTTTCAAGGATGCCTTCCTGAAGCACCACATCCCAGATGGTCTCATGGAAAAGATGCGTGAGGAATTCTGCTCTCTCAGACAGGGCAAGCTGGACGTTCTCGGCTACCAGAACGAGTTCAATCGTCTCGCTCGGTACGCTGGTGACGAAGTGTCCACCGAAGCCAAGAAGATGGCAAGGTTCCGCCGAGGTTTTAACCCGGAACTGAAGTACGCTCTCACCAACATCAAGTGCAAGGACTTCGTGGAGCTTGTGAACACCGCGCTCAATGAGGAGAATGGGCGCAAGGCGTTCGAGGAGTCGCGCAAGCACTCGCGTGAGGGTGGTTCCTCCTCCAACATGACCACCCCTCCGCAGAAGCGCCGCATCTGGGTGCCAAATGGTGCTGTCACTCGGGCTCCAAATGCCCAAGCTTCTCCAGGCTTTGGTCCCCGCCCACCCAACCCATCTCAGATGCAGGGTCAGAGGTTCCCGATGGGGCAGCCAAGGCCGGGTCCTTCTCGTATCGTCACTTGCTACAAGTGCAAGGATACTGGACATTATGCTGATAAGTGCACTCAGAAGCAGCTACCCCTACCTCCTCGCCCCAACACCAACCAGGCTATGGTTCGTGCTCCTCCGGCTAAAGCCTTCAACTCCAACAATAGGCCTGTCGGGAGGAACGCAAGGGTGAACCATATCAAGGCCGACAAAGCCGAGGAAGCTGCTGACGTCGTTCTCGGTATATTACCCGTAAACTCTATTCCAGCTAAAGTGTTGTTTGATACTGGAGCATCGCATTCGTTTGTGTCAAAGATCTTTGCTACAACGTACAATTTAGCTCTGGTTCCGCTAAGCAATCAAATCTATGTGCACTCTCCGGGAAATAAAATGATTACTTCCAAGATAAGCATGGACAATGAGATCCTAATTGGAGGTCGTGTATTCCTTGCTTCACTCATGTTGCTGGGAAATTCTGACATTGATGTCATTCTGGGTATGGATTGGTTGAAGACCCACAAAGCTAAAATTGACTGTGCTCAAAAGTCAATAACTCTCTCCCACACTTCAGGCCAGATAGTCTATTCTCCATATGGATCAACTTCTGTTCAGCTGTTCAGCCTCGATGCCAAACCCCTTCCGGCAATTGAAAATGTTCCGGTGGTTTGTGAATTCCCTGACGTCTTTCCAGAAGAGTTGCCAGGGATGCCCCCGGATAGAGCAGTTGAGTTCGTGATCGAGCTTGAGCCAGGTACTGCTCCAATCTCTAAGCATCCATATAAGATAGCTCCTCCTGAACTGAAATTGTTGAAGGAGCAAATCGATATGTATATGGACAAAGGTTTCATTCAGCCTAGTTCTTCCGCTTGGGGTTGCCCAACTCTGTTTGTTGCCAAGAAGGATCAAACTAAGAGACTCGTGGTTGACTATCGTCCTCTCAACGAGAAAACAATCAAGAACAAGTATCCACTTCCTCGTATCGATGATCTTTTTGATCAACTTGCTGGAGCCTCAATATTCTCAAAGTTGGACTTGAGGATGGGTTACCATCAGATAAAGATCAGAAAGGAAGATATTCCTAAGACAGCTTTCACCACTAGGTACGGTCTATATGAATACACCGTCATGTCATTTGGTCTCACCAATGCACCGGCGACGTTCTCAAGACTCATGAATTCTGTCTTCCATGAATACCTCGACAAGTTCGTTGTGGTATATCTTGATGACATTCTAGTCTATTCCAAATCCGAGGAAGAGCATGGAGAACACCTTCGTCTCACTCTCATGAAACTTCGCGAGCATCGTCTGTATGCCAAGTTTTCCAAATGTGAGTTCTGGATTCCAGAAGTTGCATATCTTGGTCATATCATCTCTGCCAAAGGCATTGCCATTGACCCGGAAAAGGTTAAGGCAATTGTTGATTGGAAACCCCCTAAGACGGTGAAGCAAGTCAGAAGTTTTCTTGGCTTGGCTAGCTATTGCCGTCGTTTCGTCCAAAATTTTTCCAAGATTGCCAAACCTCTCACTGATCTCACAAAGAAGGACAAAAAGTTCGTTTGGACTCCACAATGTGATGAGAGTTTCAACCTCCTGAAGACTAAACTCACTTCCACACCTGTTCTAGTTGGCCCAGATACCACCAAACCTTTCCAGATATTCTGTGATGCATCTCTCCAAGGGCTAGGAGCAGTTCTTATGCAAGAACGTCAAGTTGTGGCTTATGCTTCACGTCAGTTGAACCCACATGAACAAAACTATCCCACTCATGATCTTGAACTTGCAGCAGTTGTGTTTGCCCTCAAGAAATGGAGACAATACTTGTTGGGTAACAAAACTGAAATCTTTTCCGATCATAAGAGTCTGAAATACATCTTCACTCAGCCAGATCTGAACCTCAGGCAAAGGAGATGGATTGAGAAGATTAAAGACTTTGATCTCACCATTTCTTACACTCCAGGCAAGGCTAATGTTATGGCCGATGCTCTCAGTCGCAAATCCTATTGCAATAATCTCATGATCATGGAAAGCCAACCTCCACTTCATGAAGAATTCCAGAAGCTGAACCTTGGTTTTGTTCCGGAAGGATACCTTGCTAGCTTGACAGCCAGTCCAACTCTCGAGGACAAGATTTGTTCTGAACAACTTCGTGATAATGAAATCAAGAAGATTGTGGATCACATCAAGGAGGGCAATGATAAGTTCAAGTCCTTCTCAATTGATGACAAGGGAACTGTGTTCTTCGAAGGACGCATTGCAGTCCCTCAGATTCAAAGTCTCAAGGATATCATTCTCAAGGAGGCTCATGAAACTCCTCTATCCATTCACCCTGGAAGTACAAAGATGTACCAAGATCTCAAGACTCTGTATTGGTGGCCATGCATGAAACGTGAAATTTCTCAATACGTTTCTGAATGCGACGTTTGTCAACGTGTTAAGGCAGTCCATCAGAAGACAGCAGGTCTACTCCAACCTCTGAAAATTCCTGAGTGGAAGTGGGACATGATTGAAATGGACTTCGTTACTGGGTTTCCAAAGTCCAAAAAGGGCAACGATGCAATCTTCGTTGTTATTGATCGTCTCACTAAGGTTGCTCACTTCTATGCTGTAAAGGAAACTATCTCAGCTAGCCAGTTAGCAGAGCTCTACACAGCAAAGGTTGTTCCCCTTCATGGCGTTCCATTGGAAATAAGCTCAGACCGTGGAAGTATCTTCACTTCTCATTTCTGGAAAAGCTTTCAAGAAGCATTGGGCACCAAACTTCTGTTCAGCACAGCTTATCACCCTCAGTCTCAAGGGCAAGTCGAAAGAGTCAATCAGATTCTCGAGGATATGCTCAGAGCATGTGGTCTCTCCTTTGGCATGAAATGGGAGGATTGCCTTCCATATGCTGAATTCTCCTACAACAACAGCTACCAGGCAAGCCTAGGTATGGCACCATTTGAGGCACTGTATGGTCGCAGATGCAGGAGTCCAATCAATTGGTCTGGAGCTGGTGAACGTTCACTTTTAGGCCCTGACATTGTTAAGGAAGCCGAGGAGAAAGTTCGTATCATTCGTGACAATCTCAGGATTGCTCAGTCTCGTCAGAAGAGTTACTATGACAGCAAGCACAGGGATATGGTCTATGCACCTGGTGATAAGGCATATCTCCGTGTAACTCCCCTCAGAGGCACTCATCGTTTTGGTGTGAAAGGAAAGCTTGCACCAAGATACATTGGCCCTTTCAACATCCTCTCAAGACGTGCAGAGAATGCTTATCGTCTTGAACTTCCAGAAAAACTTTCCAAAGTGCACGATGTGTTCCACGTGTCACAACTCAAGAAGTGTTTCAAAGATCCAGATCGTGCAGTTGATCATGATTCCATTGAACTGCAAGATGATCTATCTTATGAGGAGCACCCTATTCGTATTCTCGATGAGACCGAGCGTAAGACTCGCAACAAGAGCACCAAGTTCTTGAAAGTCCAATGGTCGCATCATTCTGATAAAGAGGCAACATGGGAGACCGAAGAGGATCTTCGCAAGAAGTATCCGGACCTGTTCAGTTCTCAGTAGGGAATCTCGGGGCGCGATTCCTTCAAGGGGGGGCGTTTTGTAACATCCAAGTATGAAAACCCTTAGTTGTTTTATTTATTTGTTTAATTTATGCAATGCATCATGGCATCATTCTCATTTTTATTTCTGTTTGCATTGTTTTCATAATGAAATTTAAACTTAATCAAACCTTGTTTTCACACTTGTCTGTTACAATCTCTCAAATAAAGATTTGCAATTCCAAAAACATCAATTGCTTCCAATTATTTTCATATTGGATCAACTCTTAATTTGTTGCTTAATTCAATCAATCACTTAATCAATTAATTTCAAATTATTTCCAAACTCAAACCATTTCTCAAATCTTTAATCATTTGAATCCATGAAATTCTCCACTAATTTGAATTCACTAAATCACCTTCAAACCCTAAAGAAAACCCTATTGAAAATACCTTGTTTTTCTACTATTAACTAATATTGGAATCTCATTTAAATTGGTTTAATTTTTAAAACAACAAACAAACAATAAAGTTTTTGAAAACAAAAACTGCCAAAAGGTTGCATTTCAACTAAGAAAATTAACCTATTTTTATACCAAACAAATTCTCTTTAAACAAAACCTTGTTTTGCTTCCATTTGCTTAACTACAAAAAAAAAAAAACAGAAACAGAAATAAAAAATAAAAGGAGGAGAGGAGAGCAGCGCAGCAGCTAAGGCCCAGCCCGTTTATCCCCTTGGGCCCGATAACCCCTCTCCAACGTCGCTTTCGTCCTCCTCCAGGGTGACGTCAAGGCGTACGAGCACGCCTCCGTCGTTGATCCTCCACAGAGCCTTCCGATGGCGCGCCGTACAGCCTCCACCCGCTCCCTTAAAACACCACGGCGTCCACCCCCCGGCCGCAAACCCTAGCTCCACCCCCTAGAGCTCCGCCGCAGCCGCCCACGTTTCCATCTCATCTCCACCACCTCTGTATCTCTGAAACTCTCCGTCACCTCTCTGTTAACCTCCGCCGCTCGCCGTCGCCGATGACTAGCCGCGGGAGCTAGCCACAGGAATGGAAACGCCAAGCTGCCCCGAGGCTCCTCGTCTCCTCGGCCGCTGCTGAGAAGCCCCGTGGACACCGCGCCATCGCCGGCCACCGTCGCCCTCGTCTCTGCTCGACAGAACTCCGACGACCAGAATCGGTCGCTGCTCCTCCTCGCGGTGAGCCTTCTCCTGTCCCTCGCATCTCTCTCCCTCCCTTGTCTCTGCGCCGCACGCATCGCCGGCGTGCAGCGACCGCGAGCACGTCACCGGCGCAGCACCACTGGTTCTTTCGCCGGCGTCGATCTATGTTTCTGTCAGGTTCAGTTAGCGTGTGTGCAAGTTTCAGTTAACCGCGCCTGTTAATTATACCTTGCCTGCGTCCCTATTCGAATCACAACCGCACGCTAGCGCAGATGGCTCGTTCCCTGCGCGCGCGAGCCATCGAGCTGGGTTCGAATCCCCGCGGAGGCGAAAGCCTCCCTTTTTCTCGTTTTCTTCCGCGCGCGGACCTCCCGGGCCCATCCGTCAGCCCCTCCACTGCCACGTACTCACAGTGAGTCCCTGGGCCCCTCTGGCAGCGTGTGTGTAGGGTACCTGCACGGTAACAAACAAATTAAAATCAAATCTGTTTTATTTTCTAATATCTTTAAGTGGGCAGAATAAACACCTAAATTGAAAAGGCAATAACTTTTATTGTATGAATCCAATAATTACAAACTTTATATGTTTTCTGTTCAGAATTTAACAAACTTTCCAAATATCCAATTTGTATTCTGTTTTGGAAACTTCAAATGCATTTAAAATTCAAATCCAAATGTTTCAAATGCAATTTGTAATAATTCATAACTAATTCATACTGTTTTCAAATAGTACAAATAAAATATGTTTTTCACACCATTTTGAATGCTCTATTCAAATATAAATTTTGTTTTCTGGTTTGAACAATTTAAATTGCCCAAACTATTTAAATCTTGTTTAATTCAAATAAAAATTGTTTAAAATTGTTTAATTCATAACTAAATAATCCAAAGTCCAATTTCAAATTGTGAAACATGTAATCCAACTAAAATTTGATAAAATTTTCAAATATAAAATTTGTAAATTGTTTTGCACACTTTAACTTGATGATAACAACATTTATTTGTGTGCCATGTTTAAGTAACCAATTTTCCAAACTAATAAATGATTTCTTAATTGGTTAACTATCATTCTATTTGCATTTAATTTTGTTATCTTATTGTTCCTCATCATGCATGCATCATACTAAGTCACTTACACATGATGCTTAGTGATAGAACAATTAATTCAACTCTAAAGCATGGGCTTCCATATGCAACTTTTGCATATGGAATCCATTTAAACTTGTGTCCCATCTCAACTAGTTTAGTTTGGTGCATCTATTAAACATGACATGCATCATCCAATGTTTGTGCACCTATGCCATGTATTGATTGCCCGTCTTCCTTCGTTGTTGTTTTTGCTTCTTCTCGATTAGACGACGACGTTGGTACCGACGAGCCTTACGACACCACTACTCAGGATCTAGCCCAGTACGAGGCTGAGCTGCCAGGCAAGTTATCACTCACATGAATCATCGAGTTCCTTTCCACACTTGTTGTCGATACTATCTTTTTGTCTACTATTGCTAGCCCTATGTATCGTTGCTTGTTCTACGAACCTATCACATGATACCCCGAACCAATGATACTGCCTCACCTCCATACCTACAGCCTTTGTTTGTGCCTTAGTATTATCTAGCATGCTTAGGGTTGCTTTTACTCGAGTCTGTTGTCGGTTACTACTGTTACTATCTTATTATTTTGTACCGGGGCTCGACTGTTAATCAATCAATCCTGTTAATTGCTAATGGTAATAATAATTTGATGATAAGGCACCGGCAGGAGGCCCATGAGTGGTTTTGGAGCCTGCTAGTGTCGACCCTAATAGGAAAAGGGTCTTGTCTACTGATCCATGATGAGCGCACTACCCGCATTTGGGAAGCGAGTATGGGCGCCCCCCTCAACTTGACCTGATTCGCATCTCGTCCAAATCGCCTCATTTAGTTCGTGTTTTCCATTTGCCGCATGCATGTTTTTGCGAGCCCAGCGCAGGGTGGAACTTTCGTAGTCGGCATATAGGGGGACACGGTCTTAGAGTGCTATGATGGTCCATTTTCTTCTGGGCTTGATTAGCCGTGCGCCCAAGGTTCTTTGGGCTTGATGCGAGGAATGGTCGGTTGTGTTGAGTGCCCCGCTTGGTGGGAGGCATCCCAGCTGGCGGGATATTCATGAGTGTACGGCCAAATTGGTGCAACCCTGCAGGGATAATCTTCTCGAGAAGCCGTGTTTTCCGCGGTTATGGATTACTTGGTGAAAGTACTGGCTAACAAGTACTCAGGACAACTTCAACATAATGATCAATCATGTTTCACCCAATGATTAATAAATTGACTAGTAATAGGTTATTCACACAAATAACTTGATTCGTCTTAATCCAACGGTGTGAGTTATCCTCGGATTGCTTCTTTGGATAAGGGGCGAGATCCAGGATGGGTTTGGTTGAAGTTATCTTTCAGTTGGTTACAATCCTCGATCTTATCTTTTCTGTTAGCCGGAGCTTGTAGTTATCTTCTGTAGTTGTTTAGAGCAGCCAGCAGCAACTTTTATATCACCCCTTTCTTCCGTTGATCCCAAGCATCAATGCTTGTGTTGACGGGTAACTCTTTGATGAACTGTGAGTCTTGCTTGCCAGTACTTGGATGTACTGACCCCGTTGGGGCTGTGGTTTACGCAGAGTACGACTACGACTACGATGCTTCCCAGGATGGCTACTTTGTGGAGTTCGACGACGCTGCAGACGAGTAGTTAGCTGGACCAGGGCAGGATCCAGACCTACGTGGATGGGCTTCGCTTTTATTTATTTTCTCCGGCTTCTTAAGCCATGGATTTGTCTGTACTCAGACCCCCTTTGATTGCTTCCGCTGTTGTAATGGATGATATGTTGGGACATGTGTCCTCTGGATGACTGTATTCGATATTTCTGCCTTAGTGAAGGCCAGTTGCACTTATTTCATTCTTTTGTGTCTTAGAGACATTCTGTGTTATCATTCGTACCAAACTGTTGACGTACCGTGCGTGTTTGATTATGAAGTACGTCGACAGTAGTGCCTTTAGGTTCCTAGCGGATAGTTTACTTCGACGGTGGAAGCAGGGCTTGTGTTGTCGCGCATAAGCGCAGGCCTACCAGGAAGCTGGGACGTGGGAGCATGTACGCCCCATAATCCAAGCACCTGACTTCCAGTTCGTGCGAAGAGTATCCTCTAGAAACCCAGGGTGCGACAAATTTGGACTTTTTCCTTTTATCAAAGACCAACCGTTAGTCCCAAATGGAAAACTCTAACTACAATTACTTATTTTATTTTGTGCATTGAAACTAAATGGTTTCACATGCTTCCTTTTGTTTTGTTTGCTGCTTTGTATGTTTTCTTTATTTGTTTGTTTGTTTGTGTTTAGCATGACGGTTTATTCTGTTGTTGTGTTTTCAATGTTTAGATTGTACGGAGAGCAACATTCTTTTATAAAGAGAGGTGATTGTTCTTCACCGAATTTAAAGGCAAGTAACACACCATCAACTACCCATTATTTTCTATATGCATTAGCTGATTTTGAGTAGTATGCATGATAGGAAATTTTACCAAGTTATATTATGCTATGCTATTATCCTAGTAGTGTGTAGTCATCCCTTTTATCCTTGTTATTTTATAGCCTTAGAACTTAGTAGATGCTATGCAATGTTACAAATGGTTTTACTAGTTGTGAGGGAAAATTCTAAGTGTAACTAATAAATGAACCACCTGGGTGGAAGTGGAAAGACTGGTTTATGTTGAGTGTTGCCTCAGGGCCCTTATCTAAGGGTTATTCCACTTGAGGTCTTCACTTGCGGATGGCCACCCAGGAACAAAGAGATTACTATGTCCCTCTATGTCTAGTAGCTTCCCGTGCACCCTTTTGACATATGGGCTCTGTCTTGATCAACTAAGTTGTGAGAATTCAGCCCGTGCTTGACAAGCTGATGTAGCATAATTATAGGTGGAACGGGTCTTGCTGGTGGGTTGGATTCTTGCTTCTGAAAGATCACGTCTCAGTTCTCTCCTTTCCATGATGCACTCCGTGTGTATAGGATGTTTGGGTTAATTGAAGACAAAGGGTGAAAGTGCACAACCTCTGCAGAGTTAGAAACTAAGATCTTAGCCGTGTCCCCGGTAATGGACGACTTCGAGCAGCTGGACAAGGAATGGTGGAAGAATCTCAACACCATTTTCAATAAGTAAAATTTTGTCCAAGTGAACAATAGTTGCGGTGCTTGGATTTCAATTCAATGTTGCCACCCTTTGAGAAGAAAAGTTTGTTTTACACAAGAGATAGGTGGAAACTTTCTTTAAGCAAACTTAGCCAAACTCCACTCAGCCAAATATGCATGTAGATATAGTCTTGCCATTTTATATCCACCATAGTGTTACTTGCCAATGCATTAAATTGTATTGAACCCCTTGTGGCTACATATTCCATCCCGTAGATGAATTTGAAGACGAGTGAGGATTCGTTCAGGATATCGAGCCTACAACCAACATGTTTTGCCTATGGCACATGAAGAAGATGAGGCTCAGTGTGGTACTATGTTTTCCGCTGTAGTTCTGTTTCCTGCTAGTCCTGTGAGACTATGCAAGTTGTAATCATATTTTGTAAAGACTGGATCATGCGATGTAATAGATTTTGACGCATTTGCATGATATTTCATTTTGAACTGTGGTGCTAGCAATTGATCCAGGGACTAGCACAATAACACATGGTTCTTGCATTATTTAAATGTGGGAACGCTACAGATCATAAAATACTCAAGGAGGCAATAACAAGATCATCAACACTCACATACACCTATGTGTTCTACCCGTACAAAACATCTACGCATAGATCCGACTCTGATACCACTAAAGGGTTCGTTGCATAGACAACAAAAAAAATTCCTACGCGAAGGACACCCGAAGGGCCAGGATCTAATCTAGAAGATGTAAGCAATGAGCATAGAGAGAGTCTTAAGGAAAACATACCCTAGAATACTCTTAAGTGTTACGAGATCGACTCTCATTGTTGGCGTAGTCATACTCATGTCGAACTCAAGACTGAGAAGATGTGCACCGCAATTCGGCGGTGCCTCCGTGATCGGTCATACGTACGGCTTGATGACGACCTCCGTTCCCTCGATCCAGCAGGGCAGTAAAAGTAGAGGATCCCTCGGAACTCCAGCAGCACGATGGCGTGGTGTGGTGAAGAATCCCACGGCCAAAGCTTTGCCAAGCGAATTACCATGGAATGGAGCAGCGGGTGGAGAGAAGGAAGGTGGAAGAAGTGTGTGTGGAAGAGAGAGCTGTCACCCTCCTTTTATAGGGGAGGGGAGGCAGCCCAAGGGGGGTGCGGCCAAGCATGGTGCCTAATGCGCGTGTAACACACGTTCGTTGGGAGACCCCAGGAGGAAGGTATGATGAGCACAGTACCAAGTTTCCCTCAGAAAGAAACCAATGTTGAATTGACCAGTAGGAGGAAGGAGTAACTTCAGAAGGTTGATGCAGCTGAGATGGCAGGGCACACTACGGGTTCAGCAGCAACGTGGAACCTACACAACACAAACAATTCACTTTGCCCCAACGAAGCAGTGAGGTTGTCAATCTCACCGGTTTTGCTGATAACAAAGAGGTTAAATGTATGGTGTGGAAAACAGTACTAAAGCAGTAGCAGCAATGTGAAAACAGTGAAAGCAGTGGAAGCAGTGTGTGTATTATCAGTATGAGAAAATGGACCGGGGTCCGCAGTTCACTAGTGGTGTCTCTCCGTAGAAAATAAATAACATGTGTGGTAAACAACTTACAGCTGGGCAATTGACAAAAATGAAGGCTGCACCGTAGTGCATATGCAAGACATAAAGATTACTATGTGATTCATGCGGGCATTACAACAAGATACATAGACCGTCATCCAACTGCATCTATGACTAATAATCCACCCTCCGAATATCATCCGAACAAACATTGGGTATTAAGTTGCAAGCAAAAGATAATCGCAGTAAGCAATGTGTGTAATGTAAACAATGTAAACTAAGTAAACACCGTTGTTTTCTCCCTAATGGCAATGGCACATCCTCCGTCCGTCACATTTCTGTCACTCGAGCATAGATGCAAAGGAGGCATGAACCCACTATCGAGCATAAATACTCCCTCTTGGAGTTACTAGCATCTACTTGGCGAGAGCATCTACTAATAACGGAGAGCATGCAAGATCATAAATAACATATGCATGAAGATAACATGATAGATTAATAATCAGAAGACATAGCAGTCAATATTCATCAGATCCCAGCAAACACAACATGTAGTTTTACATAAAGATGATCTCGATCCTGTAGGGAAGCTCACGAGATCTAAACATGAGGCATAAAGTGGAGAACACAACCATCTAGCTACTACTATGGACCCGTAGTCCAGGGATTAACTACTCACGCATCAGTTCGGAGGAGGGCATGGTGGTGTAGACCCCTCCGGTGATGAATTTCCCTCCCGACAGGGTGCCGGGGAGAGCTCCAGAACTCTCCTGATCTCGAGATGACAATGATGGCGGACTTGGGTGTTTCTCGGGAAAAGGTGGTATATCTTTAGGGTTCACGTATCGTGGGGATTATATAGGCGAAAGGGCGATGGCGGTAGACGCCCGAGGGGCCCACACCACCCCTAGGCGCGGCCACGGGGGCGCGCCGCCCTATGGTGTGCCCCCAGTGGCCCCTCTCTGGGTCTATTTGGGACTCCGTGGAACCTTCGGGAATTCTAAGACTTCCGGGTTTCGAATTTTCCAATTCCGAGAATATTTCCAGAACAACTTTTCTGAAAATAAAAACAACAGAAAACAAGGAACTGGCTCTATGGCATCTCGTCAATAGGTTAGTCCCGGAAATCGATAAAAATGACATAAAGTGTATAGCAAACATGTAGGAAATAACATGAAAACAACATGGAACATCAGAAATTAAGGATACATTTATGACGTATCAGTTCCCCCACCTCTTCCCGTCTTCATGTGAGTGGAAGCTCCACTCACACCCACTCATCGTCCCTTAATTTTCCACTTAGAAAATCCAAAGGTTTTTCTTTAATAAATAAATAAAACATTTTTTAATATTCGTTAATTATATTAACAATTATTTGCATATAGCACCTTGAATCATTTCTTAATTCTATTAACAACCATTCGACAAAACCTTGAACTATTTCAATTTTATCCGAAACAATTTCGGTGATGTCCAAAATATTCTCTGATATTCCGTATCCTCTCAAATGCGTCACCGAACCTTAAGTGTGTCACCCTACGGTTCGTGAATAATACAGTCATGATCGAGACACCTCTCCGATCAATAATCAACATCGGGGTCTGGAGATCTATGATGACTCCTATATATTCAACAATGAATCTTGTGATCGTGTGAACCATCAACGTTGTAACTAATTCCCTTTGTCTCGTGATATTTTACTTGTCCGAGATCCGATCATCGGTATCACCCATACCTTGTTCGATCTCGTTACCGACAAGTACTCTTTTACTCGTTCTGTGATATGTCATTCTTGTGACCTAGTCACATGCTTGGAAGCGGTGTCAATGTGATATCACCTAGAGGGCCCATAGTATATCTTCCCGTCATTTTGGATGGACAAATCCCACTCTTGATCCATGAATCTCAACTAACACTTTCCGAATACCTAACGCCACCTTTATAGTCACCCTGTTATGGCGTGACGTTTGATGTCATCAAAGTACTCTTTTGGTATTAGTGATTGACATGACCTCATTGTCTAAGGAATAAGGTTACTTCGAATGCAAGATATAACAATATAAACTAAATTACTTGATTTTATTGTTATACTTAATTTGGTTCTATGTTCATCACATCATTCTCCTAATGACATGACCCCGTTATTAACAACATCCAATGTTCATGATCAGGAAACCTTGATCATCAGTTAATCAACGAGCTAGTTAAACGAGAGGCGTTACTAGGAACCATTGTTTGTTGATTAAACACACATGTAGCAATGTTTTCGGTTAATACAATTCTAGCATGAGAAAGAAACATTTATCACAAAGAAGGAATAAAATAATAACCACTTTATTATAGCCTCTCGGCCATATTCCCTTCACACGCAACAGAGAGATTTAATGTGAGGCATAGAAGCACACAAGGTTGATACATGTCTATGTGACATACGGTGACGAGTGGCGAGCACACCTACAACACCGACGGTGGAGGTTATCGACGAAGATTACAGCGGCTGCGTATGGTGGCGATGGAGAGCAGATCACATAGAGGATGAAGAGGTGATGTGAGACACACACCGTGGACATGCTGAGTAACAAGCACACCATGAACATGTTCAATTTGGAGAGAAGATCACAGAGAGGATAAAGAGGTGAGGTGGGACACACACCATGGACATGTTTAGTAACAAGCACACCATGAACATGTTCATTTCACCAGCACACCATGTCGGTGACGGCGGAGTTTGCAGTGGAGAGAAGATCACAAAGAGGATAAAGAGGTGAGGTGGACACACACCATGGACATGTTGAGTAACAAGCACACCATGAACATGTTCATTTCACCAGCACACCATGCCGGTGATAGCGGAGTTTGCGGCGGCTATGAATGGTAGGCGATGGAGCGCAACCCACAGAGAGGTAGCTGAGACACACAAACACATCATGCACATCATACAACCTACTAACTGTTGCTAGAACGAAGGAGTTCAAGATGGCGATCGATGGTCAAGCGGAGGTTCAGGAAGATACGTATACCAAACACAGTCTAAATATGCACACATGCAGTACAACATTTATTAGTCTACAACTACCGAAATGACAAAATTAGAACACGAGAGTTGTATGAAATGGTGAGATGAACCTTCTCGTCAATCAAAATTTCTAAGAGTCGATCGTCTGCGACAAATTTGATGAAATTCATCTAATTTTTTCAAACATGAACATGAAATTAGCATGTACAGTGTGTTTTGAATCTAGCTAATATTGCACTTAGTAAAAGATACTAGATGAAATATGTTAGAGATATGTCCTAGATACAATAATATTCAGTTATTATTCTATCTTCAAGTTCATAATTAAGTTTATGTCATCATGCTACAACCGCTATATCACTAGAAAAGTGAGTTTTTAAACGAAAATCTTTGTGCGGGTGTGAAGACATAAAAAATCAGGAATTCCTAGTCTTGTCTCTAAGATGAGCTTATGATTTATGAGATGATCACGTTTTTTTTGTGAGATTCGATGATCAAGTTTTTTTTTATCATGGACTTGGATAGAGTCTAGCAAAACATAAGAGTTTATTGTTAGGATAACAATAGTACTGAACCGACCCAAATATATGATATTGCTAAGAGAGACTAAACAATTGTAATGTATTTAGCAATGTATAGTGACCGCGCGATCAAAATTTATACTTTGGATGTCATGAACCGTCTTGTTGTAACTAGGGATCATAACGGTGATGTGTGGGTATAATCTAGAAAGTGTAATGGAACTTAGATCGTTCAAGAGTAGTACTAAACTCCTCTATACAATAGAGAGATACATGCTCTGGGCCCTCTGAATATCACTGATGTCAACCAATCGTATGGCCAGACACAGTGTGATTTATCACAAGAACATCTGGGATATGGATGAGAAAAGAGGACGATGTCGGTAACGAGTTTTATATGGGTTATGATAAAAAACGTTTGATCACACGAGATCACAAAGTCTCACCTTGTGATATCATTGGTATCATGAAGTTAAGTGACTAAGTCCAATGAGTAACTTAGAAGGTTCCCTCATTCTTCGTGAACTCACAGTAGCCATCATAGGCATCCACGGTCCTGATGTTGCTTATTGTTCGATAAGTTCCCGAACATGCATATGTGTTATCGAGCCTTTACGGGTCACATGCTTAACCGTGCCAACATTGAATTGAGCAAATAAAGATTTTGTTATTGGTTGTATGAATGTTCTGTATCGATACGATGTCATAGAAACAATTCCGATGTCAATCGGAGAGGTTTCGGGGAAGTTACCATTAGGGAGAAATGGTGTAAGACAAAATTTATATGAGAGATAACGGAGGACATGAGATGTCCCAAGATGTTATAAATATTTTTTTAGATATCAGTAGATAATATTGATCATTTTGTCTATTCGGTTCACAGGGTTGTGGAAGAGTTTTGGGCAAAAACCGGGAAAGGGGGAGTGCCAAAGGGGGCGCAGATTCATCCTTTGGCCGCACCACTAGGTGGGGCTGACAGGTAGGCCCCAGGGGATCCAATCATGGCCCTAGGAGCCTTCCGGTGTTTTTCCTATCTTTACTTGAAGGTTAAAAAAAAGAGGAAAAAATGAGAGGAGAAGGTGTTGGACTCCCATATGGGAGTCCAATGCGAGTTGGGATAGGAGGAGCGGCGCAGCCACCTCCTTTGGTGCGGCTAGCCCCCTTCCAGCTCAACTAGGCTCCCCCTACCCTTTAGAAAGTTGCCTCTTCCCTCCAACTATAAAAGGACCCCGAAGTCTTGAGCTAAAATATAATTTTGTGAGCATTTGTCTCTTAAACATCTCTCTCTCTCTAGTAGAATAAGAGGGCCTAATTAAAGCTTGTATTTAGAACCCCTCTAATTGAATTAGAGATTCTTCTAATTGGGTTTTTATATGTCCTCTCCTGATTAGATCTAGCTTTAATTAATAGTTCTCTCTCATACGTTGAGAAACTTCTAGAATCATATAGCTCTAATCGTAGCCGATTAGTGCTACCAATTAGCAACACCGAAAGGCTATATTTCTTCGTCGATGTCGAGTCCTAGACGGTGGAGCGCTGACAGGTTGACATGAGCGCACGTGTGCACACCACACAAAAGATTACACCCTTGACGAGGGAAGCTTAGCGACATCCTTGCAACTAGGCCTAGTTGTGAGGATGTACGATTGTTTAGAACTCTTCTAGGACTATATCGATTTTGCTGCCCCGTAAGTCGCGAGCCTTATCCTTACATGTATGGGCATGCCTTATTATCCGGATAGTCATCTTGGCGAACTACGTAGGGCAGTTTTCTAAAATTCTGCAGCATAGACCAGCTGTGGTATCAGCGCGTACTATGCATATATATGATTGGATCTAGAGCACAATTTTGTGCGCGTATTTCATAAGATTGTGAAAGTATATTAGAAAGTTATCTAATATTCATTTTCTTTTTGTTGCTTCCCAATAAGCCGTGTTTTTTTTGTTTCTGACGACATGGTATGACTTTTTACAAAATTCTGGAAATCCTAGGATGCTCGAGTTTCCCCTGACATATCTCGCTTGATCTAAAGAAGTACTTTAGTAGCTTTGGGTAGCACCATAGTTGGTCTCATATAATGGCATGTGGATTGGATCCACACATGGGTCATGGTTATGAATAAGTTTATATTGAGGCTCTAAACATTTTGGCAATGTATGTGTTTCAATCACTCCGCAAAGTTAATCTAACAATGAGATTAAACATACCTCGAATTATGTAGGTAATGACGATAGTTGATCACAGAACCTACATCCACGCTAAAACTTGCAAACAAAGCGTTAGAGGCGTCTAACTTGGTTTTGCAGGGTGTTTGTGTGGTTTGTATAGATATCTTGTTATTGTGTTTTGACATGATCGTCAATGCCAAAGTGTTGTCAATGTTCAACATCGACAATCAGTGTTCATCGCGGAGCTCGGAGGAAGTACATGATAGGAGAAAGTGGTCGTTTCTCCATCGTGGAAAATTTTGAAGCAATTTTTACCGTAGAGGAATTTCCTCAGATTTTATGCTATGGTCAAAATAACAAAGATGGAGGATCCTCGCAGGAGATGCGTCAAGAATCACCAAAAAACAAAGGCTATACCAAATCGCACGAATTATAATTTTTCCTGTGATTCTTATCCTTTTTTGTTTGCACCTTGATTGCGCAGTAGTCGTTTATTAGGTTGATTCCTCACTTAAAAATATCAAGATTGTTCGTATTCTCCCATACTGTAGAAACCGTCATAACGGACTTGGGTTCGCGTTCAGCACTTGTATCCAAGGGTCAACATGTTCTTATTGTTTGCAGGCGGGTATGGGTTGATGAATTATATCCAAGGATCAGTCCGTACATGCGGTGTCAGATGGTTGACTTGACGTTCAGGCATAACTAGTTAGGAGCTTAGAACACATACATTGAAAGATGAGCGAGTATCACATTGATTGATTGGCATGGTGGTCTACCCTTTAGGCTATGATTGGTTGACATGTATCCATCCTTTTTGTCATAATTTATTGGGATCTCGTTTCACTAAAGGTTGATTATGAGGAATATCAGTTTCAGTGGAAGCATATCTTAATTTCAATTTTATTGAATTAAGTAGTGCAGAATTAATTTTGAACTATAGAGTCTAAATAAACTTGTTTTATTGTTGAGATTAATCCCTTTGAAAGATATCAATTTAGTTTGATTATAAGTCGTGAGCCTTTAGTTGCAAATGGAAACAATTTTGGGGAATAGTTTCATGCTTTGATGGAGGTTCTTAGAAACACCAATATGGATCACTTTGTGGGTCACATGCCTGGAGATTAGTTTCATGAAGGACCTCATATCCATTGTGATGTGTGCATTATCAAGGACCTCTTGCACACATGCATTGATGTTAAGGTGGTTGATCGGTTTCATAACCGTCGTCCCATCTATCTAGTAGAGGAACTGAAAGCTCTGTTCACACATCAAGTCCGCAATGACCGTTATAATTTGACCAAAGAACTGATGAATAGTCTACTTACATTGGATGAACCCATAAAGCTGTTTGAAATTAGAATTATCAGATTAGAAAGAAATATTAGAGATGTTGGTTTTCCAGTAACTCAGAAGCACTTATGTGACATTGTACTAGGATCACTTCCGCCAATATTCCATGGTTTTATTAAGCTTTACAATACCATCATGCAGGAGTGGCCACCTCAGATAATCAAGGAATCATAAGATGACATTGAAGCTGGAGATCCTACATGGAACAAGAAAGGTATAAGAGTTATACAAAAACTATTGACATAGTTCCAAGAAAAGCCCTTTAGTATGAGATACTAATTGCTGCTTTCACTTGCACCAGTGGAAGGTACTTTAGAAGGAAAAAATGCTGGAAAGAAGAGGAAGTTCCAGATAGACACAACACATTCGGAATCTACGAGATAGATTAAGGAGTTTAATAAACATAAATATGATGGGTGTGCTAATTGTAATAATGAAAGAAATGTTAAATTACAACGAGAGAAAGTATTTTGTCTCAAAAGTAAACATGACATGATATTTTGCAATAGACATGGCTTTCATAGTCATTAGTGAGCAAGATAGAAAGGGTTGAGATCAAATCGTAATTTTTTGATTTGACCAATCTCGTTGTCATGAACAAGCACACAAGAACCAATAGATTTTCGTTGACTAAATTGTTTTGTTAAACCAGTATAACGGAGAAATACTTAAGTAAAAGTCCTTCTCATGCGGTTAATTGTTTACAATAAAACCTAGTTATATTATGGTGAAATATTTCTGGCATAAATATTTTAGGTGGTAATACAAAGTATAAAACGACTCAGTGGGATTCTGTATAGCTACAAATAATATTGTGAGAAGTATTCACATATGTATTTTAATTCAGATTATGATTCTTCAATTGATAATACCGTTTGTTGTATAAATATCAACATTAGAGTATTATGAGTGGACTCTATAGTATATTGCTATGGATAGTGGCAACACAATGTGAGTCATTGTAGATTGTGAGTTACTAGATAAAAGTCGTTCGACTTAGTTAGGTTTCAAACGGCGGTATGATAATTCATTCGGAGACGCTTGAATTATTAATACTACCATAGAGCCAGGTTCACACAAATCCAATTCCTAATAAATACGAACACAAGTTTATGACAAGTTGATAAGATCAAAATGTGAAAGACAATGTTCTAAGGAACGACATGCATAGTATGAGTAACACCGAATTTCCACATGTGTTATGTCATCATGCTAATTAGAGTATTATTGACTCTAGTGCAAGTGGGAGACTGTTGGAGATATGGCCTAGAGACAATAATATTCAGTTATTATTCTATCTCCAAGTTCAGAATTATGTTTATGTCATCATACTACAGCCGACATAGCACTTGAAAAGTGAGTTTTCAAAAGAAAATCTGTGTGCGGGTGTGAAGACATAAACAAACAAGAGTTCCTAATATTATATATAATATTAGCTTATGGTTTGTGAGATAATCACATTTTCCTGATCATGGACTTGGTTAAAAGTCTAGCAAAACATAATAGTTTATTTTTAGGGTAACAATAGTATTGAACCGGACCAAGTATATGATCTTGGTAAAAGAGACTAAACAATTTAGTGTATTTAGCAAAGTACATATGAATTTGTCATTGACTATAATTCCTATGATATGAGAATATCTAGTGACCGCACAATCAAAAGTTTTACTTTGGATGTCATCAACCGTCTTGCCGTAGCTGGAGATCATAACGGCGATGTGTGGGTACAATCTAGAAATATAATGGAACCGAGAACGTTCAAGACTAGTACTTAAATCCTCCAAATGATAGAGAGATACATGCTCTCGGCCCTCTCAGTATCACCGGTGTTGAAAAATCATATGGCCAGACACAATGTGATTTATCACAAAGACATCAGGGATGTGGATAAGAAAAGAGGACAATATCGGTAACGAGTTTTATATGTGTTGTGATCAAAGAAGTTTGATCAGAAGACGTCACATAGTCTCTCCTCATGATATCATTAGTATTGTGAAGTTAAGGTAATAAGTTAAATGAATGACTTAGAAGGTTCCCTTGTTCTTTGTGAACACACAGGAGCCATCATGGGCGTCCACGGTCTCGATGTTGGTTATTGTTTGGTAAGTTCGCGAACATGTCTGTTTGATATCTAGTCTTTACAGGTCACACTCTTAGACCGTGCCAACCTTTAATTAAGATCATAAAGATGTTTTTATTGTTTTTATGAAGGTTCTGTGTTGATACGATGTCACAGAAACAAGTCCGGTGTCAATCGGAGAGGTTTCAGGGAAGTTACTATAAGGGAGAAATAATTCCGGTGTAAGGCAAAATTTATATGAGTGATAATGGAGGACATGAGATGTCCGGGGATGTTAGAAATATGTTTCGAACATCATTAGATAATATCTATGATTTTATTTATTGGTTTCATAGGGTTCCGGAAGAGTTTCGGGCAAAAACCGGGAATGGGGCGAGTGCCCGAGGGGGGCAGATTCACCCTTTGGTTGCACCACTCGGTGGGGCTGAAAGGTGGGCCCGAGGGCCTCCAATCATGGCACTAGGAACCTTCTGGTATTTTTCCTATTTTTATTTGAAGGGAAAAGAAAATAAAATGGGAAAATGATAAAGGATAGGAGAAGGAGTTGGAATCCCATATGGGAGTCTAATCCGAGTTGGGCTAGGAGGAGGAGTGCGACTAGCCCCCTCCTAGATCAACTAGGATTCCTCCTTCCATTTGGAAATTCCCCCCTCCTCTCCAACTGTAAAAGGACCCCCAAGGCTTAAGCTAAAATATAATTTTGTGAGCAATTGTCTCTCAAGACCCTCTCTCTAGTAGAATTATAGCTTCTAATTAGAGCCCCTATGATTTGAATTGATTCATCTAATTGGGTTTTTAGGTGTCCTCTCCCTATTAGACCTAGCTCCAATTAATAGTTCTCTCTCATGTGTTGAGAAAATTCCAAAATCATATAGCTGTAGTCATAGTTGATTAGTGCTACAAATTAGCAACGCTGAAAGGCTGTCTCTCTTTGTCAGTGTTGTGTCCTAGATGGCGGAGTGCTCACGGGTTCACACGAGCGTACGCATGCACACCATAAGAGGGATTTTCCGTGTGCCCCTTGACGAGGGAAGCTTAGCGACATCCTTGCAACTAGGCCTAGTTGTGAGGATCTACGATTGTTCGATAATCTTCTACAAATACATCAATTCACCTACGCAGTGAGTCATGATCCTGATCCTTGCATGTATGGGCATGACTCGTTACCTGCATACTGATATTGGCGTACTATGTAGGAAAAAAAATTAAATTTTGCAGTGTAGACCAACAAAATAAGATAAGATTAAGGAGAGTGAGAGAAAGGAAAGGTCACATACGAGCATGCGTGGCGCTCTCCTTTGCAGCTGGCTGGCCAGACTCCACCGAAACTGTCCATTTACCCGTTTTCATCGGGCCTGGCTGAGGCCTGCTTTAAAGTTTGTGTGAGCCAAAATTTAGTCTATATGAAAGAAAACAAACAACCCATGGCGCAGGTGACGGGCCTGCTTGGATGACTTGCAAGCTACCAAATGCGCCCCAAGTGGGTGGAATCCGCGTGAACTTAGGAATACCCACTATGGCCTAGCTGAAGGCCCACGACGACCCATCAAAATTCATGAAGTTTAGGCCCATGCGAAGGTAACGGACGGGCCAAGCAAGCAAATCTCTTGGAGCACACTACAAGAACTCTAATACATAGTCTACTAGGAATCATGTAAACCCTGGTTGAATACCTATATAAAGCCAGGTAGGGCTAGGAAAAATAGATATACTTCAATCTAGATCCAAAATCTACACCGAAATCCCCTTGTAACCATTGAACTCACCAAAATAACATCAGACAAGAAGGAGTAGGGGTTTTACCTCCACGAGGACCCTAAATCTAGGCAAACCTTGCCTCTTCTCCTTATTACCCGAGTAGCGCACCAACCGCATCTTCCTATACGAAACCCTAGCACCTCAAACATGGGATTTTTCGTGGTACCCCACGACAATTGGCACCATCTGTGGGAATCGGATGTGCTGAAATCGTGACTTCATCGGCCTCAATCGCAGCAGTCGACTACTCGCCAATCTGGAGGGACTCGGTCCAATTCGGATCCCTTTCCTTCACCAAGTACTCGTTGGCACTACGACCGACCTTCGATCCTTATGAAGGGAGCGTAGATCTGACGTGCAGAGTGCAAGACAACAATAACATTCGTGTTGCAGACATCCCCGACGATGACTCGGAACTCATATCACGGAGATGGAAAGTTGTGAAATTGAGTTTTCTACCATCTGCGAAATTTTTACAATATTCCGATGGTTGGATCTCCCTGAACGACACAACGCTAACATAACTCTCTATGGCTTCAGTAAACTAATTATCAAGGTCGACTCGGACATCAATTTGACGGTCCCTCCGGTGAAAACATGCGGAACAAAATCCCACACTATAAGAATTTTGAGCCAATTTTAATGGTTAGATCTCCGTCAACGACTTGCACACGGCAACAAGTTTCGGATCTAGGCGAGTTCGTGAATTCAAATCGCAAATCAGGGTTCTAAACCTATTTTGTCAACTTGTGTGTGAACACAAAAGCTAAGTTTTTATACTAACAAAAAATCTTATTAGTTTTATACTGATCCCGACTCATCGTCAATATGGGCAACCTCAACATCTCCACCACCGGCTGCAACATCAACTTTGCCATGGGAGACTCATCACGATAACACCACGGGAGACTCACTGGGTTGCGTCATCGACTACACCATGGGAGACTCTCCGAGACTATACCGTGGAAGCCTCGACGCGTTGACACCCTAGCATACTTGCCACGTCGCAGGTGACTTGCAAGGCTTCTACTTCAACCCGCATTGCCGCAACATAAAAGACATGTTGTATCGCCATACTAGTGCTAGGGGTTGGCGTTTAGACATCAAACACGACAAAGACTTCATCGCCAAACCCAATTGGGTGACTCCGGTGCCTTGATAGACTATGGCGTGTCGAATTTGTCCGCTACATCGACTCCATCCAACTAGACGTTGTACGACTATGACATGTTTACTCCATCCGGCTAGATGTCGTACGACTACGACACGTCGACTTCGTCTGCTATGTCGAATTTGTCTGGTTAGACACTATACGACTACAACACATCGACTCCGCTCAATGCATCGACTCTGTGTGGATAAACTCCACACGACTCTAATGCATCGAATCCATCCGCTATGTTGACTCCATCTGTCATGTTGACTTTTTTCGGCTAAGCATCGCTCGACTCAGGGGCGTCGAATCCTTCCGTCACATCGACTACTTTTTCCTAAGTGCCATGTTGACTCTGCCGCCTCATTGACTTCTCCTAGCAAAGCACTGCACAAACTCTGCCGCGTCGATTATGTTCGCTTCCACAACTCCTTTTGGCTAAGCGCCTTGGAGGCTATTCTTTACCACACTCGCATTCAATACTCGGGGGTTGGGCCGCAAAACAGATGCACCCGACACTCGGGGATTGTTCTTCGCCACATTCGCACTCGATACTCGGGGGTTGTGTGATTGATGGCGTGAATCACACACCCGTTGGGGAACCCAAGTGGAAGGTGTGATGTAGTGTAGTAGCAAATTTCTCTCAGCTAGAAACCAATGTTATCAATCCAGTAGGACTTCGATGACAATCAGCGAGGTGCTCGTGAAACGTCGAGCGTGAACCTACACACAAAACACAAACTTCCTTTTGTCCCAAACTATCCAGGAAGGTTGTCAAGCATCCCATCTTTCTGAAAACAAAATTATTAAACATATGGTGTATTATGAAATGAGAAGCACGTAAACGAGGATGTAATCAATGTAAAATAATGGACCGAGGGCCATAATTTTACTAGTGGTGTCTCTGCATAAAATAATATACATATTGGGTAAATAAATTAAAATTAGGCAACTGAAAAATTATGAGGGCATAACAATGATATTATGAAAAGATATAGTTCACTGGTTCTAATCATGTAGGCATTACGTCTAGGCATATAGACCGCTATCTAGCATGCATCTATATCTAATAGTCCACCTGAAGAAAGCTACCCAGAAAATCTCTCTGGTATTAAGTTGCACGTAACAATAAATTACATTAAGATTAATACATAGTGTAAGAAATAATTCTCATCACGCAGACAAGAACACCACCGTTTCCCCCTTAGTGGCAAGAGAACATCCATCCCCATGCATGTTTCTGTCACTCAAACACAGGCAACAAGGAGGTATGAACCCACTATCTAGCATAAAAATCCCTCTTGGAGATGCATACAACAACTTGGCCATAGTAGCCATACACATCGGAGTGTGCAAGAACACATTAAAACACTAACAAGATATAAATGAAGCTCAATGGTTAATTTCAAGATTCATCATATCCTAGCAAACACAACATGTAACAATTACATAAGAACGATCTTGATCATGTTAGGAAGCTCACAAGACCGTGGCATGATAGCACAAGGAGAAGAGATCACCATGTAGCTACTGCTATGGACCCGTAGTCCAAGGATGAACTACTCACGTATCACCATCGAGGAAGACATTGTGCTGAAGAAGCTGCCGGTGCCGATTCCCCCCATCTGGAAGAGTGCCAGAGAAGGACTCCAGAAGTCCTAGATTGGACTTTTGAGGTGATGGCGTATATGTATCTGGTTTGTGGAAAATTCTCTGTCTCCTAGGGTTTTTGTGCACAAGGAAATTTATAGGCGAAGAGGTGGTGCCGAGGGAGTTCTACCTCCACCAGGCGATGGGGAGGCATAGCCTCGGGCCCACCCGCGCCTAGGAACCGCTTGGTGATGTGCCCCTGGGCTTCCCTTTGGACTCCATCTCCGTCTTAGGTAAAAATTGGCCTGTGTGGATTTTCAAGACTTTTCGCGAATATTTGCCGTACAACTTTTATGAAACAAAAAGACAACAGAAAACATGAAATAGCTCTAGGCACTAGGTTAATAGGTCAGTCCATAAAAACACCCTAAAATATTATAAAAACATGTAGCAATCATAAGAAACAAGCATGGACCAATCAAAAAATGGTAGATAAGTTTTGGACGTATCAACGTCCCCAAATTTAATTCCTGCTCGTCCTCGAGTAGGTACATGATAACAAAGATAATTTTTGAGGTGAACAAAAACTTGATCAGTCAATGTAAAGCATTCTAAGCTGAGATCAAAACTTTAACAAAAGAATGAAATATGTTATAAGAATAATGAAACTTAGCAACTAAGTTGCCACATGAAAAGATCACAAAGAACTAAAAAAAGAAATAATATGGAATTCCAAACATGAACAAGGTTATAACGATCATAATAAAAGCATGGTAGAGTGGCATCTCGCTTGTACTTCGTGGAACAATACAACATAAATGATAAGACACCTCCAAAGTCAAGTGGTGACTAGATACAAAAATTTGAGAACAAGCACTATCACACTCATACTTCAATCAAGAATATTTTGGGACAATGCACATTATACTCAGAATGACAATTATGCTCTTCTAATTGGCGCTTAAAGCAAGAAACATGGAGATTTCAACATAAAAGTAAAACATAGGCCCTTCGCAGAGGGAAGCAGGGATTACTCATGTGCTAGAGATTTTAATTTTTAAAACAGGTGTATGGAAATATAATTTTGCGAGGTGTGTGTGTTTTTGTGAATGAATGATAATAAATAATTCATTATTTCCCATGTTGAACAAAACTTTGATGAGAAGCTTCCGTAGAGGAACGAGAACATTCATGTTTATTCTTTGTTTACACAAACAAAGTTTGACTGATTTCTCAGGAACAAAGTGTGAGGAGAATACTGAAACATTATAGGTCAGCATTTATCTTTAGTGGGCTAGGCACTCGTTTTCCAGATCTTTTTTCAATATTAAAGACAAGCACATTATGCATGCAAGTTAAGAGGTGAAGCCATTCAACATGGAAAAAATAATGAACCGTCTATTACTTCCTCATGAGTTAAAAACAACTACACAAATAAGGGATACATATGTTTGAAATTTTAAAGGTAGCACACAAATAATTTACTTGGAATTGCTTGGAAATACCATGTATGGATAGTTATGGTGTAAAAAATGGAATAAATTGGCTCAAGGACTTGGATACACGGGTAGAGCTCATACTCAGTACAAGTGGATGCTAACAAAAGACTGAAAACGACCAATTAAGAGAGCAATACGGTCATAATCATGCATTGTGACAAAATATAATTGAGAAAACCATGGAAGTGATATTATCATCCTAAAATTAAAGATCATCAACGAGAGATAGAGTTTCTTTATAGTTTTAACATGTTGTAAGCATGTGTCAAGTCAATCCAAATAAATTCTTCGGAGGAAGATACCACAATACCATACCACATCATGAGAAAAACAACACATGCTAACATTTCAATAACACATTATGCACACTCGGATATTTGAGACTAGTAATAGGACAACATTGTCGGGGGGCTACCCCCGGGTAGGGTCATGGAAGGTATGAAGTGGCATCAAAAGTGTGGACCAGGTCATGGTTGAACGACATAGGGTCGTACCGGCATACCTTGGCCAACATACTACATATGTCGGTACCTGCTTTGCTGTGTAATGTTTTGCAGGGGAGACCCGCCCAGGTTATCCGAGTTACCCTTGGAAAAACCGGGATAGGAGAGGTGCATCTAATATCAGACGGCAGTCATTGGTGCAGGAGAATCCCTGATATCACGGAGCGGTGCAGGCCTGCAGGTTAAACTTACTAGGCGAAATAGTCAGTCATGTACTGATAATTCATAAACGTATCCTTAATTTCTGATGTTCCATGTTGTTTGGATGTTGTTTCCTACATGTTTGTTATACACTTTATGTCATTTTTATCAATTTTCCGGACTAACCTATTGACAAGATGCCACAGAGCCAGTTCCCTGTTTTCTACTGTTTTTAGTTTTGGAAAAGTTGTTCTAGAAATATTCTAAAAATTGGAAAATTCAAAGTACGGAGGTCCTAGAATTCTTGAAGGTTCCACGGAGTCCCGAAGAGACCCGGAGGGGGGCCACAGGGGGGCCACACCATAGGGCGGCGCGCCCCACCTGGGCGCACCATGGGGTGGTGTGGGTCCCCCAAGCCTCCACCGCCTTTGCCCTTTCGCCTATTTATACCCCCCGACATATTAACCCTAAATATATACCACTTCGTCCCGAGAAACACCAGAGGCCGCCGTCATCATCATCCCGAGATCGGGTGGGTTATGGAGCTCTCTCCGGCACCCTGTCGTGAGGGGAATTCATCACCGAAGGGGTCTACACCACCATGCCCTCCTCCGAAGTGATGCGTGAGTAGTTCATCACTGGACTACGGGTCCATATCAGTAGCTAGATGGTTGTTCTCTCCACTTTGTACCTCATGTTTAGATCTCGTGAGCTGCCTCACATGATCGTGATCATCTTTATGTAATGCTACATGTTGTGTTTCCTAGGATCTAATGAATGTTGAATGCTATGTTTTCTGATTATCAATCTATCATGTTATCTTCATGCTTATGTTATTTATGATCTTGCATGATCTCCGTTATTAGTAGATGCCCTGGCCAAGTAGATGCTAGTAACTCCAAGAGGGAGTATTTATGCTCGATAGTGGGTTCATGCCTCCTTTGCATCTTTGCTTGAGTGAAAAAACGGTGACGGATGGAGGATGTGCTATTGTCATTAGGGAGAAAACAACAATGTTTACCTAGTTTACATTGTTTACATTACACACCTTGCTTACTGCGATAGCTGTTGCTAGAACCGTAATACCCAACGTTTGTTCGGATGATATTCGGAGGGTGGATTATTAGACATAGATGAAGTTGGATGACGGTCTATGTATTTTGTTGTAATTCCCACATGAATCACATAGTAATCTTGATGTCTTGCATATGCACTACGGTGCAGCCTTCATTTCTGTCAATTGCCCAACTGTAATTTGTTCACCACACATGTTATTTATCTTTCATGGAGAGACACCACTAGTGAACTGTGGACCCCGGTCCATTTTCTCATACTCATAATACACATACTGCTTTCACACATGTTTCATACTGCTGCTACTGCTTTCATATTATTTTCCAACTATTTTCCAGACCATACGTTTAACCTCTTTGTGTTCAGCAAAACCGGTGAGATTTACAACCTCACTACTTCGTTGGGGCAAAGAGATTTGATTGTGTTGTGTAGGTTCCATGTTGCTTCTGAACCGGTAGTGCGCCCTGCCATCTTAGCTGCATCAACCTTCTGAAGTTACTCCTTCCTCCCACTGGTCGATTCAACCTTGGTTTCTTTCTGAGGGAAACTTGCTGCTGTACTCTTCATACCTTCCTCTTGGGGTCTCCCAACGAACGTGTGTTCACACGCATCAAAGCATTTTCTAGCGCCGTTGCCGGAGAGGAAGAGAATTTCTGTAAGGGGAGTCTCTCACTTCCAATATCTTTACTTTGTTTTTTGTTTTGATTAGTTTAGTTTATTTTGTCTTGTTTGCTTCTATTTATCAAAAAACACACAAAAAATTAGTTCTTATTCTAGTTGTTATTTTTGCTTTATCATGCTTGCTATCAATGTTTGATGTCTTTGAAAGTAGATCTTATTGGCAAGATGGGTTCACAGAACATCAAAAAAAATATTATAAGGAACAACGTTTGTCACAAAAAGGGAAACACTTATGGGAACAAATTAATAAATTATATATCATTGCTAGAAACTTGTGCTCTACTTATAATGTTACTTCTTGCTTTGATAAATCTTGTTGCTGTAGGAGGTATAAACACCTCCCTTTTCAATGTGAGTATAATGATAATGTTACCATATCTTCTTATGTTAAGGGAAATTATGAATTATATGATGTGGAACAAATTGAAGAATTTATTTCTTGGAAGGGTGCATTCAAAATTGCCTATTTGCTTGAATGTATTGATGATGCACCTTATAAATATGAGATTTATGCTATACTTGAATATTTCTTTGATAATTACAAGGATTGTAATTACTACATAATGGAATATCTTAATAAATGCTCTCAACCTAAGGAAGAGACTAATGTCTTGCAGGAACCTATGGAAGAAGAAACTGCTGAATTTGGAAGCTCATTGGATGAAAAAGAGGAGGAGAGTGATGATCAAGAGGAGGAAGAATGGAGCTACCCATGTCTACCTTTCAATGACAGTAACTCTTTAAGTCATACATTATTTGATGAAAGTGATGATCCTATTGATTCTTTTGAAATATCCCTTTTTGATGGAACTGATACTTGCTATACTTCTGATCTTGATACTACTATGAATGAAACTTGTGAGAATGATATTGCTACTGTTATTTATGATAATCCATGATACTTGGATAAATCCTATGATAATCCTCTATTTATTCCAACTATTGATATGCATGATAATGAGGAAGTTTGTTTAGAAAATTTATATGATAATGCTCTAGATGATGTTCCTATGATACTTGATGTTATAAATTATAATGCTACTGAAAATAGGATTTCTATAATGCGCCCTATACCTTTTATGAGTTATAAATCATCTTGTTTTGCTATTGCTAAAAGTGGGAAGAAAGAGGAGCTGATTTTAAATTTTGATCCCATTGTTTTTGAGCTTGGTATGAATTGTGTGCTTTTAGACCATGACAAACATGCTTTATGTGATAATTATGTTGTTGAGTTTGTTCATGATGCTACTGAAAATTATTATGAGAGAGGAAAATATGGTGGTAGGGATTTTCATGTTACTCAAACACCTCTCTTTGTGTTGAAAATTTTGAGATTTCTTTTGTTCTACCTTCCCATGATTTCTAGTTTGAGCTTCTTTAATTTATTTCTTTACAAGATTCCTATGCATAGGAAGTGGGTTAGACTTAAATTTGTTTTATACTTTCTTCTTGATGTTTTTTATCTTAATTAATATTTCTTATGTGAGCATCTTCTCCACTTGAAAATACTTGATTCCACTTTTTTGGGCCTAGCTAAAAGGCGTTAAAGAAAAGAACTTCTTGGGAGATAACCCATGGTTTTAGGATTTGTTTTTCTCTGTTTACTTTGAGTCAAGGGGTTGTATAATTCTTTAGAAACTCCTTTGTATCTTTATTTTCATGTTTTAGTTGTGCCAAGTAAAGTTTCTGACGAGAGTTGGAGTTGGTTTTCGGATTTCTGCGCAGGAAACAGAGTTTTGCTGTCCACCATAAACAATCGTATAAATCACATAAATATCCGAATGATATGAAATTTCTTGTGCTTATTCCTCGGCTAATTCCACAACTTTTTTGATTTTTAAGTTTTTCGATCTAAACAATGTAAGTGCCCCGAAATAATTCTCTTTATAGACTGTTCTGATCTTGACAGATTTTGCCATTTTTCTTGCATTTGCTCTTTTACGATGGCAAGTGGATTTCTTTGCTTCACAAAACATAAGTGGTTGTAGCTAACGTTTAAAAGTATCAATAGCACTTGTGCCCTGACAGAACCCATGGATTTTTGATTGTTGCACTAACCCTCTAATGTGAATTACTCTTTGAGTGGGGTGTGAAGGAAGTTTTCAAGGGTCAAGAGAAGAGGGTGATATATGTGATCAAGAAGAGTGCATTTTCAAAGCTTGGGGATGCCCCCGTGGTTCATCCAAGCATTTTCAAAGCTTGGGGATGCCCCCGTGGTTCATCTTCATCAACAATCTATCAGGTCACTTCTAGTGAAACTATATTTTTGTTTGGTCACATCATATGAAGTTTACTTGGAGCGTATGTTTGTTTTTATTTTGTTTTCTTTTTTTTTCATTGATTCCATAATATAGTTGACCATAGAATTCCTTGTTTGGGAGAGAGACACGCTCCACTTTTTCGTTTGAATACTTGATATGCTAGTATTCTTACTTTTTCTTGTAGCTGCTGCAAAATTCCTGTTTAGCTCTTGTTTTCATTGCATCTCTTGTTCAGAGTTATTAGTTTTAGCAGTGTTAGGTGAGTACTCTCATGTTTGCTTGCTGTATCATTTAGAGAGTTTTTGTTAAAGCATATTTTGTATGCTGCTTGTTGGGAAAAGAAACTGATGCTTGTGGTAGAATTTATAACGGTGCAAGTAGAAGCTTGTATAGACTGTGGCTAGACTTTTTCACATCATGATAGATGTTATTTTAATTCTAAACCCTTGTGGTTATTTAGTACCGTGATTAGCCTCAAATATCTGAGAGTGTTTAATGTGCCATTGAAAGAATCATGAGTTTTTCTCGTCATATTGAATCATAATTTTTTGGTGTTCTCCTTTGAGTGTTTCATTTGGTTGACTTGGCGCATGCTCACACCATGTTTATGACTATGAACCAGTCACTTATAGCATCCATTATCATTTAGTTTTTGAACTTGTGGTACCACTTATGCTTTTATTAATGATGTTTATGTCGATATGCATGATTATGGCTCTTATGCTCTCTTGATTTGTCGCTCCCAGTCTCTTGCTAGCCTCCACCTGTACTGAGTATGAGCTCTACTCGTGCATCCAACTCCCAAAAAACAAAGTTTTCCCATTGTGTCCACCATACCTACCTACATGTGGTATTTAACCGCCACTCCAAAGTAAATTTCTCATGTGTTACCTTTAAAACTTTCAAAATTACTCTTGTTGTGTGCTCCTGTTTTAGCTCATAAGGACGTAAATAGAGAATCTTTATCTCACTTGTTGATTGGACTTTCACACTCTGGACTAGTGGCTTCATTGGCTTATCCAATGATAGAAGAACTGGTAGTGGGGTGCCCAGCCCCAAACTAAAAACAACAAATTCTCTTCACTATTTTTGCCCCTGATTTATCGGTCAAAGCATAATTGTGCACACAAAAGAGAAAGAGGGATGACCTTCTACCTAGATGCGTCCTTCTATGGGAGCCACTCTTGTGAAGTCTAGTTGTCTTGTACTGTATTGTATTTTCTGTTTACCATTCGTTGACATAAGCATACACCTCTCTAAAAAATAGTTACTTCTCCACGGTATGTGATTGTTGGTAGGCACCCGAGGATTCGGTTGGCCATGGTTTGTGTAAGATGGATGGGAGGAGTCTCAAGATTTTTATACCTCTATTTAATAAAATAAAAGCTCTAGCACATTAGTTGATCCCTGCTTCCCTCTGCGAAGGGCCTTTCTTTTAATTTTATGTTGAGTCTCCATCTTCTAACTTTATGCGTATTTGAGAGAGCATAGTTGCCAATCTGAGTTTTATGTGCATTTGTCCCAGAAACATTATTAATTGATTCATGATGTGTTATTGCTTGTTCTCTAATTATTTATTCTAGTCTTCCTCATGAACTTTGAAGGTTTCCTAGCCTTTATGTTTTGCCCCACTCTTAAGGACTAGCGAAATATAACTTTTCCATATTTTCTCTATACTTGAAACAATCTTATATCTTTCGTTGCATTGTTATTCATGATCTTTTATTTGTGTTACTTCTCATGATGCAAGGTGATTGTTATGCTTTATTGTTAAAATTGTATTTATCATGCTTGTGTTGAAGTTCTATGATCTCAGCTTACTTATGCTTTTACATTATTGATGATCAAGTTTATGTTGGTAGCATGTCACCTAAGAAATTTTGTGTTTTTATCATTTACCTACTCGAGGACGAGTAGGAACTAAGCTTGGGGATGTTGATACGTCATAAACGTATCCTTAATTTATGATGTTCCATGTTGTTTTTATGTTGTTTCCTACATGTTTGCTATACACTTTATGTCATTTTTATCGATTTTCTGGACTAATCTATTGACAAGATGCCTGATACGTCTCCAACGTATCTATAATTTCTGATGTTCCATGTTGATATTATGCCAATTGCTACATGTTTTCTCCCTTCATTATAGCATTTTTACACGTTTTCCGGGACTAACCTACTAACAAGATGCCAAGTGCCACTTCCCTGTTTTTTTCGCTATTTTTGATTTCAGAAAAGTTGTTCTCGAAATATTCTCGGAATTGGACCCCACGAATCCCGAAGTTCCTATTTTCCGCGGAAGCATCCAGAAGTCCGAAGATGAGTCGAAGACGGGCACCATGGTGGGATCACCATAGCCAGGCGCGACCCCACCCTAGGCCGCGCCTGGGGGTGGTGAGGCCCCCTGGTGGCCCACCGACGTTGCCCTTTCGCCTATATAATCCCCCCGATGCAAAAACCTTAGGAGAATCGGCGAAATTCCACGAAACCTTCCGCTGCCGCCTTCATCGTCAACCCAAGTTTCGGGGGACAGATCTCTGTTCTGGCACCCTGTCGGGACGGGGATGTGCTCCCAGAAGCCATCTCCATCGACTCCACCACCATCTCCATCGCCGTTGCTGTCTCCTATGACGAGGAGGGAGTAGTTCTCCCCCGAGGCTGAGGGCTCTACGGTAGCTATGTCGTTCATCTCTCTCTCCCATGGTGTGATCTATATGTGATCATGAGCTTTGTAATCTAGTTGAATAAGTAGATGTTACTTTTCATCTTGTGCTACTCAAGTGTTTTATTAATATGAACTTTGGAGTCACCTTGTCCCGCAGTGTGAAGGTGACATTGTGCACATCGTGTGTGTCTCCTCTATGAATTGTGGTGTTTGTCTAGTACCTTCTAGGGCGCACAAGTTGACAGTTTGGGGCTAATTAGACATGGGAATTCTTACTTTAAGGAATGCTTTTTGCAGCCCTACGCAATGATTAGTGTTCGTTATCCAACCGGAGAGGGTTAAGAGTAGCATAGTGAAGAGAAGATATTTAGTATTCAATTATGTGATAATTGTTGAGAGTGTCCACTAGTGAAACTAGGATCCCTAGGCCTTGTTTCCATGCATTGAAACACCGTTTTCTGCCTGTTCTGCTACCTGTTTGCTTGCTGGCATATTTATTTCATATTGCTATTAATACTTATAACCATCCATATTACTCGCATTTCACTATCTCTTCGCCGAACTAGTGCACCTATATACCTGACAATTATATTGGTTGTGTTGGGGACACAAGAGTCTTAAGGGAAACTTGCTGATGTTCTACAAATCTCTACACTTGGAGGCCCAACACTGCCTACAAGAATAGAAGCGTGCGTAGACATCAAGCTCTTTTTTGGCGCCTTTGCCAGGGAGGTAAGGTAAAAGGTACTCACATCCTCGGGTGTGAGTGCTCGGAGTTATTTCCTTTAGATTCTGGAATTAAATCTTTTTGTTTCTTGTTTTCACTAGTTAGGCTTAATGGAAAACAACAAAAATATGAGAGAGCTTTATAATCTTTATCTTGAGTTAGGACATGAAGTGTTTGAAGAGAAAATTAAAAAACCTATGGAGCTTTATTTGCATGCTAGTAGCAATGTTATTAGTATGAATTCTTTGAACACCATTATTGCTAATGCTATGGAAAATTCTAAGCTTGGGGAAGCTAGTTTTGATGAATATGATATTTTTAGTCCCCCAAGTTTTGAGTAGGAATTTTTCTTTGATGATACCTTGCCTCCAATATATGATAATTATAATGGTTGTGGTATTCTAGTTCCACCTGTTTACAATGATGAATATAATATTTTCAGTCCACCTACTATTGAGGAAAAAATTAATTGTGATTACAATATTCCTTCTATATTTAATAATTATGGTGATGAGAATAATAATGATAGCTATTTTGTTGAATTTTCTCCCACTACTATTAATAAGAATGACTATGCTTATGTGGAGAGTATTAATTCTTTTTTGCATGTGGCTCATGATAAGAATGTTTTATGTGATAGGTATATTGTTAATTTTATTTATGATGCTACTAAAAGTTATTATGAGAGAGGGAAACATGGTTTTATGCATCTCAACAATATTAAGTTTCCCCCCTTTATGTTGAAATTTTTGCAGTTGCACTTATTTTGTCTTCCTATGCTAGTCACTTTGTGCTTCGTTGACTTGTTTTTCTACAAGATTCTTTTTCATAGGAAGTGGGTTAGACTTCAATGTGTTTTATATTTGCGTCTTGATGATCTCTTATTGTGCTTCAAATCTTATTCTTATGTGAGCATCTTTTAAATATCATTGTGCCTAGCTAAAGGCATTAAAAGAAAAGCGCTTCCGGGAGACAACCCGTTTTATTTCTCCGTTTTTAACATGTTTTCCGTCGTTTATTTTTGTTTTCTTTGCACCTGGGTGTTTTCTATTTCCTTAGCGACCCCGCTGTATCTTTTCTTTTGTGTCTTTGTTGATCCAAGTAAAGCCTCTAGTGGAAAGTTGAGACTACATTTCGGATTTCTGCGCAGGAAACAGATTTCTGTTGTCCACTGTTAAATTCGTATAAAATCATGGAAAATCCAAAATGACCTGAGTGTTTTTGTGCATAATCCTGGGCTATATACGCAACTTTTCTTAGTTGAACACTTTTTGATTTGAGAAACAGAGGATTTTCGAAAAAAATCATCTTTACCTGCTGTCTTGTTTTGACAGATTTCTGCCAATAATTGCATTTGCATCTTAATCTCCTTATTTTGGTGTTCTTTTGAGAAAAGGAGTTTTAAAAGAAGTTGTCACAGTAGCCAATGTGTTTCTGAGTTTTAGGCTTGTGTTGAAACTGAACCATGTGAATTTATTATTTCGATTGCACTAACGTTGCTAATGAAGATTGTGACAAGTTTGGTGTGAAGGAAGTTTTCAAGGGTCAAAATAAGAGGACGATATGACGTGATCAAGAAGAGTGAAGAGCCTAACCTTGGGGATGCCCCGGTGGTACATCCCAGCAAATTCCAAGAATAGTCAAGCGTCTAAGCTTAGGGATGCCCAAGGCATCCCCTTCTTCATCGACTAATTATCAGGTCACTTCTAGTGAAACTATATTTTTATTCGGAAACATCTTATGTGCTTTACTTGGAGCATCTTTTATTTTTTGCTTTCAGTTTGTTTTTATTTTTTGCAATAAGATTTTTTGGACCCCAGCATTCTTTTATTGGAGAGTGACACACTCCTCTTTTTCATGGGAATACTTTGTATTCTTAATCTTTGTCTGGCTGCTGCATTTATTTAGCTCCTGTTTTGCATGCATCCCTACGAAGAGCTGTTAGTTTTAGTAGTGTTATGTGCGTTCTCTCATTTTTGCTTGCTGTATCATGAAGAGTATTTTTGTTATAACATATCTTGTATGGTGCTTGTTGGGAGAAAAAAAAACTGCTTCTTAAAGTAGAATTTTTAATTGTGCAAGTAGAAGCTTGCATAGACTGTGGCTAGAACTTTTTCATATCATGCTAGATGTTATTTTAGTTTTAAAGCCATGTGGTTATTTATTAGCATGATTAGCCTCAAATAGCTGAGAGCTTTTAATGTGCCATTGAAAGAATCATGAGTTGTTCTTGTCATATTGAAGCATAAATTTGTGGTATTCTCTTTTGAATGTTTTATTTGGTTGACTTGGCGCATGCTCATACCATGTTTATGACCATGAACCAGTCACTAATAGGCTCTATGATAATTTAGTTTTTGAATTTGTGGTACCATTAATGCTTTGATTAATGATGTTTATGTCGCTATGCATGATTATGGCTCTTGTGCTCTCTTGATTTGTCGCTCCTAGTCTTTTGCTAGCCTCCACCTGTACTGAGTATGAGCTCTACTCGTGCATCCAACTCCCTTAAACCAAGTTTTCCTATTGTGTCCACCATAACTACCTGCATGTGGTATTTAAGTGCCACTCCAAGTAAATTGCTCATGTGTTACCTTTAAAACCTTCAAAATTACTCCTGCTTTGTGTTCTTGTTTTTGCTCATGAGGACGTAAATAGAGAATCTTTATCTCACTTGTTGATTGGATTTCACACCCTGGACTAGTGGCTTCATCCTCTTATCCAATTGATAGAAGAGCTGGCAGCGGGGTTCCCATCCCCAAATTAATGCACACAAAATCTCTTCACTATTTTTGCCCCTGATTTATCAGTCAAAACATAATTGTGTAAACAAAAGAGAAAGAGGGATGACCTTCTACACCAGTTGCATCCTTCATATGGGCGCCACTCTTGTGAAATCTAGTTGGCTTGTGACATACTGTATTTTCTGTTTACCATTCGTTGACATTAGCATACATCTCCCAAAATATAGACACTCCTCCACGGTATGTGATTGTTGGCAGGCACCCGAGGATTTGGTTAGCCATGGTTTGTGTAAGATGGATGGGAGGAGTGTCAAACTTTTAATACCTCTGTTTAATAAAATAAAAGCTCCAGTACATGAGTGATCCCTGCTTCCCTCTGTGAAGGGCCTTTCTTTTACTTTTATGTTCAGTCTCCATCTTATAACTTTATGCACAGTTGAGAGAGCATTTTTGCCATTCTAAGTTTTATGTGCATTTTTCCCAGAAACATTATTAATTGATTTGTGATGTCTTATTGCTTGTTCTCTAATTATTTGTTCTAGTCTTCCTCATGAACTTTGAAGGTGTACTGGCATTTATGTTTTGCCCCATTCTTAAGGAGTAGCAAAATAGCACTTTGCCATGCTTTCTCTATACTTGAAACAAACGTATATCTTTCTTTGCATTGTTATTCATGATCTTTTATTTGTGTTACTTCTCATGATCCAAGGTGATTGCTATGCTTTATTATTAAAGTTCTATATATCATGCTTATGTTTAAGTTCTATGATCTCAGCTTACAAATGCTTTTACATTATGATGATCAAGTTTTGTGTGGTAGCTGTCACCTCAGAAATTATTTTGTTTTATCGTTTACCTACTCGAGGACGAGTAGGAACTAAGCTTGGGGATGCTTGATACGTCTCCAACGTATCTATAATTTCGGATGTTCCATGTTGATATTATACCAATTGCTAAATGTTTTCTCCCTTCTTTATAGCATTTTTACACGTTTTCCGGGACTAACCTATTAACAAATGCCAAGTGCCAGTTCCCTATTTTCTGCTGTTTTTTATTTCAGAAATGTTGTTTTGGAATTATTCTCGGAATTGGACCCCACGAATCCCGAAGTTCCTATTTTCCCCGGAAGCATCCAGAAGTCCGAAGAAGAGTCGAAGACGGGCACCAGGGTGGGCTCACCATAGCCAGGCGCGACCCCACCCTAGGCCGCACCTGGGGGTGGTGAGGTCCCCCTGGTGGCCCACCGATGTTGCCTTTTCACCTATATAATCCCCCCGATGCAAAAACCTTAGGAGAATCGGCGAAATTCCACGAAACCTTCCGCTGCCGCCTTCATCGTCAACCCAGGTTTCGGGGGACAGATCTCTGTTCTGGCACCCTGCCGGGACGGGGAAGTGCCCCCGGAAGGCATCTCCATCGACTCCACCGCCATTTCCATCGCCGTTGCTGTCTCCTATGATTAGTAGGGAGTAGTTCTCCCCCGAGACCGAGGGCTCTACGGTAGCTATGTGGTTCATCTCTCTCTTCCATGGTGTGATCTATATGTGATTGTGAGCTTTGTAATCTAGTTGAATAAGTACATGTTACTCTTCATCTTGTGCTACTCAAGTGTTTTATTAATATGAACTTTGGAGTCACCTTGTCCCGCGGTGTGAAGGTGACATTGTGCACATCGTGTGTGTCTCCTCTATAAATTGTGGTGTTTTTCTAGTACCTTCTAGGGCTCTCAAGTTGACAGTGTGGGGCTAACTAAACATGGGAATGCTTACTTTAAGGAATGCTTTTTGCAGCCCTGCGCAATGATTAGTGTTCGTTATCCAACCGGAGAGGGTTAAGAGTAGCATAGTGAAGAGAAGATATTTAGTTATTCAATTATGTGATCATTGTTGAGAGTGTCCACTAGTGAAACTAGGATCCCTAGGCCTTGTTTCGAAGCATTGAAACACCGTTTTCCGCATGTTCTGCTACATGTTTGCTTGCTGCCATATTTATTTCAGATTGCTATTATTACTTATAACCATCCATATTACTCGCATTTCACTATATCTTCGCCCAACTAGTGCACCTATATACCTGACAAGTATATTGGGTGTGTTGGGGACACAAGAGAGTTCTTGTATGTTAATTGTAGGGTTGCTTGAGAGGGATATCTTTGACCTATACCTCCCTGAGTTCGATAAACCTTGGGTGATCCACTTAAGGGAAACTTGCTGTTGTTCTACAAACATCTGCACTTGGAGGCCCAAAACTGTCTACAAGAATAGAAGCATGCGTAGACATCAATGCCATAGAGCCAGTTCCCTGTTTTCTGTTGTTTTTAGGTTTAGAAAAGTTGTTCGGGAAATATTCTCGGAATTGGACGAAACAAAACCCAGAAGTCTTAGAAAGTCACAGTGTACACGTAGTCCGGAAGAGACCGGAGGAGGGCCTCAGGGGCCCCACACCATGAGTCGGCGTGCCCCTCTAGCCGCGCCCAGGGTGGTGTGGCCCCCTGGATGCCCACCAATGTTGTCCTCTCGCCTATTTATACCTTTCGGAGGGTTACCCCTAAAGATACCAGCCTTTTCCACGAAAAACATCCGTAGTCGCCATCATCATCACCCCTAGGTCGGGAGGGTTCTGGAGCTCTCCTCGGCACCCTGTCGGGAGCGGGAATCATCACTGGAGGCCTCTTCGTCATCATGCTTGCCTCCGGAGTGATGCATGAGTAGTTCATGCCTGGACTACGGGTCCATAGCAGTAGCTAGATGGTTGTTCTATCCTCTTTATGCCTCATGTTTAGATCTTGTGAGCTGCCTAACATGATCAAGATAATCTTATTGTAATGCTACATGTTGTGTTTGCTGGGATCTGATGAATATTGAATGCTATGTCCAATGATTATCAATCTATCATGTTCTTTTAATGTGTATGTTATTTATGATCTTGCATTCTCTCCGTTACTAGTAGATGCTCTACCAAGTTGATGCTTGTAACTCCAAGAGGGAGTATTTATGCTCGATAGTGGGTTCATGCCTCCCTTTCACTCTCGAATGACAGAAACATAACGGGTGGGGGATGTGTTGTTGCCATTAGGGAGAAAACAACAATGCTTTGTCTAAGGATGGTTTTATTGTTTACATTACACACTTTGCTTAATGAAATTATCTATTGATTTCAAATTAATACCCAAAGTTTGCTCGGATGACACTGTGAGGGTGGATTATTAGTTATAGATGCAGTCGGATGACGGTCTATGTATCTTGTTGTAATGCCCGCATGAATCACATAGAAATCATCATGTCATGCATATGCACTATGGTGTATCCTTTATATCTGTCAATTGCCTAGCTGTAATTTGTTTAGCCATCTTGTTATCTATCCGTTTTGGAGAGACACCTCTAGTGAACTGTGGAACCCAGTCCGTTTCTTTATACTGATATACAACCACTTCAACCACTATTTTCCTACTGCAATTATTGTTCTCTTTCATCTACTGCAAACAAATATTATTTTCCACGCGGTACATCTAATCCTTTGTTTCAGCAAAACCGGTGAGATTGACAACCTCACTGCTTCGTTGGGGCATATTAATTTGATTCTGTTGTGTGGATTCCATGTTGCTCCTAAACCGGTAGTGCGCTTTGCCAACATCAGCTGCATCAACCTTGGGAACAGATTTCTTTCTCCTACTGGTCGATTCAACCTTGGGTTCTTTCTGAGGGAAACTTGCTACTGTGCTCTTCCTACCTTCCTCTGGGGTCTCCCAACGAACGTGTGTTACGCGCCATCACCTGGCTGCCTATACAAAGCCAGGTATGAAAAATAGAACATACTACAATCTAGAGACACACACCACCCTTTGCAGCGGATCTAATCTATGTGTCGTAATCCCCTTGTAGCCATTATGAACTCGCCCGAATAACATCAGACAAGCAAGAGTGGAGGTTTTACCTCCACGAGGGCTGTGAACCTAGGTAAATCTTCCCCTTTATCCTTGTTAGTTGAGTTGTCCACCAGCCACATCTTACTATACGAAACCCTAACACCTCAAGCATGGTTTTTGTCGAGGTACCCCATGACACCGTGCTTGTTCCAAAAGAATACATCTATTAACCAGAATTTGTGTGTTTGCAGGTCGTATGAAGTTGTTGGCACATATAAGTTCTATAAGGAAAGAAGATAATTTGTGGTTGTGGTAGTCTCAACTACGAGAATACTTTGAGTTGTCAAAAACGTGGTTGTCAACGTTCTTGAACTTTCAAACAGAATGATCACCGAGCATTTTTTTACAGCAAATGATCGCCGAGCTTGTTTCGGTTACATTCTCTAGATTAACGGTGAACAATCTTACATCATTTTAAGGCACCACATGAAAATCCGGAAATTATGAAATAAATAAGTCAAAGTTTTATGTTCTTTTCATCCAAAAGCGACAAAGAAAACTTCAATACAAGTTTTAGTATGATTAGGAATTTTAGGAACCATCCAACCAAGCTAATCCAATGGTTGATAAATAGAATGTTGTAGAGCAACCCTTTACACTAACCATTCCAAGTACTCCATATGGCCCCATGACAAGACCTCAAATCGACGCCCTTCAGATCAAGGTGAAATCGCTCCTATTCTTACATGACTTTACACATTCGGTGAGTGGATTAATCACTCATGAAAATGCATTCGGCTTGCTTAGGTACCTACACCAGGGTGATCCCCAAGACGGCGCCCAAGAATCCCAAGAAGAAGATCAAGATGGTGGCCAAGAAGAAGGAGAAGAAAAGCCACCTAGGAAACCCGACCTAGACCGGCCCTCATGTAACATCCCAAGTATGAAAACTACCCCATAGAATGTTTTGTTTCTTGTTTAATTAAAGTATTGCATCATGGCATCATGTTTATTTTCCCTTGTTGCATTTGTTTCTTTTGTTTTGCATCTGTTCTTAATTGTTTTCACAATGAAACTCAAACAATTTCAAATGCTTTGTTTTCATACTTGCTCTGTTACAACCTTTTAAATACAAATCTCAAGTAAAAACAACCAAATTGTTTTCTTTTTATTCCATGTTGATCACTTGTTAAAATTGTGGGTTTTAGTCAAACAAATAATTTCCAAATCACCTTTACCCTATTACAATCCTTGTTTTCCATATTAATCAAATAATTCCCAAATTGCTTTCAAACTCAAAACTCAAGTTCAAGCAACACCAATTTCCAACTCATGAAAGCTAACAAACTGTTCTAATCATTTTAATCATTTTAATAATAGGGCTCACCCTATTAAACTTGTTGTTCTCAATCATTAACTCATTAATTTGCAAATATCCCAATTCAACCAAGTGTTTTTCAAACAGCACCCAAATGCAATTTATAAAATCAGCATTATAACCAAACCAATTGTTCTATTTTAATCATTGGGGTTCCCCTAATAAACATGTTGATTTTTAATAAAAAACCAAATAAGAAGCATTCTTTTAAATATTGACTTAAATTGCAAAACAGTAATTAAAAATTAATCTTCTGCAAAACCAAACTTAGCATTTGTTTTCTTCTAACCTAACTAGCTAACACTAATTTTTATAAAATTTCTATTAACCTAAAAAGCCTCCTTTTCTTCCATTTGGTTCTATGCAAAAAATAAAAATAAATAAGAACAAATAATTTAAAACCACAAGGGAGAGGGGCATGGCCCGTCCTTTTCTTTTCTCCCATAGCCTTTTCCTCCAGCCCACTTTCCCCAAGCCCACACAGCCCCTCTCTCTCTCTGTTTTTTTCTCCCTCCAGTCGTTGTCTTCCTGTACGGCATGGTCAAGATCAGACCACGTCGACTCGCATCGACACCACCACGGCCACGCTGCCTTCCATAAAGCCCCCCTCCTGCGTGCCCTAGCTAGCCCTACCCACTCCATCTCCCTCTTCCCATCTCATTCCGCCGCCGCCAGACCCACCTCGCCTCCCTGAACTTTTTCGGTGCCTACCGATCGTGGGCAGAGCTTGGTGCAGCTCGCGATCGTCTCCATCAACCTCCAGCCTTTCGGCCCTATCCTCGAAGGTATGCTCGAGTTGCTCCTTCGATCAACGCGTACTGGGTCGCCTCTAACCCACTGCTCCGCTCGCGGGCAAGCTCGTCCGAACGCGTTGCTGCAGCTCCAAGTTCCGGCGGCCGTCGACGTCCCCTTCCATCCACTCTACCGCAAGGCCAGCGACCGTGTCCGTTAGCTGCGCCTCCCCGTGCGGTACCACCACGTCCAAGGATCGGCGCCGTCAAGCACGGGGACGCCCACGCCATGCAATTCTTCCCGCCGGTCACCGCCCCGCCGCTACGCCCTCCTTCCGTGACGTCCGATCGTCTCCGTCGACTCCAAGCTGGCCTGCTGCGTCATTCAACGCTAAGGTGACTATCCCCAACCCCGTGGACATCATCCCTGTGCTCGCTCCTCTCGTGAATGCATGGATCCGTCGCCGCCCAGCCCGTCCGTCTCGCCGCCGGGACATCCATGCCGTTCGAGTGCATCTGCTGGTGCTGCACGGTTCAGTAGCGACGCCGTGTCTGTTGTGGTTTCAGATCGCGGTACACCCAGACCAGCTAGCCACCCAGTAGACCTACACCCGATCGGTAACCTGGAGGATGCAGAGCTCAACTCACCCCCGACGCCAAGAATCCGTCTTTCTGTTCTATCGCAAGCAGAAGCAGAAAACTGCATCTTGTTCTGTCCCAACATTCAGTAAACGCCCCGTGTTTACGTCTTCTTCCATCCACCTCGTAGTGTAACACAAAATCTGAAACAGCCTATTGGTACAGTTCCTTGCGCGCCCACTGCAGATCCCGGGGTCGAACCCCCGCAGAGGCAAAAGCCTCCTTTTTCCTTCTTTTACCGCGCTGACAACGGGGCCCCACCCGTCAGCCGCGCGCAGCGCCACGCTGGCTAGACCCCACAGATCAGTGACTGTGGCTAAACCACAGTGCTGTAAATAAAAGCTTAACACGATTCTATTTTTGTTTTTCCAAATTTCTTTTAAATAACAGATTTAAGCATCAAACTTTAAACATTAATAACTTTAAATCTATAAGTCCAATTCATAAAAGTTGTATATGTTTAAATTTTATTGTCTATCCAATTATTCCAAATGTGTACTGTTTTGAATTTTCAAAATACATTTAAAAATTCAAATTTGAATAATTCAAATGCAAATTGCTAAATTCAATAAATAATTCATACTAATTCCAAATAATGCCAATAAAATATGTTTTCCATACCATTTTAAATAACCTATTCAAATATAATTTTTGTTTCCTGTTTTGAATAATTTAATTTGCCTAAATAATTTAATCCTTGTTTAATTCAATTAAATTTGATAAAATCATAACTTGCTCAAAATAAAATATTTTTAAACATGCAAAATATGTTTTCAAACCACCAAAGTGTGAACTTTGCAAATGTGAATTTGAATTTATGTTTTGAACAAATAAAATTCAATAATATTCAAACTTGCTTAAAATTCAATTAAAACTTGTTTAATATTGTTTAATTCATAATAAATTCATCCTAATCCAAATTTCAATATTTGAAACATGTAATCCAACTAAAATTTGATGTTCTTTTTAAATATAAATTTTGTTAATGGTTTTGCACACTTTAACTTGATGAAAACAACAGTTGCTTGTGTGGCAAGTTTAAGTAACCACATTTTCCAAACTTAACCAATGATTTCCAAAACTTGTTCCAATCCTTTTTCACTTGCATCTATCATTGTTAATTGTTGTTATTTTGTTGTTATCATCATGCATGCATCATGCTAACAACTCTCACATAATAATTAATTGTAAATCATTTGTTTCCACTTATTACAATGGATCTTTTCCATATGCAATCCAATTGCATATGGGTCCAATTAAATTGTGTTATCTTGTCAAGTAGTTTATTTTGATGCATCTATTAACATGACATGCATCATCCCATGTTTGTGCACCTATGCCATGATATTGATTGTTTATCTTTCTGCATTGTTTGTTTGCTTCTTCTCGGATACACGACGACGTTGAGACCGACGATACTTACGACACCCCTTCTAAGGAGTTAGCTCAGTACCAGGCTACTGGGTTTGCAGGCAAGTTATCACTCACATGAACCACTGTGTTCCTTTCAACATTGATTACCGATACTTTCCGTTGTTCTTTTCTGCTAGCCTTAGTAGTAGTTGTTTCTGTTACGAACCCATCACATGAATCCCTTAACCTTGAGATTGCCTCACCTCCACTCCTATCACCCTTTGGTTGAGCCAGTGTCTTACTAGCATGCTTAGGTTGTTTTGCTCGAGTCTGTTACCCGTTACTTTCTGTTACTACTTCTTTATGTTCTGGGGGCTCGATGTTTAATCAATCAATCATGCTAATGTTACTATTAATAATAAATTTGATGATAAGGCACCGGCAGGAGGCCCTGTGTGGTTTTGAGGCCTGCTAGTGTCGACCCTAATAGGAAAAGGGTCTTGTCTACTGATCCATGATGAGCGCACTACCCGCATGTGGGAAGCGAGTATGGGCGCCCCCCTCAACTTGACCTGATTCGCATCTCGTCCAAATCGCCTCATTTAGTTCGTGTTTTCCATTTGCCGCATGCATGTTTTTGCGAGCCCAGCGCAGGGTGGAACTTTTGTAGTCGGCATATAGGGGGACACGTTCTTAGAGTGCTATGAGGGTCCATTTTCTTCTGGGCTCGATTAGCCGTGCGCCCAAGGTGCTTTGGGCTTGATGCGAAGAATGGTTGGTTGTGTTGAGTGCCCCGCTTGGTGGGGTGATCTCCCATCTGGCGGGCCATTCATACGTGTACGGCCAAATTGGTGCAACCCTGCAGGGATAATCTTCTCGAGAAGCCGTGTTTTCCGCGGTTATGGATTACTTGGTGAAAGTACTGGCTAACAAGTACTCAGGACAACTTCAACATAATGATTAACCATGTTACACCCCATGATTAATAACTTGACTAGTAATAGGCTTATTGACACAATAATTTGAACCATCATTATTATCACTGTGTGAGTTATCCTCGGATTGCTTCTTTAGATAAGGGGCGAGATCCAGGATGGGTTTGTTTGAAGTTATCTTTCGGTTGGTTACAATCCTCGATCTTATCTCCTTTCTGTTAGCCGAAAGTGGTAGAATCTCTGTAGTTGGTTAGCGCAGCCAGTTGCAGCATCTTTTATATCCCCTTTCTTCCGTTGAACCCAAGGCATCTGTGCTTGGTGTTGACGGGTTACACTTTGGTGAACTGTGAGTCTTGCTTGCCAGTACGTTTATGTACTGACCCCTTTGGGGCTGTGGTTTCCGCAGACCGACGTTTCCGAAGATCTACATGGTTGCTACTACGTGGAGTGTGACGAGACTGCTGACGAGTAGATAGCGGACCCGGGCAGGATCCGAGACTTCGTGGATGGGCTCCGTCTGTTTGTTCCCGGCCTATTAGGCCTATTTGGTTCTTGTCTGTACTCAGACATGTTGAATGCTTCCGCTGTATGGTAATGATGTATTGTTGGGACATGTGTCCTCTGAATGATTGTATTTGCTATCTCTGCTCTAATGAGAGCCATTTGCAAGTATTTCAATCTTTTGTGTCGTAGAGATCTGTTGTGATATCAGTTGTTCAACGCCGTTGACGTACCATGTGTGTATGGTTGAAGTACGTCGACGGAAGTGCCGTCGATCTCTAGTGGATAGTTTACATCGACGATGGAATAGCAGGGCTTGTGTTGTCGCGCATAAGCGCAGGCCTACCAGGAAGCTGGGACGTGGGAGCAGTTATGCCCCATAATCCAAGCATTTGCTATCCAGTTCGTACGGTGAGTATCCCCTAGAAATCAGGGTGCGACAAATGGTATCAGAGCCTGTCTGCCTGTAGGATCCCTTTTTACTGGTCGCAGTTGAGTCTAGAAACTATTTTGTAGCTATATAGGAAAAATGAAACGTGAGAGTAGGAACTCTGTTCTTTTTCTTCTTTTCCCCACCCTCCCTCCCTTTTCTGGTAAGGAAGTGCAACGTTGATTTTTCCCTTCTCATCTAAACTTTCAAGTTAGGATTTCACGTGTTTTGGGTTCTCCGTAGTACCTCAGGAGTTTTGTGCTCGTTTTCCCCGGTGTTGCTTCGTTATCCTGTTCTTCTAAAGAACATTTCGTCCGTTGAAATCTTATTGTTCTTTCCACTTCAATTCTTCTACCGGCGTCTAATCAAAGTTTTCCCTGTTCATCTACTAAACTCTATCCCAGCTAAAAGTGTTGTTTGATACCGGAGCATCACATTCCTTTGTGTCAAAGATCCTTTCCACAACATACAACCTAATTCTGGTTACACTAAGCAATCAAATCACTGTTCACTCATGTTGACTTCCAAGTTCAGTCACAGAAATCAAATCCTAATGGGAGGCCACATATTCCTCGTTTCTCTCATGTTGCTGATTCTGACATTGAGCTCATTCTTAGTTTTGGGTTGATGTCAATAACCCTGTTCAACCATTCTAGCCAGATAGTCTATTCTCCAAATGAATCAAATTCTATCCAGCTATACACCCTCCATACAAAAATCCCTTCCTCTATTTGAAAATGTTCCGGTGGTTTCCAAATTCCCTGACGTCTACCCAAGAAGTTTCCGGACCTTTTCTTTTCTCAGTAGGAATCTCGGGGCGCGATTCCTTCAAGGGGGGCGTTTTGTAACATCCCAAGTATGAAAACTACCCCATAGAATGTTTTGTTTCTTGTTTAATTAAAGTATTGCATCATGGCATCATGTTTATTTTCCCTTGTTGCATTTGTTTCTTTTGTTTTGCATCTGTTCTTAATTGTTTTCACAATGAAACTCAAACAATTTCAAATGCTTTGTTTTCATACTTGCTCTGTTACAACCTTTTAAATACAAATCTCAAGTAAAAACAACCAAATTGTTTTCTTTTTATTCCATGTTGATCACTTGTTAAAATTGTGGGTTTTAGTCAAACAAATAATTTCCAAATCACCTTTACCCTATTACAATCCTTGTTTTCCATATTAATCAAATAATTCCCAAATTGCTTTCAAACTCAAAACTCAAGTTCAAGCAACACCAATTTCCAACTCATGAAAGCTAACAAACTGTTCTAATCATTTTAATAATAGGGCTCACCCTATTAAACTTGTTGTTCTCAATCATTAACTCATTAATTTGCAAATATCCCAATTCAACCAAGTGTTTTCCAAACAGCACCCAAATGCAATTTATAAAATCAGCATTATAACCAAACCAATTGTTCTATTTTAATCATTGGGGTTCCCCTAATAAACATGTTGTTTTTTAATAAAAAACCAAATAAGAAGCATTCTTTTAAATATTGACTTAAATTGCAAAATAGTAATTAAAAATTAATCTTCTGCAAAACCAAACTTAGCATTTGTTTTCTTCTAACCTAACTAGCTAACACTAATTTTTATAAAATTTCTATTAACCTAAAAAGCCTCCTTTTCTTCCATTTGGTTCTATGCAAAAAATAAAAATAAATAAGAACAAATAATTTAAAACCACAAGGGAGAGGGGCATGGCCCATCCTTTTCTTTTCTCTCATAGCCTTTTCCTCCAGCCCACTTTCCCCAAGCCCACACAGCCCCTCTCTCTCTGTTTTTTTCTCCCTCCTGTCGTTGTCTTCCTGTACGGCATGGTCAAGATCAGACCACGTCGACTCGCATCGACACCACCACGGCCACGCTGCCTTCCATAAAGCCCCCCTCCTGCGTGCCCTAGCTAGCCCTACCCACTCCATCTCCCTCTTCCCATCTCATTCCGCCGCCGCCAGACCCACCTCGCCTCCCTGAACTTTTCCGGTGCCTACCGATCGTGGGCAGAGCTTGGTGCAGCTCGCGATCGTCTCCATCAACCTCCAGCCTTTCGGCCCTATCCTCGAAGGTATGCTCGAGTTGCTCCTTCGATCAACGCGTACTGGGTCGCCTCTAACCCACTGCTCCGCTCGCGGGCAAGCTCGTCCGAACGCGTTGCTGCAGCTCCAAGTTCCGGCGGCCGTCGACGTCCCCTTCCATCCACTCTACCGCAAGGCCAGCGACCGTGTCCGTTAGCTGCGCCTCCCCGTGCGGTACCACCACGTCCAAGGATCGGCGCCGTCAAGCACGGGGACGCCCACGCCATGCAATTCTTCCCGCCGGTCACCGCCCCGCCGCTACGCCCTCCTTCCGCGACGTCCGATCGTCTCCGTCGACTCCAAGCTGGCCTGCTGCGTCATTCAACGCTAAGGTGACTATCCCCAACCCCGTGGACATCATCCCTGTGCTCGCTCCTCTCGTGAATGCATGGATCCGTCGCCGCCCAGCCCGTCCGTCTCGCCGCCGGGACATCCATGCCGTTCGAGTGCATCTGCTGGTGCTGCACGGTTCAGTAGCGACGCCGTGTCTGTTGTGGTTTCAGATCGCGGTACACCCAGACCAGCTAGCCACCCAGTAGACCTACACCCGATCGGTAACCTGGAGGATGCAGATCCCAACTCACCCCCGACGCCAAGAATCCGTCTTTCTGTTCTATCGCAAGCTGAAGCAGAAAACTGCATCTTGTTCTGTCCCAACATTCAGTAAACGCCCCGTGTTTACGTCTTCTTCCATCCACCTCGTAGTGTAACACAAAATCTGAAACAGCCTATTGGTACAGTTCCTTGCGCGCCCACTGCAGATCCCGGGGTCGAACCCCCGCAGAGGCAAAAGCCTCCTTTTTCCTTCTTTTACCGCGCTGACAATGGGGCCCCACCCGTCAGCCGCGCGCAGCGCCACGCTGGCTAGACCCCACAGATCAGTGACTGTGGCTAAACCACAGTGCTGTAAATAAAAGCTTAACACGATTTTGTTTTTGTTTTTCCAAATTTCTTTTAAATAACAGATTTAAGCATCAAACTTTAAACATTAATAACTTTAAATCTATAAGTCCAATTCATAAAAGTTGTATATGTTTATTGCTCCAAATTTTATTGTCTATCCAATTATTCCAAATGTGTACTGTTTTGAATTTTCAAAATACATTTAAAAATTCAAATTTGAATAATTCAAATGCAAATTGCTAAATTCAATAAATAATTCATACTAATTCCAAATAATGCCAATAAAATATGTTTTCCATACCATTTTAAATAACCTATTCAAATATAATTTTTGTTTCCTGTTTTGAATAATTTAATTTGCCTAAATAATTTAATCCTTGTTTAATTCAATTAAATTTGATAAAATCATAACTTGCTCAAAATAAAATATTTTTAAACATGCAAAATATGTTTTCAAACCACCAAAGTGTGAACTTTGCAAATGTGAATTTGAATTTATGTTTTGAACAAATAAAATTCAATAATATTCAAACTTGCTTAAAATTCAATTAAAACTTGTTTAATATTGTTTAATTCATAATAAATTCATCCTAATCCAAATTTCAATATTTGAAACATGTAATCCAACTAAAATTTGATGTTCTTTTTAAATATAAATTTTGTTAATGGTTTTGCACACTTTAACTTGATGAAAACAACAGTTGCTTGTGTGGCAAGTTTAAGTAACCACATTTTCCAAACTTAACTAATGATTTCCAAAACTTGTTCCAATCCTTTTTCACTTGCATCTATCATTGTTAATTGTTGTTATTTTGTTGTTATCATCATGCATGCATCATGCTAACAACTCTCACATAATAATTAATTGTAAATCATTTGTTTCCACTTATTACAATGGATCTTTTCCATATGCAATCCAATTGCATATGGGTCCAATTAAATTGTGTTATCTTGTCAAGTAGTTTATTTTGATGCATCTATTAACATGACATGCATCATCCCATGTTTGTGCACCTATGCCATGATATTGATTGTTTATCTTTCTGCATTGTTTGTTTGCTTCTTCTCGGATACACGACGACGTTGAGACAGACGATACTTACGACACCCCTTCTAAGGAGTTAGCTCAGTACCAGGCTACTGGGTTTGCAGGCAAGTTATCACTCACATGAACCACTGTGTTCCTTTCAACATTGATTACCGATACTTTCCGTTGTTCTTTTCTGCTAGCCTTAGTAGTAGTTGTTTCTGTTACGAACCCATCACATGAATCCCTTAACCTTGAGATTGCCTCACCTCCACTCCTATCACCCTTTGGTTGAGCCAGTGTCTTACTAGCATGCTTAGGTTGTTTTGCTCGAGTCTGTTACCCGTTACTTTCTGTTACTACTTCTTTATGTTCTGGGGGCTCGATGTTTAATCAATCAATCATGCTAATGTTACTATTAATAATAAATTTGATGATAAGGCACCGGCAGGAGGCCCTGTGTGGTTTTGAGGCCTGCTAGTGTCGACCCTAATAGGAAAAGGGTCTTGTCTACTGATCCATGATGAGTGCACTACCCGCATGTGGGAAGCGAGTATGGGCGCCCCCCTCAACTTGACCTGATTCGCATCTCGTCCAAATCGCCTCATTTAGTTCGTGTTTTACATTTGCCGCATGCATGTTTTTGCGAGCCCAGCGCAGGGTGGAACTTTTGTAGTCGGCATATAGGGGGACACGTTCTTAGAGTGCTATGAGGGTCCATTTTCTTCTGGGCTCGATTAGCCGTGCGCCCAAGGTGCTTTGGGCTTGATGCGAAGAATGGTTGGTTGTGTTGAGTGCCCCGCTTGGTGGGGTGATCTCCCATCTGGCGGGCCATTCATACGTGTACGGCCAAATTGGTGCAACCCTGCAGGGATAATCTTCTCGAGAAGCCGTGTTTTCCGCGGTTATGGATTACTTGGTGAAAGTACTGGCTAACAAGTACTCAGGACAACTTCAACATAATGATTAACCATGTTACACCCCATGATTAATAACTTGACTAGTAATAGGCTTATTGACACAATAATTTGAACCATCATTATTATCACTGTGTGAGTTATCCTCGGATTGCTTCTTTAGATAAGGGGCGAGATCCAGGATGGGTTTGTTTGAAGTTATCTTTCGGTTGGTTACAATCCTCGATCTTATCTCCTTTCTGTTAGCCGAAAGTGGTAGAATCTCTGTAGTTGGTTAGCGCAGCCAGTTGCAGCATCTTTTATATCCCCTTTCTTCCGTTGAACCCAAGGCATCTGTGCTTGGTGTTGACGGGTTACACTTTGGTGAACTGTGAGTCTTGCTTGCCAGTACGTTTATGTACTGACCCCTTTGGGGCTGTGGTTTCCGCAGACCGACGTTTCCGAAGATCTACATGGTTGCTACTACGTGGAGTGTGACGAGACTGCTGACGAGTAGATAGCGGACCCGGGCAGGATCCGAGACTTCGTGGATGGGCTCCGTCTGTTTGTTCCCGGCCTCTTAGGCCTATTTGGTTCTTGTCTGTACTCAGACATGTTGAATGCTTCCGCTGTATGGTAATGATGTATTGTTGGGACATGTGTCCTCTGAATGATTGTATTTGCTATCTCTGCTCTAATGAGAGCCATTTGCAAGTATTTCAATCTTTTGTGTCGTAGAGATCTGTTGTGATATCAGTTGTTCAACGCCGTTGACGTACCATGTGTGTATGGTTGAAGTACGTCGACGGAAGTGCCGTCGATCTCTAGTGGATAGTTTACATCGACGATGGAATAGCAGGGCTTGTGTTGTCGCGCATAAGCGCAGGCCTACCAGGAAGCTGGGACGTGGGAGCAGTTATGCCCCATAATCCAAGCATCTGCTATCCAGTTCGTACGGTGAGTATCCCCTAGAAATCAGGGTGCGACACCTCAGGCCGGCCTCCAGACCCCCAAGCCGGCTCGCTCGGCTGCCTACCGGGCCTCAAGCTCGACCTAGGACAACTCCCATACGCCCTCTAGGACGGCCGGATCGGCTTCCTACCCGGCCTCTAGTACGGCCTAGGCCGGCACCCCTGCGCTCGCCAGGACGGCTTCTTTGTGTGCCTGCCCAGCCTCCAGCCCGGCCTAGGACGGCTAACCTGCGACTCGCAGGCCGGTTCTCTCTACCACTCGCTCGTCCTCCAGCTAGCAAGGCCTGCCAACCCGCGTGAAAAGGGAATATTCCAGTCTTTGATCCCCACCTACCCCTTGTTTCCCCTTAGACTATAAATAGACCCCTGTGGTTCAGACCTAGGGTTAGAAATGATATGAACTGAGACTTGAGCTTGTTGCTCCCTAGATCTTTCCTGTGAGGAATCTACCAAGGATACTCCACATAGGTATCTATTGGACCATATCAAGGCCCCTCCTTATGTGAAGTCTCTTGATTGGGTGATTCTACCTCATGGTCTCTCTCCCTCTTGATTCTACCTAGATTTTGCCGATCTCTTGGAAGGTGATTCCACACAGCGGTCTCTCCTCTTCCGATTCTATTGGTCCGTTTGGTCCGCTGATGAGAGAAATGATTCATTAAAAGCTTGGTAAGTTTGTGGTTATGATCTAACGCTATCTCCCAAGTTATCGCGTGTGATTTGCGTGCGTTCTTCGTGTTCATCTTTCGTTCTTCGTCTTCCTTTTTTTTCGTCTCAGATCCGTGAAGATCAGGCCGAACTCCGATGGTTCCCGCCAAGGGGCTACATCATATGGTATCAGAGCCCAAGTTTACATAGATTTGATTTTTCTTTCCACCCTTTTTTATCCCCCAATGTTTTCTTAATTTTTCCTAAAAACTAAAAATACCACCAACAATAGCCTCAAAGGGGATTTCGATCAAACTCTCGAATTGTTGAGTTTTTCGTAGTTTTGGTCCGCGGATTTGTTGCTTAAGACCATTTTCCATCCTTCTATTCAGCCAATTTTCTCAAATTTCTCCAAGAATTTCCATGATCTGAGAAAACAAATTCGAATTATTTGGGTTCCTCACGCCCAGGAAACCCATCCTAAGCACCCAGGCCGGCCTCCCAGGGCAATTTCCTGATTTTTATTTCTGGCCAGATTTTCCAAGTTGTTTTTCTTTGTCGTTGTTGCTCCGAATCAGTTGATTGAAATTTCCACGTGAAGCCCTCGACAATGTATACATCACCAAATCGACGGATCAACACGACATCGACAACGCTGGCCGCAACTCCTCGACCATTCATCACTGTAGGTATACCTTGAATCCGCTTCAACTAACCCAGCTTTTGCGTACCTTGCCTATTTGGACTAGCTCTTTTATATCACTTGGCATTGCACTATTGGCACCGAGAGTGCATTATTTTGGCACTTGTGAGAGCATAGGATCGAAATAGGTTTGGCATCTGTATCAAAAAAAAATACAAAAAGGAGAAAAATCAAAAAAAGAAGAAGAAAAAGATCATTGCCAAGTGTTGTCCCCTGTAGGAAAGATTAGCTTCACGTGCAGACTAAAGAGAGTGACCAGTTCCCCATTGGTGAAAATCTAGTTTCCTTTTCAATTTTGCAATTCGAGCTAGCGTCCTCCTTGCGGTTGTGTAACATTGAGCTTAGTCTTCGTTAGGAACATTTGGGCATCGCTCGTCCATTGTTCAATCTAACCCCCACTAATAATTTGTGTGCATGTGCTCCATTGTTTACATTTCTTACGAATTTGGTTCTTTTACACCTTTTCATTGCGATTCTTTTCTATGTTTTATTACAACTTTTTGTTGGATTTGGTTGTTTTCTCCTTCCACATTCCAAACCTTCGCACCATAAGTGTGTGTGTTTCGGAGGTGTTAGTCAGTGGATCGTACATAGAAGCCACCTTCTCTTTGGTGTTTCTTATCTTTCACCAAGATCCTCAAGGCTGAATACTATCATACGAAGATCACAAGGAGATTTACTAACCCCATTTTCTAGCACTCTACACTTGTGAGCACTCTTTTGTTGGATCATGTCTAGGGAAAATGATAATGAGGAGAGAGCGGGATACAATCCAAATGTCTATGTTCCAAGGTCTTTGCATTTTGCTTTGCAAATGGAGATGCGTCAAGAATTTGGTAAAGTGCAAGATACACTTGCTGCAATCCAAGAAAATCTTGCTCCACTTGGACGTTGTCGTCATCGATACTCTTCCTCCTCAAGCACAAGACCAATTGGATCCTCTTCACGGTCAAGCTCTCGACAGAAGGCTCCCGCCACCATAATGGGGATTATTAACCAATGAATGATCACCGAGCTCACATTAATGGACATCTTGATGTAAGAAACAATGAGGAAAACATCAGTCCTCTCCATAATAATCAAGACCGTCATGCTCGTCAAGAGAAACATGTGCCCAAACACCATGAAGGTCGTAACCCCTCTCCACGCCAAAACAATGGCAATGATCAAGGCCAACCAAGGTGGGAAGAGCGAGCCCCTTCCCGTGAAAGAGCTAATGACAGCCGCGACCATCCATGCCACAACCACAATGGCCGACAAGGTTCAAACAACGTCAATGGTCAACCACATGTTCATGAAGTGTAGCGAGAATGCCCAATACCACACATTGATGAAGCCGACCGTGAGCGCCAATGTTGCCATCATGATGAATCTAGAGCAATTGAGAACCGAGAATCTCACATCAATCACAACCGACGTCACCATGAAAGAAGTCAAGATAGTGTGCATCAACACCACCAATAGCACAATTAAGAAGAAATTTTAGGAAAGATCAAGTTCTTCATGCCCAAGTTTGCAAGAACCAATGACCCCAAGGCATATATCTCATGGTCTCTCAAGGTTGATAAGATATTCTGCTTGTAGAACTACCCCCAATGAGAAGATTGTAGCAATGGCCTCCCTTGAGTTTGAAGAATATGCACTTCTTGGGTGGGAGAAATTGCAAATCTCACGAGAAATCAATGAGGAAACACCTATTGCAACTTGGGAAGAAATGAAGAATGAGATGCATCCTTGTTTTGTTCCACCACAATATACACGTGACCTCTACAGAAAGCTTAAAAGAGTTGAGACAAGGAATGTGCATCGTGGCAATGTTCAAGATATCGCTTGTCGGGAACTTATCGGTCGACCACCGATAAGTGGTAAATCGACCGATTTATCGGAATATCGGTTGAAATATCGGAATATCGGCCGAAATATCGGAATATCGGCCGAAATATCGGCCAATTTATCTTATCGGCTAGACACTGATAAGCGATAAATCAGCCGATTTATCGGAATATCGGCCGATATTTTGAACAGAGTCGTGGATGAGTACTATAAGGAAATGGAGACCTCAATGATGAGTGCCAAAATGGATGAGTCGGAGGAACAAACTATGGGTCGCTCCATGAATGGACTCAATTACCCCATCAAGAAAATCACGGAGTCCCAACATTACTGATCTGTTGTGGAGCTAGTGCATAAAGCAACCAAGGCGGAATGCCAAGTGATTGAGGATATCAAGTATAACAAGGTCAAGGCCTACTTCAATGACAAGCAAGCATCCTCTTTGCAACAAGAGCCACAAAAACCTCCGTCAAGCAACCTGAGAACTCCAACAAGGCAAAACAATTCTTCCAATGGACCTTAACAATCAAGTGCAAAGAAGCCATAGCAATCTAATGTGTCCTCCCAAGGTTCAACCACCAAGTCAAGTGGAATCCTATGCTTCAAGTATGGAGGTAAAGGACAAATATCCTTTGAGTGTGCGAACACAAGGATAATGATAGTGATTGATAAAGGAGAGTATGAATCCATGAGTGAAGGAGAATATGAAGCTTTGACAAAAGTGGGTCAACAACCCAAATTTTATGAAGAAAAGGGAGTAATATTTTGTGACGGAGACAAGCGTCCCTTACTTGTTGTGTCTCGCATATTTACCACCTCTCTTAATGCCGGGGAAGACCAAATATGCAACTTGTTCCAAACAAGATCTAGCATGTAAGGAAAATCAATCAAGTTCATAATTGATGGGGGAAGATGTATCAATCTTGCAAGTGAAGAAATGTGTGACAAACTCAACTTAACAAGAAAAGAGCATCCTCAACCATATGAAGTCCAATGGCTAAGTGATAATGGAAGTGTCAATATCAAACATCAAGTGGATGTCTCTTTCTCGATTGGACCTTATAAAGACACGGTTCTATGTGATGTGGTTCCCATGCCGGTTGCCAGCTACTACTTGGACGCACATGGCAATATGATAAAGGTGCAATGCATGATGCAAGGAACAACTATTGTGTGCTTTCCCCAATGACACCAAGTCAAGTGCTTGCCGACAATGCCGCAACAATTGCTCGAAAGGAACGAGAGAGTGCATCTAGTGCTATGAGTGGTGAGAGAGAGATCCATCATCACATGAGCGAGATTCAAAAGCCAAAACTGAGTGGAAAATGCATGAGTGTTAAAAAAGGCTTAGCCTTGATTTCCATCAAAAGTAAGATGAAAGTTGAGAGCAAAATCGTTTTTGTGCTTATTGACACTAATGGCTTACCAACTCTCTCTCCATCTTTGTTGTGTCTTTTTGCAGAAATTTTGTGACCCCGTCAATCACCTCTCTTCACAAAAGAACGTTGCCCTCCGTGAAATCTAACATTGAAAACACAACAACAGAATAAACAAGCATGCTAACAAACATACAAACAAATGAAGAAAACATACAAAACAACAAACAAAGCAAAGGAAAACATGTGAAAACATTTAGTTTCAATGCACAAAATAAAATAAGTATTTGTAGTTAGAGTTTTCCATTTGGGACTAAGGATTGGTCTTTGATCAAGAAGATCACACAATGGTCTAATCTATTTTTGTCTTGTTTTCTTCAAGTCCTGTTTTGCCTCCTTGAGCTGCTTCTGAGATTAAGTCTTCAATGGCCTTGCTTGTAGTCTTTCTTAGTGAGTCTAGGGACTTGGTCATATTGAATAATAGAGGTAGTAGGTATTATTAGAGTTCCTTAAGAAAGGACTTGTAAAAATCTTCTCTTCTTCTTCATCTTCTGGTCTTGAGTGGAAGTTGGCTTCTTGTTGAAATTGTTCTTCTTGATGAAGTCTTGGTAAAAAGCTTCCATCTCACTTTAGAAACTAATTCTAAGTCTTGGAAAACTTGAAAACAAATTCTAAGTATTGGAAAACAAATTCTAAGTATTCACATTACTGGTCTTGAAAATCTTCAGGCACCTTTGTAGTTTCCTCCTTGGTGTGGTGTCTTCGTTGAATCTTCTAACACTTGTTGGTTTTGGTACAACAAGGGCTGGTCTTCATCTAACTTAGCCATAGCACAAAGTCTAAGAGAACAGAAAAGAAAGGGGAGAAAAGATTTAGAGAAAAAGAGAAAGATGTGGCCAGTCTTCTTGTCTTCTTGATTTTCTTCTAAGTGCTTCTTCTTGGAAATGTTTCTAAAGTTTGTCTTCTTGATAAAGTACTTCTTTGTCCTTCTAGCTTCATGTTGAAATTCTTGAGATGGCTAAGTTCTTCCTAGGCATTATGTTGAAATTCCCAAGTTGATAAATGGGGCACTCTCATTGCACTTCATGAATTTTTCACAAAACCAGACTTGGTGATTTTCAACTAGGAGGGTCAACTAGAAAAAATGACTTATAAATATTCTAAGGGCTTTGGTTTTGGTCTCTCTGGTCTAAGGTTAGTCCTTAGCACAAATTTGCTAGAGAAAACATATTGAAAATAATTACAAAAAATAAACTAAGTCAGAAATAGTCAAATGAGCATATAACAACCAAAACCATTTTAACTTAGCCAAAAAGTATTTTGGGCGCAAGGGATTGTTAGTACACGGCCTAGGGTTTACAAAAATATTTTATTTACAAAATTTGAATTTATAGAATTTAAACTATGCCAAAAATCATCAAACAAGCATATTTGATATTGAACAAATTTTAATTAGTCAATTTTTAATTTGAACATTGCTAAAAGATTCTACGTGGTGTGCTGATTTCAAAAGTCCAATTTTGCTAAATTTGGATCTACGGTTAAAAAGTTATGATGATTCTAATATCCAGGGGTGTTTTTGCAATTCTGCCAAAATAGATCTACCGGAAAAACAATTCAAATACAGGCTGGTACGCGTGGCAGCTCCTGGTTGGCTGGTCCTGCTGACGAGGCGCTGACGAGGCGCTGACGGGGCTCGGCTGACGTGGATAAGTGAAACGATCGGGATCACTGGTTCCACATCCAATAGTGGGGAACGTACCGCTTCGTGATATAATCCTGGACGTTTAGATGGGATCCGACGGTTGTGGATAGAAAAGCTCACCGGGGGTCGTCTAACTCACCGGAGATGGAGGGCGCGGTGGTGCTCCGGCGTCCCGCGGTACGGAAGTCGATGGAAGCGGCGTTCTGGTAGCTCTCCGCCTTGAATAAGACGATGACGAGGCGTGGTGCAGCGCGGGGGACACGATGGCGTGGTAAGGGCCGTCGATCCCTTCCTAGCCCCGTGTCAGGGGCGGACGGAGCTGCGTGGTCGCCGGCGAGCTCCGGATGTGGACGGCGTGGATGACACGCTGCACAATAAAATCGCCAGGAGGCATTAGATAGTGCGCACGGTTGCGGGGAACAAGATGGTGGCCACGAAGAGGTACGATGGCAGCTCACCGTGCCGAAAAAGGAAGGAGATGGCGGCTTCATGGAGGAGTTCCGGCGAGAAATTTTGACGGCGTGGCCGCGTTTTAGGCTAGGATTTTCGAGGGGAAAAAGAGAGGAGGGTAGGGGATTTATAGGGGCGTCGGGGTTAGGAGTCTGCATCAAACACGCGGAGAGAAAATCGAAGATTCGAATCAATCCCGTCCGGGATTCGTTTCTTGGACCGGAGGAAGAAGGAGGGTGACGTCACTGCGTGCGTCATGTTTGCGTCGTGGCGGGTCCCAGCTGTCAGCGGCCCGCTTCTTTTTTGTCTCTTGACACGAGATGGTTCGGTGGGCTGGTTTCCTGGGCCAGTTGGCTCGGTGCGCGGCTGGGCTTCGGGGCCGAGAAAAGGGAGCAGGGGTGAGAGAGAGAAATGGGCTGGGCCCGTGCGGCTGGCTGCGCGCATTTTTTTTTCTGCCTTCTTTTTACTTTTACTTTTTCCTCTTTTATTCTATTAATCATAACTTTTGATTTATTATTCCAAATGACCTCAAATTTGTTTCTAAATTTTTGTAAGAACAAACCCTTTCAAATGGAAGCATTTAGGTGTTGTTTTAACACGCTTAAAATAAATATATTTTCAAAATATGATTAACCTACTAATAGCTATTTAATATCATTTTAAAATAGGAAAATAGCTAAATAATGTTTATAGCCAAATAATATTGAGTGAACTGTACATTTGAAAATATTGTTTCCCATAGTCATTAAACTTATTTATTTTTTATAAACAAAATACTTCATGAAAACACTTTATTAATCCCATAATGGAAGGATGAATCATTATTGTTGATTAGAAGTTGAAAACAAACATTTGGAAAACATATTGTTAAGAACCATTTTATATTTTTAAGTTTTGCAAAAAGGGAAATAGTTTCTTTGGATAGTTATTTGTTTTAGGTTTTTAGAAAACAGAGGTATTTGGATTATCAACTCCAATAGCATTGGAAAAAATATTATTGTTTACCTTGTGTTTGAGTTGTATTTGGTTTTTGAAGGCTTGCTTTAATAGAAAACAAAAAGTTTCAAATTTTTGTGATTTTTGAACTTTCCAAAAATCACGGATGTTAGAGACTACCACCCTTAAAAAAAATCTCGTCCCGAGATTTGGGAAGGATAGAAAGAAAGATATGGTTCAGTTACTTGTGTTCCATTGCAACTGGGTGGCTACCACCCTTAAAAGAAACTTTTGTGGGTATACAAATCGCATGGATTGATTGTGTAGCGTGTCTCCATTTGGCTTGAGTAGAACTTTCTTTTCAAGTAGAGCTGCAGACTAACAGGTGCCTATTGAACTTCATTCGACACCGAGGGGTCAATCTTTGGGTCAAACTTGGTCTTTTGATGTCCTTGGAAATCTTCCATCTCGTTGTCGTCTTCTCATGGTTGTTGGTATTCTAGCTGGTATCTGGTTGGGTTTAGTATAGATGAGTAAAGATTTAGAAAGATGTAAAGAAGATCCCTACCAAACACAATAGAGCAAGGCAATACATCTTACAAACAACATCTAATCAAGCATTTTCACACCAAACAACAAGGTTTTAGGAAAAAAACTAATATTTTCATACCACACTCATTGGTATGATCAATATACTAACACGTTGACGTTGTTCTAGTAAAGTAACTAGATTGCTGGTCTCATCTATATCTTCTGGAGTCTCCTCAAATGTCTTGAGGTGTTTCTGATTGTTGGGGAGTCTGGTTTCATCTCTAAGTTCTTCAACGATCTCATCTGTAGTACTTTAGGTTGTGTGAAGGATACTTCTTTGCAACAAACTTGTCTTGATGGTATACAAGGGGTGTCATCTAGAACAAGAGATGAAAATTTTGTAGATGAATAATAGATGAGAGGATATGAGAAAGATTAGAAGTTTTGTCTTTAGTATATTTGAATAAAATAGGTTTTCAACCTAGGGTATTTTCCAAACTTAGGGTCTCGAATTCCTACAGGCAACACAATTCTCTACCATTTGTAGCTTTCCCACATTTAAATAATGCTAGAACTATGTGTTATTGTGCTAGTCCCTGGATCAATTGCTAGCACCACAGTTCAAAATGAAATACCATGCAATTGCATCAAAATCTATTACATCGCATGATCCAGTCTTTACAAAATAACTTTACAACTTGCATAGTCTTAGAAGACTAGCAAGAACTAAAATTACAACAAAAAACTTAGTAGAACATTGAGCCTCATCTTCTTCATGTGCCACAGGCAAAACATGTTGGCGATAGACTCGAGATCCTGAACGAAACCTCACTCGTCTTCAGAATTCATCTGCAATATGGAATATGCATCCACAAGGGAGTCAATACAATTTAATGTATTGGCAAGTAACACTATGGTGGATATAAAATGGCAAGTCTAAACTACATGCATATCTGGCTTGGTGGAGGTTTAGGCTAATTTTGCATAAAGCCAGTTTTGTCCTATATTTAATAAAACTTTGTACATGGGTAGACACACCATGTAGTTTGATAAAGGCATCATGGGTAGACACACCGTGAAGTTTGATAAAGTCATCATGGGTAGACACACCATGAGTTTGAAAAGGTTGCACAGAGGGGTAGACACACCATGTGCTCTAGGAAAAGGTTTTTACCATGTTTTAATTCATTCAGAAAAGATGAGGAGATCCTTATATCCATCCTTGTCCAGCTGCTCGAAGTCGTCCATTACCGGGGACACGGCTATGATCATAGTTTCTAACTCTGCATAGGTTGTGCACTTTCACCCTTTGTCTTCAATTAGCCCAAACATCCTATACACACAGAGTGCATCATGGAAAGGAGAGAATTGAGACGAGATCTTTTAGAAGCAAGAATCCAACCCAACCAGCAAGACCCGCTCCACCTATAATTATGCTACATCTTCATGTCAAGCATGGGCTGAATTCTCACAACTTAGTTGATCAAGACAGAGCCCATATGTCAAAAGGCTGAACGGGAAGATACTAAACTTAGAGGGACTTAGGAATCTCTTTGTTCCTGGGTGGCAAACCACAAGTGCACTCCTTAGGTGATAAACACCATAGACATGGCCCCAAGGAGCCACTCAACATAAACCTTGCAATCACCAATTCCACCCAGGTGTTTCATTGATTAAGTACTTAGAAATTTTTCCTCAATAGCTAGAAAATATAACTTTGTAGCATGTCTAAGCATCTACTAAGTACTAAGCCTCCAAAATAACAAGTCTAAAGGATTGCTACACACTACTTGGGATTTTTCATAGCATAATAATAACTTAGTAAAAAAAATTCCTATCATGCATACTACTCAAAAACACTAGTAATGCATAGTAAAAATATGGGGGATTTGATGGTGTGTTACTTGCCTTTGAAGTTGGTGAAGAACAATCACCTCTCTTCACAAAAGAACGTTGCTCTCCGTGAAATCTAACATTGAAAACACAACAACAGAATAAACAAGCATGCTAACAAACATACAAACAAATGAAGAAAACATACAAAACAACAAACAAAGCAAAGGAAAACATGTGAAAACATTTAGTTTCAATGCACCAAATAAACTAAGTATTTGTAGTTAGAGTTTTCCATTTGGGACTAAGGATTAGTCTTTGATCAAGAAGATCACACAATGGTCTAATCTATTTTTGTCTTGTTTTCTTCAAGTCTTGTTTTGCCTCCTTGAGCTGCTTCTGAGATTAAGTCTTCAATGGCCTTGCTTGTAGTCTTTCTTAGTGAGTATAGGGACTTGGTCATATTGAATAATAGAGGTAGTAGGTATTATTAGAGTTCCTTAAGAAAGGACTTGTACAAATCTTCTCTTCTTCTTCATCTTCTGGTCTTGAGTGGAAGTTGGCTTCTTGTTGAAATTGTTCTTATTGATGAAATCTTGGTCAAAAGCTGCCATATCACTTTAGAAACTAATTCTAAGTCTTGGAAAACTTGAAAACAAATTCTAAGTATTCACATTACTGGTCTTGAAAATCTTCAGGCCCCTTTGTAGTTTCCTCCTTGGTGTGGTGTCTTCGTTGAATCTTCTAACACCTGTTGGTTTTGGTGCAACAAGGGCTGGTCTTAATCTAACTTAGCCATAGCACAAAGTCTAAGAGAACAGAAAAGAAAGGGGAGAAAAGACTTAGAGAAAAAGAGAAAGATGTGGCCAGTCTTCTTGTCTTCTTGATTTTCTTCTAAGTGCTTCTTCTTGGAAATGTTTCTGAAGTTTGTCTTCTTGATAAAGTACTTCTTTGGCCTTCTAGCTTCATGTTGAAATTCTTGAGATGGCTAAGGTCTTCCTAGGCATTATGTTGAAATTCCTAAGTTCATAAATGGGGCACCCTCATTGCACTTCATGAATTTTTCACAAAACCAGACTTGGTGATTTTCAACTAGGTGGGTCAACTAGAAAAAAATGACTTATAAATATTCTAAGGGCTTTGGTTTTGGTCTCTCTGGTCTAAGGTTAGTCCTTAGCACAAATTTGCTAGAGAAAACATATTGAAAATAATTACAAAAAATAAACTAAGTCAGAAATAGTCAAATGAGCATATAACAACCAAAACCATTTTAACTTAGCCAAAAAGTATTTTGGGCGCAAGGGACTGTTAGTACACGGCCTAGGGTTTACAAAAATATTTTATTTACAAAATTTGAATTTATAGAATTTAATCTATGCCAAAAATCATCAAACAAGCATATTTGAAACTGGAAAAAATTTAATTAGTCAATTTTGAATTTGAACAGTTCTAAAAGATTCTACGTGGTGTACTGATTTTAAAAAGTCCAAGTTTGCTAAATTTGGATCTACGGTTAAAAAGTTATGATGATTCTAATATCCAGGGGTGTTTCTGCAATTCTGCCAAAATAGATCTACCGGAAAAACAATTCAAATACAGGCTGGTACACATGGCAGCTCCTGGTTGGCTGGTCCTGCTGACGGGGCGCTGACTCAGCGCTGACGGGGCTCGGCTGACGTTGATAAGTGAAACGATCGGGATCACTGGTTTCACATCGAACATTGGGGAACGTACCACTTCGTGATATAATCCTGGCCGTTTAGATGGGATCCGACGGTTGTGGATAGAAAAGCTCACCGGGGGCCGTCTAACTCACCGGAGATGGAGGGCGCGGTGGTGCTCCGGCGTCCCGCGGCACGGAAGTCGATGGAGGCGACGTTCTGGTAGCTCTCCGTCTTGAATAAGACAATGACGAGGCGTGGCGCAGCGTGGGGGACACGATGGCGTGGTAATGGCCGTCGATCCCTTCCTAGCCCCGTGTCGGGGGGCGGACGGAGCTGCGTGGTCGCCAGCGAGCTCCGGTTGTGGACGGCGTGGACAACACGATGCACAATAAAATCGCCAGGAGGCATTAGACAGTGCGCACAATTGCGGGGAACAAGATGGTGGCCACGAAGAGGTCCGATTGCAGCTCACCGTGCCGGAAAAGGAAGGAGATGGCGGCGTCACGGAGGAGTTTCGGCGAGAAATTTTGATGGCGTGGCCGCGTTTTAGGCTAGGGTTTTCGAGGGGAAAAAGAGAGGAGGGTAGGGTATTTATAGGGGCATCGGGGTTAGGAGTCTGCATCAAACAAGCGGAGAGAAAATCGAAGATTCGAATCAATCCCGTTCGGGATTCGTTTCTTGGACCGGAGGAAGAAGGAGGGTGACGTCACTGCGTGTGTCATGCTTGCGTCGTGGCGGGTCCCAGCTGTCAGCGGCCAGCTTTTTTTTTCTCTTGACACGAGATGGTTCAGTGGGCTGGTTTCCTGGGCCAGTTGGCTCGGTGCACGGCTGGGCTTCGGGGCCGAGAAAAGGGAGCAGGAGTGAGAGAGAGAAATGGGCTGGGCCCGTGCGGCTCGCTGCGCGCATTTCTGTTTTTTTTGTTCTGCCTTCTTTTTACTTTCACTTTTCCTGTTTTATTCTATTAATCATAACTTTTGATTTATTATTCCAAATTACCTCAAATTTGTTTCTAAATTTTTGTAAGAACAAACCCTTTCAAATGGAAGCATTTAGGTGTTGTTTTGACACGCTTAAAATAAATATATTTTCAAAATGTGATTAACCTACTAATAGAAGATTAATATCATTTTAAAATAGGAAAATAGCTAAATAATGTTTATAGCCATATAATATTGAGTGACCTGTACATTTGAAAATATTGTTTCCCATGGTCATTAAACTTATTTATTTTTTATAAACAAAATACTTCATGAAAACACTTTATTAATCCCATAATGGAAGGATGAATCATTATTGTTGATTAGAAGTTGAAAACAAACATTTGGAAAACATATTGTTAAGAACATCATTTTATATTTTGAAGTTTTGCAAAAAGGGAAATAGTTTCTTTGGATAGTTATTTGTTTTAGGTTTTTAGAAAACAGAGGTATTTGGATTATCAACTCCAATAGCATTGGAAAAACTATTAATGTTTACTTTGTGTTTGAGTTGTATTTGTTTTTGAAGGCTTGCTTTAATAGAAAACAAAAAGTTTTAAATTTTTGTGATTTTTGAACTTTCCAAAAATCAGGGATGTTACAACAGTGTTGGGCCTCCAAGTGCAGAGGTTTGTAGAACAGCAGAAAGTTTCCCTTAAGTGGATCACCCAAGGTTTATCGAACACGGGGAGGTAGAGGTCAAAGATATCCCTCTCAAGAAACCCTGCAATTACGATACAAGAAGTCTCTTGTGTCTCCGACACACGTAATATAATTGTCAGTTGTATAGGTGCACTAGTTCGGGGAAGAGACGGTGAACTATAAGTAATATGGATGATTAAGTGATAATAGCAATCTGAAATAAAAATGGCAATGAGAAAACATGTAGCAGAACTGATTGTAAATGGTGTTTTAATGCTTAGAAACAAGGCCTAGGGATCATACTTTCACTAGTGGACACTCTCAATAATAATAACACAACTGAATGCATAAATATCATCTCTTCACTATGATACTCTGAACCACTCTCCGGTAGGATAACAAACACCAATCATTGTGTAGGGCTATAAAAGCACTCCTTATATTTTACATTCCCCAACTAGGTAATCCCCACGCTATCACCATGAGACCTAGATGGTTCCATACAAACACCACAATTTCATAGGGTCATCCAACACAAATATATAAATAATTCACCGGTGCACACATTGTCACCTTTACATCGTGATCAAACTTTCTACGGAGATCTCATAACAAAACCACTTGAGTAGCATAATAGATGAAGAGTAACATCTACTTATTAAACTAGATTATAAAGATCATGATCACATAAAGATCACACCATGGTAGAGAGATATGAGACACATAGCTACCGGTAGAGCCCTCGGCCCCGGGGGAGAACTACGCTCTCCTCATCATGGGAGTCAGCAACAACGATGAAGATGGCGGTGGAGTCGATGGAGATGGCTCCGGGGGCACTTCCCCGTCCCGGCAGGACACCAAAACAGAGATTCTGTCCCCCGAAACTTTTCGGCGATGGCGGCGAGCTACGAAACTTTTTGTGGATGGAGGCTGGATATTTTAGTGTTTATGCATCGGGGGAATAAATAGGAGAAGGGGCGATGTCGGTTGGCGCCCGAGGGCCCACACCACCTAGTGGCACGGCCATAGGGGGGCACGTGCCCCCCTATGGTGTGGCTCCTCCTCTGATCCCCTCCGGGTCCCCTTTGGACTCTATTGATGTGGCGGGAATTCTAAGACTCTGGGATTTTGTTTTGTCCAATTCCAAGAATATTTCTAGAATAACTTTTCTAGAAAGCAAAAACAGCAGAAAACAGGATCTGGCTCTGTGGCATCTTGTCAATAGGTTAGTCCATAAAAACGAAGGAAAACATGTGAAAACATAATGGTATTTTGTGAAAAAAAGCATGGAGCATAAAAAATTATAGATACGTTTGAGACGTATCAATTGGCAAGTTGGTTTCTAATGAAGATTTGATAAGAGGGTATTATGCTATTAAGTTGTTTCCTTTCTCATTAAAAGGGGATGTTAAATTGTGGTATGATAATTTGCCTTATGGTTGCATTAAGACTCCTCAATGTTTGACTCGTGTAATTTGCGAGAAATATTTTCCTTCTCATATGCAACATGCAGCTTTACAAAAGATGTTTAACTTCAAGTAACTGGAGGATGAGAAACTTCATAAATCTTGGGGGAGGTTTTGTGCCACTCTTAATGGTAGACATAATCATAGGATACCTAAGAATGAACTTACTGGTATATTTTATAATGTACCAACATCTAAATCTAGGACATACCTGGATAGTTGCGTTGGTTGTATTTTTAGGGAAAGAACTACGGAATAATCTGGAGAATTATTGGGTAATATAGCTAAAAACCATGATGATTGGGATATTCCTGCACCCACACCATTGCCTATGTCACACCCTAGTTTTTGGAACCTTGTACTTTAGTTCAAGAAGACAAAATTAGGGCCACCAATTTTTTTTCTAACAACATGTTTGTTTGAACCAACATGTGTTTATGATCTTAATCAGATTTGCAATGCAAGTTTTGTTTCTTTATAAAACCAATATCAAATTTTCCTGAAAACAATTCTATTACTGTTCCTAATATTTTCCCTGGTGTTATTTGAGTGATTTTATTCCAAGACTTGGATCATGCTTTCTTGCATCTTTAAATAAACTTTTATCTTTGTTGGATCCAAGAAAACAAAATTTCAAAATGATTTATGGAAGTTTTCTATAGAAACTATTCCCTGAAAATATAGCCAAGTACCTGTTTTTCACCTTTGTTTTCACTGGGTTATAAAATGTTATTTTATGTTTTCTTGATTTTTATTTGTTCCTTGTTATATGGGCTATAAATCCATAAGCTTGGTTTGAATTTTGGAATGATAAAAATAATATTTTGCTTGTTGTTCTTATGGAAGAAAAATAAGGCAGAAAGTTGCATTTTTAGAAAACAGAGAAAAACAGGAAGTACACATTTTTCCACTTTGTTTTCATAGCTTCAAACTCTTTCAATTTTGTTTCCAAAAGATGTTTCTGAAATTTTAAAACATGTTTAACAAGTTCCAACTTGGGAAACAAAAATTGGACTCCATTTGGTCTCTGAAAACATTCCAAACTTCTTGCTCATGATTCTGTTTTCCAACACTTAGAAACATTTCTAAGTGTTAACTGAATTTTTGCAGCAGTGATAGATACAATTTTGGAAATATTTTCTAATTGCCTTTCCTTGCAAGTTTTGAAGTGATACTTTGCCTAGTGTGTTGACCATAGTGTGTGCTCGACCTAGGATCCTTTTTCCTTGCTTCTAGAAGCTTTTTGGAGAGAGTTTGCAAGTGTGGAATAGAGAGGGGACAAGGTGATGTGGCAAGGTATGGGCTCACATATCTTACCCTTGTGGTCTTTCCCTTGCCCTCTTCTCCACTCCAAAGGCCATGTTTGACTTGCCCTTAGCTTTCCTTGCCCCTTGGCACAAGGCCATGCCTTGCACTATTGCATGCAACCCCTAGGGCACCCCCATGCCACTCCTGGGCATCCACTCGAGCCCCACCATTCCCATTTTCCTCATACTCATGGCTATAAGCAACCAGAGTCGAGTCCCTTGCGCCACCACCCTCCCACACACCCCCACACCCTTCCCAAGCAAAGTGAAGCCAAGAGCTATCCCCTGTGAGCCCCACGAGCTCCAACGTCGCTGCCGGCCACCGAGACCAAGCCCGAGGTGGAGCACCTCATCCACGCCATCCCACCCCTCCCTTTCCCTCTCAAAGAAATCGCCTTGAACCTCTCTCGTGCCCTCTTGCTCGTAGGTACGCCGCCGTCATCCGAGTCGCCGCCACAGACGCACCACCGTTTCCTGCCGCCTGAGACCGCACCCCTCGACTCCCCTGCGTCCCTACGACCTCCCCGAGCCCACTGCACCACCCCCCGAGCCTCCATGGTGAGCCCCCGACCACCCTATGTTTCCCGTCGCATGGTGAGGAGAGAGAGAGGGAGAGAGGAGGAAGAGAGGCAGCAGGCCAACGATCCGAAGACCAACGGCCGCACTTAAATGCATTGTTTCCCGCGCAGTGACCGCGCGCGCGCCATGCGCTTGGGCCGCACCTGGCGCCCAGTTGGGTTGCGCCTAAAGAAAGCCAGCCCGCGTGCATTTTGTTTTTCCTTTTAAAATCTGTGAAGAAATTAGATGTTTGTTTTGGCCCTATGAAAAGTAGATTTCTTGCAAAATAAAATCAATAAGAATTCACAGCAGTAGATCTGTGTTTTCTTAACCATGTCCACTTGGTAGACCCAAGTTTGCACTTTTATTTTGGTCACAATAAATGATTTGCCACAAAGTATCTGTGAAAATGTTTTACATAACTTTTTGGATCTGTATCCAAATTGGTAAAATCAAATTGTTTTGAGTAGCTAGTGAGTAGATCTATCACTAGGACTTGGCCTCACATTAAGGTGGGTTACCAAATGGAAATGCCATCCATTTTGGTCAATGACCAGTAGGCTTTTCTAGGATTTTTAGAAGGAGTTTTAAAATGTTTTTTGAGGTGAATCCATTTGGATGAGTTTTTGTTTGTTTATATCTATCAGATCCTAGCTTGGCTGAATTTTTAGAGCTCTAGATTATTTTTGGAGAGCCTTTTTAGATACATGAGCTTTTCTGTTTTCTTTGTTATGTGTGTGTTTGTTTGAAATAAAATGTTTGATTTTGTGAGACTTGTTTCCTAGAATGTATATATGTGTTACCACTTGTTATTAGGTTGTTTCCTTGCAGTTCATCTACCTTAGGAAGTGTGTGCATGATTGGAAACCATTTGGTTATAGAAATAGCAATTGTTTGTTTTCTAGTATTTTTTTTGACAAGGTTGTGTGAGCAAAACTTTGTGTGATTGTGCACCTAAGTTTTTGATGTGTTTGATTTGAGTCCAGTACCATTCTGGTACTGATATTAGGATGGTAATATCTCTGTTAGCTTGCACTTTATTTTGTAGCAAAGCATGTGTAACATTTATTGTTTGTTTTCACTAGTGTATTAGTTGAGTGGTGATTGCTTTGTTATATTAAAGTTGTCATGTGTGACCAGAGGCCTTGTTACCTCTAAATGCCTTGGTATTAGTGGGCCCATAACCCACTGGTTCCATTTCATTTTGGTTAGGGATGCAAACCCCCTACCATACATTTGTGTGCTAGTAGCATATACTTCTTATGTGTGTTTAATATTTTCCACCAAGGAAAAATTAGATGTCATTTCACTCATGTGAGTGAAGTGTTTATTATTTCTTTGTTAATACTAGTATGTTTAGTTGTGGTGCATTTGCTAACATAATGTTCCCTTAGGGATATCATGTTATGAAATGTTCTACTATTGTTTTGGTGTTTTTAATTATTGTTTGCAAATAGAATGTTTTCCTGGTGATTGATAAATTATGTGTGGATAGATTTCATTGAGTGTTTGGATTTTTGAAAGTGTTTAGTTGAGCTAGTATTGAATGCATAGCTACTGGTTGCATAGCATGTACCTTGGTTGCTTGTTGATTGATTGATTAGAAAAGGTATGAGTTATTAGAATTGAGTGATTATTGCTTAGTAGTTGTTTTCATGGATTTATTTTAGTATTTTGTTTTGCTTACTAGAATGTGTAAGGTGTTGTGTGCTGTTAGTAGGTTTTTACTCTCATACATTTCCTATTTAGAAAAATGCATCCTTGTAGTGTTGTTTGCATCTCTAGTGGTGAACTAGTGTCACTACTAGATATTGTGAATTGCTCTAGTATTGTTGTCTTTTTATTTTATGAGTGTATGACTATTCTAGCATGTTTAGGATGTTGTTACTTTTGTTATTATGACATGACTTGTGGAGTTTCTTGTTCCTATTAGTTGTAGAATGCAATTATTTTTTGTAGCATTCCTGTGTAGAATTTCCATACTAGAATGCCATTAATGGACTCCTGTCATTATGTATGTTCTAGCATTATTATCCCTTGTAATGATTGTGTGTTGAGTGTGTATAATGTCTTGTTACCATTGGTTGAGCCACTGGTTTTTTTTGGTTATTTTCATGATTGATGGATTCCTTAGCTTGGAGGTAGACTTAAGCGTAGTCAGTAACTCATTTATTCATCGGTGGTTTGTTGTTTGCTGTTTGAAGATTGTATAAGTGTTTACCTTAGCATGAGTATTGTACTTATGTTATTATTGTGCTGGTGTTTCTGTTGTGCTTAGTAGTATCTTGTTATCTATGCATTAGTTTGGTAGTGAACTTGTTGGTGATGATTGCTTGGGTGTTGTTAATACCCACTGCCATGGGTATTGCTTTGATTGATTGCTATTATTTTAGTAGTCTCACTTGTGTGCCCACAAGATATATTTTTATCTTATTATGTATCTTGTTATGAGAGTGGTACACCCACTCCATATATGGTATATAAGATGTGGAATATGGTTTCTCGACCATATGTTTGTTTGACGATAGTTTGGTGCCATGAGAGTTTGTGAGATAGTTTCCGCGATAACTTTATGAGTGTTTGTGCTAGTATAAGTTTGCTTGTTGTATGCATTGCTTTGTTAGTTGTTTGCCTTCTTTAGTTCTGAGTGTGTGTTTTTTATTCTTTTACGGCGTTAGAAAACTAAGAAGAAGAAGAAACAGGAGTTGTAGAGCTGTGCGTCAAGTTCCAGCTACTTCAAGGCTAGGGACACTAAGAGATTTAAGGCAAGCCATCCTGATGCTTGCTATTATACTACACTTATCATTATCTATCATGCATGTTTTACTTCTTAAAGTTTTACAAAACTTTGATTACCAAAAACTATTTTTGAGTGACTACTACTACTATATTATATTATTATGCCAGTAGTTGATATTTGGTGTGACCAAGCCCATAGCCACCTTATGGTATTTATTACCATCCAAAAGTATAATTCCCTAAGTGGACACCCTAAAAATATGTTTTTGCAAAACAAAGGCTTTATGGAAAACCCGGTGGAAAGGCTGAGCTTTATCCACCGGAGGATTGTTGAAGTAGTCATTTTTCAGAAAAAGGTGTTTTTACAAAAATTACACATAACCTAGTCTTCGCCGGACAACCTTTACCGTACTGCCACCCTACCTCAACATGGGCACGGGGCTTAACTTGAAGTTTGTTTTTGTTAGTGTGTGTTCTATCTCAGTTTGCTATAAGGGTCCTCGTGCCCTCTAACCATTGTCACCAGGAGGAGTATACGGGACATACAAAGTGAGGGATTAAGTTACCCCCCAGTCGCAGCAGTTGGGGTTCCTGTCTTGGCGAGGTGGGACCATATGCCGGGGAGCTAAAACCCAACTGAAGAGAAAGACATATTATAGCTTGAACATAGTGGATGGTTAGGATCGGTTATTTGATGTTTACATACCGTTGTTACTGTTCCTGGTTGTTCACGGCGGATGTACTGAATCGGGTGGATTGTGTACACCTCTGCAAAGTTAAACTAATCGGAATAGCCGCGTCCTCGGATATGGACAGTTGAATGGCCATGTAGGTAGCATTGTGTCAATGTTTTCAAAAAGGAGTTTCAAAAGGAGTTGAATTTATGAAGTGCTAAAAGAAGGAACCTTGTACCGTGGAGGTACCGTTGATGAAAATCCAGAAGTTGTTTTACAAGAAGTTTTGCAAAGAGAAAATTTTATTTTAACAAAGTTTTACAAAACCTCTTGTACATGTGATATCTACAAGAGAAAGAAAACTATATTATTTTCTTTTGAAGTATCTTCTTCAACAAAGATACATAGATTTTCAAAATCAACTATGATATATCTTTGATATATCATGGATAGTGAACCCTATGTATAGCCTACCTATTACACCATATAAGCATACTTGAATGTGGTAAGCATACTTGCATGTCCCTGGTATTTACTTGCCAGACTTTGAGTAGGAGCCTCAGAAGGAGATCTACGAGGAGGAGTACTGCGCTGATGGACTTGTGAACTAGGATCGTCGCCCGGTCAGCAGCCTGTAGGTTAAGGCGTGACTTGGGCTCTACCACGTTTGTGTGTGTTAGTCTTCCGCTGTGTGTGTTTTGTGTTTGCCCTGCGTGGCAGTTGTATTAGACTTGGTCATGTGACCATGTCCCTTTTGTAAGTATTTTGTGTAATCGTGTAATGGATATTGTATCTGTGTACCAACTTGATACGTTGTTCACGACTGGTGTGATCTAGGATTGTGAATGTAGGCATATCGGAGGTGTCCTTGAACAGTGGTTCTGGGGGACCTTACAGAGTTGGTATCAGAGCTATCCTGACCTTAGGAGACCTTAGTTAGCATGGACGTTAACTAGTACTCTGGAAAGTTAGTATAGTACTAAGTACTAAGATGACTATTTATCAAAATATTCTACATACTCCATCCCCGTTGTGTTTTTGAAAACTCTACTTTTCCTAAGTTACCTTCGAGGATCTTAAAATTTTGCACACTGTTACCTAACCTCTACTGCACCTAACCACATGTGTAGATGGCAGTTGTCGTCACCGAGTCCTTCCAGCTGGGTATGCATGCACCTTGCTACCGCCGCTTTGAGGAAGATTTGATCAAGATGACTCGCCTTATCGGTCGTCCACTACCTGAGTTGAAGGGAGCCCAGATTCACCATGATGGACGAGAGTTGTCCTCGTTGGTGGTCTGTACAACCCGTGCACCATTGCTAGAACCGTCAACCCCAGAGATCACTTATGAAGTGGAAGAGAGCAGTTGGGAAGATGGTATCCTTAGAGTGATGCAGCTGACCATTGCCAAGCTCGCGAACTTCTTTCGCCGCAAGTTTGAAGGCACCCCCTATAGATATTATGGGAGGCGCAACAAGGATGAAAAGTCGTTAGAGCTCACTAGAGACTTTGTCTTTGCTCGTCATTTCCAACACATGGAGGGACAGCTGTACAACACCCAGTTCTCCCTTGATAAGCTTAGAGGAGATTTCGACCTCCGAGGCAGGGAGATCGACCAGCTGGAGAAAGACCTGAGTGTTTCTTCTTCTACAGAGTGTCGTCTCAAAGTACTGAAGAAAACCATGAAGTACGTTGACTCCCAGCATTGTGCACAAGTGAGAGACCTTCAATTTCAGCTTGCAACCAGCAAGTCCAGAGTTGAAGAGTTGGAGGGACAGCTACGCGCTTCCTCAAGCACTTAGGATTGCCACAGGACATTAGGAGTTGTGTTGTTCCCACCCCAGACGATTGTTTGTGTTTGTGTTGTGTGAACTCTGTTAGAGCTATGTGTTGTAAGCCTTATGCTATTACCATGTGAACCCTAAGCTATGTTATTCTAGTTAAGGCTCAGTTTCGTGTGTATTGTTAGTCTTTGTTTGTGATTGTGATTGCTTCTTAGATGCTTGTTTGTTGTTGTGTTACCTACGTTCTCGTCATTGTTATGAGCCGGTCTGTTTCACAAGTTTTCAAAACCAAAAGCACCCTTTTTCTGCTCTCGTCTTACGCCAACCCTTTTTCTTCAGCATGGCCAGCGATTTACCTCCACCACCGGAGCCGACAGTTGCCCAACTGTTTGCTCTGATCATGGAAGAACGTGAAGCTGCTCGTGCAGATCACGTAGCCACCCATGCTTCCCTGAAGCATTTGACTCAGCTTGTCACCACCAACGCTGAGAATAATGCTATCCTTATGAGAGAGTACCAACGCCTGCTTGTTGGAGAGAGTCGCAAAAGGAAGAAAGTGACGCCAGGAGAATCTAATTCACCAGTGACTCGCAGTACTTTGCCTGCGATGCCACAAACCCCAAGGAGGCGTGTGAAAGTTGGACCAAAAAAAGAGGATGCTATGGCCACAGAAAGATATAGGAAAAATTCAATTGCTAGTCTTGTTGTTGCAGATGGTCATGTGGTCACTGATCATGATCAACTGGCTCATGTAGCATGGGAATGCTATAAGAAGAGGATGGGAACTTCTGAAGGAATCAATATGATGTTTCAGTTACAGGAAATGATACACAGAGTTAGTGATTTGGATGATCTCATTATACCCTTCTCTAATAAAGAAATGGATGATCTCATCAAGGAAATGCCTGTGGATAAAGCTCCTGGTCCAGATGGTTTTAATGGAATGTTCTTAAAGAAATGTTGGCATATCATAAAGGAGGATTTCTATGCCCTTGCCAGAGATTTTCATAATATGTCAATCTGCTTAGAAAATATTAACTCTTCTTTCATCACTCTAGTTCCCAAGAAATCTTCCCCTGAAACCATCAATGACTACAGGCCAATATCTCTCACAAACACTTGTTTAAATTTTTTAACCAAGATGGTGGCAGATAGGCTCCAGGTGAGGATTCTTGACTGTATTCACAAGAACCAATATGGTTTCATTAAAGGCAGAACAATTCATGATTGCCTGGCTTGGACTTTTGAGTATATTCACCAATGCAAGGCCTCAAAAAATCCAATTGTGATCCTCAAAATAGATTTTGAAAAGGCTTTTGACTCAGTGGAGCATGAGGCAATTTATCAGGTGTTGAGGAAGTTGGGTTTTCCAGAGAAATTCATATTTTGGGTAAAAATTCTGTTGGAAACAGGCACTTCATCGGTTTTAGTAAATGGAGTCCCAGGTAGAAAATTCAAGTGTAGAAGAGGAGTAAGACAGGGTGACCCACTATCACCATTACTCTTTGTGCTCGGGGCAGAAATTCTACAATATGTGGTCAATGATTTAAAGAAGAGGGGTTTATTGAAACTACCTATTGAGGTTGGTGATCAGGACTTCCCAGTGGTACAATATGCTGATGACACGATATTGCTCTTACAGGCAGAGGCTTCTCAGCTGAATATCTTGAAGAAAGCACTGCAAGATTTCAGTATATCCACTGGATTACATGTCAATTTCCATAAATCTTGCATGCTGCCCATTAACATTTCAGATGAGGAGGTAAAGGATTTGGCACTGGCTTTTGGGTGTATGGTTGGTTCTTTCCCTTTTACTTATTTGGGTCTCCCCCTGGGTACCACAAGACCTAGAATAGTGGACTTAATGCCTCTGGTCACTAAGCTAGAACGAAGACTCACATCAAGTTCTACTTTCTTAGCCTATGGTGGCAGATTACAACTCATCAACTCATGTTTGTCCTCTATGCCTGTATACTTTCTGTGTTCATTAGAACTACCAGCTGGTATCTTAAAACAGATCTACAGAATCATCAGGCAATGCCTTTGGAGGGGGAATCATCCTGACTCCAAGAAGCAATCCTTAGCTTCGTTGGACATGATTTGCAAACCTAGAAGTGCCGGTGGACTAGGTATTGTGGACTTTCAGAAACAGAATCAGGGTCTGCTAATTAAGCATTTACACAATTTTTTTAAGAAAGCGCAGCTACCTTGGGTGGATTTGGTGTGGAACTATTACCCAAATGGTGTCCCACAAGCAGCAGCGCCCTGTGGCTCCTTCTGGTGGAGAGACATACTCAAGCTCGCCCCCCTATATTTCAAGGTCAGTAGGGTTTCTGTTGGGAGGGGTGACACTGCTCTTTTCTGGTCTGATCATTGGCATGGCAGTAGGTTCTGTGATACGTTTCCACGAATTTTCTCCTTTGTGATTGATGAGAAACTTTCAGTTCGGGAAGTGGTCAATTCCATAGACAAGACTCAACTCTTTGAACTACCTCTTTCAGAGTTAGCTTACCAAGAGTTTCTAAGCTGGGAGGTAGCTTTACAGAATGTGCAGCTAGATCATTCGACAGATGATCAGTGGAATACTATATGGAAGGGGGGGCAATATTCCTCTCATCGTTTCTATCACTACTGTTTTAAGGATCAGAAGGCTGCAAAAATCTATACTTGGATTTGGAAAAGTAAGGTTCTCCTCCGCATCAAAGTTTTTGCGTGGCTATTGGTCAGTGATAGATTGAACACTAGGGATATGCTGAGACGCCGTCATTGGAATGTGACTGATATCTTCCATTGTGCGCTATGTCCCACACAACAAACGGAGGACTGGATGCATCTTTTCTTCAACTGTAATTTTAGTGCCTGCATATGGTCTTATCTTCAGGTACATTGGGGAGATGGAGATAACTTTGATCAGGTTTTCTATGAGGCTAGGAAGAGGTTTGATAAACCGTTCTTTGCAGAGGTGGTCATTATTGCTTTGTGGCATATTTGGAAAGTACGCAATGAGGCTGTTTTCCAACACATTATGCCAACCTTCAGGGCTTGGAAAAGAAACTTTGTTCATGATATCACCATGCATTCACATCGGGTGAAGGACAAACATTTGCAACTGTTGCTCCACTGGATACAGCATCTTGCTTGATCTTGCTTGGAGATGTATATATTTATGTAATATCTCTCTATTTGTAAATACTCTTTGGTTCTATTCAATAAAATTCTATGGGGTTTAACCCCATAGTTTACGTTCAAAAAAAAAAGAGGATGCTTTGCCTGTAGGAAGGAAGGACATTTCGCTCGCGAGTGTCCCCAGAAGAACCGTGTTCTAGCTCATCCTGAGGAGACCCCAGAGACCCAGGATCCAACCGAGAAGAAGCACAAGAGTTTGATGAGTGGACCTCGAGACCAAGATGACGTTGCAGAAGCACCTGCGACTCATGTCGTAGTTAATGGTACGTCTTCGAACCAAACCTGTGACCCCCATAGTTGTGTTTGACTTTGCACCCTGAGAAATCCGACGTAAATGAAACACTAGTAGTGTCACGTTGGACTAGTAAAAAGTATCTTTGAAATTAACAATACTAACGTAACTTTATATAACATTAGTTGACACCTAACATCAGTTTTAAAACCTCTAACAAAACTTTTTAGAACCAAGGAGAAAGGTGCATTAGGATGTTTGATATAGTTGTTGACAAAAGGAGGAAGTCGAAGGGAATATTGGATTGGTGAGCTATGATTTTACTAGACAATAAGACCTTTCGTGTATCTGGTTTGGAAGGAAAAAATTTTAGGATATAAGATTGTGGAGACTCATTTGAGGTTTAGCTTAGGAGTGAAAGATTGAGGAGCACATGAAAATCATTTGAGTTGAATTATAGTAGATATTATCTTGGGCTAACCAGTTGTGGACCCCAAAATTTTGGAAGTTATCGGTAACTAAAATTTGTAGCTTTGAAGAAGTGATTTGAGGTTTAGAAAGGTTGGTGGAAATTATTGAATTTTAGGAAGCACTTGATATATATAGGGAGATTGGATTGATTAGGACTAATATGTTGAGAATAGATTGTGACATTGGGATGATGATGATGATGTCTTGCCTAGGTGATTCTTATACTGGATTTTAGCAGAAAGGCTGATTATTGTAAAAAAAAGATCATGTTGGATTGGGAGAGATATTCGATTTTGGTTTAAGATGGATTGGAGGAATATTGGATTTGATATAGGAAGTAATTGGTGGTTATAAAAGAATGGATTTTGGATTTTAGGAAAAATCAATGTGGCTTGGATTTAGTAGATGATTATTCTTGGTGATATGTTCTCGGAGCTTGTCACGCTCTATTGAGATTATTTGAGGACAAATGGTTTAGCATTGATCATGAGATACGAGGTTGAAGAGTTTTAAAAGATTTATAGAAATAGTACAGAGTTGGTATATGATTGTCGGATTTGTTGGTTTAGCTTTGGCATCATGATAGTTGAGAAAATAACTTTGAGGGAGACAAATGATTTGAGACTTGATTTTTCTCGGAGTATACTAGATAAGAGGAAGACAGTGGACTTCCTAGATTATAGGGCAAGAGCAATGGAAATCTCGTATTTAAGAAATGATTGGTGGATAACCGATAGAATTGGTCTATATCATAATGAGAGAGTTTGTGCCCAAAGGAGAACTAGTGGTATGATAATCTTATGAGATTGGATACTAGTAGACCTATGTCTAAAGGACAACCTCTGGTTTGATATATTGGTTTTAAGGAACAATAAGTTCGAGGTTTAGAACATGGCACCCAGACCTTTGGAAAAACTAACCTGCCGGTGGATTTTGGTAAGATTAATCAAAGGGGGAAGCACATGTGCTTAATATTACCAACCAACAACACATGTTTTTGTAAGAAAATGATCTAACATTGTTTTTTTTTACCACACCCTCTTTTCGCTTGCCTGCGAATCTCGGGACGAGATTCTTTTAAGGGGGGAAGGTCTGTCACACCCCAGTTTTGGAACCTTGTACTGTAGTTCAAGAAGACAAAAATTAGGGCCAACAAATTTTTTTATAACAACATGTTTGTTTGAAACAACATGTGTTTATGATCTTAATCATATTTGCAATGCAAGTTTTGTTTCTTTATTAAACCAATATCAAATTAACCTGAAAACGGTTCTATTATTGTTCCTGATGTTTTCCCTGATGTTATTTGAGTGATTTTATTACAAGACTTCGATAATGCTTGCTTGCATATTTAAATAAACTTTTAGCTTTGTTGGATCCAAGAAAACAAAATTTCAAAATGATTTATGGAAGTTTTCTTTTAAGTTTTCTACATAAACTATTCCCTGAAAATATAGCCAAGTAAGTTTTCCACCTTTGTTTTCACTGGGATATAAAATGTTATTTTATGTTTTCTTGACTTTTATTTGTTCCTTGTTATATGGGCTACAAATCCATCAGCTTGGTTTGATTTGTGGAATGAGAAAAATAATCTTTTGCTTGTTGTTCTTATGGAAGAAAAATAAGCCAGAAAGTTGCATTTTTTAGAAAATAGAGAAAACAGGAAGTACACCTTTTTCCACTTTGTTTTAATAGCTTTAAACTCTTTCAATTTTGTTCCAAAAGATGTTTGTGAAAGTTTAAAACATTTTTAACAAGTTCCAACTTGGGAAACAAAAATTGGAATCCATTTGTTCTCTGAAAAAATTCCAAACTTCTTGCTCATTCTTCTGTTTTCCAACACTTAGAAAAATTTCTAAGTGTTAACTGAATTCTTGCAACACTGAATTCTTGCCTAGTGGGTTGACCATAGTGTGTGCTCGACCTAGGATCATTTTTCCTTGCTTCTAGAAGCTTTGTGGAGAGAGTTTGCAAGTGTGGAAGAGAGAGGGGACAAGGTGATGTGGCAATGTATGGGCTCACATACCTTGGCCCTTGTGGTCTTTCCCTTTCCCTCTTCTCCACTCCAAAGGCCATGTTTGACATGCCCTTATCTTACCTTGCCCCTTGGCACAAGGCCATTCCTTGCACTATTGCATGAAACCCCTAGGGCACCCCCATGCCACTCCTTGGCATCCACCCGAGCCCCACCATTGCCATTTGGCTCATACTCGTGGCTATAAGCCACCACACTCGAGTCCCTTGCGCTACCACCCTCCCACACACCCTCACACCCTCCCCAAGCAAAGTGTCGCCAAGAGCTAACCCCTGTGAGCTCCACGAGCTCCAAAGTCGTCGCCGGCCACCGAGCCCAAGCCCGAGGTGGAGCACCTCATCCACGCCATCCCACCTCTCCCTTTTGCTCTCAACGAACTCGCCCTGACCCTCTCCCCTGCCCTCTTGCTCGCAGGTACGCCGCCGCCGTCCGATTCACCGCTGCGGCCACACCACCGTTTCCCGCCGCCTTAGACCGCGCCCCTCGACTCCTCTGCATCCCTACGATCTCCGTGAGCCCACGCCACCCCCCCGACCCTCCACAATGAGCCCCCGGCCACCCTCTGTTTCCCGTCGCGCGGTGAGGATAGAGAGAGGGAGAGAGGAAGAAGAGAGGCAGTGGGCCGTCGATCCGAAGATCAACGGCCGGGCTTTAACGCGCGGTTTCCCTCGCAGTGACCGCGCGCGCGCCGTGCGCTTGGGCCGCACCTGGCGCCTAGTTGGGCCGCGCCTGAGGAAAGCCAGCCCGCGTGCATTTTGTTTTTCCTTTTAAAATATGTGCAGAAATTAGATGTTTGCTTTGGCCCTGTGAAAAGTAGATTTCTTGCAAAATAAAATCAACAAAAATTCACATTAGTAGATCTGTGTTTTCTTAACTATGTCCACTTGGTAGACCCAAGTTTGCACTTTTATTTTGGTCACAATAAATGTTCACAGGTAGAAGTTGTTTTACAAGAAGTTTTGCAAAGAGAAACCTTTATTTTAACAAAGTTTTACAGAACCTCTTGTACATGTGATATCTACAAGAGAAAGAAAACTATATTATTTTCTTTTGAAGTATCTTCTTCAACAAAGATACAGAGATTTTCAAAATCAACTATGATATATCTTTCATATATCATGGATAGTGAACCCTATGTATAGCCTACCTATTACACCATATAAGCATACTTGCATGTGGTAAGTTACATGATGGGTGTCTTGCTGAGTACATTCAAATGTACTCATATTGGTTTCGTCCCTGGTATTTACTTGCCAAACTTTGAGAAGGAGCCTCAGAAGGAGATCTACGAGGAGGAGTATTGCGATGATGGACTTGCGAACTAGGATCGTCTCCCGGTCAGCAGCCTGTAGGTTAAGGCATGACTTGGGCTCTACCACGTTTGTGTGTGTTAGTCTTCCGTTGTGTGTGTTGTGTGTTTTCCCTACGTGGCAGTTGTGTTAGACTTGGTCATGTGACCATGTCCCTTTTGTAAGTCTTTTGTGTAATCGTGTAATGGATATTGTATCTGTGTACTAACTTGATATGTTGTTCACGACTGGTGTGATGTGGGATCGTGAATGTATGCATATCGGAGGTGTCCTTGAACAGTGGTTCTTGGAGACCTTACAGCCTACACCCAAGAAAAGGGGAGTTCTTTTCCTTAATCCTGAAGACATGCAAGAAGCAAAGAAATATATTAAAGAGAATGGTATTAAATCTGAAGATGTGAAGAATTTGCCTCCAATTGAAACTCTATGTGAGCCTACCACTCACCCTCCTATTGTAGAGGTATATTCTCTTCTCAAATTTATTGCTAGTAATATTCCTTATGATAAACCTCCTGGACAATGCTTAAATGAATTTGATGATTTCATTTCTAGATAAACTCATTTTAATGCTCAAGTGCAAAGTCAATTGAATGAAAATTTCTCGTGTATAAAAAATTTGCATGCTACTTTAGGAAGAACTGTTAATGATATTAGATGTCTTGTTAAACACTTTGAGACCATTCAAACTCAATTAGAGCATCTAACTAAAGGTAAAAAAGATTTATTTGCCAAAATGTCTGGTCAAATTAAAGAACAAGCTTGTAGTGTTAAATTAGAGGTGGTGCTTTCACTCAGGATCCTCTTTATACTAGATGAAAATGTTGTTATCTCTCCTAAAAAGAAAAGGAAGAAGAAACATAAAAGAATTAGAGAGGCTAATGATATTAGTAATGATGTTAATAAAGAATTTGATAAAGATCCTAATAGTATATCTATCGATTATGTTGAAACTGAGAGTGGTAATAAACCTGATATTGATAATGAAAATGATAAAAATGAGTCTTCCAAAAAGAAGGAAAGTGAAATAGAACCTGAAAACACTCCTATGAACAAAAATTATGATAAAGAAAGTTTTACTACTAGGGAGCATGGTAAATAAAGAGAGCCTTGGGTGCAAAAACCTATGTCTTTTCCTACTAAGTCTCTCAAAGGTAAAGAAGAAGAACATTATAATAAATTATGTGAGTGGATGAGACCTCTCTTCTTGCAAATTCCTTTGACCGATGCTATTAAGTTGCCTCCTTATTCCAGATATATGAAAGATATTGTTACTAATAACAGGAAAATTCCTAATGAGGAAATTTCCACTATGCTTGCTAATTATTCCTTCAAGGGTAAAATTCCTAAGAAGCTTAGAGACCCAGGTATTCCCACCATTTCCTTGCTCTATCCAAAATAATATGTAAGAACTGCTTTATGTGATCTTGGTGCTGGAGGTAGTGTTATATATCTCTCTCTTTATAAGAAGCTCTATTTGGATAAATTGATTCCCACTGACATCTCTTTGCAAATGGCTGATAAATCTACTACTATTCCTATTGCAATTTGTGAGGACGTGTAGCGTTCCCACATTTAAATAATGCAAGAACACATGTGTTATTGTACTAGTCCCTGGATCAAATGCTGGCACTACAATACAAAATGAAATATCATGCAAATGCGTCAAAATCTATTACATTGCATGATCGAGTCTTTTAAAAAAATACAACTTTCATAGTCTTAGAAGACTAGCAGAAAATAAAGTATCAACAGAAAACATAATACAACATTGAGCCTCATCTTCTTCATGTGCCACATGCAAAACATGTTGGCGGTAGACTCGAGATCCTAAACGAAATCTTCACTTATCTTCAGATTCATCTGCAGGATGGAATATGCAGCCACAAGGGGTCAATACAATTTAATGTATTGGCAAGTAACACTATGGTGGATATAAGTGGCAAGACTGACTACATGAATATTTGTCCTAGTGGAGCTTGGCTAATTGCAGAAAGCCAATTTTGTCCTATAACTTTTGATTAAACAATTTTATCCTTTAGATAAGAACAATGTGGATTTCCTCTGCTACCTTATTGATAAGCATCACCACAAGTGTTATATCAACTACAAAATTTGTGGAGTTCCTGTGCAACCTTGTTAGATTGCATCACCACTTAAAGACATGGACATGTGGATTTCCTGTGTCACCTTGCTGGTAAGCATCACCACTAGTGTGGGTTTCCTATGCTACCTGGTTAACATCACCACTTATAAACATGGACATGCGGATTTCTTGTGTCACCTTGCTGGTAAGCATCACCACTAGTGTGGGTTTCCTCTGCTACCTGGTTAACATCACCACTTAAAAACATGGACATGTGGATTTCTTTTGTCACCTTGCTGGTAAGAATCACCACTAGTGTGGGTTTCCTATGCTACCTGGCTAACATCACCACTTAAAAACATGGAAATGTGGATTTCATGTGTCACCTTGCCGGTAAGCATCACCACTAGTGTGGTTTTCCTGTGCTACATGGTTAACATCACCACTTAAAAACATGGACATGTGGGTTTCCTCTGCTACCTGGTTAACATCACCACTTAAAAACATGGACATGTGTATTTCATGTGTCACCTTGATGGTAAGCATCACCACTTCTCCATATTACGTCCCGTATTCAACCACCAAAACAATCAATCCATCCAGGTGGTTCATTAAACTCAGTAGTTTTATCCTTAACATCTAAGTAAAACATTTGAAGAGCATAGCTAAGCAATTCTACTAAGTTCAAGGTTTTCCACACTATCAAGATAACATAGGGTACCTACACACTACTTAGGATATTAGCATAGCATAACACTTATGTACAAGATATTTTCTATCATCCAAACTACTCAAGAAGTACTAATGCATATAGAAAATACATATGTAGTTTATGATGTGCCACTTGCCTTTGAAGTTGGTGAAGAAATCTCAATCTCTTCACAAAAGAACGTTGCTCTCCGTAGAATCTATACAATGTAAACAAAAGCACAAACTAAACAATTATTCTAACATTCATCAAACAATTGAACAGAACATAACAAACAATTCAAGTGCAAAGGAAATATGGAAAAGGGGTTTTGGGCTAGCTACTAGGGCATGGGTTGGTCAAAGCTTGAGTTTGAAAGATTCATGCTATGATGGATCCATAAGAAAATTCCAGGAAAACACTTGGGTTGAACTAGGTTGAGTTTGATGTGATCTAACTTTATTATAACCATATTTGTCGAAGAAGTTCCAAGAGTTCACCAAGGTGATCTCCCTATTTCAACTAAAGTAACACATAACAAAGTGTAACTCTTAGTTATTTTCATCAAGACATTTGAGTGATCTAAGTTAGCCTTTACATTTTGGTTAGGGTAAGTCTTGGGATTTTCCATTTGGGTCAATGGGTGGACAAAAATAACTTGTTATTCTTTAACTTGTATAGATTTTCTCCAAGTCTTCACATGCTTGTTTTCCCGAAGTTCATCTTCATGATTCCATTGTAGGCTTGTTCCTTCGGGTGGTGCTTCTCTTGGTCTTGATAGATTCTTCATGGATTTCACACTAGTTGGTCAAAAGTGGGATGTGCAAAAAATACCACTAAGTCAAATAGAAAAGAAAGAAAATAAGAACAAAGATGAAACAGAGAGGTACATGTTTTCTCCTTGATTTCTTCATGCACTTATACTTACTTGAGTTGCTTCTAGTTGTTGTGGAGTCTAAGTCCTTCCTTCAATTTCTTCAATGATTTTCCTTGTAGCTCATCATGTTGTCACCAAGTTGATAATGAATTTCCTTCTTGTGCTTGAGTCTTGAATTACATTTTGCTAACTTGATGAATTCTTGAAGCAAGAATAGGGGAGTTGAGAAGTAGATAAAAATAATGGTACTAGTGTTTTTGGGTTCACTAGTTGGCAATTTTTAAGTTTCAACCTCACTAAGAACTTATCCTTGGTCCAATATAGCCACATCACATAGAACCATATATGCAAAATATTTTCTAAGACAAGGGTAACATGATGTGAAACATATGTGCAAAAATTTGGCCAAGTATTCATGGAAATGATTCTAGGATGGTAAAGTGGTTGGGATACTGGTCTCTATGGTCTAATGTTACCAAATGCAGCAACTTTGCTTAAGAAAATGTTTTCTAATTATTTATAGAATTTACATTACGTCTAAATACCCAAATGACCATTTAAATTCTAAATCATAAAATAAAATAATCCAAACATGATTTTGGGCAGGGCATACTGTTAGTACACATTATAAGAATCCCAAAAATATTTTGTTTACACAAATTATATTTATAGAATTTGAATTATGTCAAAACTCATCAAACAAGCATATTTAAATTTGAACCAATTTAAGTTTGTCAAATTTCAATTTTGACAGTTCCAAAAGATTCTACATGTTTAGGGATTTTCAAAAAGCCCAAGTTTGATTAATTTGGAGCTATGGTTGAAAAGTTATGATAGATCTAATTTCTAGGGCGTTTTCTGCAAAATTGCCATTTATTTCTATTCGAAAAAAACAGAAAAATGGCCAGGATGACGTGGCTGGGTGCTTACTGGGCTGCCATGTGGTGCTGACTGAGTATGCTGACAAGGCCGAAACGCGGCGTGATGTGATCCGCCAACAATGTTTCGTTTAAGACATCTATCGAGAGCCACATGATTAGGATCTGACGGCACAGGGTTAGAATTTCACCTCATGTCGTCGGGATGTCGCCGGAAATGGTGCGTGCGGCGGTGCTCTACTCGGAACTCGACGACCATGTTGCTCCGGCTGTCCTCGAGCTCAACGGGAACGTCGCCGACAAGCGTGAGATCGCGGCGAGGAAGAAGGTGACCACGATGCGGGCTCGCGCTTCCCGGGACGACACCTGCGCGAGGAGAGAGACGAAACGGACGCCAGCGAGCTCGGGTTGCAAAGCGCGTTCGGTACTCTGCGCAAGAAAAATTACCAAGCGGGCAGAGAGCACTGCGGGGTCAAGGTGAGGGGAATAGGAGGGGTCTCGTGCTCGGGGACAAGCTCACCTTGATGGAAACAAAGGAAAACGGCGGCGGCCCGTGGCAACTCCGACATGGAATTGCAGCAGCCTCGGGGTTGGATTGAGAGAGAGAGAGAGAGAGAGAGAGAGAATAGGTGAAATGGAGAGGAGAGGCTAGGCTCTTAAGGGGAAGAAGCAGAGCTGGCTTTGATGGCCTTAATCGCCCGGAATTAATCGGAGAAGAAACGACATGAAACGCCAACAGGGGTTTCTCCTGGGAGGAAGTCGATGATGACGTCATCCTGACATCATATTTTATTTTATTTTATTATTTTATTTCTGTTTTTTAATAGCTTTTGTTTTATAAATCCAAATGGCCTCAAATTAATTTCTAAAAATTTGTAAAAATAATATCTCTCTGCTAATAACATTTTCGTAAACATTTGGACACATTTCAAAATTTCAAATTTGAAAATATGATTAAAACATTAACAGTGACTTAATGCTATTTTCAATCTAGAAACTAATTAAATGAAAATTGTCGGATATATACCGAATAGGGGTATGTCAGATGGTAGTCAAAAGTGTCGGATTACCAGGGTGGCCCAACTGGTAGTGGGCTATGGTCCATTGGGCGGCCCAGTAAGCTGACGCACAGAAGCCGGATTCTAGAAGGACCCGGATCACGGCCCACGTGATCTGGCTTGGAGGAGAAGACGGATTCCTTACTTTCCAAGTTAATGGCTACCGTAGTCTTCTAGGTTTCCTACTCTGTATGCCCTAAACCGGCTATTATATAAAGCCGGGCGGGAGATAAGATAACAAGACACGAAACTACAGGCTAACTCGCCGGGAAGTTGATCCTCAGCGAATAGCTAAACAGAACCTCACATTGTAATTGTATACACAGGCTTTAGTCCTGATTAGTGAGATTGCAGGAATAGGAACGCCGTATTATTACGACGTACCGAACCTGGGTAAATCCTGTGTCTTTGTCCTCAACGCGATCCCGTCTCCCCACGTCTCTACCCGTAGTCTCATGGCACCCCCGTCTATGAAAACTACTACGATGTATCGACAGTTGGCGCCCACCGTGGGGCAAACGACGTCAGGCGTTAAGTTACGATCTGGGATACTCGGCGGGATCGGCAGTTCCATAACTGTCGGAAGCCTGGAGTTCGACGAGGACGTCGGACGCTTCCTCGACAATGGATCTTACATACCGGCGCAAAATCATCTTGTAAGTGCCTGCGTGTTACCGATCAGATCTACTAATATCTTTATCGGACTAATTTTGCGGTGGAAGCAAATTTATCCCACCCGCCCTATACCCAGTCGAGGATGACTATGATCCCGGATTTTGCTCAGATCGCCGACATAAAAGTGATACACACTTTATCGGTATGGTGCAATCCGAAGTCGCCGAAAACACGGATGACGGAAATCCCGTGCAGGAGGCAGAAAGCATCAAACCCACTACAGAGGTGGAAGATCCGACACCCGCCAATCCAGCGATGAACTCGGAAGCTGACTCTATGCTAGCCGCCATTGAGGCGAGATTAGAGTCATAAACCGGATCAGATGATTTTGATTCCGAAGACGAAGACGTGGACGCCTTCGAAAGAAAAGTTAAATCTTTTCAAGAGGGATTCCATGAAGTACTAATGGCGAAACCGGCTGAAAACACGGACGCCGGCAGTCAGGAAAGCCCTAAAACCCCTCCGCCGGAGGAAGAGAGAGAAGATGGAGAAACTTCTCCGATATTTCCCAATGTCAAGGAATTGACAAAGGATGAACCTGCTAAAAAACCTCCCTCTTCCAAGAAAAAGAACAAGGCCGCTAAAAAATTCCAATACAAACTCCGGAAGAAGAAATTGGCTGATCCAGCTGATGAAAGCCCGGAAGTAGGAGATGCAAGCGGAACAAAACTTGCGGAGAAGAAAACAAAAGTAATCCTTGTTCCGACAATGACAGAGCAAGAAGAACAGGAATTGTTACAAACACCAGTGGGATTGCATGAACCCCCTGAAGTGCTAGAAGCCAGGAGACAAGCTCTCCAACGGAAACAGCAACATTTATTCAGAACTCGTGAACACCTCCAAAAAACCCAGGATGACATCAAGCTCATGAAGGTAGAAATCGAGGAGTACGAGAAAAAGAATAGATCTGCCATAAAACCTACAAGGTTACCCGGAATCGTAAGACCGGAAGTACTGCCGCCAAAAGAAAGGTTCCATAACCCATCTTGGCAAAAGCAAGTAAACGACAAGGATGCGAGGGGCGAACCAATATATAAAACCGCAGCAGAAAATGCGGAAGCAGCGTTTGCCATCCTCAACAATGACATGTACTCCAACAGTGAAAAACTCCAAGGGGTGTATGCTTTCCTAGGAAAAGCATTGCAACAACAACAGCGGGCCCAAGAGCAATCAGGGAAGTTGCACGACGACTCCTCCCTATGCAAAATAGCTACTTGCGCCGCTGGAGCACCTGGACCGGAAGAACCTGGAGATTCCGACAATTCAAAGGATAAGAAAGCAGATCCGAGAAAAGATAAGAAAAATCCCGACAATAGGGATGAAGCGTCTAGAACCGGATCTCATCTCCCGAAAGGTGGACGCAAACCCCACGATCGGGAAGAAAAACTCCGGAATGATGGCAAAGCAATGCGACCTCCGAGACACCCTGCTGAAAAAGCCGGAAGACATGATGTACCTCACAGGCGTGAGAGATCTCGGACACCTCCCAAGGATAAAGAAAGGCACAGGAGTAGAACTCCGCCTCATCCAAAAGGGTGTGATCTTGAAAGAAATAGAAACGATCCCGGAAAAGCGCGTCCGCGCAACAATGGAAAAGAAAGGAGTAGATCCCCTTCTGTCCATTCAGCCGGCAGGTATTCCGCACACATGGATAGGGCGGAAAAGGATGATCTATACTTTGGACCTAAGTGTTTCACTGATAGGATCCGAAGGATAACCCTGCATTCTGGCTTCGCCAAAGTCGGTCCAACGTACCAGAAATACACCGGCAGTACAAACCCGGATACCTGGCTGTCAGACTACCATACAGCCGTCCAGATTAACAATGGGACAGACCTGGAAGCTGTAAAGTTTCTCCCCCTAATGTTACTGGATGGAGCCAGAGATTGGATTAATGGATTGCCATCAAGAACTGTAGACAGCTGGGATGATATGGCTCGAGTATTTACTCAGCATTTCCGGGGAACTTATAAGCGCCCGAACAACATCAACCAGCTGAACCGTTGCACTCAGTTTGAGGATGAACCATACGTGGATTTCATCTCCAGATGGACTGCAATGAAGAATAGTTGCTCTGGAGTAACTGACGTACAAGCAATGCATGCTTTCGTCAATGGCCTAAAACCCGGTCTTGTACCGTTCATGGTTGGTTCCAAACATCACAAAGATCTCGGATCTATGCTTACAACCGCCAATGAACACGCTGCAGCCGAAGACAATATCAGAGCAAGAGGCGGCAATATCGATGCACTGATACTGGCCAAGAAAAATACTCGCTCTGAGAAAAAAGGAACTTCAGATGCAACACCAAAACCCAAAGAGGTTAACATAGCCTTTGGAAGTGAAAAAGGGAACAGATGGAAAGGACGCAGTTCGGAACCAATCAACTACACTAAAGAAGAGTGGGAGAAGATTAAGTCGGAACCCTGCGTCCACCATTCTCAATTTGGGAAACCCACCCATACAAACGCACAATGCCGGCTGAATAAGCACATGAAAGGTAGTGCAGGATCCGGAAACAAGGGGAAGAGTTCCAAAAGGAAATTCTCTAAACAAAAGCCAGAAGCTGAGAAAGAAGACAGTGAATCGGACACTGACGAAAAAATCCAGGAACAACAGCGGAAAGGCGAACCCAAGTTTCCGAGAGTTGATGGAGAATGCGCCCTAACTTTCCTAGCAACTCCATGAGCAAAGGTGGCGAAAAGAACGCTTCGAGAAATAAATGCGGTTGTTCCGGCAACCCCAAAATTCTTGAAGTATTCGAACACACCAATAACCTGGGATCAGTCTGATCATCCCGGGAATATCCCTGAACCCGGCACACAAGCTCTTATTGTAAGCCCTATTGTCCAGAACACTAGGCTAAGAAGAGTGCAGATGGACGGAGGATCCAGCATCAACATAATGTACCTGGATACGTTGAGACATCTGAAAATCTCCGAGACCCAGCTCAATCACAGCAACATACGCTTCCATGGCATTGTTCCCGGCAGGAAAGCACGATCCCTAGGAGAAATTTCCCTAGATGTCACTTTCGGAGAAAAAGATCACTTCCGTCAGGAAAAAGTATCCTTCGAGGTGGTGCCGTTCGAAAGCGTGTATCACGCAATTCTCGGACGTCCAGCTTTCGCCAAATTCATGGCAAGATCCTGTTATATTTATAACAAGCTGAAGATGCCAGGGCCGAAAGGAGGGGTAATCACCATAACTGGAGACTTCAAGCTGACGAACAAGCTGGAAAAAGAAAACGCCCTTTCCGCTGAGAAGATCATAGCAAAGGAAGAGCTGAAAGAGCTGGCTAAGGAGGTATCGCCGACAGAAATGCCGGCAGGAAAAGAAACTCGGAAGCCAGCAGATAGCTTCAAGGCATCTGAGAATACAAGACAGGTAATCCTAGATCCTAAAGATCCGACAAAATTTGTCGTAGTAGGAACTGGGATGACCGACAAATAGGAAGGCGAGCTCATCAAGTTCCTCCATGAGAACTGGGATATTTTTGCCTGGTGTCCAGCTGACATGCCAGGCGTACCCAGGGAACTTGCTGAGCATCAACTCAAGGTAATTCCAGGCTCTAAACCCGTCAAACAAGGTCTCCGTCGATTTGACGGAAGAAGACGGAAGGCTATTGGCAAGGAAATTATCCGGCTTTTAGCAGTAGATTTCATCCAGGAAGTAATCCACACTGAATGGTCTGCAAATCCGGTATTAGTACCGAAGAAAGACACTACTGCTCTTAGAATGTGTATAGATTACACCGGCTTGAACAAATTGTGTCCAAAAGATAGGTTCGCGTTACCGCGAATCGATCAAATAATAGATGCCACCGCAGGCTCTGAGCTTTTATGCTTTTTGGATGCTTATTCCGGGTATCACCAAATACGCATGAAAAAGGAAGATCAAATTAAGACTTCTTTTATAACCCCGTACGGGACGTACTATTACGTAACCATGCCATTTGGCCTGAAGAACGCAGGTGCAACTTACCAATGTTGCATGCAACGTTGTTTATATAGTCAGATTGGCAAAAATGTGCACGTTTACGTAGACGATATTGCTGTCATAACCAAGGAAAAAGACACACTCCTTGAGGATTTGGGAGAAACCTTCGAAAACTTGCGCACTTATAAGATGAAGTTAAATCCATCAAAGTGCATATTCGGGGTTCCCTCAGGAAAACTTCTGGGTTTCATCGTTTCTCACAGAGGAATAGAAGTTAACCCGGAAAAGATCAAAGCCATCTTGAACATCTCCAAACCTACGTGTGTGAAAGATGTCCAAAGATTGACGGGTTCCGCCGCTGCCGTCAGCAGATTTATTAGTCGGCTGGGGGATAAAGCCTTACCACTCTACAAGTTGCTGAAAAAATCCGACAAATTCGAGTGGACAGAAGAGGCCGATGCAGCGTTAGCCCAGTTAAAGGAAACTTTGATGAAAGCTCCGATTTTGGCATCCCCAAAAGACGAAGAACCCATGTTATTGTACCTCACGGCTACAAACAGGGTTATTAGTGCAGTAATTGTTGTGGAACGGAAGAAAGACGAACAAAGTATACTAGACCAGCATCCGGTATATTACATAAGTGAAGTTTTCTCCGAGTCCAAGCAAAGGTACCCACACTACCAAAAACTGGCATATGGCGTATTTTTCGCATCTAGAAAGTTACGCCATTACTTCCAAGGATATTCCATAACAGTGGTATGTAAAGCACCACTAGGGGATATAATAAACAATGCGGAGGCAACTGGCCGAGTAGCCAAATGGGGTATCGAGCTAGCAGCCTTCGACATTAAGTATCAGCCAAGGACGACAATAAAATCCCAGGTTCTGGCAGATTTTGTCGCCGACTGGACGGAAGCAATGGATAAAACACCAATGCCGGAGTCCGAGTACTGGATCATGCATTTTAACGGATCCAAGATGAAGGAGGGCGCTGGAGCTGGTGTAGTCTTAAAATCCCCTAAAGGAGACACAATGGAGTATGTATTACAAATACATTTCAACGCCAGCAATAACGTGGCAGAATACGAAGCTCTGCTTCATGGCTTGCAAATTGCAAAAGAAATAGGGGTTAAACGCATTCTGTGCTACGGCGACTCGGATTTGGTATAGCATCAGCTTAACCAAACCTGGGACGCAAAAAGGCCTATAATGGCCGAATATCGGAGAACGGTGGACGAGTTCGCCATTTGTTTTTTCGGATTCGAAGTACTCCACGTTAAAAGGGAGGAAAATTGGAACGCGGATGCGTTAGCCCGCATGGGGTCAGAAAGGGTAAAAATCCTACCACCAGGTGTATTCGTCCAGCATTTGTACGAGCCATCCATAAAAGGTGGAGATATCGATTACCCCCTGGCTTCCGAATCAATTGAAGTTATGCTCGTTAACCCGGACTGGACAATTCCATATTTAAACTTCTTAGTCAATCAGAAGTAACCGGAAGGAGCAGACGAAGTCTTGCAGCGACAAATTCAGCGTCGATGCAAAGGATACACGGTAATTGATAATTTCCTGTATAAACGCAGTATTTCCGGAATTTTTCTGCGGTGTATTTCACCAGAAGAAGGACGAGAAATCCTGCAAGAAATCCATGCCGGAGATTGCGGACATCATGCTCAATCAAAAAGCATAGTTAAAAAAGCATTCCGTGCCGGGTTTTTCTGGCTAACGGCCAAGACAGATGCTGAGCACATAGTTAACACATGTGCAGGGTGTCAATATTACGCCAAGCAGACTAATATGCCGGCCCAAGCACTCAAAACTATCCCAATTACATGGCCGTTTGCGGTCTGGGGGCTAGATATGATTGGACCGTTCAAAACTGCACGAGGCGGACTTACACATCTACTTGTAGCTGTGCATAAGTATACCAAATGGGTGGAGGCTAAACCCATCAAAAAGCTTGACGGTGTAACCGCCAGAAATTTCATCATTGACATAGTCATGAGATATGGCGTTCCACACAGCATAATAACCGACAACGGGACAAATTTCTCCATTGGAGAGTTGGCAAAATATTGCCGACAAACGGGAATTCGCCTAGATCTCGCATCTGTGGCACACCCGCAATCCAATGGACAGGTTGAAAGAATGAATATCTCAATCCTGCAAGGAATATGCCCAAGACTCGAATCTCCTCTTCATAGAGCAGCTGGAGCCTGGGTAGAGGAACTACCTTCCGTGCTTTGGAGTATTCGAACGACGCCAAACAGTTCAACTGGGCAAACCCCGTTTTTCCTAGTTTACGGTGCGGAAGCTATTCTTCCAACGGACATGATCCATGATAGCCCAAGAGTGCGGGATTTCGATGACTCGGATGCCGAAGAAGCACGACAGGATGCCGTCGATCTCTTAGAAGAGGAACGAGAGCTTGTGCTTCAAAGATCCGCCATTTACCAGCAAGGTTTACGACGTTATCATAGTCGGAAAATCAGGCATCGTTCTTTTAAAGAAGGTGACTTAGTGCTGAGATTGGTGCAGCAAAGAAAGCACAAATTGGCCCCAGTATGGGAAGGACCATTTGTAATCAGCAAAGCTATGAAAAATGGGTCATATTATCTTGTAGATATTCGGGACACGGAAGATGATCCCGAAAAGCCGAATCGCAAAAGAAAGAGAAAGATAGATGATGAACTAGGAGAGACAAAGAGGCCTTGGAGCATCCAGCAGTTACGTCCCTTCTATACTTAGTTCAATTTCTATGTAAACATCTTTGAGATCATGAAATAAAGTTGTCGGAATTCTCATGTCCATGTTTTTACAAGTTTATTATAGTACAAAGCATGATTCCACCTTATCTATTTCCCAATGATCTTACAAAATACTCAATGTTAACCCGAATTGTGCCTGCGTGCTCGGTGTTTAAAAACTGAATGATTTTCAGCCTGCTAACGGCTAAAGGAAACTCGGATTGTGCCTGCGTGCCCAAGTTTCAAAAAAATTCTTACTTTTCTCTAAGTATTATCTGATTGTTTACGTGTTGGGTCACTGAAGCTAGTTAGTAAAAATGCCTTTAGTATGATCCATGTTTCCGAGTTTAAACTGATCGGTTATACCCAGTTACTCGGCATGATGATTCATCATACTATCGAGCCATTTCAAACACTAAGGACAGTTAAAACACATAAGCCAGAGAACTTAGAAGGCAAAGGAATATTAAAACCCGGAAACTTTGCAAAGAATTTCATAATTAAAACTGCAAAAGGCGGAGTTCTTGTTTATACAAAATGAATAGAAGCATTACAATATAAATTACATTCTAGAAGTGCAGTAATGCTCCTATTGTCTACTTTCATCATCCAGGTTAAAGGCAGCCCTTCAAGCATCCGAGTCTTCTTCGCTGCTGTCATTCTCGGGGGCTTCCGGGATCTCCTCTTCTGGATAAGTGATGGAGATGTTCACCATGGAGGCGATCTTGGTGGCGTGGCCTTTGATTTCATCAAAGATGGTGGATCGCTGAGTTTCCGTGTATCCTTGGGGGATACCAGACGCCACGCGACAAGACTTTGCACCAGGGTAGTGCATACGCATAAGGCCGAGTGCCATGCGTGCACCACCCCGTGCAGCGGAGCGTAGGATAGATTCCCTGGACTCCGCCACCTCCAAGATGGCACCCGGAAGTTTCTCAACTTCCGAGAACTCCCCAGTCCTCGTGGGAAGGAACTTGTTGACCAGCTGCATGCCAGCAGCTCTGATCGCAGTCCACGTCTTCCCAAAGGCTCGGATTCTATCAATTCGAGTGAGATCTGGGTTATCTCCTGCTTTTTCAGACAAACGACCAAAAAGGTTAAGTGAAAAAGCAGAGAAAGAAAGAAAGACATGGAAAAATGGTAAATGAAGTAAAACCTACCAGTGATCTTGTCGATTTCGGAGCCTTCCTCCAGGCGAAGATTTAAGGCATTTTCCAAGTCCTGGATGGTGGACTTATCCTTCTCCGCCTGTTCGGAAGCCTTGGAATGAGCAATTCTAAGGGCCAGATTGCTGGCTTCCAAATCCTTTTGGGCCTTCATAAGTTGCTTATGAAGGTCCAGATTCTCCTCACGGAGACTGGCAGCATTGCCGGCATCTTCAGCTATTTGCTGGGCCTTCGCCAAAGCAGCTGGAAAGCAAGGAAAATTCCGAGTTTAGAAAAATCCCGGAAAAGTACTTAGACAAAAAGCCGAATTAAAAACTTCAGAGGGAAAAAGTTTACCTGTTGTTTCCTTCAGCTGCAGCTGAGACGATGCCAGCTCCACCTCTTTCACCTCAAGAATGGAAAGAAGATTTCTAACTTCCTTGTTCTTGACGGAAAGTTTATTGAAAACTTCCATGTTAATGGTTTCGGCGGTTTGCTGGAACACGACAAGGAAAAGAGTAACTAAAAAGCATCAAGACGAAAAGTATACATTTTGCTTAATGCTTGGGGGCTAGAGTTAAATACCTGGCTCATTCGCTGCAACCCCGCCAAGTTTTCATTGAACTCTTTTGTGTATTCCGCAAAAAGAATTCCGGCCGCGCTTAGGCCATCGTTGAGATTCTTGAAGTCCTTGTCGAAGGTGGGAATCTCCTCGTCGATTGTCCGAGAAGAATTTCCCACCTCTGGAGCCGCCCTTTCCCTCGTGTCCGTGTCCGACACAACGGGCTGGCTGGGCTCCAATGACTTGGTGGTGGGGGCTGTCGCATGCTCTTCCGCCATCGTGGACGGTGTGTCCGGTGCGATGACCGGAGAAGGTTGAGAGCCTCTGTTGGTCACAGCCTTATGCCTTTTCAGCTTCTTTGGCTTTAAGGTAGAGGGAGGCAGGCTAAAGGCAAAAAACAAAAAACCCGGAAAGAGTTAAAACTCTGAAGATGAAAGAAAACTTCGACAAAAGAAAATAACCCAGACGTTCTAACCTGGAGGTGACGACGGGAATCCCGTCAAGATCGATGATTTCCTCAGAGGAGGAAATCTTCTTGCGCTTTCGCCCACCTGCAAAGGCGGCGTGCAACGCCTCCAGATCAGCGTCGGAGTCCAGCTCCGAGTCAGGAAGGTCAGCAGTCTGTCGAAAAGAAAAAGCAGAGTTAGAAGCGAAAAATCCGAGAAAGCATGAAAAAGATCCACCCAAATGACGGAAAAAATACCTTGGGAGCCGGATTGTCGGCTGTATACATTGGCCGACTCGCTTCATATTGGTCGCCTGATGCGACCAACTGGTTTACGCGCCGCCGCAGATCCTTCGCGACCCAGTCTTTACTGGTTGTCCGCATTTTGTCGTTGGCGCCCGTGTACTCGCAGAGGAGACGGCCGCCATGATTGGCTAATGGCTGGATCCGCCTCTCCAACCAGCAAAGGACCGTGTCCATGCCGATTAGAGGCAGATCCAAGGAAGTGAGCTTGGCGATGCGCCGCTTGATCCTTAGTAGATCAGGCGGCAGAACTTGGACGGCTTCTGTTCCCCAATTCTCTTGGGGAACAGCAGCGGTGTTTGAGAAAGGTGGAACCCCGATGGCCTTTTTCGGGAAAGGGACATCGGGATGATAAAAGAAGGAACCCGTCCAGAATTTGACGGATTCCGAGGTTCTGATCTTGGGGAACCATTCCTCCCTAAATCTCCTAAGAGTGAAGGAGATGGTCCCCCAAATCGGGAGTGCGCCCTCCGAAGAGTTCCGCTTAACCCCGAAACAGTATAACCAGAAGTCTAACCTAGGTTCTATGCCTAGGAAACCCTCGAAGAGGGCCTGAAACCCGGCCATATAAAGAATAGAGTTGGGTGGCAGGTTATGAGGCTGGATATTATAGTGGGAGAGAACTTGGAGGAAAAAGGCGGAAGGAGGCAATCACATACCTCTTAGGAGATGGGAGGAGAGAAGAACCCGTTCGCCGTCGTTCGGCATGGGTTCGTTCTCGTCCTCCGGGAGCCGCCATTTCCCTTTCAGAACTAATCCCTCCTTTTCCATGTTTGGAAGGAGGGATGGGGGAATGCTGCAGGCAACCCAGTTGCCGACAGTCTCCAGTTCTTCGTCCGCTCCAGCGGCGGCGGATGCGGCGGCTTCTGCAGCGGCGAGCTTGTCGCCGAGGAGCGTGATCTTCTCCTTCGCTGTCTCGGGAGCGAACGGCGGGGTAAGCACGGAGCTTGAGCCCGCAGGATCCGCGGCGGCGGAAGCGTTTCCCTCGCCCGCCGCGGTGCTCGTAGTCTTCACCGGCTCGTCGCCGGCATGCGTCGGGGAGTCCAGTTGAGGGTCCATCGTGTTGATGATGTCCTCGATCTCCTGCGAGACGTTGCGTGCAGGCGAAGACGGCGGAGATGCCATCAGGTGGCGGCGCTAGCTCGTCTCCGGTGAGGTTCTGGGCGCAGGGTGCGTTCGGTGCTCTCTCTCTGCTGGAAGCTTGGGCGCTGTAATGGCGTTCGAGTGGGTGCGGAAGATTTTCCGGGTGGACGAAGAAGGCTATTTATAGGCGGAAATCCGTCATGATGCGTGCTAACGGCTCTTTTGACCGTTGGATGATCAAAGCGTGTCGCTCGCCGAAAAATCCGGGAAATGAATCGACAGGGTGATTATGGTTATCTCCTCGTTTCCCGCGAGAATCTGTCAGAGATATGTTTCTGGGTTTCCCACTCAAAACCCAAACGTCCCTTACGTCAGCAGGATTAAAGTGCTGACGTGGGAGGTTCCTTCTCCGCGAAGGATCGTGTGAGAAAAGCCGGATTTTCAGGATTCCGAGTTTTACGTTACCATCTCTTAAAAAGAAGAAAAAGAAGAATCAAGACTGCTGGCCAATATTTCTCGGACAATATGCATTTGGCGAAAGACGGCGGATCAGAGTTTTAATCCTTCTTGGGGTCTACTGTCGGATATATACCGAATAGGGGTATATCAGATGGTAGTCAAAAGTGCCGGATTACCAGGGTGGCCCAACTGGTAGTGGGCTATGGTCCATTGGGCGGCCCAGTAAGCTGACGCACAGAAGCCGGATTCTAGAAGGACCCGAATCACGGCCCACGTGATCTGGCTTGGAGGAGAAGACGGATTCCTTACTTTCCAAGTTAATGGCTACCGTAGTCTTCTAGGTTTCCTACTCTGTATGCCCTAACCCGGCTATTATATAAAGCCAGGCGGGAGATAAGATAACAAGATACGAAGGTACAGGCTAACTCGCCAGGAAGTTGATCCTCAGCGAATAGCTAAACAGAACCTCACATTGTAATTGTATACACAGGCTTTAGTCCTGATTAGTGAGATTGCAGGAGTAGGAACGCCGTATTATTACGACGTACCGAACCTGGGTAAATCCTGTGTCTTTGTCCTCAACGCGATCCCGTTTCCCCACGTCTCTACCCGTAGTCTCATGGCATCCCCGTCTATGAAAACTACTACGATGTCTTGACAAAAATATTGGCCAAATAAAATTTCAGAGACATCCTATAAGTAAAATATTATTTTTGAAAGTCATCTCAACTTATCTTCACATTTTTATATTTTTACAATATGAGTAATTACTAATAGCAACTTGATGCCATTTAAAATAGAACATGTCAAATAATTAATATTGTTGACAAATAAAATTTCAGAGAGTTACCATTATTGAAATTGTTGTTTCCCAAGTGTAACCCATTTTCATAACAGAATAATTTATTGGAAAACATATTATACAATAGGGTTTGTTAAAGAAAGATAACAACATATTATACAATAGGGTTTATACAATAGGGTTTGCTAAAGAAAGATAATAATTTATTTGAATAAACTTTAGGGTTTATGGAATAGAGGTATAACGGATTTTTAATTTACATAACATTGGAATAACAATAATATTTCCTTTGGGTTTGATTTTTATTTGTTTTTGGTGGATTGTTTTATTAAGATAAACAAAAGTTTTAATCTTTAGTGATTTTTGCACTTTCCAAAAATCAAGGAAGTTACACGATGTCCCTGTCCAGGTTGCTAATTGTTTAATATTAACTGACTTTGTTGTGTTGGAAATGCCTATGGATGAAAATATGTCCATTATTCTTGGCAGACATTTTCTTAATACTGCAAGGGCCGTTGTCGGTTATAATAAAGGGAAGGTCACTTTCAATGTCAATGATAAAGAGCATATTGTTTATTTTCCAAAGAAGATTGATAACAAATCTGGTCTAAACTCAATTGAAAATATTGAGACCATCAAGAATGGAGAATTTTATTGTCCCATTCTAGTGCCACAAAGATAGTATGAAACTATTATGATTGTGACTATGTCTATCAAAATTGAGGTAACATAACTGTTTTAGTCAAGTGCAAGTTTTATTTCATATAAAATTTGTTTGGTGATAAGACTTGTTCAAACTTGTTAACAAATAAATTTTGAATGAACGAAACTATGTTTTCACCTTATTTCACTTGTTCCCATTTGTTTTCCTCTGTTATTTCCTTGTTCCCATTAATTTTCTCTTGTTTCCTACTTGTTTTCCACCTCACCCATTTTGTTTTCACCTTGTTTCCTCATGTTTCCACTTGTCATTTTCATAGTAGCATGTATTAGAACTCCTATAGAATTAGTTTGGGTTTTGTTTTCCATTATTTTGCAAACATTTTCCTACATTATAATCGTTCATTGAAATTTTGGAATCGCTAAAAAATAAAGTTTTGGGAGAATTCCATAAAATTTATATTAATTTTTTATGCAAAAGAAGGGGCAGTGTGGGACCTGGGGCAACCCAGGGGGGCCACCAGTCACCCAAGAGGGTGGTGGCCGTGACCACCCCATAGGCCACGCCAAGGGAGCCCCTGGGGGCCTTAGGGCCCCACCACTTAAGTGTCCGCCCCTCCACTCTTTCTCTCTCCCCAGAAAATCACAAAAGTTTCGAGCTCCTGTTGTTCTTCCTCAGATTTCTTCGATCTACTTATTTAGCCACTCATTTGTGGTGAAATTTGATACATTTCCTCTCCGGTATGTGACTCCTCCGCCTATACTCGTAGAATTCTCATTGGTGTTGTATATCTTGAGTGTTTTTCTGCACTAGGTGACTAATTATTTGAGCTAGCATGCTTGTTTTAAGTTGATTTAAATTGTTTTGATGCATGTATTAGTTCCCCTAAGGTTTCTATAGTGGTCTCCTATAATATTTATTATTTTAGTAAACTTTATTAAACTTGCTAAAAATTTCAGAATTGCAGTACGAGGAAAGCAAGGGACTGGCTTAACAAAACTTTCAAGAGCACCCCAAATGAAGCACCACCCCAGATTTGAGCCTGCTGAACTTTGATGGAGTGGGGGATGTTCGAGCATCTTCATATCCTTGTGATGATCTCCTATCATCTTTGGGCATTTACCAAACGTTCTATGAACTTGTTTCTAATGCAGGTTTACGAGATTTCACGACAGTAGAAGTGGACCAATATAAATGGCTCACTTACATATTTGTACAAACTTTTAAGTTCTATGATGGTGATAGCTCTTATGTAGAATTTTGTCTTTATGATAGGAAGAAAAGTATGCCTCTTGACGTCTTTTGCAGGACTATTGGAGTAACAAATGAAGGATACCATGGGAAGATAACAAATTCAACTAAACGACAAGATTTATATTCAAGACTTCGTCGCCAACAGAAGAAGGGTAAACAATATAATAAGATCTCCTATATTCAACACCCTGCGGTCAGGTACTTCGCGTATTATATATCTGAAGGTATCCTTCTAGAGAAAACACTAGTACTACTTCTAGTGTTGATCTGGCCATCATGTTAGCTGTTGTAGAAAATAATTATTCCTTTAGCATTGGTGCGCAAATTGCTAGGCGTCTTGATAATAATTCTTCTAAGGGGCGTACTTTTGAAGGTATTATTGCCTCACGTGTTTTCTTTGCTCAAACTGATACAACACTTTCTTTAAGTCCAACTGCACCCAAGGGGATTTTAATTACAAATTATTGTTTGAAAAGGAGGACAAGAATCCTCGCTTTGTTCGTTTTCCTGCACCACGTTTGTTTGATGATCCCAGGAACAGGTAGTCCTTTTCCGAGGAATTGGATGAGCACCGAGCTTTGGAGATGCTAGAGGACCCCAGTACCCAGGAGGAGGCGCACGAGGAGTGTCGAGACATCGTAGTAGTTTTCATAGACGGGGGTGCCATGAGACTACGGTAGAGACGTGGGTTAACGGGATAGCGTATTAACACAGAACACGGGATTTTACCCAGGTTCGGTACGTCGCGACAGTACGGCGTACCTACTCCTGCACTTCTCACTAATTGGGACTAAAGCCCGTTTAACAGGGTTACAATGTGAGGGTGTAGATCTAACTACTCGGCGAGGATGAGCTTCTCGGCGAGTTGCGTAGAGCTTCTCTGTTGTGCGGTAAAGAACTTGTTCTAATCTATCTCCCGTCCGGCTTTTTATAATAGCCGGGTTAGGGCTTACAGAATCAGAAACCTAGAAGACTACGTTTAACTCGTAACTTGGAAAGCAAGGAATCCGTCTTCTCCTCCAAGCCAGATCACGCGGGCCGTGATCTGGGTTCTTCTAGAATCCGGCTTCTGCGCGTCGGACTACTGGGCCGCCCAATGGACCTAAGCCCATTACCATGTAGGCCACCCTGGCAGTCCGGCTCTTTGTCTACCATCTTCTATACCCCTATTCAGTATATATCCGACAGTAGCCCCCAGGAAGGATCAAAACTCTGATTCTCCGTCTTTCGTCAAATACATTTTGTCCGGGAAATCTTGATTCAGCAGTCTTGATTCTTTCTACTTTCCTTTTAAAGGAGATGGTAACATAAAACTCGGAACTCTGAAAATCCGGCTTTTCTTCTCGCGATCCTTCGCGGAAAAGGAACTTCTAACGTCAGCGCTTTAATCATGCTGACGCAGGCGACGCTTGGTTTCACGCGGGAAACCCTGCAACGTATCTCTGACAGATTCTCACGGGAAACGAGGAGATAGCCATCATTCCCCTGTCGTTATATTTCCCAGATTTTCCGGCGAGCGACACGCGTCGAACATCCAACGGTCGAAAGAGCCGTTGGCACGTATCTAAACGGTTTTCTGGCTATAAATAGCCGTCCTCGTCCTCGTCGAATCCTTTCCTCACTCCCTCACTGTCCACGCCATTGCTGCGAACGCGAGCTCGAGAGCAAGCCCTGTCCCAATGCACGCATCCTCCTCGCACGCCAAAACGCAACGCGCCACCAACGAGATGGCCTCCTCGCCGTCCTCACCGACCCGCGCCGCCATCAACGAGCTGATCAGCGATCTGGATCCGCAGCCGGGATCGCCCAAGCTCACCGGCGACGTGCCGGAGAAGACCACGGCCTCCGCGGCGGGCGGAGAAAACACTTCCGCCGCCGCGGACATAGCGACATCGAGTGCCGCGACAACCCCGCCGTTTGCACCTGAAACGGCGGAGGAAAAGATCGAGCTCCTCGGCGACGAACTCGCCGCCGCGGAGGCCGCCACCGCCGCCACCGCCGGAGCAGACGAGGAAGCGGAATCTGCAGGCAACTGGAGTGCCTGCAGTATTCCCCCGGCTCTCCTTCCAAACTTGGAAAAGGAGGGCCTGGTGCTTAAGAAGAAATGGCGGCTGCCAGAAGAAGAAACCGAACCAACGCCACGGAATGGCGAAAGGGTACTTCTCACTTCCCACCTTTTGCGAGGTATGGGGCTTCCGCCTTCTTCCTTCTTCCTCCAGATTCTCTCTCATTACCACATCTAGCCCCATAACCTTCCTCCCAATTCCATCCTCTACATGGCCGGCTTCCAGGCTTTGTTTGAGGGCTACTTAGGGCTAGAACCTAGGCTAGATTTCTGGACTTACTGCTTTGGGGTTAAGCGGAACTCTTCGGAGGGCGCACTCCCGACTTGCGGGACCATATCTTTCACTCTTCGGAGATTCCGAGAAGATTGGTTCCCCAAGATAAAAACTTCGGAATCTGTCAAATTTTGGACGGGTTCCTTCTTTTATCACCCCGACGTGCCTTTTCCTAAGGAAGCTGTCGGGGTTCCACCTTTCGTGAACTCTGCCGCAGTTCCCCAGGATAACTGGGGAACGGAAGCCGTCCAGGTTCTGCCGCCAGATCTACTAAAGATCAAGCGGCGCATCGCCAAGCTCACCTCCATGGATCCGCCTCTAACCGGCATGGAGACGGTTCTATGCTGGCTGATTAGGTGAATCCAGCCACTAGCCAACCACAGCGGCCGTCTCCTGTGCGAATACACGGGAGTCAAGGATCCAATGCGGACAACCGCCAAAGATTGGCCCGCAAAGGAACTTAGGCGGCGCATCAATCAGTTGGTCGCATCGCGCGACCAATACACAGAGAGTCGGCCAATGTACACGGCCGAAAATCCGGTTCCCAAGGTAACTTTTCAATCATTTGGGTATAGTTTTATTTTTTCTCGGATTTTCTAGCTTCTGATTTTGACCTTGTTGGTCCGACAGTTCGCGGATCTTTCAGATTCGGACTTGGTATCCGAGGCTGAGCTGGACGCGCTGCGCACCGCCGCTACAGGTGGACGCAAGCGTAAGAAGATAACTTCCTCGGAAGAAATTATCGATCTTGACGGAATCCCCGTCGCCACTTCCAGGTTATTTCTTCTGGGTTCTTTTTCTATCATGGGAACTTTTCATCCATCTTCAGTTTTTTGACTTTTCCGGGTTTTTTGTTTTTAGCCTGCAGCCTTCCACCCTGAAGCCGAAGAAGCTGAAGAAACACAAGGTTTCTTCCAGCCGAGGCAGCCAACCTTCTCCCGCCGTCGCCCCGGACACGCCACGCACAATGGCGGAAGAGCCTACTGCAGCCCCCACCACCAAGCCCCCGGAGCCCAGCCAGCCCGTTGTGTCCGACACGGACACGAGGGAAAGGGCGGCCCCAGAGGTGGGAAAATTTTCTCGGACTTTCGACGAGGAAATTCCCACCTTTGACAAGGATTTCAAAGCTATCAACGACGGCCTGGACGCAGCCGGGAATCTCTTCGCGGAATACGCGAAAGAGTTTAAAGAAAACTTGGCAGGTTTGCAGCGCATGAGCCAGGTATATAACTCTAGCCCCCAAGCATTAAACAAAATGCGTGCTTTTTGCTTTGATGTTTTTTGTACTCATTCTTCTCCTTGCTATGTTTCAGCAAACCTCCGAAGCCATCAACATGGAAGTTTTCAAGAAACTCACCATCAAGAATAAAGAAGTTAGAAGTCTTCTTTCTATTCTTGAAGAAAGGGAGGCAGAGCTGGAATCATCTAAGCTCGCACTGTCGGAAACACAAGGCAAGCATTTTCCTTCTGAATTTTCCGATTCAATCATTTGCCTAAGTTTTTTCTGAGGAGCTGGCTAACCCGGATTTTTTTTCTTGCTTTTCAGCTGCATTAGCTCAGGCTAAACAAGCAGCGGAAGATTCTGGCAATGCCGAAATTCTCCGCAAGGAGAATGTTGAGCTTCACAATAACCTTGTGAAAGCACAACAAGACCTGGAAGCCAGCAACATGGCCCTTGGAATTTCCAATTCCAAGGCTTCCGAACAGGCGGAGAAGGACAAATCCACCATTAAGGATTTGACTGACGCTCTGAATCTTCGCCTGGAGGAAGTTTCCGAGATCGACAAGCTCATCGGTAAATCTCTGACTCATTTATCATCTGTCCATGTTTTGTTTTCTCTATTTTTCCGTCTAACCCTTTTGGGTGTTTTATTGGAAAAAACAGGAGATACCCCAGATGGCACTCGGGTTGCAGGCATCCGAGCTTTCGGGGAGACATGGACTTTCCTCAAAGCTGCTGCCACGCAGCTGGTAGACAAGTTTCTTCCCGAAAAATCTGGGGAATGCTCGGAGGTTGAAAAACTTCCGGGTGCCATCATGGAGGTGGCGGAGTCCAAGGAGTCCCTTCTTCGCTCCGCTGCACGGGGTGGTGCGCGCATGGCTCTCGGCCTTATGCGCATGCACTACCCCTCTGCCAAATCCTGGCGCGTGGCGTCCGGTGTCCCTCAAGGATACACGGATATTCAGCGAAACACCATCTTTGGTGAAGTCAAAGGCCACGCCACCCAGATTGCCTCCATGGTGAATATCTCCGTCAACTATCCAGAAGAGGAGATCCCTCCGATCCCCGAAGACGAAAGCAGCGAGGAGGAGTCAGATGCTTGAAGGGTTATCTTGAACCTGGATAGCAAAAGTAGACAATAGGAGCATTACCATTCTTTCAATGTAATCCAAAATGTAATGCTTCTTTTTGTATGAATGAAACTTCCGTCTTTTGCAGTTTAAATTATGAAATTCTTTGCAAGTTTTTTGGATTTTATCATTCCTTTATCTTCTAAGTTCTCTGGTGTATATGCTTTAACTTTCCTTAGTGTTTGAAATGGCTCAAATAGCAATATGGATCTTCATGCCGAGTAACTGGGGACGAACCAAGCAGTTTTGAAACTCGGAAACATGGACCATGCTAAAGGCATTTTTACTAACTAGTTCCAGTAACCCAACACACACACAATCAGATAAGACTTAGAGAAAACAAGGAAAGTTTTAAGTGAAACTTGGGCACGCAGGCAATTCAAGTTTCCCTTAGCCGTTATCGGGCTGAAAAATCATTCAATTTTGTAACGCCGAGTACGCAAGCACAATTCGGGTTAACGTTGAGAAATTTGTAAGATCATTGGGAAATAGATGAGGCGGAAACGCTTTGAACTTATAAAGAATATGGATGACCGCATTCCGACAACTTTATTTCATGATCTCAAAAGATGTTTACATAGAATTGAACTAAGTACGAAAAGGTACATAACTTGCTAGACGTTCCCAGGCTTCCGCAATCCTCTTGGCTTTGTCGAATTTTTTCAGCAGCTTGTAGAGTGGTAAGGCTTTATCCCCCAGCCGACTAATAAATCTGCTGACGGCTGCAGCGGAACCCGTCAATCTTTGGACATCTTTTACACATGTAGGTTTTGAGATGTTCAAGATTGCCTTGATCTTTTCCGGGTTAACTTCTATTCCTCTGTGGGAAACAATGAAACCCAGAAGTTTTCCTGAGGGAACCCCGAATACGCACTTAGATGGATTCAACTTCATCTTGTAAGTGCGTAAGTTCTCGAAAGTTTCTCGCAAATCTTCAAGGAGTGTATCTTTTTCCTTGGTTACGACAGCGATATCGTCCACATAAACATGGACGTTTCTGCCAATCTGACTATGCAAGCAGCGTTGCATGCAACGCTGATAGGTTGCACCTGCGTTCTTCAGGCCAAAAGGCATGGTTACGTAATAGTACGTCCCATATGGGGTTATAAAAGAAGTCTTGATTTGATCTTCCTTTTTCATGCGTATTTGGTGGTACCCGGAGTATGCATCCAAAAAACATAAAAGCTCAGAGCCTGCAGTGGCATCTATTATTTGATCGATTCGCGGTAACGCGAACCTATCTTTCGGACACAACTTGTTCAATCCTGTGTAATCTATACACATTCTAAGAGCAGTGGTGTCTTTCTTCGGTACTAGGACCGGATTTGCGGACCAATCAGTATGGATTACTTCCTTGATGAAATCCGCTGCTAAAAGCCGGATAATTTCCTTGCCAATAGCCTTCCGTCTTCTTCCGTCAAATCGACGGAGACCTTGTTTGACGGGTTTTGATCCGGGAATAACCTTGAGTTGGTGCTCAGCAAGTTCCCTGGGTACGCCTGGCATGTCAGCTGGACACCAGGCAAAAATATCCCAGTTCTCACGGAGGAACTTGATGAGCTCGCCTTCCTATTTGTCGGTCATCCCAGTCCCTACGATGACAAATTTTGTCAGATCTTTGGGATCTAGGATTACCTGTCTTGTATTCTCGGACGCCTTGAAGCTATCTGTTGGCTTCCGAGTTTCTTTTCCTGCCGACATTTCTTTCGGCGATACCTCCTTGGCTAATTCCTTCAGTTCCTCCTTTGCTATAACTCTCTGAGCACAAAGGGCGTTTTCTTTCTCCAACTCGTTTGCCAGCTTGAAATCACCAGCTATGGTGATTACTCCTCCTTTGGGTCCTGGCATTTTCAGCTTGTTGTAGATATAACAGGATCTTGCCATGAATTTGGCGAAAGCCGGACGTCCGAGTATTGCGTGATACACACTTTCGAACGGCACTACTTCGAAGGATACTTTTTCCTGCCGGAAGTGATCTTTCTCTCCGAAGGTGACATCTAGGGAAATTTCTCCTAGGGATCGTGCTTGCCTGCCAGGAACGATGCCGTGGAAGCGTATATTATTGTAATTGAACTGGGACTCGGAGATCTTCAAGTGCTTCAGTGTATCCAGGTACATTATATTAATGCTGGATCCTTCGTCCATCAGTACTCTTCTTAGCCTAGTGTTTTGAACAATAGGGCTGACAACAAGAGCTTGTGTGCCGGGTTCAGTGATATTTCCGGGATGATCAGACTGATCCCAGATTATCGGTGTGTTGGAGTACTTCAAGAACTTCGGTGTTGCCGGGACAACCGCGTTTATTTCTCGAAGTGTTCTTTTGGCCACCTTTGCTGACGGGGTTGCTAAGAAAGTTAGCATTGCTTCTCCGTCAACTCTCGGAAATTTGGGTTCGCCCTTTCGCTGTTGTTCCTGGATTTTGTCATCAGTGTCCGATTCACTGTCTTCTTTGTCAGCTTCTGGCTTTTGTTTGGCAGGTTTCCTTTTGGAACCCTTCCCTTTATTTCCGGATCCTGCATTGCCTTTCATGTGCTTGTTTAGCCGGCATTGCGCATTTGTGTGGGTTGGTTTCCCAAATTGCGAGTGGTGGACGCAGGGTTCCGACTTAATTCTCTCCCATTCTTCGGGAGTGTAATTGATTGGATCTGGGCTGCGACCTTTCCACTTATTTCCCTTATCTCCTCCAAAGGCTATGTTGACCTCCTTGGGCTTTGTCGTTGACTCTGGAGTTCCTTTTTTGTCAGAACGAGGGGTTTTCTTGGCGAGTATTAGTGACTCAATATTGCCTCCTCTTGCTCTGATATCATCTTCGGCTGCAGCGTGCTCATTAGCGGTTGTAAGCATAGATCCGAGATCTTTGTGCTGTTTAGAACCAACCATGAACGGTACGAGTCCGGGTTTTAGGCCATTGACGAAAGAATGCATTGCTTGTACGTCAGTTACTCCAGAACAACTATTCTTCATTGCAGTCCATCTGGAGATGAAATCCACGTATGGTTCGTCCTCAAATTGGGTGCAACGGTTCAGCTGGTTGATGCTATTTGGGCGTTTGTATGTTCCCCGAAAATGCTGAGTGAATACTCTAGCCATATCATCCCAGCTGTCGACAGTTCTTGATGGTAAACCATTGATCCAATCTCTGGCTCCGTCTAGCAACATTAGGGGAAGAAACTTGACAGCTTCCAGGTCTGTCCCATTGTTGATTTGGACGGCTGTATAATAATCTGAGAGCCAGGTATCCGGGTTTGTACTGCCGGTATATTTTTGGTAGGTTGGACCAACTTTGGCGAAGCCAGAATGCAGGGTTATCCTTCGGATCCTGTCGGTAAAACACTTAGGACCAAAGTATAGATCATCCTTTTCTGCTCTATCAATGTGTGCAGAATATCTTCCGGCTGAATGGACAGAAGGGGATCTGCTCCTTTCTTTTCCATTGTTGCGCGGACGCGCTTTTCCGAGGTTATCTCTATCTCTTCCGTGTTCACGTCCTTTTGGGTTAGGCGGAGTTCTGCTTCTGTGCCTTTCCTTATCCTTAGGAGGTGTCCGGGATCTTTCACGTCTGTGAGGTATATCATACCTTCCAGCTTTTTCAGCTGGGTTTCTCGGAGGTGGCATTACTTTGCCGTCATTCCGGTGTTTGTCTTCCCGATCATGTGGTTTATATCCATCTTTCGGGAGATGAGGTCCGGTTCTAGACGCTGCGTCCCGGTTATCTGGGTTTTTCCTGTCTTTTCTCGGATCCTCTTTTTTATCCGAGTCTCCGGGTTCTTCCGGTCCAGGTGCTCCAGCAGCGCAAGTAGCTGTTTTGCAGAGGGCGGAATTATCATGCAGCCTCCCTGATCGTTCTTGGCCTCGCTGTTGCTGCTGTAATGCTTTTCCTAGGAAAGCATACACCCCTTGGAGTTTTTCCCCGTTGGAGTACAGATCGTTGTTTAGGATGGTGAACGCTGCTTCCGCGTTTTCCGCTGCGGTTTTGTATATTGGTTCGCCCTTGGCATCTTTGCCGTTTAACTGCTTTTGCCAAGATGGGTTATAGAACCTTTCTTTTGGCGGCAGTTCTTCCGGTCTTGCGATTCCGGGTAACCTAGTAGGTTTTAACGCGGATCTATTCTTTCTCTCGTACTCCTCTATTTCCTCCTTCATGATTTTGATATCATGCTGGGTTTGTTGGAGATGTTGCCGAGATTGGAGTAAATGTTGCTGTTGCCGTTGGAAAGCTTGTCTCCTGGCTTCCAGCATCTCAGGGGGTTCATCTGGTCCCACTGGTGTTTGCAATAGCTCTTGCTCTTCCTGTTCCGTCATTGGCGGAGCAGTGATTTCCTTAGATTTCTTCTCCGCAGGCTTTGTGCCGCTAACATCTCCAACTTCCAGGTTTTCATCAGCGAGATCGGCTGATTTTTTCTTCCGGATTTTGTATTGGAGTTTTTTAGAAGCACGGTGCTTTTTCTTGGAAGAGGGAGGTTTTTTGGCAGGCTCATCTTCTGTCATCTCCTTGACATTAGGGAATATCGGAGAAGTTTCTCCGTCTTCTCTCTCTTCCTCTGGCGGAGGGGTTTTAGGGCTTTCCTGGCTGCCGGCGCCCGTTGTATCAGCTGGTTTTGCCATTAGCACTTCATGGAATCCCTCTTGAAAGGACTTAACCTTTCTTACGAAGGCATCCTCGTCTTCGTCTTCGGAGTCGAAGTTATCCGATCCGGTTTCCGACTCCAACCTCGCCTCAATGGCGGCAAGCACGGACTCTGCTTCCGAGTTCATCGTCTGGTTGACGGATGTCGGATCTTCCGCCTCTGTGACGGGTATTTGTTCTTCCGTCTCTATGACAGGTAGGTTGTTATCTGCCTCTTGCACGGGATTTCCGTCATCCGTGTTTTCAGCGATTTCGGATTGCACCATGCCGATAAAGTGTGTATCACTTTTTTGTCGGCGATCTGAGCAGAATCCGGCATCATAGTCGTTTTCGACTGGGTATAGGGCGGGTGGGATAAATTTGCTTCCACCGCAAAACCCCATTGCCTCTGCAGTTAGTCCGATAAAGATGTTAGCAGATCCGATCGGTAACACGCAGGCACTTACCAGGTGGTTTTGCGCCGGTATGTAGGATCCGTTGTCGAGGAAGCGCCCGACGTCGTCGTCGAACTCCAGGCTTCCGACAGTGATTGATCTTCCAATTCCGCCGAGTATCCCAGATCGGAATTTCACGCCTGACGTCGTTTGCCCCACGGTGGGCGCCAACTGTCGAGACATCGTAGTAGTTTTCATAGACGGGGGTGCCATGAGACTACGGTAGAGACGTGGGGTAACGGGATAGCGTATTAACACAGAACACGGGATTTTACCCAGGTTCGGTACGTCGCGACAGTACGGCGTACCTACTCCTGCACTTCTCACTAATTGGGACTAAAGCCCGTTTAACAGGGTTACAATGTGAGGGTGTAGATCTAACTACTCGGCGAGGATGAGCTTCTCGGCGAGTTGCGTAGAGCTTCTCTGTTGTGCGGTAAAGAACTTGTTCTAATCTATCTCCCGTCCGGCTTTTTATAATAGCCGGGTTAGGGCTTACAGAATCAGAAACCTAGAAGACTACGTTTAACTCGTAACTTGGAAAGCAAGGAATCCGTCTTCTCCTCCAAGCCAGATCACGCGGGCCGTGATCCGGGTTCTTCTAGAATCCGGCTTCTGCGCGTCGGACTACTGGGCCGCCCAATGGACCTAAGCCCATTACCATGTAGGCCACCCTGGCAGTCCGGCTATTTGTCTACCATCTTCTATACCCCTATTCAGTATATATCCGACAAGGAGGATCCTAAGAGGTTTCCTTCCTTCCCATATATGGAGGACCCATTCTCATTTTACCACGAGGGAGGATAATCATCTCAGCCGCCCCTCCCCCCGTGGATGGAATCTCGTTGAAGCCGGGGGAATGGGATGTGCATATTACCTCGTATCAGCAGTGCGACTATTTGCAGTAGCAGCACGGGACATCAAGATGGAACCAATGGGACCAGCATCATCCATAGGCCAAAAGTCTAAGCTTGGGGAAGTACGTATACGCTGATACTTGCTCCATGATTCCTATTTATTATTCATGTTGGCGTATTACTTGATACTTTGTATATTCTTATAGACCTCCTAGTATTTATTTCTTAGTTAGCTTTTGCTTTTTATTTGTTTTCTTCTTCGTGCTTTCGCTCTTTTCGCTTTTACTTTGTTTTATTTATCTATTTTTGTTTTCTTCAGTTTTTTATTTGGAAAATCCAAAAATATTTGCAACCTGTTGTTTCCTTGTTTTTACCGTTTCTTTCGCCTATTAAGAAAACACCAAAAACATTTTAGTGGTTCCTTTCGTTTGGTTTTCTTCTCTCCGCATATTTTTCTTCCTCTTGTCTTGTTTCTCTGTCTTACTTTATTCTTTTTCCTTTGTTTTTACTTCCCTCTTTGTTTTCTATCTTTTAAAACTCGAAAATAACAAAAATATTTCCCCTTTTCTCTCCTTTTCACTTTTAGAAAACAACAAAAATATTTTTTCTTCTTCTAGTTATTGAATAGTTGTTTTGCAGAGTTCACCTCATGTCCACGGTGGAGCTTGCACAGAGACTTGGACACATTGGCGAATCTGGAAGGAGCAAAATGCTCGCATTTTTCAGCAGGTGTGTTGTCCAGTGGATCGCATCTTCGAGCTGATTGTATAGATTGAAAAACGCAAGGCAAACACTACGTTGTCCTGGGTTTCATCTAGTAGTCGAGATCCATCATCTATTCTCCAGTTCTGGCCGAAGATGCAGATTTATACAGCAGCGCCAGTCATCAAGCAAAGAGAGTATTCTTGGCTATAGGAAGTAGGATGATCTTCAGTACCGAGGATGAAGAGTTGATAGCATCATGGGGCAGCTATACTCGCAAATCTTCAGCCTTACACTTTCAAGACCTATTACCCTACTGCGGAAGTCAGACACACTGTTGTAGAGGTTCCTGATTGACTACTCAACTCTTGCATCTTTCAACCCAGATAAAACAGGAGACCTGGAGTTCAATAACAGGCAGAGCGCACTATAACTCGTGGAACACCCGACAAGCGAAACTTCCCGTTCCTTAGTTACCTGTTGCCTCCCAAGCCCTATCAGTGAACATGCATGAGATGAACACGAAATTTACTGTTAGCTTGGTACGAGAAAAATGAGACATGTATACAAATTTCATGCGAGTTGCTCTAGCTTTTCGAAATCTGGTACTCGACTGTTTGCAATTTATAGACCTGCACAAGAATGCAAGGAGCACTATCTCTTACTTTATTGACAAGATATTGCATTACATACTGCACGCCCATTAACTGCTATTTATCATATACAGTTTCCATTTCCAAGGTAAATATATCACATGTCGGACAACTTTAGGTACTCTTGCTATTATTTGTGTGTATCTGGAATAGAATTTTTCATCACTTACGGCCTTGAAAAACCGTGTGGGTCAGTTGTTGCTGGGAGCATCTCAAGCAAAGCAAGATAGCACTGCTTGAACCGCAAGCTATTTATGCAGTAGTGAATATCACCAGACTCTGAAGTTAGCCTTTTTGCCAGTTCTAAGATTCCAAATATCAAGGTATAAATTTAACAAAAGCGAACATGGCATAAGGACATTGTGGAACAAATCGGCAGGCCTTCAACATTCATGCCAGTTCACAGATATACAAAAACCTCCAGCAAAACTAAATTTCTATGTAGAAACAATAACTGTGTCAAGAATGTTCTGCTACTATAAGTAGCAGAAATTGGGAGCTGAAACTCGCAGATGTTATCGAATAGACGAACCGAAAAAGTGCCCAGTATGCAACGGAGTATGGCTATTGTTAACCCAAAGTCCAAACGAGCTTTGCCTCGTTCTTAGGTGGTTTCAGTTTCAGTTAGCAGAGTACAAATAATGGAGAGAAGAAACAGAAAAATCCGTAAATAATATGCCCCGTGGTCTCCTCTTTATGTTCATCTGAGTCTACCTGATCCCTTGCTTCATTGTTCAGCACCCACAGAGAGCAACCCAGCTGCTAGTTATCTGAATTATACTAAATAGCAAACAATGACCGTGCGTTGCACCGGGAGTCGAAAAATTAACTATTGACGAAAAATCGTAGACACGACTCAAATTTCTCCCAAAAGAATAGATCGAACACATAGCAATTTTATTTTCTACCGGGATGAACCTCAAGTTAACAATACATAAAAAATGGCTTGACGTGTAAGAATGATATGTTGATAAATTCATATAACGTTTTGTACTAAAAGAGATGTACTAATTTCTTCTCTTTTCACGATATCATTCTTTTTCGGTTGCGATATATGAAGGGTTCAGCATTGCAATTGATTCTTTGCATGGTGTGTTGCGTCTAAACTCACGATTTGCTATAACATGTTCCAGTCTAGCTTTTTTTTCTTCCGCTAGCTGCATATTTGCATAGTTCTGCCTTTTTTGTTCCCATAATTTTGTCCTTTGTGGTGGCTCTAAATGCATATTTCTTCATCTTTTTAATTGTTTTGGTTTGTTTATAAGCTTCACGGCGTTTTTTCAGTATTTTCTGCTTCTCTTCATCGGTCATCTGTGTATGCCGTTCTTTGTCTCTTTTTCTTCTTTGTTCCTATCCATAACTTGAGATTGGAATCAAAATTTCTGACCTGCATAAGAGTTTGCATACTATATGTATCAAACCTAGATAATATAAATGATAGGTCATATTACATGTAACCAAAGAAGAACCCCTAGGTGCACGAGTGACACAAACACTCATTAAACCAGAGCCACTTGAAACCAAATTTAGATGATGCATGGTTCCATTTAATAAAAATCTCTGTCTTGTCAAAACCGTCATCGGAACAATAAATCTCCAAACTTCTGAAACATGCAACCATCTCATCTCAGTGTATTGTGCACTGCTACAGGTTAGTTTTTATTAAATATTTTTTTGGGTCATAGAGAATTTTATAGTACCAAAAATAGGTTAGTGTATGATTTGCTATATAATGATAATAAAATTGATTCAAATATGGATGGTGCTGAGCGTCCCCCGGGGGATAATTTCCTCCCATCCCCCGGGTAGACAGGATGACACGTGTCCCCAGCTACCAATCAACGCATTAGTATTTTACGTCCTTCCCTCGTCCCCTCGCGGACAAAACACCGAAAACAAAACTGTCGTGCCCCATGCCCAATTCGCAACCATTCCCCAACCTCGTCGCTCCCCCGCAGTCGCCGGAATACACGCCGTCGCCGGAGAAGGTGCTTCTGCTCGTAGAAGACGCAGCTGCAGCTCCGCCCCCTGGGATGCTTCCAGCAGCAACGTGGCCTCGAGAGGGCAGCACCACGGCCCACTGCGAGCAGCATCCCTAAACTCCGGCCGGTAGCACCGCCGAAACTCTGGCCGGAAGCACCTCCTGCCGTCGGGAGCAACTAGTATTGTCGATGGGAGCATCCTGCCCCCGCCGTTGAGAGCAACACCACTTGCCGCTGGGAGCAGCCCATCCTGCCGACGGGAGCAACACCTCCCGCCGTCGGGAGCAGCCCATCCGGCCGCCGGGAGCAACACCTCCCGCCGTCGGGAGCATCCCATCCGGCCGCAGGGAGCAACACCTCCTGCCGTCGGGAGCATCTTGCCGTCGGGAGCATCTCATCCGGCCGTCGGGAGCAACACCTCCTGCCGTCGGGAGCATCTCATCCCGCCGTCGGGAGCATCCCATCGAGCCGCCGGGAGCAACACCTCCCGTCGTCGGGAGCATCCCATCCGGCCGCCGTCGCCGTTGCAACAACACGCGGTGCTCCCGACCGCCGTCGCCGCTGCTACAACAGGCGGACGCCGGTGCTCCCGACCGCCCTCGCCGTCGCTACAACAGGCGGACGCCGGTGCTCCCGACCGCCGTCGCCGCTGCTTCAACAGGAGGACGCCGTGCTCTCGCCCGCAGTCGCCGTTGCTTCAACAGGCGCAGTCGCCACGCTACGAAATAGAGGGGTGTGTGGTGCTCCCTGGCCGCCGTCGCCGGTGCGGAGGTCAACCGAGAGGAAAAAGAGAAGGAACGGGTGGGGAATTTCTCACCGAGACGAAGGGATAAGCCAGGGGAACGGTGGGGAGAAAGATTCGCGGGTGGGGTCCACCCCGGACACGCAGGGCATGCGCGAGGAGGCGATGCATGCGGTGCGCACAGTGAGCGACCCGGAGGATCATCCTCCGGGGGATCTACAGCGTTTTCCTTCAAATATTCTAGAAAAAAAGGCAACGTGCTAGTAATAAGGTATGACGGTCAGGATCTTTTCCCTTGACCGTGCCTAGCATCACTCCACGCACTTCAAACGCCGTCGCCTTGTTATCGGCCGCTGACTATCTTAGCCCGGCCACCCACGTTGAACATGAGTTCCTTTTTTTTTTCGTTTCAAATAAATAGATATATCAATAGTTGAACGAAAGAAAAAGTAGAACATAGGAACGCCATCCGAGCCATGGCCGCATCACCATCAATGGCGCAAGGCGGCCGGAAGCCAGGTCGTACCTGCTTGTTCTGCATGTAGACGTTCCAGATTCTCCAGCAAAGGTTTTCCAGCCAGTTGCTCCGCTCTTGGTTGTTCCGTATCGCAACCACATGCAATTAATTAACCCATCGTCAGCGATGATCAAGAAAAATAGCACGTACCGTCTAACAATCACTAATGACTGATGAAGCTTTAATAAACACATGGACATATCCTAGTCGGTTTGCATAATGTGAACCAACAATATCGATTCAGCAATCTTAAGTGATGTGTGCGCACGCTCGGTACTCATCTAACTTCACCGGCAGCGACAACATGCCCTGGCCACCAGCCGCGGCATCCATGGTATCACCGAGCACTGCACGCACGTACACACATCAATCTTATCTTTGTCCATGTCTTGTGGAGATCCTGCTCGTCGAAACTCTTGACCGCCTCCGCTGTCACGGTCACGGGCTGAAGACCGGAGACGTAATTAATCAATCTTCTCTCTTAGTCCCTCCCAATATCTCAACGCAATGAGGAGCTCACGGGGGGCGGCCGGCCACATATAGAAACATGATGTTGTTCTGGTCCGGATCGAACTCCCACTTACGGACACGTGAAGGTATCGAACGACAAACACAGACGGACGCCTACCCACCCACATATTTCTCACCTTAGCATCCAGATTTCAGAGAGTAGGTTCAGTTATAGAGAGCAGCACCCTTCCATATGCTGTCAGGACCATGTCGCACCCGATTCCCTCCGGCCATGGCCAAGAGAACAAGAGACGGGAGGCGAAGGTGATGCTTGAGCCCAGATTTTTTTTTTAGAAATGGGGATGACCCCGGCCTCTGCATCGAGTGATGCACACAGCCTTTATTGCTTATTAAAAACTCAGTGTATCCAAAAGTTTACAATTATTATAACCTTACAAGAAACAGGATATTCTCCTTATTCCGAAAACAGCAAAAACAAAAGAACTACGAAATCCTATTATGATGCTGCCACGTATGTTGGGAGAAAAAATCCTGTGCCACCGTAAGGAGACGAGTGCAGCCATCCACCATAAGCTTCCTCTAGTCTGAAGGCAGAAGTAAAGCCCATAGCTGGATCCAATGAGCTGCTGAGTAAATAACCTGTAAAACATGAAAATATTTTTTTCTGTTAAAAACAACATTGTTTCTACATGTCCAGATAGCCCAACAAATTGCGGATACACCAATCCTAATCCTTCTTTTAGTTCTCACATCAATCCCATTAAGCCAATTCCCAAACATATTAGTCACGTTGGAGGGGGGAGTAATATTAAAAGTACAAAAGACCACTCGCCAAATAAGTTTAGCCAAAGGACAAGAAATAAAGAGATGATCTACCGTCTCATTACTCCCACAAAAGGAACAATGCATATCACCTTTCCACCCTTTTCTTGCTAAATTGTCTTTAGTCAAAATCACCTTCTTATCCAAAAACCACATGAAGATTTTGATCTTAAGTGGTAATTTTAGTTTCCACAAATAAGTTTTGAGAAAAATAGTATGTCCATTCATCATATCCTCGTACATAGATTTCACAGAGAAGCTCCCATTCTGAGTAAGTTTCCAAACAAACTTATCATTATCCGAAATCAAGGAGACATTCATAAGACACAAGCACAAATGAGACCACATATCCCAAGTAATGCCTACTAAATTCCTACGAAAGGAAATATTAATTGGTGGTGCATTCTGAAATACATCCGCAACCGATACATTTTTAGACTGCACGATATTATATAAAAGAGGATATTGATCAGATAGAGGGGTTTGGCCTAGCCAAATATCCTCCCAAAATCTAGTTGTTTCACCATTACCAATTTTGAAGGAACCTCTACTAAAGAAATCCCTCTTAACTCTCATTAAACCCTTCCAAAATGGAGAATCAGTGGGTTGTGCCTCAACTTGAGCTAAAGATTTACTATGTAAGTATTTATTTTGTAACAATTCCTGCCAAATACCCTCCTCATGAAGTATCTTAAACAGCCATTTAGCCAATAAACACTTATTTTTAAGCTCTAGCACTTCCACACCTAATCCACCTTGATCTTTGGGTCTACAAATAATATTCCATTTTGTTAATCTATATTTACGTTTGGTGTCATCACTCTGCCAGAAAAAACGTGATCTATAGAAATCAAGTCTCTTACGGACGCCCTTAGGAATCTCAAAAAAGGATAACATAAACATGGGTAAACTTGTTAACACAGAATTAACAAGAACTAATCGATCCCCATAAGATAATAATTTCCCTTTCTAACACCCAAGTTTGTCCTCAAAACGACTCTCCACTGGGTGCCACTCTGAGTTTGTAAGTTTTCTGTGGTGAATAGGAATACCCAAATATTTAAAAGGTAACAAACCAGACTCACAACCAAAGATTTGTTTGTACTGGTGCTCTACCTCTTTAGCCTTACCAAAACAGAAAACTTCACTCTTGTGAAAATTAATCTTGAGACCCGACAATTGCTCAAAAATACACAAGATTAATTTCAGATTTAGAGCTTTATCGAAATCATGCTCTAAGAATAGCACCGTATCATCTGCATATTGAAGGATAGACAAAACTCCTTCAACTAGGTCAGGAATAAGACCTCCAATTTGTCCTATTTCCTTAGCCCTAGCAATTAAAATAACAAGCATATCTGCCACAATGTTAAAAAGAATTGGAGATAGAGGATCACCCTGCCTTAAACCTTTTTTAGTTTGGAAAAAATGGCCAATTGCATCATTAACCCGTATACCTACACTTCCACCCTGAACAAATTGAATAATCATATCACACCATTCCTGAGAAAAACATTTCATACGTAAAGCCTGAAGAAGAAACGGCCACTTAACCTTATCATAGGCCTTCTCAAAGTCAATTTTAAAAATTACCCCATCCAATTTCTTCCTATTAAGTTCATGAATGGTTTCATGCAAGATAACAACTCCTTCCAAGATGTTTCTCCCAGGCATACAAGCTGACTGAGATGGTCTAACCACCTTCTGCACTATCTGGGTAATACGATTAGTACCCACTTTAGTGAAAATTTTAAAACTCACATTGAGAAGGCATATAGGTCTATATTGCTGGATTTGAACTGCATTATCCTTTTTAGGAAGCAAAGTTATCACCCCAAAGTTCAGTTTAAACAACTAAAGATTACCTTGCTTAAACTCTAAAAACATGGCCATCAAATCCTTTTTAATAACCTCCCAAAAAGTTTTGTAAAATTCAGCGGGGAAACCATCAGGACCTGGAGATTTATTAGGTTCCATCTGTGATATTGCCTCAAAAACCTCTTCCACTAAGAAATCAGCAGTGAGAATATCATTTTCCTGTTGAGTTAACTGGGGTATATCCTGAATATTACTCTCCACTAAGGAGATATTATTGGGTGTGGAAGGTCCAAATAATTTCTTATAATATTCAGAAATATACAATCTCAAGTACTCATCCCCAACAATAGTTCCCTCCTCTTGTTCTAACTGAAAAATCATCTTCCTACGATGTTTCCCATTTGCCATAATATGGAAATATTTAGTATTATCTCCCCCCTCCAACACATGTCTAACCTTAGCCCTTTGCGCCCATTTACTTTCTTCCTCTCGACGCAGAAAATAAAGACGTTCATTAGCAACACGAAGAGATTCCCTCTCTCCCAAGGACAGAGCTACACTCTCAGCTTTAATATCCAACTCCTCAATAACCTTGATTAATTTATCCCTCTCGATTCTATATTTACCACTAAGATTTTTAGCCCATCCCTTAAGAAAACGTCTTAAGTGTCTAATTTTGTTTTGCCAAACCGCAATAGCTGAATCACCCTTGTGAATAGCCCCCCATTCAGCAGAGACCAACTCGAAAAAACCATCCATTCTGAGCCACGAAAGCTCAAAAGAGAAGCCACTTTTATTACCCACATGAGCACGAGCACCAAAATCCAGAAACAAAGGAGTATGATCCGACCCATTTCTAGCCAAAGCTTGAACGGTTGCTAGAGGAAATTTTTGCTCCCACTCCACGGTAGAAAGAATTCTATCTAGTTTTTCAAAAGTTGTATTAGCTCTCCTGCTAGCCCAAGTAAATTGTCTTCCCGATAATTCAATCTCTTTTAAGTCTAAGCTATGAATAATTGCATTAAACATAACAGGCCATCTAGAATTGTAATTATCATTATTCTTTTCTTCAGGTTTGCGTATTATGTTAAAATCCCCACCCACCAACAACGGTAATGTTTCATTCTCACATATACGAACAAACTCTGATAAGAAATTAGGTTTAAATTCCTCCTGGGCAGCACCATAGACAGACACTAGAATCCACTCAAAACCATCATGCTTTGACTTGACATAAAGTTTAACAGAGAAATCTCCTACATCCACATTCCTAACCTCTATAGATAAAGAGTTTATGCCAATGAGCATACCTCCTGATCTACCTCTAGGTGGTAAACAAAACCACACAAAATCCAAGCCCGAAGCTAGGTGAGATAAAAGGATTGTGCAAAATGAGATCTCCCTGTCTCAGACAAAGCCACAAAATCAAGTTTTCTCTCTCTGATACTCTCCTGTATAAAATGATGTTTACCCGGGTCACGAAAACCCTCACTGTTCCAGAACATCCCACATAAATTATGCATCTTGTTTAGTATTATTACGCTTAATTCTTACACTTCTTCGTTTGTTGGATATAGAGTAATCCTTCTTTTTCCTAACTTTCTTAACTTTCTCACAATCAACCACTAAATCAATTGGAGAAACAGATTTAGGAAAACACTCATCATCCACTAAATCTTCAGAGAGACTAGCAATCTTGTTGAGAATTAAACTACGAGGCTGTGGGTCATGATTATTATCCAAATTATTATGAAGTAAAGATAAAGTCCTATGCAAATCTCCATCTTTAATAAGTTTAGCAGACTCCAACTTAGTAGCACTAGAAGTACCCAAAGAAACTCCTAGGCTAGCAGCTCTATCAATAATATCGGAATCAGAGAAAGACAAAATCGAAAAATTCTTACAAGAATTAGAAGACTTCATACCTGCCCCCGAGTCCCTCCTGGCAGCGAGTAACATCGCCCTCTCCAATTGCGTGTCATCCGCATTAGGTTGAGCCCGTATACGACCACTTGACCGCACACCCGAAGTAGTAGCGTCAAGAATACCTCCAAAATCCTCTATCATCTTCCTGGATCCATTTAAATTGGGGCTAGCAAAACCCGCTAAAGGGAATGATGGAAATGGAGTGGTCGGGATGTTGATCAAAGCCAAAGGTTGAGCCGTAGATGGTACAAACATCGGGGAACTAATCCCAGCGTCCATGTGAGTATTACCTGCTCCAACCGAAACACACACATTATTAACAGAAACAGAAGCCGAGCCTTCCAAACCACCTAAATGCGCACAGCTACAAATATCAGAGGAAACAGAAGTATTAGATTCTACGGGTTCCAAATTGGAGACAACAGGAGAAATCATACCCTCTGAAAATGACACTAAACCATTTCCATCAATAACTTGAGTAGAAATCCCAACCTCCACTTTAGCCTCGGAATCCCCGATAATATAATCTCCTGTTGCTTTCACCTCGGACGGCACGCACATAGAAGATGGCTGCAAGATGTTATAAGTTCCTGCCGTGGCCACAAAGGCAGAGGAAGTCATAACCGCATCGGTGCAGCAGGCAGCAGGAAAATCCACCGAAACCTCTGCCGCGGGAGCAAAAAACGGCAAAAATGCTGCCGTTTCTGCCGCAGCCGTAGTCTGCACCGAAACCTCTGCCGCAGGAGCAAAAACCGGCAAAAACGCTGCCGTTTCTGCCGCAGCCGCAGTCTCTGTCGTGGGCTTCTGAGAAGCAGCAGAAAACTCTGCCGTGGGTGCTGTAATCGCTACCGCAGCCATGATCTCTGCCGTGGGCATCAAAACTCCATCAGCCTCCACTACCACCGCAACAGAAGTACTCTCATTGTTAACACACACATGTTGCTCCACTAAATCGTCATTAACCATTTTGCCAGAGGAAAATAAATCAGCTACCTCCCTCCTAGCACGATCAAAAGATTTTCGTACCAAAGGTGAGAACACTAACCCCAATTGAACATTATTAGACATGGGCTTCTTACCACTGCCTCCATTATCAGCATCAGTAGGTTGTTTGGGTTTCGGATCAGATGAATTCACTGGAGTTTTTCCTGTGAGTTCGTTCACTTTATCTTGAAAATCATCACCAAGTCCATCAGAATCATCTTCACTCTCATCGTCTCCCTCATCACCTTCCATGTCCACATCATCAATGGGTAAGGGCGCATTTTCCTCCACCTCAAAAGAGAGTCTATAAAAACCATCCTTGATAAACATCTAGAAACGGTTAGGAATCTTACGGTGATTGATACAACCAATACGGATACGCAAAATTCCATGTTTTCTTGTAAAAGGCATATCAATTTCTTTAGTCATACCAAACATATCCCCCACTGCCCATAGAGCTAGATAATCACCAATATGTGGACTAGAAATACCATCCACTCGCAGCCATACCTCTGGAAGAGCATCTGCAGGCTCAGGTTCTTTAGTCCAACTATCAACAGTGATCTCACATGAACTATTAGGCACAATGCATCTCCCAAAAATCTTCAATCTTTCCAACTCAGTACTATTTGGGAACTCCACCTGGAAAATGTTGTGGCCCATACGAATAACATTCCAAACAAAGTTCTCTGTCGGCACCAACCGTTGCAGCTGTCTAATAATCCCCGAGATGGTTAATTCCCCCCCCCCCCCCCCCGTAACAACAATCGAAGCCAACCGATGATTCTCCAATTTTGGCTTGTATGTTTCTGTGCACGGAAATTTGAAGATAATTAACTCCTCATGGCCATAACCATAAACTTGAATCATAGGTTTAGGGGATGTCAACAAATGACACCGCCTATCCCCATGATCAGGTCCCTCGCAAATTTGACACATAGCAACATTGCAAGCCTTTGAACGGTGACCTGCAAGACCACATCTATAGCATTTTTTTTGTTCTCCTAGGGACTGCATTAGCGACTGCATTCGCAAGAGTTGTGGCCGAGATATTACCACTCCCATTCTCTTGACGCACCGCAGATGTTGCTGGGGCCGGTTCAGACACCACCGCAGCCACCACAGATGGAACACTAGGAAGAACAGCAGGTCCTGCAACCACTGCTGCACTTGTAGTAGATGAAGTAGCCATTGTCTGCTGTGTGCTTGGAACCCCTGCTGCACCCGCCACGGGCTGAGACACAACACCAGTTGCCTGAATCGGATTCGACGAAGGAAGAATACCACCAGTCTGGTTGACAGCACCCCTACCAGAGATCCGAGTATCACCATACCAGCCACGAACACCTCTATGATCATATGTATTATACCGAGACCCCTGATTCTGGAAACCCCCTGGTTTTGATTGAAAGATGCAGCAGTGTTCCTTTCCGCCACGAAAGCGTTGGGTTCGCCGCGGCCACGTCCCTCGAAGGGCCTCCGACCACGCCCGAGACCAGCATTGAAGCCTCCCCGTTGTCGATTAGGGAATCCATTGCCCGCATTGAATTGAGCCCCTTGGTCGAAAGATCCAGCCGCGGTGCCACTAGGTCCCCCTTCCTCGTAGCTAGAGAAACCATTAAAACCCGACTTGAATCCATCTTGGTTGAACCTCCCCTGATTGTTCCAGTTGTTATACCCTCCTCGGTTAGGGCCATTACCTCGCCCATCACCTCTGTATGCCATGGGTGACGGTGGCTGCTGTTCGGTTCTCGACCAGAAGCCCCTCAGGAAGTGACGCAACCCTAATGCAGGGTTTGGTCGATCAACATTACAATTAGTCCCTGTATCATTAGGTAGACCCTGGCCCACGAAAGGCCTAGTGGTCCCCTGTAATCCGTTGGCCCTCCGAAAGCCCAAACTACACGGTAACTGAAATTTTGAATTGACGCTAATCACGGATCTCCGATGAGCAGCGGAGGTCACCGGCGATCTTCTCCGACTCACCATGGTCCACTCGCTCTCGATGAAATCCTCTTCCACGAAGGAAGAAGGTTGCATAACAGGAAACTTTGGTACCCTGAATTTTTTTGGAGAAACAGCAAGTTCGAAGGCACGAAACTCCTCCCGTGCCGCCGCCTTCTTCAATCGCCGAGTGGCATTCCTCCGCGCCTTCTTCCCACCCGAGCCAAGGTCTCGACCTTGATCCTCCTCTGGGGTTCTGCAATCCAACAGATACCGATCACAATTGTCAGAAACCCTACCTTTGCGATTATTTGAAATCTCCTCCACGTCGGATGCTTCCGGTGAGAGGCACCACAAACGTCCTCCCAGCGGCGCCGATGAACGCGCAGGGGAAGGCACCAGCGGCGAAGCGACCGTTTTTCCTACGGCCGCTGCCTCCGGCCATGGCCCGGCAGTCGCCTCCGTCATCGCCTCACCTGCAGTCCTGCGATGCTTGAGCCCAGATGAAAGCAACGATGAAGTGGCCGCGCGTGGATTTTGATGAGGGAGCGGCCGCTACCAACGGCATCCTTGAAGCCAAGCGCCTCCACGCGGCCGTTTGTCTTGGAGCATGCCACTCTACGCGCACTGAAGGTGTTCGCTGGGCGCTCCGCCTGAAAACAGTGCGCGTGCACGCTGCCGCCCTTGGGGGATATGTGCGTGTATGCCTAAGGCCTTCCCTAATGGGAGTATCTTGGCACGCTATCATAGGCAATTTGCTTATGTGGCACTCTATTAATTGAAGAAAGGGAGTGTGGTTGTATCTTATATAAGATACAACTCTTGCACGAGATCATAGGCAAAAAATGTTGCTAGTCTAATCACAAGCAAGTATTAGACCAAAATCAATTAATGCAACTTAACTTAGATACGATGTATAAGAAACAATGCATTAGGATGCTTGTTTCTCCTATGATAGCGCGCTAAGATACTATGCATTACGGAAGGCCTAAACGTTGGACACCGGTCTGTGTTACCCGTGCGCTATTCGGGTCGTCGGCCATTCCTTGTGGTCAGATGTAAGAAAGACCGATCGAACTTGGTTGTATTTTGCGACAAATTTCTAGGGAGAAGTTGCAGCTAGTGGGGCCTCACCATGACTTGGAAGGAGGCGGTAGTGCTCGAAGACGACGGTGTAACTGGCCTTGAGAATTGAGATACATAGTGTCCTTGAACAACACGCCGTTCGCAAATTTCACCTTGGCCCTCCATCATCTCCGGCGCTGTCAGAGATGACACGCAACACGACGTTCGCATGGCCGCCGCCAACAGGACTGACTGAGAGAAGCGACGACCACGTCCATGTCCAAGGCGGCTTCGTCCTTGGTGCCCGCTGCAAGGTCCATCTCCATGGCTGGGCTGGCTCCGGTCGTTGGTGAGCACATGCAAGTCGAAGGCGACCTCGTCCTTCGCTCGCCCTGCAACCTCCATGGTTGGGCTGGCTTTGGTTGTTGGGGTGGGTTTGGTAGCGACGTTGATTTCTAGCAAACCGATCGTCAGCCGCCGAGATTGGGAGACCAGCGGTGCGGTGACGTATATAGTACTCGTATTTGCTAACGCATCGATTTCGTAAGATAATAAATACAATATTATTATTATTTATTTATTTATTTGAAAATTACAGTAGTATTATTTTAGTTCGCACGTGTCCGGTAAGGATGCCGACTCGACGGAGACTTTACACGGTTTATGCTCCGCTCACAAATCGTCCCTGTCTTAGATGGGCTGGGCCAAGGTGCATAGCTACGCGCAAGAAAATCAACATGGCTTCCGCCTTCCGATCATGCTAGGAACAGTACGGGTCAAGCAGCTGCCTTGACCGATCGGGATAGAAATAACATGACGTGCGAACGAAACAACAGGGTAGCGTTCACGACGGACGACAAGAAACAACGGACGAAAGGAGAAACACTCCTCCTTTTATTATTAATTAGGTAGAGATTGTTATTATTATTATTATCATCATCATCATCATGTTGTGCAAGTGGTAAAGCAATAATGATGATATACGATGAAGTGGACAGGATTAGAAAGTTGGTATGAACTCTTTTCTTTTCATTTTTGTACATATCTTTATGTGCATGATCTTATATTAGCTTGTCATGATAGATAGTTGTATGTATACTATTTCTTTATTGGTTCATGCTTCCTAATGATTAGGCTCAAATGATTAGGAGTGCTCAATGTGTTATTAGAATGTCACATGTGTTGTTTTGTTCATAAGACGATATGGTTTGATGGTATTCCCCTCTGAAGAACTTATTTGGATCGACTTGGCACTTGTTCACACATGCAAGACTATTAAAGAAAATCAATTTAAGCCTCGATGATCGCTTATATTCAGGGTTATAATGTTACATTCATGCTTTATTCAATATTGTTTTGTCGCAATGCATGATTATGACCGTTGTTGCTCTCCTAGTTGGTCGCTCACAGTCTTTTGCTAGCCTATAGTTGTACTGAGTATGAGCTCTACTCGTGCATCCACCTCCCCAAAACCAAGTTTGCCAAATGTGTCGACCATACCTACCTATATGTGGTGTTTAACCGCCACACCTCCAAATGATTAACTTATTGTGTATTCTTGTTTTAGCGCACGAGGAAGAAGTTTAACGTTTATCATATCTTATGTCAAGCAAAGTTCTTCTCTCTTATTTCACCAGATGATTAAATCTGTGCTCATCTTAATTTGCAAGAGAGCTAATGCCAATTAATATAACAAAAAGGCACTTCCTCATGGTTTGATGAAAGCTGGTGGGTACCCGTGAACGCGACTAGCCCTATTTTGTGAAAGAAATGTGGGGGCAGTACCAAACTAATAAACAACGGAAATTGTTCTCAAAATTCTAAAAACTTTGCTTGACATGGGTTATGATAAGTTTTTCATTACCATTTGTTGACATAGACATACACCTCTATCAAAATTGTTTTCAGTACCTCTATTTATAAAATAAAAATCTCTAGCACATGAGTAATCCCTGCTTCCCTCTATGAAGTATCCTTGTTTTACTTTTATGTTGAGTCTCCATCTTCTTACTTTACGCATCGGTTAGGAGAGCATGATTGTCATTCTGAGTATAATGTGCATTGTCCCAAAATATTATTGTTTGTTGCATGTTTACAATATTATTTCTCCTGAAATTATTATATATAGTCACAACTTGAGCTTCAGAGGTGCTCTGGCATTTAAGTTTTGCTACACAATTAAGGGGAAACGGGATACTATCTAACTATGCATTATTATGATCATTGCAACCTAGTTGATGTTATAATTTCATATTGTTTACTCCTGGTTATTTGTTCACTTTTCATGATCTAGAATGAGTATGTAAGCTTTATTATCCTTATAGAAATTATCATGTACTTGCTAAATATTGATCATGGCGTAGCCTTATGTGCACCATATGAATTGAAAAGTGTTTGTGAATTTTTTGTTTATCGTGTCCAGTTTGTCAACTGAATTGCTTGAGGACAACCAATAAGCTAAGCTTGGAAGAGTTGATACATCACAAACGTATCTACTCTTCCAACCACTTTTCTTATTGTTTTCTCTCACATTTGCATGATTTGGATAAAACTAACACGGACTAACGCTATTTTCAGCAGAATTACCCTTGGTGTTTGGTTTTGTGAAGAAAATTCAATTTCCTCATAAAATTCCGGAAAAACTATGGAAAATTATTTCTCCCCGAAAAACTCCCGGAGCCAGAAGGGAAACCAGAGGGGAGGAACTGGGCCCCCGGGAGGGTGGTGGCTGCGGTCCCCCTCGCCGCGCCTGGTGGGCCCCTGGGGGCCTGGGACCACCCCTAGGGCCCTCTTTGGCCATAGTACTCCTTCGCCCCCAAAAACTCCAAGACCCCAAAGCATTTCCTAGAAAATGATCTGCAGCGCTGCCAAGACCCGAAACCCTAGTTCGGAAGACACAAGTTATTGTTCTGGCACCCTGACGGGACGGGGATTCGAGGAGCATCGTCGCCATCGTCATCGCCATCACCTCTCCATCAACCCTCCATGATTCCCCCTTTGATATGTGTAATTCCCTGTTGTAGGCAGAGGAGATGGTAGGGATTGAATGAGATTCATCATGTAATAGATCACGAGATTGATAAGGCTTGATGCCTAGTATCCACTAGTGTTGTTTATTATCGTTCTTGCAACTTGGAGTGCTTAATGCTTGTCACTAGGGTCTGAGTGCCATGATTTTAGATCTGAACATATTATGTTTTCATGGATATAATTGTTGTTTTGGATCATATCTACTGGTTGTATACACTTATTATTGTCCAGAACCCGAGACCCCAAGGTGACATGGTTGGGATATCGGAGGGGATGCAGTCTTGTTCGAGGATAACATGTTTCCACCATATGTTAATGCTTTTCTCCGGTGCTTGGTAGAAAAAGTACCTCAATTACCATTAGTTCCTTTTTGTCCCCACAACAACGGGATGGTAGGAAAAAGATGTCGTATAAGTTCTTATGCAAGAACGTATGACAATTCTCTGGAAACATTCCTATGATAGTTTGTGACTTGGATACTCTCTTATATATTTGTGCTTCCCTTTGTTACCTCTATTACATGGTCAATCTCATTCATGCAAAACTCGTACATCCATCCCTATGCCTACGGTGTTTTTAGCATTTCTACTTATTCCGTTTACATTCAATGTTACTCTTGCTACTACTATTTCTCTACTTTTGTTACTATTAAACCTCCAAGAAAAATGATGCTCTTATATTGTTGTTACTACTAATAAACTGTGTGAGCCAAGATACTTTTCAGGTGCAATTGAATTGATAACTCAATTGTTAAGGCTTATAAATATTGCTTGGCTTCCATTGTGTCGAATCAATAAATTGGGCTCTATTTACCCTCGAAGACTATTGCGATCCCCTACACTTGTGGGTCATTAGGCATGAACCCACTATCTAGCATATAAACCCTCTCATGGAGGTGAAAACAACTACGTGGCCAAGGTAATCATAAACACCGGAGAGCATTGCAAGATAAGATTAAAACTCTCTACAAATATAAGTGAAGCATCTCATATTGACATGAACAAAATAATCATAATCTCATGGTTCATCGGATGCCAGCAAACACAACATGCACAATTACATAACGTTTGTCTCGATCATGTGAGACAGCTCATGAGACTCTAAACATGGAGGCATATGGGAGAGAACAACCATCTAGCTACTGCTATGGACCCGTAATCCCGAGATGAACTACTCATGCATCTGTCCGGAGGCGATCATGGCGATGTAGAGGCCTGAGGAGACGATCCCCCTCTCCAACAGGGTGTCGGAGTAGAACTCCAGAAGCCCTACATTGGACTTTCGATGTGACTGTGCTTTCTATATGTTTCATGGAAAATAACTTCGTCCCCGACATTTTTAGGGTTGAAGGCATTTTATGGGCGAAGAGGGGACGTGAGGCGGTGGCCAGAGCTCCCAGCGGCCCATTGGGCGCGGCCAAGGAGGAGGTCGCACCTAGTGCCCACCTAGTGGCCCCTTGGATCCCCTTTGTCTCTCCTTTGGACTATGTCTTTGTTCCAAGTAACAATTTATCTCCGTGGATTTTCAACCCTTTTCGAGAATATTTCCTTAAGAACTTTTCTGAAATAGAAAAACAGCAGAAAACAACAACTGTCCTAGGGCATCTTGTTAATAGGTTAGTCTGTGAAAACATCTAGAAGACGATATAAAACATGTGGAAAACAAAAGATATTGGGTAGAAAACAAGCATGGAGTATCAAAAATTATAGATGTGTTTGCAACATATCACACGAGCAAAGGAGAAGGGGCAGGTAGGAGGCTTAATTCCTCATTTAGTTGAGGGTGGGGTCTCTATATTGCAGTATGCGGATGATACGATCTTGTTTTTGGAACACAATCTCTCTAAAGCAGTCAACGTGAAGCTTATTCTTTGCATGTTCGGGAAATTCTCAGGTCTAAAAATAAATTTCCATAAGAATGAGATTTTCTGTTTTGGAAAGGAAAAAAGATAATGAACAAAATATTTGGTTGTGAGTCTGGTTCTTTACCTTTTAAATACCTCGGTGTACCGATCCATCATAGAACTCTCCGAAACGCTGAATGGTATCCATTAAAGGCTCGATTCGAAAGGAAGTTGAGTTGCTGGCAAGGCAAGTTATGTTATCTTTTGCTAGTAAGATCGTCTTGTGCTAGTAAATTCAGTGTTGACGAGCCTTCCTATGTTTATGTTATCTTTTCTTAAGATACCCATAGGGGTTAGAAAGAGATTAAATTTCTATAGATCGTGTTTCTTTTGGCAAAGTGATGAAAACAAGCGCAAATGTAGGCTGACTAAGTGGAACATAATTTGTAGACCTAAGAGCCAAGGAGGTGTAGGTATCGAGGTGCTTGATCTAAAAAACAAATGGATTCTTAGCAAATGGTTGTTTAAATTGTTAAACGAAGAAGGAGTTTGGCAGGAGTTAATAAGAAACAAATACCTAAACAAGTCTATATTAGCTCAGGTTGAAGCTAAACTGATAGACTCACCTTTTTAAAAAGGTTTAATGAGAGTTAAGGATGACTTTTTTAGTACTCCCTCCATCTCGGTTTATTAGTCACAATTAGAAAATCTCTACACCCAAGGTGACAATCTATTGGGGGAGAAAACGAGAAGAAAGCATGTTCGCATGGCATGCACCATTTCTAATAGGGAGAGAATTAATTGGTGGTGGGGCTGTCGCGGTTTCTTATTTGCAAATTGAGCATTAATTACCTAAATTGTGCCTAACTCTTGAGAAAATCTGATTTTGGTATTGTGACTAATAAACCGAGACGGGGGAGTAGAGGTCTTTTTTAAACTTGGAAATGTGGCAGATATTTTTCTTTTGGGAAGATACTTGGTTAGGTGATACACCTTTAAAACTTAATATCTATACCTAATAATAAAGGCGTTAAGTCTTACTTGGTTTGGTTTGGTTTGGTTTGGCAGGTCATTGAAACTGCCCCTAAAATATAATAAATAATAAATCTAATCTAAATCTAAACTACTTATCAAAGAGCAAACTTCGTAGATACAATCAATCCCGGTCGTTAACCTATCTTGATCAAACGGTCAAAAAGTTTCCAATGTTGAGCTACCGAACACAAGTCCAAATTACAACTTATGCCACCGCCTAAGTTCTCAACGAAACGGTACATACAACTTGCACAGATACGCCTTGCGGCGGGCATGCGTCCCTTCTGCCTGAGCGAGAATGGCTCGTTATGCCTCGCGGTGGGCGTGTGCCCTTCTATCGCCGCGGCCGACAGTAATGCCTCCACTTCCTCATCGGCGTCCACGCGAAGCTCGTACGGCGTCGGTGCCGCCGACCTGTGGCATGGCAAGGCGGCCGATGCTGGGGTTTCTGATGCGGTATGATGAGACAAAATCGACGGCCGCCGGTGGTGACCGCGGCGAAGGAACCACACGCCGAGGTGAGGAAGCCAGCGAAGAGGACCAAATTCCGGCGAGGCTGCAGCAGGGCAGGAGCTGGTATAGGAGGGACGGGTGCCGCTGGCCAATCCAAGGCCTCCGGGGAGAAGACTACCAAGCAGGCATCTCTGTTCTGAACTCTGGCAATACGCGCGTGCAGGGCTCCGCTGAGGCATGTGGTTCAGTTCTTGGAATCTGGACGTGCATTGCACTCCGTTTACTTGCTGAATACGTTCCACATCTTTCCCCCCCGGTAGTTCTCTCTCTGTTCTTTTGGTTCGTGGCTTCGTGCCTCTTGGTGTGTGGTTGTTGGAAGCAAGCCATGCATCCTAACGGCTTGTCCAATTTTTTACATATTTGTCTGCAAACTGGTGGATATGTTCTCTGAAATCTCGAGGTTAACTGACGATTGACGAGATTAGCCTGAGGGAGCGAATGGCTTATGGCTTGTTGATGAGCAGGAAATTAACTTGCGAGTGATATCCTATTATCTTATATTTCTACATCGAACTATAATTGTGAAGTAGCTATTTGGTAGACACTCTGTTTATTGAGAAGTTGCTATTTGATAGACACTCTGTTTGTGCATGATTGGCCACGGAACATGCTCTTAACCTACACATGTGGCATCATGAAATAGAAAATAGCTTACTAAAAAGACGATCAGTCAAATATGATTTTGGATTGTAGTAGTTTTTTCATTCATTTCAATCTGAGTTTGATATTTTACAGTTTGGAAGATTAAAAAAAATTGTGTTTTACACGTGAATTATCACGTGCTGATTAAATATGAAAACACAAAAAGTACTATAACCGCTAGCCAAAAAATTAATGAATAAGGGAATAATGCTTTTAAAGTAAGGTACACAATAGTAACTGGAGGTTGAAGTCACTTGACATCACCCTTTCTAGATGAAAACACTTTGCAACAAAATGGTTATGTTCCCTATCAGTACACATCGGTATTACTGAAAAAATAATTAATTTATCAAGACAATGATGCCATATAAAATATTCATGTCTTCAAACGAGAAATTTTTGATAGCATAAAGAGATCGACCTTCATGAAATAGTAAATATTGGATAATTGTTCTTCGAACTTGTGTTGAATTGTAATATTTATGTAAATAATAACTATTATTTTGTGTTTTGTGGATTTTAAGTGATGCAACATCCGTTGATTGTATGTTTTAGCACATCCTTACACTGTTTAGTCATGAAATATGTTGCTCCGCTGGCAAAAATAAAAACCACTAAACTATAAATGAGATTTATACTGAAAATGAGATTTATATTTTAAAGACGTGCATTGCACGTACACGTCTACTAGTAATATTAAATTAATAAAGGTGTTAAGTCTTTCTTGGTTTGGTTTGGTTGGTCACTGAAACCGCCCCTAAAGTTAGCCACAAATTATCTACCCTGCCACAAATTATCTACCCTGCCACTGGTTGGTGAAAAAACGTTTCGTACCGTCCGCCCCCAAAGTTTTGTCCGCAGCGTCTTATGTTTGTACCTCACCCGGTCGATCAATAGGCACGCGGATTGATTTTATTTTCAACAAAGGATGTATCTGACCGTGCCCTGTGCGAACAGACTACTCTTAATCCACGTCATAAAGAGGAAGGCGTGTGAACATAAAAACGAAGACTAGGAGCCATCGCAGCTGGGAGACAAGTTCCTAGCCGCCCGGATCAGAAGCACGCTCCACCGTGTTCTCCAAGCGCCTCCGCCATATCATCACCGCTGCCCCGGATTTCTGTCTCCGCGGCCGCCGCCGCCTCGGCGAGAACCTCTATCTCCGATGTTGCAATGTCCATGCCAAGCGCGATATCCGATCGCTGCTGCCAGCCACGTTCTGGTACGCCAGCATGATTATGATCTCTACTATCTCTCCTTGGTGGTCGCCCGCGCAGTCTCCTTGGTTCAGCACTAAGACCCCAACTCCATGAGAGATGAGACGATGCATACCCTTCCTCATAATCCGTGGATGCTTCTACTGGTGCCACCGCCCCTGATCAGGCTTGCGCTCGCGCCGGCCGCCGTCGGCATTAAGTCCAGACAGCAGGTTCAGGGAAGGCGCTCATGTGCGTCAATAGATTGGGACTGCAGCGACGTTTTGTTCGACCGCCAATCGTCTTCATGTCCGGTCTCTTAGAAGTGTTTGAAGCTATTTTAAGTTTATTTGTGAGGAATCTAGACATCTTTATTGATGGTTGGCCAAGTTAAGTAGTGGTACAACGAGAACTAAACATTGCTGAATATCTGGATGCGGCAGAGATCAAACTTTCAGTTCTCCTGTGCAGGTAAATTTTATAACTTTGCTACACCCAAATAATTTATATTTTACAGTCTCAACTACAAAACAAAAATACTCCCTCTTGGACAAATCCAAAATTAGACAATCGCTGCCTAGAAGTAGTTCCTTCAGAAAAAAAAGATTATTGCTACATATTTTTTTGACATGAGATTATTGCTACATTGTGCACTGTAAACACATGTATTTTTAAGTCGTGTGATGTTATTTTTGTCCAATGCACGTGGGAGCACTAGAGCTTCCATAGAAACGAAAGACGGTAGGAGAATATAAAATATTTAGAGTATAAATGAAGAACGCTTCTATTCAAAGTTGGGCTATGCTTCGGTGTCTCCCCCAACCAAACTAGAAAAGGGTATTACAGTCATATTACCATAATAATTATTTAAAGTGATTCGGTTATCCAAACCTGTATATCCAGGTATTAACGTACCTTCTTCTCACTAGCGAATGACGATGGCGTCAGGATATACTCTTCTCACAGCACAGCGTGAAGGAGCCAAATCATGTTGCTCTTCTTTCCGGGTTGTCATGTACGTACGTTGCTACCTTGGTGATGTATATAGCCCGTAGTGATACTAGACAGAGGTGCATGTTACGCAAATGAGACAAATCAAGGAAAGCCAGATGAACTGATCGGATTGATCTGCTCCAGCTTTCAACTAGCTAGGGAATCTGGATTTTGACGCTTCATTTGATCGGGACTCGCAATGAGATCGGTTGGCGGACATGAGAGCACCACGGTTTTCACTCGTGTGACCCACGCCGTCGCGTGTCGGTAACACCGCTGAGAAACGGTGCGAGCGACTTGCGACACAGATAAAACCACCGCCAATTTCATACATATATAGATGCCTATCTATATAGATCTGTACCGGGTCACACGTGTTTCTACAAATCATCTAATAACAAAATATTTATTTAACAATGACCATCATACCCTTAATTACGAAGTGGTACGGAGTGATATCAGCCGTTGATGTGTTTAAGTTTGGCCAAGGGGGAGACACCGACGCAGAACCCTTCAAAGGTTTGATTTTTTTTTAGTGAACAAAGAGAGGGGTCAAGGACCCCGAAGCTGCGTGTTCACTGAACGTGGTGGGAACAAATTACATCCAAGTCCTCGTCATGTCTTGCACTAAAGACCCTAAAATTCGAAGAGAGGACTGGAAAATTACAGCATAGACCCTGGAACAGAAAATGGAAAGCAATCAAGTCCACGATCTTCTCCACCACCGCATCGTCGGCGTCCTCCAGGTGCAGAGCACCGAGAACGGAGCACAAAACGCTCGAGACTCTCCCGAACCAGCGATGGATCGCAGCCGCCAGCGATCGACCTAAGCGCGGGGACGAACCACTTGCACCAAGGTCGACGTCGAGCCCTCTCGACTGGTCCTGCAGGCCTCCAAATCGGAGGTTGTAAGTAGGCCACCTTCCTGGCCTTGAAACACGGAAGCAACTCAGGCTTCGTGTGATGAGCTCGTCGATGCAACAACGGACCAGGCTCGTGACGACGAAAATTGAAGCAGCAGCAGCATCCGCCTTCCGCCCCTCACCGCCACGGCCGGCCAGCGGAAGAACAACAGCTACCACTTCAGGATTCGCAATGGGGAGCCAAGAGCACTCCAGAACCAGAGCACCCCCATCGACCTTATGCGAGAAAGAGGACTCCGCCGTCGTCTCCTCCAGATCCCACTCCCACCTCGAGAGCCTGAGAGAGCCTGAGACCAGAGAGCGGAAGCAGCAACAACACGCAGGCGAGGGTCGGGCTCACCTGCAAAGCAATCCTCAACGGCAACACACCGACAACTGAACACGAAGGCAAACAACCAACTCGAAAACCTAATCTACTTCTGTACAAGCGGGGCCGGCACCCTATGTCATCTCCACAGCAGCCAGCGCAAGCGCCAGCGGCGGGGATGGCCGGGAAACGGTGGCGGCGACGGCGGACTCTCAAAACACTGTAGAGAGGAGAGGATTAGGAGAGACCTAGTGTCGCCTTCATGTGGTCGTCCCTTCAAAGTTTTGATGGCCTCGTGATCTTGCAGGACATCTGAAACAAAAAGGGTTGCTACTTGAATTCTTCCCAAACATGTCATTTTATATAAATTATATTTTAATGGGTCAAAGTGGAATCTTATTATTTTTAGATATTATATCTGCCAATTTCTTTCTATGCTCGTGAATCAAAAATATATGTGGGGTAAGAAAAAAAACTTGAGAAAGCCTTGTGTGTCTTCATACCATGGAATTTATCTCTCGTTGCAACGCACGGGTATGTTTGCTAGTCCATTATTATATAACATTGTTAGAAGGAACAATGCTTCAGTTCAAGATGTTATGTCTAATGTACCTCCGATTAATATGAGGTTTTGGAGGAACCTAACTGATAATTTATGGGATTCATTTATGCCAAAGATAGATGGAGGTTAATTTAACAGAGAATTCAGTTTCCTTTGTGTGGAGATTAAATGCTAATGGTGTTTTATCTGTCAAGTCTATGTATGAAGGCCTAACGAATGGTCATAGTAGATATCTTCGCAAATACCTTTGGAAACTGAAAATACCTCTAAAGATAAAAGTATTCATGTGGTTCCTAAACAACAAAGTCTTGCTCACTAAGGATTATATGCTAAAACGGAAATGGCATAGATGTACTAAATGTTCGTTTTGCGACTCCGAGGAGAGTATATAACATTTGTTTATTTCTTGTCCTTTGGCTAAACTCGTTTGGCGGGTTGTTTTCACCTCTTTCAATATTACACCACCGACCAATATATCAAATATGTTCGGTACTTGGTTGAATGGTGTTGAAAAAAAGATAAAGGTTAGGATCCCAATTGGTGTTTCAACGTTGTGCTGGTCAATTTGGAAATGTCGGAATAATATAGTCTTTAACAGGTCCAAAAATGTTAATGTTTTGCAGGTAATTTCTATGGTGGTTCATTGGATGCAGCAGTGGGATTTGCTTCTTCTGGTCTACCAGCGATGACTTATGGATACCGCATGTGCTCATCTCTTAATGGTCGCTTAGGATTTCTTGAGTCGGGCTGCGCGGCAGCATTTTAGTCAATTACGAGGTGTAGTTCGACGTTGCTGTCATTGTTCAACTTTACTTGAACGTTAAATGTAACGGTTGATACTTTTCTGAATAATGCAATAAAATGATGTGTGTATCAATAAAGCTGGGGATTTACCCCCATTTCTAAAATAAATAAATAAAAGCTAGGCAAGCAAGGTAGAGCACGGTTTGTGGGCAAGTACCTATGGATAGCGATGCCTCGATGACGCCGTATTGGTAAGTGTCGGCGAACCTCAACGACGTGCTGGTGTAGAACATGCGGTGGTTGTCCAACATGCAGCATCCTGGCGTGCGTCCTCTCCATGCACCGTCCCCTCATCTCGGTCGTTGCCGCGTTCGTGTCATAGCTGCTGGAGCACCAAGTCGAGGCCTCGAGGGTCAACGTCCAAGACTCGGCTAGCGTTCAGGACGTGGTTCTTCCTTGCATAGTCGCCCTGGACCTGGTTGGCATTGGCGGGAGAGTAGTGTACTTTGATCTCACGAGCAAGGTGTCTGACGACGGTAGGCTGTATTGGGATGGCCTGTTTGACTTCACTGTTTGTTAATTTAGTCGTTTAGGTTCAGAATAAGCTAGGTGTTAGTTTCTTCAGTTAGGGGTGTCGAGCACCTCTAAGCGTCGGCTATTCTTCAAGATCTAGACAGATAGGATTCCTTTTTTCGTTGGTGTGATCCGATCTTCGCGTGTAAGACTCGATCGCCTGGGCATGGTATGCCACGTCCGTTGTGGGCGTCGTGTGACTAAACACGATCGATCACTAGCTCAATAAAAGGAGGAGAAAACAGAAAAGTTGCAAAGTTACACGCAGCACAAAATCGTCTTGTCTCTCTGTTCTTCTTTCTCTGAATTTTTCTGAGCACACGCGAGAGCGAGAGCTAGAGGCTACAAGTGGTATCAGAGCCTCGTTGATCGAGGTTCGGAGCCATGTCGGAGAAAGCCAAGTCGCGCGAATTCCAAGACCCCCACTTGAGAACAACGTGAGTGGAGCCGCAGGCGTAGTCTCTCCCGGAGCAGGGAGACGAGCGGCACACACGAGATCATCCTGCAGGAGGTGTTGAGGGAAGGCGGTGGCGGCGGCGGATCTATGCATCTCCCGATGCCCACTCGAACGAATTACACCAAGTGGGTGTTCTTGATGCGAGTGCAGCTGCAGGGGGCGTGCCTCTGAGAGGCAATCGACCTCGGAGCAGAGGACGAGCGACAGGAACGGCTGGCCCTGGGAGCAATCCTACGGTCAGTTCCCCCAGATATGGTGTATGTACTCACTGCAAAGGACATTGCGAATATGGCCTAGGACGCCATCAAGATAATGCGCGTCGGTGTGGACCGTGTCCGCGAGGCGCGCCGGCAGAAGCTGCATCGCGATTTCGAGAATCTCTCTGATAGAGTGTAGACACACGCTCGTTGGGAGACCCCAAACGCAAGGCGTGAAGAGCGCAGCAACAAGTTTTCCCTCAGTAAAGAAACCAAGGTTGAATCGACTAGTAGGAGGAAGAAGCACTTCTGAAGGTTAATGCAGCTGATATGGCAGGGCGCACTACCGGTTCAGCAGCAACGTGGAACCTACACAACACAATCAATTCACTTTTCCCCAACGTAGCAGTGAGGTTATCAATCTCACTGGTTTTGGTGATAACAAAAAAGTTAAATGTATGGTAAAAGAAAGGCCCTTCGCAGAGGAAAGCAGGGATCACTTGTAACATCCCAAGTATGAAAAATAGCCATTAGAATGTTTGCTCTCTGTTATTTTATGTTTTGCATCATGACATCATGTTCATTGCATTTGTTTTGCTTTGTTTTCCATTTGTTTTCCTCTGTTTTCATTTGTTTTCCTTTGTTTTCTATTTGAATTTCAAACCAAATTTTAAATATTTGTTTCATACTTGTGATGTTACAATTTCCAAAATGATATTTCAAATCAAAACAATCAATTGTTTCCATTAAAGTTGTGATTCCAAAACTATTGTTTTGTTTCTATCAAAAATTCATTTAATACCAAACCATTTTTCAAATTCAATTAATTTCCAAAACAACAACCCCTTTGAAAATTATGAAAATGACAAAACACTTCCATCATTTGTTTCCATCAAACCATGAGGTTCAAACTATTTAAAATTATGGCTTTCAATAACTCACTTAACTCAAATTTCATTCAAATTCAATTACAATTTCTCCCAAACAGCAACCATGTTGAATTTATGAGAATTACAAACCAAATTCTAATCCTTTTTGTTTCAATTAAACTCTAAGGTTCAACTATTTAAATCTTGTTTTCAATATTCACTTAATAATCAAATTCATTCAAATTTCAATCAAATTACCAAACCGCAAATAATTCAAAATATTTTTGAAAACAAAAGTTGGAAAGTTGTTGCTGTGGTAATAACTAACCTATACAATTTTTTCTAAAATTTTCCTAAATCCAAAACATATCTTTTTCTTCCTATTTCTAATTAGCAAAAAAAAAAAGAACAAAGAAAAAAAAAAACCCAAAAGAGAGAGAGAGAGGCAGGCCCAACCCAACTACCCCTCAGGCCCGATACCCCCCTCGCACCTTCTTCTTCCCTGTATGGCTCAACATCCAGGGTGCACACGTAGCAGAAGAAGGGAGCAGACGGCTGCAGCTCTCCCCCTCCCCCTATAAACCTAGCTCAAGCCCTAGGGTTCCCCTCTACCTCCCTTCTTCCTCTCCTCTCTCTTCCCCCGCCTCCATTTCTCCTTCTTCCACCTCTCCCTCTGCACCTCTGTTCTCTGAACCTCACAGAAAGCACCACCGCCACCGCCCTCTCTCGCCGGTGATCGCCGCCGGTGTGGCCACCCACCGGCCAGGGCGAGTGCAGGAATGGAATCCCCCCACCGCCGGCTTCATCCTCGACCCCTCATCGGCTACGGGGACCCAGCACGGCGCCGCCGCCGTCCTCCTCTTGTCGCAGGCCGCCGGCCACCTCTGCCCGAGCGCCTCCTCCCTCTGATCCCTCGAGGTGAGCCTCCTCTCCCCTCGCCTCTCCCCTCCCTCTATCATCCCCCTCCGCACCCACAGCACCACGCACCCACACGGCAACCGCGCGGACCACGGCGAGCCGCAGCAGCCCGCCGGCGGCCGCCCTCCTCCGTCCCAGGTTCAGTAACTGAACCTTAAAGTTCAGTTAAAACGCGCCAGTTCTGCACCTTAACCCCCCGTGCCTCCCTTCCTATCAACAGCACACAGCACCACCGCAGTGGCAGTGGCCCTCTGCGCGTGCCCAGGACGGTGTGGGTTCGATCCCACCCCTGCGCAATAAAACCAGCCTTTTCCATTTTATTTTTCACAGCCAGCACAATTACCTAATCACAGATCAGTCCTTGCCAGTTCTTTCCAGGTCCCTGCCAGTATTTATCTTAGCCCCTGAAGATAGTTTCCAAGTCCCTGGATATTGTTTAAATGGCAGAATAATACTTAAACTTCACAAATGCATAAATAATTCATTTTAACTCCAAATTCAACTTTTTAAATATGTTTTCTGTACCAAATTAAATTCTCTATCCAAATATAAAATTTCTTTACTGTTTTGAATATTTTAAATTGGTGAAATATTTGAAAACTTGTTTAATTCACTTAATTTTGCAAAATTCATAACTTGGGCATAAAAATTCCAAATTCAACAAACTAAATATGTTTTCCATTCAATTTTTCATGTACTTTCCAAATATCAACTTTGTTTGCTGTTTTGAATAATTTAAATTGCTGAAAAAAAACTGTTTCTTAATTAATGCATTTAAAATTGCCAAAATAATAACTTGCTCATTTTAAATCCAATTTCAACAAATAAAATATGTTTTCCATGCTAAATTAAACCACCTTTCCAAATATAAACTTTGTTTCATGTTTTGAATAATTAAAATTGGTTAAATGATTTAAACCTTGTTTAAATCATTTAAATTTGCTAAATTCATAACTTGCTCAAATTAATTTCTTTTTGAACTTATAAAATATGTTTTCAAACCATAAAAGTATAACCTTTTGAAATATGAATTTGGTTTAATGCTTTGAACAAATAAAAATCCAATTAAATTCAAACTTGAATTAAATTCATTTAAATCTTGTTTAAACTTGTTTAATTCATAACTAATTCATCCTAAATCCTTTTTCCACAAGTGAAACATGTAATCCACCTAAAATTTGGTGTTCTTTCCAAATATGAACTTTGTTATCTATTTTGAACAATTTAAATTGGTGAAAACAACAAATGCTTGTGTAACACCTTTAAGAAGCAAAATTCCAAAACTTAATAAATGAAATTCAAACTTGGTAGACCTTGTTTCAAATTGCACCTAATGTTGTTTTCTTTCTGTTTTCCTAATCCATGCATCATGTTAATCCACTTTCACATGTTGTTTAGTTGTAAAACGATTATTTCAACCCTAATTCATGGGCTTTTCATATGCAACTCAAATTGCATGTGGGTCCATTTAATCATGTTATGTTACCATGTCAGCTATCTTATTTTGATGCATCAATTAAATTGACATGCATCATCCCATGATTGTGCACTATGCCATGTTATTGATTGTTTGTCTCTCTGCGTTGTTTGTTTGCTTCTTCTCGAATGGACGACGACGTTGAGACCGACGATACTTACGACACCCCTTCTAAGGATCTAGCTCAGTACCAGGCTGCTGAGTTTGCAGGCAAGTATTCACTCACATGAACCATCGTGTTCCTTTCAACATTGGATACCGATACTGTCCGTTGTCTATTCTGCTAGCCCTATGAATCGTTGCTTCTGTTACGAACCTATCACATGTTATCCTTTAACCCTGATATAGCCTCACCTCCACACCTATAACCCCATTGCTTGTTGCCCGTGTCTTACTAGCATGCTTAGGGTTGTTTTTGCTCGAGTCTGTTGTCCGTTACTTTCTACTACTATTTCATTATGTGCTGGGGCTCGATGTTAATCAACCAACCTGTCAATGTTTGAGGTAATAATAATTTGCTGATAAGGCACCGGCAGGAGGCCCGACGTGGTTTTGAGGCCTGCTAGTGTCGACCCTAATTAGGAAAAGGGTCTTGTCTACTGATCCATGATGAGCGCACTAACCGCATGTGGGAAGCGTGTATGGGCGCCCCCCTCAATTTGATTCGATTCGCATCTCGTCCAAATCGCCTCATTTAGTTCGGGTTTTCCATTTGCCGCATGCATATGCAATTGCGAACCCTTGGCGCCAGGGTGGAACTTTTGTAGTCGGCATTTAGGGAGACACCTTCTTAGAGTGCTATGAGGGTCCCCTTTTCTTCGTGGGGCTTGATTAGCCGTGCGCTCAATTGCACGGGGTTCTTTGGGCTTGATGCGAAGAAGAGTTGAGTTGTGTTGAGTGCCCCGCTTGGTGGAAAGGCCATTCCATCTGGCGGGTTATTCTTCCGTGTACGGCCAAATTGGTGCACCCCTGCAGGGATAAATCTTCTCGAGAAGCCGTGTTTTCTGCGGTTATGGATGACTTGGTGAAAGTACTGGCTAACAAGTACTCAGAACAACTTACACCTAACTAATAATAACTTGCCTAGTAATAGTCTCATTGACACAATAACTTGACCCACCATTAATCCAACTGTGTGAGTTATCCTCGGATTGCTTCTTTGGATAAGGGGCGAGATCCAGGATGGGTTTGTTTGGAGTTAGTTGTAGTTGGTTACGATACGCTATCTTATCCCCTTTCTGTTAGCCGGAAGTTCTAGCATGTTATCTGTAGTTGGTTAGTGCAGCCCGCTGCCGCATCTTTTGTATCACCCTTTCTTCCGTTGAACCCAAAGCATCTGTGCTTGATGTTGTTGGGTACACTTTGGTGAACTGTGAGTCTTGCTTGCCAGTACGTTTATGTACTGACCCCTTTGGGGCTGTGGTTTCCGCAGACTACATTTCCGAAGATCCCCATGGTGGCTACTACGTGGAGTATGACGAGACTGCTGACGAGTAGATAGCGGACCCGGGCAGGATCCGAGACTTCGTGGATGGGCTCCGTCTTTTCGTTTCCGGCCTCTTAGGCCTATTTGGATCTTGTCTGTACTCAGACATTTTTGGATGCTTCCGCTGTGATGTAATGATGAATTGTTGGGAAATGTGTCCTCTGGATGATTGTATTTGCTATCTCTGCTCTAGTGAGAGCTATTTGCAACTTATTTCAATCTTTTGTGTCTTAGAGATCTGTTGTGATATCACTTGTTCAAATGCCGTTGACGTACCATGTGTGTATGTTATGAAGTACGTCAATGGAAGTATCTGGATTGCTATGGGATGGTTTGCGCAGACGATGAATAGTAGAGAATGGTTGTCACACGTTTACGTGTTGGCCTACTCATATTGAGATGCGGGTGCCGGTATGCCCCGTAAGCCATTTATCTACTGTTTAACGGACTGTGAGTATCCCCTAGAAGTCCGGGTGCTACATCACTCATGTGCTAGAGCCTTTATTTTTCTAAACAGAGGTATTGAAAACATTTTTTTAGAGAGGTGTATGCCAATGAATAGTAAACAGAAAATACAGTATGTCACAAGCCAACTATACTTCACAAGAGTGGCTCCCATAGAAGGATGCATCTGGGTAGAAGTTCATCCTTCTTTTTCTTTTATTTACACAACTATGCTTTGACTGATAAATCAGGGGCAAAATAGTGAAGAGAATTTGTTGTAATTTGGGGCTGGGCACCCCGCTGCCAGCTCTTCTATCAATTGGATAATAGGATGAAGCCACTAGTCTAGGGTGTGAAAGTCCAATCAACAAGTGAGATAAAGATTCTCTATTTACGTCCTCATGAGCTAAAACAGGAGCACAAAACAGTGTTAATTTTGAAGGTTTTAAAGGTAAGACATGAGTAATTTACTTTGGAGTGGCAGTTAAATACCACATGCAGATAGGTATGGTGGACACATTTGGCAAACTTTGGTTTCTGGGAGTTGGATGCACGAGTAAAGCTCATACTCAGTACAGGTGGAGGCTAGCAAAAGACTGGGAGCGACAAATCAAGAGAGCAATAATGGCCATAATCATGCATAGTGACAAAAACATCATTAATCAAAGCATAAGTGGTAATACAAGTTCAAAAACTAAATGATCATAGAGGCTATAAGTGACTGGTTTGTAGTCATAAACATGGTGTAAGCATGCGCCAGGTCAACCAAATAAAACATTCAAAGGAGAACACCACAAATTTATTCTTCAATATGACAATAACAACTCATGATTCTTTCAAAGGCACATTAAACACTCTCATATATTTGAGACAAATCATGCTACAAAATAACTACTAGGCTTTAGAATTAAAATAACATCTAGCATGACATGAAAAAGTCTAGCCACAGTCTATATAAGCTTCTATTTGGACATTTATAAGCACGCAAACTGTACTACGGCTTTCCAACACCAAATAATTTATACTAAACAAAAACTCTCCAAGAGATACAGAAATGAAACAAGAGAGTACTAACACAACTCTACTAAAACTAACAACTCTGAATAAGAGATGCAAGAAAAACATGAGCTAAACATGAATTTTGCAGCAACTAGAAGAAAAACTACGAATACGAGCATAACGAGTATTCAAACGAAAAAGCGGAGCGTGTCTCTCTTCCACACAAAGAATGCTAGATTCCAACTACAATATTGCAGCAAGGAAAACAAAAGAAAACAAAGGAAAACAAAAGAAAAACAAACAGACGTTCCAATTAAATTTCATATGATGTGACCGAATAAAAATATAGTTTCACTAGAAGTGACCTGATAAATTGTTGATGAAGAAGGGGATCCTTTGGGCATACCCAAACTTAGATGCTTGAGTCTTTTTAGAATTTTCTGGGATGAACCACGGGGGCACCCCCAAGCTTTGACTCTGCACTCTTCTTGATCACATTATATCACCTTCTTCTCTTGACCCTTGAAAACTTCCTTCACACCACACTGAAAGTAATTCGCATTATAGGGTTAATGCAACAATAAAAAGTCCATGGTTTCTGCATGGTAACAAGTGATATTGATACTTTTAAACATTAGCTACAGCCACTGATGTTTCATGAAGCAAAGAAATCCACTTGACATAGTAAAAGAGCAAATGCAAGAAAAATGGCAGAATCCGCCAAAACCAGAACAGTCTGTAAAGACGAATTTTTTCGGGGCACTTACGTTGCTCAGATCGAAAAATATAAAGAGCTAAAAAGTTTCGGAATTAGCTGAGGAATAGGGACAAAAAGTTTCAGGTCACTTTTATCTTTCTGGAATTTATATGATTTTTTACGATGGACAGCAGAAATCTGTTTCCTACGCAGAAATCCAAAACCAACTCCAACTCTCGCTACAAACTTTACTTGGCACAACTAAAACATTAAAATAAAGATACAACGGAGTTTCTATAGAAGTATACAACCTCTTGACTTAAAGAAAACAGAGAAAAAAATCAAAAAATAAAACCATGGGTTATCAATGCTACTAGGTGAGCTATAGAAAAGTGTATTCACGTGTTTCCAAGAGAAGGCTTTATCAATGCTACTAGGTGAGCTATAGATTGCAATTAAATTTTTTATAGCATTAAAAGCTTGATCTCCATCACAATGAAGGAAATATCCTCCTACCATAGTATCCAAAGCATATCTATAGAAAAGAACAAGACCAAAGTAGAAACTACACAGAAACAGGCTTAGAGTCATTTTAGATTCAATTTTGCAATAGGAATCAAAAACTTTAGACCAAGCTTCCTTAAAAATCTCATCACTCCCTTGTTTGAAAGTGAAGATCATTTCCTCATGTTACATGGTAAAAGGAACAGGAGTATTCATTTTAGCAAGACTAAAAACAGGACAAAAACAACAACTACAATAAGAACTATTTCTTGTGTTTTTGATAAAGAGAAGCAAATAAGACAAAATAAAATAAACTAAGCAAAACAAAAACAAAGTAAAGATATTAGAGGTGAGAGAATCCCCTTGCAGAAATTCTCTTCCTCCCCGGCAACGGCGCCAGAAAAGCTTGATGGAGTGTAGACACACGCTCGTTGGGAGACCCCGACCGCAAGGTGTGAAGAGTGCAACATCAAGTTTTCTCTAAGAAAAGAAACCAAGGTAGAATCGACCAGTAGGACGAAGAAGCACTTCTGAAGGTTGATGCAGCTGAGATGGCAGGACGCACTACCGGTTCAGCAGCAACGTGGAACCTACACAACACAATCAATACACTTTGCCCCAACGTAGTAGTGAGGTTGTTAATCTCACCGGTTTTGGTGATAACAAAGAGGTTAAATGTATGGTGTGGAAAACAATATAAGAACAATATGAAAACAGTGGAAACAGTGTGAAAACAGTGGAAGCAGTGGTTGTATTATCAGTATGAGAAAATGGACCGAGTTCCACAGTTCACTAGAGGTGTCTCTCCATAAAAGATAGCTAACATGCGTGGTGAACAAATTACAGTTGGGAAATCTATAGATAATGAAACATGCATGACATAATGATTACTATGAGATTCATGTAGGCATTACAACAAGATACATAGACCGTCATCAAACTGCATCTATGACTAATAATCCACCCTCCGAATATCATCCGAACAAACATTGGGTATTAAGTTGCAAGCAACAGATAATCGCAGTAAGCAAAGTATGTAATGTAAACAAACTAAACATCATTGTTTTCTCCCTAATGGTAAGAGAACATCCTCCATCCGTCACGTTTCTGTCACTCGAGGACAGATGCAAAGGAGGCATGAACCCACTATCGAGCATAAATACTCCGTCTTGGAGTCACTAGTATCTACTTTGCCAGAGCATCTACTAACAATGGAGATCATGCAAGATCATAAATAACATAAACATGAAGACAATATGATAGATTGATAATCAAGAGACATAGCATTCAATAATCCACGGGTCCCAGCAAATACAACATGTAGCATTACAATAAGATGATCTCGATCATGTAAGGCAGCTCACGAGATCTAAACATGAGGCATAAAGAGGGGAGGACAACCATCTAGCTACTGCTATGGACCCATAGTCCAAGGATGAACTACTCACGCATCACTCCAGAGGCGGGCATGGTGGTGTAGAGCCCTCCGGTGATGATTTTCCCTCCCGGTAGGGTGCCGGGGAGAACTCCAGAACTCTCCCGATCTCGGGTTGATGATGACAGCGGCCTGAGGTGTTTTTCGTGGAGAAGTGCTATATTTTTAGGGTTCACGCATTAGGGAGAGTATATGGGCGGAAGGGCGATGGCGGTGGGCGCCCGAGGGGCCCACACCACCCCTAGGTGCGGCCAGGGGGTGCGCCACCCTATGGTGTGGCCCCCCTCCGGGCCTCTTCGGCACTCCGTGGAACCATCGAGGATTCTAAGACTTCTGGGCTTCGAATTTTCCAATTCCGAGAATATTTCCAGAACAACTTTTCTTAAACTAAAAACGGGAAAAAACAGGAACTGGCTCTGTGGCATCTTGTCAATAGGTTAGTCTCGGAAAATCGATAAAAATAAAATAAAGTGTAAGTAAAACATGTAGCATATGGCAAAAAACAACATGGATCGTCAGAAATTAAGGATACGTTTGTGACGTATCACTCTCCTTCAAGGAGGGAAAAGGAATCGAGGACTTTGCGATGTGCCTCGCCAGAATTCTTAGCGAGCTCCACTCGCTGGGTGACGCCACCACGGAGTTGATGGTAGTGCAGAAATTCATGCACGTTGTGCCTCGCCGGTATGCGCAGATTGCATGCTCCATAGAGACGATGCTAGACCTCAATGGCATGACCATTGAATAGGTAAGCGTCCGCCTCGTCGCATTAGAAGGGCGTTGGGATCCTAAGGCGGAAACAGGCGGGAAACTGCTACTCACGGAAGAGGAGTGGCGTGCACGCCAGTAGCAGCGTGCTCCAGGCGGCAGTGGATCTGGCGGGAACCAATGACAAGGAAAGGCGCGCGACAAAGGCCACAAGGACAAATGGTAGGGCGGAGTTGGTTCCGGCGGACCCAAGCGCGATAAGACCATCAGGTGTTGTGGCAAGAAGGGGCACTGGGTGCGTGAATGCAGGAAGAAGAAGAGGGAGGAGGCGCATCTCCCCAAGATTGTCAAGGACGTCGATCCAGCGATCAACCTGACCGAACTGATTGAGCTCGACGCAGAGCCTGCACCACCTGCACCTGTGGCGCCCAGGCGATCACCGATGCTCCCCTGATGGTCAAGGACGAACAGAACGCACCCCTAGCACGCACGTTCGTGTTCCTCAACAAGGAGAAGGCCAGGGTCACTCCAGGACAGGAAGGCGATGCCATCGAGTCCACCTGGTACCTCGACACTGGAGTAGCCAACCACATGATAGCAGACCGCGCGACATTCACAGAGATGAGCAAGGCGATGACTGGCACCGTGCTATTTGGCGATGGCTCGATGGTGCAGATAAAGGAGCGCGGCACGATCGCGTTCAACATCGATGGTGGACCCCATCGGGCGTTCATGGACGTCTACTACATCCCGCGGTTGAAGAGCAGCGTCGTGAGCATTGGGCAAATTGATGAGCACTTCTGCGACATCCACACCAGATGCGGCGTGCTCACCATCCACGACGGGAGCGACAACCTGCTGATAAAGGTAAAGTGCTCCCCTAATCAGTTGTACAATGTAGTGTTCCCACATTTAAATAATGCAAGAATACATGTGTTATTGTGCTAGTCCCTGGATCAAATGCTAGCACCATATTACAAAATGAAATATCATGCAAATGTGTCAAATTTTATTACATCGCATGGTCCATTCTTTACAAAATACCATTACAACTTGCATAGTCTTAGAATACTAGCAGAAAACAAAGAATTATAGCGGAAAACATAGTACACCATTGAGCCCATCTTGTTCATGTGCCACAAGCAAAACATGTTGGCGGTAGACTCGAGATCCTAAACGAAATCCTCACACGTCTTCAGATTCATCTGTAGGATGGAATATGCAGCTACAAGGGGGTCAATACAATTTAATGTATTGGCAAGTAACACTATGGTGGATATAAATGGTAATACTTATAATACATGCTTATTTGGTGAGCGGAGTTTTGGCTAAGTTTTCATAAAGCCAGTTTTCTCCTATCTCTTTTGTAAATCAAACTTTTCTTTCCAAAGGGTGGCATCATTGGACTGAAATCCAAGTACCACAAAAACTGTTCACTTAGTCAAACATTTACTTATTGAAAATGGTGTTGAGATTCCTCCGTCATTCCCTGTCCAACTGCTCATAGTTGTCCATAACTGGGGACACGGCTAAGATCTTAGTTTGTTGACTCTACAGAGTTTGTGCACTTTCACCTTCTGACTCAAATCAGCGCAAACATCCTATACACCCTGAGTGCATTAAGGAAAGGAGAAGATCGAGACGAGATCTTTCAGAAGAAATTCCACCACCGTTTGGCTTACCCGTTCCACCTATAATTATGCTACATCTGCTTGTAAGCCTAGCGAGTTCATTCAACTTAGTTTATCAAGACAGAGCCAATATGACTAAAGGTTGCACGGCAAGCTACTAAACTTACAAGGACAAAGTAATCTCTTTGTTCCTGGGTGTACATCCGCAAGTGTACTCTTTCGGTGAAAAACACCACAGACATGGCCCTAGGGAGACACTCAACATAAACCAATCGCATCCAAATTCCACCCAGGTGTTTCATTGGGGTTTATACTTAGAATTTTCCACCACATCAAGTAAAAAACAAATTAGTAACATTGCATAGTATCTACAAAGTTTCTAAGGCTATAAAGATAAGGTAAAAGAGATGGTTACACACTACTTGGATAATAGCATAGCATATATAACTTAGTAAAATTTCCTATCATGCATACTACTCAAAAATCAACTAATGCATATAGAAAATAATGGATGGATGTATGATGTGTTACTTGCCTTGTTGAAGTTGGTGAAGAAATCACACTCTCTTCACAAAAGATCGTTGTTCTCCGTACAGTCTATTCATTGAAAAACAATAACAAAATAAACAAGCATACTAGCAATCAAACACACAAGTGAAGAAAACATACAAAACAACTAACATATCATAAGGGGTTTAACCAAGCTGGCTAGGACAAGATTTGAGTTTGAAAGATTCATTCTCTCTTGGTTCAATACTTGTTAAGGAAGTTCCAAGAGTTTACTTGGGATGCACTAGGTTGAGTTTGTAGTGATCAAACTTTATTGAAAACATATTTATCTAGGAAGTTCCAAGAGTTCACTAAGGATGATCACATCACTTTTTAAACCAAAGAGCACATGACATGGTTTGGTTAAGTTTTTCCCATTTTTGGTTAAGGCTGGTCTAGTTCACTCCAAGGCTTCATGTTGTTGGTCTTGTTGAAGATCATCTTTAGGTTCTCTCGTGTCTTCCTCCTTAGTGTGGTGACTTCATTTCTTCTTGTGGAACTTCATGGTTTTGGTACCAAATAGATCACTACCTTGTTTAGCATGTGATGGACACTTGCTTGGGTCTGGTCTTAAGGAAATTTTGGATAGGTTCTATTTGGAGAAAACAGAGAGTGATGGGGGAGAAAATAATGTAACAACTATGGTGATCACTCCACTTGGATTCTTCTTCTGTTCCACGATCTCTGGATGAGTAATCTTCTTGAGTTGAAGTTATCTTCTTTTAGCAGTCTTGGTCAAAAGTTCTCATTTCACTTGAGGAACTAATTCTAAGTCTTAGATAGAAATAAACTTGATACTAATTCTCCTTGAATAGGTTGTAGCTCCAAGTCTTCACATTGGTTGATCTTCTTAAGGATATTCTTCACCCTCCTTTTGTAGCTTCCTCCTTGGTGTGATGACTTCATTGTATTTGCAAAACTTTATGGTTTTGGTTCAAGCTAGGGGATGGTATTGATCTAACATAGCCATAGGACAAGGTCTAAGAGAAAGAAAAGAAAGGGGAAGAAAACTTAGAAAGATGGGATTGGCCTTTTTGAAGTTCCTCTTGATTCCTTCCAGTACTTCCACTCCTTGGGTTTCTTCTAATTTTGGTGAATTCTATGTTCTTCTCTAAGTGCTTCAATGATCTCCATGTAGTGCTTCTTGTTGAGTTGAAGAAAATCATCTAGAGTGCCATCTAGTATTTTTGGAACTTAGTCTTCTTTAGAAGATAAGAAAGTTTGGAGAGATGGATAGTAGATATGAGTATTAGGGTTCATGGTACTAGTTGGTCTGGTATGTGATTGACACACACTAAAGACTTGGCCTTGGATTCAAAAATTTCCACAACAACAAAGGTAAAAGAATAAAACAAAAATCTAAGGCATGATCAAATGGGTGGATCACTATGTTGGGTTTTTTGCCAAAATTTCATGTTCATGGTCCAAGGGTGTCCAAATGGTTCAAGTTATGATGTCTCTGGTTCAAGATTACCAAATGGCGCAATTTTTCTTAAGGAACCATTTTCAAATTATTTATAGAAGTAAATCTATGTCAAAATTACTCAAATGGACAACTTAATTCTAAATTCAATTTTTAATTTGTTCAAAAATTATTTTGGGACAAAGGATATGAAAGTACAGATCTCAAGGTTTCCAAATATATTTTATTTGCAAGTTTTGGATTTGTAGAATTTGAATTATGTCAAAATTTATCAAATAAGCATATTTAAATTTGAACCAATTTAACTTTGTCAAATTTAAATTTGGACAGTGTTAAAAGATTCTACATGTTGTTCTGATTTTAAAAAAGTCCAATTTTGCTTAATTTGGAGCTATGGTTGAAAAGATATGAAAGTTCTAAGGTGTAGGGCTTTTCTGCAAAACTGTCATTTAATTTTATTCCGGAATAAAATCTAGAAATGTGTTGGGCTGCCACACGCTGCACTGAGCGACAAAACTACTCGGTTTGGGCCGGCTATGCGCTGCGCAGAGCGACGGATAGCAAATGGGTGCGCTGCTGACTAGGCGCCACGCGGCGCTACCCTATTCGGCGATACCCTTTTGCTTAAGTGACTTGTTCTGGGCGCTTGGATCGGGATCTAACGGCCAAGATCAAATAGGCAGTTATGGTTACCTCTCCCGCCGGAATGTTGGCCGGAAAAATGGAGGCACGGCGGCGCAGTGCCTCGGACATGGACGATGTCGGGGGTAGGAAGGACCTCCGGGCTCGGGGAGTGCTCGTCGAGGACCAGCACGACACGGCGCATCCAATGATGACCACATAGAGCTCAGGGACGGCGACTGTCAACGGCACGGTGAAGACGGAGGATGCACGAGCTCCGGCGATGCACGGAAGTGCATGGTGCGGCCGAATCTCCGCGCCAAAAATAGAACAACTGGTCAAGGAGGGGCGCAAGGACACGCGGATTCGGAAGGGACCGAAATGAGCGGAGCTAGCTCGCTTACCTCACCTGGATCGGAGATCTACGGTAGCGGAACAGTGCAGCTTCGATGAGCTTTTCTAGGGACGTGGAGGCATGGTTAAGAGGGGAAAAGGAGGGAAAATGAAGAGAAGCAAATGGTCTATAAGAGGAGAGTCATCGGGCAATCAATCACGCACTAAAACGGACGAATTCAATCGGATTGAATTCAAGAAGAAACGGTAGAATTTGCTGAAATTTGGGTTGGAATTTAGGCCCACTAGGCAATTTCCATTTAATCCCTAAGTCCCATGCTGCCATAGCAAATGGTGAGAGTTTAGTCCCATATTGCTAGTTGAGAGAGCTTTGCACCAGTTTATAAGGTGAGCTCTCTCCCCACTAGTGTGAGTTGAAATGAAGAGAGAGGAGTTGTGGACGTGTTCCACACGCGCGCATCTCCTCCTCCGCCGCCCGCCTCGCCACGCCTTGCCTCGTCACGACACGCCGCGGGTTGCGGGAATGAGCCGAGCCGATGCCTCTATTTTGGCAATCGGAGACGGAGATTCAACAGACACGCCAATAATATGAGACGGCATATTGATTGTTGCCTGTAATTTCGTCATATTTATTTTGATAACAGTCGCGCGCAGTAAAACGCCGCATTGATAACATGGTAACCGCGCGCAGTAAAACGCCGCATTGTTCACGTGGTAACGGCTGTAATAAACGTCAATTGAATTTGTGAGCCGACCGTTCTCCTACCCGGCCGTGCCTATATATTGGAGGCTCAGACGGACACAGGAATACACACCTCATACGCTCTGCCACTTTGCGCACATTGTCGTTCCACTTCCTGTTGCTGCCACCAGTGATCTCATCCCGTCTACCGCGTACACGGCCGACGGGAGAGTAGGCCTCTGAAACCCCGCCTCTCCAGATCTTGTACGGGAGAGGGGCAATTAGGTTTTTGGGGAGCGTCTCCTACGCGACTGCTCGCCGTTGTTCATCTACTTCGACTACTACCGCGTCGCCCTCGTCCTCAACATGGCCACCGAAGCCGAACGCGCTGCCGCTGCCATCAAGGTTGCCACTGCTGCTGCAGCCGCCACCGCTACTGCAACCGCCGCCGCGGCTGCCGCCTCTATTACGGCTAGTGCCAACTGGCAGACCGCACAGTATAACACGTTTATCCCTGTCCTTATCATTTCCATGTCTGCAATACTAGTAGTTTGCGTAGATGTATCTACTATCAATCTAGCATGCAGGAACATAGTAAATTATCAGTATGTTTACGTCGTGCTCATGATTTATACTTGGATTAATTTAATCAGTAAATTGCCTAAATTCTTAACAATCCAAAAACCTAATCTGTGTAGGCAATTTTCGATTCATAGTTTTGCTACTACACTAAAACTGGACCCGTTTACGGGGACGTACTTTAAGCGTTGGCAGACCAAAAAAATCATATGGCTCACGGCTATGAATGTATTCTGGGTCGCCGGTGTCACTCCCACGGGAACGATTACTCCTGAACAAGAGAAGGCGTTTAGGGATACCACTGTCGTATTTGTTGGATGCGTTCTAAGCGTGATCGGAGATAAGTTTGTTGACGCATATTTACATATGCGGGTTGCCAAGGACTTATGGGAGGCGCTCCAATCAAAATTCGGCACAACCGATGCTGACAACGAGATGTACAGTATAGAGCAGTTCCATGATTACAGAATGGTCGTCAACCGTTCTGTATTGGAGCAGCCTCATGAGACACAGTGCATCGCTAAGGAGTTTGAAATTCTCAAGTGCGTGCTACCGGGCAAGTTTGTTGCGGAATGCATAATCGCCAAGGTGCCTAATTCCTGGAGGAGCTTTGCCACTGCTCTGAAACATCAGAGTCGTGAATTCTCAGTAGAGGATGTCATCGGCCATTTGAGTGTTGAGCAGAACTCGAGGGTAAAGGACTCGCATGGAAAAGGGAACAAATGGACTTCTGCGGCCAATATGGTACAGAAGAACTACAGCTCCCACAAGAACAAGGCGAGGACTTGTGTCCGGCAGAATACCGATTTCAAGAAGAAGGCTAAGAAGACCTTCAAGAAGGGTAAGAAGAAAGATGGCTACTTTACTTGTGGTTCACTGGAACACTGGGTTGTGAAGTGCCAAACAAGTACAGGAAACCAAGACATGATTCCAAGGATGTCAACATGATTGTGAGCAACAATGAGAATGGGGCATCTGGGTATGGTAATTTGTTTACTGTATTTTCAGTTTGTCAGTCTACTGATTGGTGGATTGACACAGGTGCAAATATTCATGTGTGTGTTGACATCTTATTGTTTTCTTCTTATCAGGTCACAAGGAACGGGTCCGTATAGATGGGGAATGGTGCAAGTACTTCTATACTTGGTGTTGGCACGGTTGATCTGAAGTTTACTTCAGGAAGGATCGTGCAGCTGAAGAACGTGCAGCATGTCCCCGCCATCAAGAAGAATCTCGTTAGTGACTCCCTTCTATGTAGAGAAGGGTTTAAGTTGGTTTTTGAGTCCAATAAAGTAGTTGTAACAAAATATGGAATGTATGTTAGAAAAGGGTATGAGTGTGGAGGTCTTTTCCGTTTTTCCCTCGCTGATTTCTGTAATAAAGTCGTGAACAATATTCATTCGAGTGTTGATGAACCTGAAGTTTGGCATTCACGTCTTTGTCACGTTGGTTTCAGTTGCATGACGTGGTTAGCAAAATTAAATTAAATTCCAAGTTTCACTTTAGCCAAAGGTTCTAAGTGTCATTCGTGTGTGCAAGCAAAGCAACCTTGTAAGCCCCATAAAGCTGTTGACCAGAGACACTTGGCGCCACTAGAACTCATACATTCTGATCTCTGTGAGATGAATGGTGTGTTGACTAAAGGTGGAAAGACATACTTCATGATGTTAATAGAGGATTCCACTAGGTTTTGCTATGTATATCTGTTAAACACTAAAGATGAGACTCTACACTACTTTACAATCTATAAGGCAGAAGTTGAGAATCAACTTGAAAAGAAAATTAAACGAATCCGGTCAGATCGTGGTGGAGAGTATTTCTCTAATGAGTTTGATTCTTTCTGTGCGGAACATGGACGCCTCCCTATTCACTCCAGTCAAATGGGGTTGCCGAACGGAAAAACTGTACTCTACCAGATTTGGTTAACGCCATGTTAGATACATCGGGTTTATCCAAGGCATGGCGGGGGAGGCTATATTGACATCATGTCATGTCCTGAATAAAGTTCCGACGAAAGATAATAAGATCACTCCCTATGAGCAATGGGAGAAGAGAAAAACAACACTCTCGTACTTACGTACTTGGGGCTGTTTGGCGAAAGTCAATGTGCTGATCCCCAAAAAGCGTAAACTTGGACCAAAGACCGTGGATTGCGTTAATTTGGGATACGCTAAGAATAGTGTTGGATATAGATTTCTAGTAGTGAAATCTGAGATACCTGACGTGAAGGTCGGTACGATTATGGAGTCTAAAAATGCTACATTCTTTGAGGATATTTTTCCTATGAGAGATATGCAAAGCACTTCTAGACAGGAATCAGAGGAGACTCCTGAGCCTGCCATTCCTATGGAATATTATGAAAAAACACATGATGAAAATCCTGAGAAGGATGACGAGGAAACCCTTGGTAGGGGCAAGAGACAGAGGACTGCAAAGTCTTTTGGTGATGACTTCCTTGTGTACCTTGTGGATGATACTCCCACTTGTATTTCAGAAGCTTATGCATATCTAGATGCTGACTATTGGAGAGAAGCGGTCCGTAGCAAGATGGATTGCATCATGGCTAATGGAACGTGGGAGATCACTAAACGTCCTTATGGTTGTAAACCATTAGGATGTAAGTGGGTGTTCAAAAAGAAGCTTAGGCCTGATGGTATGATTGAAAAGTACAAGGCTACGCTTGTGGCCAAGGGTTATTCCCAGAAAGAAGATGAAGATTTCTTTGATACTTATTCACCTGTGGCTAGACTGACCACCATTCGAGTATGACTCTCGTTGGAGGCCTCGCATGATCTTCTCATCCATCAGATGGATGTTAAGATGGCTTTCCTAAATGGAGAGCTAGACGAGGAAATCTATATGCAACAGCGAGATGGCTTTGTGATAGATGGTCAGGAAGGAAAGGTGTGCAAGTTACTGAAATCTTTATATGGGCTGAAACAAGCACCTAAGCAATGGCATGAGAAGTTCAATACAACTTTAACATCCGTTGGCTTTGTTGTTAATGAAGATGACATTTGGGACCAACCTCAAAGTAATCGATGAGGTTAAGTCGCCATGGTGGGGGCGAAGGAGTTATACTGTGTTTGTATGTTGATGACATACTGATATTTGGGACCAACCTCAAAGTAATCGATGAGGTTAAGTCGTTTCTATCCTAGAACTTTGAAATGAAAGATCTTGGTGTGGCTGATGTTATTTTGAACATCAAGCTATTGAGAGACAATGAGGGTGGGATTACACTTCTGCAATCCCATTATGTTGAGAAGGTTTTGAGTGGTTTTGGATATTCGGACTGCAAAATTTCTCCAACACCATATGATCCTAGTGTGCAGATTCGAAAGTTCGAAGGCACAACTAAGGATCAACTGAGGTACTCTCAAGTAATTGGTTCACTCATGTATCTAGCGAGCGCTACGAGGCCTGGCATCATGTTTGCTGTGTGCAAACTAAGCTGGTTTGTTTCCAATCCGGGTGATGTGCATTGGCATGCTATAGAAAGAATTATGCGCTATCTGAAAGGTACCGTGAATCATGGACTTTACTACAGTGGATACCCTTTGGTACTTGAAGGGTATTGTGACGCGAATTGGATCTCTGATGCTGATGAGATGAAAGCCACAACGGGGTATGTGTTTACCCTTGGAGGGGTGTTGTTTCCTGGAAGTCTTGCAAGCAAACGATCTCAACGAGATCGACAATTGTCGGATATATACCGATTAGGGGTATGTCCGGCATCGGCCTAAAGAGCCGGATTGCTAGGGTGGCTTGTTGGTAATGGATCACTGTCCTTCGGGCGGCCTAGTAAGCTGATGGGCAGGAAGCCGGATTCTAGAAGAACCCGGACCACGACCCAAAGTGGTGCGGCTTAGAGGGGAAGACGGATTCCTAACTTTTCAAGTTAGATAATTTCCGTAGTCTTTTAGGTTTCCTTTCTATAAGCCCTAACTCGAATATCTATATAAAGCCCGACGGGAAAGACGAAACGTAGACAACAATTAGCTAGAAGCCAACTCGCCGAGAAGTTGATCCTCGCCGAGTTAGCGAATCCATACTCACATTGTACTTTATATACTTCAGGCTTCAGCCCTGATTTAGTGAGATTGCAGGAGTAGGAATGCCGCCTAGTTGCATCGTACCGAACCTGGGTAAAACCTGGTGTTCTCGATTGTTGTACTGCCACGTCCCCCACGCCTCTACCCGTAGGCTCGTGGCACCCCCGCATATGATCCTTACTACGATGTCTCGACGGTTGGCGCCCACCATGGGGCCAACGGCGTCAGGAGTTACGTTTCGATCGGGAATACTCGGCGGAATCGGCAGTACAATAACTGTCGGAAGCTTGGATTTTGACGGCGACGGCGGGCGCTACCTCGACAATGGATCGTACATGCAAGCACAGAATCACCTGGTAAGTGCCTACATTTTACCAATTGGATCTGCAAATATTTTTATCGGATTAACAGCAGAGGCTATGGGATTCTGTGGTGGAAGCAAATTTATCCCACCCGCCCTATACCCAATCGAGGAAAATTGCGATACCGGATTCTGCTCAAATCGCCAAAATTGTGCTAAAATTGCCGCCTCTCCGGAGATGCCTCCAATCAGATCTCACTTTATCGGCATGGTGCAAGCTGAGGTCGCGGATAACACGGAAGAAACTAATCCCGTGGAAGAAGCAGAAAACAATAATCCCACAGAACAAGTGGAAGATCCGACACCCGTTAGTGAAACGACGAACTCGGAAGTTGACTCTGTGTTAGCTGCTATAGAAGCAAGATTGGAGTCGGAACCCGGATCTTAAGACATAGATTCCGAAGATGAAGATGAAGATGCTTTCGTGAGAGAGGTCAAATTTATGCAGGGGAGCTTCCATGAAGTACTTATGGCAAAACCGACTGAAAACTTGGATGCCGAAGAAGATGAAGATCCCAAAACGCCTCCACCAGATGAGGAAAGAGAGGATGGCGAAACCAGTCCAACTTATCCTGATGTAAAAGAATTGAGAGAGGAAGAACCTGGAAAAAAAGTCTCCCTCTTCCAAAAAGAAAAAGAAGACTGCCAATAAACTCCAGTATAAACTCCAGAAGAAAAAATTGGCAGATATTGCCAACCAAAACCTAGAAGTAGGAGGAGGAAGCGGAGTCACGCCTACGGTGAAGAAAAAGAAAAAAATCCTTGTTCCCCAAATGTCGGAACAGGACTAGATCGATCTGATCAAAACCCCGGTTGGACCTCATGAACCACCGGAAGTGCTGGAAGCCACAAGGCAAGCCCTTATGCGGCAGCAGCAGCACCTATTCCGATCTCAAGAAAACCTCCTCAAAGCCCAAGCTATTGTAAAAGCAAAGCAGGAGAAAATTGAAGAATTTGAAAGACGGAATATGTCCGGGATAAAGCCCACAAGATTACCCGGAATCGCAAAACCAGATGCACTCCCAGCAAAAGAACGATTGCAAAACCCTTCTTGGCAAAGGCATGTTAACAGCGTAAACGCTAAGGGCGAACGCATCTACAAAACCGCAGCTGAAAATGCGGAAGCCGCATTTGCCATCCTTAATGATGATCTGTACTCCAATGACGAAAAACTTCAGGGAGTGTATGCTTTCCTAGGAAAAGCATTACAACAGCAATAGCGAGGACAGACAAGATCAGGGAAGTTGCTTGATGACTAGGCCCTATGCAAAACGGCCACATGCGCCGCTGAAACACCTAGACCTGGCGAACCTGGAGATTCAGGCGATTCTAAGGAAAAGAAGGGAGATCCCAGGAATGACAAGAAAATCCAGGACAATAAGGATGAAGCTTCCAGGATGGGATCCCATCGCCGAAAGGTGGAAATAATCCCTGTGAGTACAAGGAACGGGAAGAACAAAACCAGAAATACGACAAAATAATGTCACCTCCGAGACGCCCAGCTGAAAAAGCTGGACGATATGATAATCCTCACAGACGTAAGAGATCCCGTACTCCTCCTAGGAACAAAGAAAGGCCAAGGAGTAGAACTCCACCTCATTCCAAAGTACACGACAATGGACGAAATAGGGATAATCCCGGAACAGCGCACTCACGCAACAATGGGCCAGAAAGGAGCAGATCCCCCTCTGTCCATTCAATCGGCAGATATTCCGCACACGACGATAAGGCGGAAAGAGACGATCTATACTTTGTACCTACGTGCTTCACTGACAGGATCCGAAGAATCATTCTACACTCTGGTTTTGCCAAAGTTGGTCCAACTTATCAAAAGTATACCGGAAGTACAAACCCGGATACGTGGCTTTCAGATTACTATGCTGCCGTCCAGATTAACAAAGGGACAGATTTGGAAGCCGTGAAGTTTCTTCCCCTCATGCTATTGGACGGAGTCAGAGATTGGATCAATGGGTTACCATAAAGAACTATCGACGGCTAGGAAGATAAGGCGAAAGTATTCGCTCAACACTTTCGGGGCACGTACAGACGTCCTAAGAGTATAAACCAGCTGAACCGTTGTGTTCAATATGAGGACGAGTCGTATGTCGACTTTATCTCAAGATGGACAGCAATGAAGAACAGTTGCTCTAGAGTAAGTGATGTACAAGCAATGCATGCTTTCATCAATGGCCTAAAACCCGGTCGTGTACCGTTCATGGTTGGTTCGAAAGAGCAAAAAGATCTCGGATCTATGCTTACCACCACCAATGAGCATGCAGCGGATGAAGATGATATCAGAGCAAGACGTGGAAATATCGATGCTTTGGCTCGGGCCAAAAAGACACCCCGCTCCGAAAAGAAGGCTACTCCAGAGGCACAGCCAAAACCCAGAGAAGTAAACACAACCTTTGGAAAGGATAATGGCAGCAAATGGAAAGGAAGAACCACAGAACCAATCTCCTACTCTGAGGAAGAGAGGGAAAAGATAAAGTCGGAAAACTGTGTCTACCATTCGAAATTTGTGAAGCCTACCCATACAAGTGCGCAGTGCCGCCTCAACAATCATATGAAGGGCACTGCAGGATCTGGGAATAAAGGAAAGAATTCCAAGAGGAAGTTCAACAAGCAAAAGCCATAAGCTAAGAAAGAAGAAAGTGAATTGGACACTGACGATAAAATCCGGGAACAGCAGCGAAAAGGCGAGCCAAAATTCCCGAGAGTTTAAGGAGAATGTAACCTAACTTTCCTGGCAACTCCCTCAGCAAAACAGACGAAAAGAACACTTCGAGAAATCAACGCGGTTGTTCCTCCAACACCAAAGTACTTGAAGTATTCAAATACGCCAATTACCTGGGATCAGTCAGATCATCCCAGAAACATCACAGAACCCGGCACACATGCTTTGGTCGTAATCCCTATTGTTCAAAACACTAGGCTCAAAAGATTTTTGATGGATGGAGGATCTAGTATCAATATTATGTAACTGAGTACATTGAAGCAGCTACACATTTCCGAGACCCAGCTGAAACACAGTAACGTACGTTTTCATGGTATTGTTCCTGGCAGACAAGCACAATCCCTAGGAGAAATTTCCCTAGATGTAACCTTTGTAAAAAGAGAACACTTCCGTCAGGAAAAAATCTCATTCGAGGTGGTGCCGTTCGAGAGTGTTTATCACGCAATAATCGGACGTCCGGCTTTCACTAAATTCATGGAAAGATCATGTTATATCTATAACGAGCTGAAGATGTCATGGCCAAAAGGAGGAGTAATCACCATAACTGGAGATTACAAATTGGCGAACGAGCTGGAGAAAGGAAACGCCCTCTGCGCCGAACAGGTGATTCAGAAGGAGGAATTAAAGGAGCTAGCTAAGGAAGTTTCGCCGATGGAAATGCCGTCAGGAAAAGAAAGTCGGAAGCCGGCAGATAGTTTCAAGGCCCCGGAAAATACAAGACAGGTTATCCTAGATCCCAAAGATTCGACAAAGTTTGTCGTAGTGGGAACTGGGATGACCGACAAATAGGAATACGCGCTCATCAAGTTCCTAAGCGAGAACTGGGACATTTTTGCCTGGTGTCCTGATGATATGCCAGGTGTACCCAGAGAACTTGTTGAGCACCAACTCAAAGTAATTCCAGGTTCAAATCCCGTCAAACAAGGTCTCTGTCGTTTTGACGGAAGAAGACGGAAGGCTATAGGCAAGGAAATTATCCGGCTTTTAGCAGCTGATTTTATCCGGGAAGTTATACATATTGATTGGTTCGCTAACCCAGTATTAGTCTCGAAGAAAGACAGTATTGTTCTTAGGATGTGTATAGATTACACCGTCTTGAACAAATTGTGTCCAAAAGATAGGTTCGCGTTACTGCGAATCGATCAAATAATAGATGCCACTGCTGACTCTGAGCTTTTATGCTTTTTGGATGCTTATTCCGGGTACCATAAAATACGTATGAAGGAGGAGGATCAAATAAAAACTTCCTTCATAACCCCGTATGGAACATACTATTACATAACCATGCCTTTTGGCTTGAAGAACGCCAGCGCAACTTACCAGCGTTGCATGCAAAGATGCTTGCATAGTCAAATAGGAAAAAATGTCCATGTTTACGTGGATGAAATTGCCGTAGTTTCCAAGGAATATGATACACTCCTTGAAGATCTACGAGAAACTTTCGAAAATTTGCACACTTATAAGATGAATTTGAATCCATTAAAGTGCGTATTCGGGGTTCCCTCGGGAAAGCTTCTGGGTTTTATCGTTTCTCACAGAGGAAGAGAAGTAAACCCGGAAAAGATCAAGGCAATCTTGAATATCACAAGGCCTACGTGCTTAAAAGATGTCCAAAGATTGATGGGTTCTGCAGCCGCAGTTAGCAGGTTCATAAGCCGGCTAGGTGACAAAGTTCTGTCATTATACAAATTGTTGAAGAAATCCGACAAATTTGAACGGACAGAAGAGGCGGACAAAGCATTAACTCAGCTAAAAGAAACCTTGATGAAATCTCCAATTTTGGCATCCCCAAAAGACGAAGAACGCATGTTACTGTATCTTACAGCAACAAACATGGTTATTAGCGCGGTGATAATTGTGGAAAGACGGAAAGATGAGCAAAGCGTACCAGGTCAACATCCAGTGTACTACGTCAGCGAAGTGTTCTCCGAGTCAAAGCAAAGGTACCCACATTATCAAAAACTGGCATATGGCGTGTTTTTTGCATCTCGAAAACTCCGATATTATTTTCAAGGACATTCCATAACAATGGTAAGCAAAGCACCACTAGGGGATATCATCAACAATGCGGACACAACAGGATGAGTCGCCAAATGGGGCATTGAACTAGTTGTGTTCGACATTAAGTTCCAACCATGGACGGCAATTACATCTCAGGTGTTGGCAGATTTTATCGCTGATTGGACAGAAGCAATAGAAAACACACCAATGCCGGAGTCGGAATATTGGATAATGCATTTTGACGGCTCTCCAAAGTGAAGGAAGGCGCTGGAGCTAATGTAGTGATTAAATCTCCAAAAGCTGACATAATGGAATATGTATTACAAATACATTTTAACGCCAGCAACAATGTAGCAGAATACGAAGCTTTGCTTCATGGCTTGCATATTGCAAAGAAGATAGGCGTCAAGCGTATACTTTCTTATGGTGACTCGGACTTGGTGCAGCATCAGCTAAACCAAACATGGGATGCCAAAAGCCCCATTATGGCCGAATATCGGAGAACTGTGGACGAGTTTTCCATTTTCTTCCTAGGATTTGAGGTACTTCATATCAAAAGGGAAGAAAATTGGAACGCGGACGCACTAGCCCGCATGGGATCGGAAAGAGTGAAAGCCCTGCCACCTGGTGTGTTTGTCCAACACTTGCATGAACCATCAATCAAAGGTGCAGATGTTGATTATCCTCTCATTTCCGAGTCAATTGAAGTCCTGCTTATTAATCCGGATTGGAAAATTCCATACTTAACCTTCTTAGTCGATCAGAAGTTCCCGGATGGAGCAAACGAAATCTTCCAAAGTCAGATACAACGCCAATGCAAAGGATACACGGTAATTAATGGTTGCATGTATAAACGCTGTACTATCGGAATTTTTTCAGCGGTGTATTTCACTAGAAGAAGGACGAGAAATCCTGCAAGAAATCCATGCAGGAGATTGCGGACACCATGCTCAATCAAAAGGCATAGTCAAAAAAGCGTTCCGCGGGGTTTTTCTGGCTCACAGCCAAGACAGACGTGGAGCACATAGTAAACACATGTGCCGGATGTCAGTATTACGCCAAGCAGACGAATATGCCAGCTCAAGCACTCAAAACTATCCCTATAACATGGCCATTTGCGGTCTGGGGGCTAGATATGATAGGACCATTCAAAACTGCAAGAGGCAGACTTACGCATCTACTCGTTGCAGTAGATAAATACACCAAGTGGGTGGAGGCGAAACCCATCAAAAAACTTGACGGTGTGACTGCTAGAAATTTCATTATTGATATAGTCATGAGATATGGTGTTCCACACAGCATAATCACAGATAACAGGACAAATTTCTCTATTGGAGAGTTGGAAAAATATTGCCGACAAACGGGAATTCGCCTAGATCTAGCATCTGTGGCACACCCACAATCCAATGGACAGGTTGAACGAATGAATAGTTCTATCCTGCAGGGAATACGCCCAAGACTCGAATCTCCTCTTCATAGAGCAGCTAGAGCATGGGTAGAAAAATTACCTTTCGTTCTTTGGAGTATTCGAACGACGCCAAATAGATCAATTGTACAAACTCCATTTTTCCTGGTTTATGGCGCAGAAGCAGTGCTTCCTACGGACATGCTCCATGATAGCCCAAGAGTGCTAGCATACGAAGACTCGGATGCCGAAAACGCACGACGGGATACCGTCGATCTCTTAGAAGAAGAACGAGAGCTTGTGCTACAAAGATCTGTCATTTATCAACGAGGACTGCAACGTTATCATAGTCGGAAAATCAGACACCGTTCTTTCAAGGAAGGTGACTTAGTGCTAAGATTGGTGCAGGAAAGGAAGCACAAATTAGCCTCAGTTTGGGAAGAACCATTTGTCATTAGCAAGGCTATGAAAAATGGATCTTACTATCTTGTAGACATTCGGGATACAGAAGATGATCCTAAAAAACTGAATCGCAAAAGAAAGAGAAAGATAGATGTAGAACTGGGAGAAACAAAGAGACCCTGGAGCATCCAGCAGTTACGTCCCTTTTACACTTAGTTTAAATTCTATGTAAACATATTTGAGATCATGAAATAAAGTTGTCAGAAATTATGTATTTTTATCTTCCTTGCTTATTGTTCAAAGCATAAGTATCGTCTTATCTATTTCCCAATGATCTTTCAAATTGCTTCAATGTTAACCCGAATTTTTCCTGTGTGCTCGGAGTTATAAATCTGAATGCTTTTCTGGCCTAAGGAGGCTTAAGGAAACCCAAATTGTGCCTGCGTGCCTGAGTTTCATACTTTTTCAAAAATTCCTTGCTATTTCCTAAGCATTATCTGATAGTTTGTATGTTAGGTCATTGGAATTAGTAAGTAAAAATGCCTAAGTACAATCCATGTTTCGAGTTTCGACTAACAGGCTTAAACCCAGTCACTTGGCATGAAGATTAAGTACTATTGAGTCATTTCAACACTAAGGACAGTCAAAACATATAAGCTAGAGAACTTAGAAGCAAAAGGAATTAAAACCCAGAAAACTTGCAAAGACTAAAATTTTACTGCAAAAGGGGGAATACTTGTTTATACAAATGATAGATAGCATTACAATGGATGTTACATTGAAAGAACAGTAATGCTTCTATTTTGTTCCTGCCAAATTACTCAGGAATCAGGCGGCCTCCTCAGAATCCGAGTCTTCTTCGTCGTTGTCGCTGGGGTTATCGGGAGTTGACGGAATCTCTTCCCTCTAGGTAGAAGGTTGAGATCGACACCATTTGTGCTATCTTGGTAGCGTGTATTTTGACAGAATCGAAGATCTCGGCTCTCTGTGCTTCCGTGTATCATTCAGGGATATCGGTCGCCACACGCCAGAACTTTGCGGTGGTGTAATGCATACGCATTAGCCCAAGGGCCATGCGCTCACCACCACGAGCTGCGGAACGGAACCAAGATTCCTTCTGGTTCGCCACCTCCTCAATTGCTTCCGGAAGCTTGCCAACTTCCGAGATTTCTTCCGCTTTGTCGAGAATGTAGTTGTTCACAAGTAACACCCCTGCAGTCTTCAAGGCAGAGAAGATCTTCCCGAAACCCCGGATTCTGTCAATCCGGGTAAGCAAGGGGTTCCCTTCTGTTCAAACGTAACAAGAAAAAGTTAGAAACTTGCAGAAGGAGAAAGAGGAAACATACTGTAAAAAGTCTAAGGAAAAAACCTGGTAAAAGAAGTTAAAACTTACCGAGAATTTTGTCCATTTCAGCGCCTTCCTCAAGGCGTTGATTGAGGGCGTTCTCCAGGTCCCGGATAGTTGCTGCATCTTTCTCAGCTTGAGAAGATGCGCGGGACTCGGCAATCCCGACAGCCAGCTGAATGGCCTCCAAGTACTTCTGGAGCTTTACAGTCATCTTGTAAAGCTCCGAGTTCTCTTTGCGGAGGTTCTCGGCGTTTCCAGCATCTTTAGGGATTTGTTTGGCTTTCACCAAAGAAATTGAAAAGCAGGAAAAATGAAGAGTTTAAAACTCGGAAAATGACTTAGATTTTTTTTCATCAAACAACAGCACGAATAGACGAAATATTTATCTACTGATTCCTTCAGCTCCCACTGAACATAGGCCAACTCCGAGTCTTTATCTTCAAGAATGCCAAGGAGAGTTTTAACCTCCTTATTCTCGTAAGTTTGTTGAAAACTTCAACGTTTATTGTCTCGACAGATTGCTGAAACATAGATAAGGGAAAAGTCGCTTAAGTCAAAAAACAAGCAGGAACAAGAAGAAAGCATTAAGTCACAAAGAATACATTTGTCAAAATGGGGCTAGAGATATTACCTGGCTCATCTTTTGCAGGCTTGCCAAATTCTTGGTAAATTCCTTTGCATACTCTGCAAAGGTAATTCTGACATGGCAAAGGCCGTCTTGAATGACCTGTCGAGGCGAGAACACGTAATTATTCTTAACTATAAGTCTGCCTTGCGGCCATGGACGGATTAAAGGAGAACGAGCGAAGTATTTTTTTTCACCCACGGATGAATATATCCATGTTCGCCAAAATGTTCTTCTTGTTTTACCTTGAACTCCTTGTCAAAATTGGGGATTGGCTCCTCCTTCGGAATGTTTGAAGGGCCTCCCTCTTCGGCACCGCCCTTTCCCTCGCATCTGAGTCGGATGCAATGGGCTGGCTGGACTGCAAGGGATATTCTCCCTCCCTTGCAGCCGAGTTTTCCTCCCCCGCTGATGTCGAAGTATCTGGTGCAGCAGCGGGAGACAGCTTTGATCCTCTTTGAGCAACAGGCTTATGCTTCTTCCGACCTTTTACCTTGAAAGTGGTATGGGCAAGGCTAGAAAGAAAAAAGAAAAGGAAAATTCCTAGAAATAAGAAACATGCGATAAAAAGCATAGAAATGAAAAATCCTAGGAATTTTACCTGGAAGTTGCGACGGCAACGCCGTCAAGATCGATCACCTCCTGAGTGGTGGAAGGATTCTTGCGCTTCCGTCCGCCTGACTGAAAGTTGGCGCGAAGCGTGTCTAACTCGGCGTCGGTTGCGAGTTCAGCCTCAGTAAGTTCGAGAAGCTGTGAAAAGAAGCAAAGTTCGAGTAAGGACAAAATCCGAGAAAGAAAGAAACTCAAGAAAATTCCCAAAGAGTTGAAACTATACCTTTGGAACTGGGTTCTTTGCGTGGTACATTGGCCGACTCTCCTCGTACTGGTTACGAGTAGAAACCAGCTGATTGAGCCGTTTCTTGAAGTCCTTCTTTGACAAAGATTTGTCGGTTGCCCTCATCTTGTCGTCCGGGCCCGAGTACTCACACATGAGCCAGGTTCCACGGTAAGCCAACGGCTGAATCCGTCGTACGAGCCAGCACAGAACGGTATCTGTGCCGGTGAGAGGAGGAGTGGCGGAAACAAGTTTGGCGATTTGCCTCTTGATCCTCATCAGATCTGGAGGCAGAATCTAGACCGCGTCCACTTCCCAATTGTCTTGGGGAGTGGCCGCGGAATTGACGAAAGGTGGAATGCCCATTTTCTTTCTAGGAAACGGGACATCTGAGTGATAGAAAAAGGAACTCGTCCAAAATTTGACGGATTCTGAGGTTTTGATTTTTGGAAACCCATCCTCCCTAAACCTACGGAGGGTAAAGGAGATGGTCCCACATCTTGGAAGGGCGCCTTCGGAGGGATTGCGTTTCACTCCGAAGCAGTATTGGTAGAAATCTAACTATAGTGATCTAGGATTTGAAGAAAAAAGGCGGATGGTGGAAATCCCATACCTCGATTTATGTGGGAGGCAAGGACGACCCGTTCGCAGGATGCTGGAGACGGCTCGGTGTCGTCTTCATTGTACCGCCATTTGTCTTTTGGAAAAACCCTTCGTTCTCCAGAGCCGGAAGAAGGGACGGAACCACGTTGCAGTGGCTCCAGTTCTCAGCATTCTCCTCACCTTCTTCTTCACCTTCGGCGGCGCCGGAAGCATCGAACGCCTCGCCACCGAGAGCGATGTTTCCCTCCGTGGGCTCGGTGAAAAGAGGCGGAGGAGGAGTAGTGGACGACGAAGGCGGCACGTTTCCGGCCGCGGGAGGCATATCCCCGCGAGGCGGATCGCTGGCGGTTCCCTCCGGCGTGTTTGCAGCAGAGCGGACGGGAGAGTCGATGAGGGGATCAAGGTCGTTGATGATATCGTCCAAGTTCACGGTGGCGCTCGTCGAGTCGGAGGCGCGGGGAGAGTCTCCGGTGGCCATTTGCGGGCGGCGCAGTCGTGAGTTAGACCCTCCGATGGTGGTTCCGAGGAAGGGCTCGGGGGCTAGGCTCTCTGTGTTCGTTCTCGTGCTCGGGCTCTTGTTGCAGGCGCTAGGGTGCTGGGAGATCGAGGAGGAAGAAGGTGCGGAAGAAATTCCGGAGCCCCCGAGGTGGCTATTTATAGCCAGATGCGCGGAGATTAGCTCCAACGGCTATTTTGACCGTTGGATGATTGACGCGTGTTATGCCCCAAATTTCCGGGAAATAAGGGAACGGGGTGATAATTGCTATCTCCTCGTTTCCCCTAAGAATCTGCGAGAGGATATGTTTCAGGGTTTTGACTGAACCCAAACATCTGTGATGTCAGCAGGATTTCATCGCTGACGTCACGAAGTTCCTTCTCCACAAAGACTAGTGGAAGAAAAGCCGGATTTTGGTAAAATCCGAGTTATGGGTTACAAGTTTTTGGAAAAGGAAGAATCAAGACGAACGCTAACATTTCTCAGAAAAGAATGGTAATCAATGAAAGGTGGTAGAATGAAGTCTTAATCCTTCTAGGGGGCTATTGTCGGATATATACCGATTAGAGGTATGTCCGGCATCGGCCTAAAGAGCCGGATTTCCAGGGTGGCCTGTTGGTAATGGATCACAGTCCATTGGGCGGCCCAGTAAGGTGATGCACAGGAAGCCGGATTCTAGAAGAACCTGGACCACGGCACAAAGTTGTGCGGCTTGGAGGAGAAGACGGATTCCTTACTTTCCAAGTTAGATACTTTTTGTAGTCTTCTAGGTTTCCTTTCTGTAAACCCTAACCCGGCTATCTATATAAAGCCGGACGGGAGAGACGAAACATAGACAACAACTAGCTAGAAGACAACTCGCTGAGAAGTTGATCCTCGCCGAGTTAGCGAATCCATCCTCACATTGTACTGTGTATACTTCAGGCTTTAGCCCTGATTTAGTGAGATTACAGGAGTAGGAACGCCCTAGTTGCATCGTACCGAACCTGGGTAAAACCTGTTGTTCTCGATTGTCGTACTACCACGTCCCCCACGTCTCTACTCGTAGGCTCATGGCAATCCCGCCTATGATCCTTACTACGATGTCTCGACAAAAATGGAAGCAGAATTAACAGCATTAGACACGTCTAGTGTCGAAGTAGGATGGCTTCGAGATCTTTTGATGGACTTGCATGTGGTTGAAAAGCCAGTGTCGACTATCCTTATGAACTGTGACAATCAAACATTAATTGTTAAGGTGAAGAGTTCAAAGTACATTGCACAGTCCAAAAAGCACATAAAAATGAGATTAAAAGCTCTCAGACATTTAAGAAACTCCGGAGTGATAGCTGTGGATTATATCCAGTCGGCTAAGAATCTGGCAGATCCCTTTACTAAAGGGCTATCACGTGTTGTGATAGAAAGTGCATCGAGGGAGATGAGTATGAGACCCACATGAGTTGCGATGGCAGTAACCCAACCTATGTGATCGGAGATCCTGTGAAGTAGATCCTGGGAAAACAAGCTAGTAGTTAACTGAGGAGAGTAATTTTTACTAACTCACTCCGCTAGAGATGCAGTACTCTCAAAAACTGTATGGCAGGTTGACTTTCGTCTTGATATGTTCCAAGGCTTGTATACGCAAGATGCTATCCTACAGAGAGATCTTTGGAAGAACACACCTATATGAGCCTACTGCTGGTCACAGTCTATGAGATTGGGTGATCTCTAATAAGTTCATGAATAGGCCAGGAGTGTGACTAATATGCTCCACCCGAGGGGTCAGCCTTCGGCACCCTAGTACTGGCAAGACATTTAGTGAAACTACTTTACGACAAACTGACGATTCAAGGCATAGTCCATTGTTCAGTTGTGATGTAGTGTAGCTATTTGCTCTAGGTGGATGTTCAACCTTAACGGGTCTCCACTGAAAATGCTGGTATATAAAAATAGTGGTTGAACAGAGGACAACACCATGGGTCTTCAGGATCTGGTGGGGGATTGCTGAAATTTGGGGTGGACTTTAGGCCCACTAGGCAATTTCCATTTAATCGCTAAGGCCCATGCTGCCATAGCAAATGGTGAGAGTTTAGTCTCATATTGCTAGTTGAGAGAGTTTTGCACCAGTTTATAAGGTGAGCTCTCTCCCACTAGTGTGAGTGGGTACGAAGAGAGAGGAGTTGTGGAGGTGTTCCACATGCGCGCTCCTCCTCCTCCGCCGCCCGTCTCGCCATGCCTCGCCTCGTCACGACTCGCTGCGGGTTGCGGGAATAAGCCGAGCCGATGGCTTTATTTTGGCAGTCGAAAACGGAGAGTCGACAGACACGCCAATAATATGAGACGTCATATTGGTTGTTGTCTGTAATTGCGTCATATTTATTTTTGTAACAGCCGCGCATAGTAAAACGCCGCATTTATCATGTGGTAACCGCGCGCAGTAAAACACCGCATTGATCACGTGGTAACGGTTGTAGTAAACGCCAATTGAATTTGTGAGCTGACTGTTCTCCTACCCGGCCGTGTCTATATATTAGAGGCTCGGACGGACACAGGGATACACACCTCATACGCTCTGCCACTTTGCGCCCATTATCATTCCACTTCTTGTTGCTGCCACCGGTGATCCCATCCCGTCTACCGCGTACACGGCCCATGGGAGAGGAGGCCTTCGAAACCCCGCCTCTCCAGATCTTGTACGGGAGAGGAGCGATTAGGTTTTTGGGGAGCGTCTCCTACGCGACTGCTCGCTGTTGTTCATCTACTTTGAACCGCGTCGCCCTCGTCCTCAACATGGCCACCAGAGCCGAAAGCGCTGCTACTGCCACCGAGGCCGCCAATGCTGCTGTAGCCGCCACCGCTGTTGCCGCCTCTGCTACGGCTACTGCCAACTGGCCGACCGCAGGGTATATCGGGGTTTATCCTTGTCCTTATTATTTCCATGTCTGCAATACTAGTAGTTTGCATAGATGTATCTACTATCAATCTAGTATGCAGAAACATGCTAAATTATCAGTATGTTTACATCATGCTCATGATTTATACTTGGATCAATTTATTTTATAAATTGCCTAAATTCTTAACAGAATTCAACAACCCGAGCTTGATGACGAGGTGACGTCATCTTTCTTTTTTCCTGTTTTCTCTTTTCTATAATAATTTATGTTTTAAAATTTCAATTGACCTCAAATAAATTCTAAAAATTTCTGAAAAATAATATATCTCCGTTTAGAACATTTTTTATAAAAATTTCAATACATTTCAATTTTTATATTTTGAAAATATAATTAATTCACTAATAGTGCTCAATGTTATTTTTAAATTAGAAAAAATGAGGTTTTTGATTAAATAAAATTTCAGAGACATTAAACAAGTCAAATACTATTTTTCAAAGTCATTTCACCTCATTTTTATTTTTTATTTTTAATATATGAGAGATTTACTAATATCAAATTAATGCCATTTTAAAATAGAAAATATCAAATAAATAATATTGTTGACAAATAAAATTTCATGGAGTTACTACTATTGAAAATGTTGTTTCGCAAGTGTAACCCATTTTCATAACACAATAATTTATTGGAAAATACTTTATGGAATATGGTTTGTTAAAGAAAGATAATAAATATTGAATAAAGACAAATAAAGTTTAGGGTTGATGGAATAGAGGTATAATGGATTCTTAATTCCAATTTCATTGAAATATGTATTATTTCCTTTTGTTTCTTGCATCTCATTTGATTTTAGTGACTTGCACAATATGAAAACAAAAAGTTTCAAATTTTTGAGATTTTTGCACTTTCAAAAAATCAGGGATGTGACATACAAGCTCACCATGTAGTCGGTCCGGCCCGTGTGCCTAACAATGTGTCACAACACGGCCTCGTGGTGCTGGCATGCCAGATACGGGCACCTGCACACGGAAGCGCTGCAGAAGATGTCGTGTGGTGACATGGTGCGCGACATGCCAAGCATCGAGCCCATCAAGGAGATCTGCGAGGCATGCCTTGCTGGGAAGAAACGACACGCCTCGTTCCCACAACAGGTCAAGTTCAGAGCGGAGGAGCCGCTCGAGCTGGTCCATGCCCATCTGTGTAGCGCGATCACGCCGGCCACGCCAGGAGGGCGCCGCTTCTTCCTCCTCCTCGTCGATGACTTCAGCCGCATCATGTGGCTGATCCTGCTGGCATCGAAGGATGAGGAGGCCACGATGCTCAAGCGCTTCTAGGCGGAGGCGCAAAGAAAGGTGCGGCACAAGCCATGCACTCTGCCCATGGACCGTGGCTGGGAGTTCATCTCCAACACGCTCACTGCCTACTTCGCCGACTCGGGTGTGAAGATACATCTCACAGCGCCGTATTCGCCGCAGTAGAACATCGTCGTCGAGCGAAGAAACCAGACGGTGGTGGGCATGGCAAGGAGCATGCTCAAGGCGAAGGGCATGCCAAGCAAGTTTTAGGGGGAGGCAGTGCTCACGGCGTTGTACGTGCTCAATCGCGCATACACCCGGAGCATTGACGGCCAGACGCCTTATGAGGCGTGGCACGAATGCAAACTCGTTGTGGACCATCTGCGCGTGTTTGGGTGTATCGCACACGTGAAATCGGCGCACCCACTCTTTAACAAGTATGAAACCATTAGAGAATGAATCTTTCAAACTCAAACCTTGACCTTGTCCTAGCCAACTTGGTTAAACCCCTTTTTGATATGTCAATTGCCTTGTATGTTTTCTTCCCTTGTATGTTTGTTTGCTAGGATGTTTGTTTATTTTGTTATTGTGTTATCATTGTATAGATTGTACGGAGAACAACGATCTTTTGTGAAGAGAGTGTGATTTCTTCACCAACTTCAACAAGGCAAGTAACACACCATCAACTACCCATTATTTTCTATATGCATTAGTTGATTTTTGAGTAGTATGCATGATAGGAATTTTTTACTAAGTTATATTATGCTATGCTATTATCCTAGTAGTGTGTAGTCATCTCATTTACCCTTGTTATATGGATATCCTTAGAACTTAGTAGATTGCTATGAAATGTTACAAATTGTTTTACTAAATGTTGAGGAAAAATTCTAAGTATAACATTCAATGAAACACCTGGGTGGAATTTGGACGTGATTGGTTTATGTTGAGTGTTGCCTCAGGTCCCTTGTTTAAGGGATTATTCCACTTGAGGTTTTCACTTGCGGATGGCCACCCAGGAACAAAGAAATTACTATGTCCTTCTAAGTTTAGTAGCTTTCCGTGCAGTCTTTTGACATATGGGCTCTGTCTTGATCAATTAAGTTGTGAGGGTTCAGCCCAGTCTTGACAAACATATGTAGCATAATTATAGGTGGAACGGGTCTTGCTGGTGGGTTGAATTTCTTCTTCTGAAAGATCTCGTCTTAATTCTCTCATTTCCATGATGCACTCCGGGTGTATAGGATGTTTGGGTTAATTGAAGACAAAGGGTGAAAGTGCACAACCTCTGTAGAGTCAACAAACTAAGATCTTAGCCGTGTCCCCGGTTATGGACAACTATGAGAAGCTAGACAAAGAATCACAGAAGAATCTCAACACCATTTTCAATAAGTAAAAATTTGACCAAGTGAACAATATTGTGGTGCTTGGATCTAAATCCAATGTTTCCACCCCTTTGAAAAGAAAAGTTTGTTTTACAAAAGTGATAGGAGAAAAGTGGCTTTATGCAAACTTAGCCAAAACTCCACTCAGCCAAATAAGCATGTAGTATTAGTCTTGCTATTTATATCCATCATAGTGTTACTTGCCAATACATTAAATTGTATTGACCCCTTTGTGGCTGCATATTCCATCCTGCAGATGTTTTGAAGACGAGTGAGGTTTTCGATAGAATCTCGAGTCTACCGCCAACATGTTTTGCCTGTGGCACATGAAGAAGATGGGCTCAATGTTGTTCTATGTTTTCCGCTGTAATACTTTGTATCCCTGCTAGTCTTCCAAGACTATGCAAGTTGTAATACTCTTTTGTAAAGACTGGATCTGACGATGTAATATAACTTGACCCATTTGCATGATATTTTATTTTGTACTATGGTGCTAGCAGTTGATCCAGGGACTAGCACAATAACACAGGTGTCCTTACATTATTTAAATGTGGGAATGCTACAACTCCAGGCGGTTGCCCTTGGGTGAAGTGATGACGACCCCGGCTCCCAGCCCCCACGCATTTTGGAGTTGTCGAAGTGCATCCGCCAGTAGGCGGAGTCGGGAACCGGTGGGAGGTATTGTGTCTCCGCCCATTCGATGATGAAGTCCGCCAGTACTTGCGACTTGATGGCGGTGCGAGGTTGGTAGAGCACCGTGTGTGCGGCGAGGTCAAGGACCCACTTGGCAATGCGGCCGGTGGCGTCCTTATTGCCGATGATCTCCCGAAGTGGCGCTGTGCACACCACAGTGATGGGGTGCTCCTGGAAGTAGTGGCGTAGTTTCTTGGCGGCGAAGTACACGCCGTAGGCTAGCTTCTGGTAGTGGGGTAGTTCTGCTTGGATTGCGATAATACCTTGCTGAGGTAATATACCGGTCGTTGGACCGGTTGATCCTTCCCCTCTTCTGACCGCTCGACAACCAGGACGGCGCTGACGACCCGGTTGGTGGCGGCGATATAGAGCAGCATGGGCTCCCTTGGGGTTGGTGGGGCCAGGACAGGCGCCTGCGTGAGCGTCCGCCTGAGGTCGCGGAAAGCGGCATCCGCCTCGTGGGTCCACTTGAACTTGCCCGCCTTATTTAGGAGGCCGTATAATGGCAGCGCTTTCTCGCCCAGCCGGCTGATGAATCGGCTGAGGGACGCTAGGCAGCCGGTGAACTTCTGTATCTCCCGGAGGACGGTTGGCCATTCCATCCTCTCGATGGCAGAGATCTGCTCCGGTTTCGCCTCGATTCCTTGTTCTGACAAGAGGAAACCAAGGAGATGGCCGGCTGGTACGCCAAATACGCACTTGGTGGGATTGAGCTTCATCTTGTAGCACCTCAGGTTTGCGAAGGTTTCCTTGAGGTCATCGAAGAGAGTCGACTTCTCCTTTGTATTCACGACGATGTCGTCCATGTAGGCGTGGACGTTGCGGCCGATTTGCTCATGCATACACTCCTGCATGCACCTTTGGTAGGTGTCGCTGGCGTTCTTGAGCGCGAAGGGCATGGTTATGTAGCAGTAGGCCCCGTACGGGGTGATGAATGCTGTCCGGATTTGGTCGTCCGGATTAAGCGGGATCTGGTTGTAGCCGGAGTAGGCGTCCAGAAAAGACAGGAGGTCGCAGCCAGCGGTGGAGTCGATGACCTCATCGGTCCGGGGCAGTGCGAACGGGTCCTTCGGGCATGCCTTGTTTTGGTTGGTGTAGTCGATGCACATACGCCATGTGCCATTCTTATTCAGGACCAGGACTGGGTTTTCCAGCCAGTCCGGGTGGTAGACTTTGCTGATGAAGCCGGCTGCTAGCAGCCGGGCAATTTCCTCCCCAATGATTCTTCTTCTTTCTTCTCTGAATCTTCGGAGTGGCTTCCTAACCGGCTTGGCGTCTGGCTTGACGTGGAGAGAGTGATAGGGATATCATAGAGGACCATGAGATTTATTCATGCTTGAGTTGGAAGGAAATATTAAGCCTCACTATTGTTCATGATAAGGTGAATTCTTTCCTAATAATAAATAATGTTTGTGTTTATAAGAATGTAATACTACCTAAGTCTATGCATTTATGTATTAGCAGGATTATTGATAACACAAGCATTGGCGAAGCAATGGAGCTGGTTGAAGAGGATGGCAAGCACGAGGGAGGCGAGGGAGGAAGTGGAGCCATCAAGGAAAGGATATTCGGTTTGTACTGGCAGAAGTCCCGATTCGACTCGTAGAAGACGTGGTGACCGAAACAATGCACGAATCATTTTCTGCCAGTTTCCAAACAGAGTCCTGTCAAGTTAGGAAACTTAGATATTTGTTTGATTTCGACCCCAACACTAGGTTGGACGTCCAGCATCGCTTATAAGGCTTGTAATTCGCATTATTAGAGATGAGACTACGTTAAAACATAAACCCTAGACCTCTAGATTGAAACAGATTGTAAGCCTTCATGTGGAAGTTCATCTGCAAACTTTACGTGTTACATGTTGTTCCACTGGGAATAAGACAGTACAGGACCACTTGTAGTCGGTGGATTTCTTGTGCAAGGGTGTGGAGTTGATAATATCCTTGGGGTTGCTATCTTTTGCATTGGCATCAGGGATCAGCCGGGAGAGTTCTTAGTGGCGCACTAGTTATCATACTGGAGTTGTCTGTGAGTTCACTGAGAAGATTGGGCCACCCCTTATCATCTTGGTATCAGAGCTACAGGTTGCCTCGGTGAGCTATCAAATTTCCCTTTAGATTTGAGTGTTTTTTTTCCTATACAGAAAATTGCCCCACAAAAATAGAGTAGATCACTGCCATCGCCTTAGATCATCCCCAATTTGTAATACCTAGTTGTTGTTCGTGTTGATTTTGTGTTTCTTTTTCTCCTTTTGTGTCTTTTAGATTTCGAGTTAGGGTTAGGGTTCTTGTGTTCTTCGTGTTCTTCAGAGAGTCCACCTAAAATTCCACCAAAAACATCCTATCCGAGCTGCTGTTTTCCTTGTTGATTTCGAGTTGAGATCGGTTTCTGCTGTGGCACAAATTCTTGCCAAATCGCTGATGGCTAGGTTGAGACTCCAAGTGCAGAGTGTGTAGCTAGTGGCAAGCCTTCTTCCCCACGAGGGTGACTCGAGGGTTTATATCGAACTCTTGGGAGCCAGTATTTCAGCAGTTGTCTTCCAAGCTTCCTCTAGGATCCTGCAAACAAGTAGAGAATTTTTTGCCCTCAACCTCACCAAGTGGTTGTCAAGCACAAGGTGTGAGACTTCTAAATTGCAATGCAAAACTGAAAGTAAATGTGCAATAATTAAATCTACTACTAAATGCAAATGAGAAAATAAATATGCAATGGATTGTTTTTGTATTTTTGTGATGCAAGTGGTGATGGAGATAATGTAAATTCGAATTGGAGATGCGAGTAAAGTAAAGTGCAAGTAAAGTAAATTGCAGCAAAGTAACTAGAGTGTTTTCTTATATTTAAAATAGGACCGGGGTTCATGGTTTCACACTTGCATTCTCTCAAATAAAGTAGTAGACGGTGGACATAAAGAATTACATATGAGATTACAATAACATGTTTAACATTGAGTACTTTCATATGGGCATCACGACATAGCATAGAGATCTCTACGGTCATATTAATCCCTCTTATACTCCACCAAGATGCGAAATAAATCATAACACCTCGATAATTAAGGAAAAACCAGAGTATAGCTTTAAGCAATGTGACATGAAGTTGAAGTAAGAACTTGCTAGATCTAGTCATGGAGATTGATTAGTGTCACTTCAAATCCCCGGTAACAAGGTACTCCTTTTTATCCCTAGTGAGGTAACTAAGAAAGGTTTAACAAAACCTAAGTGGATCGCTGAACTTCTGTCACTTTCACAGCACTAGCCACCCCCCGTTACTCCAACTAATGCACCCATCACCCCACACACGCTCTCAAGAACTAGATTGATCAAAGCTAGCAAATAAGAACGGGGTACATAAGATACATCTACTCAAATAACTCAAGAGAAACAATTGCAATCTTAGATTCAATAACTCATAGAAAAGATCCACCACATAAGAATTACGACGGTGCCCGTAATCATGTGAGGAAGCTCATACGGATCTAATTAGTGAAGCACATAGAGAGAGAGATACAAGTGCTACTTCCACAAACCCATAGCCCCGGGGTGGACTACTCCCTCTTCATGGAGATGTCGATGGAGATGACGTTGGAGGGGTAGGAGATCACACCGGCGGCGCCCCGCCGGAGTTTTCCCCCTCCAATCTGGAACTTCTGGTCTCTGTTTTGGTGTTTCGGTGTTTCGGCGGCGCTCCCCTCCGTAAGGGTATGGGGGACCCTTTTTATAGTCGGTTTTAGGTCAAGACGGAGTCGGTAAGTCGAAGATGGAAGGAATTGGGGCCACAGGGGCCAAAAGGGGGCCTCTCACGCGGCCAAGGAATCTGGCCGCGTGGAGGGTCCTATTTTGGGCCTCCTTGCCCAATTCTCGTGGATCCTTCGCCCGCAAGTGTTCTCCTTCCAAGAAAATGACCCCCGCAGATTTTCAGGTGATTTCGCGGAAGTTTGCTCCCTGAAACGTCAAAAATATAGAAAACGGGGTTTCTGACAGGCAGGGTTAATTCCATAAAAGTTGGGGGACTTTGTAATTTAACCCCAAAATACTATACAACATTGAATTATACCCTTATATGATGCAATATGTAATAGAAAACCATGTGAAAATATGCAAAATTCATCTATGCATTTTACATGCATCAACATCCCCAAGCTTAACCCATGCTCGTCCTCGAGTATGAAGGTGATAAAACTAAGGTGGGTTTTGCATATTGAAACAATCATGGGATATCAAGGAGGATTATTCATGCTACATATAATCAAATGATTAATACTAGAAATGAGTAGCAAAATTCATGTTGTAAGAAATATCAAATATGCAAGCAAAGATGTTTCATGAAAGTTCACAAAGTGTATAATGAAATAAAAGCACTATGGACCAAATGCATACACAAAATGAAAAATAAAATCCTATATTGGTCAAAGAATAGCATAATGGAGAATAGAAAATATGGTGGACACTTTGGAGAAAATTGAGTAGAGGTAAAACATGATCAAGTTTTATTTAGCCTCTAAATTATTCAACTAAAATTACTAATTGAAATGTGGTATCCATTGATCTAGGACTCTCATTGCCCCTTTATCACTAGCATCTTAAAATTGTGAGTATTGAAGTAATGAGAATGACAAGGTGGTTGAAATCCTCATGCCCCGTGAGTGTGAAAACCTACTCCATGATTACTCAACTTAAAATTCCTAATAAGCTTTGTACAATCATAATAAGTATTAATGACATCATAGAGAACCGCAAAGAAGTCCCGCTTGCCCATGACATGGAAACAAGCCCATGTTACAATGACAAGATGAACAAACGGAGTAGACTCATCATCCTTTTTATTTTCATTCACTATTATGCATAGCTTCTTATTTTATTATAGGATGTGTTGTAGAGTCACTCAAGCTGTAAGTAAATTTCCACCATGATAAAGCATGGCTTGGGTTAGCGGCCCAATGCGTTTCTCTAGTCATATAGATACTTACTCATCAAAACTTACTATTCCTCTATTTCATTTCGGCATGGCAGGAGTCCAAAAACAAAAGTACATGATATCAACCAAATGTTATTTTTTTTGTGCAATGTTGAAAGCTTTCCGGTGATACACGTTTATAGCTAGCTCATAACCACACACTTGTCAAACGCAAAACTTGTGGCTCCCATTATTGGGTCATGTTTATTAGATGCATAAAAAGTAAAGTGTGTCTTCAAAAGTTCGTGAGAGTCCTATCCCAAGTTCAACCCATGACAATTAATAAAGTGAATATCTTAATTTAGAACATAAATAACACAATAACATGGTGAACATACTCGGAATAGCAATGAAGCTAATGGGAAGATGTGGTGGACTCACTGGAAATACTTGGCTAAGGAGTGTTGGAAACAAGTTTTTACTTGTTGGAATTTTTAAATTTTTGGCTAGCAAGAGGGAGATAGTTGACCAGCTACTTTGCATGCATATGTCCATAGAACTACTCATTTCATGACAAACTAAATAAACCAGCAATTAACATCAAGGACATGAATAAGAGATAGCTCAAGACAACATTATTGCAAATTTCTACACATAAAAAGCCTATAAATCATGCAAACATATGTAGCTCTTCAAATCAACCATGGCATCCCTATTCCAAGTCATAATACTAGCATCCAATACATTCCAACCCCAAACTCCAGTAGCTCAATCTCATATAAAATGATGGTGGTGGTCTTATCAAAACAAAAATAAAAAACAAAAACTAGACGCTTCAAGTCTCTACGATAAATGCTTTGCTTAGAAAAACAGAAAGTAGACGTGTGCTAACCAAAAGAGTGTAGCTCCAGTGGGGTGTTCATCACATCCCCAAGATTATGGCTTTCACCATTCTTGGATGTCATGAGGCGCAGCTCCTCTATTCCCTGTGAAAAAAACATCACAAAACATGTTTCTCCCATTTTTTCTGTGGGGTGAGATTAGCAAGGACAAACAAATCACATGCTTGCTGTGAAAAATTCCAAATCAAATGCTCCAGTAGATAGACAATAAGGTTCATTATATTGTATTTTCACTCTCTTGCTTGAAAGAATCATGGAAATTCAATTCCCAATCCCAAAGAGTGCATAAAACAAAAGAAGGCAGAATCTGTCCAGAAAAGAAGCAACAACAAAACGAACGTTTTTCCCTAAGCTAGACTCGTCAAAAAATTAAGACAATTTTTGTTCTTACAGAGGATGAAAAGTTGCAGAACATACTAAAACATTAGCTCAATACGACGTACCAATAAAAAACGTAAAATCATACGGTGAGCAGACTCGTGCTGAAACAGAAATTTCATGCACTAGGATAGCAACTTATAAGTCCAAATGGGTTTGACTTGACTCTTTATTGAAACTCCAGAATTAAAAAAAAAAAATCTCTTGAGACAGCAAGAGGACACTAGGAAAATCCAAACAAAAACAACCGGGTTGCCTCCCGTAAAGCGCTTTCTTTATAGCCATATAGCTAGGCTTTACTTATTTGATAATCAAGAGGGATAAAGCTCATGAGAGCTTGTTCTTCAGCGTGCCCCTCTTCCTTGGGAAGTGCTCCATGCTTTTCTTGTGAGGGAACTGAAACTTGACATTCCCTTCCTTGGAGTCTATGATTGCACCTGTAGTACGAAGAAACGGTCTACCCAAAATAATAGGACTAGGGGATTTATCCCCCATATCCATAATAATGAAATCAACGGGTACGAAAGTCATGTGCAATTCAATCATAACATCTTTTACTTGTCCTACAGTATGTTTAGTAGAGTTATCAGCAAGGACAAATTCACTTGAGCACTTTTCTAAATTTTCTAGTTCTAGCAATTCATATAATTCTTTAGAGAGTACCGATACACTAGAACCTAGATCTAACATAGCATGGTGAATTTCTTTTCCAATTGAAACTAGCACCTTGGGGATCCATGCATCCCCAAGCTTAGGAGGTATCATGGCCTCATTCTTGTACCTAGCAATTTTTTCTTGCAAGACATGATTAGCAATATAAGATCCAAAGCCAGGTTGATTAACATTTATGGTGGGATCACTAGCAAATTTTTGTAGAGTAGCAATAAGTTCTTGCAAGCTACTTTTTTCTAAATCAGGCAATGGATCCTTAATTTCAGTAAGCATCATAATTTCCTCTACTTTAATCTCTAATTTAGCTAGCATGCTTGATTCATGATGACTAATTTCATCTTTGCTAGCAAGATATGACATATATAGAAGTAAATATTCAGGGTATTTCACTATTTCATTCAAAGTTTCTTCTAAGCTAGTAGGGACATGTTCACTTGTATTCTCAGCAATATGATCAATATTTTCAATAATAGTAGCAGCAATAGTAATAGAATTCATTCCTACACTAGGTTGTGCTTGTGGCTTTCCTGCTGACATGCTTAATAGAGTTGCTTGATTATCAACTAATTTTGACAATGCTTTATCTAAATTCGAAGATTGAAGTTGCAATCCTTTAATATAACTACTAATGGATGCAATTGACTTATTTAACTCATGTATCATAGCATTGTGACTAGCAACTTGTTCCATAAGCAATTTATTAGATTCAGAAATTTCACTAGAAGGCTTCCCCTTATTTTCATTAGCATTAGGATATGGAACAAAAGATTTATTTGGAACATAAGGAGGTCTACTATATGAATTATAAGCATTACCAAAACCATTGCTACCATAATTCCTAACAAAATTAACATCCACACTTTCAGAATTACTACCAACTAGCTCCTGCAAAGGCATATTCTCCATATTTTGTTTATTAATAAAAGCAAGAATAGTGTCCATTTTAGAAGACAAATCATTGGTTTCTTCAATTGAGTTTATTTTCTTAGTGGGATTGGGTGCTCTTTCAGTATTCCATTGACTATAATTTTGCAATATGCTTTCTAATATGCTCTTAGCCTCTCCTACAGTTTTACTCATAAAGGCACCTCCAGCAGCAAAATCAAGTATATTTCTAGACATGTAGTTTAGACCATTATAAAAAGAGTGTAGTATGGTCCATTCATTTACTCCATGTGATGGGAATGTTCTAAGCATTAATTTAATTCTATCCCATGCCATGGCTACATGTTCATTATCATTTTGCCTAAATGAGAGGATAGTATTCCTATTTTGCAAAAATTTTAACGGGAGGATAATATTTCTTAATGAAAGCTTCTTTTAAATCATCCCAAGAATTTATACTAGCTGTAGGTAGTGAAAGTAACCATTCTTTAGCCTTTCCTCTAAGTGAAAAAGGAAATAATTTCAGTTTTAAAACACTACTTTCCACATTTTTAAATTTTTGCATATCACATATTTCCATGAAATCATGAAGATGCATAGAGGCATCCTTCATAGCACTACCACCAAATTGCTCTCTAGTAATTAAATTCAATAAACTAGGACTTACTTCATAGCTTTCAGCTTGTATTTCATGTGTAGTAATTGGCCTACCAATGAATTGGTCATTAGGTGTATTTGTGTAGTCACTTAATTTAGTTCTATCACCCATTTTAACAGTTTTTATGTAGTTTTTAATTTTTTATGCAAAACAAAAGTAAAGTAACTAGGAAAATTCAAAATACTAAAATAAACTAGATAACTAAATGCAAAACTAAAATGCAAACTAAAATAAAATATGCAAGACAAAACAAAAACAAGAACAAAAACAAAACAAAAACAAAAACAAGACAAGAAGCAAAACAATCTACTTGAAAGAAGGTGGAGATAGAAAGGACGGTACTCACGTAGGTGCAACCTCCCCAAGCTTAGGTGTTTGCACACCTTGTTGGTGATAAAGACTTCTTGTGAGCTCCCTTGGACAACTCCTTCACCTATGGCTCCCCGGCAACGGCGCTAGAAAAACGCTTGATGGCTAGGTTGAGACTCCAAGTGCAGAGTGTGTAGCTAGTGGCAAGCCTTCTTCCCCACGAGGGTGACTCGAAGGTTTATATCGAACTCTTGGGGAGCCAGTATTTCAGAAGTTGTCTTCCAAGCTTCCTCCAGGATCCTGCAGACAAGTAGAGAATTTTGTGCCCTCAACCTCACCAAGTGGTTATCAAGCACAAGGTGTGAGACTTCTAAATTGCAATGCAAAACTGAAAGTAAATGTGCAATAATTAAATCTACTACTAAATGCAAATGAGAAAATAAATATGCAACGGATTGTTTTTTTATTTTTGTGATGCAAGTGGTGATGGAGATAATGTAAATTCGAATTGGAGATGCAAGTAAAGTAAAGTGCAAGTAAAGTAAATTGCAGAAAAGTAACTAGAGTGTTTTCTTATCTTTAAAATAGGACCGGGGTTCATGGTTTCACACTTGCATTCTCTCAAATAAAGTAGTAGACGGTGGACATAAAGAATTACATGTGAGATTACAATAACATGTTTAACATTGAGTACTTTCATATGGGCATCACGTCCTAGCATAGAGATCTCTACGGTCATATTAATCCCTCTTATACTCCACCAAGATGCGAAATAAATCATAACACCTCGATAATTAAGGAAAAACCAGAGTATAGCTTTAAGCAATGTGACATGAAGTTGAAGTAAGAACTTGCTAGATCTAGTCATGGAGATTGATTAGTGTCACTTCAAATCCCCGGTAACAAGGTACTCCTTTTTATCCCTAGTGAGGTAACTAAGAAAGGTTTAACAAAACCTAAGTGGATCGCTGAACTTCTGTCACTTTCACAGCACTAGCCACCCCCGTTACTCCAACTAATGCACCCATCACCCCGCACACGCTCTCAAGAACTAGATTGATCAAAGCTAGCAAATAAGAACGGGGTACATAAGATACATCTACTTAAATAACTCAAGAGAAACAATTGCAATCTCAGATTCAATAACTCATAGAAAAGATCCACCACATAGGAATTACAACGGTGCCCGTAATCATGTGAGGCAGCTCATACGGATCTAATTAGTGAAGCACATAGAGAGAGATACAAGTGCTACTTCCACAAACCCATAGCCCTGGGGTGGACTACTCCCTCTTCATGGAGATGTCGATGGAGATGGCGTTGGAGGGGTAGGAGATCACACCGGCGGCGCCCCGCCGGAGTTTTCCCCCTCCAATCTGGAACTTTTGGTCTCTGTTTCGGTGTTTCAGCGGCGCTCCCCTCCGTAAGGGTACGGGGGACCCTTTTTATAGTCGGTTTTAGGTCAACACGGAGTCGGTAAGTCGAAGATGGAAGGAATTGGGGCCACAGGGGCCAAAAGGGGGCCTCTCACGCGGCCAAGGAATCTGGCCGCGTGGAGGGTCCTCTTTTGGGCCTCCTTGCCCAATTCTCGTGGATCCTTCGCCCGCAAGTCTTCTCCTTCCAAGAAAATGACCCCCGCAGATTTTCAGGTGATTTCGCGGAAGTTTGCCCCCTGAAACGTCAAAAATATAGAAAACGGGGTTTCTGACAGGCAGGGTTAATTCCATAAATGTTGGGGGACTTTGTAATTTAACCCTAAAATACTATAAAACATTGAATTATACCCTTATATGATGCAATATGTAATAGAAAACCATGTGAAAATAGGCAAAATTCATCTATGCATTTTACATGCATCAATCGATGCCGCCAGCTCTTCCTTACCGCAGTCGGATCAGTCACCTGCCGCACCCCTGTTTTTCCTCGGATCCGATCACAGCCAGGACACCTAGTCCTACTCGGAATACGAGTGCTGCCGCGGTACAACGAACGCGCACTTTTGCTGCCGTGGTGTTCCTCGCTGCCGTGAGCGCACCACCACCTTCTCGCGCTCCCTTCCTGCCGTGGCATGAAATTGCCCCAACTGCCGCCGCGCGCGTTGTTCCTCTCTCGTGTGTTTGTTTCGTTGTTGTGGTGCGCTGCCGCGGTGCAAAAAAACCCGCAGTTTCCCTGCCGCCGCGGCACAAAACAGCTCGTTTTCCTGCCGTGAGTTTGAGCCCGTTTTCAGTCTGTTTTTCTTGCCAATTTCGGTTGATTCCACTCCGTATCTTTGAGAGACATAGCCACAGCCTATCTATACATCAAATTAGGAGCATACCCATATAAGACTAGCTCGTTTTTGTGCTCATAGGCTGCTCAATCATCTGTTTCATCGTGCAGTTTTTATGTCCATACAGTCCGTACAGAAGGCATAATTTGGCCCAAAAAGAGTGGAAAAATAAGGGAGAAAAACAGAAAAAAATAAAAGAGAGGAAGAGGCCTAAAATTGTTGATCATTGCCACATGTTTCAGAGATGTTTACATGCTGTTTTGCACTAGTTCTTTGAGCAATCTTGTGCCTGTTTATAAGAGTTGTAGCTAGTGTCTTTCGAGTGCATTGCAACACTTCCATTCATATAGTTGCTTGCCACATTATTCTCCACGTGTGTGTTTCCTGTGCTTTTTATATCACATTGGACAGCAAATAGGATTGTTATTTTGGTGTTGTTAGGTATCCATACTAAGCCCCACCATATACCTTGTTTGTCATGTGATTGTTAACACCCTGGGTATTCTCTTCTTCACATCAAAGCATATTAGTTGCCACTACTTGTTGGTAAGTATTTCTATTCACTTTGGAACGGTAAGATAATCTATTGTCTTGCTAGATTTTTGAGTGAGTTGTGAGAGAACACCACATCCCATTGTTATTTTGTTACTAACAATTTAATCAATGGAGTTTTGTAGTTCTTCTGTGTGCAGTGGTACTTTCTGGGAGGAGGATTCTAGTGGAATACCTGCAGCAAATTTGTTCCACTTCACAGGAGACATCAATGGTAGTACTGTTGCTATTACCCTTGATAAGGGTACACGGTTTAATTTTGTTAGTAATGCGGTTGTTGAAGCATTACAGTTGACATCTTATGCAACTCGCAGTTCATTTATGTTAAAAACTAATGATGCTACACTTCACATTACTCATGCTACCTGGATTCCGTTAACTATTCATGATCATACAGTACGAATTAGGTGTAATGTGCTTCCTAGAGCATTTACTTGATGTCACCTTTTGTTGAGTGCATTTTGGTGCAATAGCTATAAGGTTAATTTTGATAGCCATTATCCTGATTTACAATTCTTTTGGAATAATAAGAGAGATTGGATAATACATGAATGTCCTACAACATTTAAAAGAATTAGACATCAACCATTGGTTATGAAATTTGTAGAGGTTGAGAAGACCTATGAGGCTGTTTCTACTAATGTAACTATGTCTACTTCTAGTGTTGTGTCTTGTGATGTGCAGGTTGCTTTTGAAGAAAGGGAGCCTATAGTACAACCTGCACCACCACCATCATCACATCCATTGGAGGAGCATACCATTCTGCCTAGTATTATTTCTTGTGATATGCAGGTTACTCTTGAAGAAAGGGAGCCATCAATAGTACAACCTGCATCAACACTTGAGAGAGATGAATCAGTGCCTATTATTTCCGAGGAGGATTTCATTGACATCGGTACACCCGACATGTCCCTTGGTTCCCATGCGAAGACGTCCTGATTCTCACGGAGGAAGCTCGTGAGCTCGTCTTCCTATTTCCGGCTGAGGGCTGCCCCAAGGGTGAGGAACTTGCAGTCCAGCTAGTTGGGGTTCAGCGGGATCTGCTTGGTGTCACGGGCCGCCTGGAATTGTGCCTCGCTCATGGGCCTTTTCCCCTCTGGGATCTCGGCTGTTCGGCTGCTATCTACCGCTTGATCTCCTTCAACTCCTGCGCCACCATCAGAGCTTGCGCCATGCGCGAGCCGACTGCGGCACAGTCGATCAAGAGTCCGTAATCGCCCGTGGTCGTTGATGCACTTTGTTGGGAACCCCAAGAGGAGGGTATGATGAGCACAGCGGTAGGAGTTTTCCCCTTAGTTAAGAACCAGGGTTATCAATCCAGTAGGAGAAAGAGAATCTTTGGAAGGTTGATGCCACTAATGGTGGTGCTGGCGCTTCACCGGTGTCAGCAACAACGTGGAACCTGCACACAACACAACCAAAATACTTTGTCCCAACGGTACAGTGAGGTTGTCAATCTCACCGATATTGCTGAAAACAAAGATTAGACGTATAGTGTGGGAAAACAGTGTATGCTTGCAGAAAGTAAAGAGAGCATGAAATTGTTGTGGGTTGTTTAACAGTGTGGAAAATGGACCGGGGTTCGTAGTTTCACTAGTGGTGTCTCTCCATAAAAGATAACATGCTGGGTGAACAAATTACAGCTGCGAAATTGACAAATAAAGTTTACACCGTAGTGCACAATATGACATGAAGATTACTATGTTATTTAGTGCGGGCATTACAACAAGATACATAGACCGACATCCATCGGCATCTATGACTAAGAATCTAACCTCAGGTTATCATCCGAACCCCCTCAGGTATTATTTTACAAGCAACAGATAATTGCATTAAACAAAGTGTGTAATGTAAGCAATGATTATGCACGCGGGCACTCTCACCTCTGTTTTCTCCCTAATGGAAACAACACATCCTCACCCTTCATGTCTCTGTCACTCGAGCAAGGCAACAAGGAGGCATGAACCCACTATCGAGCATAAATACTCCCTCTTCGAGTCACTAACAATTACTTGACCAGAATAACCACTAGAAACGGAGAGCATGCAAGATCACAAATAACACATGCAAAAGAAGACTATAATCAACTTGGCATAAGGTCAATATTCATCGGATCCCAGCAAACACGGCACAGAAAATTACATAAGATCAATCTCGATCATGATAGGCAGCTCACGAGATCTAAACATGGAGGCATATGAGGAGAAGACAACCATCTAGCTACAACTACGAACCCGTAGTCCAAGGATGAACTACTCACGCATCACTCCGGAGGCAGGCATAGTGATGAAGAGGCCTCCGGTGATGATCTCCTCTCCGGCAGGGTGCCGGAAACAGCTTCAGAACCCCCCCCTGATCTGGGGTTCACGGGTGATGGCGGCTGCGGAACTTTTTCGGGGATTTTGATCAGGTGTCTAGGTTTTTCCATCCGGGGGCTTAAATAGGCGAAAGGGCGAAGGCGGTGGAGGCGGGGGGCCCACGCCCATAGATGGCGCGGCCAGGGGGCCGCGCCACCCTATGGTGTGCCCCCCTGCTACCCCTCTCCGGCTCCTCTTCAGTCTTCTGGATGCTTCTGGGGAAATAGGACTTCCGGGGTTCGAAATTTTCAATTCCGAGAATATTTCCAGAACAACTTTTCTGAAACTAAAAAAACAGCAGAAAACAGGGAACTCGCTCTGTAGCATCTTGTTAATAGGTTAGTCCGTAAAATCGATAAAAATGACATAAAGAAGGGAGAAAATATGTAGCAATTGTCAAAATATGATCATGGAGCATCAGAAATTAGGGATACGTTTATGACGTATCAGTCGTGATAGTGCCGAAGGGCCATGGCATCTTCATCTTGAAGTAGCCGTAGTGTGGTACCGCCATAAACTTGGCGATAGCCGGGCGCCCTAGGATGGCGTGGTACGCGCTGCTGTGGTCCACCACCTCGAAGGTGATGGTCTCCCTACGGTAGTTGGTGACGTCGCCGAATACGATGTCGAGTCTGATCGTTCCGAGGGGAACGTAGCTTAGGTCGGGGACGATGATGTGAAACGTCGTCCGGCTCGGTTCGAGCTGGTGCTCGGTGATGTTGAGTTTGTCAGCCGTATCCTTATACAAGATATTGATGCTGCTTCCCCCGTCGATCAGTATACAGGAGAAGATGCAAGCCATCTTCTCTATGACAATGATGGTGTCGAGAAGGAGGGCGTACGAGCCCGGGGACGGTAGCACGCCCGGCTGGTCAGCCGGGCCCCATGTTACGCGGGTCATGGACTAGTCCATGGGCTGGCGGACCATTGGCGCGGTTGAATTTACCTCGACGTACCGGCAGCGTTCGTTGTTCTTGTCGAAGTGCTCGATGACGTTGATGACGTAAGTCGCATGGTTACGCAGGAAGTTGTCGCATGATCCTCCGGCTACATCAGTCGGAGGCGGTCGAGGTTGCTCTGGGCGATTGTTGTTGGCGGCGGCTGGTGGAGGGGGTGGTGGTGGAGCTCTCCTAGGCGGCAGTCCCTCACCCTTCGCTAGTCGGATGGTCCAGATGCACTCGGCTGTTGTGTGCGTGGCTGGATTGCGGGAGGTGGAATGGTACTTGCATGGCTGACTCAGCATGGCCTCCAGTGTGTATTTGGGCTTGTCACCCCACCGGCCGTCGTCTTGTCTGGGGCGAGGGTATCGTCCTTCGCCAGCTGGAGCCGGCTGGTCTGTCTTCGTGGCGTTCACGGCTTGCACCGTGCCGTACCGCTCCTCGGCCATTGCTCCACTCCTCTTCTGGGTGTCTCGGTTGTCGTGGTATGGGCGGTCATGTCCGCCGCAGCCGTGTGGTCTACCGGATGGGTGGCTCGGGCCGGCTCCGTCTGCCCTATCCGGGTCGCCGGCAATTAACGTGCCGTTTGCGTCCAGTCGGATTGGGATCTTCATGAACGAGTCAGCAGTGGCGTACTTGTCCGCGACGAGCATAAGATGCTCCATTGATTTAGGATCTGCCCGGAAGAGGTTGTGCTTGAGCATGGTGTCGTCTAGGCAACTGTTGATGAAGTAGGTGATGGCTTGATGCTCTTGCACCCCTTCGCACGTGTTGTGCATGTTGGACCACCACGTCGGGTAGTCGCGGTCCTTCTTGCCCTTGCGCTGGACACAGCTGGCCAGGTGCGACCGAGCCACTTGTAGGTGCCGGCGAAGTTGGTGAGGAAGACTTTCTTGAAATCCAGCCAGCAGTGGATGCTCGCGGCGGGCAGGCTATTCACCCACGTGCTCGTCGCGTCCTTCATCATAAGCGGTACGTAGCATACCGCCACTCTCCGGTTGCCGCCGGCTATACCCACCCGGGTGACATAGTCGACGAGTCAGTCTTCCGGCTTAGTTGTGCCGTCGTATTTGGGCATGTCCCTCGGGAGCTGGAAACACCTCGGGAAAGGTTCCGTCGTGATGCACGGCCCAAGGCACTGGTGGTCGGCCATGTCCTCCTCCTCGAGGATTCTAGCGCTTCAAGGGTGTTAATGCGCTGCCGGACGTCGATGCCGGTTGTTGGGTCGAATGCGCCCAGGCGATCGCGAACGTTGGTGAGGGGGACCCGGGAACCCGGATCCGCCTGCCGGAAACCGGCGTGCGAGGCAGCGCGCGCCGGCTGAGGCTCACCGATGTCGGGTAAGTGCCCGCCTCGAGTAGCCGGCTGGTAGCCTCCCGGGGGAGGCGGTTGGTATAGCAACATGCCGAGGCGGCCGGTTGCGGGCCGTAGTAACCCGGCTGCCTATTGTCGTTGTCGCGGTACCGGCTACCTCCTGCAACCGCTTCGGTGTGACGTCTTGATTGGTAGCCGGAGTTGACGCTGCCGTCGCCTCGCGGCGGCACATGGTTTGGGTTTGGTGATGACGCATGTCGGCCGGCGTACGTGGCCCCGACTGCCCGTTGTTTGGGGTCGCGCGCATCCGGCTGGGTAACGCCCCCTGGTTTGGCTGCGGCTGCCCTGCTGGGAGTCATCGACGTGGCCTGGCGACTTTGTGTCGCCTACTGCTGGTTGGCGGCGATGAGGAGGTTCTGCAGGCGGTGCTGCTGGCGTAGCAGGTCTTCGCCCTGGAGGACGGGTAGTTCGGCCGCGGCGGCTTCCGCGGCTCTCATGTTCTTGGCGGGGGTGCTATATACCGGCTAGTGGAAGCCGGGCGGAACGATCAGGTCGGTTGTAATCCCCAGCTCGTGCACGAGCTTGCCCCTGCACTGGTGCACCGCCCCCATGCGGCTGGGCTCAACCGGTACAGGAGTGAAGTTGTGGACGGCGTTGAACTCGCGTACCTGGGACTCTACCCGACGTTGGTTAGAGGCCACGTTCTTGGCGCTATTGATGAGACGCTGGCACATCTTCTCGAGCGCAACGGCCACTTCCTTGGGGTCCGCGTCCGAGCTGACGGGCGCAGCGAGGTTCTCGAGGACGTCCTCGATGGAGCCATGCGTAGCAGCAATTCGGCTTCCCTGCGGAACTCAACCGGGTGATGGGTAACTGATGAGGACATCCCTAGCTCTTCACCTATTGTTACACATGAGGATGTTCCTATAAAAGCTAATGAAGTGAGGATTGGTCCAATGACAAGATCAAGAACCAAGCTATTACAACAACAGGTGAATTCACTCCTACTTGAATATAATGTTTATAATTGTGAGAGCTTTATACTACCTAAATCTTTGCATTTATGTATTCTTAGGTTTGTTGATAACACAAACATGAATGGAGATCATGGAGAGGAGCTACACAAGGATGAGCATGGACTTCAAGAGGAGATGGAAAGCAAGTGCTAGCATGGTGAAAACAACAAATAACAAATGTTATCATGATAAGGGGATGGTGCCTCCACAAGATCAAATGCACTAAGTGTGGAAAACAATGCCATATTGTTATTCCACACTCATGGATGGACAAGGCAAGAGGAGGGCGCCCACAAGGAAGCATCAATGCGCCATATATGTCCTAGTAGAAGTAGAATTGGTTTGTATACCAATATTGGCCGCACCCCTTGTGTGTGGGGTCGGTTTGTATCCAATTGTGTTAGGAATAGGAGTCCTAGTCCTATTAGGGTTGTGCTTGCGCAAGGGAGAGCCTTGTGGCCGCACCCCCTCTCATATATAGCCCCCTTGGGGCGCATAGGAGAGGTAGACTACGTTAAAACATAAACCCTAGACCTCTAGATTGAAAATGCTTGTAAGCCTTTCATCTGGAAGTTCATCTGCAAACTTTACGTGTTACCTGCTGTTCCACTGGGAATAAGACGGTACAGGACCACTTGTAGTCGGTGGATTACTTGTGCAAGAGTGTGGAGTTGAGAATATCCTTGGGGTTGCTATCTTTTGCATTGGCATCAGGGATCAGCCGGGAGAGTTCTTAGTGGCGCACTAGTTATCATACTGGAGTTATCTGTGAGTTCACTGAGAAGATTGGGCCACCCCTTATCATCTTGGTATCAGATTTATAGGTTGCCTCGGTGAGCTATCAAATTTCCCTTTAGTTTGAGTGTTTTTATTTCCTATCCAGAAAATTGCCCCACAAAAATAGTGTTAGTCTTTGCCATAGCCTAGATATCATCTTAGTTTTCAATTACTAGTGTTGTCTTTGTGTTAGATTTGTGTTGCTTTTTCTCGTTTTTAGTTTATATTTTTCGGCTAGGTTTAGGGTTCTTGTTCATCTAGCCGAGATCCTATCAAAAAACAACAAAAAAATTCGCTCCATATCACCCAATCCACCCCCAATCCGATTCCCTCTAGAATTCCTGCCGTGGCACCAAATTTACCAAAAACTCTGCCGCCACCTTTTCCTTTTAGCAATCGGATTCGACCCCCCCCCCCATCCACGCGCCAACCCACCGCTGCCAACCCTAGCCACGATCGGATTCCCACCGTACCACCCCTTACAAAATCCCCCGCGCGCCCGCAGCAACCCTTACCAAACTCCACCCCGCGCGCTTCCATCCACGGCACCAATTCTCTGCCGTCGCTGCCGCCAACTCCCGCTTGCGCGCACTGGGAAAATCGCTGTAACGCGCTTACCATCTGCTGCCTCGCGCGCGCGTGCTGCCGCGGTACGGAAACGAGTCGTTTCGCTGCCGTACGCTCTGCCGCGGTACAAAAAGCAAGTGTTTTGCTGCCGTGAGCCCCTGTGAGCTGCTGTGAGCCTGCCGCGGTACGAAAAACCTCTGTTTTGCTGCCGTAAGCTCTGCCGTGGTACAAAAACGTGCTGTTTCTCTGCCGTGAGTCTGTTTTGCTGCCGTGAGCTGTTTTTCACCTAGATTTTTTCTGTTTTTCCTTGTTTTTCCTTGTTTTCTCACTAGGACCTTCATATCCATACCTTGTGAACCTTAGCCACAGCCTTTCTACAGCATTATAATAGGAACTTGCCCACAAGTATAGCTATTTTGTGCTCTGACAGGTTGCTCATTTTTCATCACCACCATTGTGTTCACTTGTGTTTGGTTAATTTTTGTTCCTAGCTCAGTGTAAGGCCATTGGAAAAATACAAAAAAATAGAAAAAGCAAAAAGTATAAAAAAAAGAGAGAAAAGATAAAAGAGCAAAGTGCAAAAGGCCCTATGATTACTATTGTTACTAGTTGAGCTTGCCATTGTGACACTTGGTTTTTCATTGAGCAATCTTGTGCCTGTCAATTAAGAGCCTAGCTAGTGACTTTCTAGTGCATTGCAAATTTCATCCACATATTGCTTTGCCACATTTGTCTCCATTGTGTAAGTTTCCTTGGGTATTTTTATATCTTCACTAAGACAGCAAATAGGATTGTTACTTTGGTGATTGTTAGGTATCCATACCAAGCCCCACTAAATAACCTTGTTTGCCTTTGTGAGAGTTAAAAACCTGGGTATTCTCTCTTTCACACCAAAGCACTTTATTTGCCTCTACTTGTGGTAAGTATCTCTATTCACTTTGGAGTGGTAAGATATCCTATTGTTTTGGTAGATTTTTGAGTGAGTTGAGAGAGGCACCACAACCTATACTTGTTTTATTTTCACTAACCTTCTAATGGATCTTTCTAGTGGTGATCTTGTGCAGCAAAAGAAGGACCAATCCAAGGGAGTGAATTGGAGGAAGTATGAGGCATCAAGGGATGTGTTGAAACAAAAATTGGATGACAATGAGGAACACTACAAGAAATATGTTAATGAAGCTTGTGATCCCCTCTACGAGATGGTTAATACCATGGACAAAAAAGTGGAGGAAACCAACAAAGTGGCCGAGACCAATAGTGCTCAATTGAGAACAATGCAAGATTCTATTGATGCCATCAACAATACCATGACTGATCTTCAAAGATTAATTCAAGCTCAGTTGCCACCTATTGATGATGACAATGCTAGTGTCCATAGTGATGCAAATAATGAGGAGGAACCTAATTTTGGCCGTGGAGCTAGAGGAGAAAGAGGAAGAGGAGGTTTTCAAGGCCGAGCTAGGCGTGTGCCTTTGCCCAATGCTAATGACAATAGAGAAGATATATTGGGTAAACCCAAATTTTCTATTCCATCTTTCAGCTTTGATACTATGGATGTGGAAGAATTCTTGCTATGGGAGTTGAAAATTGAGAAGTTATGGAGATTGCATGATTATAATGAGGATAGAAAGATCAAGTTGGCATCTTCTGAGTTTGATGGATATGCTCTTAGATGGTGGGACAATTTAGTGAGAAAGAGACATAATGATGGTGAGTTACCCATTGCTACTTGGAACACCATGAAGAGGCTCATGAGGGAAAGATTTGTACCACCCAATTACATAAGGCAACAATTTGACAAATTACAACAATTGAAGCAAGGTCTCAAGACAGTTGATGCTTATTATCAAGAGATGGAATTAATTATGCAAAGAGGCCGTGTGGTAGAGCAAGAAGAGCAAACAATGCAAAGATTTCTTTCAGGATTACATTATAGAATCAAGGGCATTGTGAGGCATTATCAATATGCTAATATGCATGATCTACTCCATCATGCTAGGGAAGCCGAATCACATCTACTTGAGGAAGCACAAAATTCAGCTAGAACAAGGAGTAGATTCCCATTGAGATCATCTACTACTCCTAGTGCACCACCACCACCACCTCCATCATCAAGTTTTCGAGGTGCTCCATCATCCAAAACCAAGCCTAGTGTGGCTAATACAAGGAAAACATGACAACCAGCAGCAAGTGCCTCGGGTTCTAGTGCTCCTACTACAAGGAATAGAGATATTACATGCCACACATGTGGAGGAAAAGGGCACTTCAAGAGGGATTGTCCAAATTCAAAAGTGATGATTATCAATGAGAACAATGAGTATGAGACAAGTGATGATGTTGATCCCAATGATCTTGATGATGATGATGGATATTTGAGTGATTCTCCTTTGGATGCTTATGCTACTACTATGCCTTCTATTGTTTGCACCCAAAATTCATTGAGTGTGGTGCCTAGTCCTGAAAATCAAAGGTGCAATCTATTTCAAACAAAGGCTGTTATTGGTCCCAACATGGCTTGCAAAGTCATTATTGATGGAGGGAGTTGTAGAAACTTGGCAAGCAAGGATTTATGTGCCAAGTTGAACCTAAAATACTTACCACATCCGAGCCCTTATCATATACAATGGTTGAGTAGCACGGGACAAATGAAGGTATCTCATATGGTGAGAGTGGAGTTTCAAATTGGACCTTACAAGGATGCTACTGAGTTTGATGTGGTTCCTATGACAGTGTGTCACCTATTATTGGGAAGACCTTGGCAATTTGATAGAAGTGTGAAGCATGAAGGAAGAGCTAATACTTATGAGTTGAATCATCATGGGAGGACTATTATTTTGAGGCCTATGACTCCACAACAAATTGTAAATGAGTCCCAATCCAAAATTGCTATGAAAGTGGAAAAAGAGAGAGAGAGGGATGAGGGAACACCAAAAATACAAGCCATGGGGAGTGATAAAACCAATTCGAGTGGTAAAAAGAGAGATAACCTATTATGCATGTTAGCCACTAAAGAGGATTTGAGGGAATTTAAGGATGATCCTTCACTAGTCCCTATTGTGCTTATTCACAAGGGAGAGATTTTGGTTTCTAATGACATGACCCCTATTCCTCTTGGTGTTTCTAATGTTTTGCAGGACTTTGAGGATGTTTTTCCACAAGATGTGCCCTCGGGATTGCCACCATTGAGAGGAATTGAACATCAAATTGATTTGATCCCGGGAGCATCTCTCCCAAACCGAGCCCCTTATAGAACCAATCCACAAGAAACAAAGGAGATCCAAAAGCAAGTACAAGAACTATTGGACAAAGGTTATATTCGGGTTAGTCTTTCTCCTTGTGTCGTTCCCGTTATTTTGGTTCCTAAGAAAGATGGTACTTGGCGCATGTGTGTAGATTGTAGAGCAATTAATAACATCACTATTCGTTATCGTCATCCTATACCACGTTTAGATGACATGTTAGATGAATTAAGTGGTGCTACTCTTTTCTCTAAAATTGATTTGCGTAGTGGATACCATCAAATAAGAATGAAAGAGGGAGATGAATGGAAAACTGCTTTTAAAACAAAATTAGGTTTATATGAGTGGTTAGTAATGCCCTTTGGTTTAACTAATGCACCTAGTACTTTCATGAGATTAATGAACCATATTTTGAGAGACTTTATTGGTAGATTTGTGGTAGTTTATTTTGATGATATTCTCATATATAGCCACAATGAACATGACCACATGGATCATATTAGACAAGTTTTGCAAGTGCTAAGAACTAATAAATTGTATGGTAATCTTGAGAAGTGCACTTTTTGCAAAGATAAGGTTATATTTCTTGGTTATGTTGTTTCTAAGCATGGAATTGAGGTTGATCAATCTAAAATTGAAGCTATTCGAAATTGGCCAATTCCCACTAATGTGAGTCAAGTTAGAAGTTTTAATGGGATTGCTAGTTTCTATAGAAGATTTGTGCCTAATTTTAGTACAATTGCTGCCCCTTTAAATGATCTAACTAAAAAGGGTGTTAATTTTGAATGGGGTGTTTCTCAAGACATTGCTTTTGATACTTTGAAAGAGAAGTTGATTTCGGCCCCATTACTTATGCTTCCAAATTTTGATAAACAATTTGAGATTGAGTGTGATGCTAGTGGCATAGGTATTGGAGGTGTGCTCATGCAAGAAAAGAAACCTATTGCCTATTTTTCTGAAAAATTGAATGGTGCACAATTAAATTATTCTGTTTATGATAAGGAATTATATGCACTTGTGAGAGTTTTAGAGGTATGGAAACATTATTTGTGGCCTAAAGAATTTATTATACATAGTGATCATGAAGCATTGAAATTTTTAAAGTGCCAAAATAATTTGAATAAGAGACATGCTAAGTGGGTTGAGTTCATTGAATCTTTTCCATACATCATAAAACATAAAAAGGGATTGGATAATGTAGTTGCTGATGCTTTGTCAAGGAAAAATATGTTACTCTCAAATTTAGAAATCAAGGTTTCGGGTTTGGAGGGTATTAGAGATTTATATGATGAAGATAATGAGTTTTCTATGCCATTTAATAAATGTGTTAATACTAAAGCATGGGAAAAATTTCATATACATGATGGGTACTTGTTTAGAGCTAACAAATTGTGTATTCCCGAGTGTTCTTTGCGTTTGTTTTTGATCCAGGAATCTCATAGTGGAGGATTGATGGGACACTTTGGAAGAGAGAAGACTTTGTTAATGTTGGATGAAAATTTCTATTGGGCACATATGAGAAGAGATGTGTATAGATTGGTGCAAAGATGCATTACTTACAACAAATCCAAATCAAAATTGAAGCCCCATGGATTATATACACCATTGCCATCACCAAGTACGCCATGGGAGGATATTAGCATGGATTTCGTGTTGGGATTGCCAAGAACAAAAAGAGGACATGATTCTATCTTTGTGGTTGTGGATAGATTTTCAAAGATGGCTCATTTTATTCCGTGCCACAAGAGTGATGATGCTTCTCACATTGCCAATTTGTTCTTTAGAGAGATTGTGAGATTGCATGGAGTTCCAAGGACTATAGTTTCAGATAGAGATGTCAAGTTCATGAGTTACTTTTGGAAGACACTTTGGGGTAAGCTTGGCACTAAGCTATTATTTTCTAATACTTGCCACCCCCAAACTAATGGACAAACCGAGGTGGTTAATAGAACATTGTCCACATTGCTAAGAGGTATGATCAAGAAGAATTTGAAGGAGTGGGAGGAGTGTTTGCCCCATGTGGAATTTGCATACAATAGAGTTGTGCATTCAACTACTCAATTATGTCCTTTTGAGGTAGTGTATGGTTTCAAGCCTATTACTCCTCTTGATTTATTACCACTTCCTTTACATGAGAGAGTTAATATGGAGGCATCAAAGAGGGCTGATTTTGTGAAGAAGATTCATGAGAAAACAAAATAAGCAATTGAGAAGAAAGGAAAACATGTGGCTGAAAGAGTAAACAAGAAGAGGAAGGAGCTTATATTTCGGCCAGGAGATATGGTGTGGGTACACTTTAGAAAAGATAGATTTCCCACATTGAGAAAGTCCAAGTTGATGCCTAGAGGAGCTGGTCCTTACAAAGTTATTTCAAGGATCAATGATAATGCATACAAGATTGACCTCCCAATTGATGAGTTTGGTGTTAGTAATTCTAATGTGGCTGATTTGACACCTTACCATGGAGATGATTTAGCATCGAGGTCGATGCCTTTTCAAGAGGGGGAGGATGATGAGGACATCCCTAGCTCTTCACCTATTGTTACACATGAGGATGTTCCTATAAAAGCTAATGAAGTGAGGATTGGTCCAATGACAAGATCAAGAACCAAGCTATTACAACAACAGGTGAGTTCACTCCTACTTGAATATAATGTTTATAATTGTGAGAGCTTTATACTACCTAAATCTTTGCATTTATGTATTCTTAGGTTTGTTGATAACACAAACATGAATGGAGATCATGGAGAGGAGCTACACAAGGATGAGCATGGACTTCAAGAGGAGATGGAAAACAAGTGCTAGCATGGTGAAAACAACAAATAACAAATGTTATCATGATAAGGGGATGGTGCCTCCACAAGATCAAATGCACTAAGTGTGGAAAACAATGCCATATTGTTATTCCACACTCATGGATGGACAAGGCAAGAGGAGGGCGCCCACAAGGAAGCATCAATGCGCCATATATGTCCTAGTAGAAGTAGAATTGGTTTGTATACCAATATTGGCCGCACCCCTTGTGTGTGGGGTCGGTTTGTATCCAATTGTGTTAGGAATAGGAGTCCTAGTCCTATTAGGGTTGTGCTTGCGCAAGGGAGAGCCTTGTGGCCGCACCCCCTCTCATATATACCCCCTTGGGGCGCATAGGAGAGGTAGACTACGTTAAAACATAAACCCTAGACCTCTAGATTGAAACTGCTTGTAAGCCTTTCATCTGGAAGTTCATCTGCAAACTTTACGTGTTACCTGCTGTTCCACTGGGAATAAGACGGTACAGGACCACTTGTAGTCGGTGGATTACTTGTGCAAGAGTGTGGAGTTGAGAATATCCTTGGGGTTGCTATCTTTTGCATTGGCATCAGGGATCAGCCGGGAGAGTTCTTAGTGGCGCACTAGTTATCATACGGGAGTTATCTGTGAGTTCACTGAGAAGATTGGGCCACCCCTTATCAGTAACCATGCACTCTGCATGGTCCCGTGACTTGCCGCCTTCTTTGTCGGCCACCTCCCTGCAGAGGCGGTCGGTGCAGGCGTGCACCTTAGCGGGAAACTCGGGGACGACGGCGACGAAGACGTGGTGCTCGCCGAACTAGACAACGGAGCCGTTGTACGGGAGAGTGGGGCCCTCGATGGCTCCGGTGTTGTTGATCACGCAATCAACGGTGCCAAAAGTCACCACGAGGCCGGTGACAACGTCCCCGGTCTCGGACGAAGGTGGTCCCACGCAGAACACAGATCCATTCGTCGCCATCTGCCCCATGGTGGGCGCCAACTGTCATGGTGCCGATCATGGCAGCATCAGAAGGTGTTCCTAATGGTTTTTAAAGAGGGGGCAGGCTAGCAGATGGTGGCGTTGGCGTGGGATTGGGTAGCAAGCGTGTAGACACACGAAGTACCCAGGTTCAGGGCCCTCGCGTTGAGGTAAAACCCCTACTCCTGTTTATCTCTCTTTACTATTGATGCACACGTTACAAATCTGCTCCTTGAGGTTTCTTCGAGTGGAAAGGTGGATAAATGGATAATGAGTCCCCCCGTCATCTATCGGTGTTGGGCCAGTCCTTATATACTATCGGATTGGCCAGATTACAGCTGGGGGCCGGCGGGTACAAGACCAGCTGGAGAGATTCTCGGACAAACGTCCCTCGTCCTTGCGTCCTCCGAATCCGGGTGGACCCGTACTCGGCGTCGTACTGCAGCAGAGCCGAGTTCATCCCTGTGTACCCGGCAGCCACCCCCGGCTACCCCAGCGCCCATGCGGCCGTACCCGAGCCGTAAACCGGGTACCCCGAGCCCACGCGGCGGGTACTGGAGGGGGTAGGCTGGTACTGGCTAGCTCTAATAGAAGTACCGTCGGCCGTACGTGGGTACGGTCGAGCCCATTCCTCAGTACCCCAAGCAACCGGGGAGTAGGTGTACTGCGCGGTGTAGACATGCACTTTGGCTTGCATGAGCCTAGGGAGTTGGCGTGCTTCGCCATACCTCCCCCATGCTGGTCGACTTGGCGCCCAGCCGGTTGGGACCTTCGGCCGGCTGGTCAGTCGGCATCAGTTCCAATCTGGCAGGCGGATGGCGGCTCGAGACTTGCCCGTACGCGCATAGCCATGTGTTCGTACGAAGCTCGATTCTCTGGTTACTTCTTTCCGCCTGCTTAAGGCACCTGGGGATCATCCCCCTGACACCCCCGCACAAAGTTTTTTTTTAAAACACACTTCTCATGTGCTATAGCGGTTGTAGCCTGATGACATAAACTTAATTCCGAATTTGGAGATAGAATAATAACCGAATATTATTGTCTCTAGGACATAACAATAAACTCTTATGTGTTATAGTGGTACCTTAGACTTATGTCTTTCATCTTTTGATCTAATCAACTTGTGATGAAGTTGCGTGAACCTGGTTTCGTGAAAATAATAATAATTCAAGCGTCTTCGAATGAATTATTATATCATCATTTGAAACCTCACTAAGTCGAATGACTTTTATCCAATAACTTGCAACCAACAATGTCCAACATTTTGTTGCAACTTTCCACAAAAATACTATATACTCCACTCATAATACTCTAATGTTAATAATTATACAACATACGGTATTATCAATTAAAGAATCATAATCAAAGTTAAAATCAATAAAGATTTGAATTTGGTTCATTTTTCAAAGTTTTAAAAACTAACAGATTTTCAGAAAAAATCAATTAAAAGGACTTAGTGCAAATTCTAACTTCTGGTTTGGTTAATTTCAGTCAAGGAAAAAAATAGCATGCTATGAGAAATAGCGGCAGCCTACTCCAGATGCTATGCAAGATATAGCATGATAATAGCGCGCTATATAAAAATAGCGTTTTTACAAAACTATCAAATATATCTAAATTTTTTTGAAAGATTTGAACAAAAATAAATGATGTAGTCTAAAAATGTCCGAAAATATATGTATAACCACATAAAAATTGTTCTCTAGTTGGTTAGATCCTAACATCAACAATACACGGGGGCAATAACATAGTATAAATTATTTATTCAGAATTATAAACCTAGCGATGTCACCTTGACGATTGTTTTTTATCAACACGAAAAACATGAAGCAAGTTTTCTCTTATTCCTAAGGTGGCAAAATCGGGCATTTGGCCCGTTAGGCTAGAAAAATAATAGCACGCTATAACGTTACACCGTTTTAGCATGATATAGCATGCTATTTCATGAATAGCGCAATAGCGTGCAAAAGTGTTAAATTTTAGCGTGGACCCTCCAGATATGCTATATCGTGCTATTAGCGCCAAAATAGCTTGCTATTTTTTTTCCATGATTTCAGTCAAAATTTCATGTCTCTTTTGAGTTAAAAAAAGGTCCAAAAATGTTGTAAAAAGGTATAAGACTCGCAGTCCATAACCTAAATATCCAGAAACATAGTTTTAACTTTTTAACTAAATGTTTAAGGTTATGAAAATATGAGGTAGAAAAGGGTGTTAGGTTGTTTTCTCTACTTTCTTTATTTTCTGTTTTTCAATAGCCTTTTTCTCACTTAGAAAACATGGTTTAAAATATCACAAAAATCATGCCACCGATTTTGGGTGTTAGTACAAACATCATAGATGGATGACTAACTTTAATAACAAGTTTTGGATACTTACAAAAATATAATTTGATGGCTCCAAAAACAATGGTTGAGAAGGCTTTTTGGGATAAAAGTCTTAGCCAAAAATTGGGGGAAAACACCTTAGTCTTGACCAAATGAAAAGATACCATGGTGAAATCTTGGAAGCTTGTTTTCAATATCAAGATGATGTTATTCATCTAAACCTTGAAAGAATTGGTTAAGTGTTTCCATTAAGAACAAGGTTGAAAGTAAAGCATCACTTTGCCACAACACACTATTCCACCAATTGACAAGATCATAACACTCAAGCTTAATATCCAAACATCCACTTTGTTGGCTTAGAAATAAGACACTGAAGACAACACAATAGGCCTTACAAAAAAGATGTGACAAAGCCCCCCTCTCTCTAGTAGAATTAAAGGGTCTAATTAGAGCCCCTCTAACTGAATTACAGTTTCTTCTAATTGGGCTTTGAGGTGTCCTCTCCCGATTAGACCTAGATCTAATTAGTATTTCTTTGTCATGTGTTGAGAAACTTCCAGAATCATATAGCTATAATCGGAGTCGATTAGTGCTACCAATTAGCAATGCCAAAAGGCTGTCTCTCTTCTTCGGTGCCGAGTCCTGGACGGCGAAGCGCTGGCGGGTTGACACGAGCATATGCATGCACACCATAAGAGGGATTACACATGTGATCCTTGGTGAGGGAAGCTTAGCGACATCCTTGCAACTAGGCCTAGTTGTGAGGATCTATGAATTTTCAGAACTCTTCTACGACTACATCGATTTCGCTGCCCGGTGAGTCGTGATCCTGATCCTTGCATGTATGGGCATGCCTTGTTATCTGCATACTGATCTTGGCGGACTACGTATGGCAAAATTTTAAAATCTGCAACGTAGACCAGTGATACGTTGCAAACGTATATATAATTTTTGATGATCCATGCTTGTTTTCTACCCAATACTTTTTGTTTTCCACATGTTTTATTTTGTTTTCTGGATGTTTTCACAGACTAACCTAATAACAAGATGCCCCAGGCCAGTCGCTGTTTTCAGCTGTTTTTCGATTTCAGAAAAGTTCTTAAGGAAATATTCTCGGAAAGGGCTGAAAATCCATGGAGATCAATTTTTACCCGGAATGAAGACAGAGTACAAAGGGGAGCCAGTGCGCCACCAGGAGTGCACCAGGCGTGGGCTCCCCCTAGGTCGTGCCTGGTGGGCCCCTCAGGGCACTGGCCACCGCCTCTCGTCCCCCCTTCGCCTATAAATTGGCTTTTACCCTAAAAAATTGGGGATAGAGTTATTTTCCACGAAACATACAAGAGAGGCGCCATCACCTCGAAAGTCCAATCTAGGGCTTCTGGAGTCCTGCTCCGGCACCCTGCCGGAGAGGAGGGGTCGTCACCGAGGCATCTACATCGCCATGATCGCCTCCGGACAGATGCGTGAGTAGTTCATCTCGGGACTACGGGCCCTAAAGCATTAGCTAGATGGTTATTATCTCCCCTATGCCTCCATGTTATCACATGATCGAGACCACAGTTATGTAATTGTGCATGTTGTGTTTGCTGGGATCCGATGAACCATGGTATTATGATTATTTTGTTCATGTCAATCTGAGATGCTTCACTTATATTTGTAGAGAGTTTTAATCTTGTCTTGCAATGCTCTCCGGTGTTTATGAGTACCTTGGCCACGTAGTTTTTTTCACCCCCAAGAGAGGGTTTATATGCTAGATAGTGCGTTCATGCCTCCTTGTTGCCTGCACTCGAGTGACAGAAACGTGCGCACGCGCGCGCGCGGGGTGGGCGCGGGGGGGGGGGGGGGAGATGATGTGCTATTGCCACTATGGAGAAAACATCGGTGCTCTTGTCTACGGATGAGAACCACTGCTTATATTAAGTATTGATCTTAATGCATTTGTCTGTTGCACATATAGCAATCACTTCGTTGTTGCAACTTAGTACCAAGGGATTTGCTGGATAACTTTCTTGAGGTGGATATTTAGATATGGATGCATGCTAGATAGCGGTCCATATGCCTTAACGTAATGCCTACAATGTTAGAACCCGTGAAATTTATCTCGTCATAATATTATTCTTATACGTTCATCATTTGTCAATTGTCCAGCTGTAATTTGTTCACCCAACATGTTTGATTTCTTTGGAGAGACACCACTAGTGAACCTATGAGCCCCGGTCCTACTTTCCTCATATTGCAAACATTTTTTAAGCACTTTCATCATTGTTTTCTTGCTGTCCCGTTTTTACTTTTATTATTTTTCAAAACTCTATACGTTTAATTCTCCTGTTTTCAGCAAGGCCGAAAGACTGACAACCTTCCGGAAAGTTAGGGCAAGAGGGAGTTTGTGTTTGTGTGCAGGTTTCACGCCTCGTCAACAGGACTTTTTCTGGCGCCTTGAGAAAGCAACCTTCTTCAAGACTATGAAGTCCTACTTGTTCGATAACTCTGATTCTTTACCATGGGAAAACTTACTCTAGACCGCATCATACCTTTTGCTTGGGGTCTCCGAACGAGTGTGTGATCACTTCCTCATCAACCAGCACGGCGCGGTTAAAAAGGGCCCGACGAGATGGGACGCGGCGTCTCCCGAGGGGACGCGCAACAAAAGGCGAGACACGCCTTCCCAACGCGTGCCATCATGCGTGGCGACGCAACCAGCCGCCACTTTTCCCAATACCCCACTTTCCAAGGCATGGAGGAGACCGAGGAGACGCCCCCGGTCGCCTCTCCCGCCACTTCCACCACTACTTCACTTCCCCACGTGGCCTATAAAATCCCCTCTTGTCTAGAGATGAGATCATCTGTGCTTTCCCCATTTATCTCTGGCCCCTTCTTCTGAATCTCTCAAGCGGCAATAGAGAGATCCAAGAGGCGGACGCGGTGGGCGCGGTGGCCGTGCGGGAAGGGGCGCCCGAGGTGGTCGGGTCAGCCGTGGAGGGCGCGGCGGACGCGGCAGCGCTGCTCACGACGAGCGCAACTAGGGTTCCGCCCGGGGAGGAGGACGACCGCGTGCTACCGCTAGCGCCTCCGCTCGGGCCGGATTCCGCGAGGATCACCCTCCGCGACCACCGGGCATCGGCATATGCAGCTGGATGAAGCTCCTCGACCGCGTGTTGTCGGTGATCAAGCACACTGAGGATGCGGAGGACGAGTTCTACATCGTGGAATCGCCTTCGACGCCGACGCTCCGGGTGCGGCGGACCGACTCCAACGTGAGGCCTACAGACTCGAGCTCTCCTGTGCTATGCAGAAGATCGTCGAGGCGGAAGTCCTCGGCATCGGTCGGGTGTGTAGGTTAGGGTTTTCCGGTGATGTTTTTTTTAATTTCTAGCCCTAAATTTCTAGCGCAAAATGTAATTTCAAATCATCCCATATATTTTTAGTGGATCTGTTCTACCGCTCGACATTCGTCCTGCAAAAAATTATCCTGATCACTCTATCCTCTTTTTTCGGATGTATTTATCCGGATCTGCTAGAGTTACTCAACATGGTGGCATCAGTTCATCACAATATACACGAGAAAATTAAAAAACATTTGAGGGCTCACTACAGGCACGAGTCACAGAGTCAGTACCACTATGACCCTATTCTTCCCAACTACCCCACCCACGTCTTGCCGGTGTTCAAACAAGGTAGATTCCCATTCCGCTCCCGTTTCTTGGATTCGGGAGCCCTCGTCCATTTCTGTAAGTCGGAGCTCCGCTGTTGATCGATCCGGCTGCGCGAACCCGTAGCTTCCTTGGCGCTCCAGTGACACCCCCCCCCCCCCCCCCCCCCCCCCCCCGCGGGCGCCATAGTCGCTGATCGCGAGGCTGGGCGTTTCGGCGGCTAATCGAGTTCTTGACGGAGTCGGCGGCCAGCTGGGTTCCCCTCGTGTAGGAGGAAAGGTGAGCGAGCTCTCTTCTTTAAATCAAACTTAACTAATCGGTGCCTGGCCTCGGTTGATTGGGTCTCTTTTACACTTTCCTTTTGCTTTATTCTTTGCGAAGTATTTTGGATCACCCTTTCGCTTTCTCCTCCGGGTTTTTAAGACCTGAGTTGCCAACTTCGAATCTTGCGTTCAGTTCGGGAATTCGCTAGGTACGTGGTGGATAGAGCTTTGTCGGTGGCCGTATTTCTTTCCCTGGGGGGAACTCTAGTGGAGTTCTTGGAATAAAGGAGGGATTTTTATCCGTATTTAGGGCTAGTTCTTGGGAACTCGGGAGCGGAGTTTGCTCAGATATCTCGATCTGCTGCCGCCGGCGGCCGAATCTCGTCCTGTTCAATATGGGTTAGTTGATTATTTTCAGAGAATTTTTGCTCCCCAGTTCAATTTCGTGCAATCCTCGTACCCTTGTAAACCACCGAGTCCATGCCGTACTATACTACCCTTGAGATGTGCTTCGATTGCTTAACCGGGGAATATGCTACTGTATTATAATGTGACTATCTTGGTTGTATCTATCACGTAATGTTTAGTAATCGTGAACATGTTATTGAATGTGCAGGTAATTGCGTTGAGATATGGGACCTCATATGATAGAGCAGGATGGCGGGTAGGGAAGGGAGGGGAAGATTGAGAAAATTTGTCCGGCGGATGACAATGGAGTGCCTTTGCTCTGGGGAGCAGCTGAAAGGTGCAGATGAGACCGGCCGCTCATCGGACTCTACAATCACCAAAGATTTCTCAGCCAGTGGGTACTCATCTAGGAATGGGGATGTGGAGCAATACCTCGATAATGGAAACATCGAGGAAGCCGAGTTGTCGCTCCGGGAGGGAGTCTGCCTTAACTATGAGGTTGGTGTTTCCTTCTGTGGAACTAATTTGTCTGTTGTGAATTGACAGATTATGCTCTGTACAACTGAATCACTTGTGGAACGTTTCCATTATCTTGTGCTTCCACGTGAAGCAATGTTATTCACAGCTAGTTTGCCATGTAGTTAAGTTATTCTTGGGTACCTATTTTTCCTTTTATGCTTCCTTGTGAAGGTAGTTTATATAAATTCTTAATGTGCTGAACTAACCTGCTTTTTTTAAATTAATCGAAAGGAAGTATGCTTATTTTATCTCCTACCAGAATTGGCTCACTAGCTTCTTACTATTTTAAGAAACCATCTATCTTATCGTTTTCTGGCTTGCAATTCAGCAAACACAAACAAATTTGTAGTTTGAATTGTTACTAGTACATCTGCAATATACACTACACATGCACTTCAGTTGAGAAGCTTAATATGGGCAGTTTTTCTATTATCAGAAAGTCTATTTTCATTTGATCGTATGCCAGAATACATTTTACAATTTAACTATATCATTTGTGGTTTTACTGAGTGCAAGCTCAATTAACTCTTATATTGAGTGCAAAACTTACACATATATTTTTTCATTTATATTTTTGCAGGAGGCAAGGGCGTTGCTAGGAAGGCTAGAGTATCAACGAGGGCATGTAGAAGCAGCACTTCGTGTGTTCGATGGAATAGACATATCTTCATTAGTTCCTAAGATGAAGATCTCAATTGCTAGAAAAGCACATCGCCGAAAGACTCGCTCACAGTGGGATTCTCCACCAATGCCCTTGCATGCCGTGAGCCTGCTCATGGAGGCCATATATCTCAAAGCAAGAGCACTTCATGATCTTGGAAAGTTCAAAGGTAACACTCATCTCTCTGTCACTCAAATGAATAACGTGCAAACTCACACACGTGAGCACATGTGATTTGCATTTAGTTCTTTGGTGTTATGGAAAAATGATTTTAGTTCTTGTTTTGCATTGCTGCAGTAATTTGCGTGGTTACTGTAATACTGCAAGTATAAGCATAACCTCAATTCAATTTGCTTTGCAGACGCTGCACAAGAGTGCAGAATGATATTGGATATTGTGGAAGCAGCAATACCAGAAGGCTTACCAGCAGGATTTGGAAAAGGCTGTAAATTGAACGAAATAATATGCAAGGCTGTGGAGTTTCTCCCTGAACTATGGAAACTAGCTGGGTTTTCACTTGAAGCCATATCTGAATACAGGAGATCTCTTCTCAATAATTGGAATCTTGATGGAGAGACCATAGCTAAAATACAAAAGGAATTTGCTGTTTTTCTTCTATACAGTGGTTGTGAAGCACGCCCTCCAAATCTCCATTCTCAGTTGGATGGTTCGTTTGTTCCACGAAACAATATGGAAGAGGCTACTCTTCTTTTGATGGTTCTATTGAGGAAATTCAATCTAAGGCGAGTTGAGCGGGATCCCACCGTGATGCATCACCTTACTTTTGCACTGTCCATGTCAGGGCAGCTAAAACCACTGGCTGTACAGTTTGAAGAGCTATTACCTGGTCTGCTGGACAAAAGTGAATGGTCATACAATGTTGCATTGTGTTACCTAGCAGAAGAAGATGATTTGACTGCCCTGAATCTACTCAAAAGGATATTGAAGTTAGGACAGGATTCTGACAATCTCAATGAACTGCTCCTAGCGTCAAAGGTTTGTGTTGAGAAGGGTGCCCATGCTGAAGGTGCTGCGTATGCACGGAGGGCTATTGCTAATATACAGGGAGGATGTGACCAATTGGCGGGCGTTGCAGACATTTTGCTTGCTGTTTCCCTTTCTAATCAAGCTAGATATGCCATATCTGATTCCGATCGAGCTTCTTGGCAGTGTGAAGCACTCGAAGTACTTGACCATGCTGAAAAAAACATGCATTGGCAAGATTCCAGGGTATTGTACAATCTCAGCCTTGAAAACGCTGATCAGAGGAAATTAGATGCAGCAGTTTTTTATGCAAAAAAGCTGGTGAAGTTAGAGGCTGGATCTGAGTTGAGGAGTTGGCTTCTGTTAGCTCGAATACTGAGTGCACAAAAACTGTTTGCTGATGCTGAAACCATTGTTGATGCTGCACTTGATCAGACTGGGAAATGGAATCAAGGGGATCTGTTGCGAACCAAAGCCAGAATTCAGGCTGCGCAGGGGCTGTTCAGCGATGCAGTTGGGACATATACCCAACTGCTTGCTGTAATTCAACTTAGAACAAAAAAAATCAGTGCTGGGATCCCCATGACAAAGGTGCTCTAAAGTTCTTTTTTCTAATCTAACTGAGGAATCACATATTCTTGCTCATGTGCCAAATGTATTTGGTTACTGTACAAAATTAGGATTTCCATGTTGCTGTTAGATTGTTTAATCAAATTTTCGGTAGCCTTGTTTGCAAGGTGGAGCAGGGTGCATTAAAAATGGTTCAAAGACAATAAGACATGAATATTGGATATACATTCATTTTGATTTCAAGCTTTGGGTGAGGGCATAGTTCCGTCGATGTAATAGTTGCTCTGATCTTTTTTCTGAGAACAGGGAAAGTTTTGAATAGGTCAGATTTAGATTAACCAACAAGAGCCAAAGGCTAACAAACTAGAATCATAGGGTGATTGCTGCCGTCAATATGTCCTCTCAATTTATGTGCTATTGCTATGATGAATTTGGCTGCATTCATGGACATGGTTAATGGGCACTTCGGGTCAAGAGCTTAGTGTAGACCACCGAGTACCTCTTAATCCTATTATATTTGTGGTTATGCATCTTATGTCCATAGCAAAGTAGCGGATCGAAGGCCGCTATGCCTCTGACGTTCTTATATCACTTTTTACAGGGTGCTCAGGATTATAAAAGCCTGGAAACAGAGACCTGGTATGATCTAGCTCTCTTGTATCTAGGCATGTCACAGTGGAGGGATGCAGAGGTTTGTGTATTGAAAATAAGAGCCGTCAGTTGTTATTCTGCCTTGGCTTGGCATGCTACAGGTTAGTCTTGTTTATTATTATACAAATATACGACTAAAGTATGATCTGTTTAAAAAATACATTGGAAGTAAAATCATGACATGTCTACTTAAGTAGACATCAAAGCTCCAGTTGGGGCTAACTCATTCATTTAGTATGATACGTTTTGAATTCTTTCATTTCACCTTTGGAAATATAATTGTGTGCGATTCATAGTCACAGCATTCATTTTTCAATCTACTCACTACAAGTCACAGCATGTTTCTTCTTGCTATTTCTTCATTAAATATTTTCAGAGAGTTCTTTGGTTTTTGTCCTAAGATATTTTCTTCATATTATTTACTGAGATTTTATTTGCAGGAAAACTGTATGAAGCGAAAGGTCTTCTGAAAGAAGCTTTGGGGGCTTATTACCGAGCATTAGACCTTGATGCTAAACATGTTCCAAGCCTGATATCGACTGCTATTATTCTACGACAACTTGGTGACAGGCCATTGCCTTCCGTACGGTGCTTGCTGACTGATGCACTGCAATTTGATAGAACAAATCATACGGCATGGTTTAATCTTGGCCTACTCTACGAAGAGGAAGGTAACAGGTCAGCGGCTGAGGCTGCTGAATGTTTCCAAGCTGCGGCTCTTCTTGAAGAAACAGCACCTGTAGAGCCTTTCAGATGACATATGTATGAAAGCTTTAGAAACTGTAAACTATTATATTCTTTCAACTTGTTTCACTTAAACTGACGAATTAGTAGATTATTACAGAGTTCCAGTCATGCCTACATGGCTAGATCATTGAGAGATATAGCATCAGGCGCCCTTTTTTTCTATTAAACTCAATATACAGTTCCAGTTTGTTTTCTATATAGTAAGAAGAAAAATGATGTCATTCTCAATTTACTTTGTGTATAAACTTCACTCATTGTGATCTACAGATAGTGAGATAGTCATTTTTAGGTAATCGATGTTTCTGTTCATATGTTGAGAATCATATAAGATACAAGGTGTTCCAGGGGCCTTCATATTTTAATCCTGTCATTGCGGTCAACTATAATGTTCCAGCAGATAAAAAATTCCAAGGGTATGTAAGTTACTATTGCATTACCAAGGCTCTGAAATGTGCTGTAATACAGGTTGTACTTAATGTTGTGTGCCGTGACTGTGCCGGGTCCTAGTGGCAATCGCATGAGTTTTGTTTAACAACAACTGAAGTTGTTGGCTTAGACTAGCCACAATGGGAGTAACATAGGTGGTATCATAAGTGCCACATAGGCAAAAAAGATGATGTGGCACTTATTTAATAAGAAGAGAGGTGTTAGTGGTATCATAGGTAGATACCGTAACATAACGGTTTCCAAGACAAGATGAGTCTATAAGGTAATAAATATACAAGTATATGATACCACAAATATGTTACTATGCATTGTGGAAGTGGTAACATATACTAGTATCATATGCATGATACTATGATACTAGTATATGATACTCCCCATTGTGACTAGTCTTAGGTAGTAGTGTATTGCGGTGCATTAATGAGATGGTATTCTAGCAGCATCAACAAAATTATGGTCCAATCTTCTGGTTGGTGGTTTTGGTCAAGTCCGATAAATGTTTGCTGGCATCTGGTCTATTCAAGCAGTTCAGCAATGATGAATTGAAGGGTTCGCTTCTCACGAGTCATTGGCCAGTAAGGTCCCCTATTTGCACATTTCCTTGTTCCTGTGGTTATGATTATGTCTTCACCATTGAAGGTTTTTGTAGTACTGAACTTTAAACCTTTGCTTTTATGGTTTGAAATGTGCAATGGAATGCTGACGACTTGCAACAACAAAACCCAAGCCTTTCAGTTTCAAACAAGTTCGGGTAGGATAGAGTTGAAACCCACAAGATCTCGAAACCAAGTCATGGTTTTGGAACGTGGATATCTAACTTCCGCGCACCCCTAGAAATGCTGACGGCTTAAAAGAACAATAATTTAGAAAGATTCTCCTTATTTTTCTTTCAGATAATTTGACCACAAAATCTGACGAATAATTAGTACTGTACTTATTTTGGATGACTTATTAAATCTTAGGCTACACTTTCCCTTTTTTCTGGTGGTTTCTGTTTAATGACCGCCGGTATGTCAGCTTAGTGGGGTGCTCCTATTTAGAGATTATAGATGTATGATTTTCTGACATTGACTTTGCACTAGATATAATATAATGCACCATGTTGTTAATGTTAAAATAAATATGACAATCAAAATACTCATGCATGATAATTACTCTATGCATTGTTTAGTCTCATATAGCTAAACCGAATTGATCATTGTCGACATGCCTATGAAACATGTGAATTGATACATACTTTTGTTTGGCTACACTACAAGCATACGTTCTACGATATGATAGTGATAGTACAAGCAAAGAGAAATCACCATGTTCCATCCGGTTATGCTACACGTGGACATATTGTCACATAGTGATAGTAATAATACGAGTGAAGTGAAACTTAATCAAAATGCCCATATAGATATGTCACTAGTCTCTCATATAAAACTAGTGTATCAACATAGGTATTATAATCATATTACCTGCTAAAGTCCATGCATATATGAAATGTAATGTGACATGCTTATCAATTGACATATGCTTCGAGTTTGGTTACACCACAAGCATATACTCTATGCTATGATGGTGATAATACAAGCAAGAAGAAATCACCAAACTCCGCTTGGTTAAGCAACACATGGGCATAATTTTTCTACTTATTGCTTGTACTAATACAAGTGAAGCCAAACCTTATAAAATATTCTCATGAATCTGAAATCCAAAATCATATAAATATTTCACCAGTTCCATGTGACATATTTAAACTAGTATGGATAAGGTGCATGTAGACAACCAACTTACATGTAAAGAGATAATCCCATATAAATCAACCCATGCACTCCATATAGGTGCATGCATGTTATAAGATAATCTCATCTAGATTAGAATTATACCATGCACTCCTCTCATATAGGTGTATATACCCATACAAATATTATGACTAGGATCATACCCATGTCGCTTGCACTAAACATAACTTGGTGCATCATCAATTTCGATACCCTCCCCATATGTGGCTTGACAAATATATATTGTCATAAAAAGAAAATGATATCCTCTAAATTCCATGCATGCATATAGAAATTAAATGCATGATTAAATTAACTTATAAAAAGAGTTATGCCCTATGTTGCAGATATGCCTATTAAACCAGCTAGTTAACCATTAAAAACATCTTCATATTATGAAAAGACAAAACACTACTTTACCAAAATTCCCAATGGTTAATGAACTAGGAGTAAACAACCAAGGCATGCAGCACTATATATTAAAATGCTACACGTGATATGATGAAAATAAATCAAATGATGGACATTATGCTACCCATATGTTAGCATATAATTCGCCATGGCTTCCCGAGTGCGCCGACATCGACAACAGCGAGGAGGATCTTTTATTTCTACATTTTGTAGTCTCCTTTAGTTTCTGCATTTTGTAGTACTCATATGTTGTACTACTTTGTAATATATACGTTGGAATTCTTAATCAGGGGTTTTCTCTTCAAAGATGTAATTAATATTTCTTTTATGTAAATGTAAGAGTTATGGAAATAAAGTACGTGCAATAGTTAATAGTTGTCTCATTTACTTTGACACACTTTAAATATTATACTCTATCTGTCTCTATGACGTGGACTGATACGTCTCCAACGTATCTATAATTTCTGATGTTCCATATTGATATTATGCCAATTGCTACATGTTTTCTCCCTTCTTTATAGCATTTTTACACGTTTTCCGGGACTAACCTATTAACAAGATGCCAAGTGTTAGTTCTCTGTTTATTGTTGTTTTTTATTTCAGAAAAGTTGTTCTGGAAATATTCTCGGAAATGGACCCCACGAATCCCGAAGTTCCTATTTTCCCTGAAAGCATCCAGAAGTCCGAAGAGGAGTCGAAGACGGGCACTAGGGGCCCTCACCATAGCCAAGCGCCCCCCTTGGCCGCGCCTGGGGGTGGTGAGGCCACCCTGGTGGCCCACCGACGTCTCCCTTGCACCTATTTATTCCCCTTCGAAGGAAAACACTAGACACCTGATAAAAAATCCCCGAAAAGTTACGCAGCCCCAGTTGTCGTCAACCCTAGACCAGGGGGGCTCTAAAGCTGTCTCCCGGCACCCTGCCGGAGAGGAGACCATCACCGGAGGCCTCTTCATCACCATGCCTGCATCTGGAGTGATGCGTGAGTAGTTCATCCTTGTACTACGGGTCCATAGCAGTAGCTAGATGGTTGTCTTCTCCTCCTATGCCTCAATGTTTAGATCTCGAGAGCTGCCTAACATGATCGAGAGTGTTCTTATGTAATTCTATGTGTTGTGTTTGCTGGGATCCGATGAATATTGAACTTATGCCAAGTTGATTATAGTCTTTATTGCATATGTTATTTGTGATCTTGAACGCTTTCCGTTGCTAGTGGTTGCTCTGGCCAAGTAGTTGCTAGTGACTCCAAGAGGGAGTATTTATGCTCGATAGTTGGGTTCATGCCTCCTTTTCGCCTGTGCTCGAGTGACAGAAACGTGACGGGGAAGGATGTGTTGTTGCCACTAGGGAGAAAACTGCGGTGTGAGTGCCCGCGTGCACAATCATTGCTTACATTACACACATTGCTTAATACGATTATCTGTTGCTTGCAACTTAATACCTAAGGGGGTTCGGATGATAACCTGAGGGTGGATTATTAGTCATATATGCAGTTGAATTACGGTCTATGTATATTGTTGTAATGCCCGCACTAAATATCATAGTAGTCGTCATGTCATGAATATGCACTACGGTGCAACCACTATTTTTCAATTGCCACCCAACATGCTATATTTTATGGAGAGACACCACTAGTGAACCTATGAACCCCGGTCCATTTTCCTACACTGTTAAACAAACCACTACAATTCCTTGCCTTATTTACTTACTGCAAGCATACACCATTTTCCACATTATACGTCTAATCTTTGTTTTCAGCAAGACCAGTGATATTGACAACCTCACTGTACCGTTGGGACAAAGTATTTTGGTTGTGTTGTGTGCAGGTTCCGCGTTGTTGCTCACACCGGTGAGGCGCCATCACCACCGTCAGTGGCATCAACCTTCCGAAGATCCTCTTTCTCCTACTGGATTGATAACCTTGGTTCTTAACTGAGGGAAATTCTTACCGTTGTACTCATCACACCCTCCTCTTGGGGTTCCCAACACGCCATCACAAGCATCAAGAATTTCTGGCGCCGTTGCCGGGGACTTAAAATTCATCATCATCAAGAAGTCTCCCCGTCAAGGCACCATCAAGGTGTAGCAAAGAATTTCTGGAGCCGTTGCCGGGGAGGAAGAAGTCTTCTGGCAAGGGGAGTCTCTCACTCTCAACCTCTTTATTTTGTTTATTGTCTTGTTTTTATTTTTTGTCTTGTCTTGCTTCTTTATATAAAAAACACACAAAAAAATTAGTTTACTTTATAGCTGTTATTTATTTGCTTGCTTTTATTTTGCCAAAATGAGTTCCTTTGAGAATACTAAGTTGTGTGACTTCACTAGCACAAACAACAATGATTTTATTTGCACACCTATTGCTCCTCCTGCTCCTATTGCTGCTTTCTATTAAATTAAACCTGCTTTATTAAATCTTGTTATAAAAGAGCAATTTTCTAGTGTTAGTACTGATGATGTTACTTCTCACCTTAACAATTTTGTTGAAAAATGTGAGATGCAAAAATATAAGATGTGGATGGAGATATTATTAAACTGGAATTATTTCCTTTCTCTTTGAGAGGAAGAGCTAAAGAATGATTGCTATCTTTGTCTAGAAATAGTATTGATTCATGGACTAAGTGTAAAGATGCTTTGATTGGAAAATGTTATCCTCCTGCTAAGATTATATCCCTGAGAAGTGACATAATTAATTTTAAACAATTTGATAATGAACATGTTGCTAAAGCTTGGGAAAGAATGAAAACTATGGTGAAGATTTGTCCCACTCATGGACTGACTACTTGGATGATTATACAAACCTTTTATGCAGGACTGAATTTCTCCTCAAGGAACCTATTGGATTCAACTGCTGGAGGTACCTTTATGTCCATCACTTTGGGCAATGCAACAAAGCATCTTGATGATATGATGATAAATTATTCAGAGTGACACACTGAGAGAGCTCCACAAGGTAAGAAGGTAAATTCTGTTGAGAAAACCTCCTCTTTGAGTGAAAGTATTGATGATATTATGTCTATGCTTGTTAATTGTAAAGCTCAAGTTGATCCAAATAATGTTCCTTTATCCTCTTTGGTTGCTCAAGAAGAGCATGTTGATGTGAACTTTATTAGAAATAATAATTTTAACAACAATGCTTATAGAAATAATTTTGGTGGAAACAATTATAAGCCCTATCCTCCTAATAATGGTTATGGTAATTCTTATGGCAATTCCTACAATAATAATAAAATCTCTACATCTAATCTTGAAAACATTCTTAGAGAATTTATTAGCACACAAACTGCTTTTAATAAATCTGTTGAGGAAAAGCTTGGTAAAATAGATGTTCTTGCCTCTAAAGTAGATAGCCTAGCTATTGATGTTGATTTTCTAAAACTGAAGGTTTTGCCACATGATGTTAAAGAAAGTAAAACTTTGAATGCGATCCAAGTTCGAATTGATAATAATGTTAGGTTGATGGGTGAATTACGTGCTATGTGGGAAAGAGTAGATGAATTGGCTAGAAAGAATAATATTGCTAGAGTTTGCACTATCACCACCGCTAGTAAAACTGAAGCTACAAGTGCTAGTAAACCTCCTATTATCAATGGTAAAGTAGTTGGTGTTAACAAAGTCTCCACCCCTTCGGTGAAACGTGCTAAATTGCCTCAAATTGCTGAAATTGCTTCTGATAAAAGTGCTGAAATTTTTAGAGATGTGGGAGATAATGGTCCCATTACTTTTGATGATAATAATTTTGATTTTGATGATTGCAATATTTCTGAATTTATTATGTTCCTACAAAAGCTTGCTAGAAGTCCCAATGCTAGTGCCATGAATATGACATTTACTAGACATATTACCAATGCTCTCATGAAAGTTAGAGAAGAAAAACTGAAACTTGAAACATCTATCCCTAGGAAATTAGATGATGGTTGGGAGCCCATCATTAAGATAAAAGTAAATGATTTTGATTGCAATGCTTTGTGTGATCTTGGTGCTAGTATCTCTGTTATGCCTCAAAATATTTATGATATGTCGTATCTACCACCATTGGAACACTGTTATTTGGATGTTCATCTTGCTGATAATGCTAAGAAGAAACCTTTTGGTAGAATTGATTGTTGGGAATATGCCCTAGAGGAAATCATGTATGATGTAATTCCCAATGTATTCATAAATTTATTAAGTCGTCCTTGTTTTCAATATCTGATACATGTCATTGAATATGTGATTCGATTGTGGAACTATGTATTCATGTTGTTCATACTAGATTGTCCTTGGTCATCAAGGTTGTGCTGGACACACACCCTAGACTAATGTGAGTGTTGGCTGATGACTCGGTTCCACTTGTCATGGGCATGGCGATGCCATTCCAACGTTCACAGACTTGGCTAAAGAGTTTAGCAAGTCGAACTGACCCACATTGAGATGCAACGAGTATGTCGTCATTTGCATATCTCAATCAATGTAATCCTTAGACCTGAGATTGTCGAACAATCTGAGTTCTGGATCACCGACTTAGGTTCTGTCAAACGCTGTTCTGTGACAAGGCAGTTATAAAGGCAGAGTGTGGGTCGAATGAGAAGCAAGCTGCATGATGTGGATAATCAAGATGGGATTTTGCCCCTCCGAATGGAGAGATATTCTCTGGGCCCTCTCGAGTGATATGATTCCGGAAGTATGGCCATGCGAAACTCAGTTAAGTGTTAACTGAGTCTGTTGACTAAGAGTTAGTCAGATGAATCATATATCATGGACCGAGAAGAGAGTTGAGCTATTAAGGGATGACGATAAATCGCCTATAGTTTGACAAGGTGTATCGTGAGGCAAAAGGGACTAAGATGTAAATCACATTGGAAGGTATCTCGTCATGACTCAATGGGACTTGGGAGTCGGCACGTTCTGCTAGGAGCCGCTACCGATTGATCGATTGGGAGTCGGACTCCAATCGTGTCCAAGTCACCATGAGCCTGCAGGGTCGCACACTTAAGAGCGGGAGCAAATGTATTGGTCGGGTTGGACCCGAACCGGAAATGGACTGGGTTTGTGAGTCGGACTCACAGAGGGAATGGGCCACAAGTGTTGTGAACCCCACTACCATTCGCTATATAAAGAGGGGCGCAGGTTGCCCAGCGGGCACGTTACTCCACTTTCATGTGTTGGGAACCCTAGCCCCACTCAGTCCAGCCGTCGCACCGGACCTAGCAGTCCGCCATCGGAGCTCCTCCTTGTACGTGTGGATACCGGCAGAGGTGTTGTACGTTCACCACTTTGGTTCGCGGGATTGGATCGGCTGGATCGGATCGTGGGACTCCACTGCATCGACGTGCTTCATCGATAATCCGCAACCGCGCGTCTAGTGGTAATCATCGTGGCCTTCTACCTCGGCTAGATCTTGGAAGTACCGCGTAGGAAAAAGTTTTGTTTATCTCTACACGTTCCAACATAGATGATGTTCTCATTATGGTTAAAAATAACCTTGTCACTATTGATTTTTTTTATGAACATTGAATGCAATGCTTCTTGTCCTATTGTTTTGGGAAGACATTTTCTTAGAACTGTTGGTGCTATTATTGATATGAAAGAGGGGAGTATTAAATATCAATTCCCACTCAAGAAAGGTATGGAACACTTTCCTAGAAATATAATGAAGCTACATTTTGACTCTATTATTAGAGAAAGTTATTATGTTGATGCTTCCTCACTTGAAAATACTTGAGTTGCTTTCTATGCCTAGCTGAAAGGCGTTAAAGAAAAGCGCTAGCGGGAGACAACCCGTTTTATTTCTCCGTTTTCAACCTGTTTTCCGTCGTTTCTTTCTGTGTGCTTTGCACCTGGGTGTTTTCTATTTCCTTAGAAACCCCGCTGTATCTTTTCTTTTGTGTCTTTGTTGAGCCAAGTAAAGCCTCTGGTGGAAAGTTGAGACTGTATTTCAGATTTCTGCGCAGGAAACAAATTTCTGCTGTCCACTGTTAAATTCGTATAAAATCACAGAAAATTCAAAATGACCTGAGTTTTCTTGTGCGTAATTCTGGGATATATACACAACTTTTCTTAGTTGAACACTTTTTGATTTGAGCAACATAAGATTTTCGAAAAAAAATCATCTTTACCTGTTGTCCTGTTTTGACAGATTTCTGCCAATAATTGCATTTGCATCTTAATCTCTTTCTTTTGGTGTTATTTTGAGAAAAAGAGTTTTAAAAGAAGTTGTGAAAGTAGCTAATGTGTTTATGAGTGTTAGTCTTGTTTTGAAACTGAACCATGTGAATTTATTGTTTCGATTGCACTAACGTTGCTAATGAAAATTGTGAGAAGTTTGGCGTGAAGGAAGTTTTCAAGGGTCAAGAGAAGAGGATGATATGACGTAATCAAGAAGAGTGAAGAGACTAAGCTTGGGGATGCCCCGGAGGTACATCCCATAAAATTCCAAGAAGACTCAAGCATCTAATCTTGGGGATGCCTAAGGCATCCCCTTCTTCATCGACAAATTATCAGGTCACTTCTAGTGAAACTATATTTTTATTCGGTCACATCTTATGTGCTTTACTTGGAGCGTCTTTTATTTTTGCTTTCATTTTATTTTTATTTTTTGAATAAGCTTGGTTGGACCCCAACATTCTTTTATTGGAGAGTGACACGCTCCACTTTTTCATGGGAATACTTTGTATTCTTAATCTTTGTCTGGCTGCTGCATTTATTTAGCTCCTGTTTTGCATTCATCTCTTATTTAGAGTTGTTAGTACTCTCTAGTTTTCATTGCTATATGCTTAGAGAGAGTTTTTATTGTCTCATATATGTGCTTGGTTGGGAATAGAAATTCTTATGTGGTAGTTGGTATAGTGGAAAAATTCGCATGGTCTTGTAGATCACTAAACTGCTTCACCTTAATCACTGCTGTTGTTTTGAGATATTAATTTGCTGAATGGATAAACGGGAAGGACTAGTAAGTAGAAACTTTTAATGTTTGGTCTAAGAAACTTGAAACTGTGCCACACATAAAATTACCAGCTGATAGAAAAAATGGTATATGATTGCTAAGAGTGATACATTTCTGATCGGCCTTTTGTTACGCGCTACGGTCGGGGTAGCTAACAGTGACTTGTCACTGCCACAGACCCTCTTGGAGTGATTTGCATTGTGCCTTGTAAAGATGATTTTCTTGCTGCAACCTTTTTACTCGCGAGTCTATGTTGCGGTTCTTGGCTCTTCCACCATCCATATTTGCTAGCCTCTTCGGTATTGTGCATTGCCCTTTCTCACGTTGAGACTTGGTGCAAACTTTGCCAGTGCACCCGAATCCCATGGGAGGACTTTGTTCTACTACACATAAGCTCATATATTCTTCCTCAAAATAGCCACCATACCTACCTATCATGGCATTTCCATAGCCATTCCGAGATATATTGCTGCACAACATCCACCTCCATTATGTTACTTGATGATGAGCTTCATGGTTATTTATGCATACTGCTACACTGGCAGGAGCATGCAGTTGGATACATCAGAGATATTCCATTATGAGTTATGAGTACTAAAAGTGTGATGATTCATTGTAATATAGGATGTTGCCCCTACCGGTGAGGATATATAAAAAAAAATAAAAAAACCGAAAAAGCCACAAAAGAAGAAAAAAAAAGAAAGGGCCAAAGAGAGAATAAAGAGATAGGGGGCACATCACTATCATTTATACCACACTTGTGCTTCATGTTTAGCACCAATGCTTCAGTTTGGAGAAAGTTTTCATATTATCATTCATTCATAACTATGTGGGGAATTTTACATTATAGAACTTGGCTTGTATATTCCAATGATGAGCCTCCTCAAATGAGCTCTAGGTCTTCGTGAGCAACCAAGTTGGATGCACCCCCACTAGTTCCATTGGAGAGCTCACATACACTTATAGCTCTATGTGAATTCGTTGTGTGGCAATCCCTACTCCTTGCATAGCTTCGGTTGTAAGACTTTCTCTTGTCTAATGACCACTTTCAGCTTTGTGAGCCTTTCTTCCATTGACCTTCCAAACCCCCCATAATGTTATCTTTGCCATAACATCCCGGTGTCAGGGACCAACACAGAACACTTGCTTGTTTTTAGTGCGCAAATAGTTTAAGATTCAAGCATTGCATTGTTTGGAAAGCTTGACTTGATCCTAACAGGGTTTGTGAAGATCGTTTGACGTGCATGATATTGTTGTTCTTGAAAGCTTAAATCATCTCTAATAAACTTTGCACGGTTGATAGTCTTTTAGTATTGATTCATTAATTTTTTTGCTTCTTTCTTCTTATTTGTTTATGCATTACTTGTTGATATCAAATATAGACCACAGCTTTAGTTCATTTGATCCTAGTTTACATGCTCTGCTTTACATATTATGATCAAAATTGTGTGGTAGCATGTCACCTCAGAAATTATTTTGTTTTATCGTTTACCTACTCGAGGACGAGTAGGAACTAAGCTTGGGATGCTTGATACGTCTCCAACGTATCTATAATTTCTGATGTTCCAAGTTGATATTATGCAATTGCTACATGTTTTCTCCCTTTTTTATAGCATTTTTACACGTTTTCCGGGACTAACCTATTAACAATATGCCAAGTGTCAGTTCCTTGTTTTCTGCTGTTTTTTATTTCAGTAAAGTTGTTCTGGAAATATTCTTGGAATTAGACCCCACGAATCCCGAAGTTCCTATTTTCCCTGGAAAAATCCAGAAGTCCGAAGAGGAGTCGAAGACGGGCACCAGGCGGCCTGATACGTCTCCAACGTATCTATAATTTCTGATGCTCCATGATGATATTATGCCAATTGCTACATGTTTTCTCCCTTCTTTATGTCATTTTTACATGTTTTCCGGGACTAACCTATTAACAATATGCCAAGTGCGAGTTCCCTGTTTTCTGCTATTTTTGATTTCAGAAAAGTTGTTCTGGAAATATTCTCGGAATTGGACCCCACAAATCCCGAAGTTCCTATTTTCCCCGGAAGAATCCAGAAGACCGAAGAGGAGTCGAAGAGGGGAACCAGGGGGCCCACACCATGGGGTGGCGCCCCCTGGCTGCGCCAGGGGGTGGTGTGGGGACCCTAGGGCTCCATCGCCTTTGCACTTTTGCCTATTTATTCCCTCGGATGGAAAACCCTAGATACCTGATTAAAAATCCCTGAAAAGTTCTGCAACTGCCGTCGTCGTCAACCCAAGATCAGGGGGTTCTCAAGCTATCTCCCGGCACTCTGACGGAGAGGATATCATCACCGGAGGCCTCTTCATCACCATGCCTGACTCCGGAGTGATGCGTCAGTAGTTCATCCTTAGACTACGGGTCCATAGCAGTAGCTAGATGGTTGTCTTCTCCTCTTACGCCTCAATGTTTAGATCTCGTGAGCTGCCTAACTTGATCGAGATTGTTCTCATGTAATTCTGTGTGTTGTGTTTGCTGGGATCCGATGAATATTGAACTTATGTCAAGTTGATTATAGTCTTTTATTGCATATGTTATTTGATCTTGCATGATTTCTGTTGCTAGTGGTTGCTCTGGCCAAGTAGTTGCTAGTGACTCCAAGAGGGAGTATTTATGCTCAATAGTGGGTTCATGCCTCCTTTTCGCATGTGCTCGAGTGAAAGAAACGTGACGGGGGAGGATGTGTTGTTGCCACTAGGGAGAAAACATCAATGTGAGTGCCCACATGCACAATCATTGCTTACATTACACACATTGCTTACATTACACACATTGCTTAATGCGATTATCTGTTGCTTGCAACTTAATACCTAAGGGGGTTCGGATGATAACCTGAGGGTTGATTATTAGTCATAGATGCAGTTGGATTACAGTCTATGTATATTGTTGTAATGCCCGCACTAAATATCATAGTAGTCATCATGTCATGAATGTGCACTACGGTGCAATCTTTATTTGTCAATTGCCTAGCTGTAATTTGTTCACACAGCATGCTATCTTTTATGGAGAGACACCACTAGTGAACCTATGAAGCCCGGTCCATTTTCCTACACTGTTAAACAAACCACTACAATTTCCTGCTTTCTTTACTTACTGCAAGCATACACTATTTTCCACACTATACATATAATCTTTGTTTTGAGCAAGACCGGTGAGATTGACAACCTCACTGTACCGTTGGGACAAAGTATTTTGGTGGTGTTGTGTGTAGGTTCCGCGTTGTTGCTGACACCGGTGAGCCATCACCATCGTCATTGGCATCAACCTTCCGAAGATCCTCTTTCTCCTACTGGATTGATAACCTTGGTTCTTAACTGAGGGAAATTCTTACCGCTGCACTCATCAAACCCTCCTCTTGGGGTTCCCAACACACAGGAATTTCTGCAAGGAATTTCTGTCGCCATTGTCAGCATCAAGGAATTTCTGGCGCTGTTGCCAGGGAGAAAGAAGTCTTCTGGCAAGGGGATTCTCTCACTCTCAACCTCCTTATTTTGTTTTTTGTCTTTTTATTTTATTTTTGTCTTGGTTTTCTTCTTTATATCAAAAACACACACAAAAATAGTTTACTTTATAGTTGTTATTTATTTGCTTGCTTTTATTTTGCTAAAATGAGTTCCAATGAGAATACTAAGTTGTCTGACTTCACTAGCACAAACAACAATGATTTTATTTGCACACCTATTGCTCTACCAGCTCCTACTGTTGCTTTCTATGAAATTAAACCTGCTTTATTAAATCTTGTTATGAAAAAGCAATTTTCTGGTGTTAGTACTAATGATCCTGCTGCTCACCTTAATAATTTTGTTGAACTATGTGAGATGCAAAAGTATAAAGATGTGGATGGAGATATTATTAAACTGAAATTATTTCCTTTTTCTTTGAGAGGAAAATCTAAAGAATGGTTGCTATATTTGCCTAGAAATAGTATTGATTCGTGGACTAAGTGTAAAGATGCTTTCATTGGAAAATATTATCCTCCTACTAAGATTATATCCCTGAGAAGTGACATAATGAATTTTAAACAATTTGATAATGAACATGTTGCTAAAGCTTGGAAAGAATGAAAACTATGGTGAAGAATTGTCCCACTCATGGACGGACTACTTGGATGATTATACAAACCTTTTATGCAGGACTAAATTTCTCCTCAAGGAACCTATTGGATACAGCTGTTGTAGGTACCTTTATGTCCATCACTTTGGGAAATGCAACAAAGCTTCTTGATGATGTGATGATAAATTATTCAGAGTGGCACACTGAGAGAGCTCCACAAGGTAAGAAGGTAAATTCTGTTAAGGAAACCTCCTCTTTGAGTGAAAGGCTTGATGCTATTATGTCCATGCTTGTTAATGGTAAAGCTCAAGTTGATACAAATAATGTTCCTTTTGCCTCTTTGGTTGCTCAAGAAGAGCATGTTGATGTGAACTTTATTAGAAATAATAATTTTAACAACAATGCTTATAGAAATAATTTTGGTGGAAACAATTATAAGCCATATCCTCCTAATAATGGTTATGGTAATTCTTATGGCAATTCCTACAATAATAATAAAATCTCTACCTCTAATCTTGAAAACATGCTTAGAGAATTTATTAGCACACAAACTGCTTTTAATAAATCTGTTTAGGAAAAGGTTGGTAAAATAGATGTTCTTTCCTCTAAAGTAGATAGCCTAGCTATTGATGTTGATTTTTTTAACTGAAGGTTTTGCCACATGATGTTAAATAAAGTAAAAATTTGAATGCCATCCAATTTTGAATTGATGATAATGTTAGGTTGATGGCTGAATTACGTGCTAGGTGGGAAAGAGAAGATGAATTGGTTAGAAAGAATAATATTGTTAAAGTTTGCACTATCACCACCAATAGTAAAACTGAAGCTCCAAGTACTAGTAAACCTCCTACTATCAATGGTAAAGTAGTTGGTGTTAACAAAGTCTCCACCCCTTCAGTGAAACGTGCTAAATTGCCTCAAATTGCTGAAATTACTTCTGATAAAAGTGCTGAAATTTTTAGAGATGTGGGAGATAATGGTCCCATTACTTTTGATGATAATAATATTGAATTTGATGATTGCAATATCTCTGAAGTTATTATGTTCCTACAAAAGCTTGCTAGAAGCCCCAATGCCAGTGCCATGAATATGGCCTTTACTAAACGTATTACCAATGCTCTCATGAAAGTTAGAGAAGAAAAGCTGAAACTTGAAACATCTATCCCTAGGAAATTAGATGATGGTTGGGAGCCCATCATTAAGATAAAAGTAAATTATTTTGATTGCCATGCTTTGTGTGATCTTGGTGTTAGTATCTTTGTTATGCCTAAAAAGCTTTATGATATGGTTGATCTACCACCGTTGGAACATTGTTATTTGGATGTTCATCTTGCTGATGATGCTAAGAAGAAACCTTTTGGTAGAATCGATGATGTTCTTATTATGGTTAACAATAACCTTGTCCCTGTTGATTTTGTTATTAACATTGAATGCAATGCTTTTTAGAGGCCCCAAACCAGATGGTCCAGAACCCCTCATATGCATACATTCACGATCCTAAGAATTCAGTCGTGAACAACATACGAAGTTGGTACACAGATACATTATCCATTACACGAATAAAATAGTCTTACAAGAAAATGGTCACATGACCAAGTCTTAACAACTGTCACGCAGGACAGGCAAAGGTCTCACAACACACAGCGGAAAGTAAACACAATGTAGATATCCCATGTCACGCCTTCACCAACAGGCTGCAGACCGGGAGCCGGGCCTAATACACATAGTCGTCGGAAAAGTACTCCTCCTCAGGTGGCATCTCCTCAAAGTCTGGCCAAGTAAATAGTCAGGGGCGAAACCAATATGAGTATATTTGAATGTACTCTGCAAGACATCCTTTATACACTTACAAAATGCAGTATGCTTATATGGTGGGTGGGTAGGCTATAAATAGGGCTCACTACCCATGGTGTATGTAAGATAACATCATGGTTGCTTTGATATCTCTATATCTTTGCTGAAGAAGATACTTGAAAAGAAAATAGTATAATTTTTCTTTCTCTTGAAGATATCGCATGTACAAGAGGTTTTATAAAACTTGTTTTATAAAAGAAGGTTTTCTTTGCAGAACTTCTTGGAATAACTCCAGCTTTCTTCATCGGTACCATCCCGGTAAAATTTCTTGTTCAAAAACACCTTTTTGAAAACTTGACACAATGCTAGCTACATGGCCTTTCAACTACCCATATCCCAGGGCTCGGCTATTATGAATAGTTTTACTCTGCAGAGGTGTACACATTTCACTAGATCCAATCATCTGCCATGAACCACCCATGGATCGAAACAGCGATATGCAAGCATCAGAAGAATGATCCTAACTATCCACTCTGATCAAGCTAGTAAATGCTTATCCCTTCAGTTGGGTGTAATCTCCCCGGCACTAGGTCCCACCCCGCCACGGCAGGAGACCCAACTGTCGCACCCAGAGGAGAACTTAATCCCTCATGGTGTATGTCCCGTTCCTCACTCCTGGCGACACTTCGGTTCAGAGAATTATCCTCTCTATAGCATCTTGGGATAAAACACACACTAAGAAGATCAAGTATTTAGCTAGGCGCTATACCCATGTTGGGGTAGAGTGGCAGTACTTATTGGTTGTCCAGTGAAGACTAGGTTATGTGCCTTTTGTAAACCATTTGAAAACAACTCTTTAGCTCCCCCCCCCCCCGGTGAACAAGGTCCTGGCTTTTCACCGTGGACTTTTCATAACTCATTTGTTTGCAAAAGCACATTTTAAAAGTGTCCACTTAGGGACTCAAGATTATTTTCTTAGGCGGTATTTACATACCTTATAGTAGCTAAAGGCTTGGTAACACCAAGTTGACTAATGGCAAAGTGATAATATAACTATATAATATTAATAGTAATAATGATAGCCACTCAATAAAATAGTTTTGGTAATCAAGTTTTGTAAGACTTCAGAAGTAGAACATGCATGATAGATAATGATAAGTAGTATAACAACAAGCTTTAAGGATGGCTTGCCTTGGTGGAGTTGAGGGTCCTGCTCGTGGTAGCAATAGGAATGGTAGTAGTAGCCTCCGGCACCAACTACTTCCTCCTCGTTTTCTATCATTGCAAAAATAAAATAAGGACACTCAATAAGAACCAAACTAAGCAATAAATGATACTCAACCACACAATACAACAAGAAATTCACAAACAAAAATAACACACAAGTTTACCAAGCAAACAATCTACAAGCGTACACCCAAAATAATGATATTCACTACTACTACTACTATGGTTGAGAGATGGCATTTCTCACCAAAATGAAATGGAACCAGTGGGTGTTCCACTAGGTTTCCCATGACATTAAAGATGTCCTAAGCATATGGTCCATCTTTTGGAAAACAAAATATTCACTAAGCAAAACTACAACTATTGAATCTAGTGAGAAATAACACTATGAGTAAATAACATTACAACTACACATGCATCTCTAAGAAATAAAATGCAACTTAACAGAGGTGAAAGCAACTTCTTATCAGTACCAAAATGGTACTGGACCGTATCCAACACCTCTGAAAACTTAGGTAAATAAACTAGCTATACTTTGCATCACAAGATTTATTACAATAAAAACTAGAGAACAATACTATGCATATACTAGCTCCATACAATAATAAAACATGCACACACTTTCTAACATGCTAGATCTATGAGTAAACAACCTTTTAACACTAAGCACAACATCTAAACATGCTAGAGAACAAAATAACACTAGCAAGCAATTATTATAAAAATAAATCTACACATATTATTTCCAACAGAAAAGTGCAAAAAGTTAGATCTGTTGCCAAAATAAATCTAGGGCTCTAAAAATCAGACCAAGCTAGGATAACATAGATCTAAGAATACACTAACAGATCAAATAGTATTTTCAAACAACTTCTAAAAATCCTAGAAAGTGCTACTGGACATTTACCAAAGTGAATGGCATTTCCAAATGGTAGCTCAGCTTGAGGTAAGGTCAAGCCCTGCTGATAGATCTAGTCAAGGGCTACTCCAATAATTTTAGTTTGCACAATTTGAACATTCCAAAAAAAATGTTATGGCACTTTTACCTTAACAGACAGTGTGTGGAACATGATTTATCATTTGCAAAATAATGACCCAAATGTAGATCTACAAGTTGCATGCTTTCAGGATTTAGTAGATATACCACAGATAATTTTGGTTGATTTTATTTTTGAGTTTAGATATTTTTAACATGATTAAAGTAACTAGCAAGATTCTGTTGATTTTTAAAAAGAAAAAGAAATCGGGTGCGGGCTGTTCTTCTCTCACGGGCGCACGGCCTGCTAAGGCTTGGCGGCCCAGTTCGCATCCGCGGCGCGCGGCGCGCGCGTAACGTTTCAGGGTTCAAACGTGGCCGTTGATGTCACGATCAACGGCGCACGGCCATCGCCTTCCTCCCTCTCTCTTCTCTCTCTCTCTCATTCAATCGGCGCACGGCCGGCGGCATGAAGCAAGCGATTTCTCACCTAGGGGTCGTATGGTATGGTGGCGCGGGGTCGGGGTGGTGTCACGGACTCGGGGCAGTGCAGGGGCGGTGAAGACGCGGCGCGGGACGGCCTCAGTCGCTGGCGCGATGCTGCGGGTCCGCGACGGCTCCGACGGGGTTTCGGCGATCCTGCAAGCGAGGGGACACGAGTGCGCATTAGGGGTGGTCTACATAGGGTGGGGAGTGCGGTGGATGCAAAGGAGAGGGCGGGATTACCCACGGTGTGTGCCTCCCACCTTTGCTCTCCGCGGTGGCCGGCGGTGTTTTCCGGCGCTCTGGGCTCACAGCGAGCCCAGGGTGTGCACACTTGACGTTTGGGTGTGGGAGGGGTGGGAGGTTAGTGCAGTGGCAACGCGAGGGCATGCCCGTGGCTTTATAGCCACGGTGCCACGGTGTGTGTGCACGGGGGTGCTCTCGGGCGACAGGAAAAGTGCTCGGGGCGCGCTCTGGGTTCCCATGCCGTGCCCCTTGCCCCTTAGGCGTGGCTAGGAGGTGAAAATGGGGTCAGTCAAGGCTAGCAACAGCGAGGGCGTGGAAAAATGGCACGGGGTGGCCACAGTGCACACGCACAGTGGCGTTCTATCAGAACCCCCCCCCCCTCATGCCACTCCCCCTCGTTTTCACCTCTGTTCTCTCTCCCTTCCAATCCTCTCTGGTCAACACAACTAGTATCCAAAGCATAGAAAATGGAGAGGGATGACTAGGCTTCTAGAAGGTCCAAGTGGCTCAGCTAAAGAGTTTTCCCATCAAAAGATATGATCAAATGAAAATTTGGTGTCATTTCCTGTTTTTCTGAATTTTTCAGATTCATCCTAATGACTTCGTGAAATTTTCTAAGTGTTGCAACAAACTGGATTAGGCAAATGTTGGTCCTGTTTTCATGAACCAAACTCAATCCAAAATTTGTTTTCAAAGTGTGGTTGTGTGAAGAAAGTTATGTACTTTAAGAAACATCAAAAGAAAACAAATTTGAAATTCAAATGAGCACTGAAAACAAGGTAGGAAAACAACTAGTTCCCGTTTTTCTCTGTTTTTCAGAAAACACACTTCTGCCTTAATTTTCTTAACACAAAACCATCAAGCAAAATGATTGTTTTCTCAGTTCAATTCTTCAAACCAAGCTCACAACTCTATAGTACCTATATTATAGAACCCATTCATGCCAAGAAAACATAAAATATGATTCCCTAGTATATGGATAACATGAGTGAAAAACAGCTACTTGGCTTATTTTTCAGAATTAAGTTTCTATAGAAAACTTAAAAGAAAACATTCAATTATTATTTTGCCAAATTGTTTTCTTGGTTCAAACCAAACCAACTATTATAATTAATTTGAAAGCAACAATGTCACAAGAATTTGGATGAAAACTATTGAAATCCTCATGTAGAAAATAACTCAGAACAATCAGAAAACATCAGGGAAAAATAATAAATTATTTTTAATCAAGGTCTTGCTTGCATTTCATAGATAACCATGGTTCATTACATAATGTTGGATTACACAAGGGCATTAAAAAAAATTGTTGGCTCACAAAAATGGCTTCCCTCATGTGTTACCAGTGACCTAAAACTGGGGTGTGACAGATCTCCCCCCTCCCCTAAAAGAATCTCGCCCCGAGATTCGCGGGTCTAGTATTTAAGGAAACCAGGGAACTCCTTCCTGATATAATCTTCACGCTCCCAGGTTGCTTCCTCCTCTGAATGATTCGTCCACTGAATCTTAAGGAACTTGAAAGCATTTCTCCTGTTAGCACGAACATTTTCCTCAAGTACCCGAAGGGGTCGATCACGGTAGGTCAAATCATCATTTATGTCAATGGTCTTGAAGTCAAAGTCTTGGTAAGTGAGATTCTTCTCAGGTACATGAAGACACTTGCGGAGCAATGACACATGAAAAACATCGTGGAAGGCTGACAACTCTTCAGGCAGCTCAAGTTGATAAGATACCTCTCCACGACGGGCTAGGATCTTAGACGGACCAATATACCGGGGTGCAAGCTTTACCTTGACATGGAAAAGCTGCATCCCTTTGAGCGGCGTAACACGCAGATACACGAAATCTCCAATAGTGAAAGAGACAGGCAGTCTTCCCACTTAACTCCATAGGACAAAACAAAGGCACGAAGCATGTTCTCCAATATCTGGTTCACACGCTCGGTCTGTCCATCAGTCTGCAAATGGTAGGTTGTGCTAAAGGCTAGCTTGGTTTCCGAAGCTTCGTGTAACTTTTTACAGAATCGGGACGTGAACTGTGATCCTCGATCTGACACAATCCTGCTGGGAACTCCATGTAGGCTGACTATCCGAGAAATGTAGAGATCAGCAAGCTGGTCTCCACGATATGTGGTCTTGACAGGTATAAAGTGTGCAACTTTGGTGAGCCTATCAACGACTACCCATATCGAATCATTTCCTTGACTAGACCTTGGTAGTCCAGTAATGAAGTCCATCCCAACTTCATCCCATTTCCAAACAGGCACTTGCAATGGTTGTAACAAACTAGCGGGACACTGATGTCCAGCCTTCACTTGCTGACAAATATGGCACTTGGCTATAAACGAGGCAATGTATCGCTTCATTCCGTGCCACCAAAACTTCTCCTTCAAATCTTGATACATTTTACTTCGTCCAGGGTGAATAGAGTATAAAGTGTCATGAGCCTCAGTCATGATAGTTTGCTTCATCTCAGATTCAGTCGGAACACAAGTGCGCCCTTCATACCATAAGACTCCATCAGAATCAATGGTAAAACCGCCAACTTCTTCCTTCTCCATGCGGTTTTTAATTACCTCAATACTCTTCTTGCCCTTCTGAGCTTCCTTGATTTGATCAACAAGAGTTGGTTTAACTTCCATGGCGTCCAACATGCCATAGCTGACCACCTCGATACCAAGCTGGTCAAGTTCTTTCCACAACTCTGGTTGTCTGATCCGCATCATAGCACTCAGAGAGGCCGACTCTCAACTAAGAGCATCCGCAACAAGATTTGCTTTTCCAGGGTGATAGTGGATACTAAGATCATAGTCCTTGATGAGCTCTATCCAACGGCGTTGCCTCATATTGAGTTCACGATGTGTAAATATATACTTCAAACTCTTATGATCCGTATAGATTTCACACCTCTTCCCAATAAGAAAATGTCGCCATGCTTTGAGAGCATGCACAACTTCAGCAAGCTCTAAGTCATGGGTAGGGTAATTCAACTCATGTGGTCTCAACTGTCGTGAGATAAACGAGATGAATTTTCCTTCTTGCATTAGCACACTTCCAAGGCCAAGATTATAAGCATCACAATACACATCGAAACTCTTGGTGACATCCGGCATAATGAGTACCGGGGCTGACACCAGTCGATTCTTCAGCTCTTGAAAACTCTCAGCACATTTTTCCGTCCAAACGAACTTGCTATCCTTATTGAGCAACTGAGTGAGTGGTCTGGCTATACCGGAGAATCCTGAACAAACCTGCGGTAATATCCGGCTAATCCCAGAAAAGATATGACTTCAGTCTGATTAGTCGAGGCAGCCCGATTTGCAACAGACTGAACCAGAGCAGGGTCAACAGAGATTCCACCTCCAGATACGACGTTTCCAAGAAATCCAACTTCCTTCAACCCGAATTGGCACTTACTGAACTTAGCATACAGTTGATGATTTCTAAGTGTTCCGAGAACAGTTCTCAGATGTTCCTTGTGTTCTTCCTCACTCTTTGAATAAATAAGAATGTCATCAATGAAAACCACGACAAACTTGTCCAGGCATTCCATGAAAACCTTGTTCATAAGATTAATGAAGTAGGCGGGGGCATTGGTTAGACCAAAAGACATCACGGTGTACTCATACAACCCGTAACATGTGGTGAATGCGGTCTTTGGAATATCGGTCTCACGAACCTTCAACTGATGATAACCGGTATGAAGATCGATCTTTGAGAAAATTCTTGCCCCATTTAGCTGGTCAAACATGTCTTCAATTTTGGGCAACGGGTATTTGTTCTTGATGGTAACATCATTCAACTTACGGTAATCCACACATAAACGTGAGGAACCGTCCCGTTTGTCCACAAAAATGACAGGTGATCCCCATGGTGATGCACTAGGGTGAATCAAACCTTTCCTTAACATGTCATCCAGCTGCTTCTCCAAGTCATCTAACTCCTTCGGGTTCATCCGGTAAGGCTTATGTGCTATAGGTCCAGTGCCGGGTATTAACTCAATGCCAAACTTGATACCCCGATCAGGCGGCATACCGGGTAACTCCTCAGGAAACACATCCGGGTATTCACATACTACCGGAACTTCCTCAAGTGCAGGTGTGGCTATACCAGTGTGGCAGTGAGTCTTTCATGTAGACTTGGTTGTGGTGTAAGCAATTTCCTCTCCATCACTGGCGGTCAATGATATGGCTTCCTGGTGCAATCAATCACACCACTATACTTGGTCATCCAATTCATGCCCAGTACTACTTCTATCCCTTGGGATCCCAGTACTATCAGGTCGGCATGAAAAGTTTTCCCTTGTATGTCCACGGGTATCTCTTTGCAAACACGGTTGGTTTTTGTACTAGCTCCGGGTATTTGTACTAACATAGGGTTTTGCATATGTGTGTGTTTAATCCCACTCTTTTCAATAAAAGGCATAGTAACAAAGGAAAGCGACGCACCCGAATCAAACAGTACTTCAGCAGGTACAGAGTTGACAGGAAACATACCCATCACCATATCAGGTGTGTCCTGAACCTCCTCAGCAGTGACGTGATTCAGGTGTCCTCTGGTCACATTTTGCCTCTTGAGCACTGGTGCATGTGTCATCTTGGTAGCATTGTTCTGAGCTAGCGGAGTGCTCTTGCTTGGGCATTCACGGGCAAAGTGTCCTTCTTTACCACAAACAAAGCATCCTCCAACAGGCTTTTGGTTCTGGTTTGGCTTGGCAGCATGGTTGGACTTGTTTCCATTTCCATTCACATTGCCTCCTGGCTTGGGTGCATAGGGTGCACGGTTGTTGTTGTGGTGGTGGTTATGGTTGTTGTGGTTGTTGTGGCCATGGTGGTGGTTGTGGTTGTTATGGTTAGTCCTTGGCGCATAACCAGGCGCCCTGTGTGGTGGTGGTGGCCTGGCATAGGGTGTGGGGTGGTTTCTGGGTGCACTAGGTCCACCTTGGAACTGCATCTTCCTCTTCCTGTTGTCAAAGGCATTCAACCTCTTGTGCTCCATCATCATCGCGGCATCCGCGAGTGACTCCAGATCCTGGAATGGTATGACCACTAAGGTGCACAGCAACTCATCGTGCAGCCCATTCAAAAACCTCTCCTTCTTCTATGCTTCAGTGTTAACTTCATCAGGTGCATACCGGGACAACAGAGTGAACTCTTCCCAGGACTTTGACACAATCATTCCTCCCTGCCGCAGTTTCAGAAACTTGTCCTTCATGATGTTCATCACACCCTGAGGGATGTGATATTTGCGGAACCGGGCAGTGAAGTCTTCCCAAGTGAAAACGTAGCCAGCGGCGACAGTGTCACGGGTAGTCTCCCACCAAGTCCTTGCTGGTCCAGCAAGAAAGCAGGTGGCGAATAACACCTTGTCATTGTCATCCACTGATGCCACTTGCAGGTTGTTGGCGATGGTGCGAAGCCAATCGTCAACGTCTAGTGGTTCCACGATGTTGGAGAAAACCAGAGGATTGGTCTGCTGAAACACCTTCAGCTTTGAGCGTCCACAATTACCGTTGCCATCTCCATTGTTGTTATTGTTGTTGTTGGCACTGGCAGTGCCCAACTTCTACAGGGCAGCAAACGTGGCAACACTCTCGGCTCTAGTGGCCTGGCGATCCTCCATCATGAGTGCAAACAATGCCTCCATTGATGGCGAGGGTGGTGGTGGTGGTTCCCGGCGAGGCGGCATGCTATTTATTGCAACATGTGCAAGACTATGCAGCAAGACTCCCTTGTTTTTTAGAAAACCAAAAACTAGAGAAGCCAAAAGAGTGTCTAAAAACCAAAAAGAAATGACAAGTGATCAATTGAGGGTAACGATTTTTTTATGGGTTGAGACAAATTTCCAAACGTAGGTATCACACAAAAAAACATCATACTCATAGCATAGAGTCATACATACCACAGTACACACAACAGATAACTAACACAACTATGCTCATCAGAGCTACATCGGGGGATTCGCCTCATAGGGTCGGCGTACATCTCACTGGCACAACTCCACAAGCTAAGAGGTACTACGACTCGCACGCTGTCTCCATCGAAAAGGAGCTCCTTGGGAGCCTCCTGCTCAGCTAAGTCGTCGCCCTCCTGCCTGCTCTGCTCACTCATATCCATCCCATCATCATCGAATAGAATGTCATCATCGTCTAGGAGATCCTCGTTCTCCCTGCGGAGCTCGGTGTTCTCCTCGTCCAGCTCCTCGACTGTGGAGTCCCGAGTGGCTAGGTCGTCTCTCGCAGTCTTTAGTTTCTCACGCAGAATTGCGTTGGCATCCTGAAGTGCCTCCACCTTGGTGGTAAGACGGGTACGGGCCAGACGAGTGGTCCGTAGCTGCCCCTCCAAGGCTCGGGTCCGGGCGGTCGCTGTCTCAAGGTCAAGCATCGTCTTACCCAGGTGGGTACATAGAAGATGGCACTCCGCAACAGTGGTGTGTTGCAGAATGCTCATATCATCAAGTCGACGCTGAGTGCGGTGCAGCAAAACCTCCATGTCCTCCAGGTGAAGACTCATACCATCGAGATCCTGTGGTACGGCAACAGGTGTGCCAGTCTCGTCTCTCCTCCCGAGAAACTCAAAGCGAGTACCCAGGTACTGGAAGTCTCTCAGATGAGCCAGGCGTGCGCTAGCCTCCTAGATCACCCTAACAGCGCCATCCTGCCAGGAGCGCTGAAAGACGGTGATGATGAAGATCTCTGCTGAAGGAGTGGTAATCGGAGGACGAATAGTACACTCCACAAACAAGTCTGCCTCAATAGGAGAACCGAAGATCATCCCTCCCTGCAGCTCGGGAACCGGACGATCGATGAGCTCTATCATCGCTACGAGCCTCCGCTCGAAACGAAAGGGGACGTCTCTCACCAACCAACTGGCAAGCCTCGGTGAATACCACGTTCATCTACACAAAATTTTAAGTAAGCTTAAGTTAGACCCAAGTGTGCAAAATTTTAGATTCGAACACGATATAACTTAATGTAAGTAGAGTTTCGTAAAATAGGGAGGATAGGTATAAGAATATTTTGAAACTTAGTCACTTAATTATATTATATATTTTCAGAGTACTAGTTAACGTCCATGATAACTAAGAGCTCCTAAGGTCAGGATAGCTCTGATACCAACTTTGTAGAGGCCCCAAACCGGATGGTCCAGAATCCCACATTCATGATCCCAAGAATTCAGTCCTGAACAACATACGAAGTTGGTACACAAATACATTATCCATTACACGAATAAAATAGTCTTACAAGCAAATGGTCACATGACCAAGTCTTAACAACTGTCACGAAGGATAGGAAAATGTCTCACAACACACAGCGGAAACTAAAGATAACATAGATAGCCCATGTCACGCCTTCACCAACAGGCTGCTGACCGGGAGCCGGGCCTAGTTCGCATAGTCATCGGAAAAGTACTCCTCCTCAGGTGGCATCTCCTCAAAGTCTGGCCAACTAAATAACCAAGGGCGAAACCAATATACACTTACAAAATGCAGTATGCTTATATGGTCGGTAGGTAGGCTATAAATAGGGCTCAATACCCATGGTGTATGTAAGATAACATCATGGTTGCTTTGATATCTCTATATCTTTGTTGAAGAAGATACTTGAAAACAAAATATTATAATTTTTGTTTCTCTTGTAGATATCGCATGTACAAGAGGTTTTATAAAAGAAAGTTTTCTTTGCAAAACTTCTTGGAAAACAACTCCAACTTCTTCATCAGTACCTCTCGGGTACAAGTCCTTGTTCAAAAACACCTTTTTGAAAACTTGACACAATGCTAGCTACATGGCCTTTCAACTGCCCATATCCGAGGGCTCGGCCATTCTGAATAGTTTTACTCTGCAGAGGTGTACACATTCCACTAGATCCAATCATCTGCCATGAACCACCCATGGATCGACACAGCGATATGCAAGCATCAGAAGAATGATCCTAACTATCCACTCTGATCAAGCTAGTAAATGTTTATCCCTTCAGTTGGGTGTAATCTCCCCGGCACCAGGTCCCACCCCGCCACGGCAGGAGACCCAACTGTCGCACCCGGAGGAGAACTTAATCCCTCACGGTGTATGTCCCGTTCCTCACTCCTGGCGACACTTCGGTTTAGAGAATCATCCTCTCTATAGCATCTTGGGATAAAACACACACTAACAAGAACAAGTATTTAGATATGCCTCGTACCCATGTTGGGGTAGAGTGGCATTACTTCTTGGTTGTCCGGCGAAGACTAGGTTATGTGCCTTTTGTAAACCATTTGAAAACAACTCTTTAGCTCCTCCGGTGAACAAGGTCCCGCCTTTTCACCATGGACTTTTCATAACTCATTTGTTTGCAAAAGCACATTTTAAAAGTGTCCACTTAGGGACTCAAGATTATTATCTTAGGTAGTATTTATATACCTTATAGTGGCTATAGGCTTTGTAACACCAAGTTGACTAAAGGAAAAGTGATAATAAAACTATATAATATTAATAGTAATAATGATAGTCACTCAAGAAAAATAGTTTTGGTAATCAAGTTTTGTAAAACTTCAGAAGTAGAACATGCATGATAGATAATGATAAGTAGTATAACAACAAGCTTTAAGGATGGCTTGCCTTGGTGGAGTTGAGGGTCCTGCTCGTGGTAGCAACATGAATGGTAATAGTAGCCTCCGGCACCAACTACTTCTTCCTCGTTTTCTATCGTCGCAAAAATAAAATAAGTACACTCAGTCAGAACCAAACTAAGAAAGCAATGATACTCAACCACGCAATACAGAAAGCAATGCACATACAAAAATAACACACAAGTTTACCAAGCAAACAATCTACAAGCATACACCCAAAATAATGATGTTCACTACTACTACTACTATTGTTGAGAGATGGCATATCTCACCAAAATGAAATGGAACCAGTGGGTGTTCCACTAGGTTTCCCATGACATTAAATAGGTCCTAAGCCTCTGGTCCAACTTGTGGAAAACAAAATATTCACTAAGCAAAACTACAACTATTGAATCTAGTGAGAAATAACACTATGAGTAAATAACATTACAACTACACATGCATCTCTAAGAAATAAAATGCAACCTAACAGAGGTGAAAGCAACTTCTTATCAGTACAAAAATGGAACTGGACCCTATCCAACACCTTTGAAAACTTAGGTAAATAAACTAGCTATACTTTGCATCACAAGATTTATTACAATAAAAACTAGAGAACAATACTATGTATATACTAGCTCCATACAATAATCAAAGATGCACACACTTTCTAACATGCTAGATCTGTGGGTAAACAACCTTTTAACACTAAGCACAACATCTAAAACATGCTACAGAACAAAATAACACTAGCAAGCTATTATTCTAAAAATAAATCTACACATATTATTTCTAACAGAAAAGTGCAAAAACTTAGATCTGTTGCCAAAATAAATCTAGAGCTCTAAAAATGACACCAAGCTAGGATAACATAGATCTAAGAATACACTAACAGTCCAGTTGGATTCACATCAAAAAGTATTTTCAAACAACTTCTAAAAGTCCTATAATGTGCTACTGGACATTTACCAAAATGGATGGCATTTCCAAATGGTAGCTCACCTTGAGGTGAGGTCAAGCCCGACTGATAGATCTAGTCAAGTGCTACTCCAAGAATGTTATTTTGCACAATTTGAACATTCCAACAAAAAGTTATGGAACTTTTACCTTAACAGACAGTGTGGAACATGATTTATCATTTGCAAAACAATGACCCAAATGTAGATCTACAAGTTGCATGCGTTCATGATTTAGTAGATCTACCACAGAGAATTTTGGTTGATTTTATTTTTGAGTTTAGATATTTTTACCATATTGAAGTAACTAGCTAGATTTTGTTGTTTTTTTAAAAAGAAAAAGAAATCGGGTGCGGGCTGTTCTTCTCTCACGGGCGCAAGGCCTGCTAAGGCTTGGCGGCCCAGCTCGCATCCGTGGCACGCGGCGCGCACGTAAAGTGTCATGGTTCAAACGTGGTCGTTGATCTCACGATCAATGGCGCATGACCTTCGCCTTCCTCCCTCTCTCTTATCTCTCTCTCGTTCAATAGGCGGACGGCCGGCTGCAAGAAGCAAGTGATTGCTCACCTAGGGGTCGCGTGGGATGGTGGCGCGGGGTCGGGGTGGTGTCACCGACTCGGGGCAGTGCAGGGGCGGTGAAGACGCGGCGCGGGACGGCCTCAGTCGCTGGCGCGATGCTGCGGGTCCGCGGCGATTCTGACGGGGTCTCCGACGATCCTGCAAGCGAGGGGACACGAGTGCGCGTTAGGGGTGGTCTACAGACGGTGGGGAGTGCGGTGGATGCAAAGGAGAGGGACGGGATTTCCCATGGCGTGCGCCTCCCACCTTTGCTCTCCGCGGTGGCCGGCGGCGTTTTCCGGCGCTCTGGGCTCACAGCGAGCCCAGGGCGTGCGCGCTTGAGGTCTGGGTGTGGGAGGGGTGGGTGGTTAGTGCAGTGGCAAGGCGAGGGCGTGCCCGTGGCTTTATATCCACGGTGCCACGGCATGTGCGCACAGGGGTTGCTCTCGGGCGATAGGAAAAGGGCTCGGGGCGCGCTCTGGGTGCCCATGTCATGCCCCTTGCCCCTTGGGCGTGGCTAGGAGGTGAAAATGGGGTCAGTCAAGGCTAGAAATGGCGAGGGAGTGGAAAATGGCACGGGGTGGCCACAGTGCACACACACAGTGGCGTTCTGTCAGAACCCCCCATGCCACTCCCCCTCATTTTCACCTCTGTTCTCTCCCCCTTCCACTCCTCTCTGGTCAAACAACTAGTATCCAAAGCATAGAAAATGGAGAGGGATGACTAGGCTTCTAGAAGGTCTAAGTGGATCGGCTAAAGAGTTTTCCAATCAAAAGATATGATCAAATGAATTTGGTGTCATTTCCTGTTTTTCTGAATTTTTCAGATTCATTCAAAATGACAGTGAATTTTTCTAAGTGTTTCAACAGACTGGATTAGGCAAATGTTGGTCCTGTTTTCATGAACCAAACTCAATCCAAAATTTGTTTTCAGAGATTGGTTGTGTTAAGAAAGTTTTGTACTTTCAGAAACATCAAAAGAAAACAAATTTGAAATTCAAATGAGCACTAAAAACAAGGTGGGAAAACAGCTAGTTCATGTTTTTCTCTGTTTTTTAGAAAACACACTTCTGCCTTTTTTCTTAACACAAAACCATCAAGCAAAAGATTGTTATATGGATAACATGAGTGAAAAACAGCTACTTGGCTCATTTTTCAGAATTAAGTTTCTATAGAAAACTTAAAAGAAAACATTCAATTATTCTTTTGCCAAAAAAAATTCTTGGTTCAAACCAAACCAAATATTATCATTAATTTGAAAGCAATAATGTCACAAGAATTTGGATGAAAAGTATTTAAATCATCATGTAGAAAATAACTCAGAACAATCAGAAAACATCAGGGAAAAATAATAAATGATTTTTAATCAAGGGCTTGCTTGCATTGCATAGATAACCATGGTTCATTACATAATGTTAAATTACACAAGGGAATTAAAAAGTTTTTGTTGGCTCACAAAAATGGCTTCCCTCATGTGTTACAAGTGACCTAAAACTGGGGTGTGACATGCTTCTTGTCCTACTGTTTTGGGAAGACCTTTTCTTAGAACTGTTGGTGCTATTATTGATATGAAAGAGGGGAGTATTAAATATAAATTCCCACTCAAGAAAGGTATGGAACACTTTCCTAGAAAGAGAATGAAGCTTCCTTTTGACTCTTTTATTATAGTAAGTTATGATGTTGATTCTTCTTCACTTGAAAATAGTTGAGTTGTTTTCTATGTCTAGCTGAAAGGCGTTAAAGAAAAGCACTACCGGGAGACAACCTGTTTTATTTCTCTATTTTCAACCCGTTTCCTTCGTTTTCTTTTGTTTTCTTTGCACCTGGGTGTTTTCTATTTCCTTAGCAACCCCGCCGTATCTTTTCTTTTGTGTTTTTGTTGAGCCAAGTAAAGCCTCTAGTGGAAAGTTGAGGCTATATTTTGGATTTCTGCGCGGGAAACAAATTTCTGCTGTCCACTGTTAAATCCATATAAAACCACAGAAAATTCAAAATGACCTGAGTTTTTTTTGGGTGTAATCCTGTGCTATATATGCAACTTTTCTAAGTTGACCACTTTTTTATTTGAGCAACAGAAGTTTTCGGAAAAAATCATCTTTACCTGTTGTCCTGTTTTGGCAGATTTCTGCCAATAATTGCATTTGCATCTTAATCTCTTTCTTTTGGTGTTCTTTTGAGAAAAAGATTTTTAAAGAAGTTGTTGATGTAGCCCACCCAACTCCACAGAGTGCACCGATGACAAGATCACGCGCAAAGGCCATCAAAGATAAGGTGAACTCGCTCCTCTCATCCTATGCTTTCGGTCATGTGGAGAATGGTGCGCTACCTCATGGCGCAACGCTGTGTGTGCTCAGGTTCAAGTCCACCAAGGGTGCCCAAGAAGACGCGGAAGGCGAACGAGCAAGACCAGCACAGGGAGACGAAGCCGGGAAGCTCCAGGCGGCGGAACCTCCGGTGTTCCCACCGGAGCCTCCGCTCCCCGCTCACCACCGGAACCTCCGGTGTGGCCTCCGCCCAAAAGCCCTTCGGGAGGAAAGTGGCGGAGCTACCACCGGATCCACCACCGGAACCCAGGCGGAACCTCCGGGAACCCCACCGGAGCCTCCGCTCCACGACTCGCCACCGGAGCCTCCGGTGCTGCCTGCGCGCGGAACCCCATCGGGTGGGTGACCACGGAGCCACCACCGGACCCCACCGGAGCCTCCGCTCCATCCACCGGAACCTCCGGTGGAAACCACCGGAGCCTCCGCTACTGTGCGGACTGCGTGACACTTGCGGGCCTTGAGGCCTTGTTTCTTATCCTCCCACCTACCCCCTTTGGCACTAGACTATATATAGTCACCCCCATTCTCAGATCTAGGGTTAGAGTTGAATTTAGAACATTTGGAGCTCAGCTCTCTTGTATCCCTCTTTGAGGAACCATCCCTCCGACATCGTCGAGGATTGTATCAAGGCACATCCAAATACTTGATCTCTCCCTTTGGGTTTCTATCAAGTACTTGACCAATCTTCCTCTCGATTATCTTGAGGTTCTATTGGCGTAGTGGACCGGCTACGGGTGTAAAGCGGTTTCAATCAAGGTGAGCTCAGTTGAATCGATCGTTCCGTAGGCGGCCCTCGGGGTTAGTTGACGGAAGATTTGGGGTTCTTCGGTTCTTACTAGTTATCCTTGTGTTTGTTTGCCTTGCCCTCGATTCCCCCCCTCGTTTCCCCCTCGTGTGTTCATCGAGTTCTTCGTGTTCTTCGTGTTCTCCGTCGATTCGTGAAGATCGGGCCAATCTAGGAGTAACCCTCCGCATCATCTGGTATCCAGAGCTAGATTGACACGAATCCGACACCCATACCCCTCCCCATCCACCAATTTTTCTTTTTCCACCAAGAATTTCGAAAATCCTCAAAAAATAGCCAAAAGGGAATTTGACCGATCTGTTGACTCGTTGCGTTTTTCGTGGTTTTTCTTCAGAGATTAGTTGCCAAACACCTTTCCACATCTTTCCATTCAGCCAATTTTTCCAATTTCGCCCAAAATTTTTCTTGATTTTGTGGGAATTTCGAATTTGAGCCAAAAACTCAGAAAATTTCAGCTCTTCGATTCTCCGGCAGATTTTGGAACTTGTTTTTCTTTGTCGTTTGTGATCCAAATTGAGTGCAACGAGTTGCTACGCGACGCCCACGACATCACCTACGCTTCCACATCATCGGATCGCCACGACATCGCCTTCCCCACGGCCGCAAGTCCGTGATCATCAAAATAAGAGAGGTATAACTTGCTTCCGCTTGCACCACCCCATCCCATTGTGTTACTTACCTATCGGACTAGTTCTTTTTACACCGCTTGGCATCGCATTTGTGGCATCGAGAGTGCGAAGTTAGCGCTTGTGAGAGATTAGCTACCGAGTAGGCATTGGCACTTTGGAATCCATCAAAAAGAGAAAATCAAAAAAAAAAAGAGAAAAAGAGAAAATAGAAAAAGAAGCAAAAGGATCGGTGCCAATTGCTTTCCATTGTAGGAACGTGTAGCATTGCGTCGCAAAAGAGAAAGAGTGACCGATTGCCACGGTGCGAATCTTGTTGCCTTTTCAACTTTGCGGTTTGAGCTAGCGTCCTCCTTGTGTTAGTGTGGCATTGAGCATTAGTCTACGTTAGGGCCATTTCGTTCTTCGCTCGTCCATTGGTCGCACTAACCCCATTTTTCCCTTGCGTGTGTGTGTTCCACCATATTTCCATCCTATAGGTTTGGTTTTTGTGCTAACTTTTTCTTTGAATTTTCTCCACGATTGACAACAAACTTTTCTTCGGTTTTGGTCGATTTTTCCTCGCCACTTTCCTAACCTATTTGCCTTCCATATAAAGTGTGTGTGTTGCCGTTTGCGGTTTCTTTCGATCTTTTGGTTTCGCTCTTGACATACCGCCCTACACCTAGGCTCGTCCACTAGCCTCAATACGACCAAAAAGGTAACGTTGGGTAAGTGAGGCGTCCATTTCTTCAATATCACCCTTGTGTGTGTTTTTGAGATGGCTAGGGAAGGAGTATTCACAAGTCCGAGCTCGGAAGACGAAGGCAACCCATTCTACAACGACAATGATTACGCCAACTTCGTCACCCACAATGACCACTTTCAACTCCGCGAACTCGTCAAGGACGGGTTGCAACGCTATGAGCGTCGACTCCAAGAGCAAGAGGCTCGAATGAATGATCAAATGACGCGCATCAACATCAACTTGGCCAATCTTGCCAATCGCCGTCATTCATCATCATCCTCAAGGTCTCGCCGCTCAAGCCACCGCAATCAAGATCCTCACCAACCTCGTCGCCATGATCGCCATGATCGCCACAACGTGGAGGAGGGTGGACAACCTCAACAAGCACCACCACCTCCTCCACAACATCAACAACCTCCGCGACGCAATCGGTATGAGGATAGCTCGCCATCACCACCACCTCGACATCGCCAAGGCCGTGGTGACCCTCTTCAACAACCGCAACGCCCGGACCTTCGACAACACCATCATCCTCCACCTCCACAAGGCCACGCTCAAGACTATGGCCACAACGATTTCGTGGAAGATGCTCGTCAACATCGAAGGCCACCAAGGCGCCATGCGCGTCCCAACAACAATGACCGCCAAGAACATGATCATCCTCAACAACCTCTCCAAGAACAAGAACGTCCTCAACAACATCACAATGGCCATGATGATAGTGAACGTCGTGAAGCTAGGCTCCGTCACCACCAACCACCACCACCTAATGACCACCGGCGTCATCCTCCCCATCATGATCGCCACCGCCAAGACAATGAGGATGATCCCTATGATGATTCACCTCCCATGTATGATGAAGACCCCCATGAGCGCCAACATGCGCGCCTCCATCGTCCGCAAGAGGACAACAACATGAGTGCTCTTCGTTTCAATGTCCCCAAGTTCAATGGTGAGAATGATCCCGAAGACTATCTTGCTTGGGCTCTCAAGGTTGACAAGATCTTCGGCATTCACAACTTCACCGACAAGAAGATGGTTGCTCTAGCATCTTTGGAATTCGAAGGCTATGCACTCTTATGGTGGGATCGTCTACAAGCCGAACGAGTCCGCAATCGCGTTGCTCCTATTGCCACTTGGAATGAGATGAAGCAATTCATGCATGCTCGATTCGTTCCTCCTCACTACAAGCGTGACCTCTTCAAGAAGCTTCAAGAACTTCGTCAAGGTGTGAAGTCCGTTGATGAGTACTACAAGGAAATGGAGACATCTTTGATCCGCGCTCATGTGATAGAATCTCAAGAGCAAACAATGGCCCGCTTCCTCAATGGCCTCAACTATCCTATAAGGAAGATCGTCGAGTATCAACCGTATGACAACATTGTGGCCCTTGTCCACCAAGCTCTTAAGGCGGAACGTCAAATTGCGGAAGATCTCAAATATAGCAAGCAAAAGGCTTTCTTCAACTCAAGACCATCATCCTCTACTCCAATGACACAAGCTCCTCCTCCAACTACCACCAAGAGCAACCCGCGAGCCTCTAGTGCTCCCAACAAGTCTTCCCAACAATTCAAGAAGCAAGCTACTCCAACCTCATCCTCAAGTGCTCCTCAAGTCAAGTCAAGCACTATTACTTGCTTCAAGTGTGGTGGTAGTGGACACAAGTCCTTTGAATGCTCCAACAAGATGATCATGATTGTCAACCAAGATGGTGAACGTGACTCTATGAGCGAAGGCGAATACTATGCCTTGCATCAAGTTGCTCTCAACCCTTTGGACGTCTCCAACGATGATGAAGAAAGTGTGTATTGCGATGAGGACAAGAACCCATCCCTAGTGGTCACAAGAGTCCTCACTTCTTCTCCTCAAGATGAGCAAGATCAACGGTGCAATCTCTTTCAAACAAGAGCCGGTATTGATGGCAAGTCAATCAAGGTCATCATCGACGGTGGAAGTTGTCACAACTTAGCTAGCAAAGAACTTTGCGACAAGCTCAAATTGCCTTACAAGCAACACCCTCACCCATACCATGTCCAATGGCTTAGTGACTCCGGCACCTTCAAGATTCAACACATGGTCTCCGTGACTTTCAAGATTGGTCCTTATGAAGACACGGTAGATTGTGACGTTGTTCCTATGACCGTGTGTCATCTTCTTCTTGGCCGACCGTGGCAATACGACAAGAGTGCTATCCATGATGGGCGTACCAATCACTATAGCTTCAAGTGGAACAACAAGACATTCGTTCTTCGTCCCATGTCTCCTAGCCAAGTGATCGCCGACAACGCCAAGACTCTTGCACGTCGACAAGAAGAGCTCAAATCTCGTGAGATGAGTGGTGAGAGAGTGATCCACCAAAAAGTGAGTGAGAGCCACAAGCCAAATATGAGTGGAAAAATTACGAGTGATGCCAAAGGCTTTGCCTTACTTGCCACCAAAAGAGAGATGCGAGCGCTAAGAGAGGACCCAACCATACTTCACTTTGTCCTATTGTGCAAAGGGGAAGCGCTTGAAACTAACGACATGACAAATCTACCTCCCTCTTTGTTGCCTTTGTTGCAGGAATTTGAAGACGTTTTTCCCGATGAGCTCCCTCCGGGCCTTCCTCCCCTTCGAGGAATCGAGCACCGTATTGACCTCATTCCGGGCGCGCCCCTTCCAAACCGCGCTCCTTACCGCACCAATCCCGAGGAGACTAAGGAGATTGAGCGCCAAATCCAAGAGCTACTCGAAAAAGGTTTTATCCGCGAATCCCTTAGTCCTTGTGCCGTGCCGGTTATCCTTGTTCCAAAGCAAGATTCTACTTCCCGCATGTGTATGGATTGTCGCCCTATCAATGCTATCACCGTTAGATATCGACATCCTATTCCTAGGCTCGATGACATGCTTGATGAATTGAGTGGTGCTACTATCTTTTCAAAAATTGATCTTAAAAGTGGTTACCATCAAATTCGTATGAGTATAGGTGATGAATGGAAAACGGCTTTCAAAACAAAACTTGGTTTGTATGAATGGCTTGTTATGCCCTTTGGTCTTTCGAATGCCCCATCTACCTTCATGCGTCTCATGAATGAAGTTCTACGTCCTTTCATTGGCAAATTTGTTGTGGTTTACTTCGACGATATTCTCATTTATAGCAAATCTTTGGACGATCACCTTGATCATGTTTCGCAAGTATTGTTGGCTCTTCGCAATGCAAAACTTTTCGCCAATCTTTCCAAATGCAATTTTTGCACCAACAAGCTTGTTTTCTTGGGTTTTGTGATTTCGTCCAATGGTATTGAAGTAGATCACAAGAAGATTGAGGCAATTAGGAATTGGCCCAACCCTACTTCCGTGGGTGAGATAAGGCGCTTTCATGGCCTTGCCGGTTTCTATCGCCGCTTTGTCAAAGATTTTTCAACTATTGCTGGCCCTTTGAATGAACTTACCAAAAAGAATGTACCTTTTGTTTGGGGCAATGCGCAACAAAAAGCTTTCGATACACTTAAGAAATGCCTAACCGAAGCTCCTTTGCTTGTCTTACCGGATTTCGAGAAAACTTTTGAGATTGAATGTGATGCTAGTGGTATAGGAATTGGTGGCGTTCTCATGCAAAACGGACGCCCCGTTGCTTACCATAGTGAAAAACTTGATGGTGCTAAACTCAATTACCCCATCTATGATAAGGAACTCTTTGCTTTGGTTAGAGTGCTAGAAGTTTGGCAACACTACCTTTGGCCAAAAGAATTTGTCATTCATTCCGATCACGAATCATTGAAATACTTGAAAAGCCAAACCAATTTGAACAAACGGCATGCTAAGTGGGTTGAATTCATTGAATCTTTTCCTTATGTCATTAAGTACAAGAAAGGTAAAGAGAATGTGGTAGCCGATGCCTTGTCTAGGAAAGAATGCCTTCTTACACGTCTTGACATCAATGTGATTGGTTTGGATGAAATCAAAGACTTATATGCTTCCGATGCTTTCTTTGGTCCTATATTTGAGAAGTGCTTGCCTAACCGAGGTTTCGATGATTTCTATCTTCACAAAGGTTTCTTGTTTAAGGCTAACAAATTGTGTATCCCCGAGTCTTCTCTTCGCTTGTTGTTATTGAAGGAATCACATGAAGGAGGCCTCATGGGACACTTTGGACGCGACAAGACCTATGCCATGCTCTCCACCAACTACTATTGGCCCAAGATGAAGCACCACGTTGAGAGACACGTCAAGAGATGTTCCACATGCCTCCGAGCTAAGTCCACTTCCAACCCTCATGGTCTTTACATGCCATTACCTATCCCACATGCACCTTGGAGTGATATTAGCATGGACTTTGTGTTAGGCCTTCCACGAACTAAAACCAACATGGATTCAATCTTTGTAGTTGTGGATCGTTTCTCTAAGATGGCACATTTCATTCCTTGTACCCGAACCGACGATGCTTCACATGTTGCTACTTTGTTTTTCAGGGAAATTGTGCGTTTACATGGTGTACCTACTTCAATTGTCTCGGACCGCGACGTCAAGTTCACCTCCTACTTTTGGAAGACATTGATGGCCAAGCTCGGCGTCAAGCTACTATTCTCCACCGCCTATCACCCACAAACGGATGGACAAACCGAGGTCGTCAACCGCACAATCTCTTCACTACTTCGAGCATTGATCAAGCCCAACTTGAAGAATTGGGAGGAATGCATCCCACACGCCGAGTTCGCCTACAACCGTGCTCTCCATCAAGCTACCAAGAAGAGCCCCTTCGAGATCGTCTACGGCTTCAACCCCAACACCGCCCATGACATACTCCCTTTGCCTCTACGCGAGCGAGCAAACATGGACATCGACAAGCGCACCGACTACATCAAGAAGCTACACGACTCCACACGGGCTACGCTTGAGAAGCATTCAGAGCACCGAGCCTCTATCATGAACAAGAACAAGAAACCCATGGTGTTCCAAGAAGGTGACCTCGTGTGGCTACACTTGCGCAAGGACCGGTTCCCCGACGAGCGCAACTCCAAGCTCAAGCCAAGAGGTGACGGTCCCTTCAAGGTCATCAAGCGCATTAACAACAACGCCTACAAGCTCGACTTACCGCAATCCAAGTACCTCGTCCACAACTCCTTCAATGTCAAGGACCTCTCTCCCTTCCATGGATACCCAAGTGATGAAGACGACGCCGAGTCGAGGTCGACTCTTTTTCAAGGGGGGGAGATGATGTAGCCCACCCAACTCCACAGAGTGCACCGATGACAAGATCACGCGCAAAGGCCATCAAAGATAAGGTGAACTCGCTCCTCTCATCCTATGCTTTCGGTCATGTGGAGAATGGTGCGCTACCTCATGGCGCAACGCTGTGTGTGCTCAGGTTCAAGTCCACCAAGGGTGCCCAAGAAGACGCGGAAGGAGAACGAGCAAGACCAGCACAAGGAGACGAAGCCGGGAAGCTCCAGGCGGCGGAACCTCCGGTGTTCCCACCGGAGCCTCCGCTCCCCGCTCACCACCGGAACCTCCGGTGTGGCCTCCGCCCAAAAGCCCTTCGGGAGGAAAGTGGCGGAGCTACCACCGGATCCACCACCGGAACCCAGGCGGAACCTCCGGGAACCCCACCGGAGCCTCCGCTCCACGACTCGCCACCGGAGCCTCCGGTGCTGCCTGCGCGCGGAACCCCATCGGGTGGGTGACCACGGAGCCACCACCGGACCCCACCGGAGCCTCCGCTCCATCCACCGGAACCTCCGGTGGAAACCACCGGAGCCTCCGCTACTGTGCGGACTGCGTGACACTTGCGGGCCTTGAGGCCTTGTTTCTTATCCTCCCACCTACCCCCTTTGGCACTAGACTATATATAGTCACCCCCATTCTCAGATCTAGGGTTAGAGTTGAATTTAGAACATTTGGAGCTCAGCTCTCTTGTATCCCTCTTTGAGGAACCATCCCTCCGACATCGTCGAGGATTGTATCAAGGCACATCCAAATACTTGATCTCTCCCTTTGGGTTTCTATCAAGTACTTGACCAATCTTCCTCTCGATTATCTTGAGGTTCTATTGGCGTAGTGGACCGGCTACGGGTGTAAAGCGGTTTCAATCAAGGTGAGCTCAGTTGAATCGATCGTTCCGTAGGCGGCCCTCGGGGTTAGTTGACGGAAGATTTGGGGTTCTTCGGTTCTTACTAGTTATCCTTGTGTTTGTTTGCCTTGCCCTCGATTCCCCCCCTCGTTTCCCCCTCGTGTGTTCATCGAGTTCTTCGTGTTCTTCGTGTTCTCCGTCGATTCGTGAAGATCGGGCCAATCTAGGAGTAACCCTCCGCATCAGTTGTGATAGTACCCAATGTGTTTTTGACTGTTAGGATTGTATTGAAACTGAACCATGTAAATTTATTATTTCGATTGCACTAACGTTGCTAATGAAGATTGTGAGAAGTTTGGTGTGAAGGAAGTTTTCAAGGATCAAGAGAAGAGGATGATATGACATGATCAAGAAGAGTGAAAAGCCTAAGCTTGGGGATGCCCCGGAGGTACATCCCAGCAAATTCCAAGAAGACTCAAGCGTCTAAGCTTGAGGATGCCCAAGGCATCCCCTTCTTCATCGACAAATTATCAGGTCACCTCTAGTGAAACTATATTTTGATTCGGTCACATCTTATGTGCTTTACTTGGAGCGTCTTTTTTTTCTTTCAGTTTGTTTTTATTTTTGCAATAAGCTTGGTTGGACCCCATCATTCTTTTATTGGAGAGTGACACGCTCCGCTTTTTCATGGGAATACTTTGTAAACTTAATCTTTGTCTGGCTGCTGCATTTATTTAGCTCATGTTTTGCATGCATCTCTTATCTAAGAGTTGTTAGTTTTAGTATTGTTGTGTGATTACTCTCATGTTTGCTTGTTGTAGCATTTTAAGAGTATTTTTTGTTGAAACATATCTTGTATGGTGCTTGTTAGGAGAAGAAACTGCTGCTTAAAGTAGAATTTTTAATGGTGCAAGTAGAAGCTTGTATAGACTATGGCTAGAACTTTTTCATATCACGCTAGATGTTATTTTAGTTTTAAAGCCTTGTGGTTATTGAGTAGCATGATTAGCCTCAGATAGTTGGGAGTGTTCTGTGACGCCCCGAGATCGGGCACTATGCAGATTTCAGCATTCCCGCCAAATCCGCATAATAACCGATACCAGGTTGCCATTTATGATAACATTACAATAGTTCACGAATATTCCACAATTACAACAGAAACAGATAGATACAAGATGACTCAACGAGCCGGGGTTACAACTGATACAATACAAAGATCCCAAAAAAAACAGCGGAAGAAACAAACGTCCGTCTACGGACAAGATCCAAATTGGACTAAGAGTCCTGAAGATAACCGAAGGCGTCCAATCCCTGCCCAGGCCAAGCCGGAGGGATTCCCAAGCTAACGTCGTCAGACTTCAAACCTGTTGACTGCAATTTGGAATTTGCAGCCACGAAAGAGATTCGTGGGTCAGTACGGTTAAGTACTGGCAAGGGGGAGAAAGCCCATACTCACAAGTTACCGGCGTAGCCAGTCATCACAAGATACAAAATACTTTAGGATCAACGGAGAGGAAGGGGTTATTACAAATAAGCGACAACAGGCTGCACTAACCAACTACAGAGATTCTATTACTTCCAACTATCAGAAAGGAGATAAGATCGAGTAATAGTAACCAACTGAAAGATAACGTCAAACAAACCCATCCTGGATCTCGCCCCTTATCCGAAGAAACAATCCGAGGATAACTCACACCGTGGTATTAAAGATGAGTCAAGTTTGTTGTGTGAATAACCTATTACTAGTCAAGTTATTAATCATTGGGTGAAACATGATTGATCATTATGTTGAAGTTGTCCTGAGTACTTGTAAGCCAGTACTTTCACCAAGTAATCCATAACCGCGGAAAACACGGCTTCTCGAGAAGATTTACCCTGCAGGGGTGCACCATAGTAACCACACTCATGAATATCCCGCCAGATGGAATGCCTCCCACCAAGCAGGGGCACTCAACACAATCCAACCCTTCTTCGCATCAAGCCCAAAGAACCTTGGGCGCACGGCTAATCGAGCCCAGAAGAAAATGGACCCTCATAGCACTCTAAGAACGTGTCCCCCTATATGCCGACTACGAAAGTTCCACCCGGGTACCAAGGGCTCGCAAGATCATGCATGCAGCAAATGGAAAACCCGAACTAAATGAGGCGATTTGGACGAGATGCGAATCGGGTCAAACTGAGGGGGAGCCCATACTCCCCAAATGCGGGTAGTGCGCTCATCATGGATCAGTAGACAAGACCCTTTTCCTATTAGGGTCGACACTAGCAGGCCTCAAAACCACAAAGGGCCTCCTGCCGGTGCCTTATCATCAAATTATTATTATTACCATTAGCAATTAACAGGTTTGATTGATTAACATCGAGCCCCCAGAACATAATTAAGTAATAACAGAAAGTAACGGGTAACAGACTCGAGCAAAACAACCTAAGCAAGATAGTAGGACACAGGCTCAAGCAAAGGTTATAGGAGTGGAGGTGAGGCAATATCAGGCTTAAAGGATTCATGTGATAGGTTCGTAACAGAAACAACTACTACTAAGGCTAGCAGAAAAGAATCAACGGAAAGAATCGGTAACAAGTGATGAAAGGCAGCCATATGGCATGCAAGTGAGTATACTTGCCTGAGATCCCGCAAGGTAGCAGAACTTGTCGTTGCTCACATCATCTCTACGTCCTATCCGGGAAGAAGCAATGAACCTCGAACAAACACCGGATGCAACAATTACTACTACGGCAAAAGATCCAGCATGATCAAGATATGGATGCATGACAAGTTTAAAGGTGCATCAAGGTAAACTAATTGACAAGATAAACAATTTAAATGGACCCATATGCAATGTGAATTGCATATGGATGCAAATGGTTTAGGTTGAGGCAATGATCTACATTGGATTAACAAGTGTAAGTAGTTAAACATGATGCATGCATGATGAAAACAATAAGTAACAATATTAAATGCAATTGGAAAGATGGTTAACACTTTTAGGAAACAGTTATCAAATTTGGAAATTATTGGTACTTAATGAGGTTGAACAAGTAGTGGTTGATATCATCAAGTTAAGTTGTTCAAACCAAACAACAAAGTTGATATTTGAAAAGGTTATCAAATTTTAGTTGGATTACATGTTTCACATTTTGAAATTGGACTTTGGATTATTTAACTATGAATTAAACAATATTAAACAATTTTTAATTGAATTAAACAAGATTCAAATTGTTTAAGCCATTTTAATTATTCAAAACAGAAAACAAAAATTGTATTTGAATAGGTTATTTAAAATGGTATTGAAAACATATTTTATTTGCATTATTTGGAATAACAATGAATTAGTTATGAATTATTACAAATGGCATTTGAATTATTTGAATTTGAACTTAAATTGCATTTTGAAAATTCAAAACAGAACACAAATAAGTTATTTGGAAAGTTTATAAAATTTGGATCAGAATAGATATAAAGTTTGTGTTTATTGGACTTATAAAAATAAAGATATTGAATTTTAAAGTTTGTGGTTTATTCTGCCATTTTAAAAAGGAAATAGAATTTAACAGATTTGCTGTAAACTTTTTGTTACCGCACGGAGCTACACACTAGCCACTGCCCTGCGGGCCAGCGGGGCCAGCGTGGCGCACACGCGCCCGCGTGGCACTGGAGGGGCTGACCAACGGGCCCGGGGGTGTCAGCGCGCAAAAGATGGAAAAATAGGAGGCTTTGCCTCTGCGGGGGTTCGACCCCGAGAGCTGCCCGCTGCGCGCAAGGATCGGACCAGATGGGCTGCTCGCGTGGTTGTGATAGGATAGAGTACTGACGGAGGATATTGTGCAACTACGCCTGTTAACTGAAAATTGAAACAGAACGCTTCGCTACTGAACCTGACGAACAAGAGGCAGCGATCGGCAGAACTCCGGTGGGTGCTCGTGCGTGGTCGCCGCGATGCAGTGCTGGGCGTGGGTGTGTGCGTGGGTCTCCGGTGCGGATGCGGGCGCTCGTGAGCATGCGCGCACGCAAGGAGAGACAGGGAGGAGGAAGGGGTGGGGCGATCACCTCGTCTGTCGATGACGCTGCCTGACGGCAGGCAGCCGCGGGGCACCTCCCCGGCGACGGCGCGGTCACCGCAGCCCCTCCCAGCAAACGGCAAGGGCGCAGCGCGGTGGAGGGAGACGCCGCGGGTCCATTCCCGCCGTCAGTGGCCCCTCGAGGTGAAGGTGGTGGCCGGCGATGGTGCTGTCTGTCGCTTGGTGGTGAGGTGCTTCTTTTCGGTTCAGAACAGGGGAACGGCAGAGGAGCAGGGATCAGAGGACAGAGAGGAGAATGGCGGCGATGGGAAGGAGGCAGGCTAGGGTTTGTAGGGCAGAGGGGTGGATATAGGGGGAGTAGGCCTAGTACGGCAGCTCATCCAGCAGGGGGGGGGAGAGGATCGGATGGTTCTGGATATGATCGTACCATTGCTGACGTCGACTGGAGGAAGAAGAAAACGACAGGGAGAAGGAGGTGGGCCAGAAATAGGGTAGGATGGGCTTGAGGGAAAAAGGCTTTGAGAAAAAAAAGAGGAAAGGAATGGGCTGGTCCTTCTCCTTGGGATTTCCTTTTTTATTTTTTTTTATTATTTTTTTTTTGTAAAAAGAAATAAGAGGGAGAGAGGGAAAGGATTTGGGGGGTTTTGGGGTGGTTATTTCATTGAATAATTTTATTACTTTCAAAACAACAAGATGGAAGCAATGTTAGCATTATTCTCAAAATTGGAATTATTAGGTGGAATTTTAAAGTGGTTGGGTGAATTTTCAAATAAGGTTGCTTTTGGGAATTTTTGGAAATAAATAGATTCCATTTAATAAGTTTCAAAACCATTATGCAAACATGCTTTTAAATAGGGTTACCCCTAGTTTTAAAGTGATTTTGAGAATACAAAAGTGTGGTGAATTTTATGGATTCAAAAAGGTACTGATTTTGATAATAGATTTGAAATTGAAAATAAAGGTGATTTAATTAATTAATGGAAAATAGTTGTTTGATTAAACCCAACAAGTTAATGAATGACTTGATTTGAATTTTGGAAGTGGCCATTAGGGTTTGTTAACAACAGGGACAAATTTATTTAGCAGGCAATTTGTTTAAAACAATTTCCAAACTATTGAAAACAAATGAGTGGTTTAGTTTGCAAGTTTGAAATTGCAAAATTTTTTAGCAAGGGTGAAAGTTTAAATTGTTTTAAAATTTTCAGTTGATGCAAACATGATGCAATGCAATGTGATGCATATGATGCAACCAACAAACAGGTAACACCCCAGGTGTTACATGTTCAATGTGCCATTGAAAGATTCATGAGTTGTTCTTGTCATACTAAAGCATAAATTTATGGTATTCTCTTTCGAATGTTTTATTTGGTTGACTTGGCGCGTGCTCACACCATGTTTATGACTATGAACCAGTCACTAATAGCCTCTATGATCATTTAGTTTTTGAACTTGTGATACCGCTTATGCTTTAATTAATGATGTTTATGTCGCTATGCATGATTATGGCTCTTATGCTCTGTTGATTTGTCGCTCTCAGTCTTTTGCTAGCCTCCACCTGTACTGAGTATGTTCTCTACTCGTGCATCCAACTCCCTAAAACCAAAGTTTTTCCATTGTGTCCACCATACCTACCTACATGTGGTATTTAACTGCCACTCCAAGTAAATTGCTCATGTGTTATCTTTAAAACCTTCAAAATAACTCCTGCTTTGTGTTCCTGTTTTTGCTCATGAGGACGTAAATAGAGAATCTTTATCTCACTTGTTGATTGGATTTCACACCCTGGACTAGTGGCTGCATCCGCTTATCCAAATGATAGAAGAGCTGGCAGCGGGGTGCCCAGCCCCAAATTAATACACACAAAATCTCTTCACTATTTTTGCCCCTGATTTATCAGTCAAAGCATAATTGTGTAAACAAAAGAGAAAGAGAGACGACCTTCTACCCAGATGTGTCCTTCATATGGGAGCCTCTCTTGTGAATCCAGTTGTCCTGTGACATACTGTATTTTCTGTTTACCATTCGTTGACATTAGCATACACCTCCCAAAATATAGACACTCAGTGTCAAACTTTTAATACCTCTGTTTAATAAAATAAAAAGCTCTAGCACATGAGTGATCTCTGCTTCCCTCTGCGAAGGGCCTTTCTTTTACTTTTATGTTGAGTCTCCATCTTCTAACTTTATGCACAATTGAGAGAGCATTTTTGCCAGTCTGAGTTTTATGTGCATTTGTCCCAGAAACATTATTAATTGATTCATGATGTGTTATTGCTTGTTGTTAAATTATTTGTTCTAATCTTCCTCATGAACTTTGAAGGTGTCCTGGCATTTATGTTTGGCCCCACTCTTAAGGACTAGCGAAATATCACTTTGTCATGCTTTCTCTATACTTGAAACAAACGTATATCTTTCTTTGCATTGTTATTCATGACCTTTCATTTGAGATAATTCTCATGATGCAAAGTGATTGCTATGCTTTATTATTAAGGTTCTATTTATCATTTTTGTGTTAAAAGTTCTATGATCTTAGCTTACATATGCCTTAACATTTTTATGATCAAGTTTATGTTAGTAGCATGTCACCTCAATAATTATTGTGTTTTATCGTTTACCTACTCGAGGACGAGTAGGAACTAAGCTTGGGGATGCTTGATACGTCTCCAACGTATCTATAATTTCTGATGCTCCATGATGATATTCGGTCAATTGCAATATGTTTTCTCCCTTCTTTATGTCATTTTTACATGTTTTCCGGGACTAACCTATTAACAAGATGCCAAGTGCCAGTTCCCTATTTTCTGCTTTTTTTATTTCAGAAAAGTTGTTCTGGAAATATTCTCGGAATTGGACCCCACAAATCCCGAAGTTCCTATTTTCCCCGGAAGCATCGAGAAGACCGAAGAGGAGTCGAAGAGGGGCACCAGGGGGCCCACACCATGGGGTGGCGCCCCCCTTGGCTGCGCCGGGGGTGGTGTGGGGCCCCCAGGGCTCCACCACCTTTGCCCTTTCGCCTATTTATTCCCCCGGATGGAAAACCCTAGATACCTGAACAAAAATCCCCGAAAAGTTCCGTAGCCACCGTCATCGTCAACCCTAGATTAGGGGGGTTATGAAGCTGTCTCCCGGCACCCTGTCGGAGAGGAGATCATCACCGGAGGCCTCGTCATCACCATGCCTGCCCCCGGAGTGATGCGTGAGTAGTTCATACTTGGACTACGGGTCCATAGCAGTAGCTAGATGGTTGTGTTCTCCTCCTATGTCTCAATGTTTAGATCTCGTGAGCTGCCTAACATGATCGAGATTGTTCTTATGTAATTCTATGTGCTGTGTTTGCTGGGATCCGATGAATATTGAACTTATGCCAAGTTGATTATAATCTTTTATTTCATATGTTATTTGTGATCTTGCATGCTTTCCATTGCTAGTGGTTGCTTTGGCCAAGTAGTTGCTAGTGACTCCAAGAGGGAGTATTTATGCTCGATAGTGGGTTCATGCCTCCTTTTCACATGTGCTCGAGTGAAAGAAACGTGACGGTGGAGGATGTGTTGTTGCCACTAGGGAGAAAACAACGGTGTGAGTGCCCGCGTGCACAATCATTGCTTACATTACACACATTTCTTAATGCGATTATCTATTGCTTGCAACTTAATACCTAAGGGGGTTTGGATGATAACCTAAGGGTGGATTATTAGTCATAGATGCAGTTGGATTATGGTCTATGTATATTGTTGTAATGCCCGCACTAAATATCATAGTAGTCATCATGTCATGAATTTGCACTACGGTGCAAACTTTATTTTTCAATTGCCTAGCTATAATTTGTTCACCCAACATGCTATCTTTTATGGAGAGACACCACTAGTGAACCTATGAACCCCGGTCCATTTTCCTACAATGTTAAACAAACCACTACAATTCCCTGCTTTCTTTACTTACTGCAAGCATGCACTATTTTCCACATTGTACGTCTAATCTTTGTTTCAAGCAAGACCGGTGAGATTGACAACCTCACTGTACCGTTGGGACAAAGTATTATGGTTGTGTTGTGTGCAGGTTCCGCGTTGTTACTGACACCGGTGAGCCATCACCACAGTCAGTGGCATCAACCTTCCGAAGATCCTCTTTCTCCTACTGGATTGATAACTGAGGGAAATTCTGTCGCACCCGGACTTCTAGAGGATACTCACAACCCGCTAAACAGTAGATAATTGGCTTACGGGGCTTACCGGCACCCGCACCTCAATATGAGTAGGCCAACACGTAAACGTGTGACAACCAACCTCTACTATTCATCGTCTGCGTAAACCATCCCATAGAAATCCGACTACTTCCATTGACGTACTTCATAACATACACACATGGTACGTCAACGGCATTTGAACAAGTGATATCACAACAAATCTCTAAGACACAAAGAAATAGAAATAAGTGGCAAATAGCTCTCACTAGAGCAGAGATAGCAAATACAATCATCCAGAGGACACATGTCCCAACAAGTCATCATTACATCACAGCGGAAGCATCCAAAGTGTCTGAGTACAGACAAGATCCAAATAGGCCTAAGAGGCCGGAAACGAGAAGACGGAGCCCATCCATGATGTCTCGGATCCTGCCCGGGTCCGCTATCTAATCGTCAGCAGCCTCGTCATACTCCACGTAGTAGCCACCATGGGGATCCTCGGAAACGTAGTCTGCAGAACACGCAACCCCAAAGGGGTCAGTACAGACGAGTACTGGCAAGAAAGACGCACAAGATACCAAAGTGTACCCGGCAACACCAAGTACAGATGCTTTGGGTTCAACGGAAGATAGGTGATATAAAGATGCGGCAGCGGGCTGCTCTAACCAACTACAGAGACACGCTACAACATGCGGCTAAGAGAAAGGGATAAGATAGCGTATCGGAACCAACTACCACTATCCTCAGACAAACCCATCCTGGATCTCGCCCCTTATCCAAAGAAGCAATCCGAGGATAACCCACACAGTTGGATTAATGAAAGTTCAAGTTATTGTGACAATAAGCCTATTACTAGTCAACTTATTATTAATTAGGTGTAAGTTGTCTAATCCTTGTTAGCCAGCCCTATCACCAAGTCATCCATAACCGCGGACAACACGGCTTCTCGAGAAGATTTAACCCTGCAGGGGTGCACCAATTTGGCCGTACACGTAAGAATATCCCGCTAGACGGGGATCAAACCCACCAAGCGAGGCGCTCTACACAACCCAACTCTTCTTCGCATCAAGCCCAAAGAACCACGTGATGTGTGTGCGCGGCTAATCGAGCCCCCACGAAGAAAAGGGGGACCCTCATAGCACTGGAAGACCACGTCGCCCTAAATGTCGACTACAAAAGTTCCACCCTGGCGCCGAGGGTTCGTACCTGCATATGCGTGCATCAAATGGAAAACCCGAACTAAGTGTGGCGATTTGGACGAGATGCGAATCGAATCAGAGTTACGGGGGGCGCCCATACACGCTTCCCACATGCGGTTAGCGCGCTCAACATGGATCCAGAGGACAAGAACTTTTCCTGAGTTCGACACTAGCAGGCCTCAAAACCATACCCGGCCTCCTGCCGGTGCCTTATCATCAAATTAGCATTACCTCATACATTAACAGGTTGTTGTTTAAACATCGAGCCCCCAGAACATAATAAATATGGTAACAGAAATAACGGACACCAGACTCGAGCATAAACAACCCTAAGTATGCTAGTAAGACACAGGCAACAAGCAACAGGGTTATAGGTGTGGAGGATAGGCTATATCAGGGTTACAGGATAACATGTGATAAGATCGGAACACAAGCAACGAATCTTAAGGCTAGCAGATTAGACAACGGAAAGTATCGGTATCCAGTGTGGAAAGGACACAATGGTTCAGGTGAGTGAATACTTGCCTGCAAACTCAGTAGCCTGGTACTGGGCTAACTCCTCTGAAGTAGTGTCGTAAACCTCGTCTGTCTCAACGTCGTCGTCTATTCGAGAAGAAGCAAACAAACAACGCAGAGAGAAAAACAATCAATAACATGGCATAATGCACAAACATGGGATGATGCATGACAAGTTAATTGATGCAACAAAGATAAACTAGTTGACATGGTAACATAATTAAAGGGGCCCATATGCAATTTTGGGTTGCATATAGAAAGGCCCAAGAATTTAAGTTGAATTAAGTGATCTACCGACAACCATCATGTGAAAGTTGATTAGTATGATGCATGGATGAACAAAACAATAAGAAAACAACATTATCTTCAATTTGATATGTTGTTTACCAAGTTTGGAATTTTATTTATTAAGTTATGAAATTTGGCTTCTTAAATGAGTTACACAAGCATTTGTTGTTTTCACCAATTTTAAATTTTCAAAATAGACAACCAAATTCATATTTGGAAAGAAAACAAAATTTTAGATGGAAAACATATTTCATTTGTTGAAAAAGGAATTAAAATGAATTAGTTATTAATTGGACAATTTTAAATGCATTAATTAAGAAACAGTTGTTTTCAGCAATTTAATTTACTTAAAACAGAACACAAAGTTGATATTTTCAAAGTACATGAAAAATTGAATGGAAAACATATTTTATATGTGCCATTTGAATTAAATTTGAATTAGTTATGAATTTGACCAAATTTGAGAGAGTTGTGTGAATTTGAAATTTTGAAACCATTTGAAAGGTTCAAAACAGTATACAAATGGTTTTAACATGTAGATAATTAAATTTGGTATGGAAAACATATTTTATTTGTTGAATTTGGAATTTTTATGCCCAAGTTATGAATTTTGGAAAATTAAATGAATTAAACAAGGAATAAATGTTTTCAGCATTTTCAATTATTCAAAAACAGAAATAAAGTTGATAATGTGGTAGAGCATTTAAAATGGAGTGGTTTTCATGTTGAAAGTTTTGCAATTTGAGTTTCCAAACAAAAGTTATTAAATTACCAAGTTTTAAGCATTTTTATGGTTTATAGAAATAACCAAGGACCTAGAAAAGAACTACAGGGACTTGGAAAAAAATTAACAGGGACCTATCTGTGAACCACCAGGACCTATGTGCGAAATGGGTGTTTTTCTGGATCTGGAAAATAAAATAGAAAAAGTGTGTTATTAACGCGCGGGGGAGGGAGTCGAACCCATGACCTCCAGCGCGCCCGCACGGGGATGCTACCAGTGGGTTGCTGCTCCGGTTGTTGATGGATACAGAGGCGTGGGGTTTTGAGGTAACAGGTGCGGGTGGAGGACTGACGAAACTGAACCAAAGGTTCAGTTACCTGAACGCGATCGACGATCGATCGACGGCGGCTGCTGCCGCGCGGGAGTGGGCGCACCGCGCTGGCGCTCGCCCGCGGGACAGAGGGGAGGAGAGTGGGGAGAGGGGGAGATGGGCGTGCTCACCGCGGCTCGGGTGTCGAGGAAGCAGCGATAGGGAGGATGGCAGTCGGTGGCGTGCGGACGGCGGCGACGGCGAGGAGCTCGACGGTGCGCGCGGTGGAGGCGCCCTCCGGCCTCGCTCCCTTCGGCAAAAGGGGAGAGGGAACCCTCCCGGTTCCGTTCCCGGGGTCAACAGGCGGCGAGGTGGCCTAGGGCGACGGTGAGGGGAGCTTCAAGTTCCGATAATGGAGGCCATGGGGGAGTTACAGAAAGTACAGGAAAACTTCAGAAGGAAAAGGAGAAGGGAGGAAGAAAGAAACGGCGGCGGCTTGAGGAGGAAGAGGGAGAGGAGAGCTATGGTTTGGAGGGGAGAGGGGGTAGAAATAGAGGAGGTGGAGGGAGCAGGAAAGCTGCAGGTGGGGGAGGTCGCTCCTCCTCTGTCTCCGTACAGAGGAGGAAGACGACAGAGGGGAGGCGCCTGGGCTCGTGGGGGGTGTGGTGGGCTCAGCCCAAGTGGGCTGGCCTGCCCTCCCCCTCTTTTTTTTCTATATTTTTTTTTGCTGAAAGGAAAAGAAAGGAAAAGGAGAGAAATAGAAGGGGGTTTTGGGGATGAAAAAATTTGGTGATAATTTTTATTAGTTATTTATTACAAAAGCCCAGTTGTGCAAACTTTTGTTTTTAAAAAATTTAAATTTTGTTGCTGTTTGTAATTTAAATGCATTTGATTGAAATTGGTATTAATTGAGTTATTGACAAAAAGAAGCAAGTTACTAGTTTGGACTTTCAAGTTTTTGGAACCAAATAAATGGTTTAATTTGAAAGTTTCGTTTGAATAAGTGTAACAGAACAAGTATGAAACAAGGGTTTGAATTTTGGTTTGAAAATTCAAATGGAAAACAATTGAAAACAAATGCAATGCTTATGATGACATGATGCAAAACATAAATTAACAAGGAGCAAGCATTGTAATGGTGTTTTTCATACTTGGGATGTTACAAAACGCCCCCCTTGAAGGAATCGCGCCCCGAGATTCCTACTGAGAAGAGAAAAGGTCCGGATACTTCTTGCGAAGATCCTCTTCGGTCTCCCATGTTGCCTCTTTATCGGAATGATGAGACCACTGCACTTTTAAGAACTTGGTGCTCTTGTTGCGAGTTTTGCGCTCGGTCTCATCGAGAATGCGAACAGGATGCTCTTCATAAGAGAGGTCTTCTTGCAGATCAATGGAATCATGGTCAACTGCACGACCCGGATCTTTGAAGCATTTCTTGAGCTGTGACACGTGAAACACATCGTGCACCTTGGATAGCTTTTCTGGAAGTTCAAGACGATAGGCATTTTCTGCACGCCTTGAGAGAATGTTGAAAGGACCAATATATCTTGGTGCAAGCTTTCCTTTGACACCAAAACGATGAGTGCCTCTGAGGGGAGTTACACGGAGATATGCTTTGTCTCCAGCTGCATAGACCATGTCCCTGTGTTTGCTGTCATAGTAGCTTTTCTGATGAGACTGAGCAATCTTCAGATTGTCATGAATGATGCGAACTTTCTCTTCGGCTTCCTTAACAATGTCAGGGCCTAAGAGTGAACGTTCACCAGCTCCAGACCAATTGATTGGACTCCTGCATCTGCGGCCATAGAGAGCCTCAAATGGTGACATGCCTAGACTTGCCTGGAAGCTGTTGTTGTAGGAGAATTCAGCATATGGAAGACATTCCTCCCATTTCATGCCAAAGGAGAGACCACATGCTCTGAGCATATCCTCGAGAATCTGATTGACTCTTTCGACTTGCCCTTGAGACTAAGGGTGATAGGCTGTGCTGAACAGAAGTTTGGTGCCCAAGGCTTCTTGAAAGCTTTTCCAGAAATGAGAAGTGAACATGCTTCCACGGTCTGAGCTTATCTCCAATGGAACACCATGAAGAGGAACAATCTTTGCTGTGTAGAGCTCTGCTAACTGACTAGCTGAGATTGTCTCTTTGACAGGAAAGAAGTGAGCTACTTTAGTGAGTCGATCAATGACAACGAAGATTGCATCGTTGCCCCTCTTGGACTTTGGGAAACCAGTGACGAAGTCCATTTCAATCATGTCCCACTTCCACTCAGGGATTTTCAGAGGTTGGAGAAGACCGGCTGTTTTCTGATGAACTGCCTTAACACGTTGACAAATGTCGCATTCAGAAACGTATTTAGCAATTTCACGTTTCATGCTAGGCCACCAATACAGTGTCTTGAGATCCTGGTACATCTTTGTACTTCCAGGGTGTATAGAGAGAGGAGTTTCATGAGCCTCCTTGAGAATGACATCTTTGAGACTTTGAATTTGAGGAACTGCAATGCGTCCTTCGAAGAACACAGTTCCCTTGTCATCAATTGAGAAGGACTCAAATTTCTCATTGCCTCCTTTGATGTGTTCTACAATCTTCTTGATTTCAGCATCACGAAGTTGTTCAGAACGAATCTTGTCCTCGAGAGTTGGAATGGTTGTCAAGTTTGCAAGATAGCCTTGAGGAACAAGACCAAGATTGAGCTTCTGGAATTCTTCATGAAGAGGAGGTTGGCTTTCCATTATCATGAGATTATTGCAATACGACTTGCGACTGAGAGCATCGGCCATAACATTAGCCTTGCCTGGAGTGTAAGAAATGGTAAGATCAAAGGCTTTAATCTTTTCAATCCAGCTCCTTTGTCTGAGGTTTAGATCTGGCTGAGTGAAGATGTATTTCAGACTCTTATGATCGGAAAAGATTTCAGTGCGATTACCCAACAAGTATTGTCTCCATTTCTTGAGGGCAAACACAACTGCTGCAAGTTCAAGGTCATGAGTGGGATAATTGAGCTCATGTGTGTTCAACTGACGTGAAGCATAAGCCACAACTTGATGTTCTTGCATAAGAATTGCACCTAGACCTTGGAGAGAAGCATCACAGAATATTTGGAAAGGTTTGGAAGGATCTGGGCCAACCAGAACTGGTGTAGAGGTGAGTTTAGTCTTCAGGAGATTGAAACTTTCATCACATTGTGGAGACCAGACGAACTTCTTGTCCTTCTTTGTGAGGTCAGTGAGAGGTTTGGCAATCTTGGAGAAGTTTTGGACGAAGCGACGACAATAGCTAGCCAAGCCAAGAAAAGTTCTTACTTGCTTCACCGTCTTTGGAGGTTTCCAATCAACAATTGCTTTAACCTTTTCTGGATCAATGGCTATGCCCTTGGCAGAGATAACATGACCAAGGTAAGCAACTTCTGAAATCCAGAACTCACATTTGGATAACTTGGCATAAAGACGATGCTCGCGAAGCTTCATGAGAGTGAGACGAAGGTGTTCTTCATGCTCTTCCTCGGATTTTGAGTAGACAAGAATGTCATCAAGATATACCACAACGAACTTGTCGAGGTATTCATAGAAGACAAAATTCATGAGTCGAGAGAAGGTCGCCGGTGCATTGGTGAGACCAAAGGACATGACGGTGAATTCATATAGACCGTAGGGAGTGGTGAAGGTTGTCTTTGGAATATCCTCTTTTCTGATCTTTATTTGATGGTAACCTATTCTCAAGTCCAACTTAGAGAATATTGATGCTCCAGCAAGTTGATCGAAAAGATCATCGATACGAGGAATTGGATACTTGTTTTTGATGGTTTTCTCGTTAAGAGGACGATAGTCAACAACGAGTCTCTTTGTGTGATCCTTCTTCGCAACGAACAGAGTTGGGCAACCCCAAGCCGAGGAACTAGGTTGAATGTAACCTTTTTCCATGTACATATCAATTTGTTCCTTCAACAACTTCAGCTCGGGAGTTCCTATCTTGTAGGGATGCTTAGAGATTGGAGCAGTACCTGGTTCAAGTTCGATCACGAACTCAACAGCTCTGTCCGGAGGCATTCCTGGCAACTCTTCTGGAAAGACGTCAGGGAATTCGCAAACCACCGGAACATTTTCAAGTGAAGGTAGAGGTTTTGCATCGAGGGTGCATAGCTGAATGGAACTTGATTCATGTGGAGAATAGATTATCTGGCCAGAAGGGTGGGACAGAGTTATTGACTTTTGAGCACAGTCAATCCTTGCTTTATTGGCCTTCAGTCAATCCATACCAAGAATGACATCAATGTCAGAATTGCCAAGCAGTATGAGGGAAGCAAGGAATATGTGGCCTCCAATTAGAATTTGATTTTTGTGACTGATCTTGGACGTTTGCATAGTTGCTCCAGGGGAGTTGACCACTAGCGGGGAACCCAAACCAACAAAAGGGAGTTTAATTGCTGTCGCAAAGATCTTTGACACGAAAGAATGTGATGCTCCGGTATCAAACAACACTTTAGCTGGATTAGAGTTTACGGGAAATGTACCAAGAACGACGTCAGGAGCTTCCTCAGCTATGTCGATCTTGACATGATTCACCCTTGCGGTCCTCCCGACAGGCCTGTTGTTGGAGTTGAAGGCCTTAGGCGGGGGAGCGCGCACCATTGCCTGGTTTGTGTTAGGACGAGGTGGTGGTGGAGGTAGCTGCCTCTGCGTGCACTTGTCGGCGTAGTGTCCCGTCTGCTTGCACTTGTAGCATGTGACGACACGAGGAGGCCCTGGCCTTGGCTGCCCCATCAAAGCCCTTTGATCATGCATCTGAGCAGGGTTGGGTGGGCGGGGAGCGAAGCCTGGAGAAGTTTGGGCGTATGGAGCCCGAGTGACAGCACCATTTGGTACCCAGATGCGGCGCTTCTGCGGAGGGGTGGTCATGTTGGAGGAGGAACCACCCTCACGCGAGTGCTTGCGAGACTCCTCGAACGCCTTGCGCCCATTTTCTTCATTGAGCGCGGTGTTAACGAGATCCTCGAAGCTGTTGGCCTTGACATTGGTTAGGGCATACTTGAGTTCCGGGTTAAAATCTCTACGGAACCTTGCCATCTTTTTAGCTTCAGTGGACACCTCATCTCCAGCGTATCGAGCGAGGCGATTGAACTCACTCTGATACGCGATGACGTCCAACTTGCCCTGCTTGAGAGAGCAAAACTCTTCACGCATCCTTTCCATGAGACCATCTGGAATGTGGTGCTTCAGGAAGGCTTCCTTGAAACAATCCCACGTGACTGGCATCCCAGTTCTCATGGCCTGGAAGTTTTCCCACCAAGTAGCTTCCTGACCCTTCAGCAGATAGGAGGCATACTTGACCTTGTCTTCTTCAGCTACGTGTGCAATCTCCAGAGCCTTGGCTATCTCACGGATCCAGTCATCAGCGTCCAGAGGCTCGCGTGTGGCCACGAAAGCTCTTGGGCCCAGACTGAGAAACTCCTTGATGCTGACCCGTGGAGCTGTCTGGTTGATGTGCTGATTAGCCTGAAACTGGGCCATCTGCGTCATGACTTGGGTCATCTGAGTCAACAGCTCCGCGATTGGCGGTGGCTCAGGCGTGTTGTTCCTTGTTGGCGGCATCCTGAATGGAAATGCATTTTAGCACAACAATAGAAAAAGGATAGACTTGGCAACCGAAAGAGAGATTATTCCGACGCATGAATAGACAACCACAAGGTTCACCATCACATGTTCAAATACATCAGAATATCCAATACACCATAAATGGTTCGAATGCCAAAGGATAACTAAACATAGCTAAGAATGGATACATCGGTACTCCCATGCTCATCACGCAGGACGGCGGCTAGGAGTACGGCGAGAGGTACGGTGAGGAGCACGCCCACGAAAGTAGGTGGAACGACGATCCACGTAGATCTGACGTGGTCTGAGACCGACTCTAGGCGTGGTAAAGTACATAGCGTCGACTCCCTGTGCAACAAACCGTGGAATCCCAGTGTAACCAGCACCAAGGTTAAGGAGTGGACCTCTGATCGGCTCGTAACCTCCAACATCTGGCAGACGACGCCCAACTGGCTGATCGAAACGTGCGAAGCGCTCGTCTCCAACAAAGTCTGTGGTGTACGTCGCCAGACGAGTCAAAGCAAGGTAAAGCTGCTCTCTGACTGAAGCCAACTCCTGAGATAGTGTGCGGGCAACTGCGTCACTGTGCCTCACAAACTGAGCGGTGGTGTGCAGCCTGGAGTTATCATGCTCATAAACATCCAAGTTGTCGTAGATAGTGAAGTGAGCTCCCTCCGAAATGATGTAACCACGGGGGATGTGGCGATAGATAGAATCGTCAAATCCCCAGTAGTCAGCACGAAGGACGGTGAGGCTCACATAAGCTGCCTGCTGCACAACCATATCCACTGTGGAACCTACTGCCTCGTAGTGGTGGACTACGCTCATTCCCTCATCTGACAGAATGTAGACGATAGCCTGGTAGTAGGTCTGGTCAAACTCTCGCTACTGCTCGTAGACCTGGTACTCTGGTGCCCAACGGAACCCCAGAAAAGTGACCATGTCTCTCAGCATCTCCGGATAACCGGCAGTGCTCTCGCAACGAGTCATACGAACCACCTGCGGGTAGAACCTGAGATCCATCTGCAGATGATTGGGGAAGCTTTGATTACACGCCGGTAGAAGAACTGAAGTGACAAGCAACAACAAGGTTTCAACGGACGAAAAGGATGTTGAGAAGAACAGGATATCGAAGCAACATTGGGGAAACACGAGACCAAACACTCCTGAGGTACTACGGAAAAACCCATCCGGGCTTCTAAAGGATCAATATCTACTGCTTAAGGAATAGAAGATCTGCTTCCGGGGCTTATGTGCCTCCGTTCTCAATCGTGAGTAGGAAACATGATAAATCATGTCACAACCACCTCGATTCCTATGGTCTAGTAGATATAACTATCCTAGAGAAACCAGGATACATGAAATCCTAACTTGAAAGTCTAGATGAGAAGAGAAAACAATGTTGCACTTCCTTACCAGAAAAAGGGAGGGTGGGTGGGGAAAGAAATAAAAGAACAGAATTCCTACTCTCACGTTTCATTTTTCCTATATAGCTACAAAATAGTTTCTAGACTCAACTGCGACCAGTAAAAGGGATCCTACAGGCAGACAGGCTCTGATACCATTTGTCGCACCCGGACTTCTAGAGGATACTCACAGCCCGCTAAACAGTAGATAATTGGCTTACGGGGCTTACCGGCACCCGCATCTCAATATGAGTAGGCCAACACGTAAACATGTGACAACCAACCTCTACTATTCATCGTCTGCGTAAACCATCCCATAGAAATCCGACTACTTCCATTGACGTACTTCATAACATACACACATGGTACGTCAACGGCATTTGAACAAGTGATATCACAACAAATCTCTAAGACACAAAGAAATAGAAATAAGTGGCAAATAGCTCTCACTAGAGCAGAGATAGCAAATACAATCATCCATAGGACACATGTCCCAACAAGTCATCATTACATCACAGCGGAAGCATCCAGAGTGTCTGAGTACAGACAAGATCCAAATAGGCCTAAGAGGCCGGAAACGAAAAGACGGAGCCCATCCACGATGTCTCGGATCCTGCCCGGGTCCGCTATCTACTCGTCAGTAGCCTCGTCATACTCCACGTAGTAGCCACCATGGGGATCCTCGGAAACGTAGTCTGCAGAACACGCAGCCCCAAAGGGGTCAGTACAGACGAGTACTGGCAAGCAAGACGCACAAGATACCAAAGTGTACCCGGCAATACCAAGTACAGATGCTTTGGGTTCAACGGAAGATAGGTGATATAAAGATACGGCAGCGGGCTGCTCTAACCAACTACAGAGACACGCTACAACATCCGGCTAAGAGAAAGGGATAAGATAGCGTATCGGAACCAACTACCACTATCCTCAGACAAACCCATCCTGGATCTCGCCCCTTATCCAAAGAAGCAATCCGAGGATAACCCACACAGTTGGATTAATGAAAGTTCAAGTTATTGTGACAATAAGCCTATTACTAGTCAACTTATTATTAATTAGGTGTAAGTTGTCTAATCCTTGTTAGCCAGCCCTATCACCAAGTCATCCATAACCGCGGACAACACGGCTTCTCGAGAAGATTTAACCCTGCAGGGGTGCACCAATTTGGCCGTACACGTAAGAATATCCTGCCAGACGGGGATCAAACCCACCAAGCGAGGCACTCTACACAACCCAACTCTTCTTCGCATCAAGCCCAAAGAACCACGTGTTGTGCGTGCGTGGCTAATCGAGCCCCCGCGAAGAAAAGGGGGACCCTCATAGCATTGGAAGACCACGCCGCCCTAAATGCTGACTACAAAAGTTCCACCCTGGCGCCGAGGGTTCGTACCTGCATATGCGTGCATCAAATGGAAAACCCGAACTAAGTGTGGCGATTTGGACGAGATGCGAATCGAATCAGAGTTGCGGGGGGCGCCCATACACGCTTTCCACATGCGGTTAGCACGCTCAACATGGATCCAGAGGACAAAAACTTTTCCTGAGTTCGACACTAGCAGGCCTCAAAACCATACTCGGCCTCCTGCCGGTGCCTTATCATCAAATTAGCATTACCTCATACATTAACAGGTTGTTGTTTAAACATCGAGCCCCCAGAACATAATAAATATGGTAACAGAAATAACGGACACCAGACTCGAGCATAAACAACCCTAAGCATGCTAGTAAGACACAGGCAACAAGCAACAGGGTTATAGGTGTGGAGGATAGGCTATATCATGGTTACAGGATAACATGTGATAGGATCGGAACACAAGCAACGAATCTTAAGGCTAGCAGATTAGACAACGGAAAGTATCGGTATCCAGTGTGGAAAGGACACAATGGTTCAGGTGAGTGAATACTTGCCTGCAAACTCAGTAGCCTGGTACTGGGCTAACTCCTCTGAAGTAGTGTCGTAAACCTCGTCTGTCTCAACGTCGTCGTCTATTCGAGAAGAAGCAAACAAACAACACAGAGAGACAAACAATCAATAACATGGCATAATGCACAAACATGGGATGATGCATGACAAGTTAATTGATGCAACAAAGATAAACTAGTTGACATGGTAACATAATTAAAGGGGCCCATATGCAATTTTGGGTTGCATATAGAAAGGCCCAAGAATTTAAGTTGAATTAAGTGATCTACCGACAACCATCATGTGAAAGTTGATTAGTATGATGCATGGATGAAGAAAACAATAAGAAAACAACATTAGCTTCAATTTAATATGTTGTTTACCAAGTTTGGAATTTTATTTATTAAGTTATGAAATTTGGCTTCTTAAATGAGTTACACAAGCATTTGTTGTTTTCACCAATTTTAAATTTTCAAAATAGACAACCAAATTCATATTTGGAAAGAACACAAAATTTTAGATGGAAAACATATTTCATTTGTTGAAAAAGGAATTAAAATGAATTAGTTATTAATTGGACAATTTTAAATGCATTAATTAAGAAAAAGTTGTTTTCAGCAATTTAATTTACTGAAAACAGAACACAAAGTTGATATTTGCAAAGTACATGAAAAATTGAATGGAAAACATATTTTATATGTGCCATTTGAATTAGTTATGAATTTGACCAAATTTGAGAGAGTTGTGTGAATTTGAAATTTTGAAACCATTTGAATGGTTCAAAACAGTATACAAATGGTTTTAACATGTAGAGAATTTAATTTGGTATGGAAAGTATATTTTATTTGTTGAATTTGGAATTTTTATGCCCAAGTTATGAATTTTGCAAAATTAAATGAATTAAACAAGGAATAAATGTTTTCAGCATTTTCAATTATTCAAAAACAGAAATAAAGTTGATAATGTGGTAGAGCATTTAAAATGGAGTGGTTTTCATGTTGAAAGTTTTGCAATTTGAGTTTCCAAACAAAATTTATTAAATTACCAAGTTTTAAGCATTTTTATGGTTTATAGAAATAACCAGGGACCTAGAAAATAACTACAGGGACTTGGAAAAAAATTAATAGGGACCTATCTGTGAACCACCAGGGCCTATGTGCGAAATGGGTGTTGTTCTGGATCTGGAAAATAAAATAGAAAAAGTGTGTTATTAACGCGCGGGGGAGGGAGTCGAACCCATGACCTCCAGCGCGCGCGCACGGGGATGCTACCAGTGGGCTGCTGCTCGGGTTGTTGATGGATACAGAGGCGTGGGGTTTTGAGGTAACAGGTGCGGGTGGAGGACTGACGAAACTGAACCAAAGGTTCAGTTACCTGAACGCGATCGACGATCGATCGACGGCGGCTGCTGCCGCGCGGGAGTGGGCGCACCGCGCTGGCGCTCGCCCGCGGGACAGAGGGGAGGAGAGTGGGGAGAGGGGGAGATGGGCGTGCTCACCGCGGCTCGGGTGTCGAGGAAGCAGCGATAGGGAGGATGGCGGTCGGTGGCGTGCAGACGGCAGCGACGGCGAGGAGCTCGACGGTGCGCGCGGTGGAGGCGCCCTCCGGCCTCGCTCCCCTCGGCAAAAGGGGAGAGGGAACCCTCCCGGTTCCGTTCCCGGGGTCAACAGGCGGTGAGGTGGCCTAGGGCGACGGCGAGGGGAGCTTCAAGTTCCGGTAATGGAGGCCGTGGGGGAGTTACAGAAAGTACAGGAAAACTTCAGAAGGAAAAGGAGAAGGGAGGAAGAAAGAAACGGCGGCGGCTTGAGGAGGAAGAGGGAGAGGAGAGCTAGGGTTTGGAGGGGAGAGGGGGTAGAAATAGAGGAGGTGGAGGGAGCAGGAAAGCTGCAGGTGGGGGAGGTCGCTCCTCCTCTGTCTCCGTACAGAGGAGGAAGACGACAGAGGGGAGGCGCCTGGGCTCGTGGGGGTGTGGTGGGCTTAGCCCAAGTGGGCTGGCCTGCCCTCCCCCTCTTCTTTTTTTGTTTTTGTTTCTATATTTTTTTTTGTTGAAAGGAAAAGAAAGGAAAAGGAGAGAAATAGAAGGGGTTTTGGGGGATGAAAAATTTTGGTGATAATTTTTATTAGTTATTTATTACAAAAGCCCAGTTGTGCAAACTTTTGTTTTTCAAAAATTTAAATTTTGTTGTTGTTTGTAATTTAAATGCATTTGATTGAAATTGGTATTAATTAAGTTATTGACAAAAAGAAGCAAGTTACTGGTGTGGACTTTCAAGTTTTTTGAACCAAATAAATGGTTTGATTTGAAAGTTTCATTTGAATAAGTATAACAGAACAAGTATGAAACAAGGGTTTGAATTTTGGTTTGAAAATTCAAATGGAAAACAATTGAAAACAAATGCAGTGCTTATGATGACATGATGCAAAACATAAATTAACAAGGAGCAAGCATTGTAATGGTGTTTTTCATACTTGGGATGTTACAAATTCTTACCGCTCTACTCATCAAACCCTCCTCTTGGGGTTCCCAACACACAGAAATTTCTGCAAGGAATTTCTGTCGCCATTGTCAGCATCAGGCCCTCACCATAGCCAGGTGCGGGTCCCCCTTGGCCACGCCTGGGGGTGGTGAGGCCACACTAGTGGCCCACCGACGTCGCCCTTTCACCTATTTATTCCCCTCCGAAGGAAAACCCTAGGCACCTGATAAAAAATCCCCGAAAAGTTCTGCAGACGTCGTCGTCGTCAACCCTAGATCAGGGGGGTTCTGAAGCTGTCTCCCGGCACCCTACCGGAGAGGAGATCATCACCGGAGGCCTCTTCATCACCATGCCTTCCTCCGGAGTGATGCGCAAGTAGTTCATGCTCGGACTACGGGTCCATAGCAGTAGCTAGATGGTTGTCTTCTCCTCCTATGACTCAATGTTTAGATCTCGTGAGCTGCCTAACATGATCGAGATTGTTCTTATGTAATTCTATGTGCTGTGTTTGCTGGGATCCGATGAATATTGAACTTATGCCAAGTTGATTATAGTATTTTATTGCATATGTTATTTGTGATCTTGCATGCTTTCCGTTGCTAGTGGTTGCTTTGGCCAAGTAGTTGCTAGTGAGTCCAAGAGGGAGTATTTATGCTCGATAGTGGGTTCATGCATCCTTTTCACATGTGCTCGACAGAAACGTGACGGGGGAGGATGTGTTGTTTCCACTAGGGAGAAAACAACGGTGTGAGTGCACGTGTGCACAATCATTGCTTACATTACACACATTGCTTAATGTGATTATCTGTTGCTTGCAACATAATACCTAAGGGGGTTCGGATGATAACATGAGGGTGGATTATTAGTCATAGATGCAGTTGGATTACGGTCTATGTATATTGTTGTAATTCCCACACTAATTATCATAGTAGTCATCATGTCATGAATGTGCACTACCGTGCAACCTTTATTTGTCAATTGCCCGGCTGTAATTTGTTCACCCAACATGCTATATTTTATGGAGACACCACTAGTGAACCTACGAACCCCGGTCCATTTTCCTACACTGTTAAACAAACCACTACAATTCCCTACTTTCTTTACTTACTGCAAGCATGGACCATTTTCCACACTATACGTCTAATCTTTGTTTTCAGCAAGACCGGTGAGATTGACAACCTCACTGTACCGTTGGGACAAAGTATTTTTGTTGTGTTGTGTGCAGGTTCCGCGTTGTTGCTGACATCGGTGAGGCTCCATCACCACCGTCAGTGGCATCAACCTTCCGAAGATCCTCTTCCTCGTATTTATGATGATTACAATGATAGCTATTTTTCCCACTACTTCATTGCAAAAAAAAGGAATTTTCTCCCACTACTATTAATGATAATGACTATGCTGATATGGAGAGTAATGATTCTTTTATACATGTGGATCATGATAATGATGCTTTATGTCATAGTTATATTTTTATTTTATTCATGATGCTACCGGAAATAATAGGAAATAGGAAAACATGGTTATATATATCTCAATATTAGCATTAAGTTTCTCCTCTTTATGTTGAAGTTCTAGAAGTTGCATTTGTTTTCTATTCCTATTCTAGTCACTTTGTGCTTCATTGATTTGTTTTCTTACAAGATTCATATGGATAGGAAGTTGATGACCCACAAGTATATGAGGTGTATCGTAGTACTTTCGATAAATAAGAGTGTCGACCCCAACGAGGAGCAGAAGGTGTTGAAAAGCAGGCTGGATAGTGGATTCACTGTAAACACTAGCAAACGGGTTTTTGGAGTTTTTTGATATAGCAGATAAATAAAGTGCGAGTAAATAATATTACATCGAGTGTCCCAATCCTTTTGAGAGCAAAGGACAAGCCGTTTGTATTACTTATGACTACCAAACGTTCTCGAGGACACATGGGAACTTCGTGAAGTGCTTTTGCTTCGTTACGGTTGATTAATATCCATTGGTTCATGAAGTGTTGTGTGGGTGAACCTATGCTAATGCACCGCCCAACTAGGCCTAATACATACTTATGATTATACCCCTCGTAAGCATCCGCAAATACAAGAAAGTAATTAAGATAAATCTAACCATAGACTTAAAACTCCGGGATTCTATGCTCCCTCGTGCATTGGTTTCCTAACAGGGGTTTAGGTTTCTGTCACTCCGGAAACCCCACAATTAGTAGCCAAATACACAATGCATCCTCCTAGGACCATAAAGGTGAAGTATCATGTAGTCGACGTTCACATGACACCACTAGAAGAATAACACCACAACTTAAATACCGACCCACGAGATATTACTTCAACATAACTTCACTACTAACATTATGACTTCTCCCATGTCCTCAAGAACTAAACGAACTACTCAGAAGACATCATATGGATCATAATCAGAGGTGATATAATGGATAATAAAAATCTGGTCATAAAGTGCTAGCATCGATAAATCTCACAAGCATCAACTACTAACAAGTAATCCACACCGGGAGAGAGATCTAATGTAAAACAACGATAGAGGCATCTAATTGTTACAGCGGGATGAAGGTGGATGATGAGGGTGATGGTTCTGGTGGAGATGATGATGACAATGACGATCTTGATGATGCCTAGAGCGATGACGGTGACGATGGCGATGATTTCCCCTCTCGGGAGAGGAATTTTCCCGGCAGATTTCTCCCTCCCAGAGAGCTTTTCTCTCTCTAGTGTTTTCCGCCCCGAGGAGGCGGCAAAATAATTATTCGATCATAGTATGGGGCTTAGGGTTCCCTGGGGGTCAAGTATGCGAAAGGGGTCGACTAGAGGTGGGCCAGGGTGGCCACACCACCTGGCGGCGCGACCATGGGGGGGCGCGCCACCTGGTGGTGTGGGCCCCTGGTGGCCCCCTCCGGCTCTCCTCGTGGATGGCTCCCTCATCTGGACTTCTAAGACATCTCCGGTGTCCCCCCTCTTCTTCTGATCTTCTGAAATAGGGTATCCTGACGATGTTTTTTTCCATCAGATTTCTGGTCCTGGTGTTTATTCTCCAAAAATTATGAAACATGCAAAATAAGATAAAATAACATAAGTGATGCATCATAACTTGAAATATATCGATGAATAACAGAAAATAACAATATATAACAGTGATGCAAAATGACTTATCAACTCCCCCAAGCTTAGACCTCGCTTGTCCCCAAGAGAAACTGAACTCAGTAAACATGACCACAGGTTTATGGAGTGAGGTGTCGATAAATAAAATACGGACAAAAGGCATCACATCTAACAAAGAACATGTCATTTTAGACAGCAACTTCCTCTCATATAATCAAACTTGAAACAAGTAGAGGAACAATAAAGGTGAAAAAAGTAAATCAACATTGGTAAAGGCAAACTTCGTTCTTGGCAAGGGAACAATTAACATTATACTTATCTTTCGATCAGAGTCTTTATACTAGAGCTTATATTGCAGAGTTTATCATGCTCGATTATAACGGTCTCTTTGCAGATATTGGTAACTTTCAAAGTGGTATTCAAACAGATAAAAGCATTTGTAGAAACAAGGAAGAATAAAGAACATGATTGAGTAAATCAACATGTAGCTGGATGAATCACAACAACTCAAACGCTTGCTTAAGACAAAAAGAAGTAGGTTTACTGACTCAACATAAATCTAAAAGATAGGCCCTTCGCGGAGGGAAGCATTGATCACTCATGTGCTAGAGCTTTTATTTTGTAAAACAGAGGTATAAAAGTTTGACACTCCTCCCAACCTTTCTTACACAAATCATGGCTAACCAAATCCTCGGGTGTCTTCAAACAATCATAAATCGTGGAAGAGTGTCCAAATTTTGAGAGGTCTATGTTTATGTCAACGAATGGAAAACAAAAAATATAGTACGTCACAAGCCAACTTGACTTCACAAGAGAGGCTCCCATAGAAGTACGCAACTGGTATAGAAGGTCATCCCTCTTTATCTTTTGTTTACACAATTATGCTTTGAATGGTAAATCAGGGGCAAAAATAGTGAAGAGAATTTGTATTATTATTTGGGGCTGGGAACCCTGCTGCCAGCTCTTCTAACATTTGGATAAGGGGATGAAGCCACTAGTCCAGGGTGTGAAATCCAATCAACAAGTGAGATAAAGATTCTCTATTTGTGTCCTCATGAGCTAAAACATGAGCACAAAACAAGTGTAATTTTGAAGGTTTAAAGGTAGCACACAAGCAATTTACTTGGAGTGGCGGTGAAATACCACATATAGGTAGGTATGGTGGACACAAATGGCAAGGTTTTGGTCTCAAGGTTTGGATGCACGAGAAGCATTCCCTCTCAGTACATGTTTTTGGCTATCAACGTTGGGTAGCAAGTATAAGAATAAAAGTAAAACAAACAAAAACATGTATGATAAAGCCAATCATGCAATCTTCCTTGAAGGTGCAAACAAACTTATTTGAGAATACTAAGCTTATGAGCTAACAAGAAAGAAAGATCATGGAATAATATATCTACATGCAACTCCCTCTTTCCTACTTAAGTCTCAAGGAATTGTAGCTACTGACCAATGCTAACTTTGCCAAAACCAACTATATTATCTTGAAGCTCCAAAATTAATACCAATACTAATAACAAGATCAATCACATGACAAAAATTGCAAACTAAAATAAAGTAGAACAAGTAGATGATGAAACTTCTCATTAATATTTCATTACGGCAACTCAAACCAAGGGATACAACAATAACCAACTGAGGAGCGGCACTTCCATACTGCAAACCATACTATATATGATATTTTCTCTACTCATGATATGACTCTACTAAAAGGTAAAGGGTGAAAGATAAAGGTGATACTACGGCACTCCCCCAAGCTTGGAACAAGCCAAGGGGATGCCAGTACCAATGACGAACCAATTCTTCGGTGGTGGTGGTGAATCCTTCTCATCATCAATCTTCCAAGGTAAAGGCTCTCCATCCACAAATGATGTCATGGTCTCCAACATCCAGAAACTAGCAGAAAAGCTTATTCGTTTAAACTTGTTCTCATACTCACAGTTCTTATTCTGCATATCATAGAGTTGTGCTTGCAAAACGTTGGTGGTCTTGGTGAGTGAGAAAATCTCCTCCCAAAGCTTCAAAGTCTCCTTCTTGTACTCAGCGATCTGTTCTATCTTATCATGTGGACGATCTCAACTTCACGCTCCCCCATCTTATTTTACCTAAAGACTTCTTGCTCCAGCTCTTCCATCCTAGCTTCCATACTGCCTACTCCTTTAGGGCCCCGAACATCTTCAATCTGCACCTCCCCATCCTTGAGCAGCAACTCTTTGGGATGCATCTTCAACTTGTTCATGTACGGGTTGACGACGTTCTCAGAGAAACTGTCTTTGGGAGATCCGGGAGAGGACATTGTAGCTCTAGATCTGAAGATGTAACCTGGCAGAAACAGCTCGAAACAGAAAGACGACGAGAAAACGATATACGGACCTCGGGGGTCCGGGGGGTTATATAGCAAAAATATGCGTAACGAAAGGAAAATCCAGGTCGAAAATGAGTCAGAGAAGGGGCTCTGAGGCTCCCACACCATAGGATGGCGCGGCTAGGGGTGGGCCCGCGCCCCATGTGGTGTGGTGCCTCCGGGCACCACCTCCAACTCCTTTTCGGCTCGGTATTTTTTATATTTTCCAAAAATCAATAAATTATAACTGAAAAGGTATTCCGCGAACTTTTTCTCAACAGAACTGTTACCTATTCCAAAACAGACTCTGCAGATTCTGAAATCTTCCCTCTGATGAACTTCTCCGGAGTCATTACTTGAATAACATCAACATCTTCATCATAGGAATCCCCAGAAATATAATGTTTGAGTCTTTGCCCATTTACCACTTGTGTAGTGTTATCTTTGAGGGAAGCAATTTTGATTGCGCCCGAACGATACACTTCTTCAATAATATAAGGTCCTTCCCATCTGGAGAATAATTTTCATGCAAAAAATCTGAGACGAGACCGATACAATAGAGCTTTCTCACCAACATGAAACTCTCTTTTAAGGATTCCTTTATCATGCCATTGTTTAACTTTCTATTTAAATAGCTTGGCATTTTCATAAGCTTCACATCTCCATTCATCTAGATGATTCAAATCAATCATTCTTTTCTTACCAACAAGTTTAAAATCTTTATTAAGTTCTTTCACTGCCCAATAAGCTTTGTGTTCTAATTCTAAAGGCAAGTGACAAGCTTTTCCATAAACCATTTTATAGGGAGACATACCCATAAGATTTTTATAAGCAGTTCTATAAGCCCATATAGCATCATTAAACTTATCAGACCAATTCTTCCTAGATTTATTAACAGTCTTTTCCAAGATAGTTTTAATTTCTCTATTTGATAATTCTACTTTCCCACTGGTTTGAGGATGATAAGCTGAGGCAATTCTATGATTAACATCATATTTAGCAAGGGTTTTTATAAAACCACCATGAATAAAATGAGAACCTCCATGAGTCATAAGATATCTAGGCACACCAAACCTAGGGAAAATAACATCTTTAAGCATTTTCAAAGAGGTTTCACCATCAGCACCTTTTTGTAGGTATAGCTTCTACCCACTTAGTAACATAATCAACAACAACAAGAATATGAGTGTAACCATTCGAAGGAGGAAAAGGACCCATAAAGTAAAATCCCCAACAGTCAAAAGGTTCAATAACAAGAGAATAACTCATGGCATTTCATTACGTCTAGAAATATTTCCTACTCTTTGACATTCATCACAAGATAAAATAAATTTACGTGCATCTTTAAAGAGAGTAGGCCAATAGAAACCTGATTGTAGAACCTTCTGTGTGGTTCTATCTCCAGCGTGATGTCCTCCATAAGCACTACCATGACACTTCTTCAATATTTCACGTTGTTCATGATCTGGAACACATCTTCTTATAATACCATCTACTCCTTCTTTATATAAATGTGGGTCATCCCAAAACTAATGCCTCAAATCATAGAAGATTTTTCTTCTTTGTTGAGCTATAAATGTTGGAGGCAAATACTTTGAAACAATAAAGTTAGCATAATCAGCATACCATGGGCTATCTTGGGGTTTTACCTTTATTGCAGCCAACTGTTCATTTGGAAAACTATCATTAACAGAAATAGGGTCAAAAGTAATGTTCTCCAATCTAGACAAGTTAGCAGCAACAGGATTTTCAGCACCCTTCCTATCCACAATATGCACATCAAACTCTTGTAAAAGCAACACCCATCTAATAAGCCTAGGCTTAGCATCTTTCTTTTCCATAAGGTATCTAATAGCAGCATGATCAGTATGAATAGTAACCTTTGAGTCAACAATATAAGGCCTAAACTTGTCACATGCAAGAACTACAGCTAAAAACTCTTTTTCAGTAGTAGCATAATTCTTTTGAGCAGCATCAAGAGTCTTACTAGCATAACGAATAACATTCAACTTCTTATCTACGCGCTATCCAAGAACAACACCTACAGCAAAATCACTAGCATCACACATAATTTCAAAAGGTAAATTCCAATCAGGTGGTTGAACAATAGGAGCAGTAGTTAAAGCCTTCTTTAAAGTTTCAAAAGCTTCCTTACAATCATCATCAAAGACAAATGGTACATCTTTTTGAAGAAGATTAGTAAGAGGATTTGATATTTTAGAGGAATCTTTTATAAAACTCCTATAAAAACCCGCATGACCAAGAACACTACGAATACCTTTAACATCCCTAGAACATGGCATTTTCTTTGTGGCTTCCACTTTAGCTTTGTCAACTTCAATACCTCTTTCAGAAATTTTATGTCCAAGAACAATTCCTTCATTAACCATAAAGTGGCATTTCTCCCAATTAAGAACAAGATTAGTTTCCTCACATCTCTACAAAACTTTATCAAGGTTGTGCAAACAATTATCAAAAGAAGTTCCATAGACGGAGAAATCGCCCATGAATACTTCCACAATTTCTTCACAAAACCATGAAAAATAGCAGACATGCATCTTTGAAAAGTAGCAGGAGCATTACACAAACCAAAAGGCATACATCTATAAGCATAAGTACCATAAGGACAAGTAAAGGTTGTTTTCTCTTGATCTTGCTTCCTAACAGCAATTTGAGAAAACCCAGAATAACCATCAAGAAAGAAAAAACGAGTTTTCTTAGACAACCTCTCTAACATTTGATCAATAAAGGGTAAAGGATAATGATCTTTCTTAGTAACTTTATTAACCTTTCTAAAATCAATACACATTCTATAACTAACTACTACTCTTTGTGGAATGAGCTCATTGTTTTCATTAGGCACGACAGTCATTCCTCCCTTCTTAGGGACACAATGCACAGGGCTCACCCATCTACTATCAGCAATAGAAAAAATAATACAAGCATCAAGAAGTTTTAATACCTCATTTCTTACCACTTCCTTCATCTTAGGAATTAAACGATGGTGATGTTCAACAACTGGCTTTGCATCAGTTTCAATATTAATAGCATGCTGACATATAGTATGAGAAATTCCCTTCAAATCATCAAGAGTATATCCAATAGCTCCATGGTGTTTCTTCAGAATTCCCGATAATCTTTCCTCTTCTTCACCTGAAAGTTTAACACTAATAATAACAGGATTTTTTTTATCATCAATATAAGCATATTTAAGATCATCAGGCAGATGTTTTAAATCAAAGACAGGATCCTCCTTGGGTGGTAATGTGGTACCCAAGTCTTCCACAGGTAAATTATGTTTCAGTATCGCTGGTTGACGAAGAATAATATCGTCAATCTCATTTCTCTCTTCCATAAAGACATCACTCTCGTGGTCCTCCATATATTGCTGCAAAACATTGTTAGGAGCAAGAGCAATAGAAGCAAGTTGTTCAACTTCAAAATTCTCATCAGGCAATTTAGATTCATAAGGTGCTCTAGAAAATTTGGAGAAATTGAACTCATAAGATTTTCCATCAAATTTAGCTAATATCTTCTCCCTTTTACAATCTATAATAGCACCACAAGTGTTCAAGAAAGGTCTACCAAAAATAATAGGACAAGTTTTACTAGAAGCCTTACCAAGTACTAGAAAATCAGTGGGATATTTAGTCTTACCACATAAAACTTCCACATCTCTAACAATACCAATTGGAAAAACAATTTCTCTATTAGCAAGCTGAATAACCACATCAATATCTTCAAGCTCACAAGAACCAATTTCATGCATAATTTCTCTATAAAGCTCATAAGGTGTAGCACTAGAACTAGCACCAATATCACACAAACCATAATAGCAACGATCACCAATCTTAACAGAAAGCACAGGACCACTAGTTTTCTTAGGTCTATGAGAATGGGAAACAATATTAGAAGCATCCTCACAGAAGACAATGTGTTCATCCTCCACATTTCCACAAACAAGATATTTTACTATTGCTACAACAGGTTCAACAGTTATTTGTTCATCATGTTCAATAGATTTATTATTACTCTTATTAACCACACTAGCCACCATAGAGTGTTCTTTCACTTTAGCAGGGAAAGGCATTTTTTCAACATATGGCTCAAGAACAGCAGGATTAACAGCATGCACTTATATGTTACTAGCAGGAACAATATCTTTATAAGGTGCATGGTACTTGTGATAATCCTTTTTAGGAATATCAAGATAGAAGGCAAAAGCTTTAAGATAGTTTGCAAATATTTGAGAATCAAGACCACAAACAATGCTAACATCATAGAAATCATTGGTTCCCATAAAATATTTAATGCATTCATAATCATAATTTATACCTGACTTTCTACCTTTGTCATTCTCCCATCCTTCAGTGTTTTCTTGAATACGGTCAAGAAGATCCCATTTAGCCTCTTCCTTCATACGTGTGAATGATCAAGAACAAGAAGCATCCAATAAATCCTTGCCATGAAGAGAAAGCCTTGCATAAAAGTTATTGATAACAATATTTCTAGGGAGTTCATGAACTAGAAATTTGAGCATTAATAACTTCATTCTCCCCCACGCTTGGGCAATACTCTCTCCATCATGAGGCCATAAATTATAGATTTGATTCCGGTCTTTACGAATCTCACTAGGAGGATAAAATTTAGAATAAAAGAGAGGAACAATTTCCTCCCATCCAATAGATTCACCATTCTTTAGTAATTTGAACCATTCAACGACTCTTCCTTTCAGTGATAAAGAAAATAATTTCCTTTTAACTTGGTCCATTGTAATACCTGCACACCTGAATAACTCGCATAATTCATGTATAAAGAGTAAATGATCACCAGGATGGACAGTTCCATCACCGAAATAGCAGTTATCCATAACATGTCCAACAATTTTCATAGGTATTTTATAAGGATCTAATTCAACAGATGACGGGTTACCAACTACCCTAGTAGCAACATTAGAAGTACCCCTAAATAGAGAACCAAAGGTATTCTCCATAATGAAATAAAACAGCAGACAGAAATAATAACATCAATCACAGTAAAAGTTTCTCTTACAAATAACGCTTCACTCCCCGACAACGGCGCCAGAAAATAGTCTTGATGACCCACAAGTATAGGGGGTGTATCGTAGTACTTTCGATAAATAAGAGTGTCGAACCCAACGAGGAGCAGAAGGTGTTGACAAGCATGTTGGATAGAGGATTCACTGTAAACACTAACAAACAGGTTTTTGGAGGTTTTTGATATAGCAGATAAATAAAGTGTGAGTAAATAATATTGCAGCGAGTGGCCCAATCCTTTTGAGAGCAAAGGACAAGCCGGTTGTATTACTTATGACTACCAAACGTTCTCGGGGACACATGGGAATTTCGTCAAGTGCTTTCGCTTCGTTATGGTTGATTAATATCCATTGGTTCGTGAAGTGCTGTGTGGGTGAACCTATGCTAATGCACCGCCCAACTAGGACTAATACATACTAGTGATTATATCCCTCGTAAGCATCCAAAAATAATTGAAAGTAATTAACATAAATCTAACCACAGCCTTAAAACTCCGGGATTCTACGCTCCCTCGTGCATTGGTTTCCTAACGGGGGTTTAGGTTTCTGTCACTCCGGCAACCCCACAATTAGTAGCCAAATACGCAATGCATCCTCCTAGGCACATAAAGGTGAAGTATCATGTAGTCGACGTTCACATGACACCACTAGAAGAATAACACCACAACTTAAATACCGACCCACGAGGTATTACTTCAACATAACTTCACTACTAACATCATGACTTATCCCATGTCCTCAAGAACTAAGAGAACTACTCACAAGACATCATATGGATCATAATCATAGGTGATATAATGGATAATAACAATCTGATCATAAAATGCTAACACCGATAAATCTCACAAGCATCAACTACTAACAAGTAATACACACCGGGAGGGATGAAGGTGGATGATGAGGGTGATGGTGGTGGTGGTGATGATGATGACGATGACGATCTTGATGATGCCCGGAGCGATGACGGTGACGATGGCGATGACTTCCCCTCTCCGGAGAGGAATTTCCCCGGCAGATTTCTCCCTGCCGGAGAGCTTTTATCTCTCTGGTATTTTCCGCCCCGAGGCGGCGGCGGAATAATTCTTTGATGATAGTCTGGGGCTTAGGGTTCCCTGGGGTTCAAGTACGCGAAAGGGGTCGACCAGAGGTGGGCCACGGTGGCCACACTACCTGGCGGCGCGGCCAAGGGGGGGGGCGCCACCTGGTGGTGTGGGCCCCTGGTGGCCCCCCTCCGACTCTCCTCGTGGCTGGCTCCCTCATCTGGACTTCTAAGACATCGCGGTGTCCCCCCTCTTCTTCTGATCTTCTGAAATAGGGTATCGTGATGGTGCTTTTTCCATCATATTTCTGGTCCCGTGTTTATTCTCCAAAAATTATGAAACATGCAAAATAAGATAAAATAACATAAGTGATGCATCATAACATGAAATATATCGATGAATAACAGAAAATAACAATATAAAACAGTGATGCAAAATGGACGTATCATAAGTGTGTTAGACTTAAATGTGACTTATATTTTCTTCTTGATGCTCTCTTTTTGTTCTTAAATTCTTATTATTATGTGAGCATCTTTTAAAATTACTTTGTCTAGAAAAAAGGCATCAAAGAAAAAAATGCTTGTGGGAGGCAACCCACTTTGTTTTATCTTGTTTTTTTATGTTTTCTTTGAGTCTTGGAAGTTGTTACCTCGGTAGAAACCGCTACCTATCCTTTTTATTTTGTTTTCGGGCCAAGAGTAACCTCTATTTGAAAGGAAGTGCAATTTTATGTTTTTTGTCCAGATTTTTATGCTTCACCGTAAAATTCGTATCTCTCAGCCAGAGTGCGAGATAATTATGAAAAAATGGCCACTTTCCCCAGGTTGTTATCTTGACCACTTTTTGGTTTGAGCTACGGAAGTGTCTCGGAAAAATTCATCTTTACAGTCAGTTCTGTTCTGACAGATTTATGCCTTTGTTTGCATTTGCCTCTTAATCTTTTTATTTTTGTGTTCTCTTAAGGAGGAGAGATTTAAAATAATTTGTGACAGTAGATAATGCTTAAATTGAGTGTTTGTATTGTGTCACAACTAAACCAAGTGGATTTGTTTATTTTATGCACTAACCCCGCTAATGAAAATTGTGCGAATTTTTGTGTGGAGGAAGTTTTCAAGTGTAAGGAGAGGAGGATGATATGAGAAGAACAAGAATGGAAAAAATCTCAAGCTTGGGGATGCCCATATCAGCCCCAAGTAACATCCAAAAAGTGCAAGCGTCAAAACTTGGGGATGCCCAATGTATCCCTTCTTCATCAACAATATTATCAGGACACCTTTCAAGACACTATATTTTTATTGCTTCACGTACTATGTGCTATTTTTGGAGCGTCATTTTGTTTCGCTTTCAGTTTTGTTTTGTTTTGCTTGCTTGTCATAGTTATGATTGATCCTATAATTCTTGTTTGGGAGAGAGAAACACTCCGCTTTTTCATAGAACACTCTAGTTTTCACTCTTATTGTTTTGTGAGTTTTTAGTTTTTGCTACTGTTGTTTTTAGCTCTTGTTTTCCTTCCATATATTTTTAGATCTTGTTAGTTTGCTTAATTTAGATATGATTATCTATCTGGTCTTTAATGAATATTTGTTAAGAGAGTTGTTCAAATAAGTTGATTGGTGTTAGTTGGAACGGAAAAATGTCACGCGTGTGGTAGTGGTATGAGAAAAAAATGTATAATCTTGTAGATCATTAAATTGTTTCAATTGAATAATTATTGTGGTTTTGAGATATTAATATGCTTATTGGGTAAACTTGCTGGTTTAGTAAAGTAAAAACAATTAATGGTTGGTCTAAAAACTTGAAACTGTGTCACACTTGAATAATCAGTTGAAAATACGATGGTATACGACTTCCAATGTGGATAGCAAAAGTGATAATTTTTGTTACGCGCTATGGTCGGGTAGCGAACAATGACTTTTCATTGCCACTGACCCTCTTGGAGTGATATTCATTATGTCTTGAAAGATCATATTGCTAGTTAAAATCTTTAAACTTGTGAGTTCTTTTTTATTCATGTTAAGTTGTGGTTTTCTAGCACTTTCACTAACCATATTTGCTAGCCTCGACGTTGCTGTGCATTGACCTTTCTCACATCGAGAGTAGGTGCATACTTCGCCAGTACATCCAAACCACATGGGAGTACTTCATCATGTTCTCCTACCACGACATTTCCAAACCCGTTCCGAGATATATTGTCATACAACATCCATCTACTTTATGTGACTTGATGTCTTGCTTCATATAACATTAAGTTTGATACATCAGAGATATTTTATTATGAGTTATGAATATTAAAAGTGTGCTGATTCATTCTAATATAGAGTGTTCGTCCTACCGGTGAGGATTTAAAAAAGTCCAAAGAGACCATCATAAAGTGTCCAAAGTGGCCACCAAAAAAAGATCCCAAAGAGGATAAATGAGAGAAAATATAAAATAGCCACGAAGGCCACCATATAAAAAATAAAAAGAGAGAGGGGACAACATTAATATCCTTTATTCTACACTTGCACTTATGTTTAGCCCATATACTTCAGTTTGGATAGAGTTTTCATATTATGACTTGTATAACTATGTGGAAAATATTAAATTATAGAACTTGGCTTGTATATTTCAATGACGAGCCTCCTCAAAAGTGCTCTAGGTCTTTGTGAGAAAGCAAGTTGGATGCATCCCCATTAGTTCCAATGGAGAGCTTTCATACACTTTTAGCTCTATGTGGATCCATTGTGTCGCAATCACTAATCCTTTCATAGCTTCGGTTATAAGACTTCATTTTGTCTAATGATCACTTTCAACCGTGTAAGACTTTCTTCCATTGACTATCCAAACCTTCATAATGTTCTCTTAGCCATAACATCCTGGTGCCAGGAACCAATGCTAAACGCTTACTTGTTTATAGTGCACAAATAATAAGATGATCTTCTACGTGCATATTGTTATCACTTGACTTGATCCTAATAAAAATTATTGTGAGTGCTTGATGCATTGGACGATTATATTATTATGCTTGATGCTTAAATCATCTTTAATATACTTTGCACGATTCATTGTCTTTTAGTATTGATCCATTGAGAGTTTTTTACTTTGTTCGTCCTAATGGTTTACACATTACTCATTTGATGTCAACTATACACCACAACTCTTACTCATTTGATCCTAGTTTACATGATTTACATTATTATTTGAACAATATTATGTTGGTAGCATGTCACTTTAAAAATTATTCTGGTATTACTTACCTACTCGAGGACGAGCAGGAGTTAAGCTTGGGATGCTGATACATCTCAAACGTATCAATAATTTTTGATGCTCCATGTTTGTTTTCTACATGTTTTCCCTATGTGTTTCTATTTTTTATATCATTTATTGGACTAACCTATTAATCCAGTGCACAATGTCAGTTTCTGTTTATTTGTCTGCGTATTGCAAAAAAGGACAAAAATAGAAGTTATCAGAATGTCCTGAAATTTTTTGAGGAATTTTTATTCACGGGAAGACTCCAAAATCCAGAAAGAGAGCCCCAGGTGGGCCCCACAACAACGAGGGGGTACCAGGCGCTGTAGGCATCCAAAGCAGCCCGACCTTAGGAGTTGTTGCCCGGCCTAGAGCCCGGCTAGGCGCTCGGAAGATTTAACCATTCCGAGACCAGGGCGACCTAGGTCGGGATGGTGCTCCTTAGGCAGGGGTGATCGGGTCCCCTACCGGCCTACACGCAAAAAAGCCGACCTAGGCTGAGCTCCCTGCTTCCCGAGGCCAGGCTCCCTGGCAAGCCGGCTTAGGCCAGGCTAAGGACGACCTTCCTGCTCCGAGGCCGAGCTGCTCTGGCACCTAGCAGGCCTCCCAAGCCGGCCTGGCCGGACTCCCAATCCGGGTTTCCTGAAGACGAATTATTCCCCTCCAACCGCCAGATTTCCCCCACCACTATGAAAGGGGTCGTATTCTACCTTTAGAAGGTGTCACTTGAAGCTTTCTCTCACCACCATTTGTGACCAGCTCAAAACTCATAGATCTCCCCAAATACTCGACCAAATCTCTCGAACTCTTGGGATTTGGAGGAGAATCACTATATCTACAACTCACCAAACCGATTCATCACCACCCCACTAATCCCTTAGGGATTGTTGTTCTTGGTTCATTGAAACCTAGAACCTTGTTGCTCTTAGTTCATTGGAGCTTAGAGTCTTGTTGGTGTCTCCGAAAGTTTGAGAGCCCATGGATCTTGTTGCTCGGAGTCTTGGCGGCTTCCAAGATTTGGTGAGGACCCTCTAAGTTGTGGAGTGTGCCTCATCCTTGTAAAGATTCTAGTTATCAACCTCAAGTACACCATAGTGATTCGTGCCTATCCACTTTGGTGGTTGGACACGGAGGAGATACGATGTGCCATTTGACGGCTACTCGGTGTTCCACTTTGGTGGCACCGCACCGCTCCAACGGGTATTAGCTTTAATTGGGAAGTGAACTTCGGGATAAATCTCTGCATCATTGTGTTCGGTTATTCCTCAACTTGCTTTACTTATTGCTACTAGCTTAATTGTTTACATACCTTGTGCTAGTAGTATTTGCTCATCATATAAGATTGCTCACCTAGTTGCATAATCTAGACAATCTATATTTGAGCAATAATCTTTAATAAAAAAAGAAGTAAAATTTGTAGTTAACCTATTCACCCCCTCTAGTTAACCCTCTCGATATTTCACCGCCGGCCTCGTGGTCGTTGACGCCGGGCCCGAGGCCACCCCAACCACGAAGTGGCCCGCGGCGGCCATCTCTCCGTGGATGAGGGGCTGGTCGTGGAAGCAGGCGGCCCACTCAGCTTCCGACGGGGGTGCCAACGGTGGGGGGAGGCGGAGAGCTTATCCGAACCCGTGCGACGCCGACGTGGTTGTTCAGCGACCACATGGCGACGGGAGCAAACTCGATGAAGCAGATTCAGCGTGGATCTACTTTAATCGCTCACCAAAGTTTAACCTAGGGTATGGCAGCGGCAAGAAATTGCGGCGGAAGCAGAGAGGGGTGTAGCGAGGGTTAGACTTGGAAATGTGCCCGCGACAACTTGATATATTGGTCGGTGGGGGGAATCTACGGGCCCCCGAGAACGTTTTTCAGGAGGACGGTGTTTATGGCTCTATTCTAGCCTAAAATTGACGCCCGTAAACCTGTCGGAAGTTCCGCGCGGTTTTTAGACTATGCTAGAGTTGCTCTTACAGTGATAAAAAGAAATCGAAAGCCTACTCTCGAAAAGAATCCTGCGCGATTAACGGTGGCCCACAGGAATCTCAGCCCACAGCCAAGCCCCAATTCCTACTCCGAAAGCGGCATCGGCGCACCTGGGAACTGAGCGCCCACCCCTGGCCCAGATGCTCCTCCACTCTTCCGCTTGCCGCGGCAGTCTCCTCTTCAGCAGCGGCTTCCCCTTCGCGGCCAGCACCACCACCCCTAGAACCCTAAGGGCGCTCACAACCGTAGCAGCTACTCCCAGAATGTACCGCGGTGGTCGCGGCGGTGGCCGTGGTGGTGGCACGAACTCGCAGCGCGGTCGCGGGCGCGGGCGCGGCGAAGGAGGTAGGGGAGGCCGTGGCGGAGGCGGCGGAGGCCGAGGTGAGCAGAGGTGGTGGGACCCGCAGTGGCGCGCCGAGCGGCTACGGCAGATGGCCGGAGAGGTGAGGGCTCTTCTCTACTCCCGTGTGTCCACGTGACTGGATGGTATTTTTTGGTTTCATCCAAATTGTATGCACAAGGTGTAATCGCATGCAGCCTTTACTAAATTCCCCAAATTATGAAATTATAGGATGTTACCGCACTTGATTAAAGTTAATTCTATACGATTCACACTCTCGTGTATGTCTATTGTTCAGGTGGAGAAGGTAGATGAGACTGAGTGGTGGAACAAAATTGGACATTTAAGAGAAGGGTCTCAGCAGGAGTTAGTAGTGAAGAAGAATTTCGGACGCGATGGACAGAATACACTTGCAGATATGGCTCAGAGACACGGCCTTTACTTGTAAGGATGTCACTCATATTCTGCACTTACTCTCTAATTGCCACCATTTTAACTTCCACTGAATAGTTGTGACATGTCCCTATCACCATTCACCAGTTCATCAAAATTTCCAGAATTTTAGTAATTTGCAACTAAGTCCGCTCATATATTTGTGTCTTTAATAGAAGCAAGACTATCTGACTTTCTCACGTTGATCATTTGATGCCTTTTGTGATCTCATGAATAATAGTTTCCCTATCTTGTGTTTTAATATGGGGAAGATAGCAATGCATACAACAAAGGGAAGACACTTGTTTTCAGCAAAGTGCCACTACCTGATTACCGAGCAGATCTTGATGAGAGGCATGGATCAACACAAAATGAGGTGCTATCAATGTCTTAGAGGTAGTGTACACTAGTATACGTGTAATTTTGTTTGCTGATATGCTTATATTTGAACAATGGACAGATTAAGATGTCCAACGAAACAGAGAGACGAGTGGAAAACCTTTTGTCCAGGGCACAGTTGAAAAACAATGGTTCTGCTAGCACATCCACTGTCTTAACAAGACAGTCTTTGCCTAGCACATCGTCGTCTGTAGCTGGATTAACAACAAATATTGATAAACAAAAGCTAAGTTCCCAGCTTAGGGATCTGCAGAATTCGAAAAAAGTAATGCCAGTGATTTTCAGGTGATTCAAACCCCATCAATGTCAACCATTCAGCATTTCTGAAGTCGTACCATCTATGTTTCTTTTCAGATGACGCCAAGTGCTAGATCAATGCAGTCTTTCAGGGAGAAACTACCTGCATTCAAAATGAGAGAGGAGTTTTTGAAAGCAGTGGCAGCCAATCAGGTAAGAAGTAAGAATTATGAGATGTTTCCAAATTTTTATATGTTTAGATGAATATATTCACATACATTGTATTGTAGGAGGTGTAGGTCTCAGCTCTTTGCCCATTAGAGATAGGTACAGTAGGTTACTTAGTTAGTAAATATCTGTTTAGTTCGGTAGGTAAAGATATGGTCTGTTGGGAAATTTGGATTCTAGTCTTAGGCATCAAGTTGAGTCTTCCCTACAAAGGTACACCATGTACCCCATATGGTTTATCCAATAAATTAGAATAAGCTACCAAAGACCTAATCCCTGTCCCCAACTTTCTCCCCCTCTCAGGACACCATAGCCAGCCATCCCTTGCTTCTGGAGCTGTACCGCCAACCTTGTCACGTCCATTGGTCTTAGGAACTATACCAGTTCTAGCACGTGACTACTTGGTATGAGAGCATTCGTTCTTGAGTACCAGGCCACACGCGAGAGGCTATTGGTTTGCCTCTGCCCGAGGAAGATATGGATGGCATCATCAACAGAAAGCTCTTCAACCTCACTAGCCAGGTGGCAAACCTATCCACAAACGCCCTCGAGGTCAAAACCAATCTCCACAAGCTGATGGACACATTATCTAAGCTGTTCCAACCTCAAGGCAGAGCAGTCAAGGTGAAGGCGGGAGCAGAAGAAGGGGAAGCAAGTGTGCTTCCTGATCAGTATGGTGGACTAGTAGAAGTAGCAATTTCCCTGTCCCGTATACAGGTGCGAAGGCCTCCAAGCGGCACCAGATGGAGCTGCTCGTGGCCAGCCTCTGCAAGACACTCCGGATAGGCGTGTTGCTGAAAATTTCTATTAACCCTGGAGGGCGCAGTTGACCACGGAAAATCTTGCGCCTACGAGAAGCGCCAGTGGTGCAACCTACAGCGGCGGCTTGTCAAACTGAAGTAACTACAATGGAGTCCTTCCCAGGCAGACCTGCAATCAATATTGACGGCAATGACACACAATAGCCATGTTGGCAGAGACATCTCCAGCTGGCGCGGTGGTGCCCTTCCCAGCAGCAACAGTGGTCACACAGCCACCCACAAGAGCGAGATGCTTTTCCTCGAAGCAATGGTGACTCTTCTGCCAAAGCCAGCAACGGTGCTTAGTTTCTAGCGGTTCCCAGCTCTTTGTAGCACCAGCAAGGAATGGGCCACTCCTACTTGCCCTCCCTTCAAACCCCAAGGCTCACGAGAATTCCTTGTTGGATTGAGCTTCTACGCAGGCCAAATGGGTGGACCAGACCACTCCTACGCAGGCCAAGTGGCCAACACAGTGGACAGAAGCAAGCAGGCCTTCAAACCGGTCCACATAAATGCATGGATGCAGCTTGGTTCTTTGTCTCCAGCGCCAAAGGTGCAGGCAGACCTGTCAACAGCATGAGGACTCCTTCGGATCCAACCGTGGCCACCGCCGCAGCTCAAGGACGAGCTGCTAAAAAAGTGTGGTGTAATGTCAGAGGCGTGAATCTTGGTCATTAGCCCATTAGAGCCAAGTATAATAGATTACACAGTTAATAAGGATATGTACTTAGTTAGGAAAGAGATAGGTTTAGTTAATAGTAGGTGAATAAATATATGGTTTGTTAGGATAGTCCGCATTCTATTCTTATGCATCAAGTCAAGTCTTCCCTATAAAAGACACCATGTACCTCGTATGGATTATCCAGTGAGTTAGAATAATCTAGCAAAGATCTAATCCTCTCCCCAATCTACTCTCCCTCTCATCACTGGTACCATGGTCAGTTGACCCTTGCTCCTCAGAGCTGTGCCCCCCTACCTTGTCACTGCATCGGTCTTAGTAACAGTACCAATTCTAGCACATGAGATCCATATACTGACAATGTGTTGTCCTAACACTACCGGCTTAATACCAGTAACCAATAAAATTTGTTGCTATTTTTTCGAATGATTTGGTGCAGTAACTTGAATCTAGTGACCAGTCACAATCTTGCTGGTTTATCATCTTTTTACTTCTTAATGCTGGCAGAGTTAATGTTTTACTGCCGTGGCTTTTATTCATCTTTACTTGCGATATTTACCAAATTCTTAACATTTGCTATACAGTATGGTTCTATAGTTGATCTTATTAGTACACACATTTAATTAATTTTCTTACTGGATTTACTGTTTCAGGTTCTGGTCATTTCTGGTGAGACAGGCTGTGGTAAAACAACACAGCTTCCACAGTTCATACTAGAAGAGGAGATAGATAACCTTCGTGGTGCTGCTTGCAGCATAATATGTACTCAACCCCGCCGTATATCCGCCATATCTGTTGCAGCACGTGTAGGATCTGAGAGAGGTGAAGAGCTTGGTGAGTCTGTTGGATACCAGATTCGCCTCGAATCAAAACGCTCAGCACAAACACGTCTGCTCTTCTGTACCACAGGAGTTTTGCTTAGAAAACTGGTATGATTTCATTGGCAGAAAGATAGCTAAGCATATTCATGAGTTTTGACTTACTAGACCATGCCATCTTTGCATTCTTTGTTTTTGTCGATTTGTTTGGCGTGGTAAAAAGTAACTATATGCCCTGGCTTGTTTTTTGGTCTGTTAACCATTGTTGTACATATCCTTAAACTTCAGACTTAGCTTGATTTGTGCATGGTATATAGCTATATATCTTTCTCCAGGTTTAGTCCAATATTCTGAAGAAATCAAGCTTTATTATTTGCAAAATTACTAAGCTTGTGGCTATTATGGTCTGAACTTCTTATGCAGTTGTGCGTTTGCACCCCTTCTGTTTCGCTATCAATGGCCTCGGGAGCCTTGTTAAAATAACCGACCAGACTGTTGGTCTGACTAGACCATAAATGGTGCCTTGACCGGTTTGGTCTGCTTAAAAGACTGTTTCACCAAAAAATGGTAAATGAAACTAGTAAACGAGGTGTGAGAAGCAGTAATTGAACTGAAAAATCAAGACCTTCACCCCACCATTTTGCATGCACTCTGGTGCCCAACCACCAGCTGGGCTGCATTACCTTTGTGACCAAGTTAGCCGACAACATCTGTAACTCCCTCCATCCGGGTTTTACAGGTCCTGATAATCTTGTCTTAAGTCAAACTTGTTTAAGCCTGACCAAGTTTATAGAAAATATATCAACATCTACAATATCCAATGAATGTATTATGATTTTCATGATTCAAAATAGATTTATATTGATTTGGTACTTTAGATGTTGATATTTTCTATATAAATTTGCTCAAACTTGACAAGATTTGACTTATGACAAGATCACTAGGCCTTGTAAATCCAGATGGGAGGTTTACCTGTTTACTCGAGCATATGGAGTCAAATTTTCTTTGTACGTACTTGAAAACCAATTTAACAACTTTTTTTTTGACAGCATCAAACTGGGTGAGTCGCCGGCTAGGCTGACGAACCAATAGCTTAATTGGTCCGGTTACTTAATGGGATTCTATTTCAGAAATGTTTGCCCACTTAGGAAACCAAGAGTGTGATTAATGCAGGGTTTCCACTATCCACCCCTACTTTCATGGTTTGGAAGAGGTTAAGTGCTCGTAGTGTGCCACTTTAGGGGTATGCATGGTCATTTTTCTTCAACTTTTTTTCGTAGATTTAGTATTTCCTTGATCTCGGTGATGGTGGGGCTATGGGGTGATGACCGTCAGATATTGTGAAACCGAGTACTGGAAATTGTATACTTCATTTAACATGGTAGATTACAGTGGCAACGGGTTAGTTCTGATTTTGACACAAGCTGCACACAATATTTTGTTTATTTTCGATAGAGATGTGAAAAATCGAGGATTTAGTGTTTCATTTACTGAAGATTGTCCAAAATTACTCAAATATTATGTGATTTTGCTTGCTTTAGGTGTCAGAGCGAATCAAATGAATTGCTATCTAGTTTCCAAACTTTTTGTCATTTTGGTGTTATTAAACTTTCATACCGTGCTAACACTATATGAAGTGCAGGTTCAGGAGCCGGACTTAGTTGGTGTAAGCCATTTACTAGTTGACGAAATTCATGAACGTGGCATGAATGAAGATTTTCTCATCATCATTTTACGAGACCTTCTGCCAAGACGTCCCGACCTTCGTCTTGTACTGATGAGTGCAACAATAAATGCTGAACTCTTTTCCAAATACTTTGGAGAAGCTCCTATCATGCATATTCCGGTACTATAACCTTTTGCAAACAGCATGAATAAAGACATACCAATTGAAGCACTGTTGTACATTTTACTTATATTGAGGTGTTTTGATCAGGGTTTCACTTTTCCTGTTGCTGAGTTGTTTTTGGAGGACATCTTAGAAAAGTCCCGCTACATGATCAAATCTGAACGTGACAATTTTCAAAGAAATTCAAGAAGGAAGAGACCCGCTTCGGTTAAGAATGATCCGTTGTCTGATGTTTTCGAGGTAAACCTGAGCTACTTTTTTAATCTTGCCCGCACACTGTAGTTTCTTAACACAGTGTTGATGTCAGGGATCACAACTTCACAAGTCTGAGATGCCCAAATCCGATGATTTAGTTCTATTGTTGCTGATGCAGATAACACTAAACTAAAGTGTAGAATTTCTATTGTTAAAAGGCAGACATGCTTGATATTCATATCTGTTAAAACTAGGAGGGTCGATAGTTTTGTTGCTCACTTACTTATTTTTCAGGATGTTGACATTGATAAGGATTATGGCAATTACAGCATTACAACAAGGCAGTCCCTTGAAGCTTGGTCTGTCACTGACCTAGATTTGAGCCTTGTATGTACTCTGAACTTATTTTCATTGGTATACGTTTGATTGCACTACTAATTGGAAGTTCTTGCTTGTTGAGATGAGACCTAGTTCTATATATGTATGATCGATTGCAATTAAGTGGAGATATTATCAGCGATGTTGTTAAAAAAAACCAGCTAGTTGCCTATTGTTAATTAACCCATTAGGTATTGGCAGATCTGCAGATGTCTTGGATAGAAATCTTTGGTATTGAAAGATCAAGAATGGAATGGTCATAAGGAAACAGTCAAACACATGGAATATTAAGTAATGTTAGGTGCAAATATGTGTACTTATGTACTGATTTCTGTCTGCAAACATCGTAGAAACTAGTGAGAAGAGAAGTGCTTTGTATAGCTTTTCATCCTTGAATTTGAACTTGTACTTAAAATTAATTAGAAGAGATAAAACGAGAAGCTTGTTGTGTATTGTAACATTTCTTCGTTCATCAACATATATATATGTGTGAGCAGTGAGCTTAATGTTTTTTTACATAGTTATACTAAACAGAAAAGTGCATCTAGACTATTCTCTCCCCAAAAGTTTCATGTTAATTTGATACCACAAACCAAAAATGATTTATGATGGCACCTATTTGTGCATTGCACTTGATATCTCTCCAAAATGCAACCTATATTTCGTGATATCCCAATATCATGTAGACATGTAATAACTATCTATGCTGCTAATATACTGCACTTTCATGACTTTATGCTGACATTTTTAGGTGGAAGGCACAATTGAGTATATCTGTCGTCATGAAGGAGAAGGTGCAATCCTTGTGTTCCTTACTGGTTGGGACGAAATTTCAAAACTTCTGGACAAGATTAAAGGGAACAATCTACTTGGCAATTCCAATAGATTCCTAGTTCTCCCATTGCATGGTTCTATGCCAACTGTCAATCAGCGTGAAATTTTCGACAGAGCACCAACTAACATGAGGTAGCTAGTCGCATAGATATATTCTACAGAAACATTCAATCTTGATTATGTTTTTTGAATATGATTTTGCTTTTTGGTACGTATAATGTGTTACAGACATAGTTCAGTCTTCCACCATTATGATTACTAGCAAAAATGCCCGTGCGTTGCAACGGTGTGCTCATAAACCTACAAAATAAGATAATGTAATTATTAGGGATAAGAAATCTTAGATTTCACTTTGTTTTCTTTCTTTCTTACCATTTGAAATATTTTAGATTTTGCTTTAGACTTAGTTTCCTTGTTGTAGTGGACTTCATTACCCCAAAAAGGGAAATTAAAATTCACCACCAAATTTCCAATTTTCTGTTTGTGCATCATGTTATCTAAAAGTACAAAATATCATGTACATCATTTAGAAATCAGTATATAAACAATATTTTAAAATCGTAACAAAATTAGTCGCACACATGGAAAATATTCTAGTTCTATTGACTGAGGTCGTGGGACGGAGGTGGTGGCGACTGACGGAGGTGCTACGGACACCTCCCTTCTTCTACCTCTGCAACACACACAGGAACAAGATAGACAATGGGAGACTCGGATATTTTGCCTCGTGCTGCCACAAACAGCCGAGCTTTTCCTCTCTCTTTTCCACACCGAAACACACAGCGTACAAGTGCTTAAGTAGCCCACGCACACATGCCCAGCCCGTCCGCTAAGCCAGCCACTACTAGCACCGCACGACCTACATGCAAGGTGCTACTTGATCCGCGCACTCCGGCCGCAGGACGCGCTCTAACGCAGACTCGGCAACAACAGCGGATCAACAAACGGCCTCTGGCTCATCCTGGACTACAGGGTGGACTCGAACGCGAGCCGGACTCGCGCGCCACCCGGACACACACGCATACGCACGCGACTCACACACTACACACATGGCCAACCCAGACTCGCGGACTCGACCTGGCGCGCCGACGCCGGTCGCCACCGTACAGCTCGTGGCTTATTCCCAACAGTGGCGTGCGGCAGAAGCCGGAAGGAGGACAGTGGGTGTGGTGGCGAGCCCGACTTCGCTGAGACGGGCAGCGCTGGTTGCTCGGGAGAGACATGTCGTCGGGAAATTTTGTAAGAGAAGGAGAGAACTGGTTGCAGGAATTAGTGAAGGGGATTATTCCTTTGTATTTAAGAATGAAGCGTTATTTTCACTTGTCGGTGGCAGTTTTCCGGGAAAATGTGTTTCAGGACGTACCTTGTTTTAAGGATTCAGGTCCAAATAAAAATAGTCTCCCGAAACTGAAAAGCAATTTAATATCTATCATGTTTTCTTTTCATACCCTTAGAGATATAAATACTCTCTCAATGTTTTCAGCAACACTTATTTAAATAGATGTGGGGAGTAGTATAATTTGGCAGCTCAATGTTTTCAGAACTGGAGTATTAAGAGGTTTGATGTTGTTTTTTCCATTAATTCAAATAGCATGTTTTGAGTGATACTAAAGTATTGATACCACAATATTTTGTCACGACCAAACACACCAAAATATTTCAAATAGCATGTTTCTTAGACGAAATGATCATAACAAATTCTTAGACGTCTCCCAGCGGACACGTAGCGTAAATTACGGAGGGACGATTCCATCCTTGTTAGTCCGTGTGTCGCAAAATCTATAGCAGTACTACTACTTCAAGCAGTTTTCAGCTCGATTAAACCAAAAAATAAAACTTGAAGATATAGGCAGGCAAGCACTAAGTTTTTCCCTCCTTACTACTATTCAGTTTCTTGGCCACCTTATTCCCAACTCCCAAGCATGTGTCGTTGAAGAATATCCAACGTAGAACAATCTAATATGGCGGCGTATCCTGTGCATCCGGGGGTAACTGTGCATCCATGCATCCGTCCATCTTGGACCATCTGATTTAAATCGGAGGGCAGCATCAAAACCATGACTAATTTGCTTTTACACGCCCGCGGACACATAGTCAAAACAATTTTACACTTGACCCCCTAGGTGTATTCTTCCTTGGTAGATGGAAGTCGCTGACCGGATCAGATTTTGTGCCGGCGATGACTTGAAATGCGGCGGCCCGCGTGCTGTTTGTGGAGACCCCGCGAGATTCGGCGACAACGCCAAGGCTAAAATGCAGTCAGGGATGCGGAGCCCCTTGCGGCCGGCAGCGGCGTCATAATGCGGCAGGCACCGGCGGCGACCTACACATCGCCAGCGATGAACACGCAACGCGGAAGCGGCCAGCGGCGATTACTAAGAGCTGTAGAATGACTCGTAATTTGCATGCCCAGAGTTAATCAGGCCCAGAATAAATTACATTGTCATTGCACTTTTGTGCTCCATTGCATGGCTAGCGGTCATGCATGTTCAGGAAACCTAGGTGAGTGCCATTGCTTGTACGCCTGTACGATTCTCTTGTAAAGGGCATGGAATATGTGAGATATAATACCTCATCTGGCTGTCCCTGAGAACCAGAGATGAAGTGGCCGGTGTCTATTAGTCGAACCTGAAAGGCTTGTGAGAGGATTGTGGCTTTACAAGAGCATGGAACAAGCTGCCCACTGATCTGCGGTCGTTGTGTGGTCGCGTATGCCCGCCGGCCGCCGTGTGCGAGGACTAAAATCTACAAAGGAATAATACACACAAGGGTGTTCAGTCTAAAATTGTTTTGACTAGGTGTGCGGGCGGGCGTGTAAACGCAAATTAGTCATGGTTTTGATGCTGCCCTCTCGATTTAGATCAGATGGACCACGACGGACGGATGCATGGATGCATGGTTACCCCCGGATGCACAGGATACGTCGCCATATAATATTATTATTGTTCTATTTTATTTTGTGACTCAACACATCTTCATTACTCAAAAGGCCGTATTACAATATGTGTGCAGGCATTCCCTAAGAAAGTTTGGGACACAATTGACCCAAATACACATACGCTTGTTCTCATTTGCCTGCTTAGCACAGAGGTGAGCCATAACAAGCCTGCATTTAAAAAAATTTAAAATTAAAACTTTCAAAATTTTCACTCAGCTCTAAAATCTCCTGGAAGATAATCGCAACTTCTGACCTGCATCTGTCTCCATGATCACTCGATAAAGACCCATATCCCCAGCAAGTCTGACACCATCTCTTGCTGAAATGGATTCCATTATGAGAGGGCTCGCTACTCTTCCATACCAGATTGACTGGCCTCTGATCAGTTTCCCCAGATGATCACGCATGCCGACTCCAGAAGCTCCCTGTCCTGCATCCGAAAAACTGGCATCGACATTGAGTTTAACTGTATCAGCTCGGGGTGGTGACCTTTTTATCACCTAGGTGGTTCATTCCTTAGCTGGATGCTTGGAAGTGATCGCCAGGTATGAATCAATATCAATAGCCCATCGTACAGATTTTCTCACAGCTCGAGCCGTACCTCCATGGTTTCTTGCATTCCTTTTGGACCAAGCCGCCCAACAGCTACAAAGAACAATACAAACGTTTGGTTCAGATATCAGTTTACCTTCTATGACCTCCATATCCCATTAGTTTGGGTGTAGCTCCGGGATTTTTATTCCAGTCCGATTTTTAATCTCCTCTCAGTAGAGTCTCGCCCAGGTGCAGGTGAATTTTCTCCATGGAGTATACAGAGTCTAATACAGAGGAGAATCGGGAACATCTAACATCCTTCATTTTCATGGCACGGATGCCTTGGTTGTCTCCGTGGGTGACCATGTCGATCACGTCATGCGTCCGGCCTGGTGGTACAGCTCTCCATTGGAAACCGGCGCTGAAATTCCTTCCTTGACGCTCAACACATCGCCGCTCCATATGGCACAGATCGGCTTGTGCTGCGTGGCCCTGGCCTCGTGCTCGTCCACAAAGTCGCCGCTCCCAGGCTTCTGTCCGTTTCTCGCCAGATTTCACCAGGCCGCCGTCCTCGCCTGACGCTTGTGCCGTTAGCCTCTGGTCCTCCGCCCCATCTGTACTTTGAGGGGAGCATGACGGTGACGCTCATCTGGAGATTGGAGGCTAACTACGTAGCGGGCGGCCATGGAGGTGGGGCACGCCAAGATCTCCGGGAGGAGCTGGGCGGCCATGGATGCAGGGCATTGTGGATTTTTCCTGTGGAGGAGAAGACGCGCATATTTTTCTTTTTCTCGCATACGAAGCGTTTTGTGGCACAGGCAGTAATATGTGGTTTGGTGGGAGGGCAAACTTGTCTTTTTATGTTGGACGCAAATTTTGCAAGAAACCTTAATGCTTTTATTATTAGGTAGGTATATAGATTACATAGGACTAGTAACATAATGGGCGTCTTGTCCTTCTCATTACCAGTAGCATTGTTTTAAGCGTAAATTAAATTTTAGCACATAGGTAAACCTATGGCTGGTAAGGAACTACTGAAAGTACAAAAAATTTGATAGGACAAATTATGGCTGGGAAGGAACTACTGAAAGTGCAAAATTTTTGATAAGACAAATTATGGCTGGGAAGGAACTACTGAAACTACAATTTTTGATGATGATTTTGGATAGGCCGTGGCCATTAACCATGGAATTTTGTCCATTTCCCCTCTCATTTTGCTTTTAAACATCTGGACCACTTAAAGTATTTTGTTTATTACCCCTCATTTGGTGCACGTTTTTAATTATTGCTTGTTGCTAAGTTACCAAATTATTTTACCGGAATAAGTTTTTGAATGCAATTTGTTTTTTGAGATGTCCTTGTGCAACAAGCTCTAACTTCATTTCAGCATGCTGTCTTAAATCTTAATGGCTAATGCTATTTTTATTTGAGCAATCTGAAATGTTTTAGTTGCTTATTTCTATTATATATCTAATTTGCAGAAAAATTGTTCTAGCAACTAATATTGCAGAAAGCAGTATTACAATAGATGATGTTGTATATGTAATTGATTGTGGTAAGGCAAAGGAGACAAGTTATGATGCCTTGAATAAGCTAGCGTGCCTTCTACCATCGTGGATATCAAAAGCCTCTGCCCATCAGGTATGTTACTGCAGATTGCAGACCGCGTAACCAGCTTTCGTGGTAAAACTTATCAAATAAATATATAGCTTATGGCTTTCATGATTTTACGCAGCGGCGAGGTCGAGCAGGCCGTGTTCAGCCAGGTTTTTGCTATAGGCTGTACCCGAAAGTTATTCATGATGCCATGCCACAGTTTCAGTTGCCTGAAATACTTAGGACTCCTTTGCAAGAACTGTGCCTTACTATAAAGAACTTGCAGCTTGGAGAAGTGGCCTCTTTCTTAGCCAAGTCACTGCAACCTCCTAATCCACTTTCTGTTAAGAATGCAATTGAGCTTCTGAAAACCATTGGAGCACTGGATGATTTGGAGGAGCTCACTTATTTAGGTTTGAAGTTTACTGTTACCCTGCACATTGTTTCACCTGCTTAATTTTGTTCTACATGTGTTTATTTACTTTTGCCCATCTACCTTGATTAATGCAGGACGACATCTCTGTACACTTCCACTGGATCCAAACATTGGAAAGATGCTGCTCATTGGATCTGTCTTCCAGTGTCTGGATCCCGCACTAACAATTGCTGCTGCTCTCGCATATCGTAATCCATTTGTGCTCCCAATAGACAGAAAAGAAGAAGCTGATGCTGTCAAAAGATCATTTGCTGGTGACTCCTGCAGGTGATTATTATAATTTCTTTTCTGCTTACATCACATTGATATTTCGCGAGGACATGCAGACATGTTTTACGATGGCCATTGGCCAATATTACAGACAGTCAGACATTATGTTTTTAGTTTAATGGTCCCTTGCCTACTCAGAGAAGTAATTTCTTTGGTACTCATCAAGTACTGCTTCATTTGAAGTGCATATGTAGTATACACTCACTACGTTTCACTAGATCTGTACCCAGCCTACCATGCGCACAAACCAACAAAGCACTAAATCCAAGGAGATTTCAATGAAACATAACCTTAAATAACATATTACAGCCAATCAGCAATTCACAAAGCAATTAAATATGGATACAAAGTGCAAAAATTGCAATGACCTCACTTGATTTCTGCAACGGACATATTTTTAAATGAAGTTTCCTAAGACCGGGGAGATATAGTGAAACAATGGATTATTAGTTACTCCCTCCGTCCACATTTACATGGCACACACTTATTCCGAGGTTCAACTTTGACCATCAATTTGATCAATAAAATGTGGAGTATGTGCTATAAACATTATATCGTTCAATTCTTGTTCGATTTTTTTTCTAATGGTATATTTTTCTGACAAAGTTTTCATGTATTGTTGGTCAAATTCACGGCAAAGTTAGTGCGTGCAAAACCAGGACGCCACGTAATTGCAGCCGAGGGGAGTACTGGTTGTTACATGCTACAAACCCCTATCCTGTAGGACCGACTTGATTGGACTGCTAAAACCTGTATTCCTTTACATTTGATATTTGTTAAGGAGTGCACACCAAGGATTAAGAGTCGCTCGACTAGTTCATGAGTCGGCACTTGTGTTCCAAATTTCCAACCCAAAATCTTGACTAGTCGTGACTAGTCATGATGAATCGCGCAACTAGTCCATGAGTCGATACCCTAGCGACTCGGCTCGACTCATCGACTCGTAATCCTTGCTGCATTCCATCACTTTGCCAGTGATAGCATCACCTGCAAAAAGTTTCACACTGGCATGCTGATAATTTCTTGTGGCCTCTTTTGAACAGTGACCACATCGCCCTTCTTAAGGCATTTGAAGCATGGAAGGAAGCAAAACGCAGCGGAAGGGAACGTTCTTTCTGTTGGGAAAATTTTCTGTCTCCTATGAGCCTGAAGATGATGGATGATATGCGAAATCAATTTTTTGATCTACTATCTGATATTGGGTTTGTTAGCAAGACAAGAGGAGTGCAGGTTTTGAGCTCTTGATCTCTCGCATTCCCAAACAAATTTAGTGTCATATAAAATATATAGCGGCTGTTCTGATTTGTTCTGCCACATGCCTTATAACACTTAATACGTAGCACATCACATAGTTTTGTAACTGCAACACATAATACATTGATGTTACTAAATATCATTCTCATTTTTCATCTGTTTGAACATTATACTGTGTATTAATTGGTAATTAATAAGCAACAATTCAACTGAAAAAAACTAAAATGTGAATTCTGGGACCCATATAGCTGTAGACTTTTTTTTTTTTACATTTTAGCGTACCATCTTATCTACTTTTCAATTGACGGGCTTTGATGTTCATTGTGATTCCTTCCATACTAAAATTTCAGGCATATAACCATTATGGTAAGGATCTGGAGATGGTTTCTGCTGTTTTATGCGCTGGGCTTTACCCAAATGTCATACAGTGCAAAAGACGGGGAAAGAGGACAGCATTCTACACCAAAGATGTTGGAAAGGTGGACATTCATCCATCATCAGTCAATGCTGGAGTGCAGCAATTCCCATTGCCTTATCTGGTTTACAGCGAGAAGGTCAAAACTGCTAGCATTTATGTGAGAGACTCCACAAACATATCAGATTACGCTCTTCTACTATTTGGTGGCTCCCTAAGTCCTAGTAACACTGGAGAAGGCATTGAGATGCTTGGGGGGTATCTTCATTTCTCTGCACCGAAGCGTATCATAGAATTGATTCAGGTATGACCAACTCCGTGACAATAGCTTCTTTGAACATTTGTTTTGATAAAAGTGCTGTTAAGTAATTTGCAACAAAAAGGTGACTTGAGACTTAAGGTATGGGTGCTTTGATTGGTTGAAATTTTGAAATGTCGGGGCTTGCTGCTTGATCTAGCTTCTCTTTTTCCATCCGAGCCTGCTGAGCCGTGGTTAATATAAGTTGGATCGACCGATATCTTGTTTTACTGCTTTGGCTATCAAATCATTTCAGTGAAGAAAATATGTTATTTTTTAGCTAAGACATCCAGCATACTTGATTTATGCTCTGGTTTGCGTAGGCTATGATGAGCAAATACCTATATTGTTGCGTTAAACCCATGTTCTATTCTGTAACGAGGGGTGCTTCTTTTATTCGACAGAGATTAAGAGGTGAATTGGACAGACTCCTCCAGAGGAAGATTGAGGAACCAGCAACTGACATCTTTTCAGAAGGAAAAGGGGTTGTGGCTGCGGCCATAGAACTGTTGCACAGTCAAAATGTTTATCACTAGAATACTCATGCTACAATACGTATACACGTCGCAGAAGTCAATTCTTTTAGGTGTTTTCTGCCTGATCTGTCTGACATGTACCCTGCTATGGTCTTGAATATGAGTAATTTTTTATGTCGAGAAGAACCAAGTATTTTCTGCCTTCACTTGAACTCACTAAAGCGTAGTAAACTATATCTTCTTTTAATTTGCTCAGTATGTATGTGCATGACCTGCATAATTTTGAATGCAGCGCTTTATATATAGAGCGATGCTATGCATAAGACGGTTTCTTTTTTTAAGGGAAATGTGGGCTTTATTGATCACAATCAAAAGTTCATTACAAAGTATCTTACAGATACAGTCCGGAGCAAACCCACGCCACACAGAACACAGCGTAAACTCGCTAAGTTTAGCTAAACTATCAGTAGCAGCATTTAAACCACGGTACACATGACGGAAGGAGCAAGCAAAGTAATCTGCCAACCTCCTGATGTCACGGATCACTGGATCACACAAAGGACGTGTTTGTTTCAACTGACGCTAATGTAAATGGTAAAGTAATCAGGTTACGGGGGTATTGCAAAGTAATCGGACCTTTTCTTATTCTGTTTGGTTGCACGTGGTAAAGGTAACGGGTCACCAAGAGCAATCAGATCTGAAGCACCGACGAGACATGGCTATGGCTTCACTTCCCACGCCATGCCGCTGCACGCTGGTGCTCTTCCGACGACGCGGCTGCAGCTTTTGATTCCTATGGAGAGATGCCTGTGAGGCTGTGACGCGTGACATGAGAAAGTTGAGGGTGAGAGAGGGGGCCATCAACGCCGGCCAGTGAAGGGGATCGGCGGCCGCCGCCGCCCCTCCGGCGGTGAGCTGCTCCTGCCATAGAGGAATTTGGGCGCGGAGGGCGGATCAGTTGTCTCCACCGTGACTAGAGCTGGCGCTTGGGAGGAGGACCAGAGGCAGAGACAACAGGAAATGGAGGCGGAGCTTTCCTTCCAGCCATGGCTCGGTCGTCCGGTCCGGTAACGCGAACGGTTAACGAAGGGGGTTGGGCGGAATCGGACTTGAACTGGGCCGTAATCGTTTCCGCCGTACCAAACATAATTAAGGGTGACTTCTTTTAAGTTTCTGCTTATGCAGAAGCCGGTTTCTGGGTTGTGGTGGATAGAAACCGTTGTGGGGAGAAACTCCAGAAACTCCTCAGGAGACTTCTTTTGACTTCTACAGATTTTGCTTATTTGCTAGGTTGGGTTGTGATATGTCTGATATACCCCCGAAAATCAACTTTGTAACAGAACATCAGATGTTTATACATCATCATCATCTGCTAGCACCAAATAGATAATCCTCTAGCACTGCTACCTATTTTGGTGATGAATCCGGTGCGTTTTTTACATTAACAGTAAGCATACAGCACACACAATTTTGGTGATGAAACAAATGATAATCCTCTAGCACTGTACCTGTGCTAAATTAGCTATTTCCCTCAAGAAAAACATAGCAACATGTACAATTTTTATACATCAAGCAACATCACATGAACTATCAATTGCCAAGAAACATCACATGAACTACCATTACTCCAATTCTCTTTCAAGCGGCAGAAAAATCTGTTAACACTGAAAGCAACAGCACATGAACATGGTCCTTCTTTACAGCAACATCACAGGTTCTGGTGGCGAGGACGAGCTCGAGGGGCGACTCGGTGGACGAGCTCCTGCACCTCCACGGGACGGGGCGGGGCAGGCAATCGGAGGAGAGATGGGAGGTGGCTGGTCGGGGCAGGCAGTCACCGGCGGGGCAGCCAGTCGCCGGGGTCGGGGCGGCGCTGGCGAGATGGCATACGGAACTGAGACGGCACAGGCGAGATGGCCGGGCCTCGAGATGACAGAGAGGTCCGGGGCGGGGCGTCGAGGGGCAGGGTGACGACGGGCCGGCGCCGGAGGGGCCGCGCGTCGAGGGGCCGGCGGCGGGGCTGGAGGAGCGGCGGCGCGTCGAGTGGCCGGCGGCGGGCCTGGAGGAGCGGCGGCGGAGGGCCTGGAGGAGCGGCGGCGCGTCGAGTGGCCGGCGGCGGGCCTGGAGGAGCGGCGGCGGAAGGGGAGAGCCGGGGTCGGGAGAGTCGCTCGCGACCTCTCGATCTTATCTGTTTTTTTTTTTTTTTTTGGTGTTGACCGGTTGGGGGGAAGGGGCGGAGGAGCGGTGGCAATCCCCTGTAATTTTCCCTAACGATATGTCCGTTTCCGAATACCCTTCCGCGGACTAGCTCAGAAACTCGGGAATCTGCTCCCGAGCAGTTTCTCCTCCTTAGGCAAAAAATGAGTTTCTCGGTGGGTAGAATCCGGTACAATCTAGACACTTCTTTCTAGCTTTTGCTTATTTGGACCTAGAATCTGCCCAGAAATTTAAAAGAAGTGTCCCTAAGGGTATGCGGTTGAGACGTAATCACGTGACGGGCCAAAAACAGCGAACCAAACACGTCCAAAGATCGACCATTCGTCCTGTGCAAAGGTCATAGCTCGACGCATTGCCAGGGCTTCTGCAACTTTAGGCGCCACTACCTCTTCCGTTCGCTCGCTGCATGCAGCTAAGCACATGCCATTGTGGTCTTTGATGACGGCGCCCATCCCCATTCTAAGAGTAGACCTGAAAATTGGTGCATCAACGTTAATTCACACTATAGTTTCCGGCGGCAGTGACCATTTATGGATAGCAGAACTGGTCTCACGACTGTGGGTTGGTGCAGCTTGATATAGACGTGTAGCAATCATCTGAATGTAAGACAAAATTTTCTTAGCTACAGATCGTGGATACATCAGAGTTTCCCCTTCTCTCTCTATTTCTAGCATCCCAAATATACAAGGAAGGTTAAATTATTTCGTACTGACAATGGTGGAGAGTTATATTCGGATGCTTTTGATGATTTCTGCAGGGAAGAAGGAATCGTGAGGCACCACACCATCTCATACACACCTCAGCAGAATGGTGTGGCTGTGCGCATGAATAGAACCATCATCTCCAGAGCACGCTGCATGATATCCAATGCTCGTGTGATCAACCGTTTTTGGGCTGAAGCAGGCTCCACCGTGTGCTACTTGATAAACAGGTTGCCTTCTATCCCACTCGATAAGAAAACTCCTATTGAGGTATGGTCTGGTACACCTGATTATTCATTGTTGAGAGTTTTCGGTTGCACCGCTTATGCTCATATTAATAATGGAAAGCTAGAACCAAGATCTATTAAGTGCATGTTTATTGGATATGGTTCTGGCGTAAAAGGATATAAACTATGGTATCCTGTGACTAAGAAGTTCTTCAGCAGAAATGTTGTGTTCAATGAGTCTTTTATGTTCACTAACAGTTTACCCACATATGTATCTCCTGTTAGTTCTGATGATGAGCAGGAAGTTAGCATGCAGGTGGAGCACGCAGATGATGTAGAAACTGAAACTGATGATGATGTTCATGATATTGTTCAGCAATCACCTCCTATTTTGCAGCAACAAAATTTATCTATTGCAGAACGCAGAGAGAAGAGGAATAAATGACCTCCTACACGCTTGATTGAGCAGTGTGATATTGCTCACTATGCTTTTAGTTGTGTTGAACAGGTGAAGAACAATCATGAGCCATCCACATACACTGAAGCCATTGGTTTAGGTGACCGCGTGAACTGGGTCTCCGCTATGCAAGAGGAGATGCAATCACTTGAGAAGAATGGTACGTGAGATGTTATTCGCTTGCCTAAACAAAAGAAGACTGTTCGCTTTAAGTGGATTTTCAAGAGAAATGAGGGTTTATCTCCTAGTGAGGCTCCAAGGTTTAAGTCAAGGTTAGTTGCAAAAGGTTTCAGTCAAATTTCAGGTGTTGATTATAATGATGTTTTCTCTCCGGTTGTTAAACATAGTTCTATTCGTACATTGTTTGGTATTGTTGCTATGCATGATCTTGAGATTGAGCAGTTAGATGTGAAGACTGCGTTTTTGCATAGAGAGTTAGAGTAGGAGATATACATGGACCGGCCAGAAGGGTTCATAGTAACTGGTAAAGAGAATCATTTTTGCAAGTTGAAAAACGTCCTTATATGGTTTGAAACAATCTCCTCGTCAATAGTATAAAAGGTTTGATCCGTTTATGTTGTCACATGGTTTTAAGAGGTCTGAATTTGATAGCTGTGTGTACATTAAGTTTGTTGATGAATCACCTATATACTTGCTGTTATATGTTGATTGCTGCCAAGAGAAAGAAAGAAATCACTACGTTGAAGATACCGTTGAGTAGTGAATTTGAGATGAAGGATCTTGGTGCTGGTAAGAAAATACTCGGTACGGAAATTACTAGAGATAGAAATTCTTGTTTATTATTTCTTAGTTAGCAGAGTTATATTAAGAAATTTCTTCATCATTTTAATATGCATGATGCAAAGTCTCTTAGTACTCCCATTGCTCCTCGTTTTAAATTATCAGCATTACAATGTCCTATCAATGATAAGAATTATGAGTACATGTCTAGAGTTTCATATTCTAGTGTTGTTGGTTCTTTGATGTATGCCATGGTTTGCTCTCGTCCTGATTTATCATATGCTATGAGTTTGGTGAGTAGATATATGTCTAACCTTGGCAAAGAACATTGGAAAGATGTTCAGTGGATTTTCACGTACTTTCGTGGCACATCCGACGCTTGCTTGAAATTTGGCACGTTTGATGAGGGATTCAAAGGCTATGTGGATTCAGATTTTGCTGCCGATTTGGATAAGAGAAGATCTCTTACAGGTTATGTATTCACGCTAGGTGGTTGTGCCGTGAGTTGGAGGGCAACGTTACGGTTGTTGCCCAGTCTATTTGAAGCAGAATACATGGTTATTGTAGAAGCATGCAAAGAATCGGTTTGGTTGAAAGCAGAGACGAATCCAGGATTTGAGCATAGGGGGGACGAGACAGAGACCGGAACTTTTTTTATAAAAATAAATCTGATCATATCGATGTAAGCACTGTAACATGTAATATTTTGACGTTATATAACTATATTGCCAAGCCAATTGGACTTGGTGTTTTTCTTCAAATACTTGAACAATGACAAATTTTAAAAATAAATTAGACTTCATGTTAAATATCTAGAGTATGTAGTGGTATGCTGGTAACTATAGATTAACCGGCGCCCCCAATGAAAAACAAACCAAAACACAAACATATATATTAACTAGTGCTAGTGCGGGTGCCTTTGAGACGTATAGATTAACTAGTGCTAGTGCCATGAGATGTGAACAGAAAACAGGAAAAACAACAAATCCTTACATTATTCAACGTGGATCTGAGAAAAGATAAATAAACTAGTACTCCGAAGTACCTTATGATTGATTGGAGACGTGGGATGTGAGCCGTGAAAAAACTAGACGTCTGACACCCGCCGGCGCGCAGCATCGCCGCTGTCATTCTCGGTATAGACGAAGCGCCAGAGCCGCGGTTTACTCGCAATACCCTAGAGCAGTGGGCAGGCGGCGACCACTAGTCGTAGGGAAAACGGAAGTTACGGTTAATTTTCTTTTTTGACAATCAATACTTAGTCTAATCGTTACATAGTGGGCCATTTTGGGATTGTGTCTCGCCCTACTTATTTTGTGTTGGCCCGTTCAGATACATCAGGCTGGGCGTTTGTATTAGGCTATGTGCTAATGGATGGAGAGTTAAGCCACAAAACTAATACTAATCCTGTTACGTTCTGTTATGGGGTCCAAACCGGGAGGGCTGGCTCCCGCCCGCCTGTTTTGTGACAGTCAAAGTGCTATTTACCTTACTAAGAATCAGATGTTCCATGATAGAACAAATCATATTGGCGTAAAATACCATTATATTTACCTTACTAAGAATCAGATGTTCCATGATAGAACAAATCATATTGGCGTAAAATACCATTATATGTGTGATGTTGTTGCACAAGGTAAGTCGAAGGCACGCAAGATAAACACTGATGATAATCCTATTGATATGATGACATAGCCAGTTCCTGTTACTAAGTTTGAGCTTTCCTCACACTAGCCCATGAGGCTATTTTGGCGGCGAAAGTGTTTTCTTTGTTGTTTCAGGGTGATGGTTCGTTTTATGCTATATGAAAGAATTTGTCTCAAGGTGGAGTGTTATTTTGTGGCAATCTAAATTCACTTATGCCGATAAAAGGCCAAAATTCTAACGAGTAGAGAGGAGCATCACGGTATGGTACGAGTTGTTACCGAGTTGGAGTTGGATTCAGCCTTACCGACCTAGTTAGGTCAGGACCGCCTTTATATACCTCGTGTAAGCCGCCGTTTGGGATAAGTCGCAAGTTGTAAATCTCCGACGTTTGTAACACATCCGAAAATAGTGAAGCTCTATTGGCTGGCGTCCGTGGTTTTTTCTTCCTCATTGGAAGGGTTTTCCACGTTAAGATTCTCGTGTCCCCGTGTGTCCATCTCTTCTATTCATCGCTTATTTGTGTTATCGTTTATAACACTACTGGCGGCCACCGCCGATCTTCCCAGTCTCCCATGGCCTTAGGGCCATGGAGACTTGGTGGATCTTGGTACTTGTCGGCGGCAGGTCTCGATTTTCAGGTGTATATGTGTGTTCCTTTAGCGTTTGTGTCCTACTTAGGATAGCAAGGCGGCGGCTCCATGAAATTAGAATAAGGTCCTTCCCGCCTAGCCCCTGTTTCGATGGTGCGTCTAGCGTCATTGGAGAGCGTGTGGAGGTGTGTCTCTAGAGGATCTCGTGGGATTTAGTTGGCGTTTGTTTTCGGTGGATCTAGTCTTCGTTCGGCTGTGTTCATGTGTCTACATGTAGGGGTGGATATCAAGCCAGCTCGACTCGACTCGACTCAACTCGTAAATACTCGTTAGTTAACGAGCTTGCTCGACTTGAATCGTTAACTTAACGAGCAAAAAACTATAGCTTGGCTTGACTTGATAAATACTCGAGTTGGCTCGATGAGCTTGATAAGCTCACTAAGAAACTGAAAAATATAATCAGTTAATTATGAAGCAATATTACAAGAAGGTGGATTCATTGTTGATGCCTCTCCAAGTAGATTTTGGAGACTTATATCTGAATGCTCCTATACTCTTGTGTTTAAGATCTTGGATTTTATCTAGTGTCGACTAATCTATGATTTAGCATATCAATGTAAGGACATTAACGGGCTTATTGAGTACTCGCAACTCGACTCATTAAACTTGTTTGTTTAACGAGCTGAAAAATACAACTCGGTTCGGCTTATTAGTGTCCGAGTTCGAGCCGATCCAAGACGATTTTTCGAGTACTCGTTAAGCTCACGAGTTTCGAGTTCTATTCCTACCCCTATCTGGTTGGATTATGATGAGGTGTTGACCTCTAGGTTGGCCCGATCTTCATGAATCGACGAAGAACGACAAGAACGCACGAAGAACGCGAAGAACACGAAGAACACGAGAGGTGGAATCGAGGGGGAGTCGTGGGCAAACGCGGGGAAACACAAATGGGGATAAATAGCGAGAACCGAAAGATCCCAAACCTCCCGTCAACTAAGCCCCGAGGGCCGTCTACGGAACGATCGATTTAACTGAACTCACCTTGATTGAAACCGATTCACACCCGTAGCCGGTCCACTACGCTAATAGAACCTCAAGGATTTACGAGAGGAAGATTAGACAACTCTTAACTGAATCCCAAGGGGAGAGGATAAGTAGTTGGGTGAGCCTTGATACGATCCTAGATGAATATCGTAGGATCAGCCTTGATACGGTCCTAGGTACAAACATAATGAGTAGCCTCAAACGAGGGATACAAGGGCAAAGCCTGAAGTTCTTAATTCATCTCTAACCCTAGATCTAGCCACCAGAGTCCCTTATATAGCCTAGGGGGGGTAGGTGGGGGTGAAAATGGCCCTTTTCCTCTTGATTTCGGGCAACCGCATGGAGGCCGGCCAGTGAGGCCGGGGTGGGAGGAGGGCGCCCAGCCTGGGAGTAGCCGGCCTGGGGGTCCGGGGGCTTCCGAGGGCAGGCTGGCCTGGCGCCTGGGTTGGCCGGCCTGAGGTCGGGGTGGGAGAGGGGGAGGCCGGCTCCCCCTGGTTGGTGGCCGGCCTGAGGGTGAGGGGAGGCCGGCCTGGCCGGGGGTTGAGGCCGGGGACCCTATTTCCCTCCGTTCTTCCTCCTCGTGACTCCGTTCTTGATGCTGTCTTCACCCACTTCTTCCTAGCTTCTCGGGCTTCGTCTTGGGCATGTTCTTGAGCATCGAGGGCACAGTCTTGGGCTCCATGGTCTTGATCATCGTGGGCATCGTCTTGGGCTCCATAGTGGGATCCAACCTAGGCATGAATAGGGGTATTTCATGAGGTAGCGCACCGTTCACCAAGTCATCAGAAACATACGGAGATAGGAGTGAGTTCACCTTGTCGTCTATCGATGTTGTGCTTGGTGGAATACGGTGGGCTGCATCATCTCCCCCCCCCTTGAAGAAGAGTCACCCTCGACTCTCGATCCATCCTTTCAAGAGTGGGAGAAGGAGTGTTGACGATGAAGATGTCGTTGAAGTTGAGCCGCTTGTCGAAGGTCATGCCACAGTATGCTCGTTGCGGGTGTGGTCCAAAGGTGATGACGACCGTGACATGGTCCTCATTGGATGGGTGAGGAAGATCTTGAGAGGCGGTGTAGTCATTGAAGTTGAGCCTCTTATCGAAGGTCATGCCAAGGTATCCTCGTGGGGGGTGTAGTCCAAAGGCGATGACGATCTTGGAGTGGTCCTCATTGGATGGGTGACGATGAGATTTAAAGGCGATGTAGTCGTCGTCGAAGAGCTCAAGAGGTGGTTGCTCCATTGGTTGTGGGAGTGGTAGATTGTAGATGAACTTGACATTGGTTGCGTTGTCGTTGATTCTCTTGTCGAAGTCCATATACATCTCGGTGGTTGGCATGTAGTCGTGGTGGTCATTGTCGTTGACGCGCTTGTCGAACTCCAAGTGCATCTTGACGAAGGGGATGTAGACGTGGTAGTCATTGTCGTTGATGCGCCTATCGAACTCCAAGTACATCTTGACGTAGGGGATGTAGACGGATAAGTCGTGGTCGTGGATGTGCTTGTTGAACTCCAAGTACATCTTGACATGAGGGATGTAGTTGTACAAGTCGTTGTCGTGGATGTGCTTGTCGAACTCCATGCACATCGTGACATGTGGGATGTAGGCATAGAAGGCATTGTCGTTTACAAGCTTGGGAAGCGCCGTGTAGATCTTGACTTGAGGGATATGGATGGAGAATGCATTGTCGTAGAAGCGCTTGTCAAACTCCATGTGGATCATGACGAGCGGAATGTACTCCTTCCAAATCCTCAAGCCGGTGTTGATGTTCATGCGGTGCGGAGAGCCTTTGATGTGGAGAAATCCATGAGGTCGAGGATGATTGATAGGGTCACAAAATCGCTGCAAAAGAGACAACAAAGACGGAGAGAAAGTTGGTAAGGCGTTAGTGTCAATAAGCACAAATGGGGTTTTGCTCTCAACTCTCATCTCACTTTTGGTGGCTATCATGGCGATGCCTCTAAGAACACTCATGCTTTGTCCACTCATGGGCTTGTGGATCTCACTCACGTGATGGTGGATCTCTCTCTCACCACTCATCTCACTAGAAGCTTGAGAGAGGACACTAGAAGGCTCCAAAGTCTCGGCACTAGAGGTGTGCGCACTTGTCGAAGTCGTTGCATTGCTTGGAGTCGGTAGTGTCATAGCATGTGGCGAGGAGGACTCAAGCATCTCATCTCTTGGGTTGATCTCTAAGTGTGGAAAAGGTGGCTTTCTTGGAGGAGGAGGTAGGGTCATGGCTTGTGTCGAAGAAGGCTCCATCATCTCCGTGATGTGGTAATGTAAGACATGTCGTGTAGCATCCTCAAGTGGTTGATGATGATGATGATATCCTTGGCTAGAATGGTGTCTTGAGCGTGGCCTTGTGGAGGTTGAAATGATTTGCTTTGACGTCAAGGGGAGTGTGTCATCCAATTCTTCGCTACCTCCATCAATGATAGATGTGCCATTGACGCCGGCTCTAGAGAGGTTGCATCTTTTGTCATTATCTTGAGGATAGGTTTGAAGAACTCGTGTCATCACTCGAGATGAATTCTCGTCCTCATTGCAATTAACGCTTTCGTCACCATTGGTCGACATGTCCAAGGAATTGAGAGCAACTTGGTGCAAGGCATAGTATTGGACTTCACTCATGTAGTCATGGTCACCATTTTGGTTGGCAATCATGACCATCTCGTTGGTAGCATTAGAAGCTCTCTTGTGGATGGTCGGAGTTGTCACTTGTGTCATTGGAGACGAAGAAGAAGACCTTGGAGAGGTTGGCAAGGGATGAGCCTCTTTCACAATGTCACATGCATCAACGTCTTTATCATAGAGTGGTGTAGTGGTCTCCTCATGCATATGGTGATGTTGATATTGTGTCATGGGAGGAATAGCTTCACACTCTTTATGTTGGTGGTGCGCTTGTGGCGATGAGGGAAGCTCATGCTCTTGATCATGAAGGTCATAGTTCTTCCTCATGGAATGTCGCACAAGGTGGATGAGTAATGGTGTCGGTGGTGAAGTGAATCTCGCCTCATGTGTTGAAGAAGGAAGAGGATCATGGCATATATGGCGTTGTAGGCCTTTCTCATGTGCTTCATCATGAAGTCCATAGTCCTTCCTCAAAGTAGGCCGCTCATGGAAGTTGTGGTTGGGTGTTGGTGGATAAGTATCTCTCGCCTCTTGCCGTGATGAAGCAGTGGTATCATAGTGTCCATGGTGAGGATGTTCTTGATCCTTGTCGAAGGCGGGGTGTGACGAGAAAGCACAAGGTTGGTGATGATGAGGTGGAGGCTCCCATTCCTCATATGGATGATGACGCTCATGGTCCTTGAACCTTGGAACATTGAGGCAAAGGGCGCTCAAGTTGTTGTCTTCATAGTCTTGATGGTGCGGCGCTTCATCCAATATGGGAGGAGAAGAATCATGGATAACATCTCCATTTGCTTGATGTTGACGAGGTAGCTCATGTGGGTCCTCATCAAAAATAGGAAGTGAGAGGTCACTTGGAGCATCTTCACTTGCTTATTGTTGACGTGGGCGCTCAAGAGGTCCCTCATCAAACATGGGAAATGAGAGATCATGAGTAGCATCCGTGCTTAGTTGTGGTCGAAGTGGGCGCTCATTGGGGTCTTCATCAAAGAGAGGAAGAGAAATGTCATGTGTAGCATTCCCACTTGGTTGTTGTTGATGTGGGAGCTCATTGGGGTCTTCATCAAAGATGGGGGAAGACAAGCAATACGGAGCATTCGCACTCGCTTGATGTTGAGAGGGTCTCTCATTTGGGTCTTCATCAAAGATAGGCGGCGAAAGCTCATGTGGGTCATCCTCATTGGTTGGCGATGGAGGTCATGATGGAGAGGATGGCGCTGGTGGTCACTGTGGTGAAGTTGTTGGAGACATTCACTAGAAGCAAAGTCATTGGCACCTTATTGATAAGGGACTTGGTCTTGGTGGTCATTGTGGTGGTGACACACATTTTGCCTTAGCCTTGAATATGGGCGAGCACCATCCACGAAGTCACATAGACCATAGTCATGAGTCGAGCTTGGAGAAGGTGGGTGATGAAGAATATCCAGCCGTAGAGGGTGAACTTTAAGAGGGTCACCACGGCCTTGTCGATGTCGAGGTCGAGGTAGTGGTGATGGCGAGCAATGCTCGAACCAATGTCGTCGCGGAACTTGTGGTGTGGGATGCGGTGAGGTGGTATCAGAGCTAGGTTTACCACTCTCTCCCATGTGGCGGTGATGATCATGGTGACGATCTTGGTGACGAGCTTGGTGATGATCATGTGGAGACTTGCTCTTGCGTCGTGACTTGGAGGTCGATAATGATCCATGGCGGTTGGCGAGGATGGCCACGTTGCCTTAAATACTCGCCATGTGATCATTGAATCGAGCATGATGAGCTTGTAGTTGATGGTCCAAGCGCTCCAATCCGTCACGAGCAAATTGGCAAAGCCTAAAGTGTTCATGGCGGTTGACGAAGTTGTGGAAGCCGTTGTTGTTGAAGAAAGAGGTTCCTTGATCTTCTGAGATCGGCCTTGTGAATACTCCTTCCCTAGCCATCTCAACAAGCACACAAGGTGATATGATGAAATGGATGTCACACTTACCCAATGTTACCTTTGTTGGTCTTATTGAGGCTAGTGGACGAGCCTAGGTGTAGGGCGGTATATCAAAAGTGTGTCCAAAAATATCGAAAGAAAACCGCAAACAACAACACACACGCTATATGTGGAAGGCAAATGGGTTAGAAATGTGGCGAAGAAAAACGACAAATCCGAAGAGAAGTGTTTTGTAAAACGTGGAGAAAAACCAAAGAAAATTTAGCACACAAACCAATCCTAGTGGATGAAAATGATATGGTGGGAACTAAAAACACACACACACAAATGATAAATGGGGTTAGTGCGGCCAATGGACGAGCGGAGACGAAATGTACCTAACGAAGACTAAGCTAAATGCCACAGCAACGCAAGGAGGACGCTAGCTCAAACCGCAATGTACAAGAGGCAACAAGATTTACAATGTGGCAACCGGTCACTCTCTTTCTTTTGCGACATGAAACTATGCGTTCCTACAAGTGATAGCAATTGGCATCGATCTTTTTCTTCTTTTGGCTCTTTTTGCTTCTTGCTCTTTCTCCTTTTTTTTTTCTCTTTTTGATGATGATGATGCGGAGATGATTCCCAAATGCCAATGCCTACTCTAAGCTATTCTCTCACAAGCGCAAAACTCGCACTCTCGGTGCCACTAATGCGATGCCAAGCGGTGTAAAAGAGCTAGTCCAAGTAGGAATGGTACACAAAGGATGGGGTTAGTTCAAGCGGAAGCAAGTTATACCTATGCGGTGGATGATCTCGGACTTGCGGCCGGTGGCTGTCGATGTCGTGTGGATCCGTTGTTGTAGTTGCGTAGGCGATGTCGATGGCGATGCGTAGGAACTTGCCTCACTGAAACCAAGATACAAAATCTGTCCAAGAATCGAAGAGCAGGATTTTTCTGAGATTTTTTCTCAATTTCGAAATTCCTCTCAAATCAAGAAATTTTTTGGACAAATTCGAGAAAAATGGCTGAATAAAAAGGTGGGGAATGGTCTTTGGCAACAAATCTATGGATCAAAACCACGAAAAACTCAACAATCGACAGATCGGTCAAAATCCCTTTTTGGCTATTTTTGGTGAAATTTTTGAATTTATGGTGGATAGAAGAAAAATTGGTGGAAAAGGAGGGGGTGGGGTCCGGATGCGTGTCAATCTAGCTCTGGATACCAGATGATGAGGTGTTGACCTCTAGGTTGGCCCGATCTTCACGAATCGACGAAGAACGCACGAAGAACGCGAAGAACACAAAGAACACGAGAGGTGGAATAGAGGGGGAATCGTGGGCAAATGCGGGGAAACATAAAGGGGGATAAATAGCGAGAACCGAAAGATCCCAAACCTCCTGTCAACTAAGCCCCAAGGGCCGCCTACAGAATGATCGATCCAACTGAACTCACCTTTATTGAAACCGATTCACACCCGTAGCCGGTCCACTACGCCAATAGAACCTCAAGGATTTACGAGAGGAAGATTGGACAACTCTTAACTGAATCCCAAGGGGAGAGGATAAGTAGTTGGATGAGCCTTGATACGATCCTAGATGAATATCGTAGGGGTAGCCTTGATACGGTCCTAGGTACAAACCATAGGAGTAGCCTCAAATGAGGGATACAAGGGCAAAGCCCGAAGTTCTCAATTCATATCTAACCCTAGATCTAGCCACCGGAGTCCCTTATATAGCCTAGGGGGGATAGGTGGGGTGAAAATGGCGCTTTTCCTCTTGATTTCGGGCAACCGCAGGGAGGCCGGCATGGGGGGGGCCGGCCTGGCCGGCCAGTGAGGCCGGGGTGGGAGGAGGGCGCCCAGCCTGGGAGCAGCCGGCCTGGTGAAAGTAGAAGGATGCCGCCTAGAGGAGGGTGAATAGGCGCTTTAAAATAATTACGGTTTAAACTTGAGTAAATGCGGAATAAAACTAGAGTTTAATTTATCAAGCACAAAACCTATGCAATCTAGGTTTACCTATGTGCACCAACAACTTATGCTAGGCATGATATACAACTATGATATAGCAAGATAGATGACTTCAAACACGACGGCTATCACAAAGGTAAATGCATAAGTAACGAACTAGAGTATAGAAGTAACCGAAGCACAAGGAGGCACGGGTGTGATTACCGAAGTTCCTTCCCAAGGGAAGTACGTCTTTGTTGGAGAGGTGGGGAGCCACCTAGGCGCTCCTCAATAGCACGGATGTGCACACCTTATTCTCCTTGAGCTTCTTCGGTGAGGGAGATGCTCGTTTCCGCTATGAGGTCGACTTGAAGGCGTTGACCAAACCTTACACGGGGTTGAGGCTATCTTCACAACTCAAGTGGAGGCTCTCAACAAAGCTTCTTGCAACAAGGTGGAAGCCCCAAGAACTAACCGTCTAGGGTGCTCAATACACCCAAGAGGAACAATCTCTCCGGTGTCCAAGCACCCAAGAGTAACAAGCTCACGAACTTCTCTTTCACGAATCTCGCGGGGAACTCAAACCGGTGCACCTAATGCAATGGCAAGAACACACAAAGTGGTCAAGAACTTCTCTCCCAAATCCCACCAAAGAAACTAATGCTATGGAGGGAGGAAGGAGGAAGAACAAGGAAAACAAAAAATGAATCCCTAGATCTAGATCCAATAGGTTCCCCTCACAAAGAGGAGGTATTGATTGGTGAAGTGGTAGATCTAGATATCATCTCTCTTTCCCCTCAAGTGGAAGCAAGAATCATTGGAGGGATTGCGAGATAGAAAGCTTTTGGAGGTCAACAATGGAGGTCAAACTTGCCCAAAAGGTTAGGGAACCATTGGGGAAGAAGGCCTCTTAAATAGGTCACCCAAATATCCAACCGTTGGAGGCAAAATCGCGCAGGGGCGGAACCTCCGGTGAAACCACCGGAACCTCCGCCTCCGGATGAGTTAGAACACCAAAAGGGCTAGAAAACTGCCCCAACCACCGGAACCTCCAGTGGTTTCACCGGAGGTTCCACCAACATCATCCCTAAAGGGTTTCCGGCCGAGCCACCACCGGAACCTCCGATGGTGGAAAAAACTGCAGAACACCCTATATGAAAACGGTTGTAACTTTTGCATCCGGACTCCGTTTTCGATGTTCTTGGGCTCGTTGAAATCGCAACGATGAGCACTACAAGAATATAAATATAAACATAATAGTACAAAATGGGAATATAAAAACCAAATGATGAAAGGTTTGGCCTATCAATAAAGGACAACCGGTAGAAACCTCCAACAACAAAAATGCGATAAGTTTTTCATACGAAATCCATTTTTGATGAACTTGAGCTTGACATGAAGAACATGACAAGATCTAAAACCTTAAATGGAGAAAAACCAAATAAGAACCAAGAAGGATGATGCCAAATATGCAAAGGTTTGAGTTTTCTACGATAGATACGATCAAGATATGCATTCAAGAGCCCCTCTTGATAGTACAGTTATCTATCCTATAATCCGGTCTCCCAACTAGCATAATGAGACCGGTAAAATAGAAACCCTATCTAAGTCATACATTTTCCTTGCGCGATCCAATTGAGCTAGATGATGACAATCTTGACTCTCTCAAGTTGGATCTTCTTTCTTGATCGTTGTCGCACCCGGACTTCTAAAGGATACTCGCCGTTCCGTTGAACAGTAGTAGATTGGATTACGGGGCTTACCGGCACCCGCGTCCTCTTACGAGTAGGCCAACACACGTATGTGTGACAACCAACCCCTATTTGTTCAGCGTCGACGTAAACTATCCCATAGAAATCAGGATACTACCATTGACGTACTTCATACCATACACACATGGTACGTCAACGGATTGTAACAGAATGGTAGCACAACATATCTCTAAGACACAAAATATTGAAATAAGTTGCAACTGGCCCTCACTAGGGCAGAGATAGCAAATACAATCATCCAGAGGACACATGTCCCAACATAACATCATTACATCTCAGCGGAAGCATTCAAAGGGGTCTGAGTACAGACAAATCCAAATAGGCTTAAGAAGCCGGAAACTGAAATAAAGACGGATCCCATCCACGTAGCCTCGGATCCTGCCCGGGTCCGCTAACTACTCGTCAGCAGCCTCGTCAAACTCCACGTAGTAGCCGTCACCTGGATCCTCGTAAGCGTAGTCTGCGGAAACCACAGCCCCAAAGGGGTCAGTACATAGACGTACTGGCAAGCAAGACCCACAGTTCACCAAAGTGTAACCCGTCAACACCAAGCACAGATGCCTTGGGTTCAACGGAAGGAAGGGGATATGAAAAATGCTGCAACTGGCTGCACTAACCAACTACAGAGATTCTATCACTTCCGGCTAACAGAAAGGAGATAAGATCGAGTGTTGTAACCAACTGAAAAGGTAACTTCAAACAAACCCATCCTGGATCTCGCCCCTTATCCAAAGAAGCAATCCGAGGATAACTCACACAGTTGGATTAAAGATGAATCAAGTTGTTGTGTCAATAATCCTATTACTAGTCAAGTTGTTATTCATTGGGTGTGAGATTGTGAACCATTAGGTTTAAGTTGTCCTGAGTACTTGTTAGCCAGTACTTTCACCAAGTTAACCATAACCGCGGAAAACACGACTTCTTGAGAAGATTATCCCTGCAGGGTTGCACCAATTTGGCCGTACACGTATGAATATCCCGCCAGATGGGATGCCTCCCACCAAGCGGGGCACTCAACACAACTCAACTCTTCTTCGCATCAAGCCCAAAGCACCTTGGGCGCACGGCTAATCGAGCCCAGAAGAAAATGGACCCTCATAGCACTCTAAGAACGTGTCCCCCTATATGCCGACTACAAAAGTTCCACCCTGCGCTGGGCTCGCAAAAACATGCATGCGGCAAATGGAAAACACGAACTAAATGAGATGATTTGGACGAGATGCGAATCGAATCAAATTGAGGGGGGCGCCCATACTCGCTTCCCACATGCGGGTAGTGCGCTCATCATGGATCAGGAGACAAGACCCTTTTTCCTATTAGGGTCGACACTAGCAGGCCTCAAAACCACTTAGGGCCTCCTGCCGGTGCCTTATCATCAAATTATTATTTATCAATAACATTAGCATGATTGATTGATTAAACATCGAGCCCCCAGAACATAATAAAGATGTAGTAACTGAAAGTAACGGGTAACAGACTCGAGCAAAACAACCTAAGCATGCTAGTAAGACACTGGCTCAAACAATAGGGTTGTAGGAGGTGGGGTGAGGCACCTATTGGATTAAGAATGAATTAGTTATGAATTTTTGCAAATTGCAATTGAATTATTTGAATTCAAATTTAAATTGCATTTTGAAATTTCAAAACAGGAAACAAATGATACCAAAAGGTAGACAATTTAATTTAGACTAGTGTGCATATTTTATTTTCATTATTTGAGTCTATAAAATAAAAGTTATAAGGTTTTTAAAACCAGGGGCCAATCTGTTAAAATAAAGGACTAGTTTTTGATTACAGAAAATGTTTAAAACTTTTTATACCGTACTGGAACCTACCCCAGTCACTACCAGGGGGGCCCTTGGCCTGCGCGTGCTCACGTGGCTGCTGTGTGGCTGACAGGGGGCCCTCCCTGTCAGCGTGGAGGAAAAAAGGTTTGGGATTTATCCCGGGGGAGCCAGGGATCGAACCCGCGATCTCCCCCCGCTGCGCGCAAAGCCTGAACCAGTTGCGCTGCGCTGCGTTTCTTGTCAGATACAGCTACGCAGACAGTAAATGGTGTTGCTAGTTTAACTGAACCGTTAACTAACGAAACTCGACTGAACCCGACAGCTGCCTGCGGCGATCAACAGGTGATGACCGTGCTCGATGTGCTGGTGCTGCTGTGACGTGGTGCGCAGTGCGTGCACGGATGGATGCGATGCAAGGAGTACCGAGAGGAGGAGGGGTTGGACATGAGGTGATCACCGGGATTTTGCCGCGGATGAGCTCGACGGCGGAGGGGACGTCGCGGCAGTGACGAGGACGGCGGCGTGGCTCCCGTGCTTCTCCGAGCTCGCTCCGGTGTCGAATCAGAAGGGGAAGACGAGGTGGCTTGGTTCCCGTGTTTAGATAGGGGAGTGGAGCTGCGAGGTGGGCGGCGCCATCGAAGGTTCAGAGACGACCTCGCCGGTGATGGTGACAGAGGGTGGTGTTGGCGGCGAGAGAGAGGAAATGACGGCGGCCTCGAGGGGAGAGGGGTGTAGGGTTAGGTCTAGGGTGGCTGCGGAGAGCTAGGGGGGTTAAATAGGCGCGGACGTCGACGCTGGGCCGTCGGTGGCGATGGCTGCCGCCGTGGCAGCCTCCGATGCGCGCCGTACCACGGAGGACGACGGGTTAGATTCGTCGAACCGGTACGCGCGGCGCTTAGCGGGCTGGGCCGCGCTAGGATAGAGGGCTGGCGGGTTGGGCCGGTTAGGTGCTGCGCGCGCGCGGCTGTTGCTTCTTTTTTTTTTTTTTGCTTTTCTGTTTTTTTGTAGCAATTAGAAAAATGGAAGCAATTGTTAGGGTTTTGAGTTTTAAAAAAATTAGGGAAAATTCAGGTGGGATGGTTAGCTCAACATCTACCAAAATGCCAACTTTGTTTTTGAAAATTCAAATTCTATTTGCTGTTTGTTAATTAAACCAATTTAGATGATTTTGAATATTTAAAAATGATTATTGGAACCAACACTTTAATAGAGTGACCCAAATGATTTAATTGGAAACAAAGAGTATAAAATGTTTTGGGTAACTTCATAATTTGAAAAATGGTGCTGTTTGAATGTTTTTGATGGGAAATTTGAATAATTTGTTAATCAATGAATTAATGTTGAAAACAATGTGTTATTTAGGGTGACCCCTATTGATTAACATAGAACACATGTGATTATAAATTGTTTGGTACTTTTATAACTTTCCAATTAGGTGCTGTTGATGATTGCTTGAATTTTGAAACCAAGTTGGAGAATAATTAATTGGAATAAAAAACACCATTTTATTAGTTGATCAAAATGGAATAATATGAAAACAAGTGGGTGGTTTTTATTTGAGATTTCTATTTAAAATGTTGTAACAGAGCAAGTATGAAATAAAGTTTGGAAATAAGTTGAATTTCAAAGGTGAAAACAATTAAGAACAGGTGCAAAACAAATAGTAAACAAATGCAAAAAGTGAAATAAACATGATGACATGATGCAATACTTTAATTAAACAAGAAACAAAACATTCTAAGGGATATTTTCATACTTGGGATGTTACAAAACGCCCCCCTTGAAGGAATCGCGCCCCGAGATTCCTTACTGAGAAGTGAAAAGGTCCGGATACTTCTTGCGAAGATCCTCTTCGGTCTCCCACGTTGCCTCTTTATCGGAATGATGCGACCACTGCACTTTCAAGAACTTGGTGCTCTTGTTGCGAGTCTTACGCTCGGTCTCATCGAGAATACGAACAGGGTGCTCCTCATAAGATAGATCATCTTGCAGTTCAATGGAATCATGATCAACTGCACGATCTGGATCTTTGAAACACTTCTTGAGCTAGGACACGTGGAACACATCTTGCACCTTGGATAGCTTTTCTGGAAGTTCAAGACGATAAGCATTTTCTGCCCGCCTTGAGAGAATGTTGAAAGGACCAATGTATCTTGGTGCAAGCTTTCCTTTCACACCAAAACGATGAGTGCCTCTGAGGGGAGTTACACGGAGATATGCCTTATCACCAGGTGCATAGATCATATCCCTGTGCTTGCTATCATAATAGCTCTTCTGACGAGACTGAGCAATCTTGAGATTGTCACGAATGATACGAACTTTCTCCTCGGCTTCCTTAACAATGTCAGGGCCTAAGAGTGAACGTTCACCAGCTCCAGACCAATTGATTGGACTCCTGCATCTGCGACCATACAGTGCCTCAAATGGTGCCATGCCTAGGCTTGCCTGGTAGCTGTTGTTGTAGGAGAATTCAGCATATGGAAGGCAATCCTCCCATTTCATGCCAAAGGAGAGACCACATGCTCTGAGCATATCCTCGAGAATCTGATTGACTCTTTCGACTTGCCCCTGAGACTGAGGGTGATAAGCTGTGCTGAACAGAAGTTTGGTGCCCAATGCTTCTTGAAAACTCTTCCAGAAATGAGAAGTGAATATGCTTCCACGGTCTGAGCTTATTTCCAATGGAACACCATGAAGAGGAACGATCCTTGCTGTGTAGAGCTCTGCTAACTGGCTAGCTGAGATAGTTTCCTTGACAGCAAAGAAGTGAGCTACCTTAGTGAGACGATCAATAACAACGAAGATTGCATCGTTGCCCTTTTTGGACTTTGGAAACCCAGTAACGAAGTCCATTTCAATCATGTCCCACTTCCACTCAGGAATTTTCAGAGGTTGGAGTAGACCGGCCGTTTTCTGATGGACTGCCTTAACACGTTGACAAACGTCGCATTCAGAAACGTATTGAGCAATTTCACGTTTCATGCCAGGCCACCAATACAGTGTCTTAAGATCCTGGTACATCTTTGTACTTCCAGGGTGGATGGAGAGAGGAGTTTCATGAGCCTCCTTGAGAATGACATCTTTGAGACTTTGAATCTGAGGAACTGCAATGCGTCCTTCGAAGAACACAGTTCCCTTGTCATCAATTGAGAAGGACTTGAATTTATCATTGCCTTCCTTGATGTGCTCTACAATCTTCTTGATTTCAGCATCACGAAGTTGTTCAGAACGAATCTTGTCCTCGAGAGTTGGACTGGCTGTAAAGCTAGCAATGTAACCTTGAGGTACAAGACCAAGGTTCAGCTTCTGGAATTCTTCATGAAGTGGAGGTTGGCTTTCCATGATCATGAGATTATTGCAATAAGACTTGCGACTGAGAGCATCGGCCATAACATTAGCCTTGCCTGGAGTGTAAGAAATGGTGAGATCAAAGTCTTTAATCTTTTCAATCCATCTCCTTTGCCTGAGGTTTAGGTCTGGCTGAGTGAAGATGTATTTCAGACTCTTATGATCGGAAAAGATTTCAGTTTTGTTACCCAACAAGTATTGCCTCCATTTCTTGAGGGCAAACACAACTGCTGCAAGTTCAAGATCATGTGTGGTATAGTTTTGCTCATGTGCATTCAACTGACGTGAAGCATAAGCCACAACTTGACGTTCTTGCATAAGAACTGCACCTAGACCTTGGAGAGATGCATCGCAGAATATCTGGAAAGGTTTGGTAGTATCTGGGCCAACAAGAACTGGGGTGGAAGTGAGTTTAGTCTTCAGGAGATTGAAACTTTCAACACACTGTGGAGTCCAAACGAACTGCTTGTCCTTCTTTGTGAGATCAGTGAGAGGTTTGGCAATCTTGGAGAAGTTTTGGACGAAACGACGGCAATAGCTAGCCAAGCCAAGAAAACTTCTGACTTGCTTCACCGTCTTAGGGGGTTTCCAATCAACAATTGCCTTAACCTTTTCCGGGTCAATGGCTATGCCTTTGGCAGAGATGATATGACCAAGGTAAGCAACTTCTGGGATCCAGAACTCACACTTGGAGAATTTGGCATCTAGACGATGCTCGTGAAGTTTCATGAGAGTGAGACGAAGGTGTTCTCCATGCTCTTCCTCGGATTTGGAGTAGACCAGAATGTCATCGAGATATACCACAACGAACTTGTCGAGGTATTCATGGAAGACAGAATTCATGAGTCTTGAGAATGTTGCCGGTGCATTGGTGAGACCAAAGGACATGACGGTGTATTCATATAGACCGTAACGAGTGGTGAAAGCTGTTTTTGGAATATCTTCATTTCTGATCTTTATCTGATGGTAACCCATCCTCAAGTCCAACTTTGAGAATATTGAGGCTCCAGCAAGTTGATCAAAAAGATCATCGATACGAGGAATTGGATACTTGTTTTTGATGGTTTTCTCGTTGAGAGGACGATAGTCAACCACAAGTCTTTTTGTTTGATCCTTCTTGGCAACAAACAGAGTTGGGCAGCCCCAAGCGGAGGAACTAGGCTGAATGTAACCCTTCTCCATGTACATATCGATTTGCTCCTTCAACAATTTCAGTTCAGGAGGAGCTATCTTGTATGGATGCTTAGAGATTGGAGCAGTACCTGGCTCAAGCTCGATCACGAACTCAACTGCTCTGTCCGGAGGCATTCCCGGCAACTCTTCTGGAAAGACGTCAGGGAATTCACAAACCACCGGAACATTTTCAATTGCAGGAAGGGGTTTTGCATCTAGGTTGAACAGCTGAACAGAACTTGATTCATATGGAGAATAGACTATCTGGCCTGAAGGGTGTGATAGAGTTATTGACTTTTGAGCACAGTCAATTTTTGCTTTGTGGGTCTTCAACCAATCCATACCCAGAATGACATCAATGTCAGAATTTCCCAGCAACATGAGTGAAGCAAGGAATATGCGACCTCCAATTAGGATTTGATTGTCCATACTTATCTTGGAAGTCAACATTTGCGGTCCCGGAGAGTGAACAGTCATTTGATTGCTTAGCGGAACCAGAACTAGGTTGTATGCTTTTGCAAAAATCTTTGATACAAAAGAATGCGATGCTCCGGTATCAAACAACACTTTAGCTGGAATAGAGTTTACGGGTAATATACCGAGAACGACGTCAGCAGCTTCCTCAGCTTTGTCGGCCTTGATATGATTCACCCTCGCGGTCCTCCCGACAGGCCTGTTGTTGGAGTTGAAGGCTTTAGCCGGGGGAGCACGAACCATTGCCTGGTTGGTGTTGGGGCGAGGAGGTGGAGGTAGCTGCCTCTGAGTGCACTTATCAGCATAGTGTCCAGTATCCTTGCACTTGTAGCAAGTGACGACACGAGGAGGACCTGGCCTTGGCTGCCCCATTGGAACCCTCTGACTCTGCATCTGAGATGGGTTGGGTGGGCGGGGAGCAAAGCCTGGAGAAGCTTGGGCATATGGAGCCCGAGTGACAGCAGCATTTGGCACCCAGATGCGGCGCTTCTGCGGAGGGGTGGTCATGTTGGAGGAGGAACCACCCTCACGCGAGTGCTTACGGGACTCCTCGAACGCCTTGCGCCCATTTTCCTCATTGAGCGCGGTGTTCACGAGCTCCTCGAAGTCCTTGCACTTGATGTTGGTGAGAGCGTACTTCAGTTCCGGGTTAAAACCTCGGCGGAACCTTGCCATCTTCTTAGCTTCAGTGGACACCTCATCACCAGCGTATCGAGCGAGACGATTGAACTCGTTCTGGTAGCCAATGACGTCCAGCTTGCCCTGCTTGAGAGAGCAAAATTCCTCACGCATCCTTTCCATGAGACCATCTGGGATGTGGTGCTTCAGGAAGGCATCCTTGAAACATCCCCAGGTGATAGGATAGCCAGCTCTCATGGTCTGGTAGTTCTCCCACCAGGTAGCTGCCTGACCCTTCAGTAGGTAGGTGGCATACTTGACTTTGTCTTCCTCGGCAACGTGAGCAATGTCTAGAGCCCTGGCCATCTCCCTGATCCAGTCATCAGCATCCAGAGGCTCACGTGTTTCCACGAAAGCTCTCGGCCCCATACTCAGAAACTCCTTGATGCTGACTCGCGGAGCATTCTGGTTGTTGTGCTGGTTAGCCTGGATCTGGGCCATCTGAGCCACGACCTGAGTCATCTGAGTCAACAGCTCCGTGAGCGGAGGTGGTTCAGGCGGGTTGCTCCTTGTTGGCGGCATCCTGAATAGACATGCATTTTAGCACAACAACAGAAAAAGGATAGACTTGGTAACCGAAAGAGAGATTATTCCGACGCATGAATAGATAACCAACAAGTACATCATCACATGTTCAAATACATCAAAATATCCAACACACCAATACATGGTTCGAAAGCCAAAGGATAACTACACATAGCTAGGAATGGATACATCGGTACTCCCATGCTCATCACGCAGGACGGCGGTGAGTAGTACGACGAGAGATACGGTGAGGAGGAATCCCATGGAAGTAGGTAGAACGACGATCCACGTAGATCGGGACTGCTCTGAGAGCAACTCTCGGTGTGGTGAAGTAGAAAGCATCGTCTCCCTGTGCTCCAAAGCGTGGAATCCCAGTGTAACCAGCTCCGAGGTTGAGGAGTGGACCTCTGATCGGCTCGTAACCTCCAGCATCTGGTAAACTACGTCCAACTGTCTGATGGAAACATGCAAAGCGCTCATCTCCAACAAAGTCTGTGGTGTACGTAGCCAGACGAGTCAACGCCAGGTAGAGCTGCTCCCTGACTGAGGCCAACTCCTGAGAAAGTGTGGTGGCAACAGCGTCACTGTGCCTCACAAACTGAGCGGTGGTGTGCAGCCTGGTGTTATCATGGTCGTAGACATCCAGGTTGTCGTAGAGGGTGAAGTGAGCTCCCGCTGAAGTGATGTAACCACGGGGGATGTGGCGATAGATAGAATCGTCAAATCCCCAGTAGTCAGCACGGAGGACGGTGAGACTCACGTAAGCTGTCTGCTGCACGGCCATATCCACTGTGGAACCTACTGCCTCGTAGCGGTGGACAACGCTCATGCCATCATCTGACAGAATGTAGACGATAGCCTGGTAGTAGGTCTGGTCAAACTCTCGCTGCTGCTCGTAGACCTGGTACTCTGGTGCCCAATGGAACCCCAGATAAGTGACCATGTCTCTCAGCATCTCCGGATAACCGGCGGTGCTCTCACAACGAGTCATACGAACCACCTGCGGGAAGAACCTGAGATCCATCTGCAGATGATCGGGGAAGTTTTGATTAGACGCCGGTAGAGAACTGATGTGGAAAGCAACAACAAGGTTCAACGGACGAAAATGATGTTGAAAAGAACAGGATATTGAAGCAACATCGGGAAACACGAGACCAAAAACTCCTGAGGTACTATGGAGAACCCAAAACACATGAAATCCTAACTTGAAAGTTTAGGTGAGAACAGAAAACAACGTTGCACTTCCTTACCAGAAAAGGGTGGGTGGGTGGGGAAAGAAGAAAAATGGCAGAATCCCTACTCTCACGTTTCCTTTTTCCTATATAGCTACAAAATAGTTTCTAGACTCAACTGCGACCATTAAAAAGGGATCCTACAGGCAGACAGGCTCTGATACCATTTGTCGCACCCGGACTTCTAAAGGATACTCGCCGTTCCGTTGAACAGTAGTAGATTGGATTACGGGGCTTACCGGCACCCGCGTCCTCTTACGAGTAGGCCAACACACGTATGTGTGACAACCAACCCCTATTTGTTCAGCGTCGACGTAAACTATCCCATAGAAATCAGGATACTACCATTGACGTACTTCATACCATACACACATGGTACGTCAACGGATTGTAACAGAATGGTAGCACAACATATCTCTAAGACACAAAAGATTGAAATAAGTTGCAACTGGCCCTCACTAGGGCAGAGATAGCAAATACAATCATCCAGAGGACACATGTCCCAACATAACATCATTACATCTCAGCGGAAGCATTCAAAGGGGTCTGAGTACAGACAAATCCAAATAGGCTTAAGAAGCCGGAAACTGAAATAAAGACGGAGCCCATCCACGTAGCCTCGGATCCTGCCCGGGTCCGCTAACTACTCGTCAGCAGCCTCGTCAAACTCCACGTAGTAGCCGTCACCTGGATCCTCGTAAGCGTAGTCTGCGGAAACCACAACCCCAAAGGGGTCAGTACATAGACGTACTGGCAAGCAAGACTCACAGTTCACCAAAGTGTAACCCGTCAACACCAAGCACAGATGCCTTGGGTTCAACGGAAGGAAGGGGATATGAAAAATGCTGCAACTGGCTGCACTAACCAACTACAGAGATTCTATCACTTCTGGCTAACAGAAAGGAGATAAGATCGAGTGTTGTAACCAACTGAAAAGGTAACTTCAAACAAACCCATCCTGGATCTCGCCCCTTATCCAAAGAAGCAATCCGAGGATAACTCACACAGTTGGATTAAAGATGAATCAAGTTGTTGTGTCAATAATCCTATTACTAGTCAAGTTGTTATTCATTGGGTGTGAGATTGTGAATCATTAGGTTTAAGTTGTCCTGAGTACTTGTTAGCCAGTACTTTCACCAAGTTAACCATAACCGCGGAAAACACGGCTTCTCGAGAAGATTATCCCTGCAGGGTTGCACCAATTTGGCCGTACACGTATGAATATCCCGCCAGATGGGATGCCTCCCACCAAGCGGGGCACTCAACACAACTCAACTCTTCTTCGCATCAAGCCCAAAGCACCTTGGGCGCACGGCTAATCGAGCCCAGAAGAAAATGGACCCTCATAGCACTCTAAGAACGTGTCCCCCTATATGCCGACTACAAAAGTTCCACCCTGCGCTAGGCTCGCAAAAACATGCATGCGGCAAATGGAAAACACGAACTAAATGAGATGATTTGGACGAGATGCGAATCGAATCAAATTGAGGGGGGCGCCCATACTCGCTTCCCACATGCGGGTAGTGCGCTCATCATGGATCAGTAGACAAGACCCTTTTTCCTATTAGGGTCGACACTAGCAGGCCTCAAAACCACTTAGGGCCTCCTGCCGGTGCCTTATCATCAAATTATTATTTATCAATAACATTAGCATGATTGATTGATTAAACATCGAGCCCCCAGAACATAATAAAGATGTAGTAACTGAAAGTAACGGGTAACAGACTCGAGCAAAACAACCTAAGCATGCTAGTAAGACACTGGCTCAAACAATAGGGTTGTAGGAGGTGGGGTGAGGCAATATCAGGGTTCAAGGATTCATGTGATAGGTTCGTAACAGAAACAACTACTACTAAGGCTAGCACCAAATAGACAACGGAAAGTATCGGTAACCAATTTTGAAAGGAACACAGTGGTTCATGTGAGTGATAACTTGCCTGCAAACTCAGCAGCCGGGTACTGAGCTAGATCCTCAGAAGGGGTGCTGTAAAGATCGTCTGTCTCAACGTCGTCGTCTATTCGAGAAGAAGCAAACAAACACGACCGAAATATAAAAAATGATTATCATGGCATAGTGCACAATCATGGGATGATGCATGTCAATTTAATAGATGCATCAAAATAAACTAAGTGACATGGTAACACAATTTAAATGAACCCCTTTGCAATTTTGAGTTGCATATGGAAAAGGGTCCATGAATTAAGTGGAAACAAATGATTTACAATTGACTACCATGTGAAAGTTTGCTTAGCATGATGCATGCATGATGATAACAACAAAATAACAACAAAAGATGCAAGGGGTAAAGGGATTTAACAAGTTTGGAAATCATTTATTAAATTTGGAAATTTTGGGTTACTTAAGCATGTCACACAAACAATTGTTTTTTTCATCAAGTTAAATTGTGCAAAACAATTAACAAAATTTATATTTGAAAAGAACATCAAATTTTAGTTGGATTACATGTTTCAAATTTTGAAATAGGAGTTAGTATGAATTTATTATGACCTAGACAATACTAAACAAGTTTTAAATGAATTTAAAACAAGTTTGAATATTATTTGAATTTTATTTGTTCAAAACATAAATTCAAATTCACATTTGAAAAGTTCATACTTTTCTAGTTTGAAAACATATTTTGCATGTTCAAAAATAATTTATTTGGAGCAAGTTATGATTTTATCAAATTTAAATGGATTAAATAAGGATTAAATTATTTAGGCAATTTAAATTATTCAAACCATGAAGCAAAATTTATATTTGAAAAGGGTATTTGAAATAGCATGGAAAACATATTTTATTTGCATTTATTGGATTAAGAATGAATTAGTTATGAATTTTTGCAAATTGCAATTGAATTATTTGAATTCAAATTTAAATTGCATTTTGAAATTTCAAAACAGGAAACAAATGATACCAAAAGGTAGACAATTTAATTTAGACTAGTGTGCATATTTTATTTTCATTATTTGAGTCTATAAAATAAAAGTTATAAGGTTTTTAAAACCAGGGGCCAATCTGTTAAAATAAAGGACTAGTTTTTGATTACAGAAAATGTTTAAAACTTTTTATACCGTACTGGAACCTACCCCAGTCACTGCCGGGGGGCCCTTGGCCTGCGCGTGCTCACGAGGCTGCTGTGTGGCTGACAGGGGGCCCTCCCTGTCAGCGTGGAGGAAAAAAGGTTTGGGATTTATCCCGGGGGAGCCAGGGATCGAACCCGCGATCTCCCCCCGCTGCGCGCAAAGCCTGAACCAGTTGCGCGGCGCTGCGTTTCTTGTCAGATACAGCTACGCAGACAATAAATGGTGTTGCTAGTTTAACTGAACCGTTAACTGACGAAACTCGACTGAACCCGACAGCTGCCGGCGGCGATCAACAGGTGATGCCCGTGCTCGATGTGCTGGTGCTGCTGTGACGTGGTGCGCAGTGCGTGCACGGATGGATGCGATGCAAGGAGTACCGAGAGGAGGTGGGGTTGGACATGAGGTGATCACCGAGATTTTGCCGCGGATGAGCTCGACGGCGGAGGGGACGTCGCGGCAGTGACGAGGACGGCGGCGTGGCTCCCGTGCTTCTCCGACCTCGCTCCGGTGTCGAATCAGAAGGGGAAGACGAGGTGGCTTGGTTCCCGTGTTTAGATAGGGGAGTGGAGCTGCGAGGTGGGCGGCACCATCGAAGGTTCAGAGACGACCTCGCCGGTGATGGTGACAGAGGGTGGTGTTGGCGGCGAGAGAGAGGAAATGACGGCGGCCTCGAGGGGAGAGGGGTGTAGGATTAGGTCTAGGGTGGCTGCGGAGAGCTAGGGGGGTTAAATAGGCGCGGACGTCGACGCTGGGCCGTCGGTGGCGATGGCTGCCGCCGTCGCAGCCTCCGATGCGCGCCGTACCGCGGAGTACGACGGGTTAGATTCGTCGAACCGGTACGCGCGGCGCTTAGCGGGCTGGGCCGCGCTAGGATAGAGGGCTGGCGGGTTGGGCCGGTTAGGTGCTACGCGCGCGGCTGTTGCTTTTTTTTTTTTTTTTTGCTTTTCTGTTTTTGTTGTAGCAATTAGAAAAATGAAAGCAATTGTTAGGGTTTTGAGTTTTAAAAAAATTAGGGAAAATTCAGGTGGGATGGTTAGCTCAACATCTACCAAAATGCCAACTTGGTTTTTGAAAATTCAAATTCTATTTGCTGTTTGTTAATTAAACCAATTTAGATGATTTTGAATATTTAAAAATGATTATTGGAACCAACACTTTAATAGAGTGACCCAAATGATTTAATTGGAAACAAAGAGTATAAAATGTTTTGGGTAACTTCATAATTTGAAAAATGGTGCTGTTTGAATGTTTTTGATGGGAAATTTGAATAATTTGTTAATCAATGAATTAATGTTGAAAACAATGTTTTATTTAGGGTGACCCCTATTGATTAACATAGAACACATGTGATTATAAATTGTTTGGTACTTTTATAACTTTCCAATTAGGTGCTGTTGATGATTGCTTGAATTTTGAAACCAAGTTGGAGAATAATTAATTGGAACAAAAAACACCATTTTATTAGTTGATCAAAATGGAATAATATGAAAACAAGTGGGTGGTTTTTATTTGAGATTTCTATTTAAAATGTTGTAACAGAGCAAGTATGAAATAAAGTTTGGAAATAAGTTGAATTTCAAAGGTGAAAATAATTAAGAACAGGTGCAAAACAAATAGTAAACAAATGCAAAAAGTGAAATAAACATGATGACATGATGCAATACTTTAATTAAACAAGAAACAAAACATTCTAAGGGATATTTTCATACTTGGGATGTTACAATCGTGCTTGCTAGCACATGCTCCGTTTGATGAAGACTTGCAAGTTGCTCCCCCATACACCACTATGGGAGAGGATGATCCCCCATACACCATTATGGGAGAGACCCTTAATGGAAAATCTTCACGAGGCCACAAACTCCAAAAGGGTGGCAAGCATCAAACGTAGGATTTCTTCTAGATGCTTCACTTGAGCTTCCACATAAAGCTAGGTGACGAACACCGCTTGACGATGACATAGACCATGGGCAATATGAAATCTTCCTTTTTGTTCATTCCCATGGAAATATACTTAACAACACATAGTGATGACACACACAAATATATGGGTTAGATGACAAAGATATATTGACAAACCATGAGATACACAATCCCACTTGGTACATCTTGTAGCTTTGTGTGTTGATCACAAGCTTGATCAACCTTGTATCTTTTCTTCTAACTTCAAATGATGATGTCTTGAAGATAACCATGAAGGATAACCTAATACTTTTTTTCAAGACACACTAGCAGTAAGCTCAACTCAAACCATGACCATTCTTCACATAAATCCTTGAATATAACAATGGCCATCAAGGAAGCTAATAGAGTTCAACACATGAACTCCATTAGTTCCTATGGACAAGATCTAAAAGGATAACTCAATGCAAACATTAGTCCATAAGGGTTGTCATTAATTACCAAAACCACATATGGGGGCACCATGCACTTTCAATCTCCCCCATGTTGGTAATTGATGACAATCCCTTTTTACGAGGGTTTATATGATGAATTAAGCAACCATGCAAAACAAAGAGCAAGGATGCAATAGCATGGAAGGCAAATGCTTAAGAACGAAACTAAAGCATAGAACCAAATTCCCTTAAACCCTCTAAACTTCTCCCCCATTGGCATCCATTGCCGAAATGGGAAAAAAGATTAGAAGACCAATATAATAAGAGCTCCCCCATAGTGTATGCATTTCTCATGATATGAGTGAAATAAAGAGCATATATCCAACTAGGAATAGATGGAGGGAGATCAAACTATATTGAGGATCCAAAAATTTACAAGCAAAGTCAAATTGAAGGATACTTTCATAAAGAACCAACCAACCAAAGGATCCGAAGAACCGATTGACCAAACTAAATATTATGATAAGATCAACCAAGTGTTCTAGAAAATCAAGAGGGAACTCCCCAAGGTACATGCACAATGTTAGATTTGAATTACTATATAATGTGCACAACATGGAATCATCACTCCCTTCTAGATAATTTTGAACACAAACAAGAGAAAGAGAATAGATTGGAAATGAAACAAAGCAACTTGCAAACAAACAAGAGTTGAGCAATTAAGATCAAGAAGCGACAAGTAAAGATTTACTCAATCGAAAGGGATGAGTGTGACAAGGAAAGACATTTGTAGGAGACTAATAGGATGAGCAAAGCTTCATCATAGTCTTTAAATATATGGGGCACATAGTGCATATCATGTCTTTCCCATACACACAAACCAACAAATGATAAAACACATAGGTCCACAAGCTTTATAAGATGCAAAAGGAATACCAAAAGAAAAGCAAAGCTTGTGCCTTTTAGGAACCACCAAGGAATATAAAGCAATAAAACGTGGTCACTAAAGAAATAGAATATCAATTAAAGATGTAATTATTCTCGTGTGTATAAGTTTCTAAGTGGACACCAATCACAAAGATATATATCCACAAAGAAATATGCACACACAAAAATAGGTACAAAGGTGAAGAACATGATATCCAAGGTAGGTTCATAAATATACCAATAAGATTTTTTGCTTGAAAGCAAAGCACTAGGCTTAGTTTAATCTTAATTGGATATAGATGGACAAACAATAAACTCATCAAAGCATCACAAATATCACAAGGGAAAAGTGATAGTTGGAATGCTTCGAGAAAGGTAACACATATCACAAAAGATTCAAATGGTTTTTGAGAATTCATCAATATTGCATATGAGAAACTTCAAGTAGAAGTTGCTAGATTAATATACTTGGGATTGGTGAATCATGAAAATGATTATAAATATCCCCTTAGTATGTAATCATCCCGGCTTACTCATAGTTGCAATAAAGATGTTTTTGATAAGACATTTGCAAGAGCCAAATGAAATGCAACAAATGGAATTCATGCCAAGATGCAACCTACACAAGGTTGAAAGCTAGAAATGTATGCATGGAATAGATACTTGTTACCGAGACGGCATTGCTGATGAAGAGGATGCGAGTTTGATAATCATCGTAGCTTGACTCCTATAGTACCATGGTGAGAGCACCTTCCTTATGAATGGAGCAAGCAACCAATGTATCTCCATTGTACCTAAAAACAAAAATCAAGTACAAAATGGTTCCCAAACTTATTGGGTCCAAAGTATTTAGAACAACTACAATATATAGGACAAACTCCACATAAATATGTGCATATTAATATGAATTTGAATTTAATGCACATCTTAGCCATTTAGGATTTGATGGAGTTTATCCTATATATTGGATCAACGAAAGTAAGCATGTCAAAGGATATACATAGTAAATATACATGCACAAAACTTTCAAGAACCAAACACGATACAAATTTGAAAAAATACCAATTAAAACAAAGAAGGCACTCACAAGGGATAAAATCAAACAAAGTGTCCAAATTATATCAAAACTCCAAATCAACACATGATTTAGGAAACCAAATAGAGAAGATAAAAAAACAAAAACAAAACAAAAACCAAAGAATAAAAAAACCCTCTACACTTTTCATGATGGCACACAAAGTACCAAGACGAAAAATGTTCGTCTTTCCAAAGAGACAAGTCATTGGGATAAAATACCAATTTCAAGACAACAAGTGTTCAAAAACATATAGGATAGTTCTTCCAATAATAGTGCATTAATTATGATATTGCATTTGAATACAAGATGCACACAATGGAATCATTACTCTCCATATATATTGTTCAAACACTAGTCAAGCTCAAGAAAAACAATAAGATGCAATGCCAATTAAAGAATTGTGTTCTACTCAATGTAGGATAGATTCCCAAAGAAATGCAACACAAAGAAGTATGACTTTGAATGAAAGTGCACACGAATGGGATCATTGCTTTTCCTAACTCAAGAAAGCATAAAACAAATTTTGAGTAGAGCAAGGAAGACACAAAGGAGTTTGAACCAAACAAATCCTTGGCAAGAAACAAGGCAATTCTAGAGCAATGGCCAAAGTAAATATGATCAATAAACTTACCAAAAATTATTATAACTTGTCAAAGACAAGAGATGTATGGAGATATTTCTCGGTGGTATATTTGTTCACAATCATATTCACAAAACATAATGTGGGGACCCCAGACTAGCAGTCCGAGACCTCCAGTATGCACACATTCACGATCCCATGATCAGTTAGTCGTGAACAACATACTCGAGTTGGCAGTGCAGATTACAACATCCACTACACGAATACACGGCTTACACAACTGGTCACTTGACTCAGTTGAAAACAACTGCCACGCAGGGCAGGAACACACACTAAAAACAACGGAAGACTACAAAACACACTCGTGGTAAACCCAAGTCATGCCTTGACTACCTACAGGCTACTGACTCGGAGACGTTCCTAGTTCGCATAGCCGTCAGCGACACCATCTTCTTCACGTTCTCCGGGTTTCTGCTCAAAGTCTGGCTAAGACAATAGCCAGGGACGAAACCAATATGAGTACGTTTGAATGTACTCTGCAAGACACCCCAAATGAAAGCTAAACATGCAAGTATGCATAAATATAGGTGGTAGGAAGGATTTAATTAGGGTTCAACTAGCCATGATGAATTTAAGACCCATCATAGTTGCACAAGTTTTATTTTCTTTGTTGAAGAAGATACTTGAAAAGATATTTCATTTCTCTTGTAGATATAGCATGTCCACAAAGTTTAAAGCATTCTAAATAAAGAAAACATTTCTCTTTGCAAAACTTCTTGGAAAAACACATCTTTAAGATCATCATATATCCGGTACCTCAAAGGTACAATCATTCCCTTTCAACGTACCTCCCAGGTACAAGTTCCAAAACACTTTTCCAGCTTTTCGAAAATATTGACACAATGCTAGCTACATGGCCATTCAACTGTCCATATCCGAGGACGCGGCTATTCTGAATAGTTTTACTCTGCAGAGGTGTACACAATCCACAAGATCTAGTACATCCGCCGTGAACAACCACGGACTGTCCGAGACAGTATGCAAACATCGGATAACTGGTCCTAACCATCCACTATGTCAGTGCTAGTAAATGACTACCTCTTCAACTGGGTTTGTGCTCCCCGACACCGAGTGAGTCAGCCGTATCGATCCGGTTTCCCCTGACAACACACCGCCATGGCAGGAGACCCAATTGCTGCAACCGGTAGTGAACTTAATCCCACACTGTGAATGTCCCGTTTCTCCCTCCCGGCGACAATTTGGTTCGGGGGACTCTAACCCCTATAGCACTTTGAGGTAGACACGGACTAACACCGACAAGCAATTAGCTAGACCTCGTTCCCATATTGGGGTAATGTGGCAGCACGACTTGGTTGTCCGGCGAAGACTATGTTATGTGTCATTTTTTGGAAAACAAGTCGAAAACATTTCCTTCTTCACAAACCTCCCTTGGACAAGGTCCCACCTTTCCTCGGGGTTTTTCCAAGCTTTTGTTTTCCAAAAACATCAAGTTAAAATGTCCACTAGGGGACTTAAGTTGATTAAGTGATGATACTAAAATGTCTAAAGGGCTTGGTAACACCAAGATTATATATTGGATATAGCATATTAGATTCATAAAAATAGATAGTGGTATAGTCCACTTAAAAGAATAGTTTTTGAATCAAAATTTTGCAAAACTTCAGAAGTAAAACATGCATGATAGATAATGATAAGTAAAACAACAGCAAGCATTTAGAATGGCTTTCCTTGGCACTGGTCTTGGTCTTGCTCTTGAAATAAACAAGAGTTGTAATAAAAACCTCTCCGGGAAATAATACCGTCTTCGTTATCTAACGTCGTAAATACAAAAAGCAAACACCCAATCAGAACCAAACAAAGGAAAGCACTTGATAAAATGTAAACATACAGCAATCATTTCATCAAACAAGTACACTCACAAACAAAATTACTAGGGTGCACACCATCAAGCAAAACAGGCACAGACAATACACACGAATAACACTAGAATTGATGTTATGGATCCTCAACCAAAATGGCATGAGTTCAGTGGGTGTGCCACTCTCATATCATGCTCAAATAAGGTCAAATGACTCTCTGGTCATTCATGAGGATGAGCAAAATAACAAGAAAACAACCTAGGAACACATACACATGCATAGGAAAATATTATCAAGCAATACTACAAGCCCATAGTAACACATGCTTTTCTAAACATGGAGAATTAATATAACCAGTAGCTAAGAAACCTAATAACAGAGACAAAACAATAACAAACATTTCATGGAATCACTCAATGCATGAAAATAATCATGGAGCAAAACAACTATTAAAACTAGACATGAAAAAGGGCTATTTAGACAAGCAGACATGCATAACCATAAGAGATCCTTAAACATGATTTATTATAGCATGATGGATCTGTAAGATGGCATCCAAATAACAGAGAAAACAACACCTAGACATGCTAGTAATAACAAAATAACAATCTAATCAATGCCGCAAAAATTAAGCATGCAAATAGCAACTATGGCAGAAAATCATCTAAAACTATCATGCAAGACTATTTCACCTTGAGCTCACTCAAGCATGCAATCAAGTATAATATGATAGAATAACAGTAGCTATGATATGGAAAACAATACTAAAGCATTTATTCAATTCATCATACCAATATGAAGAATAACATGATTTAACCTATTAATACTAGGAAAACACCCTATGAGAATAAAACCATAACAAACATGGTTTTTCACACCCAAACCTTATCATGCTAGTGAATCACTCAAAACACATCTCAATCATGTATTAATACCTTACACATGCTAGGAATCACTTTTATAACAAAAACAATATAACACACAATTTTAGTAAAGGCATAGCAATAATATTCAGAAAATGGCTAAACACTAAATATTGCACCAATCCTATTCTGTAACTCCTAAAATCATGAAAATCTAGTATAAGGTGCTCCTAGTCACTATCAAACCAACCCAAGTGGATTCACATCAAAAATCATCACAAATAAAATTAAACAATTCACAGAAGTTCTCTCTGGCCCAAAACTAACATGCATGCCATTTTCAGACAACAACTCAAGTCAACACAAGGTAAATTTCCACAGATAGAAATTTGCAAGGGATACTCAGAACAGTTGAGTTTGCAAGATTTGGATACTTAAAACTCAATTTATTAAATAAAAGGTGTTACTGAGTGTCTCTTCCATTTATTTTATTTCTCCTAAAATATTGCACAAAAAGCAGATCTACAAGTTGGAAATGGTTAAGATTTTGTAGATCTACAACTGTGATTTTTAGTTTGACAAGTTTTACACATTTGCATTTTTATTTCGAATAAAACAAACCTCAGAAAAGAGAGCTGCAGGAAAAAGAAAAACAACCTGCAGAAAAAGGATTAGTGGGCCGGATCTGCTCCGAGCTGAGCGGCGCGGAGGGCAGAGAGGGGATGGGCCGGCCCACGAGCATTTCCCGCGCCAGCGGGGTTTGACCCTGACAGTGGGCCGTGCCGGGTCCGCATGTCGGCGTGACGTGGTCAAGTTGACCGGTACGCTGTCGTCCGATCTAGATCGGATGGCCAGCGACAGCCCGCGTCACACCGCGCCGGCGGTGACCAAATCCTGGCGGCGGAAATAGGAAGAGCGGCGGAGCGGTCGCCGGAGTTTCGCCGTAGATGGCTACGAGCCTTCCCCGAAAACGCGGCTAGCACCAGAACGATCCGGACGACACCGCGAACCAGATGCCCCTAGTGGCGCTCGCGAGGAAAGCCTCTGCGCCAGGGCTCCCTTGGCTCAACGGCGGCCGAGTGGGGTCGGAGACGGCGGCGTCCCTGTGGTGGATGAAAATAAAATTAGGGAGGGAGGATGTCGATTGGTAGCAAGTAAATCACAGAGAGGAAACTAGGAGAGGCGGAGGGCCTCTGTGTCGAGCTGGAGACGAGCTCGGTGAGGTGCATCCATGGCAGACCGGGAGGAGCGCTGTCCACGCCAAGCTTAGCGGGAAGTAACCTGCGCGGAAGGCAATCCATGGAGATAGTTTCCTCCTGTCGAGAGGGAAAGGGAGGAGGAGGTCCGAGACGAGTGGAAAACGGAGCTCCCCACTTTCACCCGCAGGTGTTCGACAGTGATGAGAGGGAGAAGAAGGATTCGAGGGGAGGAATGAGGATCACGGGAACGTTCCTGGGAGGTTCACGGAGCAGGTAGACAAGCCCGCGAAGATCGGCATGAAGCCCAGGTGTTGGAACGCAAACGACATGGCGAGCGCGCTCTGGACATCATGGCCAGCGCACGGGTAGGGAAGAAGGGGACAAGGAGAAGGAAGGGGGCTTTGCCAGAGAGTTCACGGGTGTGAGAATAGTCTCCTGGCGTGATGGTTTCTTCTGGGATGGACTGTGGAGGTGGACGGAGAAAATGGGTGGTGATCACTCCCTGTCCAATGGTTGGTGGAAGAGATAGAGAGGGAATGGAGCTGGTAGACCATGTCTAGGATGTTGTGATACTAAAAGACAATGTCCAGGGGCAGGAGAGAGGAAGGGAAAAAGAAAAGGATGACCAGGACATGCATGATTCCAATAGTGTCCATGAATAGCAGATGTGGTTTTTGATTGTTTTCACCAAAAGTTTGAATAGAACCTATGTGAAACATTGTGTCCAATTGATAGAGAATTAAAAATGGAGTCTAGAGGTGGTGGTCTTAAGGTTTTCTAAAAACATTTCTTTCACAAAATTTTGAGAATTCAGAAATGGCAGAAACTATTTTTAAATGTTTTCTCCAAAATTTTCAAAACAACTTGAAAATGTTTTTATATAAGAAAGTCCCACATGACCATAGGCATGTTGGGTAATTTTTCCAAGATTTTAGGAAATACTTTTCTTCACAAAATATTTTAAAGTCCATTTCTGGCCTTTTGGAAAATAATAAATAGTAAAATGCTTTTAAAACAAATATTTTTGAGTTGGAAAGAGAGAGTACATAATATAGGTCTCAAAAGTGAATTTTAATAGCCAACTCCTTTGAAAATATTTGAGACACCAAGTGGAAAAAGGGTGAAAACAGGGGTTTATTTAATAGGCTAAAAACCATGAGAGAAGAATAATTAAATGGCCATTGGAAAATAAATGGACCATATGGAGGTGATGTATAGGTCATGGAGATTACAAGAGTAGGTTCATTGGGCCTGAAAACAATAAGGAGTGATTTGGAGTAACATGAACAAAGTGCTTCATAATAAAGGAGATATGATCAACATTTAGGGATGCCTTCTAAAGGACTTGGAAAAGAAGATACCAAAGAGTTTCAATATCCAGAATGACAACTTGGATAGATGGTATAGATGTTAAACATGATATACATGAGGGTACATTGATGAATAGAACAACATTTGACATAAAGGCATGTCTCCAAGGCTGGAAGTTTTTAAGAAAATAGAGTATGAGATGGACATATGATGGAATATGATATTGATGTTTGATCTTGCTATTACTAGATTTTATTTACTTAGAACAACACACATTAATCGACAAACAGAAATAAATACTTCAAGCAAACACAAGATAAGATCACACAACAATGCAGATAAAATAACAAGACACACCAGATCACTCAAACAACTAAGTTCTTCAAATTAGCTTTCCAGGTGTTTCTCTCAAGTGTTATTTTTAGGTAGTGACCAAGACACACCATGACAATAGTATTTTATAAAGAGGTTCAGCTCAAAAGTTGTTATTTCCAAAAGAATATATTTGAGGTAAAACACAGGGGTAACATAGTCCCCTCTTATAGTTTTTGCAAAAGAAGGAAGTGAGAAGGTGTTTTTGAAATACTTGCAAAAACATCTTGGTTGAAAACATGTTGGAGATGATTAACTCCAAAATATTTTTCATATAGTTTTGGAAATTACCTTTTGTCTTCTCAAAACTTGGCCTTTGGGTTTCTTCTAAAATAAAAACATTTTCCAAAAAGGTTTTTGCCAAAAGAGTGTGATGGATGAAGATGATAAGACTTCCTGTCATGACTTGATCACAAGGGTTGTGTTCTAAGAAAGTTATGATCATTGGTTTTAATGTTAGGTGTTATAAAACACAAACACAAACACAATCAACAAGCAAACAGAAAAGAAACACAAGCATTAGTCAAACATATTAAAAAGTTTTTGTTGGCCCTAATTTTTGGGTTATTGAAAACAAGTTTTCCTGTCTTCCAAAAATTGGGCTGTTACAGCTCTTCCCCCCTTAAAATGAATCTCGTCCCCGAGATTCCTAAGTGGGTACTTAAGAGTGTAACAACAAACAAGAGTCTCGGGCTTCTTCAATTTTTTTGTAAATGAAGATCCTTTGACGAGGTGGTCTTCTGAGAACTCGAGGTATTGATGTTTTCAGAAAGTTGCTTGTCGAGGAGATGGATATGTTCACTTGACACTTCATGTCCTTGATGTTGATGTTGTTAGAACGACACAAGCTAATGAAGGGTCTTGATTTTGCTGCTTCATAGATCTTCTGTTGTTGTCTGGACCTGGTCTTCTTTTAGGAGTATTGCAGATAGTTACCCACGGCAACCATCTGGCCTCACAGGGCGTCAGGCCCGTAGACTTGACTCTCTCCGATTACTGTTAGGAAAGTTGTTAGGAACTTGTATATGCTTCTTTGCTTCTTGAGTGGTCGACCATGTTGAAGTGCGGATGCTTCCCCCCTTTGATTGGTCTTTGTAGGTTGTCGGGAATTATCTTCATCTTCGTCTCATTTTTGCTTGGTGGTGATGGCAGGTCGTGGAATACTTTATTGGGTCTTGATCTTCACGGAGTTTTGCAGGCGTCTTCATAGGTGATTTAGGATCACATAGTTAGATTTACCTTGGGAAAACTAGCTAGTGCCTTTAGCAAACCTTCGGTTAGAAGTTAATCTAAAATTAGATAGTTATGTTAGTAGTGTTAGACTAGTAAAATTTATATTAGAGTTGCGAGACACAACTTGCTACATCTCAGGCTTGAATCTGAATTTGTCATCCTTCTTGGTGGCTCTTTATGTAGTTGCTAAAAAAAATGGTGTGTGAAGTCCGCTATCCGTCTTGAGGAAGATTGCAGAGATCTTGGGCTCTCGGGTTGAAGTAGAGAGGGTTCCACACCTTGCACTTCTCAGGAGGGATGGGGGATAAAACTTTTTAAAAGGGTTTTTGCTAAGTCAGACTTTTAAAGAGATACCAAAATTGTAACTTAGGCCGACATGGAAAAAAGAGTTTTTGCAACCAACCAGGAACGAAGCAGGAGGTAAAGGTGTGGTGACTTGGTTTTTGCCTAAAAGGCGTGCTGGTGAGACACTCAAGCAAACAAATTCAAAATCACACACAACAAGGGAGCAAGTAAAAATCACGCAAAAGTAAACCATACAAACAACGCACAAGCGAAGAACAAACAAGGTACCTTCAGTACCAGCAACCGTCTATTACCGCTGAAGAACGGGTAGCTCAAGTAAAACAGCTGAGCGAAACCTATCAATTCCTATGGGGCTGTGATAAGGGGTGGCCCAATCTTCTCAGTGAATTCACAGATAACTCCAGTATGATAACTAGTGCTGTTGGGGGAAAGATAACCTGGTACCCCTAAGGACGAAGAAAATATGACCAGCTAGAAGCGAGACCCGGCCAGGAGGCAAAGCCTGGTCTGGGGGTAACTCAGCTTTGGAAGATGCTATAGAAGGAAGATTCTGGAAGACCCGGAAACCTTGTACAAGTTGGAGACTCAAGACTTGGAGGTCACGCGGGGGACCTAGATTAGGACTCTTAATATGGTATGACCCAGTTTTTACCTTGTACGACCAGGAGACCAGCCGCCCATATAAGCAGGCTCCTAGGTCATAGAGAGAGAGAGATTTCGGGTAGAAACCCTAGATTCCAGGTCTCGGCGAGAGTCAGCACGAGCCAAATTCCAGGTCTCGGCGAGAGTCAGCACGAGCCAAATTCCAAGTCTCGGCGAGAGTCGGCCAAATTCCAGGTCTCGGCGAGAGTCAGCACGAGCCAAATTCCAGGTCTCGGCGAGAGTCGGCCAAATTCCAGGTCTCGGCGAGAGTCAGCACGAGCCAAATTCCAGGTCTCGGCGAGAGTCGGCCAAATTCCAGGTCTCGGCGAGAGTCAGCACGAGCCAAATTCCAGGTCTCGGCGAGAGTCAGCACGAGCCAAATTCCAGGTCTCGGCGAGAGTCGGCCAAATTCCAGGTCTCGGCGAGAGTCAGCACGAGCCAAATTCCAGGTCTCGGCGAGAGTCGGCCAAATTCCAGGTCTCGGCGAGAGTCAGCCCGAGCTAAATTCCAGGTCTCGGCGACATTGCAGTCCGAGCCTCTAGATCGATTGCTAATAAGATCCCAGCTGGAAGTAAGCTATTATCTCCCATGGAGAGGTCGAACCAGGATAATCCTTGTGTACAAGACAAAGAGATCTAAGAGCCTTAACAACATCGCTTGGTATCGAGCATCCAGTGTAACACGAGAGTTGAGTTAATATCTTGAGATCGGAGACTCGGCGACTTGCTTGCCGGCTACCAGATCGTTTATCATCATGTTTTCCTCTGAGCTAAACTCTCTCCCAAACACCTGTGTCGTCTTGCCCCAAGATAAGTTACCCCCGGTAACGTCTGCCGTGATTATCCCACGACAGTTGGCGCCCACCGTGGGGCCCACGTCCAAGGGTGTTTACATCACGGGAGAAGCTCGGGAGAACATGAAGAACCTCATCATCGGTGAGATCTACATCAACCCCGAAGGAGAGAAGATGGTGGACGATTTTGGCTGGGGGCCAGAGTCGGATCTGCTCGAATCCGGATCTGTCATCACAATCGGCCGGGTCAACATCCTCATCGGCATGGTACGTACGTCCGGTTCAATCCCCGATAATTTTGAGTATGATTCTATATCAGCTTAGCCCAAGAGTGCTGCGCAACTTCGGTTAGCATGGCCCGGAGCGCTTCGCAAAAATTTATATCAGCTTAGCCCAAGAGTGCTGCGCAACTTCGGTTAGCATGGCCCGGAGCGCTTCGCAAAAATTTATATCAGCTTAGCCCAAGAGTGCTGCGCAACTTCGGTTAGCATGGCCCGGAGCGCTTTGCAAAAATTTATATCAGCTTAGCCCAAGAGTGCTGCGCAACTTCGGTTAGCATGGCCCGGAGCGCTTCGCAAAAATTTATATCAGCTTAGCCCAAGAGTGCTGCGCAACTTCGGTTAGCATGGCCCGGAGCGCTTCGCAAAAATTTATATCAGCTTAGCCCAAGAGTGCTGCGCAACTTCGGTTAGCATGGCCCGGAGCGCTTCGCAAAAATTTATATCAGCTTAGCCCAAGAGTGATGCGCAACTTCGGTTAGCATGGCCCGGAGCGCTTTGCAAAAATTTATATCAGCTTAGCCCAAGAGTGCTGCGCAACTTCGGTTAGCATGGCCCGGAGCGCTTCGCAAAAATTTATATCAGCTTAGCCCAAGAGTGCTGCGCAACTTCGGTTAGCATGGCCCGGAGCGCTTCGCAAAAATTTATATTAGCTTAGCCCAAGAGTGCTGTGCAATTTCGGTTAGCATGGCCCGGAGCGCTTCGCAAAAATTTATATCAGCTTAGCCCAAGAGTGCTGCGCAACTTCGGTTAGTATGGCCCGGAGCGCTTCGCAAAAATTTATATCAGCTTAGCCCAAGAGTGTTGCGCAACTTCGGTTAGCATGGCCCGGAGCGCTTCGCAAAAATTTATATTAGCTTAGCCCAAGAGTGCTGTGCAACTTCGGTTAGCATGGCCCGGAGCGCTTCGCAAAAATTTATATTAGCTTGGCCCGAGAGTGCTTTGCAATATTATAAAATATTCTATTAATATTAGCTTAACCCAAGAGTGCTGCGCAACTTCGGTTAGCATGGCCCGGAGCGCTTCGCAAAAATTTATATTAGCTTGGCCCGAGAGTGCTTCGCAATATTGAGAAATATCCTATTAGTATAAGCTTAGTCCAAGAGTGCTTCACAACTTCGGTTAGTGTTGCCCAAAGAGTTCTTGGCAACAGTATGTGGATCAATGTGGTAATGTTGCACAATTAAGCCTTTACTTTATAAACATTGATCCGGGTCTTGGGGGCTCTTACTTGAATAGTTTGTAGCTGCAATCCTAAGACCTGACTTTTATGCCGCCAGTATAATCGTTGCCTATCTTGCTTAAGCTCGATGTGACTCGCACTTATATGGCCTGTTTGCTCTCCTGTAATCTCAATCGGTTATGATGCCCATGGGGACTTAACTGACCCTGTTTTTCAGAGTGAGTTCAGCAGTGATAATCCATGCGAAAGCCGGCTTACAGTTAAAGGTTTGCAAAAGAGTCATCTAAACCATCGACATATTGAGAGGACCCACCTCGGTAACCTGGAGGCATAAGAACCCAGGAAGAAACATGATTTATGGGATGTTATTGAGATAAACCTGGAGGCGTATGAACCCAGGAAGAATAACCGGGTTTTATCCTTTTATATATTATTTGTCTTATTTCGGGAGTTTAACCTGGATGATCGAGCTTGCTGCTTCACCTGAAACAAGACGCCTAAAATCAAGATCATGAAGGAGAACAAGACCAGCTCGAATCCAGCTTAAACTTCGGGGCTCCTGTTGGGGGAAAGATAACCTGGTACCCCTAAGGACGAAGAAAATATGACCAGCCAGAAGCGAGACCCGGCCAGGAGGCAAAGCCTGGTCTGGGGGTAACTCAGCTTTGGAAGATGCTATAGAAGGAAGATTCTGGAAGACCCGGAAACCTTGTACAAGTTGGAGACTCAAGACTTGGAGGTCACGCGGGGGACCTAGATTAGGACTCTTAATATGGTATGACCCAGTTTTTACCTTGTATGACCAGGAGACCAGCCGCCCATATAAGCAGGCTCCTAGGTCATAGAGAGAGAGAGATTTCGGGTAGAAACCCTAGATTCCAGGTCTCGGCGAGAGTCAGCACGAGCCAAATTCCAGGTCTCGGCGAGAGTCAGCACGAGCCAAATTCCAAGTCTCGGCGAGAGTCGGCCAAATTCCAGGTCTCGGCGAGAGTCAGCACGAGCCAAATTCCAGGTCTCGGCGAGAGTCGGCCAAATTCCAGGTCTCGGCGAGAGTCAGCACGAGCCAAATTCCAGGTCTCGGCGAGAGTCGGCCAAATTCCAGGTCTCGGCGAGAGTCAGCACGAGCCAAATTCCAGGTCTCGGCGAGAGTCAGCACGAGCCAAATTCCAGGTCTCGGCGAGAGTCGGCCAAATTCCAGGTCTCGGCGAGAGTCAGCACGAGCCAAATTCCAGGTCTCGGCGAGAGTCGGCCAAATTCCAGGTCTCGGCGAGAGTCAGCCCGAGCTAAATTCCAGGTCTCGGCGACATTGCAGTCCGAGCCTCTAGATCGATTGCTAATAAGATCCCAGCTGGAAGTAAGCTATTATCTCCCATGGAGAGGTCGAACCAGGATAATCCTTGTGTACAAGACAAAGAGATCTAAGAGCCTTAACAACATCGCTTGGTATCGAGCATCCAGTGTAACACGAGAGTTGAGTTAATATCTTGAGATCGGAGACTCGGCGACTTGCTTGCCGGCTACCAGATCGTTTATCATCATGTTTTCCTCTGAGCTAAACCCTCTCCCAAACACCTGTGTCGTCTTGCCCCAAGATAAGTTACCCCCGGTAACGTCTGCCGTGATTATCCCACGACAAGTGCGCCACTAAGAACTCTCCCGGCTGATCCCTGATGCCAATGCAAAAGATAGCAACCCCAAGGATATTCTCAACTCCACACTCTTGCACAAGTAATCCACCGACTACAAGTGGTCATGTACCGTCTTATTCCCAGTGGAACAGCAGGTAACACGTAAAGTTTGCAGATGAACTTCCAGATGAAAGGCTTACAAGCAGTTTCAATCTAGAGGTCTAGGGTTTATGTTTTAACGTAGTCTACCTCTCCTATGCGCCCCAAGGGGGTATATATGAGAGGGGGTGCGGCCACAAGGCTCTCCCTTGCGCAAGCACCAACCCTAATAGGACTAGGACTCCTAATTCTACCACATTTGGATACAAACCGACCCCCACACAAGGGGTGCGGCCAAATTGGTGTACAAACCAATCCTAATTGAACTAGGTCTTGTATATGGCGCATTGATACTCCATGTGGGCGCCCTCCTCTTGCCTTGTTCATGTATGGGTGTGGAATAACATAATGACATTGTTTTCCACACCTAGTGCATTTGACCTTGTGGAGGCACCATCCCCTTGTCATGATAACATTTGTTATTTGTTGTTTTCACCATGCTAGCACTTGTTTTCCAATTCCTCTTGAAGTCCATGCTCATCCTTGTGTAGCTCCTCTCCATGATCTCCATTCATGTTTGTGTTATCAACAAACCTAAGAATACACAAATGCAAAGATTTAGGTAGTATAAAGCTCTCACAATTATAAACATTATATTCAAGTAGGAGTGAATTCACCTGTTGTTGTAATAGCTTGGTTCTTGATCTTGTCATTGGACCAATCCTCACTTCATTAGCTTGTATAGGAGCATCCTTATGTGTAACAATAGGTGAAGAGCTAGGGATGTCCTCATCATCCTCCCCCTCTTGAAAAGGCATCGACCTCGATGCTAAATCATCTCCATGGTAAGGTGTCAAATCATCCACATTAAAAGAATTACTAACACCAAACTCATCAATTGGGAGGTCTATCTTGTATGCATTATCATTGATCCTTGAAATAACTTTGTAAGGACCAGCTCCTCTAGGCATCAACTTGGACTTTCTCAATGTGGGAAATCTATCTTTTCTAAAGTGTACCCACACCATATCTCCTGGCCAAAATATAAGCTCCTTCCTCTTCTTGTTTACTCTTTCAGCCACATGTTTTCCTTTCTTCTCAATGGCTTCTTTTGTTTTCTCATGAATCTTCTTCACAAAATCAGCCCTCCTTGATGCCTCCATATTAACTCTCTCATGTAAAGGAAGTGGTAATAAATCAAGAGGAGTAATAGGCTTGAAACCATACACCACCTCAAAAGGACATAATTGAGTAGTTGAATGCACAGCTCTATTGTATGCAAATTCCACATGGGGAAAACACTCCTCCCACTCCTTAAAATTCTTCTTGATCATACCTCTTAGCAATGTGGACAATGTTCTATTAACCACCTCGGTTTGTCCATCAGTTTGGGGGTGGCAAGTAGTAGAAAATAATAGCTTAGTGCCAAGCTTACCCCAAAGTGTCTTCCAAAAGTAACTCATGAACTTGACATCTCTATCTGAAACTATAGTCCTTGGAACTCCATGCAATCTCACAATCTCTCTAAAGAACAAATTGGCAATGTGAGAAGAATCACCACTCTTGTGGCATGGAATAAAATGAGCCATCTTTGAAAATCTATCCACAACCACAAAGATAGAGTCATCTCCTCTTTTTGTTCTTGGCAATCCCAACACGAAATCCATGCTAATATCTTCCCATGGTGTACTTGGTGATGGCAATGGTGTATACAATCCATGGGGCTTCAATTTTGATTTGGACTTGTTGCAAGTAATACATCTTTGCACCAATCTATACACATCGCTTCTCATATGTGCCCAATAGAAATTTTCTGCCAACATCAACAATGTTTTCTCTCTTCCAAAGTGTCCCATCAATCCTCCACTATGAGATTCCTGTATCAAAAATAAACGCAAGGAACACTCGGGAATACACAATTTGTTAGCTCTAAACAAGTACCCATCATGTATATGAAATTTTTCCCATGCTTTAGTATTAACACATTTATTAAATGGCATAGAAAACTCATTATCTTCATCATATAAATCTCTAATACCCTCCAAACCCGAAACCTTGATTTCTAAATTAGAGAGTAACATATTTTTCCTTGACAAAGCATCAGCAACTACATTATCCAATCCCTTTTTATGTTTTATAATGTATGGAAAAGATTCAATGAACTCAACCCACTTAGCATGTCTCTTATTCAAATTATTTTGGCACTTTAAAAATTTCAATGCTTCATGATCACTATGTATAATAAATTCTTTAGGCCACAAATAATGTTTCCATACTTCTAAAACTCTCACAAGTGCATATAATTCTTTATCATAAACAGAATAATTCAATTGTGCACCATGTAATTTTTCAGAAAAATAGGCAATAGGTTTCTTTTCTTGCATGAGCACACCTCCAATACCTATGCCACTAGCATCACACTCAATCTCAAATTGTTTATCAAAATTTGGAAGCATAAGTAATGGGGCCGAAATCAACTTCTCTTTCAAAGTATCAAAAGCAATGTCTTGAGAAACACCCCATTCAAAATTAACACCCTTTTTAGTTAGATCATTTAAAGGGGCAGCAATTGTACTAAAATTAGGCACAAATCTTCTATAGAAACTAGCAAGCCCATTAAAACTTCTAACTTGACTCACATTAGTGGGAATTGGCCAATTTCGAATAGCTTCAATTTTAGATTGATCAACCTCAATTCCATGCTTAGAAACAACATAACCAAGAAATATAACCTTATCTTTGCAAAAAGTGCACTTCTCAAGATTACCATACAATTTATTAGTTCTTAGCACTTGCAAAACTTGTCTAATATGATCCATGTGGTCATGTTCATTGTGGCTATATATGAGAATATCATCAAAATAAACTACCACAAATCTACCAATAAAGTCTCTCAAAATATGGTTCATTAATCTCATGAAAGTACTAGGTGCATTAGTTAATCCAAAGGGCATTACTAACCACTCATATAAACCAAATTTTGTCTTAAAAGCAGTTTTCCATTCATCTCCCTCTTTCATTCTTATTTGATGGTATCCACTACGCAAATCAATTTTAGAGAAAAGAGTAGCACCACTTAATTCATCTAACATGTCATCTAAACGTGGTATAGGATGACGATAACGAATAGTGATGTTATTAATTGCTCTACAATCTACACACATGCGCCAAGTACCATCTTTCTTAGGAACCAAAATAACGGGAACGGCACAAGGAGAAAGACTAACCCGAATATAACCTTTGTCCAATAGTTCTTGTACTTGCTTTTGGATCTCCTTTGTTTCTTGTGGATTGGTTCTATAAGGGGCTCGGTTTGGGAGAGATTCTCCGGGGATCAAATCAATTTGATGTTCAATGCCTCTCAATGGTGGCAATCCCGAGGGTACATCTTGTGGAAAAACATCCTCAAAGTCCTGCAAAACATTAGAAACACCAAGAGGAATAGGGGTCATGTCATTAGAAACCAAAATCTCTCCCTTGTGAATAAGCACAATAGGGACTAATGAAGGATCATCCCTAAATTCCCTCAAATCCTCTTTGGTGGCTAACATGCATAATAGGTTCTCTCTCTTTTTACCACTCGAATTGTTTGTACTATCACTCCCCATGGCTTGTATTTTTGGTGTTCCCTCATCCCTCTCTCTTTCTTTTTCCACTTTCATAGCAACTTTGGATTGGGACTCATTTACAATTTGTTGTGGAGTCATAGGCCTCAAAATAATAGTCCTCCCATGATGATGCAACTCATAAGTATTAGCTCTTCCTTCATGCTTCACACTTCTATCAAATTGCCAAGGTCTTCCCAATAATAAGTGGCAAACTGTCATGGGCACAACATCAAACTCAATAGTATCCTTGTAAGGTCCAATTTGAAACTCCACTCTCACCATATGAGATACCTTCATTTGTCCCGTGCTACTCAACCATTGTAGATGATAAGGGATCGGATGTGGTAAGTATTTGAGGTTCAACTTGGCACATAAATCCTTGCTTGCCAAGTTTCTACAACTTCCTCCATCAATAATGACTTTGCAAGCCATGTTGGGACCAATAACAGCTTTTGTTTGGAATAGATTGCACCTTTGGTTTTCAGGACTAGGCACCACACTCAATGAATTTTGGGTGCAAATAATAGAAGGCATAGTAGTAGCATAAGCATCCAAAGGAGAATCACTCAAATATCCATCATCATCATCAAGATCATTGGGATCAACATCATCACCTGTCTCATACTCATTGTTCTCATTGATAATCATCACTTTTGAATTTGGACAATCCCTCTTGAAGTGCCCTTTGCCTCCACATGTGTGGCATGTAATATCTCTATTCCTTGTAGTAGGAGCACTAGAACCCGAGGCACTTGCTGTTGGTTGTGATGTTTTCCTTGTGTTAGCCACACTAGGCTCGGATTTGGATGATGGAGCACCTCGAAAACTTGATGATGGAGGTGGTGGTGGTGGCACACTAGGATTAATAGATGATCTCAATGGGAATCTACTCCTTGTTCTAGCTGAATTTTGTGCTTCCTCAAGTAGATGAGATTCGTCCTCCCTAGCATGATGTAAGAGATCATGCATATTAGTATATTGATAATGCCTCACAATGCCCTTGATTCTATAATGTAATCCTGAAAGAAATCTTTGCATTGTTTGCTCTTCTTGCTCTACCACACGGCCTCTTTGCATAATTAATTCCATCTCTTGATAATAAGCATCCACTGTCTTGATTCCTTGCTTCAATTGTTGTAATTTGTCAAATTGTTGCCTTATGTAATTGGGTGGTACAAATCTTTCCCTCATGAGCCTCTTCATGGTGTTCCAAGTAGCAATGGGCAACTCACCATCATTATGTCTCTTTCTCACTAGATTATCCCACCATCTAAGAGCATATCCATTAAACTCAGAAGATGCCAACTTGATCTTTCTATCCTCATTATAATCATGCAATCTCCATAACTTCTCAATTTTCAACTCCCATAGCAAGAATTCTTCCACATCCATAGTATCAAAGCTGAAAGATGGAATAGAAAATTTGGGTTTACCCAATATATCTTCTCTATTGTCATTAGCATTGGGCAAAGGCACACGCCTAGCTCGGCCTTGAAAACCTCCTCTTCCTCTTTCTCCTCTAGCTCCACGGCCAAAATTAGGTTCCTCCTCATTATTTGCATCACTATGGACACTAGCATTGTCATCATCAATAGGTGCCAAACGAGTTTGAATTAATCTTTGAACATCAGTCATGGCATTGTTGATAGCATCAATAGAATCTTGCATTGTTCTCAATTGAGCAGTATTGGTCTCGGCCACTTTATTGGTTTCCTCCACTTTCTTATCCATGGTATTAACCATCTCATAGAGGGGATCACAAGCTTCATTAACATATTTCTTGTAGTGTTCCTCATTGTCATCCAATTTTTGTTTCAACACATCCCTTAATGCCTCATACTCCCTCCAATTCACTCCCTTGGATTGGTCCTTCTTTTGCTGCACAAGATCACCACTAGAAAGATCCATTAGAAGGTTAGTGAAAATAAAACAATTATAGGTTGTGGTGCCTCTCTCAACTCACTCAAAAATCTAGCAAAACAATAGGATATCTTACCACTCCAAAGTGAATAGAGATACTTACCACAAGTAGAGGCAATTAAAGTGCTTTGGTGTGAAAGAGAGAATACCCAGGTTTTTAACTCTCACAAAGGCAAACAAGGTTATTTAGTGGGGATTGGTATGGATACCTAACAATCACCAAAGTAACAATCCTATTTGCTGTCTTAGTGAAGAAATAAAAATACCCAAGGAAACTCACACAATGGAGACAATTGTGGCAAAGCGATATGTGGATGAATTTTGCAATGCACTAGAAAGTCACTAGCTAGGCTCTTAATTGACAGGCACAAGATTGCTCAATGAAAAACCAAGTGTCACAATGGCAAGCTCAACTAGTAAACAATAGCAATGACATGGCCTTTTGCACTTTGCTCTTTTTCTCTTTTATCTTTTTTTTATACTTTTTGTTTTTTCTATTTTTTTTGTATTTTTCCAATGGCCTTAAACTAAGCTAGGAGCAACAATTAACCAAACACAAGTGAACACAATGGTGGTGATGAAAATGAGCAGCCTGTCAGAGCACAAAATAGCTATACTTGTGGGCAAGTTCCTATTAAAATGCTGTAGAAAGGCTGTGGCTATGGTTCACAAAGTATGGATGTATTGGTCCTAGTGATAAAACAAGGAAAAACAAAGAAAAACAGAAAAAATCTAGGTGAAAAATTGATTCTAGCAAGCCCACGGCAGCAACCAACACCCACGGCAGAGAAACAGATGGTTTTGGGGCTCACGGCAGCGAAAACGGGCCAAAAACAACTCACGGCAGACTCACAGCAGCTACGGCAGCAAAACTGCTCGTTTTTGCACCGCGGCAGCGCGTACGGCAGAGAAACGGATGTTTTCCGTACCGCGGCAGCGCGCGCGATCGCGTTAAGGCAAATGGTAAGCGCGCTGCGGCGAAATTCCTAGCGCGCGCGTTACAGCAGCTGGCGGCAGCGAAACGGCTGATTTTTGTGCCGCGGCAGCGCGCGGGCGTGGATTTGGTAACAACGTTACGGTGCGCGCGGGTGGATTTGTAAGCGTGAGACGGGGGTTTCCGAGTTCGACTCGCACACGGCAGCGGTGGGATTTTGCGGTGGGGTGCGGTGATGGATGGATATGGTAAGTGTGCTGCGGGTATGTGGGGGATTTTGGTAGCCGTATATGGAGGTAATCCGAATCCAACTAGGAGGGGGGTGCGGTGGGTTTTGGTGGCACGGTAGGGAACCTAGAGTGGATCGGATTGGGGGTGTATTTGGTGGATGGCAGCGGATGTTTTTGGTATTTTTGATATGAATTCGGCTAGATGAACAAAGAACCCTAAACCTAGCCGAAAAATAAGACAACTAAAAACAGAAAAAGGTAACACAAAATCTAACACAAGGACAACAAAAGTAATGAAACTAAGGTGATATCTAGGCTATGGCAATGACTAGAACTATTTTTGTGGGGCAATTTTCTGGATAGGAAATAAAAACACTCAAACTAAAGGGAAATATGATAGCTCACCGAGGCAACCTGTAAATCTGATACCAAGATGATAAGGGGTGGCCCAATCTTCTCAGTGAACTCACAGATAACTCCAGTATGATAACTAGTGCGCCACTAAGAACTCTCCCGGCTGATCCCTGATGCCAATGCAAAAGATAGCAACCCCAAGGATATTCTCAACTCCACACTCTTGCACAAGTAATCCACCGACTACAAGTGGTCCTGTACCGTCTTATTCCCAGTGGAACAACAGGTAACACGTAAAGTTTGCAGATGAACTTCCAGATGAAAGGCTTACAAGCAGTTTCAATCTAGAGGTCTAGGGTTTATGTTTTAACGTAGTCTACCTCTCCTATGCGCCCAAGGGGGTATATATGAGAGGGGGTGCGGCCACAAGGCTCTCCCTTGCGCAAGCACCAACCCTAATAGGACTAGGACTCCTAATTCTACCACAATTGGATACAAACCGACCCCCACACAAGGGGTGCGGCCAAATTGGTGTACAAACCAATCCTAATTGAACTAGGTCTTGTATATGGCGCATTGATACTCCATGTGGGTGCCCTCCTCTTGCCTTGTTCATGTATGGGTGTGGAATAACATAATGACATTGTTTTCCACACCTAGTGCATTTGACCTTGTGGAGGCACCATCTCCTTGTCATGATAACATTTGTTATTTGTTGTTTTCACCATGCTAGCACTTGTTTTCCATCTCCTCTTGAAGTCCATGCTCATCCTTGTGTAGCTCCTCTCCATGATCTCCATTCATGTTTGTGTTATCAACAAACCTAAGAATACACAAATGCAAAGATTTAGGTAGTATAAAGCTCTCACAATTATAAACATTATATTCAAGTAGGAGTGAATTCACCTGTTGTTGTAATAGCTTGGTTCTTGATCTTGTCATTGGACCAATCCTCACTTCATTAGCTTGTATAGGAGCATCCTTATGTGTAACAATAGGTGAAGAGCTAGGGATGTCCTCATCAGGCTGGGTCGACCAAAAAGGGTTGTTGAAGTCTTCATGTCGTTAATCATCTTTGTATATTTTGATACATGGCAGAGGCTTCGGTATCTTCATAGAAATCACCATGATGTTGAGGTCTTTGGAAGGAAGCTTCTTTATCTTTGGGTTGCTAACTACTAAAGTCTTCTCAGGACATCGCCAAGTATGTAATTGTTTTATAGAAAGATAACAGAAGAAAACTTTTTGATATACTTTTAAATGAAAACAAATTTTATAAACTCATGTTTATTTATTTACAAAACATTTTGAGCCATGAAAACAAAAGGGTAAAAAGGTATGTTTACTATTTTCTCTGGTTTTCTTCAAAAATTTGTTTTATAAACAAGGCAATAGTTTTTTCGAAAATATAAGAAAAATGGAAACCATGCTTAGGGTTTATGAGATAAAAAAATTTTAGGCAGTAATATAGTTTTTACCAAAATATTTTTATTTCCTATCTGACGTCCATGCTAACTAAGGTCTCCTAAAGTCAGGATGGCTCTGATACCAACTCTGTGGGGACCCCAGACTAGCAGTCCGAGACCTCCAGTATGCACACATTCACGATCCCATGATCAGTTAGTCGTGAACAACATACTCGAGTTGGCAGTGCAGATTACAACATCCACTACACGAATACACGGCTTACACAACTGGTCACTTGACTCAGTTGAAAACAACTGCCACGCATGGCAGGAACACACACTAAAAACAGCGAAAGACTACAAAACACACTCGTGGTAAACCCAAGTCATGCCTTGACTACCTACAGGCTACTGACTCAGAGACGTTCCTAGTTCGCATAGCCGTCAGCGACACCATCTTCTTCAGGTTCTCCGGGTTTCTGCTCAAAGTCTGGCTAAGACAATAGCCAGGGACGAAACCAATATGAGTACGTTTGAATGTACTCTGCAAGACACCCCAAATGAAAGCTAAACATGCAAGTATGCATAAATATAGGTGGTAGGAAGGCTTTAATTAGGGTTCAACTAGGCATGATGAATTTAAGACCCATCATAGTTGCACAAGTTTTATTTTCTTTGTTGAAGAAGATACTTCAATAGATATTTCATTTCTCTTGTAGATATAGCATGTCCACAAAGTTTTGATAAAGCATTCTAAATAAACAAAACATTTCTCTTTGCAAAACTTCTTGCAAAAACACATCTTTAAGATCATCATATATCCGGTACCTCAAAGGTACAATCATTCCCTTTCAACGTACCTCCCAGGTACAAGTTCCAAAACACTTTTCCAGCTTTTCGAAAACATTGACACAATGCTAGCTACATGGCTATTCAACTGTCCATATCCGAGGACGCGACTATTCTGAATAGTTTTACTCTGCAGAGGTGTACACAATCCACAAGATCGAGTACATCCGCTGTGAACAACCACGGACTGTCCGAGACAGTATGCAAACATCGGATAACTGGTCCTAACTGATGGGGGGATAGTAACCCGGTAGGCCCACTTCAAGGTGTAATCCGGCCCGAGGTGAGCTAAGCGATACCCGGATAGGGGTAAAGAGGTTACTGGAAGGCCCAAAGGCTTGTGAGATTCGTAACCCGGCTTGTGGGTTGCGATAAGGAAAGTTAGGCTTTGTATGTGGAGTTCGAGTAGGACTCAAGATGTGCCTTGAAGGGCAAGTTAGGGGTGTACGGGTGCTTTATAAACCGGCCCCTAGGTTTAGTTTGCCAGAGATTCAAGTCATAGTTGTAACACCTGTTATCGAGTATCCAGTATAATCATATCGAGAGTCGGCGAGTTGCTTTCCGGTTCTTAGATTGCTTTCGCCATGTTCTCCTTCGAGCTAAACCCTCTCCCAAATACCTGTGTCGACTTGCCCCAAGATCAGTTACCCCAGGTAACATCTGCCGTGATTATCCCACGACAGTTGGCGCCCACCGTGGGGCCTGCGTCCAAAGGTGTTTACATCACGGGAGAAGCTCGGAAGAGCATGAAGAACATCATCGTCGGAGAAATCTACGTCAACAGCAAAGGAGAGAAGATGGTAGACGATTCTGGCTGGGGGCCAGAGTCAGATCGCCTTGAAACCGGATCCATCGTGACAGTCGGCAGCGTCAACGTCTTCGTCGGTGTGGTATGTACTTCCAGTTCGAATTATGATAATATTGGATCTGATTCTGTGTCAGGAGAAGACATGTATGTCCGATCGGAAAAGGAAGAGTCGATTGGAACAACGGGTCAGATGGAGAGGGAAGATGATACCGAGTCTATACGGGATTTGTCGGAGGATCGATATGAAAGGGGAAACAGCGAGGAAGAACATTACGAATCTACACCGGGCATCATGCGCCGGGTTGCGGTCTATGCGGCTCCCGCGACCAATCTCAATCAAGAAAACGCGGCCGCGGCGCCAGCCGGGGCGGTTCAGGCAGCGGCCCAGCAGCAAGGAGTAGTTGACCCGGTCTTGGCCCAGGTCGATGGAGAGTCGGCGTCTGTCACCAGTCGCCCAGCAGACGAGGAGCGACACGCAAATATGTTCGGGTTCCAAGCAAACCGGACACCGGGGGCGGGCCCCTCAAACCCGCGTCACCCGGCTCTGTTCGATAATAATTTGATTTTGGACCCCACAGTCTTGGCCACAGTTATCACCCCAGAAAACGCGGCAGAGCGTGTAAGAGACCTGGACGTGGCTCGTCGTGCATTGGAGCAGCAAAGAAGGCAAGTGGAAGCAGAAAGGCAGGGGATGGTCGCGCGGCAGCGCGAATTGGATGACCGAGAGACCCGGCTCCGGGAGGAAACGACAAGGATGCACCAAAGGCACCGAACTATGCTGCCGGCAACAGGAGGGGTTATTAACCCGACTGCCCTGGTGTTCACGCCTCAAGATCAGCCGATTCCACCGACGAACCAAGGGACCATACCGCGACCTTCAACGGGAGCACATCCGGTAAACGCGCCAGCCGGGTTACCTTTGCCACAGACGGGGGCGACAGCCGGCAATACCATGCCGCCACCACCATCACGATTCCGCACACCAGCAGGTCATTACAACAATCCCATGGACAACGTGTACGCAGCAACGCTCGCATTAAACCAGATTCCTGTGGGAGACTCGCCTCACGCGGAAGGAACCCGACGAGCAATCGATCTGCTACACACCGCGGTAGCACAGCAAGCCAATTATCCGGATCATAGAAGCGGGATGCATGGGACGCCGTACGTCAGTCAGCAACAGGGCAATGTTCAAACAAGTGCGGCACAACGAAGGGAAGAGCAGCAGCAAATGCCGCCTCCACCGCGCGTCCAGACAGTACCGGCAGTATCAGCAGCACAGGCAGTGGTGGACAGCTCCAGGGCCAGAAGAGCCGGGGCCGGGTTTGCAGCGCACGAGTTACCGGCGGTGCCGCACCCCGTGGTACCCCCAGCCGGGTCATGCGTTTCCCGGGCAAGACCAGCCCCAACCACCCTTGCGGGACCAAAGTGCCTCTCGGACGATATCAGGGCAGAACCTTACCCGGAGAAATTCAAAGAACCGGGGAAAGTAGTGAATTATGAGCCAACAATGGATCCAGAAACGTGGCTGAGCAGCTATGAGATGGCAATGTCAATTCGCAACGCATCCGAGAATCTCCAAGCCAAATTTATGTACTTAATGATGTCAGAGGGAGCAGCAAAGTTATGGTTCACCAATCTACCGGAAAAATCGATCAAATCGTGGGAGGAGCTAAAGACCGCATTTATCAAGCACTTTCATGGGACATGCAGAAAGTTATTTACTATTGATGATTTAGAAAGATGCGTTCAGAAGAAAGGGGAGTCAGCACGCAGCTGGGTACGCCGGGTTATGGAGATACTCCACTCGTCTACGGATATCCAGCCTAAGGATGCGCTACAAGCTATGGCAAAAACATGTAAGTATGTTCCTTTAGTGCAAAAGCTAACTCGCATGAAATCTAGTAGGAATGCAGCGGAGGTTACAATGGGAGAGTTAATGGATGCGTGCAACAAACACGCTGCAACGGATACCACAGAGGAGGAAGTTGATGACAAGAAAGCAAAAGCAAATACAAGTAGCAGTGGGAAAACCGGCAATGCATCGGCGCCAAACAATAATGGAAGTAGCCAAAACAAGCGCCCGTTTGAAGGGAATTCCGAGTTTGTAGCCAATACGGAGGCCGGGTCTTCAAGACCTAGATCCGAAGGGAATTTTAATACTGGAAATCACAATGGGGGACACTACCAAGGACCTCCAAGACCAAGCAACAGTTGGGACATATTTAGGATGGCGTGCCCGAAGCATAGCAGGAATGGCAAGCCGGCCAATCATTCATTGGAGCAATGTGCCGACTTACAAAGGTGGAAGAACGAGGAAGTGAACAGAGCCATGCGAGGTGCAGGCCGAGGAGGAGGCCCGGGCCTAGGTGGAAATTTGGGCAACGGACCGCCCCCAGCCGGCAACCCGCCAGCTGGAAATCAAGGTAACAATCAAGGGGGAGCGGGAGGTTTTCAAGCTAACCCCAAACAGCTGGGTCAATATCATGTGCACACTACGGGAGGCTCCAACAAGGATAAGAAGATACTGAAACAAGCAGTTAATTCGGTCTCTTCCGCTGTTCCAAGGTATTTGAGGTGGTCAGAGCAAGAGGTAACATGGAGCAGGAAGGATCACCCGGACAGAATTGATCACCCGGGAGTCTTAGCTTTGGTAGTGGCACCACAGGTCAACGGCTACGAGCTGAAAAAAGTCTTGATGGATGGAGGAAGTAGTATCAATATCCTGTACTGGGAAACTTTTCTGCGTATGGGCTTAAAGGAATCGCAGCTGCAAAAGAGTACAACAGTTTTTCACGGGATAGTGCCGGGTCACTCGGCATGCCCTGAAGGAAAGGTGGCACTGGAGGTAGCTTTTGGGGAATCAAAGGACAACTACCGAGTCGAGTGGCTTACCTTCGAGGTAGTAAAGTTGCGCAGCCCTTATCATGCATTGTTTGGAAGGCCGGCTTATGCCAAGTTCATGGCAAGACCGTGTTATGTGTACCTACAACTGAAAATCCCGGGTCCCAAGAAGACCATTACAGTACACGGAAACCGAGATATAGCAGCTGAGTGTGATGAGGGAGACGCGGCAATGGCCGAGCAAGCCTGTAGGAAGGAAGAGCTCAAACATTACCGTTCTCAGGTAGACCTAGAAGAGAGGACAACGTCAAAAAAGCCAACTCCTGAGGGGGACAAAGCAAAAGTTAGGGTAGAACAAAACCCTAAGATGGTAGGCTTCATCAGGAGCGATACTTTCAAAACTCTCAGCAGGGAAGAAGAAGACGTACCACCATCTGCAACTGGTCACGTTCCAAGGGCAATATACCCGGATTGGCTAGCAAATCCGGTACTCATTACGAAAAGGCATAGCAAGTGGAGAATGTGCATCGGCCGTACCAACGCGAGGCCGACTCTCGAGAATAACTAAAGCAGTGTAATGGGCGGCAGGTTTCATACGCACTCTTTTCCTTACCAGGGTACCTACGGGGACTGGAAGGTTTTTAATGAGGCGGCCTGCTGATTCAAAAAAGAAATTTTTTTCAACAAAAGAAGATGGTTTCGAGTCTTATCATGGTCTTTGCTTCAGTTACAAGTAAGTAACATTGTTATCATCAATACATCAGTATCATCGAAATACATTGCGTGAATATAGGTCTCCGGGGGGTGATCTGCTTCAATAAGTAATCACAAAACCCGGAGACCCGGCCATGATGCCTATGAGTTATGAGGGCTGATTACTCGAAAAAACGGGTACAGCTGCAATCTTATAACCGGACAAAGGAGCCAAATTTCTTGGTTATTCTTACTTAAGCTCGATGTGACTCGCACTAAAGTGGCATGATCTGTTCACGTACGACTACAATCAAACTATGCAGCCCAATGGGGCTTGCTTGATCTTGTTTTTCGTATAGATGCAACGACATGGTATCCACGCGAAAGCCGGCTTACAGTACAAGATAATCAAAAGGGTCATCTAAACCACAAGTCCATGCAGAGTATAAGGCTAAAAAAGCCGGAAACTCAACAAGTATTAAGCATGACTTCAGTATTTATGTAAACAGCTATTGGTATCCAGCTTGGTAAACAGCGGTATGTCATCTGAGAAAGGCCACGCCCCCATAGCTCGTACTTTGGGTCATGGGGACTGGGGACTTCGAAACAGAAACAAACTGTTTAACTACCAAAGCCTGTAAACCTTAATTTCCGAGTATTGGGGACTTAAAGAAAAGTTCGTCTATCAAAACCTACGATACTCGGTTAGCCGAGTCTCAAAAGGAAATTGAAAACAAGAGTTCGAAGTATCGAGAATAAGCTTATAAGTAACACAAGGATGGATATTATCAAAAACCAGGGGAGGCAAAGAGTTATCATAAGTTCACAAACGCAAAGTCATAGTGTCAGCATCAATGGTACACAGGCGCACCGCAAAAATCATATCAGTCTCGAGAAACGCAAAGCACTAGGCAGCGTCCTACTCGGCGTCCTGAGAGTGGTCCTCCGGGTCTAAGTCTTGGACTTGCTCCTTGGCCTTGCCAGCAGTTTTACCCGGGCTCTTCACATCTGGACGAACAGGCGGAGGCACGGCTGGGGTAGAGGTAGACGGCTTTACGCCCAGCTCTGCTTCCCTCTTTGCAGCCTCTTCCTTCCTCCTAGCCAGATCAGTCGACCATTTGTCCAACATATCAATAGGGGGGGGTGCCTCCACCAGGATAACCTTGCCCTCAGAATCATACGAGCTCATAATCGTGTTTAGATCCATCTTGTCGGCCAAAGCTGTGGCTGAAGGACGTACCGCAGATTGTATAGCTTTAAAATCCTGGGGCTTGAATTTGGATCCGTCAGCTTTAAACTCTGGGAACCCGGATACTATCTTCGCCGGGTCAAGCTTTGGAAAATAAGCCTTCGCCAGCGTTAAAGCCCGGGTCATCCCAATTCGGCAGGACGAACGCTTCAGTATTTCAATCCACCCAGGTGCTGTGGAAAAGGCCTGTATAAGGTTCTCCTCGCCCGGGTATACCTCAGAAGGCCACTTGATAGCATCCAGCAAAAGTTTCGTGCCGGCAAAAAACGTCCGGAGCACAGTCTTCAGAGTTTTAACTTGGGTAATGGCATTCTCCTCCGGAGCAGCAAGGTTAGCACCTGCAATCGAAACATGCAAAAGCATATCAATAATTTTGGTTATTACAAACGGCAAAATGGAGGTAAGCAAGCTAGTCGCAGATAAACAAGCTTACTTAGCAAAATACGGTAAGTGTCCGTAATCTGAGTCGATAAGTTCTTCAGCGAGGATTGGGCGGCATTGTACTTCTTCTTGTATGTGGAGACATCTTTTCTCAAAGTCTTTATCTCCGCTTCAAGGGCCTCCCTACGCTTAACTTCAGCCAGCAAGAGCTGATCAGCCTTAAGTAACGCCTCATCTGACTGAGTAATCTCTGCCTGCAAAGGCCGGGTGAAGCTGTAAGCCGGATATCACGAGAGTATCTCCTCTGAGGAAATGATTACCGAAAAGTATTATGCGAAGTACCGAGAATAATTAAAAAAAAAAAAGAAAAATTAATTATACTCGGGACTTGGGGACTGGATGTATAATAAGGAGTATCAAGTAAAAGTTACCTGATGTGCTGCAGCCATACGTTCTAAGACAGTCCCTTCTGAAGCTTGCATGGCGAGAAGAGCGCTCATCAGCTGGTTAAAGTCAGCGTTATCCGAGTTAGATGGCTCGGGTACCTGGAAAGTGGGAAAAGGAGCATTTCTTGTAACAGGAGGTGGCACCCGGGTCATCCGAATGTCGGAGTCTGGTCCCCCTCCCGCGCTTGAAGCTGCTCCCTTCTCCTTCTCGCCTGCGTGCGAAGCGATTGGATACTCGGCGTCATGCCTAGCTGACTCCGGTGGCGACACTTTCTCGTCGCCAGCCGTGGTGAAGGCATCATCAGCCGGCTCGTTATCGACCCGGACCTTAGCCTCGGTGTCCTCCTGGTCGCTACTAATAACCGTGGCTCTGAAGAAGGTGCAAAGGCGCAATTAATCTTTGGTTATAAAAAAAAAGGGGGATGAAAGTTCGGTATAATATCAGGAGAAGGCGCTTACCCGGTGTTCACCGGGAAGTCCGAAGGAAAGCCGCTGCTAGACCCGGAAGATACTAAAAAATGGCAGGAAAGGTCTCGGGTTACGTTGCAAAGGAATGTCCGGAAAGAATTTTTGTTTGCGATAAATACCAGAGTGTCGAACCGGGGGCGACGACGCGACCGGGTTAAGGGTCTCGTTCCCCGGATGGTTCCGGGTTACGCGGCGCCTAGTCGCGGGTGGCTCCTTCAGTCATGATCAAAAGGGGAGAAAATGGGGTTAGCCCCGGAGTGACGTTATGGGAGCAAAAATCAAAGTGTAAGGAGATGAAGTAAGAACCTGGAGGGCTATTCTCTGAGATTTCCTCTTTGTTCCGGCTTTGGGGGTCGGTTCCGGCTCTTCCTCCTCGCTGGTGGACCCGCCCCCGCTGTCTTCTTCTTCTTCTTCTTCTTCCTCTTCTTCGTTTTGGCCTCCTCGTTCTGAAAAATATCCGACTTATAGCATAAGGAAGAAGAAAGGGCAGGATATAATGCGTGCAAGGGATTAAGTATATACCTTCATCCGAGTTAACGACATCATCTTCCTCCTCCGCGTCTTCGGAGTTAGGAGGGGTGTTAACCGTCCAAAAGTCATCATCGGCCTGAGGAGAAAATACCAGGGTAATGGTTGATATCGAAACAAGAGAAGTGGATAAAAGTAAGCTGTTAGAAGTCAAAATCAAAAGGTAAAAAACTTACTGCGGGGGCTGGATTCTCGAGGGTAAAAGGTTCTAATCCGGCTATGCCCCGGATTACCTCGAGTTTCTCTGTCAGGAAACCCTTAATTGTTTTGTTAATGTCACCCGGAGCAGGGGTGCTGGTAGAGAATCGGATTGGGTCCGTGGTTTGACCCGAGTATTCGCACATCAGCTTATCGCGAATGGAGTTTGGCTGAATGCGGAAGCTAACCCAGGTCTTTACTAGGTTTAGCCCGATGAGGCCTCGGGCTGACAAGATGGAGATCCTAGCTAGCAAAGGCAAGATCGCCTCCCTGTCTGAGTCAGGGGCGAAGGCGTTGAATTTTTCGGAGATGTCAAGCTGACCCTCCGAGTAACCCGGCAACTTCTTTTCGCCGGGAGGGGAGGTATCCTGGCAGTAGAAGTATGAGAGTTGCCAGTGCTTCACATGAGAATTGAGTGTAATAGGAGGCATTAGGGAGTTCTTGCGGCGCTGGATGGAAACCCCGCCGCAAGTAAGAAGTGCGCCGTCGCCGCTTTCGCGACACGGCTTGCACTGAAAAAGTTCGACGAAGAGAGCCAGACTTGGCGGAGTGCACAAGTAAGACTCGGAGAGAACGATAAAATGAGAGATGTTTAAAATAGAGTTTGGGCCTATATCGAAAATACGGAGTTTGTAGTGGTCTAGGACATCACGGAAGAAAGGGTGACCCGGAGGTCTAAAGCCCCGGGTCACGTGCTCAACGAAACATATTACCTCGTTTGTTGCTGGGGAAGGTCGGGTTTCGTTGCCTGGTACTCTCCAGTGGATAGCTTCCTGTGGAGGTAGGGTTCCGAGCTCGACCAACTCCTTCAGTTTGGCCGTGGTAACAGAGGACTTCCCCCAGTTGGCTGATATGGAGTTTGTGGATTTAGCCTTTGCCGGCTGTTTCCCCTGCCTCTTGGGAGCCATAGGATTGACCTGGTAAAACATTGAAGGAAGGGGCGTAAGAAACAAAAACTCGGAAGTTAGTAGATAAGCAGTTACCGGCAATTTAAGCACAAACCGGGTATTGCCTTGCCGAGTCAAGTATGATGTGTCCGGGTATTGTGTGCTATTACAAAATCTATGGAGCTTTCCGTAAAAGCAAATGTTTGGAGAAGTTATGAGGGTGTTTATATGCCTACCATCTGCGAATGATCCGGAGAAGTGAGATTTTCTGAGGAGGGAGAACAAGGGCGGAAATTTTATATGGCCCAAGCCTAGATTAGGGATCTTGTTTCTAAATTTATGGCCATGTTAATGACCACTGGAGTTAGGAGAGTAATATAAGCTATGAATCCTATCTAGGGGGATGTCTATGGTAAGTATCATTGAGCTAATCCGGCGCGGCCCGAGAAATCGCGGACTACTTGATTCAGATCTGATCTGAGGAAAAGATGAGAAATTGCGAGGATGAGCTGAGGGATACGAGGAACTTACCAAAGGGGATTGAAGCAGAGCTTTGCGGAGACAGATGGCGCAAGATTGATGTCCTTTCGAGGTTGTTGGTCGGCGAATCGGGCGCTTGGCGGCGGATTTGGGAGTTGGAGTGAGTCGCGCGGTGGCGGAGCGCAGGCGACGGCGGATGGGCTCCGGCGAGGTGCGTGGGGCTTCCGTGGTGGCACTCCGCGAGCTCAGATTTGAGAAGAAGTGAAATGGGGAAAGTGAGCCGTTGAGAGTTGGATTTGTTCCCTGAGCCCTATTTATAACCGCCCGGGTGGAAAAGCCTAGCTTAACGGTCGAGACCCGGGGGGTGCGGGGTAATAATTGGCCATTTCGAAATTTGAAAGGCGCATTCCATGCACAGACCAATGTGATCCCGAGAAAAGGGGAAGGGGGAATTTCCTTCCTAGTATTAGCGACAGTTATTGAGGAAGATGTGAAATCATCGAGTTTCCTATTAAGATTCAGGTCTGGAAGATTGAGGGAGAGCCTTTGGGGGGAAGCCGGGTTGCTACCTGATCCCCTGGGTGTTAATCTCAGCCGCTTGTCAGCATATTGTATCTTGATCTTTATGTGTTCTTGTATCCAATATTTCTGTAGGGAATAGCCAGCACTTCGAAGAGTAAATCTTGGAAGCCCAGGCTATTCTGGGGACTACTGATGGGGGGATAGTAACCCGGTAGGCCCACTTCAAGGTGTAATCCGGCCCGAGGTGAGCTAAGCGATACCCGGATAGGGGTAAAGAGGTTACTGGAAGGCCCAAAGGCTTGTGAGATTCGTAACCCGGCTTGTGGGTTGCGATAAGGAAAGTTAGGCTTTGTATGTGGAGTTCGAGTAGGACTCAAGATGTGCCTTGAAGGGCAAGTTAGGGGTGTACGGGTGCTTTATAAACCGGCCCCTAGGTTTAGTTTGCCAGAGATTCAAGTCATAGTTGTAACACCTGTTATCGAGTATCCAGTATAATCATATCGAGAGTCGGCGAGTTGCTTTCCGGTTCTTAGATTGCTTTCGCCATGTTCTCCTTCGAGCTAAACCCTCTCCCAAATACCTGTGTCGACTTGCCCCAAGATCAGTTACCCCAGGTAACATCTGCCGTGATTATCCCACGACACTAACCATCCACTATGTTAGTGCTAGTAAATGACTACCTATTCAACTGGGTTTGTTCTCCCCGACACCGAGTGAGTCAGCTGTATTGATCCGGTTTCCCCTGACAACACACCGCCATGGAAGGAGACCCAATTGCTGCAACCGGTAGTGAACTTAATCCCACACTGTGAGTGTCCCGTTTCTCCCTCCCGGCGACAATTCGGTTCGGGGGACTCTAACCCCTATAGCACTTTGAGGTAGACACGGACTAACACCGACAAGCAATTAGCTAGACCCCGTTCCCATATTGGGGTAATGTGGCAGCACGGCTTGGTTGTCCGGCGAAGACTAGGTTATGTGTCACTTTTGGAAAACAAGTAGAAAACATTTCCTTCTTCACAAACCTCCCTTGGACAAGGTCCCACCTTTCCTCGGGGTTTTTCCAAGCTTTTGTTTTCCAAAAACATCAAGTTAAAATGTCCACTAGGGGACTTAAGTTGATTAAGTGATGATACTAAAATGTCTAAAGGGCTTGGTAACACCAAGATTATATATTGGATATAGCATATTAGATTCATAAAAATAGATAGTGGTATAGTCCACTTAAAAGAATAGTTTTTGAATCAAACTTTTGTAAAACTTCAGAAGTAAAATATGCATGATATATAATGATAAGTAAAACAACAGCAAGCATTTAGAATGGCTTGCCTTGGCACTGGTCTTGGTCTTGCTCTTGAAATAAACAAGAGTTGCAATAAAAACCTCTCCGGGAATTAATACCGTCTTCGTTATCTAACGTCGTAAACACAAAAAGCAAACACCCAATCAGAACCAAACAAAGGAAAGCACTTGATAAAATGTAAATATACAGCAAGCATTTCATCAAAAAAGTACACTCACAAACAAAATTACTAGGGTGCACACCATCAAGCAAAAGAGGCACAGACAATACACACGAATAACACTAGAATTGATGTTATGGATCCTCAACCAAAATGGCATGAGTTCAGTGGGTGTGCCACTCTCATATCATGCTCAAATAAGGTCAAATGACTCTCTGGTCATTCATGAGGATGAGCAAAATAACAAGAAAACAACCTAGGAACACATACACATGCATAGGAAAATATTATCAAGCAATACTACAAGCCCATAGTAACACATGCTTTTCTAAACATGGAGAATTAATATAACCAGTAGCTAAGAAAACTAATAATAGAGACAAAGAAATAACAAACATTTCATGGAATCACTCAATTCATGAAAATAATCATGGAGCAAAACAACTATTAAAACTAGACATGAAAAAGGGCTATTTAGACAAGCAGACATGCATAACCATAAGAGATCCTTAAACATGATTTATTCTAGCATGATGGATCTGTAAGATGGCATCCAAATAACAGAGAAAACAACACCTAGACATGCTAGTAATAACAAAATAACAATCTAATCAATGCCGCAAAAATTAAGCATGCAAATAGCAACTATGGCAGAAAATCATCTAAAACTATCATGCAAGATTATTTGACCTAGAGCTCACTCAAGCATGCAATCAAGTATAATATGATATAATAACAGTATCTATAATATGGAAAACAATACTAAAGCATTTATTCAATTCATCATACCAATATGAAGAATAACATGATTTAACCTATTAATACTAGGAAAACACCCTATGAGAATAAAACCATAACAAACATGGTTTTTCACACCCAAACCTTATCATGCTAGTGAATCACTCAAAACACATCTCAATCATGTATTAATACCTTACACATTCTAGGAATCACTTTTATAACAAAAACAATATAACACACAATTTTAGTAAAGGCATAGCAATAATATTCAGAAAATGGCTAAACACTAAATATTGCACCAATCCTATTCTGTAACTCCTAAAATCATGAAAATCTAGTATAAGGTGCTCCTAGTCACTATCAAACAAACCCAAGTGGATTCACATCAAAAATCATCACAAATAAAATTAAACAATTCACAGAAGTGCTCTCTGGCCCAAAACTAACATGCATGCCATTTTCAGACAACAACTCAAGTCAACACAAGGTAAATTTCCACAGATAGAAATTTGCAAGGACTACTCAGAACAGTTGAGTTTTCAAGATTTGGATACATAAAACTCAAGTTATTAAATAAAAGGTGTTACTGAGTGTCTCTGCCATTTATTTTATTTCTCCTAAAATATTGCACAAAAAGCAGATCTACAAGTTGGACATGGTTAAGATTTTGTAGATCTACAACTGTGATTTTTAGTTTGACAAGTTTTACACATTTTCATTTTTATTTCGAATTAAAACAAACCTCAGAAAAGAGAGCTGCAGGAAAAAGAAAAACAACCTGCAGAAAAAGGATTAGTGGTCCGGATCTGCTCCGAGCTGAGCGGCGCGGAGGGCAGAGCGGGGGATGGGCCGGCCCACGAGCATTTCCCGCGCCAGCGGGGTTTGACCCTGACAGTGGGCCGTACGGGTCCGCATGTCGGCGTGACGTGGTCAAGTTGACCGGTACGCTACCGTCCGATCTAGATCGGATGGCCAGCGACAGCCCGCGTCACACCGCGCCGGCGGTGACCAAATCCTGGCGGCGGAAATAGGAAGAGCGGCGGAGCGATCGCCGGAGTTTCGCCGTAGATGGCTACGGGCCTTCCCCGGAAACGCGGCTAGCACCAGAACGATCCGGACGACACCGCGAACCAGATGCCCCTAGTGGCGCTCGCGAGGAAAGCCTCTGCGCTAGGGCTCCCTTGGCTCAACGGCGGCCGAGTGGGGTCGGAGACCGCGGCGTCCCTGTGGTGGATGAAAATAAAATTAGGGAGGGAGGATGTCGATTGGTAGCAAGTAAATCACAGAGAGGAAACTAGGAGAGGCGGAGGGCCTCTGTGTCGAGCTGGAGACGAGCTCGGTGAGCTGCATCCATGGCGGACCGGGAGGAGCGCTGTCCACGCCAAGCTTAGCGGGAAGTAACCTGTGCGGAAGGTATGCCATGGAGATAGTTTCCTCCTGTCGAGAGGGAAAGGGAGGAGGAGGTCCGAGACGAGTGGAAAACGGAGCTCCCCACTTTCACCCGCAGGTGTTCGACAGTGATGAGAGGGAGAAGAAGGATTCGAGGGGAGGAATGAGGATCACGGGAACGTTCCTGGGAGGTTCACGGAGCAGGTAGACAAGCCCGCGAAGATCGGCATGAAGCCCAGGTGTTGGAACGCAAACGATGTGGCGAGCGCGCTATGGACATCATGGCCAGCGCACGGGTAGGGAAGAAGGGGACAAGGAGAAGGAAGGGGGCTTTGCCAGAGAGTTCACGGGTGTGAGAATAGTCTCCTGGCGTGATGGTTTCTTCTGGGATGGACTGTGGAGGTGGACTGAGAAAATGGGTGGTGATCACTCCCTGTCCAATGGTTGGTGGAAGATATAGAGAGGGAATGGAGCTGGTAGACCATGTCTAGGATGTTGTGATACTAAAAGACAATGTCCAGGGGCAGGAGAGAGGAAGGGAAAAAGAAAAGGATGACCAGGACATGCATGATTCCAATAGTGTCCAGGAATAGCAGATATGGTTTTTGATTGTTTTCACCAAAAGTTTGAATAGAACCTATGTGAAACATTGTGTCCAATGGATAGAGAATTAAAAATGGAGTCTAGAGGTGGTGGTCTTAAGGTTTTCTAAAAACATTTCTTTCACAAAATTTTGAGAATTCAGAAATGGCAGAAACTGTTTTTAAATGTTTTCTCCAAAGTTTTCAAAACAACTTGCAAATGTTTTTGTATAAGAAAGTCCCACATGACCATAGGCATGTTGGGTAATTTTTCCAAGATTTTAGGAAATACTTTTCTTCACAAAATATTTTAAAGTCTATTTCTGGCCTTTTTGAAAATGGAAAATAATAAATAGTAAAATGCTTTTAAAACAAATATTTTTGAGTTTGAAAGAGAGAGTACAAAATGTAGGTCTCAAAAGTGATTTTTAATAGCCAACTCCTTTGAAAATATTTGAGACACCAAGTGGAAAAAGGGTGAAAACAGGGGTTTATTTAATAGGCTAAAAACCATGAGAGAAGAATAATTAAATGGCCATTGGAAAATAAATGGACCATATGGAGGTGATGTATAGGTAATGGATATTAAAAGAGTAGGTTCATTGGGCTTGAAAACAATAAGGAGTGATTTGGAGTAACATGGACAAAGTGCTTCATAATAAAAGAGATATGATCAACATTTAGGGATGCCTTCTAAAGGACCTGGAAAAGAAGATACCAAAGAGTTTCAATATCCAGAATGACAACTTAGATAGATGGTATAGATGTTAAACATGATATACATGAGGGTACATTGATGAATAGAACAACATTTGACATAAAGGCATGTCTCCAAGGCTGGAAGTTTTTAAGAAAACAGAGTATGAGATGGACATATGATGGAATATGATATTGATGTTCGATCTTGCTATTACTAGATTTTATTTACTTAGAACAACACACATTAATCGACAAACAGAAATAAATGCTTCAAGCAAACACAAGATAAGATCACACAACAATGCAGATAAAATAACAAGACACACCAGATCACTCAAACAACTAAGTTCTTCAAATTAGCTTTCGAGGTGTTTCTCTCAAGTGTTAGTTTTAGGTAGTTACCAAGACACACCATGACAAGAGTATTTTATAAAGAGGTTCATCTCAAAAGTTTTTATTTCCAAAAGAATATATTTGAGGTAAAACACAGGGGTAACATAGTCCCCTCTTATAGTTTTTGCAAAAGAAGGAAGTGAGAAGGTGTTTTTGAAATACTTGCAAAAACATCTTGGTTGAAAACATGTTGGAGATGATTAACTCCAAAATATTTTTCATATAGTTTTGGAAATTACCTTTTGTCTTCTCAAAACTTGGCCTTTGGGTTTCTTCTAAAATCAAAACATTTTCCAAAAAGGTTTTTGCCAAAAGAGTGTGATGGATGAAGATGATAAGACTTCCTGTCATGACTTGATCACAAGGGTTGTGTTCTAAGAAAGTTACGATCATTGGTTTTAATGTTAGGTGTTATAAAACACAAACACAAACACAATCACCAAGCAAACAGAAAAGAAACACAAGCATTAGTCAAACATATTAAAAAGTTTTTGTTGGCCCTGATTTTTGGGTTATTGAAAACAAGTTTTCCTGTCTTCCAAAAATTGGGCTGTTACACATAAGCATGTGGTAAAACATAGGAATGAAAACACCATACTTAAATAGAGATTCTTGGTGACTTCAAAAGTTGAATGATCATGCAAAGAAATGATTAATATATCAAGAAGCAACCGGTTCCTGAGAAGGTAAATTCTAGTGCTAATTTGTGGAAAACCGCACCAAGAAACTCTCTCACAAATAAGATACAAAAAGATGAGCAAATAAAATCATTCAAGAAAATTGAAACTTGTTTGAGCACACATGCCACATAGGAACACGATAATTAACAATATCAATTCTATGTGGCAAAACCTTAAATGTTCACATTCTTTAGGCTTGTAATATGCACAAACATATTACTCCCCCATAATGTGATAATCCGTATTTTCTTAGCAGGAGGCAAACAAAGACCAACTTGAGATAATTAATAGACATTAGAATTTGAATTTCTCATGAGTATGAGATACCACATAGAGACTAGATAATATTGAAATATCAACACTATGTGGTATTCCTCATGTACACACATTTTAGGATTGTGAAGTGCCAAAGGCATATTACTCTCCCAAAATGGGATAGTCCATTAATCACTCAAAAGAGCCAAATAAGATACACACAAGATGCAATTAGGCTCAAAGCAAACTCATACATACATTTTGTGCGAACCGACAAACACGTACTAGATTACTCAAGGATAAGTAAGTAGTAAGCACAAAATATACACAATACAAGCAAGTTACAAAACCAATACATGCAAAGGGGCAAGAAACTTTCAATGTATATATATAATGTAATAAATACAAGTTGCCGCAAGAAGGAGCATGGAATATGAGATAGAGACGTGATAATACAAATGACTTGGCTTAAGGAAAATATACGTGACGAAGATCCCTTAATTCTTCATGATATAGCCAAGTCTCCAATGCCCTCCGATAACACCTATTGATCAAGTTTGAGCTTGTTCGTCACCAACCAAGTTGGGTCCTAAGAGGTTAGTCACAATAGGCTTGGCAACCCAAATGGTTCTTTTCTTGACACCACTTTGAGTACCAACATATTTGGAAAACACATTGCCCACATTATCCTTCCGAATGGAATACACATCATCAATTATGATAGGGTTTGATAATGTACCATTAGTGCATGAAGAAGCAAGATGGCCCTTTTCATGACATAAGTAGCAGAAATGACTCCTTCCATTCTTCTTAGTTGATTTCTCAACTTGAGAAGCATTAGCTTGAGTCTTCATGGGAAGAGGCCTTTCTTCAACTTGAAGTTGAGATTGAGGTTGAACTTGTGGCCGCTTCCCTTGTTTCTTCTCGCTAAGTTTCTTCTTCTTCAAAGGGCATGATCTAACATGATGCCATTCAACCTTGCACTTGAAGCAAACAATATTGGCCAAATTCTTGTCTTGTTCATGGCCCTTCATATTGTCGACCTTGGACTTGTTCTTGTGATTGGAAATGAATCCAAGTCCTCTCTTGTCACTGGGGGATTTTCGGACACTCAACATATTTTCAAGTGTGGACTTCCCTTTATAACACTTCTCCAAATCTTTCTCCAAAGAAGTGACTTGGGCCTTGATCTCTTTGATTCCCTCAACATGGTTAGTATCAACACAAGAGCTAGAGGAAGTAGATGCATCATGATTAGAGCAACAAGGTAAGGAAAGCAATTCATCATAAGATGTGGGAACATTATGAGAGGATGAATTACTAGGACTAACACAAGGCAATATAGCATTTAGAGTAGATATTGTGCCTTTGTCCACATGAGGCTCACAAGATGTTACCTTAGTTAAAATAGCCTTATGAGCTAATTTTAGCCTCTCATGGGAGACTAGAAGATCCTTATGAGAGCTTGAGAGATTTTCATGAGTTTCTTCCAATTTCCCATAATTACTAGTTATAAACTCAAGTTGAGCCCGTAGCTCAACATTCTCCTTTAATGTGGATGCTTCACAAGAAATAGAGTTAGTAGCACAAGCATCAACATTTTTAGCTTTGAGGTCATTAGCAAGAGCAAGAGATAATTCATTGTCCCTTCTAAGCTTAGAAATGCTAATAGCATATGTTTCTTCTAGACTATATAGTTTCTCTTCAAGAGAAGATCTAAGGGACCGCTCTTTCTCAAAAGCCTTTTCGAGCTCTTTGTCCTTGATAGAATTACTACAACTATGACTTTCCAAAGTCACGATGATATCCTCCTTTTCATCTATAAGCGAGTTAGCCTTATCAAGTTGTTCTAGGAGAGCATTCACATTTTCTTTGGTCTCATCAACAAGGCTTGATAACCATAAGCCTAATTTCTTAGACTCGTCATCAACCTCCTTACCAACATCATCATCACTACTATCATCATAAGATATATTGGGGTTCAAAGTGGAAGATACCTTTGAATCCTTGGCCATGAGGCAAAATGTGGTAGATGATGATAGATCATTAATTGAGGCACAACTCAAGTCCACATCTTGTTCCATAGAGAGTTGGGTTTCCTTTACATTGTTAGCCATACAAATACTATAGGAAACACAATCATTTTTATGATGGGAACAAGATAAAGCAAGCATATCATCATGAGATTTAGTCAAGCGATGTCGACATGATATGCAAAGATTATCAACACAAGCATGTAGAACATTTTTGGTTATAGTTGTGTTTAAGTCCAAAGATGAGGCATGACAATAAGATAGAGATGAAGGATCATCAATAATAAGCTCACTATCATTATTGCAAATCCTATCACTACTGACCATCTCATTAGTTTGTGGCTTACCACATGTTGGTGAAGTAGAAGAAGTTGAGAACACATCACGACCGGAAGTGGAGGGATAACAATCATCTTCTCCAACATTGGACACACCATATTTATTTTGAAGCTTTGTCCATAACTCATGAGAATTCTCGATAGGAAAGAGTGGTTTAATAACTACAAGGCTCACAAGAAGGAAAAACACATTAATAGCAAGAGCATCGAGAGATAAGTTTTTCTCTTCCTATAAAGTTGGATTTTGAGGATCCTTTGGAGGAGAAAAACCCATCTCTACAATTTTCTCCATATGTGGGTCCATGACCCGAAAATAAATAAGCATGCAAAATTTCCAAACATCATAGTTTGTGCCATCGAAATGAAATGTGGGATCGTGCACTAATTCACTAAGCGACATCATTACTCTCAAGGCGGTGAAGCCTAATAATGAGAGCCCTGGCTCTGATACCAATTGAAAGTAGAAGGATGCCGCCTAGAGGGGGGGAGGGTGAATAGGCGCTTTAAAATAATTACGGTTTAGGCTTGAGTGAATGCGGAATAAAACTAGGGTTTAATTTATCAACCACAAAACCTATGCAATCTAGGTTTACCTATGTGCACCAACAACTTATGATAGGCATGATATACAACTATGATATAGCAAGATAGATGACTTCAAGCACTATGGCTATCACAAAGGTAAATGCATAAGTAACGAGCTAGAGTATAGAAGTAACCGAAGCACAAGGAGACACCGGTGTGATTACCGAAGTTCCTTCCCAAGGGAAGTACGTCTTCGTTGGAGAGGTGGGAAGCCACCTAGGCGCTCCTCAATAGCACGTATGTGCACACCTTATTCTCCTTGAGCTTCTCCGGTGAGGGAGATGCTCGTTTCCACTATGAGGTCGACTTGAAGGCGTTGACCAAACCTTACAGGGGGTTGAGGCTATCTTCACAACTCAAGTGGAGGCTCTCAACGAAGATTCTTGCAACAAGGTGGAAGCCCCAAGCACTAACCGTCTAGGGTGCTCAATACACCCAAGAGGAACAATATCTCCGGTGTCCAAGCACCCAAGAGTAACAAGCTCACGAACTTCTCTTTCACGAATCTCGTGGGGAACTCAAACCGATGCACCTAATGCAATGGCAAGAACACACAAAGTGGTCAAGAACTTCTCTCCCAAATCCCACCAAAGCAACTAATGCTATGGAGGGAGGAAGGAGGAAGAACAAAGAAAACAACAAATGAATCCCTAGATCTAGATCCAATAGGTTCCCCTCACAAAGAGGAGGGATTGATTGGTGAAGTGGTAGATCTAGATCTCCTCTCTCTTTTCCCTCAAGTGGAAGCAAGAATCATTGGATGGATTGAGAGATAGAAAGCTTTTGGAGGTCAACAATGGAGGTCAAACTTTCCCAAAAGGTTAGGGAACCATTGGGGAAGAAGGCCCCTTAAATAGGTGTAACATCCAAGTATGAAAACACCCTAGTTGTTTTACTTCTTTGTTTAATTTATGCAATGCATCATGGCATCATACTCATTTTATTTTTCTGTTGCATTGTTTTCATAATGAATCTTGTTTTCACACTTGTCTGTTACAATCTTTTCAAACAAAGAATTGCAAAACAAAACCTTTCCTTGTTTTCCAAATAATTCAATTAATGTTCAATTCTCAAAGTGTTGGTTTTAATCAAACCATTATTCAGTCAATTAATTCAATCAATAATTCCCAAACCATCTTTTAAATTTCAAACCAAGTTCACATCAGTACCTATTTGAATCCATCAAAATTCACCACACTTGTGATCTTAAAAGTCATTTTAAACCTAGGGGTAACCCTATTCAAATACTTGTTTTAATAAGGGTTTATAAATATTAAAATTCTTCTAAATTGGTTTCAAATACAAACTATCTTTTTAAATCTCAATTTTTTAAATCCACTTTTGGAATATGTTTTCTAATTACCTAACAAGCCTAAACTAATTTTTCTGTAATTTTTATTAACTAAACCCTTAACAGTTTCTTCCAAAAGCAAAGTTACAAAAAAAAAAAAAGCAGAAAAAAAAAGCAAAGGAAACCAGCGCGCGCGCGGCAGCTAAACCAGCCCAGCCCACTAGGCCTACGCGCGCGCGCCAGCCAGCCCGCCTAAACCCCCGATACCGCTTCGCGATTCGTGCAATTTCTAATCGCCTTCGTCTTCTCCCCGTACGGCGCCCATCCGGCCACTCCACGTCGGAGTACGGCCATCCTCGACGGCCAGGAGGGCGCAGCGGCCCCTATAACTACCCTAGACCACCCCGCGCCTAGCCCTAGCTGCTAGGGTTCCTCTCTCCCATCGCGATCGCCGCCATCTCCTCCCTCCTCGACGTCCTCCACCTCTCTGTATTTCTTCCCGCCGGCGAGCTTCTGAATCCAGCCATGGCGCCGCCGCCTCCTACCCTCTCCTAGCCAACTACCTACGGGAATCGAAGCGCCGCACCGCCCTCTTCCCCTTGGACACCGGAGAACCCCACGGTGAGCTGCCGATCGACGACGCCGTCCTCTCCTTTCTCTCCGGCCACCGCGCCACGTTTTCTGAATCCGCGGACCTCGTCGCCGTTGCAGATCCTCTCGACGCCGTCTGATCGCTGGATTAGCACCGCCTCTTCCTCCTCAACGTCGTGGACATCTACGGGAGCACGGAGAGGCACGGGAACAGCGCCGCCATCCACTGCAACGCCGCCGTCGAGCTCGGAGTTCTTCTCTGCAACTCGACGCATCCACGGTGAGCTCCACCGTCTCCGTCCCCTCTCTCTGTGGTTTCGCATCCGTGCACGTTTCCCTCACCTCCGCTTACGCACGCACCCACCGTAGCTCGCCGTCGTTTAACCGTGGTTCATCGTCGCTGTCACGGAAGGATTTCGTCGACAGAGTTTCAGTTAACGAGCTGTAACAATATCCTTACTGCATCGCCCTATCTGTCAAACACACAGCAGCAGCGCAGCGGTCCAGGCCTTTTGCGCGCACAGCGAGCTCGCGGGATCGATCACCCGCGGCCGCAATTCTTTTTCGTGGATTTCTTCGAGCGCGCGGCCCCACCTGGCAGTGACTCCCTTGCCACGCCAGCGCGCGTTCGCCACGCTGGCCACGGGCCCTACCTGGCAGCGTGTGGGTGTAGATCCTGCACGGTAACAAACGAATAAAAACGAATCTGTTTAAATTCCAATTTCTTTTAAATGGGCAGAATAAACACCTAATTTGAAAATTCAATAACTTTTAATATATGAATCCAATAAATACAAACTTTATATGAATTCTGGTCCAAATTTCATAATCTTTCCAACTAGCCTATTTGTGTTCTGTTTTGAGTTTTCAAAATACTTTTAAATTTCAAATTTGAATAATTCAAATGCAAATTGAAATAATTCATAACTAATTCATGCTATTTCCAAATAAGTCAAATAAAATATGTTTTTCACACCTTTTTGAATGTTCTATTCAAATATAAAACTTGTTTCATTGTTTGAATAATTTAAATTGCCTAAACCATTTAAATCTTGTTTAATGCAATTAAAACTTGTTTAATATTGTTTAATTCCTAATTAATTAAACCTAAGTCCAATTTCAAAATGTGAAACATGTAATCCAACTAAAATTTGATACCCTTTTCAAATATAAATTTTGTTAATTGCTTTGAGCACTTTAACTTGTTGGAAACAACAACTACTTGTTTAACACCATTAAGTAACAATAATTTCCAAACTTGATAAATGTTTTCTTAACTTGTTAACCCTCATTCCAATTGCAATTAATATTGTTATGTTATTGTTATTCATCATGCATGCATCATGTTTAACTACTTACACTTGTTAATCAAATGTAGTTCGTTGCTTCAACCTAAACAATTGCATCCATATGCAATTCACTTTGCTTATGGGTCCATTTAATTGTGCTATCTTGTTAGTCAATTCATTTTGATGCACCCATTAAATTGTCATGCATCATACTGACTGTGCACAATGCCATGAACATGATTGTTTATATTCCTGTTTTGTTTGTTTGCTTCTTCTCGGTTAGACGACGACTACGTTGAGACCGACGATCCTTACGACACCACTACCCAGGACCTAGCTCAGTACCCGGCTGTTAAGCTCCCAGGCAAGTTATCACTCACATGAATCATCGAGTTCCTTTCCATACTTGTTGTCGATACTATCCTTTTGTCTACTATTGCTATCCCTATGTACCGTTGCTTGTTCTCCGAACCTATCACATGATACCCTGCACCAATGATATTGCCTCACCTCCACACCTACAGCCTTGCTTGTTGCCTTAGTCTTACCTAGCATGCTTAGGGTTGCTTTTACTCGAGTCTGTTGTCGGTTAATACTTTTACTATCTTATTACTTGTACCGGGGGCTCGATGTTAATCAATCAATCCTGTTAATTGCTAATGGTAATAATAATTTGATGATAAGGCACCGGCAGGAGGCCCATGAGAGGTTTTGGAGCCTGCTAGTGTCGACCCTAATAGGAAAAGGGTCTTGTCTACTGATCCATGATGAGCGCACTACCCGCATGTGGGAAGCGAGTATGGGCGCCCCCCTCAACTTGACCTGATTCGCATCTCGTCCAAATCATCTCATTTAGTTCGTGCTTTCTATTTGCCGCATGCATGTTTTTGCGAGCCCAGCGCAGGGTGGAACTTTCGTAGTCGGCATATAGGGGGACACGTTCTTAGAGTGCTATGAGGGTCCATTTTCTTCTGGGCTCGATTAGCCGTGCGCCCAAGGTGCTTTGGGCTTGATGCGAAGAATGGTTGGTTGTGTAGAGTACCCCGCTTGGTGGGAGGCATCCCATCTGGCGGGTTATTCTTGCGTGTACGGCCAAATTGGTGCAACCCTGCAGGGATAATCTTCTCGAGAAGCCGTGTTTTCCGCGGTTATGGATTACTTGGTGAAAGTACTGGCTAACAAGTACTCAGGACAACTTCAACTTAATGATCAATCATGTTTCACCCAATGATTAATAACTTGACTAGTAATAGGTTATTCACACAAATAACTTGATTCATCTTAATCCAACTGTGTGAGTTATCCTCGGATTGCTTCTTTGGATAAGGGGCGAGATCCAGGATGGGTTTGGTTGGAGTTATCTTTCAGTTGGTTACAATCCTCGATCTTATCTTATTCTGTTAGCCGAAACTTGTAGTTATCTTCTGTAGATGGTTAGAGCAGCCAGCAGCAACTTTCATATCACCTATTTCTTCCGTTGATCCCAAGCATCAATGCTTGTGTTGACGGGTAACTCTTTGATGAACTGTGAGTCTTGCTTGCCAGTACTTGGATGTACTGACCCCGTTGGGGCTGTGGTTTACGCAGAGTACGACTACGGCTACGATGACCACCAGGATGGCTACTTTGTGGAGTTCGACGAGACTGCAGACGAGTAGTTAGCTGGACCAGGGCTGGATCCAGGACCTACGTGGATGGGCTTCGTCTTCTTTATTTTCTCCGGCTTCTTAAGCCTGTTGGATTTGTCTGTACCCAGACACCTGTGATTGCTTCCGCTGTTGTAATGGATGTTATGTTGGGACATGTGTCCTCTGGATGATTGTATTTGCTATTTCTGCCTTAGTGAAGGCCAGTTGCAACTTTATTTCTATCTTTTGTGTCTTAGAGATAATGTGTGATCATCATTCGTTCAAAGCTGTTGACGTATCGTGCGTGCTTGTTATGAAGTACGTCGACAGTAGTGCCTATGACTCCTAATGGATAGTTTACATCGACGGTGGAATAGTAGGGCTTGTGTTGTCGCGCATAAGCGCAGGCCTACCAGGAAGCTGGGACGTGGGAGCAGTTATGCCCCATAATCCAAGCACCTACTATCCAGTTCGTACGATGAGTATCCCTTAGAAGTCAGGGTGCGACAAATGGTATTAGAGCCTGTCTGCCTGTAGGATCCCTTTTTACTGGTCGCAGTTGAGTCTAGAAACTATTTTGTAGCTATATAGGAAAAATGAAACGTGAGAGTAGGAATTCTGCCATTTTTCTTCTTTCCCCACCCACCCACCCTTTTCTGGTAAGGAAGTGCAACGTTGTTTTCTGTTCTCACCTAAACTTTCAAGTTAGGATTTCACGTGTTTTGGGTTCTCTGTAGTACCTCAGGACTTTTGGTCTCGTTTTCCCGATGTTGCTTCGATATCATGTTCTTTTCAACATCCTTTTCGTCCGTTGAACCTTGTTGTTGTTTTCCACATCCTTTTTCATCTACCGGAGTCTAATCAAAACCTTCCCCAATCATCTGCAGATGGATCTCAGGTTCTACCCGCAGGTGGTTCGGATGACTCGCTGTGAGAGCACCGCCGGTTATCCGGAGATGCTGAGAGACATGGTTACCTATCTGGGGTTCCGTTGGGCACCAGAGTACCAGGTCTACGAGCACCAGCGCGAGTTCGATCAGACTTTCTACCGGGCCATCGTCTACATTCTATCGGATGATGGCAGGAGCATTGTCCACCAGTACGAGGCAGTAGGTTCCACAGTGGATATGGCCGTGCAGCAGGCGGCGTACGTGAGTCTCACCGTTCTCCGTGCTGACTACTGGGGGTTTGATGATTCCATCTATCGTCACATCCCCTGTGGTTACATCACGGCAGCGGGAGTTCACTTCACTCTCCACCGCAACCTGGATACCTACGAGTCTGATAGCTCCAGGCTGCACACCACTGCCCAGTTCGTGAGGCACAGTGACGCTGTTGCTTCCGCACTCTCTCAGGAGTTAGCCTCAGTCAGGGAGCAGCTCTACCTCGCGTTGACGCGTCTGGCGACGTACACCACAGACTTCGTTGGAGACGAGCGCTTTGCGCGTTTCCAGCAGACACTGGGTTTTCCTCTGCCAGATGCTGGAGGTTACGAGCCGATCAGAGGCCCACTTCTCGACCTCGGAGCTGGTTACACAGGGATTCCCCGCTATGGAGCACAGGGACACGACGCTTTCTACTTCACCACACCGAGAGTTGCTCTCAGAGCAGTTCCTATCTACAGGGATCGTCGTCATACCTACTTCCGTGGGATTCCTCCGCACCGTATCTCTCGTCGTACTACTCACCGCCGTCCTGCGTGATGAGCATGGGAGTACCGATGTATCCATTTCTAGCTATGTTTAGTTATCCTTGTCTTTCGAACCATGTATTGGTCTGTTGGATATTCTGATGTATTTGAACATGTGATGATGTACCTGTTGGTTATCTATTCATGCGTCGGAATAATCTATCTTTCGGTTACCAAGTCTATCCTTTTCTGTTGTTGTGCTAAAATGAATTTCTGTTCAGGATGCCTCCAACCAGGAACAACCCGCCTCCGCCACCACCAATGGGGGAACTGTTGGCTCAGATGACCCAAGTGGTGACACAGATGGCCCAGATCCAGGCTAACCAGCACCACAACCAGAATGCTCCAAGGGTCACCATCAAGGACTTCCTCAGCTTGGGCCCAAAAGCTTTCGTGGCAACACGTGAGCCCCTGGATGCTGATGACTGGATCCGTGACGTAGCAAGAGCTCTGGAGATTGCTCATGTTGCGGAAGAGGATAAGGTCAAGTATGCCACCTACCTACTGAAGGGTCAGGCAGCTACTTGGTGGGAGAACTACCAGACCATGAGAGCTGGCTTTCCTATCACCTGGGGATGTTTCAAGGATGCCTTCCTGAAGCACCACATCCCGGATGGTCTCATGGAAAGGATGCGTGAGGAATTCTGCTCTCTCAGACAGGGCAAACTGGACGTTCTCGGCTACCAGAACGAGTTCAATCGTCTCGCTCGGTACGCTGGTGACGAAGTGTCCACTGAAGCTAAGAAGATGGCAAGGTTCCGCCGAGGTTTTAACCCGGAACTGAAGTACGCTCTCACCAACATCAAGTGCAAGGACTTCGTGGAGCTCGTGAATACCGCGCTCAATGAGGAGAATGGGCGCAAGGCGTTCGAAGAGTCGCGCAAGCACTCGCGTGAGGGTGGTTCCTCCTCCAACATGACCACCCCTCCGCAGAAGCGCCGCATCTGGGTGCCAAATGGTGCTGTCACTAGGGCTCCAAATGCCCAAGCTTCTCCAGGCTTTGGTCCCCGCCCACCCAACCCATCTCAGATGCAGGGTCAGAGGTTTCCGATGGGGCAGCCAAGGCCAGGTCCTTCTCGTGTCGTCACTTGCTACAAGTGCAAGGATACTGGACACTATGCTGATAAGTGCACTCAGAAGCAGCTACCCCTACCTCCTCGCCCCAACACCAACCAGGCTATGGTTCGTGCTCCCCCGGCTAAAGCCTTCAACTCCAACAACAGGCCTGTCGGGAGGAACGCGAGGGTGAACCATATCAAGGCCGACAAAGCTGAGGAGGCTGCTGACGTCGTTCTCGGTATATTACCCGTAAACTCTATTCCAGCTAAAGTGTTGTTTGATACTGGAGCATCGCATTCATTTGTGTCAAAGATTTTTGCAAAAGCATACAACCTAGTTCTGGTTCCGCTAAGCAATCAAATGACTGTTCACTCTCCGGGACCGCAAATGTTGACTTCCAAGATAAGCATGGACAATGAGATCCTAATTGGAGGTCGCATATTCCTTGCTTCACTCATGTTGCTGGGAAATTCTGACATTGATGTCATTCTGGGTATGGATTGGTTGAAGACCCACAAAGCTAAAATTGACTGTGCTCAAAAGTCAATAACTCTCTCCCACACTTCAGGCCAGATAGTCTATTCTCCATATGGATCAAGTTCTGTTCAGCTGTTCAGCCTCGATGCCAAACCCCTTCCTGCAATTGAAAATGTTCCGGTGGTTTGTGAATTCCCTGACGTCTTTCCAGAAGAGTTGCCAGGGATGCCCCCGGACAGAGCAGTTGAGTTCGTGATCGAGCTTGAGCCAGGTACTGCTCCAATCTCTAAGCATCCATATAAGATAGCTCCTCCTGAACTGAAATTGTTGAAGGAGCAAATCGATATGTACATGGACAAAGGTTACATTCAGCCTAGTTCCTCCGCTTGGGGTTGCCCAACTCTGTTTGTTGCCAAGAAGGATCAAACAAAAAGACTCGTGGTTGACTATCGTCCTCTCAACGAGAAAACAATCAAGAACAAGTATCCACTTCCTCGTATCGATGATCTTTTTGATCAACTTGCTGGAGCCTCAATATTCTCAAAGTTGGACTTGAGGATGGGTTACCATCAGATAAAGATCAGAAAGGAAGATATTCCTAAGACAACTTTCACCACTCGGTACGGTCTATATGAATACACCGTCATGTCCTTTGGTCTCACCAATGCACCGGCAACGTTCTCAAGACTCATGAATTCTGTCTTCCATGAATACCTCGACAAGTTCGTTGTGGTATATCTTGATGACATTCTCGTCTACTCAAAATCCGAGGAAGAGCATGGAGAACACCTTCGTCTCACTCTCATGAAACTTCGCGAGCATCGTCTATATGCCAAGTTTTCGAAATGTGAGTTCTGGATTCCAGAAGTTGCATATCTTGGTCATATCATCTCTGCCAAAGGCATTGCCATTGACCCGGAAAAGGTTAAGGCAATTGTTGACTGGAAACCCCCTAAGACGGTGAAGCAAGTCAGAAGTTTTCTTGGCTTGGCTAGCTATTGCCGTCGTTTCGTCCAAAACTTTTCTAAGATTGCCAAACCTCTCACTAATCTCACAAAGAAGGACAAAAAGTTCGTTTGGACTCCACAATGTGATGAGAGTTTCAACCTCCTGAAGACTAAACTCACTTCCACACCTGTTCTAGTTGGCCCCGATACTACCAAACCTTTCCAGATATTCTGTGATGCATCTCTCCAAGGCCTAGGAGCAGTTCTTATGCAAGAACGTCAAGTTGTGGCTTATGCTTCACGTCAGTTGAACCCACATGAGCAAAACTATCCCACTCATGATCTTGAACTTGCAGCAGTTGTGTTTGCCCTCAAGAAATGGAGACAATACTTGTTGGGTAACAAAACTGAAATCTTTTCCGATCATAAGAGTCTGAAATACATCTTCACTCAGCCAGATCTAAACCTCAGGCAAAGGAGATGGATTGAAAAGATTAAAGACTTTGATCTCACCATTTCTTACACTCCAGGCAAGGCTAATGTTATGGCAGATGCTCTCAGTCGCAAATCCTATTGCGATAATCTCATGATCATGGAAAGCCAACCTCCACTTCATGAAGAATTCCAGAAGCTGAACCTTGGTCTTGTCCCTGAAGGATACCTGGCTAGCTTGACAGCCAGCCCAACTCTCGAGGACAAGATTCGTTCTGAACAACTTCGTGATAATGAAATCAAGAAGATGGTAGAGCAAATCAAAGAGGGCAGTGATAAGTTCAAGTCCTTCTCAATTGATGACAAGGGAACTGTGTTCTTCGAAGGACGCATTGCAGTCCCTCAGATTCAAAGTCTCAAGGATATCATTCTCAAGGAGGCTCATGAAACTCCTCTATCCATTCACCCTGGAAGTACAAAGATGTACCAGGATCTCAAGACTCTGTATTGGTGGTCTGGCATGAAACGTGAAATTGCTCAATACGTTTCTGAATGCGACGTTTGTCAACGTGTTAAGGCAGTCCATCAGAAGACAGCAGGTCTACTACAACCTCTGAAAATTCCTGAGTGGAAGTGGGACATGATTGAAATGGACTTCGTTACTGGGTTTCCAAAGTCCAAAAAGGGCAACGATGCAATCTTCGTTGTTATTGATCGTCTCACTAAGGTGGCTCACTTCTATGCTGTAAAGGAAACTATCTCAGCTAGTCAGTTAGCAGAGCTCTACACAGCAAAGGTTGTTCCTCTTCATGGTGTTCCATTGGAAATAAGCTCAGACCGTGGAAGTATCTTCACTTCTCATTTCTGGAAGAGTTTTCAAGAAGCATTGGGCACCAAACTTCTGTTCAGCACAGCTTACCACCCTCAGTCTCAGGGGCAAGTCGAAAGAGTCAATCAGATTCTCGAGGATATGCTCAGAGCATGTGGTCTCTCCTTTGGCATGAAATGGGAGGATTGCCTTCCATATGCTGAATTCTCCTACAACAACAGCTACCAGGCAAGCCTAGGCATGGCACCATTTGAGGCACTGTATGGTCGCAGATGCAGGAGTCCAATCAATTGGTCTGGAGCTGGTGAACGTTCACTTTTAGGCCCTGACATTGTTAAGGAAGCCGAGGAGAAAGTTCGTATCATTCGTGACAATCTCAGGATTGCTCAATCTCGTCAGAAGAGCTATTATGATAGCAAGCACAGGGATATGATCTATGCACCTGGTGATAAGGCATATCTCCGTGTAACTCCCCTCAGAGGCACTCATCGTTTTGGTGTGAAAGGAAAGCTTGCACCAAGATACATTGGCCCTTTCAACATCCTCTCAAGACGTGCAGAGAATGCTTATCGTCTTGAACTTCCAGAAAAACTATCCAAGGTGCACGATGTGTTCCACGTGTCACAACTCAAGAAGTGTTTCAAAGATCCAGATCGTGCAGTTGATCATGATTCCATTGAACTGCAAGATGATCTATCTTATGAGGAGCACCCTATTCGTATTCTCGATGAGACCGAGCGTAAGACTCGCAACAAGAGCACCAAGTTCTTGAAAGTCCAATGGTCGCATCATTCCGATAAAGAGGCAACGTGGGAGACCGAAGAGGATCTTCGCAAGAAGTATCCGGACCTGTTCATTTCTCAGTAGGGAATCTCGGGGCGCGATTCCTTCAAGGGGGGGCGTTTTGTAACATCCAAGTATGAAAACACCCTAGTTGTTTTACTTCTTTGTTTAATTTATGCAATGCATCATGGCATCATACTCATTTTATTTTTCTGTTGCATTGTTTTCATAATGAATCTTGTTTTCACACTTGTCTGTTACAATCTTTTCAAACAAAGAATTGCAAAACAAAACCTTTCCTTGTTTTCCAAATAATTCAATTAATGTTCAATTCTCAAAGTGTTGGTTTTAATCAAACCATTATTCAATCAATTAATTCAATCAATAATTCCCAAACCATCTTTTAAATTTCAAACCAAGTTCACATCAGTACCTATTTGAATCCATCAAAATTCACCACACTTGTGATCTTAAAAGTCATTTTAAACCTAGGGGTAACCCTATTCAAATACTTGTTTTAATAAGGGTTTATAAATATTAAAATTCCTCTAAATTGGTTTCAAATACAAACTATCTTTTTAAATCTCAATTTTTGAAATCCACTTTTGGAATATGTTTTCTAATTACCTAACAAGCCTAAACTAATTTTTCTGTAATTTTTATTAACTAAACCCTTAACAGTTTCTTCCAAAAGCAAAGTTACAAAAAAAAAAAAAGCAGAAAAAAAAGCAAAGGAAACCAGCGCGCGCGCGGCAGCTAAACCAGCCCAGCCCACTAGGCCTACGCGCGCGCGCCAGCCAGCCCGCCTAAACCCCCGATACCGCTTCGCGATTCGTGCAATTTCTAATCGCCTTCGTCTTCTCCTTGTACGGCGCCCATCCGGCCACTCCACGTCGGAGTACGGCCATCCTCGACGGCCAGGAGGGCGCAGCGGCCCCTATAACTACCCTAGACCACCCCGCGCCTAGCCCTAGCTGCTAGGGTTCCTCTCTCCCATCGCGATCGCCGCCATCTCCTCCCTCCTCGACGTCCTCCACCTCTCTGTATTTCTTCCCGCCGGCGAGCTTCTGAATCCATCCATGGCGCCGCCGCCTCCTACCCTCTCCTAGCCAACTACCTACGGGAATCAAAGCGCCGCACGGCCCTCTTCCCCTTGGACACCGGAGAACCCCACGGTGAGCTGCCGATCGACGACGTCGTCCTCTCCTTTCTCTCCGGCCACCGCGCCACGTTTTCTGAATCCGCGGACCTCGTCGCCGTTGCAGATCCTCTCGACGCCGTCTGATCGCTGGATTAGCACCGCCTCTTCCTCCTCAACGTCGTGGACATCTACGGGAGCACGGAGAGGCACGGGAACAGCGCCGCCATCCACTGCAACGCCGCCGTCGAGCTCGGAGTTCTTCTCTGCAACTCGACGCATACACGGTGATCTCCACCGTCTCCGTCCCCTCTCTCTGTGGTTTCGCATCCGTGCACGTTTCCCTCACCTCCGCTTACGCACGCACCCACCGTAGCTCGCCGTCGTTTAACCGTGGTTCATCGTCGCTGTCGCGGAAGGATTTCGTCGACAGAGTTTCAGTTAACGAGCTGTAACAATATCCTTACTGCATCGCCCTATCTGTCAAACACACAGCAGCAGCGCAGCGGTCCAGGCCTTTTGCGCGCACAGCGAGCTCGCGGGATCGATCCCCCGCGGCCGCAATTCTTTTTCGTGGATTTCTTCGAGCGCGCGGCCCCACCTGGCAGTGACTCCCTTGCCACGCCAGCGCGCGTTCGCCACGCTGGCCACGGGCCCTACCTGGCAGCGTGTGGGTGTAGATCCTGCACGGTAACAAACGAATAAAAACGAATCTGTTTAAATTCCAATTTCTTTTAAATGGGCAGAATTAACACCTAATTTGAAAATTCAATAACTTTTAATATATGAATCCAATAAATACAAACTTTATATGAATTCTGGTCCAAATTTCATAATCTTTCCAACTAGCCTATTTGTGTTCTGTTTTGAGTTTTCAAAATACTTTTAAATTTCAAATTTGAATAATTCAAATGCAAATTGAAATAATTCATAACTAATTCATGCTATTTCCAAATAAGTCAAATAAAATATGTTTTTCACACCTTTTTGAATGTTCTATTCAAATATAAAACTTGTTTCATTGTTTGAATAATTTAAATTGCCTAAACCATTTAAATCTTGTTTAATGCAATTAAAACTTGTTTAATATTGTTTAATTCCTAATTAATTAAACCTAAGTCCAATTTCAAAATGTGAAACATGTAATCCAACTAAAATTTGATACCCTTTTCAAATATAAATTTTGTTAATTGCTTTGAGCACTTTAACTTGTTGGAAACAACAACTACTTGTTTAACACCATTAAGTAACAATAATTTCCAAACTTGATAAATGTTTTCTTAACTTGTTAACCCTCATTCCAATTGCAATTAATATTGTTATGTTATTGTTATTCATCATGCATGCATCATGTTTAACTACTTACACTTGTTAATCAAATGTAGTTTGTTGCTTCAACCTAAACAATTGCATCCATATGCAATTCACTTTGCTTATGGGTCCATTTAATTGTGCTATCTTGTTAGTCAATTCATTTTGATGCACCCATTAAATTGTCATGCATCATACTGACTGTGCACAATGCCATGAACATGATTGTTTACATTCCTGTTTTGTTTGTTTGCTTCTTCTCGGTTAGACGACGACTACGTTGAGACCGACGATCCTTACGACACCACTACCCAGGACCTAGCTCAGTACCCGGCTGTTGAGCTCCCAGGCAAGTTATCACTCACATGAATCATCGAGTTCCTTTCCACACTTGTTGTCGATACTATCCTTTTGTCTACTATTGCTATCCCTATGTACCGTTGCTTGTTCTCCGAACCTATCACATGATACCCTGCACCAATGATATTGCCTCACCTCCACACCTACAGCCTTGCTTGTTGCCTTAGTCTTACCTAGCATGCTTAGGGTTGCTTTTACTCGAGTCTGTTGTCGGTTAATACTTTTACTATCTTATTACTTGTACCGGGGGCTCGATGTTAATCAATCAATCCTGTTAATTGCTAATGGTAATAATAATTTGATGATAAGGCACCGGCAGGAGGCCCATGAGAGGTTTTGGAGCCTGCTAGTGTCGACCCTAATAGGAAAAGGGTCTTGTCTACTGATCCATGATGAGCGCACTACCCGCATGTGGGAAGCGAGTATGGGCGCCCCCCTCAACTTGACCTGATTCGCATCTCGTCCAAATCATCTCATTTAGTTCGTGCTTTCTATTTGCCGCATGCATGTTTTTGCGAGCCCAGCGCAGGGTGGAACTTTCGTAGTCGGCATATAGGGGGACACGTTCTTAGAGTGCTATGAGGGTCCATTTTCTTCTGGGCTCGATTAGCCGTGCGCCCAAGGTGCTTTGGGCTTGATGCGAAGAATGGTTGGTTGTGTAGAGTACCCCGCTTGGTGGGAGGCATCCCATCTGGCGGGTTATTCTTGCGTGTACGGCCAAATTGGTGCAACCCTGCAGGGATAATCTTCTCGAGAAGCCGTGTTTTCCGCGGTTATGGATTACTTGGTGAAAGTACTGGCTAACAAGTACTCAGGACAACTTCAACTTAATGATCAATCATGTTTCACCCAATGATTAATAACTTGACTAGTAATAGGTTATTCACACAAATAACTTGATTCATCTTAATCCAACTGTGTGAGTTATCCTCGGATTGCTTCTTTGGATAAGGGGCGAGATCCAGGATGGGTTTGGTTGGAGTTATCTTTCAGTTGGTTACAATCCTCGATCTTATCTTATTCTGTTAGCCGGAACTTGTAGTTATCTTCTGTAGATGGTTAGAGCAGCCAGCAACAACTTTCATATCACCTATTTCTTCCGTTGATCCCAAGCATCAATGCTTGTGTTGACGGGTAACTCTTTGATGAACTGTGAGTCTTTCTTGCCAGTACTTGGATGTACTGACCCCGTTGGGGCTGTGGTTTACGCAGAGTACGACTACGGCTACGATGACCACCAGGATGGCTACTTTGTGGAGTTCGACGAGACTGCAGACGAGTAGTTAGCTGGACCAGGGCTGGATCCAGGACCTACGTGGATGGGCTTCGTCTTCTTTATTTTCTCCGGCTTCTTAAGCCTGTTGGATTTGTCTGTACCCAGACACCTGTGATTGCTTCCGCTGTTGTAATGGATGTTATGTTGGGACATGTGTCCTCTGGATGATTGTATTTGCTATTTCTGCCTTAGTGAAGGCCAGTTGCAACTTTATTTCTATCTTTTGTGTCTTAGAGATAAGTTGTGATCATCATTCGTTCAAAGCTGTTGACGTACCGTGCGTGCTTGTTATGAAGTACGTCGACAGTAGTGCCTATGACTCCTAATGGATAGTTTACATCGACGGTGGAATAGTAGGGCTTGTGTTGTCGCGCATAAGCGCAGGCCTACCAGGAAGCTGGGACGTGGGAGCAGTTATGCCCCATAATCCAAGCACCTACTATCCAGTTCGTACGATGAGTATCCCTTAGAAGCCAGGGTGCGACAATAGGTCACGCAAATATCCAACCGTTGGAGGCGAAATCGCGCAGGGGCGGAACCTCCGGTGAAACCACCGGAACCTCCGCCCCCGGATGAGTTAGAACACAAAAAGGGCTGGAAAACTGCCCCAACCACGGGAACCTCCGGTGGTTTCACCGGAGGTTCCGCCAACATCATCCCGAAAGGGTTTCCGGCGGAGCCACCACCGGAACCTCTGGTGGTGGAAAAATCTGCAGAACACCCTATATGAAAACGGTCGTAACTTTTGCATTCGGACTCCGTTTTTGATGTTCTTGGGCTCGTTGAAATCGCAACGACGAGCACTACAAGAATATGAAGATAAACATAATAGTACCAAATAGGAATATAAAACCAAATGATAAAAGGTTTGGCCTATCAATAAAGGACAACCGGTAGAAACCTCCAACAACAAAAATGCAATAAGTTTTTCATACGAAATCCATTTTTGATGAACTTGAGCTTGACATAAAAAACATGACAAGCTCTAAAACCTTACATGGAGAAAAACCAAATAAGAACCAAGAAGGATGATGCCAAGTATGCAAAGGTTTGAACTCTCTACGATAGATACGATCAAGATATGCATTCAAGAGCCCCTCTTGATAGTACGGTTATCTATCCTATAATCCGGTCTCCCAACTAGCATAATGAGACCGGTAAAATAGAAACCCTATCTAATTCATACATTTTCCTTGCGCAATCCAATTGAGCTAGATGATGAAAATCTTGACTCTCTCAAGTTGGATCTTCTTTCTTGATCGTGCTTGCTAGCACATGCTCCGCTTGATGAAGACTTGCAAGTTGACCCCATACACCACTATGGGAGAGGATGCTCCCCCATACACCATTATGGGAGAGACCCTTAATGACAAATCTTCACGAGGCCACAAACTCCAAAAGGGTGGCAAGCATCTAGGATTTCTTCTAGATGGTTCACTTGAGCTTCCACGTCAAGCTAGGTGACGAACACCGCTTGACGATGACATAGACCATGGGCAATATGAAATCTTCCTTTTTGTTCATGCCCATGGAAAGATACCTAACCACACATAGAGATGACACACACACATATATGGGTTAGATCATAAAGCTATATTGACAAACCATGAGATACACAATCCCACTTGGTACATCTTGTAGCTTTGTGTGTTGATCACTAGCTTGATCGACCTTGTATCTTTTCTTCTAACTTCAAATGATGATGTCTTGAAGATAACCATGAAGGATAACCTAATACTTTTCTTCAAGACACACTAGTAATAAGCTCAACTCAAACCATGACCATTCTTCATATAAATCATTGAATATAACAATGGCCATCAAGGAAGCTAATAGAGTTCAACACATGAACTCCATTATTTCCTATGGACAAGATCTACAAGGATAACTCAATGCAAACATTAGTCCATAAGGATTGTCATTAATTATCAAAACCACACATGGGGGCACCATGCCCTTTCACCTGGGGGCCGACCTGGGGTCGGAGGCTTCCGAGGGCAGGCCGGCCTGGCGCCTGGGTTGGCCGGCCTGAGGCCGGGGTGGAAGAGGGGGAGGCCGGCTCCCCCTGGTTGGTGGCCGGCCTGAGGGTAAGGGGAGGAAGGCCTGGCCGGGGGTTGAGGCCAGGGACCCCATTTCCCTCCGTTCTTCCTCCTCGTGACTCCGTTCTCGATGCCGTCTTCACCCACTTCCTTCCTAGCTTCTCGGGCTTCGTCTTGGGCATGTTCTTGAGCATCGAGGGCACCGTCTTGGGCTCCATGGTCTTGATCATCGTGGGCATCGTCTTGGGCTCCATAGTGGGATCCAACCTAGGCATGAAGAGGGGTATTTCATAAGGTAGCGCACCGTTCACCAAGTCATCGGAAACATACGGAGATAGGAGTGATTTCACCTTGTTGTGTATCGATGTTGTGCTTGGTGGAATACGGTGGGTTGCATCAGATTATTCCGATCTACGCTTCTCTTCGTCGGCGATGGTTGCTGGTCTGGTGCGCTAGTCCTATGTGGCCGTAGCACGACGACTTCAACAAGGTTTGCCTGACTCCTGCGACGGAGGGGTGATGACAGCGGCGCGCCTTCAACTCGCTCCAGTGATATTAGTCGTCGCTAGGTGGTCTACAGACCTAGACGTAATTTTTGTTATTTGTAGTGTTGTTTGTACTCTTTTGACAGTTGATAAATAGATTAAAAGTTTTTCCCGCAAAAAAGAAAAAAAAAAGTGCAACTCGGCAGTCGCGCATTCTGAAGCCTAAGTTGCATGCAATTTTTTCGGTGCAAATTTTGATTTAAGCTTTGCAACTATGTGTGCATTAAGAAGTAAGAATCTATCAGATGACTGAGAAATAACAATGCGGAAAAGGAACATACAGACACAACGATCGAACTAAGGAGTTGGCAATGCATTTCCTCATTCAAGACCCGATGTGCGGTATGCAGTAATCTTGGTAATTACCCTACTCGTGTATGTTGTCGACATAAACACACATTCCATGTCTCACTGCAAAATAAGAGCATCCTCTCTGGATGGACCAAATCTGCTTTTACAGGTGAAGAGATTACCAAGGTACGAACGTCGCGAGGAATATCATTGTCTGACATGTTAATGCATGCTAACATTTGCTTGTCATTCAGTTACAGGGCAAGGAAAAAAGGCACAAGAAGAAAAGAATGCCACACCACATTTCTCAGATTATCTGTTTCTTTCAGCACAATAAACTGCAAGCCCACAAGGCCACAATTCACGACTTCAGTATCCAATGTGTGGAATACAATGATACAAATTCCACCTTTAAAATTTTCATCATGCGTATACATGCAGACAGTCTGTTTATTTTGTGATAATTCAGGCTAGGCAAAACACGATCCGTTATTTTCCAAGTCCAGAGCACAATCAGATCACACAATATGTTACTGCATGAACATGCAACGTCTTTCCCCAGCACCAACAATCTCATGATGCGTTGCTGGCCGACCTTGACGCCATATGTTCAGATTTCTGCACATGTGATAAACAAAGATGCTTAAAACTACTTTTAACACGCAGCAGTGGGGAGGCCTCCCACCTGAAAATTATAATGCTTTAAGAAACGAGTTTGTACAAGTATGCCTCTTAGAGCATGTCTAACAGGCCCCGTATCACGCGAGCGCCCCGTAAAATTCCGGCGGCATACGGGGTGCGGGCCAAAACGGCCTTCTAGCACGCCCCGTATGCGGCCTGGCCCTTACAAAAATTATACGGGGCCTGCGAAACCGCCCCCTCCGCCCCGTACTTATAGTGGGTGAGGGCTGGGGTGGGGGTCCAACCCCCCACCCGCAACCCTAGCTCCGCCGCGCGCCGCCGCAGCTCCGGCGAGAAATTACGCGTGCGCCGCCGCCGCATTCCGTCCGCCTCCACCGCGATGAGCTCCCCCGACGCTTCCGGCTCCTCCACCGCCCGCTCCAAGCGCCGCCGCGAGCCGGAGACGCTCGAGGAGGCGTGGCGGCTCCACTGCAAACATTCCGTTGCAGGGAGCCGCCGCGGCGCCAGGAAGTACGAGGCGTGGCCGGAGGCCATGCCGGAGACTCTGAAGGACTACGCCCCGGGCGGGAGATACTACACCGATGACCCGCCGCCGCGCCCGATGTGCGGCCCCCAATTCGCCAAATGGCGCGCGGGGTGGGAGCTGCAGCAGCAGTTCAAGCGCGGCGGCGACGGCGCAAGCGGCAGCGGAGGAGGAGGCGCGGCGACAGCGCAGGAGGAGGAGTTACCGGCGACAGAGGAGGAGGAGGAGGCCGCCTTCGCGGCGGCGGTCGAGCTTTCGAAGATGGAAGCAGAGGCCACGGCGCGGGCGGAAGCAGAGGAGGAGGCGAAGGCCGTCGCCGACGTCGAGCAGTTCAAGGCGATGGAGGCTTCCGGCCCCGTCGTCTTCCTAGACTAGATTAGGTTAGGAGTTCATGTTCGAGCAGTTCATGTAGCAATGGTGATCTTCTGATGAATGAAATCGAGTTTATCTTCTCTCCCGCGTAGTTCGAATTCAAACATACGGGGCGGAGATAGGGGGACTGCTAGACGAACTTCTAAATCTTAGCACGGATTTTCCTAGATTTCCTGTACAGGGCCCTCTACACGCGATTTAGGGGGCGAAATTTTAAGGGTCCTGTTAGACATGCTCTTAGAACAACAAATTCGGATGAGACGATACTATTCTAACCATGGTATATACATAGGACGACTTTTATTTAGATTTGAAACTGCCTCCTCATTAAATAATCATGCACTGAAATTCATTTGCAAGATTGGCAGTCATATTATCGTACTAATCGAACACTTTTGGTACGAACAGAATATGAGGAAAAAACACTGAAGAATAACAAACCTGCTCCGTGTAAGGCAGATACTTCCCATCAAATGTGACCACCACACGAACTTTCCCATCAGCCCCTTGAACCTTGTCCACTGAACAGTAGAAGTCTATAGCCGACATGCTGCAATTGGAAGCATTTCAAGAAGTAATAAGATAAGGTAGATCCATCATGTAATCTTCATAATACTATTGGCCATATTACATCATTCAACAAAGATCCGCTGAAAAAACACAATCCTTCGAAGTTGGAACCAACAGTTGTGCACATATTAGATAAGCTTGGTATATTACTAATTTTTTGAAAAACAAATGGAAGAAGAAATCCAAATCATCTCAAGTTCTGGAAAAAGTTCTAACTTGCCTCAAAAACAACAGATGGGTTTACAAACATTATCAACAAATTTATCTGATTTACACGTAATCAGGAACTAATGCATCAATTGAGTATAGCTGGATCTCTTACATTCCATCACCAAAGTCCTCGTTGATGATTTCCTTGATGCTCTCTCCAAAATGCATAACAGCTTCATTCAGTCTGCATTCAATATAATAAAACAGTTATTAAGAAACCAACGATGTTATTCTAGCATATATACTTTCATCTTATTGCTAATGGTAAACATAGGAAAAAGAAAATCTTTCAGCTAGAGCAAGATGAAGGAACCATTGTTGGCGATGAAAATCTGAAAATTTACATAACTGAATATTATAAATAAAATTGTTTGGGGCGCCGGCACCGAATAACTTTACTATGAATGAGAGTTATGTTGCGGATATCCCGCAGCTGACAATACCTCAGAATGCCCTTTTAACGGCTGACTTCTCGGTGAACGAGGTCTACGAAGCAATTTCTCAAATGGAACTTAATAAAGCCCCATGGGTTTCCAGCGGAGTTTTATCAAAAATTCTGGGCTGTCATTAAGTTGGATTTGATGGCCATGTTTGTTCAGTTATAGCAAGGGAACTTGCCTTTGTTTAAATTAAAATTTGGTGTTGTTACGTTGCTTCCTAAAAGGACAATGTAGTGCAAATTCAGCAATATAGACCAATATGTCTTCTCAGTGTGAGTTTCAATTTTATTTTTACTAAAATAGCTACTCATCATTAGACCTACTCAAACGGCTTCTATGCCGGATCATCATATTCTTGAAGGAGTGGTGATACTCCATGACACTATCCATGAACTTAAGACCAAGAACATGGATGGAGTCATCTTCAAGATATATTTTGAGAAGACCTATGATAAAGTTGATTGGTCTTTCATGCAACTACAACAAGATATGCGTATGAAAGGTTTTGATGCTTTGTGGTGTCTATGGATTACACAGTTTGTTCAAGGAGGTAGTGTTGGAATAAAGGTTAGTGATGATAGTGGCCATTATTTTCAAAGACGAAAAGGGCTTCGGCAAGGAGATCCGTTATCCCTGATGCTGTTTAATATTGTAGCTGATATGCTAGCCATATTTATTGCAAGGGCAAAGGAGGATGGCCAGGTTGGGAGTCTCATACCTCATTTAGTTGAAGGGGGGCTCAACATACTACAATATGCTAACGATACAATTCTGTTTTTGGAACATGATATAGAGCAAGGGTAAATATGAAACTCATCTTGTGTATTTTCGAGTCGTTGTCGGGACTAGAATTAATTTCCACAAGAGCGAAATATTTTGTTTTGGAGAGGCAAAGGAGGAGGAGAATCAGTATAAGCAAATATTTGGTTGGGAATCTAGTTCTTTGCCTTTTAAATGCTTTGGTGTGCCTATTCATTACAGAAAATTGTTGAACTCTGAGTGGTATCCAGTAGAAACCCGGTTTGAAGAAAAACTTGGTTGCTAGAGGGGTAAGTTGCTCTCATACGGAGATTGCTTAGTCCTAGTTGATTCAGTATTAACAGTCCTCCCGATGTTTATGTTGTCATTCCTTGAGATACCCAAAGGGGAACGGAAAAGACTAGACTTCTACATATCTCGGTTCTTCTGGCAAAGTGATGAGAATAAAAAGAAGTATAGGTTGACTAAATGGAATATTATTTCTCGACCAAAAGATCGGGGGGTTAGGAGTCGAAGTTCTTGAGCTTAAAAACATGTGTTTACTCAGCAAATGGCTGTATAAACTCATGAATGAGGAAGGGGTCTAGCAAGAATTGTTACATAATAAGTACCTCTATAATAAGTCTCTTGCTCAGGTTGAGGTGAAACCATTAGATTCTCCCTTTTGTAAGGGTCTTATGAAGGGGATGAGTTCTTGAATCGAGACTCCTTTAAAATTAAAAATGGTAACACTATTCAGTTCTGGGAAGACACCTGGTTAGGTGAGACTCCTTTAAAAGTCCAGTATCCGTCTCTTTATAATATTGCGGAGATGAAAAATGTTTCTATTAGTAGTGTGATATCTAGTAGACCGCTGAACATGAGTTTCAGACGGGGACTAGCCGGTGTGAGATGGGATAGATGGTCTCATTTATGTCACCGTCTCATGGAGGTAACTTTGTTGGATGAACCAGCTACTTTTGAGTGGAGCCTCACAAGTAATGGTAAGTTCACAGTTAAATCTATGTATGAAGACCTTATGAGTGGCCACACATGGTTTCTACGCAATTTCTAGAGGAAATCGAAAATATCGCTTAAGATTAAGATATTCATGTGGTTCCTAAATAGTAAGGTCTTGCTCACCAAGGATAACCTGGCAAAAAGAAATTGGCAGGGATGTACAAAGTGTTCGTTTTGCGATTCAGAGGAGACCGTAGAACATTTATTCATCGGTTGCACTTTTGCGAAAATTGTTTGGCAAATTGTATACAACACGTATAATATCCCAACTACGATCAATATAACTTTGCGGTAAAACTTAAATGAAATATCCATGCCAAAAAAGTTCAATCAAATATGTGTGAATGATGTATGTGGTATGGTATCCAGATAAACTGGGAACAACAGAAGCAAAGTTGATGGGATTAACCAAAAGTTGGATATTGGGGCAAAATTAGCATGGTCAGCCTGTTGAAAGGAAGGTTAAGGATTTCTACACACAAACTGAAAATGTTAAGAGAGACTAAAAGAAGATGGAGGCGTCAGTCTCAAAACTCACGACTACCTATAATATAAAGTACCATTCTTCTGCTGTGATTGCCAACTTACGTAGAGAACATCACACTGGAATCCCATATCAAACGATGGAAGATTAGAGTTGGCACAAACCACAACACGGTTGATGAGGAATCCCATATCAACTTACTATTCTTCTACTGTGATTGCCAACTTAAGTAGAGAACATCACACTGGAATCCCATATCAAACGATGGAAGATTAGAGTTGGCACAAACCACAACACGGTTGATGAGGAATAAGTAATTTGGTTGCTGTTTGTTAAACATTGTGGCATTTTCGCAACGTCCCTCCCTCGTGTCCTCATCCGGCACAGCACCCAATCCCCCATTTTTCAGCAACAATATAAGCTAGTTATCACTTTGCTTTACCACATCATGCAAAGTGTTTGAAGTAATTGACGAAAACAGAAAAACAGAGTTGTTTTCCTTGATATGTTTGCTCGCATCGCATCAACATGTTAGACTAGACGACATATATAATACTACGAGCTTAGAAACGGAACTCGGAGATAAGATAACAACGAGCCGTTGGACAAGGCTGGACGGTCAGCACGCACCTGTATATGGCAGGCTCGTGCACGATGTCCGGGTGGTAGGACCGGAAAGGCGGCCGCATCATGAGCTCCACGAGCTCGTCGGTGAGCGCCGGGACGGCCGCCCGGAGCGCGGGTGCCGTGTCAGGCTTGAGCTGCGCCTGGCGGCGTAGCAGCTGCGCGACGTACACGTTGGTGAGCCCTGTCTCGGCCGCGATGTCCGAGAAGCTTTTCCCCGACTCCGCCTTCGCCGCCATCAGGCGTGGCACCACCGCCCTCGCACTCGCGCCGCTCTCCTCCATGGCTTGCCTGCCTTGCTCGCGAGGTGCTCGACGAAATTGTGGGGTGGGTAGGTGAGGTACGGTAGTCAGGACACTCGTGGTGTGGGCGGGTCACGGTGGCATGCGGCTGGCGGCGACGGCTAAACGACGGGGAAATGGTACGCTTTCTCATTATTTTAGGGAAAGGACGGGGAAAGTTTATCGCAGGTAACTCGTGGTCAGGACTCAGGACTCGCCTTGTCGCTTCGTGGTACAGTTCGGCCGGTCTTAGAGCATCTCTATTCTCCCACGGACACCCATCAAAAACCCCCAATTGTTCCCTTTGGGGACTGATCGGACATGTGCCCGCTGATTTGGTGGTCGTGCTCCACAGCGGCGTCCCCAACCGGCGACCAGCTTACAGACGTCATAAATTCAAACACCTTGTGCACGCTGATAATGGCAATAAAAATTTGCATTTTCATTCAAATTTAGAAATATTTTACAAAATTTGAACGAAATTGCAAATGGCGCCGCCGCCGCCCCCTAACCCTAACCCTAGCCTACTCGTCGTCGGTCCAGTCGAAAGAGTCGTCGTCGCTGTCGTCGATCACGACGACTTTGCCGCTAGAGGAGGGGCCTGCGCCGGCGGGGCTGGAGGAGGGGGCGGTTTGAGAGCTCGAGGTGGCCGTGGCCACGCTGCTGCTACCACGGCTCCCGGATGCCTCCACCGCGGTGGACTGCATCGTCGTCAGCCAACCCGGCGCCTCCTGCTCCAACGTGGCCACCGATCGGGCCATGGCAGCGACGAGGCCGGGGCAGTCGCCGTCCATCGGGTCGTGCAGCGGCGATGGGAGTCTGTACAGGTCATCGACCTGCGGCTCCTCCTTGACGGTGGCGCGCGGCTCCAGTTCCTGGCGCCGTTGGCGGAGGAAAAGGCGGCCCCGAGGTGGGGAGTGCCGGCGGCGGGGAGAAATGCGGCGGCGTGGCTCGTCGCGGATGACGATGCCTGGGCCTCCCCGGCGCCTCGGTGGCACGATGGGGCGCGGTGGCGGAAGCGGCAACAACCGGAGCGGGAGGACGTTTCCCGTCGCGGCGTGCCGCCTCGCGGTGTCAATCGCGCTGGCCCCGGTGTGGCCAGTCCGATCCCACCAGCGGCGGCGCCCGATGGCGTTCCACCGCGAGAGGAGCACGTCGGAGCTGTCGACGAGGTGGATGACGGTCTCCCGCTCCTGCTCGAAGCGGTCGAGCCACCTCCCCCAGTTGTGCTGGCCGTCGTTGTTCTCGGGGAGGCGGCGCTCTGCGGGCGTCATCCAACTGCGCCGGCGAGCGATGTAACGGCGGACCCCTTCCGCCGTTCGGGGGATCGGTGGCACGACGAGGCCGCCGTCGGAGACGTGCCATTCCTTCGGGATGCGGCAATCCGGAGAGGCGAGGAGCCCGTACCGGTACAACTCCCACGCGTCGTCCGTGTTGATGGTGCGCCCGCTGGTCAGCTTGGAGCCCGCGGATGACTCGGCCTCCCAGTTGTTGGCCATTGTGGAGACGAGGCGAGGGCGGGGATGAAATTGTGCACGGCGAGGTGAGGTTGGGGGACGAGGCGAGACGATGAGTATGTGCACGGCGAGGTAAAAGGCTTTGCCTTTTATCCTTGGTAGAAGGGCGGGGACGCCGTAAATGATTCGCGTGGGAAAGGCGCAACGCCGGCCTCGGAAGCATCGCGTCATGTCGCCGATGTAACTGCAGGCCGGCGTTGCGTCGTGTCACATTGGAAACTGGCGCCCCAAGCCGAAATTAACGCGGTCACCGGCCTCCAGCACGGCGTAATAACTCGCGGCTCCCCCCTCCTTGTCTCTATGACGGGTGGCCCCCGCCTGTCGGATGGCTGAGCGGACGATGTCCGGCGCCCCCAGCCATGCCCCCAAGTATGGCGGGTGGGCTGGGGGGCCCGGACACAAAATTGGCGGGTGGACACCTTTGGGGGGTGTTGCTGCGGCGGGTTTTTTTGGTCCGGACACCCACCGGACCCCCATTGGGCCTTTGGGGGGTGAAAGTGCAAACGCCCTTAAATCATCTTGTTTTGATGTTTGTTGACAACACATGTACTCTTAACTGTGTTGATGTATTTCAGGGCTAAACAACATATTTGATATGGTGGTGTGATGTTGCAAAGAGGGGCAATTCACCAGAACTTCTGTCTGCTGGAGTTTTTCTCCAGGCCGGAGTCTCCGGACTCTCAGACCGGAGTCCCCGGTGTGGAGATTTCATCCATCGCCAAGTCTCTGGACTTTCTGGTGTCACGCACTGCATCCACACCGGAGTCTTACCGGAGACTGTCCGGAGTCTCCGGTGTGGGAACTGCATCTAAAGAAATGGCTAAGGAGTTGTTGGTGTCGCGTGCTGTACTCACACCGGAGTCTTACCGGAGTCTCCAGTGTGACTGGGTTCTATTAATCCGCTCGACCCGCACTCTCTGAGTCAATTCGCAACGCCAAGACCGGAGTCTCCGGACTGAAGATTTCTGGAGGATTTCAAGTGCTGCCCAATTGGTGTTGCTTGCTGTGTCCAGTCCGGAGGGACACCGAAGACTGTCCGGAGTCTCCGGACTAAGTGCTCTGCGAAAAAGTTCAGACAGGAGTCTCCAGCCTTTACACCGGAGTCTCCGGTGTGAAGTTGTCAGAAATGCTCCAACGGCTCTTAGACTTTATGAGGGGTATAAATACCTCCTCCCCTCCACCTACCTTAGGTCAGCTCGTCCAGAATTAAAGTCACCATTGTTGGAGCTCCCCCACCTTGCTAGATCTCCCAATCCATCCACCCAAAAGCCTTGATCTTTGGAGGATTGAAGGAGAAGCTGTCGCACCCGGACTTCTAGAGGATACTCACAGCCCGCTAAACAGTAGGTAAATGGCTTACGGGGCATACCGGCACCCGCATCTCAATATGAGTAGGCCAACACGTAAACGTGTGACAACCATTCTCTACTATTCATCGTCTGCGTAAACCATCCCATAGAAATCCGACTACTTCCATTGACGTACTTCATAACATACACACATGGTACGTCAACGGCATTTGAACAAGTGATATTACAACAAATCTGTAAGACACAAAGAAATAGAAATAAGTGGCAAATAGCTCTCACTAGAGCAGAGATAGCAAATACAATCATCCAGAGGACACATGTCCCAACAAGTCATCATTACATCACAGCGGAAGCATCCAAAGTGTCTGAGTACAGACAAGATCCAAATAGGCCTAAGAGGCCGGAAACGAAAAGACGGAGCCCATCCACGATGTCTCGGATTCTGCCCGGGTCCGCTATCTACTCGTCAGCAGCCTCGTCATACTCCACGTAGTAGCCACCATGGGGATCCTCGGAAACGTAGTCTGCAGAACACGCAGCCCCAAAGGGGTCAGTACAGACGAGTACTGGCAAGCAAGACGCACGAGATACCAAAGTGTACCCGACAACACCAAGTGCAGATGCTTTGGGTTCAACGGAAGATAGGTGATACAAAGTGCGGCAGCGGGCTGCCTAACCAACTACAGAGACACGCTACAACATCCGACTAAAAGAAGGGGATAAGATAGCGTATCGGAACCAACTACCACTAACCTCAAACAAACCCATCCTGGATCTCGCCCCTTATCCAAAGAAGCAATCCGAGGATAACTCACACAGTTGGATTAATGAAGGTTCAAGTTATTGTGTCAATAAGCCTATTACTAGTCAAATTATTATTAATTAGGTGTAAGTTGTCTAATCCTTGTTAGTCAGCCCTATCACCAAGTCATCCATAACCGCAGACAACACGGCTTCTCGAGAAGATTTAACCCTACAGGGATGCACCAATTTGGCCGTACACGTAAGAATATCCCGCCAGACGGGGATCAAACCCACCAAGCGAGACACTCAACACAACCCAACTCTTCTTCGCATCAAGCCCAAAGAACCCCGTGCAATTGAGCGCACGGCTAATCAAGCCCCATGAAGAAAAGGGGACCCTCATAGCACTCTAAGAACGTGTCTCCCTAAATGCCGACTACAAAAGTTACCACCCTGGCCTCGGGTTCGCACCTGCATATGCATGCGGCAAATGGAAAACCCGAACTAAATGAGGCGATTTGGACGAGATGCGAATCGAATCAAAGTTGAGGGGGCGCCCATACACGCTTCCCACATGCGGTTAGCGCGCTCAACATGGATCTAGAGGACAAGAACTTTTCCTGAGTTCGACACTAGCAGGCCTCAAAACCATACCCAGCCTCCTGCCGGTGCCTTAACATCAAATTAGCATTACCTCAAACATTAACAGGTTGTTGTTTAAACATCGAGCCCCCAGAATATAATAAATATGGTAAAAGAAATAACGGACATCAGACTCGAGCATAAACAACCCTAAGCATGCTAGTAAGACACAGGCAACAAGCAACAGGGTTATAGGTGTGGAGGATAGGCCATATCAGGGTTGCAGGATAACATGTGATAGGATCGGAACACAAGCAACAAATCTTAAGGCTAACAGGATAGACAACGGAAAGTATCAGTATCCAGTGTGGAAAGGACACAATGGTTCATGTGAGTGAATACTTGCCTGCAAACTCAGTAGCCTGGTACTGGGCTAACTCCTCAGAAGTAGTGTCGTAAACCTCGTCTGTCTCAACATCGTCGTCTATTCGAGAAGAAGCAAACAAACAACGCAGAGAGACAAACAATCAATAACATGGCATAATGCACAATCATGGGATGATGCATGGCAATTAATTGATGCATCAAAGATAAGCTAGTTGACATGGTAACATAGTTAAATGGGCCCATATGCAATTTGGATTGCATATGGAAAACCCCATGAATTAAGGTTGAATTAAATGATCTACAAATAACCATCATGTGAAAGTTGATTAGAATGATGCATGGATGATGAAAACAATAAGAAAACAACAATAGATTCAATTTGATATGTTGTTTACCAAATTTGGAATTTTATTTATTAAGTTATGAAATTTGGCTTCTTTAAGGTGTTACACAAGCATTTGTTGTTTTCACCAATTTTAATTGTTCAAAATAGATAACAAAATTCATATTTGGAAAGAACAGAAAATTTTAGGTGGAATACATGTTTCATTTGTTGACAATGGATTTAAAATGAATTAATTATGAATTAAACAAGTTTAAACAAGATTTAAATGAATTTAATTCAAGTATGAAATTATTTGAATTTTATTTGTTCAAAACATTAAGTAAAATTCATATTTGAAAATATTACATTTTTCTGGTTTGAAAACATATTTTCTATGTTCAAAAAGAATTTAGTTTGACCAAGTTATGATTTTAGCAATTTTAAATAATTTAAACAAGGTTTGAATTATTTAACCAATTTTAATTATTCAAAACAGGAAACAAAGTTTATATTTGGAAAGCTTGTTCAATTTTGCATGGAAAATATATTTTATATGGGCCATTTGAATTAAATTTAAATTAGTTATGAATTTGACCAAATTTGAAATAGTAGTTTGAATTTGAATTTTTGAAAACATTTGAAATGTTAAAACAGTATACAAATGGTTTAAACATGTAGAGAATTAAATTTGGTTTGGAAAACATATTCTATTTATTATATTTGGATTTGAAATGAGGGATTTATGTTAGTTTGATAAACAGGGACTAAACTATAATTTACAGGGACTTGAAAATAAAAGAAAAAGGCCAGAAAATGAATTTCACCTCGCAGTGGCCCAGCCTGAGCCACTGACAGAGGGCCCTGGGCCACGGTGGCGCTTATGTGGCGTGTGTGTGCGCGCGCGTGGCTGCAGGGTCGCTGACAGGGGAGCCCCACCTGTCAGCGCGCGGTGTAAAATGTTGGTTTTTATTCCGCGCGGACGGGGACTCGATCCCGCGACGCGGGCGTGCGTGAGCAGTGCGTGTGCCACTGCGGTGTTGTGCGTTTCGTGACAGAGGAGGAGTCCGTGTGGTTTTGAGGTACAGATGCGCTCGTTAACTGAATTTTGGAAAGTTCAGTTAACTGAACTGCCCGACAGCGACGGAACGGTGGTCACCGGCGACGAGCCGTTCACTGTGCTGCTGCGTGCCCGTGTGCGTATGCGGGGAGGTGTACGTGCGCGTGATGTCGAGGATGCAGAGAGGAAGGAGGAGGACGTGGTGCTCACCGGGAGGGGGTAGAAGAAGAGGAGGATGGCTCGGTGAGGGGACCGTGGATGACGGCGACAGGCGGAGACGGTGGCGGCGATCTCGTTGCTCCCGGTCCCAGCTGCGGTGTCGAGGAGGAAGACGGAGGCACGGTGTTCCTGTTCCCGCAGCTAACCAGGCCGGGAGGTGTCCATGGCGGCGGCGATCGCCGGGTTTTGTTGCGGTGGCGTGCGGTGGTTCAGAACAGGGAGAAGCAGAGGAGGGAGGAGGAAGAAAAACGGCGGCGCGGTGATGGAGAAGGGAGGAGGAGGTCTAGGGAAGGAGGGAGGAGCTCGGGGGCGGCTATAAGGAGGAGGGGGTACGCTGCTGGCCGTCCCATCCTCTGTCTGCTCGACGTGGACATCCCCGATGACCTGCCGTACAGAGGTAGGGGATGGGGAGAAAAGGTGGGCTGGGCCTGGGGTAGGTGTGGTGGGCTCAGCCCAGCTGGCTGGCCTGCCCTCTCCCCTCTCTTTTTTTTTCTGTTTTCTGCTTCTGTTTTTTTTTTTTGCAGAAAAAGAAAAGGGGAGAAAAGATGGTTTTTGGGGTGGGAAAAAATTTAGGGAATAATTTTTATAGGTTGATTAATTCAAAAGCCCAGCTGTGCAACTTTTGTTTTCCAAATTTTTTTAATTTAGTTGTTGTTTGAAAATTCAAATGAATTTGGGTGAAATTTGCTATAATTGAATTATTGAAACTTAAGCAAGTTTAAAGTTTGGGAATTCAAGTTTATTGGAAACAATTGGTTGTTTTGATTTGAATGTTTTATTTGAAAATTGTAACAGAACAAGTATGAAACAAGAATTTGAAATTTGGTTTGAAATTCAAATGGAAAAACAAAGGAAAACAATTGCAATGTTTATGATGGAATGATGCAAACTTAATTTAAACAAAAAGCAAACATTCTAGGGTGTTTTTCATACTTGGGATGTTATATAAGCCCCCGATCTACGTCTTCACCAACCGGATTTCATTTCCCCTCTCTTTTGCTTGAGGGATCTTTGCCTAGGGTTTCCTCTTGTGGAGAAGCTAGGATTCTTTCTACTCTTGGTGATTTGTGAGTGTTGGGAGCCCCCAATTTGGTTGTGGGTGTGTCCCCCAAACTTGTTTGTAAAGGAGTCGATCCCCGCCTCAAAGGGGTTCAATAGTGGAAGGTGAACTAGGCCTTTGTGGCCGAGTTCATCGGAGAATAGGGTGAGGCCTTTGTGGCGTTGAGTAGGCCTTCGTGGCGAGCTCACACCCCTCCTACGAGACGTACTACCTTAACGAGGAGGAACTCGGGAATACATCGTGTCTCCGCGTCCCCCCATAGGTTACCTCGTTCCCTTATCTTTTACTCACTTGTACTAGTTGCATTAATTGTTGTACTTGTTGCATTTATTGCTATCCTTGTCATATAGGTAAATTCACCTTAGTTGCACTATCTAGAGAATTTACTTTTGTGTCAAGCCTAAATCGAAAGAAAAATTAAAATTGGTCGTAGCACCTATTCACCCCCATCTAGGTGCCCATACTTTACTTTCAATTTGGTATCAGAGCCTCGGCTCTTCTATTGGGCTTAACCGCCTAAGAGTTTTAGTATGGGAGACGATTTGGACACCGAAACGTCCGTGGCTAGTGTGTCCATGGATGATCTCAATGAGTTGAGAAAGTCATTGACCTCATCCATAGATACCAAGTTTGATGAGTTGCGCCAAGTCTTAGCACAACTCCTCAAAGCCAAAGGACCGGAGGTAGCCGAATCTACTCCTCCGGAAACTAATCCGGAGGGCGCCAAGAAAGGGGTAGATGGTGATCCATCTAAAATTGCTTCCGCCGGAAACTCCACTAAGACGGGTACGAAGGGAAGCGGAGAATTTCATGCCGTTCCCTTAAGTTATTCTCCCGATCCTCCCGTTCCCCATCCTCATATAATCCCTAGAGGATATCCACCTAAAATTGATGCCTTTTCTTTTCGTGAATGGCAATATTACATGGAGACTCACTTGAACTCTTCTTGTATAGATCTTTGGAGGATCACTCGAGATGGATACAAGCCATTTGATCCCAAGAACCTAACAAGAAGAGAAGCCGTAGATTGCCAACTCAACTACACCGCTTTGTCCATTCTTCAACAAGATGTGGGTCCTAACCACGTGCCGCATCTTCAACAATGTTCCACCGCCAAGGAAACATGGGACACTCTTGTCGTCATGTTTGTGGGCAATGAGAGCATGCAAAGGAATAGATATGATGCCTTGACCAATGAGGCCGAAGGGTTCTATATGCATGATGGAGAGGATCATGTGGACATGTACCGGAGACTCAAGACTCTTCCACCGCCTTCTCAAATGTTGGTGCCAAGTACATTGATGATGCTTGGATCAAGAGGAATTACATGATTGCCATAATGCCATTTGAGGGCGCGGACATGAAGAGCATTCAAGGGAGACATGATTTCTCCTCCATGACCTCAACTCAAGTGATGCAAGAAATGTGCTCCTATAAAGTACAAACCAAGAATGCTCTTGACAACCGTGCTAGGGCCATCGGAATGCACCAAGGAGCATCCGTTGCTTTGAAGGCCAAGGTTGTGTCAAGAGAGGTTGAGTATGAAGAAGAAGGAGAAGAGGCATTGCCTCCTTTGAAGGAACAACACTATGATCCCGTTCTAAAGGATCTCATTTCTCTCACCGTGCAAAAAATTTGGAGCAATCCTCCAAAGGGCAAGAGATTTGTTGAGGATAAGACAAGGTCTCGCTATGGCAATGATGGGGCTCAAAAAGTGAGGTCTTGCTTCAATTGTCAAGATAAGCACCACTTCATTGCGGAGTGTTCCTATGAGAATAGAGAGATCCATAGTGGAAAGCTCATTCGCAAGGACAAGTCCAAGGTTGAGTACAAGAAAACTCATTTCAAGAAGAAGCCATTCAACAAGAAGTATCCCACCAAGTTTGTGCTCTTGACTCAAGAGGAGTATGATTCCGGTAGTGATGAAGAAGAAGAAACCACAAGTGAAGTGGCCGCTCTTGCTATTGCTTCTATTCCATCATCTTCATCTCTCTTTGAATCCCCCAATGACGATCTTCCTCAACGAAATGTCAAGTGCTTCATGGCCAAGGCCACGGAGGTATCACCTTCTTCCAACTCTAAGACCCCTAGTGAACTAGAACATCTTGCTAGTCTTAGAATAGAAGAGGAAAGGGTCTCCTTGGAACGTTTTATGTCTAACATGCAAGGGGAGACCAATAAGTACTTTGAGTATCTCATGAGGCAATTGGGAGAGGCCCAAGATGCTCTTGAGAAGAAAGGTGAGGTTGAAATAAGGGATGCAGATGAAATTGCATCCCTCTCTATGACTCTTGAGGAAGAGCATGATGGTAGAGTTTCTCTAGAGGATGAACTTGAATCTATTGAATTAACTCATAATGAACTTGTCTCTAACATCACTAAGGAACGTGATCTTGCTATTGATAAATATAAAAAGGCTAAAAAGGATAAGGTCGAGTTTGGGGTTGGTCATGGTAAACTAACCGAGGAGTTTGAAAATCTAACCGAGGCCCACAAAGCTTTGGAAAGCCAACACTCATCCCTCAAAGAGTTGCATGAACAACTTCAAACTCAACTTAATCAACCTAATAATCCTGGCACCTCTACTTCTTCTTGTGATCATGCAAATATTATTGAGGAAAATGCTAGGTTAAAGGATGAGCTAGCAAGGCTCAAGGGCAAAGGCCCTCAAGTTGAGAAGGTTGTGACTCCTTCCCCACAAGTGGTTGCCCCTATCTCTAATGTGGTCATTGCTAGACCACAATTGAGTGATCCAAGGCAACAAGTGGGCAAGCAAGGTCTAGGCTATGTTGCCAAGAAGAAGAACAATAAGGAGACCAACAATGGTGCTTCGGGTGGTATTGTCATTATGGACAACACTAATCTTAGCACACCCGCTCAAGCAAACAATATTGCCTCGACTAGTAGTGTCATGAGGGACAACACTACTCGTAGCACCTCCGCGGGAACTAACAATCCACACCATTTCTTATATGTTGATTATTATGGTGTTGTGCAAGCTAAATATGTTGGTCCTATTGAGGGATTCATTGACTATACTATTTGGGTTCCAAAGACCCTTGTTTCTAACATGAAGGGACCCTACTCGGGTCCTAACTCTAGTCAATGATCTCTTGCAGGACTATGCTTCTGGTGGGACTAAATGGATAATTGATAGTGGATGCACTAGACATATGACCGTAAGCAAAGAACTTGTGACGAAGTTGCGCCCAAATGACATACAAGCAACCGTCACTTAGGAGACTCGTCCTCGTCTAAGGTATCCAGACTCGGCAAGGTTGTGGTCGCTCCCGATATCACTATCGTGAACGTCATGCTTGTCGAATCCCTTGGTTACAATTTACTTTCCGTCCGCTCTCTTGGAAATATGGGTTTCTCCGTCTTTTTTATGTTGATATTGTGGTCCTTTTGAGGAGCAAGACTCTTGACGTCGCTTACGTGGGACATGTTGAAAATGAGTTGTTTGTGGTGGATTTTTCGAAGTCTACCAACACTCAAGCAATGTGTCTTTTCGGAAAGGCGGACTTGGGATGGTTGTGGCATCGCCGCCTATCCCATGTCAACATGAGAACTTTGCAAAGTCTTCACAAATGTGGCCTTATTGTCGGACTAAAAGAAAATGTTTCCATTGCAAAGGATCGCGTTTGTAGGTCGTGTGTTGAAGGAAAGATGCATGACAAGGTGCACAAGGCCAAGACTATTATTTCATCAAAGAGGATCTTGGAGCTTCTCCATGTTGATATCTTTGGTGCCGTGCCCGAGGAAAGTCTTGGTGGCAAAAAGTATTGCTTGGTGATTTTCGATGATTATTCAAGATACACTTGGGTTTACTTCTTCAAGTGCAAGAGTGAAACTCAACAAACCATCATCGACTTCTCCAACGAAGTGCAACGTCAACACAATGTGCAAATCATGGCTATTAGGAGTGATAATGGTTCAGAGTTCAAGAAATACACTTTGAATGAATTCCTTAGTGAAGAAGGCATTCGTCATCAATACTCCGCCACTTACACTCCTCAACAAAATGGTGTTGCCGAAAGGAAGAATCACACCCTCTTGGATATGGCAAGGACCATGTTGGCGGAGTACACTTCTCCCCAATATTTATGTGCCGAGGCCATATCCACCGCATGCCACTCCTCCAACCGCCTCTACATCCGCAAAGGCTTGGACACGACTCCATATGAGATCCTCACCGGCAAAAAGCCCAACGTCTCCTACTTCCGTGTATTCGGTTGTAAGTGCTTTTATTTGATCAAGGGTGTTAGGTTATCTAAATTTCAATCCAAAATTATTGAGGGTATATTTGCTGGTTACGGTGCCGAATCCCACACTTATAGAGTCTTTGACAAAGCTTCACGGATTGTCATAGAATCTTGTAGTGTGACTTTCGAGGAAAATGATGGCTCCCAAGTGGCGCCATTTCATGTTTCTAATGTAGATGTTGAAATACCTCAAGAAGCCATAGGAAGGATGGGTGTGGGATTTTTCCGCCCCATTGAGGGACACCTTATGGCGACTCGAGAAGGACTATGCTCTACTCAAGTGGAGCCCTCCTCTACAATAGAAGAACAAGCCAAGGAGCCAAGTATTACACCTAACCAAGAACATGTTCAAGATCCTCCACTCATTGACCAAGACACTACGCAAGTCGTACCCACTCCTACTACTAATGCGAGTCAAGGTCAAGGCCAATATCTAACATCCTCTTCATCCTCTCCTCGAGTTGAAGCAAGTGTTGAAGATATTGTTGTTGATGATGATGATGATCAAGGCCAAGTTGGTCAAGATGGGGACCCAAATGATCAAGATGATCAAGTGATCCCTCCGCGCAATAATGCGGAGATCGAAGCCCGTCGTGTCAAAAGGATAAGAAGAGCTTTGAAGCAAATTGATGCCCAAGACAACAAGTTCTTGGAGGATATTCAAGCTAGAAGATCCACAAGAAGGCAATTGGCACATTTTAGTGAGTTTCAAGCTCATATCTCTATGGTGGAGCCTAAGAAAATGTTTGAAGGACTCCGATTGGGTTGAAGCTATGCATGATGAGCTCAATAACTTTGAGCGCAACAAAGTTTGGAGATTGGTTGAGAAGCCCAAAGATTGCCACAATGTTATTGGCACTAAGTGGATTTTCAAAAACAAGCAAGATGAGCATGGCATTGTCATAAGGAACAAGGCAATATTGGTTGCTCAAGGTTACACTCAAGTTGAAGGCATTGACTATGATGAAACCTACGCACCCGTGGCTCTCCTTGAGTCCATCCGTATCCTCCTTTCTTATGCATCTTATCATAATTTCAAATTGCAACAAATGGATGTGAAAAGTGCTTTCTTGAATGGTCCACTAAAAGAGGAGGTATATGTTAAGCAACCTCCGGGGTTCAATAATCTCAACTTTCCTAACCACGTTTACAAACTTGACAAGGCTCTCTATGGTCTCAAACAAGCACCTCGTGCTTGGTATGAGCACCTTAGGGAGTTGTTAGATGATTGTGGCTTCGAAATTGGGAAGATTGACCCCACTATCTTCACCAAGAGAGTAAAGGGAGAGCTTTTAATATGCCAACTATATGTGGACGATATCATCTTTGGCTCAACTAACCAAGCTTTTAATAATGAGTTATCTAAGCTTATGACTGACAGGTTCGAGATGTCTATGATGGGTGAGCTTAAATTCTTCCTTGGCTTTGAGATCAAGCAATTGGCTTGTGGGACTTCCATTTCTCAAGCCAAGTATACCCAAGATATGATCAAGATGTTTAATTTCCAAGATGCTAAGATCAAGACATCTCCTATGCAAGTCAAGTGGCACCTATCTCGTAATCCGAAGGGTAAATATGTGGATCAAAAGTTGTATTGTTCTATGATTGGTTCTTTGCTCTATCTTTGTGCATCTAGTCCCGATATCGTTTTGAGTGTAGGTGTGTGTGCAAGGTATCAAGCGGCTCCTACGGATAGCCACTTGGTGGCGGTCCATAGGATCTTTCGTTATTTGGTTCATACCTAAAGATTTGGTTTGTGGTACCCAAAGGGGGCACAATTTTCTCCCAAGGGCTACACGGATTCCGATTGGGCGGGTGATCAAGATGATAGGAAGTCCACTTCCGGGCCTTGCCAATTTCTTGGTAGGTCCTTGGTGAGTTGGTCTTCCAAGAAGCAAAATTGTATATCTCTCTCCACCGCCGAAGCCGAGTATGTAGCCGCCGCAAGTGCTTGCACTCAATTGCTATGGATGAGGCAAACTCTCAAGGAGTATGGAGTTCATTTGGATAAGGTGCCTCTTTTGTGTGACAATGAAAGTGCCATCAAGATTGCATACAATCCCGTGCAACATACAAGAACCAAGCACATTGAGATTCGCCACCATTTCATCCGAGACCATATGGCAAGAGGGGATATTGCACTATCTTATGTGCCCACCAAGGACAGTCTTGCGGATATTTTCACGAAGCCACTTGATGATGCAAGATTCTTGTTCTTGAGGAATGAGCTAAATGTCATTGATTCTAGGAGTTTGACTTGAAGACCTTGCACACATCCCTATAGATGAAACGTGTTCGAGTTTAGGTGTAGGCATGGACATAGGGGGAGTGTTATCCTAACACATTGGGTTCTCCCTCCCCCCATTATGCCCAAAGCAAAAAATTCGTTGTTATCTCTCTTTTTCTAATGTTGAATTGTGAGCTTCAATGTTGAGTAATGGCAATGCCCCCAAGATATATCTTCGCGGTTGCATACCATGAACTCTTACATGGTGGCCCAGGCCACCAACCTCTTCCTTGAAGAGTTGGTTCTTATTTGAGGGTTTTGGCATTTTTTTTGATGATATACTCAAATTTGATTTCCTAATGATTTCTCGACTTTCTTGAGTATAAAATCCCATCCCTGATGTTGTTTTTACCTTTCCTTGCCAAAACCCACCTTTTAGACAAGTTTTTATTGATTTTTGCATTTCATGTCCTTTTGGGGAAGTTTTTCTGGCATAGGTGCGGAGACTCCGGTCTGCCGCACCGGAGACTCCGGCCAGTCCGGAGACTCCGGTGTTAAGACCAGAGACTCCGGTGTGCGTTTTGCAGTATAAAAGTTGGGGGCTGAGGGAAGTTAGGGTTTCATTCCCCACTTCCCTCACGCCCCTAATACAGTGCTGCGCCGCCGCCGTCGCCAGGAGAACCTCCCCAGCCATTTCCCACCGCCAGGAACCGCCTCCCCCGCCTCCCCTTGCCTCTCCCATCCGAGGGAGGCACAATGACCGGCCAGGGTGACAAGGGTACACCTTCTCCACTCATCTTTTGATTGTTTTTCATCTAGATCTAAGGGTCTAGGTATATTTTTTGGAGAAGTTGTACCTGCTGGTAGCATCACCTTTGCTAGTTGAACCAGAGTAGAAACTGATAGAATCATCTGTAGAAACAATTGTGTTAGATTCATATCCTCTGTTGACGCCCAGTCCGGAGACTCCGGTGTGCCAGGCCGGAGACTCCGGTGTCTGTCCGGAGACTCCGGTCTGCCACACCGGAGCTCCGGTGTGAATCTTCCAGAACTGTTTTTTAATGGTTCTGTTTTGTTTCTGCACTTTTATTGGACATGTATGCTCATTTGGTTTCTCTCTGTTGTGGTATTTCTGGTTTTGTGTATGCTTTCAGGAAAAAGGGTGAAGTCAAAGTCCTCAAACCCCAACAAGCGTGCCTACCGTGCTCACTCCCGCAACTACCTTGTCACTGATGAAGCCTTAGGTAGAATTGGTCAGAAGAACACCTTTGAGACTGAGAGGCGTCAGAAAGAGAAGCATGAGGCTAGGCAGAGGGGTGAACTGGCGAAGAAGGCCAAGTATGACAGGATCACCTCTGTGGTCTCCCTGAACAAGAAGGAGTACAGGATTATGCGGGCTCGCCCTTTCTTCACCATGGACCGCACTGCTGAGTCTTCTCATTATTGGATGAGGGAGTCTAAGTTGATCATGCGTGAGATCTACTCCCAGTTCAGGCAGCCTGTATGTCCCCAGAAAGTTCTAGACTTAGAGGCTCTCGGCAGTTCTCAGTACTTTGAGGAGGCTATCTGGATCACGAAGACACTGGGCCTTGAGCGCCTTGTTGGCATTCAGTAGAACTACAATGCCCCTATCATTCAGCAGTTCTTTGCCACTGTCACGTTTGGTGAAGATGATGATGTTCCCCTGAAGTGGATGACTGGGTCTGTTGAGTGTGAGTCCTCTATGAGACGCTTTGTTGAGCTTCTTGATTACCCTTGGGGAGAAGGAGAGTGGCCACCGCATGCACGTTCACGGAGTGTCTTATGACAAGAAGCGCATGGCTCCGATGTATGAGAAGATCTCCAGCACCAGCACAGCTAAGGATCTCAGGAGGGTTTACAACATCTGTCTTCGCCTCTTTCGCTGCAACATTGCTCCCAAGGCCGGGAATGTAGATGCTATTCGTGGTGGCCTTGTGAACCTTCTCTACCAGGCCTTCCAGTGTCACCTTGCTGGCCCTGATGGAGAGGGTTTCGAGATTGATGTTATGCACTTCATCAAGGAGGAGATATACTCAGCTATGATCGAGATCAAGAAAGTGCCCGTGTATGCTCCTTATGTGATGATACTCATCCTTGATCAGTTTCCTGGCTTGGCTACCGAGACTGAGCACCGAGTGGGCTCTCTCCAGATTCTGTCCTCGCACCTTCCTGATGGTGACACACCCATGGGGGACGCTGAGGTGCCTCCTCGCTCTAGGAGGAAGAATGCTGACCCTCCCACTCGCCGCTCTAGCAGTGAGGAGACTCAGGATGAGATGAAAAATCTTACTTGGTTCCAGCACAACATTTTGTGCATGACTGTTGTAGTGCACAAGGAGAACCATGTGGCCTATAAGGAGAGGCGTGAGCTGAAGAAGATGATCTCCAAGCTGCATGACCACGCTGGACTTGGAGCTACTCCTCTTATGGGTAACCCTCCCACTACTCCACCCACTCCTCCCATCGCTTCTGTGACTATGTCATATGAGGAGTGGAACACTGATCAGTTTCCGTGGGGTGACTTTGAGGATGTCACCTCGGCTCCTTCCTCTTCGACCCACCGTGCCAGGGCACCTGAGATTGAGGAAGAAAAACATGTTGAGGATCAACCTGAGGATGATGATGAGGAGGACCTTGGGTTCTTCAACTCTGGTACTGATGCTGAGGATGATGAGGGAGATGATGATGATGAGTCCACGAACCCGGTGGATGACGACGACGATGACTATGAGGACGATGACTGGTCCCTTGGGTTGCGCTGTGCTCTTTTCCCCTTTTGGTGTCTCGATGCCAAAGGGGGGGAGAAGTAGCTTTGTCTTCTCCGGGTTGCATGGGTTGCTTTGCTTCATTTGCTTCGGAACACAAGTCTTTGAACTTGATTTTCCTTTTATGGCTTGTGTTCCCGTTATCTTAGTTGCTTTTCTTTTCTAGTGAACAATGGTTGTGTTATGTGTGTGAGACCACGTGGTGAAGCTATCCTTTTATATTATTATCTATTATTGTGCCTTATCTATTATCTCTATGCATGTTTGTATTATTGTTCACTAATGGTTGCTCTAGAGGGCTTTGTTTGTAAAATATAGGGGGAGCTCACTTTGTGAGTGCTCTATATTTTTCAACCATAGCCTAGCTGCGATTTTATTGCAAATATGTGTGTTGTCATCAAACACCAAAAAGGGGGAGATTGAAAGTGCAAACACGCTTAAATCATCTTGTTTTGGTGTTTGTTAACAACACATGTACTCTTAAGTGTGTTGATGTATTTCAGGGATAAACAACATATTTGATATGGTGGTGTGATGTTGCAAAAAGGGGCAATTCACCAGGACTTCTGTCTGCTGGAGTTTTTCTCCAGGCCGGAGTCTCCGGACTCTCATACCGGAGTCTACGGTGTGGAGATTTTATCCATTGCCAAGTCTCTGGACTTTCTGGTGTCACGCACTGCATCCATACCGGAGTCTTACCGGAGACTGTCCGGAGTCTCCAGTGTGGGAGCTGCATCTGAAGAAACGGCTAAGGAGTTGTTGGTGTCATGTGTTGTACTCACACCGGAGTCTTACCGGAGACTGTCCGGAGTCTCCGGTGTGACTGGGTTCTATTAATCCGCTCGACCCCAGACACTCTCTGAGTCAATCCGCAACGCCAAGACCGGAGTCTCCGGTCCCCCAGACCGGAGTCTCCGGACTGAAGATTTCTGGAGGATTTCAAGTGTTGCCCAATTGGTATCTCCTGCTGTGTCCAGTCCGGAGGGACAACGGAGACTGTCCGGAGTCTCCGGACTAAGTGCTCTACGAAAAAGTTCAGACCGGAGTCTCCGGCCTTTACACCGGAGTCTCCGGTGTGAAGTTGTCAGAAATGCTCCAATGGCTCTTAGACTTCATGAGGGGTATAAATACCCCCTCCCCTCCACCTACCTTAGGTCAGCTCGTCCAAAATTAAAGTCACCATCGTTGGAGCTCCCCACCTTGCTAGATCTCCCAATCCATCCACCCAAAAGCCTTGATCTTTGGAGGATTGAAGGAGAAGCCCCCGATCTACGTCTTCACCAACCGGATTTCATTTCCCCTCTCTTTTGCTTGAGGGATCTTTGCCTAGGGTTTCCTCTTGTGGAGAACCTAGGCTTCTTGCTACTCTTGGTGATTTGTGAGTGTTGAGAGCCCCCAATTTGGTTGTGGGTGTGTGCCCCAAACTTGTTTTTAAAGGACTCGATCCCCGCCTCAAAGGGGTTCAATAGTGGAAGGTGAACTAGGCCTTTGTGGCGGAGTTCATCGGAGAATAGGGTGAGGCCTTTGTGGCGTTGAGTAGGCCTTCGTGGCGAGCTCATACCCCTCCAACGAGACGTACTCCCTTAACAAGGAGGAACTCGGGAATACATCGTGTCTCCGCGTCCCCCATCGGTTACCTCGTTCCCTTATCTTTTACTCACTTGTACTAGTTGCATTAATTGTTGTACTTGTTGAATTTATTGCTATCCTTGTCATATAGGTAAATTCACCTTAGTTGCACTATCTAGAGAATTTACCTTTGTGTCAAGCCTAAATCGAAAGAAAAAATTAAAATTGGTCGTAGCACCTATTCACCCCCCTCTAGGTGCCCATACTTTACTTTCAGGGGGCCATTTGGAGGGTGCCAGTGGAGATGCTCTTATTAGAGCATCTCCACTCGTGCCCCCTCAAAGGCATTTCTAACCTCCTTTCCGTCCGGAGGACCCTCGAATGCGTTCATTTGCATGTCTTATTGGGCTTCCCGTACAAACGCTCCCTTGTTCCCGCCCGACAAACCCAACCCCGCCTCTTAGGGTCTCCCGTGGGGGCTCCGGACGAGTTGTTCCGTGCCACGGGCTCGTCCTGCCAGCGACACAAAACACCCACAAAGGGGCTGCCCTCTGTTCACTTGCGCCCCGTCCACGCCGCCTCGTCCTTCCCCGCCTCCGTCGTTCTTTCTCCCACCGACGCCGTCCACAAACCTCTCTTCCAGCGCCGCTTTCGGCGCCTCGCTCGCCGTCGCCTCGCCCCCGCCTGCGCCGCCTCCGGTGACCAGAGGTAACCACCTCGCCCCCAAGGTGTTCGTCAATTTGCCCGGTTGGGCATTGGCTGTTGTTTTTGTCAATCTTTTGAAGCCATTTTCATTTCTACAGATGGACAACGATGATGAGATGATGGTGAACTTTCTCCTTGAGGAAGAAGCCGATATCAACGACGAGGAAGATGATAATTTGCTTGTTCTTACTTGTCTGGCACAACCCCTCGCCGAGGATGAAGCCAATAGTGAACCAAAGCAGGGAGGCTCCAAGTTTGGGAGGAGAAAGACAAAACCGAGGATGAGAACAGAGGGTCACTCCATGCTCTTTGCTGACTATTTTGCTGAAGAGTCAAGATTCGATGCAAAGGATTTTCGGCGGAGATTTCGGATGAGCGGAAGGTTGCTCAACATATTGGTGCAGCATGTGAGAGAGCACGACCCCTGGTTCAAGATGAATAAAGACGCCGTGGCGATGGTAGGTTTCTCCCCAATTCAAAAGTGCACTGCTGCTATGGAGCCCATGCAGATGGTCAAGATGACTATCTCCGCATGTCTGAGTCATCGGCTATCAAAGCCATGTACAGGTTCTGCAGTGCAATAGTGGAGAGGTTTGGCCCAAACTAGTTGAGAGGACCAAACAAGGAGGAAACTGCTCGGATCCTCGCAACAAATGAAGCAAGAGGTTTTCCTGATATGCTTGGAAGCCTTGATTGCATGCACTGGAGCTGGAAGAACTGCCCAATTGGATGGCAAGGGTCGTACAAAGGGGGTCATTAAGGAGTTTGCAGCGTGGTCCTTGAGACAGTAGCAGATCATGAGACTTGGATTTGGCACGCGTTCTTTGGAATCGCAGGATCTCACAATGGCATAAATGTGTTGCAGCGTTCCCCTGTGTTAGCGAAACTTGTTGAAGGCCATGCTCCGCCAGTGAACTATGTTGTCAATGGCCACGAGTACAACAAGGGGTACTACCTAGCGGATAGTATCTATCCAAGATGGTCAACATTTGTGAAGACAATTTCCAATTCTCTAGGCAACAAGAAATCCTGATTTGCCTCGGTACAAGAGAGCACAAGAAAGGATGTCGAGCGTGCATTTGGAGTGCTCCAACAGAGATTTGTCATTATGCGGTATCCTGCTCTCACTTGGTCGGCTGACCAGATGGGAGAGATCATGAATGCATGTGTGATCATGCACAACATGATCATTAAGGATGAGCGTGCAAATCCAGTGCATGATCATCTTCTGTATGATTTTCAGGGTCCTCTCGCCAATGTGGATCACAATGTGCCAGCGGATTGGACCGAGTATATCGCTATGCATATGGAGATACGAGACGAGGCCACTCATAATCAGCTCCAAGATGATCTAGTTGAGCATTTGTGGGTTCGCAAAGGATTCTTATGTCCTTCTTACTTCAACATTGGAGAAGCCCTTACTGAGTTCAGTATGGAGAGCATCTCCACCGCCACCCGTTAAAATTGTGCGCGTCAGATGTTCTCTCTAAGAAAATATCTCGATGGCGCTTGCTAAACAGCATCCCAAATGTATTTAGTCATGAATAAAAACATCTTGTGGGCATGAAAATTAAATTCAACATAATACATACTCCTTCCGTCCTCAAATAAGTGTATGTTTTCTTTTTTTAAATTCAAATATTTTAAAGTTTAACCAACTTTATAGGAGAACGTAACAACATCTATGACACTACGTTGGTATCACTAGATCCGTTTTGAAGTACAGTTTCATTCTATACGGATTTTATATCATATATGGTGCTACAATTTTCCATAAAATTGGTCAAAATTTAAAAAGTTTGATCAAGACCAATGCTAGAAGTACACCTATTTGTGGACGGAGGGAGTACCATTAGGGCGAGGCCTGATGGCACGCCACGCTAGGCCACCTGTTTAGTACATTCATAAAATATTATGCCAAAGTCTTGCTACAACAAACAGTCAAACAATGCTACTACCATAAAGCAAGCATGTAACGAAATAAGATAAAAAAGCACAAATCAGGATCATACAAAACCCCCTTAAAACCATGAATATATAATGAAACTAGATTGAAGCGTACCCTTAAAGCTTGGGTGCTTTCTTGTTAAATAGGGGCCAAACCGGCGAGGGATTTACAGGATTTTGGTTACAACGAAATGGGCTTGGAATACAAGAAAACCAGCTACAGTTAGCATCTTAACCAGGCTACCAAACCGGCCTAATCATCTAGAAAAGTTGCACGTGTTTATACTTACACACGTGACAACGTTACATGTATTTTAACATCTCCTCTCAATCACAACTTATCTAATTTGAGATTGCCTTGAAAGCCTTCTAATTGTCTTACTGAAAGCGGATTAGTAAACACAACAGCAACTTGATCTCCCGTAGGTATAAATCTGATATTTAGAAGCTTGCTTGCAACTCTTCTTTCTCAGACATAGTGATAGTCCACCTCAATGTGTTTGGTCCTAGCATGAAAAACATGATTAGCTAAAAAATAGCACCAAGATTACCACACCATAATGTGGCAGCCTCAGGATGCTCAACACCAATTTCTTTTAACGGTGTTTACACCCAAATCACTTCAGCTGTTGTATTAGCCAAATACTTGTATTCAGGCTCAGTACTGGATCTTGATATTGTTGCATGTTTACGTGCACTCCATGATATAAGATTACAACCAAGGAAAACTGCAAATCCATCGATTGATCTCCTATCATCAGGACAACCAGCCCAATCTGCATCAGAAAATGCACTCACAGGAGTTGAAACTAACTCTACCAATTTCAGCCCATGTGATGATGTAAACCGCAAATACCTCAATATCATTTTCATAGCTGACCAATGCAAGGAGGCAGGTGCATACAGAAATTGACACACCTTATTAACAGATAAAGATATATCTGGCCTAGTAAGAGTCAAATATTGCAATGCACCTACAATGCTTCTATATTTAGTAAGAGGATCACCTACTGTTAAGGATATTTTTTCTGAAGTTGACACTGGAGTAGTAACCGGCTTACACTCCCTCATACCAACATTCCATTATCTACCTTATTTACCTCAATTCCGAGAAAGTAATGAAGACCAAGAAGATCTTTCTAGGAAAAACCAGTTCTTAAATCATGAAGCAGAGTATCAACGACATTAGGTGAAGATCTAGTGACAATAATTTTCTCCACATAAATAAGCATAAATATAACTATTCCACCTTTACTATAAAAGAACAAAGAAGTATGTGCCTTCGGAAGGAACAAAATCAAGAGATGGCAACTTAGTGGACAACCGAGAGTACCATGCACGCGGAGCTTGTTTCAACCCATACAATGCCTTGTCTAGCTTGCAAACAAGACCACCATTTCTTGAATCCTTGAATCCAGGTGGTTGCCTCATATACACTTCCACTTCCAGAACGCTATGAAGAAACGCATTTTTCACATCTAACTGTCGCATACCCAATTTCTTGATACAACAATAGATAAAATCAGTATAATAGTAGTTGCATTAACTACAAGACTAAAAGTGTCCTCGTAGCAATGAAGAATGGGGGTACCGGGGGAAATGGATTTATGGGCGCATTTAGGCCAGTTAGTATTCCGATATAATATGCAACATTCTTGTTCCCACTACGAATTCATTGAGATGCAAGTCTCGAGATCATGGTTAATTTTGCGGTTACTGTTGATTCCGGGAACCTGCAAGTCCAGGGTTCTCTGGGCCGTCCAACTACCTCGGGAAAAGCCTAAAAGATAATGCAGGAGAAGGCCACGTTCAAACCCATATCAGATTTTGATGTTCGTAGAGCACAAAACCGTCTCTAAATGTGTTACACCGATGAGTCAGTTGTTTATGTGGGCCGACACACATAATTTCTAAGGCCGTCTGTCGTACAAACCGGCTCGAATGGTGCATCGTGCCGAGATGGCTATATTTGGCAGCAGCCTCAGGAATTTGGGGAAGCGGGGTTTATTTTGAGCCGCTACGGATGTCATCTTATTAGAGTCGGGTTTTTCTTTACATGCGGTTTATCTACACAAACTGACTGAGGGGTCACGTTTCCGAGCCTGTTCTTTTTTTTACGGGTAAAACCGTATCTAGTAATAGTCTCTAATACTCGGTCTTCTACTAGTGCACGAAACTACAAAGAGAAACAAAATAGAATAGCAAAACCCTAACCCGAGTAGGAAGTGTGTCGCCGCAGGGATGTAAGCGCGGGTGCTGTATGCGGTGAGGCGGAGGATGGCGGGTATATAGATGGTGGCGGACATATGGATGGTAGCAGCGGAAGTTTGGTGGATGGTGGCAGTGATCTGCAAGCGTGCAAGTCGAGGCGGCGGCGACGATAACTATATGTGAAAAGAATTCGAAACTCTACACGAACTAGACGCTAAGACAAGCAAATCGACACGACGATGCAGATGAAGACTCAAGGATGCAATATACACTGAAAATAAAATGCGACAAGCCCGTACTGGTTGTAGGACGGGATGATCTAACCCTAAATATTTTAGGATTTTTCGCGGGCTGTAGGTATTAAGATGCAATCTAACCTATGAAAATATAAATTCTCACCGATCAACCTGAAATCTGATACCACTTGATAGGTATGAAGATGACCTTTTCCATACACCATTATCTGATATTGCTATGCAACAATACAATACCTTCAAAGACAAACTACTCACTCTAGCCAACAATCATGAGAAAGATAGGTGGTATGTACCTGGTACTAATACCACTTATCGAAGCAACAAAACTTATAAGATGCTCAGGCCTTTTCCCATTGCTCCTAAACCCTTCTTATGGATCTGGAGATCATGTGTCTTACCCAAGCATAAATTCTTCTCCTGGCTTCTCCTGTATGATAGACTGGACACCAGAGATCTACTCAACAGAAAACAATTCCAGATACCAACCAAATCTTGTGTTCTATGTGATGATGATCATGATGAAGACCTTCACCACTTATTTTTTGGATGCCTGTTCAGTAAAGACTTCTGGGAGCACATTGGATTCAGATGGGAAGACACACATGACTACATGCATTGATTGGGTAGAATCAAATACAAAACTGTTTACTTCAAGGAAATTCTCATCATCGGCTCATGGACATTATGGAATCACAGAAACAAAATCATCTTTGATGGGATCCAAAAGGATATTACACTATGTATTAATTTCTTTAAGGATAACTTCTCACTAGATAGACATAAAGCAAAAACATCTCTTAAAGATGGCATGTCACAATGGATTGACACCTTATGAACTTGTATGAGACTACTCTGTAAATATGTCATATATTAATGGAAATTTTTGACACAGTGGGGGGGGGGGGTTCCCCACTGTAACGTGGCAAAAAAAGGGAAAATGTAGTCCGATCTTTCGATGAGATGTGATACGTCGATTATGGTAGAGTTTGACCTTCACGATCCGACTATTATGCACACATACGCAGCGCCAATGCAATCGCTAAACCAATCTTCATGAGTTACTGATACTGCAGAAGCACGACCAGCACTAGTAGAAACAAGGTCTTAGTCGGTTCCCTTAGGAACCGGGACTAGTGCTCCGGTTCCATCCCGGAATTGTAAGAAAAGCCTTGTTGAGCTAGTCCTGGTCGGAACGGGGCCTCTAGTCCCGGCTGGTAACACGGCATAGGACGAGAGGTTCTCGCCCCAGTTCTGACAGAGGCGAGAACCTCTAGTCCCAGGCCGTGTTACGAGCCGGGACTAGAGGTCCTCTGTTCCTATATAACCGACCGTGCCTTTTCCCACTCTACTCTATTTTTCCATTTTGTAAGTGAGTGGTGTGTTTTGTTTTTTTATTTCCTATGCACTAGAGGTGTTCGATGAAATTCCCGAGCTAGCTAGCTTCTTTGATCTCCCTTCTATTGGAGTGTTCCAAGAGGTTAGCACCTAAAACTTAATAATATATTTAACATCGTGATTCCCTTTGATATACTTATACAATAACGCAGATGCACGAGCAATGGATGTACGTACTAACCGATGCTCTGGCGAGTTCATTAATGGCATGAATGATTTCCTCCGTGTGGCTGATGCGAACAAGCAGAATGGTTTTGTATTCTGTCCATGTAGTATCTGTAAGAATCAGAATGATTACGCTGACTCAAAGATTCTTCACATCCACCTGTTTTTGGTCCGGTTTCATGCTCAGCTATAATTGTTGGACCAAACTCGGAGAGAGAGGCATTATAATGGAAGAGAATGAAGAAGAAGAGGATGATGACAACTATCCCCCTAAATACGGTGATACTTTAATGGGGGAAGCTGAAGGGGAAGCTGGATAAGAGGCACATGATGAGCCCGCTGATGATCTTGGTCGGGCCATTGCTGATGCACAGAGAGACTGCGATAGTGAAAAGGAGAGGGATAAGTTGGATCACATGTTAGAGGATCAAAAAAAGTTGTTGTACCCAACTTGTGAAAATGATCTGAAAAAGATGAGTATCACACTGGAATTGCTACAATGGAAGGTAGAGTGTGGTTTATCTGATAAGAGTTCTAAAAAGTTGCTGAAAATGATGAACAATATGCTTCCAAAGGACAATGTATTGCCCGCCAGTGCGTACGAAGCAAAGAAGGTTGTATGCTCTCTAGGTTTAGAGGTGCTGAAGATACATGCATGCATCAATGACTGCATCCTCTACTGCGTCTTGGAGTACGAGAATTTGAATGCATGCCTGGTATGCGGTGCATTGCGATATAACATCATACGAGATGACCCTGGTGATGTTGAGGGTGATCCCCCTCGGAAGAGGGTTCCTGCCAAGGTGATGTGGTATTCTCCTATAATACCACGGTTGAAACGTTTGTTCAGAAACAAAGAGCATGTCAAGTTGTTGCGATGGCACAAAGAGGAACGTAAGTCAGACGAGATATTGAGACACCCCGATGATAGGTTGCAGTGGCGAAATATTGATAGAGAGTTCAAAGATTTAGTATGTGACGCAAGGAATTTAAGGTTTGGTCTAAGTACAGATGACATAAATCTTTTTGGGGAGCAGAGCTCCAGTCATAGCACCTGGCCCATGACTCTATGCATCTATAACCTTCCTCCTTGGTTGTGCATGAAGCGGAAGTTCATTATGATGTCAGTGTTCATCCAAGGCCCGAAGCAACCCGGCAACGACATTGATGTGTACCTGGTGTATGTGTCTAGGATGAGCACGAACATAAGGAATTTGACCTACGAGCGTTGTTGTTCGTAACCATCATTGATTGGCCTGCTCTTAGTAACCTTACAAGACAGTCAAACAAGGGATACAATGCATGCACACACTGTTTAGCTGAGACTGAAAGTATATATTTGACCAACAAGAATGTGTACATGGGGAATCATAGATTTCTTCAAAAACAAGATCCTATAAGAAAGGAAAGAAAGCATTTAAACGGTCAGGACGATCATCAGCTGAAGCCTCCAGAATGCACTGGTGCTGATGTATTAGATATGGTCAATGATCTAAAAGTAATCTTTGGAAAGGGGGATGGTGGACAATCTGTTCCAAATGACACTAACAGACATGTACCCATGTGGAAGAAGAAATATTGTCGGACCTACGGATACCAGGATATCCTGGGCCATCTGCTGCAGGCCCAGCCCATATGGTACGAAAGGAGTCCATACCAGTCCGCCACAAGTGAAGGGAGCCTTGGGCTAATTCTCGCCAAGGCTGACCCACTGGAGAGGAGCCTTCCTCGCCAGTCATCATCGTGTATCGCTGGGGAGGAGCCATGCTTTGCCCACGCTCCTCCCCGGAAGGGACCACGCCCGTTGGGAGGCAACCCATGTGAGGGTGACGTCCCAGTGTCTACCCGGATGACGGAGGCGCCGCAGGCGACAGAGCGGCTTTGGCCGCAGTTGCCATTCTCGTGTATAAAGTGTGGAGCATCGCTGCGCGCACCAAAGCCCAGTCCAAGGCTTTCCTCTTTGGTGCAAGAAGACCAGTCCACCACTACAAGACAGAGGGAGCGCCACCGGAGCCCCCACCGCCCTGCCATGGACGGTCGCTACCGTCCTCGATGACCAGTGAAAGCCTATGTGGCAGAGCGCCAAAGTGTACTCCTTTGGCACCGTGTTGTAGCCCTTTCCCACCCAATGAGCGGGAAAGAGGGCCAAGTGCCGGTATAAGTAGATTGCTCCCACCACCATAGAAGGGGAGGGATTCAGTAGTTCAGTAGGCACCACTAGAAGGCCTCGCTTGTACTGTACACCTTACAGTGCAATCAACCTGACAAGCAGGAGTAGCGTTTTACACCATCACGGTGGCCTGAACCTGGGTAAAACTCTCTGTGTCTCCATTGTTTTCCTTCGAGAGCTCCTCTCCCGAAGCCTCTCGAGGTGCGATAGAACATGGTTAGCCCCAGTGTTCAAACCTTTAGGAGCTACCCTGTCATAGACAGAACAGCTTCTCCGACATTTGGCGCCCCAGGTAGGGGGCTTGATGGAGGGATGATAACCCGGTAGGCCAACGCCAAGGAGTAACTCGGCCCAAAGGATGTTGCGCAAGACCCGGCTTAGGATAAAGGAGTTTCTAGAAGGCCCAGGAATGTAGGCCTCGTAACCCGGATTGTGGGTTCCGATAAGGAAGTTTAGGGTTTGTAAGCAGTGTCCGGGTAGGATTCAGAGTGCGCCTTGGAGAGTAGGCCAGGGGGTCCGGATATTATATAAGCCGGCCCCTAGGGTTAGACCAAGAGAGATCCAAGAGTTCGAGCAATATCGCTAGGTATCGAGTATCCAGTGTAACACGAGAGTTGAGATTAATATATCGAGATCGGAGACTCGGCGACTTGCTTGCCGGCTACCAGATCGCATATCATCATGTTTTCCTCTGAGCTAAACCCTCTCCCAAACACCAGTGTCGTATTGCCCCAAGATAAGTTACCCCCGGTAACGTCTGCCGTGATTATCCCACGACAGTTGGCGCCCACCGTGGGGCCTGCGTCCAAAGGTGTTTACATCACGGGAGAAGGTCGGAAGAACTTGGAGAATCTTGTCATCGGCGAGATCTACACCGACCGCGAAGGAGAGAAGATGGTGGACGATTCCGGCTGGGGACCAGAGTCGGATCACCTCGAATCCGGATCTATTGTGACAATCGGCCGGATCAACGTCTTCATCGGTATGGTACGTACTTCCGGTTCGATCCCTGACGACTTTGGATTTGATTCTGTATCAGGGGAGGCCACCTACATTCAATCAGATGGAGAAGAATCAGTTGGGACGACAGATCCAACAGAAGAACCCACCACGAAGAGGGAACAGCCGGAGGAGCCGGCATGGACCTCGCGTGGCTGGGTCGAGAAAGAAGATGATACCGAGTCTATCCTGCATCTGCTAGAGAATCGGTATGAGGAAAATAGCAGCGAAGAGGAACAGTATGAATTCGCGCCAAGCATTGTGCGCCGTGTTGCGGTTTACACGGCTCCCGCGACCAATCTCAACCAGGAGAACGCGACCGCGGCCGCGGTCGGAGCAGCACAAGCATTGGCCCAGCAGCAAGGTCCGGCTAACGGGAACCCGGTCTTGGCCCGGGTTGACGGAGAGTCGGCATCGGTTACCAGTCAAGCGGCGGAAAACGAGTTACATGCGAACACGTTTGGATTCCTAGCAAACCAGACACCAGGAGCGGGCCCTTCCAATCCGCAACACCCGACCTTGTTCAACAACAACTTGATTCTGGATCCAACCGTTTTGGCCACAGTCATTACTCCGGAAAACGCGGCGGAACGTGTCAGGGATCTGGACGTAGCCCGTCGTGCATTGGAACAACAGAGAAGGCAGGTAGAAGCAGAAAAGCAAGGGATGGCCACGCGCCAACGTGAGCTGGATGCGCTAGAAACCCGGCTCCGAGAGGAAACGACTAGAATACATCAAAGGCACCAAACCAGATTACCAGCATTGGGAGGAGTCATAAACCCGGCTGCGCTATTCGTCACGCCTCAGGATCAGCCGATCCCAGCGGCAAACCAAGGAACTGCCCCTCAGCCAACAACCGGAGGAGTACAACCGGTAGACACGCAGGCCGGGTTACCCGTACCGCAGACTGGAGTCACTACCGGTAATACTGTACCACCACCACCACCACCACCACCATCACGTTTTCGCACACCAGCGGGTCATTACAACAACCCCATGGATAACGTGTACGCAGCAACACTCGCGTTAAACCAAATCCCCGTGAGAGAGTCACCCCACGCAGAGGAGTCCCGGCGGGCACTATTGCGCACCGCGGTGGCACAGCAAGTCAATTACCCGGACCACAGAAGTGGAATGCATGGGACGCCATATATCAGTCAGCAACGAGGCAATACCGGCAATATCCAGACAAGTTCAGCGCGGCGGAGGGAAGAGCAGCAGCAAATGCCGCCTCCTCCCCGCGTTCAGGCAGTACCAGCAGCATCAGCAGCACAATCTATCGTGGACAGTTCCAGAGCCAGGAGAGCCGCAGCCGGGTCTGCAGTGCATGGGCCACCAGCAGTCCCCCGTCCGGCCGCACCCCCTGCAGGATCACACGTTTCTCTAGTAAGGCCGGTCCCGACTAATCTTGCTGGGCCTAAGTGCCTGTCGGACAACATCAGGGCTGAGCCTTACCCGGATAGATTCAAGGAACCGGGTAAAGTAGTGAATTATGAGCCGACTATGGATCCGGAAACATGGTTGGGCAGTTATGAGATGGCAATGTCGATTCGCAACGCAACGGAAAATCTTCAAGCCAAGTTTATGTACCTAATGATGTCAGAAGGAGCAGCAAAATTATGGTTCAATACTCTACCAGAGGGATCTATCAAGTCGTGGGAGGAGTTGAAAACTGCGTTTATCAAGCACTTTCATGGGACGTGCAGAAAGCTGTTTACTATTGACGACTTAGAACGATGCGTCCAAAAGAAAGGAGAATCAGCGTGCAGCTGGGTGCGCCGAGTTATGGAGATACTTCACTCGTCTACGGATATCCAGCCCAAAGATGCGTTGCAAGCTATGGCAAAGACGTGCAAGTACACACCTTTAGTACAAAAGTTAACTCGCATGAAATCTAGTCGGAATGCTTCGGAGGTTACGATGGGAGAGCTGATGGACGCCTGCAACAAGCACGCCGCGACGGATACTACAGAAGAGGAAGTCGATGACAAGAAAGCAAAAGCAAACACAAATAACAGTGGAAGAACCGGCAATGGATCAGCGCCGAGTCACAACGGAGGCCACAATGGGAACAACCAGAACAAGCGTCCGTTTGAGGGAGGCTCCGAGTTTGTTGCTAGCACAGAAGCCGGGTCTTCGAGACCTAGGGCAGAAGGAAATTTCAATACGGGAAATAACAGTGGAGGAAATTATCAAGGGCCACCAAGGCCGAGTAACAATTGGGACATCTTCAGAATGGCGTGTCCAAAGCATAGCAGAAATGGTAGGCCGGCTAACCACTCATTGGAGCAGTGCGCGGACCTACAGAGATGGAAGAATGAGGAAGTGAACAGAGCCATGCGAGGTGCAGGACGGGGAGGACGACCGGGTCCGGGTGGAAACCCAGGCAACGGCCCACCCCCAGCCGGCAACCCGGCAGTCGGAAGTCCGGGTAACAACCAAGGGGGAGCTGGAGGTTTCCAGGCTAACCCCAAGCAGTTGGGTCAATACCACGTGCATACTACAGGAACTTCTAATAAGTACAAAAAGATACTGAAACAAGTGGTAAACTCGGTTTCTTCGGCTCTTCCGAGATACCTGAGATGGTCAGAGCAGGATGTAACATGGAGTAGAAGAGATCACCCGGAAAGGATAGAACACCCGGGAGTCTTAGCATTGGTAGTTGCACCACAAGTTAATGGTTATGAGCCCAAAAGGTCCTGATGGATGGTGGAAGTAGCATCAATATCCTGTATTGGGAGACCTTTCTACGCATGGGTCTCAAGGAGTCTCAGCTACAGAAAAGTTCATCAATTTTTCATGGGATAGTGCCGGGTCACTCAGCGTGCCCCGAGGGAAAAATCGCATTGGAGGTAGCTTTCGGAGAATCAAAGGATAATTATCGAGTTGAGTGGCTCACTTTCGAGGTGGTCAAGTTGCGCAGTCCTTATCACGCGCTATTCGGAAGGCCGGCTTATGCTAAATTCATGGCTAGGCCGTGTTATGTGTATCTACAGCTAAAAATCCCGGGTCCTAAGTAGACCATCACCATACATGGAAGCCGGGTTATAGCGGCTGAGTGCGATGAAGGAGACGCAGCAATGGCTGAGCAAGCTTGCAGAAAAGAGGAACTCAAGCATTACCGGTCTCAAGCAGACCCGGATGACAGAACAGCATTGAAAAGACCGAGTACTGAAGATGAAAGGGCAAAGTTCAAGGCAGCACAAGACACCAAGATGGTGGCTTTCATCGAGCATGATCCCTCCAAACAATCTTCCATAGGAGAAGAAATAACACGACCGTTTACAGTCAGCCACGTCATGAAAATGCCTCACCCGGATTGGCTAGCAAATCCGGTACTCATAATAAAAAAGACCAACAAGTGGAGAATGTGTATCGATTACGTCAGTTCCGGACAGGCTCCCAAGAAGAACTAAACAATGTAACGGGCAGCAGGTTTCAAACGCACTCTTTTCCTATCCAGGGTACCTAAGGGGACTGGAAGGTTTTTAATGAGGCGGCCTGCTGACCCAAACTTTCTCGTATCAATAAAGAGATGGTTAAGCAATATATCTTCTTCACATGCGTTATCAAGTCTTATTTTGTTATGACCTTGACTTCGGTTACAGGTAAGTATTATTTATCGTTATCAGTACATCAGTTTCCTTAAGTATGTTGCATATATCTAGGTCTTGGGGGCTGATTGCTTGAATAGCACAGTTACAAACTCAAAGACCCGGCCTTGATGCCTATGAGTTATAAGGGCCGATTACTCGCAAACGAGTACGGATGCAATCTTATAACCGGACAAAGGAGCCAAATTTTCTTGACTTTTCTTACTTAAGCTCGATGTGATTCGCACTAAAGTGGCATGATTTGCTCGCTTACGATTACAATCAGCCATGAAGCCCAATAGGGACATGCCTGACCCTGTTTTCGTACAGATGTAACAACATGATATCCACGCGAAAGCCGGCTTATAGTACAAGATAGTCAAAAGGGTCATCTAAACCACAAGTTATGCAGAGTACAGGGCTAATAGCCGGAAACTCAATGTTTATTAAGCATAACTTCATACCCATGTGAAACGGCTCTAGGTTTTGGGCTTAGTAGAAAACAATTTGTTCTCCTGGAAAGACCACACATCCCAGACTCGGATTTTGAGCCTTGGGGACTGGGGATCTCGAAACAGAAACAAGTTGCTTCGTTACTAAGCTCGAAAAACCCTAACATCCGAGTCTTGGGGACTTGGGGACTTAGAGAGAAGTCCACTTGTCAAAACCCACGATACTCGGAAACCGAGTCTCACAAAAGGGAACCATAAAGAAAGTCGGATATCAAGAATAAGTTCAAAAACAGACAAATATCAAATCCATCCAAAGGCCAGGAGAGGCACGAGGTATATCAAGGAAATAAAGCGCCTTACAAATCTCGTTAGTAGTATCAAAGGCGCACAGGCGCACCGTCAAAAGAATATCCGTTTCCAACAAAAGCGTCGAAAGAATAAGGTATCATAATGGCATCTGTTTACTCGGCTTCTTGAGTCGGGTCCACATCTTTGCCCTTGCCCTCCGGGTCTTGGTCCTGGGCTTGCTCTTCAGCTTTCCCAGCATCGTCACTCGGGTTCTTCGCATCAGGACGGACAGGCGGGCGGACAGCCGGCGTAGAGGTGGTTGGCCCTGATCCTAACTCGGCTTCCCTCTTCGCGGTTTCTTCCCTTTTCCTGGCCGAATCAGCATTCCATTTCTCCAAAATATCGAAGGGCAGGGGTGCTTCTTCCTGCACGATCTTGTTTTCAGCATCGTACGCACTCATAAACGTGCGCAGGTCCATACTATCGGCCAAAGTGGTTGCCGAGTGACGCACTGCGGATTGTACGGCCTTGAAATCCTTGGGCCCAAACTTGGAGCCATCCGCTTTGAATTCTAGAAACCCGGATATCACCTTTGCCGGCTCAAACTTAGGAAAGTAAGCCTTAGCTAGCATAAAGGCCCGGGTCATAACAACCCGGCATGCCGAGCGTTTCCAGAGCTCGATCCACACAGGCACGGTGGAGCATGCTTGGATAAGATTTTCTTCACCCGGATATGCCTCAGTTGGCCATTGCACGGCGTCCAATATCCACTTGGTGCCAGCGAAGAAGGTCCGGAGCATAGTCTTTAAAGTTTTAGCGTTTTTAATATCATTTTCTTCTGGGGCCGCAAGGTTAGCACCTGCAGTTGAAACAAGAAAGGCCACATCAGTAATTCCGAGTATCATGAATCAAGTAACAAAGCAGAGGCATGAAAGCAGTCAGCAGCAAGAAACTTACTAAACAAGATACGATAAGTATCGGTAATTTGGTCCGATAACTTTTTCAGTGCGGTTTGAGCAGTGGTGCACCTTTTCTTGTATTTGGAAACATCTTTCTTCAAGGTTTCCACTTCAGCCTCAAGGGCCTCTCTCCGCTTTACCTCGGCAAGCAGAAGTTGTTCGGTTTTGAGCAAAATTTCATCAGACCGGGTGGCCTGTGCCTGTAAGAGACCAAAGTATGAGAATTAGTCGGGTATCATGGCAAGCCGAGTATCGCACAGAGTACCGAGCACAACTTCAACAAGTTATACTCGGAACTTGGGGACTAGATGGATACGAAGAGATACCAGGTAACATTACCTGGTGCTCCGCTGCCATACGCTCTAGCACATCGTTCTCCGAGGCCTTCATAGCAAGGAGAGCGCTCATCATCTGATCGAAAGTATTGTTGCCCAATTTGGAAGACCCGGGATCTTGGAGACTCGGAGAAGGAGCTCTCGTCTTGGTGGGAGAAGGTATCCGGGTCGTCCGAGTATCGGAGTCTGGTGCTCCTCCTCCCGTGCCCAAGGCTGCAACTTCATCCTCCTCGCGTGCGTGCGAGGCTATTGGATACTCGGCTTCTTGATCGGCAGGGTTTATTGGTGGCACTTGTTCTTCTCCGCCAGCTGTGGTAGTCATATCATCAGTCGGGTTCTCCTTACCCGGGTCATCAGTTTCCATATTTTCTTGGTCGCGGATAGTGACCGCGGCTCTATGGACAGTATAAGTAAGCAGTTAGCGTACAACTGGGAAAAGTGACGGAAAGGTGATAAAGCATCAGGGAAAGAACTTTACCCGGGATTCACCATGTAGTCCGAGGGGAACTCGCTGCTGGACCCGGACGAAACTGAAAAACATCAAGCAAGACACGGAATTATCCCGTAAGGGGATGGTTCGGAAAGACTTTGATATTCAAAGAAAGGATTAGGTGAGTACCAGCTCGTCGAGCCGGAGACGACGAAATACCCAGATTAAGAGCGCCCTCACCCGGAAAATTCCGAGTCATTCTGCGCTTGGTCATGGGCGGTTCCTTCAGGTACGGCCAGCGGGATAACTCCAGGTTTAGCTCGCGCATGTTATCAAATGAATATGGTTTAGAGGCGAGGAAACGGTATGGAACCTTGAAGACGACCCCACGGGGTTTTCTCTTTGTTCCGACCTTGATCGTCGGCTCAGCGTCATCCTCGTCGCTTGCGGATTCTACCTTGCCTTCAGTTTCTTCTTCTTCGTCCTTGTCCTCTTGTTCTGAAAGTTATCAATGTTTACAATCGGAAAATGAAGAAAGAGCAACAACGAGCTCAGAGAAACCGAGTGAAATTCGGAATGTACCTTCATCCGAGTTAACGGCGTCTTCTTTCTCCTCTGGGCTTTCAGAGTTAGGGGGAGTTTCAATCTTCCAAAAAACATCATCGGCCTGAGATGAATATGTAAGAATGAGAGTTAACAGCTGTGTCAAGTGGAAAGTGTAAAGGTAAAAATATGGAAGCCGGATCTTTACCTCAGGGGCCGGGTTCTCGCGCGTAAAGGGCTCTAGCCCGGCTATATTCCGGATTACCTCCAACTTCTCTGTCAAGAAGCCCTTGATAGTCTTGTTGGTGTCACCAGCTGCAAAGCTGTTGGTGGAGTATCGGAGCGCGTCCGTAGTGTGCCCCGAGTACTCGCACATTAACTTTTTGCGGATGGAATTGGGTTGGATCCGGAAATCAACCCAAGTTTTCACCAGGTTAAGCCCAATGAGACCTTGGGCCGAAAGAATAGCAACTTTAGCCAACAAAGGTTGGATTGCCTCTCTGTCCGAGTCAGGGGCAAAAGCGTTGAAGGTCTCGGAGATATCGAGGAGGCCCTCCGAGTAACCCGGCAGCTTCTTTTCGCCGGGTGGGGAGGTGTCTCGGCAGTAAAAGTATGAGAGTTGCGAGTGTTTGACGTGGGAATTGAGTGTGAGAGGTGGCATGGGAGAATTTTTGTGACGCTGGATGGAAACCCCGCCGCAAGCAAGAAGTGCTCCGTCACCACTTTCGCGGCACGGCTTGCACTGGAAAAGTTCAATAAAGAGAGCCAAACTTGGCGGAGTGCACAAGTATGACTCGGATAAAACAATGAAATGGGTAATATTCAACATAGAGTTAGGCCCTATGTCAAATACCCGGAGGCCATAGTGGCTCAGAACATCTCGAAAGAAGGGGTGACCCGGAGGACGGAACCCCCGGGTCACGTGTTCGACGAAGCAGATTACCTCGTCGTCGGCAGGCGTGGGCCGGGTCTCATCACCCGGCACCCTCCAATGGATATCTTTTTGAGAAGGGAGAATTCCTAACTCGGCCAGCTCTTCTAACTTGGCCTTCGTAACAGTGGATCGCGCCCAGTTGGCGGATATGGAGTTGGTGGTCTTAGCCTTGGCTGGTGGTTTCCCCTGCTTCTTGGGATCCATGGGATTAACCTGCAAAGCACAAGATAAAAAGGTACAAGGAGTAAGACCCGGAAACCATGAGCTATCCGAGTATTTGCAAGCGATATCGGGAAAACATAGAAGCTAAGAATTGTCTGGGTATTATTCTACGGAGCAAAGACTACAAATTATCCAGGTATCAGGTATCATTATAGAAACTACTGGGTACTTACGTATTGAAAAGCGTTTGAGGAAGACGGATGATTGTCCATGTATCTACTGCAACCAAAAGAACCGGAATAAAAGGATTTTCCGGGTGTCAATGACATGCGTGGAAAATTGGGACGAAATGGATCTAGATTGGAAAATTTGCGGACGATTCTACGGAGAAATTAATGGTTAATGATGATAGGGGAGTGATATGTGCCCATCTGTCATGTTATTGGATGAACTAGCGTGGGATTGTGGGGTCTAATTCGGCGCGGCAAGAAAAAATGACTCGCGGATTGACCTAGATCCAATCTGGAGTAAATCGAGAAATTACGAGGTCAAGCTAATGGATACGAGAAACTTACTGGAGGAGATTGAAGTGAAGCCCGGCGGAGGCAAATAGCACAATCCTGGTGTAACACCTGGGGTGTTCCCCTTAGGTAGAAGTTGGTTGTTTTCTTTTTGGCATTGCATCACATGCATCATATGCATTGCATCCTGTTTTTCAAAAACAACTCAAAAATCCAAGCCAAATTAAACTTTCAAACATTGTCCCAATTTTCCAATTTAAAAATTGCAAACTAAATACCTCAAATTGTTTTTCAATAGTTTGAAGTTGTTTTAATCCAATTGCTTGTTAATAAAATTTTCCCTTTTGTTAAAACCCTAATGGTAAATTCAAATAACACATTCAAATCAAATCAATCCTACTTGGCAATATTTCAAATGGGATTTTAAAAATTAAAATCTTGCAAACAAATTAACTTTAATAATGTTTGCATAATTGCTTGAACCTATTAAATAAAATTTGTTTATTTCCAAAATTCCAAACCAAACCCTATTTGAAAGTCACCTAACAATTTAATATCAAATTAGTAATTCAAATTGTTGAAAATAATTTAAACCACCTTGTTGTTGCTGTTTTGCAAATCAGATAAAAATAGTTATAAAAAGAATAAAATAACCCCCCCCCCAAATTCTATTCCTATTCCTCTTTCATCCTTTACAAAAAAAAATGTTCATAAGAAAAATAAATAGAAAAGAGAGGGGTGAGCTGTGAGATGCAGCCCACACCCCACAGCCCACCCTAGCCAGCCCGTTACCCCTTCGAGGGGTTGTCGTCTTCCTCCCTCGACGTCATCCTCTGTACGATCGCAGCACCACCGCTCGATCATCTCCCCCCTCCTCGATGTCTTGCCGTACCAAGCTCAAGGCCTCCTTAAAACTGAGCCCTCCCCCTCTGCCTAGCCTAACCCTAGTCCCCTCGCCCTAGCGCCGCCATCTCTCCTCTCTCTTCCCCCCCGAGTTCTTCTGTTGCTGAACCCTGCCCGTGCATCACCACCACTGCCTCCCCATCGCCCCATCGCCACGGCCACCTCGAGGATCATCTGGTTAGGGGAATGGAACCAGCACCCCTCCAGCTCCAAGATCGCCGAAGGCATCATCGCCATGTACCGCTCCAGCTCGCCGATCCACCCTCTGTAGTCGTCCGTCTTCAGTTATGCATGTTCGTCAGAACCCCATCGTGCAGCAGCAGTACGTGCTCGTTTCTGCTCGAGATTCATCAGCGATCTCGCCGCAGCATAGTGGTATGGTTTCGTGGTGCTCACGCTGGTAGGACGTGGATTGATTCCTCCTTGGCGCCAGGCCTTATTCTTTTGTTCTATCGCGTTCTGCAGATGAAAAGCCTGCACCGTTGTTTCTGTCAAAAGTTCAGTTAAAACTTCGCTTAGCTGAAACTTAACCTTCCTCGCTCTCCCGTACTGAACACAGCAGCAGCAGCCACCGTAGTGGTTCTGTCCCTTGCGCACCAGCAGGAGATGGCGGGTTCGAGTCCCCCCTCCCACCAAATAAAACCAACTTTTATTTTGCTTTGTTTTGGTACAGAAACATCTCAGAAATCACAGTCAGGTCCTTGTAAATTATTTTCTAGCCCCTGTAAAATTATTTCCAAGTCCCTAGTTCATAAAAATGGCAGATTTGCACCCTATACTTCTAAAATGCATAACTAATTCATCTTAACTCCAATTTTAACTTTTTAAATATGTTTTCTGTCCCAAATTAAATGCTCTTTCCAAATATAAAATTTGTTTACTGTTTTGAATATTTTAAATTGGTGAGATATTTGAAATCTTGTTTAATTCACTTAAACTTGCAAAATTCATAACTTGGGCATAAAAATTCCAAATTCCACAAACTAAATATGTTTTCCAATAAACTTTTCATGTACTTTCCAAATATCAATTTTGTTTGCTGTTTTGAATAATTTAAATTGCTGAAAACAACTGTTTCATAATTATTGCATTTAAAATTGCCAAAATAATAACTTGCTCATTTTAAATCCAATTTCAACAAATGAAATATGTTTTCCATGCAAAATTAAACCACCTTTTCAAATATAAACTTTGTTTCCTGTTTTGAATAATTAAAAGTGGTTAAATAATTTAAACCTTGTTTAATTCATTAAAAATTGCTAAGTTAATAACTTGCCCAAATTAAATTGTTTCTGAACATGTAAAATATGTTTTCAAACCAGAAAAACATAACCTTTTCAAATATGAATTTGAATTTATGCTTTGAACAAATAAAATTCAAATAATATTCACACTTGAATTAAATTCAATTAAAACTTGTTTAATCTTCTTTAATTCATAACTAAATCATTGTAATTCCTTTTTCAATAATTGAGACATGTAATCCACCTAAAATTTGTGTTCTAATCAAATATGAACTTTGTTATCTGTTTTGAACAATTTAACTTGATGAAAACAACAAATGCTTGTGTGACACCTTTAAGTAACCAAAATTCCCAAAACTTAATAAGTGAATTTCAAAATGGGTAAACCTTATTTCCAATTGGTTCTATTGTTGTTATTTTGTTGTTTTCCTCATCCATGCATCATGCTAAACCACTTTCACCTGTTGGTTAGTTGTAAAACAATTGTTTCAACCATAATTCATGGGCTTTTCATATGCAACTCAAATTGCATATGGGTCCATTTAAACATGTTTATCATGTCAACTAGTTTATTTCTATGCATCCTTAAACTTGTCATGCATCCATATCTTGATCATGCTGGATCTTTTGCCGTAGTAGTAATTGTTGCATCCGGTGTTTGTTCGAGGTTCGTTGCTTCTTCCCGGATAGGACGTTGAGATGATGTGAGCTACGACAAGTGCTGTGGATGTACCTCTACTTGCTGGATTCCAGGCAAGTATACTCACTTGCTGCCAAATGGCTGCCTTTCATCACTTGTTACCGATTCTTTCCGTTGTTCTTATTCTAGCCTGTTGTTTCGATGCTTGTGTCTCGATCCTATTATATGTTTACCTTGCAGCCATGATATAGCCTTTTCCTTCCACTTCCCATTAACTGTTGTTTGTTTACCTCGTTGGCCCTCGTGTCGTAGTTGCATGCTTAGTGTTGTTTGCGCTGAAGTCTTGTTGTTCCTTTCATACCACCTGTTTAGTTTGATAGTTGGGTTTCATTTCAATCAACAACATGTTAATGTTTTGGGTAATAATAATTTGATGATAAGGCACCGGCAGGAGGCCCGGCGTGGTTTTGAAGCCTGCTAGTGTCGACCCTAATTAGGAAAAGGGTCTTGTCTACTGATCCATGATGAGCGCACTAACCGCATGTGGGAAGCGAGTATGGGCGCCCCCCTCAACTTGATTCGATTCGCATCTCGTCCAAATCGCCACACTTAGTTCGGGCTTTCCATTTGATGCATGCATATGCAGGTGCGAACCCGAGGCCAGGGTGGAACTTTTGTAGTCGGCATTTAGGGCGGCGTGGTCTTCCAGTGCTATGAGGGTCCCCCTTTTCTTCGTGGGGGCTCGATTAGCCGTGCACGCACAGCACGTGGTTCTTTGGGCTTGATGCGAAGCAGAGTTGGGTTGTGTTGAGTACCTCGCTTGGTGGGTTGATCCCCCGTGTGGCGGGATATTCTTACGTGTACGGCCAAATTGGTGCACCCCTGCAGGGTTAAATCTTCTCGAGAAGCCGTGTTTTCCGCGGTTATGGTTAACTTGGTGAAAGTACTGGCTAACAAATACTCAGAACAACTTACACCTAACTAATGATAATTTGACTAGTAATAGTCTTATTGACACAATAACTTGATCCATCATTAATCCAACAATGTGAGTTATCCTTGGGTTGCTTCCTTAGTAGGGGGTAACATTGGATGGGTTTGTTTGGTGGTTAGTTGTAGTTGGTTACGATACGCTATCTTATCCCCCTCTTTTAGCCGGAAGTTGTAGTGAGTCCCTGTAGTTGGTTAGTGCATCCCGCTGCCGCTTATTTGCAATAACCCCTTCCTTTCCGTTGAACCCAAAGTATTTGTATCTTGTGATGACTGGCTACGCCGGTATCTTGTGAGTATGGTTTATCCACTTGCCAGTACTTAACCGTATTGACCCACGAATCTTTTTCGTGGCTGCATATTCAACATTGCAGTCAACAGGTTTGAAGTCTGACGACGTTAGCTTGGGAATCCCTCCGACTTGGCCTGGGCAGGGATTGGACGCTCTCGGTTATCTTCAGGACTCTTAGTCCAATTTGTATCTTGTCCGTAGTCGGACACTATGTTGTTTCTTCCGCTGTTATTTGGATCTTTGTATTGTATCAGTTGTATCCTTGACTCGTTTGAGTCCTCTTGTATATATCTCATTCTGTTGTTGTTGTGGATGATTCGTGAACTGTTGTAATGTTATCACAAGTGGCAACCTGGAATCGGTTATTATGTGGATTTTGGCGGGAATGCTGAAATCTGCATAGTGCCCGATCTCGGGGCGTCACACCTGGTGCCCCTTAGCGATTCCCGGCGGGCAGGACAAGGGCGCGGTGGCGGATCTTGGCGGCGGCGTGGGGCGAGCCGTGGCGGAGCGTAGCCGGCGGCGGATTGGCTCCAGTGACGCACGCGAGGTCTCCGTGGCGGTGCTCTTCGAGCTTGAGCGCGGAAGTGAAGAGAAGGAGGAAAAGGGGTCAATGAGCCGTTGGGGTTAGGTTAACCCCTAAGTACCTATTTATAAGGGTGTGGGCGGATAAACCTAGTCCAACGGGCGGGAACCGAAAATTTCGGAATAACGGCTATCTGCCCGGATTTTGTGAGATATGCTGTAAGTGCTGGACGAGACATCCGGACAGAGATAAGGAGGAGATCTTCTACGCAATCTCAGGATCAGTTATCGAGTAAAGTAAGCCGGATCTTTGACATTCTTATCAGAGCGTTGACCCGGAAAGAGTAAAGAAAGACCTAGAGAAAGCCGGGTTACTATATGGCCACCTTGGAGTTAGGCCTAGCTGTTTATCAAAGCACCTTAACCCGGCCTCTTTAGATTTGTACGTCTGATATTTTTACAGGGAATAGCAAGCGCTTCAAGGAGGATCTCGTGAAGCCCAGGCTATTCTGGGGACTACTGATGGAGGGATGATAACCTGGTAGGCCAACGCCAAGGAGTAACTCGGCCCAAAGGATGCTGCGCAAGACCCGGCTTAGGATAAAGGAGTTTCTAGAAGGCCCAGGAACGTAGGCCTTGTAACCCGGATTGTGGGTTCCGATAAGGAAGTTTAGGGTTTGTAAGCAGTGTCCGGGTAGGATTCAGAGTGCGCCTTGGAGAGTAGGCCAGGGGGTCCGGATATTATATAAGTCGTCCAAGAGTTCGAGCAATATCGCTAGGTATCGAGTATCCAGTGTAACACGAGAGTTGAGATTAATATATCGAGATCGTAGACTCGGCGACTTGCTTGCCGGCTACCAGATCGCATATCATCATGTTTTCCTCTGAGCTAAACCCTCTCCCAAACACCAGTGTCGTCTTGCCCCAAGATAAGTTACCCCCGGTAACGTCTGCCGTGATTATCCCACGACAGGGCTAACACGTTTTCTCGCATCTCCGTTGCCATGGCCGCCTCTCGCACCGACCAGACCGGCCGCAGGGCGCGGTCCTAGAAGCGGAACGACATCGATGGCCTCGTCACCGGTTTCTCCAACATCAAACTCACCCACTCTCGCTCCCCCGCGCTGCGCCGCGGGCGTGACACGAATCCTGTCGTGAGTCCCTCGTGGACCCGACATGGCCTTTGCAGTCTTCTGCGCATGCGATGCTCGCCCTGCAGTCATCGAATGTGCGCACGCATAGTCGACATCACTTGCAGGAAGCCCTGCCTGGAGCACAGGGGCCGTCGCACTGTCTTCCTGAGCCCGGCGCCGGTGATTCTCGGTTGGTACACACCACCGAACTCACCCGACACCATCTACTGACTGGGAGCAGACCGGCTCAACCGCTGCGACCACGCATGTGGTTAAGCCCGCGGAATCCTGCGCACGCAAGGCTCGACGCCCTCGAGCGCGCGACGCGACATCCTTCGCCTCGGGAAATGCCACCGCCGACTCAGAGTGGCCTAGCTACCGAGAGCGGCGTGCGAGCGCCCGAGTAGGTGCTGCTACGCGTTCAACAGGGACCTGTGGGAAGCAAGGTGGCTATCAACATTCCGATATAGCCTCCCGCCTCGCTACACCGGCGACATCCCCCCGCTAGGTTTCCTGCGAAAGTATGTGGCGCAAGTCAGAGCCGCCGGGGGAGGCGACCGGTGCCTCTTGAGGTACTTCCCCCGGCACTCCGCAGCCCCGTGCTCGCGTGGCTTCTAAGCCTTCCCGACGGTTCGGTGAGCTCGTGAGAGGACGTGCGCGCGTAGTTCCTGCAACGCTTCCGCCACTGCGGTCTTCTTCCCTGCCGTGAGCCCGAGGGTCACGTGACTCTTTTGTTCTTCGCCGTGGGATGCGGTGGTCCCAACTCATCGGGAGCGCACGACACGACTCGCCACACTGCGTGCATCCTCGGCTGGTTCCTCGCCACGCCCTCCGGGCGCCACCACAACCGGGCCTCACGGGAGGTCAACGCCGCCCACCGCGGGGACGAGCCGTCCCCGCGGCCCCTCAAGTGATCGCAGCAGGATAACTCCTTCGACGTCACCGATCATCTGAAAGCCATCGGCTCAGTGGGAGCCAGCTCACAGGTGTGCACCCCCACGATCAACCACGTCGCTGTCTCGAAGACGCTCATGGATGGAGGCGCAAGCCTCAACTTGATTTCTCTCGAGACCTTCGAGAAGTTGTGTCGCACCCGGACTTCTAGGGGATACTCACAGTCCGTTAAACAGTAGATAAATGGCTTACGAGGCATACCGGCACCTGCATCTCAATATGAGCAGGCCAACATGTAAACGTGTGACAACCATTCTCTTACTGTTCATCGTCTTCGCAAACCATCCCGTAGAAATCCAGATACTTCCATTGACGTACTTCAAAACATACACACATGGTACGTCAATGGCATTGGAACAAGTGATATCACAACAGATCTCTACGACACAAAAGATGGAAATAAGTTGCAAATAGCTCTCACTAGAGCAGAGATAGCAAATACAATCATCCAGAGGACACATGTCCCAACAATACATCATTACAACACAACGGAAGCATTCAACATGTCTGAGTACAGACAAGATCCAAATAGGCCTAAGAGGCCAGAAACGAAAAGACGGAGCCCATCCACGAAGTCTCGGATCCTGCCCGGGTCCGCTATCTACTCGTCAGCAGTCTCGTCATACTCCACGTAGTAGCCACCATGTAGATCCTCGGAAACGTAGTCTGCGGAAACCACAGCCCCAAAGGGGTCAGTACATAAACGTACTGGCAAGCAAGACTCACAGTTCACCAAAGTGTAACCCGTCAACACCAAGCACAGATGCTTTGGGTTCAACGGAAGAAAGGGGATATGAAAGATGCTGCAACTGGCTGCTCTAACCAACTACAGAAACATACTACAACTTCCGGCTAACAGAAAGGAGATAAGATCGCGTATCGTAACCAACCTACCAACTAACTCCAAACAAACCCATCATGGACCTCGCCCCTTATCCAAAGAAGCAATCCGAGGATAACTCACACAGTTGGATTAATGATGGTTCAGATTATTGTGTCAATAAGCCTATTACTAGTCAAGTTGTTAATCATTGGGTGTAAGGTTGTTAATCATTAGGTTTAAGTTGTCCTGAGTACTTGTTAGCCAGTACTTTCACCAAGTAGTCCATAACCGCGGAAAACACGGCTTCTCGAGAAGATTTATCCCTGCAGGGGTGCACCAATTTGGCCGTACACGTAAGAATAACCCGCCAGACGGGGATCAAACCCACCAAGCGAGGTACTCAACACAACCCAACTCTTCTTCGCATCAAGCCCAAAGCACCTTGGGCGCACGGCTAATCGAGCCCCGAAGAAAGGGGACCCTCATAGCACTCTAAGAACGTGTCCCCCTATATGCCGACTACAAAAGTTCCACCCTGGCCTGGGCTCGCAAAAACATGCATGCGGCAAATGGAAAACACGAACTAAATGAGGCGATTTGGGCGAGATGCGAATCGAATCAAATTGAGGGGGGCGCCCATACTCGCTTCCCACATGCGGTTAGTACGCTCATCGTGGATTAGTAGACAAGACCCTTTTCCTATTAGGGTCGACACTAGCAGGCCTCAAAACCACACAGGGCCTCCTGCCGGTGCCTAATCATCAAATTATTATTAACAATAACATTAGTATGATTGATTGATTAAACATCGAGCCCCCAGAACATAATGAAATAGTAACAGAAAGTAACGGGTAACAGACTCGAGCAAAACAACCCTAAGCATGCTAGTAAGACACGGGCAACAAGCAATGGTTATAGGTATGGAGGTGAGGCAATATCAGGGTTAAAGGATACATGTGATAGGTTCGTAACAGAAGCAACTAATCATAGGGCTAGCAGAATAGACAACGGAAAGTATCGGTATCCAATGTTGAAAGGAACACAATGGTTCATGTGAGTGATAACTTGCCTGCAAACCCAGTAGCCTGGTACTGAGCTAACTCCTTAGAAGGGGTGTCGTAAGGATCGTCGGTCTCAACGTCATCGTATATCCGAGAAGAAGCAAACAAACAACGCAGAGAACAAACAATCAATATCATGGCATAGTGCACAAACATGGGATGATGCATGAACATTTAATGGATGCAACAAAATAAACTAGTTGACAAGATAACAACATGATTAAATGGAGCCACATGCAATTTGGATTGCATATGGAAAGCCCATGAATTATGGTTGAAACAATTGTTTTACAACTAATCATCATGTGTAAGTGAATTAGCATGATGCATGGATGAGGAAAACAGCAAAATAACAACAATAGAACCAAATGGAAATAAGGTTTATCCATTTTGAAATTTTAGTTATTAAGTTAAGGAATTTTGGTTTCTTAAAGGTGTCACACAAACATTTGTTGTTTTCATCAATTTTAATTGTTCAAAATAGCTAACAAAGTTCATATTTGACAAGAACACACAATTTTGGGTGGAATACATGTTTCACTTGTTGAAAAAGGATTTCAAATAAATTATTTATGAATTAAACAAGTTTAAACAAGAATTAAATAAATTTAATTCAAACATGAACTTATTTGAATTTTTATTTGTCCAAAGCATTAAACCAAACTCATATTTGAAAAGTTTATACTTTTATGGTTTGAAAACATATTTTATATGTCCCAAAAGAATTTGTTTTGATCAAGTTATAAATTTAGCAATATTAAATGATTTAAACAAGGTTTAAATATTTAACCAATTTTAATTATTTAAAACATGAAACAAATTTTATATTTGAAAAGGTGGTTTAATTTTGCATGGAAAACATATTTCATTTGTTGAAATTGGATTTAAAATGAGCAAGTTATTATTTTGGCAATTTTAAATGCAATAATTAAGAAACAGTTGTTTTCAGCAATTTAAATTATTCAAAACAGCAAAAAAAATTTATATTTGGAAAGTACATGAAAAGTTGATTGGAAAACATATTTAGTTTGTGCAATTTGGAATTTTTATGAACAAGTTATGATTTTTGCAAGTTTAAGTGAATTAAGCAAGTTTTTAAATATTTCACCAATTTAAAAGATTCAAAACAGTAAACAAATTTTATATTTGGAAAGAGCATTCAATTTGGGACAGAAAACATATTTAAAAAGTTAAAATTGGAGTTAAGATGAATTAGTTATGCATTTTACAAGATTGGGTGCAAATCTGCCATTTTTAATTCATTAGGGACTTGGAAAATATTTTACAGGGGCTAGAATTAATTTACAAGGACCTAATGGTGATTTCTGGGGTTTGTGCAGTACCAAAACAAAGGAAATAAAAAGATTGGTTTTATTTGGGAGAGGGGGGACTCGAACCCCCCACCTCCTGCTGTGAGTGGAAGGAACCGAACCAGTGGGGTGTGATGCGCCTGGTGATAGGCAGGGGAAGGGGTGAGGATATGGTTCAGGTTCGGGTTTTAACTGAACTTCTACACGCTAACTGAACCTGGCGGACAGAAATCGATGGATGGCCGCCGGCGGTTCTCTGTCCGCTCGCCGCGGTGGCCGTGGGCGCCTGGTGCGTGTGCTTGGCGAGGTAAAGAAGAGAGAGGGAGGAGAGCGAGCGGGAGGAAAGGGGAGGGCTCACCTCGTGCGCTCGAGGCAGGAGGAGGTCGGGGCGGACAGGGAGACGGCCGCGACTTGGAGCGGACGGCGGCGGCGCTCCGGTGCGTCCCCGCCCAAGCCGAGGGGGTGGAGAGGGAGCCCGCGGTGGGGCGGCTCAATTCCCGCCCTCGCCACGGCCGGAGGGGAACTCTAGGGCGGCGATCACCGGCGGCAGGTGGAGCTAATTTCGGTGGGTTCAGGTTCAGTGAAAAACAGGGAAAATTAGCAGAGAGGAGAGGGCAGAGGGAGGAAGAGAGAAGGAAAACGGCGGGGAGGTGGAAGAGGGGGAAGAAAGGAGAGGGCAGAGGGAACCCTAGGGTTAGGGCTGGACTTAAGGAGGGGGAGGAGGTGATCACCGTTGCGTGTCCTGCTCTGCTACGTGGGGGTGCTGGATGGTGATCGTACAGAGAGGAAGACGACAGGGGGGAAGGGGTATGGGCCAAAAGGGTGGGCTGGCCACTAGATGGGCTGAGGGAAAAGGGAAAAGGGCCTGCTGTCTCCCTCTCCCTTGCTGTTGTAATAATTGTTTTGTTATTTTTTTTGCTGATTTGAATAGGAGAGAAAAGAGAGGTTTTTGGGTTAGGAATTTTTAGGGAACTTTTTTGTAAAAACTCCTTATTGGAAAATGCAACATGTGCAAGTTTGTGTTTCCAAATATTTCAAAATATTTTTATGGTTGCAAATTGGTTGAACTTTGAATAAAAAAATGAGATTAAGTGATTTATTAAAAAAAACAACATTTAAATAGTTTGATCATTATAGTTTAATTGAAACAAAAGGATTGGCAATGTGTTGTAATTATCATTGATTCCAAAAGGTTGCTTTTTGGAAAGAATGTGATTTGAATTTGGAAGCAAATTGAATTAAGTTTGGATTAAGTGAATTATTAAAAGCCATAATTTTAATGGTTTGAACCTTATGGTTTGATGGAAACAATTGATTGATTTGTTTTGCAATTTTCATAATTTCAACATGGTTGTTGTTTGGAATAAAATCATAATTGAATTTGAAAAGGGTTTGATATTAAATGAATTTTTTTGATAGAAACAAAACAACAGTTTTGGAATCTCACTTTAATGGAAATAGTTGATTGTTTTGATTTGAAATATTCATTTGGAAATTGTAACATCACAAGGATGAAACAAAAGGTTTGAAGTTTGGTTTGAAATTCAAATAGAAAACAAAGGAAAACAAAGGAAAACAGTTGGAAAACAAATGAAAACAGAGGAAAACAAATGGAAAACAAGCAAAACAAATGCAATGAACATGATGCCATGATGCAAAACATAAAATAACAGAGAGCAAACATTCTAATGGCTATTTTTCATACTTGGGATGTTACAAAACGCCCCCCCTTGAAGGAATCGCGCCCCGAGATTCCTACTGAGAAAAGAATAGGTCCGGATACTTCTTGGGAAGATCCTCTTGAGCTGTGACACGTGAAACACATCGTGCACCTTGGATAGTTTTTCTGGGAGTTCAAGATGACAGGCATTCCTGGCAACTCTTCTGGAAAGATGTCAGGGAATTTGGAAACCTCCGGAACATTTTCAAGTAAAGGGAGAGGTTTTGCATCGAGGGTGTATAGCTGGATAGAATTTGATTCATTCGGAGATTAGACTATCTGGAATGTGGTGATTCAGGAATGCTTCCTCGAAACAACCCCAGGTGATAGGAATGCCAGCTCTCATAGCCTGGTAGTTTTCGAAACAACAACAACCTTTCTGGCCAGATAGACTTGATATTTGGAAAGTTTTGGTTAGACGCCGGTAGAAGAACTGAAATGGGAAGTAACAACAAGATTTGAACGGACGAAAAGGATGTTGAGAAGAACAGGATAACGAAGCAACATCGGGAAAACGAGATCAAAACACTCCTGAGGTACTACGGAAAAACCCATCCGGGCTTCTAAAGGATCAATATCTACTGCTTAAGGAATAGAGGATCTGCTTCCGGGGCTTACACGCCTCCGTTCTCAATCGTGAGCAGGCAACATGATAAATCATGTCACAACCACCTCCATTCCTATGGACTAGTAGATATAACTATCCTACAGAAACCAGGATACGTGAAATCCTAACTTGAAAGTTTAGGTGAGAAGGGAAAACAACGTTGCACTTCCTTACCAGGAAAGGGAGGGTGGGTGGGGGAAAGAAGAAAAAGAACAGAATTCCTACTCTCACGTTTCATTTTTCCTATATAGCTACAAAATAGTTTCTAGACTTAACTGCGACCAGTAAAAAGGGATCCTACAGGCAGACAGGCTCTGATACCATTTGTCGCACCCGGACTTCTAGGGGATACTCACAGTCCGTTAAACAGTAGATAAATGGCTTACGGGGCATACCGGCACCCGCATCTCAATATGAGCAGGCCAACACGTAAACGTGTGACAACCATTCTCTTACTGTTCATCGTCTGCGCAAACCATCCCGTAGAAATCCAGATACTTCCATTGACGTACTTCAAAACATACACACATGGTACATCAACGGCATTGGAACAAGTGATATCACAACAGATCTCTACGACACAAAAGATGGAAATAAGTTGCAAATAGCTCTCACTAGAGCAGAGATAGCAAATACAATCATCCAGAGGACACATGTCCCAACAATACATCATTACAACACAGCGGAAGCATTCAACATGTCTGAGTACAGACAAGATCCAAATAGGCCTAAGAGGCCGAAAACGAAAAGACGGAGCCCATCCACGAAGTCTCGGATCCTGCCCGGGTCCGCTATCTACTCGTCAGCAGTCTCGTCATACTCCACGTAGTAGCCACCATGTAAATCCTCGGAAACGTAGTCTGCGGAAATCACAGCCCCAAAGGGGTCAGTACATAAACGTACTGGCAAGCAAGACTCACAGTTCACCAAAGTGTAACCCGTCAACACCAAGCACAGATGCTTTGGGTTCAACGGAAGAAAGGGGATATGAAAGATGCTGCAACTGGCTGCTCTAACCAACTACAGAAACATACTACAACTTCCGGCTAACAGAAAGGAGATAAGATCGCGTATCGTAACCAACCTACCAACTAACTCCAAACAAACCCATCCTGGACCTCGCCCCTTATCCAAAGAAGCAATCTGAGGATAACTCACACAGTTGGATTAATGATGGTTCAGATTATTGTGTCAATAAGCCTATTACTAGTCAAGTTGTTAATCATTGGGTGTAAGGTTGTTAATCATTAGGTTTAAGTTGTCCTGAGTACTTGTTAGCCAGTACTTTCACCAAGTAGTCCATAACCGCGGAAAACACGGCTTCTCGAGAAGATTTATCCCTGCAGGGGTGCACCAATTTGGCCGTACACGTAATAATAACCCGCCAGACGGGGATCAAACCCACCAAGCGAGGTACTCAACACAACCCAACTCTTCTACGCATCAAGCCCAAAGCACCTTGGGCGCACGGCTAATCGAGCCCCGAAGAAAGGGGACCCTCATAGCACTCTAAGAACGTGTCCCCCTATATGCCGACTACAAAAGTTCCACCCTGTCCTGGGCTCGCAAAAACATGCATGCGGCAAATGGAAAACACGAACTAAATGAGGCGATTTGGGCGAGATGCGAATCGAATCAAATTGAGGGGGGCGCCCATACTCGCTTCCCACATGCGGTTAGTGCGCTCATCATGGATCAGTAGACAAGACCCTTTTCCTATTAGGGTTGACACTAGCAGGCCTCAAAACCACACAGGGCCTCCTGCCGGTGCCTAATCATCAAATTATTATTAACAATAACATTAGTATGATTGATTGATTAAACATCGAGCCCCCAGAACATAATGAAATAGTAACAGAAAGTAACGGGTAACAGACTCGAGCAAAACAACCCTAAGCATGCTAGTAAGACACGGGCAACAAGCAATGGTTATAGGTATGGAGGTGAGGCAATATCAGGGTTAAAGGATACATGTGATAGGTTCGTAACAGAAGCAACTAATCATAGGGCTAGCAGAATAGACAACGGAAAGTATCGGTATCCAATGTGAAAGGAACACAATGGTTCATGTGAGTGATAACTTGCCTGCAAACCCAGTAGACTGGTACTGAGCTAACTCCTTAGAAGGGGTGTCGTAAGGATCGTCGGTCTCAACGTCGTCGTATATCCGAGAAGAAGCAAACAAACAACACAGAGAACAAACAATCAATATCATGGCATAGTGCACAAACATGGGATGATGCATGAACATTTAATGGATGCAACAAAATAAACTAGTTGACAAGATAACAACATGATTAAATGGACCCACATGCAATTTGGATTGCATATGGAAAGCCCATGAATTATGGTTGAAACAATTGTTTTACAACTAATCATCATGTGTAAGTGAATTAGCATGATGCATGGATGAGGAAAACAGCAAAATAACAACAATAGAACCAAATGGAAATAAGGTTTATCCATTTTGAAATTTTAGTTATTAAGTTAAGGAATTTTGGTTTCTTAAAGGTGTCACACAAACATTTGTTGTTTTCATGAATTTTAATTGTTCAAAATAGCTAACAAAGTTCATATTTGATAAGAACACACAATTTTGGGTGGAATACATGTTTGACTTGTTGAAAAAGGATTTCAAATAAATTATTTATGAATTAAACAAGTTTAAACAAGAATTAAATGAATTTAATTCAAACATGAACTTATTTGAATTTTTATTTGTCCAAAGCATTAAACCAAACTCATATTTGAAAAGTTTATACTTTGATGGTTTGAAAACATATTTTATAAGTTTAAATCATTTAACCAATTTAAATTATTTAAAACATGAAACAAATTTTATATTTGAAAAGGTGGTTTAATTTTGCATGGAAAACATATTTCATTTGTTGAAATTGGATTTAAAATGAGCAAGTTATTATTTTGGCAATTTTAAATGCAATAATTAAGAAACAGTTGTTTTCAGCAATTTAAATTATTCAAAACAGCAAACAAATTTATATTTGGAAAGTACATGAAAAGTTGATTGGAAAACATATTTAGTTTGTGCAATTTGGAATTTTTATGAACAAGTTATGATTTTTGCAAGTTTAAGTGAATTAAGCAAGTTTTTAAATATTTCACCAATTTAAAATATTCAAAACAGTAAAAAAAAATTATATTTGGAAAGAGCATTCAATTTGGGACAGAAAACATATTTAAAAAGTTAAAATTGGAGTTAAGATGAATTAATTATGCATTTTACAAGATTTGGTGCAAATCTGCCATTTTTAATTCATTAGGGACTTGGAAAATATTTTACAGGGGCTAGAATTAATTTACAAGGACCTAATGGTGATTTCTGGGGTTTGTGCAGTACCAAAACAAAGGAAATAAAAAGATTGGTTTTATTTGGGAGAGGGGGGACTCGAACCCCCCACCTCCTGCTGTGAGTGGAAGGAACCGAACCAGTGGGGTGTGATGCGCCTGGTGATAGGCAGGGGGAAGGGGTGAGGATATGGTTCAGGTTCGGGTTTTAACTGAACTTCTACACGCTAACTGAACCTGGCGGACAGAAATCGATGGATGGCCGCCGGCGGTTCTCTGTCCGCTCGCCGCGGTGGCCGTGGGCGCCTGGTGCGTGTGCTTGGCGAGGTAAAGGAGAGAGAGGGAGGAGAGCGAGCGGGAGGAAAGGGGAGGGCTCACCTCGTGCGCTCCAGGCAGGAGGAGGTCGGGACGGACAGGGAGACGGCCGCGGCTTGGAGCGGACGGCGGCGGCGCTCCGGTGCGTCCCCGCCCAAGCCGAGGGGGTGGAGAGGGAGCCCACGGTGGGGCGGCTCCATTCCCGCCCTCGCCGCGGCCGGAGGGGAACTCTAGGGCGGCGATCACCGGCGGCAGGTGGAGCTAATTTCGGTGGGTTCAGGTTCAGTGAAAAACAGGGAAAATTAGCAGAGAGGAGAGGGCAGAGGGAGGAAGAGAGAAGGAAAACGGCGGGGATATGGAAGAGGGGGGAGAAAGGAGAGGGCAAAGGGAACCCTAGCGTTAGGGCTGGACTTAAGGAGGGGGAGGAGGAGGTGATCACCGTTGCCTGTCCTGCTCTGCTACGTGGGGGTGCTGGATGGTGATCGTACAGGGAGGAAGACGACAGGGGGGAAGGGGTATGGGCCAAAAGGGTGGGCTGGCCACTAGATGGGCTGAGGGAAAAGGGAAAAGGGCCTGCTGTCTCCCTCTCCCTTGCTGTTTTAATAATTGTTTTGTTATTTTTTTTTTGCTGATTTGAATAGGAGAGAAAAGAGAGGTTTTTGGGTTAGGAATTTTTAGGGAACTTTTTTGTAACAACTCCTTATTGGAAAATGCAACATGTGCAAGTTTGGGTTTCCAAATATTTCAAAATATTTTGATAGTTGCAAATTGGTTGAACTTTGAATAAAAAAATGAGATTAAGTGATTTATTAAAAAAACAACATTTAAATAGTTTGATCATTATAGTTTAATTGAAACAAAAGGATTGGCAATGTGTTGTAATTATCATTGATTCCAAAAGGTTGCTTTTTGGAAAGAATGTGATTTGAATTTGGAAGCAATTTGAATTAAGTTTGGATTAAGTGAATTATTAAAAGCCATAATTTTAATGGTTTGAACCTTATGGTTTGATGGAAACAATTGATTGATTTGTTTTGCAATTTTCATAATTTCAACATGGTTGTTGTTTGGAAGAAAATCATAATTGAATTTGAAAAGGGTTTGATATTAAATGAATTTTTTTGATAGAAACAAAACAACAGTTTTGGAATCTCACTTTAATGGAAAAAGTTGATTGTTTTGATTTGAAATATTCATTTGGAAATTGTAACATCACAAGGATGAAACAAAAGGTTTGAAGTTTGGTTTGAAATTCAAATAGAAAACAAAGGAAAACAAAGGAAAACAGTTGGAAAACAAATGAAAACAGAGGAAAACAAATGGAAAACAAGCAAAACAAATGCAATGAACATGATGCCATGATGCAAAACATAAAATAATAGAGAGCAAACATTCTAATGGCTATTTTTCATACTTGGGATGTTACAAGTTGCGTATCCCGCGTGACCGCCTCAAGGCCACCAGGCCTTTCACTAGAGTAACCAGCAGCACAACCGTCCCGATGGGATGGGTGCGACTGGCGGTTACGTTTGGCACTCGCCAAAACAATCGCACCGAGGAAATCGACTTCGACGTCGCCTACATCGGGTCGCCCTACAACGCCATCCTCGGCTACTCCGTCTTGGCCAAGTTCATGGCCATCACGCATCACGCGTACAACATGGTCAAGATGCGCGGGAGCAACGGGGCCGTCGCTGTTCATGGGGACGTGAAGGACGCAGTGCGTTCTATGGAGGACGCCTACAAGGAGGCGGCAGCGTCGCACCCCATCGACGAGGGCAACCTCGGGGACGCTGTCGAGCCTCCGAAGAAGAAGCAGTTGTTCTCTCACGAGAGGACGGCCATGAAGAAGGTCTCCATGAACACCGATGGCATGGGGCCTTCACTCACCATCAGAGCTGGGTTGCCTCCCAAATAGGAAAGCGCGCTCGTCGCCTTCCTTCGGGCAAACGTGGACATGTTCGCACGAACAACGTCCGACATGCCTGGTTTACCAAGGGAGGTGATCGAGCACCACCTAGGGGTGTGCCCGGGCGCACGCTCAATCAAGCAAAAAGCATGTCCCCAGGGCCCGGAGAAGCAGGAATTCATCGTACAGGAAGTGGAGAAGCTTCTGGACGCCAAGATCATCCATAGTATTATCCACGCCGAGTGGATCTCCAACCCTGTTGTGGTTTCCAAGCACACGGGTGGAGGATGGCTCTGCGTGGACTTCACCGAGCTCAACAAGGCCTACCCCAAGGATCCATACCCTCTCCCGAGGATCGATCAAATAGTGGACTCCACCGCCGTGTGTGATCTCCTCTGTTTCCTGGACACCTTCTCAGACTATCATCATATCAAGATGGCCAAAGAGGACGAAGAAAAGACCGCCTGCATGAGCCTCTGCGGGGTGTTTTTCTATGTCTAGATGCCCTTCGGCCTGAAGAACGCAGGGGCCACCTTCCAGCGGCTCATGCCTATCGCCCTAGGGACGCAGATAGGGAAGAATGTGGAGGCCTACGTCAACGACATCATCGTCAAGACTCGTGAAGAGCGCACGCTCATCGGTGATCTCGTGGAGACCTTCCAGAACCTCCGCAGGTGTCGTGGTGGTGTCACCGCAGATGCCATGGGATGGCTAATGTTGGGGCCGATGGACGCTGGAGGTGCTCGGGGAGGGATCACACGGCGAGTAGCCGCGTGTAGTAAGTCACAAGCACTGCAAACAACAAGATCTTACCCAGGTTCAGGGCCCTCGTGTGGAGGTAACAGTAGAGTCCTCTTTATATGGGTGTTTACCGAGTAGCCACAGTACAGTACATGCCTTCAGCCGAGTAGCCACTCTTCTCTCTAGTTCTCTCTGTGAGTAGTGAAGCAATCCAGAGTGTCGACCCTCGCACAGGAGGGGGCAGGGCACCTTATATACTGGTGCCCAGCCGAATAGAATAAAACTATAAGGTACAACTGGATAGGACAGGAGCACTGCAGAGCAGAGCACGCCTCCGGGTTCCCGCTGACGCGTGCACCGTAAGTCGTTGCGCCGTTCGGAGATGGGACCTGTCCACCCTTATAAGTGAGATAGGGTAGGCCCCTAGCCCTGTCCTGTCCCCTCTGTCAGTGACAGGACTTGACAGGCGCCTACCACACTGTAGCCACGCCGTAGCGCGGATAATCACGCGCTCCGTAAGTTGAACCGCACGCCGTACGGACGCAGGATACGCGGGGATCCTTTGTCAGAACGGCTCCATTGACTTCTGGCCCGAGTAGGAAACCACTCCCTCTACTCGGACCAACTCCTCTACTCGGAGGAACATAACTTCCTTGATTCTTCCTTCTGGCCATTGGTTGGTACGACCGGATAGTAGCCTACCGGGTAGCAAGTACCAGGTAGCCAGCTTACTCAGTCAAACAGCCCCTTTGATCTTGCCTTTAGGACTTGCCTTACCCCTACTCGGGGGTAACCCCCCGACATTAGTCCCCGAAGCTGGTAGAGTCCTGCGAACTTGTTCACTGGGTCCTGCCAGCTTAAAAACAGAACCTGTCTTCGTACTGTAAGAGGCCGAGTAGCACCTCCGTGTGGCCCTTAACTCTTGCTTGAATCTCTTCTTCTCCGAGTAGCAACACCCTCCTTTGGTGATGCCGAGTAAAATGACTTAGCGAAATCTCGAAACACAATCCCGCTCAAACGGTGCGAATCCGCCTCTGCGTGTCGCTACGGGGCACATGTCACACCCCCGTACCCACGACGCCTCGGTGCCTGGGATACCGTAGGCCACGCGCCAATAACTGCACCTCGGGACCACTAGCCTGTTAAGTCACTTCAACCGCACTAAATCGCCCATGATCTCGACGTGGGATTAACTGCGCCCGTTACGCGCGCGATATGCGCTGTGTGCGTTTCTAACCGGTGCGCAACCCACGCCGCACGATCTCTATGCACGATCAATCCGCGAATATTCCGCTGGTAACGGCAACTCGAGGGGAGAGATAAATACCCCCTCGACGCCTTCTTCTTCTCTTTCCTGCTCACTCCAATCACCTGCCCCTTCGTCTCTCCACCGCCGTCGAGCACACCGCCACCGCAACCGCTTGCCGCGCCGCTGCTCCACTCGCCGCCGGAGAGACATAGAGAGATTTCTTCCGCCTCCAAACTCCGATTTGCATCTCCCACTAGCGCCTCCGCCTCCAATCTCCCCCGCGCATCTCTGTCGCAATGGCCGCCCACGGAGATGACGATGCCGCTGCCCGCGCCGGCTGGGAAGGCTCCGAGGTCACCGCGGAGGATTGTCAATGGCTCGTGAACACGCGCCGCGTGCCTCCCGGCGTGACGTGCCGCCATCCAGGTACGGAGATCGTACCCAAACCAGAGAAGGATGAGTATGTCGTTTTCCTTGCGCACTTCAAGCGCGGCTTCGGCCTTCCGATTTCCGACTTCTTCTCCAAATTTCTCAACCATTTTGGCCTTCAGCCACACCTCCGGATGGCACCCACCGGGTTCGGGGCCGGGTCGGCGCCCCCCATACCCTCCCCATTTAACTTGTCGGGTCTCATTTCTTACCATACCCACGACCCGCCCGGGTTCGGGGCCCCAACGGGTACCCATTTAAGGAGCGACACCGACACATGTGGGGAATAAAACAATGGAATATTGGGATAACCTTGGTGGGAATAGACACGTGTCTACGTGTGTTGTCTCCGGGATTCCAGATTCCAACGCGTCCATGTGGTGTGTGAGGTTTGTGGTCCATAACTCGTGGACGTGTGGTTAGCCATAGGATTATTAGGGATATTATTAGGACTTATAGCGGGTCTGCGGGTATGCGGGTACGGGTTTGCCACCCCCATACCCGCCCCACTAGACCTGGCGGGTCGAATATTTTACCAAACCCTCCCCATTTAAGGCGGGTACCCGTCGGGTTTGCGGGTTTCGAAGCCACATTGCCATCCGTACCACACCATCTCCCACCCAATTCTCTTATCATGCTCTCCACCCACGCCGTGGTGTGCGAGGCCTTTCTGGGCATGTACCCAACGATCCACACTCAGGCGCGGTACTTCTTTCTCCGCAAACAGAGTATCCCCAACCCGGGAAATACCGATGGCGCCTGCGCCATGACCCAGACGGGATGCGCTATGATGCTACATCGCTCTACTGGCAGCCATCCACGAGCCAAGGGATTGGAATCTGTGCGCAAGTGGCAGCGCAGCTTCCTTTACGTGAAGAATGTCGCCACTGAGGAAGGGAAGCCGATCCAGGACCGGATAGGCCTTCCCAAGTTCAAGAATGCCCTTCCAACTCAGCAGAACTGGGGCTACCACCCGAAGACCACCATCGAGGACGTCATCCAGGTTGAGCGACGCCTGGCCGAGTTGCGCGAGGAGGGGCTTCGCCAGGATGATCCAATTGCATGCTGGATCTCACGCCGGGTACTCCCGCTCCAGCGCCGCTCGCACAAGATGTGCTACATGGGAGGAGCCCGTGACTGCACGAGGACCACAACTTTCGAGCTCACCAAGTCCGAGGTGGCTGTCTGGGCCAGGTCCATCATGCACACCACGCTGAATGACAATTGGCTTTATGGCTTCGAGCCGTATAGCCGCACCAAGCGTATTGGAAAGGTTAGTACTCTGTGCTTTTCTTCTGCACTTTGATACCGAGTAGATGGTTTCTCAGCTTTGTATGCTTAGTGTTTGCACGCTGCACCAAGTAGAACATCATAAGTAACTTCTTGGCTTTATATGCTTTGTGTTTGCATGCCATGCCGAATAGAAATCCTTGGACGAATATGCTTTGTGTTTGCATGTTATTCCGAGTAGGACATCACTGAATACCCCTTTGGCTTTATATGCTTTATGTTTGCATGCCTTGTCGGGTAGAGATACTTAGCCAAATATGCTTTGTGTTTGCATGTTGCTCCGAGTAGGACCCCATAGCTGAGAAATCAACTCATTGTGCCATTTGTTTGCCTTTCCAGCTCATCGATCGCCAGGGAGAAGAAGACGTTGAAGTCTTCGAGGCCAACTGGCACGATGATCGAGAAGAGGATGACGAGAAGGCCTATGACACTCAGGACACTCCCTGCATCCTACATGCCACTCATCCTGGTAAGCACCGAGTTGATGCGTCTATCCGGGATTGGTCCGAGGATGACGAAGGTGACTAAGTTCACCTTTCTGATCACGAGTAGCGCGCTCTGATTTCCTTTTCTGTTTCTGAATCCCTTTTCTCTTCTGTGCAGAGGATCCCGAGCATGCGGATGACGAGGATTCCATCGATGTCCAGCCTCTATCTGTGGCTGCTCCCACGACCCGGAAGAGGGCGGGCAGTTGTGCCCAAGAACCTGCTGCCAAGAAGACGAAGAAGACGGGTGGCAAGAAGGTCACCACCAACAGAAAGCAACCCCCCCCCCCGCAAAGGGTAAGTTGTTCCATCCGAACACCAACTCACTACTGCTTCTCGCTGTTCTGCTCTATGTCTCTTTTCCTGAATTGCTTCCTTCCTCCAGCGATCCCCTGGATGCTGACGCTGCAGCAGCTCCCACTAGCTCCAAGAGGAAAGCTGTCATGGACCTCGAGAAGCTCGTCGAGCCCTCCGAGGATGAAGACGAGCCAGCACCACGGGCTAGGACGCGTGCGCCCTCTCCGGTGAAGAAGAAGACACCGGCGCCGAGAACACGGGCGCTGGTGACCAAGATGATCAGAACACGGAGCAGCAGACCGACGCGTACTAGAGTGCGCAGGATGCTGCTCACAACGAGACGCCTCCCTCTCCCCCAGCAACCTCAGCTGGGGAGAATGTTGAACAAGATGCCGAGAACCAAGACCATGCCGCCCTTGAGCGGCCAGATGACAACACCGAGCAGCAGGAAGAACAAGCTGCAGCTCAAGATGACCCCGCGGCCAGGCCGCGGGTAGAAGAACATGTTGACACTAGACCTGATCTCGCTGCCGAGCAGCGGGTTGAGAAGACCGTGGTGGAGCCCGTGCGCCAGAGCCAAGCGCAGCCAGAGGCTGCGCAGGGTAGCCGGCCCCTTGTGCCGCCTACCCAGCAGGCTACTCCACCAACTGCACCAAGCCCTCCACCAAAGCAGAACACGCCCAAGACTGCTTCTCAACTTATGCCTCCACCCACTTCACGCCAAGCGCCTCCGTCCGCTTCTCGGGCGGACACTGCTCTCAAGAAGGCCGCCAAGCCTGAAGCTACAGCTGTTCGGAAGAACCCACCGCGCAAGGTTGCGCAGTACGGGGATCTGATGCCGCCAGCCAAGGCACCAAAGAGCACGCAACTCACCATTGGAGCTGTTGCTGGATCTGCTGGCCCAGGCGAAGGGTCGAGTGCTGGAGGTGCTGCCCGCGTACAAGGCAACTGGCCATCATACCTGCTGGAGGTGTCCCAGCAGCACAGCATCTCTCTGGCCAAGGGCGAGAAGCGGCTTTCCGCCCTGAAGGAAGGCCAGGCCAAGGCTGTGGCTGCCCAGGCCAAGGCCAAGCAACCTCTGAAGTTCCACTCGCGCGAAGCCGGTGAGGACGAGATCGAATCCGAAGGGCTAACCGCAGTCCTGGACCTTGTAGGCTTCGTTGACAAGGTCTGGGAGAGCGATGCTCACGGCATCGAGAAGTGGAACGGCAGCACCTTGGGCGCTGTAGACCACTACCGCGTCGACTGGAACAAGGCCGACATCGGCTCTGTTCCAATGACCATCGCCTCCGACACCTGCACGCTAGCCGGGAAGCTGTTCTGGCTCCGCAAAGCCACCGAGGACGTGGAGCAAACATATGCCGTAAGTTTTTCTTGCTTTCCTTGCTTTTCTTGCTTTTCCGAGTTGCAGTTTTTTCTTTTCTTCTTCTCTTCTTTTCCTCTTAGCTATTCCCCAGTCCACGAGATTCGGGCCGAGTAGACGGGTACTCAACCGAGTTGCCGTCTTCTCGGGTCAAATCTTCAAAAAAAATCTAACTCTTTTTCTTCTCTTCCACAGAATAGCCTCCTGAAGAGGACCAATGTGTTCTGCTGGCTGCTCTGGAACCACAACGTGGCCAAGAACCGCATCGCGGCTCTTGAAGCCGAACGCAAAGATGATGCAGCAATGGAGCAGGCGACACTGGACCGTGCTCTCCAACTTTCTGAGATAGAGAGTAAGCTTTCAGCTATTCGGTTTGTGTGTTTTGTGTTTACGCCCGCGTTTGCTTTTTGCTCTAACTCTGTTTACTCTGCAGGCAAATTCAAAGAACTGAAGGAGCAGCATGAACACTGCCACGTCTTCTCTTCCTCTGCCGAAAGCAAAATCAAGCAACCGGAAGGTGAGTTGCCAGCTACTCTGCCATTGCATCTTCCTTTACTTTGTTACTCTGCTAACCCTGCTGTTCTCTTTGCAGTAGAGTACAAGAAATTCCGGGAGCAGCATCTCAACTGCTTGATGCCTGCCGAGGTGCAGCAGCAACTGGCCACCCGAGACGCGGAGCTCCAGAAGGAACGTGACGCAGAGCGCGCCGAGTTCGAAGAGATGCAGGTGAAGTTGAAATCGGCTCTTGAGGACGCTCTCGAACAAGCTGCCGAGAAGGACAGGGTCAAGGTAGCTGCCAAGGCCAAGGAGAAGGCACTTGAGATGGAGATCTCGGTGTTGAAGAAACACAACGAGCAGCTGTCCTCAAGATCTCCGACGCACGCCGCATCGAGGACAGGCACATTGCTGACGAGGAGGACTGGAAGATAAAGCTTGACGCGCTGCTTGTTGATCTCAAAAGTAAGTCTCCTCTTCTCTGCATCTGGCTGCTTCTCCTCTCATTTCTTCTACCTGGTTTCATCTCTTCTCTGCCTCCCTTTCCAATTCTTATCGGTTTCTCTTTCAGATATCTTCCCTGATCTCCGCGCCGCCAGCACTCTTGCTCTCGAGAAGGCACAACAACTCCGAGCCGCATCCGGGATGCCCGTCAACACCAAGTCCAGCGTCAACGACAACCTCCTGAGCATCAAGACCCAGCTTCGCCAACTCAAAGGCTTGGGCACCACCATGGTGTCCACCGCGTATAAACTCCATGATCTGTTCTGGCTGGATCAATCTGCGCTAGACAACTTCAACATGCTTGCCGAGAAGCTGGACGGCGTGAAGGCTGAGTTGAAGAAGTGGCGCGCTTCGGCTGCTCGGGAAGGAGTGGATGAGTTGCTCCATTTTATCTGCAGCTGGTATGAGAACCTTAACCTCGACAGGATCCTTGAGATGCGCCAAGACTCCAAATGGACCGAGGATCCCGATTGCATTGCTCGCCGGAATGCAGCAGCCTATGAGGTGGCCTCCTACGTGGACACCGCCACCTACATCTACGGCCTTCCCGAGCCAGACACAGAAGCTGAGGAGGAGGACGACGATGAAGATGAGGACACCAAGTCGGATGACCTAAGCATGTTCGAAGAGGATGCCTCCAAGGGAGGGGACGGGAAGGGGAAGGCCAAGGTTGTTGCCGAAGCCGAGAAGCCGGAAGCCAACGCCGAGGAGACCACCATCACCACCGAGATAGTGATCCAGCAAGCGGCCCCCGAGCTGGGCGCAACCAGCAGCTTCCCGATGCCCAGCTTTCAGTCTGTAGCATCGACCTCGGCCACGGATCCCATCTCCATCGCCACTGCAACCTCAGAGCCAGCCGCCAACGCCAACACTGAAGCGGATGCCGAGAGCGCTAAGGCTGATGCTGATGCCGAGAAGACTGAAGTTGATGACAAAGCTGCGGACAACACCGATGCTGCCAAGGAGTGACTCCTGAAAAACACTTATTCTCTGGAACTTTTATCAGATCCCCGGGATGCCGGGTGCAAATGTATCAAACTATTAATTCTTTTGTTGCTACTCAGTTTTATCTTTGTTTGAAGTTCTTAGCAACTCTGGCTCAATGCCGGGTTGCGTTAATATGCAAGTCCCCGAGTTGCATTTTTTATCCGCTCTTCCTTTTTATCTCAGCTCTTACCTGCAACTTGTTGCTTTTTTGGTAGTCGAGTCACAAGAGTTCAAAGTTGGAGTTTCAAACACTTAGCCACTTAGAAAAATCATAGTAATGCTGCCCACCACTTAGCCGAAAAGAAAAAACAGTAAAAGGCACTCTATTCGGTTGCCACACGCTTCCTTTCCTTTGCAATTTTTCATGTGTTCATTGACCCTTTGGCTTGTTCTCTGGCTTGCCATGAAGCCGGGTTGCGGACAGCAGCAGAGTTGCAGAGTGTCCGGTGAGTTTAAACACACTACTTTGTATGCTTTTGAAATTATAAGTGGTTCAACCGAATAGACAAAGTAAAAAAAAGTAAACACAAGGAACAATTTGGACGAGGGTAGTCCCCAAGTTCAATTTCAGATTGCCGAATAGGAGTTTAACTCGGATAAGAAGATACATACACAGTTTGCTCATGAGTGAAAACGTCGGAGTAGAGCTACATTCCAAGGGCGCTTGGATTCCTCTCCAGCCCTATCCGGCCTGTTCTTCTGGGGTGGCTGTGCGTCGATTAGATAGTAGGCATCATTGTGCAATGCCTTGCTCACAATGAAAGGCCCTTCCCACGGAGGGGAAAGCTTGTGCATCCCGGCCGTGCATTGCACGAGCCTAAGCACCATGTCTCCTTCTCGGAAAACCCTTGGGTTCACTTTCCGGCTATGATAACGCCTCAAGTTTTGCTGGTAAACAGCTGAACGTGACAGAGTTAGCTCTCTTGCTTCTTCTAGCAGGTCAACGTCATTTTATCGAGCTTCTCTAGCCTCTTCCTCCGTGTAGAGCGTTACCCGGGGCGAGTCATGCTCTAGGTCAGTGGGCAACATGGCCTCAGCTCCATATACGAGGAAGAATGGCGTGTAGCCGGTTGACCGGTTAGGGGTAGTCCTTAGACTCCACAACACCGCTGGCAACTCGTCTAGCCAACACCCAGGTGTTTTCAGCAGTGGCTCAATCAGCCTTGGCTTTATGCCTGATAGCACCATGCCATTTGCTCTTTCAACTTGCCCATTGGAGGCGGGATGCGCAACCGATGGAACATCTAGCCGAATATGCTTGTCTCTGCAAAACCTCGCAAAAACACCCTCAGCAAAGTTTGTGCCATTATCCGTGATAATGTTGTGCGGGTAGCCATATCTCAGGATCACATCCTTCAGAAAACTCACAGCAGTGGCTCCATCACACTTCCGAATAGGCTTCACCTCAATCCACTTGGTGAACTTGTCAACCATGACCAAGATATGAGTCATGTTGCCTCTAGCTGGCTTGAAAGGACCCACCATATCCAAGCACCAAATAGCAAATGGCCAAGTAATGGGGATGATCTTCAACTCGGAAGCGGGCATATGAATCTTACTTGCAAATCTTTAGCAGCCATTGCACTTTCTCACGATGTCTTCAGCTTGCTTCAAGGCAGTGAGCCAAAAGAAGCCATGCCGAAAAGCCTTGTTGACCAGAGCCCGAGAAGAGGCATGATGCCCGCATTCCCCTTGATGTATCTCCACCAGAATTTCTTCTCCTTCCTCTGGCTCTACGCAGCACTGCAGCACACCAGTAGGACTTCTTCTATGCAGCACATCTCTGAAGATAGTATAGCCCTTGGATCTTCTCTGGATTTGCCTCGAGGTAACCTCATCACTCGGCAAGGTGCCGTCCTTTAGAAAGGATAATATGGGCAAAGCCCAACTCGGTGTTCCCCGGATGGGAAACACTGGTTCGTCCAGTTCCATTGGATCAGCCACCACTTCCTCTTCTTCTGAGTTGGGGACGAGTCCTCGAGTCCCCGAGCACTCGGCAAGGACCCCCTCAATGAATGCGACAGTCCCCGAGTTGGGAGGGGCAGTCCCCGAGTTAAGAGGGACAGTCCCCGGGTTGCAAGTGCCAGTCCCTGGGATGGCGACGGCAGTCCCCGGGTTCTCTTTTGCAACCTCCCAGTCAATCTCCATGGGAACAGCTTCCTCGCCGGGCAAAGAAGGAAAGAATATGGATTCCGAGTTGGGGGATGGCTTGATAGATGGCTTTCTCAAATGCTCCAAGGCAATCCCAGCCGGGATGTACTGCCGAGAAGACCCCAACTTGGACAGCTCATCAGCTGCCTCATTCTCTGCTCGGTGTACGTGCTTGAACTCGCACTCTTCAAAGAAACCAGTCATGGTTTGCACCAGAAACCGATATGACGCCATGTTGGCATCCAGAGCATCCCAAGTGCCTGAAACTTGCTGCACAACCAGATCCGAGTCGCCATAGCATATGATGCGCTGCACGCCAACCTCCTTGGCTACCTTCAAGCCGTGTACCACGGCCTCGTACTCTGCTACGTTCTTGGATGCCTTGAAATGGATCTGCAGCACATACTTGACTTGATCTCTCTTGGGTGACGTGAGCACCACGCCAGCACCCAGGCATTCCTTCACTTTGGAGCCATCAAAATGCATCTTCCAGTAGTTGGCTACCGGAGTAGGAGGCTCATATTGCACCTCAGCCCAATCCACCAGAAAATCTGCTAGGATCTGTGACTTGATGGCTTCTCTTCTCGCATACGCAGGAGCGTACGCGGCCAGCTCAATCGCCCACTTGGCTACTCTGCCACTTGCCTCCTTGTTGCCCATGATGTCCGAGATGGGAGCAGAGCTCACCACAGTGATGGGATGCTCTTGGAAATAGTGCTTCAGCTTCTTGGCGCCCAGGTACACGCCATAAGTCATCTTCTGGTAATGCGGGTAGTTCTGCTTGGAGCTGGACAACACCTCACTAAGATAGTATACTGGCCGCTGCATAGTCTTGCCTTCCTCTTCTCTCTCCACCACAATCACAACACTGACCACTCGGTTAGTCGCAGCAATGTACAGCAGCATTGGCTCTTTGGGTAGCGGACTAGCCAAGATGGGAGCGCTACCCAGCATGGCTTTCAGCTCCTTGAATGCTACATCAGCTTGCGGTGTCCAAACAAACTTGTCGCTCTTCTTCATCAATTGATACAGAGGCAAGGCCTTCTCGCCCATTCTGCCCAAGAAACGGCTCAGAGAAGCCAAGCAACCAGAGAAATTTTGCACATCCTTTAGGGATCTCGGCGAAGACATGCTCTCTATAGCTTTTATCTTTGAAGGATTGGCCTCAATGCCCCGACTGGATACCAAGAAGCCGAGTAGCTTGCCAGCCGGGGCGCCAAAGGTGCATTTAGTCGGATTTAACTTCATCTTGTACTTGCGCAAGTTGGCAAATGTTTCCTCAATGTCACCAAGCAGAGTATGTGTTTTATTCGTTTTGATGACAACGTCATCTACGTACACCTGCACATTTTTGCCAATTTGATCATGCAAGCATTTCTGCATGCATCTCTGATAGGTAGCCCCAGCATTCCGCAACCCAAAGCACATGACACGATAGCAATAAGCCCCGTACGGGGTAATAAAGGCAGTCTTTATTTGATCAGCAGGGTTGAGAGCTATCTGATGAAAACCAGAGTAGGCATCTATGAAAGACAAAAGCTCACAACCAGCAGTGGAATCGATCACCTGATCTATGCGGGGTAGCGGAAAGGGATCCTTGGGGCAGGCCTTGTTCAGGTCGGTGTAGTCCATGCACATGCGCCATGCGGTATCCGCCTTGGGGTCCTCCTTCTTCTTCTCAACCATAACCGGGTTGGCTAGCCAATCCGGATGCAAAACCTCCATGATAAAGTTGCTTATCAGCAACTTGGTGATCTGGTCACCGATAGCTTTCCTCCTCTCATCACCAAAGCGGCGCATCGCCTGCTTCACCGGCTTGGCATCGTGCCGCACGTGTAGAGAGTGCTCAACCAACTCCCTCGGGACTCCCGGCAAATCCTCATTGGACCAGGCAAAGGCGTCCCGATTCTCACGGAGGAAGTGGATGAGCTCGCTTTCCTATTTCTCTCCCAACCCGGCGCCAATGATGGCAACACGGTCTGGGAACTCAGGATCAACCTGGACCTTCTTTGTCTCCTGGGACGCCTGGAACGCAGTCCCGTACTAGGAACTCGGCATGCCAGGCGCACCACCTTGCGCTGCTTGCGCCATAGCCACCACCTCATACATCTTCTTCTTCTCGGTAGCAATGACCATGGATTCCGCCAGCTGGGAACCAGCAGAGGCACACTCCATAGACCTCTTGTAATCACCCGAGATAGTGATCACTCCATTGGGACCAGGGATCTTCATCTTCAAGTATGCAGCATGGGTTGAAGCCATGAACTTGCTGAGAGCAGGCCTGCCGAGAAGGGCATGGTATGGGCTCTGGTGGTCAACCACCTCGAATGCCAAGCTCTCAGTGCGGCAGTTCTCCCTGGTGCCGAATAGGACGTCTATCCAGACGCAGCCGATTGGGGAGCAGGACACCCCCGGCACAATGCCGTGGAACGTGGTCCTGCTGGGTAGCAACATGTTCTCGGCCATCCCGAGCTTCTCAAGTGTGTCTCTGTACACAATGTTGATGCTGCTGCCGTTGTCGATCAGGACCTTGTTGAACCTGACATTCTTCTAGGTACCCAAGAAGGTGGGATCCACCACCAAAGCATAGCTACCCGGGTTGGGCATCACCCTAGGATGATCAGCTCTGGACCATGTGATCTCTTGGTTGCACCATTCCAGGTAGTGAGGCAAAGCAGGAATCACAGCATTGACCTCCATTGCGCGCCTGTGCAAAGATTGCTTGTCGGCGGGCTCAGAGGTGAAGATTATGTAGCTCTCGTGGTGCTCCTGGTACTAGTTGTGGTCTCCACCGCCATTATTTCCGTTGTTGTTGTTACCTTGGTTGTTGTTGTTGTTGTTGTTGTTGTTGTTGTTGTTGTTGTTGTTGTTGTTGTTGTTGTTGTTGTTGTTGTTGTTGTTGTTGTTGTTCCTGTTGTTGTTGCGGGTGTAGAAGTTGCGGTTGCGGTCGTTGTTGTTGTAGTTGCGGTAGCCGTCGTTGTTGAAGTAGCGGTTGGCTCCTAAAGCCACCTGGTTCACATTCTCTCTTCTCGGGAAAACTGCTGGCCTGGGAGCAGGCGCCCGAGTGGGCTGCACATTGGCATTCGCAGCTGGCAGAGGAGGAGGAGGGGGCAGGCCCTCATTCTTGATCTGCTCCCACCAGCTGCACTGCCGAGTAGTGTGGTTGGCTGGCCTAGCCGGATGCCGAGTGTGGAAGCTGCACGGCCCATCCCTCATGCTCCCAAAGACAAAGTTCGGAGCGGGATCCGGGTTGCCGCTACCCTGCTGGGGAGCATTGTACGGCTTCTTGATGCCTTGGCCCTGATTCTGGTTTTGCCCGTACTGGGCTCCAGCTGTTTTTTGCCTTTGGCTACTCCCAACAGCCGTAGTCACAGCATTCACCTCCTCGGGATCATACCGAGTATCAATCCGGTCACCTCTGCGCTTGTTGCGGAAATCATTGCGCTTGTTGCTGTTGTAGTTCCTTCTCGGCTCAGGAGAATCCATCAGGGGCTGAGTTGGGTCGCCGAGTGCATACATGTCCGCGATCTTGATGGTTTCAGCAAGAGTACTCGGCATCTCGCGGTGCAGCTTCTGCCACAACATGCTGCCATGCCTGCAGCCCTGCGCAAACCAAGTAATGGCCTGGGCCTCATTCACACCTTCACAGGTGTTCCTCAAGGTGCTCCACCGAGTAAGATACTCGCGATCAGTCTCATCCTCCCGCTGCTTGCAAGCGGACAACTGCTGCGGCCTATTCGGCCTCTTGTATGTGCTGGTGAAGTTGCCGATGAAGGCCTCCGAGAAGTCCAGCCAATAATTGATACTGTCATTGGGCAGGTTGTTGAGCCAAGTCCGAGTTGGACCCTCTAGCATCTGCGGAACATACCGCACAGCCCATCTCCGGTTGCTGCCTACAATGTGCACGGCTGTGACATAGTCACTCAACCAGTCCTCTGGCTTGGTGCTGCCATTGTAACACTTGGTCCCCCTGGCCAACTGGAAGTGGTTCACGGACGGCTCGTTCATGATGCGAGGGCCAAAGCACTCTGGGCCAGGCGGCCCCTTGTTCTCGAGTTGCACGGATAGATTAATCCGGTCCAGCTTGAACCTTGCATCACCGGGCTCCAACATGCGGTCACCCAGACGGTCAGCAACATTTCATGGATCAGCATAGCCGGCTAGCCCCATCGCCGAGTAGCCATCATCGTATCTGTTCTCCTGCACAACAGCGGGTTGCACCACAGGGTTGGCTGCTGGCGCAGCCGCACGCGGCTGTGCTGCAGCAGGCTGCTGCGTCCTCTGCCGAGTAGGCTGAGCAGCAGGACGCCAAGAAGGGCCCTCGTTACCTCCATCTTGCCTCTTACTGTGAGCTTTATGGGCTTGATAGCCTGCTCATGCAGAGTTGTGTTTCTGACCGGATTCTCGCGGCACAGCGTGCTGTTTTGCAGCGAGAACCGGGTCGTACACCTGCATCTGTCTACTCTTCCCAGAGTGCACACTCTGATCCCTCTCGCGGTTGGGAAGCGGCGATGACGCCTGGTCATGAGATCCCGCTACACGCGAGTGCACAATCTGAGAAGCACCAGCACCCGGATTGGCCTTCCGGAACTCCTCATTCTGCCTAGCAGCTTCTAGCACTAACTCATTGAGCCTCTCCTGCTGCCTAGCGCGCGCATCGCCGGCAAGGTTTGACAACTCAGCAGCTACAACCTCTGCAGATCTAAGTGTTTTGGCGGGGGTGCTGTATCTGGGCCTGATAGCGGTGTTTACAGTGGCAGACTGGCTAGGAGCCTCACCAACTACTGCCATCTCGGCGCCTAAGTTGCGACGAGTAGCGCCTACTTTGCTAGGATTCCTAACAACAGGAGTAAAGCCGTGAGCCTTGTTGTACTCATTCTGGTCTAGGCTAAGTTCAAGCCTAACCTTCTCCAGCTCCAGGTGCTCGGCGAGCAGCTCCTGACGCTGCCGGTCGAGCTACGCCCTCATGGTCAAGAGCTCAATCTCAGTGGAGGCGGCATGCCCATCCGCACGGCGGATGCCGGTAGCGTCGGTGTAGTGGAGAGAGGGATGTTGGAGTCCTTCTTGTAAGGCTTGTGGACCCTCTGTCCAGCACTCGGGCCAGCAGGTTCCTCGATGACCCCCGCGGCAGCAGCCGCGCCCTTCCTGGCATCGGTAGCCGGGCCGGTCACCATCACCTCCACACTGTCCGCGGAGCAGCCAGTTGGCCTTCCGCGGGCAGCGAGCACGGCAGGAGGATCCTCCGCGACCAGCACCTCCTCTGGGAACTCGCGGATGACGGCGGTGGCGACGTAGACGAGGTGCGAGCCGAAGGAGAGCACCGAGCCGCCTGTCGGCATGGGCATCCCGCCGAAATCTCCGGCGTTGTCAGTGACGAAGTCGAAGGAGCCGAATCTGTGGACAAGGCCACAGACCACGCGCTCCCCAGTAGCAGAAATGAGACCCGTCCGAACATGGACTCCAGCAAGCGCCTCTGTATGCCCCACGGTGGGCGCCAACTGTCGTGGTGGTGTCACGGCAGATGCCATGGGATGGCTAATGTTGGGGCCGATGGACACTGGAGGTGCTCGGGGAGGGATCACACGGCTAGTAGCCGCGTGTAGTAAGTCACAAGCACTGCAAACAACAAGATCTTACCCAGGTTCAGGGCCCTCGTGTGGAGGTAACAGTACAGTCCTCTTTATATGGGTGTTTACCGAGTAGCCAAAGCACAGTATAGGCCTTCAGCCGAGTAGCCACTCTTCTCTCTAGTTCTCTCTGTGAGTAGTGAAGCAATCCAGAGTGTCGACCCTCGCACAGGAGGGGGCAGGGCACCTTATATACTGGTGCCCAGCCGAATAGAATAAAACTATAAGGTACAACTTGATAGGACAGGAGCACTGCAGAGCAGAGCATGCCTTCGGGTTCCCGCTGACACGTGCACCGTAAGTCGTTGCGCCGTTCGGAGATGGGACCTGTCCACCCTTGTCAGTGCGATAGGGTAGGCCCCTAGCCCTGTCCTATCCCCTCTGTCAGTGACAGGACTTGACAGGCGCCTACCACACTGTAGCCACGTCGTAGCGCGTATAATCACGCGCTCCGTAAGTTGAACCGCACGCCGTACGGACGCAGGATACGCGGGATCCTTTGTCAAAACGGCTCCATTGACTTCTGGCCCGAGTAGGAAACCACTCCCTCTACTCGGACCAACTCCTCTACTCGGAGGAACATAACTTCCTTGATTCTTCCTTCTGGCCATTGGTGGGTACGACCGGATAGCAGCCTACCGGGTAGCAAGTACCGGGTAGCCAGCTTACTCAGTCAAACAACCCCTTTGATCTTGCCTTTAGCACTTGCCTTACCCCTACTCGGGGGTAACCCCCCGACAGCAGGGTCAACATCATGATCAACCCCGACAAGTACGTATTCGGGGTTGCGGCAGGGAAGCTGTTGGGCTTCCCGGTGTCCCATCGGGGCATCGAAGCCAACCCCGACAAGATTTGGGCCATTGAAGATATGCAACCTCCACGACGACCGAAGGATATGAAACGCCTCGCGGGTTGCGTGGCGGCACTGGGACGCTTCATCTCCAGGTTCGGCGACAAGGCTCTTCCATTCTTTAAACTCCTGAAGCGATCGGGTCCATTCAAATGGACTATCGAGGGAGCTGCTGCATTTGAGGAGCTCAAGAGGTATCTGGCAAGCCCTCCTATACTCGTCGCACCGCGACCGTGAGAGCCACTATGCCTGTACCTTGCGGACACTCCTCAGACAGTCAGCGCTGCTCTCGTCGCTGAAAGGCCAGCTGGCAAGAAAAGAGCAGCCCTGCCCGACCTGGAGCCCACACCCGCTTCTCCCCAAGAGGATTCCATTGCACGGCAAAACCTCCACAAGGAGGATACCCTCATGCAGCCTCAAGAGATCCCCAATGCGTCAGGACAACTCACTTCCGGGACCTCTCCAGTCGCTCTCGTTGAACACCCTATCTATTTTGTTAGCAACGTGCTTCGAAATGCCCGCGAGAGGTACTCCGTGAAGCAGAAGCTCATGTACGCGCTCCTTGTAGCTTCGAGGAAGCTTCTCCACTACTTCGAGGGACACCCCATCACCGTGGTGTCCACCTTCCCTCTCGAGAAAATCCTTCGAAATTCCAATGCCACGGGGCGTGTCACCGAGTGGGCTGTCAAGCTCCAGCACTTCGAGCTCCAGTTCCTCACGACCAAGACAATCAATGGAGGAGTCCTGGCGGAGTTCAACATAGAGTAGACCAACCCACTGCCATAGGAAGACCCCGAAGAGGAGACAGCCGTCCCCGGCAAGCTGGCTCCCGGAGAGTGGACCATGCACTTTGATGGCGCTTTCTCCTCCAAGGGCTGGCGTCGTGCTTACGTCGCCAACCGGCGACAAGCTCTACTACGTCGTCCAGCTCCATTTTGTCCATAAGGCCAAAGTATCCAACAACATCGCCGAATACGAGGGCCTCCTTACCGACATTAGGGCCGCCATAGCCCTGGGTGTCAAGCGCCTTATCATCAAAGGAGACTCCCAGCTCTTGGTAAACTTCTCTAACAAGAGCTAACGTCGCCAAGGACAAGCACATGTCCCTGTACCGTGAGGAGGTTCGCAAGATCGAGAAGCGTTTCCTCGGCATGGAGTTGCAGCATATCCCGCGCGGGAACAACCAAGAAGCAGACAACCTCGCCAACCGAGCATCGAGAAATTGGCCGCAGGCCCTAGGCGTCTTCAAAGAAAGGCTCGCCAAGCCATCCATCATACCTACAGTCGACAACGAGGATCCACAAGGCCACCAGCACCTCGAGGAGGAGCTCCCACCCGCTCCCTCCCAAGGCGCACCAGATTGCAGGATTCCCTCGGGATACCGCGTGGTGCTTGCCTTCACTCACGAGGAAGCATGCTGGAACAAGAGCATCATCGACCACCTCTAGAAGGGCGGCCTCCCCGAGGATGAATCAGAGGCGGAACAGGTCGCCCGTCGAGCCAAGATGTATTGCGTCATCGACTCCAAGCTATATCGAAGGCGCCCCAATGGCGTGGCACTGATGTGCGTCCCCCGGACGAAGGCGTGGAGCTCCTCAAGGACATCCACCAGGGTGACTGCGGTCACCACTCTTCATCACGAACCCTCGTCGGCAAAGCCTTCAGGTACAGCTTATAGTGGCCCACAGCTCTCAAGGAGGCCACCGAGCTAGTCAAGGCCTGTGAGGGGTGCCAGTTTGACGCCAAGCAGACTCCAGATCATTCCCCTCTCGTGGTCGTTCACGGTCTGGGGGCTGGACATCCTAGTACCTTTTCCAAAAGCGCTCGGGGGCTACCGCTACCTCTACATCACCGTCGACAAATTCACAAAGTGGGCGGAGGTAGAAGCTGCCCGGGACATCTCGGCAATGACGGCGGTGAAGTTCATCAAGGGATTGGTCTGCCGCTTCACGTACCCTATCGCATCATCACCGAGAACGGTGCGCAATTCACAAGCGGCCTCTTCAAGTCCTACTGCGCCAACCTGGGCATCAAGATAGGCTATGCCTCCGTCATGCACCCATGCAGCAACGGCCAGGCGGAGCGCGCCAACGCCGAGGTCCTCAAGGGCCTCAAGACGGCGAAGCTTCGACAAGCTCAAGGCCCACGGGAAGAAGTGGATCAACGAGCTCCGCACCACCGCAACCAAGCCCATGGGGGCAACCCCTTCCTCCCTAGTCTATGGGGCCAAGGCCGTTCTCTGTGCCGAACTCAATCTTGGCTCTCCCCGAGCCATGGCCTTCAGCGAGGACAGACGGGGACATCCTAGCTGAGGACTTTCTGCTTCTCGAGGAGGCGAGAACCCCAGCCGCCACCCGCGCCGCTCGGTACCACCGAGGCATCCGACACTATCACAACAACACCATCAGGCCACGCACACTGGAGGTGGGCGACCTGGTCCTGAGGAGGATTTTCTCCCGAGAGGGATTGCACAAGCTCTCTCCCATGTGGGAGGGGCCGTACAGGGTAACGCACGTCGCGAGACCTAGTGCGGCACGCCTGGAGACAGAAGACGGCACGCCTATACAGAATCCGTGGAACTTCCAGCATGTGCGGAAATTCTACCCTTAGTTTTTGCTTGCTCCACGTGCCTCTCCTAGGTCGTGGTGACGCACCCTCGAGGGGAACCTGTGACGCCACGGTAAAACGACGCCAGGACCTCTTTATGTGAGGGTCTCAGGGGGCATCTCACCAAGCGGCCGCCTGGCAGAAAGATCCTCTACCCACACAAGTGGGAAGCTGCATGGAAAACCTTTGCACCTGAGCTCGCGCGAGTCTCAGCCCCATGACGATGGGAGTCCCGTGTCCGCACGGTGACGTCAAGTGCTTCTTGGGGGACCGCAGGGTCATGACATCCCCAAGCGTGTAATGTAGAGCCTCGCCCTAGCAGTAAAGATCTTTTTTGCTAACTACACTTGTCTCTCGGCAAGCCCCTTTTCCTTTCTTCGGGAGCGCGCATATGTTACTACTTCTCGAGGACACCTCGCGAGCGGGGGCTGAGATCGATACCCGTGCACGGGTGAGACCCAATCAGAATAAACCCAAGTGGCAGAGCTCTGTCATAATGGGTCGCTACGGTGCACGACACCTCATCTAAATCCTTGGTGCTGACTTCCTCCCGAGGTATCCATGAGAAGAGAACCAAACACACACTTTCGCTCATTGCAGAGACACACACCTGCCTCCCGAAGCAACCTAGCAGGAACTTCTGCAAGGAAGGGAAGGATACCTCTAGAAGGACAACGACGAAGACACTCGCAGGCACAACTCACCACGCCAAGGACGCCAAAACTTCCATAGGTAAGTCTAACCCCCCTCTCTAACTCTCCAAAGAGTTCATTTGCAAAAATAATAGGAAAAAATAGCACATTTCCTTCATATTTCATGCATGAGGTACATCCGGGTACGTAAATGTGTTGCAGATCCACTACGAAGACAAAAAAGGGGCTAAGACCTGGAAGGAGCTATTCCCCCTCCACGGCTATCGACGAAGTAAAAACTGCGACCAACCTCGACCGAACCTGTCTTTGCCACATCTATGAGACATGATCGGCCGAGGAAGGAGGCGCCAAGGAGAAGGAGGAAGAAGAGGAGTACAGATGAAGGTTGACTGATGATGATCGTCACGCCCTCCATTTGGACGAAGGCACCCAAAGTCCCTCAGGCGTTTGTAGGGTCCGACTCGTCGCCTTCATCCTTGACGGCCGATGGATCTTCCTCGTCCTCCTCTTCAGCAAAATCATCTTCATCATCGTTGTCGCTCTCGTCGCTTCTCCCGCTCTCGATGCAGCATTCTTCACGCTCGCCGCGACGCCCGAAGATCTTCACGAAGAGACGATCTCCTTCGTCGAAGCAGAAGTGGAGAACCTGGCTCTCCTCCAGCCCCTGGGCGTGGGCGAAGGTCGTGCACCCCCTCGCCAACGACAGGTGACCGGCAGATCAAAACTCCACCAACGCCCACCAAGGCCCGTTGATGCAACGCACTAGTTGGAGCCATAACCCACGGGGTGGGTTGCGGCTGATGGATCTGGCAAAGACGTCGAGGAACTTCAGGCGGCTGCGGAGGCGACCGAAGAGGGCAACCAGGAACTCGTGCGCCGACACACGAGTGTCCTCCGCCCAGTGGGGAAGGGAGTTCCCCGTCACGCCACGGCCATGGGAAGCACGGTCGCCACAGCCGCGCTAGCCCCGCGTGCTTGCTCCAGCCCAAGCAGAGGACCCCTCCGGCTCGTCCACAGCCACCAGGACACGCCTCGCGCTCCGCCGAGGGGCAACACCGGAGTTCAGCGGCAAACCTCTGCCTCGCCCTCCGCGAGCCATGCTCTGTTTTTCTCTCTATGGAGGTCAAGAAGGGGAGAGGAAGGGAGTGAAGACAGTGTTGGACAAGAAGAGGAGCCACCCCCTTCTATTTATGGTGAATCGAAGGAACGACATCGCGCCCGTTCCGTCTTCTCGCCGGCTCGAGCATCGAGGCAGAAGGGGGCGTGTCCCGAGGGGGGACGTGACCAGACTCTAAGACACTTGCTACTCTCTGCCACCCGGCCAGAGCAGTAATTGCAACAAGACGTTTTCGCCACACGAAAAAGATTGTGGGTTCTCCCACGAACCATCACGCAACATGGTGAGGCTGACCGCAGCTTGAGGGACCAAGCCGCTCACCTTCTCTCAACACGCGCGCATCATGGGCCCGAGGGCTACTGTCGGACCTACGGATACCATGGTATCCTAGGCCGTCTGCTGCTGGCCCAACCCATATGGTACGGAAGGAGTCTGTACCAGTTCGCCACAAGTGAAGGGAGCCTTGGGCTAATTGTCGCCAAGGCCGACCCCCTGGAGAGGAGCCTTCCTTGCCAGTCATCATCGTGTATCACTGGGGAGGAGCCCTGCTTCGCCCATGCCCCTCGCCGGAAGGGACCCCACCCGTTGGGAGACAACCCATGTGAGGGTGACATCCCAATCTCTACACGAATGACGGAGGCGCCGCAGGTGACAGAGCGGCTTTGGCCGTAGTTGCCATTCTCGTGTATAAAGTGTGGAGCATCGCTGCGCGCACCAAAGCCTAGTCCAAGGCTTTCCTCTTTTGTGAAAGAAGACTAGTCCACCACTACAAGACAGAAGGAGCGTCACCGGAGCCCCCACCGCCCTGCCATGGACAGTGAAGACCGTCCTCGACGACCAGCGAAAGCCTGTGTGGCAGAGCACCACAGTGTACTCCTTTGGCACCGTGTGGTAGCCCTTTCCCGCCCAATGAGCGAGAAAGAGGGCCAAGTGCCGTTATAAGTAGATTGCTCTCACCACCATAGAAGGCGAGGGATCCAGTAGTTTAGTAGGCACCACCAGAAGGACTCGCTTGTGTTGTACACCTCACAGTGCAATCAACCAGACGAGCAGGAGTAGGGTTTTACACCATCACGGTGTCCTGAACCTGGGCAAGACTCTCTGTGTCTTTATTGTTTCCTTCGAGAGATCCTCTCCCGAAGCATCTCGAGGTGCAATGGAACGTGGTTATCCCCCAGTGTTAAAACCTTTAGGAGCAACCCTGCCGTAGACAGAACAGCTTCTCCGACAAATCTATATTTTGGGATCTACCCTATTTGACAATCCTAGAGGTCCGCTCTGCAATCGAAATGATGCATGTGACGAAAAATCGTTGCGTGAGCCTGCAAGGCTTCTTGGGTGTGTATGGGAAGAAAAATATACACCGGAAGAAAAATCCAGAAGGACTGCATCCAGAATGGTTTCTAGGTCCTGCCAGCTACTTTCTTACAAAGCAGAGAAGGAAATCTTTTTTAAATGCCTGAGCAGTATCAAGGTCCAGTCTGGTTTCTCGCTGAATACAAAGGGAAAAATAAATATGGCAGAGAAAAAGTTCCAAAACCTAAAGTCTCATGACTGCCACGTGATTATGACGTAGTTGGTCCCGGTTGCATTGATGGAGCTTCTACTGATAATTTTTGAGTGCCAATTGTGAAGCTATGTGCATTCCTCAATGCAATCTCTCAGAAGGTAATCAATCCAGAAGATCTGCCGCGGTTATAGAATGATGTGGTCCAGTGTCTTGTCAGTTTCAAGTTGGTGTCCCCACCATCGTTCTTCAATATTATGACGCGCCTCCTGGTTCACCTAGTGTAAGATATTTTCGTTCTCGGTCCTCTATTTCTACAAAATATGTTCACCTAGTCTTAAAGAAATATGTTTGTAACCATGCTAGGCCAGAAGGAAGCATCACCAAGGGCTATGGAACAAAGGAGGTCATTGAGTTTTGTGTTCACTTTATCCTGACCTTAAGTCGATTGGTCTTCCTCTATCGCGGCACGAGAGTAGACTGAATGGAAAAGGCACGCTCAGAAAGAAATCAACGATACATATGGACGAGCATTCTTTCACTCAAGCACACTACATAGTTCTAAATAATTCCATCTTGGTGGTTCCGTACATCGAGGGACACAAGAATATTGTACGCTCCCAAAACCCTGGGCAGACTAACTCCTTTGTTTCACGGCTCCACATGGTGACTTTCGGCTATTGGTTGCAATCACATCTAATGAATGACAAGGATGTTGGAGATGAGTTGTACTCCTTGGCCAGGTCACCATCTTCGAATATAATGACTTTCGAAGGGTATGAGATAAATGGGAATACATTTTGCACGATTTCCCAAGATAAAACGGGCACCAACCAAAACAGTGGTGTCCGCTTTGATGCAAAAAACAACAATGGGCAAAAGGACACATATTATGGTTACATCGAGAAGATATGAGAAGTTGACTATGGACCTTCTTTTAAAGTCCCTTTGTTTTGGTGCCAATGGGTCAAACTGACAGGCGGCGTAAAGGTAGACAAGATGTACGGGATGACAACAGTGGATCTGAACAATCTTGGGTAAAGAGAAGAACCGTTCGTCCTAGCCAAAGACGTTTCTTAGGTTTTCTATGTGAAGAACATGTCTACCAAACCGAGAAAAAGAGAACATAAGAAAACACATACATCAAGCGATGAACCAAAATGCCACATAGTTCTTTCAAGGAAAAGAAACATCGTGGGGGTGGAGGACAAGATAGACATGTCAGAAGATTATAATCAGTTTGGTGAAATTCCGCCCTTGAGTGTGAAGACTAACCCAAGCATCATGTTAAATGATGAAGATGATCCATGGTTACGACGGAGGCGATCATAAGTAAAGTATATATATATATATGTGAAGAAGAAGGTGGGGAGGTTGGCGATGTGTAATAATGTATCAAACCTTTTATGTATTGAAAACTCAGAAGAAGTTGTAACAAAAGTACAAAACATAAGGTTTCCCCTACATACAGGGAATCCGAATGCACCGTCGGATGTATGCAGGGAATCCGAATGTGTTGTTTACGAAATGATTGAGTGCCAAACATGTCGGAGATAGAACAAAACAATCAATTTCGTCAGCATGCAACCCGACAGTGGCTCGTGAGTGCCTGCATATCAAATGCACCGTCAGATGTATGCTGGCGAATCCGAATGATCTGTATTTGGTCGATGAACTGAGCGATGTATGCATGAAATCCAAGAGGTGGGCTATTTATAGGGTCGTGTGGCTCACAAAGTGATTGTGCTAGTTTTGATCCAACGGCTAACAAGCTCTCTAAAGAAACACACCCCTGATCCAATGACTCACAAGAGCTCGAAAGAAACACACACCGGTTCCAACAGATCTCAAGCGCTCAATAGAAACAGACGATCCGTGTGATTCTTCCTAATTGGTGGGATTCAGACGCTCAAGAACCCCTCTCCGACAAAACCATAACCATTTAGTCCCGGTTGGTAAAACAGACCTGTACTAAATGTTTGTTTGTTCCCGCCTTATTTCTTCCTGCGCCACCGTCTTCCCGCCATTTCTCACTATATATACGTAGGCTTGGCCGCCATTGACATAGCACATCTAAACTCATATCTGCAACCTCATAAATCTCCCATGGCTTCTACCTTACCCACTCTAACCTAACCGGAAGTGGATGCGCTTTCTGCCTCGAACTACCCCTGCCCGCCTGGCTACAACGTCCCTGCCGGCTGGAGGCTGAGCGCCGGAGGCGTGCCGGTCCCTCTTGTCCCTCAAGGTGTGGTGCGCTGATCGCTTGCAGAGTTGAAACTATGGATGGTGCGTTGGGAACCCCAAGAGGAGGGTGTGATGAGTGCAACGATAAGAATTTCCCTCAGTTAAGAACCAAGGTTATCAATCCAGTAGGAGAAAGAAGATCTTCGGAAGGTTGATGCTACTAACGGTGGTGATGGCTCACCGGTGCCAGCAACAACGCTAAACCTGCACACAACACAACCAAAATATTTTGTCCCAACGGTACAGTGAGGCTATCAATCTCACCGGTCTTGCTGAAAACAAAGATTAGACGTATAGTGTGGAAAATAATGTATGCTTGCAGTAAGTAAAGAAAGCAGAAAATTGTAGTAGTTTGTGTAATAGTGTAGGAAAATTGACCGTGGTTCATAGGTTCACTAGTGTTGTCTCTCCATAAAAGATAGCATGCTGGGTGAACAAATTACAGCTAAGGAATTGACAAATAAAGGTTGCACCGTAGTGCACATTCATGACATGAAGACTACTATGATATTTAATGCGGGCATTACAACAATATACATAGACCGTAATCCAACTGCATTTATGACTAATAATCCACCCTCAGGTTATCATCTGAACCCCCTTAGGTATTAAGTTGCAAGCAACAGATAATCACATTAAGCAATGTGTGTAATGTAAGCAATGATTGTACACGCGGGCATTCACACCGCTATTTTCTCCCTAGTGGCAACAGCACATCCTCCCCCGTCATGTTTTTGTCACTCGAGCACAGGCGAAAAGGAGGCATGAACCCACTATCAAGCATAAGTACTCCCTCTTGGAGTCACTAGCAACTACTTGGCCAGAGCACCACTAGCAACGGAAGGCGTGCAAGATCACAAATAACATATGCAATAAAAGACTATAATCAACTTGGCATAAATTCAATATTCATCGGATCCCAGCAAACACAGCACAAAGGATTACACAAGAACAATCTCGATCATCTTAGGCAGCTCACGAGATCTAAACATTGAGGCATAGGAGGAGAAGACAACTATCTAGCTACTGCTATGGACCCGTAGTCCAAGGATGAACTACTCACGCATCACTCCGGAGGCAGACATGGTGACGAAGAGGCCTCCAGTGATGGTCTCCTCTCCGGCGGGGTGCCGGAGACAGCTTCAGAACCCCCCCTGATCTAGGGTTGACGACGACGGCGGCTGCGGAACTTTTCGGGGATTTTTGATCAGGTGTCTAGGGTTTTCCATCCGAAGGGAATAAATAGGCGAAAGGCCAAAGGCGGTGGAGCCCTAGGGGCCCCACACCACCCCCTGGCGCGGCCAAGGGGGGCGCCACCCCATGGTGTGGGCCCCCTGGTGCCCCTCTTCGACTCCTCTTCGGTCTTCTGCATGCTTCCGGGGAAAATAGGAACTTCGGGATTTGTGGGGTCCAATTCCGAGAATATTTCCAGAACAACTTTTCTTAAATAAGAAACAGTAGAAAACAGGGAACTGGCACTTGGCATCTTGTTAATAGGTTAGTCCCGGAAAACGTGTAAAAATGACACAAAGAAGGGAGAAAATATGTAGTAAGTGGCATAATATCATCATGGAGCATCAAAAATTATAGATACGTTGGAAACGTATCAAGCATCCCCAAGCTTAGTTCCTACTCGTCCTCGAGTAGGTAAACGATAAAACACAATAATTTCTGAGGTGACATGCTACTAACATAAACTTGATTACAAAAATGTAAAAGCATATGTAAGCTGAGGTCATAGAACTTTTAACACAAACATAATAAATAGAACTTTAATAATAAAGCATAGCAATCACTTTTCATCACGAGAAGTATCTCAAATAAAAGGTCATGAATAACAATGCAAAGAAAGATATACTTTTGTTTCAGGTATAGAGAAAGAATGGCAAAGTGATATTTCGCTAGTCCTTAAGAGTGGGCAAAACATAAATGCCAGGACACCTTCAAAGTTCATGAGGAAGACTAGAGCAAATAATTTAAGAACAAGCAATAACACATCATGAATCAATTAATAATGTTTCCGGGACAAATGCACATAAAACTCAGAATGGCAAAAATGCTCTCTCAACTATGCATGAAGTTAGAAGATGGAGACTCAACATAAAAGTAAAAGAAAGGCCCTTCGCAGAGGGAAGCAGGGATCACTCATGTGCTAGAGCTTTTTATTTTATTAAATAGAGGTATTAAAAGTTTGACACTCCCCCTATCCATCTTTTACAAACCATGGCTAACCAAATCCTCGGGTGCCTGCCAATAATCACATACCATGGAGGAGTGTCTATATTTGGGGAGATGTATGCTAATGTCAACGAATGGTAAACAGAACATACACTACGTCACAAGCCAACTGGATTCAAAAGAGCGGCTCCCATATGAAGGATGCATCTAGGTAGAAGGTCATCCCTCTTTCTCTTTTGTTTACACAATTATGCTTTGACTGATAAATCAGGGGCAAAATAGTGAAGGGATTTTGTGTGTATTAATTTGGGGCTATGCACCCCGCTGCCAGATCTTCTATCATTTGGATAAGCTGAAAGTACAAGGATGCCGCCTAGAGGGGGGGTGAATAGGCGGTTTAAAATAATTACGGTTTAGGCTTGAATAAAGGCGGAATAAAACTAGCGTTTAATTTATCAAGCACAAAACCTATACAAGCTAGGTTTACCTATGAGCACCAACAACTTATGCTAACCAAGATATACAACTATGTGATAGCAAGAAAGATGACTTCAAGCACGATGGCTATCACAAAGGTAAATGCAGAAATAACGAGCTAGAGTATAGAAATAACCGAAGCACAAGGAGACACCAATGTGATTACCGAAGTTCCTTCCCAAGGGAAGTACGTCTTCGTTGGAGAGGTGGGGTGCCACCTAGACACTCCTCAATAGCACGGATGTGCACACCTTATTCTCCTTGAGCTTCTCCGGTGAGGGAGATTCTCGTTTCCACTATGAGGTCGTCTTGAAGGCGGTGACCAAACCTTACACGAGGTTGAGGCTATCTCCACAAGTAAGTTGGAGGCTCTCAACGAAGCTTCTTGCAACAAGGTGGAAGCCCCAAGCACTAACCGTCTAGGATGCTCAATACACCCAAGAGGAACAATCTCTCCGGTGAACAAGCACCCAAGAGTAACAAGCTCACGAACTTCTCTTTCACGAATCCCGTGGGGAACTCAAACCGATGCACCTAATGCAATGGCAAGAACACACAGAGTGATCAAGTCCTTCTCTCCCAAATCCCACCAAAGCAACTAATGCTATGGAGGGAGGAAGGAGGAAGAACAAGGAAAACAACAAATGAATCCCAAGATCTAGATCCAATGGATTCCCCTCACTAAGAGGAGAGATTGATTGGTGGAATAGTAGATCTAGATCTCCTCTCTCTTTTCCCTAAAAATGGGCAAGCACTAGTAGAAAAAGGCCTATCTGTGGCGCACCAAATTGAGATTATGTGGCGCACCTAGGGGCCAGAGGGGTGCGCCACAGAATTCACGCCATAGAATATTTTTCTGTGGCGCACCGTGGCCGTGCGCCATAGAAATGTCAATTCTGTGGCGCACCTCAGCCGTGCGCCACAGAAATTTTCAATTTTGTGGCGCACCAAGAGGGGGTGCGCCACAGATTTTTTTTTTTGAATTTCAAAAAAAAAAGGCGGCCAGATCTGGCCGCGGGAATTTTTTGAAATTTCGAAATTTCGCCGGATTTCGTCGGATGCTCGCCGGAGTTGGTGTGTGGAGGATGGGGGTCACCGGAGTTTGTGGGGAGGAGAAGGAGAAGCTCGCCGGAGGTGGTGGTGGTGGTGGTGGTGGTGGTGGAGGAGGAGGAGAGGTGATGGTGGAGGAGGAGAAGGAGGAGGAGGAGAGGTGGTGGTGGTGGAGGAGGAGGAGGAGGAGCTCACCGGAGGGGTGGTGGTGGTGGAGGAGGATGAGGAGGAGGAGAGGTGGTGGTGGAGGAGGAGGAGGAGGAGCTCACCGGAGGGGTGGTGGTGGTGGTGGAGGAGGAGGAGGAGGAGGAGCTCGCCGGAGGTGGTGGTGGTGGAGGAGGAGGGGTGGTGGTGGTGGAGGAGGAGGAGGGGTGGTGGTGGTGGAGGAGGAGAGGTGGAGTAGTAGGTGGAGGAGAGGAGAGAAGTGGAGAGGTAGAAGATGAGAAGTGGAGGAGAAGTGGAGGGGAGAAGGGAAGAAGAGGAGGGAAGGAGGATAGAAGAGGAAGAAGAGGAGGGGAGGAGGCAGGATTTCGAATCCTGCCTCCACAATTCTGTGGCGCACCAAATGAAGGGGTGCGCCACAGAATTTTTTTATTTTTTTATTTTCTAGTCAAAATCTTAAAACTACCATAACATTTGTTCCTTTTGGAATTTGGCGATTCTAAAAAAAGCTCACAGGCCGAAGGCGAGTGAGGTTGGATTCCTTTTTCTCTCTAGTTTTTTTTTATATCTTGATCATTTTTTTTGACATCGTATGCAAAAGTTATGCCCATTTTACCTTTTTAACGAACTTTTGCTCAGAAAGTCGAAATTCATATTTCAAAATTTGATAAAAAAGTAGACCTTAAACTCTCTGTGCATCTATAAGGGATTTATTTTTTGATGCTTTTTAGACCGCCAACTCTTCCGTCAAAAACTAGAAAAGCCGTTCCGGGGGGGGGGGGGTGGAGTTGGTGCGTGTGGACAGAATTTTTTGGGATGAAAATTCTGTGGCGCACGTGGCAGTGGTGCGCCATAGAAATGTCATATTTATGTGGCGCACTAACCACCATGCGCCACAGAATAGGAGTGTGGCAATCATTGATGTGGGCCCCAGCTTATTTCTGTGGCGCACCCCTATCCAGTGCGCCACAGAATTCCCCTTTTCTGTGGCGCACCACGGTCCCGTGCGCCACAGAATGCCTCTTTTCTGTGGCGCATGCCCACCCGTGCGCCACAAAAATATATTTCTGTGGCGCACCAAGAAGCCATGCGCCACAGAATCTGTTCCATAGAAAGGCACTTCTCTACTAGTGAAGAATCATTGGAGGGATTGAGAGAAACCCAAGCTTTTGAAGGTCAACAATGGAGGAGAGAGGAAATGGGTTGGGAAGCCTCCTCTTGAGGAATAAGAAGGCTATTTATAGCTTCCCACGAAATATGGCCGTTAGGGCCGTCCGGAATGGAAATTTTTCACTTACCCCGGAAATTTCCGGCCTCCCGGGGCGGAAATTTCCGGCCCCCGGGGCGGAAATTTCAACCCCGGAAATTTTCGGACGACCCAGGACCCCGGAAATTTATGCCTGGCAGCCCTCAGATATGCCAGGAATACCCAGGGAGTTTGCCGAGCACTCACTTGAAGTGTTTAAAGATGCAAAGCCAGTCAAGCAGACCACCTGACGCTTTTCCGAGCCAAAACAGAGGACACTCGGAGAAGAGGTGAACAAATTTCTAGCCACCAAGTTCATCAGAGAAATCAAGATTTCCACCTGGTCAGACAACCCGGTGTTAGTCCCGAAGAAGAATACTGACATCCTTCGCGTGTGCATCGACTATACGTCGTTGAACAAACACTGCCCCAAGGATAACTTCCCATTACCACGAATCGACCATATCGTGGATTCTACAGCAGGCTGTCAGCGCCTCTCCTTCCTGGACGCCTACTTGGGCCATAATCAAGTCAGGATGAAGCAAGAGGACGAGGATAAGACAACATTCATCACGCCACACGGCGTATACTGCTACACGACAATGCCCTCCGGGCTAAAAAACGCAGGCGCAACATATCAGCGCTGCATGCAAAAATGCCTCGCCAAGCTCATTGGCAAGAACGTACAAGTTTACGTTGACGACATTGTCATCAAGACTCGAGTGGAGGACACACTCCTCGAGGACATCAGGGAGACATTTGACGCCCTCAACACGCACATAATCAAACTTAACCCGACAAAATGCGTCTTTGGGGTCCCTGCGGGACAACTCCTTGGATATCTGGTCTCCGCCCGAGGAATTGAAGCCAACCCGGAGAAAATACATGCAATCCGGACGATGAAGGACCCAACGAATCTTCGTGGAGTACAGTAGCTCGCCGGGCGACTGGCCGCTCTGAGCAGATTCATCGCAAGATTAGGCGAGCAGGCGCTCCCCTTCTATAAGCTGCTGAAGAAAACGGATAAGTTCGAGTAGACGCCAGAAGCAAAGAAGGCCTTCATCGACCTGAAAAGAGTGCTGCAGAGCAGACGTGTATTGGCAACGCCATAGGAAAATGAACCACTCTACCTTTATCTAGTCGCAACAAACCAAGTTGTCAGCACGGTCATTGTCGTCGAGCGGCCAGAGGACAGAAAAGCATATGGCATTCAGAGGCCAATATACTACATTAGCGAGGTGTTTTCGCCGTGCAAACAACGATACCCCCACTACCAGAAGTTTGCGTATGGAGTAGTCCTTACAGCCCGCAAGCTCAAACACTACTTCCAGGAGAATACCGTCACGGTGCTAAATTACGCATCACTCGGTACTATCATGAACAACCCCATGGCATCCGAAAGAAAATCGTAAAATGGAGCATCGAGCTAGGCGCCTGGGACATAATATACGCTGGGCGCAACGCTGTAAAATCCCATGTCGTCGTGGAGTTCCTGAGCGAGTGGACAGAGCTGCAAACCCCCGGACCTCCAATATACACGAGAAACTGTATCATGTACTTCGACCGGTCGAAAAGAAACGAGGGAGCCGGAGCCGGAGTAATCCTCATATCACCAAGGGGTGATAAGCTACAATACGTCCCGCGACTCGACTTCCCCGCTGACAACCCAACATCCAACAACGATGCAGAATACGAGGCCCTTCTGCACGGCATGAAGATGGCGATTTCCTGTAGAGCCACTCGATTGATGATATACGGGGATTCAAACCTTATCGTGCAGCAGACGATGAAGGAGTGCGACGTTGTTGCGACAACAGGGTCGCCTATCGCGACATGTACAACCTACTCGAAGGAAGTTTCAAAGGGTGCGAGTTGAAGCACATCGCACGATCAAGCAACGAGGATGTAGACAAACTGGCAAACATAGGGTCCAGAAACGCCCCCGTTCCACTAGGAATCTACCTCGAGAGAATTAGCAAACGATCGGTCAAGGTCAAGAAGCAAGCATTGACACCCGCAGCAACATAAACGGTGGCCAACCAGCTAATCGCCCTCATAGAGCTCACATCACATCTCAAGGCAAGTATTTTTGGTCGAGCCAACCTGGACGCAGAAATACCTCGACTACTTGTCCAATAAACAACACCCAGCAGACATTCGCGAGGCTAGACAGATAGTACGACGCAGCAAATCTTTTCGGGTGATCCAAGGAGAGCTGTACAAGCAAAGCATATCAGGACTACTCCAAAGATGCATTGCACCTGAGGATGGCAAGGAGCTGCTCCGTGACATACACCAAGGAGACTGCGGGCACCACGCAAGCTGGAGAGCAATCGTGGAAAAGGCTTTCCGCACAGGATTTTGCTGGCTCACGGCGGCCAGACACACTAAAGATCTCGTCGACAGATGGAACGCATGCCAAAGGTTTGCGCCCAAGCCACACGCACCGGCCACGGAACTCCACATGATCCCCGTCGCCTGGCCCTTTGCTCAATGGGGGCTAGACATGGTAGGGCCGCTGCGGAAGTCAACACCCGGAGGATACACCTACCTTCTAGTAGCAGCCGGCAAATTCACGAAATGGATAGAGGCTACGCCAGTCACTTCACAGCACGCCGAGTGCGCCGTGAGATTCCTCAACTCTATAGTGTGCAGGTTCGGTGTCCCGCACAACATCATCACAGATAATGGGAGCAACTTCACAACCAAAGAAACTCAGGACTTCTGCGGAGAAAAAGGGATAACTCTCAGCTTTGCCTCGGTAGCTCACCCGCAAACTAACGGCCAAGTCGAACGATCCAACGGATTAGTTTCGGCTGGCCTAAAGAAGCGGCTACTCAGTCGGCTACACTCGGCAGCAGGACACTGGACCGAAGAATTACCGTTAGTGTTATGGAGCCTGCGAACAACACAAAATCGGTCAACAAACTACACGCCATTCTTCATGGTATACGGAGCTGGGCCGTGCTACCCGAGGATGTCAAATTCAGCACCCCACGAGTCGTTGCATACAGCAAAGAAACCTCAAACAAGGCACTCGCAGACGACATGGATGCACTGGATGAGATCAGAGACATCGCACTCGCAACATTTGCGGTCTATCAGCAGTCGCTGCGTAATTACCAGAGTTGCCGCATACGCCACAGATCCTTCGTGGTAGGAGACATGGTGCTGCGACTCAAGCAAAAGGAGGGGCACAAGCTGGAGCCACCATGGGAAGGACCCTTCATCATACACGAAGTCATCCTAGGAGGTGTCTATCACTTGAAGAAACCGAAGATAGGCGGCATCTACTCCAACCCGTGGAACGTGGCGCACCTCCGCAAGTTTTATCCTTAGGATTTAATCTTCTACTCACAAGAAATAAGGCTGTACTAGCCACTTTGTAACTTGAGCAAAGACATGGCTTCTCAGACATAGGAATAAAAACATGGTTTGTCAACCATATCTACAAAGATTATCCAGTCACAATTTTTATCGTTTATTTTTCTCCCTACATGCTAAACGACAGGTCACACCCCAAACGCACGGGGGCTACGCCTAACTAGCATCATCAACAACATTGAGCACTTACACTCGATAAAAATTATACAGGGTAAAACAAGGTTCACACCTTATAAACACCTTAAATCAATCTATTAATACATACAAGGTCACAAGGTATATATCTCAACACACCTTAAAAAGCTAAAACACACAAGGTACGTACACCTTGGGGACCTACAACTACTGTCGAGGAGCCGCCTCTTGAAGCAACCGCTCGGTCTCCGCCGCCGTCAATTGAATGATCCGCTCAGCAGAAGGACGCACAACCTCGTAATGAGGGATAAAATCTACACGAGGACCTTGGGTGTCAGGCAGTCGCGCCACAGAGTTGAAGTTAACCTCAGGATGCCACAAGCGCACGAAGGTGAGTGCCACCTGAGCTCCACAGATGAGTTGTTGGCACACACACTCGCGAACTTCTCCCACCCGACGAAACATGTAACATCCCAAGTATGAAAATATCCCTTAGAATGTTTGATTTATTGTTTTAATTCAAGTATTGCATCATGTCATCATGTTTAATTATTTGTTTGCATTTGTTACTATTTGTTTTGCATCTGTTTTACCTTGTTTTCATAATGAAACTCAAACAAAATTCAAATGGTTATTTCATACTTGCTCTGTTACAACTTTTGGAATAAAAATCACAAATGAAAACAACCAAATTGTTCCATTTTATTCCATGTTGATCACTCATTAAATTGTTGCTTTAAATCAAACAATTATTTTCAGTCAATTAATTCTAAATCCCTTCAATTTCAAACCAACTCTTCAAATCAGTACCCCTTTTGAATCCATGGAATTCATCACACAAATGTAATCCTTAGTCACATTAAATCTTAGGGGTAACCCTATTAAAAATGCTTGTTTTCAATAAGGTTTATTTAATATTTAAATTCTTTCAAATATGGATTCAAATACAAACATCATTTTAAATGTCAACTTTTTGCAAACCAATCCTGGCATTTGTTTGCTAATGTTTTAAATGTCTTAACCTAATTTTTCTGGAATTTTTACTAAGCTAAAACCTACCCTTTTCTTCCAAATCTGTTTTCAGCAAAAAAAAACAGAAAAATAAAAAAAAGAGAAAAACTACTGCGCGCGCGGCAGCTAACCAGCCCAAACCCACCTAGCACTACCCAGCGCGCAGCCCAGCCCGCCTACAGTGCGCGTACCGCTTCAAAAAGCGTGCACGCCTTCTGTTTGAGGTACGGCGGGCATCCGAGGCCGCCACGTCGGCGTACGGCGGCGCCCGACGGCCAGGGAGCTCCCCCGCACCCTATAAGTACCACCTAGGCCCCTGGCGCCGTGCCCTAGAGCCTAGGGTTCCTATTCCCCCTCGGATCCGCCGCCACTCCTCTCCCTCTCGCCGGAATTCCTCGCTGCCTTCCTCACCGGCGACAGCATCTCTGAATTTCCCGATGGCGCCGCCACCTCCTAGCCCCACCTAGCCATCTATCTACGGGAACCACTCCGCCACTTCCTCCTCTACACGTTGGACACCGGAGCGCGGACGGAGGAGCACGGCAGCCACGACACCGTCCACGACATCGCCGCCGGCCGCGCCACCCCGAGCTACTGCAACCTCGCCGCACCGCGGTGAGCCGCAGCTGTTCCCCCTCCTGTTTCCCCTCCGTAGCGCGCACGTTTACGCGCGGGTTTGCATCCGTTTCTGCACCCCAGCTGCTGCGCGCACGACGGTGATCACCGCCGATGATCTTCTGTCAGTGTCGCGGAAGCACGCGTTCGTCAGAAAGTTCAGTAGAACCTGTGTAACGTTATCCTCCCCGCGCATCTGTATCTGTCAGCGAACGCGCAACAACGCAATTGGTTCAGAGCACGCGTAGCGAGCGAGAGGTGCAGGGTTCGAGCCCCTGCCCTCGCGGGATTAAAATCCCCACCTTTTTTCGGTGGAGTACTGACAGGGAGGGCCCCCTGTCAGTCACTCGTGTGGCCACGCAAGCACAGCAACGCTTGGGCCCCCCCTGGCAGTGACAGGGTGTATCTCCCGTGTGTATAAAACGAATTTTAAACTTTCTGTAATCAAGTCTAGGTCCAATTAAATCACAGATTGGTCCCTGACAGCATTTTGCTTATAACTTTTATTTTATAACTCTAAAAACTGAAAAAATAAAATATGTGTGCTAGTCTAAATTCAATTATCTACCTCTTGGTAACTTTTGTTTCCTGTTTTGAATTTTCAAAATGCATTTAAAATTCAAATTTGAGTAATTCAAATGTAATTTGCAAAAATTCATAAATAATTCATACTAATTCCAAATAAGGCAAATAAAATATGTTTTTCATACCATTTTGAATATCCTATTCAAATATAAAATTTGTTTCCTGGTTTGAGTAATTTAAATTGCCTAAATAATTTAATACTTGTTTAATTCATTAAATTTGATAAAAATCATAACTTGCTCAAAATAAAATATTTTTGAACATGAAAAATATGTTTTCAAACCATCAAAGTGTGAACTTTTCAAATGTGAATTTGAATTTATGATTTGAACAAATAAAATTCAAATAATATTCAAACTTGTTTTAAATTCAATTAAAACTTGTTTAATTTTGTTTAATTCATAATAATTTCATCCTAACTCCTATTTCAAAATTTGAAACATGTAATCCAACTAAAATTTGATGTTCTTTTCAAATATAAATTTTGTTAATTGTTTTGCACACTTTAAATTGATGAAAACAATAATTGTTGGTGTGACATGTTTAAGTAACCAAACTTTCCAACCTTAATAAATGATTTCCAAAACTTGTTAAATCCTTTTATCACTTGCATCTATTATTGTTATTTGTTGTTATTTTGTTGCTACCATCATGCATGCATCATGCTAACAACTTTCACATAATAATTAATTGTAAATCATTTGTTCCACTTAATTATGGACCCTTTCCCATATGCCACTCAAAATAGCATAGGGGTCCATTTAAATTGTGTTATCATGTTAGCTAAGTTTATTTTGATGCAACCATTAACTTGTCATGCATCATCTTGATTGTGCACAATGCCATGATAATGATTGTTTACGTTCCTGTTTTGTTTGTTTGCTTCTTCTCGAATAGACGACGACGTTGATACAGACGATCTTTACAGCACCCCTTCTGAGGATCTAGCTCAGTACCAGGCTGCTGAGTTCGCAGGCAAGTTATCACTCACATGAACCATTGTGTTCCTTTCAACCCTGGTTACCGATACTTTCCTTTGTCTATTTTTGCTAGCCTTAGTGGTAGTTGTTTCTGTTACGAACCTATCACATGAATCCTTTAACCCTGATATTGCCTCACCACCCCTCCTACAACCCTATTGATTGAGCCAGTGTCTTACTAGTATGCTTAGGTTGTTTTGCTCGAGTCTGTTACCCGTTACCTTCAGTTACTATATTTCATTATGTTCTGGGGGCTCGATGTTTAATCAATCAATCAATCATGCTAAGGTTATTACTTAATAATAATTTGATGATAAGGCACCGGCAGGAGGCCCTGTGTGGTTTTGAGGCCTGCTAGTGTCGACCCTAATAGGAAAAGGGTCTTGTCTACTGATCCATGATGAGCGCACTACCCGCATGTGGGAAGCGAGTATGGGCGCCCCCCTCAATTTGATTCGATTCGCATCTCGTCCAAATCATCTCATTTAGTTCGTGTTTTCTATTTGCCGCATGCTTTTTTTTGCGAGCCTAGCGCAGGATGGAACTTTTGTAGTCGGCATATAGGGGGACACGTTCTTAGAGTGCTATGAGGGTCCATTTTCTTCTGGGCTCGATTAGCCGTGCGCCCAAGGTGCTTTGGGCTTGATGCGAAGAAGAGTTAAGTTGTGTTGAGTGCCCCGCTTGGTGGGAGGCATCCCATCTGGCGGGTTATTCATACGTGGACGGCCAAATTGGTGCAACCCTGCAGGGATAATCTTCTCGAGAAGCCGTGTTTTCCGCGGTTATGGTTAACTTGGTGAAAGTACTGGCTAACAAGTACTCAGGACAACTTCAACCTAATGATTCATAATCTCACACCCCATGATTATCAATTTGACTAGTAATAGGATTATTGTCACAATAACTTGTTTCATCTTTAATCCAACTGTGTGAGTTATCCTCGGATTGCTTCTTTGGATAAGGGGCGAGATCCAGGATGGGTTTGTTTGAAGTTATCTTTCAATTGGTTACAACACTCGATCTTATCCCCTTTCTGATAGTTGGAAGTGATAGAATCTCTGTAGTTGGTTAGTGCAGCCAGTTGCAGCATCTTATGTACCCCTTCTTTCCGTTGAACCCAAGTCATCTGTGCTTGTGTTGACGGGCTATACTTTGGTGAACTGTGAGTCTTGCTTGCCAGTACGTCTATGTACTGACCCCTTTGGGGCTGTGGTTTCCGCAGACTACGATTACGAGGATCCAGGTGATGGCTACTACGTGGAGTTTGACGAGGTTGCTGACGAGTAATTAGCGGACCCGGGCAGGATCCGAGACATCATGGATGGGCTCCGTCTCTATTTCAGTTTCCGGCTTCTTAAGCCTATTTGGATTTGTCTGTACTCAGACCCCTTTGAATGCTTCCGCTGAGATGTAATGATGTTATGTTGGGACATGTGTCCTCTGGATGATTGTATTTGCTATCTCTGCCCTAGTGAGGGCCATTTGCGAACTTATTTCAATCTTTTGTGTCGTAGAGGCATGTTGTGTTATCCTTTTGTTCAAAGCCGTTGACGTACCATGTGTGTATGGTATGAAGTACGTCAATGGTAGTGTCCTGATTTCTACAGGATAGTTTACATCGACGGTGAACAGTAGCGATGGGTTGTCACACATAAGTGTTGGCCTACTCGTAAGAGGACGCGGGTGCCGGAAAGCCCCGTAATCCCATCAGAATACTATTCAGTTCGTACGGTGAGTATCCTATAGAAGTCCGGGTGCGACAAATGGTATCAGAGCCTGTCTGCCCGTAGGATCCCCTTTTACTGGTCGCAGTTGAGTCTAGAAACTATTTTGTAGCTATATAGGAAAAATGAAACGTGAGAGTAGGAATTCTGCCATTTTTCTTCTTTCCCCACCCACCCACCCTTTTCTGGTAAGGAAGTGCAACGTTGTTTTCTGTTCTCACCTAAACTTTCAAGTTAGGATTTCACGTGTTTTGGGTTCTCCGTAGTACCTCAGGAGTTTTTGGTCTCGTGTTTCCCGATGTTGCTTCAGTATCCTGTTCTTTTCAACATCCTTATCGTCCGTTGAACCTTGTTGTTGCTTTCCACATCAGTTCTCTACCGGCATCTAATCAAAACTTTCCCGATCATCTGCAGATGGATCTCAGGTTCTTCCCGCAGGTGATTCGGATGACTCGCTGTGAGAGCACCGCCGGTTATCCGGAGATGCTGAGAGACATGGTTACCTATCTGGGGTTCCATTGGGCACCAGAGTACCAGGTCTACGAGCAGCAGCGAGAGTTTGATCAGACCTACTACCAGGCTATCGTCTACATTCTGTCGGATGATGGCAGGAGCGTTGTCCACCGCTACGAGGCAGTAGGTTCCACAGTGGATATGGCCGTGCAGCAGGCAGCTTACGTGAGTCTCACCGTCCTCCGTGCTGACTACTGGGGATTTGACGATTCTATCTATCGCCACATCCCCCGTGGTTACATCACGTCAGCGGGAGTCCACTTCACTCTCCACGACAACCTGGATACCTACGAGTCTGATAGCTCCAGGCTGCACACCACTGCTCAGTTTGTGAGGCACAGTGACGCAGCTGCTTCCGCACTGTCTCAGGAGTTGGCCTCAGTCAGGGAGCAGCTCTATCTTGCTTTGACTCATCTGGCTACGTACACCACAGACTTTGTTGGAGACGAGGGCTTTGCACGATTCGTTCAGACAGCTGGGTTTCCGCTGCCAGATGCTGGAGGTTACGAGCCGATCAGAGGTCCACTCCTCGACCTCGGAGCTGGTTACACTGGGATTCCACGCTTTGGAGCACAGGGAGACGACGCTTTCTACTTCACCACACCGAGAGTTGCTCTCAGAGCAGTCCCGCTCTACGTGGATCGTCGTTATACCTACTTCCGGGGGATTCCTCCGCACCGTATCTCTCGTCGCACTACTCACCGCCGTCCTGCGTGATGAGCATGGGAGTACCGATGTATCCATTCCTAGCTATGTTTAGTTATCCTTTGGCATTCGAACCATGTATTGGTGTGTTGGATATTCTGATGTATGGAAACATGTGATGATGTACCTGTTGGTTATCTATTCATGCGTCGGAATAATCTATCTTTCGGTTACCAAGTCTATCCTTTTCTGTTGTTGTGCTAAAATGCATGTCTATTCAGGATGCCGCCAACAAGGAGCAACCCGCCGGAGCCACCTCCGCTCACGGAGCTGTTGACTCAGATGACTCAGGTCGTGGCTCAGATGGCCCAGATCCAGGCTAACCAACACAACAACCAGAATGCTCCGCGAGTCAGCATCAAGGAGTTTCTGAGCATGGGGCCGAGAGCTTTCGTGGCAACACGTGAGCCTCTGGATGCTGATGACTGGATCAGGGAGATGAACAGGGCTCTGGAGATTGCTCATGTTGCTGAGCAGGATAAAGTCAAGTATGCCACATACCTACTGAAGGGTCAGGCAGCTACCTGGTGGGAGAACTACCAGACCATGAGAGCTGGCTATCCTATCACCTGGGGATGTTTCAAGGATGCCTTCCTGAAGCACCACATCCCATATGGTCTCATGGAAAGGATGCGTGAGGAATTCTGCTCTCTCAAACAGGGCAAGCTGGACGTCCTCGGCTACCAGAACGAGTTCAATCGTCTCGCTCGATACGCGGGTGACGAGGTGTCCACTGAAGCCAAGAAGATGGCAAGGTTCCGCCGAGGTTTTAACCCGGAACTGAAGTACGCTCTCACCAACATCAAGTGCAAGGACTTTGTGGAGCTCGTGAACACCACGCTCAATGAGGAGAATGGGCGCAAGGCGTTCGAGGAGTCCCGTAAGCACTCGCGTGAGGGTGGTTCCTCCTCCAACATGACCACCCCTCCGCAGAAGCGCCGCATCTGGGTGCCAAATGGTGCTGTCACTCGGGCTCCAAATGCCCAAGCTTCTCCAGGCTTTGGTCCCCGCCAACCCAACCCATCTCAGATGCAGGGTCAGAGGGTTCCAATGGGACAGCCAAGGCCAGCTCCTCCTCGTGTCGTCACTTGCTTCAAGTGCAAGGAGACTGGGCACTACACTGATAAGTGCACTCAGAGGCAGCTACCTCCACCACCTCCTCGCCCCAACACCAACCAGGCAATGGTTCGTGCTCCCCCGGCTAAAGCCTTCAACTCCAACAACAGGACTGTCGGGAGGACCGCGAGGGTGAACCATATCAAGGCCGACAAAGCTGAGGAAGCTGCTGACGTTGTTCTCGGTATATTACCCGTAAACTCTTTTCCAGCTAAAGTGTTGTTTGATACCGGAGCATCGCATTCTTTTGTGTCAAAGACTTTTGCAAAAGCATACAACCTAGTTCTGGTTCCGCTAAGCAATCAAATGACTGTTCACTCTCCGGGACCGCAAATGTTGACTTCCAAGATAAGTAAGGACAATCAGATCCTAATTGGAGGTCGCATATTCCTTGCTTCACTCATGTTGCTGGGAAATTCTGACATTGATGTCATTCTGGGTATGGATTGGTTGAAGACCCACAAAGCTAAAATTCACTGTGCTCAAAAGTCAATAACTCTCTCCCACACTTCATGCCAGATAGTATATTCTCCACATGGATCAAGTTCTGTTCAGCTATTCAACCTCGATGCCAAACCCCTTCCTGCAATTGAAAATGTTCCGGTGGTTTGTGAATTCCCTGACGTCTTTCCAGAGGAGTTGCCAGGGATGCCTCCGGACAGAGCAGTTGAGTTCGTGATCGAGCTTGAGCCAGGTACTGCTCCAATCTCTAAGCATCCATACAAGATAGCTCCTCCTGAACTGAAATTGTTGAAGGAGCAAATCGATATGTACATGGAGAAAGGTTACATTCAGCCTAGTTCCTCCGCTTGGGGTTGCCCAACTCTGTTTGTTGCCAAGAAGGATCAAACAAAAAGACTCGTGGTTGACTATCGTCCTCTCAACGAAAAAACCATCAAGAACAAGTATCCAATTCCTCGTATCGATGATCTTTTTGATCAACTTGCTGGAGCCATATTCTCAAAGTTGGACTTGAGGATGGGGTACCATCAAATAAAGATCAGAAAGGAAGATATTCCTAAGACAGCTTTCACCACTCGTTACGGTCTATATGAATACACCGTCATGTCCTTTGGTCTCACCAATGCACCGGCAACGTTCTCAAGACTCATGAATTCTGTCTTCCATGAATACCTCGACAAGTTTGTTGTGGTATATCTTGATGACATTCTAGTCTACTCAAAATCCGAGGAAGAGCATGGAGAACACCTTTGTCTCACTCTCATGAAACTTCGCGAGCATCGTCTATATGCCAAGTTCTCTAAATGTGAGTTCTGGATTCCAGAAGTTGCATATTTTGGTCATATCATCTCTGCCAAAGGCATAGCCATTGATCCTGAAAAGGTTAAGGCAATTGTTGATTGGAAACCCCCTAAGACGGTGAAGCAAGTCAGAAGTTTTCTTGGCTTGGCTAGCTATTGCCGTCGTTTCGTCCAAAACTTTTCCAAGATTGCCAAACCTCTCACTGATCTCACAAAGAAGGACAAGAAGTTCGTTTGGACTCCACAATGTGATGAAAGTTTCAATCTCCTGAAGACTAAACTCACTTCCACCCCAGTTCTGGTTGGCCCAGATACTACCAAACCTTTCCAGATATTCTGCGATGCATCTCTCCAAGGTCTAGGTGCAGTTCTTATGCAAGAACGTCAAGTTGTGGCTTATGCTTCACGTCAGTTGAACCCACATGAGCAAAACTATCCCACACATGATCTTGAACTTGCAGCAGTTGTGTTTGCCCTCAAGAAATGGAGACAATACTTGTTGGGTAACAAAACTGAAATCTTTTCCGATCATAAGAGTCTGAAATACATCTTCACTCAGCCAGATCTGAACCTCAGGCAAAGGAGATGGATTGAAAATATTAAAGACTTTGATCTCACCATTTCTTACACTCCAGGAAAGGCTAATGTTATGGCCGATGCTCTCAGTCGCAAATCCTATTGCAATAATCTCATGATCATGGAAAGCCAACCTCCACTTCATGAAGAATTCCAGAAACTGAACCTTGGTCTTGTCCCTGAAGGATACCTCGCTAGCTTGACAGCCAGTCCAACTCTTGAGGACAAGATTCGTTCTGAACAACTTCGTGATACTGAAATCAAGAAGATTGTAGAGCACATCAAGGAAGGCAATGATAAATTCAAGTCTTTCTCAATTGATGACAAGGGAACTGTGTTCTTCGAAGGACGCATTGCAGTTTCTCAGATTCAAAGCCTCAAGGATATCATTCTCAAGGAGGCTCATGAAACTCCTCTCTCCATCCACCCTGGAAGTACAAAGATGTACCAGGATCTTAAGACTCTGTATTGGTGGCCTGGCATGAAACGTGAAATTGCTCAATACGTTTCTGAATGCGACGTTTGTCAACGTGTTAAGGCAGTCCATCAGAAAACAGCCGGTCTACTCCAACCTCTGAAAATTCCTGAGTGGAAGTGGGACATGATTGAAATGGACTTCGTTACTGGGTTTCCAAAGTCCAAAAAGGGCAACGATGCAATCTTCGTTGTTATTGATCGTCTCACTAAGGTAGCTCACTTCTTTGCTGTCAAGGAAACTATCTCAGCTAGCCAGTTAGCAGAGCTCTATACAGCAAAGGTTGTTCCTCTTCATGGTGTTCCATTGGAAATAAGCTCAGACCGTGGAAGTATCTTCACTTCTCATTTCTGGAAAAGCTTTCAAGAAGCATTGGGCACCATACTTCTGTTCAGCACAGCTTATCACCCTCAGTCTCAGGGGCAAGTCGAAAGAGTCAATCAGATTCTCGAGGATATGCTCAGAGCATGTGGTCTCTCCTTTGGCATGAAATGGGAGGATTGCCTTCCATATGCTGAATTCTCCTACAACAACAGCTACCAGGCAAGCCTAGGCATGGCACCCTTTGAGGCACTGTATGGTCGCAGATGCAGGAGTCCAATCAATTGGTCTGGAGCTGCTGAACGTTCACTCTTAGGCCCTGACATTGTTAAGGAAGCCGAGGAGAAAGTTTGTATCATTCGTGACAATCTCAGGATTGCTCAGTCTCGTCAGAAGAGCTATTATGATAGCAAGCACAGAGATATGATCTATGCACCTGGTGATAAGGCATATCTCCGTGTAACTCCCCTCAGAGGCACTCATCGTTTTGGTGTGAAAGGAAATCTTGCACCAAGATACATTGGTCCTTTCAACATTCTCTCAAGGCGTGCAGAAAATGCTTATCGTCTTGAACTTCCAGAAAAACTATCCAAGGTGCACGATGTGTTCCACGTGTCACAGCTCAAGAAGTGTTTCAAAGATCCAGATCGTGCAGTTGATCATGATTCTATTGAACTGCAAGATGATCTATCGTATGAGGAACACCCTGTTCGTATTCTCGATGAGACCGAGCGTAAGACTCGCAACAAGAGCACCAAGTTCTTGAAAGTGCAATGGTCGCATCATTCCGATAAAGAGGCAACGTGGGAGACCAAAGAGGATCTTCGCAAGAAGTATCCGGACCTTTTCACTTCTCAGTAAGGAATCTCGGGGTGCGATTCCTTCAAGGGGGGGCGTTTTGTAACATCCCAAGTATGAAAATATCCCTTAGAATGTTTGATTTATTGTTTTAATTCAAGTATTGCATCATGTCATCATGTTTAATTATTTGTTTGCATTTGTTACTATTTGTTTTGCATCTGTTTTACCTTGTTTTCATAATGGAACTCAAACAAAATTCAAATGGTTATTTCATACTTGCTCTGTTACAACTTTTGGAATAAAAATCACAAATGAAAACAACCAAATTGTTCCATTTTATTCCATGTTGATCACTCATTAAATTGTTGCTTTAAATCAAACAATTATTTTCAGTCAATTAATTCTAAATCCCTTCAATTTCAAACCAACTCTTCAAATCAGTACCCCTTTTGAATCCATGGAATTCACCAAACAAATGTAATCCTTAGTCACATTAAATCTTAGGGGTAACCCTATTAAAAATGCTTGTTTTCAATAAGGTTTATTTAATATTTAAATTCTTTCAAATATGGATTCAAATACAAACATCATTTTAAATGTCAACTTTTTGCAAACCAATCCTGGCATTTGTTTGCTAATGTTTTAAATGTCTTAACCTAATTTTTCTGGAATTTTTACTAAGCTAAAACCTACCCTTTTCTTCCAAATCTGTTTTCAGCAAAAAAAAAAAACAGAAAAATAAAAAAAAGAGAAAAACTACTGCGCGCGCGGCAGCTAACCAGCCCAAACCCATCTAGCACTACCCAGCGCGCAGCCCAGCCCGCCTACAGCGCGCGTACCGCTTCAAAACGCGTGCACGCCTTCTGTTTGAGGTACGGCAGGCATCCGAGGCCGCCACGTCGGCGTACGGCGGCGCCCGACGGCCAGGGAGCTCCCCCGCACCCTATAAGTACCACCTAGGCCCCTGGCGCCGTGCCCTAGAGCCTAGGGTTCCTATTCCCCCTCGGATCCGCCGCCACTCCTCTCCCTCTCGCCGGAATTCCTCGCTGCCTTCCTCACCGGCGACAGCATCTCTGAATTTCCCGATGGCGCCGCCACCTCCTAGCCCCACCTAGCCATCTATCTACGGGAACCACTCCGCCACTTCCTCCTCTACACGTTGGACACCGGAGCGCGGACGGAGGAGCACGGCAGCCACGACACCGTCCACGACATCGCCGCCGGCCGCGCCACCCCGAGCTACTGCAACCTCGACGCACCGCGGTGAGCCGCAGCTGTTCCCCCTCCTGTTTCCCCTCCGTAGCGCGCACGTTTACGCGCGGGTTTGCATCCGTTTCTGCACCCCAGCTGCTGCGCGCACGACGGTGATCACCGCCGATGATCTTCTGTCAGTGTCGCGGAAGCACGCGTTCGTCAGAAAGTTCAGTAGCACCTGTGTAACGTTATCCTCCCCGCGCATCTGTATCTGTCAGCGAACGCGCAACAACGCAATTGGTTCAGAGCACGCGCAGCGAGCGAGAGGTGCAGGGTTCGAGCCCCTGCCCTCGCGGGATTAAAATCCCCACCTTTTTCGGTGGAGTACTGACAGGGAGGGCCCCCTGTCAGTCACTCGTGTGGCCACGCAAGCACAGCAACGCTTGGCCCCCCCCCCGGCAGTGACAGGGTGTATCTCCCGTGTGTATAAAACGAATTTTAAACTTTCTGTAATCAAGTCTAGGTCCAATTAAATCACAGATTGGTCCCTGACAGCATTTTGCTTATAACTTTTATTTTATAACTCTAAAAACTGAAAATAAAATATGTGTGCTAGTCTAAATTCAATTATCTACCTCTTGGTAACTTTTGTTTCCTGTTTTGAATTTTCAAAATGCATTTAAAATTCAAATTTGAGTAATTCAAATGTAATTTGCAAAAATTCATAAATAATTCATACTAATTCCAAATAAGGCAAATAAAATATGTTTTTCATACCATTTTGAATATCCTATTCAAATATAAAATTTGTTTCCTGGTTTGAGTAATTTAAATTGCCTAAATAATTTAATACTTGTTTAATTCATTAAATTTGATAAAAATCATAACTTGCTCAAAATAAAATATTTTTGAACATGAAAAATATGTTTTCAAACCATCAAAGTGTGAACTTTTCAAATGTGAATTTGAATTTATGATTTGAACAAATAAAATTCAAATAATATTCAAACTTGTTTTAAATTCAATTAAAACTTGTTTAATTTTGTTTAATTCATAATAATTTCATCCTAACTCCTATTTCAAAATTTGAAACATGTAATCCAACTAAAATTTGATGTTCTTTTCAAATATAAATTTTGTTAATTGTTTTGCACACTTTAAATTGATGAAAACAATAATTGTTGGTGTGACATGTTTAAGTAACCAAACTTTCCAACCTTAATAAATGATTTCCAAAACTTGTTAAATCCTTTTATCACTTGCATCTATTATTGTTATTTGTTGTTATTTTGTTGCTACCATCATGCATGCATCATGCTAACAACTTTCACATAATAATTAATTGTAAATCATTTGTTCCACTTAATTATGGACCCTTTCCCATATGCCACTCAAAATAGCATAGGGGTCCATTTAAATTGTGTTATCATGTTAGCTAAGTTTATTTTGATGCAACCATTAACTTGTCATGCATCATCTTGATTGTGCACAATGCCATGATAATGATTGTTTACGTTCCTGTTTTGTTTGTTTGCTTCTTCTCGAATAGACGACGACGTTGAGACAGACGATCTTTACAGCACCCCTTCTGAGGATCTAGCTCAGTACCAGGCTGCTGAGTTCGCAGGCAAGTTATCACTCACATGAACCATTGTGTTCCTTTCAACCCTGGTTACCGATACTTTCCGTTGTCTATTTTTGCTAGCCTTAGTGGTAGTTGTTTCTGTTACGAACCTATCACATGAATCCTTTAACCCTGATATTGCCTCACCACCCCTCCTACAACCCTATTGATTGAGCCAGTGTCTTACTAGTATGCTTAGGTTGTTTTACTCGAGTCTGTTACCCGTTACCTTCAGTTACTATATTTCATTATGTTCTGGGGGCTCGATGTTTAATCAATCAATCAATCATGCTAAGGTTATTACTTAATAATAATTTGATGATAAGGCACCGGCAGGAGGCCCTGTGTGGTTTTGAGGCCTGCTAGTGTCGACCCTAATAGGAAAAGGGTCTTGTCTACTGATCCATGATGAGCGCACTACCCGCATGTGGGAAGCGAGTATGGGCGCCCCCCTCAATTTGATTCGATTCGCATCTCGTCCAAATCATCTCATTTAGTTCGTGTTTTCTATTTGCCGCATGCATGTTTTTGCGAGCCCAGCGCAGGGTGGAACTTTTGTAGTCGGCATATAGGGGGACACGTTCTTAGAGTGCTATGAGGGTCCATTTTCTTCTGGGCTCAATTAGCCGTGCGCCCAAGGTGCTTTGGGCTTGATGCAAAGAAGAGTTGAGTTGTGTTGAGTGCCCCGCTTGGTGGGAGGCATCCCATCTGGCGGGTTATTCATACGTGTACGGCCAAATTGGTGCAACCCTGCAGGGATAATCTTCTCGAGAAGCCGTGTTTTCCGCGGTTATGGTTAACTTGGTGAAAGTACTGGCTAACAAGTACTCAGGACAACTTCAACCTAATGATTCATAATCTCACACCCCATGATTATCAATTTGACTAGTAATAGGATTATTGTCAAAATAACTTGTTTCATCTTTAATCCAACTGTGTGAGTTATCCTCGGATTGCTTCTTTGGATAAGGGGCGAGATCCAGGATGGGTTTGTTTGAAGTTATCTTTCAATTGGTTACAACACTCGATCTTATCCCCTTTCTGATAGTTGGAAGTGATAGAATCTCTGTAGTTGGTTAGTGCAGCCAGTTGCAGCATCTTATGTACCCCTTCTTTCCGTTGAACCCAAGTCATCTGTGCTTGTGTTGACGGGCTATACTTTGGTGAACTGTGAGTCTTGCTTGCCAGTACGTCTATGTACTGACCCCTTTGGGGCTGTGGTTTCCGCAGACTACGATTACGAGGATCCAGGTGATGGCTACTACGTGGAGTTTGACGAGGTTGCTGACGAGTAGTTAGCGGACCCGGGCAGGATCCGAGACATCGTGGATGGGCTCCGTCTCTATTTCAGTTTCCGGCTTCTTAAGCCTATTTGGATTTGTCTGTACTCAGACCCCTTTGAATGCTTCCGCTGAGATGTAATGATGTTATGTTGGGACATGTGTCCTCTGGATGATTGTATTTGCTATCTCTGCCCTAGTGAGGGCCATTTGCGAACTTATTTCAATCTTTTGTGTCGTAGAGGCATGTTGTGTTATCCTTTTGTTCAAAGCCGTTGACGTACCATGTGTGTATGGTATGAAGTACGTCAATGGTAGTGTCCTGATTTCTACAGGATAGTTTACATCGACGGTGAACAGTAGCGATGGGTTGTCACACATAAGTGTTGGCCTACTCGTAAGAGGACGCGGGTGCCGGAAAGACCCGTAATCCCATCAGAATACTGTTCAGTTCGTACGGTGAGTATCCTATAGAAGTCCGAGTGTGACAAAACATTCTCAGCAAGACACTCAAGCTATCTGGGACAACTCTAAAAGGGTAAAACGCCTGATGGACATAGGAGAGAGCCTCTCGACAAGACTCAACGAGTATCTTCGCCTGACTCACCCGGTACTTCAGGGTAGCCAAGATAAAACCTCGGCTCCGGTCAGACCAGAAGTTGCTCGCGTGAGGCTTAGAGCTGCTCAACTCGTAAAAAATATGGTTGTCCACCCAATGACCCTCGCAGACTCCATCAGGCTCAACAACAGCACATATAGCAAGCATGTCAAAACAATAACAACAATCATCGACATGTAATCGGGGGCTCGCAAAACTTACAGAGCATGTTCTTTGCAACACTCAACAGCTCCTCCATTACAAATTGATCACGCTCCGCCGCAAGTTTCTGCTTCGACTTGGCAACATCAGCCATGCCTCGCAGAGCCTTCAGCTTACGATCGCCATCCACGACACGGTCACGGAGTGACGCAAACGTACTGGCAACAACAACCAACGAATAAACCAAAGAAGCATCTCCACTCGACGAACCTCCGCTAGAATCAATCACCTGGAAAGAACAACAAAGATTCAGGGACAGTACAATACCCCACTCGAGAATATACCACCCAAGATTTTCGGGTGCTCGAGGGCTACTCCCATCGGGAGAATACAAAGTAAGGCGCAAATATAAAACGCTGACGCTTTTTGAAAAAATGTCGATTAGACAAAATAAAGTACGGGAATACATCCCAAGGTTCATTACATATCAAGGCATACATAAACAAGAACTATTCTACGGAGCTGCGGAGGTAGTTCCACTCGCAGCAGGCTGTCCTTTACGCCCGGCGCGGGAAAGTAGCCCGGAAAGCTTCTTCGAAAGCTCCTCAACACGGTCGCCAAAAGGACGGAGTGCTACCTTTTTGCCTAGTGAGTCTCGTGGAACCTCCGAGTAAACCTACTCCAGGTCACCCGAGACACCATGCGCCAGGGAAAATTGGATAGCTTTCTTGGCCCCACACCCGGTCTGCGCAAGCGAGTACTCGTGGAGGAGATCTTCATCACCCAGGAAAACTTGCAGGAGGCCACCCAGAGTAGGCGGAACCGCCACATCCACGAGCATGCTCTCATGGAACTGCATCAGTACTCGGGTAGCATCATGGATGAGGGAGCAGACCCTGTCGCATGCTCCTGAAGCTGAACACACGAGTCAGAGAGAGCATCGAGCCGCATTTGTCCGGGCAGCTCCAACGCAACTCCAATGGTGTCTAAGACAAAGGAAGAATAAGTATCAGAAAAGGAAAAGTACAAACCACAGTCGAAGCAAGATAAAACGCAACTCACTAGCAAGTTTCTGGGCCAAGGGACGGATGATGCCGACAAGATCATTGTCGTGCTTCAAGCTCACCTCCTCCAGCTGCTTCAGAGCTTCCTCGGCTTCCGCGAGACTGCCGGCTGAGCGCTTGCGTGTGGTTTCCAACTCCTTTCGGGTGGACTCCAACTCCGTCTCAAGGGTTTTCACCCGAGAAAGAGCCTCCGCCTTCTCAACCTTCAAGCGGGTGACTTCATCTATAGCTCGAAAAGACGCGATTGAGGCAACAATTGCAAGTGCGAAGACACGGCGAAGGAAAAAGTGTGTGTCGGCTTACCTTGCAGGGAGAGGCCGTCCTTGAGGAGCTAGTCGCGATCCCCCCAAAGAGAAACACACTCCGCCTAAACCGAAAGAACTCGGCGCCCGAAAGCGGTGAGGGAATCAAGAAGGGCCTGAAAAAAAAATCCCGAGTAAAAATTAGAGAAAAAGCACTTGAGCCTATACACGACTGTACACAGTCGTGTATAGCCTCGGGGGATACTCCCATCTGGAGCACTGCCGTGCACCCGATAAAAAGAAAAATCAAGAAAGAGATCAAGACAGAAAAACTTCGACTTGGGTCTATGGCCAACTGCGAGCAATTAACCATAGACTCGGGGGCTACTCCCATCGGGAGCACTGTCGTGCACCCGATAAAGGAAAGCATGAAAGGTAGGTCGCCAGAAAGGAAAAGAAAACTTTACTTTGCCCTGAGCAGTGGACAAGGGATCCGCCGAGGTACCCGAGACCTCCTGGCTAGCAGACGCTCCAGCATCTGCAGGTTGTCCACCCACGAAGCTGGGCATCCCATACTCCGGAGCTTCGGTCGCCTTTGTTGGGCTCGGAGATCTTCGGGCAAGATCGGCGGCAGGAGCGGGGTCCACAGCGACCTCTTTCCTCTTCACAGATGGAATCGAGGAAGTGAACTGACCCGCTCTAATGGTCTCCAGACTTCTACAAAAGATAAACTCAGACAAAGAAATGACGGAAGAAGATTCGCGACTAAGGATAGGGTGCACATGACTTACTCATCCTCGTCATCATCATCAAGAATGTCCGGATCCCAGGCGGTGGAAATCTTCGACTGACGACCCGCGGGAGGGAGCACGTTGAGAGGAGCCACTCGAAGGGGCTCGACCTCCTTGACGGGTTCATCACCCAAGGATCTATCCTTCGAGGTGACTTCGTCTTCCTCCGGCCTGCAGCGCTTGCAGTGATGGAGTTGTTCGCTGTCCGACTCCTTGTCGTGGATCTGAAAAGACATATGCCATGGATGGCTTGAGTTTGGGGCCGATGGACGCTGTAGGTATCCGGGGAGGGATCGCACGCCTAGATGGCGCGCTCAGGAACACTGCAAACACAACAATCTACCCAGGTTCGGGGCCCTCGAGTGGAGGTAACACCCCTACTCCTGCCTTCCCTCTGTATATATCTCTACCGAGTAGACAAGTTCCTATCTCTCTCTAACTCTTTCTCTCTTTGAGTAGCGAACCTCGCAGTAAATGAGCCAGTCGCCAACCTCACTCGTGCAGGAAGGGGTAGGCCACCTTATATACTGGTGGCCAACCACTATTCTATGAATAAAAGTACAGAGTAGACAACTCCAATGTGTCGCGGCACGCAACAGCGCACGCCTCCGTGTTCCCGCTGACACAGTCGCCGAAAGTCTTCGCGGTAGGCGGCTGACACATCTTGTCCACCTTGTTAGTCTTTTAGGGTAGGTCGATGACATGCCCTGTCCCCCTTGTCAGTGACAAGACTTGACAACTCTCATCCCGTACTGTGCCCACGTCTCTCTGCGGATAACCACGCACCTAGTAAGTTGAACCGCACGCCTATACGGCCCCTGGATACGCGGGATTCACCTCAACGGCTCCATTGACTTTGTGCCCGAGTAGAACATCTTCTCGTCTATACGGATCACCCGAGCGCTACCCGGCTGATCCAGACATACGCTTGATTCTTCCTTCTTGCCACTTGATCAATAACACCAGCCGGATAGCAGACACCCGGGTAGCTGCCTACCCGGCCAGTACCAACTCGGTACGGCTGAACTTGGTACACAGTATCTTGAACTCTGTTTCTCACCTGCCTTACCCCTACTTGGGGGTAGCCCCCCGACATAAGCCCCCAAAGCTGGTAGAGTCCGGCGAACTTGGTCGTTGGGCCCTGCCAGCTTAAGCCAAAATAACCTCTGCGATAAATCCCCACCGAGTTGCACCTCATCTCGGTTGCTCGCAATCTGAGCTCGGACCTTATCCATTATAGTCAATGTGACTTTCTTCATCGTGCCGGGTAGACCAAGCTGACCTGGGTCCAACCGAGATCCCAACACTTAGCCAAATTGCCAAAAACCTTGCCGCTCGAAACAGAGCGGTTCCATCTTCGCGTGTCAAGGTTTTGCATGTGTCACGCAACCGCTGCCCACGACGCCTCGGGTCTGATGCGGTTACATGGCACGCGCCTGCCACTGCTCTCAAGGCCCACAGACTATAGCGTCGCTTTGCACAGGTACTCAAGTGCCCACGATCTGCAACGTGGGATTAACTGCGCCTATTACGCGCGAGTTACTCGCTATATGAGTTTCTAACGGGCGTGGTAACCCCCGCGCCGCACGATCTTCTCCGCATTCGATCACGATCCATAACTGCACTGGGGGAGAGTTAAATACCTCCGCGTGCCCATCGTGTAATCTTCCTTGCCACTTTCCCCAGCGCCGCTTCCTTTCTGCCTCCACACTCACAGCGAACAGCCAGCGCCACCGCGAACCCACGGTACGCCGCCGCTCCGCGTGCAGAGAGAGGAAAGATCCGTCCCCGCGCGTCGTCGCTCACCGGAGTGTGCTCGACCGCGACAAGGTCTTCACCGCGTGGTGATGTGCTCTTCGATTCTGCGCCATCGTCGTCTTCGATCTTGCGCCTCCATCTCCATCTCCGACACCCACACTTCCTCGTCGGAGAAGACCAGATGGAGCTCGAGGCCGCTGCATATCTGCACCAGGAGGATCCTCCCTCGATGCGTGCTGCCTGGGAAGGATCCGACGTCTAGGCATCCGACTGCCAGTGGCTGGTCAACACCCGTCGGGTGCCTCCCGGCGTCATCTTCCGGCCTCCCTCCAACGAGCGGGAGCCGACCCCCGGCCCCGGTGAGTATGTCGTCTTCTTGAGCCATTTTAAACGCGGCTTCGGCCTTCCCGTATCCAAGTTCATGCAAGACTTCTTTCGCCACTTTGGCCTTCAACCCCACCATCTCCCGGCCAACGTCGTTGCCATGCTCTCCACATATGTTACCTGCCGCGAGGCCTTTCTCGGTGTCTACCCCACGGTAGACACCTGGGAAAAGTACTTCTTCTTTCGCCAACAAGTCCTTCCTAATACATCCAACCCGATTGCCCCCAAAGAGATGACTCAGACGGGGGCTGTCATGATGATTCAGCGGACTATGGGTAGCCACCCGCGGGTACTCGGACTGGACACCTGCCGGAAGTGGCAGAGAGGGTTCTTATACGTCTAGAACCCTACTCCGGCAAAAGGCGAGAAGCCAGCTGACCTCATCAAGCTGCCCGAGTTCCGGAATGTGCCGCCCACCGAGATGAGGAATTGGGGCTATCACCCGAAGAGGACCGTGACAGACGTCAACCGGGTAGATGACCGGTTGAAGGAGTTGGTGGAGCAAGGACTCCGAAAGGACGACCTGATCGCCTGCTGGGTGGAGCGCCGGGTTCTCCCTCTTCAAGAACGAGCGCACAAGATGTGCTATATGGGTGGAGCCCGTGACTGCACCCGGACAACCACCTTCGAGCTCACCAAAGCAGAGGTGGCTATCTGGGCCAAGTCCATCCTCAGGGCCACGCTTTCGGGCACCTGGTTCTACGGTTTCGTGTCGTATAGCCGCAACAAACCAGCCCCCCAAGTGAGTACCCTTCTTTATGCACTTAGCTGATTTGTTGTTTATTCACACTCTACCGAGTAGGAGGTGTCTCGGTTTCTTCCCCTTAGGCTTAGCCCAATATGCTTTGTGTTTGCATTTTATACCAAGTAGAATTCCTCTGTTAGGACTTAGTTTATTGTGCTTTGTACTTGCACACCACAGCCAATAGAATTCCTCTTCTAGGTTTTAGCTCATTATGCTTTGTACTTGCATGCTATACCGAGTAGAATTCCTCTAACCGTTTCTCTTTTTAGGACTTAGCTTCATATGCTTTGTGTCTGCATGCTAGACCGAGTAGGATTTCCACTCGGTACCCTCGGATATAGTTTATTCCTTACGCTTCTGCACTTGTATCCTTAGGTTATCCCTCGCCAGAAAAAAGAGGACAAGCCCATCACTGAGCAAAACTGGCAGCCAGATCGTACCGAGGACGACGCAGAGGCGTTTGACGTCCAGGATACACTTTGTATCCCACTCGCCGGCCAGGATGGTAAGTCCCGAGTCTCCACCTCCATTCGGGACTGGTCCGAGGATGATGAAGGCGACCGAGTTCACCAATGTTCCCACCGCCACATATCTCTACTTCTTTGCTCATTGATTCCTGAATTTGCTCTTTTAGGTTGCACCCGAGTTGGAGGAGGAAGAGCCCATAGACGCGCAACCATGTCAATGGCTGCCCTCACATGAACTAGGAAAAGGCCGGGCAGTGGAGCAATGGAGCCCCCTGCCGCGAAGAAGAAGAGGACCACCAAGAAGACCGCTACGTGCAAGAGGCGCCCTGTCGTGGACGGGTAAGTCTGACCGAGAAGTTATGCTTTGTGTTTGCATCTAGTTGTTTCTTCTATTCTTGTGCTTTGTATTTGCATCCTTCTCATTCTTTCTTTCTTTTCTTCTCAGCGACGCACTGGACGCGGACGCTACCAACGCGCCCCCCAAGCCACCCGCACCCGAGAACGTCGTGTACCTTACCACCGACGAAGGGGAAGATCAACTAGAGGAGAGGACCAAGGTGCCCTCTCCTCTTAAGGAAGAACAAGACCTCGGTGCTGAGAACACATGCACCAAGATGGAGACTGATCGGGTTACGGAGGAGCCGGAACCCAACATCGAGAAGCCAGCCATGGGGCCACCCACCGAGACGCAGCAGTCTACCCCAGAGCCTGTTTATGAGCCGCAGCAGTCAACACCGGTAGCACCAGAGCCGAGTGGACCGCAACCAACACCACCAGCAGTTCAAGTACCTCCTCCAGCACCTCAGCCAACTCCTCAGCAACAACCTCCAAAGCCCGCTGTCGTGAAGCAGCCAACAGCAACACCAACTACGCAGCAGCAGCCTCCCAAACCTGCCACCAAGAAGCAGCCAACACCGCCAGCAGCAACGCCGACTCCGCAGCAGCAGCCGCCCAAAGGGCAACCCAAACGAGCTGCAGGGCAAACTAGGCAGCAACCGCCCGAGAAGCGGCAAGCTGGGCAGCAGCAGCCCGAGAAAACGCGGCAGCAACCACCACAGCAGTGGCCAACACAATCTTCTGAGTACCCGCTGCCAGGTGCTAAGAAAACCGGGCAGCCGCAGCAGCAACAGCCCCCAGCCAAGAAAACGAGCTGGCCACTCAAATAACCCAAGCAGGTTAAACCCTTGGATGCGGCTGCAGCCAAGTTGGCCAAGAGCGGCCCTGTTACTCGGAGCTCCAAGTTAGTGCAGTACACCATTCAGTTTGGGCGCAAGGACCAACAAGCTCCAGGAGCGGGTATCAGCGGGAGAGCTGCCCCAGTGAGTTTCCCGGATCACTGGCGCAGACTTCAGGAGGAGAATAAGGAGCGGCAGGCGCGAGAAGCCGAGCGGCACGAGGAGCTGAAGAGGAGGAAGAAACTCGCCGCCACCGGATCCAAAGGCAAAGAGGGTGCTCTAACCATCCACTCTGCCACTCCAATAACAGAGCTGGCCCACAAGCTCCGGGAGGACATGGAGACTGTCCTGGTCCGGATAGGCCACATAGAGTCCGACTGGGACAGCAAGAGGTTCGGCCGTCCGGAATGGGACGGCATGAGACTTAGCAGCTTGGACAGTTGGCGGCAGTCCTGGAACCAAGCAGATGCTGGCCCTGTTTCAATGGCCATGTCCGCGTCCAGCAGCACCTTAGCGCACAAGATGTATTGTCTGCGCAAAGCTGCCGAGGATGCCGAGAACACCAACCGAGTGAGTATGCTTTCTGACTGTCTGGATTTCCAAGTTGCAACCTTTTCATTTTTCTTCTATCTCTTTTCTTATCTACCATCCAGTCCCCGAGATTTGGGCCGAGTAGGCAAGGGTCGACCGAGTTGCAGTCTACTCGGGCCAAATCTTCTCACTCATACCTTCTCGATCTTCTTCTTCAGGAATGCACTCAGACCCGCACCAAACTGTTCCGCCAACTTCTCTGGTCTCACCGGGCTGTCAAGTTAAAGAACCGTGCGCTTGAGGGGGAAAAGGGCGAAAGTGGTAACCTCTATTCTCACCGAGTTACTGCTTGTGCTTTATCTGCATCAGTTTTCTAACTTGGTTCCTACTTCCCAACCTACAGTTGTCCTGGAGCAAGGCATCATGGATGCCACCACCAAGATCTCCTCGTTAGAGTGTAAGTGACAGCACTTTTGTTTATGCGTTTTGCGTTTACGCCCATTTTTTCATCTCTGCTAACTTTTTGCTTCTCTGCAGGTGAGTATAAGGCTCTTGCCGAGAAGCACCAGGACTATGAAGTCATGGCTGCATCTGCGCAGAGCAAGATTTCTTCTCTGGAGGGTAAGTCACTTTGCATCTTCTCTTCTCCGGCTTCTGCCTTCTTCTCCCTTATTAATCGGGTTCGTTTCTTCGTAGATGAGCGCAAAACCTTCCTCGAGCAACACCAAGGGTGTGTCACCCCCGCCGAGGTACAGCAGCAGGTGCAGGCCAGAGAGGCCAAGCTGGAGAAAGACTTGGCTGCCAAAAGGGAGGAGGTGCACAAGCTCAAACTCGAGCTTGGTGAGGCCCTCAAAACTGCGCTGCATGCCGTCAACAAGAAGACCGAGGCGCTGAACCGGGATGCCATCGAGAAGCTGGAGCTTGAGAAGGAGATTGAGTCTCTGAAGAACGGAAACTGAACCCTCGACACCATGGTGGTCGACTCGCGCCGCCTTCAGGACAAGCACTTCAGGCTCATTGAGGACTGGACCCGTCGCCTAGGGGCCCTTGTTTTGGAGTTAAGCCGTGAGTTACCGCAGACCCTTCATCTATTCGGTTTCTTCCTTTCAAACTTTTTTACTCGGTTGTTCTTCTTCTTGGTTTCTTCTTCTGACTCTACCCAGCATGTCCTACCTTAGGCACCTTTCCGGATTTCAACCTCGCTGCTGAAACTGCCGTGGAGAAAGCCAGGAGGTCGAGGGCATCTGCAGGCCTTAATGTTGATGACTCAGCCACAATTGACGATTAGATCGAGAACATCAAAGCTCGGGTACTCTCCCTCAAGGGCATGGGCGCCTCCATGGTATCAACAGCCATGCCTACACAAGCTTTTTTGGCCGGAAAAGGAGGTCTGAGACACGATAAATCAGACCGCCACCGACCTGGATCACGTCAAGGAGGAGTTGAAGAAGTGGCGGGCCTCCGCAGCCCGAGCTGGTGCAGACGAAGCCCTCCATTTCGTGCTATCTTGGTAGAAGAATCTAGATCTTGAGAAGCTCAAGGAACTCCGGAACAATTCCAAGTGGACCGAGAAGGATGAGTTCATCCTGCGTCGCAAGGAGACAGCCTACGAGCTCGCATCATATGCAGATACTCAGCAATACATCGACGGCCCCACGGAGCTGGACATAGATGTTGAAGACGATGAAGAAGAAGATGACGATGATGAAGGCAACGATGATGATGTCGGCGAGGAAGGTGATCACGGCGATGAGGAGGAGGAGCAGGGAGAAACCGGCGACGAGGGAGCCGAGCAGGGCAATGCCGAGGAGGAAGCCGAGACGGGCGGCAGTCAGGGGGCCACCGAGCCAGGAGCACGCTCTGAAGAAGTCTGGGCTGACCCGCAGCCCACCGCCTCCGTCGGAGCCGTGACTACTGAGATGGTGATTTCCACCCCTGTTCCCGAGTTCGGCACAACAGGGGGCGCAGCCGAGGACGTCGCGTCCGGGTCTGCTCGTCCGACCTCCACTACTACTCCCGAGCCCGTCTCCATGCTCAGCTTCGCGTCTTCGGATCTATCCAGCGTAGAAGCCAACTCCACTCCATCGACCATATCTTAAGTTACTGCTCTTAATGTAACTCCAAACTTTTTATCAGACCCCCGGCATGCCGGATGCAGATGTATCCAACAGTTTTATTATTTCAGTGCTACTTTGATTTTATCAAGTTTCTTAGCAATATTTGCTCGATGCCGGATTGCGTTAAATGCAAGTCCCCGAGTTATTTTTCTTATCCGCTCAGTTCTTTTGTCTTTGCTCTTACCTGCCACTTGTGGCTTTCCGGTAGTCGAGTCACAAGATTTCAAAAACCGAGTTTCTAATACTTAACCACTTTGAGATTTGAACTTAACACTGCCCAACACTTAGCCGAAAACATAGAAGGAAAAGACACCCTACTCGGTTGACGCACTCCTCTTTTCCTTAGCAATTTTTCGTGTGTTCATTGACCTTTGGCTTGTTCTCTTGCTTGCCATGAAGTCGGGTTGCGGACAACAGCAAAGTCAAAGAGTTGGCCCTTAGGTTTAAACACACTACTAGACATGCACGTGAAATTTTGAGTCGACCAACCGAGTAGACAAAGTAAAGACAATAAATAACACAGAACAAGTTTGGCACATGCAGCCCCCTAGTTCGAATTTGGAGTGCCGACTTGGAATTTAACTCGGTTGAGGAGCTACATGCAATGTTTGTTCAGGAATGAAAACGGCGGAGTAGTGCTACATTCCAGGGACGCTTGGATTCCTCTCCGGATTTATCCGCCCTGTTCTTCTGTGGTGCCTATGCGTCCATGAGATAATAGGCATCATTGTGCAGAGCCTTGCTCACAATGAAAGGACCTTCCCATGGAGGGGAAAGCTTGTGCATCCCGGCTATGCGTTGCACAAGCCTCAGCACCAAGTCTCCTTCTCGGAAAACCCTTGGGTTTACTTTCCGGCTATGATAGCGTCTCAGATTCTGTTGATATACAGCTGAGCGTGATAGAGTTAATTCTCTTGCCTCTTCGAGTGGATCAACATCATCTTCTCGGGCTTCTCTTGCCTCTGCCTTAGTATAGAGGGTTACTCTGGGTGAGTCATGCTCAAGGTCAGTGGGCAACACGGCCTCAGCTCCATATACCAGGAAGAATGGTGTGTATCCGGTTGATCGGTTAGGGGTAGTCCTTAGACTCCACAACACCGCCAGCAACTCGTCCAGCCAACAACCAGGGGTTCGCTGTAAGGGCTTAATTAGCCTTGGCTTTATTCCAGAAAGGACCATGCCATTTGCTCTTTCAACTTTCCCATTGGAAGCCGGATGGGCGACTCATGCAATATCCAGCCGGATCAGCTTCTCCTTACAGAACCGAGCAAAAGCTCCTTCAGCAAAGTTTGTTCCATTATCCGAGATGATCCCATGCGGGTAGCCGTACCTCAGAATAATATCCTTCAAGAAGCTCACTGCTGTGTTTCCATCACACTTCCGGATTGGCTGCACTTCAATCCATTTGGTGAACTTATCAACCATGACCAAGATGTGAGTCATATTACCCCGAGATGGCTTGAAAGGACCTACCATATCCAAGCACCAAATAGCAAATGGCCAAGTGATGGGGATGGTCTTCAACTCGGAAGCCGGCATATGGATCTTGCTTGCATACCTCTGGCACCCATTGCAGTTACTCGCCAGATCTTCTGCTTGTTGCAAGGCAGTGAGCCAAAAGAATCCATGACGGAATGCTTTCTTGACCAAGGCCCGAGATGAGGCATGGTGCCCACATTCTCCTTGGTGTATCGCTCTGGGAATTTCTTCTCCCTCTTCTGGCTCAACACAGCATTGGAGTACACCCGTGGCACTTCTCTTGTGCAACTCTCTGTTGATGATGGTGTAGCCCTTGGATCTCCTTTGAATCTACCTGGCTGTGACCTCGTCACTCCGTAAAGTGCCATCCATCAGAAAGGATAATATGGGCAAGGCCCAACTCAGTGTTTCCCGAGTAGGAAACACTGGTTCGTCCACTTCCATTGGATCAGCTGCCATGACTTGCTCCGAGTTGGAGACGAGTCCCCGAGTACTGAGAAATGATCCCCTCGATGAATGCGATAGTCCCCGGGTTGGATGGAGCAGTCCCCGGGTTCTCCTTTGAGCTCTCCCAGTCATTCTCCATGGGAACAACTTCAGAGTCTGGTAGAGCCGGGATGGATATAGACTCTGAGTTGGGTGATGGCTTGATAGAAGGCTTCCTCAAATGCTCCAAAGCAATCCCGGGAGGGATGAATTTCCGAGAAGACCCCAACTTGGACAGAGCATCTGCTGCATCATTCTCAGCTTGGTGGATGTGATGGAATTCACACCCATCGAAGAATCCGGTCATATTTTGGACGAGGAACCGGTAAGATGCCATGTTGGCATCCAACGTGTCCCAAGTCCCCGAGACCCGTTTTACCACCAGATCTGAGTCACCATAGCAGACAATCCGCCGGATTCCAATTTCCTTGGATATTTTCAGCCCATGGACTAAGGCTTCGTATTCGGCTACATTGTTGGATGCCGAGAAGTGGATTTGAAGCACATACTTGAGCTGATCCCGCTTGGGTGAGGTGAGTACAACATCGGCACCGAGTCCCTCCTTTACCTTGGAGCCATCGAAATGCATCCTCCAGAAGTTTGTTTCCGGCAAAGGAGACTCATACTGCATTTTGGCCCAGTCAACAAATAAATCAGCCAGGGCTTGGTATTTGATGGCTTCTCTTCTTGCATACAACGGGGTGTAAGCAGCTAGCTCAATTGCCCACTTGGCCACCCGGCCACTTGCATCCTTGTTGCCCATGATCTCCGAGATGGAGTTGTGCTCACCACTGTTATTGGATGCTCCTGGAAATAGTGCTTGAGCTTCTTGGCACCCAGGTAACCCCCATATGTCATCTTCTGATAGTGCGGATAGTTTTGCTTGGAGCTGGAGAACACTTCACTCAGATAGCCGGTTCCACCACCACCACCACGCTCACAACTCGGTTGGTGGCTGCAATATAGAGCAGCATTGGCTCCTTAGGCAGTGGGGATGCCAGGACAGGAGCGTTGCCCAGCATGGTCTTGAGCTCCTAGAATGCTACATCAGCTTGTGGGGTCCAGACAAACTTGTCACTTTTCTTCATGAGCTGATAGAGAGGCAGGGCCTTCTCACCCATTCGGCCCAGGAACCGGCTAAGAGAAGCCATGCATCCGGTAAACTTCTGCACATCCTTCAATGACCTCGGCAAAGAGATGCTCTCTATAGCTTTTATCTTTGAAGAATTGACCTCAATGCCCCGGCTGGATACCAAGAAGCCGAGTAGCTTGCCAGCCGGGACGCCAAATGTGAAATTGGTTGGATTCAGTTTCATCCGGTATTTGCGCAAGCTGGCAAATGTTTCCTCAATATCGTTCAACAGATCGTGTTTTTCTTTTGTTTTGATGACAATGTCATCTAGATAGACCTGCACATTCTTGCCAATCTGCTTATGCAGGCATTTCTGCATGCATCTCTGATAAGTAGCCCCAGCATTCCGCAAGACAAAACACATAACACGATAGCAATAAGCCCCGTACAGGGTAATAAAAGCAGTATTTATTTGATCAGCCGGATTTAAAGGAATCTGGTGAAAACCAGAGTAGGCATCAATGAAAGACAAAAGCTCGCACCCGGCAGTGGAATCAATCACCTGATCTATCCGGGGTAGCGGGAACGGGTCCTTGCGACAGGCCTTGTTCAGGTCGGTGTAGTCTACGCACATGCGCCACACCACAACAACCACGGGGTCATCTTTCTTCTTCTCCACCATGACCGGATTGGCCAGCCAATCCGGATGCAGCACCTCCATGATGAATCCACTTGCTAGCAGCCTTGTGATCTCGTCACCAATGGCTTTCCTCCTCTCAGCCACAAAGCGGCGCATAGCTTTCTTTACCGGCTTGGCATCCGGCCACACATGTAAAGAGTGCTCAAGCAGCTCCCTCGGGACACCCGGCAGGTCCTGATTGGACCATGCAAAGACATCCCGATTCTCACAAAGGAAGTGGATGAGCTCGCTTTCCTATTTCTCCTCCAACCCGGCACCAATGATGGCCACATTCTCCGGGAACTCTGGGTCAATCTGCACCTTCTTTGTCTCTTGGGAGGCCTGGAATGTGGCTCCGTGCTGAGAGCTCGGCATGCCAGGCATACCGAGTTGAGCTGCCTGTGCCAGGGCCACCACCTCATGTATCTTCTTCTTCTCGGCAGCAATGACCATGGACTCGGCAAGCCGAGATCTAGCAGATGCACACTCCAGGGAGCGCTTGTAATCACCCGAGATGGTGTTTATGCCATTGGGGCCTGGAAGCTTCATCTTTACATAGGACGCATGAGTTGAGGCCATGAACTTGGCAGAGCAGACCTGCCGAGCAGAGCATGGCAGGGGCTCTGAAGATCAACCACCTCGAACTGCAGGCGCTCGGTCCGGCAATTCTCCCTTGTGCCGAACAACACATCCATCTAGATTCGGCCAATGGGAGCACATGACACTCCCGGCACAATGCCATGGAATGTAGTCCGACTGGGTAGCAGATGTTCTCGGTAAGGCCGGGCTTCTCCATGGTATCTCGGTAGATGATGTTGATGCTGCTTCCGTTGTCGATCAGCACCTTGCTGAACCTCACATTCTTCTTGGTCCCCAAGAAAGTAGGGTCCACCACCACAGCATATGTACCCGGGTTGGGCATTATCTTGGGATGATCATCTCTGGACCAGACTATGTCCTGGTCATACCAATCCATATAATGCGGCACCGCCGACATCACAACGTTCACCTCCATCGCGCGCCTGCGCTGGAATTGCTTGTCATCCGGCTCAGTCGCGAACACGTTGTAGCTCTCATGATGCTCCTGGTACTGGTTCCGGTCCCCAGCACCACCATTGTTGTTGTTGTTCTGGTTGGCATTGTTGTTGTTGTGATTGTTGTTGCGGGTGTAGTAGTTTTTGCTGCGGTTGTTGTTGTTGCGTGTAACACCCGGGGTTTCCCAAATTAGTTTCGCTTGTTTTCTTTTTTTGCATGCATCATGCCATCGTGTCATCCGCATCATAAAACTCACCACACATTTACATTTTTGCCAATCCTATTTTTCATAACATCTAAGTTCAATTTCTGGCCTCAAAGCTATATTAAATTAGTGGCAAAACAATCTGTAAAAAAAATTAATAAAACAAACCCTGGGAAAAAAAAACTTTTTGAGGGAGAGAGAGAGGGCGGCCCAGCCGGCCGAACTGGGCCGAAATAAGCCCAGCCAGCCCCCACCGACTCCCTCCCTACCCTAATTTTCTCCCCTCTCATTTTCACCCCGCCGTTTCTCCTATTCACAATCAGGTCCTCCCACCCCTCCTCTCACGAACCGCACACGCACGCACGCCAGGGACGAGCCCATCGCTCGATCCCACCCCATCGAGCGCTGCCTCCTTTTCTGCTTCGCCCCCCACCTCCATGGCGTCCGCCGGCCGCTCCTCTCCCTCTCTCCGGCCGCTCCTCTCCCTCTCTCCGGCCGCCCTCCTCCCGCGGCCCCTCCTCCCCGGCGCCTCCTCCCAACCCGCAGCGCTGCCAAGCCTCGTCGCCTCCCATGGACGCCCTGCTGGCCCCCTCCTCTTCGGCCCCTCCGTTCAAGGCCGCCCCTGCCGGAGGCGAAGGAGCACTCCGCCCCGCAGCTGCCGGCCGCTCCTCTCCGCCTTCCCTCTCCCCGTCCCTCGCCTCCTCGTCAAGACCAGCGCCCTCCCGGGCCCCGACAGCGACCTCAAGCAGCCGGTCTCCGGCCAGGTCTGCGCCTCGAGCGGCGACGGCCTCCTCCTCGCCCTCTACTCGGACCTGCGCGTCGTCAAGCAGGGCGCCGATCGGTTTTCGGCTGCGGCACACACCCGCCGTCGGTTTTTGGCCGCTGCTCAGGGTCCTTTTCCCAATGCCAGTGCATCCTTGAACCTGGTCACCGAAGACTGCTGCCTCCTTGCATTTCTCCGGGTGGTTGTTGGTGTTGCGGTACTGTTGCTGTTGTTGCTCTCTCTCCCTCGGGTGCTAGCGGGAGAAGCCCGTGTTGTCTTCCGTCGTGTACCGTTGTGTCCCCTTGTCGTGACTCCATGCATTTCTGCGTGGTCTCATCGTCGTGTTGTCCTGCGTTATTGTTCTGCAACCGCCTAAATCTCGTCGTCAAGATCTTCGTCGCATACCCGTCAACTCATCCGTGTCTGCCTTGCGATTGCCGCCTCCGTGCGGCCGCGAACCCCGACGAGAGGACCCGACAAGATCGCCATCGACCTCGAAGACCGAACAACTACTTCCACTACAACATCTACTTCCTCTACGCACCAACGACACCGGCGTTATCCGAAGGTCCCCTTTTCCAACGTGCGAACCCGAACCTACCCTATACCTATATGCCCTATTTTCTTAAAGGTCACCTATGTTTTAAATGTCATCTCATATCGTCATGTTGCATCGCATTTTGTGGGTGCGGGCAATAATGGTATCATCTAATAATTAAATATGGAATGAGTTGGAATAATTAAATATTGTTCCGGTTCCATTTAAAATTGCATAAATCATAACTAATTCATTTTAACTCCAAATTTGAAAAGTAAAATATGTTTTCCAATCAAAATTCTCTATACTTTGCAAATATCAACTTTGTTTTCTGTTTTGAATAATTTAAATTGCCGAAAACAACTATTTCTTAATTAATGCATTAAAATTGCTAATTTGATAACTTGCTCATCTAAAATCCAAATCCAACAAATAAAATATGTTTTCATACCAGAAAAATGCACTTAATCTGTTCATGCCATCCATGTTCATGTTTGCACCTTGCATGTTGCATTTGTAGTATTGTTATGCATGTTCACCTAATAAATAAATATGGAATGTGTTGGGGTATTTAATTCAATTGTTGCCCTATTCCATTTAATATTGAATAGATCACCTCTACCTTGTTTAAACCTGTTAATCAACATTTAATATTGTTGGTTAGATAAACAATTTGAACCAATTCCTATTTCTCCGGACTCCGGTTCCGATTAAATTGCTTAAGTTGTTTCCCCTGTTGCATCTTGCCATGCCATGCATATAAAATAGGATCATGCTGGATCTTTTGCCGTAGTAGTAATTGTTGCATCCGGTGTTTGTTCGAGGTTCATTGCTTCTTCCCGGATAGGACGTTGAGATGATGTGAGCAACGACAAGTTCTGCTACCTTGCGGGATCTCAGGCAAGTATACTCACTTGCTGCCAAATGGCTGCCTTTCATCACTTGTTACCGATTCTTTCCGTTGTTCTTATTCTAGCCTGTTGTTTCGATGCTTGTGTCTCGATCCTATTATATGTTCACCTTGCAGCCAGGATATAGCCTTTTCCTTCCACTTCCTATTAACTGTTGCTTGTTTACCTTGTTGGCCCCGTGTCGTAGTTGCATGCTTAGGTTTGTTTGCGCTCTAGTTCTGTTGTCCCTCTTATCACCGGTTTAGTTGATAGTTGGGTTTCAATTCAATCAACAACCTGTTAATGTTTTGGGTAATAATAATTTGATGTTAAGGCACCGGCAGGAGGCCCGGGTTAGGGTTTTGGAGCCTGCTAGTGTCGAAACTAGGAAAAGAGTCTTGTCTACTGATCCATGATGAGCGTGCTCACCGCATCCGGGTGGTAGTATGGGACCCCCCTCGACTTAGACCTGATCTGCAGCTTGTCCGAAGAGCCACACTTAGTTTGGGTGTTCCATTTGCTCCTTTGCAGAATGGGTTGGCCCCCCTTGGTTACTGATGATGATGATGATGCATATAGGACGAGGCCTGTGGTGCCGGGGGGTGTGGTTTTCACCCTTGCGCTTAGCGGACTGGCCGGGACCTTATAGCTCCGTGGCTCCTAGGATGGGTTATAGAGATGGTTTGGATCGTGTCAAGCCAACCTGAGTTTTAGTTGGTGGCTTGAGTGTGTACGGGTACTGGAGCACACCCTGCAGGGATGAATCTTCTCGAGAAGCCGTGTTTTCCGCGGTTATGGATTACTTGGTGAAAGTACTGGCTAACAAGTACTCAGACAACTTACACCTAATGATAATAACTTGACTAGTAATAGTCTTATCGACACAATAACTTGATCCATCATTAATCCAACCGTGTGAGTTATCCTTGGGTTGCTTCCTTAGTAGGGGGTGACATTGGATGGGTATTGTTTGGTGAGTAGTCGTAGTTGGTTACGATACGCTCTCTTATCTTCTTTCTGATAGCCGGAAGTTGTAGTGTTTTGCTGTAGTTGGTTAGTGCAGCCCGCTGCCGCTTATTTGCAATAACCCCTTCCTTTCCGTTGAACCCAAAGTATTTGTATCTTGTGATGACTGGCTACGCCGGTATCTTGTGAGTATGGGTTATCCACTTGCCAGTACTTAACCGTACTGACCCACGAATCTCTTTCGTGGCTGCATATTCAACATTGCAGTCAACAGGTTTGAAGTCTGACGACGTTAGCTTGGGAATCCCTCCGGCTTGGTCTGGGCAGGGATTGGACGCTCTCGGTTATCTTCAGGACTCTTAGTCCAATTTGGATCTTGTCCGTAGCCGGACGCTATGTTGTTTCTTCCGCTGTTATTTGGATCTTTGTATTGTATCAGTTGTATCCTTGACCCGTTTGAGTCATCTTGTATCTATCTGTTTCTGTTGTAATTGTGATATATTCGTGAACTGTTGTAATGTTATCATAAGTGGCAACCTGGAATCGGTTATTATGCGGATTTGGCGGGAATGCTGAAATCTGCATAGTGCCCGATCTCGGGGCGTCACATTGCGGTTGTATTTGTTGTTGGCTCCCTACACCACTTGATTCACATTCTCCCTCCTCTGGTTCTCGGCCGGCCTGGGAGCAGCTGCCCGAATAGGCTGCATATTGGAGCCTGATAGCGGAAGAGGAGGAGGAGGAGGCAGCTGACCAAAACCCTCGCTCTTGATCCGGTCCCACGAGCTGCATTGCCGGGTAGTGTGGTTGGCTGGCCTACTCGGATGCCGAGTATGAAAGCTGCACGACCCATCCTTCATGTTCTCAAAGACAAACCTCGGAGGATCTCCGGACTCCTAGGAGGCATTGTTCTGCTGGGGAGCATTGTACTGCTTCTTGAAGTTTTGGCCCTGAGTCTGGTTTTGCCCGTACTGGGCTCCAGCAGTTTTTTTGCCTCTGGCTGCTCTCGGCAGCACCTTGATCCTGAGTGACTACAACAACATGGTCCGACCCATAGCGGATATCCGGATGATCTTCTCTTCTCTTGTTGCGGAAGTCTTGGCGGTCATGGCGCCAGGCTCCATCATGGTGCTTCCTCTTCGACTTGAAAGAAACGAGCAGAGGCTGAGTAGGGTCGCCGAGAGCATACATATCTGCAATCTTGATTGTCTCGGCGAGGGTACTCGGCATCTCCCTCTGAAGTTTCTGCCACAGCATGCTGCCATGTCGGCAACCTTGAGGAAACCAGGCAATTGCTTGTGACTCGTTCACACCCTCACAGGTGTTCCTCCGACTGCTCCACCAAGTAATGTACTCGCGGCCAGTCTCCTCTTCTCTCTGCTTGCACGCCGAGAGCTGCTGTGGTCGGTCTGGCCTCTTGTAAGTGCCGGTGAAGTTGCTGATGAAGGCTTCCGAGAAATCAAGCCAGCAATTGACACTGTCTTTCGGCAGGTTGTTGAGCCAGATCCGGGCAGGGCCCTCCAACATCTGGGGCACATACCGCATAGCCCATCTCCGGTTGCCACCTGCAACATATACAGCAGTAACATAATCATTTAGCCAGTCCTCTGGCTTGGTGCTTCCGTCATAGGTCTTGGTCCCTCTGGCCAGCTAGAACTTGGCCACAGCCGGCTCCCCCATGATCCTGGGACCAAAACAGCTTGGCCCGGGCAGGCCCCTTGCTTCTATCTCCTCAGACCGATAGGTTCGGTCCAGCTTGTACCTTGCATCACTTGGCTCCAGCATCCTTGCTCCCAACCGAGCCGCGAGATTTGATCGGTGTGAGTACGACTACGCCAACAACGAGATTTGATCTTGTAATGCTTTGTGTCTTCGGGGGTATGTTTCCTAAGACTCTCTTTATCCCCGTTGCACTTCATCTCCTACATTAGATCTTGGCCTTTCGGGTGTCTCTCGCGTAGGAATTTTTTTGTTTTCTATGCAACGAACCCTACAGTGGTATCAGAGCCAGATCTATGCGTAGATGGTTCGTACGGGTAGAACACATAGGTGTATGTGTGAGTTGATGATCATGTTATTTCCTCCTTGAGTATTTTATGATCTTAATGGAATAGTGGGATGAAGCTGCCCTAGACAAACTTTACGTGTACTATATATGTGAGACATGTCTCACTTGTGGCTGAGGGGGTGTCCGTTTCTCCTACTATAGTTAAGATCTAATCTATGAATGGTTGTTAAAAATATGTTTATCAACGTTTTGGTTGATGTTCGTAGGTATGAACGGTTCTATCCTCGAAAGCCCTAAGCCACGTAAAATATGCAAAAATAAATTAGAGGAGTCTAACTAGTTTTTGTTGGGCACGTGATGTGGTATGGTCAATGTTACAAATTTGATTATGAGATGATCTCTTTTGTAAATTATTGATATACCGGAAGGTATCCTTATGGTTGTCTTATTATTGATGGACAATCAATATGGAGGTGCCATGGACCTTGGTGCCACGCCGGTGGAATGATGGAGATCATATCGTGATGCACAAGATGGAGATCAAGTGAAAGAAGGACCATATCATATCACATTATCCATACATGTGATGTTAATCCTTCTTATGCATCTTATTTTTCTTAGACAGAGACGGTAGCATTATAAGATGATCACTCTCACTTAATATCAAGATAATAATGTGTTCTTCCTTAGTATGCACTGTTAAGAAAGTTTGTCGTTTTGAGACACCACGTGATGATCGGGTGTGACAGACTTCGCATACAACGGGTGCTGACGAGCCTACCTTGTACAGACATGGCCTCGGAACACACGCAATACTACGGTTCTACTTGGTGAGCCTAGCATGTACAGACATGGCCTCAGAACAAGTAACTGAAAGATAAAGCATGAGTCATATTTATGATATGATGAACATGTCGATGTTCTCCTTTGCAGCTACATCATCTCACGTGATGATCGGTTTTGGTGTAGTGAATTTGGTTTGTGTAATCACTAAAACGACTAGAGGGATGTTGTTTTTGAGTGGGAGTTCACGCAGTAATTTTGAATTAACTTGAACTTATTTATCATGAACAACCAATCAAAGTATTTGCACAAATTGTAGTATTCATTGGCATCCACAAACTACCTTACACTTAGATTGTTATTTGAGATATAACTGTTATGATCTGGTAAAAACCATTTAAGATTGGTACCGTACTAGTGAAATTTAAAATTGAGTCCTATTGTAGATTTTCGGTATTTCCTACCTAGCTCCATATGATTAATGATGGATTGATCTAAAGAGAAAATAACTCATACTTAGAATCCAGAGTCATGGTTTCTTCCATATTACTTTATCTTCAAAAGAATATTTTGTTGATCAAGGTGATTTAGGAACTGAAAAGAATTGTTTTTAGAAACAATCAAGTGGAAGATATATTGATATCTAGAAACTTATGTGTGGCAACATGACTGAGTATAATTTAGCTTGACAATGTATGCTTATATTATTTGAATATATGCGCTGATTGAAGACGCTAGGCGTTTGAATATTCCAAGAAGTTGGGCGCTAAAAATTATCATCTAAATTCCTTCCTTCGAGCTATAGTAGCTTAGTCATACAATTGTTACGATGGGATGGATTAAAAGTATGGGTAAAAATCGTTTACCTTGCTTGGAGATTGCTAAGAGTGGAATTTGGAAGAATGCTATTAATATGGTGATATTAGTAGAACAATCAAACTCAAAGTATAACTCAATGGGTGATAGTATATGACTAACACGCCAAGGAAAATGAGCTAGTACGACTAGCGTTCTTTGATGTTGAATGATTCTTCTTGTAAAGAAAAGGAAATATTGAAAATAGAATTCCAAAAAGATATATGGCAGAAAAAGAAGATAACTGGAAAAGTCCAGCTCGGGAGTATATGCTTGATATACTAGTTATAGATGTATTACTAGTTAACAAAGTATTTTTTGGGTATTTTGATACCAGATTGGTTGGTATGAGTTGTCATACAAAGCAACGCAATACAAGAAATACAAGGGCCTAAAAGAAACTAGTAGTAGATGTGAATCAATTATGACAAGAACAGAAATAAAGTGTTATTGTGTTCATTGTCATATTGAACCAAACATTCAAGATTTATTTTAAGAACTTAATAAGTTATTATTTTATTCTGGTCTTTTGTGAGAACAAATGAGATGGTTCAAACTACGACCATATTCCATAATTGATGGATGAGTTAATATAAATCATGTTGGTAAAGTAAATATCTATGAGACTAAATGCTAAATGTTGCAAGACGTAAAAGAATTTCACTTAAATTGTGACACCACCATTTTAGTTCATATCAGAAAGGAAAACATGAAGGAACTCCATGTTGATGGACTTCTGGAGTCATTTTGTTTTGAATAAATTGACGCTTGTGAGACATCTTCCAAAAGATGACTAGAATTCCGTTCATAGGCCAAAGTAGAATGGATGACTAGTTTAATGGATATTGTACATGTTGACGTATATAGTCCATTATGTATAGTCATATGTGGTGGATTAATTTTTCCTTCATAAAATTATGTCGATGATTTGAGTAGATATATGAGTATATCTATTTAAAGAGAACGGAGGTTGACATTATTTGAATTGGTTCAAATTATTGTTAGTATGAAGTAAAAAAATCATCGTAACAAGATAATCACGTATTTATGATTGGATCATAAAGGATAAAGTTTGAGTTACAAGTTTAGCAAAACATCTGAGGAGTTGCAGAATTGTTCTACAACTTATACTTCTCGAATACCCCCACATTAGTTTGGAGTATTCAAGAGACAAAATCAAACCTTGTTGGACATGGTAAGATTAATAAAATTACCATTATAATTTTGTAGTTTATACATTAGAGACAATCGCTTTTACACTGAAAAGAGCGTCATCATGATGTGTTCAAATTGACACCATATAAGATATGGTTTGGGTAGTGACCCGAATTGTCTTTTTCTTAAGTTTTGATATGCATAGCATGTGTAAAATGTTTACAACGAAAATAGGATACATATATGTTTATAAGGTTATCCCAACGAATCTATTGGGTATTTCTCCTATCACTGACCAAAGAGAAATGTTGTTTATCAGAAAGGGTTCATTTCTCGAGAAAGTAGTTCTTGCGAAACAAGTGAGTGGGAGGACAGTACAAATTCAATGAGATTAGAGAATCTTCGTTACCATGTCAAGAGTAGCGCATCACTGGAAGATGTTCCGGGGTTTCCTATTTTGACAAAATAAAAGACACTACATGTGTTGGAGATACTTCGAATGAGTTTGCGAACTGAACCACAAAAGTCCTAAAACTTTGTACTTAGACCAACTTGTGGTTTAAGAGTGAAGTGTTGTTTTGACAACAGAGGACCTGGACCTTATGAAGGAAGCAAATGATGGGCCCTGACTTCGTTAAATTGGCTATGAGTCATTATATCCGCGATAGTATCCCTGTATGAATATCAAGTATGTGACTTGGTAGTCCTTTCAATAGGCATGGTTCCTAACGATAGCAAAGGATCTATATAGCAACAAAGACATGGATATTTACATCCTTTGAAAGTTGTACTTCTCGAAAAGATGTTTTCGACAAAGTTCAAAGAGTTGACTACTGCAAGATTTTGATCTTCCGTAGTGATGTTTTAGTCTTTGCGGACAATTCTAGCAAAAGTTACATATTATGATATGGCAGTTAAATAACAAACACCAACTTTCCTCTCAAGGAAGTTTGATCAAGGATGTGTACTTGACACAATCTGAGAGTTTTGTAAAATTCAAAAGGTTGCTGGAAATGTATGCACACTTCAATGGTTGAAGTGAGCATAACGAAGTTGGAATCTTTACCTTAATGAAGTTATCTAAAGATTTTTATTCCATCATGAACGGCAAAGATGCTTGTAGAGTTACAAGAAATAAAGTGGGATTGCTAACACATATTTCTAATGCTTTATGTAGATGACATATGGTTAATTGAGAAATATTTATTTTAAATTAACACGGTTAAGATTTTCATATTGATGAAAGGCTTAGGAGATATTGGGCATCGATATCTATAAGAGATGGATTGAAGCGCCTGATATGGTTGAGAAATTACATAGATGAAATATTGAAGTAAGTCAATATCGAAATGACAAGAAGGAGTTCTGATCACATGGAAAAGAATTGAGCAAGATTCAAGTGTTTTGACACATGATCATGAGCATAATTGAAATTAAGATTTCTAAGCCATGTGTTTCATGCTATGTACACAACCAGATGACTCATGTGCTATAAAATGTGAGAGCAGGATAATTCATATGATGATTAGACAACAGTGGGAGAAATCCTTGTGTCATTTTAGAAATGCTAAGGATATGTTTTCCTATTTAGTAATGACAAAATATTAGTTGTAATATGTTACACTAATAGTCTTGTCATTTATTCAAGTAATTTTATCTCAATTAAAATATGTGATGAAGGGTAGCACAATAGGCTGGAAGAAAGTTCCATGCTGGATTTGAAAGAGTTTCAAAATTAAAGTATTGTGACGGATACTACAACAAAGGCTAAGTATATAGTTGTGTTGACAATAAATAATAGGAGTATTTTGTGTCAAGGAGTTCTTTATTGAACTTGGTGAATTTCCAAGAATGCTGACACTATGAAGCTACATTTTCACAATGTTAGTAACATTGGTCTAAGCTGAGGAATTAAGGTCTCACTGGTTGACCAAATATATACAAAGCCATCTCATTAGAGAACGAGTGATGCATGTAGACGCAAAGAACATGCAAATACAATAGGACCTGAACACTTCAGATCTTTTTGATGGTGTTTACCACATGTGAAGCATGGTAATAACACTGGAACGCCATATGTGTTAAGTGCTTACAGACTAGATTATTCACTCTAGTTCAAGTGGGAGACTGATGGGAATATGCCCGAGAGGCAATAATGAAGTGGTAATTATCTTATTATTTGTTTATGATAAATGTTTATTTATTATGCTAGAATTGTATTAACCGGAAACGTTGATACATGTGTGTTTAATAAACAAACAATTGTTCCTAGTAAAGCCTCTCTTTTAACTAGCTCGTTGATTAATAGATGATCAAGGTTTCCTGATCATGAACATTGGATGTTGTTAATAACGGGGTCATATCATTAGAAGAATGATGTGATGAACATATACCCAAAGTGAATATAGCAATGCGATCAAGTCATTAAGTTTACATTGTTATATCAAACATACAAATTAACTTATTCCTTAGACCATGAGATCATGTCAATCGCTGATATCGGAAGGGTGCTTTGATGTCATCAAACGTCACACCATAACAGAGTGACTGTAAAGGTGCCGTTGGGTATTCATAAAGTATTAGTTGAGGCTCATGAATCAAGAGTGGGATTTATCCATCCAAATGACGGAGAGATATACTCTGGATCCTCTCGGTGATATCACATCGACATCGCTTGCAAGCACGTGACTATGTCACAAGGATGTCATATCACGGAACGAGTAAAAGAGTACTTGTCGGTAACAAGATCGAACAAGGTATGGGTTATACCAATGATCGGATCTCGGACAAGTAAAATATCGCGAGACAAAGGGAATTAGTCACGACGTTTATGGTTCACACGATCACGAGATTCATCGTTAAATATATAGGAGTCATCACGGATCTCTAGATCCCGCTGTTGATTATTGATCGGAGAGGAGTCTTGATCATGTCTATGTTATTCACGAACCGTAGGGTGGCAAACTTAAGGTTCGATGACGCATTTGAGAGGATACGGAATATCGAAGAATGTTTTGGGCAACATCGAAATTGTTTCGGGGAAAATTAAAATAGTTCAAGGGGTTTTTCATCAAATGGTTGTTAATAGAATTAACAAATGATTCGAGGTCCTATATGCAAAAGTTTGTTAATAGAATTAACAAATTCTAAAATAAAGAAATAAAAATGTTTTATTTATTTATTAAAGAAAAACCTTTGGGATTTTTTAGTGGAGTTTAAGTGGAAAATGAATGGGTGTGAGTGGAGAGTCCACTCACATGATGAGGGAAGAGGTGGGGGCACCACCATGGGCTGGCCGCACCCCCTTTGGGCTGCCTCCCCGTCCCCTACAAAAGGAGGGTGAGAGCTCTCCGTCCTCCACACACTTGCCCACCTCACTTCCTCTCCACCCGTTGCTCCATTCCATGGTCTCCGGCTTGGCGAAGCCCTGACCGTGGGATTCTTCACCACCACCACGCCGTCGTGCTGCTGGAGTTCTGAGGGATCCTCTACTTTCGCTGCCCCGCTGGATCGAGGGAACGGAGGTCATCATCAACTGTACGTGTGACCGATCATGGAGGCACCTCCGGATTGAGGTGCACATATTCTCGCTCTCGGGATCAATGTGAGTACGACTATGCCAACAACGAGATTTGATCTCGTAACGCTTTGTTTCTTCGAGGGTATGTTTCCTAAGACTCTCTTTCTCCCCGTCGCACTTCATCTCCTAGATTAGATCTTGGCCTTTCGGGTGTCTCTCGCGTAGGAATTTTTTTGTTTTCTATGCAATGAACCCTACAGATATATCTTTGCAAATGGCTGATAAATCTACTGCTATTCCTGTTGGTATATGTGAGAATGTTCCTGTTCAAGTGACTACTAATTGTTTGATGTTAACTCACTTTGTTGTGTTGGAAATGCCTGAGGATGATAATATGTCTATTATTCTTGGGAGACCTTTTCTAACACTACAGGGGCTGTTATCGCTTGCAATCAAGGAAAAGTAACTTTTAATGTTAATGATAAAGAGCATACTGTTTATTTTCCCAAGAAGATTGATAGAAGATATGGTTTATATTAAATAGAAAATATTGAGACCATCAAGATTGGAGAATTTTATTGTCCCATTCCAATGCCACCAAAAGAATATGAAATTATTGTGATTGGGACTATGTCTATCAAGGTTGAGGTAACATAATTATTTAGTGATAAGCAAAGTTTTTCTTCACATAAAAATTGTTCTGGTAACAAGACTTGATCAACCTTGTTAACAAAATGATTTCGAATGAATAGGACAATGTTTTCACTGCATTTTCACCTTCCCCATTATGTTTTCACCATGTTTACTTATGTTATCACCTTGCTACTTTAGTATAATTATGTTTTCCATCATCCATAGTCATTGTTTCATCATGCTTTCATCTTGATTACTGTGGTTATGCATATTTTCACCATCCATATTTTTTGTTTTCACCACTTCCACCTTTGTTTTTTTTGGCCAGTTGCCTTTTGGAGTGTCATAGAACCTCTGTAGTTCTGGTTTTGGTTTTGTTTTCCACCTTTCCACATTTGTTTTTCTAGGTTTTAATTAATTATTAAATTCTGAAAATACCTCGAAAATAAAGTTTCTCGAAAAATTCCAGAAAAATTATAACAAATTTTTACGTCAAAAATGAGACAGAGAGCCACCTGGGGCACCCCAGGGGGACCCACTAGTCAGGCACACCATAGGGTGGCGCGGCCAACCCCCTGGTGGTGCCTGGACATGGTGTGGGCCCCCCTAGCCCTCCACTAACTCTCTCCCCTGTCAAAGATTCCCTTCTCTCGCCCCAAACTCAAAACATTTCCTAGAACCCGAGTTCTTGCGGTTCTTCCTCGAGATTTTTCGATCTCTTTGCTCAGCCCACCATTGTTGCTGAAATTTTGTGTATTTTCTCTCCGGTATGTGACTCCTCCGATTATCCAAGTAGAATTTTATTTGGTGGAGTATTTCTTAATTATTTGGTACTGTAGGTGACAGCTCATGTGAGTTTGCATGCTTGATTTAAGTTGAAATAATATAGTTTTGATGCATGTTTATCTCTCCTATAAGTCTCTATAGTAGTTTCCACCTTATAGTTGCTTGAAATCAATTTTTGTGATGCTTGTTTAAAAAATTCAGAGATGGAACACAATGTGTATCAACTTAACCAACATGAATTGGAATTACATGAGGTCATGCTTGTAACCATGAAGAAAGCGTGTTTCCATCAATCTATCCATGCCAGGAATTCATGTGTGTTACGAGAATTCTGCAGGATTTCTATGCTCTTGTGCAAAATGCAGGATTGGACCGCTTCATTGAGGATGAACCTACTGAACATATTAAACTAACTATGTCTGTGGTGCAGGACTTTCGCTTTAACTGGTCTTTGTCTAACCCTATGGTCCATTACAAAATTTATAATAAAGTTGTAGACTTGCCTTTCAGTGATTTTTGTGCAGCTATCAAGATGCCACAATGGGGTTCATGTGAGAAAATAAGAGGGCAGCCCAAAGCACTACTGGATTTATATGAGAAGATTTTCCAAGGAAGAATCTTCACGGGGGAGAGTGGTAAAATACGAGAAATTCAACTCCCATCCATTCGATATTTTGCTTACTTTATTTCCAAATATGTACTATCTAGGAAAACTGCCAACAAGCTATCTGTTTATGATCTAGCTGTTATCTCACATGCTTTAAGGCGTGACATGTCTTATAACTTTGGTGCTTTAATTGCTTACCGTCTTCCACTTAACCGTGAGACGGGCGGAATTTGTGGAGGTCTTATTGCCTCTCGTTTGCTAGCTTTGCATGGTATGGAGCCACACCCTCTTGACCTTCAGTTTCCTTTAGAGAGGCCGGACCTTATTTCCATGATTCACCATAAGTTTCTCTCCACTCTTGCTAACCTGAACAATTTATCTTTTGGTATAAACTTCTCCAAACAATCCAGGTGGAGAGTGACTAAAACTGATAGAGTAGTACTTCTGCTTGCACCTCTTTTGTTTAACCTTAATGACATGCAAGGATGGTCACTTTATGAGAGTGAGCTGGATGCATACATTGAGAAGCACCCCTAGCATGGGGAGGATGCTGGATAAGGGGATGATAGTGAGTTCGTCCAGCCCTCCGCTGCAGGGATTCCATACCAGCACTTCGGTTATGACTATGCGCCTACTGCTTCATCTTCTTCGTGGGTGCCCGACTACGACCATGCGACGGACGACCCACCATAGTGGGGATACTTCCCGCGCCGTGGTTGATCTCCACTTAGGACAAAACCCTAAGCTTGGGGGAGGTATACCGACATCACACTCATTTATATATCATGTTTCTGTCAGTTCTTTGTATATCCATGTTTTCGTTTCTTTCGCTTCTCTTTGTTTTTTTTTTCTTGCTTTCCAAAACACAAAAAGACCAAAAATATTTCTATTGTTTCTCTTTGTTTGCTTCTTTAGTTTCCTTTGTTGGTTTTCCTTACTTTCTCGTTTCGGTTTAGTATTCGAAAACCCAAAAATATTTGTTGTTCTTCTTTGGTTTTGTAAAGTTTGTTGCAGAGTTTATCGGTCTTCCGTGTCTCCATTGGAGCTTAGTTATCATTCTATATTATTCAATCCACAAGTGAAGAGAAATAATGACGATTTACGACAATTCAAGTTGTGGTGAGAGGCTAGTATGAACTCTATTTGTTTTATTTTTGTACATATACTCATCCATGTGGACATGCTTAGTTTGTTCGTGCAAGGTGTATGTTATTTAATTGATGCTTAGTAGTTCGTGCTCTCATATGTTTAGTTCCAACTTATTAATATAAGATAGCATGTGGTATAAATGTTTGCTTGCATTGTTTTATTCATAGAATGGTATGACATTGTGGAATCTCCCTCTGCTTGTTTCACTTTAATTGACTTGGCACATGCTCACGCATGCACATGACTGAAAACAAAAGGTCAATTAAGCCTCGATGATTTATTTTGCCTCGGAGTATTTATATCACTTTCATGCCCCTGTTAATTTTGTTTTGTCGCAAGCATGATTATGACAGTTGTTGCTCTCTTGACTGTCGCTCCACGTCTATTGCTAGCCTTCACATGTACTAAGTATGAGCTCTACTCGCGCATCCAACTACCAAAAACCAAAATTTTCCAAATGAGTCCACTATACCTACCTATGTGTGGTATTTAACCGCCACTTCAAGTAAATTTCTCATGTGCTACCTTTAAAACCTTCAAAAAACATATTCTTGTTTTGTGCCCCTGTTTTAACTCATGAGGACGTAAATAGAGAATCTTCATCTCACTTGTTGATTGGATTTCACACCCTAGACTAGCGTTTCATCCGCTTATCCAAATAATAGAAGAGCTGGCAGCGGGGTGCCCAGCCCCAAATTACTACAAAAAATTCTCTTCACTATTTTTGCCCATGATTTATCGGTCAAAGCATAATTGTGTAAACAAAAGAGAAAGACGGATGACCTTATACCCAGATGCATCCTTCTTTGGGAGCCACTCTTGCGAAGTATAATTGGCTTGTGACGTACTGTATTGTCTGTTTACCATTCGTTGACATAAGCATACACCTCTCTAAAAAAATGTTTTCAATACCTCTGTTTATAAAATAAAAAGCTCTAGCACATGAGTTAATCCCTGCTTCCCTCTACGAAGGGCCTTTCTTTTATTTTTATGCTGTGTCTTCACCTTCTCACTTTATGCACCTTCTTGAGAGCATGGCTGCCATTCTTAGTGTAATGTGCTTGTCCCAAAACACGGTTGATTGTGGTATAACTTTGATGCTTGTATCTTTGATATCTTTATTTCTAGTCTTCATCTGAACTTGAGAGGTGCCATAGCATTTATGTTTTGCTCCATTATTAAGGGAAAGCGAGTACACTTTATCATACCCTATTATGAGCATTGCAATCCTGCAGATTGATATACTTTATGTTGTTTATTATTAGTTTGTTGGTATCTCTTCATGGTTTGCATAACTGCTAGGTGACTTTTATTTTGCATATATCTTATTATGAATTGCCTAAGAACTTGATCGTATAGTGAGTATATTTACATCATATGAAACAAATGTGTTCATAAAAGTTCTTTTATCGCACTCAGTTGTGACTGAATTGCTTGAGGACAAGCAATAAGCTAGGCTTGGGGGAGTTGATACGTTTAAAATGTATCTCCTTTTCCGAACACTTTTGCTGTTATTTGCCTCTAAACTTGTGAGTCTTCGATACGACTAACACGGACTAACGCTGTTTTCAGCAGAATTACCTTGGTGTCTTGTTTTTGTGCAGAAAAATCAACTTTCGAGAAAATGCCCAGAAAAAATCCTGAAGACCTTAAAACACCTGAAGACCCCCGGAGCGAGAAGGAGTCCCAGAGAGGGGCCAGGAGGGGGCCACACCACCCCTGGGCGCGTCCCCCCTTGGCCGCGCCACCTGGTGGTGTGGGCCTCTAGGCACCCCCTCGGGCTCCCCTTTCGACTACTTATCGCCCATAACCCTAAAACATTAGGGGGTTCATCATTTTTCACAGAAACACAACAGAGCGCCGCCGCCACCTCGAAACTCAATTCGGGGATCAGAAGTTCCTGTTCGGGCGCCCTGCCGGGACGGGGATTCGAAGGAGATCATCGCCACCGCCACCTCTTCTCCATCAACCATCCATGATTCCCCGTCCATGTGTAAGTAAACACCATTGTAGGCTGAGAGGGATGGAAGGGATTGGATGAGATCGATCATGTAATAATGCCAGATTGTTAGGGCATAGTGCCTAGTGTCCGTTGTTAGTATTTTCTACTGTTGTTGCAACTTCTTATGCTTAATGCCTGTCACTTTGGGCCCGAGTGCCATGATCTTATATCTGAACATGTTATCGTTTCGTGAGTATAATTATGTTTCTTGATCATATCTGCAAGTTGTTTACACATGTCATTGTCCGGAACCCGAGGCCCCAAAGTGACATAAATTGGGACAACCGGAGGGGATGGTTGTGATTTGAGGATCACATGTGTTCACGGAGTGTTAATGCTTTGCTCCGGTGCTTAAAAGGAGCACCTTAATTACCAGTAGTTTCCCTTGAGGCCCCGTTGAAAAAGGGCTGGTAGGACAAAACATGTCGTGCAAGTTTCTCATTGCGAGCACGTATGACTATATTGCAACACATGCCTATGGTTTGCCTAGAACTTGGATGCTTTATTATTATTATCTGCAATGACCATGTTTATATTATTACATGACCTATCTTATCCATGCAACGCCCGTTCATCCATTCCCCTATGCCTACGATATTTTAGTCCTGCTGTTTTCCGCGATTGCTACTGTTGTTATTATTTTACTCCTGCTGTTATTTTACTACTACTTCTGCTATAAAACTGGTACCACTGATAAATTGTTGCGAGCAAGTCTACTTTCAGGTGCAGCTGAATTGACAACTCAGTTGTCAAGGCTTATAAATATTCTTTGGCTCCCCTTGTGCCGAATCAATAAATTTGGGTTTTACTTCCCTCGAAGACTATTGCCATCCCCTATACTTGTGGGAAATCAATGGATGGCCCGACAGGTCAAAGTGGTGGTGGTACCGGCATGGGGGACGTTGGACCCACAAACAGGGGAGACCATTTTTAATGAGAAAATTATAGTACCCTCCAGGGCACTTATTCAAGCAATGGCCGATGCTCAAGAGGGAAAGTTACGGCCCGAGAGAGAGAATGAAGAGCTAACACGCGCCCTCGGGAATCCTGAAAAACCAAGAAGAACACGAAGCGAAGGGGCTGGTGTTATCTTGAAGGACAGGTTTCCCGTATACGATGACACTTATAGAAGCCGCTAGAGAAAGAAGGACGGGGAAGCAGAGCAGGCCGCGGACCGGATCAGGAAAATAGAAACGGAAGTGACTCAGTTGAAGGATCTAGTGCAAGCAGTTAGCGAAAGGTCATCTCATCCGCTTGAAGATCCTCCAATGGATTATAGCTAGCAGAGAAGCAGCGTGGCTTCCACGCAGGCTAGTGATCATGCACTGATGGATGATGCACCAGCGCCTCGCTACCCTGTGGATGATGTCGGTGAGATGATACATTGTGAGCTACATCAGCCAATGAAGAACATGTCCTTCAAGGTGCTGACCGACACTGCTTTACTGTGTCTACCTGGAGAACTCCACCATGGGAATCCGATTCCACCTAGCTATGTCGTGTCACGGTGGATCACCTAGTGGAGGGGTATTAAACTTAGAGATTGACATCCCTACACCTGAACGGGATACGAAACTACGAGCTGTCAAGCGCCAGATCATTATATGGCAAAACAATTACATAAAGTTAATAGGCTCAGCTCCAAGGCCACCGACTCCGAGGAATCGAAGTCCACACCCCCCCCCCCCGATTGTCAAAGTCCAAGTCCACCTCGATCTGTGGCGTGTCAGCCGACACCTCCCACTATTTCACCTTCGACGCGTCAGCCGACGCCTCCCCCTATTCCACCTCTGGCGTCTCAGCCGATGCGTCCCCCTAATCCACCTCCGGCGCCTCAGTCGACGCCTCCCCTTATTCATCTCCGGGCCTAAAGAGGAAGAGCATGGCCACCCCTGCGACGTCTAGTACTACTGAGAGAAAGTATAATCCAAAGCAACCAATGATACCCAAAGAGCCAAAGCCTCTTCCTATAAGACCTTATGACAAGACTGCTGAGCAAACCGCAGAAGAGGTGGAATTCCACGTGAAGATCCATTTTTCACCGAAGAAGGCCGCGCCAAAACAGGTATTTGATGAAAAATTCATAGCATGGGCTAAGGGATTTCTTGAGCAACCAGCCAACTATAAGATGAATCTGAGAACAGACTGTGACCGTGAAATTCTGAAAGCTGCAAAGAAGAAAACATTGGAAAACAAATTCCCCAGCTCGGAGAGTAGAAACAACAATCGCCCCCCTCCCCGGCCCCGCCGCTCGTAGTGAGTTGCAAAATCGACAAGGAATTCATAGCCGAAATGGATAAAGACTTCCAATTATTGGACGCCGGAGTGGAAAGTGCATGTAAAGAGATGGGTATTACTGTATCGCAGGCCATAGAACAAGATGAAGCAATGGGTATGTCTTTTTGTGCCATGTTAGGCTTAGAAGATGTGCCAATGACTGAGATAGCACAGAAATATGTCAAAGGGATCCTCTGGTCAGTCCTAAGGAGGAAAGTGAGCTATCAACACATATGCGAAATCTCCACACTTGGTACATGATGAATACAGGGAATAAGAACTCGAAATATTGGTTTGCGACGAACGTTAGACCGGATCATCACTACAAATCTTAGGTCCTGTTTGGTTCGGCTTTGGCTGTGGCATTCTCTGCTTATAAGCCATAAGCCCAACCAAACAACCTAGCCAGCAAACGCGCTTAACCAGAAAGCCACCTGAAAACGAGCGCACCGCGCGAAGCACGCGGGGAGGTGCTTTGCCTGCGTTGGCTGCCCGCGCGGCCTAGCGTTTCCGATTTTGTCCCTACAACTTCAGCCAAATAACCCACCATCTGCCATCCAGCGTCCATCTCTAATCCCCTCCCGTAGAAATATCTGGCCCGCAGGTAGGGCGTCATCGCCGCCTCCCTTGTCGACGGACAGCCCCCGTCCCCGGCCCTTCCCTGCCGGCCACCCCCGTACCCGCTCCTTCCCCCTCGGCCGCCCGCTGTCCCCGCTCCTTCCCCGCCTTCGTCGCCAACGGCGAGCTTCCCGCTCGTCCCCGCCCCTTCTCCCCAGCTCCTGGTCAACGGTGTGCTCCATCGCCAGGGGCGCCCGTCCCATCCCCTTTCGTGCCTTCGTGGTCGAGGCGAGCTCCACCGTCGGCCGCGCCCGTGTCCTCCCCTTTCCCGCCTTCATAGTCGACGGCGGCCTCCTCCGTCGGACTCTCCCGGACCCGTCCCTTCATTGTCGGCCAAGCCTCTCCCCGCTTGCAACTCGAGGCGGACGGGCTGCAGTTGGAGAACGACGACCAGGACGATGGCCAGCTCCTGGACCACGATACCGTTCCCCTCCTCCCAACCAAAGTCGAATTGGTTCATTACAAACTCCTGACCAAATAATTGGTTCAGTACAAACTCCTGACTAAATAATTAAGTAAATAATGTGAGTCAATCGAATTTTCATCAATTAATTAACTAGATGATATATTAATTAATTATACCATAATTAAATATATATAAATCACTCTCCAATAGTGTTATTATCCTTGAACAATAAGTAAACAATCTCTTAGGCCATGAGGGTATATCAGACAATGACACACAGAGCCACAGTTCAGACAGCTACTTGCCAAACGGCTTTACAAATTTCTCACAGCCCACAGCTCACAGCTACTTTGCCACAGCACACAGCCCACAGCTACTTTTAGGAAATCCACAGCGCAACCAAACAAGGCCTTACTCGATAAACATTGAAATGTAGGAATTGTTTCAGTTATACAATATGCGCGCCCTCCACAAATCTATCGTCGCTTGCTATATTCTATAAGTGATTTATTAATGTAATTAACTCTCTAGCTATAGCTCAGCTCGTTAATTGCATGTAATATATTATCCTGACTATATTCATTTGTACGCTATTATTCATATTGAAGATGCTCGAATGCAAAAAAAAATAGGGTCTATGAAGTTGGGTTCATTGACCCATATATCCTCAATGAACATGTGTTTAAGTATCACACCTATGACGTGGAGAATAACCAGTACAACTTTTTAGTTGAGCAACATTTTGTTACCGAAATACTATTTCTTTACGACTTTCAGTGAGTGTTTTTGTCTTTGTATACATTCTTTTTTGCTTACTCGATGTTAAGTGTAATTGATGAGTTATTCACGTATTCTTATGTAAACGTCCGCGAAATCCATTGGATTTGGCTAAACATTCAACAAGTCCGAAGTTCAAGTCATGGACTCATTAAATAGGAGCCACGAGCAGTGGGAAGACATGAAAGCAATGCTCCAGAAGTAATTTCAATCAGTATCACATTATATGGGCCTATTTCGTTCATTTCCTGATATCAACTAATTAGTAACTCCTTTGTTCATTTTCCTTGCCGAGCAGGTGTTGGAAATGGTTCAAAATGGACATATAATGTCCATTAAAAAATGAGCTAATTTTTAAATCTGTGAAGGGTTTGACGGAGTCACCGGGGACTAATTTATGTGGATTCTACGTGTACAAGTACATTAGGTCGTTGACCACTGAGCGGAAACATGATTTGAACACACTTCAGGTACGTAAACAATATTCATAGTTTTAGTTTATTACCATATGAATTGTGTTGAGTTTCATTCAACTTATTCTATCTGTTCTTATATTAAAGATCATGGATATACGGGATAACCTTCTACCAGACGAGCGCCTATGAGCAATTCAAGAGGAATTGGCGGGATTTTTATTGATAGAGGTCATTGATGAAAGCGGAGAACATTTTGTGTAGAACGATGAACTTGATTTTGCTGGAGGACGATCATGAATTCATGTTCAACTCGATATGTGTACGGATACATATATATGTTCAAAATTGTATATATATGTATGCTCGCAAGAGGTCAAATATTATATATATAAATCTATATGTACTATGTGTATGTAGTAGCGTAGAATATGTGTATGGAAACTTGTTTGAAATTAAAAATTAAACATAATTTGAAACAGAAATGAAATGGAACACAAAACGAAGAAAAAACACAAATGCTACTGCGACAGAGAAACATCGAAATACTCTGCTGCGGCAGGAAACCTTTTAGTCCCAGTTCAGGGTACAGACTGGGACTAAAGGTCCTCCAGCCTGCAGCGCTGGGCGCGGCCACGTGGATGGCCTTTGTTCCGGCTCGTGGTCACAAGGGACTAGAAGGGGGCCTCTAGTCCCGATTGGCTAGTTCCAGATGGTAATCCGAGACTAAAGCCAGTTACCACCCGGGACAAGAAGCCCTTTTTCTACTAGTGCAGCCTGACCAATAGGTCAAGTTCTAACTGAAATCAAGAAACAAGCAAGAACCAATATTGAATCACAATTGCGGATGGAAGGTGAACTTTATTAAAGAGGCGGGATTCTGCAAGTGCGCATTACAAGAGGTCTAGCCGACACACGTGCCTATGGAGAAGACTAGCAAAGCCGAGTTCTTTTTAACTAAAGAAAATCCAAGTCTAAACGAAACCCCAGTGGTGGTATTTATAGTGGAAAAGAGGAGAAATTCGTCTTCTCATGGGCGGGGCAATGAATTTTAGTATACCTCTCTTTTCCTCATCAATACAGAATCGTAAAAGTGCCCACAAAGGGGTATGACAAAAATACATGGGTCTGGCCCAAAAACAAGGTGGCGCGGCACCTATAAAAGGGTTTGGACAAAAATAATAATGTGGTGTCTTGTATAATTTGTCCAAGCCTTCATTCAGCATTACTGCGGCTTCAGGTTGTGGTACTCTCCCTCCATGGCGGCGTCATCTTCTCCTCTCGCGCTCTGCTATCAGCTCCATGCACGAACATGTTCCATAGCTTGTACCTCTCCTCCATGCTAGGTCCATTATTCCTAATAGAAACAAATAATTTGATTTAGGCAGTATCATATTCTCATGTATATTAGGAGTAGCTCGACGAAATGATAGTACCTGCTGATTAAGTTCTCGTGCATGAGCTCTAGTCATGGGTCCTTGTAGTAGAAATGGTGTAGTAGTTTTGGTTGCATCTATAGTAGGGATGCCCTCATCATATGACAAGAGGCAAAAGATTTACAACAACGTCGGAACGGCTAATTTGTTGATAACAAGGGATAACAGCTCCCCAGAGAGAAAGAAGGCCTACTTTCCTACCAGCCACCCCTCCAGTGCTGGCAGAGGAAAGTCAAAAGCCTTGTGCAGACAAGGACCGCTCGACGCCACACCTCAAACTCCGAGCTAACCTTCTTACCCACGCAGGCGGAAGGAGATCCCCCCTCGAAGACAATGTAGTTCCTATGTAGCCCAAGGCACCAAATAAACTAGCTTTATGGTCGTCTGAAGGCTCATCCTATCCAGTCAACCAGCCATCCGCTCTGTCCACCACTCCAGCAATGGCGAATTTGCTCTGATATCCACTCCGGCTTTCTCTAAAAACTCATTGTGGCAGTCCATAACTTCCGTGCGAGAAAACATTTGAGTAGAAGGTGCTGGAGGGTCTCCGGGTCCTGATTACATAAGGGGCATGCAGCCGTGCATGATAGCCCTCTCCTCTAGAACGTATCAGCCGCCCAACATCTATTTTGCCTGCCAACCATGTAAAGAAACGGCAGGTTGGAGGCGCCCTTCACCTTGAGATATGATCGCCCCCTGTGCCTTCGTGTTCATGGCGAAGAAAGCAATGTAGGTCGAATGGGCAGAGTATTGTTCGTCAAGCTCCCACGCCCAAATGTGGGCATCTTCCACCATCAGGTCGAACTGAAACGACGACCACCACCCTCCCGGCCCTCCCCCCGCGAGCCTCTCCCATAGAAGGAAGGACTCGTCAAGCGCTCCTCTTGTTAGATCAGGTTCGCAGTTTTGTAGCCATGCTCCTTGTATCCCTTCGTGAACCGTGCGTGTGGAGAGTACCCTTTTAGAGCAATGGCAATAGTATAGCCGTTTTTTTAACGGATAACCCAGCCTCTGCATCTAGAAGATGCACACGGCTTTTATATTAATTAAAATCGCCATAGTCTGCGTATTACACAACGGAAAGAAAACATCAACGATACTGAAGTGTGGCAACTAAAATCATCAAACGGAAAATCACCGACATATGCTACCTACACTAACTGAATTCTTCTAGCGTGCAACCATCCACCCTGGTTGAAGATAGCCCGTACTACCGCCATCAACCTGGTGCATCCAGAATCCAAACGTCCCCGTTGGCCTTCTGGTAGCAGGAAAGACCACGTGTGGATCCAATGAACTGCACGATGCACGACCTGCAAAAAATGACCAGATTTCAAGTTGTTAAAAATCACATCATTTCGACAATTCCAAATTGCCATAAAAAAGCACATACACCAACGCGTATACTAGCTTTAGTTTCTCTATCCACCCCTTGTAGCCAATTTCCAAATAAATTAGTTAGCTATTGAGGCGGTGAAATACTGAAAGTAAAGTGAATTAACCTCCGAATTTTTCGAGAAAATGTACACTTGACAAACAAGTGTTCCGCAGTCTCCTCATCCCCACAGAAAACACACTTAGAACAGCCTAACCATCGTCGTTTTTAAGATTATCTTTAGTGAGAAATTCTTTGCGGTACAAAAACCACATAAAAATCATAATCTTTAAAGGAACCTTCAATCTCCATAAATACTTACGTAAAAACCTAGTATTACCATTCATTAGATCTTCATATAAGGACTTTACCGAAAACACCCGATTGTGTTAAGTTCCATCGAAAAGAATCGGCATGGTTTGATAGGTCAACACCCAACAATTTTTTCCACAAGATTTAATCAGGCTTCCCATTTATCCCCTAAGAGGGACCTCCTAAACGTAATATTGGGATGATCCATTTAGAACATATGCTACTAAAACATTCCGATGTCTCACGATATTATAAAGCGACGGGTACTGAACTGCGAGCGAAGTCTATCCTAGCCAAATGTCCTCCCAAACCTGACGTTCTTCCCATCACCAATCAGACATGTAACATGTGGAAAGAAATCTCTCTTGACCTTCATCACACCTTTCCAAAAAGGTGAGTCCGTAGGTTTAGCGTCAATCTGAGAAAGAGGCTTTCCCTATAGATATTTGTTATGTAGAAACTCATGCCACACTCCTTGTTCATTTAACAGTTTAAAAAGTATTTGCTCAGTAAACATCTATTTTTTGCGTGAAGAACCTCAATCCCAAGACCTCCTTGATCTTTGGGACGACAAACAATATTCCACTTAGTTAGTCTATATTTCCTCTTGAGCTTATCACATTGCCAAAAAAAAACCGAGACCTGTAGAAATCTAACCTTCTTCTTACCCCCACAGGTATCTCATAGAAGGAGAGAAAAAACATCGGTAAACTAGACAAAACCGAATTAATAAGTATTAAGCGATCCCCGTAGGATAACAACTTACCGACCCATGAACTTAGCTTTGAATCAAACCGATCCTCAATCGGTTTCCATTCTTAATTAAGAAGTTTTCTGTAGTGTATAGGTATACCCAAATATCTAAAAGGAAGACACCCAACGTCACATCCAAAAATGTGTCTATAATCTTTCTGAGATTCAGCCGTTTACCAAAGCAAAAAATCTTGCTCTTGTGAAAATCAATCTTAAGCCCCGAAAGTTGTTCAAAAAAGGCTTACAAAAGCTTCATATTAACAGCCTTCTCCTGGCCGTGCTCAAGGAATAAAGTAGTATCGTCAGTGCACTGCAGAATCGACACGCCCCTTCAACAAGATGTGGAACCAAACCACCTATCTGACCCTCATTCTTAGCCCTAGCAGTTAGGACCGCTAACATATCAGCTACCAGGTTAAAAAGGATAGGGGACAATGGATCACCCTGACGCAATCCCTTCAAAGTTTGAAATAAATGACCTATGTCATCATTAACCTTGATCCCCACGCTCCCTCCCTGCACAAACCTGGCAACCCACTCACACCACTATGGTGTGAATCCTTTCATGCGGAGAGTATGTTAAAGAAACGCCCAATTAAATTTATCGTAGGATTTCTCAAAATAAATTTTGAGCAAAACCCCATCCAACTTCTTTCGATTCAGTTCATGAATCGTTTCATGAGCACTACTACTCCCTCCAGAATATTTCTGCCGGGAAGGAAAGCCGATTGAGAAGGTCTAATCACCCTCTGCGCAATCGAAGTCACCCTATTTGTCCCAACTTTCGTAAAAATCTTAAAACTAATGTTAAGCAAACATATCGATCTATATTGCTCGATATGGCTAGCATACTCCTTCTTTGGGAGCAATGTTATGCCACCAAAATTCAGTTTGAACAAATTCAAATCACCAGCATGCAGCTGAGAGAATAATTTCATTAGATCTTCCTTAAGTATAACCCAAAATCTCTTATAGAATTCTGCAGGGAAGCCATCTAGCCCCGGTGCTTTATTTAATTCCATTTGAGAAATAGCATCGAACACCTCCTCTTCAGAAAAAGATTGTGTTAGAATATTATTCTCCAACTCGGATACCTGAACAATGTCATCCAGTCTCGATTCATTCAATGAAATCGTAGTTGGGACCGGCGCCCCAAACAGTTTTTTATAATACTCGGATATAAATGTTTTTAGATTTTCCTGCCCAATGATCGTACCCTCATATTGTTATAACTGACATATCATTTTCTTTCGACGTTTACCATTATCAATTAGATGAAAATATCTAGTATTATTTTCACCCCCTGAATATGTCTAACCTTTCCACGTTGAGCCCACTTGTACTCCTCATCATGTCTAAGGTTAGATAAATGAGAGTCCGCCTCTCTTTTAGCCCTCATTTCATCGTCTCAAAGAGGGCCACATTCCGCTTTCAAATCTAATTCATGAATAAGAAGAATCAACTTCTCCCTCAACCTCTTATACTCGCCGCTTAAATTTTTTGCCCACCCTCGTAAGAAACTACGGAGATGTCTGATTTTATTCTGCCACCTCTCAATAGGAGGCTCCCCGGTCAACGCGGAGTTCCATTGCTCCTTGACCATCTCAAAAACCCTTCTTGACGCAACTAGGACAGCTCAAAAGAAAATATCGATCTATTCCCAGATTGAGCTGAACATCCTGAGTCAATAAGAAGTGGTACATGATCTGATTTAGTGCGAACCATCGCCTGAACCGTAACAAGAGGGTATTTTTGTTCCCAAGATACACTAGCTAGAATCCTATCCAACTTTTCATGAGCTGGAATGTCCCGTCTGCTAGTCCACGTATATTGTCTCCTTGACATCTCTAATTCTTTCAAGTCAAGGCTCTGAATAATGGCGTTAAAAATAAACGTCCATCGAGGGTTAAAACTATCGTTACTTTTCTCATCTTGCCTCCTAATAATATTAAAATACCCTCCAACAATCATAGGCAAGGGCTCCCCCTCGCAAATCCAAACTAACTATGAAAGCAACTCTGGTTTTTATCATCCTGAGCTGTCCCATAGACAACTACCAATGCCCAAAGAAAATCATCATTCTTTATGCGTATATGAAATTTTACAGAAAAATCTCCCGCAATAACTGTCCGCACCGCTATCATTGCAGAATTAAAACCAACCAGAATTCCATCCGATCTACCATGAGGGGGTAGAATATATCAACAAAAGTCATACCCCCCGGGCAAATGATTAAGTAGACTATTATAAAAACTGGACCTCCCTATTTCCGTAATTGCAACGAAGTCAAGCTTACAATCCCTCACTGCCTCATTAATCGAACGATTCCTAGCCGGATCCCCAAACCCGTCACTATTCCAAAACATCCCTTTTATTACTTATTATTTTTAAACGATTTTATCCTAACCTTCTTCTTTTCGAACTTGAACTGACAACCTTCTTGCCTCTGCGAGGGATTATGGCCGCAACACCCTGGATAGATGACCCAAGTACATCCACCAGACCCTCTTCCTTATCATCTTCGTAATCCTCACACAAGTTGGAGGCCTTACGCACTACTAAGCTGATAGATTCCAAATCTACCACACTGCTTAGATTGTTACTAACAAAATTAAGCTAACGTGCACATTCTAGTTTTTTTTAACTCATTAACCACACCCTCTACTTTAGACGGCAAAGTACCCAAAGAAATCCCCAAACTTGAAGCCCTCTCAATTATAATTTTATTAGAAAGCGCAGAAAAAGAGAGATTGGCTTTTGGCGAAATACCTGCAAATTTCTCATCACGACGAGCAGCTAGCCGTTCGGCCTTCTCCACCGCAGGTACATCGGCGTCTGGGTTAGCCCGAAGCCGCACACTGGACCGCTGCCCCCTAGACGCCGGCGTCGCAATGCCGCCGTATGCGACCACCTCCGCCCTAGACGTCGATGGAGTGAAAAAGGAGGCCCGCCCATCTAGCTCACGCACACGTCCACCTGGCTGTGCCGTGCTAGGGCTAGACAGCGTGCCGCCCAACATCGGTGCAGCAGCTATACCCCCGTCCCGCTCGAACGACCCCGATCCACCTGACCTGGGCGTGGGTAGAGAAGGAACATCAACGTCAGTAGCGATGGCAGCACTCTCCTTGGCAGCAACCACGTCGGACGCACGGTCAACCACCTCCTCCGTCGCTATGACGCCAACAGCAGAAGGCCTCCGAGCTGGCAAGCCTCCTGCACCACTGAAACTCGCATCGGTGCACACTCATCATGCACAAGGCTCCCCGACAGCGTCCCCAGCTCGCGCGGTAACACGGACACCGACTGTGATGCGGATGTCGCGATCGTCTCCTGAACAAGCTTGGCACCAGATGACAGCAGCTCATGCGGGATCTCCGCAGCACCCACGGCCAGAGACCTAACATCCCACCCGAACCGCCGATGTAACATCGGCGAGAAGACTACACCACTAGTTGGCATAATGCTATCCATTGGCCCATTAGAAGACCCTCCTCCTACATCTGCCATAGGAGTATCATAATTAGCCACAACTCCACCCGAGGCCGAGCCATTATCATTCAATGATGTTTTTTGCTAACGCATCACGGAAGTCATGATCCAAATCGTCATCATCATCATAATCATCACACAACACTTTGTCCACATTCATATCATCATAGGATTTGCCCTTCTCCTCACCCTCAACATGAAAAGAAAGCTCATAAAATGCATCCTTGATGAGCATCGGAAAGGTGGGTGGAACTTTTGTATAATTTAAACAGCCAACTAGGATTCGCAAAACACCATGCTTACGAGTATATTCCATAACCACCTTTCTAGTGACCCCCAGCAGATAACCAACATACCAAAGAGTCAGAAAATATCCCTTATACTCCTCTGGAATTCCAGATACTCTAATCCAAAAATCAGAAAGAGTGTCAAGAGGCTCAATCCTTTGACCCCAACTGTCCACCACAATCTCACGGTCGCTGTTTGGAATCCAAAAAACTCCAAACACCTTCAGCCTATCTAACTCAATTTTTGATGGAAACATTACTTTGAACACATTTTGTCCAACTTGACTAACATCCCATACAAAGCCCTCAGTGGGCACCAACCTTTATAACTGAGTTATCAGCTGAGGAATTGACAACACTCCTTTTGTAACAGTGATCGAAGCCAACCTCAAATTTTCCACCTTAGGTCGATAATTATGCAAAAGTGGTAGACCAAAAATTATGAGCTCCTCATGGATATACCCATACATGATTGGATGAGGCTTAGGTGCTGCAAGAAGCGGACATGGACCATTCACATGCACTGCACCTCCACAAAACACACAGACTGGCTGTGGGCAATCCGTGAAAAAATGACCAGCAACACCGCAACGAAAACACTTCAACTTGTCGAATTTCTTGGCTTTCTTTTGCACTGCCCCTGCTACCGATCAGTGGACACCCGTTTTTTCCCATGAGCTCGGCCCTCTTGAGACCCTCCCAAGTTGCTCGTAGATACAGCCGACTGCTGCAACTGCACCACTGGAGCATTCACCACAAGCTGCTGATTCGGAACCAACACCTGGTGCTGAGTATCCGCTACCACTGCTCCGCTTGCTGCACCACCATTGCTACTCAAAGAAACCGGTGCATACAGGACTTGACCACTGCCCATCCTAGTGTTATTCCTCTGACCACCATAACCATAGCCACCTCTGCAACCGCCAAAACCACGACCAAAGTTATCATATCGCTGACGCCCCCTAAACCTAGCTCGACCCCAAATCCGCTTCCATGGCCATTACCTCCGACAGCGGGATTGAAAGCGAACTGAGCATTACCAGGTCCTCCATTCGCAGCACCAGCAACCCCCGTCGTACCACTCGGCCCCGACTCGAATTGATTAGCGGGGAACCCGCACCCAGCCTCTTTTCCGAAACCCGGAGAGGGAACGACGCCATGTCCAGCAGCCTGATTGTGCCCAACTTGCGCCCGACCGCGTCCAGGTACAGCACCAGTGTTTGCAGCATCACGCCCCGGTGGCGCAGCACCATTGCCGCGAGACGCCATAGCTTTCGGCGAGTCAGGGACGCGCACAGCGGTTGCACGAGGTTTCCAAGATAACCCTAGGTTCCTCCTCGTACCGTACCCTATAGGTAACTTAGCTCTCGGCACACATGTACGGCCCGAAAACTGAAGGCCCGCTGTGGATCGGACAGAAGCGCTCGGACCCACGTCCTGACAGCGCCTCCGGTCAGACAGCCAGCGATCATCGTTCACATTTTGAAACTCCCAACGAGTTCTTGATCCGGGAAAAGTGGATCTCCAGCGAACGTCCGATGACCTCTTGCGCCGTATCTGAACCACAGTCCGTCCGACACCGTGAACACCGACGGTTCAAGGCATGGAACCTTCAAACGACCAAAATTGTGTAGAACCTCCGGCGAGGTTGAACCAGGTGACGGAGCACCGATATGGGAGAAGGAGGTTAAAACTTTATCCACGTACCTCTGCGCCCATCGCTTCCTCAACCTCTTCTCCCTCCTGCCTTCGCAAGATCGTAGCACCCTAGACGCCTCGGAAGAAGCAGTCTCACAGAATTTCTCAAAACTCATGGATCTTGGAGCTACCTGCGAATTGGATGCAAGTTCCGGCTCGGATTCTGAGTCCTCATCATCTTCGGCCAAAGCCCAGAACCGACCGCCGACAGGCGAGTTCCCGTCCCGATAGTCGATAGTGATCTCCGTCCTCCGAGCATGCGACGTGATCCCAATCTCGAATGCCGCCGCGGCGCCCGCAGAGGCGCTTCCACCATCACCCACCAAGGCTCCGACCGCCGCCTCTCTAGATGCATGGACCGGGGTAACCTCCACGGCCTCTCCCGAGACGCCAACCACGGTGTTCGCCGCGACCTCGTCACCGATGGCACCAACGATGGAGTCGCCTCCGATGTCCCCGCTCATGTCCCCTCCGCTAACGTTAATAATTATAGCCGGTTGTTGGCTATAACATATGGCCACGTCACCTATAGCCAACCTAATAGCCAGCAAGTCCAATAGTTATATATATACATGTACTACTTTATCTATTCCTGGCCCACCTGTCACTCTCATACACTGTCTAGGAGTACGTGCTGCAGCTGGCTACTAATCTACAACCCGCTTCTTTTCTCTCTCATGTTCTCCCTCTTCCAACTCAGCAAAAACATATTAGTTGATTTCTTACAGCCTGCTGATTAGGATCCATTGTACTTGCTCTTAGCAACCCTGCCGAGTGGTTTGGGTCTACTTCTTGTTGGCCTTCAAACCATCTATCGGTCCAAAAAAAAAGTCGTTTCTCTATTTCCTATGTCCGTTCGTCTGGCTGCCTCGAAAATTGCTTGGGATTGCTATGGGACTCATATGTTCAGCTCCGCCTTTGGTTTCAACAATCCATCTTCCGAAGCCATGTCCATCTAGACCTTAGGGCAAGGCTCATTTTAGTTTGAGATTAGACACTCCAATTCCCCCGTAAAGCCACACAGTCCCACGCCACAACGCAACGACTCCCTTTGATGACTTTACGTCGTCCTTTCCGAAGAAAGCTACTCGTTATCTTCTGATGTGCATCCAAATGTTTGCAGATCTTGTATCGGACATACTGGTTATAGGTTATCTACAATATCTACATGGGAGCAACCCACTAACTCTATTTCTCTCAACATGCACATCAACAATCATCTAATTGGTCCACATCATCCGTTACAGTTTTGATTTGTCCCATTTTTTTAGCGTGCTTGGTTGCCTGCCGAACGCTCCCTTTTCCCTGCTTTGGGTAGAACAGATTAGCATGCCGGCCACTCCTTACTGCCAGCCCACAAGCCCATACGTAGCCCATCTGACCTACATTTTGTCTTCTCCAGCGATGCTTTTCTTGCCCCGAACAGATCTCGCCGTGGTTTCCCTCAAAAAAAAATATCTCGCAATGGAACTCTCTAGAACTCGACATCCACTATAGCATCGACGTTTTACGTTTCTTCTTCCCAATCAAAATCCCGTGAGGTCGTCACGGTGCATCACCTTCCTCTTCCCACGATATCCACAAGAATCAGAAACTGATGGTTGCATCCGAGGAGTTGCTTTAGAATTTCCCATCTGTAAAGTCTGAGACCCACCTTCACCAGATTTGCTCATATCGGCCACCAGCACGGGTGGGCTTCTTCCACATAGATGATACGCTGGTGAGAAATTGAAAGTAAAGTATGGGCACCTAGAGGGGGTGAATAGGTGCTACGACCAATTTTAATTTTTCTTTCGATTTAGGCTTGACACAAAGGTAAATTCTCTAGATAATGCGGCTACGGTGAATTTACCTATATGACAAGGATAATGATAAACACAATGCAAGCGGTAAGTAAAGAGAGTGAGGGAACGAGGTAACCAAAGTGAAGCACACGGAGACGCGATGTATTCCCGAGTTCCTCCTTTTTAGGGGAGTACGTCTTGTTGGAGGGGTGTGAGCTCGCCACGAAGGCCTACTCAACGCCACAAAGGCCTCACTGTCGTGGGATTATCACGGCATATGCTACCATGGGGTAACTTTGAGTTTAGGGCCAGGCGAAACTGGTGTCCAGGAGTTGGTCTAGCTCTACGAGGGAGAAGATATTTTTTACCCAGGTTCAGGTCCCCTCGGTGGAGGATCCCTACATCCTGCTATAAATCACTATATGACAACATGTTACATGGTGCGCCAATGGCGATCGCCGGGTTTGGATGACTCCGGCTTGAGAGCTCTCTCTATTTTGTCTATCTTATTTTTCTTGTGTTACTTTGTTACTTGTCTCTCTATGACCTAGGAGTCGGCTTATAAAGACATCCGGGTTCTAGCCGTACTCAGAGTCCTATTCTATCTCTTCTAGCTCTTCGTGTCCTCCAAGTCTTGCACTCCGTGACGTGCACCGCCTCCGGGTCTTCTGGATCCTTCCTTGTGTAGGCCGGGTTATCGACAAGCTCGCCGGCCTACCAGTGTAACCCGGCCCACGATGACAGTTAGCTGGCCTCGCCCGTCCTCCTGCCGGGCGGGTCATGCTTTACTCTTCATGGGCCAACCGGGTTATAATCCCCCCAACATTAGCCCCCAAGTTTAACTTGGATGTGAGTTTTGGCTTGCTCCACCTGATGTTTTTGTCATTGCTTTTCATGCCTTGGTGTAGCTGCCAACACGATCATCCTGGTTAAACTCTGAAAATAAGATAAAAAGAATAAAGGGAAAATAACCCGGGTTAGACTTGGTAGGCCATCTCATTTTGGAGGTCCATTTTACAACTCGGTTTTTTCTTTCCTCCTGGGTTCATATGCCTCCAGGTTTATCTCAAGAACATATCTTTCAAGACCCGACTTTTGAAGACCCGGCGCAGATACCTCCAGTTTTACTTGCTCTCAATAATATGAATTTTTGAATTTTCTCGTGTATATAACCTTTAGCCCCCCAAGCTCCTATTTTATCACCTCGCGATAACTTGGTGCTTGTGATAGATAGATAAACACTCTGAACCATATAGCCCCCAAGTGCCAGGTTGTGTGCCTGCAGTAACCTGGGACTTCTGCATCTTGTACTTCTAAGATAAATTCTGAACTTCAAATACTGTAACCCCCAAGTGACGGGTTGCATGCCTGCAGCCACCTGGGACTTCTTTATCACTTCAAAAAATTTAGCTTCAAACTGTGTAGCCCCCAAGTGCCGGGTTGCGTGCCTGCGGCCACCTGGGACTCAAGCTTTTCCTTTTATAACCTCGTAAAATTTAAAGTACTGTAGCCCCCAAGCGTCGAGGTGTACGCCTGCAATAGCTCGGAGCTTGTTCTTCAATATTTGTATCACCTTATAATATTTCAACTCTTGTAACTCCAAGTATTCGTTCATTCGCCTGCAGCAATCTGGGACTCAGTCTGCAAAACTCTTGTCTTTCAGCTTCAAATACGGCGAGTCATAGAACAAATACGGCGAGTCACAGAACTAACAATTATCGCAATGTTGGCGAACCGGCCACGGACACAATTTCTGAGGACCCGGGCAATCTGGACAAAGCCGGCCGTGTTGGGCACGAGGCCAAGCTAGCCCGGCTGGGTTGAATCGTAAGCAGGCCACTCCTTTTCTTTTATTCATTGAAGACGTAATGACCTCCTGTGATTTGTATTGTTACTTTTATCATCCGGCTTTTACTTCTACCTTTCTCCTCTCTCTGTTGTTTTTTTTTACGTCCAATGTTTTGATTACATGCATGCACATTCACGTGACCAGGCAGCAACTGTTTCTCCCCTTTGAACCTTGAACTAGTTTCAACGAACTCGCATGCACCGATACTGACGATCAGCTTTTTAACCTCTTGTTTTTTGTACATGATCTGCACCCTAGCTTGCTTGCATCGATCAGGTTATTTGGCTTCTTGTTTCTTCATTGCAGCTTCGATTTATTCGCACAAATACAAACAGCACCCGGCCTTTTCTTTTTTTCCTGGACCTGGAACTTTGCTGGAGTAATGCCTTCATATCCACTTGAAATGCTGGTAACACCTTATATAATATCCTTTGTTTTGAGTCGCGAGCGTCGTCACATCGAGGCAGGAAATTCCTTTTACTCTCTTTCGGTGGAGATAATAACACATGGTCTTGCAGCTCTTAACGTGAAACTTTTTCTGACTTTCTAGATACCAAGCTTGATGACCCGGCTTCTACGGCCGGGTTATAGATTAATCCTGCAAGAAATTTCCCTTGCGCATAAAACAACATTATACAGTATGATAGACTTGTAATAAATCAATAACTTCTGAATATCTATCTTGATGATGTACATGCACCCTGAGGATTTGCTTTTTTCATGAACGTGATCCGTCGTTCTGCAAATCCTTTGGTTTAAATGACCCTTTTGATTTCTTTAACTATGAGCCGGCTTTCGCATGGATACCCTGTCGCAACCTCTCTGAAAAAACAGGGTCGAACCAAGTCCCTTTGGGCTTCATGGTTGATTGAATTTCCAGGTTAGCAATCAGGCCATATAAGTGCGAGTCACATCGAGCTTAAGCAAGATAGGCAAGGATTATACTGGCGGCATAAAAGCCAGGTCTTAGGATTGCAACTACAAACTATTCAAGTAAGAGCCCCCAAGACCCGTATCAATGTTTATAAAGTAAAGGCTTAATTGTGCAACATTACCACATTGATCCACATACTGTTGCCAAGAACTCTTTGAGCAACACTAACCGAAGTTGTGAAGCACTCTTGGACTAAGCTTATACTAATAGGATATTTCTCAATATTGCGAAGCACTCTCGGGCCAAGCTAATATAAATTTTTGCGAAGCGCTCCGGGCCATGCTAACCGAAGTTGCGCAGCACTCTTGGGCTAAGCTAATATTAATAAAATATTTTACAATATTGCGAAGCACTCTCGGGCCAAGCTAATATAAATTTTTGCGAAGCGCTCCGGGCCATGCTAACCGAAGTTGTACAGCACTCTTGGGCTAAGCTGATATAAATTTTTGCGAAGCGCTCCGGGCCATGCTAACCGAAGTTGCGCAGCACTCTTGGGCTAAGCTGATATAAATTTTTGCGAAGCGCTCCGGGCCATGCTAACCGAAGTTGCGCAACACTCTTGGGCTAAGCTGATATAAATTTTTGCGAAGCGCTCCGGGCCATGCTAACCGATGTTGCGCAGCACTCTTGGGCTAAGCTGATATAAATTTTTGCGAAGCGCTCTGGGCCATGCTAACCGAAGTTGCGCAGCACTCTTGGGCTAAGCTGATATAAATTTTTGCGAAGCGCTCCGGGCCATGCTAACCGAAGTTGCGCAGCACTCTTGGGCTAAGCTGATATAAATTTTTGCGAAGCGCTCCGGGCCATGCTAACCGAAGTTGCGCAGCACTCTTGGGCTAAGCTGATATAAATTTTTGCGAAGCGCTCCGGGCCATGCTAACCGAAGTTGCGCAGCACTCTTGGGCTAAGCTGATATAAATTTTTGCGAAGCGCTCCGGGCCATGCTAACCGAAGTTGCGCAGCACTCTTGGGCTAAGCTGATATAAATTTTTGCGAAGCGCTCTGGGCCATACTAACCGAAGTTGCGCAGCACTCTTGGGCTAAGCTGATATAAATTTTTGCGAAGCGCTCTGGGCCATGCTAACCGAAGTTGCGCAGCACTCTTGGGCTAAGCTGATATAAATTTTTGCGAAGCGCTCTGGGCCATGCTAACCGAAGTTGCGCAGCACTCTTGGGCTAAGCTGATATAAATTTTTGCGAAGCGCTCTGGGCCATGCTAACCGAAGTTGCGCAGCACTCTTGGGCTAATTAAGCTGATATAAATTTTTGCGAAGCGCTCTGGGCCATGCTAACCGAAGTTGCGCAGCACTCTTGGGCTAAGCTGATATAAATTTTTGCGAAGCGCTCTGGGCCATGCTAACCGAAGTTGCGCAGCACTCTTGGGCTAAGCTGATATAAATTTTTGCGAAGCGCTCCGGGCCATGCTAACCGAAGTTGCGCAGCACTCTTGGGCTAAGCTGATATAGAATCATACTCAAAATCATCGGGGATTGAACCGGACGTACGTACCATGCCGATGAGGATGTTGACCCGGCCGATTGTGATGACAGATCCGGATTCGAGCAGATCCGACTCTGGCCCCCAGCCAAAATCGTCCACCATCTTCTCTCCTTCGGGGTTGATGTAGATCTCGCCGATGATGAGGTTCTTCATGTTTTCCCGAGCTTCTCCCGTGATGTAAACACCTTTGGACGCAGGCCCCACGGTGGGCGCCAACTGTCGTGGGATTATCACGGCATATGCTACCATGGGGTAACTTTGAGTTTAGGGCCAGGCGAAACTGGTGTCCAGGAGTTGGTCTAGCTCTACGAGGGAGAAGATATTTTTTACCCAGGTTCAGGTCCCCTCGGTGGAGGATCCCTACATCCTGCTATAAATCACTATATGACAACATGTTACATGGTGCGCCAATGGCGATCGCCGGGTTTGGATGACTCCGGCTTGAGAGCTCTCTCTATTTTGTCTATCTTATTTTTCTTGTGTTACTTTGTTACTTGTCTCTCTATGACCTAGGAGTCGGCTTATAAAGACATCCGGGTTCTAGCCGTACTCAGAGTCCTATTCTATCTCTTCTAGCTCTTCGTGTCCTCCAAGTCTTGCACTCCGTGACGTGCACCGCCTCCGGGTCTTCTGGATCCTTCCTTGTGTAGGCCGGGTTATCGACAAGCTCGCCGTCCTACCAGTGTAACCCGGCCCACGATGACAGTTAGCTGGCCTCGCCCGTCCTCCTGCCGGGCGGGTCATGCTTTACTCTTCATGGGCCAACCGGGTTATAATCCCCCCAACACTCACCCTATTCTCCAATGAACTCCGCCACAAAGGCCTAGTTCACCTTCCACTATTGAACCCCTTTGAGGCAGGGATCGAGTCCTTTACAAACAACTTGGGGCACACACCCACAACCAAATTGGGGGCTCCCAAATCTTCTTGAATAACCAAAAAGTATCAAGATGCCTAGGTTCTCCACAAGAGGAAACACTAGGCTATATCCCTCGAGCTAGATAGGGGGAAATGAAGAACGGCTCGGTGAAGATGTAGATCGGGGCCTTCTCCTTCAATCCTCCAAAGATCTTCAAGATTGAGTGGAGGGATTGGGAGTTATAAGGGATTTGGTGAGCTCTTAAATGCTAATAAATGCTAAGGGGAAGAACTAGATCTTGAGGAAGAAGAGAAGGGTATTTATAGCCCCTCCTCACAACTAGTAGTTGTGCAGGATTTTTGGACCGGAATATCCGGTCCAAGTTTGGACCGGAATATCCGGTCAGATTTTCTTCTCGAATCCTGTTGACTTTAACCGGATTAGCCGGTTGCCTGCGAATAATCCGGTTCAAATAATCCGGCTCGCTTCTAATCCGCGCAGGCAACTATACCGGATATTCCGGCTCCTCCGGAATAATCCGGTACAAATAATCCGGCTCGCTTCTGTCAGATTTTCTTCCAGTCCTTAGCCGTTTTCGAGCAAACACTCCACAACCGGAATATCCGGTCCGAGATGAATAATCCGGTTCACATAATCCGGCTCATCTCTGTCCGAAAATGGTCCAGAATTTTCCAGCCGGAATATCCGGCTCCTCCAAATAATCCGGTTCCAAATAATCCGGTTGTCTTCTGTCCCAAATCTCTCAGGCCAAACTTCACCGACTTTTTCGGTGATCGATGCCGATGTTAAGTATAACACCTGCACGCTAAACACGTCGATAAATAATGTACGTAGTATTGTTAACTAACACATAAAACATCGGGAAAACGAAATGCACTTTCAATCTCCCCCTTTTTGGTGTTAGGTGACAATACTAAGATTTGCAATAAAACCTTGACTAGAACATGTTTGAAACAAAATGGAAATGTCTCCCCCTATCTATATGCATACCTTTTGTTTGCCTCGAATGCAAATAGATGCAATAATATACGGGGAGAATTTCCAACAAGTAGCAAACATGCCAAAGTACCAACCTCACAAACATGATGAGAATAAGATAGAAGTATATACCTTGTGCGTAGGGATGATAACCAATAATAACCAAGCACAACAATAGATAATATCCTCATCATATAAGATAGACAAACATATAGCCACCAACATAGATAACCCAAGATAATATCCAAGATAACCAACAAGATAACCAACATAGTTTCACACACAATAACACATAGTTTTAAACGAGATAATAAACGAAACTAAAATGGACACAATCTCTCAAGAAATGATAAAAGCATACGCTTGTGCCCGAACCCATGCAAATCCCGTAGTCTAGTAGTTACTTCTCCCCCTTTGGCATCGAGACACCAAAAAGGAGAGAAATTAACTAAGATAACGTCCCAACACAGTCTAAGCATCAGAATGCTCAGAGGACTCGCCAGCAGACTCCTCAGACTCTCCCTGTGCCTCGCGCTCATCCTCAGTGTCAACATCATCCTCCTCATCATCCTCAGCGGCAGCACTGGAAGTGGTAGCATGTGTGACCCGGAGAGCCTCCTCAATGCGCTCCCAAGGGGTACGATCATCAGCAGTCCAAGTAGAGTAAGACTGAGCAACAAGAGGAGTAGGCAGATCACCAGTAGCACCACTCACGTGGTGAAGAATCTGACTCTGTGAACTGGCCAACTCTGTGTCCCTGCAATAGGCCATGTACTGCTCCTTATGGATGTCCACCTTCATGCAGAGCACATTGCGCTGAAACCAGGAGAGCTTCCTGACATGGCGCATAGTGCTAGAACCAGGAGTGGACGTAGGCTGAGCACTAGAAGAGGGCATACCCCCCATAGAGGAACCACCCTCAAATGGAGGAACATGAGCAGCAGGAGTGGTCTTCTTCTTCCTCTTGACGTGCAACTTCTTGACCTTGTGCTCAACCATGGGTAGCTCAGCAAAATCCCTCTTGATCACATCCTTGATAAGCATCATGATGTACGGACCATACGGAATGGTGTTCCCACCAATCATAGCAGTGTACAGCTCATGAAAAATGATATCCATAACATCCACAGTATATGAAGCAGTCGGATCCTCATCTTCCATGCACTCCTTAGCAATAATAAGAAGGTTTCACAAAGGAGAGGTGAGAGCATCATTATTACCTCCACTCGGCACCAAGAAGGATCTGAAGATGCGCACCAGCTGATCATAGAGGGGAAGAAGTCCCTCAATGCCTCCAACAGTGAATCCAGGAGCATATAACTCAGACATGAACATCTCACTCCGAGGTCTCTCTACCTCATGCACACGGCGACCAACAGGAGGATGAGATCTGTAAGTGTATCCACAAAGACGAGCCAGACGGTGAAAAGGAATCTCACAAGGAGTGGACTCAGTCATCCACTTGAGGCAGCAAACCTGATCCTTATTGAAAACCAGAGTAGACATAAACTGAGTAACGAGCAGAGTGTTGTAGTTGCCCTGGGTCTCCATGAGCTTCACAAGCCCGAACCGCTCAACAATACTCGCGGCCTCAGCAAACTCCTCCTTCTCCTTAATAGCAGCAAAGTCAAATGGGTGCATCTCTCGGATAGGGAACTTGAAGTCACAGTAAATATCAGCATAAATGTAAGACTGCTCCAACTTCCAGAAACGAGAATCACAAGCAGCATCTTGAGGAGTGAGGTAGACATCCTTCTTCCTGAGCACAGAGAAATCCGGAACAGAGATATCGGTCTTATAGTTGAGCCGAGACTTCCTCTTGACCCTAGATGAAACCTGTTTCTTGGGGCGCTTGCTAGAACCCCTGTCAGAGCCACCTGTGAAATACGACAATAGAAGGATAGCAATGGGGATGAGTGCACGTATGTCAAGCAACGGAAGAATCATGCATAAAAACAATAGAAAAGATTCCAGGTATTAATCTAAGTACAAATCTAGCAAGGATTATTTTTGGGCTGTTCTCAATTGGTACTGGACACAGCCGGATATTCCGGTTCAGAACTGAACCAGATATTCCGGTGCACCCGGATATTCCGGTTCAATCGTGGACCGGATATTCCGGTACTACGAAAACAGCACAAAAACTATCACAATCTAGAGTTCAAAAGTAGATCGGTGATAAGTGAATCTAATCTATTGTATCTAGCATGCAAAGGGTACCCTAGGGAACAATTTCTACCAAGCATTGTCAACAAAAACACAAATCCATGGAGTGGTATGGTTATAGCACCAAGATTCAACGAGATTGAACTTTACTGGATTCCATGGACAAAGATGCTTGGATGGAAACGCTCCCGAGGATGAGGGGAAGCAGATCTGAGCCAAAGCTTGAAGATCCCGCGGAGGAAACGGCCCGGGAGGCCAAGAATCAGTGCGGCGGCGTTTGGGGGTGGAGGAGAGGAGTTGGGGAAGAAAGACACAAACTGCCCCTTCCGCGCTCGTCTCCTGGATAAGTGATTTTCGCCGGACCGGATATTCCGGTTCAAGTTTGAACCGGATATTCCGGTTCAAAACTGGACCGGGAATTCCGGCTGCCTACTGATTCGAAATTTCCTCGTTTCTAAGGACGACACAAGTGCTAGAATAAGATGGCTTTGTGGTAGAAGGGCTTAGGTTTAGAAACACCGAACTGATAGTAGTACTTATCCCACTCAAAAGTAAGAAACGAACAAACAAAAGACCAATTGAGTGGGATTTTCCTATGAAAGAACACTTAGAAGGGAAAAACAAGAAATGCAATGAAATATCAAATAAGTCCCAACTAAGAGTTGGATCTTCTAAAGGAAGAGGTTGGTGGCCTAATCCACCATGTAAGAGATCATGGTATGCCACCGCGAAGATATCTTGGGTGCATTGCCATTACTCACTATTGAAGCTCACAATTCAACATTAGAAAAAGAGAGATTAACAATGAATTTTTGCTTTGGGCATAATGGGGGAGGGAGAATCCAATGTGTTAGGATAACACTCCCCCTATGTCCATGCCTACACCTAAACTTGAACACGTTTCATCTATAGGGGTGTGTGCAAGATCTTCAATTCAAACTCCTAGAATCAATGACATTTAGCTCATCCTCAAGAACAAGAATCTTGCATCATCAAGTGGCTTCGTGAAAATATCCGCAAGATTGTCCTTGTGGGCACATAAGATAGTGCAATATCCCCTCTTGCCACATGGTCTCGGATGAAATGATGGCGAATCTCAATGTGCTTGGTTCTTGTATGTTGCACGGGATTGTATGCAATCTTTATGGCACTTTCATTGTCACACAAAAGAGTCACCTTATCCAAATGAACTCCATACTCCTTGAGAGTTTGCCTCATCCATAGCAATTGAGTGCAAGAACTTGCGGCAGCTACATACTCGGCTTCGGCCGTGGAGAGAGATATGCAATTTTGCTTTTTGGAAGACCAACTCACCAAGGACCTACCAAGAAATTGGCAAGCCCCGGAAGTGGACTTTCTATCATCTTGATCTCCCACCCAATCGGAATCCGTGTAGCCCTTGAGAGAGAATTGTGCCCCCTTTGGGTACCACAAACCAAATCTTGAGGTATGAACCAAATAACGAAAAATCCTATGGACCGCCACTAAATGGCTATCCTTAGGAGCCGCTTGATACCTTGCACACACACCTACACTCAAAACGATATCGGGCCTAGATGCACAAAGATAGAGAAAAGAACCAATCATAGAACAATACAACTTTTGATCCACATCTTTACCCTTCGGATTACAAGATAGGTGGCACTTGACTTGCATAGGAGATGTCTTGATCTTAGCATCTTGGAAATTAAACCTCTTGATCATATCTTGGGTATACTTGGCTTGAGAAATGAAAGTCCCACGAGCCAATTGCTTGATCTCAAAGCCAAGGAAGAATTTTAGCTCACCCATCATAGACATCTCGAACGTGTCAGTCATAAGCTTAGAGAACTCATTATTGAAAACTTCGTTAGTTGATCCAAAGATGATATCGTACACATATAGTTGGCATATGAAAAGCTCTCCCTTTACTCTCTTGGTGAAGAGAGTGGGGTCAATCTTCCCAACTTCGAAACCACGATCATCTAACAACTCCCTAAGGTGCTCATACCAAGCACGAGGTGCTTGTTTGAGACCATAGAGAGCCTTGTCAAGTTTGTAAACGTGGTTAGGGAAGTTGAGATTCTCGAACCCCGGAGGTTGCTTAACATATACCTCCTATTTTAGTGGACCATTCAAGAAAGCACTTTTCACATCCATTTGTTGCAATTTGAAATTATGAGAAGATGCATAAGCAAGGAGGATACGGATGGACTCAAGGCGAGCCACGGGTGCGTAGGTTTCATCAAAGTCAATGCATTCAACTTGAGTGTAACCTTGAGCAACCAATCTTGCCTTGTTCCTTATCACAATGCCATGCTCATCTTGCTTGTTCTTGAAAATCCACTTAGTGCCAATAACATTGTGGCAATCTTTGGGCTTCTCAACCAATCTCCAAACTTTGTTGCGCTCAAAGTTATTGAGCTCATCATGCATAGCTTCAACCCAATCGGAGTCCTCAAGAGCTTCAAACACTTTCTTAGGCTCCACCACAGAGATATGAGCTTGATGCTCACTAAAATGTGCCAATTGCCTTCTTGTGGATCTTCGAGCTTGAATATCCCCCAAGATCTTGTTGTCTTGGTCATCAATTTGCTTGAAAGCTCTTCTTATCCTTTTGACACGACGGGCTTCGATCTCCGCATTATTGCGCGGAGGGATCACTTGATCATCTTGATCATTTGGGTCCCCATCTGATCATCATCATCATCATCATCATCAACAACAATATCTTCAACACTTGCTTCAACTTGAGGAGAGGATGAAGAGGATGGTAGATCTTTGCCTTGACCTTGACTCGCATTAGTAGTAGGAGTGGGTACGACTTGCGCAGTGTCTTGGTCAATGAGAGGAGGGTCTTGAACATGTTCTTGGTTAGGTGTAACACTTGACTCCTTGGATTGTTCTTCTATTGTAGAGGAGGGCTCCACTTGAGTAGAGAATAGTCCTTCTCGAGTCGCCATAAGGTGTCCCTCAATGGGGCGGAAAAATCCCACACCCATCCTTCCTATGGTTTCTTGAGGTATTTCAACATCTACATTAGAAACATGAAATTACGCCACTTGGGAGCCATCATTTTCCTCGAAATCCACACTACAAGATTCTATGACAATCCGTGAGACTTTGTCAAAGACTCTATAAGTGTGGGATTCAGCACCGTAACCAACAAAAATACTCTCAATAGTTTTGGATTGAAATTTAGAAAACCTAACACCCTTAATCAAATAAAAGCACTTACAGCCGAATACACGGAAGTATGAGACGTTGGGCTTGTTGCCGGTGAGGATCTCATATGGAGTCTTGTCCAAGCCTTTGCGGATGTAGAGGCGGATGGAGGAGTGGCATGCGGTGGATATGGCCTCGGCCCATAAATATTGGGGAGAAGAGTACTCCGCCAACATGGTCCTTGCCATATCCAAAAGGGTGCGATTCTTCCTTTCGGCAACACCATTTTGTTGATGATTGTAAGTGGCAGAGTATTGATGACGAATGCCTTCTTCACTAAGGAATTCATTCAAAGTGTAGTTCTGGAACTCCGAACCATTATCACTCCTAATAGCCATGATTTGCACATTGTGTTGACGTTGCACTTCGTTGGAGAAGTCGATGATGGTTTGTTGAGTTTCACTCTTGCACTTGAAGAAATATTCCCAAGTGTATCTTGAATAATCATCGACAATCACCAAGCAATACTTCTTGCCACCAAGACTTTCCTCGGGCACGGCACCAAAGAGATCAACATGGAGAAACTCCAAGATCCTCTTTGATGAAATAATAGTCTTGGCCTTGTGCACCTTGTCATGCATCTTTCCTTCAACACACGACCTACAAACGCGATCCTTTGAAAAAGAAACATTTTTTTTTAGTCCGACAATAAGGCCACCTTTGTGAAGACTTTGCAAAGTTCTCATGTTGACATGGGATAGGCGGCGATGCCACAACCATCCCAAGTCCGCCTTTCCGAAAAGACACATTTCTTGAGTGTTGGTGGACTTCAAAAAGTCCACCACGAACAACTCATTTTCAACATGTCCCACGTAAGCGACGTCAAGAGTCTTGCTCCTCAAAAGTACCACAATATCAACATCAAAAAAGACGGACAAACCCATCTTTCCAAGAGAGCGGACGGAAAGTAAATTGTAACCAAGGGATTCGACAAGCGTGACGTTCAAGATAGTGATATCGGGAGTGACCACAACCTTGCCGAATCCGGATACCTTAGACGAGGACGAGTCTCCATAAGTGATGGTTGCTTGTATGTCATTTGGGCGCAAATCCGTCACTAGTTCTTTGCTTCCGTTCATATGGCTAGTGCATCCACTATCAATTATCCATTTAGTTCCACCGTAAGTATAATCCTGCAAGAGATCATTGACTAAAGTTAGGACCCGAGGAGGGTCCCTTCATGTTAGCAACAAGGGGCTTTGGAACCCAAATAGTATATTCAATGAAATCCTCAATAGGACCAACATATTTATCTTGCACAACACCATAATAATCAACATATAAGAAATGGTGTGGATTGTTAGTTCCCGCAGAGGTGCTACGAGTAGTGTTGTCTCTCATGACACTACTACTCGAGGCGATATTGTTTGCTTGAGCGGGTTTGCTAGGAGTAGTGTTGTCCCTAATGACAATACCACTCGAAGCACCATTGTTGGTCTTCTTCTTGTTCTTATTCTTCTTCTTGTTCTTATTCTTGGCTACATAGCCTAGACCTTGCTTGCCCACTTGTTGCCTTGGGGAACTCAATTGTGGTCTAGCAATGACCACATTAGAGCTAGGGGCAACCACTTGTGGGGTAGGAATCACAACCTCCTCAACTTGAGGGCCTTTGCCCTTGAGCCTTGCTAGCTCATCCTTCAACCTAGCATTTTCCTCAATAATATTTGCATGATCACAAGAAGAAGTAGAGGTGCTAGGATTGTTAGGTTGATTAAGTTGAGTTTGAAGTTGTTCATGCAACTCTTTGAGGGATGAGTGTTGGCTTTCCAAAGCTTTGTGAGCCTCGGTTAGCTTTTCAAACTCCTTGGTTAGTTTACCATGACCAACCCCAAACTCGACCTTATCCTTTTTAGCCTTTTTATATTTAGCAATAGCAAGATCACGTTCCTTAGTGATTTTAGAGACAAGTTCATTATGAGTTAATTCAATATATTCAAGTTCATCCTCTAGAGAAACTCTACCATCATGCTCTTCCTCAAGAGTCATAGAGAGGGATGCAATTTCATCCGCATCCCTTCTTTCAACCTCACCTTTCTTCTCAAGGGCATCTTGGGCCTCTCCCAATTGCCTCATGAGAGATACTCGACGTACTTCTTGGTCTCCCCTTGCATGTTAGACATAAAACGTTCCAAGGAGACCCTTTCCTCTTATATTCTAAGACTATCAAGATGTTCTAGTTCACTAGGGGTCTTAGAGTTGGAAGAAGGTGATACCTCCATGGTCTTAGCCATGAAGCACTTGGCATGTCGTTGAGGAAGATCGTCATTGGGGGATTCAAAGAGAGATGAAGATGATGGAATAGAAGCAATAGCAAGAGCGGCCACTTCACTTGTGGTTTCTTCTTCTTCATCACTCCCGGAATCATACTCCTCTTGAGTCAAGAGCACAAACTTGGTGGGAGACTTCTTGTTGAATGGCTTCTTCTTGAAATGAGGTTTCTTGTACTCAACCTTGGACTTGTCCTTGCGAATGAGCTTGCCACTATGGAGCTCTCTATTCTCATAGGGACACTCCGCAATTAAATGATGCTTATCTTGACAATTGAAGCAAGACCTCACTTTTTGAGCCCCATCATTGCCATAGCGAGACCTTGTCTTCTCCTCAACAAATCTCTTGCCCTTGGGAGGATTGCTCCAAAAAATTTGCACGGTGAGAGCAATGAGACCCTTTAGAACGGGATCATAGTCTTGTTCCTTCAAAGGAGGCAACGCATCTTCTCCTTCTTCTTCATATTCAACTTCTCTTGTCAAAACCTTAGCCTTCAAAGCAACGGATGCTCCTTGGTGCATTCCAATGGCCCTAGCACGATTGTCAAGAGCATTCTTGGTTTGCACTTTATACGAGCACATTTCTTGCATTACTTGAGTTGAGGTCATGGAAGCGAAATCATGTCTTCCTTGAATGCTCTTCATGTCCGCGCCCTCAAATGGCATTATGGCAATCATGTACTTCCTCTTGATCCATGCATCATCAATGTACTTGGCACCAACATTTGAGAAAGCGGTGGCAAGAGTCTTGAGTCTCCGGTACATTTCCACATGATCCTCTCCATTATGCATGTAGAACCCTTCGGACTCATTGGTCAAGGCATCATATATATTCCTTTGCATGCTCTCATTTCCCACAAACATGACGACAAGAGTGTCCCATGTTTCCTTGGCGGTGGAATATTGTTGAAGATGCAGCATGTGGTTAGGACCCACGGCTTGTTGAAGAATGGACAAAGCGGTGTAGTTGAGTTGGCAATCTACGGCTTCTCTTATTGTTAAGTTCTTGGGATCAAATGGCGTGTATCCATCACGAGTGATCCTCCAAACATCTATACAAGAAGAGTTCAAGTGAGTCTCCATGTAATATTGCCATTCACTAAAAGAAAAAGCACCAATTTTAGGTGGATCTCCTCTAGGGATTATATGAGGATGGGGAACGGGAGGATCGGGAGAATAACTTAAAGGAACGACATGAAATTCTCCGCTTCCCTCCGTACCCGTTTTAGTGGAGTTTTCGGCGGAAGCAATTTTAGATGGATCACCATCTACCCCTTTCTTGGCGCCCTCCGGATTAGTTTCCGGAGGAGTTGATTCGGCTACCTCCGGTCCTTTGGCTTTCAGGAGTTGCGCTAATACTTGACGCAACTCATCAAACTTGGTATCTATGGATGAGATCAATGACTTTCTCAAATCATTGAGATCATCCATGGACACACTAGCCACGGACGTTTCGGTGTCCAAATCATCTCCCATACTAAAACTCTTAGGCGGTTAAGCCCGATAGAAGAGCCGAGGCTCTGATACCAATTGAAAGTAAAGTATGGGCACCTAGAGGGGGGGTGAATAGGTGCTACGACCAATTTTAATTTTTCTTTCGATTTAGGCTTGACACATAAGTAAATTCTCTAGATAATGCGGCTACGGTGAATTTACCTATATGACAAGGATAATGATAAACACAATGCAAGCGGTAAGTAAAGAGAGTGAGGGAACAAGGTAACCAAAGTGCAGCACACGGAGACGCGATGTATTCCCGAGTTCCTCCTTTTTATGGGAGTACGTCTCGTTCGAGGAGTGTGAGCTCGCCACGAAGGCCTACTCAACACCACAAAGGCCTCACCCTATTTTCCGATGAACTCCGCCACAAAGGCCTAGTTCACCTTCCACTATTGAACCCCTTTGAGGCGGGGATCGAGTCCTTTACAAACAACTTGGGCACACACCCACAACCAAATTGGGGGCTCCCAAATCTTCTTGAATCACCAAAAAGTATTAAGATGCCTAGGTTCTCCACAAGAGGAAACCCTAGGCTAGACCCCTCGAGCTAGAGAGGGGGAAATGAAGAACGGCTCGGTGAAGATGTAGATCGGGGCCTTCTCCTTCAATCCTCCAAAGATCTTCAAGATTGGGTGGAGGGATTGGGAGTTATGAGGGATTTGGTGAGCTCTTAAATGCTAATAAGTACTAAGGGGGAGAACTAGATCTTGAGGAAGAAGAGGAGGGGTATTTATAGCCCCTCCTCACAACTAGTCGTTGTGCAGGATTTTGGGACCGGAATATCCGGTCCAAGTTTGGACCAAAATATCCGGTCAGTTTTTCTTCTCGAATCCTGTTGACTTTAAAAGGATTATCCGGTTGCCCGCGAATAATCCGGTTCAAATAGTCCGGCTCGCTTCTGATCTGCGCAGGCAACTGTACCGGATATTCCGGCTCCTCCGGAATAATCCTGTACAAATAATCCGGCTCGCTTCTGTCAGTTTTTCTTCCAGTCCTTAGCCGTTTTCGAGCAAACACTCCACAACCGGAATATCCGGTCCGATATGAATAATTCAGTTCAAATAATCTGGCTCATCTCTGTCCGAAAATGGTCCAGAATTTTCCAGACCGGAATATCCGACTCCTCCGAATAATCCGGTTCCAAATAATCCGGTTGTCTTCTATCCCAAATCTCTCAGGCCAAACTTCACCGACTTTTTCGGTGATCGATGTCGATATTAAGTATAACACCTGCACGCTAAACACCTCGATAAATAATGTACTTAGTATTGTTAACTAACACACAAAACATCGGGAAAATGAAATGCACTTTCAGAAATCCCTCGTGATTTCTCCATGCTCTCTGTCTCTGATCAACTCCCTATATTTTCTACTGCCTTAGGGATCATCGCCTGGACCGCCGAAGAAGCCATATTTGAACCTTCATCGTTGCATACCAAACTGAAGGTCCACGTTTTTACTAATTTTATTGCACCAGTACCATCCGGGATTATGAGAAAATGAAAACTTCATGTAAACTGTATTATTGCAAAACTAGGATGTCCGATCAATGGACCTGATTGTTGCCACGGATAGCTCCAAAAACATGTCAAGGTTATAAGTTAGGAATGTGTATCTGCTGCCCTTTGATCATGTATCTACCTTTCCGCTTGCCTATTATGTCTTTTTTTATTGGTACTGCTCTACTGTATATGCCATTATGTTCTTTCATACAGAAGCTCAAGTTTTAGATGTAATCAGTTGTGAATTCATTTGGTACAAGTTCCTTTTTTTTCCACGGGGAAAATTATTAACAAACCATATATTGAAAAAAAGTTTATTCTATGGTCAGAGAAGGTTATTTGTGTAAACTTTCTCATTAAACCTACAGATACATTACTTCATAGTAGTGCATTTTTACTTCCTCAGGTGTGAACGCCATGGTCGCCGAAAAATCCGTCTTTAGCCATTCCTCGCTGCATATTTATATGCAGCTCCCATTGGTACAAATTATTTCCATAGTTTTTTTTCTTATTTATTTTTTGTATTTGACCAAAATATCTACATATCAGATACAATTTTGTTTGATTCTTCCAAATCTGGGCAACAGCATTACGACAACGTGTGATAGAATTATTAGCACAGCATCACCTCTCAAATTGCATGCACATCGGCGAGTTTATAAAGACTCTCTATCGCCTCACTGGCACTATCATAGTAAGGATCTGCATACAACCATGCTCTCTTTCAGTAGTAATCTTTAGTTTAGGCTATACGGTTCACACGTAGATATGTCTTTTGATAATGAGGCTTTTAAGTTAGTAGTAGTCTTCAGATTAGACAGAAGGATTCACAACTAGATATCTTTTGATAATGAGGTTTTCAAGTTAGTATTAATCATCAGTTTAGACAGAGGATTCACAATTGGCTACCATTGAGCTAACAGACTAATATAGCTTTTGCCATGATGGTATTATCAGTCACTACACGCAAATATTTCTAGGTTGTTGCGTGGTGAGTGTCTGCTGCAATTTCTCCATTCTTCTACGGTTTGTAAACTGAAGGTGCACATAATTTATCACTTTATTTTGTATTTTTTTTTGCAAATTATGTACGTTCTTTTGAAGTCATTTTTTGGTGCTAATTATACAAGTCCTATATTCATGTTATGCAGCGGCATCTTTTCAGAAAGTTAAATCTCTTTCATTAAAGATAATACAAGCTAGGGTGAGATTTTGTTATCTGTCATTTGATTTTATCTAATTTCATGTACACACATTATTTTTAGGTGTTTACTTATGTGAACGACACTGGGATACTGATTGCCAGTTTCCAATGTTCAGATGAGCTGGCTAGATCCCACACTGCCAATTAAATATATGGACACATTATTCGTTTCAAGTTAGTGCACAAACTCATCATCTTTCTCTTTATTTTCTTTGGGATTCGTGACATGCAGAATTGGAGATAGCAGTGTTTGTGCCACAACTCTTCAAAGTGGAACTCCAAGGTTTGTTTTGATGAGTAGCAGCTTGATCGTAGATGATAGAACCGTAAAACTAAGGGACATAGTACAACAGAGACAATCATTTGTACCGATGACAACACTAGCTGCAAAGACAGTAATTAGTTACCAGTGCAACACTTATCTACTGCTTTTCCATACATATGTACAATAAAGAATGTATATTTGTTTTAGTGACTTCAAATTCATCTTAGTGCATCAATTTTCCTTCACAAAATCTCCGCAGCAACGCGCGGGGTGTCATCTAGTAGGATTAGTTTAGGTTTCCAGAGGTGGTGTGAGTGTGATGTGCGTGTGGGGTGTGAATGTCTGTGTCTGAACTTGATACTACGGGTTGTATCCCCAAAGTGAGGGGGAAAAAGAACATCACCGCCGCGAGAGGGTGGTGCGCACGAGGCTAGACCGGCCCATCAAAGGGGCGCTCCACGGTTGCAACCTTGGTCGTTGAGAGTGAATTAGGTTCGACGTAGCTGAGGGCTGGCCATTAGTTCATGGATTTGACTTAAGTGAATAAAATTCCTTGGAACGGAGGCAGGACGTCATGCGTGGCGACAAAGTGCAACTATCGATGTTTAGTTGGAGTATATTTAATTAGTGCATGTTTTGTTGGAACGCGTGAAATTTACGTGAGGTAGTTCACCCACTGTACCCCGTTTTAACTGAGGCCGGTCACAATGGGAAGTAACATACCCTAGTAACCTGCACATTTTCCTAGACTATGTTATCATCTTCACAGTGGGTAGTAACATGTATGCAGTGTCATGCAACGATATATTCCCTCCGTATCAAAATATAATATGTTTTAGCATTTTGTAGATATAATATAGCTAGACATGTTTTAGTGTGTAGATTCATATGCATATTACACTAAAACATGTCTAGCTACATGTAAACGCTCGAGATGTTTGGCGTAATGCGATGCCTTTGTCTCGGCTCGCCCTTCGTGTTAATATAGTGGTCAAACGACCGGATAAGTACAGATTGATTTACAACTTGCAGGTTACGAAAACTATCTATACGGTTTATATCTCCACCGTATAGTTACAACAACTATGAGTTATCTACACGTCTAAAACAACTTACAAGCCTATCTTTCAACATCCTCCCTCGATCTCAACATCTCAAGGTTGAGATTGTGTCTGAAGGCTTGTAACTGACGAATTTGCAATGGTTTTGTAAAACCATCTGCCACTTGATCCCCTGTAGGAACAAACTGAATATCCAGCAATTTTTTAGCAACTCGTTCTCTTACAAAATGGAAGTCAATCTCAATATGCTTTGTTCTAGCATGGAATACTGGATTGGCTGATAAATAGGTGGCTCCTAAGTTGTCACACCACAAGCATGCAGGTTGAGGATGATCAATATCAAGTTCATCAAGCAGAGATTCTACCCATATTACCTCTGCTGTAGCATTTGCTAATGCTTTATATTCTGCCTCTGTGCTGGACCTAGACACAGTAGCTTGCTTCCTGGCACTCCAAGAAATAAGATTCGAGCCAAAGAAGACTGCAAATCCTCCTGTGGACCTCCTATCATCAGGGCAACCTGCCCAATCAGCATTAGAAAAAGCACTCACAAGAGTAGATGATGATTTTCCAATTTTCAGTCCAGTTGATATACTTCCTTGAAGATACCTCAATATCCTCTTCACAGCTATCCAATGCAATGTGGTAGGAGAGTGAAGAAATTGACAAACTTTATTAACAGAAAATGAAATATCTGGTCTTGTCAAGGTTAGATACTGTAAAGCACCAACAATACTCCTGTATTTGGTCGCATCTTCTTCACTCAATACTTCCCCCTCATGCTTGGACAGTTTTTCTGTGGTGGAAATAGGAGTAGTGGCAGGTTTACACCCCTTCATTCCTACACGGCACAATATATCTTTAGTATATTTTTCTTGTGTGAGCAAGACACCATCATTGCTTCTTTTTACTTCAATGCCAAGAAAATAATGAAGATCTCCTAGATCCTTCAAGGCAAAATCATTTCTCAAATCTCTCAACAAAGCATTTGTGGCTTCCTGTGATGAACTTGCAACAATTATATCATCAACATAAACAAGCATAAAAATTGTGACCTTCCCTTTTTTATAGAAGAAAAGTGAAGTGTCTCCCTTTGATGGTGTGAACCCAAGATCTTGTAGTTTCATGCTCAACCTTGAGTACCATGCTCTTGGAGCCTGTTTTAACCCATATAGTGCTTTGTCCAATTTACACACATGATATGGTTTTGTTTTATCTTTATAACCTGGTGGCTGCCTCATATATACTTCTTCCTCTAGAACACCATGAAGAAACGCATTCTGCACATCCAATTGTCGAAGACTCCATCCCCTGGACACAGCAATAGACAAAACCAATCTGATAGTAGCAGCCTTAACTACTGGACTAAAGGTGTCCTCATAGTCAATTCCATAACGTTGCTTAAACCCTTTTGCTACCAACCTAGCCTTATACCTATCTATAGTACCATCTGAATTTTTCTTGATTTTATAGACCCATTTACAATCTATTAGATTCCTCCCTTGACTAGGTGGTACTAGATGCCAAGTTTTATTTTTTATAAGAGCATCATATTCAACTTTCATAGCTTCTTTCCAATTTTTATCTTCTAATGCATCCTGCAAATTTTCTGGTTCACCGGAAGATGCCAAATATGCGTACCTGACCGTACCATCCTTGGGGATATACGGTTCGAAAATGCCACTTTTTGATCTTGTATGCATTTGTTGCACAGATTGGTCTGCAGATGGAGTATCCGCAGAAGATCCCGCGCTCACAGGATCCGAAGCCGATCCTGCGCAATCATTGGCGCCATCATGCGCCTGGGGGCTCGAATCTCGTGACGAATCTCCAGCCGCCACGTCGCGGGAGCTCCCCCGACCAGCGCCCTCCGCGCCAGCGCCTGGTGCTTGGCGCCGCCAGGTGTCGCGCGCCTGTTGGCCACGCGCATGTGGCGACCGCGCGCTTGATGGAGACGCGTGCGCGGACGCGTTTTCTGCCGCGCTGCCCTCCTGCCGCGCAGACTGGCGCGTCTGCGGCTCCGCCAGGGATCTCTCGGGATCGGTGTGCATCAGCGAATCCTCCTGGGATCCCGTGCCTGTCTCCATTGTCCGTATCTGTGGCATAAAATGACAATTTGGCACACTTTTTGCACCATTAGAACCACAAAATTCAGGAGTATCATTTTCCATATGATCATTAATGTTTTCCCTCCCGTGATCAGAGGGATTATTAGGGTCCGAAGGAAGCAAAAGAATATCGGCCCTTAGCTTTGCACCGGCATTAGGATTTAGTTTGGAGAAAGGAAAAACTGTTTCATCAAAAACAACATCCCTTGAAATATAAATTCTACCAGTGGAAATATCGAGACATTTGAAGCCTTTATGAAGATTGCTATAGCCAAGAAAAGCACACTCTTTAGACCTAAATTCTAGTTTGCGAGAATTATAGGGTCTAAGGTTAGGACAACAAGCACACCCAAAAACACGAAGAGATGAATAATTGGGATTTTCATGGCATAATCTTTGTAAGGGAGTTTCGAAATTGATGACTCTACTAGGCATACGATTGATAAGATATGTGGCAGCAATAAAGGCTTCATCCCAATATTTAAGTGGCATTGATGCATATGCAAGAAGAGATAGACCAACTTCAACAATGTGCCTATGTTTTCTTTCAGCAGAACCATTTTGCTGATGTGCATAGGGACATGAAACATGGTGTGATATGCCAACTTGTGTAAAAAAGGAATTTAAATTTTGATATTCTCCTCCCCAATCTGTTTGCATAGCAAGGATTTTCCTATCAAATTGTATTTCCACAAGCTTTTGGAAATCATGGAATTTCTGAAACACTTCAAACTTATGTTTAAGCAAGTAGATCCAAGTAAATTTGCTGAAATCATTAATGAAGCTAACATAATATGCTTTTCGTCCAACAGATTCAATAGCATGACCCCATACATCTGAGAAAACAAGCTCTAAAGGAGCACTAGATTCACTAAAGGATTGTGGATAGGGGAGTTGGTGACTTTTGCCTTTTTGACAAGCATCACATACAGACTCATTATTGACTTCACTAGAACAAGGGAGATTATTTTGACTAATAATTCTCTTGACAATTATTGACGAAGGATGACCTAAACGAGAGTGCCACCTCTCCGATGAAGGTTTGATGGCACTTAGGGCACTTTTGCTTGAATCAATGTGGGTGGACGAAAGTGGATACAATCCTCTCCTACATTTGCCTTGGATGAGGATTTTCTTGGTGGCCTGGTTCTTAACAAAAAAAGAATCAGGGTGAAATTCTAGAAATGCATTATTATCGAATGCAAGACGATGCGCTGAAAGAAGACTCTTGTTTGATTGTGGAACATGCAATATGTTGTTAAGATGAAGATCACGATCATTGGTACTAACAAAAGAATGGCAATATGGTTGATACTCATACCTGAACCATTTGCGGCATGAACTTGATCATGACCATGATATTTATCACGGATCATGAGCTTGTGGAGATCCCCGGTGATGTGGTCTGTTGCACCCGTGTCAACAATCCACGGGTTTGAGTCGGCGCCGTACGGGTGTGGTGATGTCGTTGCAGAACTGGCGCTCTTCTCCTCCACGGGTGTGAAGTCTGGGTTGAACCTCTCCCAGCACTTGCCGACGGTATGGCCACCTTTGCCACACAGTTGGCAGCGTGGCTTCCCGCTGTTGTTGTTGTTGCGCGGGTTGCCACCGTAGTTGCCGTTGGCGTTCCCGCCACCGTAGCCGCCGTTTGCGTTCCCGGCGTGCCCGTAGTTGCCACGGCCACCATGGTGACCATAGTTTCCGCCGTAGCCTCCGTTGCCATAGCCTCCATTGCCATAGCCTGGATTGCCACCGTAGTTGCCGTAGCCTCCATTGCCACGGCCTTGTGGTGTCGGACCACCGCGGCCACCTCCGCGCCCGAAGCCACCACGTCCGCCGCGCACCGCGGCGTTCACGGAAGATTGATGTCCACCCCCTTGGAGCAGATCCAGCCGTGTCTCGAAGCTCAACAGCTGGGAGTAGAGCTCAGACACCGTCACGGGTTCAACCCGCGTTGCCATAGACGTGACGATGGAGTTATAATCCCCATCAAGACCAGCCAAGACGTAGGAGACAATGTCTTCCTCATCGAGTGGTTTGCCGGCCGCGGCCATCTCATCAGCTAGGCCGCGGATCTTGCTGAAGTACTCGGCGATGGTGGTGTTCCCCTTCTGGGAATTGGCCAGCGCGATCCGTGTGTTCACGGTCCGCGCGCGCGTCCTTGACGCAAACATCTGCTCGATGGCGCTCCAGAGCGCCGCCGACGTCGCGGCAGAGTGGACCTGGAGCAGAACCTCCCTCGACAGCGTGGTGAGGAGGAAGCTCAGGAGCTGCTGATCTGCAGCTATCCATGGCCCGTAGGCCGGATTTGGTTCTTTGGCTGGCTTGCCTTCGACCGTCGTGTCGCGATCTCGGCTTGGCGCGGCGCGGGTGGCGTCCAGGTACCCATCCATCTGGGCACCGCGGATCGCCGGCAGGACTTGGGCCTTCCGGAGGATATGGTTCCCCTTTGACAGCTTCTCGGTGATGTTCACCGCGGCGAAGGGCGAGGATTGGTTGGTTGAGGACGAAGTCGCCATGGATGCGGTGGAGAGGACGATACCTTGCTCTGATACCATGTAAACGCTCGAGATGTTTGGCGTAATGCGATGCCTTTGTCTTGGCTCGCCCTTCGTGTTAATATAGTGGTCAAACGACCGGATAAGTACAGATTGATTTACAACTTGCAGGTTACGAAAACTATCTATACGGTTTATATCTCCACCGTATAGTTACAACAACTATGAGTTATCTACACGTCTAAAACAACTTACAAGCCTATCTTTCAACACTACATATTGTTTAGGAAATACTAAAACATCTTACATTTCGATACGGAGGGAGTATTTATTAGACTATAGAGTCATTGTTTCTTAGAGCGTGTGATGTTCCGATAACATAGTAGTTACCACAAGAAGCTCTCTCTTTATTAAATACGTGTCACATAACTAAAATTGTATTGGAGTGTGTGATATTACTAATAAGTTCCTGCCCACTGTGACGAAAGTTGCCTGTACGTTCTCCTCAGGTTATCCGCAGGCCTCAGCAAAATCACGCTCCGTTTGCCAGGCCGCCTGACTCCATACGACGACCGCAGGCAGGCGCGCACGCGACCGACGTAGCAGCCGGCTACAAGCTGCTTTCCCCTCAAAGATCCGCAGCCGAAACAGTAGCATTGTCATGTTCGGCTGCAGGATCAAAGGGGATGGCCTCGTCTGCGATTGCGCCGGTTGATGAAGCAGCGACTCATGAACGTGCGCGCGCGCTAACCTCTCCATCCACTTGGACCCACTGCCGACACGTACGCATGGTGCGCACCGGTCACAGCACTACGCACGTCGCTCTCTCAGATGGAACAATGCTCGTTCGGTCTCACAAGGGGCATAGTACTGTTTTTTTTTTTTACAGGAGTTTAGGCCGAGCCGTTGTAGGAAGTATCAATCCAGTACAAATCATGGGTCGCTCAAAATACGCCACTACTCCGTAAAAAATAAGAGCTCTATTCTCAGAAGAAAAAAAACTCTATGCATCTGTCTTCTCATAATTAAGCCATCCACTATGACAATATGATTGAAGATATACTGAACGACCTCTATTAGCCCATCACATGCTAAGTCCTCGCGGCTCCACATGAAAAAGGAAAAAGAACAAATGAATTCAGTAGACCAACTTAATACCAGCTTCGAGCAACTTAATACCAGCGAGATACATGCTGAATAGAAGTCACCAGGTGGATTGTTAGTTATAGATGTAGCTGGATGTCAGTTATAGAACGATGAACATCTCTTCTATTATAATTGCACTCTATTACCCTCGCGATTTATCAATTGTCCAGATGTGATTTGTTCATCCATGATGTACTTTATTTATTGGAGAGACACTGATAAGGGGATGCCCGATTTTCTCGATGAACTCACATGATGACAATGGATTGATAACTTGTGTCTCTCCATGAACTCTCTGGCTAATTCCTGATGCCAATTGCAGCAGCAACCAATCCCTTGGATATTCGCAAATCCACACACTTGCACGAGTAGCCACCGACTACTAGTGGTCATGTATCAACTAATTTCCAATGGAATAGCAGATAGCACGCAAAACTTGCAGTATGATCAATTCCTGATGAATACTTCGAGCAATCAACAATGGAGTCTAGGGTTTATGTTTAAAGGTAATCTAAACCTTCACCACACGCAGGTGGGAGGTATTTAAGAGAGGGGGTGTGGCCAAGGACCACTGCGCACCACCCCTAAGACCTAACTCGGGTCTGGACTCGAACTAAAGGGGTACAAACCGACCCATATGAGGGGGTGCGGGTAAGGGACACGCAGTTCCTTATTCCAATCCATGTGGGAGGACCTAGGACAAGTCCTTGGTGCTCCCATAACCTCCTAAAACGTAGCACATTGAGTATTGGGCTGAAACAAGCAAGGACATATCCTTGGTGCTCTCAATTCCCTCTTCTTATTATTCTGTCTCCTTCTTCTCCCTTGTGCTTCCATGATCCTCTCCCTCCATGTGTTCTCCCATGCATTGCTCTATGGCTCCATGCTCCTCTCCTCCAATAATGCTTGTGTTATCAACAACCTGAATCATACATAAATGCAAGGATTTAGGTAGTATAAAATTCTCAGAATCACAAACATCATAATTTAATAGGAGTGAGTTCACCTGCTGTTCTAGTAGTTTGGTTCTTGATCTAGTCATAGGTCTAATCCTCACTTCATCATGTTTCTCTTGACAATCAACATCATCAATGGGTGCAATAGTGTAAGAACTAGGGATGTCCTCATCAGACACCACTAGTGAATCTATGTCCCCCAGTCCATTCTTTTAGGCCTCTTTTACTTTCTTTTCATCCTCACATGATGGTTGTTAAATTTTACTTTTATTACTTTCAACCACTCGATTCGTTTAACCATATCGTTTTCAGCAAGACGATAAGCTTTATAACTTTCCTGAAAAGGTTGGGAACGAAAGGGAGTTTGTGTTTTGTGTATAGGTTCACGCTCGACGCGCCACGAGCACCTCAATGGTCGTCATTGAAGTCCTACTGGATTGATAACCTTGGTTTCTAATTGAGAGAAATTTGCTGCTATGCTACATCATACATTCCAATTGAGGTTCCCCAACTAGTATGTGTGATTCACGCCATCAGGGTGTTGTTGGGCCCCGGTGGCGAATCCGTCCAAGATTGTTGTGGAGTTGGAGCGCGGCCCCCTACGACGACCCCTGACCTGGGGTCACACGGTGAGGAGGGAGGGTCATCATTCGCTTCCCTCGGTGGGCCGAATGATGGGCCTCAATTTTTGACTCTCTCGGTCTTCGAGGTTGAGATTTGTCCTAGCTTGTTTCTAGGCCACGGGGCTACGGTGGCTTATGAGGAAGGAGGACGTCTCAACTTTAGGCGAATGATGTCGATGATCCTGCCCCTTCCCCAGCGGGCCAGCGCTCAGCCTCACATGCACCAACTGGCTATGTGGCCGGGACCATCCTAGCATGCGACTCTCCTGCGTGCTCCCTTGGTCGTGGCACTATCTCCACGACTTCGACGGACATCGACACGAGGCTTGTGTGTTTCCTCAAGTGATGCAGTTTGAGGAAGGAGGCCTTGCTCTCGCACCCTGCTCCTAAGCTCCCGTGCCATAAGAGGATGCACCCTTGTTGGTGTGCCGCAGCCGCAGGGTGGCGGATCATTTTGCGGCAGGTACCCCTGTCAAGAAACAACAAAAGGCTCTGATGGTGCAACTCAGGATTGGAAGAGAAGCAGAGGTGATTGGGGACGAGGCTCTGTAAGCCTATTTGCGCTACTTCGACAAACCGATGACTAAGGAGGATATTTGTGGTGATACCGCACACCGCTGCATGTGTAGTGTACAAGTCGTTGACATAATACTCACGAAAGGACTTATCGGTAAATATTACATCCCTCGCAGTAGTACAACAGAAACATAACGATCCAAATATATTATACACTCCTTAATATTACAAGCCAAAAGTGAATAAGGAGTTCAACGTCTTCCTCGTCTAAGGGAGGAAGTTCAAGTAGTGCGGTGTTGACGTGTGTCAACCTACTGCGCAAAGATAAAAGTAAACTTAGAGCCATTGGGGTTAAGCTACCTAAGTAGTACTAGTTTAGCATTGCTCGGCTTGGTTCTATATCTGGCTATGTCTAATCCTCCTCTGGGTCTTCAGCTCCGTAGGTTATCAGGTAGTCGACACCTTCGACGACACCTGACAGCTCTAGCTCCTCGTAGTAGATCTCATCATCCTGGTAGACACCGTAGTAATCCTCTGGTAGGTCTTCATAGTCTAAGTATGGGGTTCAAATGGGAAGGAATGAGTAAGAAGCGTTACTCAACAAGTTCCTGTAAGTAATAGTGATATAGTGTATGATGCTCTAGCTACCACCTAAGAATGTTGGTCTTGGTGTAATGCAATTTTTATAAAACATTTCTTCAAATGTCAAGTTTTACTTCTGAAAAACCATGTCCGTATGTCCCGCTAGGCGTCAAAATCTCATGGGACTCCTTTCGGCCGTGAACATTGCCCCCTCCTAGGACAAGGATGTAGCTGCCACAATTTGTTGTTTTCCCTCTGCAGAGTTGTGCCACTTTACCCAATACCACACTCGGCCTTCTTGCTCTCTTTTCACACCATGTGTGGCTTACCCTGGTCAGGGCCACCAAGGCATGTTGAGTACTTTCCCGCTCTCCGCATATCCGCCCAATGTGACGCTGCCGGTACGGCAACACCAATAGCACGTCACCACTTCCGAGATCTCGACCCCCACCCAACGTCTAGGTGATAAATTATATGCACTTACTTGCTGTTGGCCGGAACACGCCGGTACCAACGGGGTCAGTCTGCCGAGGATATGCGAACGTGGAAAGCACCTGTGACTTGCTCATCCATAGTAAATCTGTTGGTTGACACCGTCCATACGACAAGAAGAACACTGACGACATTTGTGAATTAAGTCCTAGGGTAATACTTTCCCGGTTGATGGAACATCCACCACATGAATCATTATGTGGTTCAATCGCCAGCCAACATAGTATATAGAAATTCACATCATTCGAAAGTAGCAATTTATTTCAATGCAGGTTATACCGTATAATACTTTGCAAGTAATTTGATAAAAGTACTTCAAAATGGACATGAGAAAGATTGAACTTACCTTGAGACTGACAAATAGTGCAGTTCAAAGCTCTAGGTGAATCGTGACCCTCGTGTTCTGGAGAAAGCATCATTTTCTTTTAAGACAATGTTGAAAGATCCAAAATTCATGCTATTATACATATCGTGAAATAATTTTGATGTTTTTGGAAACCCTGGTTTAAAGATTTTAGGGTTTACTAATAATATGGATTTATTTGAGGTATTGTGGAAGTTTTTATTCAAAACTTGACTTAATTTCCCATATTTGCGAAAAAATGAGTTTGAATCAAACAATCATTTTGATTTTTGAATTTAGTAAAACAAATGATCATATTATTTCCTTAAGAAAAAAATCACCTTAGTATTTGAATTTAGGAAATTTTCCAATATTTTCCTTTGAGAACATTTCTCAAAGTAATATTTTTAAATTCTACTTTGAAATTTTTAAAACTCAAATCCTTAAGTCTAAGGAGTTATTCCATTTTTGAAAAGTATTATTTCAATTAGGAATTTGGTCATTTCCAAATCCTTTATTTTGAAATAATAATCACTCGAATTTTTACCATGTGGTAAAAGCATCAAAAAAATCTATTAAAAACTATTTTAGAAACTAGAAGACACAAGTATATTTATACTTATTTTTATTTGAATTTTAGGTTGTTTATTTGGGTGTATTTGAATTTATTTGGAGGTGCTTGTATTATTTAAAATTTACTTGGATTTAATTCCTAGGAGAATAACTAAATTACCAAAATACCCCCGGTCGGTTCTGCTATTGGGTTGAACCTAACCCACTCGGCCTCCCCTCACACGTGCACTAGGTGAACCCGACCCAGTCAATCCCTCGCTCTAACTCGCTCTCCCCCTGTGCCCTTCTCTCTCCGTATCGCGATAGAGAAGACGACCGTGGTCACCTCCACCTCTGCCGCTTTGTTATGGCCATCTCCGCCGTTGTCGTTTTGGGCAAAATGCTCCCATTCACCTCCTCTCTCTGGTCTACCAAGACGATTTGGGTTTCCTCACCTCTGCGCGCCTTGCGCAACCAAATCTCGAGCTAGGGTTTCAGATGGCGCGTTGTTGTGGCTGCGGTGGTTCTTCCTCGAGCTTCTCTGGGCCTTGATCATGCTGCTGGAGCACGTCATGCTGCTCTCTGTGGCTGGTGCGAGTTGTGGTGGCGTTTGCTCGTGCCACTGTGAATACAGTGGCCGTCGATGCGACTCCTGCTACTCCTGGCCTGGTGGTGTCACATATGCGCCTCTGTGATGTCTCTGGCTCGGTTAGGGCGCCAAATCTTGTAAGTGCTCCTGGTCTCTCTTCCTCTCCCTCGTTGTGCCCTGAATCCCTCAAGTTCTTGCTCTATTCATATGAACTGCACTAGCTACACCGTAGCTAGATTTAGCGACTTAGGTTTGATTTGTGATTTCTTGTGATATGCTTACTTCAATCAGTTTGATGGCTCTCTAGGGCTTGCGTCCTAGGGTTGTGATAAAATTCCTAGTGGCCTCCCATGGTAGAACTGTCTCTACCTATTGAGAAAATCTCCTCTATCTAGTCACCAGTGCAGTTCATGTCCCGCTCGGATGAGTTTAGTACTCAGTGACCGTGACGGCTGCTTGGAGCATCCCCTGAGATGAACTCTCGGGAAAATCTTCCTTGGTCTACTGAAAGTAACTCTTTCGCTTTCTTCATTTTATTTTAGGTTTTAATTTTCTTGTGCAAGTGTTAGCATGTGTGTGTGTAGGCACTGTGGTGTAAAATAGAATGCACTTGTGCATTAGGTGGTGGACTTAGAACACTGTGGTGCCTCAGTGAGAGTGCACAGTGATGCCAAACCACTTCTTATTGCTTTCTTGTGCTTCTTCCTTGCTTAACATGGTATCTGTTGCAAGTTTAAGGTTTGCAGTAATTTGTATCACTGGTATGTGATTTACTTTATCAGCACAGATACATACACACTCCCCTGCTCCCCCAAATTGCTCTGTGATGTCCTATGGATCATGGATACTTGTTAGGAACTTTTAGCAATGTCCAGATCCTTTTGTTGTGATGTGTTGTGATCTCTCTCATAGATAATAACCTATTGTAGTTGAAGAGCTGCTTTAGCTTCAGGAGGATGAAGAACCTGCTTCTTGTGGTTTTGTCTGCTCTTCCTAGCTGCTTCAGCATCCTAATGTGTATTTTTCTAGTCGTAGATGTACTTGTGGTTTTGTGGCTTGTTATTGGTGAAAAACAATGTGTGTGTGTGTGTGTGCTTGTTGTCGCGGCTAGCTGTGAAATTTATACTATTGTGGCATCTTTCAGGTCTTGACACCTCAGAGCATGCATATGGTGAGTATGCTCCTTACATGTGGGGTCTAGGGTTCAAGTTTCAACCCTATGCGGTCATGCTTGCGAACTATCTACTGTTGTGAGATCTTTTGGTTGCTTAGGGTAGAAGTATCTCGGTTGGGCTTGAGATTGCTCCCCTGGTCCAAGTTTGCATGGTTTAGATGGTAGCATCAGTCCAATACTCCTTGGCTGCTTCTTGCTTCTGTTCTGTGCTTGCCTTGGCCTCATTTGATGCCTTCATCATGGTCTTTTTTCACAATTCTAAGTTTACTTAGGATTATTGGTCCTACTGGTTTCTCATACCGGTAGTGACTGTAATTTTGTGGGCTTTTGCTTAAATATGGAAGCAATGCAGTGTAGAGGTCTTGTTGGCTTGTTATCTGTTGGCTCTAGTTGTGAATTGTTCTTATTTTCAGATAATGGTCACTGTTGAGCTTATGGTTGGACTTGGTATGTGTTTCATGTGGGTTTTGTGTGTTGGAAGAGCACACTGGTCCATAATGGCTTGCTTCCCGTGGTTGTTCTACTTCAGGTCCATCGAGTTGAGCTTCCTGGAATGTTTCTCTTGGCCATTGTTGGAAAAAAATTCCAGTGCTTCACAATTACTTTGATTTCTCACTGATTTGAGTACATGGCTAAGAATTCATCTTAGCCAGGGCTTCATTTGATCCAAAACATCAAATTTCCCTACCTCTGATGTGGGCAAACATTTTTAACATAACCACTATGTTCTCTTTGTTTTCCGTTTTGCAGGTTGAAGAATCTTCATCAAGATGGAAGATAGATAGGTGTAGAATAGGTCTGGTTATGAATTGTATCCGAATTGTAATTCTGACATTGTTTCCTTTGTAATACAATTTGAAATCTTTGTATTCTGTTACTTGAACATGAATGAAATTGAAATTCTATCACTTATTGTTTAATTTCAAATTCTAGTTTGAGTTCTGTTTGCAATAATTTGAATACCAATATGTTGTTTAAATTTGTTTGAATATGGAAGTTTAGAAATTGATCCAGAGTGATCTTCAATTGATCCACAATGTACTAGTCATCTCTTTAAAATTGATCAACTTCATAACTAAAATCTAGCTATTCATTTTAATTGCAAATGGTTCAACTCAAATATACTTTGTGATTTCAAATATAGAGTTCAGAAATAAGATACGATTGGATGTCTGAGACTTAACACATTCATCAGGAATGATGTTAGTGTCAAAACCTTATTCTCCGTCCAAATCCTTCCAAATGGTTTTATCAAAAACCCTAATCCAAAATAGATGAGTCGAGGTTAACACAAGTGTTATTGCCAGATCTCGACGACTTGTTTCCAGATCATCGATTCCAGCTCAACCTGTCCTCATAACTTATTCTTTCACAAAACAGCAAAATTTATCCTGATTTTGCAAAGATGTATGAATGCGAAGATGCATAATATTATATCTACCCTCACGTGTTCTATAACTACGTGGTATTATAGACTGATGTTAGTACAGACCGGATCTAATTTAGATTTAGCGCCAATTAACATGTACGTTGCATGCCCATTTGTAGTTTGAACTATATACATATGTGATCTCACAGTTGTATGTATACACTCGCAAATTTGAACACATTAGATCATCTCTAGCCGACCCCTTATCCCGTGAACCTATATAACAGGGACAGGGGTCAAAATTGTGCGTTGTTTTCGACCAAGAACGTTATGTGCAGAACAGAAACTACAAAAATATAAAGACAAAATTAAAATTTCCCGGGAAGAAGTCAACGGCGAGTCCATCTTCCACACTTCTAGTTCATCATAAATACACACATTTTTACAAAAGTAGTAGATAAAAACGGCGCCGCCCACCCTATCTAAGTCCAAAAGGTGGGGTCACCGGTTCCCCGGAGTCCTACGGGAGCGGCGTTGCCATTGGCGACGACGTTCTACTCGTCGAGGTCGACGAAGACCTCCTCCTGATTCTTTGCCTCGGTGTGTAACATCCCAAGTATGAAATATCCCTTAGAATGTTTGATTTATTGTTTTAATTCAAGTATTGCATCATGTCATCATGTTTAATTATTTGTTTGCATTTGTTACTATTTGTTTTGCATCTGTTTTATCTTGTTTCATAATCAAACTCAAACAAATTCAAATGGTTATTTTCATACTTGATCTGTTATAACTTTTGGAATAAAAATAACAAATAAAAACAACCATTTTATTCCTTGTTAATCATTCATTAAATTGTTGGTTTTAATCAAACCATTAATTCAATCAATAATTCCCAAATCATCTTTTAATTTCAAACCAAGTTTCAAATCAGTACCTTTTGATTCCATGAAGTTCACCACACTATTTTTAATCTTTAAAATCATTTTAAACCCTAGGGGTAACCCTATTCAAATGCTTGTTATTCATAAGGTTTTATTAATATTAAAATTCTCCAATTTGGATTCAAATACAAACCTCATTTAAAATTTCAACTTTTTGAAATCCAATCTTGGAAATTGGTTACTAATTACCTAAATATACTAACCTAATTTTTCTGGAATTTTTCCTAAACAATAACTTATCATTTTCTTCCCATTTTGTTTTCAGCAAAAAAAAAATAAAACAGAAAAATAAAAAAGGAGAGAAAACTGCAGCGCGCGCGGCAGCTAAGCACTAGCCCAACCCACCTATCCTACGCGCGCGCGGCCCAGCCCGCCTAAGCCATCGCTTAACGCTTCAAAAAGCGTGCAACGCTTCTGTCTTGTGTACGGCGGCAATCCGCCGGTGCCACCGCGACAGAACCCTCCACTCGACGGCGATATGATGGCTCCTCCGCCCTATAAAGTCCCTAGACCTCCTGGCGCAGCACCCTAGCCCTAGGTTTGCCTGTCCCATCGCTCCGCCGCCGCCAATCGCTTCCTCCCCATCGGTTTTCCTTCCCTCTGTCTGATCACCGGAGAACGCCAGTCTGAACCCGAGCAAGCCACCGTCGCCATGGCCCTCCTCCACCACCCGTAACCACCGAAACGAGATTGCCACCAATCCTTCTTTCTGTTGGACACCTGCGGGAGCCCGGAGAACAGCCAGGACGCCGCCGCCGTCCTCGACCACCTCGTCACCGCCGCTGCCGTCGTCTCCGTCAAGCCTCTGCTTCCTCGACGACGCGGTGAGCAGCACGATTCTTTTCCCCTCCTGGTTCCCTCCGTAACGCGCACGATTACGTCCACGCACCAACCAAGTCGAGCAGCGTGCCGTGGATCAACGCCGGCGAGCCCTCGCCGTCTGTCAGTCGAGCAACATTTTGTTCGTCAGTTTCGTCAGACTAGCGCCTAGATCTGAACGATATCCTTTCTGCGTTGCCTATACTGTCAAACACACGAACGCAGCGCAGTGGCAGCGCTCTGTTTTCCCGCACGCAGGCTCGCGGGTTCGAGCCGCGGAGGCGCGGATTAAAATCCAACATTTTTGCATCTCCCTCTGACACTCGTGGCCCGCATGTCATTGAGCTCCACTGCCACGCGTGCGCGCACTCGCCACGCTGGCCACGGGCCCACGGGGCAGTGGCTGGGGTAGACCCCATGGCGGTAACAAAGGTTTAAAAACGAATCTGTTTTATTTCTATTTCTTTTAAATGGCAGAATAAAGCACTAAATTTTAAAAATCAATAACTTTTAATCTATAAGTCTAATAAATAAAAGTTATATATGTTTTCTGTTCAAAATTACATGATCTTTCCAATTGTTCCATTTGTGTTCTGTTTTGAGTTTTCAAAATGCATTTAAAAATTCAAATTTGAATAATCCAAATGTAATTTGTAATAATGCATAAATAATTCATACTAATTCCAAATAAGGCAAATAAAATATGTTTTTCATACCATTTTGAATATCCTATTCAAATATAAAATTTGTTTCCTTGTTTGAATAATTTAAATTGCCTAAATAATTTAATACTTGTTTAATTCAATTAAAATTTGATAAAATCATAACTTGCTCAAAATAAAATATTTTTGAACATGCAAAATATGTTTTCAAACCATCAAAGTGTGAACTTTTCAAATGTGAACTTGAATTTATGTTTTGAACAAATGAAATTCAAATAATATTCAAACTTGTTTTAAATTCAATTAAAACTTGTTTAATATTGTTTAATTCATAATAAATTCATCTTAATTCAAATTTCAATATTTGAAACATGTAATCCAACTAAAATTTGATGTTCTTTTCAAATATAAATTTTGTTAATTATTTTGCACACTTTAACTTGATGAAAACAATAATTGTTGTGTGACATGTTTAAGTAACCAAATTTTTCCAAACTTAATAAATAATTTCCAAACTTGTTTTATTCCTTTTCCTTTGCATCTATTATTGTTATTTTGTTGTTATTTTGTTGTTACCATCATGCATGCATCATGATAACAACTATCACCTAATAATAAATTGTAAATCATTTGTTCCACTTAATCTATGGACCTTTTCCATATGCCACTCAAAATAGCTTAGTGGTCCATTTAAATTGTATTATCATGTTAGCTAGTTTATTTTGATGCAACCATTAATTTGTCATGCATCATCTTGATTGTGCACAATGCCATGAAAATGAATGTTTACATTCCTGTTTTGTTTGTTTGCTTTTTCTCGAATAGACGACGACGTTGAGGCAGACGACCTTTACAGCACCCCTTCTGAGGATCTAGCTCAGTACCCGGCTGTTGAGTTTGCAGGCAAGTTATCACCCACATGAACCATTATGTTCCTTTCAACCCTGGTTACCGATACTTTCCGTTGCCTATTCTTGCTAGCCTTAGTGGTAGTTGTTTCTGTTACGAACCTATCACATGATTCCCTGAACCCTGATATTGCCTCACCACCCCTCCTACAACCCTATTGATTGAGCCAGTGTCTTACTAGTATGCTTAGATTGTTTTGCTCGAGTCTGTTACCCGTTACTTTCAGTTACTATTTCATTATGTTATGTTCTGGGGGCTCGATGTTTAATCAATCAATCAATCATGCTCATGTTATTACTGTTAATAATAATTTGATGATAAGGCACCGGCAGGAGGCCCTGTGTGGTTTTGAGGCCTGCTAGTGTCGACCCTAATAGGAAAAGGGTCTTGTCTACTGATCCATGATGAGCGCACTACCCGCATGTGGGAAGCGAGTATGGGCGCCCCCCTCAATTTGATTCGATTCGCATCTCGTCCAAATCATCTCATTTAGTTCGTGCTTTCTATTTGCCGCATGCATGTTTTTGCGAGCCCAGCGCAGGGTGAAACTTTTGTAGTCGGCATATAGGGGGACACGTTCTTAGAGTGCTATGAGGGTCCATTTTCTTCTGGGCTCGATTAGCCGTGCGCCCAAGGTGCTTTGGGCTTGATGCGGAGAAGAGTTGAGTTGTGTTGAGTGCCCCGCTTGGTGGGAGGCATCCCATCTGGCGGGTTATTCATACGTGTACGGCCAAATTGGTGCAACCCTGCAGGGATAATCTTCTCGAGAAGCCGTGTTTTCCGCGGTTATGGATTACTTGGTGAAAGTACTGGCTAACAAGTACTCAGGACAATTTAAACATAATGATCAAACATGTTACACCCAATGATTAATAACTTGACTAGTACTAGGTTGATGACACAATAACTTGATTCACCTTTAATACAACTGTGTGAGTTATCCTCGGATTGCTTCTTTGGATAAGGGGCGAGATCCAGGATGGGTTTGTTTGATGTTATCTTTCATTTGGTTGCAACACTCGATCTTATCCCCTTTCTAATAGTTGGAAGTGATAGAATCTCTGTAGTTGGTTAGCGCAGCCAGTTGCAGCATCTTATATATATCCCCTTCTTTCCGTTGAACCCAAGTCATCTGTGCTTGTGTTGACGGGCTATACTTTGGTGAACTGTGAGTCTTGCTTGCCAGTACGTCTATGTACTGACCCCGTTGGGGCTGTGGTTTACGCAGACTACGACTACGGCTACGATGACCACCAGGATGGCTACTTCGTGGAGTTTGACGAGACTGCAGACGAGTAGATAGCTGGACCAGGGCAGGATCCAGAACCTACGTGGATGGGCTTCGTCTTCTTTATTTTCTCCGGCTTCTTAAGCCTGTTGGATTTGTCTGTACCCAGACACCTTTGATTGCTTCCGCTGATGTAATGAATGCTATGTTGGGACATGTGTCCTCTGGATGATTGTATTTGCTATCTCTGCCTTAGTGAAGGCCAGTTGCAACCTTATTTCAATCTTTTGTGTCTTAGAGATAAGTTGTGATCATCATTCGTTCAAAGCCGTTGACGTACCATGTGTGTATGGTATGAAGTACGTCAATGGTAGTGTCCTGATTTCTAGTTTACATCGACGGTGAACAGTAACGGTTGGTTGTCGCACATAAGTGCTGGCCTACCCGTAAGGGGACGCGGGAGCCGTTAAGCCCCGTAATCCAACCAAAATACTGTTCAGTTTGTACGGTGAGTATCCTCTAGAAGTCCGGGTGCGACAAATGGTATCAGAGCCTGTCTGCCTGTAGGATCCCTTTTTACTGGTCGCAGTTGAGTCTAGAAACTATTTTGTAGCTATATAGGGAAAAATGAAACGTGAGAGTAGGAATTCTGCCATTTTTCTTCTTTCCCCACCCACCCACCCTTTTCTGGTAAGGAAGTGCAACGTTGTTTTCTGTTCTCACCTAAACTTTCAAGTTAGGATTTCACGTGTTTTGGGTTCTCTGTAGTGCCTCAGGAGTTTTGGTCTCGAGTTTCCCGATGTTGCTTCGATATCCTGTTCTTTTCAACATCCTTATCGTCCGTTGAACCTTGTTGTTGTTTCCCACTTCAGTTCTCTACCGGAGTCTAATCAAAACTTCCCCGATCATCTGCAGATGGATCTCAGGTTCTACCCGCAGGTGGTTCGGATGACTCGCTGTGAGAGCACCGCCGGTTATCCGGAGATGCTGAGAGACATGGTTACCTATCTGGGGTTCCATTGGGCACCAGAGTACCAGGTCTACGAGCAGCAGCGAGAGTTTGACCAGACCTGCTACCGGGCTATCGTCTACATTCTGTCGGATGATGGCAGGAGCGTTGTCCACCGCTACGAGGCAGTAGGTTCCACAGTGGATATGGCCGTGCAGCAGGCAGCGTACGTGAGCCTCACCGTCCTCCGTGCTGACTACTGGGGGTTTGATGATTCCATCTATCGTCACATCCCCCGTGGTTACATCACGGCAGCGGGAGTTCACTTCACCCTCCACAGCAACCTGGATACCTACGAGTCTGATAGCTCCAGGCTGCACACCACTGCTCAGTTCGTGAGGCACAGTGACGCAGTTGCTTCCACACTTTCTCAGAAGTTAGCCTCAGTCAGGGAGCAGCTCTATCTGGCGTTGACTCGTCTGGCTACGTACACCACAGACTTTGTTGGAGACGAGCGCTTTGCACGTTTCACTCAGCCAGCTGGGTTTCCGCTGCCAGATGCTGGAGGTTACGAGCCGATCAGAGGTCCACTTCTCGACCTTGGTCCTGGTTACACTGGGATTCCCCGCTTTGGAGCACAGGGAGACGACGCTTTCTACTTCACCACACCGAGAGTTGCTCTCAGAGCAGTCCCACTCTACGTGGATCGTCGTCATACCTACTTCCGGGGGATTCCTCCTCACCGTATCTCTCGTCGTACTACTCACCGCCGTCCTGCGTGATGAGCATGGGAGTACCGATGTATCCATTCCTATCGATGTTTAGTTAACCTTTGGCATTCGAACCATGTATCGGTCTGTTGGATATTCTGATGTATTTGAACATGTGATGATGTACCTGTTGGTTATCTATTCATGCGTCGGAATAAAATATCTTTCGGTTACCAAGTCTATCCTTTTCTGTTGTTGTGCTAAAATGAATGTCTATTCAGGATGCCGCCAACAAGGAGCAACCCGCCTGAACCACCTCCGCTCACGGAGCTGTTGACTCAGATGACCCAGGTCGTGGCTCAGATGGCCCAGATCCAGGCTAACCAGCACACCAACCAGAATGCTCCGCGAGTCAGCATCAAGGAGTTTCTGAGCATGGGGCCGAGAGCTTTCGTGGCAACACGTGAGCCTCTGGATGCTGATGACTGGATCAGGGAGATGAACAGGGCTCTGGAGATAGCTCATGTTGCTGAGGAAGATAAGGTCAAGTATGCCACCTACCTACTGAAGGGTCATGCAGCTACTTGGTGGGAGAACTACCAGACCATGAGAGCTGGCTATCCTATCACCTGGGGATGTTTCAAGGATGCCTTCCTGAAGCACCACATCCCAGATGGTCTCATGGAAAGGATGCGTGAGGAATTCTGCTCTCTCAAACAGGGCAAGCTGGACGTACTTGGCTACCAGAACGAGTTCAACCGTCTTGCTCGATACGCTGGTGACGAGGTATCCACTGAAGCCAAGAAGATGGCAAGGTTCCGCCGAGGTTTTAACCCGGAACTGAAGTACGCTCTCACCAACATCAAGTGCAAGGACTTCGTGGAGCTCGTGAACACCGCGCTCAATAAGGAGAATGGGCGCAAGGCGTTCGAAGAGTCCCGTAAGCACTCGCGTGAGGGTGGTTCCTCCTCCAACATGACCACCCCTCCGCAGAAGCGCCGCATCTGGGTGCCAAATGGTGCTGTCACTCGGGCTCCAAATGCCCAAGCTTCTCCAGGCTTTGGTCCCCGCCCACCCAACCCATCTCAGATGCAGGGTCAGAGGATTCCAATGGGGCAGCCAAGGCCATGTCCTCCGCGTGTCGTCACTTGCTACAAGTGCAAGGAGACTGGGCACTACGCTGATAAGTGCACTCAGAGGCAGCTACCTCCACCACCTCCTCGCCCCAACACCAACCAGGCAATGGTTCGTGCTCCCCCGGCTAAAGCCTTCAACTCCAACAACAGGCCTGTCGGGAGGACCGCGAGGGTGAATCATATCAAGGCCGACAAAGCTGAGGAAGCTGCTGACGTCGTCCTCGGTATATTACCCGTAAACTCTATTCCAGCTAAAGTGTTGTTTGATACTGGAGCATCGCATTCTTTTGTGTCAAAGATTTTTGCAAAAGCATACAACCTAGTTCTGGTTCCGCTAAGCAATCAAATGACTGTTCACTCTCCGGGACCGCAAATGTTGACATCCAAGATAAGCATGGACAATGAGATCCTAATTGGAGGTCGCATATTCCTTGCTTCACTCATGTTGCTGGGAAATTCTGACATTGATGTCATTCTGGGTATGGATTGGTTGAAGACCCACAAAGCTAAAATTGACTGTGCTCAAAAGTCAATAACTCTCTCTCACACTTCAGGCCAGATAGTCTATTCTCCATATGGATCAAGTTCTGTTCAGCTGTTCAACCTAGATGCCAAACCCCTTCCTGCAATTGAGAATGTTCCGGTGGTTTGTGAATTCCCTGACGTCTTTCCAGAAGAGTTGCCAGGGATGCCTCCGGATAGAGCAGTTGAGTTCGTGATCGAGCTTGAGCCAGGTACTGCTCCAATCTCTAAGCATCCATACAAGATAGCTCCTCCTGAGCTGAAATTGTTGAAGGAGCAAATCGATATGTACATGGAGAAAGGGTACATTCAGCCTAGTTCCTCCGCTTGGGGTTGCCCAACTCTGTTTGTTGCCAAGAAGGATCAAACAAAAAGACTCGTGGTTGACTATCGTCCTCTCAACGAGAAAACCATCAAGAACAAGTATCCAATTCCTCGTATCGATGATCTTTTTGATCAACTTGCTGGAGCCTCAATATTCTCAAAGTTGGACTTGAGGATGGGGTACCATCAGATAAAGATCAGAAAGGAAGATATCCCTAAGACAGCTTTCACCACTCGTTACGGTCTATATGAATACACCGTCATGTCCTTTGGTCTCACCAATGCACCGGCAACGTTCTCAAGACTCATGAATTCTGTCTTCCATGAATACCTCGACAAGTTCGTTGTGGTATACCTTGATGACATTCTAGTCTACTCAAAATCCGAGGAAGAGCATGGAGAACACCTTCGTCTCACTCTCATGACACTTCGCGAGCATCGCCTATATGCCAAATTCTCCAAGTGTGAGTTCTGGATTCCAGAAGTTGCATATCTTGGTCATATCATCTCTGCCAAAGGCATTGCCATTGATTCTGAAAAGGTTAAGGCAATTGTTGATTGGAAACCCCCTAAGACGGTGAAGCAAGTCAGAAGTTTTCTTGGCTTGGCTAGCTATTGCCGTCGTTTCGTCCAAAACTTTTCCAAGATTGCCAAACCTCTCACTGATCTCACAAAGAAGGACAAAAAGTTCGTTTGGACTCCACAATGTGATGAGAGTTTCAATCTCCTCAAAACCAAACTCACTTCCACCCCAGTTCTGGTTGGCCCAGATACTACCAAACCTTTCCAGATATTCTGTGATGCATCTCTCCAAGGCCTAGGAGCAGTTCTTATGCAAGAACGTCAAGTTGTGGCTTATGCTTCACGTCAGTTGAACCCACATGAGCAAAACTATCCCACTCATGATCTTGAACTTGCAGCAGTTGTGTTTGCCCTCAAGAAATGGAGACAATACTTGTTGGGTAACAAAACTGAAATCTTTTCCGATCATAAGAGTCTGAAATACATCTTCACTCAGCCAGATCTGAACCTCAGGCAAAGGAGATGGATTGAGAAGATTAAAGACTTTGATCTCACCATTTCTTACACTCCAGGCAAGGCTAATGTTATGGCCGATGCTCTCAGTCGCAAATCCTATTGCAATAATCTCATGATCATGGAAAGCCAACCTCCACTTCATGAAGAATTCCAGAAGCTGAACCTTGGTCTTGTTCCTGAAGGATACCTTGCTAGCTTGACAGCCAGTCCAACTCTCGAGGACAAAATTCGTTCTGAACAACTTCGTGATACTGAAATCAAGAAGATTGTAGAGCACATCAAGGAAGGCAACGATAAATTCAAGTCCTTCTCAATTGATGACAAGGGAACTGTGTTCTTCGAAGGACGCATTGCAGTTTCTCAGATTCAAAGTCTCAAGGATATTATTCTCAAGGAGGCTCATGAAACTCCTCTATCCATTCACCCTGGAAGTACAAAGATGTACCAGGATCTCAAGACTCTGTATTGGTGGTCTGGCATGAAACGTGAAATTGCTCAATACGTTTCTGAATGCGACGTTTGTCAACGTGTTAAGGCAGTCCATCAGAAAACAGCAGGTCTACTCCAACCTCTGAAAATTCCTGAGTGGAAGTGGGACATGATTGAAATGGACTTCGTTACTGGGTTTCCAAAGTCCAAGAAGGGCAACGATGCAATCTTCGTTGTTATTGATCGTCTCACTAAGGTTGCTCACTTCTTTGCTGTCAAGGAGACTATCTCAGCTAGCCAGTTAGCAGAGCTCTACACAGCAAGGATTGTTCCTCTTCATGGTGTTCCATTGGAAATAAGCTCAGACCGTGGAAGTATCTTCACTTCCCATTTCTGGAAAAGCTTTCAAGAAGCATTGGGCACCAAACTTCTGTTCAGCACAGCTTATCACCCTCAGTCTCAGGGGCAAGTCGAAAGAGTCAATCAGATTCTCGAGGATATGCTCAGAGCATGTGGTCTCTCCTTTGGCATGAAATGGGAGGATTGCCTTCCATATGCTGAATTCTCCTACAACAACAGCTACCAGGCAAGCCTAGGCATGGCACCATTTGAGGCACTGTATGGTCGCAGATGCAGGAGTCCAATCAATTGGTCTGGAGCTGGTGAACGTTCACTTTTAGGCCCTGACATTGTTAAGGAAGCCGAGGAGAAAGTTCGTATCATTCGTGACAATCTCAAGATTGCTCAGTCTCGTCAGAAGAGCTATTATGATAGCAAGCACAGGGATATGAGCTATGCACCTGGTGATAAGGCATATCTCCGTGTAACTCCCCTCAGAGGCACTCATCGTTTTGGTGTGAAAGGAAAGCTTGCACCAAGATACATTGGTCCTTTCAACATTCTCTCAAGGCGGGCAGAAAATGCTTATCGTCTTGAACTTCCAGAAAAACTATCCAAGGTGCACGATGTGTTCCACGTGTCACAGCTCAAGAAGTGTTTCAAAGATCCAGATCATGCAGTTGATCATGATTCCATTGAACTGCAAGATGATCTATCTTATGAGGAGCACCCTATTCGTATTCTCGATGAGACCGAGCGTAAGACTCGCAACAAGAGCACCAAGTTCTTGAAAGTCCAATGGTCGCATCATTCCGATAAAGAGGCAACGTGGGAGACCGAAGAGGATCTTCGCAAGAAGTATCCGGACCTTTTCACATCTCAGTAAGGAATCTCGGGGCGCGATTCCTTCAAGGGGGGGCGTTTTGTAACATCCCAAGTATGAAATATCCCTTAGAATGTTTGATTTATTGTTTTAATTCAAGTATTGCATCATGTCATCATGTTTAATTATTTGTTTGCATTTGTTACTATTTGTTTTGCATCTGTTTTATCTTGTTTCATAATCAAACTCAAACAAATTCAAATGGTTATTTTCATACTTGATCTGTTACAACTTTTGGAATAAAAATAACAAATAAAAACAACCATTTTATTCCTTGTTAATCATTCATTAAATTGTTGGTTTTAATCAAACCATTAATTCAATCAATAATTCCCAAATCATCTTTTAATTTCAAACCAAGTTTCAAATCAGTACCTTTTGATTCCATGAAGTTCACCACACTATTTTTAATCTTTAAAATCATTTTAAACCCTAGGGGTAACCCTATTCAAATGCTTGTTATTCATAAGGGTTTATTAATATTAAAATTCTCCAATTTGGATTCAAATACAAACCTCATTTAAAATTTCAACTTTTTGAAATCCAATCTTGGAAATTGGTTACTAATTACCTAAATATACTAACCTAATTTTTCTGGAATTTTTCCTAAACAATAACTTATCATTTTCTTCCCATTTTGTTTTCAGCAAAAAAAAATAAAACAGAAAAATAAAAAAGGAGAGAAAACTGCAGCGCGCGCGGCAGCTAAGCACTAGCCCAACCCACCTATCCTACGCGCGCGCGGCCCGGCCCGCCTAAGCCATCGCTTAACGCTTCAAAAAGCGTGCAACGCTTCTGTCTTGTGTACGGCGGCAATCCGCCGGTGCCACCGCGACAGAACCCTCCACTCGACGGCGATCTGATGGCTCCTCCGCCCTATAAAGTCCCTAGACCTCCTGGCGCAGCACCCTAGCCCTAGGTTTACCTGTCCCATCGCTCCGCCGCCGCCAATCGCTTCCTCCCCATCGGTTTTCCTTCCCTCTGTCTGATCACCGGAGAACGCCAGTATGAACCCGAGCAAGCCACCGTCGCCATGGCCCTCCTCCACCACCCGTAACCACCGAAACGAGATCGCCACCAATCCTTCTTTCTGTTGGACACCTGCGGGAGCCCGGAGAACAGCCAGGACGACGCCGCCGTCCTCGACCACCTCGTCACCGCCGCTGTCGTCGTCTCCGTCAAGCCTCTGCTTCCTCGACGACGCGGTGAGCAGCACGATTCTTTTCCCCTCCTGGTTCCCTCCGTAACGCGCACGATTACGTCCACGCACCAACCAAGTCGAGCAGCGAGCCGTGGATCAACGCCGGCGAGCCCTCGCCGTCTGTCAGTCGAGCAACCTTTTGTTCGTCAGTTTCGTCAGACTAGCGCCTAGATCTGAACGATATCCTTTCTGCGTCGCCTATACTGTCAAACACACGAACGCAGCGCAGTGGCAGCGCTCTGTTTTCCCGCACGCAGGCTCACGGGTTCGAGCCGCGGAGGCGCGGATTAAAATCCAACATTTTTGCATCTCCCTCTGACACCCGTGGCCCGCATGTCATTGAGCTCCACTGCCACGCGTGCGCGCACTCGCCACGCTGGCCACGGGCCCACGGGGCAGTGGCTGGGGTAGGACCCCGTGGCGGTAACAAAGGTTTAAAAACGAATCTGTTTTATTTCTATTTCTTTTAAATGGCAGAATAAAGCACTAAACTTTAAAAATCAATAACTTTTAATCTATAAGTCTAATAAATAAAAGTTATATATGTTTTCTGTTCAAAATTACATGATCTTTCCAATTGTTCCATTTGTGTTCTGTTTTGAGTTTTCAAAATGCATTTAAAAATTCAAATTTGAATAATCCAAATGTAATTTGTAATAATGCATAAATAATTCATACTAATTCCAAATAAGGCAAATAAAATATGTTTTTCATACCATTTTGAATATCCTATTCAAATATAAAATTTGTTTCCTTGTTTGAATAATTTAAATTGCCTAAATAATTTAATACTTGTTTAATTCAATTAAAATTTGATAAAATCATAACTTGCTCAAAATAAAATATTTTTGAACATGCAAAATATGTTTTCAAACCATCAAAGTGTGAACTTTTCAAATGTAAACTTGAATTTATGTTTTGAACAAATGAAATTCAAATAATATTCAAACTTTTTTTAAATTCAATTAAAACTTGTTTAATATTGTTTAATTCATAATAAATTCATCCTAATTCAAATTTCAATATTTGAAACATGTAATCCAACTAAAATTTGATGTTCTTTTCAAATATAAATTTTGTTAATTATTTTACACACTTTAACTTGATGAAAACAATAATTGTTGTGTGACATGTTTAAGTAACCAAATTTTTCCAAACTTAATAAATAATTTCCAAACTTGTTTTATTCCTTTTCATTTGCATCTATTATTGTTATTTTGTTGTTATTTTGTTGTTACCATCATGCATGCATCATGATAACAACTATCACCTAATAATAAATTGTACATCATTTGTTCCACTTAATCTATGGACCTTTTCCATATGCCACTCAAAATAGCTTAGTGGTCCATTTAAATTGTATTATCATGTTAGCTAGTTTATTTTGATGCAACCATTAATTTGTCATGCATCATCTTGATTGTGCACAATGCCATGAAAATGATTGTTTACATTCCTGTTTTGTTTGTTTGATTCTTCTCGAATAGACGACGACGTTGAGGCAGACGACCTTTACAGCACCCCTTCTGAGGATCTAGCTCAGTACCCGGCTGTTGAGTTTGCAGGCAAGTTATCACCCACATGAACCATTGTGTTCCTTTCAACCCTGGTTACCGATACTTTCCGTTGTCTATTCTTGCTAGCCTTAGTGGTAGTTGTTTCTGTTACGAACCTATCACATGATTCCCTGAACCCTGATATTTCCTCACCACCCCTCCTACAACCCTATTGATTGAGCCAGTGTCTTACTAGTATGCTTAGATTGTTTTGCTCGAGTCTGTTACCCGTTACTTTCAGTTACTATTTCATTATGTTATGTTCTGGGGGCTCGATGTTTAATCAATCAATAAATCATGCTCATGTTATTACTGTTAATAATAATTTGATGATAAGGCACCGGCAGGAGGCCCTGTGTGGTTTTGAGGCCTGCTAGTGTCGACCCTAATAGGAAAAGGGTCTTGTCTACTGATCCATGATGAGCGCACTACCCGCATGTGGGAAGCGAGTATGGGCGCCCCCCTCAATTTGATTCGATTCGCATCTCGTCCAAATCATCTCATTTAGTTCGTGCTTTCTATTTGCCGCATGCATGTTTTTGTGAGCCCAGCGCAGGGTGGAACTTTTGTAGTCGGCATATAGGGGGACACGTTCTTAGAGTGCTATGAGGGTCCATTTTCTTCTGGGCTCGATTAGCCGTGCGCCCAAGGTGCTTTGGGCTTGATGCGGAGAAGAGTTGAGTTGTGTTGAGTGCCCCGCTTGGTGGGAGGCATCCCATCTGGCGGGTTATTCATACGTGTACGGCCAAATTGGTGCAACCCTGCAGGGATAATCTTCTCGAGAAGCCGTGTTTTCCGCGGTTATGGATTACTTGGTGAAAGTACTGGCTAACAAGTACTCAGGACAATTTAAACATAATGATCAAACATGTTACACCCAATGATTAATAACTTGACTAGTACTAGGTTGATGACACAATAACTTGATTCACCTTTAATGCAACTGTGTGAGTTATCCTCGGATTGCTTCTTTGGATAAGGGGCGAGATCCAGGATGGGTTTGTTTGATGTTACCTTTCAGTTGGTTGCAACACTCGATCTTATCCCCTTTCTAATAGTTGAAAGTGATAGAATCTCTGTAGTTGGTTAGCGCAGCCAGTTGCAGCATCTTATATATATCCCCTTCTTTCCGTTGAACCCAAGTCATCTGTGCTTGTGTTGACGGGCTATACTTTGGTGAACTATGAGTCTTGCTTGCCAGTACGTCTATGTACTGACCCCGTTGGGGCTGTGGTTTACGCAGACTACGACTACGGCTACGATGACCACCAGGATGGCTACTTCGTGGAGTTTGACGAGACTGCAGACGAGTAGATAGCTGGACCAGGGCAGGATCCAGAACCTACGTGGATGGGCTTCGTCTTCTTTATTTTCTCCGGCTTCTTAAGCCTGTTGGATTTGTCTGTACCCAGACACCTTTGATTGCTTCCGCTGATGTAATGAATGCTATGTTGGGACATGTGTCCTCTGGATGATTGTATTTGCTATCTCTGCCTTAGTGAAGGCCAGTTGCAACCTTATTTCAATCTTTTGTGTCTTAGAGATAAGTTGTGATCATCATTCGTTCAAAGCCGTTGACGTACCATGTGTGTATGGTATGAAGTACGTCAATGGTAGTGTCCTGATTTCTACAGGATAGTTTACATCGACGGTGAACAGTAACGGTTGGTTGTCGCACATAAGTGCTGGCCTACCCGTAAGGGGACGCGGGAGCCGTTAAGCCCCGTAATCCAACCAAAATACTGTTCAGTTCGTACGGTGAGTATCCTCTAGAAGTTCGGGTGCGACACGGTGGCCCACTCCGCCGCCTTCTCCTGCTGCAGCGACGCGGTGATGCCCTGCTCGAGGAGGACGTCATGCCAAACGTGGTTGAGGAGGCAACGCTTCTCCGTGTTCTGCTCCTTCCGCTCGCTGCACTGGCGGATGACACCGGAGACATGCTCGAGGATATCGTCGGAGACGAAGTCCTCGGTCCCAATGGTGCCCTCGAACGTCATCGGGTCGTAGGCCTCGAAGGCCTCCTCGAGCCGCGCGGCTGCAAGGGCGAATGCCGGGCGGAGCTCCTCGCACGGGAGTAACTCTTCGTGTGGATGGGGCGCCTGTGCCGGAAACCGTGCCGCGCGTAGAACTCCTCCGTCTCGCGACGGAGGTACGCCGGCGGTACCGGCTGCCCCTACAACGAGTAGCGCAGCGCCGTGCGCTTCCCCGCTCCGTCGGAGGCGACGCAGCGCTTGCGCTCCGCGGCTAGGTGCAGAGGAGGTGATTCATGGCGGTGGATGCGTTGGAGGCGGCGGATTTGGTGGGGGCATTTTCTCACTGGCAACGAGAAATCACAGCGGATTGCGACGATGGCGGGGATCTAGTTCGCGGGTTGTGAACTATATCCGCGAGGGAGAGCCTCTATAAAAAGGGGTCGGCCCCCGTCGATTTGGCGGGCCCTATAAACGCAATACAGGTCGGTTCATCGATACGGTGTCGGCCATAAAAACGGCCTCAACCCGTAAAAGCACCGGAAAAATAAGGATCACGCATTTTTAAGGGGTCTACTAGAGATGTTCTTACAGTAAGGGAAAACTCTACATATCGGATATGATCTCGCAAATAATTAAATTTCAAGATAAGTATATAACTTATAATGAGTAGTAAGTAGTATGTATCCATGTATTTACATCGATCTACAATTTACATAGTAGCAAAATAATTTCATCGTCGATCGATCCCCATATGTGGAAGAACTAGTACTACTAGTGGTGCTACTCTAGTTCTCCTCGTCGGAGGAGATGACGATGTAGGTGGCCGCGGGGCCATCCACCTCCTCCGAATTGTCAGAGGACATCATCTCCACGTCCTCGACCTCGGCGGCAGCCTCCTGCAGGTCCGCCTGCTCGTTGGCGGGGGGCGCCATCTCTACGTCGTCGGCCGGGTAGAACTCCCCACCAGCGTTGGCGGCGGCGTCATCGTCGGCGGGGTAGAAGTCCCCACCGGATTTTGCGGCCGTGTCCTCGGAGAAATCTCAATCGGAGGAGGCGTCGTCCTCATCGCCGCGGAGCCACGCATCCTTGAGTCTCTCCAGGATGACGCGGTTCATCCAGACGAGGTCGTCGTCCTAGCGCATCTGCCCGATTAGGGCGTCTCCGATGCACTCGTCGAAGATCTTCCGCTTGGCCACGAAGTGCTACTCCTCGAAAGGAGCGAGTTGTTGGTCGAGCTCGAAAATTGCTAGCGCCTCCTCAAGGGTAATGCCAGCCTTCACTGGCCCCTCCTTCATCACGGTGGCCTGGCCGCGCTCCTCTGCCATCACCGCGACGTTCTGGTCGTCATCGCCATCGCGCTCCGCCATCGCGACGTCTTGCTTCGCCATCGCGGCCACCGCCTCCCCCGCGGGGCCATTTCTGGTGGCCGCCTATTCCGCGGCTTCCGCAGCCTGGAACTCCGCCTACATCTCCGCGTCCTGTACAACGGTCATCTTCGTCCATGTTGTCCGCTTCTCGCGCACCATGTCGCCGGCGGTGGGGATTGCGTGCGCACGACGGAGGTTTTATTGGGGATAGGAAGGGGAGCGACGAGAGCACGTGTGTGGGGATGAGACGCGCGCGGCGACGGACGGCTAATAAAACCGCTATGGGACAGGACACTAACGGGCGGTCGCGTCTGCGTGGCTATCGCAAACGCGCATCTCTGCACCGACGCTGGTCAGGCTACCCAGGTGGGGTCCTAGATGTCAGACACTGTACGTGTCTGGGTACGCATTATTATCCATAGGTATCGGGCGCACTTCGAGTTTCCATCGGTAAAGGTATGTGTGGGACGGGAGTGTCATTGACAGTGCGGTGTGGCTGGAGGTGTAAAAAAATCGGACGACACAACAAACACGCATATTCAACCAGAGGGTCCAGGCATGCCCCGATCCCGCGTCGGTAAAAGTGGACCGCGTGGACCCACCCATCAGCGGCTGTGTCGCCTGGGTGGTAGTGTCACGAAGAACAATCTCAAGTTCTCAACATAAGAGACCTTTTAATTTTTACTATGTCAGAAACTTATCCTAGGATCTCTATTGTTATTATAAACTATGGCATCAATGAAGAGGAGAGTGAGAACGATTTGGACACTTCCGAGGCCTCATAGAGTGATGAACAAGACCCATAATCTCAAATTCTGATTGGTATTGTTTCTTAATAATAAAAAATATTTGGAATTGCTGAAAGTCGAATGTTAGCTGTGAGAAAGGTGAACAATATTGTTTAGAGGTATTACTTAATTATATGTTCTGATTTGCATATTATCAACTACTAGCAAAATGGCCCGTGCGTTGCAACGGGTGAAGAATTGTCGCGTTGCATTGCTTAGCTACAATATGGATCGGAACCTCCGAAGCATCCAAAACCTTTCTATTTCTCGACAGCCAAATGCTCCAAAGCGAAGCAGTAGTCACAAGGTCCTAAGCTTTCCTTTTCTGGACAAGCCATTTTTGTTTTGCTTCATCGTATATGTCTGCGAGAAAATTCCATTCAGGCCAATCCCAAGTAGCGCAATGATTAGGGATGTACGCCCACATCCGAGAGAAAAGTGTTTCATAGGCTTCCTTGTTTTGCAACCAAAGGGGCACATCTCGTCCTCCACGATTCTCTAACGGAGCATCATTGTTCTTACCTTAAGCCCGCCTTTGATTAGTAGCCTGGCAAACAATTTCTATTTTTTTGGAGCTGCACATTTCCAATTTTTGTTTGCACTGACATGAGTAGCCCCGCCACGGTTCATGATTTCATAAAGATTTCTGACCAGGAATCATCTCAGCCTTATAATTGTGATAAATCCAACATAGCCAAACGTCAAGAGCATCTGAAATTCCGGGTAAACAGAAATGTCACCACCAATTACTATAAATTTAGACCCCAATACTTCTTAGCTTTTTTGTTATTTACCAGACAGAAGATAATTTATGGAGCTTTCTTGCTGGATTCAACAAACCATCCCGGCCATGATGGTAGACTTACAAAACTGCATAGTTTTTTCTCTTTGTTGTATATCAGACATAAGCCAATTTTGGGCGTTTTCTGGATGAATTCGATGACCCATAACAGAGAGGAGGGAATATAAGAATGAAGCTTACTTGCCCGCGTAGGGTTGGCAGGACTGTAGTTTGTCTACTCCACAGCCTCGCCGATCTGTTCTGGCGCATCAGCCATTGATTCACTGATTTCTCCCAAAATACAACCTTGGCATCTATTCTTCATTAAGAAAATCCATGCAAATTTTCTCCATGAGAAAGTCCACAAATAGTACAACTGGATTTTAAGCCAAAGGTACTTCATCCCACATTCCATTTTCTCCATCAGATTTAGACATGAATTTTATAGCAAGAGAGGCTGACAAGAAAAAATTTAGTTGCTCGAGAAAGCAGTGCCAATTTTCACAGTTTTGGTCGTCACTATAGTGAATGCAACTTGGAACACATTTCCTTCTCCGTTAACTCAAGTAGCACGCAGTAACTTTCTCTGCTTAAATCGGTTTTGGAGTAAGCGAGAGTAGAATGTAAGAGTAGAATGTAATTAACAATCGTTTACCTTTTTTAGAAATGGGAGCCTCGGCCCCAGCCTCTGCATCAAATTGATGCACACAGCTGGACTTTATTAAAAGGAATGTCAAAAATATTTGCAGCGTACGAATCACGGGTCACTCAAAGTGGCCACAAACACCAGCCATAGAAAGATCACAATGTTATGCATGTAAACATCGCTCATTAAGCCACCCACCCTGGCGGTAGATAGCCCGAACGACCGCCATCATTCGAGCACAGCCTGAATCCATAAGTCCTCGCTGATCCGCAGGTAGAAGGAAGGACCACAGATGAATGTAGGAAACCGCCATGTTGATAACCTGCAAAAAATAAATTCCCTTTTTCTTATCAAACACAACACTATTTCTGTAATTCCAAACCGCCCAAAGAACAGCAGCAACGCCTATTCGTATACGTGCCTTTGTCTTTTTATCAATACCATTTAACCATGAACCGAACATATTCGCGATGGAGATCGGAGAGGATATACTAAAAGTAAAGTGTAAAAGTCTCCATATATGCCTAACAAACACACAAGATATAAAAAGATGATGAACGGTTTCATCGTGATCGAAAAACACACACTTTTTACATGCAGTCCAATTTCGTTTGATCAAATTATCTTTAGTGAGAATGACTTTATGATTAAGAAACCACAAAAAAATCCTAATTTTCAGCGGTACCTTTAGTTTCCACAGATACTTACGCAAGTATGGTGTGGACCCATGCATTAAGTCGGCATACATAGTCTTAACCGAAAAAATTCCATTCGTAGCTAACCTCCAGTGAAACTCATCCTTCTCATCTGACAGGTTGACAAACATTAAACGTTCCACTAAATGTAACCATAGAGCCCGTCTTGGCCCCGTAATGGTTCTTCTGAAGTGAATATTTAAAGGGACATTAGATAGCACTTTTGCTACCATGACGCTCTGATGTCTAACCACATTATATAAAGATGGATATTGGTGAGATAACGGCTCATCCCCTAACCAAGTATCCTCCCAAAACCGGACATGCTGTCCATCCCCTAATCGAAAGGAACCAAGATCAAAAAAAATGTCTTTTGATCTTCATAAGACCTTTCAAAAAGGAGAGTCATTCGGCTTAGAAGTTATCTGAGATAACGCTTTATCTCCAATATACTTATTTGATAAAATCTCATGCCACACTCCTTCCTCGTTACCTACTGTCTTGTTAGATGTACCAACTGATAAGGTCAATTGCGTGAGCTAGATATAACTCATTCCTCGTCTTCCAGCATTCATACATCAGGACCAAAGACAGCTCTGAAACACCTGTACTTGTAGTGCCACTCTAGGAGAAGGCGCGCGCGGGGGCGCTCGGGTCAGTGGAGCTCGGGGTCATAGCGGCCGCAGGAGGCAGAGATGAATCGGGGTTGTGTCAGGTGCAAGTTATGAGCGGAGCCGCCGCCAGAAACGTGGGATGCAGGGAAAGGGCGCTCTGCCGGACGCGCGGGATGGAGATGATCGGGGAGGCCACCAGCCGCGTAGGATGAAGAGGATGGCGGCAACACTGCAGACAACGCGTGATGCAAGGGATGGGGACATCACTGTCGGCAGCGCACGATGCATGGGATGGGGACGGCGCCGTCGGCAGCGCACGATGAAGGCCGCGCCGGAGGCGCCCGCCGTGGGAAGTGTCGTCTCCGGCGGATCAGCGGCAGCGTCGATGGCGTTGACGTCTCGCTGCGAAGCTCCTGGCCATGCAAGTCGCAGTTAATGCCGAATCTGCCTGCTTCCTGTTGTGATACCAAGTGCTTTGTTCATTCAGCTCCTCGTCTAGCCGCCGGCCTGCTCTCTGCTGCTGGATCAGCTCAATGCATGTGGAAGGCATCGAAGGATGCAGCGGCTACATTAGCCTGCTCCCCAAGATGTGACAGGTGCAAGCGGAGTGAGCCATGCCCGGCAGTGCGCAGGCTGCTTGCCGTCGGCGAGCCCGAGAAATCTGAGGGAGGGGCATAAAGAAGCGGCCTCTGTCTGACTTCCGTGCGTTGGGGTCGATGCCTTTTGTTGCTTGAATGCTTGTCTCGTCGAATCAAGTCGCTCGCGTATCTAAATATCTTGGAACCCTCAATTTCAATCGTAAACCTTAGATTGTAAATAGGCCGCGCGTTGCGCTCCTCCCTCGTAAACTTTTCCTAGAATCAACTTTGATCTTGAGTTGATTGGATTATAAAAGTAGCCAGTTGTTTGGAAAGTCATCAAGAGTCAAGACACAGAATCCTACTCCTATACGTCTGATCAATCAGGATCAATCATGGTTCTTGACGGAGCCGGACCACACCAAGCAATTAACTGGGAAAACAAAACACACGACACAACAATCTATCAAAGCCCCGACAAAACCAAACAGACGGAGAATTAGGTATAGCCTTATCGGCGGCATAGGGGTAATATGTTATTTGTGGGAGGGCAAAACGGTAAAACTACTGATGGACCGGAAGAAACCTTCCTCTCTTTATTATTAGGTAAAGATTAGTTTATCTGTATCACATGATCGGACCGTTCGGACAATATCCCGAGGGTACAATGTAGAATTCAATTGTCTTTATTACGGCCGAGTGGAAAACAGGAAAGACGGACAGATTTGATGCCCGCCTTTGCTATATTTATTTTCCGAGACGGTTTTTGTTTTCAGCCGGCTGTCTAAGGAATTAGGTAATCACAACCGGATATTATAACCGGCTCTAATATAAAATAGATTAGACACCGTTGCTTAGACTCCGATTGAGAAACCGGTCGAGGCTTATATACGTGGACGATCTCTAAATCTCGGTGCATGGTTTCGGTGCATGGTGCTAAATACGGAAGACAGCTCGACTGCTTGAGCCCATGTACATCTACGACGCTGCAGCCAGAAGTCGGCTACAGCCTACAGGCTCCTCGCCGAGATCCGCAGCCGAAATAAATTTGTACGGTGTAATAGTCTACTAGTACTCCCTCCAATCCATATTAATAGGTGCTGAAGTGGATGTATCTAGCAATAAATATATCCATTTCAGCACCTATTAATATGGATCGGAGGGAGTACTAGTATTGTCACGTCTGAGAGTTCGCTGATGGTCAGCACCAACCAATCAGCGTTTCTCAAAGCTGAGGTGGGCGACTTTAGGCCCATAAGTCTTGTCCACAGCTTCTCAAAGCTGTTCTCCAAAATCCTCGCTAACAGACTAAGAAGGAAACTGGGAGAGTTGGTCAGCACCAACCAATCAGCGTTTGTCAAGGGGAGAAGTCTCCATGACAACTTCATCCTAGTTCGACAGATGGCCCGGAAGATTAATGCTCGGAGGGAGAAGGGAGTGCTACTAAAGCTTGATATTGCCAAGGCTTTTGATTCCTTGTCCTGGTCCTTCTTGCTGGAGGTGTTGAGGAAAATGGTTTTCAGTGAGTCGTGGTGTAGACTGATATCCATCCTACTCCGCACGGCTAATACAAAGATCCTGGTAAATGGAGTACCAGGGAAGAAAATTGCTCACGCTAGGGGGTTGAGACAGGGGGATCCTATTTCCCCCATGCTATTTGTATTGGCAATGGAGGTGTTCACTTGTACAATCTCCAAGGCTGTGGAGGAGAGGCTGTTTTCCCCCCTGTCGGGCTGTACAGCAAAGCAGCGGGTGTCCATCTACGCAGATGATGTGGTACTCTTTTTCAAGCCACTGGAGAGGGATTTGGATGCTGCAAGGCAGATCTTGCACATCTTTGGAGAGGCCTCGGGATTGAAGGTCAACTATGCTAAGACCTCCGCAACGATCATTCGAGGGGAGGAGGCAGATGAGACCATGGTTGCTCAAGTGCTTACCTGTAACGTCGTGGGATTCCCTATAAAATATCTCGGGTTACAGTTAGCGCTGCGTCCGCTGTCAAAAGGAGAATGGCAGCCATTGCTTGACCAAGTTCTCAGATGTGTGCCATCTTGGCAGAGTGGGATGATCGCCAGAGCAGGAAGATTAACCTTAGTCAAAGCGGTGGTCGCGGCGAGGCCGGTCCACCAGCTGCTTGTGGCGGAGGCTCCTAGCTGGCTGTTGGAGGAAATTGACAAATGGATGAGGGGTCTCTTTTGGTCAGGGTCAGAACATGCCCAAGGGGGCCAATGTTTGGTCGCTTGGGAGAATGTGTGCAAACCCACAACCTTTGGAGGATTGGGTATAAAAAACTTGGAGCTGCATGGTCTTGCCCTTAGAGTCCGTTGGGAGTGGTTGAGGAGAACGGATGGTGCCCGGCCGTGGCAGGGACTGCCAGTCTTTAGTGATACCATGGCCGCTGAAGTCTTCAATAGCTTGGTGAAGATTCGAGTGGGGAATGGCAAGAGAATCCTGTTTTGGAAGGATAGGTGGCTGGATGGTCGTTCGGTTGGTGATATTGCCCCGCTCTTGAGGGCGGCAGTCAACACCAGGACGGCAAACAAGAGGACTGTCTTTGAGGCTCTGAGGGAGAACAGATGGACGGCTGACATTAAGCCCCCGCTTGATTTGAGAATGGCGGCCCAATGCATCCATTTGTGGTCTTGCATCCAGAGGCTGCACAGGGAGGAAACGAGGGAGGATGAGTTCTCGTGGCCTGCTTCGGCTTCTGGGATCTACTCGGCCAGCTCCACGTACAAAATGCTTATGCAAGGTCTCATCAGGTTTCCCATGGCGAAGGGAATCTGGAAGTGCTGGGCCCCTGCGAAGTGCAAGATTTTCTTGTGGCTTGCGCTCCAACACAGGATTTGGACGTCGGATAGGAGAGCGAGGCTTGGCCTCCAGGCCCAGCCAGATGCGTGCCAGCTCTGCCTCCAGGAGATTGAAACTGCTGAGCACCTCCTGGCTCAGTGTGTCTTTGTAAGACAGGTCTGGTGGCTATGCTCTCTTAAGCTGCGAAATGCGATTCCCATCCCTACCTGCCGAGATACACTTGAGAATTGGTGGTTGGCAGTTAGAGAGAGGTTTAGAGATAAACAGCGAAAGGCCTTCGATTCGTTGGTGACCCTGGTCTGCTGGAACATCTGGAAGCAACGCAATGCAAGGGTATTTGGGAATGCCCGTCAGTTCAAGAGCGAAGCTGAACTTGCAGACCGTATCCTTGAGGATCTTAAGCTCTGGGTAGCTGCGGGAGCTGGAGTGGGAATTATCTTTAGAGAGGAGTTCCTCTAGTGAGTGAGAGGGAGAGTGGGTGTGTTCGACAGCTGAGTTGCCTGTAACTCCCGCTGTCGGCCTCTTGTAACGTGTGTTTTGTCTCTCTCCTTCTATAAACATCTGGTATGCAATTGCATACCCTCTAAAAGACTTCGTGTCGCACCCTGACTTCTAGGGGATACTCACCGTACGAACTGGATAGCAGATGCTTGGATTATGGGGCATAACTGCTCCCACGTCCCAGCTTCCTGGTAGGCCTGCGCTTATGCGCGACAACACAAGCCCTGCTATTCCATCGTCGATGTAAACTATCCACTAGAGATCAAAGGCACTTCCGCCGACGTACTTCAAACATACACACATGGTACGTCAACGGCGTTTAACAAGTGATATCACAACAGATCTCTACGACACAAAAGATTGAAATAAGTTGCAAATGGCTCTCATTAGAGCAGAAATAGCAAATACAATCAGTCAGAGGGCACCTGCCCCAACAATACATCATTACAATACAGCGGAAGCATTCAACATGTCTGAGTACAGACAAGAACCAAATAGGCCTAAGAGGCCGGAAACGAAAAGACGGAGCCCATCCACGAAGTCTCGGATCCTGCCCGGGTCCGCTATCTACTCGTCAGCAGTCTCGTCATACTCCAAGTAGTAGCCACCATGTAGATCCTCGGAAACGTCGTCTGCGTAAACCACAGCCCCAAAGGGGTCAGTACATAAACGTACTGGCAAGCAAGACTCACAGTTCACCAAAGTGTAACCCGTCAACACCAAGCACAGATGCCTTGGGTTCAACGGAAGGAAAGGGATATAAAAGATGCTGCAACTGGCTGCTCTACCCAACTACAGAGATTCTATCACTTTCGGCTAACAGAAAGGGGATAAGATCGAGGATTGTAACCAACTGAAAGATAACTTCAAGCAAACCCATCCTGGATCTCGCCCCTTATCCAAAGAAGCAATCCGAGGATAACTCACACAGTTGTAATAATGATGGTTCAAATTATTGTGTCAATAAGTCTATTACTAGTCAAGTTATTAATCATGGGGTGTAACATGTTTGATCATTAGGTTTAAGTTGTCCTGAGTACTTGTTAGCCAGTACTTTCACCAAGTAATCCATAACCGCGGAAAACACGGCTTCTCGAGAAGATTATCCCTGCAGGGTTGCACCAATTTGGCCGTACACTCAAGAATAACCCGCCAGATGGGAATCAAACCCACCAAGCGGGGTACTCTACACAACCAACCATTCCTCGCAGCAAGCCCAAAGAACCTTGGGCGCACGGCTAATCGAGCCCAGAAGAAAATGGACCCTCATAGCACTCTAAGAACGTGTCCCCCTATATGCCGACTACAAAAGTTCCACCCTGGCCTGGGCTCGCAAAAACATGCATGCGGCAAATAGAACACACGAACTAAATGAGGCGATTTGGACGAGATGCGAATCAGGTCAAGTTGAGGGGGGCGCCCATACTCGCTTCCCAAATGCGGGTAGTGCGCTCATCATGGATCAGTAGACAAGACCCTTTTCCTATTAGGGTCGACACTAGCAGGCTCCAAAACCTCTCATGGGCCTCCTGCCGGTGCCTTATCATCAAATTTATTATTAACAGTAACATTAGCATGATTGATTGATTGATTAAACATCGAGCCCCCAGAACATAATGAAATAGTAACAGAAAGTAACGGGTAACAGACTCGAGCAAAACAACCTAAGCATGCTAGTGAGACACTGGCTCAAACAATGGGTTGTAGGAAGGGAGATGAGGCAATATCAGGTTTAAGGGATTCATGTGATAGGTTCGTAACAGAACAACTACTACTAAGGCTAGCAGAAAAGAACAACGGAAAGTATCGGTAACCAAGGTTGAAAGGAACACAGTGGTTCATGTGAGTGATAACTTGCCTGCAAACCCAGTAGCCTGGTACTGAGCTAAATCCTTAGAAGGGATGTCGTAAGTATCGTCGGTCTCAACGTCGTCGTGTATCCGAGAAGAAGCAAACAAACATTGCAGAAAGATAAGCAATCATTATCATGGCATAGATGCGCAAACATGGGATGATGCATGTCATGTTAATAGATGCATCAGAGTAACCTACTTGACAAGTAACACAATTTAATTGGATCCATATGCAATGAGAATTGCATATGGATGCAAATGGTTAAGGTGGAAGCAATGATCTACATTTGATTAACAAGTGTAAGTGGTTAAACATGATGCTTGCATGATGATGACAAGATAACAACAAAATAACAATGATAGATGCAAAGGAAAAGGAATAAAACAAGTTTGGAAAATGATTTGTTAATTTTGGAAAGTTTTGGTTACTTAGACATGTCACACAAACAATTATTGTTTTCATCAAGTTAAATTGTTCAAAATAGATAACAAAGTTTATATTTGAAAAGAAAACAAGATTTTAGTTGGATTACATGTTTCACTTGTTGAAAAAGGATTTCAAATGAATTATTTAGGAATTAAACAAGTTAAACAAGAATTAAATTGGAATTAATTCAAGTGTGGATGTTAATTGAATTTCATTTGATCAAAACATTAAACCAAGTTCATATTTGAAAAGGTTATGCTTTTATGGTTTGAAAACATATTTTATATGTCCCAAAAGAATTTGTTTTGATCAAGTTATAAATTTAACAATATTAAATGAATTAAATAAGATTTAAATTATTTAACCACTTTTAATTATTCAAAACATGAAACAAAATTTATATTTGGAAAGGTGGTTTAATTTTGCATGGAAAACATATTTCATTTGTGGAAATTGGATTTAAAATGAGCAAGTTATGATTTTGGCAATTGTAAATGCAATAAACAAGAAACAGTTGTTTTCAGCAATTTAAATTATTCAAAACAGCAAACAAAATTTATATTTGGAAAGTACATGAAAAATTGATTGGAAAACATATTTGGTTTGTGAAATTTGGAATTTTTATGAGCAAGTTATGAATTTTGCAAATTTAAGTGAATTTGACAAGAATTCAAATGTTTCACCAATTTAAAATATTCAAAACAGTAAACAAATTTTATATTTGGATAGACAATTCAATTTGGGACAGAAAACATATTTAAAAAATTAAAATTGGGGCTAAAATGAATTTGTTATGCATTTTAGAATTATAGGGTGCAATCTGCCATTTTTTATTACCTCTAGGGATTTAGAAATAAATATTTCAGGGGTCTAGATTAGATACCAGGGGCCTATGTGTGATTCTGTGATATTACTGGAACCAAAACATTGCAAAATAAAAAGGTGTGTTTTATTTGTGTGGGAGGGGAATCGAACTCACAACCCCCTGGTTGCACAGCGAGGGGCTTTACCACTGCGGTGGCTAATGATTCGTGATAGCAAGAGGCCTCAGGGGGGAATAAGGTTCAGAAACGGGCTAACTGAACTTGCACGGTTCAGTTCGCTGGGTTTCTGCGATCGGGCAGAAACTCGCCGGCGATGGGAGCTCGAGGTGCGCTCCTGGCGGCCTTGGGGCGCTGCGGCTGGTTGTGCGTGTGCTGCTTGTGGTCGAGTGGAGAGGATGAGAGAGCGAGGGAAGAGGAGCTCACCTCGAGGCAGTACAGGCGAAGGCAGGTCGGGTTGGTGCAGGGCAGCGACCGGCGGCGAAACGGCGATGGCGGCGGCGCACCGGTGGCTCCCAGCCACCGGGAAGACGTCGAGGAGGAAGCTGGTTCCACGGGGAACCCATTCCCGCACCCGGACTGCGACTAGGGAGGCTAGGGAGGCGGTGATCGACGGAGGGGAAACGGTTTTCGGGTGGAGGTTTTTCAGAACCAACAGCAGAAGTTCAGAGAGAGGGAAGCTGGCGGCGATGGGGAAGAAGGGGCTCTAGGGTTTAGAGGAGGGAGGAGGGTGCCGTGGTGAGCTACTTAAGGAGGAGCAGGGCCAGTACGGCAGGGCATCGGGATGGCATGGAGGAGATCGGGTGGTGGTGATCCATGCCGTACTGAAGGTGACATCAGAGGAGAACGACAGCGACAGGGAGGGGGTATGTGGGCTCAGATAGATGGGCTGGGCTTAGGGGAGAATAAATTAGGTGGGCTGCTGCTCCTCTTCTCTTTGCAATTTTTATTTTTTTCCTATTTCATTTTTTTTTGTAGCATAAGCTTTAGGGAGAAAACCTTAGGGTTTAGATTAGAGAAAAAGTTGAAATATTTAGGATGAGTTCCTTAGGCCAAATGCAACCATTTGGCAAATTTTATTATTCAAAATTTTAACATTGGGTTGCTTTTTGAAATTAGCACCAAATTTGAGTGAAATGGTTAATTTTAATAAACATTAATAAAACCATTAATTAAATAGGGTAACCCCTAAGTTTTGAAATTGATTTAAAGAGTACAAATGTGTGTTGAGATTCATGGATTAAAAAGAGGTACTGATTTTGAGAATTGGTTTGAATTGGAAAATGATTTAGGAATTATTTGATTGGATTAATTGATTGAAATAAAGCACCATTTTATTAGTTGAACATTATGGGATAATTGGAAACAGTTAATGTTTTTATTTGGAAACAACTATTTGGATGTTGGTTTGGAATTTCAAATAGAAAACAAATTGATTTTTGGAAAGGGTTTGATTATTGGATGCATTTTTATAGAAATAAAACAATAGTTTGGAATCACACTTTAATGGAGACAAATAATTGTTTTATTTTGAAATATCTTTTTAGAAATTGTAACATCACAAAGATGAAACAAAAGGTTTGAAATTTGAGTTGAAATTCAAACAGAAAACAAAGGAAAACAAACAAAATAAATGCAATCAACATGATGCCATGATGCAAAACATAAAATAACAGGGAGCAAACATTCTAAAGGCTATTTTTCAGACTTGGGATGTTACAAAACGCCCCCCCTTGAAGGAATCGCGCCCCGAGATTCCTACTGAGAAAAGAAAAGGTCCGGAAACTTCTTGGGAAGATCCACTTGAGCTGTGACACGTGAAACACATCGTGCACATTGGATAGACGTCAGGGAATTTGCAAACCACCGGAACATTTTCAAGTAAAGGGGAGAGATTTTGTATGGAGGGTGTATAGCTGGATAGAATTTGATTCATTTGGAGAGTAGATTATCTGGCTAGAATGGTTGAACAGGGTTATTGACATCAATGCAACACCAAGAATAACATCAATGTCAGAATCAGCAACATGAGAGAAGCGAGGAATATGTGGCCTCTCATTAGAATTGGATTGTTCTTACTTATCTTGGAAGTCAACATTTGAGATTCAGGAGAGTGAACAGAGATTTGATTGTTTAGTGGAACCAGAATTGGGTTGTATGTTGTGGAAAAGATTGTTGACACAAAGGAATGTGATGCTCCGGTATCAAATAACACTTTAGCTGGATAAGAGTTTACGAGGAAGTTCTGATTAGACGCCGGTAGAAAAATTGAATTGGAAAACAACAAGATTTCAACGGACGAAAAGGATGTTGAGAAGAACAGGATAACAACATCGGGGAAAACGAGAACAAAACTCCTGAGGTACTACGGGAAAACCCATCCGGGCTTCTAAAGGATCATTATCTACTGCTTAAGGAATAGAGGATTTGCTTCCGGGGCTTACACGCCTCCGTTCTCAATCATGAGTAGGCAACATGATAAATCACGTCACAACCACCTCCATTCCTATTGTCTAGTAGATATAACCATCCTAGAGAAACCAGAATTCGTGAAATCCTAACTTGAAAGTTTAGATGAGAAGGGAAAAATCAACGTTACACTTCCTTACCAGAAAAAGGGAGGGTGGGTGGGGAAAGAAGAAAAAGAACAGAATTCCTACTCTCACGTTTCATTTTTCCTATATAGCTACAAAATAGTTTCTAGACTCAACTGCGACCAGTAAAAAGGGATCCTACAGGCAGACAGGCTCTGATACCATTTGTCGCACCCTGACTTCTAGGGGATACTCACCGTACGAACTGGATAGCAGATGCTTGGATTATGGGGCATAACTGCTCCCACGTCCCAGCTTCCTGGTAGGCCTGCGCTTATGCGCGACAACACAAGCCCTGCTATTCCATCGTCGATGTAAACTATCCACTAGAGATCAAAGGCACTTCCGCCGACGTACTTCAAACATACACACATGGTACGTCAACGGCGTTTAACAAGTGATATCACAACAGATCTCTACGACACAAAAGATTGAAATAAGTTGCAAATGGCTCTCATTAGAGCAGAAATAGCAAATACAATCAGTCAGAGGGCACCTGCCCCAACAATACATCATTACAATACAGCGGAAGCATTCAACATGTCTGAGTACAGACAAGAACCAAATAGGCCTAAGAGGCCGGAAACGAAAAGACGGAGCCCATCCACGAAGTCTCGGATCCTGCCCGGGTCCGCTATCTACTCGTCAGCAGTCTCGTCATACTCCAAGTAGTAGCCACCATGTAGATCCTCGGAAACGTCGTCTGCGTAAACCACAGCCCCAAAGGGGTCAGTACATAAACGTACTGGCAAGCAAGACTCACAGTTCACCAAAGTGTAACCCGTCAACACCAAGCACAGATGCCTTGGGTTCAACGGAAGGAAAGGGATATAAAAGATGCTGCAACTGGCTGCTCTACCCAACTACAGAGATTCTATCACTTTCGGCTAACAGAAAGGGGATAAGATCGAGGATTGTAACCAACTGAAAGATAACTTCAAGCAAACCCATCCTGGATCTCGCCCCTTATCCAAAGAAGCAATCCGAGGATAACTCACACAGTTGTAATAATGATGGTTCAAATTATTGTGTCAATAAGTCTATTACTAGTCAAGTTATTAATCATGGGGTGTAACATGTTTGATCATTAGGTTTAAGTTGTCCTGAGTACTTGTTAGCCAGTACTTTCACCAAGTAATCCATAACCGCGGAAAACACGGCTTCTCGAGAAGATTATCCCTGCAGGGTTGCACCAATTTGGCCGTACACTCAAGAATAACCCGCCAGATGGGAATCAAACCCACCAAGCGGGGTACTCTACACAACCAACCATTCCTCGCATCAAGCCCAAAGAACCTTGGGCGCACGGCTAATCGAGCCCAGAAGAAAATGGACCCTCATAGCACTCTAAGAACGTGTCCCCCTATATGCCGACTACAAAAGTTCCACCCTGGCCTGGGCTCGCAAAAACATGCATGCGGCAAATAGAACACACGAACTAAATGAGGCGATTTGGACGAGATGCGAATCAGGTCAAGTTGAGGGGGGCGCCCATACTCGCTTCCCAAATGCGGGTAGTGCGCTCATCATGGATCAGTAGACAAGACCCTTTTCCTATTAGGGTCGACACTAGCAGGCTCCAAAACCTCTCATGGGCCTCCTGCCGGTGCCTTATCATCAAATTTATTATTAACAGTAACATTAGCATGATTGATTGATTGATTAAACATCGAGCCCCCAGAACATAATGAAATAGTAACAGAAAGTAACGGGTAACAGACTCGAGCAAAACAACCTAAGCATGCTAGTGAGACACTGGCTCAAACAATGGGTTGTAGGAAGGGAGATGAGGCAATATCAGGTTTAAGGGATTCATGTGATAGGTTCGTAACAGAACAACTACTACTAAGGCTAGCAGAAAAGAACAACGGAAAGTATCGGTAACCAAGGTTGAAAGGAACACAGTGGTTCATGTGAGTGATAACTTGCCTGCAAACCCAGTAGCCTGGTACTGAGCTAAATCCTTAGAAGGGATGTCGTAAGTATCGTCGGTCTCAACGTCGTCGTGTATCCGAGAAGAAGCAAACAAACATTGCAGAAAGATAAGCAATCATTATCATGGCATAGATGCGCAAACATGGGATGATGCATGTCATGTTAATAGATGCATCAGAGTAACCTACTTGACAAGTAACACAATTTAATTGGATCCATATGCAATGAGAATTGCATATGGATGCAAATGGTTAAGGTGGAAGCAATGATCTACATTTGATTAACAAGTGTAAGTGGTTAAACATGATGCTTGCATGATGATGACAAGATAACAACAAAATAACAATGATAGATGCAAAGGAAAAGGAATAAAACAAGTTTGGAAAATGATTTGTTAATTTTGGAAAGTTTTGGTTACTTAGACATGTCACACAAACAATTATTGTTTTCATCAAGTTAAATTGTTCAAAATAGATAACAAAGTTTATATTTGAAAAGAAAACAAGATTTTAGTTGGATTACATGTTTCACTTGTTGAAAAAGGATTTCAAATGAATTATTTAGGAATTAAACAAGTTAAACAAGAATTAAATTGGAATTAATTCAAGTGTGGATGTTAATTGAATTTCATTTGATCAAAACATTAAACCAAGTTCATATTTGAAAAGGTTATGCTTTTATGGTTTGAAAACATATTTTATATGTCCCAAAAGAATTTGTTTTGATCAAGTTATAAATTTAACAATATTAAATGAATTAAATAAGATTTAAATTATTTAACCACTTTTAATTATTCAAAACATGAAACAAAATTTATATTTGGAAAGGTGGTTTAATTTTGCATGGAAAACATATTTCATTTGTGGAAATTGGATTTAAAATGAGCAAGTTATGATTTTGGCAATTGTAAATGCAATAAACAAGAAACAGTTGTTTTCAGCAATTTAAATTATTCAAAACAGCAAACAAAATTTATATTTGGAAAGTACATGAAAAATTGATTGGAAAACATATTTGGTTTGTGAAATTTGGAATTTTTATGAGCAAGTTATGAATTTTGCAAATTTAAGTGAATTTGACAAGAATTCAAATGTTTCACCAATTTAAAATATTCAAAACAGTAAACAAATTTTATATTTGGATAGACAATTCAATTTGGGACAGAAAACATATTTAAAAAATTAAAATTGGGGCTAAAATGAATTTGTTATGCATTTTAGAATTATAGGGTGCAATCTGCCATTTTTTATTACCTCTAGGGATTTAGAAATAAATATTTCAGGGGTCTAGATTAGATACCAGGGGCCTATGTGTGATTCTGTGATATTACTGGAACCAAAACATTGCAAAATAAAAAGGTGTGTTTTATTTGTGTGGGAGGGGAATCGAACTCACAACCCCCTGGTTGCACAGCGAGGGGCTTTACCACTGCGGTGGCTAATGATTCGTGATAGCAAGAGGCCTCAGGGGGGAATAAGGTTCAGAAACGGGCTAACTGAACTTGCACGGTTCAGTTCGCTGGGTTTCTGCGATCGGGCAGAAACTCGCCGGCGATGGGAGCTCGAGGTGCGCTCCTGGCGGCCTTGGGGCGCTGCGGCTGGTTGTGCGTGTGCTGCTTGTGGTCGAGTGGAGAGGATGAGAGAGCGAGGGAAGAGGAGCTCACCTCGAGGCAGTACAGGCGAAGGCAGGTCGGGTTGGTGCAGGGCAGCGACCGGCGGCGAAACGGCGATGGCGGCGGCGCACCGGTGGCTCCCAGCCACCGGGAAGACGTCGAGGAGGAAGCTGGTTCCACGGGGAACCCATTCCCGCACCCGGACTGCGACTAGGGAGGCTAGGGAGGCGGTGATCGACGGAGGGGAAACGGTTTTCGGGTGGAGGTTTTTCAGAACCAACAGCAGAAGTTCAGAGAGAGGGAAGCTGGCGGCGATGGGGAAGAAGGGGCTCTAGGGTTTAGAGGAGGGAGGAGGGTGCCGTGGTGAGCTACTTAAGGAGGAGCAGGGCCAGTACGGCAGGGCATCGGGATGGCATGGAGGAGATCGGGTGGTGGTGATCCATGCCGTACTGAAGGTGACATCAGAGGAGAACGACAGCGACAGGGAGGGGGTATGTGGGCTCAGATAGATGGGCTGGGCTTAGGGGAGAATAAATTAGGTGGGCTGCTGCTCCTCTTCTCTTTGCAATTTTTATTTTTTTCCTATTTCATTTTTTTTTGTAGCATAAGCTTTAGGGAGAAAACCTTAGGGTTTAGATTAGAGAAAAAGTTGAAATATTTAGGATGAGTTCCTTAGGCCAAATGCAACCATTTGGCAAATTTTATTATTCAAAATTTTAACATTGGGTTGCTTTTTGAAATTAGCACCAAATTTGAGTGAAATGGTTAATTTTAATAAACATTAATAAAACCATTAATTAAATAGGGTAACCCCTAAGTTTTGAAATTGATTTAAAGAGTACAAATGTGTGTTGAGATTCATGGATTAAAAAGAGGTACTGATTTTGAGAATTGGTTTGAATTGGAAAATGATTTAGGAATTATTTGATTGGATTAATTGATTGAAATAAAGCACCATTTTATTAGTTGAACATTATGGGATAATTGGAAACAGTTAATGTTTTTATTTGGAAACAACTATTTGGATGTTGGTTTGGAATTTCAAATAGAAAACAAATTGATTTTTGGAAAGGGTTTGATTATTGGATGCATTTTTATAGAAATAAAACAATAGTTTGGAATCACACTTTAATGGAGACAAATAATTGTTTTATTTTGAAATATCTTTTTAGAAATTGTAACATCACAAAGATGAAACAAAAGGTTTGAAATTTGAGTTGAAATTCAAACAGAAAACAAAGGAAAACAAACAAAATAAATGCAATCAACATGATGCCATGATGCAAAACATAAAATAACAGGGAGCAAACATTCTAAAGGCTATTTTTCAGACTTGGGATGTTACACTTCGCTGATGGCGCCGGTGCATGCATGCAAGGTGATGGTCTCCTCTGCGATTCCGCATGGTCGGATGTGTTTGTGCCGGTTGACCAAGCGGCGACTCTCATGAACGCGCAGGCGCGCGCGCCAACCTCCACATCCACTTGGACAACCTCTATACTAGGACGGTTCTTGCGCTTGCGCGATACATGGTGAACCTTAAGCTTAATTTTTTTTGAAATGGAGGCTCTGTCCCAGCCTCTGCATCAAAATGATGCACACAGCTGGTTTTTATTAAACGATAAAAGAAGAGCCACCATGTTTTACAAGTAGATACATCGATCAACTAAACCTGAAGCCACCAACCTAGCGACATCTCGCCACCTACAAAACTGATGAACGGGGTGGCCAAACACAGGACCGATGCCCTAAGAACCCACCAACGCACATCATCCAAATACCCAAGCCCACTCCAAGCCGCCCGACAGCGAGCAAGGGGCACAACCAGTCCAGCATACTGCAGCGCACACCAACGTACACGCTCCAGAAGATGCCGCCACCATCTTCCGCTCACCGTCTTCAGGAAAGGGATCAAAGCATACTCCATGTCAGACTTGTCGCCGATGCCACCATGACACCAGGCAGCACCCCCGCCCTGCGCTCGTTCATCATCCCACATCGAACACCGAACCCCGCGACACCATGCCGCCGAGAACCGCCATCGTCGATGTAGTAGATAAACACCGCTTCCTCGCTTCCTCTCTAGGACCCTCCGGCCACTTCTCCAAAACGATGCCCCCAAGAGGGAGAGCGACACCGGTGGCGTCACCATCATCCAATCCGGGAATCCCAGATTTAGGGTTTCCCCCGAAGCGGGCCGAAGCAAGGTAGCTTGTCAACGCTGCACCGCGCCGCCGAGACTCGTCGTCGACGTGGTAGATGCCTCGCCACGCCACCTCTTGGCCCCTCCGTGATATGGGGTAGCCCGATCTTCTCAGTGAACTCTCTTGATAATTTGATAACCAATGTGATACCTCGCTCTCTCCTTTGGCTAAACCCTGTTACCAATTGCAACAACACTTAACCCCTTCGGATATTCGAGACTCCACACTCTTGCACACATAGCCACCGACTACAAGTGGTCCAGTTTCTCCTTATTCCCAGTGGAACAGCAGAATACACTCAGATTTGCAAAGGTATGATGATTCAAGATGAATGCTTCAAGCAATACAATCTAGAAGTCTAGGGTTTTTGTTTTAACGTAGTCTAACCTAATCTATGCGCACCAAGGGGTATATATGAGGGGTGGGGTGCGGCCACAAGGCATATTGCGCAAGCAACACCCACCAACCCGAATAGGAACCCAACATGGGTCTAGTTTTGGACTTGGACTCAACCACAATAGATACAAACCGACCCATGCTAGGGGATGCGGCCATAATGGTATACAAACCATGTTTTATACTAATTGGACTCTATATGGCGCATTGATATTCTTTGTGGGCGCCCTCCTCTTGTTATGTCCCTCCATGAGTGTGGAATAACAATCTAGCACTTGTTTTCCACACTTGTAGAATTGTTTTCACCATGATCAACATTTGTTTTTAGCTCCTCTCCATCCATGTGCATCATCCCTCCTTGTTCTCCCTCCTTAATGCTTGTGTTATCAACAAACCTAAGAATACAAACATGCATGGATTTAGGTAGTATAAAATTCTCATAATCACAAATGTTATACTCAAGTAGGAGTGAATTCACCTATTGTTGTAATAATTTAGTCCTTGATCTTGTCATAGGACCAATCCTCACTTCATCATTCTTTGTAGGAATATCATGTGAAATAATAGGTGAAACACTAGGGATGTCCTCATCATCCTCCCCCCTTGAAAAGCCTTGATGTTCTCATCAAGGTCATCTCCATGATATGGTGTCAAATCAGCAACATTGAGGGAATTACTCACTCCAAACTCATCAATTGGAAGATCTATCTTGTATGCATTGTCATTTATTTTTGCAGTCACTTTGTAAGGACCAGCACCTCTTGGCAATAATTTTGATTTCCTTAGCTTAGGGAACCTATCCTTCCGAAAGTGCACCCATACTAAATCTCCCTCTTGAAAAATAACTTCCTTCCTCTTGTGATTTCTCTTTTGAGCTACATATTTCCCTTTCTTCTCAATAGCATCCATTGTCTTCTCATGTATCTTCTTCACAAAATCAGCCCTTTTAGATGCATCCATATTAGTTCTCTCTTGAATTGGAAGTGGTAACAAGTCAAGGGGTGTAGTAGGCCGAAATCCATAAACCACCTCAAAGGGGCAAAAATTAGTGGTTGAATGCACAACCCTATTATAAGCAAACTCCACATGTGGCAAGCAATCTTCCCACTCCCTCAAATTCTTCTTGATCATGCTTCTCAACAATGTAGACAATGTCCTATTCACAACTTCAGTTTGCCCATCAGTTTGGGGGTGGCAAGTAGTGGAGAATAACAATTTAGTTCCAAGCTTCCCCCATAGTGTCTTCCAAAAGTAGCTCATAAACTTGACATCTCTATCAGAAACAATTGTTCTTGGCACACCATGTAATCTCACAATTTCTCTAAAGAACAAATTGGCAATGTGAGAAGCATCATCACTCTTATGACAAGCAATTAAGTGTGTCATCTTGGAAAATCTGTCCACAACTACAAAGATGGAATCATGGCCTCTCTTTGTCCTTGGCAAACCCAACACGAAATCCATACTAATATCCTCCCATGGTGTACTTGGTGATGGCAATGGTGTATACAAACTGTGGGGCTTCAACTTGGATTTTGCCTTATTGCATGTAATGCATCTTTGCACCAATCTATACACATCTCTTCTCATATGTGCCCAATAAAAATTTTCAGCCAACATGAGCAATGTTTTCTCTCTTCCAAAGTGTCCCATTAAACCTCCACTATGAGATTCATGTAATAAGAATAAACGCAAAGAACACTCGGGAATACATAATTTGTTAGCTCTAAACAAGTATCCATCATGTATATGAAATTTATCCCATGCCTTAACATTAGAACATTTATTAAATGGCATAGAAAATTCTTTATCATTAGCATAGAGCTCTCTAATACCCTCCAAACCCGAGACCTTGATCTCTAAATTAGAAAGTAACATATTTTTCCTTGATAAAGCATCAGCAACTACATTGTCCAAGCCCTTTTTATGTTTAATTATGTATGGACAAGACTCAATAAATTCAACCCATTTAGCATGTCTTTTATTCAAATTTGTTTGGCACTTTAAGAATTTCAATGCTTCATGATCACTATGTATAATAAATTCTTTAGGCCACAAGTAATGTTTCCACACCTCTAAAACTCTCACAAGTGCATATAATTCTTTATAATAAACAGAATAATTCAATTGTGCACCATGTAATTTTTCAGAAAAATAGGCAATAGGTTTGTTTTCTTGCATTAAGACTCCTCCAATACCTATGCCACTAGCATCACACTCAATCTCAAATTGTTTGTCAAAATTAGGAAGCATTAACAAAGGGGCCGAAATCAACTTCTCTTTAATAGCATCAAAAGCAATATCTTGTTCAACTCCTCACACAAATTCTACACCCTTTTTAGTGAGTTCATTCAAAGGTGCAGCAAGTGTACTAAAATCTTTGACAAATCTTCTATAAAAACCAGCTAGTCCATTAAAACTTCTTACTTGACTCATATTAGTAGGAATAGGCCAATTTTTAATAGCTTCAATTTTTGATTCATCTACTTCAATCCCATGTTTAGAAACAACATAACCAAGAAATATGACCTTATCTTTGCCAAAAGTGCACTTTTCCAAATTACCATACAATTTATGTTCTCTTAGCACTTGCAAAACTTGTCTAATATGATCAATATGCTCATGTTCATTGTGGCTATAAATAAGAATATCATCAAAATAGACTACCACAAATTTACCAATAAAATTTCTCAAAACATGGTTCATTAATCTCATGAAAGTACTAGGTGCATTAGTCAATCCAAAAGGCATAACTAACCACTCATATAAACCAAATTTTGTTTTAAAAGCTGTTTTCCACTCATCCCCCTCTTTCATCCTAATTTGATGATAACCACTACACAAATCAATTTTAGAGAAAATAGCACTACCACTTAATTCATCTAACATGTCTTCCAAACGTGGTATAGGATGACGATAACGAATAGTGATATTGTTAATTGCTCTACAATCTACACACATGCGCCATGTACCATCTTTTTTAGGCACTAAAATAACAGGAACAGCACAAGGAGAAAGGCTTATCCGAATGTAACCTTTATCAAGAAGCTCTTGTACTTGTTTCTGAATCTCCTTTGTTTCTTGGGGATTAGTTCTATAGGGAGTTCGGTTTGGCAATGAGGATCCAGGAATCAAATCAATTTGGTGTTCAATACCCCTCAATGGTGGCAAACCCGAGGGCACCTCCTTGGGAAAAACATCCTCAAAATCCTGCAACACATGAGAAACACCAAGAGGAATAGGGGTCATGTCATTAGAAACTAAAATTTCTCCCTTGTGCATAAGCACTATAGGAAGCATTGTAGGATCCTCCCTAAATTCTCTCAAGTCCTCTCTAGTAGCTAGCATGCATAATAAGCTCACTCCCTCACTATTATTTTTTCCACTCGAATGGGATGCCCTATTTTCACTCACAACACTCAAATTTTCACTCTCTTTCTTTTCAACACTCTCAGGAATTTTTTGTCTAGATTCATTTACAATTTGTTGTGGTGTCATAGGTCTCAACACTATATCCTTCTCCTTCCACTTGAGTTGATAGGTATTTGCTTTCCCATCATGTATCACACTCCTATCAAATTGCCAAGGCCTCCCAAGCAACATGTGACAAACTGACATGGGCACCACATCACACCTAATGGTGTCTTTATAAGGCCCAATTTGGAATTCAACTCTCACCATGTGGGTAACCTTCATCTCTCCTTTATCACTAAGCCATTGTATATGATAAGGATGAGGATGAGTAATGGATCTCAACTTCAATTTTGCACACAAATCTTTGCTTGCCAAATTTCTGCAACTACCACCACCAATAATAACCTTGCAAGCCAATTGGGGGCCAACAATTGCTCTTGTTTGAAATAAGTTGCATCTTTGACTTTTAGGACTTGGAATAATACTCAATGTTCTAGGTGTGCAAACAAAAGTAGGATATGTGGAAGGATATGCATCAAGAGGACCATCATCATCATAAGCATCCTCTTGAGAAGGATCAGCATCATCACCAGTTTCATACTCACCATTGTCCTCATTAATAAGCATAATATTTTTATTTGGACAATCCCTCTTGAAGTGGCCTTTACCTCCACATGTATGGCAGCTCATGTCCCTATTTCGAGCTGTAGAAGAAGTGGATCCACTTGCACTAGCTGCTGGTTGTGCTTGCCTCTTAGACATAGAGGTAGTACCTTCACTTTTTGTAGTGGAAACCCCACGGCTAGGGGTAGGTTGTGGCAATGGTGGTGAAGAAAATGAAGACCTATTAGGAAAAGGTCTCCTTGGAGCCATAAGAGCCTCCTCGGCCAATTGTTTTTCTGTCTCCCTTGCTTGGTGCAACAACTCATTCATATCATTATATTGTGTATGCCTCACAATGCTCTTAATTTTGAATTGCAAACCTGAAAGGAACCTTTGCATAGTGTGCTCAATATCCTCTCTCACTCTAGCTCTTTGAAATATCAACTCCATCTCTCTATAATAAGCATCCACAGATTTTGTACCTTGCTTCAATTGTTGCAATTTATCATACAAAGACCTCAAATAATTCTTGGGCACAAACCTATCTCTCATGACTTGCTTCATCTCCCTCCAAGTAAGAACATCAGGCTCTCTATTTCTTGCCCTTCTCCTTGTAATATCATCCCACCATAGCAAAGCATAGCCATCAAAACTAGAGGAAGCAAGTTTGATTTTTCTCTCCTCATTATAATCATGCATCCTCCATAATTTTTCCATCTTGAGCTCCCACATGAGGTACTCTTCAACATCATCAGTATCAAAATTGAAGGTAGGTAGCATAAATTTTGGTTTACCAAGCCCATCGTTCTCTCGGTTTGGTTCATTAACAGGAACCCTTGCTGCTTGAAAGCCACGGCCAGCACCATGATTAGCTCTACCACCTCCACGGTTAGGAGGCACAAAATTAGCCTCCCCCTCCTCCTCCTCGGCATCACCAAAAGCACTCCCACCATCCTCTCGGGCAGGCAATCTTTGGTCCAATAAAGTAGCCAAGGCACCAATTCTAGTAGTCAATGTATCAAGAGAAGCTTGCATTCTATTAACTTGCTCTTGTGTACCAGCAGCTGTATCAGTCACTTGTCCAATTTGAAGGCCCAAATTCTGAACATGTGTATCCATATCCACTCCATGCTTGTCAATGAGAGTATTTAATTCAGCATGTTTAGAAGCAATAGTGGAAGTCAATTGTTCCTTCATCTCCTCCAAATTTGTCCACTCCACTTGTTCATCACCATGTTTCTTCTTAGCCTGTGTAGAAACATCACTAGGAGCAACCATGATTAATGGGTTAGTGAAATAAACAAATTGCTATGGGTTGTGGTGTTCTCTCTCAACTCACTCAAAACCAGCAAAAGAGGTGATCCTTACTGTTCCAAAGTGAATAGAAAATCTTACCACAAGTAATAGCAACTAATGTGTCTTGGTGTGAAGAATAGAATACCCAGGGGTTTTTGCTCTCACAAAGGTAAAACAGGTTATATGGTGGGGCTTGGTATGGATACCTAACAATCACCAATTAACAAGTCCTATTGCTGTTTGTGAATGATACAAAAATAAGACCTAGGAAACACACACCAAAATTGGAGACAAATTGTAACATCCCAAGTATGAAAATATCCCTTAGAATGTTTGATTTCATGTTTAATTAAAGTATTGCATCATGTCATCATGTTTATTCCCTTGTTTGCATTTGTTACTATTTGTTTTGCATCTGTTTTTATTCTGTTTTCATAATTGAATTTCAAACAAATTCAAATGATGTGTTTCATACTTGTCATGTTACAATATTTCTCAAATCAAAATTGCAATCCAAAGTCTCATTTTATTTCCAATCATTCTATAATGAATCAACTAATAAAATGGTGGTTTTATTTCAATTAATTAATTCCAAATTGCTTTCAAATTCAAAGCATCTTCAAACAGCACCTCATTTGAAAATTATAAAAATACCAAACAAATTCTAATCACATTTGTTCTATTTAATCAATAGGGGTCACCCTAATAAAAACATTGTTTCCAATATTAATCAATTAATTATCAACTTATTCAAATTCAAACCAAAAACTTTCAAACAGTACCCATTTTTGAAAATTATGAAATTACAAAACAAATATACTTATTGTTTCCAATTAAAGTTATTTGGGTCACCCTATTTAAAATTTTGGTTTCAATAATCATTTTAATACTCAAATCATCCAAATATAAATTAAATTCCAAACAGCATAAAAATTCAAATGTTTTTGAAAACCAAAGTTGACATTTGGTAGATGTTGAGCTAACCAACTCACAGGAATTTTTCCCAAATTTTTTGCAACTCCAAACCTACCAATCTCTTCCATTTTCTTTGCTGCAAAAAAAAAACAGGAGAAATAAAATTCAAAAAAAAAAACGCGCGGCAGCTAACTAACCGAACCAGCCCGCTAACTTACCGCACCGCGCGGCCCGAAAACGATTCGCAGACGCCCCCGTCGTCTTCCTTCAGTACGGCCGCGCATCCGCGCGTGCCACGGCGGCAGCGCACGGCCAGGAGCTCCCCTAGTGGCCTATTTAAGCTACCTAGGACCCGGCGCGCAACCCTAGACCTAACCTTCCCCTCTCCCCTCGACACCGCCGCCGAATTTCATCTCTCTCGCCGCGTTTCCTCCACCTTCTGAAGCTCGCCGGAGATGCCCGTCTGAAACCCCGTTGATCACCGCCGCCTCTCACCACCACCTACCCTCCTAACCCCCGAAACCAAACCCCCACTTGCTCCTCTTCCGTTTGGACACCTCCAGGAGCTCGGTGAACCTCTGGATCGGCGACGCCGTCCACGACCACGCCGTTCGCCGCCGCGGGATCTTCCTCGGGCCTCTGCTCGCCTCCAACCGAGGGTGAGCTCACTGTCCACCTCCTCCTTCTTCCTGTCTGCTCCACCTTGCTCGCAATCACGCGCACGTCACCACCAACCACGAGCACGAGCAGCATCCGGTGATCGCCGCCGGCCCGCTGTCTGTCGCCGTCAGGTTGCAGAAGGATTCGTTCGTCAGTTAAGTTCAGTAAACGAAACAACAGCTTATCCTCCCCGCGCGTGGTTAACTGACAAGAAACGTTTCATCACCGCACTGGTTCACTGCGTTGCGCGCGCGGGAGAGATCCAGGGTTCGAGCCTTGGCTCTCCCACGGGATAAAAATCCCACTTTTTTTGCCCGCAGCGCTGACAGGGAGGGCCCCCTGTCAGCCACTCACGTGCCACGCAAGCACGCGCAGGCCCCGGGCCCATCTGGCAGTGCCCTGGGTACGTTTCTGTGCGTAGAAAACATTTTCCAAAGTTTCTGTTTTAAAACCAGTCCCTCAAAAATTGCAGATTGGTCCCTGAAAGTAATTTGACAATAACTTTCATTTTATAAACTCAAATAATAAAAATAAAATGTGTGCACTGCTCTAAATTTAATTCTCTACCTATTGGTAACATTTGTTTTCTGTTTTGAATTTTCAAAATGCAATTCAAATTTGAATTCAAATAATTCAATTGCAATTTGCTAAAATTCATAACTAATTCATTATTAATCCAAATAATGCAAATAAAATATGTTTTCCATGCTATTTCAAATAACCTTTTCAAATATAAATTTTGTTTCATGTTTTGAATAATTTAAATTGCCTAAATAATTTAAACCTTGTTTAAATCATTTAAATTTGATAAAATCATAACTTGCTCAAATTAAATTATTCTTAAACATGCAAAATATGTTTTCAAACTAGAAAAGTATGAACTTTTCAAATGTGAGTTTGAATTTATGTTTTGAACAAATAAAATTCAAATAAAATTCACACTTGTTTTAAATTCATTTAAAATTTGTTTAATAATGTTTAAGTCATAATAAATTCATCCTAATTCCCTTTTCAATATTTGAAACATGTAATCCAACTAAAATTTGGTATTCTTTTCAAATATGAATTTTGTTATTTGTTTTGAACATTTTAAGTTGATGAAAACAACAAATACTTGTGTGACATCTTTAAGTAACCCAAAAATTTCCAACTTAATAAATGATTTCCAAACTTGTTAAGATTCCTTTTCCCACTTGCATCTATTGTTGTTATTTTGTTATTATCATAATGCATGCATCATGCTAAACAACTTTCATATGATAATTAATTATAGATCATTTGTTTCCACTTAATTCATGGACCTTTTCCATATGCAACTCAAAATTGCATATGGGACCATTTAAATTGTGTTACCATGTCAACTAGTTTATTTTGATGCATCCATTAAATTGACATGCATCATCCCATGATTGTGCACTATGCCATGATATTGATTGTTTATCTTTCTGCATTGTTTGTTTGCTTCTTCTCGGATAGATGACGACGTTGGGACCGACGATCTTTACGACACCCCTTCTGAGGATCTAGCTCAGTACCGGGCTGCTGAGTTTGCAGGCAAGTTATCACTCACATGAACCACTGTGTTCCTTTCAACCTTGGTTACCGATACTTTCCGTTGTCTATTTCTGCTAGCCTTATGTGTAGTTGTTCTGTTACGAACCTATCACATGAATCCCTTAACCCTGATATTGCCTCACCTCCCCTCCTACAACCCCCTTGTTTGAGCCAGTGTCTTACTAGCATGCTTAGGTTGTTTTGCTCGAGTCTGTTACCCGTTACTTTCTGTTACTATATTTTTATTATGTTCTGGGGGCTCGATGTTAATCAATCAATCATGCTAATGTTATTGTTAAATAATAATTTGATGATAAGGCACCGGCAGGAGGCCCTGTGTGGTTTTGAGGCCTGCTAGTGTCGACCCTAATAGGAAAAGGGTCTTGTCTACTGATCCATGATGAGCGCACTACCCGCATGTGGGAAGCGAGTATGGGCGCCCCCCTCAATTTGACTCGATTCGCATCTCGTCCAAATCGCCTCATTTAGTTCGTGTTTTCCATTTGCCGCATGCATGTTTTTGCGAGCCCAGCGCAGGGTGGAACTTTTGTAGTCGGCATATAGGGGGACACGGTCTTAGAGTGCTATGAGGGTCCCTTTTCTTCGGGGTTTGATTAGCCGTGCGCCCAAGGTGCTTTGGGCTTGATGCGAAGAAGGGTTGAGTTGTGTTGAGTGCCCCGCTTGGTGGGAGGCATCCCATCTGGCGGGTTATTCATACGTGTACGGCCAAATTGGTGCAACCGTGCAGGGATAATCTTCTCGAGAAGCCGTGTTTTCCGCGGTTATGGTTAACTTGGTGAAAGTACTGGCTAACAAGTACTCAGGACAACTTGAACCTAATGACTAACCATCTTACACCCAATGATTAACAATTTGACTAGTAATAGGTTTATTGCCACAATAACTTGATTCATCTTTAATTCAACTGTGTGAGTTATCCTCGGATTGCTTCTTCGGATAAGGGGCGAGATCCAGGATGGGTTTGTTTGATGTTATCTTTCAGTTGGTTACTATACGCTATCTTATCCCCTTTCTGTTAGCTGGAAGTGGTAGTGTTTCTGTAGTTGGTTAGCGCAGCTAGTTGCAGCATCTTTTATATCCCCTTTCTTCCGTTGGACCCAAGGCATCTGTGCTTGGTGTTGACGGACTACACTTTGGTGAACTGTGAGTCTTGCTTGCCAGTACTTGGATGTACTGACCCCTTTGGGGCTGTGGTTTCCGTAGACTACGCTTACGAGGATCCAGGTGACGGCTACTACGTGGAGTTTGACGAGGCTGCTGACGAGTAGGTAGCGGACTCGGGCAGGATCCGAGACATCGTGGATGGGCTCCGTCTTTATTTCAGTTCCCGGCTTCTTAAGCCTATTTGGATTTGTCTGTACTCAGACCCTTTGGGTGTTTCCGCTGCTATGTAATGATGATATGTTGGGACATGTGTCCTCTGGATGATTGTATTTGCTATTCTCTGCCCTAGTGAGGGCCAGTTGCAACTTATTTCAATCTTTTGTGTCTTAGAGATATGTTGTGTTATCATTTTGTTCAAAGCCGTTGACGTACCATGTGTGTATGGTATGAAGTACGTCAATGGTAGTGTCCTGATTTCTACGGGATAGTTTACATCGACGGTGAATAGTAAGGATTGGTTGTCACACATAAGTGTTGGCCTACTCGTAAGAGATGCGGGTGCCGGTAAGCCCCGTAATCCAATCAAAATACTGTTCAGTTCGTACGATGAGTATCCTCTAGAAGTCCGGGTGCGACAAATGGTATCAGAGCCTGTCTGCCTGTAGGATCCCTTTTACTGGTCGCAGTTGAGTCTAGAAACTATTTTCGTAGCTATATAGGAAAAATGAAACGTGAGAGTAGGAATTCTGCCATTTTTCTTCTTTCCCCACCCACCCACCCTTTTCTGGTAAGGAAGTGCAACATTGTTTTTCCCTTCTCATCTAAACTTTCAAGTTAGGGTTTCACGTGTTTTGGGTTCTCCGTAGTACCTCAGGAGTTTTTGGTCTCGTGTTTCCCGATGTTGCTTCAATATCCTGTTCTTTTCAACATCCTTTTCGTCCGTTGAACCTTGTTGTTGCTTTCCACTTCAGTTCTCTACCAGCGTCTAATCAAAACCTCCCAAATCATCTGCAGATGGATCTCAGGTTCTACCCGCAGGTGGTTCGGATGACTCGTTGTGAGAGCACCGCCGGTTATCCGGAGATGCTGAGAGACATGGTCACTTATCTGGGGTTCCGTTGGGCACCAGAGTACCAGGTCTACGAGCAGCAGCGAGAGTTTGACCAGACCTACTACCAGGCTATCGTCTACATTCTGTCAGATGATGGCATGAGCGTTGTCCACCGCTACGAGGCAGTAGGTTCCACAGTGGATATGGCCGTGCAGCAGGCAGCTTATGTGAGTCTCACCGTCCTTCGTGCTGACTACTGGGGATTTGACGATTCTATCTATCGCCACATCCCCCGCGGTTACATCACTTCGGAGGGAGCTCACTTCACTCTCTACGACAACCTGGATGTCTACGAGCATGATAACACCAGGCTGCACACCACCGCTCAGTTTGTGAGGCACAGTGACGTTGTTGCCACCACACTTTCTCAGGAGTTGGCCTCAGTCAGGGAGCAGCTCTACCTTGCTTTGACTCGTCTGGCGACGTACACCACAGACTTTGTTGGAGATGAGCGCTTTGCACGTTTCCATCAGAAAGTTGGACGTAGTTTGCCAGATGCTGGAGGTTACGAGCCGATCAGAGGTCCACTCCTCAACCTCGGAGCTGGTTACACTGGGATTCCACGCTTTGGAGCACAGGGAGACGACGCTTTCTACTTCACCACACCGAGAGTCGCTCTCAGAGTAGTCCCGATCTACGTGGATCGTCGTTCTACCTATTTCCGTGGGATTCCTCCTCACCGTATCTCTCGTCGTACTACTCACCACCGTCCTGCGTGATGAGCATGGGAGTACCGATGTATCCATACCTAGCTATGTTTAGTTATCCTTTGGCTTTCGAACCATGTATTGGTCTGTTGGATATTCTGATGTATTTGAACATGTGATGATGTACCTGTTGGTTATCTATTCATGCGTCGGAATAATCTCTCTTTCGGTTACCAAGTCTATCCTTTTCTGTTATTGTGCTAAAATGCATTTCCATTCAGGATGCCACCAACAAGGAGCAACCCGCCTGAACCACCTCCGATCACGGAGCTGTTGACTCAGATGACTCAGGTCGTGGCTCAGATGGCCCAGTTCCAAGCTAACCAGCACAACAACCAGAATGTTCCACGGGTCAGCATCAAGGAGTTCCTCAGTATGGGTCCGAGAGCTTTCGTGGCAACACGGGAGCCTCTGGATGCTGATGACTGCATCAGGGAGATGGCCAGGGCTCTGGACATTGCTCACGTTGCTGAGGAAGACAAAGTCAAGTATGCCACCTACCTACTGAAGGGTCAGGCAGCCACTTGGTGGGAGAACTACCAGACCATGAGAGCTGGCTATCCTATCACCTGGGGTTGTTTCAAGGATTCCTTCCTGAAGCACCACATCCCAGATGGTCTCATGGAAAGGATGCGTGAAGAGTTTTGCTCTCTCAAGCAGGGCAAGCTGGACGTCATCGGCTATCAGAACGAGTTCAATCGTCTCGCTCGTTACGCTGGTGATGAGGTGTCCACTGAGGCTAAGAAGATGGAAAGGTTCCGCCGAGGTTTTAACCCGGAACTGAAGTACGCTCTCACCAACATCAAGTGCAAGGACTTCGAGGAGCTCGTGGACACCGCGCTCAATGAGGAAAATGGGCGCAAGGCGTTCGAGGAGTCCCGCAAGCACTCACGTGAGGGTGGTTCCTCCTCCAACATGACCACCCCTCCGCAGAAGCGCCGCATCTGGGTGCCAAATGCTGCTGTCACTCGGGCTCCATATGCCCAAGCTTCTCCAGGCTTTGCTCCCCGCCCACCCAACCCATCTCAGATGCAGAGTCAGAGGGTTCCAATGGGGCAGCCAAGGCCAGGTCCTCCTCGTGTCGTCACTTGCTACAAGTGCAAGGAGACTGGACACTACGCTGATAAGTGCACTCAGAGGCAGCTACCTCCACCTCCTCGCCCCAACACCAACCAGGCAATGGTTTGTGCTCCCCCGGCTAAAGCCTTCAACTCCAACAACAGGCCTGTCGGGAGGACCGCGAGGGTGAATCATATCAAGGCCGACAAAGCTGAGGAAGCTGCTGACGTCGTTCTCGGTATATTACCCGTAAACTCTTTTCCAGCTAAAGTGTTGTTTGATACCGGAGCATCGCATTCTTTTGTGTCAAAGATCTTTGCAACAGCATACAACCTAGTTCTGGTTCCACTAAGCAGTCAAATCTCTGTTCACTCTCCGGGATCTAAAATGTTGACTTCCAAGATAAGTAAGGACAATCAGATCCTAATTGGAGGACGCATATTCCTTGCTTCACTCATGTTGCTGGGAAATTCTGACATTGATGTCATTCTGGGTATGGATTGGTTGAAGACCCACGAAGCTAAAATTGACTATGCTCAAAAGTCAATAACTCTATCCCACCCTTCTGGCCAGATAGTCTATTCTCCATATGGATCAAGTTCTGTTCAGCTGTTCAACCTCGATGCAAAACCCCTTCCTGCAATTGAAAATGTTCCGGTGGTTTGTGAATTCCCTGACGTCTTTCCAGAAGAGTTGCCAGGGATGCCTCCGGACAGAGCAGTTGAGTTCGTGATCTAGCTTGAGCCAGGTACTGCTCCAATCTCTAAGCATCCATACAAGATAGCTCCTCCTGAACTGAAATTGTTGAAGGAGCAAATCGATATGTACATGGAGAAAGGTTACATTCAGCCTAGTTCCTCCGCTTGGGGTTGCCCAACTCTGTTTGTTGCCAAGAAGGATCAGACAAAAAGACTCGTGGTTGACTATCGTCCTCTCAACGAGAAAACCATCAAAAACAAGTATCCAATTCCTCGTATCGATGATCTTTTTGATCAACTTGCTGGAGCCTCAATATTCTCAAAGTTGGACTTGAGGATGGGTTACCATCAAATAAAGATCATAAAGGAAGATATTCCTAAGACAGCTTTCACCACTCGGTACGGTCTATATGAATACACCGTCATGTCCTTTGGTCTCACCAATGCACCGGCGACATTCTCTAGACTAATGAATTCTGTCTTCCATGAATACCTCGACAAGTTCGTTGTGGTATATCTCGACGACATTCTGGTCTACTCCAAATCCGAGGAAGAGCATGGAGAACACCTTCGTCTCACTCTCATGAAACTTCGCGAGCATCGTCTATATGCCAAGTTCTCCAAATGTGAGTTCTGGATTCCAGAAGTTGCTTACCTGGGTCATGTCATCTCCGCCAAGGGCATAGCCATTAATCCAGAAAAGGTTAAGGCAATTGTTGATTGGAAACCTCCTAAGACGGTAAAGCAAGTCAGAAGTTTTCTTGGCTTGGCTAGCTATTGCCGTCGTTTCGTCCAAAACTTTTCCAAGATTGCCAAACCTCTCACTGATCTCACAAAGAAGGACAAGAAGTTCGTTTGGACTCCACAGTGTGATGAGAGTTTCAATCTCCTGAAGACTAAACTCACTTCTACACCTGTTCTGGTTGGCCCAGATACTACCAAACATTTCCAGATATTCTGCGATGCATCTCTCCAAGGTCTAGGTGCAGTTCTTATGCAAGAACGTCAAGTTGTGGCTTATGCTTCACGTCAGTTGAACCCACATGAGCAAAACTATCCCACTCATGACCTAGAACTTGCAGCAGTTGTGTTCGCCCTCAAGAAATGGAGACAATACTTGTTGGGTAACAAAACTGAAATCTTTTCCGATCATAAGAGTCTGAAATACATCTTCACTCAACCAGATCTAAACCTCCGGCAAAGGAGATGGATTGAGAAGATTAAAGACTTCGATCTCACCATTTCTTACACTCCAGGCAAGGCTAATGTTATGGCCGATGCTCTCAGCCGCAAATCCTATTGCAATAATCTCATGATCATGGAAAGCCAACCTCCACTTCATGAAGAATTCCAGAAGCTGAACCTTGGTCTTGTTCCTCAAGGTTATATTGCTAGCTTGACAGCCAAACCAACTCTCGAGGACAAGATTCGTTCTGAACAACTTCGTGATACTGAAATCAAGAAGATTGTAGAGCACATCAAAGAAGGCAATGATAAATTCAAGTCCTTCTCAATTGATGACAAGGGAACTGTGTTCTTCGAAGGACGCATTGCAGTTCCTCAGATTCAAAGTCTCAAAGATGTCATTCTCAAGGAGGCTCATGAAACTCCTCTCTCCATTCACCCTGGAAGTACAAAGATGTACCAGGATCTTAAGACACTGTATTGGTGGCCTGGCATGAAACGTGAAATTGCTCAATACGTTTCTGAATGCGACGTTTGTCAACGTGTTAAGGCAGTCCATCAGAAAACAGCAGGTCTACTCCAACCTCTGAAAATTCCTGAGTGGAAGTGGGACATGATTTAAATGGACTTCGTTACTGGTTTTCCAAAGTCAAAAAAGGGCAACGATGCAATCTTCGTTGTTATTGATCGTCTCACTAAAGTAGCTCACTTCTTTGCTGTCAAGGAAACTATCTCAGCTAGCCAGTTAGCAGAGCTCTACACAGCAAAGATTGTTCCTCTTCATGGTGTTCCATTGGAAATAAGCTCAGACCGTGGAAGCATATTCACTTCTCATTTCTGGAAAAGCTTTCAAGAAGCATTGGGCACCAAACTGCTGTTCAGCACAGCTTATCACCCTCAGTCTCAGGGGCAAGTCGAAAGGGTCAATCAGATTCTCGAGGATATGCTCAGAGCATGTGGTCTCTCCTTTGGCATGAAATGGGAGGATTGCCTTCCATATGCTGAATTCTCCTACAACAACAGTTTTCAGGAAAGCCTAGGCATGGCACCATTTGAAGCACTCTATGGCCGCAGATGCAGGAGTCCAATCACTTGGTCTGCCCATTTTTGAAAATTATGAAATTACAAAACAAATATACTTATTGTTTCCAATTAAAGTTATTTGGGTCACCCTATTTAAAATTTTGGTTTCAATAATCATTTTAATACTCAAATCATCCAAATATAAATTAAATTCCAAACAGCATAAAAATTCAAATGTTTTTGAAAACCAAAGTTGACATTTGGTAGATGTTGAGCTAACCAACTCACAGGAATTTTTCCCAAATTTTTTGCAACTCCAAACCTACCAATCTCTTCCATTTTCTTTGCTGCAAAAAAAAACAGGAGAAATAAAATTCAAAAAAAATAAATAAAAGCGCGCGGCAGCTAACTAACCGGCCCAGCCCGCTAACTTACCGCACCGCGCGGCCCGAAAACGATTCGCAGACGCCCCCGTCGTCTTCCTTCAGTACGGCCGCGCATCCGCGCGTGCCACGGCGGCAACGCACGGCAGCGACGGCAAGGAGCTCCCCTAGTGGCCTATTTAAGCTACCTAGGACCCGGCGCGCAACCCTAGACCTAACCTTCCCCTCTCCCCTTGACACCGCCGCCGAATTTCATCTCTCTCGCCGCGTTTCCTCCACCTTCTGAAGCTCGCCGGAGATGCCCGTCTGAAACCCCGTTGATCACCGCCGCCTCTCACCACCACCTACCCTCCTAACCCCCGAAACCAAACCCCCACTTGCTCCTCTTCCGTTTGGACACCTCCAGGAGCTCGGTGAACCTCTGGATCGGCGACGCCGTCCACGACCACGCCGTTCGCCGCCGCGGGATCTTCCTCGGGCCTCTGCTCGCCTCCAACCGAGGGTGAGCTCACTGTCCACCTCCTCCTTCTGCCTGTCTGCTCCACCTTGCTCGCAATCACGCGCACGTCACCACCAACCACGAGCACGAGCAGCAACCGGTGATCGCCGCCGGCCCGCTGTCTGTCGCCGTCAGGTTGCAGAAGGATTCGTTCGTCAGTTAAGTTCAGTAAACGAAACAACAGCTTATCCTCCCCGCGCGTGGTTAACTGACAAGAAACGTTTCATCACCGCACTGGTTCAGTGCGTTGCGCGCGCGGGAGAGATCCAGGGTTCGAGCCTTGGCTCTCCCACGGGATAAAAATCCCACTTTTTTTGCCCGCAGCGCTGACAGGGAGGGCCCCCTGTCAGCCACTCACGTGCCACGCAAGCACGTGCAGGCCCCGGGCCCATCTGGCAGTGCCCTGGGTACGTTTCTGTGCGTAGAAAACATTTTCCAAAGTTTCTGTTTTAAAACCAGTCCCTCAAAAATTGCAGATTGGTCCTTGAAAGTAATTTGACAATAACTTTCATTTTATAAACTCAAATAATAAAAATAAAATATGTGCACTGCTCTAAATTTAATTCTCTACCTATTGGTAACATTTGTTTTCTGTTTTGAATTTTCAAAATGCAATTCAAATTTGAATTCAAATAATTCAATTGCAAATTGCTAAAATTCATAACTAATTCATTATTAATCCAAATAATGCAAATAAAATATGTTTTCCATGCTATTTCAAATAACCTTTTCAAATATAAATTTTGTTTCATGTTTTGAATAATTTAAATTGCCTAAATAATTTAAACCTTGTTTAAATCATTTAAATTTGATAAAATCATAACTTGCTCAAATTAAATTATTTTTAAACATGCAAAATATGTTTTCAAACTAGAAAAGTATGAACTTTTCAAATGAGAGTTTGAATTTATGTTTTGAACAAATAAAATTCAAATAAAATTCACACTTTTTTTAAATTCATTTAAAATTTGTTTAATAATGTTTAAGTCATAATAAATTCATCCTAATTCCTTTTTCAATATTTGAAACATGTAATCCAACTAAAATTTGGTATTATTTTCAAATATGAATTTTTTAATTTGTTTTGAACATTTTAAGTTGATGAAAACAACAAATACTTGTGTGACATCTTTAAGTAACCCAAAAATTTCCAACTTAATAAATGATTTCCAAACTTGTTAAGATTCCTTTTCCCACTTGCATCTATTGTTGTTATTTTGTTATTATCATCATGCATGCATCATGCTAAACAACTTTCATATGATAATTAATTATAGATCATTTGTTTCCACTTAATTCATGGACCTTTTCCATGTGCAACTCAAAATTGCATATGGGACCATTTAAATTGTGTTACCATGTCAACTAGTTTATTTTGATGCATCCATTAAATTGACATGCATCATCCCATGATTGTGCACTATGCCATGATATTGATTGTTTATCTTTCTGCATTGTTTGTTTGCTTCTTCTCGGATAGACGACGACGTTGAGACCGACGATCTTTACGACACCCCTTCTGAGGATCTAGCTCAGTACCGGGCTGCTGAGTTTGCAGGCAAGTTATCACTCACATGAACCACTGTGTTCCTTTCAACCTTGGTTACCGATACTTTCCGTTGTCTATTTCTGCTAGCCTTATGTGTAGTTGTTCTGTTACGAACCTATCACATGAATCCCTTAACCCTGATATTGCCTCACCTCCCCTCCTACAACCCCCTTGTTTGAGCCAGTGTCTTACTAGCATGCTTAGGTTGTTTTGCTCGAGTCTGTTACCCGTTACTTTCTGTTACTATATTTTTATTATGTTCTGGGGGCTCGATGTTAATCAATCAATCATGCTAATGTTATTGTTAAATAATAATTTGATGATAAGGCACCAGCAGGAGGCCCTGTGTGGTTTTGAGGCCTGCTAGTGTCGACCCTAATAGGAAAAGGGTCTTGTCTACTGATCCATGATGAGCGCACTACCCGCATGTGGGAAGCGAGTATGGGCGCCCCCCTCAATTTGACTCGATTCGCATCTCGTCCAAATCGCCTCATTTAGTTCGTGTTTTCCATTTGCCGCATGCATGTTTTTGCGAGCCCAGCGCAGGGTGGAACTGTTGTAGTCGGCATATAGGGGGACACGGTCTTAGAGTGCTATGAGGGTCCCTTTTCTTCGGGGTTTGATTAGCCGTGCGCCCAAGGTGCTTTGGGCTTGATGCGAAGAAGGGTTGAGTTGTGTTGAGTGCCCCGCTTGGTGGGAGGCATCCCATCTGGCGGGTTATTCATACGTGTACGGCCAAATTGGTGCAACCCTGCAGGGATAATCTTCTCGAGAAGCCGTGTTTTCCGCGGTTATGGTTAACTTGGTGAAAGTATTGGCTAACAAGTACTCAGGACAACTTGAACCTAATGACTAACCATCTTACACCCAATGATTAACAATTTGACTAGTAATAGGTTTATTGCCACAATAACTTGATTCATCTTTAATTCAACTGTGTGAGTTATCCTCGGATTGCTTCTTCGGATAAGGGGCGAGATCCAGGATGGGTTTGTTTGATGTTATCTTTCAGTTGGTTACTATACGCTATCTTATCCCCTTTCTGTTAGCTGGAAGTGGTAGTGTTTCTGTAGTTGGTTAGCGCGGCCAGTTGCAGCATCTTTTATATCCCCTTTCTTCCGTTGGACCCAAGGCATCTGTGCTTGGTGTTGACGGGCTACACTTTGGTGAAATGTGAGTCTTGCTTGCCAGTACTTGGATGTACTGACCCCTTTGGGGCTGTGGTTTCCGCAGACTACGCTTACGAGGATCCAGGTGACGGCTACTACGTGGAGTTTGACGAGGCTGCTGACGAGTAGGTAGCGGACCCGGGCAGGATCCGAGACATCGTGGATGGGCTCCGTCTTTATTTCAGTTCCCGGCTTCTTAAGCCTATTTGGATTTGTCTGTACTCAGACCCTTTGGGTGTTTCCGCTGCTATGTAATGATGATATGTTGGGACATGTGTCCTCTGGATGATTGTATTTGCTATTCTCTGCCCTAGTGAGGGCCAGTTGCAACTTATTTCAATCTTTTGTGTCTTAGAGATATGTTGTGTTATCATTTTGTTCAAAGCCGTTGACGTACCATGTGTGTATGGTATGAAGTACGTCAATGGTAGTGTCCTGATTTCTACGGGATAGTTTACATCGACGGTGAATAGTAAGGATTGGTTGTCACACATAAGTGTTGGCCTACTCGTAAGAGATGCGGGTGCCGGTAAGCCCCGTAATCCAATCAAAATACTGTTCAGTTCGTACGATGAGTATCCTCTAGAAGTCCGGGTGCGACACAAATGTGGCAAAGCAAATATATGGAGGAATTTTTGCAATGCTCTAGAAAGACACTAGCCAAGCTCAGTGATAATCAGGCACAAGATTGCTCAATGTGTGGTGTCAATGATAGCAATGAAAACAGCTCCAAATGATAGTAATAGCAATGTATCTCAATGGCCCTTCTTTTTGCTTTTTCTGTTTTTCTCTTTTTCTATTTTCTGTTTTTTTATATATACTTTTTATGGCTGAAAACAACTAAAGGAGCAAATGAAAATAACAGCTAGATCAATGTGACACAATATGATAATGAGCAGCCTGAAAAGAGCAATAAAATAGCTAGTCTTGTGGGCAAGGTACCTAATTTATTTGCTGTAGAAAGGCTTTGTCTAGGGTTCACAAACATTGGACTTGAATTCCTAAAGAAAATAACAAAGAAAAACAAAAGAAAACAACCTAAAAATACTAACAAGGAAGCCCACGGCAAAGAAAATACACCACGTCAGCAAAACAGCGCGTTTTGAGCACACGGCAGGCAACCACGGCAGAAAACCGGTCGTTTTTGTGCCGTACGGCAGCAGCTAGGCGCTCACGGCAGCGGCGGCAGTGAATTTGCGCGAAAACGAGCCCGCGGCAGAGAAATTCGGCGCAGTTTTGTGCAGCGCGCGCGGGCGAGTGGTGGATTGCGGGAAGGCGATTTGGTAACGGTGCTGCGGTGGAATTTGGTGGATTTGTAAGCCCGCACTGGTGGTAATCCGAGTCCAACTAGAACCGTACCGCGGCAGCAAATTGGATGGTTTTCGAGCTGCGGCAGGAAACGAATCCGAAAGCAAATAGAAACCAAAACCCGAGAGAACAAAGTACTAATCGGATTGGAAACAAAAAAAGCCTTGCGGATAGCTAATTTTTTTGGAATTTTTGATATAGACTTGACTCGGAAAATAAGAACAGCTAAGAACCTTAACCCTAACCGAAACCTAATGACTAAGGAGAAAAAGTAACACAAAATCAAAACACAAAACAGCACTAGAGATTGAAAACTAGCAATTATCTAAGGCTATGGCAAACACCACTACTATTTTTTTTTGGCTTTTTCTGGATATGTAATAAAAACACTCGAAACTAAAGGGATGAATACAGCTCACCGAGTAAACCCAGTGCTCTGATACAAAGATGATATGGGGTAGCCCGATCTTCTCAGTGAACTCTCTTGATAATTTGATAACCAATGTGATACCTCGCTCTCTCCTTTGGCTAAACCCTGTTACCAACTGCAACAGCACTTAACCCCTTCGGATATTCGAGACTCCACACTCTTGCACACGTAGCCACCGACTACAAGTGGTCATGTTTCTCCTTATTCCCAGTGGAACAGCAGAATACACTCAGATTTGCAAAGGTATGATGATTCAAGATGAATGCTTCAAGCAATACAATCTAGAAGTCTAGCGTTTTTGTTTTAACGTAGTCTAACCTAATCTATGCGCCCCAAGGGGTATATATGAGGGGTGGGGTGCGGCCACAAGGCATATTGTGCAAGCAACACCCACCAACCCGAATAGGAACCCAACATGGGTCTAGTTTTGGACTTGGACTCAACCACAATAGATACAAACCGACCCATGCTAGGGGATGCGGCCATAATGGTATACAAACCATGTTTTATACTAATTGGACTCTATATGGCGCATTGATATTCTTTGTGGGCGCCCTCCTCTTGTTATGTCCCTCCATGAGTGTGGAATAACAATCTAGCACTTGTTTTCCACACTTGTAGAATTGTTTTCACCATGATCAACATTTGTTTTTAGCTCCTCTCCATCCATGTGCATCATCCCTCCTTAATGCTTGTGTTATCAACAAACCTAAGAATACAAACATGCATGGATTTAGGTAGTATAAAATTCTCATAATCACAAATGTTATACTCAAGTAGGAGTGAATTCACCTGTTGTTGTAATAATTTAGTCCTTGATCTTGTCATAGGACCAATCCTCACTTCATCATTCTTTGTAGGAATATCATGTGAAATAATAGGTGAAACACTAGGGATGTCCTCATCACTCCGTCCAGCAGCTGCTCCAAAAACAATGCCCCCATGAGGGAGAGCGACACCGAGAGTGCCGCCATCGTCCGACCCGGGAATCCCAGGGTCTAGGGTTCCCCCGGAGCAACACGAGTGGATAAACAGTAGTTGCACCGGCGATGCCTTCCAGAAGGTAACGACGCGTAGGCGCCGCCATCGGCTGTCATGACCAAAGTCAGAACTCGGTTTTCACCTGCAGTCACGCCTCCCCAACTCGCCGCCGGGACTAGCCGTCACAACTAGCCGGCCGACCACCTCCGACGAAGGAGGAGGCCACCACCACCATGCCTCGTGTTGCAGACCAGCCTAGGAAGCCGTGCACGACGTCAGGGGGCGGTAGCACCACAACAGGACTCGGCCCGACGAAGATCGCGCCCGCCGCCGCCGCCTGGCACGCCGTCCTCCGCCGCCTCCACGACGGCCCTGTTCGCTGCCGTCCCGCGACACCGCCGCCGATCGGACCGGGTGGACCGTGTGGAACCTTAAGCTTAATTAAGAATTACTACTGTATAATTAAAGGTGAACCTCCATGTATGCCTTATATATTGTGTGCTCTTCTGCGCCTAGTGGACAAAATGATGTTGTTGGCATGGCTGGTGTATATGTACTCAAGGGGAGCTGATTATCTAACGTACGTACCATGTACGTATTGGCGTGCTCGTTCTCTGCGGTGTGTACGGTACCTAACTGGCTAGGAGTAGGGCTGGTCGATCATGCATGTGCGTGCTTGGTCCCAGATTCGGAAGATACCGACATATCACCAGCTCGATGCACACGTATTGCAATGAGCCGAAGAGATCGAAGCCGCCGAATTAATTCAACGCGCCGGTCGGCGGAGGCATACTCTTTACATTATTGTACTCCGTCAAAATCATGCTCGCAGGCAAGCATATGATGCTGCCCAAAGATGGTTAAAAGTTTTAACCGACCTTACTGTTTTATCTGTCGAAATTTCCTCAGGACTTGGATGCATGGTCTGGATTTTTTTTTTTAAACAAGGAGGACCCCCAAAGGGGCTACAAACCTCAAATCATTCCATACAGCGGGTGTACATCAAAATTACAAAGGACCCCATGAAATCTAAAATTAAACATAGGTCACTCGGAAAAGCAGAAAAACCCTTGCCTAAAGATCAGAAATTGCAAATGAGCCCATCTCTTTCCCACCGTCGAGCCAGAAGAGGATGAAGTCAATCTTGCCGTTGTCAGGCACCGTCGCGGGGACATGGCCACTTGCTTCAATGCCGACTCGCACCGCATCACCAGATGACTCCATTAAGGGCCTCACAACGGAGGTTGATTTGTCGCTGGAGCTCACCAGCTATCCCTGCCGGCCAGCATCGACCGGATCAGATACGCTCGAGAAGAAGAAAGCTTCGTTCCTCCAGGCCTTCTGCACGCCAGGAACCATCACACCTTCACAACTCACTTCCACCTCCCTGGTGGCCAAGAAGCTGTGCAAAGATGCAGCGAAAACCAGCGACAGCAAAGCCAAGATTCTCCCCTGCTGCTCAAAGATAGCAAGGCCGCCATCGAAACTCCAAAGCCTGCCACGGATCGGAGGAGGCAAGGCAGTATGATTACAGCAGATTCGAATCAGAAGACTGCGCTTTATGCATGAGTCGGCGCCATCCTCTCCCAGCACCTCCTCCCACCTCGGAAGCAAATGAGGAAGATACTGCCTCCTCCACTCGGCGCGGCGCAGGGATACCAGAGCGGAATGACTCAACACAACCTTATTAACGGAGATCTCCAAGTTCAGTACCTCGAGCATCCATCCCTCCCGCCACCTGAGGAACCACCTGAAGAAGCAAGATCGATGCCCGCCCTAGATCCGGTCGGAGAGATCCAAAGCTCTACTCCAAAACGCCAAAGAGGACGAACAACAACTACTGCTAAGCCTAAAATATACAAAGGGAACTCCGGCGCTTCTCCTCCACCATCTCCGGCTGGCAGCGCCGCCGAGAGAGGCTCGGGATCGGCCCGGCACCTCACGAGCGACTCTCAACTACCGTAGCCCTATTCTACCGGGAGGGGGGAAGGGGAAAGTCTCTCTTCCCAAAGCTATCTCGTCCAGCCGACCAACACACGCATGCATGGTCTGGATGATCCAGGACTACGCGGCTCGTAGCGGCCGGTCGGGCTACGCCGTGCACATTCCGATCAAGTGGTGCAGTGGTACAATAACTGGCGTGGCGTGCGCTTGCTTCACAAAGCTAGGAAAGCCGTATAAGTAGCGCACGTCGACACGCAGAATTAATGATCCATGTACGTTCGGTCACAACTACGTTTTCAATTTTGAGCCGCTAGCTTATTAGCAAGACGCAAAGAGACGTCTCGCAACTTTGCGGCAATCAAACATTCTCGCCTTGACAGTACACTGCGTAGTTAATGCCGTGCTAGCCAAATTAAGTGCCAATAATTAATTAACCTGTCCAGCTATCCGCTGCCTTCGCATACGCACTCAACAAGTGACACGAATACTTCTACTCCGTAGTAAGTATACTGCAAGTTTGCAGCAGGGAAACAGGAGGCGAGGCACGGATCTGAAGATCGATTAGCCGACGCATGGGCATCCATCCTTTGCTTTGTACGTAGTGGGAGGTGAGGTATGGTGTATGGAGCACGCAGAGTGTGGTCTGAGTCTCTACTGTTGGTCCCTCCTTGAGACCCTCCCTGGCCCGTCTCTACAGCGCGCGACGGCAGCACCATACGCCGGGGGCACCGGGCACGGCATGCAATTGTCTTTCTCCTAAGATGCGGTCGTGGGGATGGGGGCACAGTTCCAGTCTTTGGAGGCTGCTAGCTGGTCGTTGGGAGTTGGATGATGTCGGATCTCAATCTCGGGAGTACACCGGAATCACACCACAAATGCGTACTGAAGCTCTGCACTAGGTGGCAGTAACTCTCCTGTAGGCATCCAGCATCTGGTACCACCCCCGTTCTCATTACTGCATTTCTTATGTCTGACGTGCACTATTCACAACCTTAGCTCCTGTCCACATTTATTCGTTTAGTTAGAGAGTTGGGAGCACTTCCAATGAATTTTACCATTCGGTGCATATCCACCAAGTATTAAAAATGTACTTTTTTCTAATCCGAAAAATCGAGGAAAACACCTTTTATCTGCCCATGATCCTGAAACCTGTAGATTTGCAAAATTACATACAACAATACAAACATGCGCATTTCGCTACCGGAAATAGTAAAGTTGCCGAGTGCCGTGATAGTTGCCTACGCACTTTATTGGGCAGTTAGCATTGTCTGGGGACGGCTCGGGCAAAACCCTAACCGTTGCCTCCACACCTCCTCCCCGCCACCGCTGGAGGAAGCTGGTGGGAAAAAGCCCTCCCGGCGGACGGCGGGGTCTCATCTTCTCGTCTATTCCCACGACAGGAGATCTCCGGCCTAGGTCGCATTGGTGGCCCTGGACGTCGGTTGCGCACACGACAGAGCATGGACTCCCGGGCAGCGACACTGGGATGTGGTGCCTGGACTACCGTTTGGCTGCAAGGGAAGACCATGAAGACCCCGCGATGGCGCTGAGGTCGTCGTAACCTCGTTTCTTTGGGCCAACGGGCCTACAGATAGGGATCAGTTGCGTCTTACAGCGGGGAGGTGGCCACTGCCAGAGGCTGCAGCTGCGTGGAAGCGTGGTAGCCCACCGTCGATCAAGTGGCGGCGGTCTAACTACGTTGCGACGTGAGCCTTTGGCAGCTGTAAGAGTTTGGCTCTAGGGGCGGCGGCCCTGGTCTTTTGGTGGCGGCGGGCATCAGGGTCATGTGGTTGACGCGGTGGCTTGATCTTCGATCTGGTGATGGTCTCAAGCTTTGCGTATCACGGTCGATAGCGGTATGGGACATCCTCTTCTGTGACTGCGGAGTTCTGAGACCAGCAGAAGTACAAGATGCCCCTCCTCTTCAAGACCGGGTTAGAATTGACGCAACGGGTGCTATGCACGACAACTTCGAGGAAGCTGTCAAGTCATGCCTGGTCGTCGGTGGATAAGTAGTGTGTCACATGGAGACATGATAGTAATGTTTGATCCTTGTAGGTGCTACACACGATATCTCCTCTATGGTGTCAAGTGATGTTTGTTGCTGCTCGATCGAAAGTGGTGCGACGGTGGCTGGCGGCGTGGCGGTATGGGGCGCCATCGGCTTCCAGAGTCTCCTCCAGCAGCATCTGGTCAGTGATATGTCGTTGGTCGGATAGATGATGATGGTAGTTGGTTCAACTTTGAGTTCGCACACTTCGGTGAAAACATTTTGGCAATGGTGACATGCGCTTGCGCCGTCCCCTTGCTGAAGGTGGTGACGGAATGAAAATCTCGGATCGACCACCTTAGGTTGGACTCGTCATCGGTGGCGGATGTGAATTTTTTTCTTTTTATAAGCTTTTCCTAGAAGTTGTGTATTTTCTATTTGTTTTTCTTTTACCATAGGGTTACTGGTAGTATGGTGGAGTTTCTGTCGCGATGCATGTGGCCTTGGGTTTGTTTTCTTTGTATCTTTATAAACTATGCAATAAAAAGCTATGTGCATCGTTTCGATGTAGAGGTCGGGTATTCGTTCCCCATTTAGAAAAAATAGAACATCACTAAACAATTTATAACATCAAATGACATGTTTAACTAGGGAATTAAATATTTTTAGTAGAGTGGACCACTGTAAATAGGGAGGACACTATGATAGATATGATAGTAGAGGCACCACGGCAGGCAGCGGCGCAGCCACACCGACTGGCCTAGAGTGCGTTAACCCTTCGCCCATCTTCCTCCTTGCTTCCTTGCTGTTGTAGATGAGCCTTGTCCCATGTAGATAGCAACCAAGGGAGAGGCAATTTCGTGATAACGGGTGGCCTCTCCAAAAGTCGGGGTTTCCTCTTATTATATAGACTGAGACAATGCTATTTGGCCTTCCGATGGATGCCCCTATAATCCACAGGCTCTTGGGAACTTCTAGAACCTTCCTAGGATATTCTTTGTGTCTCCATGAGTTCATAGGGTTCAACCATGGTCAAATCCATCAAGTCTGAAAAGAGTTGGATTCTATCCCGTCATCCAATTTTGGAATCCCGTAAATATATATAAGACTTCGGTAGAACAGGCATAAAAGGCATGCCCAGACTCCGCTTTTGGACATGCGACCTACATATAATCATTAAATAAACATTCCTTACAACCATCATGTTTTAACTTTTTTGTTTGATGCCACCTTCGGGCCTTCCTGTGGCGATCTCTGTAAACAATTAGGTGGGGATTTTTTTTAGGAAAGTCCCTAGTCCACCGCAATGAAGGGTTTCTTCATGATTTTGTATTATCCAAGTAGTTCCTACACATAGAAGTGTGAAGCAAGAACTCGTGCACTCTTACAATTATTAATATGTTACTACAAATAAATATGCCAAAAGATATCAAATATCATGGATAATATCATAATAAAGTACCTATTTTGATGTTACATTTTCGAAGTATCAACATCCCCAAGCTTAATTCATACTCTTCGTTTGGTAGATAAATGATAAAACAAGACGGAATTTGGAGTTTATTATAAACATATACAAAGTTTAGTATGATCATCACAACTAAAAGTATAATTTTTTTATTGTAAGGTAAATAATAGCAAGCAATGATCATATAAAGTAATAAATAATGCAAACTAAAAAAATATAAAACAATAAGAAATCATGCACTACATTACATTTTCAAAGTACCATGGACAATGATGCAACCTTGTGTGGAAGTGGAAGATGTTCATTTGCTTATGTAAACGGAATTATTCTAAGTATTCGTCTAAAAATATTTAAAAAATAACCTTTTCCCACTCAGAAAGAATAGAATGACCCTTCCAAGAGTGAAACATTGATTAACATGTGCTAGAACTTATTTGATTAAAACAGAAATAGAAATATTTTGATAATTATATGCTTACGTCAATGGTTTCACAGCAAAGAAACTAGGTATCTTCCATGCAAATACTTGTTTATAGTTTTGAGAGTGGTTCCCATGCTTAACACTCCTTCCCAGCTTTAGTTTCACAAACCATGGCACACTGAATCCTTGGGTGCCTGCCAACTTTCAACTTTTCATGGAGGGGAGCCTTTTGTTATTTATTTATTTGGGACTGGCCATCCCTTTTAACAGTTTTCTTGTAATTTTATACAACCACATTTTTCATAATCATTGGGAAAAAAAGAAAGAACTCCTTTATCATGGAGGATAGAACTCCTTTTAATTGTTCGCTGACCAAGAGCAAAGTTTGCCATCACTAATTATGATTTCCTTTTTGCACCTTTATTGTGACTCCCTCTACTAGTTTCAAGTTAAGTTATATGAGAGGAAGTTGTTGTCTAGAATGACTTGTGTATTGATAAATGTGATGCTTGTTGTCCGTATTTTATTTATCGACACTACACTCCATAAACCTGTGGTCATGTTTACCGAGTTCAGTTTCGCTCGCGGACAAGCGAAGTCTAAACTTGGGGGAGTTGAAACGTCCATTTTGAATCACTATTTCATATTGTAATTTACTATTATTCATCGATATATTTCATATTATGATGTACTACTTATGTTATTTCATCTTATTTTGCATGTTTGATAATTATTGGAGAATAATCGCCGGGACCAGAAATCAGCTGGAAAAAGCACCGTCGAGATACCCTATTTCTGAAGACCATAAGAAGAAGGGGGACATCGGAGAAGTCTGAGATCACTAGATGAGGGAGCCAGCCACGAGGGGAGCCAGATGGGGGGCCACCAAGGGCCCATACCACCTGGTGGCGCCCCCTTGGTCGCGCCGCCACGTGGTGTGGCCACCCTGGCCCACCACTGGCAGCCCCCTCTCGCGTACTTCATCCCCAGGGAACCCTAAGACCTGAAGAACCATCGAGGAAATATTCCGTCGGCTCCTCGGGGAGGAAAAACAACAGAGAGAGAAAATCTCTCCGGCAGGGAGAAATCTGTCGGGGAAATTTCTCCCCGGAGAGGGGAAATCATCGCCATCGTCACCATCATCGCTCCGGGCATCATCAAGATCATCATCGTCGTCGCCATCATCACCAGCACCATCATCCTCACCATCCACCTCCGTCCCGATGTAACAATTAGGTTTCTATATTGTTGTTTTCCACTAGATCTCTCTCCCGGTGTGGATTAGTTGTTAGTAGTTGATGCTGACGAGATTTATCGGTGTTTGCACTTTATGACCAGATTGTTATTCATCATTATATCACCTCTGATTATGATCCATATGATGTCTTGTGAGTAGTTCGTTTAATTCTTGAGGACATGGGAGAAGTCAAGATGTTAGTAGTGGAATTATATTGAAGTGGTGCTATTCTTCTAGTGGTGTCATGTGAACATCGACTACATGACACTTCACCTTTATGGGCCTAGAGGGATGCATTGTGTATTTAGCTACTAACTGTGGGGTTGCCAGGGTGACATAAACCTAAACCCCCGTTAGAAAACCGATGCACGAGGGAGTGTAGGATCCCAGAATTTAAGACTCTGGTTAGATTTATCTTAATTACTTCTTATAGTTGCGGATTCGTTTAATCACAAGTATGTATTAGTCCTAGTGGGCCGGTGTATTATCATAGGTTCACCCACACAACACCTATCAAAACAATAAATAGTAATCAACTGTATAAAACGAAAGCGCTTGACGAAGTTCCCGTGTGTCCTCGAGAACGTTTGGTCATCATAAGTAAACCAACTGACTTGTCCTTTGCTCTAAAAAGGATTGGGGCAGTTGCTGCAATTATTATTACTGTCTTTTATTTACTCGCACTTTATTTATCTGCTATATCAAAAACCAACAAAAACCTGTTTTCTAGTGTTTACAGTGAATTCTCTATCCAACCTGCTTGTAAACACCTTCTGCTCCTCGTTGGGTTTGACACTCTTATTTATCGAAAGTACTACGATACACCCCCTATACTTGTGGGTCATCAGCAATCTAGGTTTACATAATTCAAAACTCTAACGATCAGTGTTGATGTGTGTCTTGGGTTTAAACGTTAAAGAGAGACATATCGAGACTTATCTATTTGTGCGCACAGAAACGTTGCATGACAGCTATTCGAGCCAACTACGACGCTTTCATTGTAATACACATGAAAGACGTTGCATAGTAGCTATTGGTCCCTCTGCACCTAGAGCCAAGATAGCTTGCACCGGCTTTGGCTGGACTACCTCCTGGAGAGCATCGTTCAGCGTCGTGCATGAAGGGAAGGCATCCGTTTCATATCTACAAGCCCACCCGGAGAACGCTGATGACATTCACATTGCGACTGGATGATCTTCCACGCACGCGAAGAAAAACCATGCTCGCCGGAGTCTAGACCTTCCCCGGTGGTTTTAGATTGTTTAGCTGTGCTCACTGACACCAGATGTGGTGTTCGATTGTAGCTAAAGGTTATCTATGTGCCAGATATCACCGTTACTTTGAACTTCGAACTTTTCTTTCCTGCTTAGAACGGTGTATGATTTTGTACTTTTGTTTCCATGAAATGGAACCGGGGAGCGATACCTGGTCTTCTGAATGATCTTCTAAAAAAATAAACACCGAGACAGATGTTGTGAGTTACTTCAGACACGAGTTTGGCACTTTCATATACAATGTTGTCATTTTCTTATAACGGTTATGTGTTGTCACCCCATGAACTCGGCTCGTAAAATAATTTAGGGAAATGATTTGTGTCCTCTAGAGGGCATCCTCCGCCTTTGGCTGGCCCAAGTGGCCCAACTAGTTAACATGCCCATTTCACTTCCATGCCACGTTGGGCTTTTTTTCGGTCTCTCACACTACTGTTGTGTATGGCCGGTCTCATGTTGTAGTACTAGGACGCGGACAACCGCTACCGGATATGTGTTGTGTTGCGGATCTACAATAGAATAATTTGCTCGCTACGATTATTATAGTAGCATAATTTGTTTGCTACGAGGTCTCCGGTGATGTCTTCGACGAAATCATTATTTTACTATAATAGCATAAATTATTTTTGCTACAATTGTTTCTCGGTTTTGCTATAATAGTACGAAGTGTTTGCTACAATGTCTCCGGCGAAGTCCTTTTTTTCGCTACAACAGCATAATTATTTATTTGCTGCAATTGCGCTTCGATTTTGCTATAACAATAGAAAATGTTTTCTAGAATGTCTTCCGCAAATTACATGTCCGATGGTCTTTTTTCCCTTTTATACGGATGGATCTTTTTTTGTTACAATGGAGCAAATTTCTTATTTCAATGAACTTTTTTTTTATTGCTTCATGGTAGCAAAAGTGGCATTTTGTGAGGATTTTAAAAATTATTACAATAGTCCAAATTTCTTATTCAATGAAACTTTTTTCTCGTAACAGCAAAAGCGGGATTTAAGTATAGTTTTGGACAGGGGGCAGCTGCTATCCGGAGGATTTTTTCCATGATCCTCCGGGTGATATCCCGCGCTGTCCAATAATTTAGTCATAACCCCTCTGCGCAGAGGCCGGAAAATTGGTCCTTTGGAAAAGAAAAAGATGAGCGCACCAGTTGGAACCGACATGGTGTTTTAATTAGACGGCCGGCATGCATGTCCTGTGCAGAGGCACAGTCCGCATCCACAGCAGCCGAGTCTATAAATTGACGGAAGTAGCTCACTCATATGCACACAAGCATCTTGTAGAAGAGAAAGTTAAGCAAGCAAGAAGCTCCAAGGTCCCCAGGACGCCATGGCCACGAACCCCGGCGTCTTCACTGAGTGGCCATGGAAAAGGCTTGGCAGCCTCAAGGTACGTATATACTTGGACATCTATCTACTAGCAGCGTGTGTAGGCTGAAACTGACCAAAAACAATAATCCGGGCATGCATGCGTGCTCAGTACATGGTGCTGGCGCCGTGGGTGGTGCACGGCCTCCAGGTGGTGGCGACCAAGGGGTGGCGCGAGGCGGACCTGGGCTACATGGTCATCCTGCCGTCGATGATCCTCCGGGCGCTCCACAACCAGGCGTGGATCACCGTGTCCCGCCTCCAGAACGCGCGCGGCAAGCGGCAGATCGTCGAGCGCGGCATCGAGTTCGAGCAGGTGGACCGCGAGCGCAACTGGTAAGTAATCACTTCCCCCATACGTGCGTGCTTCCGGTGGACGACGTTGGAGAGATACTAAGGAGGAAGGTGTCGGCGTGTGCAGGGACGACCAGATCATCCTGAGCGCGATCCTCTTCTACCTTGGGGCGGTTCACCTGCCGGGCGGGCAGCACCTGCCGCTGTGGAGGACGGACGGCGCGGTGGTGATCGCGCTGCTGCACGCGGGCCCCGTGGAGCTCCTCTACTACTGGTTCCACCGCGCGCTGCACCACCACTTCCTCTACACGCGCTACCACTCCCACCACCACGCGTCCATCGTCACCGAGCCCATCACCTGTACGTTTTTCACGTGATTTCTACGTTTTGCGTCTACTCTACATGCTCTCTGTCTGTGGCAGCTCCTGATTTTCCTGCGCCCGCTACATAATACTAACTCTTTTACGTACGCTGCATCACACTGAGATCGCCTTTCGAACGGACACGGGCACGTTCCTTTAACCCGTTGTACTTGCTTGTTCCATCACTTCTCAGATCTGGAGCGGCATCCACACGGCCGCGCGTGTAGCAACGTGTTCTTCTTGTGTGAACCTACACAAGGAGTATCTGCTTTGATTTATTCTGAATAAAGTTTTATATGCGGTCTAATATACTACTCCCTCCGATCCATATTAATAGATGCTGAAGTGGATGTATTTAGACATATTTTATTGCTAGATACATCCACTTCAGCACCTATTAATATGGATCGGAGGAAGTACTAGTTTAACGTTAGCCAATTGGTGTTGATCTCGTACTTGGTTGGGGTCATGCATGTCCAGGACCAATGAGGAACATATGAAACATATTCCGGGACCATTCGAAAGTCGAGTCTGCCGGTTGTGCCGCTCATGCATGTTTTGCTTCCCTTATGACCAAACAGAACCAACCACTTTCTTGTCACGTACCTTCTGCGCGCCAACTCACAACTTTCGCACGGAACCCATTAATATATAGACAGAGACGGCACATAGCGTAATGACGATTGTACTTGCTCCTTTTTTTTCTTTGATAATAACGTAATGTTACGCTCAGCCTCTGCGTATCGAAGATGCACATGCATACGTGTCGATATGTGTAACAAGGCTTCTTCTTGCGAGGAAATTTAGCAGCTGTCCTCCTCTTGTTCCAAATCATATATGCCTAACAATGATATTCCCTCCGATCCATATTAATAGGTGCTGAAGTGGATGTATCTAGCAATAAAACATGTCTATGTTCAGATCATTAATAAATCTAACTAGCACACTTTATCGAATTCGTTCCGGTTTCATCCTTCTTTCCCATTTTGCCATGTTAACGATCTCGGTATGTTGTGGTGCAGCCGTTATTCATCCATTTGCTGAGCTGCTGGCCTACGAACTGCTCTTCTCCATCCCGCTCATCGCCTGCGCCCTAACGGGAACTGCTTCAATCATGACATTTGAGCTCTACATGCTCTACATCGACTTCATGAACAACATGGGCCACTGCAACTTCGAGCTGGTGCCCACCTGGCTCTTCAAATGCTTCCCGCCTCTCAAGTATTTCATGTACACGCCATCGTAAGTAGTACAGTACTATTTTTCATCTACACACCCTTAGTAACATTCTTTTTTAACCTACGCAGACAATACTGAATCATTTTATAGTACTTATTCACTAAGTAAAACTGAAGCTGTGTGTAATCTCAACTTTGTCCATATATATCTTAGGTTTCATTCGCTTCACCACACCCAGTTCCGGACCAACTACTCCCTTTTCATGCCCTTCTACGACTACATATACAACACAATGGACAAGTCATCGGACAAGCTGCATCAGAACTCACTCAACAGCAAGGAGGAATCCGTAGATGTGGTTCACCTTACCCATCTTACCAGCCTGCAGTCCATCTACCACATGAGGCCCGGGTTCGCCGAGTACGCGTCCAAGCCGTACGCCTCCACGTGGTACATGCGCATCATGTGGCCTCTTTCCTGGCTGTCCATGGTCCTCACATGGGTGTATGGTTCTTGGTTCACCGTTGAGAGGAACGTCATGAAGAAACTCAGGATCCAGTCGTGGGCCATACCAAGATACAATTTCCATGTAAGAATTGTGTTAGATTCATTCACAGGATATGGTTAATGGAAGAAATAGAGAATGTGTTGCACATATGATTTATATACCAATAATGAACTAACCTTTCCGTCTGTGCAGTATGGATTGAACTGGGAGAAGGAAGCAATTAATAGCCTGATTGTAAAGGCGATATGTGAAGCAGACAAGAAAGGAGCCAAAGTTGTTAGTCTTGGGCTCCTGAATCAGGTACAATATTTCTTCAGCTCTTCAAACTTCAAACTGTTCTTCATTATCAATTCACGTGCTCATGATTTAGAGGTACTGATGCAGGGTACTAGCTTATACTGCTGATAAAACTATGTCTGTGTAGGGAAAACCTAGTAGCTGATTGCTTATATAACATATATCATCGTTCAAAATAGTACTCACTATGATGATATATTTAACCCAACAGGCACAGAGCCTCAATGGAAGTGGCGAACTTTATCTGCAAAAGTACCCAAAGCTGGGGGTAAAACTGGTGGACGGCACCAGCCTAGCTGCTGCAGTGGTTGTCAATAGTATCCCCCAAGGCACAGATCAAGTTGTTCTTGCAGGAAATATTTCAAAGGTGGCCCGTGCTGTGGCTGCCGCATTGTGCAAGAAAAACATCAAGGTCAGGTCTAAATATTCAGATGTGCTTCACTTTAATCACACGTAAGGAGAGAGGATGTTTTTATGCTAAAACGTAACTCCTCTTGTGCAGATCATAATGGCAAACAAGCAAGATTATCATTTCCTAAAGCCCAAACTACCAGAAGATGCAGCTGATAACCTTTTATTATCAAAAACTGTCATTGCAAACGTAAGAAGAAAATTATTCATTTCTTGGTAAGGGGACATCGTATAACTAGAAATCATGTATTATCAGTCAATCGTTGCCTGGCTGAATTTTGCAGGTCTGGGTAATTGGAGAAGGTTTAGATGCTGCGGAACAGTTCAGGGCACCGAAAGGAACACAGTTTATCACATACTCACAGTTCCCACCAAGAATGGTACGCAAGGACTGCTGCACCTACTCGACAACTCCAGCAATGAGCGTACCTAAAACGCTGCAGAACGTTCATTCGTGTGAGGTAATATGGTACCAGCGAATTGTAATTCTTCCAGAACTGCACTACATGATCTTATTAGGCTAACCTACTACAGAAATATTTCAGAACTGGCTGCCAAGGAGGGTGATGAGTGCATGGCGCATCGCTGGAATTGTTCATGCGTTGGAGGGATGGAGCGAGCATGAGTGCGGAGACACGGTGCTAGACATGGACAAAGTTTGGTCTGCCGCAATTCTGCACGGGTTCCGCCCTGTTGCTGAAGCTTGAAGGTCTGGTTACAAGCCAACGGAATAAGAATTATGCAGATATAGATGCCATATGCTCGCTAGAGCCATGCTAAGTAAGAAGAAGCAGAAACATTGGCTAGCAGAAGCCTACCATATAATTAAGTAGTTCGATCAACCAAGGTTACTTGGTTAGCTATTACCGCAGTTTTCATCCCCTATGATAAAATTAGTTTATGACTTGGTTTGATCTATTTCTATCATTATCTGTCCTTGCATCAATAATGCATTCAACAAAAAAACAAGAACAGGCGGTTGTGCAGTGTTCCAATTGACTTGGAACTAATGTGCAGTGCTCCCAACAGTATCCGTCCTTATATAACACTGTTAGACGGAAAGATGGTTTTGTCGTAAGTTCTATCGGTATCACCTCTAAATATCGAATTTGGAAGGGCTCTAACCGGTAATAAGTGGACTAGCTGACTGCACCTTGTTCAAAGATTGAGGACGGTAAAATTAACGGATGAACCGGACAAGTTTGTGTGGAAGCTCACTACGACTGGTTCCTTCACAGTAAAATCGATGTATACAGATTTCGTGACTGGGCACACGACCTTTGTATAATATGCAGTACAACTTTATCGCAACTTTATCTCAGTGGCTAGAGGCTGCGAGTGCGCGCCAAGCCACCTGGGTTCGAGTCCCAGCTTCGGCTGCGTGCGCTCGAATAAACCGGGAGTCCCGTCTACCTAACAACGTAAAACCAAGTGAGGGATCATTCCCCCGTTTGCCACGTTTTTTTTTTAACTTTATCACAATAACAATTATAATAGAGGTATGTGGTTTCATGCTGTTCAACAACTAACAGCACTGAACCCCTGCCGTGCCTGACGGGCGCAAAGATTAAGAAAGGTTGACCAGTTTATGATGCTCTACTGACAAAATAAAAAGGTAATTCCCCGGCAAGCTCTGTGGAAATATATAAGGTTGGTGGTACTGGCAGTTATTATTGCAGTAGCGATACTGAACGAAGGGCTTCCCAGTTCCGTTCAAACTGGCTCTCAATGTTGAGTAGTAGTAAGTAGTACTAGTAATGTTTTATGCACTGCGTAAGTGCAGGCCAAAATTTCATCAGTTCAGATGAACCTGTACACTTGTGCCAGCTGATCAGTGACTCCACATTAGTATTCACACGGTTTAAGAGTTAGCTACTGCTGCCATCAGCTTCCTCATGTTTGATATGAAATTAAGGAAACACAGTGACCCGAAAGGATGAATAAGATAATCCAGATTGTTGTGCTACAGAATAAAGAAGACTAAGGTCAGAATACCGGAAAGATGCAAAAAGGACCGTACTGGAAGGCGACTGCGCAGCCTCGCAACCCTTCTCGGGCAGCCGGCATAGGGCAGAGATAAGAGACGGTGCGCACGCCTTGGCATGGCAGGAAGAGGCAAGCAAGTTCTGCAACGGGCGGACTTTGTTAGGACCAAAGTTTGTTTTGCGTATGTTTCATTTCAAAAACAAAACTGGCAAGAGAGACGCACTATGCTTCCTGGCACTTTATTTTGTTAGGATTTAGGACCAAAGTTTTTTGTGTGTATGTTTTCTTTCAAACAAAAGCAAATATTCTGTGGATTCAGAAAGATAAAGCTGCCCTTCTATGTTCGTTGCTACTTCATCCGGTTCAGAACCAGTTTGTTTTTATTATTTGAACAAGTGCAAAAAGTACTTTTGAAAGGCGAACAAGCGGTAAAACAGTATGCATGAATTTATTTCCAAAAGTACATAATTTAATTGGATTTTTTTACCGAGAATTTTAAATTTTTCATAAATATATCTACTCCCTCCGTCTATATATACTTTTAAGTCAAAGCTATTTAGATTTGACCAAGTTTTGTAGAAAAAATACCAAAATTTACAATTCCCAATTAATATATCATGAAAATACATTTCATGATAGATTTTGTGACATTGATTTTTTTTATTGCAGTTTTGATATTTTTTCTGTAAGATTTTATCAAACTTGAACAAGTTTGACTCAAGACAAGGGTGAATGGCCTTATATATAGACCGAGGGAGCAAGAAAAATCACCTCTTCAAGCCTTCAAGCCTAGAGGATCCACAACGTATATGGGGATTGGGTGGCGTGTTTATATCATCCTAGTAACATCTAACTGCCTGATGTGCTTATTTGTTGCTGATAGGCGCTGTGTTTACTATGTTTATGACGTGATGGTTATGGGTACACAATTAGTCTTACATGTACCTGTCAAGTACTGCACTTAGATAGAACATAGTACTTTCTCTAAAAGGGTGCTACTAATTAACTACTTGTGTCAAGTACTGCACTTAGAACATAGTACTTTCTCTAAAAGGGTGCTACTAATTAACTACTTGTGTCTGGTAGCTTTCGTTCAAGTAACTTCTCTTTCTGCACAATAATATTTAGCTAGTAAAATAGTTAATTTTGCTCATGTTGATCTCAGAAAGAAATAAAAACAACACTTTTCTAAGAACATGTAGAAGACCATACTCAGGATATTGAGGAAAGAATAGGAGTACAGGAGTAGTTCACCGCATCTTCTAGCAAAGAGGGGAAAGACTGTAAGCCTGTGTCTGCAGTGTGCCCTGTCCTTCATATTCAGGGCCGGTCCGGGAATCAGGGGTCCTAGTGCAATATAACAAACAGGGCAACTTTTTTTTTCAGGAACGTAAGAGAGAGCACGCCTTTTTATATAAGGAGGGGGGGAAAGCCCAGAGATTTACAAAATTCACAACAACACACGCCCACACACGCAAACTAGCAGTCTTTTACTCTCCCAAGAACCCTACAGCCTTCCACCTAGTTGCTTCGGCCATGATTTTTCCCCTGTTTAATTGTACAATAATTTTTTGAAGCAGTAGTTTGTCTCTGAACTTTCTCGAATATATCACCAAATACAAGCTACTTGTCGATGATAATGCACATTAATTCGAAAAATCATGCGCTAAAGATAAAACTGCAGAGGGTGTTCGTGGAAATGCCATATCGGGCTCTCCTCTCCTCCATTACTTGCACCAAATGTAAAAAAATAACAGGGTGCCGGCAATGCGTAGTTGTCCAGGGGGCCCTGCCTTTTGGGTATTTGAGGTTATTATGCAGCATACCTGGTATACATGCAGTTGCGTTGGGGCACTGCCTTTTTTGGTGGGCGGTGCAACAAGAGCATCTGCAGTGCTCTCCATGCACCATGGACAATCAAGAAGAGTGATAATGCGCTCAATAATATCAAACCGTGATATGATCAATGTGGATGGGCATCGGGCCAGGCCAGATGAAATAAACATTAAGTTGCTCCCTCCCACCTGGGTTCAATCTACAGGATTTTATGTTTTTAACACATTGTGCCTTTTGCATCATCGTTCCATCTTGTGCCATGGAAAAAAACAAGTGTGACGATAGTCATGTTGGAGTGATACATACCACTGTACCAGGCTGCAGCATCTCCTCATTGGAGAGAGTCATTGTAACTTCATTGATCAATAAGATTTTTGTGGATCCGTCCTATTTAAAACCACACATTGCACTTGTGGCATATATAACTTGACGCATTGGAGTGGTGATAAAGCTTCCGTGTAACCAAGATTTTGTGGATACATTCTAAAGCTAGCTATATATGCATTGGAGCCAACCAGACAGTTAGCTCTCAGCAATCATAGGCTTTGGACCAATTGGACACCTATAGCCAACCCAATGAAGCGCAGTTATGTTGACACCAATGGGTATCAGATCTGCTTTACTCTCAGGCTCATCACCCACATATATCCAGCCTATAAATCAAGTGGTTACATGGCCGTGTTAGCTCGTCGCCATAGGTATCAAGTGGAAAGGCATCCGTTCGCAACATCTACGTACACCTTATAGCTTGCAATGGCTACGAACCCCGGCATCCTCAGCGAGTGGCCATGGAAGAGGCTCGGCAGCTTCAAGGTAAACCTTCAACACCATGCACAATATTGAACACGTACGGACTGATCATATGTATGCCACATGATATGCATATATAATATGTATGCAGTATCTTGTGCTGGCACCTTGGGTGATGCACGGCTGCCACCTCATGGCGACCAAGGGGTGGAGGGAGCTCGACCTAGGCTACGTCGCCATCCTCCCGTCATCGCTGCTCCGAGTGCTCCACGACCAGGTCTGGATCACCACGTCCCGCCTCTACAACGCCAGTGGCAAGCGCCAGATCATCGACCGCGGCATCGAATTCGACCAGGTCGACCGCGAGCGAAACTGGTATGTTGTACATAAAACACAGATTAAAAACAAAACTAGTCCAAGCTCTATTGAATTCTTGTATAGGAAGAACCCACCTTGGTGAGTAACCAGAAATTTGGGCCAGGAGCCCACCTTGGTGACTTGCAAATGAATCTTTTTTAAGTAAAAAAATAGCAAACCTTCTACTTCGTTCATTCTAAACTACAAGGTGTATATGTATATATGTGGTCTATGTTTTCAAAACATTGATCAGTAATATACGTGAACTGTAAAAGTATATACTGGTTGGATATCTGACAATAATATTGTCATATTTATCTGGTTGAACACTTCATATCATGTGGGTTTTTATTTTAAGAGGGTCATGCGTCTTTTAATAATTTTTGTAGTCATATTTTAAGTGAAAATTATGGATAAAATCGTGACTGCAGCTGTAAAAAGTCAATAAAATGGAGATGATACAATTATCCAGCTGCCAGCACAGACCACCGACTTAGTTCACGAAAGGCATAAGCCACTGGGGAACTGAGTTACACAGGAAGGTTACCTACATGTGTGATGTGTCCGTGTGTTTTTGTTGCATGGCAGGGACGACCAGATCATCCTGAGCGCCATCCTGCTGCTCCTCGGCGCAGTGTACATGCCAGGAGGGCAGCACCTGCCGCTGTGGAGGACAGATGGTGCGGTGCTGCTGGTTCTACTACATGCCGGCCCCGTCGAGTTCCTCTACTACTGGTTCCACCGCGCTCTGCACCACCACTTCCTCTACACACGCTACCACTCGCACCACCACGCATCCATTGTCACCGAGCCTATCACATGTATGTCCCCCTTAAACCTTCGCTTACCAATTTACCATGCTTAGTTAATTAGTCGCTGAGCTATTACATGGTTTAGATTTAGTCCCAGCCAACACATGTACTGTGCTCTTTGGAATGAACTCCTAATATTGGTAAGCATTAATCAAATTCCCAGCCTCCTACCTGCTTCGTTGAAAAAATTTAAACATTCAAGGGTAACCTAACAGTAGCGAAATAGGGACGGCGAAGGACAACCAATAAATTATGAGCAAAGAGAGCAGCCAACACTTAGTCCCACTCAACAAATTGCATGGCCACAAGACACGACCATTAGTACATTTTACATACTTTTCGTAAAGGTGTATTTTTAACACAACAATATGTGAAGTAAAGTATTGTTATGAGATAAAGTGAATCATGACTCATTAAAGATATCACAGCTACTGGATCCTAAGTATCAACGACTCACAACAGAACTTATTAGTATGTGTAACGTGTTACCTGATTTTTGGTTTTCATACACTGTAAAAGTAAGAAGCAGAACAACAAAAAATCAGCAATAGTTAATTAAATATCTGGATTTACATATATTTGGTGGGGTAGCTTGGTGCATTGGATGGTCTTTCTTTGTGAACAAGTACATGTAATGAGTCATCATTTTGTTATGTTAATGCAGCCGTTATCCATCCATTTGCTGAGCTCTTGGCCTATCAACTACTGTTCTCAATCCCACTGATCACCTGCGCATTAACTGGAACTGCTTCCATTATCGCATTCGAGATCTATGTGATCTACATTGACTTCATGAACAACATGGGGCATTGCAACTTCGAATTTGTCCCAAATTGGCTCTTCAAATGGATCCCCCCTCTTAAGTATCTCATGTATACACCATCGTAAGTGTTTCATCTACTTATGCAAAAACAGCTTTATGTTATCCTACTCTAACCAAAGCGAAGAAGGCAAGGTAGAGCTATTATAGATTTTACTCTGCAAATATTAAGCTTATTTTCGTGATTCTATAATTCTATCTGGTGTTCTCAGAGTGCAACCTAAACTTTCGCTTCTTAGATTTCATTCTCTTCACCACACTCAGTTCCGGACAAACTACTCTCTTTTCATGCCATTCTATGATTACATATACAACACCATGGACAAGTCATCAGACATTCTGTATGAGAACTCACTGAGGGACAAAGAGAAAGAAGTAGATGTAGTTCACCTTACCCATCTTACCGGCATGCAGTCAATCTATCATATAAGGACTGGGTTCGCCCAATACGCCTCCAAACCGTACACTTCCCTGTGGCAACTGAGGATCATGTGGCCGGTGTCATGGTTGTCCATGGTGCTGGCATCGGCGTGTGGTACTTGGTTCACTGTTGAGAGCAATGTCATGAATAAACTCCGGATGCAGTCATGGGCTATATCAAGATACAGTTTCCATGTAAGAATCATGTTTGAATTAAATTCAAGACAGCTAGCACATATACTGAGAATTTTGTTTTAAATGTCCATTCTGCAGTACGGGCTGAACCAGGAGAAGGAAGCAATCAATGACCTGATTGAGAAGGCGATATCTGAAGCTGGCAAGAAAGGAGCTAAAGTTGTTAGCCTTGGACTCCTGAACCAGGTATGCCACTTCCTTCTTTGTTCAAAGCACAGAAGTTGAAAAACTTGAAGGAGACCTTATGTAATTCAGTAGTTCAGATGGTAACTATGGCCACACATAGTGTCAAACTGAAGTCCCCATGTATACTTCTGGAGAAGGAAAAGGTTGTCATGTAGATGGAAAGTATAAGAATAGAATAATTGATGGAAAGGTGGCCATAGATAGTAATTTCAGTGGTTCAAGTATAGTAAATTTTGTATCATTGGAAAATGCAGGATAATGTATTGTATGACCTCTCGCATAGTACTGGTTGTAGCTGACACCAATATCTTTTACATCAGGCACATAGCCTCAATGGAAGTGGGGAACTTTATTTGCAGAAATACGGAAAGTTGGGGGTAAGACTTGTGGATGGCACCGGCTTAGCTGCTGCAGTGGTTATCAACAGTATTCCCCAGGGCACAAATCAAGTTATCCTTGCAGGAGGGATTTCGAAGGTGGCTCGTACTGTTGCTTCAGCATTGTGCAAGAAAAATGTCGAGGTAAGAACCGAATACCCACATCTACTTCACCTCCAGTTCAATCAATAGAAATTATTTTTGTTTCAAAATTTAACAGGCAACTTATCTTGGCCAGGTCATAGTGACAAACAAGCAAGATTACAATATCCTGATGACCTGTATACCAGAAAATGTAACCAGCAATCTTTTATTATCAACAGCTGGCACTGCAGAGGTAAGGAGAAGAAAAGAAAATTAACCTCTGCAGTTAAATCAGTTCTCCTAAGAGATATATAGGTTGTGCCATATAAAATAGCATATTTCCTAATTAACAAACCACATCACTAGTTGTTCCAATATTTTCCAGGTGTGGCTAATTGGAGAAGGTCTGGATGCTGCTGTACTGTCCAGAGCACAGAAAGGAACACAGTTTATTCCATACTCCCAGTTCCCACCAAAAATGGCACGAAAGGACTGCTGCATCTATTTGACAACTCCTGCAATGGGTGTACCCAAATCAATGCAAAATTTGCACTCATGCGAGGTAATATGGTCACACTGAATTGCATTTGTGGAAGAACTTCAATAGATGTACATCATCTATTCACCGTTTTGGGTTGTTTTCAGAATTGGCTGCCTAGGAAGGTGATGAGTGCATGGCGCATCGCTGGAATTGTTCATGCATTGGAGGGATGGAACGAAGACGAGTGCGGAGACACAGTGCTAGACATGGAGAAAGTATGGTCTGCTGCAATTATGCATGGGTTCCGCCCTGTTGCTCAAGTTTGACGCAATGATTGCAAGTCACTGGAATAAGTTGTAGATAGCTATGACATATTTCCAGTGTTAAAACATGTTATGAGGGGAAACAGATATTATATTGGACAGCAAAAATGTAATGTCTTAGTAGTTTGAGCTGCCACGGTTGGCTATTACTACACAATTAATCTTATATGACCAGAGACCGATGGTTAAAAGATTCTGCACTACTATTTGCTGCATCAATAATGTAAATGTGAGTTAGAAAGGAAACAAGCATGGGTCATTGCTGTGCATTCTATAAATGAAGTATGTAGAGTTGTGATTTAACTTGATGACAGTCCATACAGAAAAAGGTAAATACAGAATTTGATTGGTAGCAGATAGTGATACTATATCGCCTTAATAGCTTGACCAACTTATCATCTCTCAAAAGAATACCAAGGTGACTTCTCTTCATTACTTCATACAGTGGTACCTATACACTATTTTGTATTTTCCACAATATATCGACCTAAACTGATGGTTATTTTGCAAAATTTGGTCTGTACTGCACAACGCTAACTGTCTAATAAGTTACTACTGATCAGTGATTCCACATTACTGCCAGCGACTTTTGTTATGAAAACTTATTTTTACCACTGGAAACACGTATCGTTCAGAACTTCAGATCGTTCCTAAATTCTGTAATCAAAGTGTAGGGTGAGCATACGAGAATATAGGCAGCTGAAGCCTACGGATGCTCCCACAGGGAGGGAGATTAAGCGAACATATCAAGTAATCTGAACAGAAATGGATAAAAAGAATCAGAGAACGAAAATACTCACGGAGGAGAAGGAGCACGGCAGACCGCGGTAGACGGCGTTGCCGAAGCCTGCATCAGGCCGGACTAGGGAAACCAACGTTGTCCTAGAGACGAACGCGTGCGTGCTCTGCCTCGCACCGGCAGGGCTACGCGGCCGCCTTGCGGTGGAAATCTTCTCCGGCGGCCGAAACAAAGGACCACTCATGGTGGCCGTTACGGGTCCTCCTCCCTCGCGCCAAGGGATCCCCTGAACTCTTCCTGGACCGGCCCATTTAACAACCTTTACTCTTTCGATGGTTCGCTGGCAGCTGGGTTCCTGTTGCTCGTGGGACCATGTTGTAGACGCATGTCTCTGGTCTTCATTTTCGTTGTAAGGGGAGATCATCTATTAAGAGCATCTCCACTAGCGCCTCCTAAAGCCTCCCCTCCTAATCTCTTTCCCGTCCGAACGGCCCCGAAGCCATCCACTCGCGCCCCCTATTGGGGCTTCCCGTCCGGACGCTCCCCAGTTCCCGTCTGGAAAAATCAGCCCAACCCCGCCCTACAGGGTTTCCGTGGGGGCTCCGGACGAATCGTTGTGCGCCGCGGGGTCGCCCTGTCTGCGACACAAAGCGCCCACAAAAAACCCTCTCGCCTCAACGCGCCGCCACCTTCCTTTCCGCCTCCCTCGCCGTCGACGCCATGCCTCCGAAAGGGCCACCGAGGCCGTCATCGAAGGCCGCGAAGATCGGCACGCTCGGCGCCAAGCGCCGCGTGCTGCAGCCACGCCCCCGAAGGAGCGGCCGGAGGGCATGACCGACGTCGAGCGGGATGCCGACCAACACCGGCGCGATGTCAGCACGAAGGAGCGCCGACTGCGACGGGAGAAGAAGGAGGCCCAGCTCGCGACGGCGAACCTTGACCTGCTGGCCGGCACCGTTGGAAGCAGCCCGGGGGACGGCTCGAGCTCAACGAGGCGCACGAGGCGTCATCGGGCATGCGCCGGGACGGCACCGTGGCCAGCCAGCCCAAGTCCGGCCGCAGCCTGTTCTTCGACGCCGGCGCACGCCACCTGTTCGACGTTGGTCCCCGCGATCTTTTCAGCGACCAGGCGCCCTCCGGCGGCTATATCGACAGTCATGTACGCCCCCCCCCCCCCCCCTCCCCCCGCGCGATGTCCCGACACATTTATCGATTGTTAAATGTGTCCTCAACAGAGGAGGAGTGCCATCACTCAAGACGTGACCACCGGAGCGAACCAAACAAGTGACTCCTATTGAAAGCGGATCATGTCGGAGTTCGATGAGTGCAAGTACCACAAAACATACGTGGACTTCAATATGGATCGCAATCAAAATGCCCTAACCCATAGATGGTCTTCTATCCAAAAGTTGGTGAACAAGTTTCAAGAATGCTTTGAGAAGATTCAAGCGAGGCCGGAGAGTGGAAAGAATGTCCGAGACCAAGTAAGTTTGTGTGTCTCAACTTGTCTTATGCTATGAGAACATTCATGCATATTGTCTAACAAGTTGCATTCTCGTGTTGCTAACTTGTTGATGATCTCACCTTGTACAAGGCGCTCAACAAAGACAAGGACTTTGTGCTCCTCCATTGCTTCAACAAGCTTTAAAACAATGAGAAATGGAAGAAACAAAGACTCCAGAGGAAACAAAATCCGGTGATGCTTAAATCGATGAGGTAGTGACCAACTCGGAAAGGCCAATGGAAAACAAGAAAGCTAAGGCGGCCATTGCGATGGCGGCAAGCATGGAGCGAGTGCACGCCGCCACTAGCAAGGTCACGGAGAATGTCACCAAGAACTCGGCCAAGAGGCGTGCCGCTGTCGAGGCCAAGTGGGCGGAATTCTCCAAAATGACGCACAAGAAGATTTAGATCGATGCCGGCAAGGCGGCGTCCAAGAACAGGCAAGGGGACTTCAAGATACTTACCACCGACACGTCCAACCTCGACCCGCGAGCGAGAGCGGCATGTGAGGTCCTACGTGCGGCCATCTACGCCGAGATGGGGCTCGGTGCGGACGGATCGGCATCCACCGCGCCCAATGCCGCGGCATCCTCAACGCCCTCGGCGTCCACACAGCGCCACACAGCGACCCCGGGTGGTGGAAGCAACGAAACGCAATGCCACACAACGATCTCGAGCGGCGGCAGCAACGACACGCCGAGCCACACCCAGAGCGCCGAGTTCGCCGAGGATGACTTCCTCGGCTCCACCCCTGTCCCCGGGTTCCTCGGCTCCAACAACGTCGTCGACGCTGATTGATCCTAGAGCGTGAACGAATTTCTATCGTCTTGTAATGGCCAAAACTTTTTAATTATGGCCTAAAATTCATATTTATGCACAAGACTTTAAAATACTTTTTATTCGCGTACTTTAAAATTTGGGGCAAATTTGCTTTGGGGGAGGCGAGTGGGGAAGGGCGGCCCCCGAGCGCGCCAAGCCGTCCGGACAAAACCCCAAAGGGCTCCTCCGGGCGCTGATCCAAACACCTACAAGGGGTCGCGAGTGGAGATGCTCTTAAGTTTGTGTTCGTTCCACCAACGTTTCAAGGTGGGACTATTCAAGGACCTGTATTCGTTTGATATACCATGCTTGTGTTGTATTCCTGACGTGTGTCAGACATTGTTTCTTTGTTTGTACGAACGGTGTTTCTTCTTTTGAATTTGTTCCTAAACACGTCTTCCAGCAAAAAAAATTAAACTCTTTTGAATCACGTTGGTCCCTATCAATAACTTAAATATCTCAAAAACAAAACCATTTACAAGTGGAAGAAAAAATTGGATAATTTGAGAGCAGAGCAGTGGAGCAAATCACCACTATAAGAGTCAATTCCAAACAAAGTTTTAGCACATAAGGACACAAATCATGGTAGCTAGCAGAACACAGCTATATACTAGTGGGAACAATATTTAGCACCCATGAAACAAAATCGCAAATCTAGACGGACCAAAGTCTTGGACGAAATAGAATAAAATAAATCTGCACACATGGAACAAATAACGAATATAAAAAGGTATAAAAAAGCTGACCGGGAAAGCTAGCAACAAAAAAGCTCCATAGAGATAGGAACAAAAGTTAGGAACAAAGCTCGGGACAAAAGTTAGAAACAAAACCCCCACATAGATAGGAAAAAAATCTATAGACACTGGAACAAAGTTCCATGTACATAGAAACAAAATCTCGGAATAAAAGGTAGGAACAAAAAGCTTCATCGACATATGAACAAAAAAATCTTGAAAAAAAGCGAGGAACACAGTTAGGAACAAAATCCTGGAACAAAAAAACTCTACAGAAAGAGGAACAAAGTTTCATGGACATATAAGAACAAAAACTCAAAATAAAAGGTAGAAACAAAAAGCTCCATTGAAATAGAAACATAAATCTTAGAACAAAAGCGAGGAACAAATCTAGGAACAAAATGCTCCATAAATATAGGAACAAAGCTCGGGACGAAAGTTAGAAACAAAAGCTCTATATACATAGAAACAAAACTCTGTAGAGAGTAACAAAGTTCCATAGACATAGGGACAAAAGGTAGGAACAAAAAATCTCAATTGTGATAGGAAAAAAAAAATTGGAAAAAAAAATGAGGAACAAACCTAGGAGAAAACGCTGCATGAAGATAGGGACTAAAAAATCTATAGAGATACGAAGTTCCATGGAGATAGTAGCAAGAACTAGGAACAAAGGGTTGGATAACAAAGTTAGGAAAAAATCACAAAAATATAGGAACAAAATCTCTATAAAGATAGGAACAAAAGAAGAACGAAAGAAAACTGAAAAAACACATACCAAAAGAAATACACAAAATAAAAAAATAGAAAAGAAAAGGGAACAAAACACACCAAAAGGAAAAAAAAATACCTTGACGTGGAGTATATGCCTTTGATTGGTGTAAAGGAGAAATAAGTGCTAACGATAGGAAGAAAACAAAGGAAAATAGCTTACCAGGATGTTACCAGCCTCAGGAGTTAAAACGGCTGAGCCCACGAAGGAATTTCTTTAGCAGAATGGCTGTCTCGCAACCTCGGGTGTTGCCGAGGGATTTCCTACGTATGGCTTTAGGATCGCGGCAGGCTCAGTGTGGTCGATAGCCAGGCTACATGGCCTAGAAAACCCGAAGCGGAGCCTAGAAAATCTTCTTTCATTTGGCATTCGTACCAGCGGTAGATTTCCTTGGTATAACCGGCGTCCATGAAAGACTGTTTCGTTGATAGATGGTCACTAGTTCTACGCTCCACCTCTCGCATATGTCGCCAAGGCACCTCGACGGTGATTATGCTCACGTCATGGTGATCTGTAAGCAAAAAAATGCAGTCGTCTTCGACAACGTGAGTCCTTCGATACGTGCTATGTTGAGGAACATCATAACCGAGACTCGTGAGTGGGTGAACTCGGGAGCCCGAGGCCTTGAACATCTTGTCTCCCAATTTAGGTCGCTTGGTTGAGTTGTACGAGGTGTGGTGGTCTCTTCTATAGGCTTGTATTTAGACTCTCTTTCTATAAATGCAATAAAATGCAAAGATTCCGCGTCTTCACGAAAAAATTAACCTATTGTTTTCTTAGCATGTGTTTGGTTCGGGAACAAAGTGAAACGTAATGTCATGTTTCCATTCCACTAGAATGAGTCATTTCTATTCTTGTGTTTGGTTGAAGAAAAAAGATGGAATGAAATGGTTTTGTTCTGCGTTTGGTTAGGACAAAAAAGTTGGAATGGAATCGGTAGAATATGGTTCAGTTCAGCTCTTTCATGTGAACGGTGAGCATACCTCCCACATCTGTAGTATATTGTTCTAATTCGTGGCACCACATCGTCTTAACCCAGCTGGAAGAAATATTGCCTAGGTCACCTATTTTTGGAGCGCTAAAGAACAAGGAGCCCTTGCTACTATACATGGCGGCAAACAACATGGTTATCACTATTATCATTGGCGTGGAGCACACAGAAGAAGGCAAGGAAAATTCGGACCAACATCCAGTACATTACATCATCGAGGTGTTTTCGGGATCCAAACAGAGATATCCACATTACGAGAAGCTATCATGTGGTGAATTCTTTGCCGCCATAAATATGAGGCACTAATTTGAGGAACACCAGATTATAGTGGTGATCAAGGCTCCCCTTGGAGACATCATCAACAACACGGATGCCACATGCCACGTCGCAAAAGTGGGGCAATTAGCATGTTGCCTTCGACATCCAGTACAAGCAAAGAACAACTATCAAGTATCAGGCTCTAGCCGACTTTGTGGAGTGTGTGACTCTTATCTCATACTCCTCTACAATGGTTTGAGCCTCAGAAATGGCGGCCCATGCGGCCTTCAGCTCCTTACGCTTGCTTTCCAAGGTCATGGTTTGCTTTAGCAGCATCTGTTGTCTGTCCTCCAGGAACCCTGGAGGTTCGTTTGGATCAACAGGTGTTCTGAGCAACTCGTACTCATCTAACTTATCCAGGTTTTCAAAGACCGATGGAGGTTTTTTATTTCTATCATATTTCTTCACACCGCTGACACCCCCTTTCTCGAAGATTCTTGGTCGGAGATCCATATTTTAGGGGTTAATGGATTGCTTCCTTTTAATTGGATCTGCCTTCTTGGGTGGCGGCGGAGGTGATTTTGACGCGACAGCGTCAAGTTGTCTACCGGCAAATCTTGTGTTGCCGGAAACTTCAGATCTTCGCTTTTTTTATTATTGTTGCTTCCATGTTGTTGAGGGATTTTTCATCCTTGGAGGGTGTGTTTTCACTCTCTTCCGGGCTTTCCTTCTCCATGGGTTTGGCAGGTGCGGCCATATAGACGTTGTTTAGGCGACTAGAGGCTTTCAGGACTTTCCGAACGAACCCATTCCATCGGCGTCTGAATCTGTGTTGCCTGCATCAGATTTGGCTTCTAAAACTACCTTACGTCAATGGGGTCTAGGATGGACTCGGTTTCCGAGCTTTCCTTAGTTGTCTTGGGCTCTGATTGCAACATGCCTACAAAGTGAGGTATGGTTGCCGGAACTTCCGAGGAAGATGCGGCCATGGATTCTTTTGGGCAATATATGATTTCCTTGCATATCTTTGTCATTTCTTGGACGGCGATCTCCTCGTTGATGGGGTGCTGGCGGGTGGAAAAAACTTTCTTCCTCTATGGAACCCTGGCGCTTCCGCCGGCAGCCTTATGAAAGCGTTGACGGAGTCGACGGGGATGACGTAGGAGCAGATGAGATGATTGTGCACCCGCGAGCGTACTACCGTTGACGACGTAGCCGACATTCGGATCAGAGATGGTAGTGCTGATGGTGATTGTATCGCCGATGCCGCCTAAGAGTCCCACTCGGAACGAAAAATCCTGGACGCCGCTGACCCACGGTGGGCTCCAATTGTCAAGGTTTGGGGACCGTGTGTATGGCAGGGGTGCCGTATCCCGGAGGTAGAGTACGTGGGGCTAGCGTAGGGGAGCTGCCGATGGCGAGGACACAAGTTTACCCAGGTTCAGGTTAGCTGATGATGGCTCCCTACTTCCTGCAAAGATCCACTATAGCGGCTCTCGCCATGTCACGGGTTACAAAGAAGTTAGGGCTTAAGCTCCCCCTGGGGTTTCTCCCTTCCGGCTTTATATAGGAAGCTGGAACAAGCCTTACATGAAGGATCCTATCCATACACTACTATTACCTAGAATCTACGACATCTAGCTTCTTACTTAACCCGGACGCACGATGGGCCATCTTTTGGATGCCGCCTCCTACGCGTCAGTCTCTGGGCCTCCCAATGAGGCCTCCTGCCTCATTGCCTTTGGGCCACCCTGGTAGTCTGGCTTTATTGTAAGCCGACAAATACCCTATTATGGATATCCTCGACAAGTACTGATAAGTTTACCCATCATAAACATTATTTTTAAACATGTTTAAATAAACTCATAGCCCAAATCCGAGAGTTGTCTTTGGTTGATCGTTCGTAGGCTAGCGGAGTTGTCAGTATCCCATAAGTGCAACAAAGGTTTAGATACACGCATAAAGTGATATCTACTACGATGGTTAACACATCAACTTTGACATGAATATCACTTACCACTAAGTATGTGTTCTATTATATAATTCTATTTCAAATGCAATGTTCGAGTCAATTAACATCAGATACTATAGGGTTGAGTACCTCGTAAAACTAGACTCTTCAAACAATTTTCTACACATCGAAGCCTTCATTCAAAGACTTTGTCTCATTCATTAAGTTTGTGCAATTTAGTACTTTGGCAAGTCTCGGTTGACAAGAAGCAATAGAGTAAGAGCAACAATACAAAATAACCATGCAAATAAAAATCTTACTTTATTTATCAATACTTTCTTCCCACGTGCATATAATAACTCGGTGAGAAAACTATTCACATAAGCATTCCACAAAGTGGGAGTCACAAGACATACCTTTTTAAAATGAAAAAATCCTATCTTTATTAGGACGTGTTCCTTCAAAACTCATAGTTGATCACTCTTCTGCAAAATAATTATAGTACCAGTGAAAACATCCAAAAGTAATGATAAAAGGAACAAATTTTTTGATTTTCTAGAAAGGTTTTTAGAATAGAAAATTGGCAACAAAAATAAATCAACCGAGATATACAAACTAAAGAAAACAAAAATGAAATAAAAACGAAAAATAAAACATGGGAAGCTTCTCCAATGCAAGTGATTAAAACACAACCTGCAATAAAACAAAATAGAAAATAAAAGATATAACTTGTCACCTCAGGCTCAACTCCATCTTATGCTCCCTATATACCATAGTCTAGTTGTCCATTCTCGATAGTGAACAAATTATGATGAGGTTCAACCTCTAGAGTTTGGCCCGATCTCACAATTTGATCCGGTGAGAGATGAGGAACACGAAGAACAATCAAGAACATGCGAGGGCGGTCGAGGGTAAAAGGTAACCGATAACTAGCGAGAACTCAAAGACTCGATCACCTGGCAACTAAACCATAAACGGCTGCCTCCGGATCTCAAGAACCAACTCGATGTAACCGCTTCACACCTACGATCGGTCCACCACACTAATAGAATCTCAAGGGTTAGTTGACGAAAATTCAATAGATGTTAACTGAATCCCAAGGGGAAGGATATCTATCCCATAGTTGAGTTGATACGATCCAAGATACAAAGTATTTTGAGTAGCCATGATTTGGTCCTAGATGCAACTAGGAGTAGCCTCACAAGAGGAGCAAAGAGCTAAGCTCACATATGTCAAATCATCTCTAACCCTAGATCTAGGCCTTGGGGGTCCTATTTATAGTAGGTGGGGAGAAAGGGTAAGTGGGAGGCCGAGTTACATGGCTCATGGGCCAAGTCTATGCACAAGCAAGGGTGTCGGACGACCCGGCATTTCAAACATCGGATGGTCCGGCTGGAGGTGCACAACCTCTGGGGGAGCTTCGCTGGGCCTCGGGGCGGATGATCCAGCGCATGGGTCGCTGGACGATCCGGTGGCATCGAGGGGGCTGGATCCGAGGAGCACCGCACAAGAGACGGTACATACCGAAAGGTATCTGGCGACGCCGGACGGTCTGGGGTGTTGGTGCCGGTTGGACTGGTGTCTGGGGAGTGTGTTGGCTAGGGCTTCAGGTGCCAAACGATCCGGCGGTTGTAGGGGAGGTCCATCTTCTCCTTTTCTTCTTCTTCTTGTGCAGCTTCTTGGCGGTCTTCTTGGTCATGTTCTGGATCAACCTTGGCAGCGTCTTGAGGCTCCATTGGAGGGTCATAGCTGAGAATACATAGAGTATTCCCATGAGGTAGCGAACCATTCACCAAGTCATCGAAATCATAGACAAAGAAGAGCGAGTTCGCCTTGTCTTGCATAGCCTTGGAATGTGCTCTTGTCATAGGTCCATTGTGTGTTGTAGTAGTGCTTGGTGGAATGGGTTGGGGGTGCATCATTGCCCCCCCTCTTGCAAAAGAGTTATCCACGACTCGTGATCGTCCTCATCACTTGGACATCCATGAAAGGGGGGTAGGCCTTTAAAGTTGAAGGTGTTATGAACTAGGTAGTTGGATTGGGGCATGTCAAGCTTGTAGGCATTGTCGTTGATGCGCTTGAGGATCTTTAATGGTCCATCACCTCTTGGCTTGAACTTAGAGTTGCACCCTTGAGGGAAACACTCTCTGCGGAAGTGTAACCAAATGAGGTCACCTTCTTTGAACACCATAGGCTTCTTTTTCTTATTCATGTTGACGGCATGACGTTGATGGTGCAGGTCGTGCACTCGTTGGGAAACCCCAAGAGGAAGGTTTGAGCATAGCAACAAGTTTCCCTCAGTAAAGAAACCAAGGTTGAATTGACCAGTAGGAGGAAGGAGTAACTTCGGAAGTTTGATGTAGTTGAGATGGCAGGGTGCACTACCGGTATAGCAGCAAAGTGGAACCTACACAACACAAACTATTCACTTTGCCCCAACGAAGCAGTGATGTTGTCAATCTCACCGGTTTTGCTGATAACAAAGATGTTAAATGTATGGTATGGAAAACAATATAAGAACAGTATGAAAACAGGAGCAGCAGTGTGAAAAAGTGGAAGCAGTGTGTGTACTATCAGAATGAGAAAATGGACCGGGGTCCACAGTTCACTATAGGTGTCTCTCCATAAAAGATAGCTAACATGTGTGGTGTAAAAATTATAGCTGGCCAATTGACAAATAAAGAACATGGATGACATAAAGACTACTATGAGATTCATGCGGGCATTACAAAAAAATACATAGATCGTCATCCAACTGCATCTATGACCAATAGTCCACCCTTCGAATATCATCCGAACAAACGTTGGGTATTAAGTTGCAAGCAACGGATAATCGCAGTAAGCAAAGTGTGTAACATAAACAATGTAAACGAAGTAAACATCGTTTTTTCTCCCTAATGGCAACAATACATCCTCCATCTGTCACGTTTTTGTCACTCGAGCACAGATGCAAAGGAGGCATGAACCCACTATCGAGCATAAATACTCCCTATTGGAGTCACTAGCATCTACTTGGCCAGAGCATCTACTAACAATAGAGAGCATGCAAGATCATAAATAATATACACATGAAGATAACATGATAGATTGATAATCAACAGACATAGCATTCAATAATCATCGGATCCCAGCAAACACAACATGTAGCATTACAAATAGATGATCTCGATCATGTGAGGCAGCTCACGAGATCTAAACATGAGGCATAAGGTGGAGAGTACAACCATCTAGCTACTGCTATGGACTCGTAGTCCAGGGATGAACTACTCACGCATCACTCTGGAGGCGGGCATGATGGTGTAGACCCCTCCGGTGATGAATTCCCCTGCTGCCAGGGTGCCGGGGAGAGCTCCAGAACCCTCCCGATCTCGGGTTGACGTTGGCGGCGGCCTCGGGTGTTTCTCGAGACAAAGTGGTATATTTTTAGGTTTGATGTATCGGGGGGATAAATAGGCGAAAGGGCGATGGCAGTGGATGCCCGAGGGGCCCACGGCACCTCCAGGCGCGGCCAGGGGGCGTGCCGCCCTATGGTGTGGCCCCCCTCCGGGCCTCTTCGGGTCTCCCTGGAACCTTCAGGGATTCTAAGACTTCCGGTCTTTGAATTTTCCAATTCCGCGAATATTTCCAGAACAACTTTTCTGAAACTAAAAACAACAGAAAACAGGGAACTGGCTTTGTGGCATCTTGTGAATAGGGTAGTCCGGAAAATCGATAAAAATGACATAAAGTGTAAGGAAAACATGTAGCATATGGCATGAAAACAACATGGAACATCAGAAATTAAGGATACGTTTATAACATATCAACATGCCCAAGCTTAGTTCCTACTCGTCCTCGAGTAGGTAAATGTTAAAATACACATAATTTCTAAGGTGACATGCTACCAACATAAACTTGATCATCTAAATTGTAAAAGCATAAGCATAGCTGAGATCATAGAACTTTAACACAAGCAGGATAAATAAAATTTCAACAATAAAGCATAGAAATCAACTTGCATCATGAGAGGTAACACAAATAAAAGATCATGAATAATAATGCACTCAAAAGATATACGCTTGTTTCAAGCAGAGAGATAACATGGCAAAGTGCTATTTCACTTGTCCTTAAGAGTGGGGCAAAACATAAATGCCAGGACACCTTCAAAGTTCATGAGGAAGACTAGAACAAATAATTTTAGAACAAACAATAACACATCATGAATCAATTAATAATGTTTCTGGGACAAATGCACATTAAACCCAGAATGGCAACCATGCTCTCTCAACTGTGCATAAAGTTAGAAGATGGAGACTCAACATAAAAGTAATAGAAAGGCCCTTCGCAGAGGGAAGCAGGGATCACTCATGTGCTAGAGATTTTATTTTGTTAAACAGAGGTATAAAATGGTTGGCACTCCTCCCAACCTTTCTTACACAAACCATGGCTAACCAAATCCTCGGGTGCCTGCCAACAATCACATACCATATGGAGGAGTGTCTAATTTTGAGAGAGGTGTAAGCTTATGTCAACGAATGGCAAACAGAAAATATAGTACGTCACAATCCAACTAGACTTCACAAGAGTGGCTCCGATAGAAGGACGCATCTGGGTAGAAGGTCATCCCTCTTTCTCTTTTGTTTACACAATTATGCTTTGACTGGTAAATCAGGGGAAAAAATAGTGAAGAGAATTTGTTGTATTACTTTGGGGTTGGGCACCCCACTGCCAGCCCTTCTATAAATTGGATAAGTGGATGAAGCCACTAGTCCAGGGTGTGAAAGTCCAATCAACAAGTGAGATAAATATTCTCTATTTACGTCCTCATGAGCTAAAATAGGAGCACAAAACCGGAGTAATTTTGAAGGTTTTAAAGGTAACACATGAGCAATTTACTTTGGAGTGGCAGTTAAATACCACATGTAGGTAGGTATGGTGGACACATTTGGCAAACTTTGGTTTTTGGGAGTTGGATGCACGAGTAGAGCTCATATTCAGTACAGGTGGAGGCTAGCAAAAGATTGGGAGCGACAAATCAAGAGAGCAATAATGGTCGTAATCATGCATAGCGACAAAAACATCATTAATCAAAGCATAAGTGGTACTAGAAGTTCAAAAACTAAATGATCATAGAGGCTATAAATGTCTGGTTTGTAGTCATAAACATGGTGTGAGCATGCGCCAAGTCAACCAAATAAAACATTCAAAGGAGAACACCACAAATTTATGCTTCAAAAATGACAAGAACAACTCATAATTCTTTCTAGGGCACATTAAACACTCTCAGTTATTTGAGACAAATCATACTACAAAAATAACCACTTGTCTTTAGAATTAAATTAACATCTAACATGACATGAAAAATTCTAGCCACGGTCTATACAAGCTTCTAATAAGCACGAAAACTGTACTACTGGTTTCCAACACCAAGAATTTCCTAATAAACAAAAACTCTCCAAGAGATGCAGCAATGAAACAAGAGAGTACTAACACAACTCTACTAAAACTAACAACTCTAAATAAGATATGCAAGAAAACATGAGCTAAATAGGAAATTTCCAACTAGAAGAAAAACTAAGAATACGAGCATAGCAAGTATTCAAACGAAAAAGCGGAGCGTGTCTCTCTCCAACACAAATAATGCTAGGGTCCAACTACACTATTTCAGAAAGGAAAACAAAAGAAAAGGAAACATACGCTCCAAGTAAACTTCATATGAAGTGACCGAATAAAAATATAGTTTCACTAGAAGTGACCTCATAAATTGTTGATGAAGAAGGGGATGCCTTGGGCATCCCCAAGATTCGATGCTTGAGTCTTAGAATTTTTTGGGATGAACCACGGGGGCATCCCCAATATTTGACCTTTCACTCTTCTTGATCACATTATATCACCCTCTTCTCTTGACCCTTGAAAACTTCCTTCACACCATACTCAAAGAGTAATTCGCATTAGAGGGTTAGTGCAACAAACAAAAATTCATGGGTTCCACATGGGGAAAATTGCTATTGATACTTTTAAACATTAGATACAGACACTGATGTTTCGTGAAGCAAAGAAATCCACTTGACATCGTAAAAGAGCAAATACAAGAAAAATGGCAGAATCTACCGAAACCAGAACTGTCTGTAAAGACGGATTTTTTCGGGGAACTTACATTGCTCAGATCGAAAAACTTAAAGAACAAAGAGGTTGAGGAATTAGTTGAGGAATAAGCGAAAAAAATTCAGATCATTCTGATCTTCCTGTATTTTATATGATTTTTTCGGTGGACACCAGAAATCTGCTTCCTGCGTAGAAATCCAAAACCAACTCCAACTCTCGTCAGAAACTTTACTTGGCACAAATAAAATATGAAAAAAAGATACAAAGGTGTTGCTACAGAAGTATACAACCCCTTGACTCAAAGAAAACAGGTAAAAACAAAGCAAAAAACAAAACCATGGGTTATCTCCCAAAAAGTGCTTTTCTTTAAGGCCTTTTAGCTAGGCCTAGAAAAGTGGATTCACGTGTTTTCAAGTGAAGAAGCATCCAAATTGTAATTTGTTAGAATAATAGAATCAAAAGGCAACTTCATTCTCTTTCTATGAAAGTGTTCCATACCTTTGTTGAGTGGGAATTGAAATGTAATATTCCCTTCTTTGATATCAATAACAGCTCCAACAGTTCTAAGAAAAGGTCTTCCCACAACAATTGGACAAGAAGCGTTGCATTCAATATTCATAACAACAAAATCAACGGGGACAAGATTATTGTTAACCGTGATAAGAACATCATCAACTGTCCCCAAAGGTTTCTTTCTAACATTATCAATAAGACGAATATCCAAATAACAGTGCTCCAAAGGTGGCAAATCAAGAATATCATAAAGTTTCTTGGGCATAACAGAGATACTAGCACCAAGATCACATAAATCATTGAAAGCAAAATCATTCACTTTTATTTTAATAATGGGTTCCCAACCATCATCTAGCTTCCTAGGGATATAGGCTTCACATCTTAATTCATCCTCTCTAATTTGCGTGAGAGCATTTGTGATGTGTTTTGTGAAGGCCATATTCATATCACTAGCATTTGCACAACTAACAAGCTTTTGTAGGAACTTAATCACTTCAGTTATGTTGCAGTCATCAAATTCAAGCATTTTTTATCAAAAGTAATGGGACCATTGTCTCCCATATTTCTAAAAATTTCAACACTTTTATCAGGAATATTTGTAGCAGTTTCAGACAGTTTTGCATTTTTAATAGCAGAAGTGGGAGTATTGCCAACACCAATTACTTTACCATTGATAGTAGAAGGTTTACTAGCATGATAAGCTTCAGTTTTACTAGTGGTGGTAATGGTGCAAACATTATCTATATTATTCTTTCTAGCTATTTCATCTTCTCTTTCCCATCTAGCATGCAATTCAGCTAACATCCTAACATTGTTATCAATTCGAATTTGGATGGAATTCAAAGTTTTGCTTTCTTTAACATCATGACGCATACCTTTAGTTTCAGAAAATCAACATCAAGAGCAAGGATATCAACTTTAGAAGCAAGAACATCAACTTTGCCAAACTTTTCCTCAACAAATTTATTAAAAGCAGTTTGTGTACTAATAAAATTGTTGAGCATGTTTTCAAGATCAGAGGGTACAATTTTATTGTTGTTGTAAGAATTATCATAAGCATTAGTATTATTGGGAGGATATGTCCTATAGTTGCTGCTACCAAAATTATTCCTATAAGCATTTGTGTTGAAATTATTATTTTTAATGAAGTTCACATCAACATGCTCTTCTTGAGAAACCAAAGAGGCTAAAGGAACATTATTTGGATCAATAGGAGCATGGCCATTCACAAGCATAGACATAATAGCATCAAGTCTATCACTCAAAAAGGTGGTTTCTTCAACAGAATTTACCTTCTTACCAGTTGTAGCTCTCTCAGTATGCCATTCAGAATAACTTACCATCATACCATCAAGAAGCTTTGTTGCTGACCCCGAAGTAGTGGACCTAAAGCTTCCTCCAGCAGCTGAATCCAAGGTTTGGATGATCATCCAAGTATTCAGTCCATGAGTGGGACAATTCTTTACTAAATATTTCATTCTTTCCCAAGCTTTAGCAACATGCTCATTATCAAGTTGCTTAAAATTCATAATGCTACTTCTTAAAGATATAATCTTAGCAGCAGGATAATATTTTCCAATGAAAGCATATTTACACTTAGTCCAACAATCAATACTATGTCTAGGCAAAGATAGCAACCATTCTTTAGCTCTTCCTCTCAAGGATAAAGGAAACAATTTCAGTTTAATAATATCTCCATCTACATCTTTATATTTTTGCATCTCACATAGTTCAACAAAATTATTAAGATGGGCAACAGCATCATCAGTACTAACACCAGAAAATTTCTCTCTCATAACAAGGTTTAAGAGTGCAGGCTTTATCTCATAAAAATCAGCAGTAGGAGCAGGTGGAGCAATAGGTGTGCTAATGAAACCAGGAGTAGTCATTTTAGCAAGACTAAAAACGGGATAAAAACTACAGCAAGAATAAGAACTTCCTTTTGTGTTTTTTATAAAGAGAAGCAAACAAGACAAAATGAAATAAACTAAGAAAAACAAAAACAAAGTAAAGAGATTGGAAGTGAGAGACTCTCCTTGCAGAAATTCTCTTCCTTCCCGGCAACGGCGCCAGAAAAATGCTTTGATGGTGCAAGTCTTGCACTCCTTGGGAAACCCCAAGAGGAAGGTTTGATGAGCACAGCAGCAAGTTTACCTCAGTAAAGAAACCAAGTTTGAATCGACCAGTAGGAGGAAGGAGTAGCTTCATAAGGTTGATGCAGCTGAGATGGCAGGGCGCACTACCGGTTCAGCAGAACGTGGAACCTACACAACACAAACTATTCACTTTGCACCGACGAAGCAGTGAGGTTGTCAGTCTCACCGGTTTTGCTGATAACAAAGAGGTTAAATGTATGGTGTGGAAAAAAATATGAGAACAATATGAAAACAGGAGTAGCAGTGTGAAAACAGTGGAAGCAATGTGAAAACAATGGAAGCAGTGTGTGTACTATCAGAATGAGAAAATGGACATGGGTCCACAGTTCACTAGAGGTGTCTCTCCATAAAAGATAGCTTTCATGTTTGGTGAACAAATTATAGCTGGGCAATTGACAGATAAAGAACATGCATGACATATATATTATTATGAGATTCATGCGGGCATTACAACAAAATGCATAGATCGTAATCCAACTTCTTCTATGACTAATAATCCACCCTTCGAATATCATCCAAACAAACGTTGGGTATTAAGTTGCAAGCAACGGGTAATCGGAGTAAGCAAAGTGTGTAATGTAAACAATGTAAACAAAGTAAACATCGTTGTTTTCTCCCTAATGGCAACAGCATATCCTTCGTCCGTCACATTTCTATCACTCGAGCACAGATACAAAGGAGGCATGAACCCGCTATCGAGCATAAATGCTCCTTCTTTGAGTCACTAGCATCTACTTGGCCAGAGCATCTACTAACAACAGAGAGCATGCAAGATCATAAATAACATACACATGAAGGTAAAATGATAGATTGATAATCAATAGACATAGCACTCAATAATCATTGGATCCCACCAAAAACAACATGTGGCATTACAAATAGATGATCTCGATCATGTGAGGTAGCTCATGAGATCTAAACATGAGGCATAAGGTGGAGAGTACAACCATCTAGCTACTGATATGGACCCGAAGTCCAGGGATGAACTACTCAGGCATCACTCCGGAGGAGGGCATGGTGGTGTAGACCCCTCCGGTGATGAATTCCCCTCCTGGCAGGGTGCCGGGGAGAGCTCCAGAACCCTCCCGGACTCAGGTTGACGATGACGACAGCCTCGAGTGTTTCTCGGGACGAAGTGGTATATTTTTAGGGTTGACGTATCAGGGGGAATAAATAGGCAAAAGGGCGATGGTGGTGGATGCCTGAGGGGCCCACACCACCCCCAAGCGCGGCCAGGGGCGCGCCTCCCTATGGTGTGGCCCCCCTCCGGGTCTCTTCGGGACTCCGTGGAACCTTCAGGAATCCTAAGACTTCCGGGCTTCGAATTTTCCAATTCCGATAATATTTCCAGAACAGGTTTTTTGAAACTAAAAACAGCAGAAAACAGGGAACTGGCTCTCTGGCATCTTGTCAATAGGTTAGTCCAGAAAATAGATAAAAATGACATAAAGTGTAAGGAAAACATGTAGCATATGGCATGAAAACAACATGGAACATCAGAAATTAAGGATACGTTTATGACGTATCAAAAGTTCGTAGGATGTCAAGAGCGGTGTTGGGGTTGATTGAATCCGTAGACAATCTTGAATGGACTTTTCTTTGTAGCTTGATGAAGTGCTCGGTTGTAGGCAAACTTGGTGTGGGGATGCACTCTTCCAAAAAAAATTAGGTTCGCCTTGACCAATGCGCAAAGAAGTGAAGGTAGCGTTTGATTTACAACTTTCGTTTGGTCATCCATTTGATGGTGGTAGGCGATGGAGAAGAGAATCTTGACGTCGAGCTTGGCCATCAATGTCTTCAAAAAATAGGAGGTGAACTTGACATCTCTATCCTAAACAATGGTCTTGGGCACACAATGAAGACGAACGACTTCCCTAAATATATATTTGCGATATCTGAAGCATCGCCTGTTCTACTGTAAGAAATAATACGCGCCATCTTGGAGAAACGATCAGCAACGAAAAATATTGAATTCATGTGAGTTTTTGTGTGTGGTGGTCCCAACATGAAATCCATGATAATATCACTCTAAGGGAGGTGTTGTGTAGGAAATGGCAAGTAAAGACCATGATATTTGAAAGTATACTTAGCTCGGAGACATGTAGTACATCACTTGGCTAGGCGTTCCACCTTGTGCTTCATCTTAGTCCAATAATAGTTTGTGGAGAGCATGGCATACATCTTGTGTCTTCCAAAGTATCCCATGAGGCATCCTTCATTTGATTCCTTCAATAACAAAAGACTAAGAGAGGAATCAGGGATGCACATCTTGTTAGCTTTAAACAAGAATCCTTTGTGCAAATAGAAATCTTCAAATCCTCGATTTGATGAACAATTTTCAAAGATAGATTCAAAGAAAACATCGAAAGAGTACATCACTTAAATTTTCAAATATTTTAAAGCTTCATGATCCGAATGAATTACAAATTCTGTAGGACAAAGGTAGTGTTCACAAACTTCCAAAACTCAAACCAAATGCAAAAAAAAAGCTCTTTATCATAGCTTGGGTAGTTAAGTCTAGCACCATCTAATTTTTTGCTATGGTAGGCAACGGGGCGTATATTTTGCATGAGTATGCCACCAGTGCCTATTCAACTTACATCACATTCAACTTCAAAAGTTTTCTCAAAATCCGGTAAAACAAGCAAAGGTTCTTTGATTAAACTCTTCTTAAGTACATCGAAAGCGTTTAGTTGTGCATTTCCTCAAATGAACGAAATATTTTCATTTTTAAGTTAATTTAGGGGCAAGCAATAGTTGAGAAGTCTTTGACAAAACGGGGATGAAATCCGGCAAGGCCATGAAAACAGCGAATTTCGCTCACTATTGGGTTTGGCCAATTTTTAATAGCTTCTATTTTCTTTTCGTCAACTTCAATGCCATTGGAAGAAACCACAAAACCCAAAAATACAAGCTTGTCGGTGCAAACAGTGCATTTATAAATATTAGCAAAAAAATTTGCTTTGTGAAGAGCCAACAAGACTTGTTAAATATGAGAAATGTGTTCCATCAAAGATTTTCCATAGATAAGGATGTTGTCAAAATAGACAACCACAGATTTTCTAATGAAAGTACGTAAAATTTCATTCATGGGATGCATAAATGTTCAAGGAGCGTTTGAAAGTCCAAAGAACATGACGAGCCATTCATATAAGCCAACTTTGGTTTTGAAAGCAGTTTTCCATTCATCTCCAATGCTGATGCGAATTTGATGGTAACCACTTTTAAGATCAACTTTTGAAAATATAGTAGCACCACACAATTCATCTAATGAATCATCATGTCTAGGAATAGGATGTCTATATCTAACGGTTATAGCATTTATGGGGTGACAATCCTTACACATCCTAAGAGTATCATCTTGTTTAGGCACAAGGATAACCAGAATGGCACAAGGGGTAAGAGATTCTCGAATGAAACCTTTTTCAATTAGTTCTTGAATTTGTCGTTCAATTTCTTTGCTCTCCTTGGGGTTTGTGTGGTAATGCGCTTGGTTTGGAAGAGGCGCACCCTATATGAGGTTGATGTGGTGCTCGATGTTGGAGATATGCCCTAGAGACAATTATATCCAGTTATTATTCTATCTCCAAGTTTAGAATTAAGTTTATGTCATCATGTTACAACCGCTATAACACTTGAAAAGTGAGTTTTCAAAGGAGAATCTTTGTGCGGGTGTGAAGACATAAACAAACAAGAGTTCCTAATCTTGTCTCTAAGATTAGGTTATGGTTTGTGAGATGGTCACGTTTTCCTGATCATAGATTTGATTAAAAGTCTAGCAAAACATAAGAGTTTATTGTTAGGGTAATAATAATACTAAACCGAACCAAGTATATGATCTTGCTATAAGAGACTAAACAATTGTAATGTATTTAGAAAACTACATATGAAGTTTTGCTTTACTATAATTCCTATACTATGAGAATATATAGTGATTGCACGACCGGAAGTTATACTTTGGATGTCATCAACCGTCTTGTTGTAACTAAGGATCATAACGGTGATGTCTGGGTATAATCTAGAAAGTGTAATGGAACTTAGATCATTCAAGACTAGTACTTAACTCCTCTAGACGCTAGAGAGATACATGCTCTAGGCCCTCTCAGTATCACCGATGTCAACCAATCGCCTCGTCAGACACAATGTGATTTATCACAAAGACATCGATGGTATGGATGGGAAAATAGGACAATATCGGTAACGAGTTTTATATGTGTTACGATCAAAGATTTTGATCGGACTAGATCACATAGTTCCGCCTCGTGATATCGTTGGTATCATGAAGTTAAATTAATAAGTGCAATGAGTAACTTGTAAGGTTCTCTTGATCTTCGTGAACACACAAGAGTCATCATGGGCGTCCACGGTCCCACAGTGTTATGTAGAGAGTAGTTGGAGTGATATCAACTCACATGATCATGAATATTTTCACAAGGAAAATATATATGAATATTTAATATTTATAAAGCTAGTCTTGATTAAAGTTGTTTTATCAAGAACAAATAAATTATAATGATGAGTTGAAAACTTATCATATCAATTGCTTGGAGATGTTATTGGATCAATTAGCAAATCATTTTCTAAATGTAATTAATTTTGGATTACTTAAAGTAATCTAAAATATTACAAGTATGAGTATTAAGTCATTCGTATTAATGAAATAAAACGGTCTTCTTTTTCATTACATAAAGCGGAGGGACTTGAAAGTTAGTGTGAGTTGAATATGATGTTATAATTTGGCTGGGACTAATTAAAAGAGAGTTGCCTCATGAAATGATTTAAAATGATTTTAAATGAAATGTTAGACATTGTCTTATTAAATTCAGAATCTATGAGGTAGATTAAGGAGTTTAATAAACATCAATATGATAGATGTGCTAAGTGTAATTCTAAAAGAAAGTTTTGATTGCAATGAGATAAAATACTTTTGTCTCAAAAGTAAACATAACATGATATTTTGCAGTAGACATGACCTTCGTAATAATTGGTGAGCAAAATAGAAAGGCTTGAGATCAAATCATAATATTTTGTGGTTTGGCCAATCTCGTTGTTATGAAGAAGCACACAAGACCGGTAGATTTCCGTTGGCTAAATTGTTTAGTCAAACCGGTATAAAGGAGAAAGACTTAAGTAAAAGTTTTTCTCATACAGTTAATTGTTTGTAATAAAACCTAGAAGTATTATGGTGATATGGTTCTCACATAAATATTTTACGGTGGTATTACAAAGTAGAAAACGACTTTGTGGGATTTTGTATAGCTACAAATAATATTGTGAGATGTATTCACATATGTATTTGTAGTGGAAATGTGGAATTACAAAATCAAATCTTTATTTATTTTAATTCAGATTATGATCCATTAATTGATAATATTGTATGTTGTATAAATATCAATATTAGAGTATTATGAGTGGACTCTACATTATATTATTATGGATAGTTTCAACATAATATGAGACATTTTAGATTGCAAGTTATTGGATAAAAGTCATTCGACTTAGTGAGGTTTCAAAAATACGGTATGACAATTCATTCGGAGATGCTTGAATTATTAATGCTACTATAGAGCCAGGTTCACAGAATTCCAATTTCTAATAAATCCAACACAAGTTTATCACAAGTTGATGAGATCAAAAGGTGAAAGACAATGGTCTAGGGAACCACATGCATAGTGTGAGTAACACCCGATTTCCATAGGTGTTATGGCATCATACTAACTAGAGTATTATTGACTCTAGTGCAAGTGGAAGACTGTTGGATATATTCCCTAGAGACAATAATATTCAGTTATTATTCTATCTCTAAGTTCACAATTAAGTTTATGTAATCATGCTACAATCTCTATTGCACTTGAAAAGTGAGTTTTCAAAGGAAAATCTTTATGCGGGTGTGAGGACATAAACAAACAAGAGTTCCTAATCTTGTCTCTAAGATTAGCTTATGGTTTGTGAGATGATCATGTTTTCCTGATCATCGACTTGGTTAAAAGTCTATAAAAATATAAGAGTTTATTGTCAGGGTAACAATCGTATTGAACCGACCCAAGTATATGATCTTGCTAAAAAGAGAGTAAACAATTGTAGTGTATTTAGCAAAATACATTTGAAGTTTTCATTGACTCAAATTTCTATACTATGAGAATAGTATACTTTGGATGTCATCAACCATCTTGCCGTAACTGGGGATCATAACTGTGTTATGTGGGTAAGTCCTCTAGAAGATAGAGAGATACATGCTCTCAGCCCTCTCAGTATCACTGATGTCAACCAATTGTCTTTCTAGACATAGTGTGATTTATCACAAGGACATCGGGGGTATGGATGAGAAAAGAGGACGATATCGGTCATGAGTTTTATATATGTTATGATCAAAGAGTTTGGTCAGACTAGATCACATAGTATTGCCTCGTGATATCATTTGTATTGCGAAGTTAATGGAATAAGTTCAATGAGTAACTTTTAAGGATCCCTCGATCTTCGTGAACACACATGAGCCATCATGGGCGTCATGGTCCCGTTGTTGGTTATTGTTCGGTAAGTTCACAAATATGTATGTGCATTATCGAGTCTTTATGATTCACACGCTTAATCCATGCCAACCATTAATTGAGATAATTAAGATGTCGTTATTGGTTTTACAAATGTTTGAGGTCGATACGATGTCACAGAAACAGGTCTGATGTCAACCGGAGAGGTTTCGAGAAAGTTACTATAATGGAGAAACAATTTCGGTGTTAGGCAGAATTTTATATGAGAGATAACAGAGGACATGAGATGTCTCGGGATGTTATAAATATGTTTCTAGCATCATTTGATAAGGTTGATGATTTCTCCTAAAGGGTTCATAGGATTCCGGAAGAGTTTCGGGCAAAAACCGAGAAGGGGGGAGTGCCGGAGGGGGGAGATTCGCCCCCATGGCCGCACCACTTGGTGGGGCTGGCAGGTGGTCCCCAGGGCCTCCAATCATGGCACTTGGAACCTTCCGGTGTTTTTTCTAAATTTATTTGAAGGTAAATGGAAAAGGGAAAAGGTAAAAAAATGGGAAGAAGTGGAGTGGGACTCCCATATGGGAGTCCAATCCGAGTTGGGCTAGCAGAGGGGGTGCGGCCACCTCCTTTAGTGCAGCTAGCCCCCTCCTAGCACAACTAGGACTCCTCCCCCATTTGGCAAGTCCTCCTTCCCTCAAGCCTCTCAAGCTTGAGATAAAACATAATTTTGTGAGCAATTGTCTCTCAAGCTTCTCTCTCTCTCTCTCTAGCAGAATTAGAGGGTATAATTATAGCTTCTAATTAGGTACCCTCTAATTGAATTAGATCTCCTTCTAATTGGATTTTGATGTCTTCTCTCCTGATTAGACCTATCTCTAATTACTAGTTCTCTCTCATGTGTTGAGAAACTTCCAGAATCATATATCTCTAATCGCAGTCGATTGGTGCTACTAATTAGCAAAGCCGAAAGGTTGTCTCTCTTCGTCGGTGCTAAGTCCTGGAAAGAGGAGCGTTGACGGGTTGAGACGAGCGTACACGTTCACACCATAAGAGGAATTACATGTGTGATCCTTGACGAGGGAAGCTTAGCGACATCCTTGCAACTAGGCCTAGTTGTTAGGATCTACGATTGTTTAGAATTCTTCTACGACTATATTGAATATGTTGCCTGGTGAGTCGTGGTCTTGATCAATGCATGTATGGGCATGCATCATTATCTGCATAGTGATCTTGGCGGACTACATAGGGCAAAAAAAAAAATGCATCGTAGAACAGCAGCGGTATGAGAGTGTACTATGCGTAGATACGATTAGATCTAGAGTAAAACTTTGTGCAGGTATTCCATAAGCTTGTGCAAGTATATTAGAAAGTTCTCCAATATTAAGTTTATTTTTGTTGCTTCCAATAAGATGTGTTTGTTTTGTTTCCGACGGCATGGTATGACTTTTTACAAACTTCTGGCGGTCCTAGGACGCTCTAGTTGCTCCTGGGATATCTCGCTTGATCCAATGAAGTGGTTCAGTAGCTTTGGATCACACCATAGTTGGTCTCACATAACGGCATGGTGGAAAGGGCGTGTGGATTGGATCCACACAGGGGGTCATGGTAATGAATTAAGTTTAGATTGAGCCTCTAGACGTTTTCGTAATGTATGTGTTTCAATCACCCCGCAAATTTAATCTAGCAGTGAGATTCAACATACCTCGAGTTGCATAGGTAATGATGATAGTTGATCGTAGAACCTTGATGTCCTTAATGCCCTCGTTAGTAAACCCCAAGAGAAAGGTTGTGAAGAGTGTAGCAGCAAGTTTTCCCTCAGAAAAGAAATCAGGTTGAATTGACCAGTAGGAGGACAAGCAATCTCTGAAGGTTGATGCAGCTGAGGTGGCAGGACGCACTACCAGTTTAGCAGCAACATGGAACCTACACAACACAATCAAATCTCTCTGTCCCAATGAAGCAGTGAGGTTGTCAATCTCACTGGTTTTGCTGAACACAAAGAGGTTAAACGTATGGTGTGGAAAACAGTAGGAACAGTATGAGAGCAATATAAAAGCAGTAGGTGTTTTATCATTATGAGGAAAAAGGACTGGGGTCCACAGTATAAATAACATGTGTGGTGAACAAATTACAACTGGGCAATTGACAGAAATGAAGGTTGCACCGTAGGCATATGCAAGACATAAAGATTACTATGTGATTCATGCGGGAATTACAACAAAATACATAGACTGTTATCCAACTGCATCTATGACTAATAATCCACCCTCCGAATATCATCCGAACAAACATTGGGTATTAAGTTGCAAGCAACAGATTATCGCAGTAAGCAAAGTGTGTAATGTAAAAAATAGCATCATCCTTAGCATTGTTGTTTTCTCCCTAATGGCAACAGCACATCCTCCATCCGTCACGTTTCTGTCACTCGAGCACAGATGAAAAGGAGGCATGAACCCACTATCGAGCATAAATACTCCCTCTTGCAGTTACTAGCATCTACTTGGCTATAGCATCTACTAATAACGGAGAACATGCAAGATCATAAATAACATATGCATGAAGATAACATGATAGATTGATAATCAGAAGACACAGCATTCAACATTCATCAGATCCCAGCAAACACAACATGTAGCATTACATAAAGATGATCTCGAGCATGTAGGGCAGCTCACGAGATCTAAACATGAGGCATAAAGTAGAGAAGACAACCATCTAGCTACTGCTATGGACCCGTAGTCCAGGGATGAACTACTCACGCATCACTTCGGAGGAGGGAATGGTCGTGTAGACCCCTCCGGTGATGATTTCCCCCTTCGGCAGGGTGCCGGGGAGAGCTCCAGAACCCTCCCGATCTTGGGATGATGGTGACGGCGGTCTCGGGTGTTTCTCGGGAAAAGTGGTATCCCCTAGGTTTTATGTCTCGGGGGGATTAAATAGGCAAAAGGGCAAATTCGATGTAGCCCTGGTGTCCCCACACCACCCCCCGGCGTGACCAAGGGGGGCTGCCCTATGGTGTGGGCCCCCTGAGCCCCCCCCCCCTCCGGGTCTCTTCGGGACTCTGTGGAACCTTCGGGAATTCTAAGACTTCTGGGCTTCGAATTTTCCATTTCCGAGAATATTTCCATAACAACTTTTCTGAAACTAAAAACAACAGAAAACAAGGAACTGGCTCGGTGGCATCTTGTCAATAGGTTAGTCCGAAAAATCGATAAAATGACATAAAGTGTATAGCAAACATGTGGGAAACAATAAGAAAACAACATGGAACATCAGAAATTAAGGATACGTTTATGACGTATCAACATCCCCAAGATTAGTTCCTACTCGTCCTCGAGTAGGTAAACGATAAAAACACATAATTTCTGAGGTGACATGCTACCAACATAATCTTGATCATCAATAATGTAAAATCATAAGTAAGCTGAGATCATAGAACTTTCACACAAGCATGATAAATAGAACTTTAATAATAAAGCATAGCAATCACCTTGCATCATGAGAAGTAACTCAAATAAAAGAGCATGAATAACGATACAACAAAAGATATATGTTTGTTTCAAGTATAAAGAGAACATGTCAAAGTGATATTTCGCTAGTCCTTAAGAGTGGGTTAAAACATAAATGTCAGGACACCTTCAAAGTTCATGAGGAAGACTAGAACAAATAATTAGAGAACAAGCAATAACACATCATGAATCAATTAATAATGTTTCTAGGACAAATGCACATAAAAATCAGAATGGAAAAATGCTCTCTCAATTGTGCATAAAGTTAGAAGATGGAGACTCAACATAAAAGTAAAAGAAAGGCCCTTCGCAGAGGGAATCAGGGATCACTCATGTGCTAGAGCTTTTATTTTATTAAACAGAGGTATAAAAACATTTCTAAGAGAGGTGTATGCTTATGTCAACGAATGGTAAACAATAAATACAGTACGTCATAAGCGAACTAGACTTCACAAGAGTGGCTCCCATAGAAGGACGTATCTGGGTAGAAGGTCATCCATCTTTCTCTTTTGTTTACACAATTATGCTTTGACTGATAAATCAGGGGGGGAAATAGTGAAGAGAATTTATGTTATTAATTTGGGGCTGGGCTTCTATCATTGGATAAGCGGATGAAGCCACTAGTCCAGGGTGTGAAAGTCCAATCAACAAGTGAGATAAAGATTCCCTATTTACGTCCTCATGAGTTAAAACAGGAGCACAAAACAGGAGTAATTTTGAAAGTTTTAAAGGTAACACATAACCAAATTACTTTGGAGTGGCGGTTAAATACCACATGTAGGTAGGTATGGTGGACACAATGGGAAAACATTGGTTTTGGGGAGTTGGATGCACGAGTAGAGCTCATACTCAGTACAGGTGGAGGCTATAAAAAGACTGGGAGCGACAAATCAAGAGAGCATAAGAGCCATAATCATTCATAGCGACATAAACATCATTAATCAAAGCATAAGTGGTGCCACAAGTTCAAAAACTAAATGATCATGGAGGCTATTCGTGACTGGTTCATAGTCATAAACATGGTGTGAGCATGCGCCAAGTCAACCAAATAAAACATTCAAAGGAGAACACCACAAATTTTTGCTTCAATATGACAAAAACAACTCATGATTCTTTCATTGGCACACTAAACACTCTCAGATATTTGAGGATAATCATGCTACTCAATAACCACAAGGATTTAAAACTAAAATAACATCTAGCATGATATGAAATATTGTAGCCACGGTTTATACAAGCTTCTACTTGCATCGTTAAAAATTCTACCTCAAGCAGCAGTTTCTTTTCCCAACAAGCACCATACAAAATATGCTTTAACAAAAAATCTATAAATGCTACAGCAAGAAAACATGAGAGGAATCACATAACACTACTAAAATTAACATCTCTAAATAAGAGATGCAATGAAAACAAGAGCTAAACAGGAACTTTTGCAGCAACTAGAAGAAAAACTAAGAATACTAGCATAGCAAGTATTCAAACGAAAAAGCGGAGCGTGTATCTCTCCCAAACAAAGAATGCTAGCATCCAACTATATTATTGAAGCAAGGAAAACAAAATAAAACAAAGGAAAACAAAATAAAACAAAAGAAAAACAAACAGACGCTCCAAGTAAACTTCATATGATGTGACCGAGTAAAAATATAGTTTCACGAGAAGTGACCTGGTAGATTGTTGATGAAGAAGGGGATGCCTCGGGCATCCCCAAGCTTAGATGCTTGATTCTTCTAAAACTATGCTTTTATGAACCACGGGGGAATCCCCAAGCTTTGACCTTGTACTCTTCTTGATCACATATATCACCTCTTCTCTTGACCCTCGAAAACTTCCTTCACACCAGACTCAAACGGTAATTCGCATTAGAGGGTTAGTGCAAAAATTAAAAATCCATTGGTTCTGTATGGAACAAGTGATATTGATAATTTTAAAAATTAGCTACAGCCATTGATGTTTCGTGAAACAAAGAAATCCACTTGACATCGCAAAAGAGCAAATGCAAGAAAAATGGCAGAATTTGTCAAAACCAGAACTGTCTGTTAAGACGAATTTTTTCGAGGCACTTACGTTGCTCAGATCGAACAACTTAAAGAACAATAAAGTTGCGGAATTAGATGAGTAATAAGCACAAAAAAAATCAGTTCATTCTGATCTTCCAGGATTTTATACGATTGTTTACGGTGGACAGCGGAAATCTGTTTCCTGCGCAGAAATCCGAAAATCAACTCCAACTCTCGTCAGAAACCTTACTTAGCACTACTAAAACTTTGAAAATAAAGATACAAAGGATTTGCTACAGAAGTATACAACCCCTTGACTCAAGGAAAATACAGAAACATAAAGAAAAAATAAAACCATGGGTTATCTCCCAAGAAGTGCTTTTCTTTAACGCCTTTTAGCTAGGCCCAGAAAAGTGGAATCAAGTATTTTCAAGAGGAGGGTCATTCAAAAAAATTCGAGGATTACGTTTACCTTTCTTACCCTTATTCTTGTTTTTAGGGAACTGATGGTCTGCACACGATTTTGGAGTAAAAGTCATGGTACCTTTCCCCATATCAATAGTTGCTCCTAAGAGCTTCAGCAGAGATCTTCCAAGGGTAATTTGTCCTCCTCCTACACATTCAATAACAAGATAATCAGTGGAGATCGTTTTTCCTAAGATTTTTTTAAACACTCCCTCAGCTATCCCAATGGGAAATATAGTGGTGTTATTAAGGAGAGGAATTTATTCCCCTCCCTCAACAAGTCCCCAAAGGTTCAAAGATTCATAAATCTCTTTAGGCATAAGACAAAATTCAGACATAATATCACAACGAGCATGAAAAGTTTCTCCATTAATAGTAGCCTTCACGGTAGGGATTATATTTGAGGCTTCATAGTTTATTGGAACATGATCAAGGTGTTCACGAATCCGATTATGACCCTCACTTAAACAAGAAACATGTGTCTCAAGAGTCTTCAATCTAGCATAAATACTTGCAAAGGCTTTATCAGAGCTACTAGGTGAGTTGAAAGTGATAATTAATTTTTTAACAGCATAAAAAGCTTGATCTTCATCACAATGAAGGAAATCTCCTCCTACCATAGTATCCAAAGCACATCTATAGTAAAGACAAGACCTAAATAAAAGCTACGCAGAAACAGGCTTAGAGTCATTTTTAGGTTCAGTTTTGCAATAGGGATCAAAAACTCTAGACCAAGCTTCCTTGAAACTTTCATCATTCCTTTGTTTGAAAGTGGAAATAATTTCCTCGTGCGACAAGGTAACAGGAACAGGAGTGTTCATTTTAACAAGACTAAAAACAGGAATAAAACTATAGCTAGTATAAGAACTATTTTTTTATGTTTTTGATAAAGAGAAGCAAACAAGACAAAATAAATAAACTAAGCAAAACAAAAACAAAGAAAAGGGATTGGAAGTGAGAGACTCCCCTTGCAGAAATTCTCTTCCTCCCCGGCAACGGCGCCAGAAAACTTGTTGATGGCCTTAATGCCCTCGTTGGTAAACCCCAAGAGAAAGGTTGTGAAGAGTGTAGCAGCAAGTTTTCCCTCGGAAAAGAAACCAAGGTTGAATCGACCAATAGGAGGACAAGCAATCTCTGAAGGTTGATGCAGCTGAGGTGGCAGGGCGCACTACCTGTTCAGCCGCAACGTGGAACCTACGCAACACAATCAATTCTCTCTGTCCCAATGAAGCAGTGAGGTTGTCAATCTCACCGGTTTTGTTGAACACAAAGAGGTTAACCATATGGTGTGGAAAACAGTAATAAAATAGTAGGAACAGTATGAGAGCAGTATGAAAGCAGTAGGTGTTTTATTAGTATGAAGAAAAAGGACCGGGGTCCATAGTTCACTAGTGGTGTCTCTCCGTGAAAGATAAATAACATGTGTGTTGAACAAATTACAGCTGGGAAATTGACAGAAATGAAGGCTGCACCGTAGTGCATATGCAAGACATAAAGATTAATATGTGATTCATGTGGGCATTACAACAAAATACATAGACCGTTATCCAACTGCATCTATGACTAAAAATCCACCCTCCAAATATCATCCGAACAAACGTTGGGTATTAAGTTGCAAGAAACAGATTATCGCAGTAAGAAAAGTGTGTAATGTAAACAATAACATCATCCTTAGACAAAGGATTGTTGTTTTCTCCCTAATGGCAACAGCACATCCTCCATCTGTCACGTTTCTGTCACTCGAGCACAGATGAAAAGAAGGCATGAACACACTATCGAGCATAAATACTCCCTCTTGGAGTTACTAGCATCTACTTGGCCATAGCATCTACTAATAACGGAGAGCATGCAAGATCGTAAATAATATATGCATGAATATAACATGGTAGATTGATAATAAGAAGACATAGCATTCAACATTCATCAGATCCCAGCAAACACAACATGTAGCATTACATAAGGATGATCTTGATCATGATAGGCAGCTCACAAGATCTAAACATGAGGTACAAAGTGGAGAGAACACCCATTAGCTACTTCTATGGACCCGTAGTCCAGGGATGAACTACTCACGCATCACTTCAGAAGACGGCATGGTGGTGTAGACCCCTCCGGTGATGATTTCCCCCTCCGACAGGGTGCCGGGGAGAGCTTCAGAACCCTCCCGATCTCGGGATGACGGTGATGGCGGCCTCGGGTGTTTCTCGAGAAAAAGTGGTATCCCCCTAGGGTTTATGTCTCGGGGGGGTTAAATAGGCAGAAGGGCAAAGGCGGTGGAGCCCTAGGGGCCCCACACCACCCCCCGGCGCGGCCAAGGGGGGCGCACCGCCCTATGGTGTGGGCCCCCTGAGGCCCCCCTCCGGGTCTCTTCGGTACTTCGTGGAACCTTAGAGAATTCTAAGACTTCTGGACTTCGAATTTTCCAATTCCAAGAATATTTCCAGAACAACTTTTCTGAAACTAAAAACAGCAGAAAACAGGGAACTGGCTCGGTGGCATCTTGTCAATAGGTTAGTCCGGAAAATCAATAAAAATGACATAAAATGTATAGCAAACATGTGGGAAACAATAAGAAAACAACATAGAACATCAGAAATTAAGGATACGTTTATGACGTATCAAAATTACAGCCACGCTAAAACTTGCAAACAAAGTGTTAGAGGCATCTAACTTGGTTTTGCATGGTGTGTGTGGTTTGGTATAGCTATCTTGTTACTGTGTTTTGATATGGTGGCAAATAACAAAGGATTATCATTGTTCGACATCGACAATCAGGCGTTCATCGCGAGCTCGGAGGAGGTACATGATCATAGAAAGTGTTTAATTCTCTATCATGGGAAAACTTATAGAAATTTTCACCGCAGCGGAACTTCCTTGGATCTTCTACTACGGTGAGAATAACGGAGATGGACGACCCTCATTGGAGATGCGTCAAGAATCCCCGAAGAATAGATACTATACCGAATTACACAAATTGTAAATTTCTTGTGATGTTTATCCTTTGTTATTTGTGCCTTGATTGCAAAATAGTCGTTTATTAGGGTGATTCCTCACTATTAACATAAAGGTAGTTCGTGTTTTCCCAATTGTAGCACCGTAAAACCGACATGGGTACGCGTTCATCACTTGGATACAAGGGTCAACGTGCCTCTTCTTGTCGGGAGGAGGCTTATAGTTTTCTCGCTTGGATACAAGGTGCATTCTATATAGAGGAGTCAGTTGGTTGTCTTGTAGTTCAGGCATGAAATTCATGAGCTCGGAACACATACAACGAAAGATGAGCGAGAATCGCATTGAGTGATTGTCATAGTTGCCTACCCTTTAGGTTGTGATTGGTTGAGGTGGATACATCCTTGTTTTCATAATCTATTGGGATCTTGTTTCAATTAAAATTGATCTTGAGGAATATCGGTTTCACTGGGAGCATACCTTAATTTCAATTTTATTGAATAAGTAGTGCAAATTAATTTTGAACTATAGAGTCTAAATAAACTTGTTTTATTGTATAGATGGATCCCTTTGAAACATACCCATTTAATCTGATGATAATTCATGAGTCTTTAGCTGCAAATGGAAACAATTTTGGGGAATGGTTTCATGCTCTGATGGAGGTTCTTAGGAACACCAATATGGATCACTTTGTGGGTCACATGCCTGGAGATGGGGTTCATGAAGGACCTCATATCCAATGTGATGTATGAATTGTCAAGGATCTCTTGCATACTTGCATTGATGTTGACCTGGTTGATCGGTTTCATAATCGTGATCCCTGCCATATGGTAGAGGAACTGAAATATTTTTTCACACATCAAGTGCGCAATGAGCGTTACAATATGACCAGAGAACTAGTGAATAGTCGGTTTGCGCTGGGTGAACCCATAAAGCTTTTTTAAATCACGATGATCAGATTGGAAATAGAGCTCAGAGATGTTGGTTTTCCAATAACTCAGGAGCACTTGTGTGACATCGTACTAGGATCACTTGCGCCAATGTTCCATGGTTTTGTAAAGCTTTACAATACCATCGCGTAAGAGTAACTTGTTCAGATGTTGTTTTCCTTACTCAGGAAAGCAGAAGCTGACATTGAAGTCAGATATCCTAACTATTGACATAGTTCCAGCAAAAGTCATTTAAAATGAGATACTAATTCATGCTTTCACTTGCACCCGTGGCGGGTATTTTAGAAGGAGCGAATGCTGGAAAGAAGAGGAAATTCTGGAATGAAATTAAAAATGCACTTGGAGTGTAGCTGGTCATGTCATGAAGTCCAAGTCAATAAAGAGGATCAACACTAGGACTTCGAAATAAAAGTTATTTTTAATTCGGTCATTTTTGTAATGAATATTTTATGTTCAAGAACCACGTTGAGTTTGAATTATAAAATATGTGTGGGAATTGAAAGTTTATGATCTTCTTTATTGTATTATTTCATTAAGTTTTATTATTAAATCTTGAAAGTTTTGATTTAATTATTACTTGAGTTTAAGTAATAGTTTTATGGCTTGTTTAATAAATTGAAGATAGGTATTTTATTGATTTATCAAGGTTTAGAGATTGTGTCATGATAAGGGGTAGCCCGATCTTCTCAGTGAACTCTTTGATAACTTGATAACCAATGTGATACCTCGCTCTCTCCTTTGGCTAAACCCTGTCACCAATTGCAACAACACTTAACCCCTTCGGATATTCGAGACTCCACACTCTTGCACACGTAGCCACCGACTACAAGTGGTCCTGTTTCTCCTTATTCCCAGTGGAACAGCAGAATACACTCAGATTTGCAAAGGTATGATGATTCAAGATGAATGCTTCAAGCAATACAATCTAGAAGTCTAGGGTTTTTGTTTTTAACGTAGTCTAAACTATCCTATGCGCCCCAAGGGGTATATATGAGGGGTGGGGTGCGGCCACAAGGTGACTTGCGCAAGCAAGACCCACCAACCCGAATAGGAACCCAACTGATATGGAGTTGAACTCCTAGATTGGCTCGATCTTCACGAATCGACGAAGAACGAACGAAGAACACGAAGAACACGAAGAACGCGAGATGGGGAATCGAGGGGGAACGAGGGGGGAACGCTCAAAATCGGGATAAATCGCAAGAACCGGAAGATCCAACTTCCCGTCAACTAAACCCCGAGGGCCGCTGTAACAGCCCAAGTATGAAAACCTACCATTTAGAATGTTTGATTTCTTGTTTATTAGAGTATTGCATCATGGCATCATATTTATTTCCTTTGTTTGCCTTGTTTACCATTTGTTTTGCATCTGTTCTTAATTGTTTTCACAATGAAAATCAGACAATTTCCAATGCTTTGTTTTCATACTTGTTCTGTTACAACCTTTGAAATAAAAATCACAAATAAAAACAACCAAATTGTTTTCTTTTTAATCCATAATGATCACTTATTAAATTGTTGATTTTAATCAAACAATTAATTCAATCAATTAATTCCAAATCTTTTCAAACTCAAATAAAATCTCCAAATCAGCACCTCATTTGAAAGTTATAAAAGTACCAAACAATTTATAATCACATTGTTCTATTTAATCAATAAGGTTCACCCTTTTAAGTTGTTGTTTTCTATATTAATTAACAAATTATTCCAATTCAAACCAAATGTTTTCAAACAGAACCACTTTTGAACTTATAAACATTAACAAGCCAATCAATTAATTTTATTTATTTAACTTAACCATAGGGTCCACCCTATTAAAATGGTTTGTTTTCATAATGTTTATTTAATATAAAAATTCATTCAAAGTTTGGTTGAAATACAAATATCAAATAAAAATTCAAACTTTTTGAAAATGGAAGTTAGCATCTGTTTGCTAATGGTCTAAATAGCCTACACTAAATTTTCCAAAATTTTTACTACATTAAAACCCATCAAACTCTTCCTTTTCCTTTTGCTACAAAAAAAACAGAAAAATAGAAATAAGAAAAAGGAAAGAAAACGCGCAGCACCTAACCTATCCCCAGCCCAGCCCACTGGCCCGTACCGCTTCGCAGCGACGCCCCCGTCGTCTTCCTTCATACGGCGTCCATCTGCACGCGCCACGGCGGCAGTACGGCGCCTTCGACGGCCGATCCGAGGCCCCTGCCCCTATAAGTCCCCCCTAGGGCCACGAGCCACGCCTTAGCTAACCCTAGCCTCTCCCCTCGAGCTCCCGCCGCCAGTTCCTCGCTCCACGCCATCCTCCCACTCTCTGTACCTCCCTCGCCGGAGACGATTCTCTGAATCTCCGATGGCCACGCTCACCTCGCCGTGCCTCCCACCTTCCTAGCTGTTGGAATCGAATCACCACTCACCCCTCCTCCGTTTAAACACCCTAACTACCCCGGAGGCTAGCTGAATCATCGCCGCCATCTGCGACATCTCCGGCCACCGTGGACGCCAGCACTGAATACTTGCTCGCCGTCGTCGCCACCGTACTCCTCGTCGTGATCCAGCTGCTGGAATCGCTCCGCCGCGTCACCCTCGAGCAGTTGGACACCGCCGCGGGCACGGAGATCATCTACAACCACGCCGCCGTCCTCGTCACTGTCGCGGCTTCTACCTCGACGGCGTTCAACTTCTGAAGACCCCATGGTGAGCCTCCACCGTGTCTCCTCCTCCTTCCCTCTGCAAGCGTCAAGCGCCCGTGCACATCCACGCATCACCAGCATCGCAGCAGCACTGCGCATCTAGCACGGGCCCGTGGTTTTCCCCCGCCGGCGATCTTTGTTTTCCCTGTCAGCGTACAGGTTTTGGCGCGTCAGTTAACTTCAGTTAACGTAGATCTCATAGGTTTTCCTCCCTGCGCATCCGTATCTGTCAAGAAACGAAAATCAGCGCAGCGGCATCAAGCAGTGCAGCGCGAGGGCGAGGTCCAGGGTTCGAGCCCTTGGCTCGCGGGATTTAATCCCACCTTTTTGCATCTGTGGCTGACAGCCTAGCCCCACCAGTCAGTGGCTCTGGATGCCACACGCGCGTACAGTGGACACGCTGGCCCCGTGGCCCACCGTGCAGTGGCTGTGGCTAGCTGCTGCATGGTGCAAAAACATTTAACACGTTTCTGTTTTATTCCAAATGATTTTAAATTGCAAAAATAATCCCTAAAACTACAACTTTAATAACTTTTAATCTATAACTCTAAAAAATAAAAGTTATATATGTTTTCTGTTCCAAATTAAATACTCTTTCCAAATAATCCCTTTGTGTACTGTTTTGGCAATTCCAAATGCAATTAAATTTCAAATTCCAATAATTCAAATGCTAATTTCTAAAATCAATAACTAATTCATTCTTAATCCAATAAATGCAAATAAAATATGTTTTCCATACCATTTCACCTCACCTTTGCAAATATAATTTTTATTTCCTGGTTTGAATAATTTAACTTGCCTAAACAATTTAAATCTTGTTTATTTCAATTAAATTTGATAAAATCATAACTTGCTCAAATTTAATTATTCTTTAACATGTAAAATATGTTTTCAAACCAGAAAAACCTAACCTTTCCAAATATGACCTTTAACTACTATTTTGAACAATTAAAATTCAATTAATTTTCCATTTGAATTAATTCCAATTTAAAACTTGTTTAATATTGTTTAAGTCATAATTAATTCATCCTAACTCCTATTCCAATACTTGAAACATGTAATCCAACTAAAATTTGATGTTCTTTTCAAATATAAACTTTGCCATCTGTTTTGCACAACTTAACTTGATGAAAACAATAATTGTTTGTGTGACATGTTTAAGTAACCCAAAATTGCTAAACTTACTAAATGATTTCCAAAACTTGTTAAATCCTTTTATCACTTGCATCTATTATTGTTATTTGCTGTTATTTTGTTGTTACCATCATGCATGCATCATGCTAACAACTTTCACATAATAATTAATTGTAAACCATTTGTTCCACTTAATTATGGACCCTTTCCCATATGCCACTCAAAATAGCATAGGGGTCCATTTAAATTGTGTTATCATGTTAGCTAGTTTATTTTGATGCAACCATTAATTTGTCATGCATCATCCTTGATTGTGCACTATGCCATGCTAATGATTGTTTATATTTCTGCCTTGTTTGTTTGCTTCTTCTCGGATACACGACGACGTTGAGACCGACGATACTTACGACATCCCTTCTAAGGATTTTAGCTCAGTACCAGGCTACTGGGTTTGCAGGAAAGTTATCACTCACATGAACCATCGTGTTCCTTTCAACAATGGTTACCGATACTTTCCGTTGTCTATTCTGCTAGCCCTATGATTAGTTGCTTCTGTTACGAACCTATCACATGTATCCTTTAACCCTGATATTGCCTCACCTCCATACCTATAACCTTTTGTTTGAGCCCGTGTCTTACTAGCATGCTTAGGTTGTTCTGCTCGAGTCTGTTACCCGTTACTTTTAGTTACTATTTTATTATGTTCTGGGGGCTCGATGCTTAATCAATCAATCATGCTAATGTTATATGCTAAATAATAATTTGATGATAAGGCACCGGCAGGAGGCCCTTTGTGGTTTTGAGGCCCGCTAGTGTCGACCCTAATAGGAAAAGGGTCTTGTCTACTGATCCATGATGAGCGCACTAACCGCATATGGGAAGCGAGTATGGGCGCCCCCCTCAATTTGACTCGATTCGCATCTCGTCCAAATCGCCTCGTTTAGTTCGGGTTTTCCATTTGCTGCATGCATGATCTTGCGAGCCCTTGGTACCCGGGTGGAACTTTCGTAGTCGGCATATAGGGGGACACGTTCTTAGAGTGCTATGAGGGTCCATTTTCTTCTGGGCTCGATTAGCCGTGCGCCCAAGGTGCTTTGGGCTTGATGCGAAGAAGAGTTGAGTTGTGTAGAGTACCTCGCTTGGTGGGTTTGATTCCCGTCTGGCGGGATATTCTTGCGTGTACGGCCAAATTGGTGCAACCCTGCAGGGATAATCTTCTCGAGAAGCCGTGTTTTCCGCGGTTATGGATTACTTGGTGAAAGTACTGGCTAACAAGTACTCAGGACAACTTAAACCTAATGATTAACAACTTTACACCCTATGATTCACAACTTGACTAGTAACAGGCTTATTGACACAATAATCTGAACCATCATTAATCCAACTGCGTGAGTTATCCTCGGATTGCTTCTTTGGATAAGGGGCGATATCCAGGATGGGTTTGTTTGAAGTTATCTTTCAGTTGGTTACAATACTCGATCTTATCCCCTTTCTGTTAGTTGGAAGTTGTAGTTCTCTGTAGTTGGTTAGAGCAGCCAGTTGCAGCAGCTTTATATCCCCTTTCTTCCGTTGAACCCAAAGCATCTGTGCTTGGTGTTGACGGGTTACACTTTGGTGAACTGTGAGTCTTGCTTGCCAGTACGTTTATGTACTGACCCCTTTGGGGCTGTGGTTTCCGCAGACCTACGTTTCCGAAGATCCACATGGTGGCTACTACGTGGAGTGTGACGAGATTGGTGACGAGTAGATAGCGGACCCGGGCAGGATCCGAGACTTCGTGGATGGGCTCCGTCTTTTCGTTTCCGGCCTCTTAGGCCTATTTGGTTCTTGTTTGTACTCAGACATGTTGAATGCTTCCGCTGTGATGTAATGATGAATTGTTGGGACATGTGTCCTCTGGATGATTGTATTTGCTATCTCTGCTCTAATGAGAGCCATTTGCAACTTATTTCAATATTTTGTGTCGTAGAGATATGTTGTGATATCAGTTGTTCAACGCCGTTGACGTACCATGTGTGTATGGTTTGAAGTACGTCAATGGAAGTGTCCTGATTTCTATGGGATAGTTTACGTCGACGCTGAACATATAGGGGTTGGTTGTCACACATACGTGTGTTGGCCTACTCGTAAGAGGACGCTGGTGCCGGTAAGCCCCGTAATCCAATCTACTACTGTTCAACGGAACGGCGAGTATCCTTTAGAAGTCCGGGTGCGACAGCCGCCTACGGAACAATCGATCCAACTGAACTCACCTTGATACAAACCGTCTCACACCCGTAGCCGGTACCACTACGCCAATAGAACCTCAAGATAACGAGAGGAAGATTGGACAACTCTTGACTGAAACCCGATAGGGAGAGGACAAGTAGTTGGGATGTGCCTTGATACGATCCTCGACGAAGTCGGAGGAGTAGCCTTGATACGGTCCTCGGTACACACCGGAGGAGTAGTTCCTCAAAGAGGGATACAAACGAGCTGAGCTCCAGATGTTCTAAATTCAACTCTAAAAACCTAGATCTAGCTCGGGGTCGTCCTTATATAGCCGGGGGTCGAAGCAGGTGAAACCGGGGGTGAAAACGGGTCATTTGCAGCCATTTTCGGGTCCACCTCGGCCTAGGGGCCGGCCTGGCCGGCCTGGAACCCAGCCTGGGGCCAGGGTGGGCGCCTGGAGGAGGAGGCCGGCCTGGGGCCGGGGTGGGGAGGAGGCAGGCAGGCCCCCAGGCCGGCTGGCTCTGTTGGGTGCACGGCCTAGGGCCGGGGTGGGGAGGAGGGAGGCCGGCCTCCAGGCCGGCTGCCTCTATTGGGGTTCCGGCCTAGGGGGGGATGAGGCCGGCCTGGCCGGCCCCCGAGGCCGGGAGGGGCTCCTTTCCCCCTATCTTCTCCGTCGGGACTCCGATTGCGATGCTGTTTCTTCCGCCCTCCTTCGTATCTTCTTGCGCATCATATTGGGTGCTTTCCGGGGCCTCCGTGGTGGGTTTGAACCTGAGTACGCAAAGTGTGGAACCATGAGGTAGCGCACCATTCTCCACATGACCGAAAGCATAGAACGAGAGGAGCGAGTTCACCTTATCTTGGATGGCCTTTGCGCATGATCTTGTCATCGGTGCACTTGGTGGAGTTGGGTGGGCTACATCATCTCCCCCCCCCCTTGAAAAAGAGTCGACCTCGACTCGGCGTCGTCTTCATCACTTGGGTATCCATGGAAGGGAGAGAGGTCCTTGACATTGAAGGAGTTGTGGACGAGGTACTTGGATTGCGGTAAGTCGAGCTTGTAGGCGTTGTTGTTGATGCGCTTGATGACCTTGAAGGGACCGTCACCTCTTGGCTTGAGCTTGGAGTTGCGCTCTTCGGGGAACCGGTCCTTGCGCAAGTGTAGACACACGAGATCACCTTCTTGGAACACCATGGGTTTCTTGTTCTTGTTCATGATAGAGGCTCGGTGCTTGGAATGCTTCTCAAGCGTAGCTCTTGTGGAGTCGTGTAGCTTCTTGATGTAGTCGGTGCGCTTGTCGATGTCCATGTTTGCTCGCTCGCGTAGAGGCAAAGGGAGTATGTCGAGGGCAGTGTTGGGGTTGAAGCCGTAGACGATCTCGAAGGGACTCTTCTTGGTAGCTTGATGGAGAGCACGGTTGTAGGCGAACTCGGCGTGTGGGATGCATTCCTCCCAATTCTTCAAGTTGGGCTTGATCAATGCTCGAAGTAGTGAAGAGAGTGTGCGGTTGACGACCTCGGTTTGTCCATCCGTTTGTGGGTGATAGGCGGTGGAGAACAGTAGCTTGACGCCGAGCTTGGCCATCAACGTCTTCCAAAAGTAGGAGGTGAACTTGACGTCGCGGTCCGAGACAATAGAAGTAGGTACACCATGTAAACGCACAATTTCCCTGAAAAACAAAGTAGCAACATGTGAAGCATCGTCGGTTCGGTTGCAAGGAATGAAATGTGCCATCTTAGAGAAACGATCCACAACTACAAAGATTGAATCCATGTTGGTTTTAGTTCGTGGAAATACAAAGTCCATGCTAATATCACTCCAAGGTGCATGTGGGATAGGTAATGGCATGTAAAGACCGTGGGGGTTGGAAGTGGACTTAGCTCGGAGGCATGTAGAACATCTCTTGACGTGTCTCTCAACTTGATGCTTCATTTTGGGCCAAAAGTAGTTGGTAGAGAGCATGGCATAGGTCTTGTCGCGTCCAAAGTGTCCCATGAGGCCTCCTTCATGTGATTCCTTCAATAACAACAAACGAAGAGAGGACTCGGGGATACACAATTTGTTAGCCTTAAACAAGAAACCTTTGTGAAGATAGTAATCATCGAAACCTCCGTTAGGAAAGCATTTCTCAAATATAGGACCAAAGAAAGCATCGGAAGCATATAAGTCTTTGATCTCATCCAAACCAATCCCATTGATGTCAAGACGTGTAAAAAGGCATTCTTTCCTAGACAAGGCATCGGCTACCACATTCTCTTTACCTTTCTTGTACATAATGACATAAGGAAAATATTCAATGAATTCAACCCACTTAGCATGCCTCTTGTTCAAATTGGTTTGGCTTTTCAAGTATTTCAATGATTCGTGATCGGAATGAATGACAAATTCTTTTGGCCAAAGGTAGTGTTGCCAAACTTCTAGCACTCTAACCAAAGCAAAAAAGTTCCTTATCATAGATGGGGTAATTGAGTTTAGCACCATCAAGTTTTTCACTATGGTAAGCAACGGGGCGTCCGTTTTGCATGAGAACGCCACCAATTCCTATACCACTAGCATCACATTCAATCTCAAAAGTTTTCTCAAAATCCGGTAAGACAAGCAAAGGGGCTTCGGTTAAGCATTTCTTAAGTGTGTCGAAAGCTTTTTGTTGCGCATTGCCCCAAACAAAAGGTACATTCTTTTTGGTAAGTTCATTCAAAGGGCAGGCAATAGTTGAAAAATCTTTGACAAAGCGGCGATAGAAACCGGCAAGGCCATGAAAGCGCCTTATCTCACCCACGGAGGTAGGGTTGGGCCAATTCCTAATTGCCTCAATATTCTTGTTATCTACTTCAATACCATTGGAAGAGATCACAAAACCCAAGAAAACAAGCTTGTTGGTGCAAAAATTGCATTTGGAAAGATTGGCGAAAAGTTTTGCGTTGCGAAGAGCCAACAATACTTGTGAAACATGATCAAGGTGATCTTCCAAAGATTTGCTATAAATGAGAATATCGTCGAAGTAAACCACAACAAATTTGCCAATGAAAGGACGAAGAACTTCATTCATGAGACGCATAAAAGTAGATGGGGCATTCGAAAGACCAAAAGGCATAACAAGCCATTCATACAAACCAAGCTTTGTTTTGAAAGCCGTTTTCCATTCATCACCTATACTCATACGAATTTGATGGTAACCACTTTTAAGATCAATTTTGGAAAAGATAGTAGCACCACTCAATTCATCAAGCATGTCATCGAGCCTAGGAATAGGATGTCTATATCTAACGGTGATAGCATTGATAGGGCGACAATCCATACACATGCGGGAAGTAGAATCTTGCTTTGGAACAAGGATAACCGGCACGGCACAAGGGCTAAGGGATTCGCGAATAAAACCTTTTTCAAGTAGCTCTTGGATTTGGCGCTCAATCTCCTTAGTCTCCTCGGGGTTGGTGCGGTAAGGAGCGCGGTTTGGAAGGGGCGCGCCCGGAATGAGGTCAATACGGTGCTCGATTCCTCGAAGGGGAGGAAGGCCCGGAGGGAGCTCATCGGGAAAGACGTCTTCAAATTCCTGCAACAAAGGCAACAAAGATGGAGGAAGATTTGTCATGTCGTTAGTGTCAAGTGCTTCCCCTTTGCACAATAGGACAAAGTGAAGTATGGTTGGGTCATCTCGTAGTTCTCGCATCTCTCTTTTGGTGGCAAGTAAGGCAAAGCCTTTGGCATCACTCGGAATTTTTCCACTCATGTTTGGCTTGTGGCTCTCACTCACTTTTTGGTGGATCACTCTCTCACCACTCATCTCACGAGATTTGAGCTCTTCTTGTCTACGTGCAAGATTCTTGGCGTTGTCGGCGATCACTTGGCTAGGAGACATGGGACGAAGAACAAATGTCTTGTTATTCCACTTGAAGCTATAGTGATTGGTACGCCCATCATGGATAGCACTCTTGTCGTATTGCCAAGGTCGACCAAGAAGAAGATGACACACGGTCATAGGAACAACGTCACAATCTACCGTGTCTTCATAGGGACCAATCTTGAAATTCACGGTGACCATGTGTTGAATCTTGAAGGTACCGGAGTCACTAAGCCATTGGACATGGTATGGATGGGGATGTTTCTTGTAAGGCAATTTGAGTTTGTCGCAAAGCTCTTTGCAAGCCAAGTTGTGGCAACTTCCACCATCGATGATGACCTTGATTGACTTGCCATCAATACCGGCTCTTGTTTGAAAGAGATTGCACCGTTGATCTTGCTCATCTTGAGGAGAAGAAGTGAGGACTCTTGTGACCACTAGCGATGGATTCTTGTCCTCATCGCAATACACACTTTCTTCATCATCGTTGGGGACGTCCAAAGGGTTGAGAGCAACTTGATGCAAGGCATAGTATTCGCCTTCGCTCATAGAATCACGTTCACCGTCTTGGTTGACAATCATGATCATCTTGTTGGAACATTCAAAGGACTTGTGTCCACTACCACCACACTTGAAGCAAGTAATAGTGCTTGACTTGACTTGAGGAGCACTTGAGGATGAGGTGGGAGGAACTTGCTTCTTGAATGGTTGGGAAGACTTGTTGGGAGCACTAGAGGCTCGAGTGTTGCTCTTGGTGGTAGTTGGAGGAGGAACTTGTGTCATTGGAGTTGAGGATGATGGTCTTGAGTTGAAGAAAGCCTTTTGCTTGCTATATTTGAGATCTTCCGCAATTTGGCGTTCCGCCTTGAGAGCTTGGTGGACAAGGGCCACAATGTTGTCATACGGTTGATACTCGACGATCTTCCTTATAGGATAGTTGAGGCCATTGAGGAAGCGGGCCATTGTTTGCTCTTGAGATTCTATCACATGAGCTCGAATCAAGGATGTTTCCATTTCCTTGTAGTACTCATCAACGGACTTGACACCTTGACAAAGTTCTTGGAGCTTCTTGAAGAGGTCACGCTTGTAGTGAGGAGGAACGAATCTAGCATGCATGAATTGCTTCATCTCATTCCAAGTGGCAATAGGAGCAATGCGATTGCGGACTCGTTCGGCTTGTAGGCGATCCCACCATAAGAGTGCATAACCTTCGAATTCCAAAGATTCTAGAGCAACCATCTTCTTGTCGGTGAAGTTGTGAATGCCGAAGATCTTGTCAACTTTGAGATCCCAAGCAAGATAGTCTTCGGGATCATTCTCACCATTGAACTTGGGGACATTGAAACGAAGAGCACTCATGTTGTTGTCCTCTTGCGGACGACGGGGACGCTCATGTTGGCGCTCATGGGGGTCTTCGTCATAAATGGGAGGTGAATCATCATAGGGGTCATCCTCATTGTCTTGGCGGTGGCGATCATGATGGGGAGGATGACGCCGGTGGTCATTAGGTGGTGGTGGTTGGTGGTGACGGAGCCTAGCTTCACGGCGTTCACTATCATCATGGCCATTGTGATGTTGTCGAGGACGCTCTTGTTCTTGGCGAGGGTGTTGCGGAAGCACTTTTTCATCTCGAGGGTGTTGAGGATGATCATGTTCTTGGCGGTCATTGTTGTTGGGACGCGCATGGCGCCTAGGTGGCCTTCGATGTTGACGAGCATCTTCCACGAAATCATTGTGGCCATAGTCTTGAGCGTGGCCTTGTGGAGGTGGAGGATGATGGTGTTGTCGAAGGTCCGGGCGTTGCGGTTGTTGAAGAGGGTCACCACGGCCTTGGCGATGTCGAGGTGGTGGTGATGGCGAGCTATACTCATACCTTGCGTCGCGGATGTTGTTGAGGTTGTGGAGGAGGTGGTGGTGGTTGTTGAGGTTTTCCACCCTCCTCCACGTTGTGGCGATCATGGCGATCGTGGCGATCATGGCGACGAGGTTGGTGAGGATCTTGATTGCGGTGGCTTGAGCGACGAGACCTTGAGGACGATGATGAATGACGGCGATTGGCAAGATTAGCCAAGTTGATGTTGATGCGCGTCATTTGATCATTCAATCGAGCCTCTTGCTCTTGGAGTCGGCGCTCATAGCGTTGCAACCCGTCCTTGACGAGTTCGCGGAGTTGGAAGTGGTCATTGTGGGTGACGAAGTTGGCGTAAGCATTGTCGTTGTAGAATGGATTGCCTTTGTCTTACGAGCTCGGACTTGTGAATACTCCTTCCCTAGCCATCTAAAAAACACACACAAGGGTGATATTGAAAAAATGGACGCCTCACTTACCCAACGTTACCTTTCTTGGTCGTATTGAGGCTAGTGGACGAGCCTAGGTGTAGGGCGGTATGTCAAGAGCGAATCCAAAAAGATCAAAAGAAACCGCAAACGACAACACACACACTTTATATGGAAGGCAAATAGGTTAGGAAAGTGGCGAGGAAAAATCGACAAAACCGAAGAAAAGTTTGTTGTCAATCATGGAGAAAATTCAAAGAAAAGTTAGCACAAAAACCAAACCTATAGGATGGAAATATGGTGGAACACACACACGCAAGGGAAAAATGGGGTTAGTGCGACCAATGGACGAGCGAAGAACGAAATGGCCCTAACATAGACTAATGCTCAATGCCACACTAACTCAAAGAGGACGCTAGCTCAAACCGCAAATTTGAAAAGGCAACAAGATTCGCACCGTGGCAATCGGTCACTCTTTCTCTTTTGCGACGCAATGCTACACGTTCCTACAATGGAAAGCAATTGGCACCGATCCTTTTGCTCCTTTTTCTATTTTCTCTCTCTTTTTTTTATTTTCTCTTTTTGATGGATTCCAAAGTGCCAATGCCTACTCGGTAGCTAATCTCTCACAAGAGCTAACCTCGCACTCTCGATGCCACAAATGCGATGCCAAGCGGTGTAAAAAGAACTAGTCTGATAGGTAAGTAACACAATGGGGTGGGGTGGTGCAAGCGGAAGCAAGTTATACCTCTCTTATTGATGATCACGGACTTGCGGCCATGGGGGAGTCGATTTCGTGGCGATCCGTTGATGTGGAAGCGTAGGTGATGTCGGCGTCGCGTAGCACTTTGTTGCACTCAATTCGGATCAAAAACGACAAAGAAAAACAAGTTTCAAAATCTGTCGGGAAATCGAAGAGCTGAGATTTTCTGAGATTTTGGCTCAAATTCGAAATTCCTTCAAAATCAAGAAAAAATTTGGGCGAATTTGGGAAAAATGGATGAATGGAAAGATGGGGAATGGTATTTGGCAACAAATCTGTGAAGCAAAACCACGAAAAACTCAACGGATCAACAGATCGTTCGAAATCCCTTTGAGGCTATTTTTGTGAAATTTTCGAATTTATGGTGGATAGAAGAAAAATTGGTGGTAGGGGAGGGGATGGGGTGTCGGATTCGTGTCAATCTAGCTCTGGATACCAGATGATATGGAGTTGAACTCCTAGATTGGCCCGATCTTCACGAATCGACGAAGAACGAACGAAGAACACGAAGAACGCGAGATGGGGAATCGAGGGGGAACGCTCAAAATCGGGATAAATCGCAAGAACCGGAAGATCCAACTTCCCGTCAACTAAACCCCGAGGGCCGCCTACGGAACAATCGATCCAACTGAACTCACCTTGATACAAACCGTCTCACACCCGTAGACGGTACCACTACGCCAATAGAACCTCAAGATAACGAGAGGAAGATTGGACAACTCTTGACTGAAACCCGATAGGGAGAGGACAAGTAGTTGGGATGTGCCTTGATACGATCCTCGACGAAGTCGGAGGAGTAGCCTTGATACGGTCCTCGGTACACACCGGAGGAGTAGTTCCTCAAAGAGGGATACAAGAGAGCTGAGCTCCAAATGTTCTAAATTCAACTCTAAAAACCTAGATCTAGCTCGGGGTCGTCCTTATATAGCCGGGGGTCGAAGCAGGTGCAACCGGGAGTGAAAACGGGTCATTTGCGGCCATTTTCGGGTCCACCTCGGCCTAGGGGACGGCCTGGCCGGCCTGGGGCCAGGGTGGGCGCCTGGAGGAGGAGGCCGGCCTGGGGCCGGGGTGGGGAGGAGGCAGGCCGGCCCCCAGGCCGGCTGGCTCTGTTGGGTGCCCGGCCTGGGGCCGGCGTGGGGAGGAGGGAGGCCGGCCTCCAGGCCGGTTGCCTCTATTGGGGGTCCGGCCTAGGGGGGATGAGGCCGGCCTGGCCGGCCCCCGAGGCCGGGAGGGGCTCCTTTCCCCCTATCTTCTCCGCCGGGACTCCGATTGCGATGCCGTTTCTTCCTCCCTCCTTCGTATCTTCTTGCGCATCATTTTGGGTGCTTTCCGGGGCCTCCGTGGTGGGTTTGAACCTGAGTACGCAAAGTGTGGAACCATGAGGTAGCGCACCATTCTCCACATGACCGAAAGCATAGAACGAGAGGAGCGAGTTCACCTTATCTTGGATGGCCTTTGCGCGTGATCTTGTCATCGGTGCACTTGGTGGAGTTGGGTGGGCTACATCACCAACTTGGGCCGAGTTTTGGACTTGGACTCAACCACAAATAGATACAAACCGACCCATGCTAGGGGATGCGGCCATAATGGTATACAAACCATGTTTAAAACTAATTGGACTCTATATGTAGCATTGGTACTCTTTGTGGGCGCCCTCCTCTTGCTATGTCCCTCCATGAGTGTGGAATAACAATCTAGCACTTGTTTTCCACACTTGTAGAATTGTTTTCATCATGTTCAACATTTGTTTCAGCTCCTCTCCATCCATGTGCATCATCTCTCCTTGTTCTCCCTCCTTAATGCTTGTGTTATCAACAAACCTAAGAATACAAACATGCATGGATTTAGGTAGTATAAAGTACTCATAATCACAAATGTTATACTCAAGTAGGAGTGAATTCACCTGTTGTTGTAATAATTTAGTCCTTGATCTTGTCATAGGACCAATCCTCACTTCATCATTTTTTGTAGGAATATCATGTGAAATAATAGGTGAAACACTAGGGATGTCCTCATCATCCTCCCCCCCCCCCTTGAAAAGCCTTGATGTCCTCATCAAGGTCATCTCCATGATATGGTGTCAAATCAGCAACATTGAAGGAATTTCTCACTCCAAACTCATCAATTGGAAGATCTATCTTGTATGCATTGTCATTTATTTTTGCAATCACTTTGTAAGGACCAGCACCTCTTGGCAATAATTTTGATTTCCTTAGCTTAGGGAACCTATCCTTCCGAAAGTGCACCCATACTAAATCTCCCTCTTGAAAAAATAACTTCCTTCCTCTTTTGATTTCTCTTTTGAGCTACATATTTTCCTTTCTTCTCAATAGCATCCATTGTCTTCTCATGTATCTTCTTCACAAAATCATCCCTTTTAGATGCATCCATATTAATTCTCTCTTGAATTGGAAGTGGTAACAAGTCAAGGGGTGTAGTAGGCCGAAATCCATAAACCACCTCAAAGGGACAAAAATTAGTGGTTGAATGCACAGCCCTATTATAAGCAAATTCCACATGTGGCAAACAATCTTCCCACTCCCTCAAATTCTTCTTGATCATGCTTCTCAACAATGTAGACAATGTCCTATTCACAACTTCAGTTTGCCCATCAGTTTGGGGGTGGCAAGTAGTGGAGAATAACAATTTAGTTCCAAGCTTCCCCCATAGTGTCTTCCAAAAGTAGCTCATAAACTTGACATCTATATCAGAAACAATTGTTCTTGGCACACCAGGTAATCTCACAATTTCTCTAAAGAACAAATTGGCAATGTGAGAAGCATCATCACTCTTATGGCAAGCAATGAAGTGTGCCATCTTGGAAAATCTATCCACAACTACAAAGATGGAATCATGGCCTCTCTTTGTCCTTGGCAAACCCAACACGAAATCCATACTAATATCCTCCCATGGTGTACTTGGTGATGGCAATGGTGTGTACAAACCGTGGGGCTTCAACTTGGATTTTGCCTTATTGCATGTAATGCATCTTTGCACCAATCTATACACATCTCTTCTCATATGTGCCCAATAAAAATTCTCAGCCAACATGAGCAATGTTTTCTCTCTTTCAAAGTGTCCCATTAAACCTCCACTATGAGATTCCTGTAATAAGAATAAACGCAAAGAACACTCGGGAATACATAATTTGTTAGCTCTAAACAAGTATCCATCATGTATATGAAATTTATCCCATGCCTTACCATTAGAACATTTATTAAATGGCGTAGAAAATTCATTATCATTAGCATATAGCTCTCTAATACCCTCCAAACCCGAGACCTTGATCTCCAAATTAGAGAGTAACATGTTCTTTCTTGATAAAGCATCAGCAACTACATTGTCCAATCCCTTTTTATGCTTGATGATGTATGGAAAAGACTCAATAAATTCAACCCACTTAGCATGTCTTTTATTCAAATTTGATTGGCACTTTAAGAATTTCAATGCTTCATGATCACTATGTATAATAAATTCTTTAGGCCATAAGTAATGTTTCCACACCTCTAAAACTCTCACAAGTGCATATAATTCCTTATCATAAACAGAATAATTCAATTGTGCACCATGTAATTTTTCAGAAAAATAGGCAATAGGTTTCTTTTCTTGCATTAAGACTCCTCCAATACCTATGCCACTAGCATCACACTCAACCTCAAATTGTTTGTCAAAATTAGGAAGCATTAACAAAGGGGCCGAAATCAACTTCTCTTTAATAGCATCAAAAGCAATATCTTGTTCAACTCCCCACACAAATTCTACACCCTTTTTAGTGAGTTCATTCAAAGGTGCAGCAAGTGTACTAAAATCTTTGACAAATCTTCTATAAAAACCAGCTAGTCCATTAAAACTTCTTACTTGACTCACATTAGTAGGAATAGGCCAATTTTTAATAGCTTCAATTTTTGATTCATCTACTTCAATCCCATGTTTAGAAACAACATAACCAAGAAATATGACCTTATCTTTGCCAAAAGTGCACTTTTCCAAATTACCATACAATTTATGTTCTCTTAGCACTTGAAAAACTTGTCTAATATGATCAATATGCTCATGTTCATTGTTGCTATAAATAAGAATATCATCAAAATAGACTACCACAAATTTACCAATAAAATTTCTCAAAACATGGTTCATTAATCTCATGAAAGTACTAGGTGCATTAGTCAATCCAAAAGGCATAACTAACCACTCATATACCAAATTTTGTTTTAAAGCTGTTTTCCACTCATCCCCCTCTTTCATCCTAATTTGATGATAACCACTACGCAAATCAATTTTAGAGAAAATAGCACTACCACTTAATTCATCTAACATGTCTTCCAAACGTGGTATAGGATGACGATAACGAATAGTGATATTGTTAATTGCTCTACAATCTACACACATGCGCCATGTACCATCTTTTTTAGGCACTAAAATAACAGGAACAGCACAAGGAGAAAGGCTTATCCGAATGTAACCTTTATCAAGAAGCTCTTGCACTTGTTTCTGAATCTCCTTTGTTTCTTGGGGATTAGTTCTATAGGGAGCTCGATTTGGCAATGAGGATCCAGGAATCAAATCAATTTGGTGTTCAATACCCCTCAATGGTGGCAAACCCGAGGGTACCTCCTTGGGAAAAACATCCTCAAAATCCTGCAACACATGAGAAACACCAAGAGGAATAGGGGTCATGTCATTAGAAACTAAAGTTTCTCCCTTGTGCATAAGCACTATAGGAAGCATAGTAGGATCCTCCCTAAATTCTCTCAAGTCCTCTCTAGTAGCTAGCATGCATAATAAGCTCACTCCCTCACTTTTATTTTTTCCACTCGAATTGGATGCCCTATTTTCACTCACAACACTCAAATTTTCACTCTCTTTCTTTTCAACACTCTCAGGAATTTTTTGTCTAGATTCATTTACAATTTGTTGTGGTGTCATAGGTCTCAACACTATATCCTTCTCCTTCCACTTGAGTTGATAGGTATTTGCTCTCCCATCATGTATCACACTCCTATCAAATTGCCAAGGCCTCCCAAGCAACATGTGACAAACTGACATGGGTACCACATCACACTCAATGGTGTCTTTATAAGGCCCAATTTGGAATTCAACTCTCACCATGTGGGTAACCTTCATCTCTCCTTTATCACTAAGCCATTGTATACGATAAGGATGAGGATGTGTAATGTATCTCAACTTCAATTTTGCACACAAATCTTTGCTTGCCAAATTTCTGCAACTACCACCATCAATAATAACCTTGCAAGCCAATTGGGGACCAACAATTGCTCTTGTTTGAAATAAGTTGCATCTTTGACTTTCAGGACTTGGAAGAATACTCAATGTTCTAGGTGTGCAAACAAAAGTAGGATATGTGGAAGGATATGCATCAAGAGGACCATCATCATCATCATAAGCATCCTCTTGAGAAGGATCAGCATCATCACCAGTTTCATACTCACCATTGTCCTCATTAATAAGCATAATCTTTTTATTTGGACAATCTCTCTTGAAGTGGCCTTTACCTCCACATGTATGGCAGCTCATGTCCCTATTTCGAGCTGTAGAAGAAGTGGATCCACTTGCACTAGCTGCTGGTTGTGCTTGCCTCTTAGACATAGAGGTAGTACCTTAACTTTTTGTAGTGGAAACCCCACGGCTAGGGGTAGGTTGTGGCAATGGTGGTGAAGAAAATGAAGACCTATTAGGAAAAGGTCTCCTTGTAGCCATAAGAGCCTCCTCGGCCAATTGTTCTTCTGTCTCCCTTGCTTGGTGCAACAATTCATTCATATCATTATATTGTGTATGCCTCACAATGCTCTTAATTTTGAATTGCAAACCTGAAAGGAACCTTTGCATAGTGTGCTCAATATCCTCTCTCACTCTAGCTCTTTGCAATATCAACTCCATCTCTCTATAATAAGCATCCACGGATTTTGTACCTTGCTTCAATTGTTGCAATTTATCATACAAAGACCTCAAATAATTCTTGGGCACAAACCTATCTCTCATGACTTGCTTCATCTCCCTCCAAGTAAGAACATCAGGCTCTCTATTTCTTGCCCTTGTCCTTGTAATATTATCCCACCATAGCAAAGCATAGCCATCAAAACTAGAGGAAGCAAGTTTGATTTTTCTCTCCTCATTATAATCATGCATCCTCCATAATTTTTCCATCTTGAGCTCCCACATGAGGTACTCTTCAACATCATCAGTATCAAAATTGAAGGTAGGTAGCATAAATTTTGGTTTACCAAGCCCATCATGCTCTCGGTTTGGTTCATTGATAGGAACCCTTGCTGCTTGAAAGCCACGGCCAGCACCATGATTAGCTCTACCACCTCCACGGTTAGGAGGCACAAAATTAGCCTCCCCCTCCTCCTCCTCGGCATCACCAAAAGCACTCCCACCATCCTCTCGGGCAGGTAATCTTTGGTCCAATAAAGTAGCCAAGGCACCAATTCTAGTAGTCAATGTATCAAGAGAAGCTTGCATTCTATTAACTTGCTCTTGTGTACCAGCAGCTGTATCAGTCACTTGTCCAATTTGAAGGCCCAAATTCTGAACATGTGTATCCATATCCACTCCATGCTTGTCAATGAGAGTATTTAATTCAGCATGTTTAGAAGCAATAGTGGAAGTCAATTGTTCCTTCATCTCCTCCAAATCTGTCCACTCCACTTGTTCATCACCATGTTTCTTCTTAGCCTGTGTAGAAACATCACTAGGAGCAACCATGATTAATGGGTTAGTGAAATAAACAAATTGCTATGGGTTGTGGTGTTCTCTCTCAACTCACTCAAAACCAGCAAAAGAGGTGATCCGTACTGCTCCAAAGTGAATAGAAAATCTTACCACAAGTAATAGCAACTAAAGTGACTTGGTGTGAAGAATAGAATACCCAGCGGTTTTTGCTCTCACAAAGGTAAACAGGTTATATGGTGGGGCTTGGTATGGATACCTAACAATCACCAATTAACAAGTCCTATTGTTGTTTGTTAATGATACAAAAATAACACCTAGGAAACACACACCAAAATTGGAGACAAATGTGGCAAAGCAAATATATGTAGGAAATTTTGCAATGCTCTAGAAAGACACTAGCCAAGCTCAATGATAAACAGGCACAAGATTGCTCAATGTGTAGTGTCAATGATAGCAATGAAAACAGCTTCAAATGATAGTAATAGCAATGTATCTCAATGGCCTTTCTTCTTGCTTTTTCTATTTATTTTTTATACTTTTTATGGCCGAAAACAACTAAAGGAGCAAATGAAAATAACAGCTAGATCAATGTGACACAATATGATAATGAGCAGCCTGAAAAGAGCAATAAAATAGCTAGTCTTGTGGGCAAGGTACCTAGTTTAATTGCTATAGAAAGGCTTTGTCTAGGGTTCACAATGATTGGACTTGAAAACCTAATGAAAAGATCAAAGAAAAACAAAAGAAAACAACCTAAAAATACTAACTAGGAAGCCCACGGCAGAGAAATTACACCACGGCAGCAAAACAGTGCGTTTTGAGCGCACGGCGGGCTACCACGGCAGAAAACCGGCCGTTTTTGTGCCGTACGGCAGCAGTTGGGCGCTCACGGCAGCGGCGGCAGAGAATTTGCGCGAAAACGAGCTTGCGGCAGAGAATTTCGGTGCGATTGCGTGCTGTGCGCGCGGGCGAGTGGTGGGTTGCGGGTGGGCGGATTGGTAAGGGTGTTGCGGGGGTTTTGGGTGGTTGTAAGCGCGCGCTGGTGGATTCCGAGTGCGGCTAGGAAACGTACCGCGGCAGCGTTTTTGATTGTTTTCGCGCGGCGGCAGAACGAATCCGATTAGAACCAGAAACCCGAGCAAATTAGAAACACACCGCGGCAGAAACTTGCTAGAAATTGTGCCGTGGATGAGAATACAAGCCCTACTCGGATTGGAACTCAATGGATCTTGCGGATAGCTAATTTTTTTGGGAATTTTTGATATAGACTCGACTCGAAAAATAAGAACAGCTAAGAACCCTAACCCTAACCGAAACCTAATGACTCAAAAGGAGAAAAAGTAACACAAAATCAAAACACAAAACAGCACTAGAAATTGAAAACTAGCAATTATCTAAGGCTATGGCAAAAACTACTACTATTTTTTTGTGGCTTTTTCTGGATAGGTAATAAAACAACTCGAAACTAAAGGGATGAATACAGCTCACCGAGTAAACCCAGTAATCTGATACCAAGATGATAAGGGGTAGCCCGATCTTCTCAGTGAACTCTTTGATAACTTGATAACCAATGTGATACCTCGCTCTCTCCTTTGGCTAAACCCTGTTACCAATTGCAACAGCACTTAACCCCTTCGGATATTCGAGACTCCACACTCTTGCACACGTAGCCACCGACTACAAGTGGTCCTGTTTCTCCTTATTCCCAGTGGAACAGCAGAATACACTCAGATTTGCAAAGGTATGATGATTCAAGATGAATGCTTCAAGCAATAAAATCTAGAAGTCTAGGGTTTTTGTTTTTAACGTAGTCTAAACTATCCTATGCGACCCAAGGGGTATATATGAGGGGTGGGGTGCGGCCACAAGGTGACTTGCGCAAGCAAGACCCACCAACCCGAATAGGAACCCAACTTGGGCCTAGTTTTGGACTTGGACTCAACCACAAATATATACAAACCGACCCATGCTAGGGGATGCGGCCATAATGGTATACGAAATGTTTAAAACTAATTGGACTCTATATGGCGCATTGGTACTCTTTGTGGGCGCCCTCCTCTTGCTATGTCCCTCCATGAGTGTGGAATAACAATCTAGCACTTGTTTTCCACACTTGTAGAATTGTTTTCATCATGTTCAACATTTGTTTTTAGCTCCTCTCCATCCATGTGCATCATCTCTCCTTGTTCTCCCTCCTTAATGCTTGTGTTATCAACAAACCTAAGAATACAAACATGCGTGGATTTAGGTAGTATAAATTTCTCATAATCACAAATGTTATACTCAAGTAGGAGTGAATTCACCTGTTGTTGTAATAATTTAGTCCTTGATCTTGTCATAGGACCAATCCTCACTTCATCATTCTTTGTAGGAATATCATGTGAAATAATAGGTGAAACACTAGGGATGTCCTCATCATGTCCAAATTATTTAATAAAGCTAAAATTCACACAGTGCTAGTTACTTGTGAATTTCAAAATTCACTTGAAATTCACAAAAAGGATGGATGTTTTCGTTGTTGACTTAATTCCATTAAAGACTCGATGCGATAAGTTAATCATATTGATGACGTGGAATAGATGAAATAATTGAAATATCAGTGTTTCATAAAAGTCAGTGGGAGTACTTTGATCAAATATATTTGATTGAAGTAGAAAGGACTTAATAGAATAATAACATGATTGAACAATACAATTTTCTTAGTCAAAATTACTCATGATAAATTTGAGAGACTCAAAATTATCATGATAATGAAATCTTTGTAAGACAAGGATTCAAGCAATGTTATAATGAAATTGTCAAATGTGTTGGTGTGATAAGTAAAAGCAAGAAACGAAAATAATTCTCAACCCATTAAATAAAATTATTTTGTTTGTTTATTAATGTTGGAGTATTGTCATTAATTAAATTAGATTTATTTTAATGATAGTTCCTAGTAATCAATATTGCTCTAGCATGATGCATAACTGATTAAGAGGTTTTGCATAAAACCAATATATTTGACTCCAAGTGTTTTAACACATTGGATTAAGGTGAAAAGTGTCCTCTCATGATAATGTTTCCAATTCATCGTCTTATCAAGCAATTTATGTATGAGATACATACAGTTCAAACTTAATATTAAACAAATATCATGTCAGGAAATTTGATGTAATATTCACTTTGTGAGGTAGTCATCAAAATTCCGAGATAATTACCATGAAGTGCAAAACGAAACAAACAATATAATAGTACTCATATTTACATATGACATTCAATTGTCATAGAGATCCATGATAAGCGAGATATGCATGTTGACTCCAAAATTTTATATTGAGTAGTCGGAGTGATATTAAATCACAGGAACATAAATACTTTCATAAGGAAAAACATATATGAATATTTTATATTCATAAAACTTGTCTTGATTAAAATTGTTTTATCAAAAACGAATAAATGATAATGATGAGTTAAAAACTTATCATATCAATTGCTTGGATCTATTACTGGATCAATTAGAAAATCATTTACTAAATGCAATTAATTTTGGATTACTAAGAGTAATCTGAAATATTACAAGTATGAGTATTAAGTCAGTCGTATTAATGAAATAAGTATTACACGCAATAGCAAAACAAGATCGAACCAATAGGGACACGAGATTTTAACGTGGAAAACCCTTCCAACAAGGAAGAGAAAAAACCACGGGCAATACTTCACTATTTCGGGTGAGGTCATAAACGCGTAGGGATTTACAATGTGTGGCTTATCCCAAACGGCGTCTTACATGAGGTATATAAATGCAACCCTGATCTAACTAAGTCGGTAACGGTGAATCCAACTCCAACTCGGTAACAATAATACCTAACTAGGCTTACTCGAGACGCTCTGCTCTACTCGTCAGAAGTTCGGCCATTTATCAGTATAAGTGAATTTGGATCACCCAAAAATAACAATAAGAAGATCTTATTTTTCATTATATAAAGCGAAGGGACTTGAAAGTTAGTGGGAATTGAATATGATCTTTTATTTTGGCTGGGCCTGATTGAAAGAGAGCTTACCTCGTGAAATAATTTTTAATGGTTTTAAATGAAATGTCAGATGGTGTCTTATTAAATTCAGATTCTTGAGATAGATTAAGAATTTTTAAACATGAATATGATAGATGGGCTAGGTGTAGTTCTGAAAGAAATTTCGAATTGTAACGAGATAAAATATTTTTGTCTCAAAAGTAAGACATGACCTTGTAGTCATTGGTGAGCGAAATAGAAAGGGCTGAGATCAAATCATAATATTTTGTGATTTGGCCAATCTCGTTGTTACGAAGAAGCACACAAGAACCAGTAGATTTATGTTGACAAAATTATTTAGTAAAGCTGGTATGAAGGAGAAAGAGCTAAGTAAAAGTTTTTCTTAGACGGTTAATTATTTGTAATAAAATTTAGAAATATTATGGTGAAATGTTTCTCATATAAATATTTTATGGTGGTATTACAAATTATAAAATGACTCGGTGGAATTTTAGGAATGAACTATTGAAAGGAAAAAAAAAATGGCTGCTAGCCAATTGCATTTTCAGCTAGATCCCAGTTAAAGAGTTCCTAATTTTAAACCTCTCAACGCCCATAATTTGGGTACATTGAAATCCAGTCACCAAACCGAGTATTCTACTCAAATACAGTGATCGTGAGTGTATTTTACTCTGCTTTAATAATATGCTAATGAGCTTACAATTACATGTGGACTGCCGGGGGCGCGTTCGAGCTGGAAAAAAAAATGGACTATGAAAAATGTACAGCTGAACTCATTCCGTGGAGCAATTGGGCATCATCAGCGCCGCTTGGCGAGCTGGAACGTGCGCTTCAAGAACTGGTTGGCAACCTCGTCGTCGCGGTGGCACAGCACTCGGAGGATGGTGTTGGGGTCGGCGCGGTCCCATTGCCTCGATGTCGGCGGCACGGTTGTTGCGCCGTCGCCGTCGTCGTATTCACGCGGGCCCGCGATGGAGTCGGACGTGGCGGCACCGAAAGCGCCGATGAGGTGCTCTGTGGACCGTGCCATAAGCTCGACGACGCCCTCCGCGGCCTCGGCTTCCCGCGCCACCACCTCTTCGGGAACCAGGCCCTCTCCGCACGTACAGAAGGCGCGCTTGAGGCTCCAGAAGTCCTCGTCCACCATGCCGTGGTCCGCCCTCGTGAAGCTCCGGTCGTTGCCGCCGGCGAGGAGGACCATGAGGAATGCCTGGAACGAGGCCTTCATGACCTCCCGCACCGCCACCGGCTGCGCGCGGTCGGCCAGCACCGTGACGAGGAACGACAGGTTCTGTTTTAGCGCCCGGAGCGCCGGCCGGATTCGCGTGTCGGCGACGTTGCGGACGTAGAGGCCGTGGTAGAAGGAGTGGCGCGAGTCGAGGAAGATGAGCCGGTACGCGGCCACCTCAGCGACATGGGACACCGCCGACTGCGCGGCGGCGCGGGTGCGGTCGAAGTGGACGGGCGAGGCGACGCGGGCAGCTGCCGGCGAGGCGGCCCCGGTGCCGCTGCGCGCGCAGGAGACGGAGGAGAGCGACTTGTCGATGGTGTTGACGTGGGTGAGCACGTAGTGGAGCGTGTTGAGGCGGACGTAGAGGCGCTGGGTGCCACGGCTGATGGATGGGCGTGGGGTGTGGTGCGAGCTGCCGGGGCGTGGGGTGCCGTCGGGGGCCTGGCACGACGGCAGCACCGCCTTCTTCCAGAGCCTGAAGAAACCCGAGTCCTGGTTGCACCTGGTGAGCGCCGGGAGGGGAGGGACGTAGCTCTGTTTCGACCCTGCATTCCATCGGATTGTTTGAGCAAGTTATACGTATACAGTATTAGCCTGATAATATGCATTTGATTTTGTTTACCGCATGATGCGACGAAGGAGATGTAGTCTTGAAAGATTGACTGGAGGCCGTGGACGAGCTGCTGAAGTACGTCGTCTTTGGCAGTTGCCGGGATATCGGAGAATTCGTCGATGGTGGCAGTGGCAAGCTTCATCAGCTCTATAGCCGACCCGGGGAAGGGTTCCTCCTTGGACTTGGGTGTCCAGCTCTGCAAACATGCACATGAATGAATGAATGCCAAGTTTTATTCATTGGTACAGTACTACATTTTGAGCTTTATTACGATTACCTCGGTTTCTTTGGCTCGGAGGAGACACTCCCTGCCCATCCTAAGCCTGTCGTCCATCCAAGCCTTGAGCAAGCTCATGACGACGGACTCCACCTCGTAGGGCTCCATGTCGCCCACCACGGCCTTCGCCCGGTCGTCGTGGCAGTCCGCGGCGTCCTCGGCGGTCATCTGCGCCAGGGCCTTCTCCAGCCGGCTGGCCGAGTGAAGCACGCGCACCAGCTCCTCCGTGAGGATAGTGACCTTGCTCAGGTACCGCCTCAGCACGACGCCGAAGCAACCGTGCAGGGTGACCGCAGCCACCGCTACCGGGGCCGGGTGCAACCGCCTAAGCAGCGGGCTGAAGTCCCTGCGCTCCAACATGGCCAGCTGCTCCGTCTCGCTCGCCAGCCGCGTCAGGACCACGCCGGGGTCGTTGCCACGATCGGCGATCAAGCTGTCCGACACGCCCATGCCGTTCTCCAGTACTTTGGTGAAGGCGTTCTTCATGGAGCACCTGATGTAGTAATCCACGCGGTCGGCGGGGAAGTTCCCGTTGCCCATGTATTCGCGGTCCGCCACGATCCTGCCGGCACCAACCGCCATGGACAACAAGATCTCGATGCTCTCCGCCGCGCCGCCCATACCTTTCTCATACCTCTCGTGGTAGTCCAGCAGCCGCTTCTCGGACCACTCCTGCATCTTTCTCAGCGCGCTGAGGAGCACCTTGGCGTACACCGGATCACGGCTCCCCTGCTTCGCGTCCGATGCCACATCGGCGAGCAAGGTGAGCGCCGCGGCCGCCAGGTCCGGCTCCACCTGCCCGGTCACCACGTATTGCTGGAAGAAGACCCAGGCGAAGCACACGTTGTGCACCGCCCTGCCGACGCCGAGGATCGGCCACGTCTTCTTCATGAGCTCCAGCAGCTCGTCCACCTCCTCCAGCACCACGGTCGGCTCCCTGAGGTCGAACACGCTCTGCAGGAGGGAGACGTAGAGGAGGACGTTGAGCGGGTAGCCATCGGCCCAGTGGCAAGCGTCGCTGCCGCTGCCGCTGCCGGGGCGCCACGCGAGGGCGTGCACGGCGTTGGTCAGGGCACGCATCGCCTCGGACCCCTTGCCCGTGTCAATGGCACGGATCTCGGTGGCACGCATCACCTCGCGGAACCGGAGCACGGAGGCGTGCAGGCGGTCGAGAGGGAGGGAAGGGTGCAGGATGAGGCCGGCCTCCAGGAGCTTGATCTGCCGGAATTGCCACTGGTGGTACTCCTCCGCGTCGGCGAACTCGGACGGCTTCAGCTGCCGGAGGAGCTCCAGCGGTAGGACGATGGAATCGGGCCTCCTTCCAACCTGCGGAGTGGAAATCAATCAACCGACGATGAATGCAACCACGGGCACGTACATGTGTGTGACTGAGAATCGTGCATGCCGACCTGCCCGACCACGGCGCGCATGAGCGTCCTGCGTAGCCGCGCGTCGCTCTGCTCCGTGACCCGCATCTGCTGTCGCATAATCTCCGCCGACGTCATCGGCCGCCGCGCCCGTCCAGGCGAGGCCGGGCCTGACGTCTGGCTCAGAGTGCGCACCATCGCCGGCGCAGACCGCCTTGGCTTGAGCCCCAGAGCCTTCTTCACCCTGCTGCTCATGACGCCGCTCCCGCCTCTCGCCCCGGCCATGGGCGAAGAAACCTCTAGGTCCGACGAGCCGCCGCCTCGGGGGCTCGACACCGCGGCACCACCGGACGAGCGGCAGGACATGAAGAAGATCTCGTACGCGGTCTCGCGAAGCTCCACGGGGCCGAGCGCGTCGATGCCGCCGAAAGGGCAGTCCAGGTCGGCAGCAGCAAAGTCGAGCTCGGTGGTGTCCGACGACCGCGTCACCGAGGAGCTCGCGGAGCGCGACCGCTGGTGACGCCCCAGAGTCCCCATGGTCACGCCTCCACGGCGTTCCTCTCAGCCGAGCCAAGCGAGCTAGCTCAAAGCGCCGGCTGGCTGGCGACGTCGCCCTCCCGGCCGCTCGATGGAGGAAAGGGAAGACCAACGAAACTAGCGCATGTACGCCCAAACTGAGGTGAACTATTTTTGTGCCACGATTAGAGGGGAACCAGGAGCTTGTTTTGCACGCGATTTTGCACCACAAATTGTTTGTAACCTTGGTGACCCCCTACATGGCTACACCCCTTCAGTTCTCCCAATTAAAAATTAAAAAAAAAATCGAATTCAAGCCTTGAATATTGCAAATGAACCACTTCAAGATTAGACTTTATGATTTTAGAGATGTTTGACATCAAAGTTTTATAAATAACACATTGCAGATCGACATAAAATCGTCAACTTATGCAGCCAAACAATAGTTTCACTTATGTCATGAAGAGTATGTTTGTTTGTTCCCAAAGATACACATTGTATGAGACAATTCGAATCTGAATTTTAAGTTAACGGGGGAGTCCAGTAACATCATCTCCTGAATTCTGAATTCTGATAAAAATCCACCAAGCCTCCCGTAAACCTGTGACATGTCCAACAATCATATGTCAGACAGTATATGACTCGAACTCAACCTCGAACACTCTCAACTGATCCTACAATACATGTCAGCCTCCCTGGCACTCTCAATAATTAGATATGCACAATAAACATTCCAAAGATGAGAAATCAATTTCGTCATACTACTTAGCATGCAAGCAGGAATTGTCTCTAGATTTTACCTAGAAAATTTCTCAAAAAGAAAAAAAAATACCTAGAAAAACTGATCAAAAAGGTTTGGGCATGCTTTACTTTCTATTCTCTCTGTTCCAAATTAAGTGATGTGGCTTTAGTTACCACGTCTTAGTAAGACTCATGAGTCCCCGAACTATTGCTATAAAACCAGTTCGAAAATTATGACATGGTGACATATTATCAGAGGCTAAGGAGATAAGGACAACAAAAAAACGCCCCATCCCTCCGGACTAAATTTTGTATAATATGTATGCATTGTGCGACGAAGAGGGCCTCCGGACACTAGAGCATTAACCTATACATGAAATGATGCACTAAATAGGAGTCTATGTGATGGAGCATGATTGAGTGTATTTTCATAAATACAGGCACTATATTTTGTTAATGTACAAAAATGTGAAACTATCGATTATCCCATAACTAGGCTGCAATATCATTACAAGTGTATATTCATAAACCGATATCCCACTTCCTATTTATCTTCCATTATATCAAAATCAGAAGCTGAGCAATGAATAGTAAAGCAGTAAATTGCCACTGTTTTTATTTGGGCATATAGGCAATTGGACTGTTATCGCGAGGAGGGAATCTATTGGACACATAAACATACTGCATGACTTACTGTGCAGGTAGAGCTTTAATCCTAAAAATAAACGAGGGGCTTTCCAAAAAATGAAACAAACAAATAGATAAGGATAGAAAGGTATGGATAATGGTAAACCGTTCGTGTAACGGCATATGGCTGATCTCGTGGATCTCGTCCTCAGAACTCAATAGTCAATAGTGCAGTGAATTTAGTAATAAAATTAAAGAAATGATTATCAAAGCCATTGCTAGCACTGGCCACGGAATGGTGTTTTTTGCTCCTAACTTCCACTACTGGATTTTCAAATATGTTATATATCTATGGAAAGGGTAAATAAAAACATGGTGTAAGACTGGAATTATCACTATGTAAAATTTATTACAAGGTGAAGCTAGACCTTTAGGAAGATATTGGAGGCCAAAGTAGATCAGGCTGGATTTGATTGTTCCCCATAGTGAATTAGTGGGGTTCTTTTTTTTTTTTGCTTTTTGAGATCAGAGTATATCAAACCACTCCATCTAGGAAAAAACAAAATGTTGAAAAGGATTTTCCGAACAAAACTGAAAGAAAATGAATCTGTGTGTCCACGTACCATCTTGTAGCACAGCACAAGATCCTCAAGAAAATGAAGCACATAAAAAGCTAGTAGCTTGCAGTCTGTGTCTGTCAATGCTTCAAAATTGCAACTTCTCATCAGCTCATCAAGCAAAATCAGCGGGTTTCTGACGCCATTTTCACTCTCACTTTGACATGATTTTAAAAGGAATAGCATCCCATGCGACCTGTACAGAAAGGAAACGAAGGAGGAAGGACAATTATTTTACTTGCCAAATGCCTAGCTACTTTACTCTAGGGTTTCTACCTGTACATCATTCATCAAGTAGCATCATAGATTTCTCTGCATCTAAACTACCTTAGAAGTTGATGCTACCATCTCGATGCTAATAAGCTCTTATTGCTGCTCAGGTAAATATAGACCAAAAGGCTGGAAGGGCTATACAAGGGCTATACAGTTCCCTCTACTGTGCTTATCTATCCATCTATATAGCAAATATTAGAAGCATACTCATAGCTTCATCATACAAAAGGATGTACCATTCCAGTTACATAAAGAAGCATACTACACTTGAACATCTGTCGGAATCAACTATAGTATCAAACCTCTATCAGTGCATACTTTCAGGTTTCGCATCTCTGCAAACCATCATCAATATTAAAGAATTGAATGGCATAACACCTTAACTCCAAGGTGGGCTAGAGTAGATGAGAAAACACAGCACCACATATCAACACAATCACCAAAGAAAACATTTCAGATTTAGCGAGAGAGGGGGGAGAGAGAGAGTACCCAGCATAAATACTACAGTCAAACACAAATATATGATTCTGTCGAATAGAGATACAACTAGATAATTTGGTCCATAAGCAGTGAAGCTACTCTAGCTTTAAACTAGAGATGAAGCAACCTGAAACTCCACTCACGACAAAGCAAAACCCAAGGATACGCTAAACTTAAATAAAGCATTATGAAGATACAGCTAGTCGACATAATAGCTACTTATTGACTAGAAATTCTAGTAGTAAGCCACGAAAGGATCAAGCATTCCAACCAGGAGAAATACTGATGTAACCAGCAAAATGGACGATCTTCAGGAGGACACGATCAAAGCCAGAGTACCACAATAATACATAAGCTGCCCAAATGCGCTGGTTCACTTCATAGACATTATAATGGCATCTCTTACTGAGCAACCCTAGGTTGCATACCACCATAACCGCTGCCATAATTTGATTGGCCTTCAGAAGCTCCATTGACTGAACCACCAAATCCTCCGCCTTGTGAAGGATCAGTCCATGCATTTGGATATCCAGAGTTGCCATTCGCACTTCCGTATCCAGCACCATACCCAGAAGCTGCACCAGTAGCAGGATTCCCAGCACCATCTCCACGTCCCCCATAAGCACCATATCCTCCAGGATTACCATATGATGCATCCCCTCCGTATCCACCATAACCATAGCCCTGGTTTCCATAACCTGCAGCTGCACCAGGTGCCTGGCTAGTGGGTGCATTTCCACCAGCAGAAGAGTTATTCCATGCACCATAGCCTGCATTGCCAGCATAGCCCCCAGTGCCATAACCAGATGGAGCTTGACTGCCCCAGGGTCCTCTATTAGCGCCTGGAGGGCCTCCCTGGTAACCAGAAGCAGCAGAACTTGGATTGCCATAAGCCCCAGCAGCATACGCAGAAGGAACTCCTCCATAGCCTGCAGACCCATAATTTGCATATGTTGTTCCAGGATTAGCATGTCCATATCCATACCCAGTTGGAGCGGTGCCATAACCTCCAGCGCCATAGCCCGGATAGCCACCACTGCCCTGCTGCGCCTGAGCATATCTGCTAGCATCACCTCTGCCATCATAGCTGCTAGTGTTGGAGTTAGGACCACTGTTACTATGAAAACCCCCACCTCCCATGGAACGCCCACCACCGCCAGAGCCAGGGTTTGCCTCTCGTGGCAGTGCGCGCTTCACCTCTACCATCTTTCCACCAAGATCATGGAAGGTCTTGTGCAGCACACGGTCAACGGCATCCTCCGAGTCAAAGGTGATGAAGCCAAACCCCCGGGGACGCTGTGTGGTCTGGTCATACATCACCACGACATCAGTGACAGACCCAAAGGTCTGGAAGTACTGCCGGAACTCTTCATCTGTCAGACTGGAGGGCAGCCCACCCACGAAGATCTTCTTTGTCCGAGCACCACTGGCGTCGCCGCCGCCACCACCTCCTCCTCCGCCTCCAGCGTTCCTTCCCGCGCTAGGGTTCACCGACTTCGAAGCCTGCTGCTCCTCCCGCGAGAGCGCACGCTTCACATCGACCTGAGACAACAAAAGCACATGAAAGACGCCCACGATTGAGCCCTTGATAAATAATCCTTCGTCTCACAAGCGCACGCCCGTAGGCCGCAGCAGCTGAGTAGATCAGAAGGCGACCGAAGCGGATATTCCACACGAATATCCCGCTAGGGTTTGGACGGGGAAAAAAACAAGGGAGGGAGAGTAGGTACCGTGCGGCCGTCGAGGGTGTGGGGCTCTAGGAGGGCGGCGTCTACGGCGGCGGGGTCGGCGTAAACTACGAAGCCGAAGCCCCGGGGGCGGCCGGTGAGCTTGTCGCGCATGACGGCGGCCTGGGAGACCTCGCCGAAGGTGGAGAAGTGCTCCTGCAGCTTCTCCTCCGTCGTCTCCCACGAGATGCCGCCGATGAAGAGCTTGCCCTGGTCCGACTCCATCTCCGCCTCCTCGCGCCGCTCGTCGGATTCGCTCGCGCTCGTGTGCGGGGAGGGGGGCGATGGAGGAGAGAGAGGGGAATTGGGAATTTCAGCTTCGGCTGCAGATTCGGGAGGGGGGTTTGGCGATATTTTAGGGCACTTGCGGGCTGGGGGACCTGGACGAATCGGTGGGCGTAGGGTTTCTAATTCTACCTTGTACTCTATTATTATTGAGGCTTTGGGATTCTATGGGCCGAATTGTGAAAGCGAACGTGCATTTCTAACTTCTATATGAAAAAAAACTCGGAAAAACTTTATCTAAAACAATTTCCGAAATCATTAGAAAAGGAAAAACCTTTTATAAGGTCATTTTTCTTACACTTTAGGGTGTGACACTTGTTGTGTTTTCCCTTATTGTGTGTGTTCTCCGTGTGCCAAGCATCGACTTCTCCTTCCCTCGTAGTGTCGACTACTTACCAAAGATGGTGTTCGGCAAACGCTTCTTAAACAAAAATGCATTGGCGCAAAAGCATTATCACAGGTCATATGAAAAACAGGTTATTCTCACTTTTGGGTCGGCCTAAGAGCAAGTACAATAAGCTTATGTAAGCGGGCTATAAAGATTAGAATAATATTTTTGTGATGACATGGAAGAGGGAGAAGAGAAGAGAGAAGTGGAGTGGGCTCTCATGCAAGAGCTAGCTGTAGCACGTGCTCCTAGGCACCTTGTGAGAGTGAGAGGTGGGCCATGTATCAATAAAGTAACCCATGTTTATAGCTCACTATTGTACATGTTGGCTGTATAGTTGGCTATAGGTGACGTGGCAATTTCTTATAGCCAGCTGTTAGCTCTACTATTGAACTTGCTCTAATAGCCAATGTTTAAGATATCGCTTATCGGGAACCTATCGGTTGACCCCCGATAAGTGGTAAATCGGCCTATATATCGGAATATCGGCCTAAATATCGGAATATCGGCCGAAATCTCCGAATATCGGCCGAAATATCGGCCCATTTATCGTATCGGCTTGACACCGATAAGCGATAAATCGGCCGATTTATCGGAATATCGGCCGATATTATGAACAAAGCTAATAGCGACTAAGAAACTTTTTTTTCGTTTTGGGGTATTTAAGATTAAGGATGGATCACACATAAGGTTCCGAGAGGACATATGGTTGAAAAATACCATACTCCGAGAACACTATCCGGATTTATACAATATTGTGCGGCACAAGGGTGATACTCTGGCTACGGTTATGCAAACATCACCCCCGAATGTGTCGTTCAGGCCAGATGTCATTGGCTCGAGACTGTTGTCTTGGAATGCATTGGTGGATCGGTTGGCAATGGTCGATTTGACACCACTGATGAATTTCAATGGAAGTTAACAAAGAACGGGGTGTTCTCGATGGACTCCATGTATAGAGTTATGATTCAAACCGATATTCAAGTCGATAATAATAAAATATGGCACATGAAGGTACCACTAAAAATAAAAATCTTCGAATGGTATCTTTGAAAAGGTGTAATATTAACAAAGGATAATCTTGTCAAGCGCAATTGGCATGGAAGTATGAAGTGTGTTTCTTGTTCTCGGGAGAAGACAATTAAGCACTTATTCTTTGAATGCAAGTTTGCGCTATCTATTTGGTCAGTTATCCAAATGGATTTGAATCTGTATCAACCCACATCCGTTGCAAATATTTTTGACAAATGGTTGAATAAGGTCAATGACGAAGGCATGGATCCTGGGCCCTACGAATAAGGACACCCCCTCTCACACCTTCTGATCAAGACCCGACAGGAAGCGCCCTTGGAGTACTCTAGAAGGCCCATGAAAAGCCCACCTGCATCAACTTGCGGGCTAAGTTAGAGATTGTAACCGACTCAAGCTAGGGTTTGTATCCTCTCCGGGTTGGACTCGAGACCTGGCTATCTATATAAAGCCAGGAGAGCCCCAAAGGAGAGGACCAAGTATTACCGCACGACCACAAAAGCCTTGAAACTCGAGATCTACTCTCGATTCGAGCACCTGTAATCGATCTAATCGTCTAATACAGATCAGCAGAAGGCAGGAGTAAGGGTTTTACCTCTTCGAGGGCCCCGAACCTGGGTAAATCTCGCCTCCCTGTCAAGCCGACGATTCCACCAGCGCCTATGACATCTCCTAGTCGAAACCCGATAGGGTCACCTGAGGGATTTGCGGAGCCAGAGCTTCGACAATTGGCGCCGACCGTGGGGATCGCGGGCGCTGGATCACCGGCATCTTCGGCTTCATCGACATCCAACTCCCGTTGGAAACCATCGACTACGGCTCCGAACAATCCTGTACGGATCGGATCCGTCATAGTCACGCCTCACTCGCCGGAATCACGCCCGGTATTCGAGGATCTGGAGAAGAGCGTCACCTTGACGTTCGGAAGCTTTAACTTCATGGCAAACCGAGACGGAATCCTCCACTTCTCGGATGAATCTGAACCCGAATCTGGAGCCGTCAACTCGCGCTTCCTTATGGAGAAAAGCGGCGAGTCCATCCGCTTCAACACGATCGACTACCACGCACTCTCGACAGAGGAACCCTCTCGGGTGCGAAGAACCTCCCGATCTGCGCCTAGGACGCACGGGCCACAACTGGCCCAAGTCTGCATGGCAGGATCGGAACAGCCCTCGGAAACTGAATATAGCGCAACCGAGCGCGATCTAATCGGCGTCTCGCGGGAAGCCTGGAAAAGAGCAAAGGAATCCATGCGAAAGAGTCAGCCACCCGCAGCAGGTGCTACGCAGGAAGACCTAACCGCCTACCACTATCACCTAGTGAGAGCAGCCTCAAACATCAAGGACGCCCGAGCAGATCTAGCCCGTCGCAGGAGAGCGGCGGATGAGTCAAGCCTACGTCGAGCCGAGCTGTCCCTTGCTCCTTCGGTCGGTACCCGACCCGTGGGAAAAGGACCCGCAGCATCAACAAGGGACCACGAATCCATGGCTGGGACCAACAGGTCTACCACATCTTCTTTCATGAGGGTTGACGACGACGGGAACGTCTACCCGCAAACTCCAGCCGCCGCAATTCTAGCCGCGGCCACCTACATGCAGATGAACCAGCCAACGGACAGCGATCCTCGGGTGGAACAATACAAGCACATCCGCAAAGGTCTAGGGCTGGCTGCCGCGAAGCTCGCCTCCCACGATCGCAAGGAACAGCTGGAGAAGGCGCGACAAGAGAAGGACAAAGACAAAGACGCGCCCCGCAGGCATAGGAGCTCCTCTCCGAGAAAGGATAAATCGCCACGTCGTGGCCGAGGAAAAGAAGCTCGGCGCCGCGGCGACAGCCGAAGCAGCAGCGACGACAGCCCGAGAGACAAAGATTCGCGGCACCACAGCAGCCGCTCGAGAAAAAGAAGTAAAGAACCAAGAAAAGATAGCGACCGCGACCGGTCCGGGCACGACGCGCGATCCGATCTCGCCCAGAAGAAGGTGGATAAAGCGAGGGCTTCACGGTATCGCGAACGCTCCTCATCCGGGTCTTCGGACGACGAAACCTGCGGAGCACTTTGCTTTGCTCGCAGTATTCGCGAAGCACCTCTACCCAAGAGATTCAAGCTCAGCTCGGAGGTGACAAAATACGATGGCTCACTCGAACCCTCCCAGTGGTTAAGCGACTACCTCACGGCAGTAAAATGCCAACGTGGTAACAAGAACACGGCCATGCAATACCTCAATTTGCACCTGGCCGGAGCGGCCCGCAGCTGGCTGGAAAGAAGACCACGATCTTGCTATGCATCATGGGACGACCTGCATCGCGATTTCTGCAAAAACTTCCAGTCGACCTACAAAAGGCCAGCTACGATCGAAGAACTACGGGCTTGCAAACAGAAAAGTGGCGAATCCACGCGAGAATACATCCAACGGTGGAACACACTCAGGAACACCGCAGGGACAATCTCTGAAGAAGTGGCGATTGAGGCCTTCGCCAAAGGAGCAAGAAGAACCGCGTTTCGAGAAGAACTCGGCAGAGCTGCGCCCAAAACCATAGGGGAGCTCATGGTCATAGCCGAAAAATGGGCCAACGGAGAAGACGCGGTACGCAATGAAAGAACATCGTCGCCCACGCATGACGAAGACCGTCATGGGCGAAGAAAAAGAAGAAAATACTACGACCACGACGATAGAGAAGAACTAGTGGCGGCAGAGTTCACGCGAAGTCGCGACTCCGGTCGTCGTGGAAGTCGCGAATGGAAGCCAAAGGAAGAAGAAAAATCACCCGAGGAAGACCTCGATGGATACTGCTCGCTACATCTGTTCACAGACAAGCGCACGGGCAAGACTAAGGCAACACACCTTCTCAAGGATTGCCGAAAGTTCATCGGAATCTCGGACGCGCTAGCCAAGAAAAGATTCGCTTCCACCCAAAACTATCCACCGCTACCAGGAGGCGGACAACAATTCCAGCTACCACCACCACCACCTCTACCAGCCAACCCAAACATGGCACTTGCCGCATTGCCAGCACCACAACAGCAAAACACGGGAGCAAATACATACCCGACTCCGCACGGACAACTCCTTGGGATGATACAGAAGGTATGCCCCTCTCGCAGAGCTCAAAAAACTAACTCGAGACAAATATGCATGGCAGTGCAGACGCCACCAACGAAGCCCGAGTACCTGAAGATGGCCGAACAGCCAATCACGTTCTCAAAGGAAGACCACCCGCCACGAGTCTATCGACCAGGACACGCCGCCCTTGTCATTCAAGCTCAAATTGGCAATTATGACCTGGCCCGCGTATTCATGGACGGCGGCAGCGGCATCAACATCATCTACGCGGATACACTCCGTCGAATGAACAAAAACCTGGACGGCCTAACGGAATCAGAAACATCCTTCCACGGGATAGTTCCGGGCAAGGCAGTACGTCCACTCGGAACAATCAACCTCGAAGTTGTACTGGGCTCCCCACGCAACTACAGAAGGGAATTTCTGGACTTTGAAGTCGTCGACTGGCCCTCGCAGTACCACGCCATTCTTGGTCGAACAGCGTTCGCCATATTCATGGCCGTACCACATTACGCATACTTGAAGCTCAAGTTACCCGGCGAATACGGTGTGATCACCATTGACGGAGACTTCCAGAAATCAGATAAGTGCGACATAGAGTTTAATGAGATCGCGAAATCTTTCGGGATGCAAGAAGAACTACAAGAGCTGGCAAAAACAACGGATCACTCCGTCATGCCACTCACGAAGAAAAACGCGCCTGAACTGGAATTCAGCGCCAACAGCGACACTCGCAAGCATCAAGTGCACCCGACGGATTCCGCCAAAACCGCGATGGTTTCCACAACCCTCTCGCCAGCATAGGAAAGCGCGCTCGTCAAACTCCTCCGTGAGTACTGGGAAATTTTCGCCTGGCAACCCTCAGATATGCCAGGTATACCCAGGGAGTTTGCCGAGCACTCACTCGAAGTCTTTCCTAACGCGAAGCCCATCAAACAGACGACTCGACGATTTTCAGAACCCAAGCAAAAGGCGCTGGGAGAAGAAGTAAATAGGCTGCTAGCCGCAAATTTCATTAGGGAGATCAAAATATCCACCTGGTTAGCAAATCCGGTGCTGGTCCCCAAGAAGAACACGGATATCCTTCGGGTGTGCATCGATTACACGTCACTGAACAAACACTGCCCCAAGGACAACTTTCCTCTACCACGAATCGACCAGATCGTGGACTCCACAGCAGGTTGCCAACGTCTCTCTTTCTTGGACGCCTACTCGGGATACAACCAGATCCGAATGAAAAAGGAAGACGAAGAGAAGACGGCATTCATCACACCACACGGTGTATACTGCTATACGACAATGCCCTTCGGGCTGAAGAACGCAGGCGCAACATATCAACGTTGCATGCAGAGATGCCTTGCCAATCTCATCGGCAAGAACGTACAAGTATATGTCGACGACATCGTCATCAAAACTCGAGTAGAGGACACACTCCTCGAAGATATTAAAGAAACATTCGACGCCCTTAATGCATATCGGATCAAGCTCAATCCAACAAAATGCGTTTTCGGCGTCCCTGCAGGAAAACTCCTAGGATACCTGGTATCCGCCAGAGGCATTGAAGCCAATCCGGAGAAAATACAAGCCATCCTCACCATGAAGGAGCCCACCAATCTACGCGGAGTCCAGCAGCTCGCAGGGCGATTGGCCGCCCTAAGCAGGTTCATCGCGCGGTTGGGAGAGCAAGCGTTGCCCTTCTACAAACTACTGAAGAAGACGGACAAATTCGAGTGGACCCCCGAAGCTAAGCAAGCATTCGCAGACTTGAAACGGTCGTTGCAAAGCAGGCGCATCCTCGCAACACCACAAGAAAGGGAGCCGCTTTTTCTCTATTTGGCCGCTACAAACCAGGTCATCAGCACTGCAATCGTAGTCGAACGACCTGAAGATGGCAAGGCATACGGAGTCCAGCGCCCAATATATTACATCAGCGAAGTGCTCTCGCCGTGCAAGCAGCGATATCCTCATTACCAGAAGCTTGCGTATGGAGTTGTCCTCACAGCCCGAAAACTCAAACACTACTTCCAGGAACACGCCATTACAGTGGTTAACGATGCGTCACTCGGGACAATCATGAACAACCCTATGGCATCCGGAAGAATAGCGAAGTGGAGCATCGAGTTGGGTGCCTGGGATATCACCTACGCAGGACGCAATGCAGTCAAATCTCAGGTTCTCGTGGAATTCATCAGCGAATGGACAGAGCTACAAACACCCGGACCACCCGAGTACACAAGCAATTGGATCATGTATTTTGACGGGTCCAAAAGAAACGAAGGGGCAGGAGCTGGAATCGTTCTTATTTCGCCTCGTGGAGACAAACTGCAATATGTCCTGCGACTAGACTTTCCACCTGACGACCCAGCATCGAACAACGACGCAGAATATGAAGCACTGTTGCACGGAATGAAGATGGCGATTGCTTGTGGAGCTACCCGGTTGATGATTTATGGCGATTCCAACCTCATAGTGCAACAAACAATGAAAGAATGCGACGCCGTTGCTGAAAACATGATCGCGTACCGCGACATGTATAATATACTCGAAGGAAGCTTCAAAGGATGCGAGTTGAAACATATCGCAAGATCCAGCAACGAAGAGGCGGATAGACTGGCAAACATGGGTTCCACGAATACACCCATACCGCCAGGATTATACTTCGAACGGATGGTCAAGCGATCGGTCAAATTGAAGAAAGCTGCAGAAACACCGGCAGCGCCAGAAACAGAGGTCAGCCCGCAGGTCGCGCTTATCGAGCTTATTCATAATATATCACGACAGGTTTTTCTGGTCGAGCCAGTCTGGACGCAGAAATATCTCGACTACCTACTCAATAAACAGCTCCCAGCCGATCCACGCGAGGCTCGACAGCTAATCAGGCGTAGCAAATCCTTTCGGGTAATCAACGGAGAATTGTACAAGCAAAGCATCTCGGGAATCGTTCAGCGGTGCATCGCACCCGAAGACGGCAAAGAATTACTCCGGGATATACACCAGGGTGACTGCGGACATCATGCTAGCTGGAGAGCAATACTGGGAAAAGCCTTTCGAGCAGGGTTCTACTGGCTAACAGCAGCCAACGATGCAAAAAACCTGGTCGACAGATGTGGCGCTTGCCAGCGATTTTCACCCAAGCCGCACGCGCCCGCTACAGAGTTGCACATGATACCCATCGCCTGGCCTTTTGCCCAATGGGGGCTTGACATGGTTGGCCCACTGCGCAAATCTACTCCAGGAGGTTACACACATTTGCTGGTCGCAGTCGACAAATTTACCAAATGGATCGAGGCTATGCCAGTGACCTCGGGTAGCGCCCAATGCGCAATTAAGTTCCTCGATTCCATAATATGCAGATTCGGGGTGCCACATGACATCATTACAGACAATGGTACGAACTTCACTGCAAAGGAGACTCAACAGTTCTGCGAAGAGAAAGGAATTAATCTGAAGTTTGCTTCGGTCGCCCATCCGCAAACAAACGGTCAAGTTGAAAGATCCAACGGCTTAGTTTCAGCTGGGATCAAAAAGAGATTGCTCGATCGGCTACATCCCGCTGCAGGTCATTGGGCAGAGGAGTTGCCCTCCGTACTTTGGAGCCTCCGCACAACCCCCAATCGATCAACGCAATACACACCATTTTTCATGGTATATGGGGCAGAAGCCGTCCTCCCCGAAGAGGTTCGATTCAGCGCCCCACGAGTTGTAGCCTACAGTGAAGAAACATCCAACAAAGCACTTGCAGAAGATATGGACGCGCTCGACGAAATTCGGGACATTGCACTCGCAAGATCTGCAGTCTACCAACAATCACTGCGCAATTATCACAGTCGCCGCATACGCCACAGATCATTCGTGGTTGGCGATTTGGTGTTGCGGTTAAAACAAAAGGAAGGGCACAAGCTCGAGCCACCTTGGGAAGGACCCTTCATCGTACACGAAGTAATCCCAGGAGGAGCGTATCGACTGAAGAATCCAGACACTGGAGGCATCTATTCCAATCCATGGAATATCGCGCAACTGCGCAAATTCTACCCCTAGGTTTATTTATTTTGCAACAATAAGGCTATACTAGCCAATTTTGTAGCTCGAACACATGACTTCTCAGTCATAGCAATAAATACATGATTCTCTCATCATATTTACTCGACAGCTTCCAAGGTTACAGGTTCACACCCCATAGAATACACGGGGGCTACACCTAAAACTAAGCATCACAGAAAAGAATTATCAAGTACAAGGTTGCACACCTTACTACAGTTTTTACAAACTACAGACAAGCTTACAGGATATTCACATCCGATAAAGTCAGTCGAAACGCTGAGCATTCCTAGCCGCTAAGATCCTATCTACCTCTTCGGATGTCATTCGGATAATCTTCTCGGCCGCAGGACGAACAGCATCATAGTACGGCGCAATATCTTCGATTGCATAATCCGGAAGCCGGGCTACGGAGTTCAAGTCTATCTCAGGATGCCATATTCGGACAAACGAGAGAGCCACAACCGCGCCGCATGTCATCTGATTGTGAACGCACGCGCGAACCTCTCCTTCTCGTCCGAATAACCTGAGAAGATAGCTCCAGTCTTCGGGGCCCCTCTCAAGTGGATAAAAAGCAGCATTCACCGCAACCAGGACCTCATGGAAAGAATTCATGAGAACTTTCGCCTGGCGGACTCGAAACTTCAAGATAGCCATCACAAACCCTCGACTGCGATCAGACCAGAAATTACTCGCATGAGGCTTTGTGCTGTTAGCTTCTTGATGAATGTGGTTTTCTACCCACTGCTTTTCTTCCCTGTCATCTGGTTTCACAACTAAGAAGCAAACGCACTTAGTAAGCTAAGAAACACAGAGGAGGAAAATAGCATGGGGGCTACACTACTCACATAATAACTCCTTTGCAATCGAAGACAGTTCGCCAATCAGAAATTGCTCGCGCTCAGCCGCCAATTTCTGCTTGGATATCGCCACGTCAGCTACCCCGCGCAGCACTTTCAGCCTACGCTCACCCTCCTGAACCTTATCACGAAGGCCAGCGAGAGTGCCCACGGCAGCCACAAGTGGATTTGCTGGACTACCACGTCCACTCGAAGATTCAGCAGCAGACGCAATTGCCTGGAAGAAGTACAAGGAAAGAAGTGAGACGCCCTACTCGAGTTGTTTCCAGTCGCACATCTGACTAATCGCTCGGGGGCTACTCCCATCGGGAGGCAAAGTATAGACGACAAGGATAAATTTTAAATGCAAAGCGCTTCGATTAAAAAACCAGCAAAGGTACGGGAATATATCCCAAAATTCATTACATCCAAGCAACAGAAACAAAAGGAAAACAAAAGTCTACGAAGCCGCGTTGGTGCTGCCACTAGCAGCGGTCGACCCTCCCTTCTTCCGAGCAAACATCTCAGATAATTTCCGAGCAAGAACAGTGGCTTGCTCAGAAAAACGAGATAGCCGTACCTTCTTGCCCGTGGAAGGGTCGACCGGCATGGACGAATAGGCCTCCTCCAGGCCTTCGACTCCGTTCGCCAGAGCGAACTGAATCACAGTCTTTGCGCCAGCTTCTGATTGAGCAACCGCAAAGGCTTCCAGGAGATCGCCTTCCGAGAAGACCTTCGACAACTCGCTCAGCGCAGGCGCAGGAGTACCGCTGGCGACAAGACGGCCATGCACTCGTGCCAACGCTTTGGAAGCATCATCAATCAGGGAAAATATTCCCTCAGAATGCCTCCTGAGCTGCGCGAGAGTGTCGGTCAGCACGTCCACCCGCTGAATCCCAGGAATCTCCAGAGGAACATTCAGAAGATCTACAGACAGAGAAAATAATGCTTAGCAAAAATCAGCAGAATGAAAAGTTCAAAAACCCAAGATACTTACCCGCAAAGCGCTTGGCGAGAGGACGAAGGAACGCGACAGTGTCGTTGTCAGCCTTACTGCCGGCCTCCTGCAAGTCCTTCACGGTCTTCCGCGACTCCGCAAGCTTCGTATGGAGTTCCTCCGATTGCTTGCGGGAAGCTTCCAGCTCTTGCCGGGTAGTCGCCAGTTCAGCTTCCCGAGCAGTTACCTGCTCTGAAAGTTTGGTCTTTTCAGACTCTGCGAATTCGGCTCGAGCTGCAAAGGGGATATTAATCAGAAATCAAGAATGGATGATACACGAAAGCCAAGAAGATAATGAAATTTACCTCTAAGAAGGTCGCCTTCAGATTTGAGTCGGTTAACTTCTGATCGAAGCGAGTCGCAATCTGTTTCGGCCAGAACGACGCGGCGACCGATCGCCGTAAGGGAATCGACGAGCGACTGCGAAAGCATGAAGATAAAGAGTTAGAAGAAAAGAGGTTTGAGCCTGTACCCGATTATTTACAATCGACTACAGCCTCGGGGGCTACTCCCATCGGGAGCACTGCCGTGCACCCGAAGAAGACAAAATATAGAAGAAGAGCAGAAAGAGGTTTTGAGCCTGTACCCGATTATTTACAATCGACTACAGCCTCGGGGGCTACTCCCATCGGGAGCACTGTCGTGCACCCGATAAAATTTGTTTGAGAAAGCCAAAGAGATAGAAGTTTACCTGTCCGGAGGCGCGGGAGAGGGGATCCGCCGAGCTGTCCGTCGCCTCCTTCGAGATCGAAGTTCTAACAGCGAAGCTGGGGACATCCCGCTCCGCAGTCGCAGCATCAGGCGCTGCCCTGGGAGAGTTCTGGACAGTACCCGCAATAGGGGTCTCACCCGCGTCCTTCGCTTTGTTCCTCTTTTCGGGAGGAACAGTCGCGGCGAATCTACGCGGGCTGATTGCCTGCAGACTGCAGTAAAGAACAAAGAAACGTCAGCACTGACAAACAGAGTTCAATCGAATTAAAATATGGGAAAGAACTTACTCGTCATCCTCGTCGTCTTCATCCAAGTCATCCGCATTCCAGGCGTTTGTGAATGGAGCCAGAGGAGGAAGAGATCGAAGCGGAGTCGCAGAAATTGGAGTTGGGCCAGGTGACGCCTCCAAAGACTTGTCTTTGGAGGTAACTTCGTCTTCGTTCACCCGACGGCGCTTTGGTGGGACGCCACTCGAGTCTTCAACATCATCTGAGGAGTCATGCTCAGAACTCGAGGAAGCGTTGGCCACGCTGGTGTCAACCGCGCCGTCCTGGTGGCTTGACTGAAGGCACGAGGCATCTTCACCAACAACGGGCGGGTAGCAATTTGCTACAGCTAGGCTCTACAAAGATAAGAAGACGATAAAGATCTTATCGACTACGAAAATTCTAAAAATGAAAGCAAGTCAAAGACAGGAGACTAACCGCAGCAGGAGGAGGGTTTGAGGCAGAATAAGCCTCGACTGAGCAATCAGGGAATTGCTCCCCGACCTTCAGTCGAGTGATGGCCGCGATCTTCTTCTCGAATTCCACATTCGAAAGTTCTTCACGGCTCACTCGGCTGGGATCTTCTGCGCCTTGGTACTCCCACATAGCGGAAGGCCTCTGCTGCAAAGGCTGGATCCTGCGCTTCAAGAAAAGGCTTGCCAGATGAAGTCCATTGAGCACTACTCCCGAGGCTTGGTCTCGAAGAGCCCCTACTCTTTCGAGTAGAGGTGTGACTGTCTGGATTTCTTCGGCTGACATCTTGTGGTTCCAAGATTTGCGCCTCGCCAGAACCGCGAATGGATGGAATTCTACAAGCCCGCTCGAGTTGTTGTCGGCGACGTAGAACCACTTCTTCCGCCAGCCTTGGGAGGAGTCGATGAAGTGCATATTGAAGTAGGCATTCTCCTGGCGCGCTTGAATCCCGAAGCCACCCGTGCGAAGTGGCTCACCGGGCTCGGACTCCACCCGCGATCTCTCGCGGAAGATCCGGATCTTGAACAGCGCCTTCCAGAGCGCCCAGTGCGGGCGAATGCCAAGATAGCATTCGCAAAGCGCGATGAAGCACGAGATGTGCTGCACCGCGTTCGGGGGAAGGTCATGGAGCTGTATGCCGTATGCACACAGCAGCCCGATGAAGAAAGGGTGAAGAGGGAAGGAGAGACCCCGAGTCACGTGATCCACGAAGACCACGCGCTCGTTCGAGTGAGGGTTTGGTACCTCTTCCCTCTTCCCAAGACGGACGCGCTTCTCCGCCTCCGCCGGCAGCAGACCCTCCCGTTGCATCTCCTTGATGCTCTTGGCAGTGGTGTTGGGGGTACGCCAGTCGCCGGCGCGAGAGGCGAGTGGCGCAGAAGGCTCGCCAGACGCGGAGGTTCCAGCGCCGCGTTTCTTTCCGCCGGCCATTGTTCGCAGCGAGAGCTTGAGCGCAGAGAAGGCAAAGACGAGCGCGAGGTGGAAGACGAAGACTGAGAGCGGGTAAAATTTCACTGCGGCGCTAACACCCTTATTTATATACGGGGTAAAGCAATCTCAGCCGTACGATACGCAACGTGGCACCTATCGCGGCTGCCACGCGTAAGGATGAAACGAAGCGGCGGCGTACGCTGTTTTCGTGCCACGATCTTAACAAAAGATCGTGCGCATTTACTGCGCATTTCGCGTAAAAAACGGGAGCGACGTCTCGTTTCCCGGTCAAAAAGCTGACAAGGTGGGCCAATTTCTGCTGCCACTTCGTCACGTCCCATCGGGAGAAGAGGAGCACGCCTTGACGTCATGGCGTTCGTCATTCCGAAAGGAAATTTTTTTCGAATGGAATTTCAAACGCGAAATTATCTTCGCACGAATATCAATTCCTTCGGATAGAACACAATTTTCCATGAAAAAATTCATGAATCAAAGCCTCTTCGAACAAGAGAGACATGCCTTATACACGAAAACTCTTTCGTACAGGCACAATTTTCCAAAACATGAAAACTCTTTCATACGGAACTAACATTTCCAACACGAAACTTTTTTCGTACGGAACTCATACCAATCTAATCGGGTAGAAAGAACCCACCTTATGCGTGATATTTACACATCACAAGAACCTGGATCGTACAGCCGACTAGGCACATCCGGATGCCATATTCTTCGAATATGAAGGTAAGACCCAAAAAGATCTTTCTTTTGGGCCTGGAATCGCACTCGAAAGCTGCGTCCTCCGGCATAGTTCCGTGTCAACAACACGAAGAAAAATCCTAGCGGACGCGCCGGGTACCCTCTTAGGTTAAGTTCGACTCGATAAGTCCACAACGGCCCAGTCGTAACGATCACCTCATCGGGTTCGAGTCGGAGGTCTCGAATCTGTGTAGGCCAGGAGTGTTTTTGCCCTAGTCGCAATTAATTGGCCCTGATCTCTCGGGAGAGCCAAGCCACTGCGCCACATCCTTCTGCTAATATAGCCGCAAAAACTGGCACCAATGCTGCTCGATACTCGAGTATTTTTATTCGCGAAACAGGGAACACACCCTTCGTAGGCAACAACTGTCGAGCTGAACTTCTAAGATGAGATCAAAGAAAAGGTCTGACCGTCTACCCGACTGAAAATAAATCCCAGTCGAGCATACGCTCGGGGGCTACTGACGAAGGCATGGATCCTGGGCCCTACGAATAAGGACACCCCCTCTCACACCTTCTGATCAAGACCCGACAGGAAGCGCCCTTGGAGTACTCTAGAAGGCCCATGAAAAGCCCACCTGCATCAACTTGCGGGCTAAGTTAGAGATTGTAACCGACTCAAGCTAGGGTTTGTATCCTCTCCGGGTTGGACTCGAGACCTGGCTATCTATATAAAGCCAGGAGAGCCCCAAAGGAGAGGACCAAGTATTACCGCACGACCACAAAAGCCTTGAAACTCGAGATCTACTCTCGATTCGAGCACCTGTAATCGATCTAATCGTCTAATACAGATCAGCAGAAGGCAGGAGTAAGGGTTTTACCTCTTCGAGGGCCCCGAACCTGGGTAAATCTCGCCTCCCTCTCAAGCCGACGATTCCACCAGCGCCTATGACATCTCCTAGTCGAAACCCGATAGGGTCACCTGAGGGATTTGCGGAGCCAGAGCTTCGACAGTCAATAAGCGGTTCAAAACTACTATTAGGGTAGGAGCGCTAGTCTTGCTCTGGCTATTTAGAAATTATAAGATTTTTTATGATAAAAATTTCTCTAATTTAGAGGTTCTATTCCGATGCACAAGTATTTTGCGTTTGTGGTCCTCATTACAGCGGGTGGAGTATCAAGGTCTTTTTACGAAGACTTCACGTAAGGAAGCGGTGGTGAGGGATATTTGTATCCCACATGGATGGCCACTTGATGATGTAGCTCACCCAACTCCACCAAGTGCACCGATGACAAGATCACGCGCAAAGGCCATTCAGGATAAGGTGAACTCGCTCCTCTCACTCCATACTTTCGGTCACGTGGCGGATGGTGCGCTACCTCATGGTTCCACACTTTGCGTGCTAAGGTTCAAACCCACCACGAAGGCCCCGGAAAGCACCCAAGACGATGCGCGAGAAGGTATCGAGAAGGACGGAGAAGACGGCATCGAATTCGAAGTCCCAGCGGAGAAGATAGGGGGAAAAGAACCCCCCCCCCCCGGCCTCAGGACCCGGCCATGCCGGCCTCCCCCCACTCCAGGTCGGGCACCCAACAGAGGGGGGCGGCCGCCTCCCTCCTCAGGCCGGACCCCCTCCCGAGAGGGTCGGCCTCCACCCCGGCCTCGGGCCGGCCCCTCCAGGTCGGTCGCCCCCGCTCCTACCTCGGCCTCGGGCCGGCCCCTCCCAGGCCGGCTCGCCCTCGCCCACCCTGGCCTCAGGCCGGGTGCTAGGCCGTCCCCAGGCCGGCGCGCCCTGGGCCGCTCCCCTGCCCCCACCCCGGCCTCCAGGCCGGCCAGGCCGGGCTCCCAGGCCGCGTGGCCCCAAAATGCACGCAAATGACCGGAATTTGACCCCGTTTTCACCTGCTTCGACCCCCCGGCTATATAAGGACGACCCTGAGCTAGATCTAGGGTTTTAGAGTTGAATTTAGAACATTTGGAGCTCAGCTCTCTTGTATCCCTCTTTGAGGAACTACTCCTACGGTGTGTACTTAGGAACGTATCAAGGCTACTCCTCCGACTTCGTCGAGGATCGTATCAAGGCACATCCCAACTACTTGTCCTCTCTCTTTCGGGTTTCAGTCAAGAGTTGTCAATTCTTCCTCTCGTTAATCCTTGAGGTTCTATTGGCGTAGTGGTACCGGCTACGGGTGTGAGACGGTTTGTATCAAGGTGAGTTCAGTTGGATCGATTGTTCCGTAGGCGGTCCTCGGGATTTAGTTGACGGGAGGTTGGATCTTTCGGTTCTTGCGATTTATCCCGCTTTGTGTGTTTCCCCGCGTTTCCCCATGTTTCCCCCTCGATTCCCCATCTCGTGTTCTTCGTTCGTTCTTCGTCGATTCGTGAAGATCGGGCCAATCTAGGAGTCCAACTCCATATCATCTGGTATCCAGAGCTAGATTGACACGAATCCGACACCCACACCCCTCCCCATCCACCAAATTTTCTTCTATCCACCATAAATTCGAAAATTTCACCAAAAATAGCCACAAAGGGATTTCGACCGATCTGTTGATTCGTTGAGTTTTTCGTGGTTTTGATTCACAGATTTGTTGCCAAATACCATTCCCCACCTTTCTATTCAGCCACTTTTCCCATATTCGCCCAAAAAATTTCTTGATTTTGAAGGAATTTCGAATTTGAGCCAAAATCTCAGAAAATCTCAGCTCTTCGATTTCCGGACAGATTTTGAAACTTGTTTTTATTTGTCGTTTGTGATCCAAATTGAGTGCAACAAAGTGCTACGCGGCGCCCACGACATCACCTACGCTTCCACATCAACGGATCGCCACGACATCGACTTCCCCCGGCCGCAAGTCCGTGATCATCAATAAGAGAGGTATAACTTGCTTCCGCTTGAACCACCCCACCCCATTGTGTTACTTACCTATTCGTACTAGTTCTTTTTACACCGCTTGGCATCGCATTTGTGGCATCGAGAGTGCGAGGTTGGCGCTTGTGAGAGATTAGCTACGAGTAGGCATTGGCACTTTGGAATCCGTCAAAAGAGAAAATCAAAAAAAAAGAGAAAAAGAGAAAATAGAAAAGAAGCAAAGGATCGGTGTCAATTGCTTTCCATTGTAGGAACGTGTAGCATTGCGTCGCAAAAGAGAAAGAGTGACCGATTGCCACGGTGCGAATCTTGTTGCCTTTTCAAATTTGCGGTTTGAGCTAGCGTCCTCCTTGTGTTAGTGTGGCATTGAGCATTAGTCTACGTTAGGTTCATTTCGTCCTCGCTCGTCCATTGGTCGCACTAACCCCATTTATCCCTTGCGTGTGTGTGTTCCACCATATTTCCATCATATAGGTTTGGTGTTTGTGCTAACTTTTCTTTGATCCTTCTCCACGTTTGACAACAAACTTTTCTTCGATTTTGTCGATTTTTCCTCGCCACTTTCCTAACCTATTTGCCTTCCATATAAAGTGTGTGTGTTGTCGTTTGCGGTTTCTTTCGATCTTTTTGGATTCACTTTTGACATACCGCCCTACACCTAGGCTCGTCCACTAGCCTCAATACGACTAAAAAAAGGTAACGTTGGGTAAGTGAGGCATCCATTTCTTCAATATCACCCTTGTGTGTGTTTTTGAGATGGCTAGGGAAGGAGTATTCACAAGTCCGAGTTCGGAAGATGAAGGCAATCCATTCTACAACGACAATGCTTACGCCAACCTCGTCACCCACAATGACCACTTTCAACTCCGTGAACTCGTCAAGAACGGGTTGCAACGCTATGAGCGTCGACTCCAAGAGCAAGAGGCTCAATTGAATGATCAAATGACGCGCATCAACATCAACTTGGCTAATCTTGCCAATCGCTGTCATTCATCATCGTCCTAAAGGTCTCGTCGCTCAAGCCACCACAATCAAGATCTTCGCCAACCTCGTCGCCATGACCGCCATGATCGCCACAACATGGAGGAGGGTGGACAACCTCAACAACCACAACCACCTCCTCCCCAACCTCAACCAGCTCCGCGACGAAATTGGTATGAGGATAGCTCGCCATCACCACCACCTCGACATCGCTAAGGCCATGGTGACCCTCTTCAACAACCGCAACGCACGGACCTTCGACAACATCATCATCCTCCACCTCCACAAGGCCACGCTCAAGACTATGGCCACAATGATTTCGTGGAAGATGCTCGTCAACATCAAAGTCCACGAAGACGCAATGCGCGTCCCAACAACAATGAACGCCAAGAACATGATCGTTCTCAACACCCTCGAGATGAACAAGTGCTTCCGCAACACCCTCGCCAAGAACAAGAACGTCCTCGACAACAACACAATGACAATGATGATAGTGAACATCGTGAAGCAAGACTCCGTCACCGCCAACAACCACCACCTAATGACCACCGGCGTCATCCTCCCCATCATGATCGCCACCGCCAAGACAATGAGGATGACCCCTATGATGATTCACCTCCCATTTATGAAGAAGACCCCCATGAGCGCCACCATGAGCGTCCCCATCGTCAACAAGAAGACATGAGTGCTCTTCGTTTCAATGTCCCCAAGTTCAATGGTGAGAATGATCCCAAAGAATATCTTGCTTGGGATCTCAAAGTAGACAAGATCTTCGATATTCACAACTTCACCGACAAGAAAATGGTTGCTCTAGCATCTTTGGAATTCGAAGGCTATGCACTCTTATGGTGGGATCGTCTACAAGCCGAAAGAGTCCGCAACCGCATTGCTCCTATTGCCACTTGGAATGAGATGAAGCAATTCATGCATGCTCGATTCGTTCCTCCTCACTACAAGTGTGACCTCTTCAAGAAGCTCCAAGAACTTCGTCAAGGTGTGAAGTCCGTTGATGAGTATTACAAGGAAATAGAGACATCTTTGATTCGAGCTCATGTGATGGAATCTCAAGAGCAAACAATGGCCCGCTTCCTCAATGGCCTCAACTATCCTATAAGGAAGATCGTCGAGTATCAACCGTATGACAATATTGTGGCCCTTGTCCACCAAGCTCTCAAGGCGGAACGCCAAATTGCGGAAAATCTCAAGTATAACAAGCAAAAGGCTTTCTTCAACTCAAGACCATCATCCTCGTCTCCTATGACATAAGTTCCTCCACCAACTACCAACAAGAGCAACACTCGAGCCTCTAGTGCTCCCAACAAGTCTTCCCAACCATTCAAGAAGCAAGTGCCTTCTACCTCCTCTTCAAATGCTCCTCAAGTCAAGTCGATCACTATTACTTGTTTCAAGTGTGGTGGTAGTGGACACAAGTCCTTTGAGTGTTCCAACAAGATGATCATGATTGTCAACCAAGACGGTGAACGTGATTCCATGAGTGAAGGCGAATACTATGCCTTGCATCAAGTTGCTCTCAACTCTTTGGACGTGCCCAACAATGATGAAGAAAGTGTATATTGCGATGAGGACAAGAATCCATCGCTAGTGGTGACAAGAGTCCTTACTACTTCTCCTCAAGATGAGCATGATCAACGGTGCAATCTCTTTCAAACTAGAGCCGGTATCGATGGCAAGTCAATCAAGGTCATCATCGATGGTGGAAGTTTCCACAACTTAGCTAGCAAAGAGCTTTGCGACAAGCTCCAATTGACTTACAAGCAACATCCTCATCGATACCATGTCCAATGGCTTAGTGACTCCGGCACCTTCAAGATTCAACACATGGTCGCCGTGCATTTCAAGATTGGTCCATATGAAGACACGGTGGATTGTGACGTTGTTCCTATGACCTAGCCCGATCTTCTCAGTGAACTCTCTTGATAAATTGATAACCAATGTGATACCTCGCTCTCTCCTTTGGCTAAACCCTGTTACCAAATTGCAACAGCACTTAACCCCTTCGGATATTCGAGACTCCACACTCTTGCACACGTAGCCACCGACTACAAGTGGTCCTGTTTCTCCTTATTCCCAGTGGAACAGCAGAATACACTCAGATTTGCAAAGGTATGATGATTCAAGATGAATGCTTCAAGCAATACAATCTAGAAGTCTAGGGTTTTTGTTTTAACGTAGTCTAACTATCTAATTCGCCCCAAGGGGTATATATGAGGGGGTGGGGTGTTTCCCCACGAAATATCCCTATTCCTACTTGTTTGGACTCAAACAACTCGGATACAAACTGACCCAACATGGGTGCAGCCAATTGGACTCTATTTGGAAACTGGCAGAAAACTATTCATGGATTGTTTCGGTCACCACGGCTTGCACGAGTCGAATTTCTTGATGGGGCCGGATCCATTGGAAAGCCCATCAAATTCCCTATCCGTATTGTGCTCGTTTGCTGTATTTGTAGCCCGTATGAAGAATCCATGACTATTTCAAATTCGGGACTCCTGGCAGTCCGAACTGAAACATTTATTCCTTGTTGTTGTTTTCCATGCCTTCTTTCTTTGATTCTTGCTTCCTATTCTCCATCCATGTTTGTGTTATTAATAAACCTAATCATACATAAATTCATAGGCTTAGGTAGTATAACATTCTCATAAACACAAACGTTATTTGTTACTAGGAAAGAATTCACCTTATAATAAACATTAGTGAGGCTCAATATTTCTTTCCAACTCAAGCATGAATAAACCTCATGGACCTCTATTATGTCCCTATCATCCTCCCTTTCTTCAAGACAAGACGTCCTCGGCTTGTTGTATGCTGAAAGTGGAATGAACAAAAAGAACAACGTGTATGCACAATACATATATCTATAATGAGGTGCATTAGTTGTTATCATATCATAAAAATGTGCCCAAGACATGTGACCACGAATTTTTCTTATAAACATCACATAATTGTCATAGCACTCCAGAAAATAGCAATCATAATTGCAAATATAAGTGAACCTCATAAAATCATAATCAAAATGAGAATCATATGTGTATATATTTTTATTGTTTAGTATCAATTCAATTGTTCTCACCAAAGATCTATGATCAAATTTATGTTTATTAAAACACTCAAAGGTGGGAACATGCTTATTATGTTCATCATGAAAATTGCAACTTAATTTGCAAATATAAGTGAAGAACAATTTATTAGCACATGTATGTGACAAGTATTGTGGCAAACCAAACATATGTGTAAAATCATGTTCATATGTAGGAAGTTGTAGCTTATTTATCCAAGGTAAAACAATGTTCAATTCGGCCACTTTATCACAAGTTATGCATATGTGATCCACCATAAAAATTTCACTCATGTTATAGTCACCAATCAAGTTAAAAGTGAAAGAAGAAACATAGTTGCTAGAATTGACATATGAAATTTCAGCAACCTTTTTCATAGCACTTTGCACATTAATTGATTCATTAAACATGATGTAATGCACAATATCATTAGGTGGTATTTTAGCAAGAACTTCCTTATGTGAAATCAAAACCACATGAGTAAATTTCGAAATTAAGACATTATCACATGTGGGTGGACTATTTATGCTTGTTAACTCACAAGAATCAACTAGCAATTTAGTGGGTTCACATAATTCAATACTTGAGAGGGGTAACACGAAATCATCACCTTTATCAATAGCATCCTCCTCAGAATTATTAGGTACCAATTCAACTATCTCAAGTGGTGATGCAGGTTCTACTTGTTGTGGCTCCCTTTCTTCAAAAGTAACCTGCATATCACAAGAAACAAAACTAGGCACAATGGCATGCTCCTCCAATGGTTGTGGTGGTGATGGTTGTGGTGCAGGTTGTACTATAGGCTCCCTTTCTTCAAAAGCAACCTGCACATCACAAGTAACAACACTAGGAGTAGACATGGTTACATTAGTAGACACCACCTCACATGTCTTCTCAATTTCGGATCCCATGACTTGATGATAACATAATGATTGTTTTCTAACTTCCATACAATTTTCAAGTGAAGCATGTTTTCTTCGATGATATTTATGATTCCAAAGTAATATTATGTCAGGATAATATCTAACAAAATCAAACCGAAATTTGACAATACATGATATACCCAACAAAAGATGACAACTAGTAAATGCTCTGGGAATCACATTACAATAAATTTGCTCTGTATGACCACTAATGGTTAATGGAACAAAAGTACGTAGAGGAATTTGAATTTTATCATCATTAGTAATTAACATGTATGGATTTGCTTCAAAAGTTTCCAATTGCAATTGCTCAACCACATCAAGACTAACAAAGTTAGAGCGAGTATCCTTATCAAGAGTAATAGCAACAGGGAAACCTTTGACGTCTGCAATTAAGTGGAACAAATTTTCTGCAGGCATTCCACTAGAATCCTCCTCCCAGAAAGCATCACTGCACATAGAAAAACTACAAAGCTCCATTGATTAAGTTGTTAGTAACAAAATAACAATGGGTTGTGGTGTTCTCTCACAACTCACTCAAAACCAAGCAAAGAGGTGATCCTTACCGTTCCAAAGTGAATAGAATAACTTACCAACAAGTAGTAGCAACTAGTGTGACTTGATGTGGAGAATAGAATACCCAGTGATTTTTGCTCTCACAAAGGTAAAACAGGTTATATGGTGGGGCTTGGTATGGATACCTAACAATCACCAATTAACAAGTCCTATTGCTGCTTGTGATGATAAAATAACACCTAAGGAAACAGACACCAAATATGGAGACAAATATGGCAATGCAAGTATATGGAGGAAATTTTGCAATGCACTCGAAAGACACTAGCCAAGCTCAAATAATATTCAGGCACAAGATTGCTCAATGGTGTGTCAATATAGCAATGATGAAAACAGCTCCACAAATATATCAATGTATCTCAAGGCCTTTTTGCTTTTGCTTTTTCTTTTCTTTTCTGTTTTTCTCTTTTTTTATACATACTTTTTATGGCCGAAAACAACTAAAGGAGCAAATGAAAATAACAGCTAGATCAAAGTGACACAATATGAGAATGAGCAGCCTGAAAAGAGCAATAAAATAGCTAGTCTTGTGGGCAAGGTACCTAATTTATTTGCTGTAGAAAGGCTTTGTCTAGGGTTCACAATGATTGGACTTGAAAACCTAATGAAAAGAGCAAAGAAAAACAAAGAAAAACAACCTAAAACTAGCTAGGAACCCACGGCAGAGAACTGACTGTTTTCCTGCCGGCGGCAGAGAAACAGCTCGTTTTGAGCTCGCGGCAGGCAATCACGGCAGAAAACAGCCCGTTTCTGTGCCGTACGGCAGAGCTAACACTCACGGCAGCGGCGGCAGAGATTTTGCGCGGAAACGAACTCACGGCAGAGCAAAACGTAACGAAAGCATACCGTGCGCGCGGGTGGATCGGTGGTTTGCGGTGGAGTGATTTGGTAAGGATGTTGCGGTGGAATATGGTGGTTTTGTAAACGTGCACCGAGGGAAATCCGAGCCCTACTAGAACCGTACCGTGGCAGCGAATTGGGTGGTTTTGGAGCTGCGACAGGGATCAAATCCGAAGGCAAATAGAACCCAAACCCGAGAGAAACAAGTACTAATCGGATTGGAAACACAAAGCCTTGCGGGAAGCTAATTTTTTTTTGGGATTTTTGATATAGACTCGACTCGGAAAAAGAACAACTAAGAACCCTAACCCTAACCGAAACCTAATGACTCAAAAGGAGAAAAAGCAACGCAAGATCAAGACACAAAACAGCACTAGAAATTGAAAACTAGTAATTATCTAAGGCTATGGCAAACACTACGACTATTTTTTGTGGCTTTTTCTGGATAGGTATAAAAACAACTCGAAACTAAAAGGATAGATACAGCTCACCGAGTAAACCCAGTAATCTGATACCAAGATGATATGGGGTAGCCCGATCTTCTCAGTGAACTCTCTTGATAAATTGATAACCAATGTGATACCTCGCTCTCTCCTTTGGCTAAACCCTGTTACCAAATTGCAACATCACTTAACCCCTTCGGATATTCGAGACTCCACATTCTTGCACACGTAGCCACCGACTACAAGTGGTCCTGTTTCTCCTTATTCCCAGTGGAATAGCAGAATACACTCAGATTTGCAAAGGTATGATGATTCAAGATGAATGCTTCAAGCAATACAATCTAGAAGTCTAGGGTTTTTGTTTTAACGTAGTCTAACTATCTAATTCGCCCCAAGGGGTATATATATGAGGGGGTGGGATGTTTCCCCACGAAATATCCCTATTCCTACTTGTTTGGACTCAAACAACTCGGATACAAACTGACCCAACATGGGTGCAGCCAATTGGACTCTATTTGGAAACTGGCAGAAAACTATTCGTGGATTGTTTCGGTCACCACGGCTTGCACGAGTCGAATTTCTTGATGGGGCCGGATCCATTGGAAAGCCCATCAAATTCCCTATCCGTATTGTGCTCGTTTGCTGTATTTGGAGCCCGTATGAAGAATCCATGACTATTTCAAATTCGGGACTCCTGGCAGTCCGAACTGAAACATTTATTCCTTGTTGTTGTTTTCCATGCCTTCTTCCTTTGCTTCTTGCTTCCTCTTCTCCATCCATGTTTGTGTTATTAATAAACCTAATCATACATAAATTCATAGGCTTAGGTAGTATAACATTCTCATAAACACAAACGTTATTTGTTACTAGGAAAGAATTCACCTTATAATAAACATCAGTGAGGCTCAATATTTCTTTCCAACTCAAGCATGAATAAACCTCATGGACCTCTATTATGTCCCTATCACACGGAGTCCCGAAGAGACCCGGTGGGGGGCCATAGGGGGCCCACACCATAGGGCGGCGCGCCCCCTGGCCGCGCCATGGGGTGGTGTGGGCCCCCCAGGCCTCCACCGCCTTTGCACGTTCGCCTATTTATACCCCCCGAGACGTAAACCCTAAATATATACCACTTCGTCCCGAGAAACACCCGAGGCCACCTTCAACGTCATCCCGAGATCGTGAGGGTTCTGGAGCTCTTCCCGGCACCATGCTGGGGGGGGGGGGAATTCATCACCGGAGGGGTCTACACCACCATGCCCTCCTTCGAAGCGATGCGTGAGTAGTTCATCCCTGGACTACGGGTCCATAGAAGTAGCTAGATGGTTGTTCTCTCCACTATGTACCTCATGTTTAGATCTCGTGAGCTGCCTCACATGATCGACATCATCTTTATGTAATGCTACATGTTGTGTTTGCTAGGATCTGATGAATGTTGAATGTTATGTCTTCTGATTATCGATCTATCATGTTATCTTCATGCATATGTTATTTACGATCTTGCATGCTCTCCGTTATTAGTAGATGCTCTATCCAAGTAGATGCTAGTAACTCCAAAAGGGAGTATTTATGCTCGATAGTGGATTCATGCCCCCTTTGCATCTGTGCTCGAGTGACAGAAATGTGACAGATGAAGGATGTGTTGTTGCCATTAGGGAGAAAACAACGGTGTTTACCTAGTTTACATTGTTTACATTACACACTTTTCTTACGGCGATAATCTGTTGCTTGCAACTTAATACCCAACGTTTGTTCGGATGATATTCGAAGGGTGGATTATTAGAGATAGATGCGGTTGGATGACGGTCTATGTATTTTGTTGTAATGCCTGCATGAATCACATAGTAATCTTTATGTCTCGCACTACGGTGCAACCTTCATTTCTGTTAATTGCCCAGTTGTAATTTGTTCACCACACATGTTATTTATCTTTCACGGAGAGACACCACTAGTGAACTGGAGACCCCGGTCCATATTCCTCATATTGATAAAACACCTACTGCTTTCACACGGCTTTCATACTGCTGCTACTGCTTTCATACTGTTTTCCTACTGTTTTCCACACCATATGTTTAACCTCTTTGTGTTCAGCAAACCCGGTGAGATTGAGAACCTATTGGAACGCGTAGAGATAAACAAAACTTTTTCCTACGCGGTACTTCCAAGATCTAGCCGAGGTAGAAGGCCACGAGGATTACCACTAGACGCGCAGGTGCGGATTATCGATGCAGCGCGTCGATGCAGTGTAGTCCCACGATACGATCCAGCCGATCCAATCCCGCGATCGTCAAAGTGTTGAACGTACAACACCTCTGCCGGTATCCACACGTACGAGGAGGAGCTCCGACGGCGGACTGCTAGGTCCGATGCGACGGATAGACTAAGTGGGGCTAGGGTTCCCAACGCATGGGAGTGGAGTAACGTGCCCGCTGGGCAACCTGCGCCCCTCTTTATATAGAAAGTGGTAGTGGGATTCACAACTCTTGTGGCCCATTCCCTCTGTGAGTCCGACTCAAACTCAGTCCATTTCCGGTTCGGGTCGAACCCGACCAATACACTTGCTCCCGCTCTTAAGTGTGCGACCCTGCAGACTCATGGCGACTTGGACACGATTGGAGTCTGACTCTCAATCGATCAATCGGTAGCGGCTCCTAGCATAACATGCCGACTCCCAAGTGCCATAGAGTCATGACGACATACCTTCCAATGTGACTTTCATCTTAGTCCCTTTTGCCTCACGATATACCTTGTCGAACTATAGGCGATTTATCGTCATCCCTTAATAGCTCAACTCTCTTCTCGATCCGTGATATATGATTCATCTGACTAACTCTTAGTCAACAGACTCAGTTAACACTTAACCGAGTCACGCATGGCCATGCTTCTGGAATCATATCACTCGAGAGGGCCCAGAGAATATATCTCCATTCGGAGGGGCAAAATCCCATCTTGATTATCCACATCACGCAGCTTGCTTCTCATTCGACCCGAACTCTGCCTTTATAACTGCCTTGTCACAGAGCAGCGTTTGACAGAACCTAAGTCGATGATCCACATCTCGGATTGTGCGACAACCTCAGGTCTAAGGATTACATTGATTGAGACATTCAAATGACGACTTGCTCGTTGCATCTCAATATGGGTCAGTCCGACTTGCTAAACTCTTTAGCCAAGTCTGTGAACGTTGAAATGGCATCGCCATGCCCATGACAAGTGGAACCGAGTCATCAGCCAACACTCACATTAGTCTAGGGTGTGTTTCCAGCACAACCTTAATGACCAAGGACAATTTAGCATGAACAACATGAATACATAGTTTCACAATCAAATCACATATTCAATGACATATATCAGATGTTCAAAACAAGGACAACTTAATAACTTTATGAATACATTGGGAATTACATCATACATGATTGCCTCTGGGGCACATTCCCAACAGTCTCCAACTTGCACTAGAGTCAATCATCTCGACATCATATGCCTAGGCATCGAATGCCCATACCTATCATGTGCTCCTCATGCTTTGGCTGTGGTAGCGCCTTTGTCAACGGATCTGCAATGTTTGCATCCGTGTGTACTTTGCATAACTTGATATCACCTTGTTCGACAAACTGGCGAATGAGGTGGTAACGCATGAGTATATGTTTGTTCTTCTGGTGTTGTCTAGGTTCCTTGGCTTGTGCGATAGCACCATTGTTGTCACAATATACGTCCAAAGGATTGGACGCGCCCTGAATCACACCAAGATCCATCAGGAGGTTCCTGATCCAAACAGATTCCTTTGCAGCCTCCGAGGCAGCAATATACTCAGCCTCTGTTGTAGATGCAGACACGGTATCTTGCTTGGAACTCTTCCAGCTCATAGCCCCTCTGTTCATTACGAACACGTATCCAGATTGCGAACGAGAATCATCTGAGTCGGTGAGATAACTCGCATCCGTGTAACCCTTTACACTGAATTCCTCATCACGTCCATAAACTAGGAACATTTACTTAGTCCTTCTCAAGTACTTAAGGATGTTTTTAACCGCTGCCCAGTGGCCTTCGCCAGGGTCAGCCTGGTATCTGCTCGTTACACTTAGAGCATAGGAAACATCTGGCCTAGTACAAATCATGGCATACATGATGGATCCGATTGCCGAAGCATACGGAATCACACTCATCCGACTTCGCTCATCAGTCGTCGAAGGACACTGAGTCTTGCTAAGTTTTATACCATGGGACATCGGTAAGAATCCCTTCTTAGACTCTTCCATTTTGAATTTCTTCAAACCTTTGTCCAGATATGTACTCTGACTCAATCCAATGAGCTGCCTTAATCTATCTCTATAGATCCTGATTCCTAATATGTAAGTCGCCTCAGCCAAATCCTTCATTGAGAGCTCTTTTCCAATGATTCTTTGGTTTCTTGCAACATCATGACATCATTTCCCATCAGTAATATGTCATCCACATATAAGATTAGAAAATTTACTTTGCTCCCACTAAACTTCTTGTATAAACAAGAATCATGATCGCTCTTGATGAAGCCAAACGATTTGACTACCTCATCAAAGCGAATGTTCCAACTCCGAGATGCTTGCTTCAACCCATAAATGGATTTCTGAAGTTTGCATACCTTGTCAGCATTAGCCGGATCGACAAAACCTTCGGGTTGTATCATATACACGTCCTCAGTTAAATTTCCATTAAGGAAAGTCGTCTTGACATCCATCTGCCATATCTCATAGTCGAAATAGGCTGCTATGGCTAACATGATCCGAACTGATTTAAGCATCGCTACTGGCGAGAAGGTCTCGTCGTAGTCAACTCCTTGAATCTGTCGGAACCCCTTCACGACAAGTCGTGCTTTATAGACGGAAATATTTCCATCCATATCAGTTTTCTTCTTAAAGACCCATTTGCACTCGACGGGTCTTGCACCGTCAGGCAGATCAACCAAATTCCAAAGTTGGTTTTCATCCATGGACTTTAACCCGGATCTCATGGTTCCAAGCCATGACTCGGAATCAGATCCCACCATCACTTCCGAATAAGTTGCCGGCTCATTACTTTCTAACAATAAAACATCACGAGCATTTTATAATTTGGCAGATCTCCGTGGTTCAGGTGCTGTTACCGGCGTAGGTACCACGACTGGCTCAGCCTCCAAGGCCCTTGCCGACTCGCCCCTAGCCGGTTCCTCTCGAATTTCTTCGAGTTGCACCGTGTTCCCACTGACTCCCCGACTGAGAAACTCTTTCTCAAGGAAGACACCATTCTGAGCGACAAACACTTTTCCCTCTTCCCGGTTGTAGAAGTAGTACCCCAAGGTTTCCCTCGGATACCCCATGAAAATACACTTATCCGACTTGGGCGTGAGCTTGTCCGACTGAAGTCGCTTGACAAATGTTTCACAACCCCAAATCTTAAGAAAAGACAAACTTGGCCTTTTGCCAGTCCACATCTCATGTGGTGTCTTCTCTACTGATTTTGATGGTACTCTGTTTAGTGTGAACGCTGCAGTTTCTAGACAATAACCCCAAAATGATAAAGGTAGATCTGTCCGACTCATCATAGATCGTACCATGTCCAACAGGGTGCGATTTCTCCGTTCCGATACACCGTTTCTCTGCGGTGTACCCGGAGGAGTGAGTTGAGGAACTATTCCACAACTCTTTAGATGGTCATCAAACTCATGGCTCATGTACTCGCCTCCACGGTCCGACCGTAGAAACTTTATTTTCTTGCCGAGTTGATTTTGTACCTCACTCTGGAATCTCTTGAATTTCTCAAAGGATTCCGACTTGTGTTTCATTAAATAGATATATCCATACCTACTCAAATCGTTAGTGGAGGTAATGAAGTACTTATAACCACCTCTAGCTGCCGTGCTCATTGGACCCCATACATCACTATGTATTAGTTCCAACAAGTCGGACGCCCTTTAACAGCTCCTTGCAAAAGGTGTCTTGGTCATTTTGCCGAGTAGGCATGATTTTCATGTCTCGAATGACTCTAAGTCGAACGAAGTTAGAAGTCCATCATCATGGAGCTTCTTCATGCGCTTCCAACTTATGTGACCAAGCCGACAGTGCCAAAAGTAAGTCATATTCAGATCATTTGGTTTCAACCTTTTAACATTTATGTTATAGACCGATTCACTATCAAGATTCAAAATAAATAACCTGTCCTGAACGGGTGCAAAGCCATGAAACATATCTTTCAAATATAAAGAACAATCATTATTCTTAATATTCGACTCATAACCTTGTCTCATCAAACATGAGGCGGAAATAATGTTTCGACTAAGCACTGGAACATAATAACAATTATTCAGCTCCATTAAAAATCCTGAAGGTAAATGAAGTTGCATCGTGCCGACTTCCAACGCAGCGACTCTCGCCTTGTTGCCGACCCGAATATCAACCTCTCCTCTTGCCACGCTCCTAGTTCTTACCAGTCCCTGCAACGAGTTGCATATGTGAATAACTGATACGGTATCATATACCCAAGAACTGTTAGGTGCATCAGCAAGATAAATGTCTATAACATTGCACACAAGCGTACCTGAGTTGGAAGTCACACCTCCACTCTTGGCTCTGTCAGCCAAATACTTGGTGCAGTTCCTCTTCCAGTGGCCATCCTGCTTGCAATAGAAGCAATTGGCTCCGGCTGTAGGAGAAGGCTTAGTCTTTGAGGAAGCGCTCTGGACAGGGCCATGGGCGTTGCCTCCTGACTTATCCTTCTTCTTCTTGGTCCAAGAACTCTTCTTGAACTTAGCCTTATTCTGCACCATCAACACTTGACTGGCGCCTTTCTTGAGATCAGCCTCTGCCGTTTTGAGCATCCCATGTAATTCAGTGATCTTCTTATCCATACCATGCATGTGGTAGTTCGAAATGAACGGACCATACACACTAGGAAGAGAGTTCATAATTATATCAGTAGCGAACTCTTCGTTAATTGGGAAGCCTAGCCGATCCAGAGACTGCACGTAACCAGTCATCTTGATTACATGCGGACTCAGTGGATCACCATCTTTAAGCTTACAGCCCAGCAAAGCTTGAGAGACTTGATACCTCTCGGTCTTTGCCTGAGCCTGGAACATACCTTTGAGGCTTTCGATCATATCGTAGGCCTCAACATTCTCGAACTGCTGCTGCAAGTCCGGTTCCATGTGTGCAAGCATAAGACAGCTAATTTCCGTAGACTCGTCTCTAGTCTTACGGTAGGCATTCATGACAGCGACAATCGCGTCATCATCAGGCTCTTCTCGAAGTGAAGTTTCTAGAACATGTTCTTTCTTGTCATGCTTGAGGACTATCCTCAGATTACGGTACCAGTTGGTGAAATTAGTTCCATTAAGCTTATCTTTCTCTAGGATTGACCTCAACGCAAAAGTGGACAACCGAGGAAGGTTGCTAGGTGCCATTGATCTACAACAGAAAATATGCAAAACACTTAATACATGTATTCATAAAAGAGCAGGCATATTAAACGTTTTAATGCTTATGCTCCCACTAGAACCAACACCCCTCAGATGGTTGCTAAGTGATTCAAGATCCTAAATAAGCAAGCCGACTAGTGAGCTTTAGCATCACTGCTAGCCGTCAAGTGATCTAGGTAGGCAACACCTTGCCAATCGTATCCAATACGACTCTTGTTAGTTGGGTGGCATCACATGCCCCGGCTCCCAACCTACCTCGCCCCGAGCCCCACAACCGTTGTGATGGTCTAGATTACCAAGTGCTTCCGCTGTAAGAGTCCGACTCAAACCCACCAAATCGGAAAGAATTTGTAGCACCTCAATTTTATGAGCCCACTACCAAGAATGTCCGACTTGTGATGGTGTAGCACTAGCGGGGAGACCGACTAAACCTTCTTTGAGGGATTAAAACCTACCAACTATCTAAATAGAGGTAAAAAGAGACATAACAATAACACAAATAAAGCAATTATAATGTGAAATGGTATGGCTCTCTTCATGGTGATCTCTATCTCCACAAAGCTTGTAAGTCGACTCGTGCCAACTCTTGTCACGTGCCATCTTACTTCATGTAGACGACTTGTACATCGAATTGCGTGTCATCCGGGTTCTCCAACAAGCTGCACTAGCTAGTAAATGAAAATTACATAGAGAATCCGACACGCAAGCCATTATACAATAAAATGACAGCATCTAGGCTCCAGCTGGCTGACAAAAACATGACACACAGATCACGTATGGATTACACACATCACATGCACATAAGCCATACCATTCACAACATCCTGCAAAAACAAGTTATGCATAGAAACGATATCTACCGGCATTGTGAAACTCGTAACGACATCTAAGGCGCCCAACGATTTTGGAAAACGCATATCTAATCTACATTCTGAACATGGATTTCTTCATCGGATAAAACAGTTTACCCAAATCTGATCCATATTCTGATTCGACCAAACTCTTTAATCTTCGATCACCTCATCTGGATTTATGTGTCACGGTATACCCCGATGGCGAAAACCGACCGGTAGGGGTAAGTTGTTCCACGACCTTAGCAGTATGATCACGGAAACAAGATCATCCATTAACCCCCGAGTACGATTGATCCAATCAACCTTGTACAAAACCGATCTATCTCATAGAACGACCACCAAAACAACAATTAGATCCAATCTAACGCTAACTACATATCACATATGTGCAGATCACGGGCCTAAAACCAGAAGCTACCGCTCTGATACCACTGTTGGAACGCGTAGAGATAAACAAAAACTTTTCTACGCGGTACTCCCAAAATCTAGCCGAGGTAGAATACCACTAGACGCGCGGGTGCGGATTATCGATGAAGCACGTCGATGCAGTGTAGTCCCACGATCCGATCCAGCTGATCCAATCCCGCGATCGTCGAAGTGCTGATCGTACAACACCTCTGCCGGTATCCACACGTGCGAGGAGGAGCTCCGACAGCGGACTGCTAGGTCCGGTGCGACGACTGGACTGAGTGGGGCTAGGGTTCCCAACGCATGGGGTTGGAAAACTTGTGCCCGCTGGGCAACCTGCGCCCCTCTTTATATAGCGAGTGGGAGTGGGCCTCACAACACTTGTGGTCAATTCCCTCTATGAGTCCAACTCACTAATCCAGTCCATTTCCGGTTCGGGTCCAACCCGACCAATATATTTTCTCCCGCTCTTAAGTGTGCGACCCTGCAGGCTTATGGCGACTTGGACACGATTGGAGTCCGACTCCCAATCGATTGATCGGTAGCGGCTCCTAGCAGAACATGCCGACTCCCAAGTGCCATAGAGTCATGACGACATACCTTCCAATGCGACTTTCATCTGAGTCCCTTTTGCCTCACGATATACCTTGTCGAAGTATAGGCGAATTATCGTCATCCCTTAAATAGCTCAACTATCTTCTCGGTCCGTGATATATGATTCATCTGACTAACTCTTACTTAATAAACTCAATTAACACTTAACCGAGTCACGCATGGCCATGCTTCCGGAATCATGTCACTCGAGAGGGCCCAGAGAATATCTCTCCATTCAGAGGGGCAAAATCCCATCTTGACAATCCACATCACGCAGCTTGCTTCTCATTCGACCCAAACTCTGCCTTTATAACTTCCTTGTCACAGAACAGCGTTTGACAAAATCTAAGTCGGTGATCTACAACTCGGATTGTGCGACAACCTCATGTCTAAGGATTACATTGATTGAGACATGGAAATGACAACTTACTCGTTGCATCTCAATATGGGTCAGTCCGACTTGCTAAACTCTTTAGCCGAGTCTGTGAACGTTGGAATGGCATCGTCATACCGATGACAAGTGGAACCGAGTCATCAGCCAACACTCATATTAGTCTAGGGTGTGTGTTCAGCACAACCTTAATGACCAAGGACAATTTAGCATGAACAACATGAATACATAGTTCTACAATCGAATCACATATTAAATGACATATATCAGATGTTCAAAACAAGGACGACTTAATAACTTTATGAATACATTGGGAATTACATCATACATGATTGCCTCTAGGGCATATTCCCAACAGTCTCCCACTTGCACTAGAGTCGATCATCTCGACATCATATGTCTAGGCATGGAATGCCCATACCTCTCATGTGTGCCTCATGCTTTGAATGTGGTAGCGCCTTTATCAACGGATCTGCAATGTTTGCATCTGTGTGTACTTTGCATAACTTGATATCACCTTGTTCGACAGACTGGCGAATGAGGTGGTAACGCATGAGTATATGTTTGTTCTTCTGGTGTTGTCTAGGTTCCTTGGCTTGTGCGATAGCACCATTGTTGTCACAATATACGTCCAATGGATTGGATGCGCCCTTAACCACACCAAGATCTATCAGGAGGTTCCTGATCCAAACAGCTTCCTTTGCAGCCTCCGAGGCAGCAATATACTCAGCCTCTATCGTAGATGCAGACACAATATCTTGCTTGGAACTCTTCCAGCTCACAGCCGCTCCGTTCATGACGAACACGTATCCAGATTGCGAACGAGAATCATCTGAGTCGGTGAGATAACTCACATCCGTGTAACCATTTACACTTAATTCCTCATCACCTCCATAAACTAGGAACATGTCCTTAGTCCTTCTCAAGTACTTAAGGATGGTTTTAACCGCTGCCCACTCAAGAAATGTATGGAACACTTTCCTAGAAAGAGCATGAAGTTGCCTTTTGATTCCATTGTTCGAACAAGTTACAATTTGGACGCTTCTTCACTTGAAAATACTTGATTCCACTTTTCCGAGCCTAGCTAAAATGCGTTAAAGAAAAGCACTCCTTGGGAGATAACCCATGGTTTTATTTTTGCTTTGTTTTTCTCTAACTTATTTGAGTCAAGGGGTTGTATACTTATGTAGAAACTCCTTTGTATATTTTTTTTTCATGTTTTAGTAGTGCTAAGTAAAGTTTCTCATGAGAGTTGGAGTTGCTTTTCGGATTTCTGCGCTGGGAACAGATTTCTGCTGTCCACCGTAAAAAATTGTATAAATCATAGAAAAATCAGAATGACCTGAAATTTCTTATGCATATTCCTCGGCTGATTTTGTAACTTTTTTGTTCTTTAAGTTTTTCGATCTGAGCAACGTAAGTGCCCCGAAAAAATTCTTCTTTACAGACTAATCTGGTTTTGACAGATTCTGCCATTTTTCTTGCATTTGCTCTTTTGCGATATCAAGTGGATTTCTTTGCTTCACAAAACATCAGTGACTGTAGATAATGTTTAAAAGTATCAACAGAACTTGTGCCATACATAACCCATGGATTTTTGATTGTTGCACTAACCCTCTAATGCGAATTACTCTTTGAGTGTGGTCTCAAGGAAGTCTTCAAGGGTCAAGAGAAGAGGGTGATATATATGATCAAGAAGGGTGCAAGGTCAAAGCTTGGGGATGCCTCGTGGTTCATCCAAGCATATTTTTAGAATACTCAAGCATCTAAGCTTGGGGATGCCCAAGGCATCCCCTTCTTCATCAACATTCTATCAGGTCACTTCTAGCGAAACTATATTTTTATTCGGTCACATCATATGAAGTTTACTTGGAGCGCCCGTTTGTTTTTCTTTTGTTTTCATTTGTTTTATTTTGTTTTCCTTGCTGAAATAGTATAGTTGGACCCTATCATTCCTTGTTTGGGAGAGAGACACGCTCCGCTTTTTCGTGTTTAGCTCATGTTTTCATTGCATATCTTGTTCAGAGATGTTAGTTTTAGTATTGTTATGTGAGTACTCTCATGTTTTCTAGTTGTAGAATTTAGAGAGTTTTTGTTAAAGCATGTTTTGTATGGTGCTTGTTGGGAAAAGAAACTGTTGCTTGAGGTAGAATTTATAACGGTGCAAGTAGAAGCTTGTATAGACCGTGGCTAGACTTTTTCATATCATGCTAGATGTTATTTTAATTCTAAAGCCTTGTGGTTATTTAGTAGAATTATTAGCCTCAAATATATGAGAGTGTTTAATGTGCCTTTGAAAGAATCATGAGTTGTTCTTGTCATATTGAAGCATAAATTTGTGGTGTTCTCCTTTGAATGTTTTATTTGGTTGACTTGGCGCATGCTCACACCGTGTTTATGACTATGAACCAATCACTTATAGCCTCCATGATCATTTAGTTTTTTTAACTTGTGGTACCACTTATGCTTTGATTAATGATGTTTATGTCGCTATGCATGATTATGGCTCTTATGCTCTCTTGATTTGTTGCTCCCAATCTTTTGCTAGCCTCCACCTGTACCGAGTATGAGCTCTACTCGTGCATCTAACTCCCAAAAAACCAAAGTTTTCCCATTGTGTCCACCATACCTACCTATATGTGGTATTTAACCGCCACTCCAAAGTAAATAGCTCATGTGTTACCTTTAGAACTTTCAAAATTACTCCTGTTTTGTGCTCCTGTTTTAGCTAATGAGGACGTAAATAGAGAATCTTTATCTCAGTTGTTGATTGGACTTTCACACCCTGGACTAGTGGCTTCATCCGCTTATCCAATGACAGAAGAGCTGGCAGCAGGGTGCCCAGCCCCAAATTAATAACAACAAATTATCTTCACTATTTTGCCCCTGATTTATCAGTCAAAGCATAATTGTGTAAACAAAAGAGAAAGAGGGATGAACTTCTACCCAAATGCGTCCTTCTATGGGATCCTCCCTTGTGACGTATAGTGGGGTTGTGACGTACTGTATTTTCTGTTTACCGTTCGTTGACATAAGCATACACCTCTCTTAAAATATAGACACTCCTCCACGGTATGTGATTGTTGGCAGGCACCCGAGGATTCGGTTAGCCATGGTTTGTGTAAGATGGATGGGAGGAGTGTCAAGCCTTTATACCTCTGTTTAATAAAATAAAAGCTCTAGCACATGAGGTTATCCTTGCTTCCCTCTACGAAGGGCCTTTCTTTTACTTTTATGTTGAGTCTCCATCTTCTAACTTTATGCATAGTTGAGAGAGCATAATTGCCATTCTGAGTTTTATATGCATTTGTCCCAGAAACATTATTAATTGATTCATGATGTGTTATTTCTTGTTCTCTAATTATTTGTTCTAGTCTTCCTCATGAACTTTGAAGGTGTTATGGCATTTATGTTTTGCCCCACTCTTAAGGACTAGCGAAATATCACTTTGCCATGTTTTCTCTATACTTGAAACAAACGTATATTTTTTGTTGCATTGTTATTCATGATCTTTTATTTGTGTTACTTCTCATGATGCAAGGTGATTGCTATGCTTTATTATTAAAATTATATTTATCATGCTTGTGTTGAAGTTCTATGATCTCATCTTACTTATGCTTTTACATTACTGATGATCAAGTTCATGTTGGTAGCATGTCACCTCAGAAATTATGTGTTTTTATCGTTTACCTACTCGAGGACGAGTAGGAACTAAGCTTGGGGATGTTGATACGTCATAAACATATCCTTAATTTCTGATGTTCCATGTTGTTTTCATGTTGTTTTCCACATGTTTGTTATACACTTTATGTCATTTTTATCGATTTTCTGGAATTACCTATTGACAAGATGCCATAGAGTCAGTTCCCTGTTTTTTTGCTGTTTTTAGTTTCAGAAAGGTTGTTCTGGAAATATTATCGGAAATGGAAAATTCGAAGTCCGGAGGTCCTAGAATTCCCGAAGGTTCCACGAAGCCCCGAAGAGACCCGGAGGGGGCCATAGGGGGCCCACACCATAGGGCGGCGCGCCCCCTTGGCCGCGCCGGGGGGTGGTGTGGGGCCCAGGCGTCCACCGCCTCTGCCCTTTCTCCTACTTAACCCCCCAAGAAAAAAAACCCTATGAGGATACCACTTCGTCCCAGAAACACCCGCGGTCGCCGTCATCGTCATCCCGAGATCAAGAGGGTTCTGGAGCTCTCCCCGGCACCCTGCCGGGAGGGGAATTCATCACCAGAGGGGTCTACACCACCATGCCCTCCTCCGAAGTGATGCGTGAGTAGTTCATACTTGAACTACGTATCCATATAAGTAGCTAGACGGTTGTTCTCTCCACTTTGTACCTTATGTTTAGATCTCGTGAGCTGCCTCACATGATCGAGATCATCTTTATGTAATGCTACATGTTGTGTTTGCTGGGATCTGATGAATGTTGAATGCTATGTCTTCTGATTATAAATCTATCATGTTATCTTCATGCATATGTTATTTATTATCTTGCATGCTCTCCGTTATTAGTAGATGCTCTGGCCAAGTAGATACTAGTAACTCCAAGAGGGAGTATTTATGCTCGATAGTGGGATCATGCCTCCTTTGCATCTGTGCTCGAGTGACAGAAACATGACGGATGGAGGATGTGTTGTTGCCATTAGGGAGAAAACAACGGTGTTTACCTAGTTTACATTGTTTACATTACACACTTTGCTTACGGCAATAATCTGTTGCTTGTAACTTAATACCCAACGTTTGTTCGGATGATATTCGGAGGGTGGATTATTAGACATAGATGTAGTTGGATGACGGTCTATATATTTTGTTTTAATGCCCGCATGAATCATACAGTAATATTTATGTCTTGCATATGCACTACGGTGCAGCCTTCATTTCTGTCAATTGCCCAGCTGTAATTTGTTCACCACACATGTTATTTATCTTTCACGGAGAGACACCACTAGTGAACTGTGACCTGGGTCCATTTTCCTCATACTGATAAAACACCTACTGCGTTCACACTGCTTTCATACTGCTACTACTGCTTTCATATTGTTTTCCACACCATACGTTTAACCTCTTTGTGTTCAGCAAAACCAGTGAGATTGAGAACCTCACTGCTACGTTGGGACAAAGTGATTTTATTGTGTTGTGTAGGTTCCACGTTGCTGCTGAACCCGTAGTGTGCCCTGCCACCTCAATTGCATCAACCTTCAGAGATTGCTTGTCCTCCTGCTGGTCGATTCAACCTTGGTTTCTTTTCTCAGGGAAAACTTGCTGCTGCACTCTTCACACCTTGCACTTGGGGTCTACCAACATTAGTCATCACTCCCCTCCAATTGTCCTTCGGGCTACGGGAGTTTTCTGGTGAGAAATAATTTTCTAGAATTTTCTAAGGAATTTGAATTTATTTACAAAACTAGACACCAAAGATAATTCTGCTGAAAATAGCATTAGTCCATGTTAGTTTGATCCAAATTATGAAAATGTGAGGGAAAATAATAAGAAAAGTGGTTGGAAAAGTAGATACATTTGCAATGTATTAACTCCTCCAAGCTTAGCTTATTGCTTGTCCTCAAGCAATTGAGTTGACAAACTAGACGCGATCAAGAAAAATTTGACAAACAATTTTCAATTCATATGGTGCACATAAGACTACTCCATGATCATTATTTAACAAGTACATGATAATTTCTATAATGATAATAAAACTTACAAACTCATTCTAGCTCATGAAAAGTGACAAATAACCAGGAGTAAACAATATGAAATTATAACATCAACTAGGTTGTAATTGTGATAATAAAGCATGGTAAGATGGTATCCCGCTTTCCCTTAATTGTGTAGAAAAACATAAATGCCAGGGCACCTCCAAAGCTCAAGTGGTGACTAGATATAATAATTTCAGGAGAAACAATATTGTAAACATGCAATAGACATCAATATTTTGGGACAATGCACATTATACTCAGAATGACAATCATGCTCTCCTAACCGGTGCATAATAAGAAGATGGAGACTCAACATAAAAGGAAAAGAAAGGCCCTTCGCAGAGGGAAGCAAGGATTACTCATGTGCTAGAGTTTTTTATTTTATAAAACAAAGGTATTGAAAACAATTTTGAGATATGTGTATGTCTATGTCAACGAATGGCAATGAAAAACTTATCATAACCCTTGTCAAGCAAAGTGTTTAGACTTTTGAGAGCGGTTTATGTTGTTTTATCAGATGGCACTTCCCTCCACCATTCTTTCACAAACTAGGGGTAGCCGTGTTCACGGATACCCACCAACTTTAATCAAACCATGGGGAAGTGCCTTTTTATTATATTAATTGGCACCAACTCTCTGCAAATTTAGATGAGCACAAATTCCATACTCATCGGGTGAAATAAGGAAGAAGAACTTTGACTGACACAAACCATGATAAACTTTAAACTACTTCCTCATGAGCAAAAACAGAAACACAAAACAGGTTAATCATTTGAAAGTTTAAAGGTAGCACACGAGCAATTTACTTGGAGTGGTGGCAAAATACCACATGTAGGTAGGTATGATGGACACATCAGAAAACTTTGGTTTGGGGAGTCGGATGCACGAGTAGAGCTCATACTCAGTTGTCGTGGATGGGAAAAGACAGATGCCATGGGATGGCTAATGTTTGGGGCCGATGGACCCTGTAGGTATCCGGGGAGGGATCGCACGCCTAGATGGCGCACTCACAAACACTGCAAACACAACAATCTACCCATGTTCGGGACCCTCGTGTGGAGGTTACACCCCTACTCCTGTCTTTCTCTCTGTATTACGCTCTGCTGAGTACACAAGTTCCTCTATCTCTCTATCTCTCTCTCTCTCTCTCTCTCTCTCTCTCTCTCTCTCTGTGTGTGTGTGTGTGTGTGAGTAGCAAGCCTCGCAATAAATGAGCCAGTCAGCAATGTCCCTCGCGCAGGAGGGGATATGCCACCTTATATACCGGTGGCCAACCACTATTCTATGAATAAAAGGACAGAGTAGACAACTCCACTGCGCCGCCGCGCACGCATCCGCGCACACCTCCGTGTCTTCGCTGACAGTGTCGCCGAAAGTCCACATGGTAGGCCGCTGACATGTCTTGTCCACCTTGTCAGTCTCTTACAGTAGGCCACGGACATGTCCTGTCCCCCTTATCAGAGACAGGACTTGACAGCGCCCATACCGTACTATACCCACGTCTCTATACAGATAACCACGCACCTAGTAAGTTGAACCGCACGCCTGTACGGCCCTTGGATATGCGGGATTCACCTCAATGGCTCCATTAACTTTGTGCCCGAGTAGGACAACAGCTTCTCTATCCGGATCACCCGAGTGCTACCCGATTGACCCAGATATGTACATGAATCTTCCCTCTTGCCTCTTGTTCTTTCTGCCGGATAGCGCCAACCGGATACCAGCTTATCCGGATAGCGCCAACTCGGTACGGCCGAACTCGGCAAATGGTATCTTGAACTCCATTTCTCACCTGCCTTACCCCTACTTGGGGGTAGCCCCCCGACATTAGTCCCTGAAGCTGGTAGGGTCCGGTGGACTTGGACATTGGGCCATGCCAGCTTAAACCAAATAACCTCTGTGATGAATCTCAGCCGAGTTGCACCTCAACTCGGTTGCTCACAATCTGAACTCGGATCTTCTCCATTGTGGTCTATGGAGTTTTCGACCAAGCTGCTCTGGATTCAGCCGAGATCCCAACACTTAGCCAAATTTCCAAAACTTTGCCGCTCGAACCAGAGCGTTCCTATCTTCGCGCGTCAAGGCTTTGCACGTGTCACGCAACCGCAGCCCACGATGCCTCGGGTCTGATGCGGTTGCACGGCACGCGCCTGCCACTGCGCGCTGGGCCCACAGGCCGTTGCGTCGTTTCGCACAGGTACTCGAGTACTCCGTCTGTGACACGTGGGATTTACTGCGCCCGTCACGCGCGAATTGCTCGCTTTGTGCGTTTCTAACAGGCGTGGTAACCCCCATGTCGCACGACCTTCTCCGCAATTAATCATGGATCATAACTGCACTTTGGGAGGCTTAAATACCCCCTGCCTCCCATTGTCCGCGCTTCCTCGCCATTCACCCCATGTGCCTTCTCCTTTCCTTCGCCAAACGCGCAGATAGCACGCTGCCCCACCGCGAACCACCAGACGCCGCCGCACGCAGAGAGGAGAGAGATCCATCTCCGCGCGCTGCCGCTCGCCGGAGAGCGCCTGAGAGCGACAAGGTCTTCATCATGCGGCGCCGTCGTCCTCGATCTTGCGTCGCCGTCGTCGTTCGTCCACACCACGCCTCCATCTCCATCTCCGTCAAGGTCTTCCTCACCGGAGAACCCCCCGATGGATCTCGAGCCCGCCGCAGATCTCCCGGAGGGCCCTTCCTCGACGCGCGCCCACTGGGAAGGCTCGGACGTCAAGGCCAGCGGCTGTCAGTGGCTAGTCAACACCCGCCGGGTGCCTCCCGGCATCATCTGCAAGCCTCCCGGCAACGAGCTGGAGCCAACCCCTGGCCCCGGTGAGTACGTCGTGTTCTTGAGGAATTTTAAACGCGGCTTCAGCCTTCCCGTTTCCAAGTTTATGCAAGACTTCTTCCGCCATTTCGGCCTTCAACCCCACCATCTCCCGGCCAACGCCATCGCCATGTTATCCACCTACGTCACCTGCTGCGAGGCGTTTCTCGGTGTCTACCCCACGGTAGACATTTGGGGAAAGTATTTTTTCTTCCGCCAACAAGTCCTTCCCAATAAGGCCAACCATACTGCCCACAAGGTGATGACTCAGACGGGGACCTCCATGATCATTGAGCAGACTCCCAGTACCCACCCGCGGATACTGGGATTGGACACCTGCCAGAAGTGGCAGAGAAGGTTTTTGTACGTCAAGAACCCCACTCCGGCCGAAGGCGAGCAGCAGGTTGACCTCATCAAGCTGCCGGAGTTTAGGAATGTGCCCCCCCCATCGAGATGAGGAATTGGGGATATCACCCCAGGAAGACTGTGCCGGATGTCAACCATGCTGACGACCGGCTGAAACAGCTGATTGAGCAGGGGCTCCAAAAGGACGATCTGATCGCCGCCTGGGTGGAGCGTCGGGTTCTTCCTCTCCAAGAACGAGCGCACAGGATGTGCTTCATGGGTGGAGCCCGTGACTGCACCCGGACAACCACCTTCGAGCTCACCAAGGAGGAGGTGGCGATCTGGGCCCAGTCCATCCTCAAGGCCACGCTCTCAGACACCTGTCTCTACGGTTTTGCGCCGTGTCGTGGGATAATCACGGCAGACGTTACCGGGGGTAACTGATCTTGGGGCAAGACGACACAGGCGTTTGGGAGAGGGTTTAGCTCAGAGGAAAACATGATGCAACACGATCTGGTAGCCGGCAATCAAAGTCGCCGAGTCTCCGATCTTGATATAATAACTCAACTCTGGGTTACACTAGATGCTCGATATCAAGCGATATTGCTAGGGTTCTTAGATCTCAAACAACTACTCCTAGGGTCGGTTTATAAAGCACCCGTACCCCCTGGCTTACCCTCCAAGGCGCATCCTGGATCCTACCCGGACACGGCGCACAAACCCTAACTTTCCTTTACCATAACCCACAATCCGGGTTACTGGGCCTACAAACATGGGCCTTCCAAAAGTTTCTTTATCCTTAGACGGATCCTGCGCAGCGTCCTTTGGGCCGGGTTACTCCTTGGAGTTTGGCCTACCGGGTTATTATCCCCCCATCAGTAGTCCCCAGAATAGCCTGGGCTTCACGGATCCTTCCTTGAAGCGCTCGCTATTCCCTGCAAGGATATCAAACACACGAGTATGTGGAGGCCGGGTTAAGGTGCCTCGATAGATAGCTAGGCCTTACTCCATGGTGGCCATATAGTAACCCGGCTCTTCCCCAATTACCTAACTTACCTTTCCAGGTCTAAACCCCAAAATGTCTAGATTCTATACTTGATAATTGACCTGATATCACGGGATGGATCTCTTTCTCCTTTTCGTTCAGATACCCTGCTCAACATTTAAAGCGCATCTCGCAAAAACTCAAATAGATAGCCGTTTACTCCGTAACTCCCGGCTCCCGCTCGCTGAACCAGGCTTATCCACTCGCGCTATAAATAGGCTCCTTGGGGGTAACCCGAACCCTAACGGCTCATTTCCCCCCACTCTGCTTCCTTTCTCCCTCCGTGCTCATCCTCACTGAGCGCCACCACGGAAATCCCGCGCGCATCACCGGAGCCCATTGGCCGGAGACTGCGCTCCGCCACAGCTCACCCCGCGCCGCCGCCAAGATCCACCGGCAAATCTCCATCCGGCCTGTCAGGAACCGCAAAAGGACACCAGGCTTGCGCCATCTGCCTCCGCAAGGCTTCACTCAGATCTCCTCCAGTAAGCCTCTTGCATCCATTAATTTGCCCTTGCAATTTCTTGATTTCTCCTCAGATTAGATCCAAATCAACCCGCCAATGATTTCTCAGCCATGCCGAATTAGGTTGCTAGTATTCCTTCTAGCTCGCCCAATAGATAAGATATAGACTCCAATTCACTCTCCTATTACCTGCAATCGTTAATTTCGCCACAAATCTGAAGATGGAATTTCCAATCTGAGCTTGAACCACTCAAAATTTCCGCCTTTGCCTCAATCACCCGGCTAATCCTCCCCTTTCCAGTTCCTTTTATTCGCACTAAGTGCCTGTGCAGCCATCCATCGTCCTCAAAAGCTCCTTCAACACTTAGATCCCCATAATTTTTGCTATAATACTTGATACCCGGATAGTTCGAACCTCACTCTGCAAACTGACACCCGGATAATACGCAATTTTCGTGTCTCAATATTACCTTGCTGATACTTGGCCGGCTCACAGCTTCCGTGTCTCATTCCTTTTATCCTTCTACCTTGTGCTTTGCAGGTCAACCACATGGCTCCCAAAAAGCAGGGGAAAACTCCGACTAAAGCCAAAGCCACCAACTCCATATCCGCCAACTGGGCGCGATCTACGGTCACCAAGGCCAAGTTGGAGGAGCTGGTCGAGCTGGGAGTTCTTCCTCCTCAAGAGGATATCCAGTGGAGGGTGCCGGGCAAGGAGACCCGGCCTACCCCGACGAAAGACGAGGTAATCTGTTTCGTGGAACATGTGACCCGGGGCTTCCGACCGCCGGGTCACCCTTTTTTCCGTGATGTTCTAAGCCATTACGGCCTTCGCGTTTTTGACATCGGGCCTAATTCTGTATTAAACATTTCCCACTTCATCGTCCTTTCCGAGTCATACTTGTGCACTTCGCCAAGTCTGGCTCTTTTCATTGAGCTTTTTCAGTGCAAACCGTGCCGCGAAAGCGGTGACGGGGCGCTTCTCGCTTGCGGCGGGGTTTCTATCCAGCGTCGCAAGAATTCTCTGATGCCACCCCTCACCCTTAACTCCCATGTCAAGCACTGGCAGCTCTCATACTTTTACTGCCAAGACACCTCCCCACCCGGCCAAAAGAAATTGCCGGGTTACTCAGAGGGTCTTCTTGACATCTCCGAGAAATTTAGTGCCTTCGCCCCTGACTCGGACAGGGAGGCAATTCAACCTCTACTAGCCAAAATCACCACTCTCACGGCCCAAGGTCTCATCGGGCTCAACCTGGTGAAGACTTGGGTCGACTTCCGGATTCAACCCAATTCCATCCGCACAAAGTTGATGTGCGAGTATTCGGGGCAATCTACAGACCCGCTCCGGTACTCTGACAACATCTTCGCGGCTGGTGACACTCATAAAACCATCAAGGGTTTTCTGACAGAAAAGCTTGAGGTAATCCGGAACATATCCGGATTGGAGCCCTTCACACTCGAGAACCCAGCCCCCAAGGTGAAAACCCAATTTTGATGTCTTTACCTTTGCTCTTTCCACCCGATACAGTTGATGACCCTTGTACTGATACTTTTCAGGCTGATGATGATTTTTGGAAGATCAACACTTCTCCTAGCTCCGAAAGTCCAGAGGAGCAGGAAGAAGCTGTTAACTCGGACGAAGGTGCTCTCCGGATTTTATTTGGTTCCTTTAAGCTCATCATAACCCCTTCATTTTCCAACTATAACTTTGATGACATCCAGAACAAGAAGATGACGAAGAAGAAGACACCGACGGCAAAGTAGAATCCGCCAGCGACGAGGAGGAATTGGAGCCGACAGTCAAAGTCGGATCAAAGAGAAAACCTCAAGAGGCCACCTCCAAGGTTTCATATCACCTCCTCGCATTAAATTCGCATTCCTTTAATAATATACATGAGCTACCTTGACGTTGTTCCACTGGCCACGCTTGAAGGAGTCGCCCATGACCAAGCGCAGGTCAACTCGAAATCACCCGGGCGACGGTGCTCTTAACCCGGGTATTTTATCGACTCCAACTCGGCGGGCTGGTATTTACCCTATCCTTTCTCGGACGAAACATTCTCCTTGAACCATTCCCTTATCAAATCTTACTTGATGCTTTCCAGCCTCTCCCGGGTCCAGCGACGGATTTCCTTCAGACTTCGCGGTGAATACCGGGTAAAATCCCCTTCCTGATGCTCTACCACGTTTCATCACCCTTTCCTGATTGCACGCTAACTGCTCACTCATAACATCTATAGGGCCACGGTCGTTACCAGCGACCAAGAGGATATGGAGACCGAGGGTCCGGGTAAGGGGAGCCTGGCTGATAAGACTACAGCCGCGTCTAGCGGTGAAGGACAAGCGTCACCGATAAACCCGGACATACAAGAAGCCGAATATCTGATTGCCTCCCATGCAAGCAAGAAGAACAGAGCCACAACCTTGGGTGCAGAAGAAGGAGCATCGGATTCCGACATACAAATGACCCGGGTGCCGCCTCCCACTAAGATGAAAATTCCTTCTCGGAATTTCCAAGGCCCCGGGTCCTCTGATACGGGTAAAGACACTTTTGATCAATTGATGAACACTCTCCTCACTATGAAGACTTCAGAGAGCAAGATTTTGGAGCGCATGGCCGCAGAGCACCAGGTAATGTCACTTGATATCTCGTAGTGCATACCTAGTCCCCAAGTTCCGAGCATGACTTGCTAAAGTTATGCTTGGTACTTTACGCAATATTCAGCTTACCATAATATCCAACTGATACTTGTGTTCCTTGCTACTTACAGGCGCAGATAACCCGGTCTGATGAAATTTTACTCAAGACCGAACAACTTCTTCTTGCCGAGGTAAAGCGGAGGGAAACCCTTGAGGATGACATGAAAACTTTGAAGAAGGATGTTTCTAAATACAAGAAGAAGTGCAATACCGCTCAGACCGCACTGAAGAAACTATCGGACCAGGTCGCCGATACTTATCGGATCTTGCTTAGTAAGTTTTTGCTGCCGATTGGCTTCATGTCTTTGCTTTATTATATGATACTCGGGATTACTGATACGCTCTTTCTTTTGTTTCAACTGTAGGTGCCAACCTTGCGACCCCGGAGGAGGATGCCATTGTCAAGGCTAGAACCCTAAAGACCGTGCTCCGGACTTTCTTTGCCGGCACAAAATTTATACTGGATGCCGTGAAGTGGCCTACGGAGGTATATCCGGGTGAAGAAAATCTCATTCAAGCCTGCTCCACTGTGCCTGGCTGGATTGAAATCTGGAAACGCTCGTCATGCCGGATCGGTATGACCCGGGCCTTTACCCTGGCCAAGGCTTTCTTTCCGAAGCTTGACCCGGCAAAGGTAATATCCGGGTTTCCAGAATTCAAGGCGGATGGTTCCAAATTTACACCCAAGGATTTCAAGGCCATACAGTCCGCAGTGCGTCCCTCGGCTACCACTTTAGCCGATAGTTTGGATCTAAACACGATTATGAGTGCATACGACGCTGAAGGCAAAATTGTCACGGAGGAAGCACCCCCGCCCTTTGATATCTTGGAGAAGTGGGTTGCTAACTCGGCCAGGAAGAGGGAGGCAACTGCGAAGAGAGAGGCCGAGTTAGGATCAGGGCCGTCTGCCTCTACACCAGCTGTCCCTCCGCCTGTCCGCCCTGGTGCGGTGAGTCCGGGTAATGCTGCCGGGAAAGCTAAGCAACAAGCCCAGGACCAAGACCCGGAAGACCGTACTTAGGAGGCTGAATAGGGCAATGCCATCATAATACCTTGATCACGTGATGCTTTGTATTCAAACTAGTATGCTTTTGATGGTGCGCCTATGCACCCCTGATACTGATGTCGTAATTTGTAACGTACTTTTAGTCCGTGATATACTTTGCGGCTTTCCTGGCCTTTTGATAATCGTGCTACTTGTCTATTCTTTGAACTTGTTCTCGATACCCGACTCTCTTTTTGGCTCCCTTCGTAAGACTCGGTTTTCCGAGTATCACGGGTTTTGATAAGTGGACTTTTCTTTAAGTCCCCAAGACTCGGATGGTAGGGTCTTTCGAACTTCGATAGCCAAGTAGTTTGTTTCTGTTTCGAAGTCCCCAGTCCCCATGGCCCAAAGTCCGAGTCATGGGGGTGTGGCCTTTCTCAGAGAACAAATTGTGTTTTTACCGAGTCGACGACCTATAGCCATTCCGTGTAGGTACTGAAGTTATGCTTGATAGTCTTTGAGTTTCCGGCTATTAGCCTTGTACTCTGCATAAACTTGTGGTTTAGATGACCCTTTTGACTATCTTGTACTGTAAGCCGGCTTTCGCGTGGATACCATGTTGTTACATCTATACGAAAACAGGGTCAGACAAGTCCCGTTGGGCTTCATGGCTGATTGTAATCGTAAGCGAACAAATCATGCCACTTTAGTGCGAGTCACATCGAGCTTAAGTAAGAAAAGTCAAGAAAATTTGGCTCCTTTGTCCAGTTATAAGATTGCAGCCGTACTCGTTTGCGAATAATCGGCCCTTATAACTTATAGGCATCAAGGCCGGGTCTTTTGGGTTTGTGGCTGGGCTACTTGAGCAACCAGCCCTCGAGACCTATATATACTCAACGTTCTTAATGATACTGAAGTATTGATGTCACATGGATACTACTTACTTGTAATCAGGCTGTAACGAAATAGGACTTGATAACCATCTCTTTATTGATGCGAGAAAGTTTGGATCAGCAGGCCGCCTCATTAAAAACCTTCCAGTCCCCTTAGGTACCCTGGGTAGGAAAAGAGCGCGTCTGAAACCTGCTGCCCGTTACATTGTTTAGTTCTTCATGGGCACCGGTCCCGGACTGGCGTGACCGATGCACATTCTCCACATGTTGGACTTTTTCATGATGAGTACCGGGTTTACTAGCCAACCCGGGTGAGGTGTTTCCATGACGTGGCTGGTTGTGAGCGGCCGTGCAGTTTCTTCTTTTATAGCGGATTGCTTGGGGGAGTCATCCTCGATAAAAGCCACCATTTTAGCATCTTGTGCTACCTTGGACTTTGCTCTTTCGCCTTCAGTACTCGACCTTTTTGATGTGGTTCTGTCCTCCGGGTCTGCTTGAGACTGGTAGTGCTTGAGTTCTTCTTTTCTACAGGCCTGCTCGGCCATTGCTGCGTCGCCTTCATCGCATTCAGCTGCTATGTCTCGATTTCCATGTATGGTAATGGTCTTCTTGGGACCCGGGATTTTTAGATGTAGATACACGTAACACGGCCTAGCCATGAATTTGGCGTAAGCCGGCCTTCCGAATAACGCGTGATAAGGGCTGCGCAATTTGACTACCTCAAAGGTGAGCCACTCAACTCGATAGTTATCCTTTGACTCCCCAAAAGCTACCTCCAATGCGATTTTTCCCTCGGGGCACGCTGAATGACCCGGCACTATCCCATGAAAAATCGTTGAGCTTTTCTGTAGCTGAGACTCCTTGAGGCCCATGCGTAGGAAGGTTTCCCAATACAGTATATTGATGCTGCTTCCACCATCCATCAAAACCTTTTTCAGCTCATACCCATTGACCTGCGGTGCGACTACTAATGCCAAGACTCCCGGGTGTTCCACTCTTTCTGGGTGATCCCTTCTGCTCCATGTTACCTCCTGTTCTGACCATCTCAAGTATCTCGGGACAGCTGACGAAACTGAGTTGACCGCTTGCTTCAGTATCTTTTTGTCCTTGTTAGAGCCTCCTGTGGTATGCACATGATATTGACCCAATTGTTTGGGGTTAGCCTGGAAACCTCCTGCCCCCCCTTGGTTATTACCTTGATTTCCAACCGCCGGGTTACCAGCTGGAGGTGGGCCGTTGCCCGGGTTTCCCCCTGGACCCGGTCCTCCTCCCCGTCCTGCACCTCGCATAGCTCTGTTCACTTCCTCATTTTTCCATCTTTGTAAGTCGGCGCACTGCTCCAAGGAGTGGTTAGCTGGCCTGCCGTTCCTGCTGTGCTTCGGGCATGCCATCCTGAATATGTCCCAATTGTTACCCGACCTTGGTGGTCCTTGATAGTTTCCTCCATTGTGACTACCTCCGTTGAAATTTCCTTCTGCTCCGGGTCTCGAAGACCCGGCTTCTGTGTTGGCGACAAACTCGGAACCTCCTTCAAACGGGCGCTTGTTCTGGCTATTTCCGTTATTACCCGGTGCTGATCCATTGCTGGTTCTTCCGTTATTACTTGTGTTTGTTTTTACCTTCTTGTCATCAACTTCCTCTTCTGTAGTATCTGTCGCAGCGTGTTTGTTGCACGCATCCATCAATTCTCCCATTGTAACTTCCGACGCATTTCGACTAGACTTCATGCGAGTTAACTTTTGCACTAAAGGTATATACTTGCATGTTTTTGCCATGGCTTGTAGTGCATCCTTGGGCTGAATATCCGTGGACGAGTGAAGTATCTCCATAACCCGGCGCACCCAACTGCGTGCTGACTCTCCCTTCTTCTGTACGCATCGCTCTAGATCATCAATAGTGAACAATTTTCTGCACGTTCCATGAAAGTGCTTGACAAACTCGGTCTTCAGTTCCTCCCAGGACTTGATCGATCCTTCCGGCAAGTTGGTGAACCACAACTTTGCTGCTCCTTCTGACATCATTAAGTACATGAAATTGGCTTGGAGATTCTCAGATGCGTTGCGAATTGACATTGCCATCTCATAACTGCTTAGCCATGTTTCTGGATCCATAGTTGGCTCGTAATTCACTACTTTCCCTGGCTCTTTGAATTTTTCCGGGTAAGGTTCAGCTCTGATATTGTCCGAGAGACACTTGGGTCCCGCAAGAACGGTCGAGGCCGGCCTTGCTCTAGAAACGTGTGATACAGCGGGGGGCGCGGCTGGGCGCGGCGCTGCGGGAAGTCCATGTGCTGCAGACCCGGCCGCGGCCCTCCGAGCCCTGGAACTGTCCACAACAGCCTGTGCTGCTGATGCTGCCTGAACGCGGGGAGGGGGCGGCATTTGCTGCTGCTCTTCCCTCCGCCGTGCTGAACTTGTTTGGATATTCCCTTGTTGTTGACTGACGTATGGCGTCCCGTGCATCCCGCTTCTATGATCCGGGTAATTGGCTTGCTGTGCCACCGCAGTGTGCAACAGATCGATTGCTTGCCGGGTCTTCTCTGCATGGGGTGACTCTCCCACAGGGATTTGATTTAACGTGAGTGTCGCCGCATACACATTGTCCATGGGATTATTGTAGTGGCCGGCTGGTGTGCGAAATCGTGATGGTGGCGGTGGTGGTAGATCGTTGCCGGTTGTGATTCTAGTCTGTGGTGGAGGTAACCCGGCCTGCTCATTTGCCGGATGTGTCCCCACTATTGCCGGTTGGGGTGCGGTTCCCTGGTTCACCACTGGTATCGGCTGATCCTGGGGTGTGATAAATAAAGTAGCCGGATTATTAACCCCGCCCGTTGCTGGTAACCTAGTTTGATGCCTTTGATGTACTCTAGATGTTTCCTCCCGGAGCCGAGTTTCCAGCGCATCCAGCTCACGCTGCCGCGTGGCCATCCCTTGCCTTTCTGCCTCTACTTGCCTTCTTTGCTGTTCCAGCGCACGACGAGCCACATCCAGATCCCTGACACGTTCCGCTGCGTTTTCTGGAGTGATAACCGTTGCAAGAACCGTGGGGTCTAGAATCAGATTATTATCGAATAAGGCCGGGTGACGCGGGTTCGAAGGACCCGCCCCTGGTGTCCGGTTTCCCAGGAATCCGAACGTATTTGCGTGCAACTCCTCGTCTGCTGCGCGGTTGGTCACTGATGCCGACTCTCCATCAACCCGGGCCAGAACCGGGTCTCCGTTAGCCGCGCCCTGCTGCTGGGCCAATGCCTGAGCCGCCCCGACTGCTGCCGCGGTTGCGTTCTCTTGGTTGAGATTGGCCGCGGGAGCCGCGTAGACTGCAACTCGGCGTACGATACCCGGTGTAAATTCGTGCTGTTCTTCCTCGCCGTTATTGTCGTGGGATAATCACGGCAGACGTTACCGGGGGTAACTGATCTTGGGGCAAGACGACACAGGCGTTTGGGAGAGGGTTTAGCTCAGAGGAAAACATGATGCAACACGATCTGGTAGCCGGCAATCAAAGTCGCCGAGTCTCCGATCTTGATATAATAACTCAACTCTGGGTTACACTAGATGCTCGATATCAAGCGATATTGCTAGGGTTCTTAGATCTCAAACAACTACTCCTAGGGTCGGTTTATAAAGCACCCGTACCCCCTGGCTTACCCTCCAAGGCGCATCCTGGATCCTACCCGGACACGGCGCACAAACCCTAACTTTCCTTTACCATAACCCACAATCCGGGTTACTGGGCCTACAAACTTGGGCCTTCCAAAAGTTTCTTTATCCTTAGCCGGATCCTGCGCAGCGTCCTTTGGGCCGGGTTACTCCTTGGAGTTTGGCCTACCGGGTTATTATCCCCCCATCAGTAGTCCCCAGAATAGCCTGGGCTTCACGGATCCTTCCTTGAAGCGCTCGCTATTCCCTGCAAGGATATCAAACACACGAGTATGTGGAGGCCGGGTTAAGGTGCCTCGATAGATAGCTAGGCCTTACTCCATGGTGGCCATATAGTAACCCGGCTCTTCCCCAATTACCTAACTTACCTTTCCAGGTCTAAACCCCAAAATGTCTAGATTCTATACTTGATAATTGACCTGATATCACGGGATGGATCTCTTTCTCCTTTTCGTTCAGATACCCTGCTCAACATTTAAAGCGCATCTCGCAAAAACTCAAATAGATAGCCGTTTACTCCGTAACTCCCGGCTCCCGCTCGCTGAACCGGGCTTATCCACTCGCGCTATAAATAGGCTCCTTGGGGGTAACCCGAACCCTAACGGCTCATTTCCCCCCACTCTGCTTCCTTTCTCCCTCCGTGCTCATCCTCACTGAGCGCCACCACGGAAATCCCGCGCGCATCACCGGAGCCCATTGGCCGGAGACTGCGCTCCGCCACAGCTCACCCCGCGCCGCCGCCAAGATCCACCGGCAAATCTCCATCCGGCCCGTCAGGAACCGCAAAAGGACACCAGGCTTGCGCCATCTGCCTCCGCAAGGCTTCACTCAGATCTCCTCCAGTAAGCCTCTTGCATCCATTAATTTGCCCTTGCAATTTCTTGATTTCTCCTCAGATTAGATCCAAATCAACCCGCCAATGATTTCTCAGCCATGCCGAATTAGGTTGCTAGTATTCCTTCTAGCTCGCCCAATAGATAAGATATAGACTCCAATTCACTCTCCTATTACCTGCAATCGTTAATTTCGCCACAAATCTGAAGATGGAATTTCCAATCTGAGCTTGAACCACTCAAAATTTCCGCCTTTGCCTCAATCACCCGGCTAATCCTCCCCTTTCCAGTTCCTTTTATTCGCACTAAGTGCCTGTGCAGCCATCCATCGTCCTCAAAAGCTCCTTCAACACTTAGATCCCCATAATTTTTGCTATAATACTTGATACCCGGATAGTTCGAACCTCACTCTGCAAACTGACACCCGGATAATACGCAATTTTCGTGTCTCAATATTACCCTGCTGATACTTGGCCGGCTCACAGCTTCCGTGTCTCATTCCTTTTATCCTTCTACCTTGTGCTTTGCAGGTCAACCACATGGCTCCCAAAAAGCAGGGGAAAACTCCGACTAAAGCCAAAGCCACCAACTCCATATCCGCCAACTGGGCGCGATCTACGGTCACCAAGGCCAAGTTGGAGGAGCTGGTCGAGCTGGGAGTTCTTCCTCCTCAAGAGGATATCCAGTGGAGGGTGCCGGGCAAGGAGACCCGGCCTACCCAGACGAAAGACGAGGTAATCTGTTTCGTGGAACATGTGACCCGGGGCTTCCGACCGCCGGGTCACCCTTTTTTTCGTGATGTTCTAAGCCATTACGGCCTTCGCGTTTTTGACATCGGGCCTAATTCTGTATTAAACATTTCCCACTTCATCGTCCTTTCCGAGTCATACTTGTGCACTTCGCCAAGTCTGGCTCTTTTCATTGAGCTTTTTCAGTGCAAACCGTGCCGCGAAAGCGGTGACGGGGCGCTTCTCGCTTGCGGCGGGGTTTCTATCCAGCGTCGCAAGAATTCTCTGATGCCACCCCTCACCCTTAACTCCCATGTCAAGCACTGTCAGCTCTCATACTTTTACTGCCAAGACACCTCCCCACCCGGCCAAAAGAAATTGCCGGGTTACTCAGAGGGTCTTCTTGACATCTCCGAGAAATTTAGTGCCTTCGCCCCTGACTCGGACAGGGAGGCAATTCAACCTCTACTAGCCAAAATCACCACTCTCACGGCCCAAGGTCTCATCGGGCTCAACCTGGTGAAGACTTGGGTCGACTTCCGGATTCAACCCAATTCCATCCGCACAAAGTTAATGTGCGAGTATTCGGGGCAATCTACAGACCCGCTCCGGTACTCTGACAACATCTTCGCGGCTGGTGACACTCATAAAACCATCAAGGGTTTTCTGACAGAAAAGCTTGAGGTAATCCGGAACATATCCGGATTGGAGCCCTTCACACTCGAGAACCCAGCCCCCAAGGTGAAAACCCAATTTTGATGTCTTTACCTTTGCTCTTTCCACCCGATACAGTTGATGACCCTTGTACTGATACTTTTCAGGCTGATGATGATTTTTGGAAGATCAACACTTCTCCTAGCTCCGAAAGTCCAGAGGAGCAGGAAGAAGCCGTTAACTCGGACGAAGGTGCTCTCCGGATTTTATTTGGTTCCTTTAAGCTCATCATAACCCCTTCATTTTCCAACTATAACTTTGATGACATCCAGAACAAGAAGATGACGAAGAAGAAGACACCGACGGCAAAGTAGAATCCGCCAGCGACGAGGAGGAATTGGAGCCGACAGTCAAAGTCGGATCAAAGAGAAAACCTCAAGAGGCCACCTCCAAGGTTTCATATCACCTCCTCGCATTCAATTCGCATTCCTTTAATAATATACATGAGCTACCTTGACGTTGTTCCACTGGCCACGCTTGAAGGAGTCGCCCATGACCAAGCGCAGGTCAACTCGAAATCACCCGGGCGACGGTGCTCTTAACCCGGGTATTTTATCGACTCCAACTCGGCGGGCTGGTATTTACCCTATCCTTTCTCGGACGAAACATTCTCCTTGAACCATTACCTTATGAAATCTTACTTGATGCTTTCCAGCCTCTCCCGGGTCCAGCGATGGATTTCCTTCAGACTTCGCGGTGAATACCGGGTAAAATCCCCTTCCTGATGCTCTACCACGTTTCATCACCCTTTCCTGATTGCACGCTAACTGCTCACTCATAACATCTATAGGGCCACGGTCGTTACCAGCGACCAAGAGGATATGGAGACCGAGGGTCCGGGTAAGGGGAGCCTGGCTGATAAGACTACAGCCGCGTCTAGCGGTGAAGGACAAGCGTCACCGATAAACCCGTACATACAAGAAGCCGAATATCCGATTGCCTCCCATGCAAGCAAGAAGAACAGAGCCACAACCTTGGGTGCAGAAGAAGGAGCATCGGATTCCGACATACAAATGACCCGGGTGCCGCCTCCCACTAAGAAGAAAACTCCTTCTCGGAATTTCCAAGGCCCCGGGTCCTCTATTACGGGTAAAGACACTTTTGATCAATTGATGAACACTCTCCTCACTATGAAGACTTCAGAGAGCAAGATTTTGGAGTGCATGGCCGCAGAGCACCAGGTAATGTCACTTGATATCTCGTAGTGCATACCTAGTCCCCAAGTTCCGAGCATGACTTGCTAAAGTTATGCTTGGTACTTTACGCAATATTCAGCTTACCATAATATCCAACTGATACTTGTGTTCCTTGCTACTTACAGGCGCAGATAACCCGGTCTGATGAAATTTTACTCAAGACCGAACAACTTCTTCTTGCCGAGGTAAAGCGGAGGGAAACCCTTGAGGATGACATGAAAACTTTGAAGAAGGATGTTTCTAAATACAAGAAGAAGTGCAATACCGCTCAGACCGCACTGAAGAAACTATCGGACCAGGTCGCCGATACTTATCGGATCTTGCTTAGTAAGTTTTTGCTGCCGATTGGCTTCATGTCTTTGCTTTATTATATGATACTCGGGATTACTGATACGCTCTTTCTTTTGTTTCAACTGTAGGTGCCAACCTTGCGACCCCGGAGGAGGATGCCATTGTCAAGGCTAGAACCCTAAAGACCGTGCTCCGGACTTTCTTTGCCGGCACAAAATTTATACTGGATGCCGTGAAGTGGCCTACGGAGGTATATCCGGGTGAAGAAAATCTCATTCAAGCCTGCTCCACTGTGCCTGGCTGGATTGAAATCTGGAAACGCTCGTCATGCCGGATCGGTATGACCCGGGCCTTTACCCTGGCCAAGGCTTTCTTTCCGAAGCTTGACCCGGCAAAGGTAATATCCGGGTTTCCAGAATTCAAGGCGGACGGTTCCAAATTTACACCCAAGGATTTCAAGGCCATACAGTCCGCAGTGCGTCCCTCGGCTACCACTTTAGCCGATAGTTTGGATCTAAACACGATTATGAGTGCATACGACGCTGAAGGAAAAATTGTCACGGAGGAAGCACCCCCGCCCTTTGATATCTTGGAGAAGTGGGTTGCTAACTCGGCCAGGAAGAGGGAGGCAACTGCGAAGAGAGAGGCCGAGTTAGGATCAGGGCCGTCTGCCTCTACACCAGCTGTCCCTCCGCCTGTCCGCCCTGGTGCGGTGAGTCCGGGTAATGCTGCCGGGAAAGCTAAGCAACAAGCCCAGGACCAAGACCCGGAAGACCGTACTCAGGAGGCTGAATAGGGCAATGCCATCATAATACCTTGATCACGTGATGCTTTGTATTCAAACTAGTATGCTTTTGATGGTGCGCCTATGCACCCCTGATACTGATGTCGTAATTTGTAACGTACTTTTAGTCCGTGATATACTTTGCGGCTTTCCTGGCCTTTTGATAATCGTGCTACTTGTCTATTCTTTGAACTTGTTCTCGATACCCGACTCTCTTTTTGGCTCCCTTCGTAAGACTCGGTTTTCCGAGTATCACGGGTTTTGATAAGTGGACTTTTCTTTAAGTCCCCAAGACTCGGATGGTAGGGTCTTTCGAACTTCGATAGCCAAGTAGTTTGTTTCTGTTTCGAAGTCCCCAGTCCCCATGGCCCAAAGTCCGAGTCATGGGGGTGTGGCCTTTCTAAGAGAACAAATTGTGTTTTTACCGAGTCGACGACCTATAGCCATTCCGTGTAGGTACTGAAGTTATGCTTGATAGTCTTTGAGTTTCCGGCTATTAGCCTTGTACTCTGCATAAACTTGTGGTTTAGATGACCCTTTTGACTATCTTGTACTGTAAGCCGGCTTTCGCGTGGATACCATGTTGTTACATCTATACGAAAACAGGGTCAGACAAGTCCCGTTGGGCTTCATGGCTGATTGTAATCGTAAGCGAACAAATCATGCCACTTTAGTGCGAGTCACATCGAGCTTAAGTAAGAAAAGTCAAGAAAATTTGGCTCCTTTGTCCAGTTATAAGATTGCAGCCATACTCGTTTGCGAATAATCGGCCCTTATAACTTATAGGCATCAAGGCCGGGTCTTTTGGGTTTGTGGCTGGGCTACTTGAGCAACCAGCCCCCGAGACCTATATATACTCAACGTTCTTAATGATACTGAAGTATTGATGTCACATGGATACTACTTACTTGTAATCAGGCTGTAACGAAATAGGACTTGATAACCATCTCTTTATTGATGCGAGAAAGTTTGGATCAGCAGGCCGCCTCATTAAAAACCTTCCAGTCCCCTTAGGTACCCTGGGTAGGAAAAGAGCGCGTCTGAAACCTGCTGCCCGTTACATTGTTTAGTTCTTCATGGGCACCGGTCCCGGACTGGCGTGACCGATGCACATTCTCCACATGTTGGACTTTTTCATGATGAGTACTGGGTTTACTAGCCAACCCGGGTGAGGTGTTTCCATGACGTGGCTGGTTGTGAGCGGCCGTGCAGTTTCTTCTTTTATAGCGGATTGCTTGGGGGAGTCATCCTCGATAAAAGCCACCATTTTAGCATCTTGTGCTACCTTGGACTTTGCTCTTTCGCCTTCAGTACTCGGCCTTTTTGATGTGGTTCTGTCCTCCGGGTCTGCTTGAGACTGGTAGTGCTTGAGTTCTTCTTTTCTACAGGCCTGCTCGGCCATTGCTGCGTCTCCTTCATCGCATTCAGCTGCTATGTCTCGATTTCCATGTATGGTAATGGTCTTCTTGGGACCCGGGATTTTTAGCTGTAGATACACGTAACACGGCCTAGCCATGAATTTGGCGTAAGCCGGTCTTCCGAATAACGCGTGATAAGGGCTGCGCAATTTGACTACCTCAAAGGTGAGCCACTCAACTCGATAGTTATCCTTTGACTCCCCAAAAGCTACCTCCAATGCGATTTTTTCCCTCGGGGCACGCTGAATGACCCGACACTATCCCATGAAAAATCGTTGAGGTTTTCTGTAGCTGAGACTCCTTGAGGCCCATGCGTAGGAAGGTTTCCCAATACAGTATATTGATGCTGCTTCCACCATCCATCAAAACCTTTTTCAGCTCATACCCATTGACCTGCGGTGCGACTACTAATGCCAAGACTCCCGGGTGTTCCACTCTTTCTGGGTGATCCCTTCTGCTCCATGTTACCTCCTGTTCTGACCATCTCAAGTATCTCGGGACAGCTGACGAAACTGAGTTGACCGCTTGCTTCAGTATCTTTTTGTCCTTGTTAGAGCTTCCTGTGGTATGCACATGATATTGACCCAATTGTTTGGGGTTAGCCTGGAAACCTCCTGCCCCCCTTGGTTATTACCTTGATTTCCAGCCGCCGGGTTACCAGCTGGAGGTGGGCCGTTGCCCGGGTTTCCCCCTGGACCCGGTCCTCCTCCCCGTCCTGCACCTCGCATAGCTCTGTTCACTTCCTTATTTTTCCATCTTTGTAAGTCGGCGCACTGCTCCAAGGAGTGGTTAGCTGGCCTGCCGTTCCTGCTGTGCTTCGGGCATGCCATCCTGAATATGTCCCAATTGTTACCCGACCTTGGTGGTCCTTGATAGTTTCCTCCATTGTGATTACCTCCGTTGAAATTTCCTTCTGCTCCGGGTCTCGAAGACCCGACTTCTGTGTTGGCGACAAACTCGAAACCTCCTTCAAACGGGCGCTTGTTCTGGCTATTTCCGTTATTACCCGGTGCTGATCCATTGCTGGTTCTTCCGTTATTACTTGTGTTTGTTTTTACCTTCTTGTCATCAACTTCCTCTTCTGTAGTATCTGTCGCAGCGTGTTTGTTGCACGCATCCATCAATTCTCCCATTGTAACTTCCGACGCATTTCGACTAGACTTCATGCGAGTTAACTTTTGCACTAAAGGTATATACTTGCATGTTTTTGCCATGGCTTGTAGTGCATCCTTGGGCTGAATATCCGTGGACGAGTGAAGTATCTCCATAACCCGGCGCACCCAACTGCGTGCCGACTCTCCCTTCTTCTGGACGCATCGCTCTAGATCATCAATAGTGAACAATTTTCTGCACGTTCCATGAAAGTGCTTGACAAACGCGGTCTTCAGTTCCTCCCAGGACTTGATCGATCCTTCCGGCAAGTTGGTGAACCACAACTTTGCTGCTCCTTCTGACATCATTAAGTACATGAACTTGGCTTGGAGATTCTCAGATGCGTTGCGAATTGACATTGCCATCTCATAACTGCTTAGCCATGTTTCTGGAACCATAGTTGGCTCGTAATTCACTACTTTCCCTGGCTCTTTGAATTTTTCCGGGTAAGGTTCAGCTCTGATATTGTCCAAGAGACACTTGGGTCCCGCAAGAACGGTCGAGGCCGGCCTTGCTCTAGAAACGTGTGATACAGCGGGGGGCGCGGCTGGGCGCGGCGCTGCGGGAAGTCCATGTGCTGCAGACCCGGCCGCGGCCCTCCGAGCCCTGGAACTGTCCACAACAGCCTGTGCTGCTGATGCTGCCTGAACGCGGGGAGGAGGCGGCATTTGCTGCTGCTCTTCCCTCCGCCGTGCTGAACTTGTTTGGATATTCCCTTGTTGTTGACTGGTATGGCGTCCCGTGCATCCCGCTTCTATGATCCGGATAATTGGCTTGCTGTGCCACCGCAGTGTGCAACAGATCGATTGCTTGCCGGGTCTTCTCTGCATGGGGTGACTCTCCCACAGGGATTTGATTTAACGCGAGTGTCGCCGCATACACATTGTCCATGGGATTATTGTAGTGGCCGGCTGGTGTGCGAAATCGTGATGGTGGCGGTGGTGGTAGATCGTTGCCGGTTGTGATTCTAGTCTGTGGTGGAGGTAACCCGGCCTGCTCATTTGCCGGATGTGTCCCCACTATTGCCGGTTGGGGTGCGGTTCCCTGGTTCACCACTGGTATCGGCTGATCCTGGGGTGTGATAAATAAAGTAGCCGGATTAATAACCCCGCCCGTTGCTGGTAACCTAGTTTGATGCCTTTGATGTACTCTAGATGTTTCCTCCCGGAGCCGAGTTTCCAGCGCATCCAGCTCACGCTGCCGCGTGGCCATCCCTTGCCTTTCTGCCTCTACTTGCCTTCTTTGCTGTTCCAGCGCACGACGAGCCACATCCAGATCCCTGACACGTTCCGCTGTGTTTTCTGGAGTGATAACCGTTGCAAGAACCGTGGGGTCTAGAATCAGATTATTATCGAATAAGGCCGGGTGACGCGGGTTCGAAGGACCCGCCCCTGGTGTCCGGTTTCCCAGGAATCCGAACGTATTTGCGTGCAACTCCTCGTCTGCTGCGCGGCTGGTCACTGATGCCGACTCTCCATCAACCCGGGCCAGAACCGGGTCTCCGTTAGCCGCGCCCTGCTGCTGGGCCAATGCCTGAGCCGCCCCGACTGCTGCCGCGGTTGCGTTCTCTTGGTTGAGATTGGCCGCGGGAGCCGCGTAGACTGCAACTCGGCGTACGATACCCGGTGTAAATTCGTGCTGTTCTTCCTCGCCGTTATTGTCGTGGGATAATCACGGCAGACGTTACCGGGGGTAACTGATCTTGGGGCAAGACGACACATGCGTTTGGGAGAGGGTTTAGCTCAGAGGAAAACATGATGCAACACGATCTGGTAGCCGGCAATCAAAGTCGCCGAGTCTCCGATCTTGATATAATAACTCAACTTTGGGTTACACTAGATGCTCGATATCAAGCGATATTGCTAGGGTTCTTAGATCTCAAACAACTACTCCTAGGGGTCGGTTTATAAAGCACCCGTACCCCCTGGCTTACCCTCCAAGGCGCATCCTGGATCCTACCCGGACACGGCGCACAAACCCTAACTTTCCTTTACCATAACCCACAATCCGGGTTACTGGGCCTACAAACTTGGGCCTTCCAAAAGTTTCTTTATCCTTAGCCGGATCCTGCGCAGCGTCCTTTGGGCCGGGTTACTCCTTGGAGTTTGGCCTACCGGGTTATTATCCCCCCATCAGTAGTCCCCAGAATAGCCTGGGCTTCACGGATCCTTCCTTGAAGCGCTCGCTATTCCCTGCAAGGATATCAAACACACGAGTATGTGGAGGCCGGGTTAAGGTGCCTCGATAGATAGCTAGGCCTTACTCCATGGTGGCCATATAGTAACCCGGCTCTTCCCCAATTACCTAACTTACCTTTCCAGGTCTAAACCCCAAAATGTCTAGATTCTATACTTGATAATTGACCTGATATCACGGGATGGATCTCTTTCTCCTTTTCGTTCAGATACCCTGCTCAACATTTAAAGCGCATCTCGCAAAAACTCAAATAGATAGCCGTTTACTCCGCAACTCCCGGCTCCCGCTCGCTGAACCGGGCTTATCCACTCGCGCTATAAATAGGCTCCTTGGGGGTAACCCGAACCCTAACGGCTCATTTCCCCCCACTCTGCTTCCTTTCTTCCTCCGTGCTCATCCTCACTGAGCGCCACCACGGAAATCCCGCGCGCATCACCGGAGCCCATTGGCCGGAGACTGCGCTCCGCCACAGCTCACCCCGCGCCGCCGCCAAGATCCACCGGCAAATCTCCATCCGGCCCGCCAGGAACCGCAAAAGGACACCAGGCTTGCGCCATCTGCCTCCGCAAGGCTTCACTCAGATCTCCTCCAGTAAGCCTCTTGCATCCATTAATTTGCCCTTGCAATTTCTTGATTTCTCCTCAGATTAGATCCAAATCAACCCGCCAATGATTTCTCAGCCATGCCGAATTAGGTTGCTAGTATTCCTTCTAGCTCGCCCAATAGATAAGATATAGACTCCAATTCACTCTCCTATTACCTGAAATCGTTAATTTCGCCACAAATCTGAAGATGGAATTTCCAATCTGAGCTTGAACCACTCAAAATTTCCGCCTTTGCCTCAATCACCCGGCTAGTCCTCCCCTTTCCAGTTCCTTTTATTCGCACTAAGTGCCTGTGCATCCATCCATCGTCCTCAAAAGCTCCTTCAACACTTAGATCCCCATAATTTTTGCTATAATACTTGATACCCGGATAGTTCGAACCTCACTCTGCAAACTGACACCCGGATAATACGCAATTTTCGTGTCTCAATATTACCTTGGTGATACTTGGCCGGCTCACAGCTTCCGTGTCTCATTCCTTTTATCCTTCTACCTTGTGCTTTGCAGGTCAACCACATGGCTCCCAAAAAGCAGGGGAAAACTCCGACTAAAGCCAAAGCCACCAACTCCATATCCGCCAACTGGGCGCGATCTACGGTCACCAAGGCCAAGTTGGAGGAGCTGGTCGAGCTGGGAGTTCTTCCTCCTCAAGAGGATATCCAGTGGAGGGTGCCGGGCAAGGAGACCCGGCCTACCCCGACGAAAGACGAGGTAATCTGTTTCGTGGAACATGTGACCCGGGGCTTCCGACCGCCGGGTCACCCTTTTTTCCGTGATGTTCTAAGCCATTACGGCCTTCGCGTTTTTGACATCGGGCCTAATTCTGTATTAAACATTTCCCACTTCATCGTCCTTTCCGAGTCATACTTGTGCACTTCGCCAAGTCTGGCTCTTTTCATTGAGCTTTTTCAGTGCAAACCGTGCCGCGAAAGCGGTGACGGGGCGCTTCTCGCTTGCGGCGGGGTTTCTATCCAGCGTCGCAAGAATTCTCTGATGCCACCCCTCACCCTTAACTCCCATGTCAAGCACTGGCAGCTCTCATACTTTTACTGCCAAGACACCTCCCCACCCGGCCAAAAGAAATTGCCGGGTTACTCAGAGGGTCTTCTTGACATCTCCGAGAAATTTAGTGCCTTCGCCCCTGACTCGGACAGGGAGGCAATTCGACCTCTACTAGCCAAAATCACCACTCTCACGGCCCAAGGTCTCATCGGGCTCAACCTGGTGAAGACTTGGGTCGACTTCCGGATTCAACCCAATTCCATCCGCACAAAGTTAATGTGCGAGTATTCGGGGCAATCTACAGACCCGCTCCGGTACTCTGACAACATCTTCGCGGCTGGTGACACTCATAAAACCATCAAGGGTTTTCTGACAGAAAAGCTTGAGGTAATCCGGAACATATCCGGATTGGAGCCCTTCACACTCGAGAACCAAGCCCCCAAGGTGAAAACCCAATTTTGATGTCTTTACCTTTGCTCTTTCCACCCGATATAGTTGATGACCCTTGTACTGATACTTTTCAGGCTGATGATGATTTTTGGAAGATCAACACTTCTCCTAGCTCCGAAAGTCCAGAGGAGCAGGAAGAAGCCGTTAACTCGGACGAAGGTGCTCTCCGGATTTTATTTGGTTCCTTTAAGCTCATCATAACCCCTTCATTTTCCAACTATAACTTTGATGACATCCAGAACAAGAAGATGACGAAGAAGAAGACACCGACGGCAAAGTAGAATCCGCCAGCGACGAGGAGGAATTGGAGCCGACAGTCAAAGTCGGATCAAAGAGAAAACCTCAAGAGGCCACCTCCAAGGTTTCATATCACCTCCTCGCATTCAATTCGCATTCCTTTAATAATATACATGAGCTACCTTGACGTTGTTCCACTGGCCACGCTTGAAGGAGTCGCCCATGACCAAGCGCAGGTCAACTCGAAATCACCCGGGCGACGGTGCTCTTAACCCGGGTATTTCATCGACTCCAACTCGGCGGGCTGGTATTTACCCTATCCTTTCTCGGACGAAACATTCTCCTTGAACCATTCCCTTATGAAATCTTACTTGATGCTTTCTAGCCTCTCCCGGGTCCAGCGACGGATTTCCTTCAGACTTCGCGGTGAATACCGGGTAAAATCCCCTTCCTGATGCTCTACCACGTTTCATCACCCTTTCCTGATTGCACGCTAACTGCTCACTCATAACATCTATAGGGCCACGGTCGTTACCAGCGACCAAGAGGATATGGAGACCGAGGGTCCGGGTAAGGGGAGCCTGGCTGATAAGACTACAGCCGCGTCTAGCGGTGAAGGACAAGCGTCACCGATAAACCCGGACATACAAGAAGCCGAATATCCGATTGCCTCCTATGCAAGCAAGAAGAACAGAGCCACAACCTTGGGTGCAGAAGAAGGAGCATCGGATTCCGACATACAAATGACCCGGGTGCCGCCTCCCACTAAGAAGAAAACTCCTTCTCGGAATTTCCAAGGCCCAGGGTCCTCTGATACGGGTAAAGACACTTTTGATCAATTGATGAACACTCTCCTCACTATGAAGACTTCAGAGAGCAAGATTTTGGAGCGCATGGCCGCAGAGCACCAGGTAATGTCACTTGATATCTCGTAGTGCATACCTAGTCCCCAAGTTCCGAGCATGACTTGCTAAAGTTATGCTTGGTACTTTACGCAATATTCAGCTTACCATAATATCCAACTGATACTTGTGTTCCTTGCTACTTACAGGCGCAGATAACCCGGTCTGATGAAATTTTACTCAAGACCGAACAACTTCTTCTTGCCGAGGTAAAGCGGAGGGAAACCCTTGAGGATGACATGAAAACTTTGAAGAAGGATGTTTCTAAATACAAGAAGAAGTGCAATACCGCTCAGACCGCACTGAAGAAACTATCGGACCAGGTCGCCGATACTTATCAGATCTTGCTTAGTAAGTTTTTGCTGCCGATTGGCTTCATGTCTTTGCTTTATTATATGATACTCGGGATTACTGATACGCTCTTTCTTTTGTTTCAACTGTAGGTGCCAACCTTGCGACCCCGGAGGAGGATGCCATTGTCAAGGCTAGAACCCTAAAGACCGTGCTCCGGACTTTCTTTGCCGGCACAAAATTTATACTGGATGCCGTGAAGTGGCCTACGGAGGTATATCCGGGTGAAGAAAATCTCATTCAAGCCTGCTCCACTGTGCCTGGCTGGATTGAAATCTAGAAACGCTCGTCATGCCGGATCGGTATGACCCGGGCCTTTACCCTGGCCAAGGCTTTCTTTCCGAAGCTTGACCCGGCAAAGGTAATATCCGGGTTTCCAGAATTCAAGGAGGACGGTTCCAAATTTACACCCAAGGATTTCAAGGCCATACAGTCCGCAGTGCGTCCCTCGGCTACCACTTTAGCCGATAGTTTGGGTCTAAACACGATTATGAGTGCATACGACGCTGAAGGCAAAATTGTCACGGAGGAAGCACCCCCGCCCTTTGATATCTTGGAGAAGTGGGTTGCTAACTCGGCCAGGAAGAGGGAGGCAACTGCGAAGAGAGAGGCCGAGTTAGGATCAGGGCCGTCTGCCTCTACACCAGCTGTCCCTCCGCCTGTCCGCCCTGGTGCGGTGAGTCCGGGTAATGTTGCCGGGAAAGCTAAGCAACAAGCCCAGGACCAAGACCCGGAAGACCGTACTCAGGAGGCTGAATAGGGCAATGCCATCATAATACCTTGATCACGTGATGCTTTGTATTCAAACTAGTATGCTTTTGATGGTGCGCCTGTGCACCCCTGATACTGATGTCGTAATTTGTAACGTACTTTTAGTCCGTGATATACTTTGCGGCTATCCTGGCCTTTTGATAATCGTGCTACTTGTCTATTCTTTGAACTTGTTCTCGATACCCGACTCTCTTTTTGGCTCCCTTCGTAAGACTCGGTTTTCCGAGTATCACGGGTTTTGATAAGTGGACTTTTCTTAAAGTCCCCAAGACTCGGATGGTAGGGTCTTTCGAACTTCGATAGCCAAGTAGTTTGTTTCTGTTTCGAAGTCCCCAGTCCCCATGGCCCAAAGTCCGAGTCATGGGGGTGTGGCCTTTCTCAGAGAACAAATTGTGTTTTTACCGAGTCGACGACCTATAGCCATTCCGTGTAGGTACTGAAGTTATGCTTGATAGTCTTTGAGTTTCCGGCTATTAGCCTTGTACTCTGCATAAACTTGTGGTTTAGATGACCCTTTTGACTATCTTGTACTGTAAGCCGGCTTTCGCGTGGATACCATGTTGTTACATCTATACGAAAACAGGGTCAGACAAGTCCCGTTGGGCTTCATGGCTGATTGTAATCGTAAGCGAACAAATCATGCCACTTTAGTGCGAGTCACATCGAGCTTAAGTAAGAAAAGTCAAGAAAATTTGGCTCCTTTGTCCAGTTATAAGATTGCAGCCATACTCGTTTGCGAATAATCGGCCCTTATAACTTATAGGCATCAAGGCCGGGTCTTTTGGGTTTGTGGCTGGGCTACTTGAGCAACCAGCCCCCGAGACCTATATATACTCAACGTTCTTAATGATACTGAAGTATTGATGTCACATGGATACTACTTACTTGTAATCAGGCTGTAACGAAATAGGACTTGATAACCATCTCTTTATTGATGCGAGAAAGTTTGGATCAGCAGGCCGCCTCATTAAAAACCTTCCAGTCCCCTTAGGTACCCTGGGTAGGAAAAGAGCGCGTCTGAAACCTGCTGCCCGTTACATTGTTTAGTTCTTCATGGGCACCGGTCCCGGACTGGCGTGACCGATGCACATTCTCCACATGTTGGACTTTTTCATGATGAGTACCGGGTTTACTAGCCAACCCGGGTGAGTTGTTTCCATGACGTGGCTGGTTGTGAGCGGCCGTGCAGTTTCTTCTTTTATAGCGGATTGCTTGGGGGAGTCATCCTCGATAAAAGCCACCATTTTAGCATCTTGTGCTACCTTGGACTTTGCTCTTTCGCCTTCAGTACTCGGTCTTTTTGATGTGGTTCTGTCCTCCGGGTCTGCTTGAGACTGGTAGTGCTTGAGTTCTTCTTTTCTACAGGCCTGCTCGGCCATTGCTGCGTCTCCTTCATCGCATTCAGCTGCTATGTCTCGATTTCCATGTATGGTAATGGTCTTCTTGGGATCCGGGATTTTTAGCTGTAGATGCACGTAACACGGCCTAGCCATGAATTTGGCGTAAGCCGGCCTTCCGAATAACGCGTGATAAGGGTTGCGCAATTTGACTACCTCAAAGGTGAGCCACTCAACTCGATAGTTATCCTTTGACTCCCCAAAAGCTACCTCCAATGCGATTTTTCCCTCGGGGCACGCTGAATGACCCGGCACTATCCCATGAAAAATCGTTGAGCTTTTCTGTAGCTGAGACTCCTTGAGGCCCATGCATAGGAAGGTTTCCCAATACAGTATATTGATGCTGCTTCCACCATCCATCAAAACCTTTTTCAGCTCATACCCATTGACCTGCGGTGCGACTACTAATGCCAAGACTCCCGGGTGTTCCACTCTTTCTGGGTGATCCCTTCTGCTCCATGTTACCTCCTGTTCTGACCATCTCAAGTATCTCGGGACAGCTGACGAAACTGAGTTGACCGCTTGCTTCAGTATCTTTTTGTCCTTGTTAGAGCCTCCTGTGGTATGCACATGATATTGACCCAATTGTTTGGGGTTAGCCTGGAAACCTCCTGCCCCCCCTTGGTTATTACCTTGATTTCCAGCTGCCGGGTTACCAGCTGGGGGTGGGCCGTTGCCCGGGTTTCCCCCTGGACCCGGTCCTCCTCCCCGTCCTGCACCTCGCATAGCTCTGTTCACTTCCTCATTTTTCCATCTTTGTAAGTCGGCGCACTGCTCCAAGGAGTGGTTAGCTGGCCTGCCGTTCCTGCTGTGCTTCGGGCATGCCATCCTGAATATGTCCCAATTGTTACCCGACCTTGGTGGTCCTTGATAGTTTCCTCCATTGTGATTACCTCCGTTGAAATTTCCTTCTGCTCTGGGTCTCGAAGACCCGGCTTCTGTGTTGGCGACAAACTCGGAACCTCCTTCAAACGGGCGCTTGTTCTGGCTATTTCCGTTATTACCCGGTGCTGATCCATTGCTGGTTCTTCCGTTATTACTTGTGTTTGTTTTTACCTTCTTGTCATCAACTTCCTCTTCTGTAGTATCTGTCGCAGCGTGTTTGTTGCACGCATCCATCAATTCTCCCATTGTAACTTCCGACGCATTTTGACTAGACTTCATGCGAGTTAACTTTTGCACTAAAGGTATATACTTGCATGTTTTTGCCATGGCTTGTAGTGCATCCTTGGGCTGAATATCCGTGGACGAGTGAAGTATCTCCATAACCCGGCGCACCCAACTGCGTGCCGACTCTCCCTTCTTCTGGACGCATCGCTCTAGATCATCAATAGTGAACAATTTTCTGCACGTTCCATGAAAGTGCTTGACAAACGCGGTCTTCAGTTCCTCCCAGGACTTGATCGATCCTTCCGGCAAGTTGGTGAACCACAACTTTGCTGCTCCTTCTGACATCATTAAGTACATGAACTTGGCTTGGAGATTCTCAGATGCGTTGCGAATTGACATTGCCATCTCATAACTGCTTAGCCATGTTTCTGGATCCATAGTTGGCTCGTAATTCACTACTTTCCCTGGCTCTTTGAATTTTTCCGGGTAAGGTTCAGCTCTGATATTGTCCAAGAGACACTTGGGTCCCGCAAGAACGGTCGAGGCCGGCCTTGCTCTAGAAACGTGTGATACAGCGGGGGGCACGGCTGGGCGCGGCGCTGCGGGAAGTCCATGTGCTGCAGACCTGGCCGCGGCCCTCCGAGCCCTGGAACTGTCCACAACAGCCTGTGCTGCTGATGCTGCCTGAACGCGGGGAGGAGGCGGCATTTGCTGCTGCTCTTCCCTCCGCCGTGCTGAACTTGTTTGGATATTCCCTTGTTGTTGACTGGTATGGCGTCCCGTGCATCCCGCTTCTATGATCCGGATAATTGGCTTGCTGTGCCACCGCAGTGTGCAACAGATCGATTGCTTGCCGGGTCTTCTCTGCATGGGGTGACTCTCCCACAGGGATTTGATTTAACGCGAGTGTCGCCGCATACACATTGTCCATGGGATTATTGTAGTGGCCGGCTGGTGTGCGAAATCGTGATGGTGGCGGTGGTGGTAGATCGTTGCCGGTTGTGATTCTAGTCTGTGATGGAGGTAACCCGGCCTGCTCATTTGCCGGATGTGTCCCCACTATTGCCGGTTGGGGTGCGGTTCCCTGGTTCACCACTGGTATCGGCTGATCCTGGGGTGTGATAAATAAAGTAGCCGGATTAATAACCCCGCCCGTTGCTGGTAACCTAGTTTGATGCCTTTGATGTACTCTAGATGTTTCCTCCCGGAGCCGAGTTTCCAGCGCATCCAGCTCACGCTGCCGCGTGGCCATCCCTTGCCTTTCTGCCTCTACTTGCCTTCTTTGCTGTTCCAGCGCACGACGAGCCACATCCAGATCCCTGACACGTTCCGCTGCGTTTTCTGGAGTGATAACCGTTGCAAGAACCGTGGGGTCTAGAATCAGATTATTATCGAATAAGGCCGGGTGACGCGGGTTCGAAGGACCCGCCCCTGGTGTCCGGTTTCCCAGGAATCCGAACGTATTTGCGTGCAACTCCTCGTCTGCTGCGCGGCTGGTCACTGATGCCGACTCTCCATCAACCCGGGCTAGAACCGGGTCTCCGTTAGCCGCGCCCTGCTGCTGGGCCAATGCCTGAGCCGCCCCGACTGCTGCCGCGGTTGCGTTCTCTTGGTTGAGATTGGCCGCGGGAGCCGCGTAGACTGCAACTCGGCGTACGATACCCGGTGTAAATTCGTGCTGTTCTTCCTCGCCGTTATCCTCCTCATACCGGTTCTCCAGCAGATCCAGGATAGACCCGGTATCATCTTCTCTTTCGACCCGGTCGCGCGAGGTCCATGCCGGCTCCTCCGGCTGTTCCCACTTCGCGATGGGTTCTTCTGCCGGATGTGTCGTTCCAATCGATTCTTCATCGTCTGATCGGATAGAAGTGGCTTCTCCTGGCACAGAATCAGATCCAATATTGTCAGGGATCGAACCGGAAGTACATACCACCAATGAAGACGCTGATCCGGCCGATTGTCACGACGGATCCGGATTCGAGGTGATCCGATTCTGGCCCCCAGCCGGAATCGTCCACCGTCTTTTCTCCTTTGTGGTCGATGTAGATCTCGCCGACGACAAGATTCTCCATGTTCTTCCAAGCTTCTCCCGTGATGTAAACACCTTTGGACGCAGGCCCCACGGTGGGCGCCAACTGTCGTGGGATAATCACGGCAGACGTTACCGGGGGTAACTGATCTTGGGGCAAGACGACACAGGCGTTTGGGAGAGGGTTTAGCTCAGAGGAAAACATGATGCAACACGATCTGGTAGCCGGCAATCAAAGTCGCCGAGTCTCCGATCTTGATATAATAACTCAACTCTGGGTTACACTAGATGCTCGATATCAAGCGATATTGCTAGGGTTCTTAGATCTCAAACAACTACTCCTAGGGGTCGGTTTATAAAGCACCCGTACCCCCTGGCTTACCCTCCAAGGCGCATCCTGGATCCTACCCGGACACGGCGCACAAACCCTAACTTTCCTTTACCATAACCCACAATCCGGGTTACTGGGCCTACAAACTTGGGCCTTCCAAAAGTTTCTTTATCCTTAGCCGGATCCTGCGCAGCGTCCTTTGGGCCGGGTTACTCCTTGGAGTTTGGCCTACCGGGTTATTATCCCCCCATCACGCCGTATAACCGAGATCGACCAGCCCCGAAGGTGAGTTTCCTCCCGTATGCTCTTAGTTGCTTTTGTTTCCTGTTTCTCACAATCCACTGAGTAGATTGTGCCTTGGATACTCTGCCTTAGACTTAGCCAAATATGCTTTGTGTTTGCATGCTATGCTGAGTAGAATTCTCCTGATAGGGCTTAGCTTACTATGCTTTATGCTTGCATGCTATACCGAGTAGAATTCTCCTGATAAGACTTAGCTTAGTATGCTTTATGTTTGCATGCTATACCGAGTAGGACTCTCCAGGTAGAACTTAGCTTAGTATGCTTTATGCTTGCATGCTACACCGAGTATGACTCTCAACCTGGTTCCCTTTATAGGACTTAGCTTTGTATGCTTCGTGTTTGCATGCTAGACCGAGCACATCCTAAACTCGGTTATCTTGAGTGAAATCTATCCCTTATGCTCTATGTTTGCATCCTCAGGTTATTCCTCGCCAGAAGACAGAGGATAATGCCGTCCATGAGCGTAACTGGCAGCCGGATCGGACCGAGGACGACGCAGAGGCATTTGATGTCCAGGATACGCTCTACATCCCACTCGCCGGCCATGATGGTAAGTCCCGAGTCTCCACCTCAATTCGAGACTGTTCCAAGGACGATGAAGGTGACTGAGTCCACTATTGCCTGCCCTTCAATTTACTCTGGTTTCCCCTCTTACTCGTATTGGAATTTGCTCTTCTTGCTCGCAGATGAGATGGAGGAGGAAGAACCGATTGACGCACAACCTGTGTCAATGGCCGCCCCCACCGGGACGAAGAGGAGACCGGGCAGCGGAGCAGTTGAGCCCCCTCCGAAGAAGACAAAGAAGACCACCAAGCGCACCACCGGGCGCAAGAAGCGCCCTACCTCAGACGGGTAAGTACAACCGAGAAGCTTTATGGTTTGCTCTGTGTTTGCATCTCTCAGTCTTCTCTCTCTTTCTCTGTTCTTGTGCTTTGTGTTTGCACCGTTCTCATTCTTCATTTCTTTCTTCTCAGCGACACACTTGATGCTGACGCTACTAATGCGCCACCTAAGTCGAGTGCACCCCAGAACATCGTGGACCTTGATCCCGACGAGGGGAGTATCACCGGAGGAGAGGACCAAGAAGCCTCCTCACGTCAAGGAAGAGAAAGACCTCAGTGCCGACAACACTGGCACCAAGACGGAGACTGGTCGAGTTCCGGTGCAGCCGGAACCCAACATTGAGCAGCCAGCAATGGAGCCCCCCACCGAGACGCGGCAGCCCACACCAGAACCTGCCTCTGAGCCGCAGCAACCCACACCGCTAGCACCAAAGCCGAGTGAGCAGCAGCCAACACTGCCAGCACCACAACCAACTCCGCAGCAGCAACCTCCAAAACCTGCCACCGAGAAGCAGCCAACACCGCCAGCAGCAAGAGCAATTCCGCAGCAGCAGCCGCCCAAGGAACAACCTAGGCGAGATGTCGGGTAGGCTACGTAGCAGCAGCCCGAGAAGCAGTGGCCAGCGCGATCTTCCAAGTACCCTCTACTAGGTGCCAAGGAGATCGGGAAGCCACAACAGCAGCAGCCCGAGAAGCCACAGCAGCAGCACCTCTCTCAGGGACCTTCCCGGATCTCAATGCCCCTGCTGAGGAAGCTGTGGCCAAGGACAGGGCATTGCGGAAGCATCTTGGTCATGATGTTACCAACTCGGTCTTCATCGATGGTCAGATTGAGAATATCAAGACCCGGGTTCATCTCCTCAAGGGCCTGGGCACCACTCTGGTGTCCACTGGGATGCGCCTCCACAAAGTCTTCTGGCCTGATACCGAGCTCCCGACCATGATCACCAAACTGGCCTCCGACTTGGACTACGCCAAGGTGGAGATGAAGAAATGGCGCGCCTCAGCGGCCCGAGCTGGCACAGATGAAGCCCTCCACTTCGTGCTGTCCTGGTACGAGAAATTGGACCTCGACAGGCTCAAGGAGCTCCGGAACAAGTCAAAGTGGACCCACCAAGATGAATATATCCAGCGCCACAAGGATACCGCCTACCGGCTTGCCTCTTACGCCGACACCGCCGAGTTCATCGACGGCCCCACGGAGCCGGACACGGACGTCGAAGGTGATGACGCTGAAGATGATGCTGACGAGGACGGAGTGGAAGGGAGCATTGGTGACGAGAAGGAGGAGCAGGACGAAATCGGCGACGAGGGAGTTGAGCAGAATGACACTAGGGAGGAGGCCGAGATGGGTGGCGGTCAGAAAGCGACCGAGCCAGGATCCGGCTCCGACGAAGTCCGGACTGACCCGCAGTCCACTGCCCCCTCCGGAGCTGTTACCACCGAGATGGTGATTGACACTCCTGCTCCCGAGTTGGGCGCGACAGAGGCCGCAATCGAGAACGTCGCATCCGGGTCCGCTCCTCCAACCTCAACTGCTGCCTCCGAGCCCGTCTCCGCGCTCGACTTCGAGTCTTTGGATCTATCCAGCGCAGAAGCCAATTCCACTCCCTCGACAATATCTTAAGTTCCTGCTTCTAAGTCAACTCCAAACTTTTTATCAGATCCCCGATATGCCGGGTGCATATGTATCCAACAGTTTATTGTTTCAAGTGCTACTCTGTTTTATTAAGTTTCTTAGCAAGACTAGCTCAATGCCGGATTGCGTTAAATGCAAGTCCCCGAGTTGCTTTTCTTATTCGCCCGGTTCTTTTGTCTTTGCTCTTACCTGCCACTTGTGGATTTTTGGTAGTCGAGTCACAAGATTTCAAAAACCGAGTTTCTAATACTTAACCACTTTGAGATTTGAACTTAACACTGCGCAACACTTAGCCGAAAACACGGAAGGAAAAAACACCCTACTCGGTTGATACACTCCTCTTTTCCTTAGCAATTTTTCGTGTGTTCATTGACCTTTGGCTTGTTCTCTTGCTTGCCATGAAGCCGGGTTGCGGACAACAGCAAAGTCGAAGAGTTGGCCCTTAGGTTTAAACACATTACTAGACATGCGCGTGAAATTTTGAGTAGACTAACCGAGTAGGCAAAGTAGAGAAAGTAAACAGCACAAAGCAAGTTTGGCACAACAAGTTCCCGAGTTCAAATTCGGAGTGCCAACTTGGAATTTAACTCGGTTAAGGAGATACATACAATGTTTGTTCAGGAATGAAAACAGCAGAGTAGAGCTACATTCTAGGGACGCTTGGATTCCTCTCCAGATTTATCCGCCCTGTTCTTCTGCGGTGTCTGTGCGTCGATGAGGTAATACGCATCATTGTGTAGAGCCTTGCTCACAATGAAAGGACCTTCCCACGGAGGGGACAGTTTGTGCATCCCGGCCGTGTGTTGCACAAGCCTCAGCACCATGTCTCCTTCTCGAAAAACCCTTGGGCTTACTTTCCGCTATGATAGCGTCTCAGATTCTGTAGATATATAGCTGAGCGCGGTAGAGTTAATTCTCTCGCTTCTTCGAGCAAATCAACATCATCTTCTCGGGCTTCTCTTGCCTCTGACTCGGTATAGAGGGTTATTCTCGGTGAGTCATGCTCAAGGTCAGTGGGCAACACGACCTCTGCTCCATATACCAGGAAGAATGGTGTGTATTCGGTTGATCGGTTAGGGGTAGTCCTTAGACTCCACAACACCGCCGGCAACTCGTCCAACCAACATCCAGGGGTTCGCTGCAATGGCTCAATCAGCCTTGGATTTATTCCGGATAGGATCATGCCATTTGCTCTTTCAACTTTCCCATTGGAAGCCGAATGAGCGAATGATGCAATTTCTAGCCAGATCCGCTTCTCCTTACAGAACCAAGCAAAAGCTCCTTCGGCAAAGTTTGTCCCGTTATCCGAGATGATCCCATGCGGATATCCATACCTCAGGATAATATCCTTCAAGAAGCTCACTGTTGTGTTTCCATCACACTTCCGGATTGGCTTCACTTCAATCCATTTAGTGAACTTATCAACCATGACCAAGATGTGAGTCATATTGCCTCGAGCTGGCTTGAAAGGACCCACCATATCCAAACACCAGACATCAAATGGCCAAGTAATGGGGATTTTCTTCAACTCGGAAGCTGGCATATGAATCTTGCTTGCATACCTCTGGCACCCATTGCACTTTCTCACTAGATCTTCTGCTTGTTGCAAGGCAGTGAGCCAATAGAATCCATGCCGGAATGCTTTCTTGACTGGGGCCCGAGATGAGGCATGGTGCCCACATTCTCCTTGGTGTATCTCTCTGAGGATTTCTTCTCCCTCTTCTGGCTCAACACAGCGTTGGAGTACTCCAGTGGCACTTCTCTTGTGCAGCTCTTCGTTGATGATGGTGTAGCCCTTGGATCTTCTTTCTATCTGCCTGGCTGTGACCTCGTCACTCGGCAAAGTGCCATCCATCAGAAAGGATAATATGGGCAAGCCCAACTTGGTGTCTCTCGAATAGGATACACTGGTTCGTCCACTTCCATTGGATCAGCTTCCATGACTTGCTCTGAGTTGGAGACGAGTCCCCGAGTCCCCGAGTACTGAAAAATGATCCCCTCGATGAATGCGACAGTCCCCGGGTTTGCAGAGGCAGTCCCCGGGTTGCACGGAGCAGTCCCCGGGTTCTCCTTAGAGCTCTCCCAGTCAATCTCCATGGGAACAACTTCTGAGTCTGGTAGAGCCGGGATGAATATGGAATCCGAGTTGGGGGATGGCTTGATAAAGGGTTTCCTCAAATGCCCCAGAGCAATTCCAGGCGGGATGAACTGCCCAGAAGACCCCAACTTGGACAGATCATCCGCTGCATCATTCTCAGCTCGGTGGATGTGATGGAACTCACACCCATAGAAGAATCTGGTCATATTCTGGACGAGGAACCGATAAGATGCCATGTTGGCATCCAACGCGTCCCAACTCCCCGAGACCTGTTGAACCACCAGGTCTGAGTCCCCATAGCATACGATCCGCCGGATTCCAGTCTTCTTGGATACTTTCAGCCCATGGACCAAGGCCTCATACTCGGCAACATTATTGGATGCCGGAAAGTGAATCTGGAGCACATACTTGTGCCGGTCCCGCTTGGGTGAGGTGAGTACAACACCAGCACCGAGTCCCTCTTTTACCTTGGAGCCATCGAAATGCATCCTCCAAAAATTTGTTTCCGGCAAGGGAGGTTCATATTGCATTTCGGCCCAGTCAACAAAGAGAAATCCGCCAGGGCCTAGGATTTAATGGCTTCTCTTCCTGCATACAACGGGGTCTAAGCAGCTAGCTCAATTGCCCACTTGGCCACCCGGCCACTCGCATCCTTGTTGCCCATGATCTCCGAGATGGGAGCAGTGCTCACCACCGTAATTGGATGCTCCTGGAAATAGTGCTTGAGCTTCTTGGCACCCAGGTAAACCCCATATGTCATTTTCTGATAGTGCGGATAGTTTTGCTTGGAGTTGGACAACACTTCACTAAGATAATAGACCGGCCTCTGCACCGATTTTTCTTCTTCTTCTCGCTCCAAAACCACCACCACACTCACAACCCGGTTGGTGGCTGCAATATAGAGCAGCATTGGCTCCTTAGGCAGCGGGGATGCCAAGATAGGAGCACTGCCCATCATGGTCTTGAGCTCTTTGAATGCCACATCAGCTTGTGGGGTCCAGACAAACTTGTCACTTTTCTTCATGAGCTGATAGAGAGGTAAGGCCTTCTCACCCATTCTGCCCAGGAACCGGCTAAGGGAAGCCAGGCACCCGGTGAACTTCTACACATCCTTGAATGACCTCGACAAAGACATGCTCTCTATAGATTTTATCTTTGAAGGATTGGCCTCAATGCCCCGACTGGATACCAAGAAGCCGAGTAGCTTGCCAGCCGGGACGCCAAATGTGCACTTGGTTGGGTTCAATTTCATCCGATACTTGCGCAAGTTGGAAAATGTTTCCTCGATATCGCTCAATAGAGTGGGTTTTTCTTTTGTTTTGATGACAATGTCATCTACATACACCTGCACATTTTTGCCAATCTGCTCATGCATGCATTTTTGCATGCATCTCTGATAAGTGGCCCCAGCATTCCGCAAGCCAAAACACATAACACGATAGCAATAAGCCCCATACGGGGTAATGAAAGCAGTCTTTATTTGATCAGCCGGATTTAAAGGGATCTGGTGAAAACCAGAGTAGGCATCAATGAAAGACAAAAGATCGCACCCGGCAGTGGAATCAATCACCTGATCTATTCGGGGTAGCGGGGACGGGTCCTTGGGGCAGGCCTTGTTCAGGTCGGTGTAGTCCACGCACATGCGCCACACCACAGCGACCATGGGATCATCCTTCTTCTTCTCCACCATGACCGGATTGGCCAGCCAATCCGGATGCAGCACATCCATGATAAAGCCACTTGCTAGCAGCCTTGTGATCTTGTTACCAATGGCTTTCCTCCTTTCAGCCGCAAAGCGGCGCATAGCTTACTTCACCGGCTTGGCATCCAGTCGCACATGTAAAGAGTGCTCAACCAGCTCCCTCGGGACACCCGGCAGGTCCTGATTGGACCATGCGAAGACATCCCGATTCTCATGGAGGAAGTGGATGAGCTCGCTTTCCTATTTCTCCTCCAGTCCGACGCTAATGATGGCCACACGCTCCGGGAACTCCGGGTCAATACGCACCTTCTTGGTCTCCTGGGAGGCCTGGAATGTGGCTCCATGCTGAGAGCTCGGCATGCCAGGCATACCGAGTTGAGCTGCCTGTGCTAGTGCCACCACCTCATGTATCTTCTTCTTCTCGGCAGCAATAACCATGGATTCGGCAAGCCGAGATCCAGCAGATGCACAGTCCAAGGAGCGCTTGTAGTCGCCCGAGATGGTGATGATGCCGTTGGGACCGGGAAGCTTCATCTTCAGATAGGCCACATGAGTTGAAGCCATGAACTTGGTCAGAGCAGGCCTGCCGAGCGGAGCATGATAGGGGCTCTGAAGATCAACCACTTCGAACTGCAGGCACTCGGTCCGGCAGTTCTCCCTTGTGCCGAAAAGTACATCAATCCAAATCTGGCCGATTGGAGCACAGGACACCCCCGGCACAATGCCATGGAATGTAGTCCGACTGGGTAGCAGCATGTTCTCAGCAATGCCGAGCTTCTCCATAGTATCTCGGTACATGATGTTGATGCTGCTCCCGTTGTCGATCAGCACCTTGCTGAACTTCACATTCTTCTTGGTCCCCAAGAAAGTAGGGTCCACCACCAGAGCATATGTACCCGAGTTGGGCATTATCTTGGGATGATCCTCCCTGGACCAGACTATGTCCTGGTCGCACCAATGCATGTAATCCGACACCGCCGACATCACAACGTTCGCCTCCATCGCGCCCCTGCGCTGGCTCTGCTTGTCATCAGGCTCGGTGGTGAACACCATGTAGCTCTCATGATGCTCCTGGTATTGGTTCTGTTCTCCACCACCACCATTGTTGTTGTTGTTGTTGTTGTTGTTGTTGTTGTTGTTGTTGTTGTTGTTGTTCTGGTTGGCATTGTTGTTGTTGCGATTGTTGTTGCGGGTGTAGTAGTTGTTGGAGCGGTTGTTGTTGTTGTAGTTGCGGTTGTAGTTGTTGTTGGCTCCCTGCGCCACCTTATTCACATGTTCCCTCCTCTGGTTCTCGGCCGGCCTGGGAGCAGCTGCTCGGAAAGGCTGCACATCGGAGCCCGAGAGCGGAAGAGGAGGAGGAGGAGGCAGCTGACCAAAGCCCTGGCTCTTGATACGGTCCCACCAGCTGCACTGCCGGGTAGTACGGTTGGCTGGCCTACTCGGATGCCGAGTATGAAAGCTGCATGGCCCATCCTTCATGTTCTCAAAGATAAACCTCGGAGGATCTCCGGATTCCTGGGGGCATTGTTCTGGTGAGGAGCATTGTACTGCTTCTTGAAGTTCTGGCACTGAGTCTGGTTTTTCCCATACTGGGCTCCAGCAGTTTTTTGCCTCTGGCTGCTCCCGGCAGCAGCTTGATCCTGAGTAACTGCAGCCACATGGTCCGACCCATAGCGGATATCCGGACGATCATCTCTTCTCTTGTTGCGGAAATCTCGGCGGTCATTGCGTCGGGCTCCATCATGATGTCTTCTCTTCGGCTCGAAAGAATCGAGCAGAGGCTGAGTGGGGTCGCTGAGAGCATACATATCTGCAATCTTGATTGTCTCGGCGAGCGTACTCGGCATCTCTCTCCGCAACTTCTGCCACAACATGCTGCCATGTCGGCAGCCTTGAGCAAACCAGGCAATGGCCTGTGACTCATTCACACCCTTACATGTGTTCCTCAGAGTGCTCCACCGAGTAAGATACTCGCGGCCAGTCTCCTCTTCTCTCTGCTTGCACGCCGAGAACTGCTTTGGCCGGTTCGGCCTCTTGTAACTGCTGGTGAAGTTGCTGATGAAGGCTTCCAAGAAGTCAAGCCAGCAGTTGAGACTATCTTTAGGCAGGTTGTTGAGCCACATCCGGGCAGGGCCCTCCAACATCTGGGGCACATACCTCACAACCCATCTCCGGTTGACGCCGGCAACATACACAATAGTCACATAGTCATTCAGCCAGTCCTCTGGCTTGGTGCTTCCATCGTAGGTCTTGATCCCCCTGGCCAACTGGAACTTGGCCACAGCCGGCTCCCCCATGATCTTCGGACCAAAACTACTTGGCCCGGGTGGGCCTCTTGCTTCTAACTCTTTGGACCGGTAGATCCGGTCTAGCTTTTACCTTGCATCACTTGGCTCCAACATCCTTGCTCCCAATCGGAAGCGGTGAAGAGGCCTGCTTTCCGGATCTTGCCCCATGCGACTGAACAACATGGAACGCACCAGCTCCCGGACTGGCTTTCCGGAAAGCCTCATTATGCCTACCAGCCTCTAGAACAAGCTCATTGAGCCGGTCCTGCTGCCTAGCGCAAGCTTCGCCGGTCAAGTTCGGCAACTCGGCAGCAACTGCCTCTGCAGCTCTAAGTGTTTTGGCAGGAGAGCTATACCTTGGCCTACCAGCAGAGGTCATACTTCCAGATTTGCTAGCGGCTTTACCATCTCTAGCTAGCTCAGCACCTAGGTTGCGACGAATGATTTCTATCTTGCTAGGATTTCTAGATACAGGAGTAAAACCATGGGTTCTATTGTACTCATTTTGATCCAGGTTGAGCTCAAGCCTAATCTTTTCCAAATCTTGGGCCTCCTGAAGCAAGGTCTAGCGCTGCTGCTCGAGCTGCGCCCTCACCACCGCCGGATCCGCGTCCGTGGCGAGAGGCATGCCGAGATGCTCGACAACACCGGCACGAGCCGCCGGTATCGAAGTTGATGTAGAAGGGTCCTTGTAGCCCGGCTGGTTCTTAGGTCGGTCGTAGGGCTTGTGGCTCGGGCGAGCAGTCAGCTCGTCGACGACTTCGGGCGTAGAGGGCGCGCCTTTCCCGACATCGATAGCCGGGCCAGTCATCGTCACCTCCACGCTGCCCGCAGAGCGGCCGGATGGCTGCCCGCGGACGGCGAGAACGGCAGGAGGGTCCTCATCAACGAGCACCACCTCAGGGTACTCGCGGATGACGGTGGTGGCGACGTACACTAGATGCGCCCCGAAGGAGATGACGGAGCCGCCCGCCGGCACGGGCCTGCCGCAGAAGTCACCAGCATTGTCGGAGACGAAGACGAGCGAGCCAAATCTGTGGACAAGGCCACAAACCACACGCTCCCCAGAACGAGAAACGGGTCCCGTCCGGATAGAAACCCCAGCCAGCGCCGCAGCTGGCCCCACGGTGGGCGCCAACTGTCGTGGATGGGAAAAGACAGATGCCATGGGATGGCTAATGTTTGGGGCCGATGGACGCTGTAGGTATCCGGGGAGGGATCGCACGCCTAGATATCACGCTCACAAACACTGCAAACACAACAATCTACCCAGGTTCGGGGCCCTCGTGTGGAGGTAACACCCCTACTCCTGCCTTTCTTTCTGTATTACGCTCTGCCGAGTACACAAGTTCCTCTATCTCTATCTCTATCTCTCTGTGAGTAGCAAGCCTCGCAATAAATGAGCCAGTCAGCAACGTCCCTCGCGCAGGAGGGGGTAGGCCACCTTATATACCGGTGGCCAACCACTATACTATGAATAAAAGGACATAGTAGACAACTCCACTCACGCATCCGCGCACGTCTCCGTGTCTTTGTTGATAGCGTCGCCGAAAGTCTCCGTGGTAGGCCGTTGACATGTCTTGTCTACCTTGTCAGTCTCTTACGGTAGGCCACTGACATGTCCTATCCCCCTTGTCAGAGACAGGATTTGATAGCGTCCATACCGTATTGTACCCATGTCTCTATACAAATAACCACGCACCTAGTAAGTTGAACTGCACGCCGGTACGGCCCCTGGATATGCGGGATTCACCTCAACGGCTCCATTGACTTTGTGCCCGAGTAGGACATCAGCTTCTCTATCCGGATCACCCGAGTGCTACCCAGTTGACCCAGATATGTACATGAATCTTCCCTCTTGCCTCTGGTTCTTTCTGCTTATCCGGATAGCGCCAACTCGGTACGGCCGAACTTGGCAAGTGGTATCTTGAACTCCATTTCTCACCTGCCTTACCCCTACTCGGGGGTAGCCCCCCAACATCAGTACATCGTGAAGGCTAGCAAAAGACTGGGAGCGACCAACTAGGAGAGGAACAACGGTCATAATCATGCATTGCGACAAAACGACATTGAATAAAGCATGGATCTAATATAATAACCCTGAAAATAAAAGATCACTGAGGCTAAAATTGACTTTCTTTATAGTCTTACATGTGTGAACATGTGCCAAGTCGATCCAAGTGAGTTTTTCAGAGGGGAATACCATCGAACTATACTTTCTTATGAACAGAACAACACATGTGGCATTCTAATAATAGATTGAGCACTCCTAATCATTTGATACTAATCATAAGAAAGCATAAACTACTAAAGCAATATTATACATACATCTAGCTATCACGACAAGCTAATATAAGATCATGCGAATAAACATATGTACAAAAATGAAGAAAAAAGAGTTCATACCAGCTTTCTAATCTCATCCACTATATCATATATCGTCATTATTGCTTTGCCACTTGCATAACCGAATGCTAATAACAAAAATAAAGCGCAAGCGCCACCGTGGAGATGAGCCGAACTCTGCAAACAATTACAATAACAAGAATAAGAGATTTTTTTGTTGTTTCCCAAAGATGAGATAGAGAGAAAACGATGAAATCTTTTGTTGTTTTCGGGTTTTTAAGAAACATCAAACAAAGAGGAAAGAAAACACAAAAGGAAAAGAATGAGGGAAAACCGAGAGACAAGAAAACAAGAAGAAAGAAAAGATGCGGAGAGAAGAAAACCAAACGAACAGAACAAATAAAATGTTTTTGGTATTATTTGAATAAGCGATAAAAACGAGGAAACAACAAGTTACAAATATTTTTGGATTTTTCGATAGGAAATAAAGGAATACAAAAGAAAGAGAAAAACTAAGTAAAACCAAAAAGAACGAGAATACGGGGAAGAAAACAACTAAAGAGCAAAAACAAAATAAGAAACAAATACTACCAGGTCTAAGAGAATATACAAAGTATCAAGTAATACGCCAACATGAATAATGAATAGGAATCATAAAGCAGGTGTCAGCGTATACGTACTCCCCCAAGCTTGGGCTTTTGGCCTATGGATGATGCTAGTCCCATGGGCTCCACCCCACCGATGGATATTGCTGCTGCATGTACTCGTACTGCTGGTGTGGTGTGAGGTGCATATCCCACGTCGCCTGCTGCAGCGAAAGCCTGTCCATGTGGAGGCGGATGAGATGATGATCCTCCCTTGTGATAAAACAAGGATGGGTCCTCCATGTAAGCGAAAGAGGATGGCCTCGGGGGCTCCTCCTCATGCGCCTCCTCCTGAGTAGTTGGGTCTGCACCGAACGCCGTCCTGAGGTACTCGTCCAAAATATCTTCGGAGATGGACCATCCATACGTGGAAACATCAAACAAAGAAGGCGCAGGCAGACTAACAAAGTGGGGTTTAACGTCACTCGCCTCGAATAAAATTCTATACTTAAAGTCACCATAAACGCTCTTGGATTTAAAGAAAATATGCGACAACAAAGCATCAAAATCTAATCTACTATGGTGCAACAACTCTCATCAGGGTCTAAAGACACAACAGATTGTGCAAGGAAAATACGCGAGGCAACAATGCCTCCAAAATAAGGTGCTCTTTTAGCATTGTTAACAATGAGTCTAGCAATTCGTGCACCAACACTAAAAGAATAATCTTTTTCAACAGCAGCAAGCAGGATGGCAAGATCATAACTCGTGGAGTTGCCGGTGTTCTCCCTGGCAAGAAGTCATCTAGCAAGATAATAGGCAAAATACCTAACAGCTGGGAATTGCATGCAAGAGTTCGTACTATGCTGCACGATTCCCGTGTCCTGGTGGCATAGCTTAGAATATAGATTATGGAGATCGGTGGAGTTCGTTACCCTCCCAGTATGCCCAATATTATGCATGTTGATAACTGATACGTTCAAAATGTATCTCCTTTTCCGAACACTTTTCTTATTGTTTTCCTCTAAACTTGTGAGTTTTGGATACCACTAACACGGACTAATGCTGTTTTTAGCAGAATTACCTTGGTGTCTCGTTTTTGTGCAGAAAAATCAACTTTCGGGAAATTGCCCAGAAAAGATCCATTTAAGCTTAAAACACCAGAAGACCCCGGGAGCCAGAAGGGGGCCAGGAGAGGGGCGAGGAGGGGGCCACACCACCCCCTGGCGCCCCCCCTTGGTCGCGCCGCCAAGTGGTCTGGGCCACCCCTGCACCCCCTCGGACTCCCCTTTCGACTACATATGCCCCGTAACCTAAAAACCGAGGGGGTTCGTCATATTCCACAGAAACACAACAGAGCGCCGCCACCACCTTGAAACTCAATACGGGGATCAGAAGTTCCTTGTTCTGGCGCCTCGCCGGGACGGGGATTCGAAGGAGATCATCGCCGTCGACACCGCCACCTCTTCTCCATCAACCATCCATGATTCCCCCGTCCATGTGTGAGTGAACGCCGCTGTAGGCTGAGAGAGATGGAAGTGATTGGATGAGATTGATCATGTAATAATGCCAGATTGTTAGGGCATAGTGCCTAGTATCAATTGTTAGTGTTTTCTACCGTTGTTGCAACTTGCTATGCTTAATGCTTGTCACTAGGGCCTGAGTGCCATGATCTCAGATCTGAACATGTTATCGTTTCATGGGTATAATTATGTTTCTTGATCATATCAGCAAGTTGTTTACACATGTCATTGTCCGGAACCCGATTCCCCAAAGTGACAGAAATTGGAACAGCTGGAGGGGATGCTTGTGATGTGAGGATCAAGTGTGTTCACGGAGTGTTAATGCTTTGCTCCGGTGCTTTATTAAAAGGAGCACCTTAATTACCAGTAGTTTCCCTAGAGGCCCTAATACATCATAAACGTATCCTTAATTTATGATGTTCCATGTTGTTTTGTTACTGTTTCCCACATGTTTGCTATACAGAGCCAGTTCCCTGTTTTCTTCTGTTTTTAGTTTCAGAAAAGTTGTTCTAGAAATATTCTCGGAATTGGAAAATTCGAAGCCCGAAAGTCTTATAACTCCCGAAGGTTCCACGAAGTCCCAAAGAGACCCGGAGGGGGAGGCCTTAGAGGGCCCACACCATAGGGTGGTGCGCCCCCCTTGGCCACACCGGGGGGGTGGTGTGGGGCCCCCAGGCCTCCACCGCCTCTGCCCTTTCGCCTATTTAATCCCCCGAGACAAAAACCTTAGGAGGACACCACTTTTACCCGAGAAACACCCGAGGCCGCCGTCACCGTCATCCTGAGATCGGGAGGGTTCTGGAGCTCTCCCCGGCACCCTGCCGGAGGCGGAAATCATCACCGGAGTGGTCTACACCACCATGCCCTCCTCCGAAGTGATGCGTGAGTAGTTCATCCCTGGACTACGGGTCCATAGCAGTAGCTAGATGGTTGTTCTCTCCACTTTGTACCTCATGTTTAGATCTTGTGAGCTGCCTATCATGATCAAGATCATCTTTATGTAATGCTACATGTTGTGTTTGCTGGGATCTGATGAATGTTGAATGCTATGTCTTCTGATTATCAATCTATCATGTTATCTTCATGCTGATGTTATTTGTGATCTTGCATGCTCTCCGTTATTAGTAGATTCTCTGGCTAAGTAGATGATAGTGACTCCAAGAGGGAGTATTTATGCTCGATAGTGGGTTCATGCCTCCTTTGCATCTATGCTCGAGTAAGAGAAACGTCATGGATGGAGGATGTGTTGTTGCCATTAGGGAGAAAACAACAATTCTTTGTCTAAGGATGATGTTATTGTTTACATTACACACTTTGCTTACTGCGATTATCTGTTGCTTGCAACTTAATACCCAACGTTTATTCGGATGATATTCGAAGGGTGGATTTTTAGTCATAGATGCAGTTGGATAACGGTCGATGTATCTTGTTGTAATGCCCGCATGAATCACATAGTAATATTTATGCTTGCATATGCACTACGGTGCAGCCTTCATTTCTGTCAATTGCCCAGCTGTAATTTGTTCACCACACATGTTATTTATCTTTCACGGAGAGACACCACTAGTGAACTGTGGACCTCGGTCCTTTTTCCTCATACTGATAAACACCTACTGCTTTCATACTGCTCTCATACCGTTACTACTGTTTTCCACACCATACGTTTAACCTCTTTGTGTTCAGCAAAACCGGTGAGATTGACAATCTCACTGCTTCGTTGGGGAAAAGTGATTTGATTGTGTTGTGCAGGTTCCACGTTGCTTCTGAACCGGTAGTGCGCCCTGCCATCTCAGCCGCTTCACCTTCTAAAGTTACTCCTTCCTCCTACTGGTCGATTCAACCTTGGTTTCTTTCTGAGGGAAACTTGCTATTGTGCTCTTCATACCTTCCTCTTGGGGTCTCCCAACGAACGTGTGTATCACGTGCATCAGGCCCCGCTGCCATAGGCTGGTAGGACAAAAGATGTTGTGCAAGTTTCTCATTGCGAGCACGTACGACTATATTGGAACACATGCCTATGGTTTGCCTAGATGTTTGATGCTTTATTATTATTATCTGCAATGCCCATGTTTAGATTATTACATGACCTATGTTATCCATGCAACGCTCGTCCATCCATTCCCTCTATGCCTGCGGTTCATGATAAAATAACCTAAACATCTGTAACACTTGGCACACAATTAGGTGATCACCAATGTTGTTATCTAACACTCAAAACTAAACTTAGCACTAAAAATGTTCTTTGAGTTGGTTGTCGGGGATGCACACCGATCCCCAGAAGCCGTGGAGGGGCCTCGATATGCAATTCTCGAAGGTGGAGCGTCAAATATTTGAGGTATTGAGGCTTAGGGTTTCCTGGGGGCCAAGCACGCGAAAAATACCCCCCAGAGGTGGGCCAGGGTGGCCACACCCCTAGGTGGCGCGACCAAGGGGGGGCGCCACCCCATGGTGTGGGCCCCTTAGTGGCCCCCCTCTGGCTCTCCTTCTAGCTGGGTTCCTCCTCTGAACTTTTAGGACACCCCCGGTGTCCCACTTCTTCTTCTGATCTTCTGAAATATGGTATCCCGATGGTGCTTTTTCCATCAGATTCCTGGTCCCGGTGTTTATTCTCCAAAAATTATAAAACATGCAAAATAAGATAAAATAACATAAGGGATGCATCATAACATGAAATATATTGATGAATAACAGAAAATTATGGTATAAAATAGTGATGCAAAATGGACGTATCAACTCCCCCCAAGCTTAGACCTCGCTTGTCCCCAAGCGAAACTGAACTCAGTAAACATGACCACAGGTTTATGGAGTGAAGAGTCGATAAATAAAATACGGACAAGAAGCATCACATCTATCTATGCACCAATCATTATAGACATAAACTTCCTCTCATATGACCTAACTTGAAACGATTAATGGGAGTCACAAACAAAGATGCAAAAGAGAGAATCAAAATTGGTAATGACAAACTTCATTCTTGGTCAGAGAATATTTAATCACATCCTGTTTATCTTAGGTGAAGTCTTTATAATAAGGCTCATCTTGTAGAGCTTAACATGTTTAATTATAACAATTCTTTTACAATGATTCATAGCTTTTCAAAGTAATATTCATTCAGAGAATAAAGCAAGTGCTAAACAAAGAAGAATAGAAGACATGATTGAATAAATCAACATATAGATGATGAGATCAGAACAACTCAAATGCTTGCTGGAGACAGACAGAAATGGGTTTACTGACTCAACATAAATGTAAAACATAAGCCCTTCGCAGAGGGAAGCATTGAACACTCATGTGCTAGAGCTTTTATTTTAATAAACAGAGGTATAAAATGCATGACACTCCTCCCATCCATCTTACACAAACCATGGCTAACCGAATCCTCGGGTGCCTGCCAACAATCACAAACCGTGGAGGAGTGTCTAAATTTTGAGATGTGTATGTTTATGTCAACGAATGGCAAACATAAAATACAGTACGTCACAAGCCAACTAGACTCACAAGAGCTGCTCCCATATAAGGACGCAACTGGTATAGAAGGTCATCCCTCTTTCTCTTTTGTTTACACAACTATGCTTTGACTGATAAATCAGGAGCAAAAAGAGTGAAGAGAATTTGTATTATTATTTGGGGCTGGGAACCCCGTTGCCAGCTCTTCTAGCATTTGGATAAGCAGATGAAGCCACTAGTCTAGGTGTGTGAGTCCAATCAACAAGTGAGATAAAGATTCTCTATTTGCGTCCTCATGAGCTAAAACAGGAACACAAAACATGAGTAATTTGAAAGTTTTAAAGGTAGTACATGAGCAATTTACTTGGAGTGGCGGTGAAATACCACATGTAGGAAGGCATGGTGGACACAAAGGGCAAGGTTTTGGGGTTTAAGTTTTGGATGCACGAGAAGCATTCCCTCTCAGTACATGGTTTTTGGCTAGCAAGGCTGGGTAGCAAGCATAAAAGCTGAGGGAAAACAAACAAATATACATATGATGAAACCAATAATGCAATCTTCATTGAAAGCCCAAGCAATCTTAACTTGTGAATACTAAGTTTATGAGATAATAGGCAAATTCCTAATTCTTATGCTAGCACCTAAAATTATTATTTCTATTGACCCAAGCTAAGTTTGCCAAAACCAACTAGATTAACTTTGATGATCTCCAGAGTGATACCAAATACTAACAATAAGCTCAACCATAGGACATAAATTGAAAACTAAAATAATGTGCACATAAATTAAATGATGAAACTTCTCATTAATATTTCAAACCGGCAACTCACACCAACGGATACAATGATAACCAACTAAGGAGAGATACTTCCATACTGCAAATCATCCTATATGATAACTTCTCTACTCATGATATGACTCTACTGAAAAAGTAAAAAAGATGAAAGATAGTGATGTGATACCGTGGCACTCCCCCCAAGCTTGGAACATGCCGAGGGGATGCCAAAACCAATGAAGAATTAATTCTTCGGTGGTGGTGAATCCTTCTCATCCTCGGTCTTCCAAGGTAAAGGCTCTGCATCCACAAATGTTGTCCTGGTCTCTATCATCCTGAAACTAGCACCAGAGCTTATACGTTTAAACCTGCTCTCATACTCACAGTTCTGGTTCTGCACGTCATAGAGTTGTGCTTGCAGATCATTGGTGGTATTGGTGAGTGAGAAACCCCCCCCCCAAAGCTTCCAATTCTCCCTCTTGTATTCAGCGATTTGTTCTATCTTTATCCTATCGATGATCTCAACTTCACGCTCCGCCATCTTCTTGTACCTAAAAACTTCTTGATCTAGTTCTTCCATCCTAGCTTCCAGACTGTCTTCTCCTCTAGGGCCCCGAACATGTTCAATCTGCACCTTCCCGTCCTTAAGCAGCAAGTCCTTGGGATGCATATTCAACTCGTTCATGTACGGGTTGACGATGTTCTCAAAGAAACTGTCTTAAGGAGATCCAGGAGAAGCCATTGTTGCTCTAGATCTGAAGATGTAATCTTGCAGAAACAGCTCGAAACAGAAACACGACGAGAAAACAATATACGGACCTCGGGGGGTCCGGGGGATTATATAGTAAAAAAATTCTTAACGAAAGGAAAGTCCAGGTCGAAAACGAGTCGGAGAGGGGCTCCGGAGAACCCACACCATAGGCTGACGTGGCCAGGGGTGGGCCCGCGCCACCCCATGGTGTGGAGCCTCTAGACTCCGTCTCCGCCTCGTTTCCGGCTAATAATTTTACATAATTTTCCAAAAACAGTAAAAATAAAGTTGGAAGATGTTTCGCGAACATTTTCTTATCAAAACTGATACCTATTCGAAAACTGACTCTGCAGTCTCTGAAATATGCTTCTTAATAAATTCCTCTGGGATCATGGCTCGAATACAATCAGCATTTTCATTTTAAGGTTCTCCAGAAATATAATGCTTGAGTCTTTGGCCATTCACCACTTGTGAAGACTTGTATTCAAGGGAAACAATTAATTTCCCCCGAACAATATACCTCTTCAATAACAAAAGGTCCTTCCCATCTCGAGAGTAATTTTCCTGCAAAAAATCTGAGACGAGGCCTATACAATAGAACTTTCTCACCAACATGAAATTCTATTTTAATAATTCTCTTATCATGCCACCTTTTACCTTTCTCTTAAAAGAGCTTAGCATTTTCATATGCTTCACTCCTCCATTCATCTAAAGAGCTTAAATCAAGTAACCTTTTCTCACCAGCAAGTTTAAAATCTCTATTTAGCTCCCTCACTTGCCAGTAAGCTTTGTGTTTTAATTCTAGTGGCAGGTGACAAGCTTTTCCATAAACCATCTTATAAGGAGACATTCCCATGAGATTTTTATAAGCAGTTCTATAAGCCCACAGAGCATCATTTAATTTCTTAGCCCAATTTTTTCTAGATTTGTTAACAGTCTTTTGCAAGATAGATTTGATTTCTCTATTTGATAATTCTACTTTCCCACTAGTTTGAGGATGATAAGGTGAGGCAATTATATGATTAACATCATATTTAGCAAGAGTTTTTCTAAAACCACCATGAATAAAATCAGAATCCTCATCAGTCATAAGATATCTAGGTACACCAAACCTAGAGAAAATGATTTCTTTAAGCATTTTTAATGAGGTTTCACCATCAGCACTTTTAGTAGGTATGGCTTCTACCCATTTAGTAACATAACCAATAGCAACAAGAATATGAGTGTAGCCTTTTGAAGGAGGGAAATGACCCATAAAGTCACAACCCCAACAATCAAACGGTTCAATAACAATAGAATAATTCATAGGCATTTCATTATGTCTAGAAATATTTCCAACCCTTTGACATTGATCACAAGATAAAACAAACTTTCTAGCATCTTTAAAGAGAGTAGGCCAATAAAAACCTGATTGTAGAACCTTATGTGCAGTTCTATCTCCAGCGTGATGTCCTCCATAAGCACTACTATCACATTTTCTCAATATCTCTTATTGTTCATTTTCAGGAACACATCTTCGCATAATACCATCAAAACCTTCTTTATACAAGTGTGGGTCATCCCAAAAATAATGCCTCAAATCATAGAAGAATTTTCTTCTTTGTTGAGCTGTAAAGGTAGGAGGCAAATACTTGGAAACAATAAAGTTAGCATAATCAACATACCATGGACTCTCTTGAGAGCTCAATTTTATTGCAGCTAACAGTTCATTAGGAAAACTTTCATTAACATGAATAGGGTCATCAGAAATATTTTCTAATATGGACAAATTATCAGCAACAGGATTTTCAGCACCCTTCCTATCCACAATATGTAAATCAAACTCTTGTAAGAGATGCACCCATCTAATAAGCCCAGGCTTAGCATCTTTCTTTTCCATAAGGTACTTAATAGCGGCATGATCATTATGAATAGTAACTTTAGAATCAACAATATACTGCCTAAATTTATGACAAGCAAAAATTACAACTATGAACTCTTTCTCAGTGGTAGCATAATTCTTTTGAGCAGCATCAAGAGTTTTACTAGCATAATGAATAACATTTAACTTCTTATCTACCCGCTATCCAAGAACAGCACCTACAACGTAATCACTAGCATCACACATAATTTCAAATGGTAAATTCCAATCAGGGGGTTGAACAATAGGGGCAGATATTAAAGCCTTGTTTAAAATTTCAAAAGTTTCTTTACAATCTTCATAAAAAACAAAAGGTACATCTTTTTGAAGAAGATTAGTAAGAGGTTTTGATATTTTAGAGAAATCTTTAATAAACCTTCTATAGAAACCAGCATGACCAAGAATACTACAAATACCTTTGACATCCCTAGAACAGGGCACTTTATCAATAGCTTCAACTTTAGCTCTATCAACTTCAATACCTCTTTCAGAAATTTTATGTCCAAAAACAATTCCTTCATTAACCATAAAATGGCATTTCTCCTAATTAAGAACAATATTAGTCTCCTCACGTCTTTGCAAAAATTTATCAAGATTGTGCAAACATTACAAAAGAAGTTCCATAGACGGAGAAATCGTCCATGAAGACGTCCACAATTTCTTCACAAAAACCATGAAAGATAGCAGACATGCATCTTTGAAAAGTAGCATGAGCATTACATAAACCAAAAGGCATACGTCTATAAGCATAGGTTCCAAAAGGCAAAGGATAATGATCTTTCTTAGTAACTTTGTTAACCTTCCTAAAATCAATGCACATCCTATAACCAACCACTACTCTTTGAGGAATAAGTTCATTATTTTCATTTGGCACAACAGTCATCCCTCCTTTCTTAGGTACACAATGCACAGGGCTAACCCATCTACTGTCAGCAATAGGATAAATAATACCAGCATCAAGGAGTTTTAATACCTCGTTTCTTACCACATCCTTCATCTTAGGATTTAAACGGCGTTGATGCTCAACAACTGGCTTTGCATGAGGTTCAATATTAATAGCATGCTGACATATAGTAGGAGAAATCCCTTTCAAATCACCAAGAGTATAACCAATAGCACCTCTATGTTTCTTCAATATCCCCAATAATCTCTCCTCTTCTTTATCAGAAAGTTGAGAACTAATAATAACAAGATGTAAGTTCTTATCATGAATATGAGCATATTTAAGATTGTCAGGCAATGGCTTTAAATCAAAGACATTATCCTCCTTGGGTGGTAATGTGGTACCCAAGTCTTCCACCGGTAAATTATGTTTCAGCATCGCTGGCTGATGTAGGAAAATCTCATCAATTTCATTCCTTTCTTCCATAAAGACATCACTTTCGTGGTCTTCCATGTATTGCTGCAAAGGATTGTTAGGAGCAAGAGAAATAGCAGCCAGTTGTTCCACTCTATAATTCTCACTAGGTAATTCAGCTTCAAAAGGTGCTTTAGCAAATTTGGAGAAATTAAATTCATAAGATTCTCCATCAAACTTTGTAAGGATTTTCTCCTTTTTACAATCTATAACAGCACCACAAGTGTTTAAGAAAGGTCTACCAGAAATAATAGGACAAGTATCACTAGCAGAAGTGCCTAACACTAGAAAATCAACAGGATACTTAGTTTTACCACATAAGACCTCCACATCTTTAACAATACCAATTGGAGAAATAGTTTCCATATTAGCAAGTTGAATAATCACATCAATGTCTTCAAGTTCACAAGAACCAATTTCATGCATGATTTCTTTATAAAGCTCATAAGGAATAGCACTAACTAGCACCAATATCACACAAACCATAATATCAATGATCACCTATCCTAATAGGTAGCATAGGAACACTAGGTTTCCTAGATTTACTGGGATGAAGACAATATTAGAAGCATCTTCACAAAATATAATGTGTCCCTCCTCTACATTTTCAGAAACAAGGTCCTTTACTATTGCTATTGTAGGTTCTAAAGTTATTTGTTCCTCAGGTTTTACAGGTTTCCTTGCACTTTTATTAACAACACTAGATAACATAGAATGTTCTTTTACCTTAGCAGGGAAAGGCATTTTCTCAATATAAGGTTCATGCACAATAGAATCAACAGTGTGAACTTCTATATCTCTAGCAGGAACACAATTAACAGTATCTTTATAAGGTGCATGGTACTTGTCCCATTCCTTTTTAGGAATATCAGAATAGGAAGCAAAAGCCTTATATAAGTTTGCAACAACTTGAGAATCAAGACCATAAACAATACTAACATTATGAAAATCATCGGATGACATAAAAGTTTTAATGCATTCATAGTCATAATTTATACCCGAATTTATACCTTTGTCATTATCCCATCCTTTAGTGTTTTCTTGAGTACGGTCAAGAAGATCCCATTTAGCTTCATCTTTCATACATGTAAATGATCCAGAACAAGAAGCATCCAATAAATCCTTATCATGAAGAGAAAGCCTTGCATAGAAATTATTAATAACAATACTACTAGGGAGCTCATGAATGGGGCATTTGAGCATTAGTAACTTCAATCTCCCCCATGCTTGGGCAATACTCTCTCCTTCATGAGGCCAAAATTATATATATAATTCGGATCTCTATGATTTTCACTGGGAGGATATAATTTAGAATAAAAGAGAGGCACAATTCCCTCCCATCCAATAGTCTGGCTATTTTTCAGCAGTTTGAACCATTCAGCGGCTCGACCTCTCAATGATATAGAGAATAATTTCCTCTTCACTTGGCTCATTGTAATACCTGCACACTTGAACAACTCGCATAATTCATGTAAAAAGAGCAAATGATCACCAGGATGGACAGTTCCATCACCTGAATAGCAGTTATCCCTAACATGTTTAATAATCTTTATAGGTATTTTATAAGGATCCAAATCATCAGGCGGTGGGTCACTTACTACCCTAGTAGTGGTAGTGGTGCCCGCAAATAAGGACTCAAAAGGAGACCCAAACATAGTGTAATAAAGCAGTAGACAGTAATATAAACAACACTTACAGTAGAAGCTTCCTTTATCAATTCCACTTCCCAATAGCGCTTCACTCCCCGGCAACGGCGCCAGAAAATAGTCTTGATGACCCACAAGTATAGGGGGTGTATCGTAGTACTTTCGATAAATAAGAGTGTCGAACCCAACGAGGAGCATAAGGTGTTGACAAGCGGTTTCGATCAAGGAATAACTGTAAATACTGAAATATAGATTTGTAGGGGTTTTTGATATTGCAGATAAATAATTTGCAAGTAAATAAAATGCAGTAGTAATAATTGCAGCAAGTGACCCAATCCTTTCTTCAGCAGAGGACAAGCCGACGGGTTTACTTATGATTAACAAACGTTCTCGAGGACACACGTGAGATTTCTGTCAAGTGCTTTTGTTCCATGCAACTGAATAATGTTAGGTGTTTTGATAAGTGTTGTCTAGGTGAACCTATGCTAATGGACCGTCCCATCCAAGACTAATACATACTTGTGATTATACCCCCTGCAAGCATCCGCAACTACAAGAAAGTAATTAAGAAATAAATCTAACCACATCTTTAAACTCCGGGATTCTACGCTCCCTCGTGTAGTGGTTTCCTAATGGGGGTTTAGATTTCTGTCACTCCGGCAACCCCACAATTAGTAGCCAAATACACGATGCACCCCCTAGGCCCATAAATGGTGAAGTATCATGTATTCAAGGTTCACATGACAACACTAGGAGAATAACACCACAACTTAAATATCAAAAATTAAATATCATTCAACATTACTTCACTACTAACAACTTGACTTCTCCCATGTCCTCAAGAACAACACGAACTACTCACAAAACATCATATGGATCATGATCAGAGGTGATATAATGGATGATAACAATCTGGTCATAAAGTACAAACATCGATAAATCTCACAAGCATCAACTACTAACAAGTAATCCACACCGGGAGAGAGATCTAATGTAAAACAACGATAGAGGCCCCCTAATTTTTACAGCGGGATGAAGGTGGATGATGAGGGTGATGGTGCTGGTAGTGATGATGATGATGATGACGAGCTTGATGATGCCCCAAGTGATGACAGTGACGATGACGGTGATTTCCCCTCTCCGGAGAGGAATTTCCCCGGCAGATTTCTCCCTGCGAGAGAGCTTTTCTCTCTTGGGTGTTTTCCGCCCCGAGGCGGTGGAGGAATAATTCTTCGATGATGGTATGAGGCTTAGGGTTTCCTGGGGCCCAAGCACGCGAAAAATACCCCCAGAGGTGGGCCAGGGTGGCCACACCCTTAGGTGGCGCGGCCAAGGGGGGGCACCCCATGGTGTGGGCCCCTGGTGGCCCCCTCTAGCTCTCCTTCTGGCTGGGTTCCTCCTCTGAAATTTTAGGACACCCCGGTGTCCCACTTCTTCTTCTAATCTTCTGAAATATGGTATCCCGACGGTGCTTTTTCCATCAGATTCCTGGTCCCGGTGTTTATTCTCAAAATATTAAAAACATGCAAAATAAGATAAAATAACATAAGGGATGCATCATAACATGAAATATATCGATGAATAACAGAAAATTATGATATAAAATAGTGATGCAAAATGGATGTATCAGGTATCCTTGGAGATGGTGTTGGAAGATGGATCCTTGGACCTCTTCAGGAAGGACAAATGGATGGGAGGCAGATCTATGGAAGACGTAGCGCTAACCTTATACGCGCTAATCCCTAGACGACGCGGAAAAATCAGAACAGTGTGAGAGGCACCAGTTGAGCGCTGATGACCCACAAGTATAGGGGGTGTATCGTAGTACTTTCGATAAATAAGAGTGTCGAACCCAACGAGGAGCAGAAGGTGTTGACAAGCAGTTTCGATGAAGGAAATAATTGTAAATACTTGAATATAGATTTGTGGGATTTTTTGATATTGCAGATAAATAAAGTGCGAGTAAATAAAATGCAGTAGTAATAATTGGAGCAAGTGGCCCAATCCTTTCTTCAGCAAAGGACAAGCCGGTGAGTTTACTTATGATTAACAAACGTTCTCGAGGACACACGGGAGGTTTCTGTCAAGTGCTTTTGTTCCATGCAGCTGAATAATCTTAGGTGTTTTGATAAGTGTTGTGTGGGTGAACCTATGCTAATGTACATGCCCATCCAAGACTAATACATACTTGTAATTATACCCCTTGCAAGCATCCACAACTACAAGAAAGTAATTAAGAAATAAATCTAACCACAACTTTAAACTCCGGGATCCAACGGTCCCTCGTGTAATGGTTTCCTAATAGAGGTTTAGGTTTCTGTCACTCCGGCAACCCCACAATTAGTAGCCAAATACATGGTGCATTCCCCTAGGCCCATAAATAGTGAAGCATCATGTAGTCGACGTTCACATGACACCACTAGGAGAATAACACTACAACTTAAATATCAAACATTAAATATTACTCAACATTACTTCACTACTAACAACTTGACTTCTCCCATGTCCTCAAGACCAACACGAACTACTCACAAGACATCATATGGATCATAATCAGAGGAGATATAATGGATGAAAACAATCTGGTCATAAAGTGCAAACACCGATAAATCTCACAAGCATCAACTACTAACAAGTAATTGTAACATCCCTCTTTTGCTAAAATAGGGTTTGTGGTGACGTGTTAATGGCATGGAATGCATGGAAAAAATTGAACCAAGTTTTAATTTGAATTTAAATGAAACTTGCATAAAAATCACTTAAAGTGATCACCCAAGTTTGGAATTAAAAACATTTTCAATTTTGGAAAACAAAAATATGGCAAGGTTGGAAATTTTATGAGCTTTTCAAAAAGTATTTTTGCCAAATTTTATTTTTGCAAAAAGGCCCTCAAAACAATGTTTTCTATCCCGTTTTTAAAGAGAAAAGGACCTTGTTGTAAATTCCCAAGAATTTAGGGGGTTATTGTAATTCCTTTTTCCTTTTTCTGTTTCTTCTACCTCTGGCCAGAAAGCAGAGCACCTGCGTTTCCTCCCTGCCGCCATCGATACCACCTCCTGCCTCCCTGCCTGCTCGCGAGGATAGGACCGGGAGACGCCCCGCAAATCCCTCTTCCTTCCCCTTTTGCTCAACCCTCGCCTCTCTCTGTCACTCACACGGGCAAACCCTAACCCTAACAGCCACGGAACGCCGCCACGCGCTGTCGCTCCGGCCACCGTAGAGCTCCGCCGAGGACGCCATCCGCTCCGTCGTCCTCTTCTCCGCCTCCCCGAGCACTCACACCTCCTGGGAAGCCGCCAATCGCCGGAATCGACACCATCTTCCCCGCCTCCGGTCGGGAGCCGCTGTGCTTGTCGCCGATGGTTGTGACTCCCTCCGGCCTCCTCGACCACCCCTTGACACTCAGGGTGAGCTTAAGGTCCTCCCGGACCCCTCCATCTCCTCCCTCTCCCTCTGTTTGGTCTCGTCGCCGTGAACCGCTGTCCGGCCGCCGCTACAGATCCTCGCCGGCATAGTTCTGGCGACGCAAAAATAGCGGCGCCACCACCTAAAGGTTCACCGTGAAGCCCTCTAGCCAGTGCACCATTCAATTCGGCGAATCCCACAAGCAATCGTTCGAATTTGAGTTCAACAGAGAAGACTGCCTTAGCGTGATGGCACCGTCGCGTCATGATGACGTCATAAATCAGTTTTCATGTATTGGAAATAATTAGAAAAAGGATTTAAATTGACACGTGGGCCTTCTACTATTTAATAATTCCAGAAAAAGATTTAAACTTGCAAAATGAATATCTTCCAGAATATTAATCAGAAAAATAAAATAAAAATATGTTTTTGATCAGAAAAATAAACTCTATCTAAATATGAAATTTTCATACATGTTTGACAATCTTAATTTTTGGACATTATTTTAATGTTGTTTAATTCATTTAAAATAGAAAAAAGGTTTTTATTCCATAAAATCAGAAAATTAAAAGTTATATACCAATTTGCTCAAAATGACAAATGCAACCTAGTTATGATGTTTTCAAACTCATTTGAGCACTTTAAATTTGGACTCACTTTCAGAATTTTCCGAAGTGCCCTCTGGGGTCTATTTCGAGATAAATTCAGTAAAAATGCATAACTGACATACGAACTTTAGCAACCCATTAAACATGTTTAGGGCTTTATTTCAGTGCATTAATCTGCTCATGCATACATATTGTGCATTGCATCGATGCCATGTTTGATTGTTGTTTCTCTTTTGGTGTTTTTCTTCTAATCGGTAGAACGTGACTCCGAAGAGAAGATCGACAACGGCATGACGAATACTTGATCTGAACCGACAAGTCAAGCACTTATTCCCTAAAGACTTTCTCTGGTTTTCTTGAAGCAAGGAAAGCATAACCTCTTACCTGCCCATATATGGTTTCGAAAGACTTTTTGACTATCTTATAATGCATTCGATTCCAATGTATCTTGTGTCAGTAGTTAGAGTTATCCTATATTATGCATAGCCTAATTATCCTGATCCACTACTCCTAGCAGCTATAGGTTCGCTTGTGTGCATCGCCAAAGCCTGAAATATGTTGTGCTTAGTCATACATGCCTGTTATCTCTGCTCCATCCGGTTGATGAATCAGACGTACGAAATAATCTAGTATGGCAGGAAGTAGTGGTAAGTTAAGAGATATTTGATTAACATGATTTAAAGGTGTGGATGATGAGACCACAGAGGGTCTGTGGTTTTTGTCTCGTACATGCCCCTAGGAGCGAGTTCTCGTCTTCGAGCCAAGATGGAGCGTGCATCCACACGGGGATTGGATTCCCCTCAGTCTCAACTTGCCTAGTTTGTTCCATGAGTTTCCTAGTTCGGGCTTTCCATTTGGACTTGCGGGGATATTAAATCACTTTCAAAACTAGGATGTGGGGATGTATCGGCGCTCTGCGGGTAGGTAATCGTCGAGCATTGCGCACAACGATAGAGAATTGGTAGGAGATGGCCACTCCCTATTGGCGGTCCATCTCTACTCGGAGCGACTCATGGAATAGGCGAAGCAAGGGAAAGGTCATGGTACACCTCCATATGCCGGCACTTCCCGGAATAGTGCTAATGATCTGGCATCAAGAGTTGGTTGGTACGTGTGGTTAAAGTTGTACACCCCTGTAGGGTTAAATCTTTGCGAAAAGTCGTGTCCGCAGTTAAGGACGACTTGGTGACGGATTCTGTGATCATAGATAACTTGAACGGAGTAACTAAAACTTGCTGATAACAGATGGAGGATGTCTCCTCGGAGATGCCGAGAGGGGTTACCTTGTAGCATGAGTTACCAGAACAACTTGAGGTGGTGATCTTTGAAGCACGAGGTGCTGAAATGACATTGGTGGATTAAAAGATGATGATATCAGCAGTTGAGTAGGTTTCTCATCTGTTTTCAAAATACTCCATGAGACGTGCTACTCCTTCCTCAACTTGGAAAACAAAGATGGTTTTACGCAAAAATAACCTTCATAACTCGTTCTAAAAGAAGCAGATATATAATAGGTCAACTAAGACTTGTTGAGTACCTCCCGTACTCATGTTTGCTTCAACTTGGTTCAAGTGGAGTTCCGCACATCGTATGAGTACATTTGTTTTGTAATTTCATAATTTTCAACAATGGGTACTGTTTGAAAGTTTTGGCTTGAATTTGAATAATTTAATGATTAATTGATTACTATTGGAAACAATGTTTTTATTAGGGTGACCCCTATTGAATAAATAGAACAATTGTGATTAGAATTTGTTTGGTATTTTTATAATTTTCAAATGAGGTGCTGTTTGAAGATGCTTTGAATTTTGAAAGCAATTTGGAATTACTTAATTGAAATAAAGCATCATTTTATTAGTTGATTCATTATGGAAATAAAATGAAACAAATGTGGTTTGAGTTGAGCTTTTATTTTCAATGGAAACAATTGGATGTTTTGGTTGAATCTTTCATTTGGAAAAAATTGTAACATCACAAGTATGAAACAAAGGTTTGAAATTTGAGTTGAGATTCAAATAGAAAACAAAGGAAAACAAATGAAAACAGTTGGAAAACAAATGAAAACAGAGGAAAACAAAAGGAAAACAAGCAAAACAATTGCAATCAACATGATGCCATGATGCAAAACATAAAATAACAAAGAGCAAAACATTCTAATGGCTATTTTTCAGACTTGGGATGTTACAAAACGCCCCCCCTTGAAGGAATCGCGCCCCGAGATTCCTACTGAGAAAAGAAAAGGTCCGGAAACTTCTTGGGAAGATCCTCTTGAACTGTGACACGTGAAACACATCGTGCACCTTGGATAGTTTTTCTGGAAGTTCAAAACGATAGGCATTTCTGGCAACTCCTTTGGAAAGATGTCAGGGAAATTGGAAACCACCGGAACATTTTTAAGTAAAGGGGTAGGTTTTGTATCGAGGGTATATAGCTGGATAGAACTTGATTCATTTGGGGAATAGACTATCTGGAATGTGGTGATTCAGGAATGCTTCCTCGAAACAACCCCAGGTGATAGGAATGCAAACTCTCATAGCCTGGAATCAACAACAACAACAACAACAACCTTTCTGGCCAGATAGACTTGATATTTGGGAAGTTTTGATTAGACGCCGGTAGAAGAATTTAAGTGGAAAACAACAACAAGATTTCAACGGACGAAAAGGATGTTGAAAAGAACAGGATATCAACATCGGGGAAAACGAGAACAAAACTCCTGAGGTACTACGGAAAAACCCATCCGGGCTTCTAAAGGATCAATATCTACTGCTTAAGGAATAGAGGATTTGCTTCCGGGGCTTACACGCCTCCGTTCTCAATCATGAGTAGGCAACATGATAAATCATGTCACAACCACCTCCATTCCTATGGTCTAGTAGATATAACCATCCTAGAGAAACCAGAATTCGTGAAATCCTAACTTGAAAGTTTAGATGAGAAGGGAAAACAACGTTGCACTTCCTTACCAGAAAAAGGGAGGGTGGGTGGGGAAAGGAGAAAAAGAACAGAATTCCTACTCTCACGTTTCATTTTTCCTATATAGCTACAAAATAGTTTCTAGACTCAACTGCGACCAGTAAAAGGGGATCCTACAGGCAGACAAGCTCTGATACCATTTGTCGCACCCGGACTTCTAAAGGATACTCGCCGTTCCGTTGAATAGTAGTAGATTGGATTCCGGGGCTTACCGGCACCCGCGTCCTCTTACGAGTAGGCCAACACACGTATGTGTGACAACCAACCCCTATCTGTTCAGCGTCGACGTAAACTATCCCATAGAAATCAGGACACTTCCATTGACGTACTTCAAACCATACACACATGGTACGTCAACGGCGTTGAACAACTGATATCACAACAGATCTCTACGACACAAAAGATTGAAATAAGTTGCAATGGCTCTCATTAGAGCAGAGATAGCAAATACAATCATCCAGAGGACACATGTCCCAACAATTCATCATTACATCACAGCGGAAGCATTCAACATGTGTGAGTACAGACAAGATCCAAATAGGCCTAAGAGGCCGGAAACGAAAAGACGGAGCCCATCCACGAAGTCTCGGATCCTGCCCGGGTCCGCTATCTACTCGTCAGCAGTCTCGTCATACTCCACGTAGTAGCCACCATGTAGATCCTCGAAACGTAGGTCTGCGGAAACCACAGCCCCAAAGGGGTCAGTACATAAACGTACTGGCAAGCAAGACTCACAGTTCACCAAAATGTAGCCCGTCAACACCAAGCACAGATGCCTTGGGTTCAACGAAAGAAAGGGGATACAAAAGATGCTGCAACTGGCTGCGCTAACCAACTACAGAGAACTACAACTTCCAACTAACAGAAAGGGGATAAGATCGAGTATTGTAACCAACTGAAAGATAACTTCAAACAAACCCATCCTGGATCTCGCCCCTTATCCAAAGAAGCAATCCGAGGATAACTCACACAGTTGAAATTATGATGGTTCAGATTATTGTGTCAATAAGCCTATTACTAGTCAAGTTGTTAATCATTGGGTGTAAGGTTGTTAATCATTAGGTTTAAGTTGTCCTGAGTACTTGTTAGCCAGTACTTTCACCAAGTAATCCATAACCGCGGAAAACACGGCTTCTCGAGAAGATTATCCCTGCAGGGTTGCACCAATTTGGCCGTACACGCAAGAATAACCCGCCAGATGGGATGCCTCCCACCAAGCGGGGTACTCTACACAACTCAACTCTTCTTCGCATCAAGCCCAAAGAACCTTGGGCGCACGGCTAATCGAGCCCCGAAGAAAAGGGACCCTCATAGCACTCTAAGACCGTGTCCCCCTATATGCCGACTACGAAAGTTCCACCCGGGATCCAAGGGCTCGCAAGATCATGCATGCAGCAAATGGAAAACCCGAACTAAATGAGGCGATTTGGACGAGATGCGAATCGAGTCAAGTTGAGGGGGGCGCCCATACTCGCTTCCCACATGCGGGTAGTGCGCTCATCATGGATCAGTAGACAAGACCCTTTTCCTATTAGGGTCGACACTAGCAGGCCTCAAAACCACAAAGGGCCTCCTGCTGGTGCCTTATCATTAAATTTATTATTAAACAATAACAGTAGCATGATTGATTGATTAAACATCGAGCCCCCCAGAACATAATAGAAATAGTAACAGAAAGTAAAGGGTAACAGACTCGAGCAAAACAACCTAAGCATGCTAGTAATACACTGGCTCAACCAAAGGGGTGATAGGAGTGGAGGTGAGGCAATATCAAGGTTAAGGGATTCATGTGATGGGTTCGTAACAGAAACAACTACTACTAAGGCTAGCAGAAAAGAACAACGGAAAGTATCGGTAACCAATGTTGAAAGGAACACGATGGTTCATGTGAGTGATAACTTGCCTGCAAACCCAGTAGCCTGGTACTGAGCTAACTCCTTAGAAGGGGTGTCGTAAGTATCGTCGGTCTCAACGTCGTCGTTTATCCGAGAAGAAGCAAACAAACAAGGCAGAAATATAAACAATCAATAACATGGCATAGGTGCACAAACATGGGATGATGCATGACCATTTATTTGATGCATCAAAATAAACTAGTTGATGTGGTAACAACATGATTAAATGGACCCACATGCAACTGAGTTGCATATGAAAAGCCCATGAATTATGGTTGAAACATTTGTTTTACAACTAATCAAATTGTGTAAGTGAATTAGCATGATGCATGGATGAGGAAAACAGAAAAATAACAACAATAGAACCAAATGGAAATAAGGTTTAACAAGTTGGGAAAATCATTTGTTAAGTTTGGGAATTTTGGTTACTTAAAGGTGTCACACAAGCATTTGTTGTTTTCACCACTTTTAATTGTTCAAAATAGATAACAAAGTTTATATTTGAAAAGAACACCAAATTTTAGGTGGATTACATGTTTCACTTGTTGAAAAAGGATTTCAAATAAATTATTTATGAATTACACAAGTTTAAGCAAGAATTAAATGAATTTAATTCAAACATGAACTTATTTGAATTTTTATTTGTTCAAAACATTAAACCAAATTCATATCTCAAAAGTTTATACTTTGATGGTTTGAAAACATATTTTATATGTCCCAAAAGAATTTGTTTTGATCAAGTTATGAATTTAACAATATTAAATGATTTAAACAAGGTTTAAAGCATTTAACCAATTTTAATTATTCAAAACAGGAAACAAATTTTATATTTGGAAAGGTGGTTTAATTTTGCATGGAAAACATATTTCATTTGTGGAAATTGGATTTAAAATGAGCAAGTTATTATTTTGGCAATTTTAAATGCAATAAAGAAGAAACAGTTGTTTTCAGCAACTTAAATTATTCAAAACAGCAAACAAAATTTATATTTGGAAAGTAGATGAAAAATTGATTGGAAAACATATTTAGTTTGTGGAATTTGGAATTTTTATGAACAAGTTATGAATTTTGCAAGTTTAAGTGAATTTGACAAGTTTTCAAATTTTAAACCAATTTAAAATATTCAAAACAGTAAACAAATTTTATATTTGGATAGAACATTTAATTTGGTATTGAAAACATATTAAAAATGTTGAATTTGGAGTTAAAATGATTTTCTTATGCAATTTACAAGATTTGGGGTAAATCTGCCATTTTTATCTTATTAGGGACTTGGAAAAATATTTCAGGGGTCTAAATTTATTTAACAGGGGCCTAGAAATAATTCACAAGGACTTGGTTGTGATTCTGCAGTTTGTTCTGGCTCTAGAAAAACAAAGCAAAAAGTTGGTTTTTATTCGCAGGGGGTGGGGATCGAACCCACAACCCCCTGGTTGCGCAGCGAGTGGCTTAACCACTACGGTGGTGACTGTGTGGTGACAGGAAGGCAAACGGGAGGGTTTTGAGGTGTGGCTGCGGTTTTCTGAATTTTTAACTGAATCGAACAGGTACTGCACCTCGACAGAACCATGGCCATCGACGGGGAGGCTCGCCGTGGTGTTCCTGCGGGGCGCCGCGCGGGCGGAGGAGCGGAAGGGAGCGAGGGAAGGAGGAGGATCGAGGGGAGGGGAGCGATCGGAGGGACCTCACCTCGATGCAGAACGAGGCGGGGCGGAGCAGACTCGGGGCGGTCAGAAGTCGGTGCAGGCAGTGGCGACCGGCGGTGAACTCGCGGACGGCGGCGGAGCTCCGGGGGGTCTCCGGGGAAACGGCGAGTACCATGAGGACGAGGGGACCGTGGCGGTTCCATTCCCGGGGAGAGGAGCTCCTCGCGGTGCCCATGGCAGTGGGGGCGACGGGAGGCAGTGGTGCTCACGGGTGGTTGCAGTCTGCAGGGTTCAGAAACAGGGTGGGGCTCGGGGGAAAAGGAAGGGGAACGGCGGCGCTGGCTGGAGAGGGGCTAGGGTTGCAGAGGGGGGATGTGGTGGATACTTATGGAGAGAGGATCCATGGTACGGCAAGCATCCAGGAGGGGAGGGAGAGATCGGGTGGTTCTGCAGGTGTTCGTACAGGGAGGGTGACGTGGGAGGAGGAAGACGACAAGGAGGGGGAAGGTAACGGGCCAAGAAGAAATGGGCTGGGCTTCGTTTCTCCCCCCCTCTGAACCGTTTTTCTATTTATTATTTGCTTTTCTGTTTTTTTTGTAGCAAAAGAAAAGGGAAGAGATTGGAGGGTTTTGAGTTGCAAAAATTTTGAGAAAAATTCCTGTGAGTTTGTTGGCTCAACAACCACCACTTGGCCACTTAGGTTTTTGAGAATTTAAATTTATTTGCTGTTTTTGTAATGGCTTGCATTTGGATGAAATTTTGGTTAATAATTGGTTATTTAAAACAAGAATTTTAATTATGGAAAACCAATGAGTTTAATTGGAAACAATGAGTACATTTGTTTTGTAATTTCATAATTTTCAACAATGGGTACTGTTTGAAAGTTTTGGCTTGAATTTGAATAATTTAATGATTAATTGATTACTATTGGAAACAATGTTTTTATTAGGGTGACCCCTATTGAATAAATAGAACAATTGTGATTAGAATTTGTTTGGTATTTTTATAATTTTCAAATGAGGTGCTGTTTGAAGATGCTTTGAATTTTGAAAGCAATTTGGAATTACTTAATTGAAATAAAGCATCATTTTATTAGTTGATTCATTATGGAAATAAAATGAAACAAATGTGGTTTGAGTTGAGCTTTTATTTTCAATGGAAACAATTGGATGTTTTGGTTGAATCTTTCATTTGGAAAAAATTGTAACATCACAAGTATGAAACAAAGGTTTGAAATTTGAGTTGAGATTCAAATAGAAAACAAAGGAAAACAAATGAAAACAGTTGGAAAACAAATGAAAACAGAGGAAAACAAAAGGAAAACAAGCAAAACAATTGCAATCAACATGATGCCATGATGCAAAACATAAAATAAAAAAGAGCAAAACATTCTAATGGCTATTTTTCAGACTTGGGATGTTACAAAACGCCCCCCCTTGAAGGAATCGCGCCCCGAGATTCCTACTGAGAAAAGAAAAGGTCCGGAAACTTCTTGGGAAGATCCTCTTGAACTGTGACACGTGAAACACATCGTGCACCTTGGATAGTTTTTCTGGAAGTTCAAAACGATAGGCATTTCTGGCAACTCCTTTGGAAAGATGTCAGGGAAATTGGAAACCACCGGAACATTTTTAAGTAAAGGGGTAGGTTTTGTATCGAGGGTATATAGCTGGATAGAACTTGATTCATTTGGGGAATAGACTATCTGGAATGTGGTGATTCAGGAATGCTTCCTCGAAACAACCCCAGGTGATAGGAATGCCAACTCTCATAGCCTGGAATAAACAACAACAACAACAACAACAACCTTTCTGGCCAGATAGACTTGATATTTGGGAAGTTTTGATTAGACGCCGGTAGAAGAATTTAAGTGGAAAACAACAACAAGATTTCAACGGACGAAAAGGATGTTGAAAAGAACAGGATATCAACATCGGGGAAAACGAGAACAAAACTCCTGAGGTACTACGGAAAAACCCATCCGGGCTTCTAAAGGATCAATATCTACTGCTTAAGGAATAGAGGATTTGCTTCCGGGGCTTACACGCCTCCGTTCTCAATCATGAGTAGGCAACATGATAAATCATGTCACAACCACCTCCATTCCTATGGTCTAGTAGATATAACCATCCTAGAGAAACCAGAATTCGTGAAATCCTAACTTGAAAGTTTAGATGAGAAGGGAAAACAACGTTGCACTTCCTTACCAGAAAAAGGGAGGGTGGGTGGGGAAAGGAGAAAAAGAACAGAATTCCTACTCTCACGTTTCATTTTTCCTATATAGCTACAAAATAGTTTCTAGACTCAACTGCGACCAGTAAAAGGGGATCCTACAGGCAGACAAGCTCTGATACCATTTGTCGCACCCGGACTTCTAAAGGATACTCGCCGTTCCGTTGAATAGTAGTAGATTGGATTCCGGGGCTTACCGGCACCCGCGTCCTCTTACGAGTAGGCCAACACACGTATGTGTGACAACCAACCCCTATCTGTTCAGCGTCGACGTAAACTATCCCATAGAAATCAGGACACTTCCATTGACGTACTTCAAACCATACACACATGGTACGTCAACGGCGTTGAACAACTGATATCACAACAGATCTCTACGACACAAAAGATTGAAATAAGTTGCAATGGCTCTCATTAGAGCAGAGATAGCAAATACAATCATCCAGAGGACACATGTCCCAACAATTCATCATTACATCACAGCGGAAGCATTCAACATGTCTGAGTACAGACAAGATCCAAATAGGCCTAAGAGGCCGGAAACGAAAAGACGGAGCCCATCCACGAAGTCTCGGATCCTGCCCGGGTCCGCTATCTACTCGTCAGCAGTCTCGTCATACTCCACGTAGTAGCCACCATGTAGATCCTCGAAACGTAGGTCTGCGGAAACCACATCCCCAAAGGGGTCAGTACATAAACGTACTGGCAAGCAAGACTCACAGTTCACCAAAATGTAGCCCGTCAACACCAAGCACAGATGCCTTGGGTTCAACGGAAGAAAGGGGATACAAAAGATGCTGCAACTGGCTGCGCTAACCAACTACAGAGAACTACAACTTCCAACTAACAGAAAGGGGATAAGATCGAGTATTGTAACCAACTGAAAGATAACTTCAAACAAACCCATCCTGGATCTCGCCCCTTATCCAAAGAAGCAATCCGAGGATAAATCACACAGTTGAAATTATGATGGTTCAGATTATTGTGTCAATAAGCCTATTACTAGTCAAGTTGTTAATCATTGGGTGTAAGGTTGTTAATCATTAGGTTTAAGTTGTCCTGAGTACTTTTTAGCCAGTACTTTCACCAAGTAATCCATAACCGCGGAAAACACGGCTTCTCGAGAAGATTATCCCTGCAGGGTTGCACCAATTTGGCCGTACACGCAAGAATAACCCGCCAGATGGGATGCCTCCCACCAAGCGGGGTACTCTACACAACTCAACTCTTCTTCGCATCAAGCCCAAAGAACCTTGGGCGCACGGCTAATCGAGCCCCGAAGAAAAGGGACCCTCATAGCACTCTAAGACCGTGTCCCCCTATATGCCGACTACGAAAGTTCCACCCGGGATCCAAGGGCTCGCAAGATCATGCATGCAGCAAATGGAAAACCCGAACTAAATGAGGCGATTTGGACGAGATGCGAATCGAGTCAAGTTGAGGGGAGCGCCCATGCTCGCTTCCCACATGCGGGTAGTGCGCTCATCATGGATCAGTAGACAAGACCCTTTTCCTATTAGGGTCGCGACACTAGCAGGCCTCAAAACCACAAAGGGCCTCCTGCCGGTGCCTTATCATTAAATTTATTATTAAACAATAACAGTAGGATGATTGATTGATTAAACATCGAGCCCCCCAGAACATAATAGAAATAGTAACAGAAAGTAAAGGGTAACAGACTCGAGCAAAACAACCTAAGCATGCTAGTAAGACACTGGCTCAACCAAAGGGGTGATAGGAGTGGAGGTGAGGCAATATCAAGGTTAAGGGATTCATGTGATGGGTTCGTAACAGAAACAACTACTACTAAGGCTAGCAGAAAAGAACAACGGAAAGTATCGGTAACCAATGTTGAAAGGAACACGATGGTTCATGTGAGTGATAACTTGCCTGCAAACCCAGTAGCCTGGTACTGAGCTAACTCCTTAGAAGGGGTGTCGTAAGTATCATCGGTCTCAACGTCGTCGTTTATCCGAGAAGAAGCAAACAAACAAGGCAGAAATATAAACAATCAATAACATGGCATAGGTGCACAAACATGGGATGATGCATGACCATTTATTTGATGCATCAAAATAAACTAGTTGATGTGGTAACAACATGATTAAATGGACCCACATGCAACTGAGTTGCATATGAAAAGCCCATGAATTATGGTTGAAACATTTGTTTTACAACTAATCAAATTGTGTAAGTGAATTAGCATGATGCATGGATGAGGAAAACAGAAAAATAACAACAATAGAACCAAATGGAAATAAGGTTTAACAAGTTGGGAAAATCATTTGTTAAGTTTGGGAATTTTGGTTACTTAAAGGTGTCACACAAGCATTTGTTGTTTTCACCACTTTTAATTGTTCAAAATAGATAACAAAGTTTATATTTGAAAAGAACACCAAATTTTAGGTGGATTATATGTTTCACTTGTTGAAAAAGGATTTCAAATAAATTATTTATGAATTACACAAGTTTAAGCAAGAATTAAATAAATTTAATTCAAACATGAACTTATTTGAATTTTTATTTGTTCAAAACATTAAAACAAATTCATATCTCCAAAGTTTATACTTTGATGGTTTGAAAACATATTTTATATGTCCCAAAAGAATTTGTTTTGATCAAGTTATGAATTTAACAATATTAAATGATTTAAACAAGGTTTAAAGCATTTAACCAATTTTAATTATTCAAAACAGGAAACAAATTTTATATTTGGAAAGGTGGTTTAATTTTGCATGGAAAACATATTTCATTTGTGGAAATTGGATTTAAAATGAGCAAGTTATTATTTTGGCAATTTTAAATGCAATAAACAAGAAACAGTTGTTTTCAGCAATTTAAATTATTCAAAACAGCAAACAAAATTTATATTTGGAAAGTAGATGAAAAATTGATTGGAAAACATATTTAGTTTGTGGAATTTGGAATTTTTATGAACAAGTTATGAATTTTGCAAGTTTAAGTGAATTTGACAAGTTTTCAAATTTTGCACCAATTTAAAATATTCAAAACAGTAAACAAATTTTATATTTGGATAGAACATTTAATTTGGTATTGAAAACATATTAAAAATGTTGAATTTGGAGTTAAAATGATTTTCTTATGCAATTTACAAGATTTGGGGTAAATCTGCCATTTTTATCTTATTAGGGACTTGGAAAAATATTTCAGGGGTCTAAATTTATTTAACAGGGGCCTAGAAATAATTCACAAGGACTTGGTTGTGATTCTGCAGTTTGTTCTGGCTCTAGAAAAACAAAGCAAAAAAGTTGGTTTTTATTCGCTGGGGGTGGGGATCGAACCCACAACCCCCTGGTTGCGCAGCGAGTGGCTTAACCACTACGGTGGTGACTGTGTGGTGACAGGAAGGCAAACGGGGGGGTTTTGAGGTGTGGCTGCGGTTTTCTGAATTTTTAACTGAATCGAACAGGTACTGCACCTTGACAGAACCATGGCCATCGACGGGGAGGCTCGCCGTGGTGTTCCTGCGGGGCGCCGCGCGGGCGGAGGAGCGGAAGGGAGCGAGGGAAGGAGGAGGATCGAGGGGAGGGGAGCGATCGGAGGGACCTCACCTCGATGCAGAACGAGGCGGGGCGGAGCAGACTCGGGGCGGTCAGAGGTCGGTGCAGGCAGTGGCGACCGGCGGTGAACTCGCGGACGGCGGCGGAGCTCCGGGGGGTCTCCGGGGAAACGGCGAGTACCGTGAGGACGAGGGGACCGTGGCGGTTCCATTCCCGGGGAGAGGAGCTCCTCGCGGTGCCCATGGCGGTGGGGTCGACGGGAGGCAGTGGTGCTCACGGGTGGTTGCAGTCTGCATGGTTCAAAAACAGGGTGGGGCTCGGGGGAAAAGGAAGGGGAACGGCGGCGCTGGCTGGAGAGGGGCTAGGGTTGCAGAGGGGGGAGGTGGTGGATACTTATGGAGAGAGGATCCATGGTACGGCAAGCATCCAGGAGGGGAGGGAGAGATCGGGTGGTTCTGCAGGTGTTCGTACAGGGAGGGTGACGTGGGAGGAGGAAGACGACAAGGAGGGGGAAGGTAACGGGGCAAGAAGAAATGGGCTGGGCTTCGTTTCTCTCCCCCTCTGAACCGTTTTTCTATTTATTATTTGCTTTTCTGTTTTTTTTTGTAGCAAAAGAAAAGGGAAGAGATTGGAGGGTTTTGAGTTGCAAAAATTTTGAGAAAAATTCCTGTGAGTTTGTTGGCTCAACAACCACCACTTGGCCACTTAGGTTTTTGAGAATTTAAATTTATTTGCTGTTTTTGTAATGGCTTGCATTTGGATGAAATTTTGGTTAATAATTGGTTATTTAAAACAAGAATTTTAATTATGGAAAACCAATGAGTTTAATTGGAAACAATGGGTACATTTGTTTTGTAATTTCATAATTTTCAACAATGGGTACTGTTTGAAAGTTTTGGCTTGAATTTGAATAATTTAATGATTAATTGATTACTATTGGAAATAATGTTTTTATTAGGGTGACCCCTATTGAATAAATAGAACAATTGTGATTAGAATTTGTTTGGTATTTTTATAATTTTCAAATGAGGTGCTGTTTGAAGATGCTTTGAATTTTGAAAGCAATTTGGAATTACTTAATTGAAATAAAGCATCATTTTATTAGTTGATTCATTATGGAAATAAAATGAAACAAATGTGGTTTGAGTTGAGCTTTTATTTTCAATGGAAACAATTGGATGTTTTGGTTGAATCTTTCTATTGGAAAAAATTGTAACATCACAAGTATGAAACAAAGGTTTGAAATTTGAGTTGAGATTCAAATAGAAAACAAAGGAAAACAAATGAAAACAGTTGGAAAACAAATGAAAACAGAGGAAAACAAAAGGAAAACAAGCAAAACAATTGCAATCAACATGATTCCATGATGCAAAACATAAAATAACAAAGAGCAAAACATTCTAATGGCTATTTTTCAGACTTGGGATGTTACAGTGACGATGGCGGTGATTTCCCCTCTCCGGAGAGGAATTTCCCCGACAGATTTATCTCTGACAGAGAGCTTTTCTCTGTCGGGTGTTTTCTGCCCCGAGGCACCGGCGGATTAATTCTTCAACGATGGTACGATGCTTAGGGTTCCCTTGGGGCCAAGTACGCCAAAAATATCCACCAGGGGTGGGCCAGGGTGGCCGCGCCACCAGGGGGAGGGCACGCCACCTCATGGTGTGGGCCCCTGGTGGCCCCCCTCTGGCTCTCCTTCTAGCTGGACTCCTCCTCTGGACTTCTAAGACACCCCGGATGTCCCCCTTCTTCTTCTGATCTTTTGAAATATGGTATCTTGACGGTGCTTTTTCCATCACATTTCTGGTCCCGGTGTTTATTCTCCAAAAATTATGAAACATGCAAAATAAGATAAAATAACATAAGGGATGCATCATAACATGAAATATATCGATGAATAACAGAAAATTATGCTATAAAATAGTGATGCAAAATGGATGTATCAACTCCCCCCAAGCTTAGACCTCGCTTGTCCCCAAGCGAAACTGAACTCAGTAAACATGACCACAGGTTTATGGAGTGAAGAGTCGATAAATAAAATACGGACAAGAAGCATCACATTTATCCATGCACCAATCATTATAGACAACAACTTTCTCACATATAACTTAACTTGAAACGAGTAATGGGAGTCACAAACAAAGATGCAAAAGAGAGAATCAAAATTGGTGATGGCAAACTTTGTTCTTGGCCAGAGAACATTTAATGATATCATACTTATCTTAGG